>OY796661.1:12776243-15483743 GCA_963680705.1 Rhagium mordax
TACCGCATGTTTCAATATTTTGTCTAGCCTCAAATATCTATAGCTAACGGACTGCCCGCCGTTTATAATCCTAGTGGAAAGGTACGTTTGCTTGTCGTGCATAGTAAAATATTCATACCACGTCTCCGTAAATTCCGCCGTAAAAAAAAAATCGCGTAAAGACTTTTGATTGCCAGCTTGACTGATTTATAATTATTTAAGAAAATAGTTTTATACGTACACGACTGCATCGTCGTGAAGGTTTGAGAATAAATTACTTTGTTCATTATTTATTCCTGAATAAACAAGTTATTTTAAAAAGGTAAACTTCACGAGTTATTATTTCCGTATTGTTATGTTCTGATTAACCCGTTTGAGCAGTATGACCGAAATCCATTAGATAGGTCTCCAGCTCCGACCTCTGGCTATTCTGTATCACCAGCTGTTAGCTACCCCGGATTTTTTTCCCACATAGGAAACCAAAAACTGCTTTGCACTCAAAAGTTAAAGTACTGGCGCCCGAGATTTTCGTATAAAAGATTACGTAAGTATATAGCGACCGAAAGCACCGCAATAAAAAGGCACCATCACAGAACCTAGGACACAGAAATATAGAAAAACATACATATATTATTGAATTTTAGATGGTATTGTCATGTATTTTAAACTACTAAAAGAAATTATGACCCAATTATTAAATAAATAAAATTAATCCCGAAGAGGGGTTGGAACCTTTGGTGTAGAACTTACACTTGGAGTAGTTTTCCACACACACCAAAACACTTTTGCACACACTCGACGCGCGTTTCGCCAACCAAGTTGGCATCATCGGGAGATGATTAAAACTAAGCTTAACCTAACAATGAGACCTATTTATACCTAAAATGCGTTACGCTTCGACGAACAATTACCGCGATAGTAACAAAAAAGGCGGGTAAAATATTTAGCTTCGTTGAAGCGTTAACGCTTGACTAACATAAATAGCGGGCTATTTGGAATGGGCCCTTTGTCACTATTCATACTATGTTTACATTTGTTAATTTCCAAGCTTTCGAATGCATCTAGTTGTCTAGAGTTTGTTAAATTTCTAATCAACCTTAAATTATTAATATTAATAAAATAGATATTAATAATTTAAGGTTGATTAGAAATTTAACAAACTCTAGACAACTAGATGCATTCGAAAGCTTGGAAATTAACAAATGTAAACATAGTATGAATAGTGACAAAGGGCCCATTCCAAATAGCCCGCTATTTATGTTAGTCAAGCGTTAACGCTTCAACGAAGCTAAATATTTTACCCGCCTTTTTTGTTACTATCGCGGTAATTGTTCGTCGAAGCGTAACGCATTTTAGGTATAAATAGGTCTCATTGTTAGGTTAAGCTTAGTTTTAATCATCTCCCGATGATGCCAACTTGGTTGGCGAAACGCGCGTCGAGTGTGTGCAAAAGTGTTTTGGTGTGTGTGGAAAACTACTCCAAGTGTAAATAAAATTAAATATAAATTCAGGTAAAACAAGAATATTATAAAATATTCCTCACTATGAAACAAATAACGAGAAACTTACGTATGGTATACTGAATAATTAAATAAAAGTCAAAAAAGGATATCATATTGGAAAGTTATCTTCCTAGATCAGCTGTAGAACACCTGTGGCTGCAATAGAGGTCAACGGGCCACACGTAAATAAAGGGTCAGCTACGCTACAATAAAACAAACGTAAACAAATTAAAAGCTTAAATAAAGTAAATGTATTGTAGAATGTTTCTTTTAAATAATCAATAACAGAACAGCTGTTATTTACATGCTTTGAACAGTACAAACGACTTTCAACACAACAGTTAAACTAAGACGCACTTTATTTCTATAAAATTCTATAAAAATGTAAATAAATAGTGTAAGACTTACTTGTAAAACCACCAGTCTAGTCTTATGACGAGACACAATGTAAATTATATCTAAAGAAGTGATTGTGAAGTGCAATTTAAAAAGTTCAGTGATGCCTCGTCGAAGCCAACGGCAGGTCAAAATTTCATCTAACGCAATATCAACTAATGGGTATCCACAGATTCGTCATGAAATAAGGATGCTGAAAATAGCATAATGTCATAGGAAAATTATAGAATAAAGAAAAAACAGGCATAAATACAAACCATAAATGACAGATAGCAATCTAGAAATCCTTGATTTGCAAATTTTCTGCATGTTCCTTAGGGACGAAAACAAAAGTTGAGTTGTTATTGGGTAGTGAATGCAGGAAACCCTCGTCCAGATCGCTCCTAAAAATAATCGTAAAATTACTGGAAAATATAGAAAATTTATATATCCACGATATTCCAAGGGTGAGTCAAGGACAAATACAAAAAAGGAACGGAAAGGCAACTCCAACTTACCAGAAATAAAGGTAATAAATATCCTAATTAGTAAGCACCCATGTGATTGGTCGAATTCCAAAATTGCATCCAAGGCCTATTGAGTTAAATCGCATCCAGTAACGGTGCAAGAAATTCTAGAATAATCTGCCATCATAACTGCACCACAAGTGTCAGAAACAGGATTGCCAATTTAAGTGCAGTTAAAACGACTCTGTAATCATAGAGTGTAGAACTTACCATGAACTAAATTTTTAAAACCAGAAGTTTATTTAATTTTGTTGACATACAAGAGGAAACAGTCCTTAATTTGTTATAGATTTAATTAGTTTTAATTATCGCAGGGATTTAGATTAAGAAACGCTATTTCTTTTTGATCATATGATTTATGTAATAAAATCTAAAATCCATTAATAGTATCCCTAAAGTCTCCATTACATAACAGTATGTAAGTAAAAAAAATAATGAGGTTAATGAAATAATAACAATTGTGAAGACATCATAATAATAATCATAATCTTAAACAATGTTTATTACAAAGTTCTCCGGTGGCATTTTTGTCTGTTTTTTTCTTTTAACAACTACTTCCTTGTGTCTTAAAAAATATCCCCGAAGGTATATTAAGTTTTAAGAAGATAAGTTATCTCTGGTGGAACTTTGGGTGAGATATTAGGGAATACAGAGAAGCGATGAAAGTTTAAACGGTCCATCTAACAGAACTTCTTAAGATTTTTTGCGAATAAGTTTTTCACAGCGACAAGTGTAATTTTTCTTATGAGAACTTTGAAATGAGCATGAAATATTAAATTAGATCGAAGTGCTGAATTTAGTTAAACATTTAGATCTTACAAAATCCTGATATTACTGTGCATTTTCTTGAAATATATATTTTAGCATATTACGTTTATAGTGGAGGGAAAAATAATGTAATCGGAAGTTGAATTTTTTTTTGTTTTTTGTTTTATATGTACATGTAAATGAGTTAAAAACCGAAAAATTTAGTAAATCGGGCTGCGGCTTTGCGAAGAGCGCATAAAAGTGCATTTTTTATGTATTTCGAGTGCATTGTTACACTAATTTTTAAATATCTTCGGCTCTATTGGTCGTAGAAAAATAGAAAAAACCTAAATACTCGTAAATGAACAGGCTATCGAACTGTTGAAGTACAGTTACATTAAAAGTACATCCTAACCTCAAAAAATCCAAATTTCTCAATTTATTTTTTTTTACTAATAATGCAATAAAGTGAGGTAAAAATTTTAAGATCTATACTAAAATTGGGTGTCCTATTTAAAAAAATATAATAGTTTCATCTAAGTATAACTTTTTTATTTGACTTTCATTTTTTTTTTTCTATTAAATTTTCGGATTCCTGGGAAAAAATCTTTCGAAATGATTAAATAGTTATTGAAATATTTTTTATATAAGGCCGAAATTAAACCCCAAAGAGTGGGCATCTTACAAGAATCACCGTGTACAGGGTGATCATTTTAAGTGCCTCATTCGATTTTCCTGCTTTATTCTTCACCTAGGAAAATGCAAAACCATGCTTGTGTACTTTTTTCCGAGGAATCCGATTCCGAAAAGATAAAAACAATTGAATGTCAAAGAAAAAAGTTATGGCCGAAAAACTGAAAAAGAAAAAAATATACACCTTGTATATTAATGCGGAAATGGATATGTGACATTTCACTGATTGTAAATGTGTATCAGATACATATTTTTCGCTTCCGGTTTGACCGGAAATTGCTTTAATTTTTTTATTTTAGGTGATACACCCTGTATATTGAGCTCAGTTTAAAGAACTTTTCTTTCTGAATTCAGCAATATATAACATATCATCATTGTCTTTCATATTTAATAAGATATTGGGGTTTTAATTTAAAATAACACAAATATATGTTATGAAATAAAGTCATCCATGAAAACAAACAAAAGCATTTAAATTATTTATTGATTTCAAAAACAAAAGAAGATATAAAAACTTGTATTCTTTAGTTTTTGAAATAAATAAAAAATAATTTAAATGCTTTTGTTTGTTTTCATGGATGATTTTATTTATGACATATATTTGTGTTATTTTAAATTTAAACCCCAATATCCTATTAATATGAAAGACAATGATGATATGTTATATATTGCTGAATTCAGAAAGAGAAGTTCTTTAAACTGAGCTCAATATACATGGTGTATCACCTAAAATAAAAAAATTAAAGCAATTTCCGGTCAAACCGGAAGTGAAAAATATGTAGGTATCTGATTCACATTTACAATCAGTAGAATGTCACATATCCATTTCCGCATTAATATACAGGGTGTATATTTTTTTCTTTTTCAGTTTTTCGGCCAAAACTTTTTTCTTTGACATTCAATTGTTTTTATCTTTTCGGAATCGGATTTCTCGGAAAAAAGTACACAAGTATGGTTTTTGAATTTTTTTCCTAGGTGAAGAATAAAGCAGGAAAATCGAGTGAGGCACTTAAAATGATCACCCTGTACATGGATATCAACCCGCTGTAACCGTAATTTACCAAAATTATTGTTACAAGGTATCTTGTAAATTTAACTGTGTTAATGTCTTGATTTGTAAAATCTATTTGTTTGAATGCGATTCTTAATTTAAAATTTGCCACTGTGAGCAAGACAGTCGGTGCACATATTATATTTGAACAAAAGTAAAATAATCGCGATGCGCTACAGCACAGAAGCAATTTCCGGAACACGTTGTATTCAGCTGGAATAAAAAAAAACGTGTAAAGGCAGTGGTACACGTACATCCTTGACTGAATTGGTCCTTTGAACTCCCAGGGAGGTAAATTAACTACTAAACTTTTATATGTTCTAACGACATAGTTGCGGGCAAGCATAGAAACGAGACTATCCGCTTAATGAGAAAAATTTAATTTGTAAATACCTTCGTTACATGAAGCGGACAGAACCAAAGCTAAATGTGCAGTTTGTTTCTTTTGACAAAATATTTTAAAGTCGTTTGAAAACCTTCCACTTTAATTACGTCTAGCAATTACTTAGATATCGACCAATGGCTGAATAGTGTATAGAAAAACTTAAAACTGCTAAAAAATAAAACCGGACGGTAACAAAAGAAATTCATAAAAAATTCAAACATTTGTTTAAAAACATAACAAGAACATATTATTAAACCTAAATCCTAAATCCGTCCACATACTGAAAATGCTCAATTTCGCCGATGTTGCTAAGCAATTTTATTTTTCGGTGATTCATAATGGAATTAAAAACAAATTAATGGAAATAAATACATTTTTATTCGAATGTCTCAAAAATGACGTTTCTCGGTCAGACGACAAGAACGAAAGGTATATAGAACTTTTCTAGCTACTTCAAGTAAACGACCTGAAAATACTTTTCAGGCCTAGGCCTGAAAAGTGACAGACAAAAAGATTAAGCGTTTTTAGTTACCTACCTTTTAAAATGCTGGCCCTTTTTTTCTACTGTAAAATGGTAATGCACTTGTAAATAAAACTTCAATTCAAGCAATTTTAATTGAATAAAATAAGAGATTTCTGAATTTTATTTAATTCGATACTAATTTCAAGCAAACTGATATGACAGCAGTTGTGCAGTTGTTATTTATTATATCTGGCCTTATAGTTCACAGCCGTCTACAAACAAACTTGAAAATTGTATCATTTGCGGGGTAGCAAAGTAAATCTTAAGAACATAATATTTTAATTTTCCCTATCATTTTAATATCCATAAGCACATTCGAATAAAAAATATTGTATGTCACACAGACAAAATACCGTTTTTCGGACTCCTACGAATTGCCAGCCTCGACTGCGTCTCGGCTGGCAATATTTCGTAGTCGCCCGAAAAACTAGATTTTTCATTCTTATGACATAAACTACTATTTTTTTACTTTAAAGTAGTTTCAAATTAAGATAACTCTAAAAAATAATTCCTTTTGTTAATAAGTATATATAACACAAACTAAAAAAGGATTTAACAAATTAGGTAATTATACAAGGTGTCCACCTAGTACACGGGAACACAACTATCTTGGTTAATAAAAGAGATAAATAGAATTTTTTGCTACGTGCCTAGTTTCCCGAGTTTTACAAACTCAAAATAATGCCGATTATACAGGGTATCCCATTTCTTCTGGGCAGGTAATAACTTTGGTTTCTTAATGACAACTTATGTCTTTTATATTTTTTTCGAAATCTACACGGAATATGAGGTGTTGACAGTTTTCGAAATAATCGTTACTCAAACTGAAATTTTTAGTCTATGCCAATCATTAATAAAAAAACATTTTGACTGCTTGTTAAGCAATAATGGCTCTTTAAAATGTTATGTCAGAAATTGATGTGTGATATACAGGGTGCAATAAAATAATTCCAAACATGATAAAAGAAAATTTGAAATTCAAATTCAAATAGAACACCCTGTATATTATTTAATCATAAGATTGTATACTCTACAACTTTGCTGCACATCTCTATATTATTAACCAATATATTGGACTTTTGCGCATTAGGTGGACACCCTGTATAGGTAATTTTTAATTCCATTGTATATAACTGAAGAAACTGTCATATAAACATAAAAAAAATTTAAATAGCACATTTTCAGGACCCGAACGTGAGACTTTGACAGCTTGCGACTAATAAACTGATGAAACTTCACATAGTTATTTTTTGAAATTTTTATACTTTGGTACACCGTGTATTTTTTTGCAACACAAAAAACTTTTTACAATAAACACAAAATTAAGATGAAACAATAACTATTAAGCGTTGTAGCCTATAAATTATTAGAAATAGACCCAGACTGTTATTTTCAAAAAATATTCAGGATTGATGGGTCTTTCAAAAAATATAAAAAAAATTGGGCGTTGGCGGAAAAAAATTAAAAAGAGCGTCGCGGCGCCTAGCTTCGATGCGATAACACTTTTCAGTTGACCTTAACTAGTAGTCTGTATAAGTTATATTTGATCGCCGATAACAATTTGTGCATAACCTCTACAGTTTCCGAGAAATTAGGCGTATGGGAGTCGAGTTTGAATCACCCTGTACATTTAATGATTATTAGGTATTATAAGTAGATATATTAATAATATTTTATTTATAACTATGATTGTATCAAATGTTTAACCCTCGAGAGATGATACGATTTCTATTACTCTGATGAATCTGTAGATATTGTTACTTGTCGAAAAAATGGCGAATGCGCCGGTGAGATCCTGAAACGGATAACTTAAATTTTCGATGTGTCCATCTTACACTACTTACACGTAGACTACTCCCAGAATTACTCTACAGTAGATATGAAAAAAATTTCAAGGGATTCTCTTGAATCAATCCAAAGTGATCCGACCGAAAAAAAAGAAAAACAGTTCGATTCGAAACCTCCCTCCCATTTTTTTGGGTTTTCATGCCGATTTAATAAACACGCTGGACAAGCCTCGCACACTGTGTTTAATTATGCTATTTGATTAACAAGCGAAAACGTATAAATTTGTATTTCCTTACCTACACACTTATTTCGTTAAACTAGGGATTTTAACGAGGGTAAGTGGGTGTTCATTCTAGTAGATGGAAGTTAAAAGCGTATCTGAATCAATCTGGAATAATCACCTTTAATTATATTAACCCTTTTAAGCTTAGTGGTATATCAGTCCGGCACCACATTTCTAGGTTCCCATTACATAGACGTGTAGAGATAATCACGAGATACAACACAGCAGATGCAATACTGGCTGATACATGTGTTAAGCAGACGTTTAATAGCACCAGGGTACTAGCAGCAGTATTATTGGTAGTCGTAGTGGTAATAGTAGCAGTAATAGACGTGCTTATTTAGCTTTTAATGCCATTTAAATGAATTTATATGAAATGAAACTGTCATTATAAACATAGAGGTATGAACGAGAAGAAAAATAAAGAAGCAATATGCTCGATTTTATTGTTTCTTTTGTTGCTAAATATTTTAATCTCTTTCTAAATTTTAATCGAAAATTTACAAGAATTACCAATAACCAACTAATTTCCTAATTTGTTTGCATAATGGTGTTAAAATAAACCATTAAATGCTGGCGATTATATACCTATTTGATAACTACATGCAATTTTCAACACGATATTACGAACCGCGTCTCATCAATTTACGAGAGTTTGTGTGTAATATTAGTTGAGGTTGAACTTCCGACTGCCGCAACTTGTTGAATTTCCATAATTCTCCAACCAACACTGTTGGCATTAAAATAACATTAAAATGTCCTACCTAAATATTTTAGACAATAATATCCCTAATTATTATAATAATTAATTGGACCTACAATGTGTATTTCTGTAAAGCACAGGAAAATTTTTTGCAAACAGAAATTGATGTCTTATTTGTCGAGGATTTTCTATTTCCTACAGCTATAATTTTACTCAAGACAGAGTTGACACCTCTTCTTAGCATTTATTGCAAGGGTACTATTTGAGCGATAGCATACACTTTTTATGTACAATTTATATTTTAACTTTGTGTTGTTTCAAATAACTTTTTATTTTAGTAACAGTGCCACACGTGCAACCCACTGTTCACTTTAATATCATCCATATTATCTATCTCTGTTATGTCGAGAAATATATTGTATACACCTGATTAGTTCTCTTGGCTCCTATATTGTTCTGAACAAAACCCTATTTGGTTTTCCAAACCTTTGTTGATTCAATGTTGATGTCGCGTTTTTATTAAAATACGGAAATAAAGCCATACAAACAAAACAATAATAATGAAATACAGTCAAAAAATAAAAGAGTATTTACATGGGTATAGATAATGAGAAATCGCCTACGCGCAATGTGACATTTAAGCAAATAAATGTCTACGAAATTAGATTGCGATGGCATTTAGGCCTCTTGTATTGTCTCAAAAAAGGAAAGTAATTTAAATTTTTAATAACTGGAGTTGTAAGCATGCCGTTTTTTTTTAATTACACGTTAGATCGGATAATTCTTAATATAAGGGTTCTAGTATTGATACAGCAGGGTAATGAAAAATATAATTAAAATACTGGGCCAATAAGAAGCTCATAGTGATAAAGGACCAAGGTATTTATTTTTTGAAAGCGCAGTGCGAAATTTCTTGGGGGAATAAAAAAATTAGGTATAGAGTCCTAAAATTCCTATAAAATTTTCTCCTAGGACGAACCCATGCTGAGACGCTCGCCCTTAAACTTATGAGGTGTAAATCACATATTTTTGAACAAAAACTTTATTTGTCACAATTTTTGGATAATTTTTCATAGTTGAATTTCCCATATTTATTTTAGAAAAAAAATTTACCGAATCCATGTTGTCCGTTTTATATTTCACGCCATTATTTGAAAAGATATCTCTTAAGGTTAAGAAAACATTTATTTTATAGAAAGCACCTTCAGCTGTTATTTTTCACTACGCCATTTATGAATGGTTTATTTCTGAAACCGACGACTGCATCGACAACTTTTGGACAACTATTTTTTTACATTAAAACCAAACGGCTATCATTTGAATAATCAAATTTTGATAAAATTTGTTTGTGCTTCTTTGACGATGCATTAAAAATGAAAACGTGGTATAATTTCCTAAATCTGTAAATACAGATTGCGGACGCAGTCACAATGTCTATGGATGAAACTTTATATAACCCGTACCAGCTGATGCTGAATCCGTGATAACGGAGAATTTCGTGGGATTGAGTTATACGAAGACGAGGGTCACATACACGATTTAACTTAACATAATTCCAGTAAAAATTCAGTATCTTGGAAAATTAAAGTGTAAAATCAAACTTTACATTAGTTCAATGAATGCAAGAATTTTTAAAGAAGCTAACTGGTAAATTATACAATCATAACTAAATTTAACTGCCTGAAAATATATATGCCTCACTTACAATATTTTCTATCATAAACAGCAATGTTATAAAATCCGTTATCTAAACTTTATTACGTCGGAAAGTTTCTCATCTGTTAACTAACTACATGACCTGTTTTTAGAAGCGTACTGACTATTTCACTGTTTCCCGTTAATTTAAAATAAGTAATCTCAGGAAAAAGTAACTAAACAGCCAAGGCATTCTAATATTAGATTCGGACAAGAAGCAAGTTTCCAGCAATATTTTTTAGTTTGAAATTAAATTGAATTTTCCTTATCTCGAAACACAATGGCTTTATACAAAGACATTTAATTTCCTCTTACCAGTGCCTGGAAGAAAAAATTCGCTTCCTTATTTGATTCGAGCGGTATTGCCAGTGATGAATATTAAAGCGATGTTAAATCGGTGAACGTAATGTAGTTTCAATATTCAAGGAACATATTCGGAACGAACTTAAATCAATAAATAAATTCTTACGCACTGATGAAAAACAATTTAAACAACTTGATAATTCCTCAGGTCAGTTGTAGACTGATAGAGCAATGACTATAGTTACGAGAGTTGAAGTTGATTCAGCAATTATTTTTTGTTGGGCTTACTCAAAGATACTTCACATTGCACAAAGCCACAACATATACCACAACCTCTTTTTTGCGAAAATTTTATGTCCAAACTCATTTTGAAATTAACGTTTTCTTTTATTGACCTCTCGGTATATAATATATATTGTGGAAGTTGGGCGCAACCGAGGGCGCAACTAACAAATACACCCATCAAAATGAGGAAATTGCTTTGTATTTCACGTACCAACATGCATAAAATGTACATTATACTGAAAAAAGTCAAATCAGAAATGAAACCTCAAAGTACATGTAATCCACTTTTGATTAAAGACACCAATTCAATTAAGCGAACATTTCGACGAGCAGCCGTATGCGTACACCGCAACCTTTTCAATCCATCATTTAATATTTGCTAATTTTTCCATCTGCTTTTTATTAACCTCATCCATAATCCCAAATGATGAATGAAAAACAGAAGCTGGATATTACACACAGTCCGTGTGATCGATAGCTCTGTGATAAGTGAAGTATTGACAAATCTATTTCAAGCACCCCGCCCCTTCTTTCTACGCCACTGAGCAAATAATTGCCGGCCTTTGGGGATTAATAACGTGCTGGGGAGCTTTCTGTTCGGATACGAGATTTCCTAACTCTCTTCTATCTTATGACGGTGTGCAACACGTGAATTGAGGCACACACCGCACACAAATATACTCCTTCTATTCTGTCTCCAATAAGAGCTCTCGGGGAAGGAATTTCTTTCATCAAAGTGATCTATCCAAAATAGTAGAAAAATGCCTCTGCTCTCGGTAGAATGAAAACAGATAATAAAACTTTGTTCATTAATCGTATATCCCTTTTGGCACTTCAGTTGTACTTGTATTTTCCAAATAAAGAAAGGTTGATATTGCTTACGGCCCGATAAATCAAATAATAATCATAATCAATATTAATAATACAGCATTTGCTTAGGATACAAAACAGACACTACTGTGGCTGTGGGTAATTTGCTGGCGTTCTCATGAGGGTTAGACGCCACGTTTAGAGTTTTTACTATGAAACAAAACTGTACTGTATATACTTTCTAAGAAGAATTATTTTAGAATTCTGCAATTTATAGGCAAATAATGATTACTTACGAATGCTTATTTTATAAAGTAAACATATTATCAACATATTTTTTTTGATGGATTGTTAAATATTATACTCGCGTAAGTTCTTTGTATACAATATGGGATATTTTATTCAGCTCTAAATATAAATTATCGGACGAACTGAAGTCACTGACTTCATTTTGAATTTAGTTGGAAAATTTGTGAAATTTGGTGCATATAATAAATTAGTATATGCATGATTGAATATATTCACGAAAACCGAAACAACATTTTCTTTTATAGCTTTAATATTTCTCTCACCACCATTTTAAGTTTTAAAAATATTTTCGAATTGTTTGCCAAACAAATGTTTTAATAAATTTACTATGAATTATCTCGAAAACAACTTGGTCTTTGTTCATATCGTTTATATAATTTTCTACCATGAGATTTTGTAGCTTTCTCATTCTTTTACACTTTTCCGAAAAAAATAGTGGATTAAAGTCTGAATTTCTTGGGGACCAAGGAATTAGTCCTCCTGTGCCTATTTAAATAATGAGATAATATTGATTTAAGAAGTCCTATTACTAATCTTGAACTGTGTGGCGGAGCCATATGAGTACTTTTTATAATTATTGAACATCTAGTGATTCTTCTATAGTTGTTAAGCAAGGAACAATGTTAAAAATATTTAATTTCTTACTAAGAAATAAAGACTCTTTTCAGTCGATAACTCATTGTGCTACGAATTCTTTTTTAAACAAATTTTAGAGATTCTTCTTATTTCGGAAGTTTTTAAGGTCGTTATTCATGAACTTAAAGTCAGAATTTCAAAACATAAGGCTGAAATATTCAAAAAACATTAAAAAAACGTATGTAATATTTCGGCAAAAATAGCCAACCACACTGACGATCAATTGAAGTGACCCAAGAAAGATTTGCATCAACTTCCAACTCATATATCTTTTGATACAAGAATCGCAGAGCCATAAATCTTTTTAGGTATTATAGATATACGCCTCAAGAATATGTGACACATTTTGCTTGTCCTTGTCTCGTTTATTTTTGGAGATACGGTGATGAAGGTTGAGCTATGTTTTTCTGCCAAAGTTTGAGGTCGTGCATGGAGTGTCCCAAACCGTTTTCGGATATGACAATATAGTCATTTTGTACCCTCATTCATTGCGTTCATTTTCATTTTTGATTGATTGTGCTAACTTAATTGTTGTTGATTTTATGAGGATTTCTATACAATAGTACATTTTTTTACTTTTTGACAGGGGGAGAACTGAATTGATATTTTTCGCAAATGAAATTATGAATGCGCGGGATAGGTACCTCAATCAAATTTTGCGGTCTATTGTATTGCCTTTTGCGAATCAAAGAGACCCTGAATTTCTATATATGCAAGACCACATCGTGCTCGAGTAGTAAACAATTTTTTCGAAGAACATATCACAAGAATGGTATGGCCTTCGTTCTCGCCGAATCTTAACCCTATCGAGCATGTCTGGGGCGCACTTGGAAGACGCCTTCGCAAGCGAATGGTACCAGCTATCAATTTGGAAGAACTTGCTTTTGCGGTTTCAGAGGAATGGCCTCTTGTGGATCAGCAAATTATAGATAATTGCATTGTCAGTATGCCCAGACGGTATCAAGCTGTTATAGGAGCAAGAGGTGGACCAACTCGTTATTGGCATTTAATGCTAAAAAATTTTATTTGTGTATTATGTACGTGTAAGATTTAATTGTAAACATTTAAAAAAGTAAGCATTTAAAGTCAAAAAATGTCCTGTTGTATAGAAAACTTCATAAAATCATCAACATCAATTAAGTTAGCACAATCAATCAAAAATGAAAATGAACGCAATGAATGAGGGTACAAAATGACTATATTGTCATATCCGAAAACGGTTTGGGACACTCCATGCACGACCTCAAACTTTGGTAGAAAAACATGGCTCAACTTTCACCACCGTATCTCCAAAAATAAACGAGACAAGGACAAGCAAAATGTGTCACATATTCTTGAGGCGTATATCTATAATACCTAAAAAGATTTATGGCTTTGCGATTCTTGCATCAAAAGATATATGAGTTTGGAAGTTGATGCAAATTTTTCTTGGGTCACTTCAATTGATCGTCAGTGTATTAACATTGTAAAATGGCATATATTTTAATAAATAAAAATTAAATTCAATATTTTAAAAAGAAGAATAAAAATTCAAAATTGTTCATATTTATAGAACTTCACCCTGAATAAAAGCAGCAAACAATTTACTTTAAATAAATAAAAAAGGTTTAAACACATAGTTAAAGTATACCACTTCGAGGTAACTTATCTTCATTGCAGAAACACCTGTTACGGGATAGCAGTGAGACGGTCCACCAGATGTGGCTCGTACCACCTAAAACAGTAAATTAAAACCACAAAAATGATAAATAAAATAACATTAACCATCAGAAAGGTAATATTAAACAAGTTAATCAATCTCTAGTGTCAAATAAGCAACAATTAATAAAGAACGAGCAAGGTTGTAGTTTTATCTAGCTAAAAGACTAATGTAAAAAACCGTAATATTAATATTTGATGTTAATTAAGATTTAATTTTATGTAAAACTGATCGTCTATGCCTCCAGGATAGACACATTGTAACTTCAAATTGTAGAAAGGTATAGTCAAGCGAAATCTTAAAATGTAGTGCTCCATCGTAGCCAAGAACGGCAAGTAAAATTGTGTTTTAACGAAATGTGACATATTGGATATGTATAGATCGGTCATGAGACCCAGAGTTCAAAAATGATATGATTTTCACAGCAAAATTACATATAAGAAAAATATTTCCAAAAATACAAACCCAAAATAACAGTTTGGCATCTAATATCCTCAAAGAAAAAATAATTAAGGATCACCATGGATACAGGAACAAAAAATAAGGTTGCTGAAAAACCAGCTCCAGAGAGGCGGCACCTACTTGAAGATGTTCCTGAAAATAAATTAGAAAATTGTGTTAAAAACGAGCAAAAGTAGAGGTAAATCACTACTTACCAGCTAAAATAAATAATTTAATAAAAGTTGGACGAGATAACACCTTGGCTACACCAGAATTCAATAAACAGAAGAACGAAAAATTAGGTACTTAGATATATATTTGAGGACTTAATCACATAAAATAGTTTTGATTAATTGTGGAAAAACTCATAATGTCGAATAAGACAGCCATTTTACCACGGTCAATGAACTTTAGTGAAGGTCGTAGGTTCTTAAATTCGTTAAAATCCATAGAATACAAAATCAAATAGACTGCTCATTCCAGATAAAACAAGTAAGGGGAGACATTTTCTGTTGAACCATAAAATTTAAGGATTTCATTTGTTAATAGTTTTAATAAAGAGATAAGTTATTGCAGGCTTCTAGCTTAAGTATTTTTCACCAAATTTGTTGATATAAATGAATAAATGTTGTTAAATTGAAATCTACATAGGTTCGTCTAGTTTGATAAATCGCCAGATTTTGCTCATTCTAACATTACAAACAGTATCCGTGCTTTAGTGAGGGCGACATCTGCGAGTCTTGCTAAAGAACTGCACGATTGAGGCATGACCAATTAAAATTCAATAATTACAGGTCCCTGCACTTCATGCAACACCAATAGTTAGTATTTTGCATCCGTAGTACGGGTGGACCAAGTCAAAAAAGGTCACAATTCTAACAAACTAGTAAAGAAATTCTAAAATTAAATTAAATCACTATATTTCTTAAATAAAATTAATACTAAAGACATGCTATTAAAGATATTCTTAACACTAACATGCAATAAATATTAAATTAATAAATACCACCTACCATTTTTATTTAAAATAATCAAATCAGCAAGCAAATAATAACTCAATAAATAAAATAAATAAAAAAATTAAATAAAAATATAATTAATTTCCCCTATTATAACAAATAAATTGGCGCCCAACGTGGGGCCATAACAAATAAATTGGCATACAACGTGGGGCACAGAAAGACAAAAACCATCAATAAAAATAAAATAAATAAAAATATAATTAATTTCCCCTACCATCACAATATGTACCCATGGGAGTTCATCTTACAGACAAATTATCCATTAATAAATACTGGCTAAACCTTAACAGTTTGTCATCCTACTACAATATACTTAAATAATCACAACTGTCATTCTAAACAAAAGAGATAAGCCATCCTAGATCTGCAAAAAAATTTTCATTTCTTACAATATGCCTCAATATCTCAGTTATTATATAGAAGAATTATATCGTATTCGGACTGATGGCTAGAGCATAAATATTAGAAATTTATAGTATATGTATATGTTCCATTTAATAAGAATTTGTGTTGCCTCTCGTATGTTTTATCAATCTATACAATTTTGACACCACAATCCCAGTTTACAAGAAAAATAACACAGCTTTTGTTTTTGAAACAATAAAATTTGTTGAAAAGTAGCAAGTTAAGGAAATATTAAATTTCATATGTAACACCCTATGAATGACGTGATTGTAAATGAAAATAAAATAAAATAAAATATACCTACCATTAACAAAATTCTTTATTATCAGAAGATTCGGTTACTGTGATCTATATTACAAGAAAAGATATATGAAAAATATCAAAAACTAGAATACTTATTTAAAATGGTGCCTTTGGGCTGATACCTTGAATTTGTCTAAATGATGAAAAGCAAGGGGTGCTGTTTAGGTAAACTTGTATAAAAATTGAATTGGTAATAGCTATGTGGTAATTAGGCAGTGGCGCCGTTTGGTTGCAAGTAAGCAACTTGGTCAACATTATGGGCCAGAGTGCAATATCATTCAATTTATTGTTTCATGAAATGTTATGTGATCCATTTGTAGCTAGCCGAATCATGGTGGTAGCCATTATTATTGGCACATTAAAAAATAATAATGTATTTCGAGTAATGAGGCCACATTAAATGGATTTAATGTTAAAATATCCAGTGTATTGATTATAATATGCACAAAGTCCTATAAAAATGAAAATATTAAAATTTTACGTCCCATATTAAGAGATGGTATATTAAATTCAATTCTCAAATGTGATAGTCTTCAAATTGGAGTTCAGTTCTTACAAATGAACAATACGGAGTAATAATAATTTTGATATCAGCGAATGGAGATTCCTTATTATAAATCCTTACATGTGATTGGCTGTATCCGTCATATTTTCCATGTACTCAGAAAATGAAAGGTGACTGTCATGTAATAGCCAAATTTTTAACACCATTCAATATTCATTCCATTTAAATGTTAAATATAATCGATTCAATTTGTAGTCAAACATAATGGACTCTTATTTCCCAGTAATTTTTATTACAAAACGCTTTTTATTATATTAAATTGTAATTTAAAGTCACAACTTCATTTCTGAATATTAGCAATATGTTTCTGGAGATCCACACAATCAATCATCAGTTGCTTTAACCTTTTTGTATAGGTGTAGGTATTTTAAAATCAACTGCAAACAGTAAACAATCTGAATATAATAATTCTGAATATAAATAATAATAGGTAAAAAAAAGAATTTGCCTATTTTCCAGAAGTGTTCTCATTTTGCTTCGCTACAAAACATCAGTGTTGCAAATATCTTTTTAGAATCGCTTCCTAGGCGTCCTAGATCCTTCCTTTTCTCTTAAAAATGGCTCCAAGAGGGACAATCTTAGATGCAGTTCAACCCAAGAACCTAATAATTAGTTGCAATAAATATAAACTGATATTTTTAGACAAGTAGTATACACTGAGTACTAATTAATATTCAGGTGTATTACCCTGGCAATTCCGCAAAAACTTCATGGATAATAAATGAACATTTTACGGCGTCTTTATCGACCATCTTACGTTAAAGTGTTGAAATACTTTTAAAAATAACTTCGTTCATGCACTGTGAGTAATAAATTTTCTTTGGCGTAATTGCATGACAAAGCATCCAGGGTTGTACTAGGAAGTGAAGCAGTGCTACCGTTTTAGCTTGGTGGTTTAGGTTATGATAAAAATTCAATAAGCGAATCATTCAATCAGTTAAAAAAAATCAGAAATCAACTTTAACGAATGTATTGTGATCGCTATTTTGACCGAATTATAAATTTGTGGGATAGTTTTCGGGTTCACTTTGGCATTGACTGTTTTATATATTCACATTGCTGTAGAAGAAAAGCACGTCGAGATGGGCGAAACGTGTATTCAAAGTATAAGGAACAGAATCCAGAAATTATTCTACAAATCGTCAGCTGTAAAAGTTTTGAGATCAAAATATCTTACTTTCATCTTGATATGTTCTTGGTAAATAAATAATAATATTTAAACAAAATATTGATGTGCAGTTTCTTAGGATTGCTATAACCATGTGAATAAATATTACTTTTTACTTTCTGACTTTTCGTATTATTCAATCATCTTCAGAGCAACTTGCAAAACTAATATAAATTGTATGCCTCACCGAAGAATATAATAAAAATTTCTAAATCAAACCTCCTCAATGCGGACCTGTTCTTGGCTATAACGTAAAGATGTAAATTATATTCAGCTCTAAGGGTTAACGCCTTACCTTTAATAGCACAACGAACTAGGAACATTAATGAAGTTAAAATCATTTACATTCGTCGCAAAAATACTATAAGCTTTATAATATTTACGGTACGGTAATTTCTGTTTGCATTGGCATTATTTATTATTTAGTTCAATGTAAATATATACATAGATTAACTACGTGTGTCAAAGAGTTTTGTATGTACATATATAAATATTAGGGTAGGTACCCTTTAATAGCCCCCAGTGGGTGTAAATTTATATTTGCGAAACATCGGCCAGCATATGAATTGCGTTATTATTCTCCGACTCAACAGGGCAATTTATTGGAAAACCCACCTACGTTTTCGTGTTAATCATTTCTCGCCTTTATATTTAGCAAACATAGAAGGACACAGATTTGTATGTTTTATACATCACGATACTCCGAAAAAGCTGCAATTGACAAAACAGGTTTTAAAATCAAATGTAATTATATTTTCTACATATACCTACCTATTTATATTACATTGCATTTTCTAATGATTTCGTTGACAAGGTCAAGAATATCCAATTGCAAGAGGGTGAAATTTATATTTCCTTTGAAGTTAGTTCATTATTTCCAAGTGTACCAATCCCACAGATCTTGGACTATCTCAGGGATTTACCTACAAATTAAACAAACTAAGCGGTAAAGTTAAAAGAATACATTAACTTTACAAAATTGCTTTTGCTTCAATGATAACTTCTTCGAGCAATGTAAGAGAAGAATGGATAACTCTTTGTCGCCTCTCATTTCTGATTTTTTCATGAGTCAGTTTGAAACCGAAGTAAAAGATGAGTTCCGGTATGTTCCTAGCATTTGGCCAAGATATGTGGATGACATTTTTGCCACGTTTGATGTAGAAAACTTTATTCCCATTTTTAAATTATTTTAAGTAGTCGTTTCACTTCGATGAAATTTACACATGAAACTGAAAATATGACAATTTTTAGATATACTAGTAATTAGAAACAGTGAAAATAGGTTTCAATCTGATATATACAGGGTGTCCACTTTTTCAATGGGTACGGGTAGCTCCTAAACAGTGAGAGATACAAAGTCGATTAAATTCGAAACAAGTTGTGCATTTTAAAGTTTGTAAAGGTGCCTTTTACCATTGATTAAGGAATGAACAAGATACGCGACGTCAATGGTAAAGTGCGAGGCCTTTTTTGGCAGCGAGATCTCGGCAAGTTGCGGGCATTCCTGTGATTTACGTAGTATGCTTTTGACAAACCTGTGTCGTGTCTGGTTTTATATCATTAATAATCTAGTGGTAATAAAAATTTAATGTCCAGATTAATTTTAGTTTAAAATTATTAACGTAGTATGTTCTCTCTGCGAGCTATTTCTCAACGATTGTTTGACTTTTAACCGTCACATAATTTTAAACTAAAATCAATCTGAACATTCAATTTTTGTTTTCACTAGATTATAAATTATATAAAACCAGACACGACACAGGTTTATCAAAAGCATACTACGTGAATCACAGGAATGCTCGCAACTTACCGGATTTTCGCTGCCAAAAAAGGCCTCGCACATTACCATTGAAGTCGCGTATCTTATTCATTCCTTAATCAATGCTTTTACTTTAAAAATGTGCAGTAGTTTCAAAGATATAGTGCAAATCGCCATTTTTAATTATTCCCAATAACACGCAAATGATCAGGTTTAAAAAAACAAATTTCAAATGAAAGTTGGATGATGTTTAAAATTCTTAAATTTGTATTTTAGCCTTTCAACTGTAAGCGCCGCGACGCCCAAGTTTTGTTTTTATTGAATAATGTAACCATGCAAGTCAAATTTTAAACAAGACAATTTGGTAGTTCTACTAGCGATGACAAGTCAGTTTATTGTTTATCATGGCCTACGTTGCTGTACCTACGAATGAGTGATAATACTACAGTATTACAATACTCCAGGTCCATCTACCAAAAAATATGGTTAAACTTTGTAATAAGATGATGCCAAACCAATTTCCTTAGAAAAAGTCAGGCGTCCATACGAAAAACACAAGTTGGGCGTCGCGGCGCCTACAGTTGAAACGATAAATAGCAATCAGAGTTGTTAACGACGGCAACTATTTATAATAACTCTCTAAATAATACTAGTCAGTCCATAGGGAAATGTTATACATTATCTTTGTACTACCAAAATGTACGAGGGTTGCGTACAAAAACCTCCGAGTTGTTTAATAATAGGTAGGTACCTACATCTACAATTCATGAGTTCCAGGCATACGCATTCACTGAAACCTCATGTAACGAAAGTATTCGAAATTCGGAGTTATTTAACCTTAATAACTTTAATATCTTTAAAGCTGATCGAGATTTCGTTGCAACTAATAATGACAGAGGTGGTGGTGTTCTCTTAGCCTTAGACAAAAAATTTAAAGCCATTCAAATTGACATTAAATTTGTAAAACGTTGTTAGATGTAAAATTCATTCATGTTGTACTCGTAAAAGTGAGAATAACTTTTCGCTGAATTTATATTTTAGTTATTTTTATACCCCCATCGCGCAAAAATGAAGAATATCAAATATTATATGATTCTTTAATGTCTATGCACCTTCTTTATAATTCCAATGTATTGATAATTGGAGATTTTAATATACCTGAATATTTAAAATGTTGTATTGGAAATGCATCGACCCCTAATTTTTTGCAGATACAAAATTTTATAAATTTCTTCAATTTCAACCAGTATAATGACGTACAAAATTTTCAAGGTCGCTTATTGGATCTAGTGTTATGTAATACAAATTGTGTAGTAAATAAAGCACCTGAGGTTATTTTACTAGAAGACCACTATCAGTTGAGTGTCGAAATTGTAGGCACAAAGTCCAATAAATAAAATAAAAATAATCTTGATACTAAATCATATGATGAATTTAATATTAAAAAAGCAAATTTCATATCACTATATGAAGAAATTAATGATATAGACTGGAATTTTCTTAATGTATATGAAAACCCAAATTTGGCTATTGTTGCTTTGAACAATAAACTAAATAATATTTTCAAAAATAATATACCAAAAAAGAAACCTACTGGTACATCTTACCCGCCTTGGTTCTACGGCCAAACCATGCATATATAAAATAAAGAAAAAAGACAAAGCCTTTAAAAAATATAAGGAAAATGGTGATGTAAACTCTTTATATATTTTCAAAACACTAAGATCGCAAATAAAGAATGAGGTTGACGTATTACATAAAATGTACGGTATGGAAGGCATAGAAAACGACATAGAAAATAACCCTAATACATTTTGGTCCTACATAAATTCTAAAAAGAGTGTTTCCTATACCCCATCAATTCTAACAAATTATGGTGAAGAAATAGAAGATCCACTAATAGTGGTTAATAGCTTTGCCGACTATTTTTCTGAATCTTTTACACGCGCTCGTGCTAATGTCCAGATACCTTTGAACCAAAATGTTAATACAATAGATATTCCTTCCATTACTCAGTATGAAGTTGACAAAGCTATTAAACAAATCAAATCAACCTCTACTATGGGACCTGATCTAATATCTGCTTTTTTAATTAAGGATTGTGCATCTGTTTTTATTACTCCTCTAACAGAAAACTTCGTGTTTTCCTGAATTGTGGAAGTTGTCTAGAGTGTGCCCCGTCTACAAAATAGGCAACAGGAATGAAATAACAAATTACAGGGCCATTACTATAATTTGTAATTTCGCAAAAGATATTAGAAATCGTTCTTCATTCTAGGATTTACAACCATGTGGGAGCAGCATGGTTTTATGAAGGGTAGGTCCACAGTGACGAATTTTGTGTGTAGATCTCAGTTCATTAGCAATAAATTAGACCGACAGAGCCAAGTAGATGTTATATACACTGATTTTACTAAGGCTTTCGATAGACTCGACCATGAAATGTTACTGAACAAATTGAGTACTTTCGGACTATCTAATTCACTTGTGCAGCTTTTTTCCTCTTACTTGAAAAACAAATATCAGTTTGTTCAGTACCGTGGCTTTAGATCGGAGAACTATCTGAAATTATCTCGGGTACCACAGGATTCGACACTTGGACCTCTCCTTTTTATCATGTTCATTAACGATATTGTGTCAGGCTTACATGTACACTATCTCATTTATGCAGATGATCTTAAGTTAATGGTGTGAAATAAAATCATCCGATGAATGTGAACTATTACAAGATTCACTTAATGAAATAAATTCCTGGTATACACAAAACAACTTACCATTAAATGCTTCCAAATGTAACGTTATATGTCATTAACAAGGAAGAAACATCTTATTGAATTCAATTATAAACTGGGAGGTGCACTATTGAACATACTTGATTATATAAAAGATCTTGGAGTAACTTTTGATCCTAAACTTACTTCTTTGAAACATATTGAAGTTACTATTTCATCTGCATTTAAATGTTTAGGATTTGTGATTAGGAACTCAAAAGGTTTTTCTAACATGTTTACCCTTCGATTATTATATGTATATATCCTCTGTAAGATCGAAATTGGAATATGCGTCAATAGTCTGGAACCCAGTCTATGTCACTCATATTGCAAAGTTTGAAAGAATTCAGAGGCGATTTTTGAAATCTGCAGTATATATGTTAGATGGCGTATATCCACAAAGAGGTTTTCCTCATAATGAATTATTAACTAGGTTTGACAGAATTGTCCAAACGGAGATCAACAAACCTGTTTATATTTTTATATACAATCATAAATCATATTTTGGACTGTCCGGGTATTTTAAATCAGATTCATTTAGAGTGCCCAGGTTCTTGGCGCGACACAACTACATTTTTAATCTCCCTACAGCTAATACCAATATTCTTAAAGCATCTCCCTTATATCAGATGATCTCTAATTATTGCAACATTGAGGGAAGGGTTGATATATTTTTTTGTACAATTAAGCAATTGAAAAGTATTTACAACTAAGTAGGAATATTATATTTAAATATTTACATATATGTGGTTTAAGTATACATGTATAATGATTTTTAATGCGTTTTGTTACTGTTACTATTGTTATTTTTACTATTTTTATTGTTACCATTTTAATTCTTACCACTGTTATAGTTACCACTTATTTGTTTTTATGTAATTTTATTTCAATGTATCCTATAATTGGGCTTTTGCCTGTTGGGTATGTATTTAAAATAAATAAATAAATAAATATACAAATTTGAGAATTTTAAATAGGCAACTGAACACCATTCAACTTTTATCTGAAAAAAATTTTTCTAAACCTTATCTTTTGCGTGTTATTGACAATAATTAAAAATGGCGATTTGCACTATTTTCAGGATCTCTGAAACTGTTGAACGTTTTCAAGTCTGAAAAAGGCACCTTAACAAGCTTTGAAATGCACGACTTTTCTCTAATTTAACCGACCTCCTATCTCTTACGGTTTAGGAGTTACCCACACAACTCCATTGAAAAAGTGGACACCCCGTATATAGGAGACACCCGTGCTCTCAGATATACCTATCGCCAATGACTCCCTTCTTGTGCTCATTATAAAATTCCGTGTCTTAATTTCCTTCTTCATCGCTCATTAAATTTGTTCCGTAATAAAGAAAAAGTTTAAAAAAGAAGAATCATTGATTGAGGTAATCAATAATCAATGATCAATAATCTGAAGAGAAATTTGATCTATCGTGTTTAGTTTTGAAGATACTAGAAAAAGCAAAAAATCTTGATTCTCGTTTTTAATTTTTGAATTGAAAACTAATAAAATTACGTATTTTAAACAGACATTCTTAAGGCACTTTTTTCCGATGAATCCGAATATGCCATTGCATTGACCATGACGTCAACAACAACAGTCAACTTTATTTTTTCTTATGGGCGCCATCTTGGATTGATTTTCACATTTTTGAATGCGTCATGTTTTTCTGATTACGATGATGTACGACATGATAGTTTAAATATTTCGACCAAAATTGAAAATTATTCATTTTTGCAAAGGGTGCTTTGGAAACAAAAGCATCACTTCTGTTTTAAACAAAAAACTGTTGGCAATTTAGCTCCACTTTGAAAATCGGTGTTTACAATTCTGCTAATTTCACCAAGAAAATGGTATTTTTAAGTGAAGAACAACGTGATAAGGTGAGTCATTTGAGCATTTGTTTTAGTTTTCTGTTTTGTTGTTTTCGATTTGCATTAATGTAGAGAATACATTCACAGCATTCCTAATCGCTTTTTCTTTACTTTTAAATCGTATAAAATTCAGCCTAAGTGTAAACGCAGTATTGAATAAAAGTGAAAAAAACATTGTTTTAGTCAAAATTCTAAAATATTCAACAATAGGCCTTGATGCCATATTATGGATGTCAGTGGAAATGCATTTCTAACATTTATTTTTTTCCAATGCGATTTTTATGATTGCTACATTCACAATATTTTTTTATGTATACCATTGCATTGGCGTGAAACGGTAGTTTCTCGCCCACGCCGAGATAATTTTACAATCGAAAAACGTACTTTACAACTGGTAGTAAAATCACACCTTAAATCTTATCGTGCGTGGAATGAGTATTTTTAGCTCTTATTTTACACCTACTTCATGCAGGCCAATGGAGAAAAAAAGTGTACTTTTATGACCGGTTCGGAAAAAATTTACGTAATAATACAATATATTATGACATTTATAACAACATGTTTGAAACACTTTTATAAATCTAATAACGAAGCGAGCTTATTTACTAATTTCCCAGCGGGTAGAGCTTTAACGATAATTAAAAAAATTACCGAGCGATACAGTGACCAAATTTAGCATGCTAAAATAATTTCTCGTTTAGAATGTCAAGTATTTTTGTTATGAAAGCAAGAGTATAAAAAATTTTAAATATACACATATAAATTAGTGCTTGTTGCAGATATCAAGAGGTCACACCTCAGTCATTTTGAAGTTTAATACTTCACACACATCCATTTCCAATCACATGTGTAAAAATAATAAATTAAAAGTTTCACAGTTTTTGATAGTTTTCACATGAGGGTTTGGTATTGTAAATAAATCATTTGAAAGAATTATTGAATATGAAGAAGAATATGAAGTGGCGAAAGATTGTCTAACCGAATTAAAGCTACGCGGTTTCAGAAACTATGATAATATTATTTGGAAATTATCAATGACCTTGGGGCATTACAGCTGATAATTTTAGAAGATAACTTCATTGAATTATACGTAACTTTCATATGTATAATATGCAAAGAGTATCCTGTGCAGTGAACTGAATCTAGTTTTAAAGTAGATGGCTTCTTCAATAAATTTAAAAAGAACATAAATTAATCAAACTGACTGCGAAATACATTTGAAAACAAATTTACAGGCTCATTTCTAGTTCTAATAGAATTAACAAAAAACACTTTTATATGTATATTAAAGGTTTGCTTGTTGAAACGAAAACACCCAGTATAGTGAATACTTGAGAATATTTTATTGTATCTAAGGCATCACTGATATCTAATAAAGAGAAACTGAATCGAGGACCATCAAAATGTGTTAAAATATGCACAGCACAGAACGGAATACCTGCATATGCTTATTTCTGAGTTATTACGCCAAATCAAATAATGAATAAAATCAGAAGTTGCTTGTTATCTTTTTATATTGATATAATAAAAAGGGGAATCACGTAGAATTTATACGTAAAATTTTGTATGCACTCTTTTCTGAGTACAAACTGTAGACAGCAAAGGTAATATAAATACAACCCCCAGTTTAAGAATACGTACAGATACCTGCTCTAAACAAGTTTATTATTATCTCCATGGGTTTGCCATCTCCGCTAACTCATCACTCGGAAATTCGCTAAATTTTCTAAAACGATGAACAATTGACAATTCTTATTCACAATACTCAATTTTTAGCAAATCCATCAGATAGTACCTACTTTTGATCACAGAGTATAGTTGTGCCCAAGATTAATGAAGCTTTGAAGACTAGACCAGAGACCTTCATCCAAGCACTTGTTTGCTATAACAACTCGACCAAGTTGCTATAGCAATAATACCATAAGCATTTCATGCTACGGAAACAGGTTCCTAATTTGGTGTTTCAAACACCAAATCATACTGTAGCCTAATCTCCTCCAAATACCGAAAGGTCTTGTAGTCCTATAAGTGGAAATCCTAACACCATAAGAATAGTTGCCGATCCAATCTCTTCCTGAAATTTCTTAACCATCTTAGAAAGATATTCTTCCATCGTCTCATTGTATAGATCTACCATATAAAAAGCCATTTTGTTTATCTTGTGAATGCGTAGCGACACATTTTTGGAAACGCCCCAGACTTAAAGAGTCTTTTTTGGTCTAAATGACTAAGTCTTCTAATTTGAATGCTGTAAGCTTTTAAACAGTAATTATAGTCTGTAGTACTCTTGGTATTCGACACTAGAGGATCACCTTCATATAAAAAACCTCAAATTTGAGTTTTCCCAAGCTCACTTCAACACTTCGTGTGCCAACAAAGTTTTTAGCCTCACTAATTTTTCCGAAAATCAAACTCTGAAACGAAAGTCTGCACTGTTTTTCTTGTTTCAAATCTTTTCTTTGTCTTGACATTTCCGTTTTTGGTCTTCCATTTTTTTCATTTCTTTTTCATCTTAACGTTTTTGTTCATTTTTTGCTTTATCTTCTTCCTGTTTTAGTTTTTTACTTCTTCTGCCTCTTCTATTTCCATTCTTGGTCTTCTTGCTCTTGATTTCATTTTTGCTGATCTATTTATTGCAACAGGTTTTGTGACTGCTTGTCCGCCGTACTTCTTGTTGAGATTGGCATAAGGCTTTGTCCTCGGCTTTGTCATTAACTTCAGAATGAAATGCTTTAAAAGTGCCACCAAATGGCATTACGCAGCCTTGTTTAGAGGTTACTCGTATATCAGTTCTCAGTTTGTGGAAATCTAGAAATATTAGCTTACTGAAATATGGAATGTTCTAAAAATTTTACGAAACCGCACTATTTAATTTAATTTTATATTATTTTCAATTCTCAATGTGTTTATTATAAAATTTTGATGATTTTTTTCTCGAAAATATAATAGATCCAATATCCAACAGTTTTTAGCAACACTTACGGAAAAAATTACAGTTTTTACTTCATATATCCAGAACACTTTTAAAGATACTTCGCTTAACTTTAATACGAAGGGATTTCAGAGGGCATTAGATAAAAGTATGGATTAAATTGTATATAAAAAAAATTGAGGATACATTTTTTTTTTGGAAATCGACTGCTTGTTTTTCATTAAACTTAGTTGCAACAAAAATTTCACCCAGTATGTCAATATTTGCACTCCACATGAGAGATGATAGTGGTTCTATAAAAAGAGACACGCTATATAAATTATTTGAATCATATTTTTAAATTAATAATTTAAATTACTTTAAAAACTAGTGTGTAACAACTTACTTCCGCCCCTAGTTCCTAAACTCATATGTTGTAGTAACTATACTCTTCATTAAGACCTGAGAATCTAAAGCAATTTACAGTCTAAACATTTAAAAATATGTTTTCAATAATCTATCTTAAACAAGGACCTACCCAACCAGTGAATTACTCACAATTTTTCCAGAGGGCACTTATATGAATATGTAGGCATCACTTACGCAATACGTTTTCAAATTATATTCATGCATCGCAAATATTGACCTTACATCCACAAAGCAAACATTTTCAGCCTCGTCACTGCCCTCTCACAGGTACTTGCTTTATACGAAATGTGTGTAAGCTGTCTTTTTGAACTAAACCTGAGCCTATAGATGTGCGGGCCTTTATCTTTTTTAGGATATTGAGGGAAATATCCATAATATATATTCATGCGGATATCCCATGGAAGCCCTATATTTAGTTGTTTTTCTTTTTTATGTAAGAGCTCAGCTCGTCTCATATAGCACCCAGCAATACATTTTAAATAAGTATTATAGGAAAAAGTATTGAATCGTCGAAAATTAGTATTTAGCTATAAATGTTATTAACATATGGAAAATGACACTTTTCAGCAGTAAAAGGCACAAGTGACATTTGAATGAGATTTATTAATTTAACACAAACTAATGATTAGTACATGGCAGAAAATACCTAACAATAGCCAAGTTGTACGGGCACGTATGATCGGTTGGAGTGATGAACGGTCGCAGCTAAATCATTCAGTATCTTCAAAGGTCTAAAATTAAATGGCGAAGTAAGAGAATCCGCAGTAAGATCTATGACGGCAAAACAGGACTTCAATTTTAATTCAATTTCTACTTATGACGTCTGCAAATATTGGAATATTTCTTACTTGCATTAATTTCTTTATATCTTCTCGGTGGGAGTGCCACACACTCCGAATAGTTACGATATAAAAATTCCCTCAGACAAAAAAATAAACCAGAAGAGAATATTCACAAATTATTTTACATGTAAATTAAACTACGTACATACCACAGCATTTATTGTATTTAACAAAAAGGATACAATACAGTAATTTATTTATTTTAGTTAAAATAGTCCACTTTCTTAGTAACGTAAAGTACTCGCTACAGTTTTGTGAGGTTGACAACCACGGTATAACTAAAATAAAGTATAGCGGTATAGATTAATCCATAGTCTGAAGTATTTTCATTATAATACCAGAAATAATCTGATCTAATAATACCTCGGAAACAACTCTGGTTCGCACTATATGTATTATATTGCCCATTGGCTTTCCATACGGGCACGTATGATCGGTTGGAGTGATGAACGGTCGCAGCTAAATCATTCAGTATCTTCAAAGGTCTAAAATTAAATGGCGAAGTAAGAGAATCCGCAGTAAGATCTATGACGGCAAAACAGGACTTCAATTTTAATTCAATTTCTACTTATGACGTCTGCAAATATTGGAATATTTCTTACTTGCATTAATTTCTTTATATCTTCTCGGTGGGAGTGCCACACACTCCGAATAGTTACGATATAAAAATTCCCTCAGACAAAAAAATAAACCAGAAGAGAATATTCACAAATTATTTTACATGTAAATTAAACTACGTACATACCACAGCATTTATTGTATTTAACAAAAAGGATACAATACAGTAATTTATTTATTTTAGTTAAAATAGTCCACTTTCTTAGTAACGTAAAGTACTCGCTACAGTTTTGTGAGGTTGACAACCACGGTATAACTAAAATAAAGTATAGCGGTATAGATTAATCCATAGTCTGAAGTATTTTCATTATAATACCAGAAATAATCTGATCTAATAATACCTCGGAAACAACTCTGGTTCGCACTATATGTATTATATTGCCCATTGGCTTTCCATTCGCCACAAGGCATTCTCCATCTCAGTATTACAATAGTTAATAAATTCTAGGCACATTTATTGTTACTGCTAAGGTATTGTGCATAAAACAGCTGGCTTGAAACAAAAAGACATGACCTTCAGACGATACACAACGAACTTAAATCGGTAATTTCCCAAATAACTCGTATAATATTGTTTTACTACTTACCTAGCCATAAAACAGAAGTTAAGATATTAATTGAATATTTGGAACATTCGTTCGTTTATATTTGTGCTCTTCGAACTGTCAGTTGATAGTACAGAATTTCTGTCGAATTTAGTCGTTGGTTATCTGTGGCATAGCTGATGTTTTGAAGTATCGCCTTCGAGAGTAGAGCGCTGTCTAAGGTATAGTGACGTTAGTCACGGTCGGAATTTGTCAAATAATAAATATCGATGAGATGTGAGTGCCATGGAATTTTTTTTTTTTAATAGGAGACTTGATTTATCCTTAATAAGCTTTGTAATATATCTTTGGCTAAATTAATACGCTTGATTTTGTATAATAACCCGGTGGTTGGTTGTGTCGAGTTAACTCGTGAAAACTCTGCTTGGAGTCACGGACAGTTCCACAAGTACGAAGTGAGGAGCGTGGGCGTAACTGACAATTTTGACATTCTGACAGACACCATTTCCGGCATTTCATTTTCTTGATCCGGGCGATAGTGTGACGTGCTTTTCTAATCAGGTAATTTATTTCCAATCCTTGGGATTATTGATGGATAGCATAGAAAATATAGTGGTAATTTGTTATTGATGTTGGAGAGTCCACATATTTTGCCAATATTTGGGATTAAATCACACTTTCACATTGGGGCAAAGGCCTATATGGTATAGGAACCCCAGGATATCGCTTCAGCCCGCCCAAGATATACAAGTATATATGTCAGATTGTCAACTATAATTACGTTCACGTACTTATTATCGTGGATTATAATACGTTCTCTTTACAGGGCTTTTCTCTTTTGCTGTGAAATTATTTTTGCTTTGAAATTGCTGTTTGCTTCGACGTTGCTTTGACACTGCTGTTTTGCTGTGACGTTGCTGTGCTGTTTTGCTTGTAGTCTGCTTGGTTTTATGCTGTTTTGATGGTGCATGGTTTCTACATTGTTTGACGCTGCTTGACACCGCTTGGACGCTGTTCTGCTCTGCTTGGTGGCTGTAGTTGTTCAATTTGAAGCTGTTGGAAGCAGTCAACTCCATTCTGCTGGCTTATCTACGACTGCACGACGTCCCGACGCCCTGGATGGACGACCAGATAAGTACCTCTCAGTCAGATTTGTAATATTCAGATCATTCAGGTTTAGTTGTGACGCTACTAGTCACAGATCTTTAATCGTAGCTGATATTATTTACATAACATATTAATATACTTAATATTACCCTTCAGGTTAACCGATAGCAATAAGATTCTCCACTCCTAGTTAGTAAGTAACATTCTGTACACCATAGTGATCACTTACGGTTTTTTTCCTTAGCTACGTATAGTGTGTTATTGTCTCTACAACTTTAATATTTAGGTGTTCTAATATCACTCTGGGAGAATATTGTGTATTGCTAAGCTCGATATATCTACCTTCACCAGTGTGAATTTGATTGTTGAAATTATATTAATATTTTTTTATTAGGGTGTTTTACTACCTCCATCCACTGAACAAACCCACACCTACGCCCACTGAGCTAGCCAGTGTCTCTTCCGCACTTTTAATTTTATTCCGGTTACCCACCGGAAGGGGCACTCAAATTTTTATTACCATTTTCACCTCGATTTTCCCCTTAAGAGGCTGCCGAACTAGATCTCTTTTTTTTATAACAACTAGTCTTCCAATAGAGAGGAAATTGCCGGGGTAATAATTTTTTTTTTTTTGGCTTTGGGTTTTTCATTCAGCCACGAAAACAACGAGATTAACTTATTACTAACTACCTAATCTAGGAACATTTCTACAAGAATTTGTACAGTATGAAATTTATTCATTTTATAACGATTATGGGACGGGGAGGGGACACTTGCTTCACGTCAAGGTGCCTATCATGACGACTTTACACTTGGGTAATAATTACTTAAAAGCTAGTAGCCTAAAAGAAACCTGAGTCCAGCTCATCTTCAAATGTAAAGAACACACAATGCCACAAACCAGGAGCAGGAGACAGTTTTCTGACCTAAGAAAAATAAAATTAATCAAATAAACATAAGGAATTTAAAATAATATTACATAGTAGCAAATCAGCTTAATAAAGAATTAATATTGTCCACGTATGCCAATTCAATGTTAGAACAGAGCGATCAACACAGAGATCGGTTTTCCTCAGTAAAATGGCAAGAAATATAAAATTTTAAAGAAATAAAAAGGAAATAATAGCACATTATAAATTTCAATAACAATGTAAGTAAACTCTCCAATGTGTTAATTTTGTCAACATAAATAGATTTATAATCATTAAAATCAATTTATAAATTGACTTTATTTAGGTTTTATAAAGGGTGATTCAATTTGGGTTTCCATATGAACTTGTTAAAGAAAACACGGAATTTGTTTCAAATATCAAGTATTTTGTAATCAGTATTTTAGATTGATTCATTACAATTACACATGCCAGATAATATCGTTTAAATGACCGCCTCTGCTCTTAAGACATGACCTAATCCGTTTATCAAAATTTAAGTTGTATTGCGGCACATTGCAGACTCATTGTCGGCTATTTCGCATCGAATCTCCTGTTTCAGCTCTGCAATGGTGTTTGATTTGTTCCTGTAGACTCTACTCTTCTAATAACCCCAAAGAAAGAAATCCAAAGGACTAATATGCGCCTCACCACTAAAAATGATTTTGTTCGAAAATTCGTTTCCTCGTTCATGCATCCATTCGGCAAACACACAGAGCTGTAAATGATCTCTAGACTTCAGTTCTTGTGTTATATGCATTTTGTAAGTAAGTAAGTGTAAATTATTGGCCATAGTTCGCTGCGTCGTGGAGTACGTAAGATCCAATTGCTGCGATCGATGGCGAATCGATATGCCGGGTTCTTCTTCACTTTGATTAACAAGCGACTTCTACGAGTACGTTGAAGTAGTTTGACATTAGCTACGGATCCAGTTTGCTCGAATTTCTGGACCAAATTTGTAATTATGTGCTGCGAGGTCGATTTTTAAGCACCGAAATATTCACGGAATGTATTTTTTCTTGTTCACTCATTTTCATAATAGGCTTGGATAATTTTAACGCGTTGTTCTGTCGTGTATGGCACCATAACTAATATTGTTTATGTTTATGGATTACAAAAGGCAGTTTGACGTTCACAGATAACTTGAGGTTTTGAAAATATTGATCTATATCATCTGGAAGCTCTATTTGAATCACCCTTTACAAGCATAATAACAAAAAACATATCCAATTTGACTAACATTGATGTTTCATCTCTAAACATACAATTATTAAGTTTATTGGACCTTTTTTAATGCATTATAAAAATTACAAAATTCAAAACGTCTAAAAATAACTTATTAAAAAATTTATTTTTTTAACTCACCACAAAATTCATTCATTATGGGCACCAATTAAAAACGATGTCCCCAAGAAGATGTATGTACATGTTCTTTCACCTTTATTTTAGCTCATTAGGGAGACTAGACCACCCCTGACGACCCAAAGTAAGCATTCTCGTCTGGTCCAGTACACAGTGTTACATATCACGCGAAAGACAATTAAGTAGTGTGGGGTTCTAAAATAAATATAATAAAATAAAGTTAATGAAAAGTAACATTAAAAGAACAGTTACATTACAATATAAACATAGAGAGTGCCATATGGCGTGAAAATGAACAAAAAACTAACGTTGCAACTGCTAAATGCAAAATGTACTCATGTAAGAAACATTTTTGTTACCATATATCGATCATGTACACTTAGTTTGAGTCAATGCTATTAGAGATCTAGAAATTGAATTAAACAATAAATTATCCTTTACAGGCTACATAAATAACATCACATCCTCGATACTGAAATCGCGTCGCTTCATAATTATAAATTCTAATTTGTTCCATAATACAATTGCTTTGAAATCTTTATATTACGCTATGGTACGTCTAAATTAAATTATTGTTCGCTTGAAAATCCAACTGAGATTGTTCAAACAAAATTCAAAGTATGTGGTAATTACCCTAAAAGTTGCAAAGATTATCATCTGCTGCTACTTAAACTCAATGTTGTCAGTCTAAGCCATTTAGAGCAAGTTATTTTCGTAAGTAAATTTGTTTATAATTTAACTGATCTGTTATACAAACTAAATTTTTTACTATATCTAGGCAGATGTCAAGGCAAGACATCACATTTTATTTTGATGTGGTAAGAACTAATGTCCTGATTAAGACAATGCATGTTAACTGCTCCTATTTTAATACAATTTCTTGAAATTGCTACATATGGGTGTACACTAAAGTTTTAAATACAGCACATTATTAGATAGAATCCATTTAAATATTTTATAGCTGTCTTTATATTATGTATATTATATTTTCATCATTTCGTGTAAGTACTTGTATGCTTTAAACTAACTTTTACACTTGAATAAATATAAATTAAACGTGATAAATCTATATAAGCCTTCTGACATAATTTTCTCCTTCTGTATTAAATTTTCATAGGGATGTTTCTAAGATTAATTTTCGAAAACACGCAAATGTAATTTAGTAAAGTCACAATACTTAAAAAATAATCAATTCGTAATTATTACCTCCACCCATGCCAATTACTTATATTTATAGTTTATAGATATTGCTAAACTACAAACTTAAGTTGTGATGGGTCATCAATCATATATCAATTTACCAAATTTAATCGAAATCCAAGGGTATCCAAGGATAATCACGATAACCTAGTTACAAGTTGACCAAGAAACAGGCAGACACTTCTTAACCGTCCCTTATTCGAGGTCAAGGTTCAAAGTACGTGTTTTAGCAAAATATAATAGTATTGAATTTTGTTCAAATTACTTCCTGTGTTCCTATATTTATTGCAAAGTTTCAAAAATAAAGATTCAAAGAAATTTTAATAGGGTTCGAAGACCTAATCAAAGGTATTTCTCTCTCAATCTAAGAAAAGTATTTATAAAAATAAAAATAAAAATAAATATAAACGCCTGCGAAATACCTGAGTGGAAATTCGATGACCCCAAAATAAATTTTGTGATTTTGTATTAAATTGCTTTTAATATTTTTATAAAAATGATTTAACAAGTAAATTACATAAGGTTGTTAAACCCTAAATCATATGGAAATGTCGAAACCGTTATAAACTCAATTGGTGATTCATTAAAGCAGGTTGGTATTAGAAAAATATTATCTCCTTAATCGATAACTGCCATATTAAATATTAAGGCCACTATAGGTATAGTCAAAACTGAGAAGGTGAAAACATGGACATTGGAGGGAGATATTCACATATACAGAGCGTCACTCTCTAATCGTCTTCATTAATTTTTACACGAAATTTGCAAAACCATTAATTTAAAACGTATAATGAATCTGAATTAACTTCGGTTTGTGAGGTTTTTAAATTTAACTAACGACATTGCAATATAAATTAGACTAATAAAATATTGGAATAAATTGAAATATGTTTTTGAAACTTCGGTTGATTTATGAAATATATTTTCAGCTTTGCTGTAGTGTATTTTCTTCTAAAATAGTATTTCTATATAAACAATAAAATGTTATTTTCACGTACCCTGTACATCCGAATATATTATAATTTTACATCTTACACGATTACTCGAGTATAAATATACTTTCTACTTGTTTAAACAACACTAAGTTCTGTTCTAGAATCACAACCCATATTATAGCGATTTAATACACGTTGAATGCACATTATAGCACATTCTGATGAGATTCCAGAGCATTCATGCAATTCCATCCTTTGAAACTGAGCTGCAAACTTGTTCAAGTCTACTCGGTTTCAGTATTAAATTTGCTTTCCTTAAAGTTACCTGAGAAAAGTTGATTTTGTCAGAATTAAGTTAATTAAAATATAAATTGTTTTGGTATTGCTTAATTTGATTAAAAAATATATATATGTACAAAAAGAATTAAATACGATATATTTATAATAATTAAAATAAAAAATATATACTACGATTTAGTTTTGCTATATTAATTTTATTTTTACCTATTTCTGTTTTTCAAAAAAAAAAGAAAAAATCTTCTGTATTTTTTTTGCTAAATTGTTTTAAAGGAGATAACGTTTTTTTTTCAATTTTTTAAATAGTAGGTACTAACCTAATACGAATTCTATTCTGTATGCATTTTCAAATATAATCAGTTTTGTCGTTTTTAGTAGAGACTTTTTGTTTTTCTCCTGGTGAGTAAGTACTTATTTTCAGTAGTCCTGTCTAAGAATCATTTTTGCACAAAAAAATTTTCTTATTTTTTCTGTTAAGGTGCATCGTTTTCGAGAAAAATGCAAGAAACCTAATTGCATTGTCCAAAATATTCGGAAAGTTATTTTGTAATATCATAATTACCTAAATTTAACGTTTCATAATTCCTTTTATTATCTGTCAAAATATTTATTGAAATTTCTGTTCGTTTATATTGTCCCTACCTAACTAGTTGTGGCAAATAAATATACTTATTTGTAGAGTTGGGCAAATTCCCATTTGTTGAAAGTTCCCGGAAAGTTTCCATTGAAAATTTCCATAATTATATACAGTTTTCTTAGAGCTTTCCAAAAATACCCAATAGGTGATGGTTTATTAGGTTAAAAGTACCATTACCTACCTCTAATAGAATAAAATTGAAATAAAGCATTGATTAAGGGATGAACAAGATGCGCGATGCAAATGATAAAGTGCGAAACCAATTCTGGCGACGAGATTCTCAGTAAGGTTTCATTTGGAACCAAAATAAGAATTCTGGCGACAAAGAAAATTGGAAAACAATTTGCGAAAAAAAAATTCGTAAAACGCTCCCTGCCGTCCTGAAACATCCTGAAATATGCATTTAAATTTAATTTTGAATTTTGTAATTATTGCTCAATAAAACGAAATTGGTTGCAATTAGCCATAGGGAAGTACTTACAAAAAATGTTTTTCATTTCTACATCACATCGTTGAAAAATATACAGGGTGTTCCGTTTGAAAAAATTGAGAAAATTCAATTTAAAAAGTTCTTAATTTAGAAATAATTTTTGGCCACCCTGTACAGTTTTAGGAAATGAAAATTATTCAAAAACATTAATTAGATGTCTCGTAACTGGTATTCACATAAGTTTTTCTTAAACCCCATAATTGTGACCGTGGTGATTTTTTTAATATCCATCTGCAGATTGCATTATTTCAACAAAAAAATTCATTACATCCAAGTGGTTGGGAGATATTCAATGCTAATATAGGAATAAATAGAGCCTAGAAAGAGGCTTCAAAAAATGTACTGATATACATAGCATTCCATTTAAAAAAAGGCACTTGGTCCTGTAATTTCGTCTTGGCTCGCCCTGTATGTTCGAAAATAGTTTCCAGTTATAGACTTTTTTATCTACTTTACTTGCAATTTTTTTAATAATTTCTAGCTATCGTAGAACTCGAGATATCGAGGTCCGACGCACTATTGCCCCACCCTGTATATTTGATTATTTTTTAATTATCAAAATAATCTTTGATACAATCTAGTGTTTTTGCTTTTCAAAAAAAATTTGAATTTTTTGAAAAGTTACTAGCATTTGAAATTTTTAATGGCTTGGATCTTAGTTTTAAAAAGATTTACAAATCATTCAAAATTAATCAAAGACACAAACGGGGTATTTTGAGAATACATTACGTGATGCGATATGCAACACTCAAAAGGAATATTTCCGGAACGTTTCCGGGAAACTTTCCAGGTAACATAAGGGAAAGTTTCCTTTACTCTATTTATTTTTTCCCGGAAATTTTTCAATTTTGGAGCCATTCTCAGTTTAAAGTTAAAGTCACCTATTGAGTCGGAATACTGGGAAACAATATTTTGGAACCATTTGAGCTTCCTAATAACCTAAATGGAATTATTATTTGTAATTTTTAAGAACTGACCTTCCCGTTTACTTGATGATGTCCCACTGAAAAATAGATATAATATGTTGTTCATTATTGTTCAAAGATTGGCTTTAGGAAAACTTTCCGGAACGGTCGATAGATCGAGGTTTTAAGAAGCTCCACAATTCTGGACTCGCCAAAGGCCAGATTTAAATCCTCTGAATTTCTATGCATTCGGAGATGCAAAACCGTTTATTTATTTATGTTTAATTAATTGAAAACCACGACTGTGCCTTTTTTATATTTGTATACCAGAGACGTCGTTTTTTATCACTAACAAATTGAGAATAAACAAAAGAAAGAAATTCCAAATAATTGCGTTTTCTGAACAATTATTGTTATCAATATTATTGTTTTATTAAATTATTTGGTGTTATTAGCTGTTATTATTCGCGTTGAAAATACTGAAAAAAGTACTTCTTCATCAGGAAAAAAAGTTATGATAAAGAATATAGTAGGTATCGGCGCATGTGGCGTCCTCTTTTAAAAACGACAAATTTTATACAGAAACATTTTACATGTTATTTTGAGGATTTCTTTATTTTTGATTTTATCTTGAGTATCAATTTGGCAGTTTTGGCACTATCGCTTTGAATTACCCTATATATTGTAATCGAGAGAAAAATCGTCAATGATATTTAAAATGGAATTATATGTTTAAAAAATGTGTCACATTAACTGAGAATATTTTGGTATTTTTTACTTGATCTATATCAGATAATTGGCCAATATCAATCAATAAAAAATAGCGAAATGTAAATAAAAATCTAAAAATACATTTGAACGGAATAGCAAATGTTTAAAAAATCTCGAAAACCCGTTTTTAAATAAATTCTGTCAGTGAGTTTGTTCGCACTAAGATTTTGATGAAATTTAGTAAATATAGCAATCAATAAAAAATAGCGAAATGTAAATAAAAATCTAAAAATACATTTCAACGGAATAACAAATAAAAATCTGATCTGTCAAATTCAGAGATGAAAAAATTTCTAATAAACATAAATGTTGCGAAAGGAATCCTGTTTCCATATTTACATGTATAATATTTTCTAGCAAATTAATTTATCTATAATATTCAACGCTTGATAAATGTCTTTTTAAGCTCTCCGGCCTGAGACTCCAAGTAGGCCGATATCTTCCGGTAAGCCTTCCTATGCAATCCCAGTGCCTGTAGTATATCTAGGGCCCCAAGAGATTTACCCTTGGAGGTTCTCAATAAACAGGTGGCTAAAGCAAACGACCTTTTCTATTCGTCATGTAAGTTTCTTTTAAAAATCTTTTCTCGCTTAGAAAGAAAAGTTCTTGAGTGCTGAGGAGCTTTTTTCATTACAGTTCAAAATGTAGTCAAGGGACGCATCATTTGTTTATAAGCTAAATTTGAATTTTATACCTTCATCGAGGGAAAAGCTAAATGTAGCTGATGCTTTTCTCATCCAATATATTTTAGGATAATTTTATTGCCCTAGTTAGTAAATTGGTACGAAAAATGCTGTTTTAAAAATGAGGAAATATACACATACACCTACTTATACATTAAATTTGAATTTTTTGTATTTCGTTTGTTAATTATTATACTCGTAGTATTACTGATTAAATTTAACCTACAAGAATAAAATTGGTTTTCTAATACTTAGAGGTTTTTATCTCGGTAATGTCGATGGGTAATAATTAAGTAGATGGGATGGAAAACGATTGTAAATTTTAAGCACTATGTATCTTGAGAATGTAGGAATCCTTCGAGATATTTTGATAAAAAGTTTTAAAGAACATCTTTAATATATTTTCTCTATTTTTTTATAATTAAGATATTTGAAATTTCTAGTGTAAATAAAAATAAAATAAATAATTACAAATAAATACAACGAAAGACGTAAAGTTAGTTTTAATGTGATTTACCAATTTAAATTACAAATCCCTGTTGTTCTGTAGTTAAATATTCAAAAGTGCACAGACAATCCTCTAGGACTCCAGGACTCCGTACTTTGTGAAAATTTCAACTCCAAGACCAACTATGTAGTTAACCCCATTTAATTAATTGAGAAGCTTCCTAATTAACAAGCAATCTCTCCTTTCTTAAGGGAATTAAAATAATAATTATTTACTATTATATTATGAATACGAAGAATCAAATTTAATGAAATGAAATTCTCTCTTTTATTTACTTATAAATTATATTATCAGTGATTAAAAATAAACACTGAAAATGTTTTCCTACTGGACAAAATGGTGGCAACGAGTCATAAATTACAGTAAAGCTTTGCAAACGAAGAGGTAGAAACTATTTATATCCGTTTACGTGATTTAAGGTAGGAAAATACCGTCGTTAGAAGTCTAAATATAACCTGAACTTCAAGATAGTAAATAGAGTCAATTATAAAATTAAACGGCACTGTATCTGAGAATTATGATAAGTAATTATATTTAAGTGCTAAAGTGCTATTGTTATTGAATTAATATGTCAAGTCAGTTTTATTTTTCGAATACATCTCGTTGTGAGGTGCATTATCTTCGAGGGGTGTGATTTTCACCTATTTTAAGTAAAATAGGTTATGCTAATTTTAAAACAAAAATATTATTACATATATGTATATGGACAATTTAATAAGAACTATATTATCAATTTTTAAACTGTGATACAGATTTGAAGGAATTTATCATTATAAATTATAATAATACTAATAACACCGCATATATTACAAATCTCTCTGGACGAATTTACAAATTTAGAGACAAAAGTCATAGGTCCAATATTCGTGCATACGGTTATAAAAACGAAATTATTTTTGGAAGAAGACGTCTTTTATTTAAGCAAAATAAGTTAAATCATTTTTGAAGAAGAAAATTAAAAAGAATTTTGTGGGAACAAAACCTTTGTGTTTTTCTTCTTCAATATGAACAACCCACATGGGATTAATACTACGTTAAATCATTTTTGTTTGTTCTCTACAATCTAAAATAATTTTTCATCCTACGTAAATTCTTACATTTACTAGGATAATGCGCATTCAAATTATATATTATTGTCCTGCGAGAAAAAGGACACATTTACTTATTTCTATTTTTTGTCTGTCCTGTCACAATGGATATGAAAGAACATTATTGACAAAGATAAATCGCATTAAGGCTGGAGGATTTGTTCCAGTGCTTCAGGTAACCTCTCGCCTTATTCCTGCGTTATCCTTGCGTATGACCCTGCCTCACGTTTCTTTCTGATGGGATTTCGATAATACTAGGATAACGCGGGAAATAGGATATTTTATGTCAAATGAATGCAATTTACTCAACAAACTCAAGCCATCTTGACCCTTAAAAGACCGCTATATAAGACCTATATAGAGTGAGCCCCCAAAGACCTGGCGTAAATTGGTACGAGGCGAAAAATTAGTTCTAAAATCCAACTGACACCGTCGCTCTTTTACAGCTCAATATTTTACCATTTTTATTTCAATTTAGTCTATAACATATAGATCACACGGTTATATTTATCTATGTTGTGCACGTGCAGTCGTTATTTTATCTACATGCACTTTTTTGAATGCCTTGCCTAACACTCGCCAAACATTGTGATATTGTAAAAGAAAACTTCTCTCGTATGTATAAACAAACAGAGCTGTCAGTATTTCAAATAAAAATGCTTCAAAAAGTATTTCAATTACTTTTCGGTATTTGAAATACTTATTTCAATTACATTTTGAAATGACCTCTTAGTATTTGGTACTTCAAATACTTTATCAAAATATTTGGTTTTGATATTTGGTTTTAGTTTTTTTTTAGTATTTGAAATACTTTTCAGGTATTTCAATTACTAAAAAGCATTTGAAATAATGCGGCAGTATTTCAATTACCTAAAAGTATTTCAAGCACTTTATTTCAAGTATTTAAAATACTTTTTGTTTAGAAAGACTTGAAATATTTTTATTTCAAATATTTTCTACTCAAACTTCAACATATAATTTAATTACAAGTCTTATTCAGACAACAGGTTCCAGCTTGTCTGTGGCCTGGAAGGTGATAATATATACAATATATGTGATTTTTTTCTTTTTTATCCTTAGTTGTAAATCGTAAAGAGTATTTGCAGTATTTGAAATAAGTATTTGAAGCACTTTTATGAGTACCTCAAATACCTCAATTATCTATAAGTATTTGAAATACTTTTATATGGTATTTGAAGTCATTCAGGACATATAAAGTATTTTATTTGCATATTTTCAATTACTTTTTAGGAAGTATTTGTTATTTGAAATACTTTTATTGTATACAAATGCTTGGTACTTGCAATTAAAAAGATTCCTAAGAAGTATTTGGTATTTGCATGGGCTTCAAATACTTTCACTAAGTGCTTTTGACAGCTCTGTAAACAAATGATAATTAATTACATTATAAATTTATTATCCTTCTACTTTAATTGTTGTTGCACATTGTTCAAAATATATAACCACTTATATACGTTTTTACACCATATTAATTACCTTCCATCACCCTAATTACCCCCTCCGCACTAATTATCCCCACCACACTAATTACCTCCACCTTTAAAAAGTGGTGGAGAAGACCGGGTTCCGGTATAAATCCCCTACTAATACTTAGGAGGAGAACCCTCGATCAGGATTTTCGTCCTCATCGCGACAAGAGGATTCTATTTTTTTTTTCGACGGTTGACGTCATTGTGAAAAAAAAAGTCTATTGCGACTGACTCGTTGCTAAAGGAGTAAAAAAAAGTATTTTCAATTTTTTTTTTAATTACAGCCGCTCGTGGCGTGAAACATTTTCTGGCTGTAATTTATCATGCAATAACAATATACCGGGTGTAAACGAATAGAGGGCCACCCCTGTAACTTCCTCGTTTTTAAAGATATCAGGATAAAATTTTGTATGGTGAAATTAGGTAAGATTTCCAACTTTTTGAGACCTATCCGCCATATTTGTCACTTCCGGTTTCATCGGAAATTACCCCAATAGTCTTTTTCTAAATGGACCACCCTGTATATTTTTACATTTTTGAAATAAAGATCACATTTTGGATACATTTATGCTATTCGCGAAAATCACGGAGTGGGCGACATCTATATTTTTAGGCGCAATCTCAATATGATGAGTCATTCATAGTGAACAACAAACCGCTGTCACTACTGTCACTGTCAGTTCGCAGGTTTCTTAAATTTATCTTGTGATTTTTAAAATTAAAAGTGCGTTTAAAGTGTTGTTACTATATTTAACTAGTTTATAAACTATATAGCAATGCAATCAATTAATAAAGCGGTTGACACGATACTTTAATAAAAAAAGATTGTTACTGGAATTAACCTCTAAATTTATCGTAAATGTCAAAACACTGACAAAGGTTTGTTGTTCACCGCTAAGCGTTCATACACATACTACATTTTCAGCGCCATCTCGCGGTACGTGATTTTCGCGAATTTTGAACACTTTATACAGGGTTGCACGAAAAATAATTCGAATTTTAGTTGTCTATCTAGATGGTTGCGAATATGTTAAAATTATTTGTGTTCCAATGTAATTTATATAAAAAATACGAAAACGTCAATACGTCCAAGAATAGATCATACAGGGTGCTAATATTTTATGATTTGCAACAAGAATGAGCCAGAGGCCCATTATGATTAACACAAATATACAGGGTTGATCAAAATTTAATTGAACTTTGAAATTTGAAATTTCTTAAGAAAAATTGTCATTCCTGCCGGTAACGATTACACATTACGGAACTTTTGGTACCGTTTAACCCCTACAAAATAGAGTTTTCTGAATATCCGGGTGGCCCATATCGTAATGTTTTTAAAAAAAGAGTTATTTTGAAAAATGTGATTTTAATGAGTTTAGGGCACCCTGTATGATGTATTTTTGGACAAATTGACGTTTTCGTATTTTTTATATGAATTACATTGAAACACAAATAATTTTAACATATTCGCAGCCATCTAGATTGACAACTAAAATTCGAATTGTTTTTCGTGCAATCCTGTATAAATTGTTCAAAATAGCATAAATGTATCCAAAATGTGATCTTTATTTCAAAAATGTAAAAATATACAGGGTGGTCCATTTAGAAAAGACTATTGGGGTCATTTCCGGTGAGACCGGAAGTGACAAATATGGCGGATAGGTCTCAAAAAGTTGGAAATCTTATCTAATTTCACCATACAAAATTTTACCCTGATATCTTTAAAAACGAGGAAGTTACAGGGGTGGCCCATTATTCGTTTACACCCGGTATAGACAGAGAGACGAGTTTAATTGAAAATATAAAAGTTGTAGTTTTTTTATTTCCTATAATATTCGTAATAAATAATTTTAGGTTAGCTAACACAACACGAAAGGATATAGTCGAGAAAAACCTGTATTTTTTTAAAATGGTGGGCGTAACGGCAACGATATTTTTGGTGAGAACGGGAATTAACGATAGTAGAAAAAAATCTTTCAGGCTGCAATATACTGTTTATAAAAATTGTATTGACCTTCAGCAAGTCTTTGTGTCCATATTAACATTTAAAAGTGTGATATGTGAAAAGAGGGAATAGGAAAAAATCATCTGGCCATCATAATAAAAAATAAACTTTCCAAAAACAGGAACATTAAAAAAAATTTCATGGTACTAATTTTCCAAAAGGACTGTGGTACCCATATTACTTATTTATTTTTGTTAAATGTTAGTTGTTTGATGATGGATAATAGTTTAGTTTGAACTAGAAACAGGCGCAGCGGTAGAATAATTAAGTTCGCCTCCTATTAATTTCCATGGTCATGGCGAAGATGTGTATTTTTGTTTGCTTAAATATTTGATTAATAAATAGGATTATAGGAAACAACTACTGGACGGGCAAAGGCCCCGACTCCCATTGAATTATACCTATAAATCCAAAATTGGTAGCCAAATTTGTTATTTGTCTTTTCTCCACCAGACACAGACCGGTTTCGAACTCTTTATGTTCTCATCAGTGTGCCACAGGTAGCTGAAAAGACAAATAACAAAGGCAAACCAAACTGGTCTATGGCAGACCCAGCACATAGTAACTGTGAGAGATAAGTACATCCCTCTGGTGGTCAGTTGCTACTACCAGTCAAGACATCGAAGATGTCTAGTGACCGATAGCGGCTTGCCAAGCAAGCACCAAGAGCGGCGACCTCTAGCCCTGATGGACTAAAACATGCTTAATAAATAGGATTATAGGAAACAACTACTGGACGGGCAAAGGCCCCGACTCCCATTGAATTATACCTATAAATCCAAAATTGGTAGCCAAATTTGTTATTTGTCTTTTCTCCACCAGACACAGACCGGTTTCGAACTCTTTATGTTCTCATCAGTGTGCCACAGGTAGCTGAAAAGACAAATAACAAAGGCAAACCAAACTGGTCTATGGCAGACCCAGCACATAGTAACTGTGAGAGATAAGTACATCCCTCTGGTGGTCAGTTGCTACTACCAGTCAAGACATCGAAGATGTCTAGTGACCGATAGCGGCTTGCCAAGCAAGCACCAAGAGCGGCGACCTCTAGCCCTGATGGACTAAAACATGCTTAATAAATAGGATTATAGGAAACAACTACTGGACGGGCAAAGGCCCCGACTCCCATTGAATTATACCTATAAATCCAAAATTGGTAGCCAAATTTGTTATTTGTCTTTTCTCCACCAGACACAGACCGGTTTCGAACTCTTTATGTTCTCATCAGTGTGCCACAGGTAGCTGAAAAGACAAATAACAAAGGCAAACCAAACTGGTCTATGGCAGACCCAGCACATAGTAACTGTGAGAGATAAGTACATCCCTCTGGTGGTCAGTTGCTACTACCAGTCAAGACATCGAAGATGTCTAGTGACCGATAGCGGCTTGCCAAGCAAGCACCAAGAGCGGCGACCTCTAGCCCTGATGGACTAAAACATGCTTAATAAATAGGATTATAGGAAACAACTACTGGACGGGCAAAGGCCCCGACTCCCATTGAATTATACCTATAAATCCAAAATTGGTAGCCAAATTTGTTATTTGTCTTTTCTCCACCAGACACAGACCGGTTTCGAACTCTTTATGTTCTCATCAGTGTGCCACAGGTAGCTGAAAAGACAAATAACAAAGGCAAACCAAACTGGTCTATGGCAGACCCAGCACATAGTAACTGTGAGAGATAAGTACATCCCTCTGGTGGTCAGTTGCTACTACCAGTCAAGACATCGAAGATGTCTAGTGACCGATAGCGGCTTGCCAAGCAAGCACCAAGAGCGGCGACCTCTAGCCCTGATGGACTAAAACATGCTTAATAAATAGGATTATAGGAAACAACTACTGGACGGGCAAAGGCCCCGACTCCCATTGAATTATACCTATAAATCCAAAATTGGTAGCCAAATTTGTTATTTGTCTTTTCTCCACCAGACACAGACCGGTTTCGAACTCTTTATGTTCTCATCAGTGTGCCACAGGTAGCTGAAAAGACAAATAACAAAGGCAAACCAAACTGGTCTATGGCAGACCCAGCACATAGTAACTGTGAGAGATAAGTACATCCCTCTGGTGGTCAGTTGCTACTACCAGTCAAGACATCGAAGATGTCTAGTGACCGATAGCGGCTTGCCAAGCAAGCACCAAGAGCGGCGACCTCTAGCCCTGATGGACTAAAACATGCTTAATAAATAGGATTATAGGAAACAACTACTGGACGGGCAAAGGCCCCGACTCCCATTGAATTATACCTATAAATCCAAAATTGGTAGCCAAATTTGTTATTTGTCTTTTCTCCACCAGACACAGACCGGTTTCGAACTCTTTATGTTCTCATCAGTGTGCCACAGGTAGCTGAAAAGACAAATAACAAAGGCAAACCAAACTGGTCTATGGCAGACCCAGCACATAGTAACTGTGAGAGATAAGTACATCCCTCTGGTGGTCAGTTGCTACTACCAGTCAAGACATCGAAGATGTCTAGTGACCGATAGCGGCTTGCCAAGCAAGCACCAAGAGCGGCGACCTCTAGCCCTGATGGACTAAAACATGCTTAATAAATAGGATTATAGGAAACAACTACTGGACGGGCAAAGGCCCCGACTCCCATTGAATTATACCTATAAATCCAAAATTGGTAGCCAAATTTGTTATTTGTCTTTTCTCCACCAGACACAGACCGGTTTCGAACTCTTTATGTTCTCATCAGTGTGCCACAGGTAGCTGAAAAGACAAATAACAAAGGCAAACCAAACTGGTCTATGGCAGACCCAGCACATAGTAACTGTGAGAGATAAGTACATCCCTCTGGTGGTCAGTTGCTACTACCAGTCAAGACATCGAAGATGTCTAGTGACCGATAGCGGCTTGCCAAGCAAGCACCAAGAGCGGCGACCTCTAGCCCTGATGGACTAAAACATGCTTAATAAATAGGATTATAGGAAACAACTACTGGACGGGCAAAGGCCCCGACTCCCATTGAATTATACCTATAAATCCAAAATTGGTAGCCAAATTTGTTATTTGTCTTTTCTCCACCAGACACAGACCGGTTTCGAACTCTTTATGTTCTCATCAGTGTGCCACAGGTAGCTGAAAAGACAAATAACAAAGGCAAACCAAACTGGTCTATGGCAGACCCAGCACATAGTAACTGTGAGAGATAAGTACATCCCTCTGGTGGTCAGTTGCTACTACCAGTCAAGACATCGAAGATGTCTAGTGACCGATAGCGGCTTGCCAAGCAAGCACCAAGAGCGGCGACCTCTAGCCCTGATGGACTAAAACATGCTACCTGTGGCACACTGATGAGAACATAAAGAGTTCGAAACCGGTCTGTGTCTGGTGGAGAAAAGACAAATAACAAATTTGGCTACCAATTTTGGATTTATAGGTATAATTCAATGGGAGTCGGGGCCTTTGCCCGTCCAGTAGTTGTTTCCTATAATCCTATTTATTAAGCATGTTTTAGTCCATCAGGGCTAGAGGTCGCCGCTCTTGGTGCTTGCTTGGCAAGCCGCTATCGGTCACTAGACATCTTCGATGTCTTGACTGGTAGTAGCAACTGACCACCAGAGGGATGTACTTATCTCTCACAGTTACTATGTGCTGGGTCTGCCATAGACCAGTTTGGTTTGCCTTTGTTATTTGTCTTTTCAGCTACCTGTGGCACACTGATGAGAACATAAAGAGTTCGAAACCGGTCTGTGTCTGGTGGAGAAAAGACAAATAACAAATTTGGCTACCAATTTTGGATTTATAGGTATAATTCAATGGGAGTCGGGGCCTTTGCCCGTCCAGTAGTTGTTTCCTATAATCCTATTTATTAAGCATGTTTTAGTCCATCAGGGCTAGAGGTCGCCGCTCTTGGTGCTTGCTTGGCAAGCCGCTATCGGCCACTAGACATCTTCGATGTCTTGACTGGTAGTAGCAACTGACCACCAGAGGGATGTACTTATCTCTCACAGTTACTATGTGCTGGGTCTGCCATAGACCAGTTTGGTTTGCCTTTGTTATTTGTCTTTTCAGCTACCTGTGGCACACTGATGAGAACATAAAGAGTTCGAAACCGGTCTGTGTCTGGTGGAGAAAAGACAAATAACAAATTTGGCTACCAATTTTGGATTTATAGGTATAATTCAATGGGAGTCGGGGCCTTTGCCCGTCCAGTAGTTGTTTCCTATAATCCTATTTATTAAGCATGTTTTAGTCCATCAGGGCTAGAGGTCGCCGCTCTTGGTGCTTGCTTGGCAAGCCGCTATCGGTCACTAGACATCTTCGATGTCTTGACTGGTAGTAGCAACTGACCACCAGAGGGATGTACTTATCTCTCACAGTTACTATGTGCTGGGTCTGCCATAGACCAGTTTGGTTTGCCTTTGTTATTTGTCTTTTCAGCTACCTGTGGCACACTGATGAGAACATAAAGAGTTCGAAACCGGTCTGTGTCTGGTGGAGAAAAGACAAATAACAAATTTGGCTACCAATTTTGGATTTATAGGTATAATTCAATGGGAGTCGGGGCCTTTGCCCGTCCAGTAGTTGTTTCCTATAATCCTATTTATTAAGCATGTTTTAGTCCATCAGGGCTAGAGGTCGCCGCTCTTGGTGCTTGCTTGGCAAGCCGCTATCGGTCACTAGACATCTTCGATGTCTTGACTGGTAGTAGCAACTGACCACCAGAGGGATGTACTTATCTCTCACAGTTACTATGTGCTGGGTCTGCCATAGACCAGTTTGGTTTGCCTTTGTTATTTGTCTTTTCAGCTACCTGTGGCACACTGATGAGAACATAAAGAGTTCGAAACCGGTCTGTGTCTGGTGGAGAAAAGACAAATAACAAATTTGGCTACCAATTTTGGATTTATAGGTATAATTCAATGGGAGTCGGGGCCTTTGCCCGTCCAGTAGTTGTTTCCTATAATCCTATTTATTAAGCATGTTTTAGTCCATCAGGGCTAGAGGTCGCCGCTCTTGGTGCTTGCTTGGCAAGCCGCTATCGGTCACTAGACATCTTCGATGTCTTGACTGGTAGTAGCAACTGACCACCAGAGGGATGTACTTATCTCTCACAGTTACTATGTGCTGGGTCTGCCATAGACCAGTTTGGTTTGCCTTTGTTATTTGTCTTTTCAGCTACCTGTGGCACACTGATGAGAACATAAAGAGTTCGAAACCGGTCTGTGTCTGGTGGAGAAAAGACAAATAACAAATTTGGCTACCAATTTTGGATTTATAGGTATAATTCAATGGGAGTCGGGGCCTTTGCCCGTCCAGTAGTTGTTTCCTATAATCCTATTTATTAAGCATGTTTTAGTCCATCAGGGCTAGAGGTCGCCGCTCTTGGTGCTTGCTTGGCAAGCCGCTATCGGTCACTAGACATCTTCGATGTCTTGACTGGTAGTAGCAACTGACCACCAGAGGGATGTACTTATCTCTCACAGTTATTAAATATTTGATGTCTAATAATAATTATCAATGTCATTTTCACGCAGTGGGGTAAGAATAGAGTTTGCAACTTCCTCTCATCCTGTAGATAATTAATTATTCAACTAGTTAACACTTTTGTTGTTTGAATTAGATCACCGTTGGAATTATAGGACTTAAAGCAGATATTTGGATACAATATTTTTGTTAAATATATATTTTTGAATGTGCCAACTACCCCAGAAACGGCCCTGCTTATACGAATTCATTTATTTTCCATTACATAGCTTCCGACATTCCACAGAATTTGCCTTCTAAAATATACATTTATTACATTCAATAACGTCTTCCTGATACCAATAAAGCGAAAATGAACAAATTTCAATAGCTGGCAGCTGTGAAGGTAAAGACTTCACGTATTGCAAAGTATTTTCTGCTTCAAGTAAAACGTATGCATTTGGCATTAAGCGAAACGCCGTGATTAGAGACTAGACCGATTTCAAACTCTAGTTAATTCTTTGAACTGAACTAGACAGGTTGCTGCTTCTAATCAGAATCAGAGAAATCTCAGTAATAGTCTGTTCGACAGCCCATTAAGAATGACGAACGATGTAGTACTCTTAAGATTCCACAGAATGGTAATGCTTGGTTTTATATGATTTTGGTTCTCGACGCAATATTCATAACTTTAACTCTTTGAGGCATGGCTCGAATTAGATGGCCAATGCCTTCTTGAGGTGTTGTGCCCCAAGCCATCTGGACCTCTTGTTGTACCCAATAAGTTTCATGATTTTGTGGGCCATAAAAGAGGTTTACATCAGCATTTGCAGAAACATGCATGTTATGACAGTATCATGGAGTCTTGTCAATAAATTTTGTCTACAATATGGTACTCTAACTGACGTCAAATCTCTGTGAATGTATACTTTTGTGAATATTTTTTCTCAGGAGAATTAAAAGGGACCTAGTTTCAAATAAAATATTCCACTGGTTACAACAGAATGTTGTTGTTTATCTAAATTGAGTCCTGAGATAATAAATTCAAACTTTCATCGCAAAAGGGCCGCAGCTCCTTTCGGAATATGAATTAAAACCTTTTTTATTATTTTCATAAAGAATTAGCTACCAAAATATCATTGTTGTTAAAAGTCATTCTGTTACACGCGCCAAAAATTTTTGTTTCTATATGTAAAATTTAACACTTTTTACATTTGCCTATAACTTTTTCGTTTATTAACCGATTTTAGTCAGCTAGCTGTCGTTGCTTAGAGAAAATAATGGACTATCGACGAAAAGTCTCAAAATGGCAGACTCTTTAAAATGCAAGATGGCGGCCTAGTTTGAAATTGCACTTTTCTTGGGCCAATTCTTTTTGAAGAAAAAATGTCGAAATGACACATCCAATTGAAAAAAAAAAAACAATAAAACGAACTTTTCTCTACATTCTAAGACATCGATTATCGATTAGAAAAATCGATTCATCGGGAGAGGAGCTACACAAAGAGTGTTTTTGTCATTCTTAAACTGTATTACTTAAATTGCACTTATTTCATTGGCCAATAATTTTTTTGTTTATTAACCGAATTTATATAATGATGTTACCAACCCCTTATGGTATTTTATGCGATTGGGGATTGCACATTCCGTCACTCGACCAAGGATAACTATTACGAAAAGAACAAAATGATACGCTGCCACCAGGTTGTGAATTATTTGACTTCTGCACAACCACAGAAAAAAATTTGAAATAAGATTAATAACTACCCCGGTCTGACGGCTGGGTAGCTACTGGTTCTCCTACACTCAGATGCTCTTCTTTGGCATTGGAATTCGACCACTGCGAGACGCACAGCCTGCTAGTGAGTGGTTTTCATGGCAGGAATAAAATAAACACTAGGACACGATTATACAGAGTATATTAAAATAAAAAGAAAGAACCGATCAGACCATACAAATTGGCCTAAAGGTTTTGCACAAAATTAAAAAAGAAATCCAATACAAAAAACAACCCAATCAAAGTGGCGATTATGATTAAATATATGTACTGCAATAAAAACGCTAAATTTACTGTATTAACACAAAAATAAAAAAATCACCACAATTTTACCCGGCAATTATATTTAGCTGATGGCTCATTTAGCTGACGGCTCTTCCAAAATAAACAATGAATAATTAAAAAAACGAATCCGATAAAACTGATGATTATATTAAACTAAGATACTATTACTAGGCGACAATAATAACCAAAATTTTAAATATGGCTCAATACCTACATGAAGTATATTTGGGTCCCCCTGGTACGTGCAAATTACTTATTAGTAGGTTAATATACCTAGGTACTAATATTCCGTCGCCGTCGGCAACGAGCTAGACTATGCCTGTCGTGGTTCCTGAAAGCGGTCAGAAACAAAGAAAACTTTTATGGCCCCCAGCTACCTCTCTCTTAATTTAAATGTTAGTATATAAAAATCGAATCTTACTCCTTACAGACGAAATAATCCCAAAGTAAAACACCAAAACTTTCTACACTTTCTTTTGCCAAATTGGCCACCAAAATGCCTTTATAACCCAACAAAACCTCACTCACCGCACTGTATTTTAGTGAGTAAACGGCCCGCTAAATTATTATATGATTCTCCCACGTACAAATCACTCAAACTCCGTCGCTCACTCGGCACCCGTTACGCCGCTCACTCAAATTACTCCTCGATTTACCACTCGACGCTAACGATCGCGACGCTCTTACAAATTACTCTTCAGGCTCGACGCTAACTATCCTTCGCCCGTCAACTCTTCCATCGAACTCTGCCCGCTAGTGACTACTCTTCACAGCCCCCGCTTTTCCCAACTAACTTTATGTTTATCTTAAAAAAATTTGGCCTGTCGATGGCCACCAATAATTTTAACTTTCCAACAATAAATTGTTCTATCCCCGCCTTTTACTGGAGTATCCCTGTTAATTAAGTTCCCTCACGTACACTGTTACATTACTGTTTATCAAATTTTGGTGTTCGCTCCGCCCTCCAGACCTTAGCTTGCAAAGTTTTCTATCGAAGCGATTCCCACCGATTCAGCATTTCCTAATCTAATCTCTCGACTGTTCAATTCTGGTGACGGATTGTTTTGCTTTCTTAGCCCCAAGTCCGGAAATTACATAGTCATAACAAACTGTACCGATTCTAAAATCCCAAGCTCGTTATCGTCACAGCATATTAGCAGCGAAATAATATTCTTTTAAATATATCGGGTGGCCCACATGTACTAAAAATCAAATCCTAATAACTAATAATAACGGTCGCAATTCTTATTGTTTATTCAAATTAGAATGGCGGCCGTTTGCTTACAATGATCTTGATGTCGCTGCTTACAGAAAATAATGGATTATGGACTAAAAATTTCAAAATGTCCGATTTATTTAAATGCAAGATGGCAGTCGGGTTTGAAAATAGCCCTTTCTTTCCGTCAATTCTTTTTGAACAAAAAATATCGAAATGGCACATCCAGCAGAAAAAAGCAATAAAATGGACCTTTCTCCACATTTTAAGACCTCGATGAGAAAAATCGGTTCATCGGGAGCGGAACTATACGTAATCATACAAAGCGCCTTTTTGTCCTTCTTAAGCTGTGTTACTTAAATTGCATTTTTTTCTTTGACCAATAATTTGTTTGTTTATTAACCAATTTTAATGGGCTAGTATCGGTACCAGAAAAGAATGAGGTATCGATATAAAATCCAAGATGGCGGCTGCGTCTGAAAATAGCCCTTTCTTTGGTAGATCCTTAAGATACCTAATGTCCATTTTTATATAATTATTTTTTAACTAATTATCTACAAGTGTCTATAGGGAAATAATAAATAAAAAATTTTTTTAGGGCTTTAGGATTTTTACTCCTTGGATATGTCCATCACTTCACCGCTCTCCTCGCTCTCTACTTCTGCACTTGGAGCCGCAAAGTGGCCATTCTGTCAAATTGATTATGTTATTATTCTTGTTATTCAAATATTAAACAGTATCTACCTGCATAAAAACTTAAGTGTAAATTAAAAAATCAGATTATTTAATTAAGTAGTTAAGTACCTACAACAAAAAAGATATTGGTAAAAAAATCGGTTAATAAACAAACGAACGTAAAAAGTGCAACACTTTTGACCCACCCGATATATCTAATTTCCGGTGGTGTCATGTGCACTATTTTAATTCTGGAGATGGAACGAAACACCGACAATTTGTTCTTACCTCTCGAGGTAAATTTAATATTTGACGTATCTCCCGCAATAATACATTTACGGATCATGAATTGTACCGGACTATAAATAACGGAATAACTGAGCGTTTAATCCCCAGTGTATATGAGTCGGCTAAATGCAACGAATATTTCAAGCAGGAATCAGTCTACCAATTTTTATACTGGAAATTAGACAGCTACACGATCTAGAATAGGAATATTTTAGCATGTAAGATAAAATTGCTATACGTTAATGAAAAAAATTCAATAGATTCGAAAACCTATTTCTAATCCATACGGATGAAGTATAGGTATAGGGAAATAGTGAACCGGCTTCAGTCACCATCTTTCAAAATGCTTAAAATGTGCCATGATCATCATTTTAATAATAATGCTTTTCTACCAAATGCATCCTTTACCTTCCCCTTATTATTATAGTTATTAATAAATAATGCGCTAAATTTCTTTATAACTATTAGGCAGCATCTATTTTGTTTTAAGTATTTGTTAATTATATACTTTAAATATTATAAGAAATGAAAACATATATTTAAGCTCGATATTTTAAAATTTCCTGATAATGATTTTTCGTGCTTCCGTATACAAATTTACATTTACATTTTGGATATTTTGTCGGTCTTTAAAGCGACAAACACTTTAGACTCTCATCTAGATAGAGCCCACTTTAAAGTCAAAAGTTATAGCAAAAGTTTTCCTTCCAAAAAGGTAATTTAAAAGTTCTATCAACGTTTAGTTACTTTTATTTGTGTTTCGTGAACTTCCCTGGCAACAATTCTCAAAGTCAAATATAGGAACAACTGTAGGTGTTACATAATTATTTTATTTAATTACATACATAAGAAATGCTTAACAAGATTAAGGTTTGTAATATATAAAGCAGTTTAATGTTTAATGTTGCCATAAGATACGTTTTTTAGGAGAATTGGATAAATCTACGATTATAAGCGAATTAAATTTATTGACCTCAAAATCAAAAATACACGACTAAATATAACTAGCTTGACTCCACCCCTGTTTTATTACTTTATACAAATATATAATAAATTTTGTTTTTGAGGGTGCCACATATATTATATAGCATAGCATTGTACTTGGTGAATTTTTCACTCTTCTAGTTTGTATCTAAAAATAGTCTCCGGTTTGGGATTTTCCCAGTGTATTTGATAAGATTAGGTCAGGCACGAGACGGATATGAAATCAACAGGGTCAATTACTTTATATCGATTTGATATCAAAAGTGTTGCCGAATTATATTTATTTTGTGTTTCGTAATTATACTTAATTTGGTAAATATGTCGACAACTTTTAGGTCACATCAAATACTACTAAGAGCATTATTTACAGTAAAATAAAGTGGCGATGACAAATTATTGCAGTAAATTCGTCAGATTCATAACTAATAATCCTAATTTCCTGCGAATATGAATTTTAACTTTTTTTTCAATATTTCTCAACCGCGAAAAGTCATCGCTCTTTCCCCAAAGGCCTGTTTTATTATACAAGAAAAGAATATTCCGACAAAGGTTATGTATCTTTTTTTCAAGTCAAAAATGCTAACGCTATATTAATATAAATGAGCGTATGGGCGTGTTTCCATAAATTAAACTGTTATTTACTTCCAGAGCCGAATAAAGCTTTTATCTGTTTTTTATACTCAGTTTGCGGTTGGCTGTTTACATACATATGGGGCAAAATTGAGGAAGTGTTATCGCTTAATTCCCCGTTAGTATCCGATAATTTGTTTACGTATAAAGGTTCAGTAATTATAATAATATAATTAAATTTGCCCAACAGTTCTTTTACATAATTTCTTTTTGACACAGTGCGATGAAAATATGTGAGTGTTCGAACTTATATTCAATTTTTCCCGAGGGGCAACGCACAAAGGTAATTTATGATTTCATAATATGTTTTATTTTTACTATAACAGTTAAGTTAAGTTAAGCTGGTTGATATATTCGTAAAGTAATGTATACATTTGATAAATTGTTACAAGTTTTGACAAAATACTTTCTTATATTATTATACTCGTACAGGATTATTAGAACCGAGTTGCTTTCACTAAAACGATTTGGGATATGAATTTTCTGTGAAACTGTATGTTATTCAAGAAAATATATAATTTTTTTTAAATTCTACCTTTTTAAATGACAACAAGGATTGTCCGAGGTGTGACTTGAAATGTTATTTTTTATCTACACAAGGAGGTGAAGTGAAGATGGGCTTACAAAAATCATTCAACAATCAAATTTTCCTGTTTGTGTATCAATACGTAATGAATATTAAAGCTGCTCAAAAATCCCAATTGTGCGAAAGTAATGGGCAAGATGTGACGATGAAAAGACGTAAAAAGAATCATTATATCCTTTTATTTTACAAAAAGTGTTAACGATCATAATTTCAAAATTCCATCCAGCTACAAATATTAATTATCGCCAACTAGGAACATTTCTCTATAGTCATATTTCATACTTAAAGTTACCACTTAAAGCTAACCCTTAATTCTGAAATTGTTGACAATCCCTGGCAAATAATTAATTATTAACATTTTGAAACTGTCATGAAACTCCAAACACTGTACGTTGACTGATTTCTAACAGGGTAAAATTAGTACGTATTAGTTATGTTTATCACAGTGATTTTTACATTGTACATTATAAAATACTACTTAAATAAAAATATAAAGGTCGTCAAAAATAATTACAAAACCATTATATAATTATATGCCCACATTATAATTCATTGAAAAAGTTATAAAATATGTAAACATTTGATCGAAAGAAATACAAAATAAAAATATGTTTAAAGCATTTTTCAAAATAATCTTTCTCTGAAGCGAAGTGATCTATATTTATACGCAAGGGGCGTGGCTTCGTTCCGCTGACGTTTAGTGGTGAATCATGCATGGTATAAACGTCACTTGTAGGCGTGGTATGGTTCTGCCAAAGTTGCTTAGCCATACGCCAGAGAGGCGTGGCCTTATTCCGATGCTATCGCGTGGTAAGTCATGCGTACTGTTGATTTCGGTAGGTGTGGCTGCGTTCCACCAACGTCGTGTAGTCAGTCAGAAATTTTACATCATTGGGCAGGGTAGTTTACTTCTGGTAATGTCATTTGGTGAATTATGTTGTTACTCATGAGAATCATTGATTTCCACGTCATTGGTACTTGTAGTCCGACATCACTGTTGATATTATTTTGATTTTTGTATATTTCTATGGCTTCACTGTATATTCTTGGCCATTAGTTTCTTATGGGTGCTAATCTTTCGGTTTTGACAAATTTTATCCAATGGCCGATTTTCTTGGAATGTTAGATGTTTTTATTTTTTTGTGGGAGAAGAAATATTATTTACTCCTTATGAATACGGTTCCTCTGACTGGTTATATTTGGGAAAATCTTGTCCGACTTTTGTGTTTGGCATTATAATCACCTACTTTTATATTACTATTTTATACCCTTTAAGCACTCCGTTGTATGATCTTCAATTCCGATATTTGATTACGATTATTTAACACACAATTTATGGTTACAGATATTATATGATTCTAATAACCTTGAGGTTGACCTCGAATACCGCAGTAACTAAATTTTTTAAGGAAATCCACCAATGTAATTAATCCACCCTCGCCCCTCCTCAAATTCCTCGACAATGCCGTTAACAACCTTGCAGATAGCATCAGCTACTATATAGAACAAGATTTTTTAAATGCAAACTGACTATCAAGATATTCAGTCCATCTTTTAAAATAATCTCGATTAACTTACCGAATCTAGTATATCAAATAGGATATTAACAGGACCCTCTGGCTCCCATTTTTTTTAAATAAGCACAACTATGGAATTTGGAAAAAATCCCTCACTGAAATAAATTTATTAAATCTGTGATAGGATTAACAATTATATACCGGGTGTAAACGAATAGTGGGCCACCCCTGTAACTTCCTCGTTTTTAAAGATATCAGGATAAAATTTTGTATGGTAAAATTAGGTAAGATTTCCAACTTTTTGAGACCTATCTGCCATATTTGTCACTTCCGGTTTCACCGGAAATGGCCCCAATAGTCTTTTTCTAAATGGACTACCCTGTATATTTTTACATTTTTGAAATAAAGATCACATTTTGGATATATTTATGCCATTTTGAACAATTTATACAGGGTTGCACGAAAAATATTTCGAATTTTAGTTGTCAATCTAGATGGCTGCGAATATGTTAAAATTATTTGTATAATCTTCCAACCGTTTCTAGACTCTCCATAAATGTATTGACCTATTGTTTTCCTGCTTTATTTGTTAAGTCTTACCGGTTACCTCTGAACCACATTAACATACATGCAAGTATCCCATTTTTAGAACTGGTTTTACTGTGTTTCAATGTTTTCATTGAGGTCCATTTGATATTGTTTGTTGTTGCCTTTGTTGGTAATTCTCATTTATCAATGCTTGGAGAATCCATTTGTTGTGTTTTGCACAATTTGTTTTTCTTGCAGTTGAATACAGTTTTTGTTGTGTCCTTTTGCATCATTATTATAAAAATTGCAGGTATAATTCCAGTCATGTCACTAACACAGGGCGCTGAGGATTCTTTTTCATTAATTTTATTTATATTACACAAATTCCTCTTGCGTTTGCGTTCTTTTTCCAAGTGGAAATTCAGTTTCTGTAATAACTCTATCTCGCTAAGGATCTTCACACATATTTTATTTTTATTTACTTCTAGATTGGGTGGCACCAGACCGCCTATACAGGTCTGGCTTACCCAATCCAGATCTGCGAGGCTGTCTTTTACGGTTGTAAGAATATAGGGTTTCTTATTCAAAATAGAAAAAATAAAAAAATAAAAAAATAAAATAAAATAATAAAAAAATGGTATAATGAAAAAATGAAAATACAAAAATAATAAAAAAAAGTAATAATACAAAAATAAAAAATAAAAATTAAAAACAAAAAAAATATAAAACGGCTCCTGCGGAGCCAAATAAAATCCCTACGGGGCTGTAATTTTTGTACTAGGTTTAAAGCAGCCCCTGCGGGGCTACATTTTTTAAGATTTGGTTCAATTAGCTTTGCGAGGCTAACCACAGACTCTATATAAGTTATGTTTTGCTATCGTAATTTTTTTGGAAAACTTTTTTTTCTAGATATCGGTCAGAAAGTCCGACAAAGTTTCGGGGTAGAGAGAGATTAAGAAAAATTAGAGTTTCTTTTTTAAAACTGAAAGAATCAAAAGAAATAATGATGACAGCCCCTGCGAGGCTGTCTGTTCCGATTAGTTAAGTGTATCGAGGAGAAATCGAGGAAAACGATTACGCCCAGCAATTTTCCAAATTTCACATAGTTTTCGGAAAAAAATGTCCCGTCCATCCATCTCGAAGGAGCCGCGCTCGGAAGGGGGACATGTTTTGAAAAATTGCGAAAACACGAAAACTTGAAACTCTATTTTCAAACGAAAAACTGCCACCGTGGAGCCATTTTGGCAAGAAATCCAAGGTAGAGGGTCCAACTTAGAATTACATCGTGAATCGCTCGGTCCCGCTGCGATTTTCGGTTCAAGAGATGCGAACGAAAAGAGGCGATTTTGACATCTTTCGATCAGAAACCGTCGACCATTTTTTGTCGAAATTTCTCCGTCTCGTATTTCCTTCTAATTTATCAGATTTTCACGCATCGTTCAGATCGATCGGATGGGTCCTAAAAAAAGCTTTTGATCCCGCAAAGTACATAAGAAAAACGTCAAAAATTCACTGACTAGGTGACTAGGGCCACAATTATCCGTACTTTGAGTAATGAAAATGTATATGGATTTTCATAATGAATTTTTTAATGTTCTCATTACTTTGTATATTAAAAATAATAAATAAGGGAACTTTTAGGCGATCTAGCCCATGGATAAAAGCCAAACGGCAAAGAAAGTAATAAGAGTAATAGAATATTTTGAAATTAAAAGCATTAATTGGGTCTCCTAATTAGCCTAATTACCTCACTGACAAAACTTTTAACCAATTAGTTCTTAAATTTAATACTTACTAAATGGCAAACTTTGATAATTCTATTGAGATGAAAAAGACAGAAATTCTCGAAGACAGAATAACCGGATGATTAAACTTTTTAGATATAATTTGCGTAATCCGTTACAGGATAATAAATATAACTCATTTTGGGTACGACAGTACAAAGCAATGGCATACGCCCAATGTGTCGCCCTCAGAACATGGAAATAAAAAAGTGCACATTATAACTACATTAAATATCAAACTTGTAAAAATATTCACCGACTTCAGGAAAAGTATTCTTAACTGATTGTTGAGCAAGAGTGGCTCTTTGAAAAGTTGGGTATACAAAAAATTGACCTGTGAATAAAATCCTGCTAAACATGATGAGATAAAATTTGAAATATCTCCGTGAGTTCAAATAGAACACCCTGTATATTATTTAACCATAAGATGGCTTATTGAACACTCCCCAACTTTGCTTCCCTATACCAAGGCTTATAGACTTTATACAGGTTACATCAATGAGCAGCATTAGGGCGAGGAAAATGCGGGGTGAGGAAGAGCTGGCGACCGCAGTTCTATATGCTTAAAAAGAGACACTAATACTGCTCTGCTGTTGTAGAACAGAGAACGACGATCCCGGCCTGCGGTCTCCGAGTGTCGTATATTGAGTAGGTCAGGTTCAGATGAGGTAACCTTTAGAGTTTTAGTCTTGCCCTATACCTACCATTTGTGTGAAGTTATCCACGCATTTCCATCCACGCCTTATCAAATATAATAATAATAATAATAATAACATGACTTTATTATTATATGGTAAATCTAAATTGGGATAGACAGATCAGTTTAACTGGCTCTATTCGAGTAAAGTTCTGTTCTCTTTTTTAACATGTATGAATATGTAACATTTCTTCCAAGTCTTTTAGAACGATAACTCGAATTTTGGCCTCTAAAACATACGCTGTTGACTTAAACAAGACGATGTAATTTGTCTAGTTAATTAATTTATATGCCTACACAACTTAACTAAACAAATACTTCCTCCCTTAGTGTCAAGATGACAAGTAGTAAGACACGTATTTGTAAATGATTTAATGGAAATCCATGAACATAATTACACACTGACACTACCGTAACGTAAAGCCACATGTACAGGGTGGCCCATTTTCGAGCCTCATCATTGGGATCTCGGAAACCGTAAGAGATACCGGGTCGGTTAAATTATGGCGAAGTTGCACAATTTGATGCTTATCAAAATGTTGTATTGCAATTTGGAAGATACCGAATACTTTCAAAAATATCCGGCAATACGAAATTTCATACAATATTTTAAATTTTTTTCTGACGTTATTTGACAACAAATTTTAAAACGAATGACACTTCGTTATTGCCTCTTTATATCCTCTACAAGATGGCGCTGTCAAATTTGAAATCAGACGTTTCGTCTTCCAGAAACCATCATCAACTTATTTTCTTTAAATACGGGCTTGGATTTTTTTTAATTTTTTGTTAACTTTGGACTCCTAAAAGTTATGCACTATCAAAAATTTTGATTTTCAAACGTTTCAAATTGAAAGTTATCATAACAGAAATATAATATTTCATGAAAACATTAAAACTGTTACCTAGGTCTAACATTACATAATATGGTGGTTATATATGGTTTAGTGGGATTATACATATATACTTTGTATTTTATATGTAGGTATAGTAAAACAAAAGTACCTAAATATAATAATACACTGTCATATATTTCAAACTATAAACGAAATTAAAACCCGACTATTAAATAAATAAAATTAAAAATAAACTCAGATCAAACCAGGGTAAAATGATATGATCCTTTTAATAAAACAAATAACGAGAAACATACGTATGGTATACTCAATAGATAAATACAAGTTTAAAAAAAGGATATCATTGGAGAACCATCTTCCATGAATCAGCTGTAGGACACCTGTTGATGCAAAAGAGGTCAACGAGCCACAAGTTCTCAAAGGGTCAGCTACGCTAAAATAGATCAAACGTAAATAAATTAAAGGCGTAAATCAAGTAAACGCATTGTACTATGTTGCTTTAAAATAATCAATAACAGAACGGCTGTTAGTTACATGCTTTAAACAAAGTTTGAACGATATACAACACAACAGTGAAACAAAGATGGACTTTATTTCTGTAAATTTCTTTTAAAATTATAATTAAATAGTGTAAGACTTACCTGTGAAACCTCCAGTCTAGTCATATGACTAGACACAATGTAAATTAGATCCTAAGAAGTGTTGTGTAGTGATCTTCGAAAGGTTCAGTGATGTTTCGTCGAAGTGAATGGCAGGTCAAAAATTCATCTCACGTAATATCAACAAATGGGTATCCACAAATTCGTCAGGAGATAAGGATGCTGAAAATGACACAATTTCATAGGAAAATTATATAATAAAGTTAAAAAAGGCAAAAATACAAACCATAATGACAGATGGAAATCAAGAAATCCTTGGTTTGGCAAATTTTCTGCATGTTCCTCAGAAACGAAACAAAAAGAGAGTTGTTATTGGGTGGTGAAAGAAGCAAACCCACGTCCAGATCGCTCCTGAAATAAATTCAGAAAATTATGATTTCAATTGGAAATTTATATTCCCAGGACTTTCCAATGATGAATCAAGACCAGATACGAAAAAGTAACGGAAAAGCAGCTTCAACTTACCAGGAATAAAGGTAAAAATTATCCTAATTAATGAGCAGCCACCTGATTGGTCAAACTCTAAAATTGCATCCAAGGCCTATTTGGTTTACACAAATCCAGTAAACGGTGCAATAAATTCTAGAACAGTCAGCCATCATATCTGGACCACAAGTGTCAAAAACTTAAAACAGGTCTGCCAATTCAAGTGCAATTAAAACGACTCGGTAACCCGAAAGTGCAGAACTTACTCTGAACTGAAATTTTAAACCATAAGTTTATTTAATTTTGTTAATATCCAAAAGGACACTGTTGTAAATCTGTTGTAAATTTAATTAGTTTTAATTAGCTCAGGGACATAGATTAAGAAACGTTTTTTGCTTTTGATTATCTGATGTTTGCAATAAAACCTTATATTTTGAGTGCCATGTTAAATTGTAAAACCCTAAGCATTTAAGTTCATCTCAGCTGAATATCTAAAATACAGCAGACTCAGAGACATCTAGCTGTCAAATAGTAGAGTGACATTCATTCTGATAAAGATTTCTATAAATCCAAGTCGATAGAAATATAATAAAATAAACTAGCGCGAATTTCAAATAACCTTTATTTAAAAATAGCATGACAGCAGATTTATAGGTAAGATATTTCTTCGATGGTAGAAGGGAAGAGTAATTATAGCAAAGCTATAGTAAGTTTCACGTTAAATAATCATAAAATCATGCGCATGCACTGTCCATTATATAAGAAAATGTCAAAAAGTGAAATTATTATAATTTTTTTTATTAAAAAAAACGACATTTCAACTTAATAAACAGATTTTAGTATATATTCACAATAAAGTCTACATAAAAAGACCTACCTACTCTAATAAAAAAAAGTTTACCCTACGACCATTTTGCATTAAATGACAAGCGTTTTAATTTTTTTCGAAAATGTTCAATTGTTTTTTTTTAATTTAAACTCGTATCTACCTACCTATTTACGCCATGAAAATATATATTTTCTCCAATTTTCGTAAAGATCAGAAGATTTTTACCCCGGTTATTGCATTATTAGATAGTAAAAAAAATAAACTGAGAAACTTGGATTTTTTTGAAGTTAGGATGCACTTTTAGTTAACTATAACCCAACAGTTTCATAGACTATTCATTTACGAGCATTTCAGTTTTTCTTTAATTTTTCTACGACCAATACAGCCGGAGATATTTGAAAAATAGTATAGCGATGCACTCGAAATGCATCACAATTGCACTTTTATGCGCCTTTCTCACGAAGCCCCAGCCCGATTTTGCTGATTTTTTCGGTTATCGACTCACCTGCATGTACTCGTATAAAACAAAAAACAAAAAAAACGAATTCCTGATTACATCACTTTAAAATTCTAATTTCCCTTCACTATAAATAGGACTTTAGAAGATAGATAGATAGAAAAAATAGTATAAGCCAAATACCTACTTATTTCAATGCATTGTGTCCGTCTACCTCGTTTGTTTCTGCAATATTAACGAAAAATGGAAAAGTCGGCCTTGATATTCAAAAATAAAAAATCGTCCTCCTCATTTTAAATTTTTAAATAATTATAGTCCTCCTCATTTTAAATAATAAATAATTGATACAGCAGAAATTATGTTTTCCAATTGAGAAAAATATAATGCTTCGGATTGATGACAGTGTCAATAGAAAAAAGCCAGGTAGGATTCATTGATATTGCGTTTAGGACTCAATAAAAATATTATTATGCAATTAAAACGCTGTTTACGAAAATATGATTTCAAACCATTTGGAAATTAGATATAGATACCTAGGTACATTATATGTTTATACGAAAAATTATTTAAATAAATTGTTCTAAAAAATTTTTTTCAGACAGTGGAAAAGTAGGATTTTTTTATTGATATCGGTGTGAGAAGTGTTTTTTTACAACTTGGCCTCAAAAATAGAAACGAGATATGGTCGACTTCAGATTTGTAAGACACATAAAAAACCGGCGGCTTGTTTGATGCCCATAAAAACTTCAAACAAGCCGGCTCTTTTTATGTTCTGTATAGATATGACACAAGTCGAAGTTTCGTTTGTTTTTGAGCAGTTCAGTTCGAGCTTTTAAATTTGTGAACCCATGTCCTTATTTCATCGGCCTTCCATGTATGAAAATTATTTCCAATTGGTTTTTCAAAAGAAAGAAAGAAAAATGAACTGTGGAAATGCAATCAAAATGCATATTGTAACCATGAAATCGATTTTCGTGAATATTTTTAAATCTAAATAGTAAAATTAAAAGTATCAATATCCTTTTTCTGTCGTAGCATATCATATTGGCGCCTCCGCCATTTTCGACAACTTTATAATAACTCGATACTGACTTCAACTTTCCAGATTTCGATATTCCATTTTACTGGTTTTCAAACTATAAATTAGGATAAAATGAAAATTATTTCTTGAATTCTTCCATATTTGTAAAATTTCTAAAAAACTACTACATTTTTGAGTAATATCATTTCATTCCATTCAAGATCCCAACCTCTCTGTATTTCTTTCTGCTTCAGCTTCTATCCATCACAGATATGTTCAATTGGTTTCATATCTGCATGCCAAGCTGGCCAATCAACCTTTTAATATCTATTATGTTCCCCAAAACTTCGTTGATGACGCTGACAATAGGGTAGAGAGTTGTTTTTGCCCAATATCAAACCCACACCGGAATTATGGATTTAAGAAACCACACACACTTATCCCTGTACTGTCCGACATTCACACTTTCATATACCAATGCAATCAACTGTTTCTAAAGTTGGTTGCACTGTACACAAACACACTTTCACCCCCAAATGTTAGTCTTACTTCCATATTTTCTTTTAAAACCTGTTTTCCCTGCACTGTTCGTCTCGGCCTCTCGGCACCCAAATCTTTCTATTCGCCAATAAAACAAAACTTGTGGGTCTACTAACCTATAAATTTCTTAAATATCTCGCGGTATGCCAATTTTTAAAGCATTAGCTACTAAATCTCTTGGGAAAGTTTTCCACTTACAAATTATACTTTTCTCTCTTTTAGTCCCTGTTTTATATTAGGTACTACTGGTAAGTTCAATAGGAATCATGTCTGGAGATAAGGCTGTTCAAGTCAATTTTTCACTACATTGAGAGTAAAATATTACCTAAGTCCCGAAATGTTAAAAATTTTGACGGCTTATCAAAGATTTCAAAATTAAATATCGTACGAATTCATTTATGATGAGATACCGTATGCATCCCTGAAGATGCCACAGAGTTTTCAGATGAAACGAATCTATTTAGTAGCTCGTAGTAAATTACTACTTATTCTATGATCACGTTCATTAAAAAAAATTAAGATAAAAATTTAAGTTCCTCATTCATATAATATCGTCTAGTAAAATATTAGTACTGGTTTCTCAATTAAGTAAATTGTCTTTGCAATATTTGCAGTGCAACTACGAATTTTTTTTCGAAAACTTTAACTTTAACCCATATTTCTTTGTTAAAGTTATAATTTGCAGATATTAACAGACAGCGAATGTTATTATTTAACGTAAATGCCATGTCTATTATAATAATCGGTAATCTTGAATATCAGACGTTTATAGATTGCTTTTACTTTGGTTCTTGCTAAAGAAATTGGCGGAGGTGCCAAAAATGTTTTATTTGGAGAAACAATTGAAATTTAAGTCTTGAGTAAAAAAAATAACAAGAGGAGAGGGGGAAACGCTTTAAAATGCGTAAACAAAGATTAAATAATTTGCACAGTTTGATATTTCCCTTTGTACTTTTTTTCTAAAAATCAGTTAGAAATAAGAAACACATGAAATGCCAATGAAATGGATTTTAAAAATCTACACAGAAAGTAAATATCAATCCGATTATCTAAAAGCCAGCTGTTAAAACCCCATTAAATATCAAGAGTCTCGCACTTTTATTTTTGTCTACTTTATTTTAACGTAACTATTGGCAATGTTAGAGAATCTTTTTCTAACTTTATCAATAACAGCTTTAAAATGGATCACAACAATTGCTTTGACATTAAGATAGAAAAACACTTTCAAATGTCTTTACATGACACTTTAAGCGCACACCAAATCAACCGAATACCACCCCGTCAACGAATACGAACAACAAGTTGTAAGACAAACAAGTAACACGAAAAGTAAAAATCCCTCCTTAGATTTCCCAATTGGATTTGAAATTTCACTTTGGCGGTAAAACCCTGTAGAAGTATCACTCAGACAGGCGGGCACTTATCCAGCTTACAACTCCTGGAAAATCGAGACGGCTTCGGCCTCGTAGGGCGGGAATAACTTAAGAGGGTGATGCCACAGAGACGGGTTAGGGTAAATGCAGAAAACAGAGAGGAACGAGAGTGAATTCTACTGGGTAAATAGTATTTAATTTTTTGCATAATTAGAAACAGCAGCTGCCTCGGGAGAGAAAAGGATGGAGAGTTTTAAGAAAGCGAACGTTTTGTGTAATCGCAAAAACATGAGCGTGTATATTTACGATAAAATATACATATTTTAGTATTTAGTATTACAACCTAATTTATGTGGAATAAAGGTTGACAACTTAATACACACACAAAAACTCAATTAATTATTTTGTAATCTTACAGATTTCGCTATGTAACATTGTAAAACATTTATTTGTCTTGGTTGTTTACTAGCGTACGCGTGAATCATACAGGGTGTGTATTCTAAAATCACCGGCAAACGGAAACTGGAGATTCTGTGATCCAAAATAAGACGAAAGTTGTTATAAATGTATTCCGAAAATGCTTCCTAACCGAGCTACAGGGTTTTGAAAAAAAGATGTTTTTGTAGTTTTTTGGAGTTTTTTCAAAAACAATTTTTTACAAGAAAATAATCTTTAGTTTACTGCAAACGTTTATAATGATAACGACTGAAGGTTATTCACAGACTCGTCCAAACGGAGTCTCAATCCAGTTATATTTAAACCACTAACGAGTATGGACCTATTTCAATCGAATACTCAGCTGTTTTAGAAGAAAATTACAAAAATATATTGATAGTTCTAGAGAAAATTGATTATAAACAGTAAGATTTTGTGTATGATTCTGAAACAACGGATTTAAGAAATACCCCTGTTTTTTTAATGAATTAGAACAGAAAGCAGCTGAATAAGTATAAAACAGTTCAGCCAAAAAGGAAATTGTTGAATCTAAAAACGTAATTGATGAACCTTGAGCTGATCCATCAAAAAATCTTCTCCAGTCACACAACATTGATGAAGGAGTTTGTCTACACCTCTTCCCTTATGGCCTTCAAGAAAACCACTTAGCGTCTTTACGTTTGATTCCGCTTTTGTAAGGTTGTTGTTTTTCGACTACTGAGAGAGATGCAACAGATGCTTTTAGTTCGGATTGTGTAGAAAAATTTTCATCGTTGTGTAAATTAGTTATTTAGAGGAGAACAACAGACAAAGACAACAGACAAATTGACTTCTGCACGCCATTGTATTTACGTCATCTTTTAAAATGCTGGACCACAAGAGTCTGGCGGAAGAAAAACAATGTTATTGATTCGAGCAAATTATATAAAACAGAAATGTTGAATTATGACGCATTTAAATGAAACGTTTCTTTGTGGGACGACCCTTAAACCACCTCTGAGAAAGGTTGCTTTTCAGTTTGTAAAAGGAAACCTGCAATCGGTGTTTGATGGACTGAGCAGCGATCTGAATGGCTTCCCATCTAAGCAATTTAGACGGTTGAATTTTACATTTCGAACAGAAAAATCAAAATTGATTGAATTTTCTTATACACACAGTTTTCCATCACAGTGGAGCTAATGAAGCATTCAGTGACTTCCTGTGGTTTATATAAAATTGGTAAAAAAATAAGATTTCTACTTGCTACTTTCTTTACAGCGTGTTCTGAAAAATGGGTCTTTATTTTAATTAGCTCTGTGTTTATTCTGAAAATACGTCAATTGTGGTACAATAAAGGTAAAAATTCAAGTCATCAGTTGAGTGGAAGCTTTTCTCACATATTCTAATCGCTGCAACAGCATTTTTCGTTCGTTAATACGTTAACAATTTCATTATTATTATTAACATGTGAAATTAATACCTACAATTATAGTTTTATCATGACTTATTATGTAAAATCGGTTAGGACATCAAAGAGGTTTTATTGAATGAAAAAGATCATTTATTTCATTTCTAAAATGAACTCTTATTGAACTCTAAATTAAATATTTAACTTCAAAAAGACAGCTTAATCCTACTTCCAGAAAAGCCATATACCTTTGCAAGAAGAAACTATAGTAAGGGACATAAAGTTGCACGAAATATTAAGAAAAAATCACCAAGAACTGTTTTGAATTTTGCTGGTACTATTTTATACGACTGAACTATATGATGACAGTGTTTGTAAACGATGAACTTTCCAAAAACGAAAATTAAATCTAGTTGAATTAATTTTGGATACGGGTCTGGGGCGGCTTTCCTTACAAAAAATATTGCAATCCCCTCCCAGTTATCTATAATAATTATATAATTTATGATTTATTTTTTGTATCTAAAAAATCTCGTATTTGTTGTTTGATTTCTTTTATTGTTGATTAATAATTGATGTTGTTACAGGTACGTATCAACAATAAAAACTGTAACTCAAGGGCAGAATTGAAATGTATAGGTAAGTATAATTAATAATTTTTATCAAAAAAATTAGTGTCCAGAATACAAATATATATTTAGCAGATATAGTGGGTAGAAGGACAAAAAAACAATTGTTTCAATTGTTTAATTGAAATAATGGTTTTTTTATTTTATTTCTGCTGAAGATATAATTAATAAGCATAGTCAAAATAAAATTTAACAGCGTTACACAGGATTAAGAATGAAAACGAAAAAAAAATAAAAAATAAAAAAACTATTGGAAAATTCAAATGTGGCGCACAATAGGCTAAAAAATAATAGTCGTAGCGGTCATTTCTAAAAGTGCATTTGGTGGGCAACCTACGGCCCGCGGGCCAACTGCGGCCCGAGAAAGTGCTTAATGCGGCCCGCGAAAATCTGTTTTAAATACATAAGAATTGGCCCGCAGATCACAGAACTCAAATAACTTTTAATTTTGGTATCGATTCTTGAGACAAATTGGCAAATTCTTAAAAATATCCTTCACTGTTTTTCCGCGAAATTCGTTCCTCGTCCTAAAAAAAGCCAAGAATTTTTTTACGCGAGCGAAAAAAAAAATTCTGGCCCGCGTCAGCTAGTACGAACTCTGACTGGCCCATCACCTAAAAAGGTTGCCCACCCCTGTTAGAATAAAGAAAAGGTTACAGTTCTATATCACAAATAGTAAAAGAACATAGCTTAAGCTTAAATGATTTATAATAAATTCCTATCTTTGTAATTTGAAATTTGTAGAGTTTCCTTCTATCCGTTGTCCCTATTGTGTTGGTCTTTGAAAGGCTTTAGAATGCAAATATTTTTATCATCACATCACAAATCATTAAAAATAATTATAAAAATCTTCATGACTTTGTTTAGGCTTTATACAAGCATAATAACAACAAACATAGCATAATAACAACAAACTGATATACTTATGTTGATGTTTCATCTCTAAACATGCTATTATTAAATTCATTGGACTTTCTTTAATACATGATGAATACTGGATTAAATATCATAAAATTCAAAACGTCTAAAAACAAATTATTTAAAAAAATTTTCAACTTACCACAAAATTCATTCATTATGGTCAACAATTACCTAAAAAAAAAAATTAATTGTTGACCATAATGAATGAATTTTGTAGTAAGGTGAAAACATTTTTTAATAATTTGTTTTTAGGCGTTTTGAATTTTATGATATTTAATCCAGTATTCATCATGTATTAAAGAAAGTCCAATGAATTTAATATTAGCATGTTTAGAGATGAAACATCAATATAAGTATATCAAATTGGATATGTTGGTTGTTATTATGCTTGTATAAAGCCTAAACAAAGTCATTTATAAACAATGCATATCAAGCAAAGAAAGAGTATTGTAAAATAAAAATCTTCATAATCATTTTAAAATTCATTTTAATAATAATGACCCACATGAGACAAGTTTGTAGCACCATAAACAGTTGGTATAAGAACAGCAGACATTTTTTCTCTTATTCAAAATCAATTTATTTTATACCAAAAGAGTGTTTATACGAGTACGTTTTTCTAAGATTATAAAGATTTAAAATTATTTACACGAGTCACATGAATGAAGAAGAAAATTTTTTCTTAATCACGTGTTTCAATGTATATTTTGACAAAATGTGGATTTATCAATAATATAAAACAATGCAATCGAAAAGTATGTACAGGGTATTTCCTTATAATTAGCCACCCCCTACAGTGTTTATTTGAAGAAATACAGACAAATTTTATATACAAAAAGTTTCAGTGTTTTTCCTTAATTTTAATAAACTGCCAATAAAATGAACAAATGACAATCGCAAAATGGCGGAATTCTATAAATTTAGGGTTTTTTAATTGAACACCCTATATATTATTATATTTTCGAAATCCTTATAATTTTTTGGTTTCAAAAACCTATAATAAGTGTATATTTAGACTATCAGTTCTCCAATTATTCAAAATAAAAATGTATATAAAAACCAAGACAGTATCATGTTTTTACATACATTTTTGTTTTGAATAACTGGAGAACGGATGGTTTAAATATAGACTTATTATATGTTTTTAAAATCAGAAAATTATAAGGTTTTCGAGAATATAATAATATATAAGGTGTCCCATTAAAAAACCCTAAGTCTATAGAATTTCGACATATTGCGATTGGCATTTGTTTGTTTTATTAAAGATTATGTTTATTTGTATATAAAATTTTTCTGTATCTCTTCAAATTAACTCTGTAGGGGGGACCAATTGTAAGAAAAAAAACCTATATTTCAACATTTTTTTCTATTACGTTCTATAGAAAATAAAAGTTCTTCCGCGATTTTAAGGTCGAAAATATACCACTTTTCCCAGTGGTAGATAATGAATATTCCGTATCCCCTATTAATAATAATTAATATATAATTATATAATATAATATAATTATTAGATCCCACTGCTATTGACGACAGTGTGTTACGATTTTCACTATTACAAATTTATATTAGTTAACCTTAAAAGTTCACTTCACAACGAACTTCAATGATTGAATTGATGACTGTTGTGAAGTATAGGTACGTGATTTATATGTTATTTCAATTAATTTTTATTATTTACTTTTGTAATTTTAAACGTTCGTGCTAATGTTTCACATTAAATTATTTATTTGTTTTGACTATGCCTGTGGCGGCTTACATAATTGATTCTGAAGAAGATCAATAAACATGAAATCGATCAATTATAATAGATTTTAATTTTTTTTTGTCCAATAATACCCTCTAAAATTATTTAAATTTCGCATTTTTAATTATATGTAATACATTTTTAAATAAATTTATTTATTTATTTATGGTTTCGTAAATAATTTTAACAATAATGCTCGCAATAATGCTTTAACAATAAAAGAACATTCTAAATTAAATTAATCAATTAATTTAATATTACACTGAATATTCAATACTAATTAGATGACGCATCTATTGTTGAAATAAAATTTACAATGCCTTTGATTTAACAGATTTCGTTACCCACTAAATATCATCTAATTCTCGCTGAGCCATTCCTTCAAGGCATCGATTCTAATTCCAGGAGATTTACAAGTGCTGCCTTATGTTCGGCAACAAGGCAATTTCGAATTAATTAATATATAACTCCGCCTAGAATCTCATTCCAAATAATGTATTAATCGAATATATAATAATCCTATATTTATCTAAGACGCCTTGCAAATAAACATGTTAAACCATAATTCCCATTTCCGGTAAACTGAAGGGGGAAAGGTATTTTATTTAGGAATATGTCCTGTTATGTTTAAAATATTAAAAAGGAAATTTTTGTTAGGCCAAGGATTAAAACAGAAATTGGTAGGATGCTAAATTTTTTGAAAAATGCAAGGGGTCTGAAAATCACCCTGTATATCTTAGGATACAAATGGCATAATAAGGGCTAACCCTTGCATACATTTCCAATAAATTTTCCATCGAGATGTTGCAAACCAAATCTTAATCGGTCAACTCTAACTGAAGATATACAGCGAGAAATTTTGCACAGCAGTTTATATATGTGTAAATACAATAAATAATGAAGAAATCCTATTATAGACACAAGATTGTCTGACATATTTATGTTTTCCCATTTGTATTAAATTGGTCCTCATTCTATCCAGAAGGCTTCCGAAAACCGTGCCAATTATTCTTGAGCTGATCCTCTGAAACCCTTGAAGGGGGCTTCCAAAATAAATATAATTTTTGTCATCTCGAAAACCCTTTGAACTACAATGAGTCAATCATTATTTATAAGAATACTAATTCGCTGGTATTGACTACCATGAAAGCAGATAACTGAGATCTCTTGAGTTTCAGTTAGAAAAATATCTATTATTAAATTTTTGTGCAATTGTATGTGGCTACAACAAGTACTTAATTTAAATGTCTTTTAAATCCAACCGTTGCGTTGCTAAAATCATTTTTGCGCAGTACAATAGCAACGCCGGATTGTGGAGCTTACGTCTAGGATGGTGACCAATTTCCAAGAACCAGAATGATTGAATGATTGAAAGGAAAATAAGCTATGAAAGGCCAAATAAAAAAAACGTGGATAACTATAAAAAAAGCTTTTGCAGCTCTCGGCGTTTACTCGAATTTACCTCTCTACGTTTATTAAGTGCTTTAGCTGTTCCAACTTTGAAAAAGCAAAAAATACAAAGAAAGAGGATTAAGTGGGTTTAAGACTGGCTCTTGAAGAGATAACATTCTTCTCACGAAATTCCCTGGGACATTGTTTTGCGCCTTATTTCCCAGACAAATCGACGAGTTGCAGGATTTGATTTAGATCCATTTTTCTCACGGTTAATCTAACTCTACTAATGCTACTACCACGACCAGGAATAGAACACATAACTTTTTATATATATTCTATATATATACTTTAAAGAGTTGCCCATTTATTTATTTCTTCATTAGGGTTCTTAGGGTATATTTTTGTTATTTATTACTAATACTTATTCGCTCGTGTTACCAAGCACTATAACTAGCAAATATAGTTTTATAAATAGTCCGAGTCAGGGTTATATTATTTCTCCAACCGCCATAAAACGAATATAAACAATGGAAATAACAAAGTGAGACGCAAACAAGTGTTCTGCACGCGTTGTTTACATTCGTAAAATCTTGAATGAATTTGCACTTTAATGTATTCATTAGTTCGTGTCGCAAGTGGTAATACGAGGTACGGAAGTGGATGTGAGGTGAGATAAGTGAAGTATTTCCCCGAGGGCCCATTCTCACGCCCTTCTCGTCGAATGTGGGCTACTGTTTAAATTTTAATGCACGCGGAAACATGCAAAATGAAAAATGTCATATTGTAATGAATTTGGCGGTGATTTGCAGATAAGGAAATTTGGTGTAAAGAGATATTGTTTGTATTCGGAATTGACTGAAAAATTTACTCTAAATATTGTTTTTGTCGATTTACTTCTACACAAAAATATACAAGATTGTTTAGTCATCAACAGATCCTGACTTTGAAGGATGAACTTTCCTTTTTATGCCCCCAAAGGAGAAAATTCAAAAAGGTTAAATCAAGAAATCTGATTTTTATTTCAAAGGACTTCCCCTTCCAATCCACCTCCATAAAGACAATCATCTAAAAACTGACGCACTGGAGCACCATCTTATTAAAAAATGTGCGCTAATCTTCAAAAAGGTTATCCTCGTCGTCTATGCTATCACTTGCATTATCATAGAGTTCACTGTACTTTTAAGAAGGTCCAAATATTTTTCCTTGTTGATATTACCATCAATAGAAAATGATATAGTCGATACCTGTATCAAAAGGGATTTACTGACTTTAATATCTGCATTGTGACTGTTGACTGCTCAAGTAAAAAAATAAAAAGAACTTTGATAGGAAAAGCAAACATTGTAGAGATAATTATTATTATTATTATTCGTTACAAACACAGGAAAAGAGTAATCGGCGAGCAATTTTCAAATAATTTGGTTTAAGAATGCACGTAGATTTTTTTGGCTATTTATAGAGATGAGGAAAAATTCAACCTTGACATTTTTTTTTAAAGGAAATACAAACAAATAATAACTTCCTTTATTTCAGCATAATAGGCAATAATTTTAATTTTTTAACATCCCACTATTACATTCTTAATTTATATGGAAGGCAGTCGTAATAATTATTTAAAAGTTAGCCGAAATATTATGTACCTACTAATTAATTAGCTTAATTGGATTCTTTATTATCTTTTTATCTTATACTCACTACTATAAGCTTATGGTTTGAAAATATAATTAAATTTTCCAATTATCCAGTCTCTGGGTAGAGCTCAACGAACACAATCCAGATAATGCTAATGGCATTTTTTAACATAGTCACTAACTATTATCAATATTTTGCTCCTCCCATAGGTTTCCATTAAAAATTATACACAAACAGCAAAATACTGACGCACTTGGCCAAAGTTAATATCATCATTGGCGAGCAAAATTACGTTCAATAGAAATTTGAATAAAAAGTGCGAACTTCATTTAAAAATGATAGCTGTAGCGCCTCGCACTTTGACGTTTTCTAATTCTCCTCAAAAATCATTGAGGATGTGCTTGTGAGTTTTTTCCATCAAGCAATTCCACAGCTTTATTGTTCGAGTGTTCGAGGTAGAAGAAAATGACTGCTAAAACGATGTTCAATAATTATTGAGCTTCAAAAGGAGAATAAGTTGCAACATTTAGTCCAACAGCATGAGTATAAGTCTGCTCATGGTGATAAGACCCGACTTGATTTCGTTGGATTTTTTCTTCACTCTCAATTTCAAAGTCGTTTGTATTATTCATGAAAATCAACGAAGGTCAGAATTTTTAGTAGCTTTCCTCTCAGTTTCAGATTCACTGAGGAGGCCAGGGGTTTTTACTATATCACCCTTGATATATTTGTTAACGTGTCTCAGGTTGCTACTTTGCTCGTTTTCTTCGAAAATCCCTGTATAAGGAGATAAAAGAAATCTCGAAAACATCCGTATCTACTCATTGAAGTTAAATATACATGCCATGTCTTTCGATTAAAGTAGAATATGTAATTCAAAGAGCGCGCATTTAAACGGGTTTACCGGTGGTAATACGTATAAATCCCCTTAGGCCTATGTTAAACGACGAGGGATTACATTGCTAGGAAACGATTTAAACTAAGTGCCATTTAGACAACATTTATATAGAGACTCCTCCTTCACAATACTCAAATTTCATGCTTTGTTTTCCTCCCCTTTTCAGAGTGTGCGGATGGGAAATTGGTCGTATTTTCTCATACACCAAAAACTGTACGATTTCCAAGATTAAAGGAATACTTAATAAACACAAAGGGGATGATATGATTTTCTTTACTAAATGCCAATTCTGAATCATCTGCTTTATAATTAATATTGTCGAAATTGACACTAATGCTCTTAAAGTAAAGATAACGTTTTTAGACGAAACAAATTGATTGATGATATTTATGTTCTTGTCGGCAGGTTGCAAATATCGCGGTGGTGAAAGGGAGCATATGATGAATGATGACAGATAATGTTGAATTTTTTTACTTATTTATTTATTAAACACATACTGCGTGACAGAGAATTCAGCGCGTAGCAATCTTTACAAATATTATTGATGAACTTGATGCTTTACGCAATCCCACACACTCTTCAATTCCCAATTATATGAATCTGTTGGGTTAACCTATTCATCTACGCAAAACGTAAGGTGATCTTGCTGGTCATGAAATAATGTTTATATTAGCATATTCCGGATCCTGCTTGGAATAAATTTGTCCAACTACAAAGGTTGTAGTAATACAACCAGTTTCATGACTTCGACAATCAAATTTCTTTCTGGGAAATATAAAGAACAATTTCTATATTGCACCTCATGGCATAATCCTTTGGGAGGTAACTACTATTGTCCGTTCCACGCAGAACTACCACTCGGTGTCTTCAAGACTACAAGCGGGGGTTTTCAACTCACTTAATTGTTGAAAATTCTCATTCCTGGCATTGTTAATGCTATTTTCATGGCTAATACAAATACAATTTCTTTACTTTTTCATTTTATAATTTTGGAAACCAAACATCGTTAAGTACCAAGGGATCATTAAAACTAGCCTACTCCAAATAGATTAGTACTTTTACGAATATGAGTAAATCCATTGGCTTACTTGTATCATTCTGACAAGCGTGTATCGGAAATTTCCCTTTGATGTCTGCTCGATTTACCGCCCCAATGGTGAATGTTAACGTTGTTATTTATTAGGTCAGAGTCTACGGTCCACACGACATACGTTTTATTAATTTTACATTTGAAGTTTGAAATATCCTCTAGAGGTTTATAACAAGTAACTAAATGTAGATCAATGGCAACGTGAATGTCTGTTATAAATTGTGGTAAAGTTTGTTCAACTGTTGGGGATCGTTTCTCAGACCATTTGTAATCATGAGGCAACGACAGAGCAGCTTTGTGACTTTGAATTTTAAGAGAGAAAATATTGAACATAAAATTATTTATGATTGTGAAAATTTTTACCGATAATATCTTACGTTGATTTAATATTTACTATCCACTCCACTCAATCACCTTTAAACATTTCTGGTATGAAAAGTACCTAAATCTAGACTGTGTACATTTTGCCACATTGGTGACAGTTTTCTGTGGTCCGTCAAAATTCTAAGTCATCATGGACTATGCGGTTATCCAACACCACTTCGATGAAGTGTTCAATGCCCTGCAAGATAAAGAAAACTTTGAAATATTCACAAAAATGAAGCACGTCTCAGAGCCGAGGATTAAGAAAACTTTAGTTAAAATAGTAAGTCCCTCATATGACTTAGGTGACATTCCAACTGAAACTGTTAACACAGAATATACGCGAGAGTATACACCTACAGAGAATACACTGAAACGTTGCGACGCTGAAGAAAGTTTATATGAAAGCACTTGCAGTAATCCGCAGTCGTCACTCTATTCTGATACAAGGAATTCTGATCCTATAGAGATACCTCGAAAGAAGATTGAATTGAAAAATACCTTGTATGAGTGCAGACATTGCGGAAGATATATATTGGGAGATTTCTTGACCATACACGAGCAGAAGTGTGCCGATGAGAAGTGCTAGGGTAACATTTTACTGAGCCAGATCCAATTTGACTATTATTATTATCTACAATGATTAAATCATAAATCTGAGACTGTTGATATGAAATGTTTTATGATTTATGTGTTTTACGTGTATTATCCACAAGGCACATTATCTAGTTCGTAAATGGCTTAACTGGTTTACAAACTAAGGGAATTATCTGATTAAGTATCACTTATATTAAATATTTGAAACTTATATACGTTCCTTCTACATTGGAGCTGTTGTGATAATTCAATCTCTAGAGAAGGTGTTTCGGGTGTTCAGCAAATTAAAACTTGAATTATTTATTGAAGCGATACATTATCTTATTTATTAGACAGATCTGCCAATTGCTACTTTACTTTAAAAGAAAAATCAGAAATCGGATTTTCGTTAAACACTATTTTAGAAGGGACGGTTCACCGTCCCTACAGGAATAATTTATTATTGCTAATGCAAAGTCAACCTCAATCATTAAATAATTTAACACCAACCACAACCACAAGTAAACGTTAAATTAAACAATTTCTCATTAACGCTGACAATAAACCATTTCGCTGCTGTTCAAATTCTTAACTCATAAACTCTGCATTAGTAGTTGTTCTATAGTTAAATAATTAAATATAGCAGCTCACGTCAATATCAATTAGAATTTTAGATACGGGACTGATAGCGAAAGGGTAAATGGTGTTTAAATAAAATTTTCTACACTATGGATATTCCATATTTAATATAGGTACTCGAAATTTATTGTATTATTTATTTGAAAAAATTATCACATCTGACTGAAAAAATAAAGTATGTAATAGATTAATAAAATTATATAATTCTATCCTGCATATTTTTAAAATCAATTTTGCAATTTAAACCGAAACTATTTAGGATATTTGAAGGTACTATAATATTAAGTGATTATATTTCTTTAAACAAAAAACGTAACCTCCTCTAACGTTAGTAAATCTTGGATCATTTTCCCGATACTTAGGATTATACTCTCTTTGTGGAATGGTGGTAGTTCACGCAGCTATCAAAAGCCTCAACATTTTTGACGATTTTCAGAACGGGGTCAGGCACGTATAACTCATCTTTAATAATATTAATAATAATATGCATTTATTAGCTAAATTTAGTTATTTACAATACAACTAAAAAATATCATAAGAAATCAAGCAATTTTTTTGCTTCGGTTTTTATTATAGATACAAAAATTGCGTTTTATATACTATTCTTCGATATACAGGGTGAATTTAAAATACACTGAATATTTTTAATCTGTAATTTCTTATAGCATAATTAATGAATTCCCAGTGTTTTAATTTCAAAATTCCATAGTTAATGTTTCAACAAAAAAACCGTAAACTCATCCCGCTGGGGATACACTGACCGGTGAACTTGACATTGACATGGTTACGAACAAATCTCTACGCAGTATTCGCAGTGTTTACCAAGTAAATCCAAAATTGAGATATAAAACACTAGAAAAAATTCACACTCGACATCATGGATGCACAGGCTGAACTACGCCAACAACTCGGTAGCTGAGAAGAGTGGGGGTACAGGCATTTATGTCGCTACACAGATCAGCTGTTCTGCTCAGGAGCGTCGTGAATATTTAATAAATATTCAAAAATTGTTTTCTTGACTGTATTTCATTTATTTTACAAATGACTATTTTTAAGAATTTTTACGGACCATAGAGCTTAACGGATTAAAATTATCCAGTGTAATAACAGCGGAGGGGAAAATCATCCCTCTAGTGGGCAGTTGCTACTAACTGTTTAGGACATACAATGTCTCTGTTACAGATAGCGACTTTACTAAAGTACCAAAGAGCAGGCGACCTCTAGCCCTGGTGGACTAAACTATTAATAATAAATAGGATTTGATGAAACAGCTATTCAACGGGCAAAAGCGAGAGACGAATAATAAACTTGGCTACCAATTTGGATTAGTAGGTATAATTCAGCGCAACCGAGGCTTTTGCCCGTTGAATAGCTGTTTCCTCAAATCCTATTTATTATTATCCAGTGTATTTCAAATTCACCCTGTAGATTCATAGAATTAAAAACTTCAAGCATAATTGGTCTACACAAGAAAATTTTTGTCTTAATGCCGGAGAACTAACTGATATTAGATATTTGTGCTGATTCTAAAAATACCTTACTTTCTTCGTAGCAGCACTAGTTTTTAAGATACAGCAGAAAACCATCATAATGACTACCATTTTTGACTTGTGAACATCAAAGGCATCAATTTCAATAATCTGGAAAAATGGACATACTCTGACCTGGATTTGGGAAAAAGGCTTCCACCTCATTCTAAAAAAACACCTCGAAAAATACTTGTTCCTTTCATTCAGTCTGCCTATGTTCTCAGGATGATATAAAACCTCAACATCTGACGAACAGATCTGGAGAAAATGACAATGAAAGGAGTTTCAATAAGTCCTTAACATTTCAATCAACAATTTACTTGTCATGTAAATTTCCTAGGACTGGCACAGAAAACTGAGGGCCAAACATTTTTATGGATACGAAGATTGATGATTTGAATCTATTCTGAGGCAAATTAAAAAGCTTTATGTGATTAGCTTTGGATAGTGCTCTAGATGTGGCATGGACTCCACAATAATCTGGAGGACCTCGTCTCTCTTTACCTAACAAAATTCTAAGATTTTTCGGGGGTTATTTTGGTAACTTGAGAGGTGGTTAGGAAGACATATTTTAAGGAAAAATGTGTGGCCATTCGGCAGGTGATAGAAGAACTTAAAGTAAGTAGAAAAGTTCCTATCAACTTACATCCTTAGGTGATTGCTAACAAAGATACAGGATGTTAAAATTTTGTGTAACACAAAACATTTTTTTAATAAAGCTATTGACTTGAAATTTTTGGGGCGGTAAAGCTTTTTAAGCCTCTATTGTTTTACTGAATCTATGTATTACCTCCAGTGGCGCCGTCACAGGGTGGGGGAGGTACATTTTTCACCGAAACTATGTAACGCCACTGCTTTATGCAGATGATTTTGAGATTGTTTGAATCTGTGTTCAATTTGGAAGAAATAATGTATCTTTTAATTTATTCGTACAACGCTTACTTTTCGAGTAAAACGGATGTTTCTGCTTTATATCTCTACTACAAAACTAAAACCTTTACTACATTAATAATAAAATTAATAATCCCAGTTGCCTATGCTACAAAGGCAAGATTCCGTAAAACAGAGGCTTAAAAAGCATCACCGCCATTAAAACTTCAAGTCAATAGCTTTCATAATTTTAGAAGTATTAAAAAAATTGTTTGTTTTTCACAAAACTTTAACATCCTGTATTTTTGTTAGCAATCACCAGCAAGTTAATAGGAACTTTTCTACTTAATTTAAGTCCCTCTATCACCTGGTATAAGTCCTTGATATACCGTTTTAATTTTATTTTGTGCTAAAATATTTTTTAATTGCCTAAAAGTGTATATAAGAGACCTTAACCGTTTTACTATACTTGCTATTAGTTTGTCTGTTTAATATAGTATCTATAATTATTCCTAGATATTTAATATTTTTTTACATTTTTATTTTTATATCGGTTTCATTTATTTCAATGTTGTCGAAAAAAGGCAAGCTTATTGTGTAAGAACAGAATGGTAAGTATGTAGTTTTGGTAATATTAATGGTTAATAAATGATAATCAAACCATTCTTTCACAATTCTTAATGATTTGCTGATTTTATTTTTTAAGCTAATCCATTTGTTTCCATTAAAAGAGATTACAGTATCATCTGCAAATGAATTTATTTGACCTTCAATTTCTAAATTTAAAAGATCATTTAAATATAAAGAAAAAAGATTTGGTGCTAAAACTGTGCCTTGTGGTAGACCATAGAGAATAGTTGTGTGTTCACTAATTGAATTTCCAATTTAAACATATTGCGTCCTTTCCTGCAAGTAGCTAATAAGTAAGTCATGTACTTGTTCCTCTATATCCCAAGTTGTAAAGTTTCTCTATAAAGCAAGTGCGACTAACAGTATCAAATGCCTTTTCCAAATCGATGAAAACGGAAATACATAGCATACTACTATCTACAGAGTCATATTTTACTTAATAGACAAGATATTGCATCATGGGTAGATACGTTTTCACGAAAACCAAGTTGATTTTTGGAAATTAGATCAAATTTCTTTATAAAAGATTCCATTCTTCTTTTCAGTGCTTTTCCGAAAATTTTTGCCAAATTTGAGGTTAATGAGATTGATCTGTAGTTTTCCATTAATAAATGATCACCTTTTTTATCCAGCGGTTTGATTATCGCTATTTTATTATGACATATTCCATATTCAAAGATATTGTTAACCAAATGAGTGAGCAAGGGTGCTATTACTTCTATGTTATCTTTAAGTGTCTCAAATTTAATTCCATCGATACTGGGAGCCTTATGTTCCTTAATTTCTGGGGGGTTTAAGGAACAGGCTTTTCATATTAACTTTTTTTTTGTAATCAATTTTAAGGTTTAACAATTTTATTTATCATACATTTTCCAATCTGAGAGTAGTGTAAATTGAAATTATTTGCAATGTCTATTTTGGGTTTTTTAATTATATTATCTTTTCCTTTAATTTCATGTATTTCATTTTTATTTTCTGTTTTATTTGTTATCTTTTTCACTGTGTTCCATACAAAATATAATGACTCTAAATCATTATGTTCCTTCATTGATATTCACGCATTTTCGGAAGAAATCCTGTTTTGTTGTTTTAATGAGATTATTCGTTTTATTTTTGTACACCATGTATTGTTCTTTTAAATCCGTGTCATGGGGATTTCTTGTCTCAAAATAATTATCTCATTTTTTGTTGCCTAATATTTATAAGTCCTCTAAAGCTGCATATGTTTGCTGATAATATATTCACAAAACCAAACCAACGCGTGCACCAGTTCGAAGTGAAATGCAAAACGTAACAACAGTTTGCATTTTAGCCCAAGCGTTAGGCATAAAAGGAAATATCTAGCGTATTTTGTTATTGTGGCTGAAAATATATGCTGTTTGTAACAAGGTGTGTTATCACTCAACCGCAGGCGAACATTTACTGAGGGTGCTATCCTCTTCTGTGCCAGCGCTATGACATGTGGTTTCGTTGGTAAAATACCAGCAGCAGATGTCTGGCGCTGGAATTGAGCTCTGTCAACAGTCCTTATGTCAGTGGCGTGCTAGGGGTCAAAAACTAGCCCACAAATGGAAAACCCAAATTGAAGTAATAAATTTTAAATACACATATTAGATCGTCGATGCAGATTCTAGATAAGGAATTTAGTAAAAGCGGTCCAGTCCAACTCTTTATTCTGAAAAATAAATCATATTACATAACATTTATTATACCTTTGAAAATAAAAGCAGTTCACTCTTAATAACTGTATACCGAACTAATTTTATATATTTTCGGTACGTCTAAGTCTTAGATTAAGCAGGAGATAAATCAAGAACATTAAAGCCAAACTCAAAAATTCTAGGATGTGGACACACTGTATATTGGTCAAATAAAATGTGAAATTGTTCTATTGTGATGATACCCTTTAATTTGGTGCGTATTATGACGCCTTCTACTGTGAAATGAATTTAAAAATGTATTTTTCACAAATGTTCCCTTTAAATGTCATACCACCCTTCCGCCGCAGAAATTGATATAGAGGACAGAAAGCTATTTATAAAAGCGAAAAAGGAGGGCGGCAGTATAATTCGACTATCTAAATTTACACGCCATTCTTAGATTTGGGGATAATCTGAGCCACTGATTCAGTGTTTCTCTTGATAACATCGTGCAAAGTGGGTAGGACAATTAAAACGAGACTAATAAAGGGGAAGATATATATAAATAGCAAGTACTCACGCATATAATCAATATTATTTTTAGATAAACTAAAATACACCATTTAAAGAAAACAGGGGGCGACAAGCCTATAATTACCACAACGAAAGATACAAGGTGGTCGAGGGGACTTGCCATAATATTAAAAATATTTTTAATATCTTAAACCTCGCCCAGATAAGAAAAGTTTTTTCAATTTGTGAAACACTTGCTATGTAATACCAATAATACAGACTTCCAGCCAATATTAAAGGATTGTTGCTTTAACCGTATCTTATTGTCGAATTTACAGTGTTAATTACTCTTAACTGAATATGGTCAACTGTCAACAAATACTGCAGTCTTTCTGATATGCATGACAAATCTCTATGACGTTACAAATTAGACCAATGCAACATTACTTGTTGTTTCCCCATTTTGTTTTTCGCCTTAAACTAATCGTTAATTCTGTTATAATAAAAAATACTTATTTTGTATCCATTCCTCTGTTTTCCTACTAACACTGTTTTTATACATTAATGCACTATTATTTTTTATCTTGTAATTTCATTATAAGTTAAATAAATAACCAGCGTCTAAATTATTGCAGGAATAATATGAGGAAGAAAAATAATGAATGATCTGACAATTTTTGTGACCCACCTTGCGCCAGAATAGAATTCTGGTAGAACTCCATCAATCAAAACAAAACGCATACGACTGGAGAGGAAATCCGCAGACAGAACTGATTAGGAGAATCATAATGATAATTTGATTAATGTATTTAAAAGACAATCAATACGATAACGCTTTCAAGTTAAAAGGTTGATTCAAACGCGAGAGGAAGTTTACGTATTTGCCATTAGCTACAACCAGTAATTGGAACTTTAACTTACGACAGTATTAGAGTTTTAAAAATACCTAAATCAAATCCAGATTTTGGTATGATAAGATTAAGTTCAAGCGTAAGCAAAATCGTTATTTAATTAATTAAATTAATTAAACAATCAAACGTCTGGTTGCTACAAAATTAGACCCGGTTAAGTGTCAGTTGTATTTCGCAGGAAGTTGGGGCATCTTAATTTAAAGAACAAATATTTATCCCCCGAGCAGTTTTCAGTTAAAAGACGGATTAAAATATTAATCGTAGGGTTTAATTTAAATCCTAATACCATTACCTGAGAGGCGCGAATTTAATTTAAAGCCGACATAGCATTAAATTTCATTTGACATGTTTAATATTTATTTATACAAGAGATTTTACATCGGCTAATGGAATAGGTAGGTAATCGGAAATCTAATCAATATATTGTACGTTCGGTATTAAAGTCAGCTCCACCTTTGTTCTGTCAATTAGTCTACGAACCGTGCTTATATAATGGGCTTATGGAAAATGATTTAAAATATATTAGCAAGTATAAGGAAGTAACGGCGGGTAATCATCTAGCTAAGAGTATTTTTAATTTGTGAAGTTACGCTCAGCAAAACAGTTTTCTCAGTAGAATTAAAAATGTCTCTAAAAGAACAGTTTAAGAAATATAATTACAATTTAAGTAAGTTAACCGTCTAAAATTATATATAATTATATCTAGCTCTTATTCCCGAAACATATAAAATCGAAACAGTCATTAAGGCAAAGTAAAACTATGGAAAAACTCAAATGAAGAATTATTACTAAAATCTGAATCTGCTAACCCAAGTATGTCTTTTAGAAAAACCAGACCTTCAACAAAAAGTAAAACTACTAAAGAACGAGAACAATTCGATGGGCATCAAGCAAAGAATCTTTGCAAGAGAATTGGGACTGGAATCAGTAATGGTAAGGATCACCACTACTGTCTGAATATCTCAAATAAATATATAAGAAAATCTATTTAGTCACTAAGCAAGACTCTGGACTAGTCACTAAATGAATCATCATCATCAAAAGATGAGTGGACTGTAATGAAGGCGTGAATCGAGCAGACCTGAAGAACAGATAATTTTTTAGATGTACCTAGAAATCTGAGATTACTTGGTAACAACTACCAGATCTATCCCAAAACAAAGGGCATTCACAGAGAATATCCTTCTATTATGAATAACGATAAGTATTATATAGGTTCATCTAGGGGTTGATTATCTATCAACCTCACTAAACTAGGAACTCGAAATGTCTTCAACAAATCTTAGAGAATAAAGAAACATCAACTCAAGAAACCTTTAGTCGTCCAACAACATTCAAAACAATGGAGTTATGATTGAGATAAAATATGGGACTAAATGAAGTTAAAGTTATCCAATGAGAAGTCTTTGGATCTAAGTCTTCCTACAATAAATTTAATACAAATGAAAAATGTGTACAAAGGTCAACAATGTCACCCAAAGCAATTGAAAGTAAGTCAACGTGGAAGACGTGCCTGGCGTCGCGACGCTAGCAAAGTAATGCCTCTGTATTTTGGAACCAAATTTTTGCAACAAAATATATTATTTCTTATGTAAGCGAATATTCCTTTATAATATAATTTTCACAAAACGCCTTCGCGAACGGATGTGTGTTTCTGTGAGCTTCTGTAATGTACCTAAATTCAAAGGTGTAATAACGAGATACATATTTCTATAAATATGGTACTGACACGAAGTGTTTTAAATAACGACGACCCTGATCAAAATCAGACACTACAGTTTTTACAAAGTGCTGCGTTTGCAGAATTACTGGACAAAATAGCGGAAAAAAGAACAAGTGAACTCTTACAAAAAGTGAATGAATTAGAAACTAAAATTAAAATAATTAGTGCCACAAATAAAGACCTTATTTCTCTTCTGACAAAGGCCGCTAGTGCTTTTTGTCCACAAAGCAATGACATAATAATAAAAAATATCGACTTGAACTCATCAGATTCCTCAAACTTCCTAGATACTACAGTGGTGGAACAAAAAATACATCACAATAAAAAGCCAGTAAATCAAAAAAGGGACTATTCTAATAAAACCATACTTGAAAAACATGATCAAGATACATATTTTACACCAGCATATAAAAACAGAAAACAACGTTGACATTTCCAAAAACTTCCAAACAATCAAAATAATAATGAATCTTAATATTCATTGAACTTAATTCTGGGAATCACGCCAAATTCTAAAAAATAAATAGAAATAAGAAAATTGCCAAAATATGTCAAGATAAAAGTGTAGTATCAAAGGCAAACCTCAACAGTTTGCCCCAGAAAATACTAGAAAACCACTGATACGAATTTTAGATAACAATATTGTATTTATATTCATTTAGAACTATATACAGTGGTTTTCTGGGGCAAACTGTTGAGGTTTGCCTTTGATACTACACTTTTATCTTGACATATTTTGGCAATTTTCTTATTTCTATTTATTTTTTAGAATTTGGCGTGATTTCCAGAATTAAGTTCAATAAATATTAACTATCCGCCACAAATAAACTACAAATAATGAATCTGTTATAAAAAGTTATAATAACCAGTCAATTAAAAAATCTGACAACATAAAAACAAGAAGACTACTTGTAATCTTTGGTACTGGCAATCAAACCAAATCCGACATCACAGCGGTAAAGAGGAAGGCATGGATATAAGTCGACGGAATGAAAAACACTGTAACGCAACTTTCCCAGGACGTGAAATTGATTTGGAAATTCTACCGAAATGGAAAAACGGAAAGACGGAAGCGTTTAAAATAAAAGTGGACCACGACCTACTGGACGAAGCTTTTATCAGTGACAACTGGCCTACAGGTTCCCTAATTAAAAAGTACAATTTTTTTCGAGAATAACAATGTAAGTTGTATTAATTCCATTCACCAACAAAACGGAAAAAAAATCACTTTAAACATATCACATGTTAATGTACAAGGCTTACTCAATAAGTTAGATGAAATTGATTTATTTTTAACCGATTTTAAAATAGATATCTTATGTGTCTCGGAGCATTGGATATGTCAAAATTATCCCGCAAACATAACATTTCCAAATCATAAAGTAGTAACTTATTTTTCTAGTCTAACACATATACATGGTGGCTCTCTCATAATAGTTCTATATTAATTTAAAAACCAAAGCAATGACGGGTATAAATAATCTGTCCCTGGAAGCTCATATTGAAATATGCGCAGTTTGCTGTACTATTTCTGACAGGAAATACATTGTAATAGTAGCATATAGGCCACCTAGTGGTGATATCGACAAGTTCATCATGAACTTAAATCAGGCATTAAATATTGCGTATAATTTGTCATGCAATGTAATATTGTGTGGCGACTTTAATTAATATCGATGCAAGTTCATTTGAATTACACTTGCTTTCTACAGCCCCTACGCGTATATTTACTGACAAAAATGGTTATACTTCCACCAGTTGTATTGATTATATGGTATCTAATATACCTATCAAAAATCAAACTGTAGAACTGTTTAACCCAAATATTGCTGACCACCTAGCACATATCATAAAAATAAACAATATTGAATCAGATGAAGATACCACCAAGTTAAAGAAATTTGAAAAGCGCTGCTTAAATGAAAATAATCTCAAACATTTACTCTCACAGTTAAATATGCAAAATTGGGCAAATAGGTATATACCTCGGTAATGTAAACGAATCTTTTAACTTCTTCATTGATACTATTGTATGGTGTTACAAGTTACAATACAAGTTGTCCAGTGAAAACCGTGACAATAAAAAATAATAAAAATTTAAAAAATGAAATCATGCAACAAAGTAAATAAATATATCAAAAACCTATTCTGGCTCATGACGAACCAACAAAACAAAGAAAACTTGGGATATTGTAAATTCTAGGCTAGGACGGAAACACGTCTCAAGTAATATATATTTATACGAAAATAACGAGAAAATTACAGATCACCATCGCTTAGTTACCATGTTTGCAAATTACTTCTCGGCAGATGTTCCTAATAAACTAAATCAACACTTTGGTTCCAATTTATCCTTACCGTGCACTATTGCATCGTATGAGGTCCGCTCTATATATTTTGCACCAATTACTCCACAGGAAATAAATGATACTATAGACAACCTAAAAAATAAATCATCTGCTGGAATTGATGGTATGACAGTAAGCATTTTGAAAATTATCAGGGAAGACATACTAGAATACTTAGTCTATCTGTTTAACATATCCATTTCACAGGGATGTTTTCCTGATATACTTAAGATGGCTAAGGTTATACCTATATTTAAAAAAGGGTCACCAGAACAAATCGATAACTATCGCCAAATTTCCATACTAAGCGTAATTTCCAAACTATTTGAAATAATTGTTTATAACAGAATCATATCATTCAGCAACAAATATAATATTCTTACTGCTTTCCAACATGGTTTCACTGCTGACAAATCAACAGATACGGCCATTTGCCATTTATTAAATTATGTATACACCTGTCTAGACAATGGCAAGTATGTTGTCTCCATTATGTTCGATTTGTCAAAGGCTTTTGATACTGTAAACAAGTGCATGTTAGAACAAAAGCTCTACAGTATGGGAATAAGGGGAGAGTTGCTAAAATGGATATCTAGTTATATGGAAGGGAGATCACTAAAAGTCGAATTAAACAGGGTGCAGTCTGATACAGATAATATCATGTTTGGCGTTCCTCAAGGATCTGTTTTAGGGCCATTACTTTTTATGTGTTATATCAACAACCTCCCAAACTATTTAACTATTGGTCATCTAACGATGTTTGCCGATGACATAACGGTAACTTTATCAGCGGATACAATAGAAGAACTACATTTACTTGTTGACCAAATATTCCAAGAGGTCAGAGCTTGGGCGCAAAGAGATAGGTTGATTTTAAATGAACAGAATGAACAGTCATTATGAACTTTGGATTGCAAAAACAGTTGCCACCCGATATATTTTTGCATGATAATATTACCTTGTCTCAAAGTACAAAATTGCTTGGTACTTACTTAGACAATAAATTATTATGGAGCAAACACATTGAGTATGTATGCTCACAGCTTAATAAGGCCTATTTTGCAATATTACAAATGCAGAGTACACTTGACGAAACAGGACTTTTGAACATATATTATGCTCTAGCTTACTCGCATATTTCATTGAATATTATGGCCTGGGGTAATTCAAGGGACAGGGACAGAATTTTCATTGGACAAAAAAGGCTCATTCGGCTCATATTTAAAATGAAATATATTAAGAGCTGCAAAGCCATGTTCCAAAGGAAAAATATTCTGACTACACCATGTATTTTCATCTTTAAATGTTTAAAAAAAAGAAAAATATGGAACTATTTACAAGAAGGAAAAATTATCATACGTACAGTACAAGACATGGCGATATGCTGAGTATACCCGCGCACCACTCAACTAATTTTAAACATTCGCCACAATATAACTGCATCATACTTTTTAATAGCCTCCCTATCGAAATTAGACAAATGCAGAACTATCAAAAATACGAAAATGCGGTTAAAGATATGTTGCTCAAAGGTGGTTTTTATAGTGTCCAAGAATTTTTAAATAGAGAACCTTATCAACCTTAGGACATACTTATCTGTATATACTTATTTCTATTATATTTATGATAGATTATTTTACTTTTTTGTTTATAGATTTTACTACGTCTTTTATAATTTATTGTAATATTGATACATTTGTTGTTTATACTTGTTAATTCTATGTTGTGTCAGTTATATTATATTGTATACTTTTTTATTTATTTGTATATACTCATGTGTTATTTACTACACATCTTATAAATGACTTACCATATGTACGCCTGTATCCGAAATGGTCAATAAATATTATTATTATTATTATAGCGAGAAAAAGTAGATTCAACGACGATACAGAATTTAATGAACTATCATCCAGTTCATTCTCTAGTTTTGCCTCCGATTGTTTTATTTTTATATCTTGCCGGCTTAGATTCCGTGAAAACAGTTTTTATGTTCCTTTTTTATGTTTTGTTTCAAATGAAACATTATAAAATTTATATTGTTTCTATGTAATATTTATCTCTAAATAGTAAGTTATTTGGACTTTATCCCTTATTGGTGTACTTTGTCCCTATTTCAGCACAGGGTGGCCCATTTTCGAGCCTCATCATTGAGATCTCGGAAATCGTAGGAGATACAGGGTCGGTTAAATTATGGCAAAGTTACGCAATTTGATGCGTATCAAAATGCTGTGTTGCAATTGGAAAATTTCTAATAATTTCGGAAATATTCGGAAAAAACCGATATTTCAGAAAATCTTTTTTTTTCTGACGTTATTTGAAAACAAATTTTAAAACTAATAACACTTCGTCATTTTCACTTTTTATCCTCTACAAGATGGCTCTGTCAAATTTGAAATCCGACGTTTCATCTTCCAGAAACCATCATCAACTTATTTTTTTTAAATGCGGACCTGGATTTTCTTATTTTATTTTTTGTTACCTTTTTACTCTCTAAAAGCTATGACCCCTCACAAATTTTGATTTTCAAACGTTTCGATGACAAAAACGGACATTTTCTGTATTTAAAAAAAATACTAAATGTTATAAATTCCCAGATCAAACATAAAGGATTAGAATTATGTACAATTAAATTAATTTTAAAACAGAATAAACTTTTCAAGCAATAATTTACACGCCATGCTTTTAAATAGAAGGAGCGCTGTTATTACGTACTTATAAACAAATTTTCCCGTTTTTAGCCTCACATTCGTTGAACACTAATTTATGAGTGAAATTAGGTTACATAAAAACGAAAATTGAACGCGCTATTTTATCCGGATCTTATGTCCATTAAAGTAATATTAGGCGCATTGCGTAGACTTAATGTAAACATCAATCATCTTAGTTATTGGGTGCTGTTCAGTAAGTGTATTATAATGAGATGAAAGCTTTTTAGTTTTACGGTAATTATGTTGAGCTTACATCATCTCTTTCCCTTCATTTGCTCTCTGCAAAAATAAATTAAAAAGCCTTAGGTACCTATAAAGGGTCCTATAAAGAAGTCCTTAATCATAAACGAGTAATATATTTGACTAACTAATTTTCATTTTATTTTAATTAAAGTAAATGTGTTAAATATGGAATTTGTCAATCTCTTGTCATCTTGATTGTGAAAAAATAGCCAGTAAATCTTTTACAAATATCTTCGGACGAAATAATCATTTTAAGTAATCCATGTTCAAATTGTAGAAGAAATAAAATAGCTGACATAACAACAAATTTGCCTTTATAGAATATTTTAAAGAAGAAGGAAGATATATTAACTGTATTTAATTTAATTTAATTTAACCTAAGACCGGCAGATTTTTTTCAGTGATGAGTATTGAAAATTCTCCGGTTATACACCAATTTCATTTAACCCAACAGATACAATACAATACCCGCCAAGGCTTTGCAAATCAGAAACCCAGACAGAAGACGTTCCATCGTGTAAAGTGTTCACTGTTCAGTTTATCAACAATACTGCTTCAAAAGAATGTAAGTAAGTAAAAAGGAAGAGCCTCTTGGAGTGTATACGTTTTATTTTTCTCCAAGTAACTTGAAGTCCTTTTATTGGCACTATCTTGATGTATTAGGCCTGTGCGTGCCACTTGTTCAAATCCTGAACCTGAAAATACTGAAATTGGCCTTCCCTTATAAGCCACCCCAAATCTGTCTCCCTAAAACAACGCTTTAACAACGCCTTTACTTCCCTTACGCCTATACGTGTCTGAACAGAGAATTTTTGACTTCCACTTAACCTACTGAGATTTAGGAACAAGGATATCAAGCAGACGAGAGTGTTTCAATAGACGCCTCCTTGATGAAATGTAGCTGTTTCCTGCGATAAGAAGTATAAAAGGTAGGAAGCTAAAACAGACACAAAACAGAATTCCTCTACTTAATTTACTCGTCGTAATAGACGTTAGATCTGTGTTTAAAATGAAATGCGATACTTAATAATTTTTAAACTATGCTGGTTGCCTAACATTACTTTAAATCTTAAACACCCCTCTGGCAAGTGAACCGATGTTTTCAGTTAAAGATCGCCTTTTAGTAATTACTTACTGACTATACAGGGTGTCCAATTAGTGTTCCCTCAGAAGACTATGTAAAAATTTAATTAAAAATACTTTTTCTAGGTACTACTGATCTTTTAAAGTACTAACTTTTCGCACGCTTTATAGTGCGTAAAGTTTAACTTTACTAGTGCGTAAAGTGTTTACGCACTAGTGCGTAACGAAAAATAGTAAAAAATTGGGAGCAGTATATTTTAAATTTCTTAATTTTGGAAGAGATAAGTACAATATGGATGTTGATTTATCAGATTTATCAGATTTTGAATGCACTGCTCTGTCGAATATAGCCAATTCGGGTTAAGTTTTTCTTAAATTAGGTACTATTGTCAGAAACATATATCTCATATATTATATAAAATTAATCACGTAATTTTCGTTACTACAATAAATTTTGTTAAGTACAGAAGTGTTAATTATTTCTCATATAACATATTATACCTAAGTACGTTAATGTTTAACCAGAATGCAACATTAATCAACAACTGCCTTTACGCACTAGTGCAAAAAATGAAATACTTTACGCACTAGTGCGTAAAGTAATTGTACTTTATACATATATTTCGTAGTAACCATTTTGGTAGTAGAAAAAATATTGTATGCAATTCGTGCGTAAGGTGAACTTTTTCCACTCATGGGATTGTTCCCATTCGTGAAAAAGTCTCATCTTACGCACTTGTTGCATAAATAACTATTCCTAACAAAACTTTCAATATGTTCATCTCTACCACAACGTAAAATTATTTTCAATTATACAAGGTGTTACAAAAATGAGTTATACATGAAAGTATAATTTTAACATTGAGAATGTTTAACAAATTGAAGGTTTGGGGGTTGAAAAATGGAAAAAAGTTATAATTATCAAAAAAAGCTGAATAATCGATATTTGTGAAAAATTCGGTGTTTTAAGACTTTTAGTTTTAAGGTCGATTGTAATTTTTAATAGAATACGGGATGTGTTTTGGGGAAGAGGGTGGTTAGGTTGGGGTTGATATTTATTTTTTCGTGATGAAGTTTCGGTGAGAAAAAGTAAGTGTCAAGTTGCTTTTTTGGCAGTACCTATGTGGATGAATCTCTTGGTTTTTAAGAATTTTTTGGCCGAGTTAAATTTGGGGGTTGAAAAAATGGAAATGGAAATTCGTTGTTTTGAGACTTTTACTGGTCGACTGTAATTTTTAAGAGAATCCGGAATGCGGTTGTGGGGGTGGTCGGCGGCGATTTTTTTTTTGTTAATGTTTTGATGAGCAAAAAGTGTCGAATTGAGTTTTTGGCAGTATGTGGACGAATTTGTAAATTATTAAGAATTTTCTGGTCGAGTTAAATTTGGGGGTTTAAAAATTCGTAAAAAGTTGTAAATATCGGAAAAAGCTGAATATATCGATTTCGTGTGAAATTCGATGTTTTGAAACTTTGGGGGGGGAACTCGGGAGTGAAGATTTTTTTCGTGCTAAAGTTTTGGTGAGAAAAAGTGTCAATTTGTGTGGACGAATCTGTTGGTTTTTAAGAATTTCTGGCATAGATAGATTTGAGGGTTGAAAAATGAGAAAAAATTATAAATATTAGTAGAAAAAGTTAACAATTTATATTTGTGTGAAATTTGGCGTTTTGAGACGTACGGGTCACTTGTAATTGTTAAGAGAATTCACGTGGCGGTTGTGGGGGTGGTCGGTGATATTTTGTTGATGTTTCGATGAGTAAAAAATGTTGAAATACATTTTTCATAGTACCTATATGGACGAATCTGGCGGTTTTAAAAACTTTTCTGGCCGAGTTGAATTTGGGGGGTTGAAATAGAAAAAAAATTATATCTAGTTATCGGAAAAAGCTGAAAATCGATATTTATATGAATTTCGCTGTTTTGGGGCTACTTACGGATCGACTGTATTTTTTAAGAGAATTCGGCATGTGTGGGGAGTCGGGGAGTGAAACATTTTTCTTTGTGCTGAAGTTTTCTTGCGAATCACCTCAAAATCAATATGTGGCAAGTTCTAAGAATATGAATAATAAAGCGTTTGTAATTTTTTCACCTATTTTCTCAATTTTTAAATAAGGTTTGCGCAATTTTTTTGATTTTGGCCCTTTGTGAAATTGTGAATTTGCAAGTAAATTTGAAATATCGTGATTATTATGGGTTAACGGTATGGACTACTGTCGAAATGTATTTTTTCTAAAATTGTTGTAAAGTGTTGCTACTGGCAGAAAATGAAGTTAAAATAATTCGATTTATTATAGTCTTGCCTTCAGTTGTCACATAATAATTGTTATTGGTTCACGCGTTCAGAATGTGTGTGTTGCGTTTCAGCGAGCGGTGATTGAAACAATAGAGAGAAAAAACTATATCAGCAGGTCACCTGTCTCTGTTTCCTGAAGTATACGAGGGAGCCAAAGAGCCAATGAACCTCCTGATTACATAGCTTCTCTCTCTAAAGTTTCCGCGGAAGAAAACAATAAAATTGTTTCCTCTTGCTTTTTAATGTAAAATAATAAATAAAAACAGTTTACAGGCTTAGTAAAAGTTTATTTTATTTTTAAAACTTTCTTTTATTTCTATCCCTTGTACATTTGGCAGATTTTGTAAATATCATGTTAGACTTGAAAGTTAACCAAATTCATTTTCAATGTCTTAACGAGGCTTGCCAAATTGCAACATCTATATATTTTTTTAAATGAAACACCTTGTATTTTCTTGGCGCCAGTTAAGCCTCCAAAGGTCCTGTATTACACTGTAAGATATTTTGCCAATCGGATGCAGTGTTGCCAAGTTATGATATTTTTCCTGTTTTTTTTTTTTGTTAATTTACAATAATTCTTTTGGCTGCCATATCTCCGCAATTTATTAATTGTCTAAAAATGTAGGATGGTATTTATTAATGATGTATTTACTGAAAAACATGTTTTAAATAATTTATTATTAGACTGGGTGTCCAAAATATTTATTCACATCTCTTGATATTTAATTATATTTTTCTTATTTTTTTAAATGGAATGCCTGAAAGTTTTTTTTAAGTTTATCCGTTTCTACACAATCTTCTGAGGAGCACTAACTGAACAAGTACTTTTAAAACTACTTGTATATCCTACTTTTAACTACTTGTTAATAATTATTTAGGAAAATTCCTTACCTAAAAAAATGCATACATGTCACAAAGAAATTGATTCACAAATAAAACAGACTATTTCATCAAAATAATCACGTTTGTACGTTGATTTGTTTAAATTTAATTAGTATCTAGTTTATGTTCGATTCAAAAGATAATTGTGCTTCAGTTTAATAAATGATATTATTTTAAGGAGGGGGGGGGGGGGGAGGATGTTAGAATCCTTATTCTAAGATATTTTTTAATTTCAAACTTTTTCTTTGGACACCTGTGAATTCTGTAGCTTAATCCAATATTTTATTAACATGCAGTTATAAAAACTAGCTGTTTTATAGAATTCGACAATAACTGCGTTCTAGTGGTTTCAATAATGTTTACGTCCAACAGATTGGATATTTTTTTGTTATTGTTATGCTTGTAAAAAACCTAAATAAAGTTATTTATAACTAATATATAAGCCTATAAGTTGCTAGCATTATAAATATTACGTACGTTTATCTAAAATGTTTCTCATGTGATAAGGTCGTTGGAACCTGTTTGGAGATACATAAAATAAAATTTAAAAAATAAGATTATAATGCTTTCAAAATACTATAGGATGCCTATGAGTGAATATTTTTATTTCAATTTTACTTTTTGAATCTATAACCTAAGACACTGATGCTGCAGACTGAGTATGATGAAAATTTACCACTCCACTGAAAAGTAGAACAAGCCTAGGTACCTTAAAATAATTAAATGAAACAACAAATATGTTTTGATTAGTATTACTCATACTTCATTCAAATCTTTACAGCGATAGCTAAAATATTACAAATAAAATAGTACCTTACTTGATAACATCAAGAACGAGCTGTTTACTAAAATTCGAATAGCGTTACCTTCACCTTCACCTTCACCTTTAAATGTTTAAATTTTCGAACAAATGTTAAGCAGCAAAATCCTAGAGATTTAATTAACATTTTATATTTTAAACTGGTCACGTATTGAAGCAATCGATAGCATATTCAAACAAGTGTGCCATATACCATTTTAAACATTCAGTGTGAACAGTTTTCAATTATTACAGTTCACGTATTTTCTCATAACCAAATATTATTTTAGCATTACATATCGCATAGACAGAATAATATAGTAGACCCGTCGATGTTCTAACCGACACATATCTAATTAACACTATAATAAACCAGCTTCTATCTACGCACTATAAGCCCCTCATTATAATAAAACAGCATTCAATTGAATGTCTGGCGGAACTAGGAAGATAAGCTGGATCTTGATGAGCCATAAAAACAAACGCGCGAACGATAAACATGCGAACAAATGTGGGATTAAATAATTTTATTAATAAATAGATAATGATTGATGAAAATTCTCGTGAAAAGTGGCAATGGGAACTTTTAATAATGAAATATTGTGAGACTGTGGTTTTTGTAAATTTCTCGTGTGTGTTAAAATTTCGGGTGTGAAAGAGGGTAAGTGAAAATTTAATCCTGCCAAATTTACTTTGTTACTAATCACTTTAACACGCCTACATGCTTTTATTGATTTATATTGATTTATTTAATTATCTAGTAATATCACACTTTGATTCACATGCTCCTGTTAGAAATGGTCCTGTAGCTAAACCTAAAGACCATTACACCGATTCGCAAATTAAATATGAAAGAAAGGAATTAGACAAAACAAAGAGTTAATTTAACTAAATCTAACATTGATTGGTAAACATAATATACTTACTTAATCATGATATTTATTTTCATGACGATTACAAAATAAAATTGTACGTACTCCTACATTTAATATTTAAAAGCTCGATACAATAATACCATAATAATAATATTTATTAATCTCTAGAACAATGTATAATAAAATTGGTGCACAATATTGATATTAGCTGATATGAATGATTCATAACTGGGCGTTAATTTGTCAATCTGGTCGTTATTTCCTCCTCGTTAGTTTTCAATTAACAACCGAACTAATTGCTGGTACTTAAACTCGTTCAGTTTTTAACAACCAACATTAATTCTATTCGCAATCAACAAGTGTATGTGCATGTTGAATTAGAAGTAATTCTATTTACTCTCTGAATAACCGCTTGCCAAATGAAATTATTTTGTTTCAATTCCAATTAGAAGAACTAATTATATTTCGACTATATTTCGACCCATTTAGCGGGTCTTAGTAGGTCTTGAAAAAATGAAAATTCAGAATTTTTTCACATGGTCAAATAGAGCTCATCGAGCACTATGTCCCAAAAAAAATATATTGAAATCGGTCAACGCGTTCCGAAATAATGGGGTGTTCCGGTCTTAAATATGGTTTGTTGAATAATTGTTTTATTAAAATTAAATAACAAAGGGAATACATGCTGTATCAAATTGAGCGTCTATTGGAATGCCTGTCGAAGAGTTATAATTTGGAATTTCTTAATGATTTAATTATCTAAAAGAGGATGTTCCCAAATTCCACATATTATCCTTTGCTATTCATTCTAGAAGAATTTGAGGCACTCAAATACGCGTTTAACAAATTACTAAAGATAGCAATATTTATTATCGCAATATTACAGTATCGCTTTTGTGCTTGACAATTTTCATCTTTAAAGGATAAATCTCGGGATAAATGCTTTAAAATTTATTTGTGAATTTCTGCCAAATGGCTAGTCATTTTATTATCAAATGGTGGTGAAATGATGCCATAAATTATTATTATCGACATTAGTGTTCTAAGAATTATAATGAATTTCGTTATACAGCGATTTTATTGTTTTGTTTCTGACATGATGAAAAATTCAAATAAAATTGACTATTGATTTACCTTAAAAATTAACAATTTAAATTGCATATTTTTTTTGACTTCCTAGATTTTCTTCGGTTCTATCAAAGATATCAGGCAAAATATGTATTATTTGTAATTAAAGCCCAATTAATTTTGAAAAATTTGTTAACTTGCAAAAACTAAAAATGAAACAAATTTGGACTTTGCTAAACAACACCACCAAATCAGAAATCAGAATATTAATTTAAACCACTAAGATCACTTATCAATTTGGGGCCAAATGTTGCTTCTCTTTATACAGGTCTTTTCTATATTGCCATATTTGTTTAAATTCAGAAGTAAAGCCCACATACAAAAATAAGAAAAAGTTTTGCACTAACATCTTTTTTAATGGTACTATATAATTTTTCGTCATACCTCCCTCGTAAGTGACGCTTTATGTACCAAATACTTGTTTCCATTGACAACGGGTAAATGGTTCTAATTTTTCATTAAGTACCTAGGGAAATAAGGTGAATTTGCATAATTAATTTGTTTGCTTTCTCTGATTTTCTCCGTTTCTCATAAAAATAAGAAAGAAAAAATGCTGTCTGGTTTGTATTCAAATTTCGAATAAAACAATATCTTTATTAAGAATTTTGGAAACTGTGGTAATTGCAAAAATAAAAAATAAGAAAATATTACTTTTTCGAAAGATGCCTTTTATCAAGCTAAACAAATCAAAATATTAATTTAAACCGCTAAGAAACAATAAAAACCTCAAGTTTAATTCGCTTACCATCTTAGGGTATCGATTCATAGAACGATAAACTTCGCTGATAATATACAGTGTGTCCCCGGATCGACGCATGAATAGATGAAAATAACTGAAAATTTTTTAGTTAAATTTTTATTTTCTGAGGTTCAGTTCTGCCTGGATAGAAACTAATTTGTTTTTTTTTTTGTTCTATTATTTTATCTTCAAGTTACAAACTTTTTCTAAAGCTCTATTTTTAGTTAGAATTTAACTGCAACAATTACGGTTAATTCCACATATCTATAGCAGTTCCTTTTAGAAGAATTTCAGCAGGCGAGTGGGAAATAGTCAAAACATTGTATTTAAGCCATTTTTTCTGCATTTGAGTTTATACTTCTCAACTTTCAAGGTCCAAACGAATGCACTCTAAATTTTTATTTAAGCATTAAATTATAAATATAACAGGTAGGTATATAAAAGTATATATAAACAAGTGCAAATATTTCCCCCAATCTTTCATGTTTCAGGGCTTTTTTGAAACATAGGTTTTTCTATGTACTCTCAGATTGTATTGTGATGTATTTTAATAAATAAAAATGAAATTCAATACTTTTAAAAAGAATAATAAAAATCCAAAATTGTTCATATAGAACTTCACCTTGAATAAAAGCAGCCAATAACTTACTTTAAATAAATAAAAAAAGATTTAAACACATAGTTAAAGGATACCACTCCGAGGAAACTCATCTTCGTTGCAGAAACACTTGTTACGGAATAGCGGTGAGACGGTCCACTTAAAACAGTAAATTAAAACCACAAAAATGATAAATAAAATAACATTAACCATCAGAAAGATAATATTGAACAAGTAAATCAATGACCAGTGTCAAATAAGCAATAATTAATAAAGAATAAGCAAGGTTGTAATTTTATCTAGCGAAAAGACTAACGTAGAAAACCGTAATATTAATATTTGATGTTAATTAAGATTTAATTTTATGTAAAACTGATCGTCTATGCGACCAGGATAAACACATTGTAACTTAAAATTGTAGAAAGGTATAGTGAAGTGAAATCTTAAAATGTAGTGCTTCATCGTAGCCAAGAACGGCAAGTGAAATTGTGTTTTAACGAAATGTGACATATTGGATATGTATAGATCGGTCATGAGTCCCAGAGTTCAAAAATGATATGATTTCCACAGCAAAGTTACATATAAGAAAAATATTTCCAAAAATACAAACCCAAAATGACAGTTTGGCATCAAGTATCCTCAAAGAAAAAGGAATTCAGGATCACCATGGAATTCAATAAACAGAAGAAAGAAAAATCAGGTACTTACATAGTATATAGTTGAGGACTTAATCACATAAAATAGTCTTGATTAATTGTGGAAAAGCACATAACATCGAATAAGACAGCCATTTTGCCACAGTCAATGAACTTTAGTGAAGACCGTAGGTTCTTAAATTCGTTAAAATCCATAGAATATAAAATCAAATAGACTGCTCATCCCTGATAAGACAAATAAAGGGAGACATTTTCTTTTGAACCATAAAATTTAAGAATTTCATTTGTTAATAGTTTTAATATATAAGTTATCGCAGGCTTCTAGCTTAAGTATTTTTCACCAAATTTTTTGATATAAATGAATAAATGTTGTTAAATTGAAATCTACGTACGTCTAGTTTGATAAAACGACAGATGCTGCTCATTCTAACATTATATACAGCATCCGTGCTGACCGTGCTTTAGTGAGGGTGACATCTGCGAGTCTTGCTAAAGAACTGCACGATTGAGGCATAACCAATTCAAATTCAATAATTACAGGTCCCTGCACTTCATACAATACCAACTTTTAACTAGAATCACTTTAAAATAATACAAACCACATAGAGAACTTAATTTTCATTTATTAATAAAATTTACATAAGCTAAGGAATTCGAAAGGTCAGTTTCTTCCTAAGAAAGATCCCAAGGAGACCCTGAAAAAGAAAACCGGAATTACAGAAACCTGAAAGTAAGTTATTCGCTACGCGCAGTACACACGGTCGTTTATCAACGCAGTAGACTGGTCGCTGTGTAGCAGGCGCAGGTATTAGTATTTTGCATTAGTAGTACGGGTGGACCAAGTCAAAAAAGGTCACAATTCTAATAAACTAGTAAAGAAATTCTAAAATTAAATTAAATCACTATATTTCTTAAATAAAATTTATACTAAAGACATGCTATTAAAAATATTCTTAAAACTAACATGCAATAAATAGTAAATTAATAAATACCACCTACCTTTTCAAATCAAATCAGCAAACAAATAATAATTCAATAAATAAAATTAAAAAAAAATTAAATATATACAAAAATTTCCCCTACCATCACAGTATTTATATTTTGAGGTTTAATGAATAAGCCAGAGAGATACCCTCGAAATTGAAAACAAATGCAAGGAAAATGCTTTAAATATAAATATATACCTATATAAAAATCAGTAAATTGCGATTCAGCAAAGTCGTTTAATTCGATGAAGCATTTTTACTTGAAATATCCAAATTTGTTAAACAAATCGAGAATTTTTGTTTTTATTATTTTCAAGTTAACGAATTGCCTAAAATTATTTCTTCTATTTTTATTCAGAATTCAAAATAAATTCAACTGCGAACAATGCAGTATCTCCTCCTCCGATATATTTATTATAGCAAGCAAAATTGGGAAAATAGCAAAAAATTTTAAATAGAAATAAACTTTCACGCATTTTTAGTTGTTTGCACTCTGTACTTAACTTGCCGCTGAGCACAAATGTTTTCCTCGTCTACCAGATTCCGAATTCAAATTTTAAGAGTCAATTGGAAGAAATGTAATTACTTCTGAAAAGTTCTAGCAAACTATAGCATTAATTAAGAAAATTCACCATCTCGAAAATCCAAAACCCGATAAGTTGTACCTGAAATAATTGATCAGTTTAACATCCTCAACAATTAGTTCGCCAACTTATTAATTTTGAAAAAAAAGATGCACGCAGTATCATGCAGTTTCATAGTTGTGAAGAGATTAGCACAGTTTTGTTCGATACTACAATACTTTTCTCACAAAGTAACGAGGCTAAAAACTTTGTAATGTCCATCCATCATCTCTAGAAAATTATTACAAAACAAATTTAAAATGAGTTGTGGACGTAGAAATTAAAACTCGTGTAGAGGATAAAAAAGTGCTAAAAATAGAACCCGAGCGTCACACATTTGCCGTTGTGTAGCAGTCGGAAGGCTGCATATTAATTTTAAAGTCTCCTATTTTATTATGTTTTATTGTTCAATCAAGCCATTGTGCCTCCAGCCGTTTGTTTTTATTTTTATTTTTATTGCAGTCTATGTTTCGGTCTCCGAAAGGCAACAACTAGTTGCTCGTCACTTGGCGCACATTTATTTTAAAATAAAGCTTGAGAGCGTGAATTTTACAAACTGTAGCGTCGCATTTGATAACCCTCTCTCGACGCTCTAAGGCGTCGTTGGAAAACCATGAAATCTTTCTGTCCATATTTTATTATGCGTCTAGACGATTTTTTTATTTCAACATCGAAATAGCCATATAGGTATAAAAAATATTTCATGCCGAAATAGGATAAGTGTTTTGTTTAAATGATGCGTAATTATTTATCCATTTTATTATACATTTATTATGTAAAGTGGAGAGTACCTACCTCCATCTAGATTGTATTTACAGGCCTTGTAATTCAGCTTAATAGAAGTTTAAACATTTTTAAAACTTTTTTTATTTCTATTCCTTGGACATTGTGACGACGTCTACTTACGTAACCTACAAACATAACTCTCTGGATTCGTAACACTTTTTAGACGGAACCTCGGGCACCAGTTCCTTAATTTTTAAGTGCAAGGAACAGCACTTGTTTGGTTCTCCGAAGGGAGAACGTTTAGGGGTAACTAACAGATGGCGATACGGTTATTTGTCCGGGGTCTTAAGATGATTGTCTTGTCAACTGGACTTGGACAATTTCTCAAACGGGTTCATTAGAAATAAATAACTGAAATAATAACTCGTGAATTTTACCCATGTATACCAACGTATTTATTTATTAAACCAGTAATGAACAAATCAATAAATAGGATATTTCAGCAACTCTGTAGTCCAGTATGTACAAATTTGATGACGATAAGAAATAGGTGGGCTGGCAATCAAGAGTATATACGCGTGAATACGATTTTATTTCGGAAGACGGTGAGTTTGGATAACCGGTGTCTGTTTTCGCGGCTGAAACTATTTCGGACGGCAAGCAAACGGAATTTCCAACAGGATATAGTATCAACGGCGTGCAGTCGGTTAGCTGTAGATATTCTTGTCTATACAGAGGGTTTTACGATACGGCGAACTACTGCCACAAACGTATAGCTATTTACCAATGACTATTTTTCGTAAGTTAAGTTTTACGGTAAAACTTTATGCATTGAAGCTTTAAAGATTGCTCGAGCGAGCAAATCTAACCAGCCGATGCATATTTTATGAAACAAAAGACCAACGAAGGAATTACTAATTAGCTCTAGTTTGATTTAGTAGTATAATACAGCGGCACTCACGAACAAAAAGATCTCTGGATATCTATAGTTAACTGAAGGCGTACAGGCGGATAGTAGTGGACTACGGTGTATTCTTACCAATATTATTTTCAAGAAAATTTATTAATATAATTCGGAGCGGCGGCGGTTACGGACGGATAGTGAAAACGGTAACAGTTTCGGGTTGATGCGGACTGCTTCGGATAGATCTTGGACTTATCTTCAACTGATGCGGACTACACGTTCCTCCGGCGTTTTATTACTTTTATGACGTATCCAGATGGCGCGTTAAAGGGGCGCACTGACTTGAAACGAAGGACTCGTACTCACAACGTTACTTACTGAGGTCGAGCGTATTATGTAATTAGCAACATTGACTCGTAGCATCAATAACCGGAAATGGGGCAACTGCTGTAAAATTTTTGAACTTACGGACTAATTACACTGACAATTACTAATTAAATTTAAAAAAAATACTGTAAAATACACCACTATTATAGTTACTTATTGAATTTGAAATTAATATGGTTCCATTCACCTGTATAAAGGGTGTCTCGAGAAAAGTGGAAAGTCTTACAAAATATCCCCACAAAGTGTTCTCCTTTTGTGATATGCCTATCTATGGATGTAATCTTATTCATGATCAGTCTTCTACATATATTGGTTGCCTTAATAGGTACTTCAAGAAACTTTTCTAATGGCAAAGCAGCCTTATTAGTTTACTTTAAAAGCCACTTTAATTTACTTTAATTAAAATCAGGGAGCTTAATAAATACAATAAACAACAAACTTTAGGATGTACTTAATGCAATTAGGACGTAAATATTCACATTCCAAGGTTTTGCTTCTTTAATTCTCGCGTTTCTCCAGCCCCATCCGAATTGAATACTGACTTTATTACTTGACTTTTAAGGTTATTAGAAATATTAAAGCAGCAGGCTGCTGTTTTTGGAAATATAATAACAAGCAAGTTGAGAATTTATTCACAGAAATAAAAAATATATTTGCAGGGATAATGTCTTTTTAACGAGAATTCTTAATAACACAGAAAATAAAGTACAAGTATTTTGGTGCAAGAGTTATCTAAAAGTTCGACAACTGAAGTGAATAGGTATTAATATAATTAGGATTTTACCAATATTTGGAGGATTATAAAAACTTCTCAGGCTTGGCTAAAGTACAGTAATTGCTGATACTTCTAATAACAACATAGTATAATATAAAATTGCACATTTTACACTTTTATGGAACTTTAGGAATTTTTCTCAAAAAATCCAACGAATTAATATTTTTTGAAGGAATATCTTCTTTCCTTCTTTTACATATATGTTACACAAACATAAATTTGAACAGACTAATTTAGCTGCTTTTCTGTAATGAATTAAATTCATAAACTTTCTTTACATGAAGAGTAACTAATATTGATGAATGTTTTACCTACGAGTTAATTAACCGTCTTATTATTAATGAAAGAAGACAAAATTGAATTTATTGTTATATGATCCTCTCTGGCTGAATAGGATCAAGGCTAGATTAATGAGAATTTCTCATTAGGATTATTTTATTTGGAATGGGAAAACCTCACGTAAACCGCTCTTTCCATCCGAATAACCATTTCGCTGCCTTTAGACCTGATCTTTTTGCTAATATTCGTTCTCTACCTACATCTCTATTAATTCTAGTTACGGCCAGAACAGTTGGTATACGTTAATTTTTGTTGGAAACAAATTCTCTTGTTCGTAACCACCGCATGAAATAACTCATGCGAAACAGTTTTATGTTTAAATAATTATTGGAAAAGGTACATTTTTTTATATCTTTTTTTTGACAGTAATAATAGGTAAATCAATTTTATTTTTGGAAACTTGTATCTAAGAATTTTAGGTGAAAGGTTTATACGAACTGTCATGTCATAGCCATCCAAATCTTTTTTAAAATCTTCTAAATAAACGAATTATAACAAATTCATTTATTTTAGTGTTATGCTATAACTTCTGAAAAAAAATGATCTCACCGTCTCTCAAATATTATGCACAAGGTATCTTCTATATGATAAGTTCACTGACCCTTTTTAGAGGAACTAATTTAGAAAAAAACAAGATTTAAAATCAATTTAAAATTTTCTCTTTAGAACTCGATTTTAATTTTTTTATTTCTGCATGTACCTTTATAAAATCATTTGCAAAAATCTGTGATAGCAATCAATACTACTACTACTACCTACTAATACACGACAGTGCATTAATGGATGACTGAAGATATTTATTTTTTTTATCTTGATGCATGATAAACAGTTATATAGCTTTGGACTCTTCAAAGATATTATCCAGATTAGTATGTAGATTACAACTAGTCTCATATGATTTGGGAAACGTTCTTTGTTAATGGTAACCATCCCCACCAGAAGCGAGAAATCGTTTACTGAAATTGTTATTTTGATAAGATTCTCACATGTACGAGTTAAACCAGCTACATAGCGGCTTTTAGATTTAATATCTAGATATTAAAGCCAGCATCATTTGGCATGCCTGGAGATTTCATTGGGGCCTGATGTAATTATATTAATTTCTCCAGCGACTCCAGAAAGGAGGAACTGCTATTATGTGTAGTTAATGACTTCGGTTAAATTGACTTTCAATTCGTGCACGTAATGTGACTGCACCATGTTCAAGAAAAAAATGCGGATTCTTAAAGTAATACAATTTAGAGCCATTATCCTAACGGTTTTATTAACTTTCATACAAGCTTTTTAGAGATTAAAAAGAACGTTAACCGAGTTTTACGCAGGGGGAGTTTTACGTAATGTTTTGATAGGATAAGGCCTACATAAACAAGGAAGCGATGAGAAGTTGTGAGAGACTAATGTTTTCCAGGAAATCCAATTTGTTTGAAAATTGGAATGTAAATTCATACTCGTTTAATCCTTTCACGATCTTAAAAATGGATACCAGAACTATGATTGCTGAGGGCGAACATTTGAAACGATATAAAAATTAAAAAATTGCGATATGATCTGCTGGAAAATAAGGTAGAGCTGATCAAAAACGTGAAAAATTAGATGATGATATTAGTAATAAGGTAATATAATTTTTTTTTATTTTGTCTTTTCTTACTTTCATGATTGGTACACGATTACCTAACATTATTCCATTATCTGATGTAACATCATTGTTGAAAATCTTTCCTCGATACCTTTCTGAACCCTGTGAATAATTTTTTAGAGAAGCATCCAGAAAATTAAAATTCTAAATTTTAAGTTACTTATAAAAAAAGGAGATCTTGCATATCAATGGTATAAACAAACTGGGTCAAGTATGCTAATCAATATTATGAATAAGTCAGAAATCACACATTTTCACAAACACCTATTTAGATTCAGTTTGTGAGAAATACTTCCGGACCGCCTTGTATAATCGTATCTCCAAGCCACGTGCATATTAATAATATCCTTTATCTGCGCCAAATGCATAAGTAAATTATGTAAATTTAAAATCATGGTTAATTCTCCTTCTGAAGAAAAGCACCAACGCATTCACGTGAATAGCTTGAATATATTATTTTCTATTATGAAACCTACAATGCGACAAACTGCATGTCTACACATGAAAACGCCAGTGAAGTGTATTCAACTAGATGATGTGGAGCGAATTTAAACCCATTTGATTCGTTTAACTCATCTAGGCGTTACAAGGTAGTTCAATAAATTTCACGGAAATTATTTTGAATGAGATACTAATAGGATGTCGGAGCATTGAAATAAAAAGATTGTTGAACGTCTCGTAACAGCAGTTTCATGGTTGAAGACGTAACTTTGGTTCCAAGTTATATTAACTGTAGAAGGAACAATGTGGTCGTCGAGTAGCTTGCCAAATCAGAATTTACCATTACCAATTTGTAAGTAAAGAGGTTTCAAGACTGAACATTCAGAAGACACTAACCGAGGTCGAAATCTTCCAAAAAACCCTTGTGTACCAAGTGTACGAAATATAAAAGTAGAATCAAGTTTTTTGGGAATATATTTTATTCGAAATCGACACTAGATTCTCAAGTGTTCACCAAAAATAGCGTCAACCCTACTTGCAAACAGAACTCTCTGGATTTTTAACACTTTTTAGACGGAAACTCGGGCGCCAGTTCCTTAATGGTTTTTAAGTGCAAAGAACAGCACTTATTTGGTTCTCCGGTGGTGAGAACTTTTAGGGGTAGCTAACAGATGGAGATACGGTTATTTGTCCAGGGATCTTAAGATGATTGTCTTGTCGACTGGACTTGGACAATTTCTCAAACGGGTTAATTAGAAATAAATAACTGAAATAATAACTCGTGAATTTTACCTATGTATACCAACGTATTTATTTATTAAAACAGTAATGAACAAATCAATAAATAGGATATTTCAGCGACTTTGCAGTCGAGTGTGTACAAATTTGATAACGATAAGAAATATGCGGGCTGGCAATCAAGAGTATATACGCGTGAAGATGATTTTATTTCGGAAGACGGTGAGTTTTGATAACCAGTGTCTGTTTTCGCGGCTGAAACGATTTCGGACGGCAAGCAAACGGAATTTTCAACAGGATATAGTATGAACGGCTGGCAGTCCGTTAGCTATAGATATTCTTGTATATACAGAGGGTTTTACAATACGGCGAACTACTGCCACAATCGTAGAGCTATTTATATGCTATTCACATTTTATTTACATGAGGGGAGGCTATGTTATGTTTTTCTTAGGTTGTCTCAGGGTTGTCTACTATTAACAAAATATTGGGGTGTCAGATTTAATTGATTGTCACTGTCATTTATTTTTGACTGAATTGCCAAACTTTTTATTGATGACATTGCCGTGCTTTCTTTAGGGTCTCACTGTGGCAACTATGTAGAACCAATTTGAATTTGTGGTTATGTTTTTGACTTTTTAACATAACCTCAGTAATTAAAACAGTCATTCATACCAACAGAATTCAGATTTTCCAAGGCCTCCCCTCATGTAAATAAAATGTGAATAGCATATACCAATGACTATTTTTCGGAAGTTAAGTTTTCCGGTAAAACTTTATGCACTGAAGCCTCAAAGATTGCCCGAGCGAGCAAATCTAACCAGCCGATGCATATTTTATGAAACAAAAGACAAACGGAGGAATTACTAATTAGCTCTAGTTTGATTTAGTAGTATAATACAGCGGTACTCACGAACAATAAGATCTCTGAATATCTATACTTAACTGAAGGCGGTACGGACGGATAGTAGCGGACCACGGTGTATTCTTACCAATATTCTTTTCAAGAAAATTGGGGCGACGGTTACGGACGGATAGTGAAAACGGTGACAGTTTTGGATTGATGCAGACTGCTTCGGATTGATCTTGGACTGATGCGGACTGGACTGATCCAGACTGAACGCTCCTCCGGCGTTTTATTACTTTTATGACGTATCCAGACTGCGCGTTAAAGGGGCGGACTGACTTGAAACGAAGGATTCGTACTCACAACGTTACTTACGGAGGTCGAGCGTAATATTCAATTAGCAACATTGAATCGGAGCATCAATAACCGGAAATGGGTTGCTTGCAATTTCTAGACTATATTGCAGAAAGAAACGGATTAAAACAGATACCGATTAATATTTTAACCGGTTTTAGTAACTAATGATTTTTGTTTCCGACTCGGTCATTATTTATAATAATTCACGGATTTTAATTATACGGGGGATTATCGAAAATTAATCAATTAATTACTTGACTGCTTGTTTACCAGCGGGTTTTTTACAACTTAATACTAACTTATCTAAAACAGGATTTACTTACTAAAAAGCGGCAGCAGAGTGTACCCAAGAGACGGTAATATTTAAAGCAAAAATGGACATTCCTTGACTGGAAAAATCACTTCGTTACACATTTTGTGACTATTATTAAAAGGTGACAATTGGTAGAGAATTTTTCCTTGAAGATCTATAAAAAATATTGCTTCGAAATTTCTCAAACTAGGGTAGCTTTTGTTTTAAAAATATAACAAACCAAAGAGAATTATTGAAAAAAATTACCTCTTTGATTTAGGCGATGTATTTTTTTTTATATTACTGCTATTATGTCAAAAACTATCAATTAATCAGTAGAATAGTAAAACTAACCAAAATCAGTAATTAAAATAATCCATAAAAATGTAAGGACCATAGTCCTTGATAGAATGAATATTGAGTGATCAATGAAAACATTGGTAAATATGCCAATGGAAATAACATTTCTACGGTTTCAGATTAAATACATTTGAAACGAGGCAAGATACGGCAAAAAATTCGATTAGATAATTTATGGACCATAAAATCTTCCACAAAAATGTTTACTGCGCTCATATGATAGCACGCCTTGACGTTCCAAACCGTCAAAGTAAAACGGTAAGAACTGTTTTCCCTGATATAAAAAGTATATCTTACATTTCCCTTGTTTTTCATAACCTTTTTACATGCCTAACCTCATTTCTGCCCTACATATTTTTGTTTGTCTTATGTTCATATAACACGCTTGGAATATTCTCAATGAAACAACTGTTCAGATATTTATAAGCAAACATGCCTCCACCCTGTATCCAAACAGGTGTTCCAAATATCCCAATAAACGTGTAAGTTGATCATCTATGGCAATAACACATTATGTGTAGTTGTTTCAGCTGTTCGCTCATGTTCGTAAACCAAATTACCATCAAAGAGTTCCGCAGCTTATTCGACTGCTCATAATTGCAGATATTGATTTACTTTTACATTCTTAATACATGCGATGATGCCGATGGTCGGCTGGCGTCTATTCAAAATACTGTTGCTGGAATTTAACGTGGAAATTTTCATGTTTAGAATATTTGCTAGTAGAAGTTACTGGATGTATAACAAAAATAAATACAAATTAGAAACAATAGAAATAAAATACAAATTTTACCTATATGGGCTAGGTAGATATTTTACCCCTCTCCTTTCCGCTGTATTTGTGTATAGTGCAGAAATAAAACTTGAAAATTGAGTAAAGAATAATAAAGAGGCCCTATATACCGAGCAGGTTTCAAGATTTTAGTATTGTATTTTTTTATCAATAGCTTCAGGATTGACTTCAAAAAATTTAATCTCTCAATTATTCTTGTCTCCTCCTGCTTTCCTTTGATATAATTCAACCATTCCCCGTTTAACTATGTATAAAAAACTTAATTTTATACATCGGTGAAAAAGAATTACAAGTCTCAACCTGCGTCCTTTTAGCAATATCCTCACGTAGAGAGTATTATATCATTTTTACCACGGAAGAGTCGACTCTTATTACCTAAAGTTGATAATAAATTTAGGAAGTTTCTATAGAAGCAATTCATGGTTAGTTCCTTATAGTTAACGACACCGGAGTTGAAGTTTCAACACACATAAACTAGAACAGATTCTGAAGTAACCACATGGAAGTTAGTTGTGACGCCTCATTCCCCAAACCGTACATTTTGAACTTCAATACAGAAGGTGTAGAAAGAATAATTATGCGTATACATGTTTAAGTAGGGGATTTACAAAAAGTTGTTCAACATACGCTCTAATGCCCCCTCAAATTTTGTGCTGCAAAACTTTTGCTTTGATATTGTAAATAATTATTTTTGTTATTGCAACTACACTTGTGAATTGAATTGGCCCAATTTCAAGTACAGTCAAACAATTAGCTCCAGCTAGCTACAGCTTGGGGGTGAATTCGATAAAGCCTTGTTTTAGAGTACTGAGATAATATTGAGAACAATATATGGGCGCCAGAGTATTTATAACTAAATGCACAAAAGTTTATCGAAAACACAATTAGGTATTTACTACATAAACTAGAAAGAAAAGAAAGCTGTGAATTTTACAAGTTTAATCTTACAAATTCTTTACAATAAACAATGACTCAGAACTAAATATAATTAAAAATATTGAAAATATGAACAAAAAAAATATGAATAAAAATTACAATGTAACCAATTTCTTTGTCTATCCGTTTTACTGTTGTAAAGGCTTACTCGACGGGAATGAACTGAGACGGAAGGGGTTCTCCTAGTAGCGATGAATCCTGCGAGTACTCAAGGTTGATGAAAAGGTTGCGAGATTCTGTTTCCACACTCTTACTCAGTCCAGAGTGTCCAGGTTCCAACCAAATTTACTACTTTTCGGGAACACCCAATATCTCCTTACTTCTGATGTTGTTAACTCAGTATCGATTTCCAGTGAGTCCAATTTCCAGAAAGCCAGATGTCATGAAATAAAGACAGAACAGTTGAGAAAAGGAAATAGAGAAATAAAACTAGGTTGAAAATTATTTCAACTAGTGGTAGATGAAAAAAAATAACAAAGTTCCGGCAATATAGTTAAATTACTAGATAAAATTCACAAAATTAATATTTCCTAATATTACAATAGAAAAAAAAAATTCAAAATGACACAACAAGATATTAGAATTTGTAAAATTACCAAATTTACATAAAAATACGGTATCTGACACCAATTACTAAAAAATTGAATTATTAACACAATAATACTAAAATTCAAATACAAGAATTTAGTAAAGGTTGCAAAACTTCACTATCAGTTTGTTAACAAATAACCTAACTTGATTGAATTTGTCCTATAGGTAGAAAACCATGAAGAGACTGTAATTTTTAAAGGACTATAATTTAATGTCAGATTTGTACGGGATGATTTAAACTTTAATGAAGTAATAACTCTAAAGATTCAGATATTTAATATTAATAACAAAATAATTGGTAACAATAATCACAATATTGAAATAAATTCGAAATTTCAGCACACATAAAGATTTCAAGTTAATATTTTACTAATAGTTTAACGTTTTAAAAAATACAAAAATTAATATATGAAATACCGATAATGTCTTTCGCTTTCCGACGGACAAAAATGAATGAACTTATGCCTAATTCAAAATGGCAGGAAATACGTAAAACCAAGGTAAATCTACACTCTTGTAACTTACACGATAATTAAGGAATGAACTAATAATAATAATTTGTTAATAATAAAATCGATATTGAACTGTGATAGCGTGAATATGATGAAAAAAGGAAACCAGAAAATCGGACTTCTGTCACATCCGAAGCAAGTGATCAAATGTACTACAAATTGATTAATTCAAAGAGAGGAAAAAAATACTATAGATCACTTACCCCGTATGCTTTGGAAGCTCCTGGACAGAAATCTGTAGCTCTGAACAGTAAATAAATACGGCAAAAAGTCTCAAGTGGACTTCCTTCACTATCCAAAACCATTGTAGTTTTCCTTTTTCCAGCTTATATGAACCACAGTCGAAACTAATAACAATACAAATCCACACAGAAATTGTTCTATGTACGAAATAACGATAATCTGCAAGTTTCACTTACAGCGATAATTTATACAATTTAAATATTGTATAACTTGTCAATTAACAATAATTGAACCACGAAAACGTCTACTTTAGACAAGATACGGTAAAACGGAAATGGGAATACCCATCCACGTGTTTAAAAAACAGTGCTACTAGGTACTTATCTGAAAATAATCCAAAATATGGAAATAATACGAAATACGGTAATTATTTTGACAAATTATAATTTTTACTATAGCACAATAAAGCTGAAGCAATAATTAATAAGCAAATTTTATGAATGGCGATATTTAAGCGACTACAAGAAATGTATGACTTACCTAGGTAAAATTCGAAAAATCAAAAGATGCTTTCTCTAGCCCGGGACGAGCCTCGTTCAGAACGTTCATCCGCTGTGGCGTTTTTGTTGTATTTTTTCTACCACATACCGATCAAATGCGAATACAGGGTTATTCAGTTGTAAGGAGTCATATTTTAATACGCAAAATAGAAGCTATAACCTGCTGTAACGAATTGCAACTTAAATCGTTACATTATAATGGTAACCTTAATTTTTTTGTGGCAAATCTGGAATTAACACATTCTTCTCGTTAACAGTTTATTCTAAATACATATATACAACACGGCATGATTTCTATAAAGTACTTACTGTCTCAATGGCAGAAGAAATATGCTGGAAAAAGTTGATGCTTCACCTAAAACTTTAAATGTACTAAAAATTTCAAAAAAATTTCATACAGAGCAGATGCAAAATTACGAATTTAGTTCAATAGGTTGAAAACTGTTACTTGGAGGAACAGTCGTTTATTATAAAATGTAAAAATATTACAAATAAACGTGGTTACAATATTACCCACTTTTCATGCAAATAACACCCCCTCCATTTACGATAAGAAGCTTTCAAATATTTCGTATTTTCGGTTTTAGGGAAAACACCATCTCAACAACTTAAGAATTTTTTCTGATAAAAAAATCCTTCCTGTCCGATGCACACTATAAATCAAGCTGTATAGTATTTTAAGTTGGTTAAATTCGTTAGTATACAGGGTGTGTCAGGAGGATGGGCCGTTAGCCGTATATGGAAAAGTATAATTAGAATTGAAATATGAAAATTTAGATACAGGGGTTTGACACAATGAAAATATTTACAACTTTCGGTTACTTCCCGTTATACCGGAAGCAGCAACTTTGTTACTTTAAATGGACCACCCTGTATATTTCTAGATTTTTAATTCATCGTAAAATTATCTTTCCAACGACCACTAAATTTTTCTTTGATGTGGCATTGCCGAATTATTTGAAAAAATATGAAAAACTTGGTCATTACAATTAGAATTAGAAATAAAAACTATAAGTACTAATTTAACGGTTTTCAATGAAAATGTAAAAATATCTCCGAAAATATTAATTTTAGGTACATACATAAAAGACACCATTCATAAAAATTGTAGAGAATTAAGGTGCCAATTCAAAAATTCAATAATATACAAAATGTTCCATTTAAGAAAAATGAGAAAATGCACTTTGAAATGTACTAAATTGGTGCTAGTGTAAAAAACACTCGGTATAACATAATCAATATATGAATATTGTGTCGTTGAAGTACATCCCTTGTCGACATAGGTGCAAAATATAATCTCCTTAATTAATGTAATACACACGCAGCGAATTATTTCGTTTAACCTTTTTCTGACCAAATTCCTCATATTTTTTCGAATAATTCGGCAACGCTACATCAAAACATAAAAAATCTGGGGGTCGTTGGAAAGATAATTTTACGCTGAATTAAAAAATCTAAAAATATACAGGGTGTTCCATTTAAAATAATAAAGTTGGCAGCTGCTTCCGGTATAACCGGAAGTAACCGAAAGTTGTAAATATTTTCATTGAATAGACCATTGTGTCAAATCCCTGTATCTAAATTTTCAGATTTTAATTTTGATTATTTTTCCATATACGGCTAACGGCCCATCGTCGTGACACACCCAGTATATAACAAATATTTTTAATATTCGTATTTTATCTATTTCTTTTGAGAAAAATTATTTTATGACCGTACAAAAATATTATTTCTCTTCCTTTTCTTTTTTGGGATTTATTACCACATTCCTTGAGATTCCTATTTATATTTATGCAACGCGTACAAAAATATATTGTTAGTATATGCAAAATATGCACGTTGTCTAAAGAATCTGTAAAAAGCATTCAAGTGTGAATTACCTCAAACAATTTTAATTACTTAGTACTCAAACACAACCTGTATAACTAGTATAGGTTGTGCAACAATAAATGATTTTATTCTGGTGAGAATTTATTTCAATAATTATTAATTTATTTACGTTTTAAATATTTTACTATTCAAAACTCTTTAAATTAAAAGTTAGGATAATTACGGTCTAAAAAGATACAAAATTTTAAAAATTATCCAGTCAAAACGAAACGATTGTGTCTATGCCATGCACTTATTTTTTATTGTTTAATTTACTGTGTATAAAATATCTAGAACACAATAACTTATTAATTATCAAGGCATGCTGATGAATGTTGCAAAATTCTAATCAATGAAACTCATCCAATAAATAAAAAATTGTGAAGTGTATTGACAGCAACGAGCGTTCCTTTGACCTGTCTTTTGCACGCGCGGAATTATACTAATGGAATGACATAGGCCTAAATGTTTCAATTAAAAAAAATCCCTTTTGCTAATTTAATGAGAACACGTATGCCGGAGATCGTCCTTTCTTGTAAAAAAATGGTATGACACCCTTTTAAAAATTAAATGTATAATTAATAATATTTATAATCAAGTTCAGAATTAAATGTATCCTGGCAACTATTGTTTAAATAGACTTGAAAAGTAATCTCCGCCAGCTTCCGCATAAATAGGTCGAGAGAATTGCGACTTATATGAATGACTCAGTATTACATTTTCTTATAATATCAAACATTAAAGAAATAACCTCGGAAATAACTACCCTTTTATTACATAGGCACTCAAAAAAAAATGGTCGGACCCAAAGAACAGACCCCACTACCCTCATGTATTTTGCAGCGCTAAATCCGAATTTGACAATAAAAATTTCTTTTATTAGTAAATTTTCCTTTAGCACCCCCTTTTAACCCCTATTTGGAATTAAAATTACACTTTTCCTAATAATTTGAAGTTTCCCACTACCCTTATGTATTTTGATGCGTTGAAACCAAATTTGACAATAATTTTAGTCAAGATTGCTTCTAGAAACAAGAGAGTTCGATATCATAAGCAAAAAATTAATTAATCGCCAAGAAATTAACTGAAATTTTTTTTTCTCAAATTTGGATTGTGCACCTCAAAATACACGAGGGTAATAGGGAATTTTAAATTATAAGGAAAAGTGCAATTTCAATTCCAATTACTGGTTAAAAGGGGTGTTAACAGAATATTAACTAGCTAAAAAATTTTTTTTTAAATATTTACAAATTGATATATCCAACTTTGATTTATTTATTAAAGAAAGGGGTTTGTTTTACCACCAAGCAAAACTCATACAGTCGCTTTGCCGCGTGGTAAATAAAATCTTGAATTTCTCATCTCCCCGCTTCACATGCCTCCAAGCGGCAACTCGTCGTTTATCGCTTTAGTATGTACGCTTTCATTTCAAATGCATTAAAATATATTTACTTACAGTCGACGCGTACCTCTACCCTTGACTCATGCCTCTACCCTCGTCGCTCAACTATGTTAATGTTAATTATTCGGTAGATAGCGTTGTCTAGTCATGAAATTATAATTCTATTTCTAATTGTTTAGCAAAACATCATTAAAATATTTGACGATTAAGTGTTGCATTTTCCACGTCAATATTCGAAAGGGAGAATTTTCCATTAACACCACTGAAATAAAACTGTACAAACACACCCACACACACACACAGAATAAACTTCACTCAATTTTTATTATTACTACACAAACACAATACTTACACTTTAAATTTCACTAAAAACTGAAACTATTAATATCATACACAATCTACATACATATAATTCCAGAACTTAAATAATAAAAACTGGCTCGTGTTCGATGTCCGGCTCCCGACTCCCGACTATCGTTGTTTACATTCTTTCACGATATTTTTTGTTAACGCACACCTGCCGCATTTGAAAACTAGGTCAGTAGTAAAGTAGCAGTAGCAGTAAGTTAAGTTACTCTGAAAAGCAAACAGTTGACAAGTGATATAGGGAAAAGGTCCTATAATCGAATTCTGTTTTTTATTTTGTGTAATAATAATTAGTAACTAAATAACTAAAGGCGGATTATGCACCCGACCTTTTTCTTTTGCATTACAATTTTCATTCTGGAAATTAAAACGGTCGTGTTTCGATAAACCTGTTTATGCAATTAAATTAAAATTTCATGTTCTACCCTTATCTTCCTCTCGCTTGATTGGGGATTGGGTCTGGATTGTTAATGAAAAGTGAAGATGAAAATGAAAGTGAAAGTAAAAAAGTAGACTGTATAAATCCATCTTAAGCGAAGCTGAAATGCCTCTTATTTCATTACATACATCGCATTGGTTTTATATCATTCAGGATTTAATTAAAATGGCAACGCAGTCGACCGGTCAGACATAAATGCACCGAAAGCTTGCCCAGCGACGCACAGTTGGGCAAATAGCTCATTTTTTGAGCAACCGACAATTCCCAGCCTGGAATTAATGAAACTTAAATTTTTTTTTTAACTTTTCGTTATAAAACTGCCTTTAATTCTATCGAGGCCGAATTTCGAAATTTCAAAATTCAAGATAGCGGACATAAATTTTTTAATAAAATTAAAATTTTATCAAAAGATTGTTAAAAATTGTGGAACAGAAATGAAATCAGAAACCAGAACAACCCCCTAAGTAATATTTCTTAAAATGTTTAACAAAAAATGTATGTCCGCCATATTGGATTAGCCATCTTGATTTTGAAATTTCGAAATTCGGCCTCGATAGAATTTTATAACGAATAGTTTAAAAAAATAATTTTTAAGTTTCATTAATTCCAGGCCTGGGAATTGTCGATTGCTTAAATGAGCTATTTGCCCCACTATGCGCGGCGCCAAAATTAAATTTGAACCAAGAATTTTAAGAAAAACTCATCACTCGGCCACAAAAAAAAAATGGGGTTTGTATTCATATCGACTATAGTACTATTAGGTACCCATAAAAATATGAACCCCCACTTAAAGATTCACCCTGTATGTATATTAAAAAATTTTAAATTTTTAACAAATTGTTAAACAAATTTTCTGCCACCAAGTTTTAATGAGAATCAGAAAATGAAAAGTAACTAGAAAATAATTACTGGATATCCAAACCTTAACATCACCATATAAGGGAACAATTCGAAAATTGCATATTTAAAGATATAGGTATTAAATTTTTTATGTACATTTTGTTGATAAACATGTGCTAAGCAAAATAATTGAGACAATTGTGCAACCATTACCTCGAATTAAACTGGCAAATAAATCATATTTCAATTTACCTTATAGAATAAAAACTTCAGTATTTCTCTTTTAGACTTTTCCTAAACCACGTCCGACGTTTTTAAATATTTACATTTATGTTAAGTGCAAATTTATGTCTCTATATTTTCATTTTCCAAGAGGAACAAGGACTCGCGTCTTAACAATGATTTATAATACTATATAGTTTCGCTCGGTGAATATAAAAGTAAAGTAATATTTTCTCGGAAGTACAGCATCTCACTATATTTATATCTGTAGGAATTTTGTTGTTTTAAATAAAAGTACTTAATCCGTCACAGTTTAACTTCGGCTAAAGTGGCAATAAATTTAATTAGTGATGAGAATTATACCTTTCGCAGATGGTCGATTTACTGGATTTTTATATAATTATTGCACATCCTATGATAGGTACTCTTAGCAGTTTTTTTAAATAGGTTTTGTATGGAAATTCGGTTTGTTTCACGTTTCACACCAGATTTCTATGACTATATCATGATGCCAACATACTATAGAAGTGAGGCAGTTAGCATTTAACTGTTTACTTAGACTGGGGAACATACTGAGTATACTGAAAAGGAGGGTCTCGACCGCCCTTATTAATTTATTAAGGGTTAAGCGCTGGAGACAAACTCGAGACCCCGAAAAAAAAAAGTAATTCTGACAGGTTACTGTGACATAAAAAGCGTCTATCACTAACAGATGTAATGCCCAAAATGTGAGAAAGATAAAGAAACATCCAGTGTATACGGCATTTTAGAGACTCCTATAATATTTTTGGCAGTGGAATGTTTCTGAAGAAAAGGGGGAACTTTATCGAGTGGAAAAGAATTCTGCGCCACTTTAAAAGTTTAAAGTAGCGAATAAGTGAGGCCCAAAAGCAGGCACATCCAAGTATAAACCCTGAGAGAACTAACAGAGATCAGAAGAGAACTAGTTATATTTTTGGAGCACAACAAGGAAAGAGAAAAACAAAAACAATCCAAAACTTACAACAGAAGACATCACATGCAAAACAAGAAATAACTAATGTGTTTCAAATATACCATTTAAATAAATAATAATTTACTGTAGTTAATTAAAGTTATAAATATATACCTATTAATATTGCAAAAAAATAATAATATATTTTTTACATGTTATATTTTTATAATTACTAAATAGCTTATCAGCATTACCATAATGGATCATAATTTATGGATCAGTCGGAAATATATGCCAATAATGATGTTATACATACAAATATGTATTGCCGTGAATACATAAATAGCATAATGAACTCTGATAATGATAGTCAGATTATACAAATATCCGTTTCATATGAACAAAAGAAGTTTAATAAAAATTATAATAACTATTTCTGTCATATTTCTCAATCAAAGAAAAACAAATTTGATAACATTCTGAACATGTAACCAAATTTTATGGTTTTATGTGAACATTAAGAAAAAATTTTTAAGACTCCTAAATTGATTAGGTATTCCATAAATTGTCAAAGTGTGCATAATATGCAACTATTTAATCTTCACAAAATTATATTTTAAAAATTGTAAATAAATAGATTGGATAGTGGATAGTGTAATGAAAAACTCTGCAAACAATACAAAATTTTAAACATAAAACGGCCTCTTTTAAATAAATTTATTTCCAGCAGTGGATAATAAGGGAGATTAGGGAGATACACTGTGGTGAATTTTTCGATGCCCACCATTGGTATCTCGGAAACTATAAGAGATAGAGGATCGGTTAAATTAGACAAAAGTTGCGCTATTTTATGTTCTACAATTTGCTGTCAAGTAATGCTGGATATCTTGATTCGTCTATTTTGGTGACATAGGTGAAAAGAGAATTATTTTCTCTAACTAATGGTGTAAAAATCCAATATGGCGGCCATAAGAAAAAAAAAAGTTGACTATCGTTGCTCAAAATCCAGAAGGCTTAGAAAATTTCTATCAACGCCATTCAATTGGTAGTGGTCAAAAATATAACCTTGCCAAATTTCATCAAATTCTCATGAATGGTATAAAAGATATTATTATTTTTTTGAAATCACGATTTTCTATTTTTTCAGGATAAACCACAAACGAATCAAGATATCCAGCATTTCTTGGCAGGAAATTGTAGAGCATAAAATAGCGCAACTTTTGTCTAATTTAACCGATCCTCTATCTCTTATAGTTTCCTAGATACCAATGGTGGGCATCGAAAAATTCACCACCGTGTATACCCCTTTAAAGGGGAATAATAAATATCAGTTTTTCTACAATATCTTCCGACCGCCTTAAAATATGGAATTTATATTTTAAATTTAGATATAGGCCGTCTGGACACCAGTTTACATAGTATCAGTCAAACCCTCTCTTCTTCTTAAGAGGTAGTTTTAGGGGGCGACTCTCTGTATTTTATTCCTAACTTTTTTTTTTAAATTCTTATAAAAAACTAATTTTCAGATCATTAGAAATAAAATAGGTATTCTTATAGCATTTCGAACAATCAAATCGTGCTCGAGTAATTTATTTTTACAAATCAACGTGCATTTACAACATTTCATTAAAACATCCTTTGAAATAGATAATATTTACATTCAAAATGAAAAAAATTCAGAAATAATTCATTTATTAAAATTTTATGTAAAAAAATAATATATCAAAATAAAAACATTTTTAATAATAGTATAATATGGTCTAAAAAAATTATTTTACAAACAGCCAATGTTAAAAAATTGAGTGAATATAATAATAGTATATTATGTTTATCGGTTTCAGGATATTAATCCTTTGTTTACATATGCAAAAGTAGGCTGGTAAACAAGTCATAACTAAAGTTGTACAGTTATATTTAAAACTTGTACGGTAATATTACAAATACAGATCTGTCAATAACTGTCAACAGATGAAATAATAAATAATGAAACTATAGGGCTATTTATTAATACAAACAGACAGAAAACTCCAAACAATAATAATTAAGTACCTACTGAAATCCAACTAAAATGTATTTTCAGGCAATCCAAGGTCCATTTTTATGTAGCCGTTGTGACATTAAAAATGTAAACATTTATGTAATATGAAAAAAGGTAACAAATAAAAACGAACAAAATATAACTGTAACCATGGCGACAAATCAACCCATACAGACTTGACCAACTAATGAAATGAAAACGTTATTAATAAGAGAATATCAAAAGGTAATTATCTATTAATAATGTCTTTATTTTCTGAAACCGATAAACTATTGAACATATCACGGATGTTATGAATCACAACAGCCTTAGATGTCTTAAAATCCTCGCTCTACGAGCTCGGATTTCAAACCGACATCTGCGGCAGTTATGATAATCATAACATTCCTAGATATGTTAATAGCTATAATAGGAGTAGAAGGCGACCATTATTGCCGAGCTCAGAAGTTTGCTCAGCCGAGGCGGAAGCCGAGGCAGCAAACTGGGCGAAACACATAATGAGCCTTCTACTCCGAGTGACATATTTGGAAAAGATTAATTTATTAATAAATAAAAAATAATTCAACTTGTAGAGGAATATAAATATTGTCACAAATGGTCCATCATTTTAAATAGTATATGCTACAACACATGAATTTCATAATCAAAACTAGTGCAACAAAGTAGGTTCATATATTTATGTTATGGTAAGTTTGATAGTAATGCAATAATTTTCACAAATGCTGAGTATGAAAAGTTTTGCTGACGCGAGAAAATTCGCGACCGTAGCTGGATGAATGAAGTATTAGGGTTAGTTGTATTTTTGGGGCTGTCGAGGCAAGACGCCTCAAGGGTTACCCCTTCAGGGCCCCTCAAGTTAAAGTGCATTCTCCTCCCCAGGTTACTCTGACCCCCGTTGTAAGTAATAATATTTTCATAATCGTTATTGTCTCTTTATTTTAATAAACCTTGTTATTTCTGGAACCATTTCACCATGTTTTGATTTACTAAATACCACCCTTACAAATATAACCCTCTCGTGTGCCAAGCCAGTCATTTATCTTACTAAAGTAAAGTTCTTAATATAACTTATGCCAGGCAAGTCTACAATCTAGTAAAATAACTAAGAGTGTCTTAGCATTTGTCTCAGTAAAATCAACCCCTGAGTCACGACAATATGATGTTAGTAAAGATGAAAAATTAATATATGTAAGTAAATAAGGAACTATCACACTCCAGATAGATAATAATTAATATTACTTCTACGGAAGTAGAGAAAATGAATGCAAAACTTAACTGTTCCAATCAAAATCTAGAAATTGTAAAAAAAAATAGTGGGAAAATATCCCATTTTAAGTAATTATAAAGCTCGAGTAACAAATTTATGAACATTGGTTGGATGTAAAAAAATATATACCTTATAATTCTAAAACATATCTAATACCATATAAATATATAGAAAAGTAAATAGAGAGATTAATAAAATGATAGAACAAGGTATAATAGAGGTATCACAGCTAAATTTATAAATCCAATAGTTATTGTTAAAAAAAAAAGATGATAGTATTAGAATATGTTTACATGCCAGAAGAATAAATAAAACAACGAGTCCTCAATATGAAAAACCACTTAATATTGAGAGTATAATTGGTAGATTAAATAGCAATAACTATTATACTAAATTAGATTTAAAAAAATCATTTTGGTATGAAGTATGAAATATGAAAGTTTTTGTATACATTACGTGGATGACATATTGATATTCTCTGAAAATGAAAATGATCACATAAAACATGTGAATTTAATATTAAAAACATTAGATAAAGCAGATTTAAAGCTTAATATTGAGAAATGTAATTTTTTTTTTAAATGGTAGAATATTTAGGATATACATATTATGAAAAAGGGAGTTTTCTTGAAATGCTTAACTAGGTATTATAGAAGATTTATTGCGAATCTATGTAAAAAACAAACATAATTATTTGAGTTATTAAAAAAAAAGATGTAAGATGGAAATGGAATAAAAAAGAGAAAGAACTTTTCAGGATTTAAAAAGTCGTTTTAAAAAAAATCCGTATTATAATCAAACATTCATTCTTAGGACGGATGCGCCAGAATTTTCAATAGCTGGAGAATTAGTATCAGCAAGATGTAGAAGTCCCAATATGTTTTGTGTCACATGTATTATAAAACTTTGAAACTAGATAACAATTTCTGAACTTGAGATGCTTGCAATATTATTGTGTGACTAAATTTAAATATTATTTAATATCAAATCAATTTGTAATAGAAACAAATCATTCTGTTTTACAATATCTTATGAATAATCGATTTGCGAATAATAATAATATATAGATGGTCTTTAATATTGCAAGAATTTCAATTTGTAATTAAGGATATACCGGGAAAAAATAATGTAACTGCAGATATAAAATCGAGTTATCTTCTAGGAGCAATGAATAAATGTGGAGAAATTGATGGATTATATTCAGAAAATCATATTAAAGACAGTCAAAATAATTTACAGGATTTGAGAGGATGGTAGAGGATGTAAAATAATACTTGATGAATTACAGCATTCACCTGCGGCTCGCGCTGCAAACTTCATCAGCATGAGTTATTTACTACATTACCACTCGTCAAATAGCAATAAACTATTGAGAATCCCAAAATATGAAAAATTTTTACAAAATTTTTAACTGCAACTGAAACTGTATCAATTTTCCACAAAAAATCTTTCAGATATAATTTTTTTAACGAAATAATCTCAAACAATTATTTTAATATAAACGTTCATATTTTAAATCTGTACATCTAAACGTATACATTTCACATATCGCCCACATAACTAAAATAGAGTGACTTAATTTTTTTCTTTTCGATTCTCCTCATTCATGAACACTTCAAATATTTATTTTTTGATTCTTTCAGACGCAAACTTAGCTTGGACGTCAGACATGTAAACATTGTCTGTGATTGGTGTTTGCTCAGACTGTAACACCAGATCAAACAGTTTCGCATCAAAAGTCCGAGTCAGCTCATTCAGGACAGTGGCCTTAATTAAGGTGGCTCTTAATCATTTAACAAGTTTGTGTAGAATACCTAGCAGACTTTAGGCGGCTGAAGATTCCCGTCTGTCTGCTTAACAAATACAATGTGTTTAAATAATTATTTCTATTGATCTCGAATCGCTAGTACTTACTTATTATTATTATACACAAACATATATTATTTGAATCAATTGGATTTAGAGACATTGGATTCATGTTCTGAAAATGACAATACATTTAATGGATTATCGATGTTTCGGCCTTTTATTCGACTAGTTGTTTTCTTTCATTTCAGCCCTCACATCTGGTCGCTTTTATGAAAATAAACGTGAAGAACAAGGATGCAATTTGTAACATCATTACTCAAGTGATATCTGATTTTGTGATGTTTTATCAAAGAGAAAGCACATTGCTCTTTGTGTCTTTTAAATGCTTTTAGTTAATTCCCCAAGATCATCCATTAAATAGGTCTACTAATAGACGCAGTAAAAGGGGGGTCTTTCATAAAAATAAATTATATTTGTTAATGCATCTATAGATAGATATTCTAGATTACTTAAACCTTATGTATTGTGTGAACTTTAATGAACAGTATATCTGCGCTATTTTGATAACACTTTCGATTTTTAAATGTGAAAAAATATATTTACAAAATACGTATTCCAAAGAATTAAGACATCGTTGTAAACAATTTTAATGAGGCACACAATCACAAAATATTCCTTGGGTCTAATAGTAACACCTAGCATTATAAAGAATATACATATTATGTGTAAGTAAAGAGGGATGGAATAAATGTTATAATTTAAAAAGGGAACTAAAATCATTCAACTCTAAAGGAAACAAACAAAGTTTACCGAAATATTATTTCAGTCGGAGATTTATTACAGAATATAAATTGTCTGAATAAACCATATTTCATGTAAGAAAATTATTTAACACCTGCTGCATCTCTGTAGTTGGGTATTGTTCAAATATTGTTTTCTGTGTCGTTCTTTAGAAATTCGATTTAACTGCTTGAAAAAAAATAGCGGCTGTCCTGGATTCGACGGGACACTAGAATAGTGAATAAATACTTAAATCATCTTAACGAGTTTATTATAATAAAAATGCCTCCAATAGAGGATAGCAGCAGTGCCATTTGCATTGATCATATACAACATATTTTATATCTTCGATCTTAAGAAAATCGAGTGAAATTTGCACTTATCCAGTCCCATAAATATCCAGTATTGAGATCTACTTTACTTACACATTAGTAGAATTGTAAAGACCTCAAATTTTGTAGAATCTAATCGTTAATTACTTAAAATAAAATAAAATTTGTTTTCAAAACTCTCATTAGGAAATTAAATAATTATTTTTAGTTAATTTACTTTTTAGTTTTCTGAAGATTTGGGTTTAAAAAAATTAAAATTGTTGCAGGTGCAGGCATCCACTATATCTTCATCACAATATAACTGTAAGGATTAGTTTTAATGGAGGGATTATATAAAAATGAAGATAATTCTACCTGTACATAATGAAATATTTATATAATAATTTAGCGTCAGATTATGACGCCTTATGAGAATGTGAGTGGGATAATAAGACTGAGCAAACTTTCCAAGTATAGCAAATTTGATTACTGCTTCTAGTGTCACGTAGACAGAGCAAGAAAGAAGTCAGCGATTAACTTTTCTCACTAAACTTTAATCTCTATGACACAAAGGAACTAATTAGATCAAGGAGTTAGTTTGACAAAGAAAAACTTATTTCGAATGTTTAAATTATTCTTGTAAGGCTGAGGCATTTAATCCAGCCCCTAGGGTAATTTTGCATTAACTCATATACACAGAATTATACCTGTGAAATTTCCTTAAAGGATGCCGTAAGGTTTGTAAAAGTCGAGGTAGTTCTATAAATTCATAAAGCCATACGACGGTAATGGACGAGTCTTGGAAGCAGGAATAATTTGAATAATTCGTAATAAAGGAATTATGATCGCGAAGGGACTGACATTGGAATCTTGGCTGGAGTACCGGAGGGCACATTAGGGCACGCCTACGATTCCAAGGTATGTCTAGACAGCAATTATTACGTATTACTAAAATATTAAAGTAAATTCATTTCTAAGCTAATATAACTTCTTTTCTACAGTTACAGTTTTTCTTGGTACTGATTGTCACAGCATAAAAAGATTTTGGTTTTTGGCGCTGGAGTCTAGTCAAAGACATGACATTGATCTGTAACATGAATAATAATATAAACAAATCAAACTTCGTCACTTTTTACTATTAGATAGATATGCAGACAAGAAATCACCCTAAGGCAGGAAACACTTTGCTTGATTAGAATCATTTGTTATCGAAACTGAGAGGCAATTTAACAGAAAATGCAAACACAACATTGCATATGTAGCAGACAGGCACGAGCATGCATATTATATGTTGGCGAAAATTGAGATATGGCACCATAATATATTAGGGTGGGTTGAAAAATGAAAACATCGCTCGATTCATTTAATTTAACCGAACAAAAAATTGGATTGAATATTTTTGCTTGGATAGTGTCTCCCCATGTTTTTCTAAAGTAGAGCTATTATAGATAACTAGAGTTTGTGATGTTTTAGGATAAGGATGCAATTTTAAAGGATGTTATTTTAATAGACACGGTTTTACGTAGAAATTTATTTTTAACGAGTAAATAGTTTCGCATTGCCGTTTAACACGTCCTCGCGAATGCTATCAAGTAACCTAATACTACTTATTTTAAAAGAAAATAACTAAGTAGTCTGTTTTCTCGTCAGAAAATGCTTCCGCCACCTCGCTTTAGTTTATAAATTGATATCGAATCCGCGTCATTTTTCCTCTATGTTCGGGTACGCAAATATCAAAAAGTAAATCAATAGACAATTACATTTTCCTTCACTTTTCCACCCTTGCAACATAAATCTATATTTAGATATATATTATATACCCTACATAACACCATTTTTCGTTTCATTTTCGCTTGGTCATTTAATACAATTTCTGTTGACTGGCAGATTTGTTGTTAACGTTATTTCGAATATGTCTGAACATAAGGATGTTAACGTCAAATCCTGTTTTCAGATACAAGGACTAAGATGAAGGAAACTGTATAAATATTTTATGTCCGGATCATGAAATACCTACTGGGTGCTATCAAAAATTCGGCATGTAAAAGGGGTGAAAAAAATGTATATAAACATGTTCAAAAATGTTTCCTAACCGAACTATAGCTCTTTATAAGGGCCACCAAGAGCATAGTTTGTACTTATTCAGCTTTATTCTATAAACATTGAAATCGACGGCAACATTGACATTATGACGTAAAAGTGATATTTGACAGTAAACTCGACATAAAAATTTAAATAATACACAAAAACAGATTTGTGATTTTAGGTTATGCCATAAACCTAACTGTCAACAGTGTCAACTGTGTTAACAGTGAAGTTGGCGTTTTATTTACGATTATGAACTACTACACCAAAATTGCAACGTTGTCACTTTTAAAATGTTGATTGTCAATATTGATATGGCAATCCATTGGTCAACCTGAAATTAAGTCAATAATTGACAAATGTTAATAGTTATGAATAGGGCTGATTGTCTCAACACGCTTATGTTAAAGCCGATATCTAATTTGGTATGCCAAACATTAACATTATTTTAAGCATAATAAATAATAATTTAACATTTTCTAGTTTTTAATACTGATTTTTTTCTCATAATTTGACGTTTAAAATTATATATAATTCGATGAACATTACCTAAAAAATTTGTTGCATTAGTTTATCGTAGGTCCTATCCTTTCCAACAAATTTCCACTTAAAGATGTTATTGGAAGAAGAATTTCCATTTCTAATGGTTTTAAGGAGCACCCAGAAACTAGTTCCTGACTTTTACTTTAAGGAACTTTAAAACTCCTATTCGCGGGCGTTAAGTGCAACTTTATGGCCCGCGGGTCCTATTGTCGCCCTCGGGCGATAAAGTAATGTTATAACCCGCTATTTAAGTATAGCGACCACGAGATTGGCTTTGTTTGACCGTTGCTAAAAAATGACTATGAATTGCTTGATTGAAAACATTTAAGCAACGGTTATTTATATGTGAATCAAAACGAATCTAAGTTTATAACTGACCCTATAAACCGCTTCTGCATAAAGTTTTGTATGTACCACAGGCGTAATAAGCGTTTATGGCCCCTGATGTGTAATAGCCGTCGTCAGTAAAAGCCTCGTGCTATTTTCTTCATGGTGCAGGCCATAAACGCCTACATTACGCCCTTGATAAATAAATAACTATTATGCACGACTGGGCGTTAAAGTGTACTTTAACGGCTGGTTTTGTGGACGTGAAGTGCAACTTTATGTTTGCGCGGCCTATTATTGCCCTCGGGCGATAAAATAATTTTATGGCCCGCTATTTAAATATAGCGTCCACGAGATTTGGTCGTTGCTAGGACACGACTACGAATTGCTTGATTGAAAACATTCAAGTAACAGTTATTTAAGTTTATAACTGACCCTATAAACCGTTCGTGCATACAATTTTGTATGTATTACGAGTGCAATAGGCGTTTTAAGCTCGGGTTGGCATGTAATAACCCTCGGCTTTTAAAACGTATCTTCACGTCGCGGGCCATAAACGCTTACTTTACGCCCTTGATACATAAATAACTATTATGAAACTTTTTTTGTAACATTAAGCACCGGTTATTTATATGTAAATCAAAACGAATTTAAAATTCGTTCCTGCATAATGTTTTGTATGTATCACGGGCGTAATAAGCGTTTAAGGCCCTTGATATGTAATAGCCCTCGGCTAAAGCCTCGTGCTATTTTCTTTACAACGCAGGCCATAAACGCCCTTGACGCCTACTTTACGCCCTTGATACATAAATAACTGTTATGCACGACTGGGCGTTAAAGTGTACTTTAACGCCTGTTTTTGAGGATATGAAGTGCAACTTTAAGGCCTGCGGGGCCCATTATCGCCCTCTGGCGATAAAGTAATAAATAAAATTTTGTATGTATCACGGGCGTAATGAGCGTTTATGGCCCTTGGCGTGTAATAGCCCTCGGTTAAAACCTCATAGAAACCAATAGTTGTTTATAAGGTCTTAGATAGAAAAGAGAAACGAAACAGAAGCTGCTGGGTAAAACCGTGGATGCAGCGTAGATCTAGGTGCATGTTTTACGCTGAGAAAAGAACTTGTCCTTATTTTCAGGATTTCGTTACTATTTACATTGGAAATTCCAAATTTTCCTCATACATATTTCTCGATCAATTCCATGGTTTCGTCTTTTGACCACTATTTTTTTTCTGTAGCATGTTCCTTCTTTGAAAGTACTTACCAGGGGGTTTCTCCGATATAATCCGACACAATTGTATTTAAGTAATTTCGTCCACGCACCACATCTTGTAGGGGAGCACGCCGCAGGACATAAACGCTTACTTTACGCCCTTGATACAAAAATAACTACACTCACATGCAAAAAAATACTCAACAAGTTAATATCTACCACTATACCATCTAGTTTGAACTTTAATAATATTCATTTAGACAAACCTGTTGATATTGTTAACGCTTTTGCTAATTATTTTTCTGATTCGTTTTTAAAAGTGGGTGTTCCTAGCACCGCGCCAAAGGATGATCTCCATGTTAACCCTAATACCAATACCTTATTTATATCTACAATAAGGGAAAATGATATAACTGCAGCCATCAGGAAAATGAAAGGTAATTTTACTATGTGCCCAGACTTAGTTCCCGCATTTCTAGTAAAAGATTGCGCAGTAATACTTGCCAAACCGCTGAATATTATATTTAATTTTATGCTGAAATCTTGTACGTTTCCCCTGTTGTGGAAAGAATCGAAAATATGCCCCGTTTATAAGAAAGGTAACAAAAACGAAATTTGTAATCACAGACCAATTTCTATTATTTGCAACTTTTGCAAAGTCTTTGAAATAATTATTCATGATCATTTATCTTTTCACTGTGGAAACTTAATATCTCCTCATCAGCATGGGTTTATGTCTGGGCGTTCCACTACGTCGAACCTCGTGGAAATAACACAATACATCTCTGAAGTACTTGATGAGAGAAGTCAGGTCGACGTCGTCTATACTGACATCTCCAAAGCTTTTGATCGGCTTGACCACGAATTGCTACTATTGAAACTTGATGAAATTGGTATGTCCATACCTTTGTTAGACCTTTTTCGTTCATATTTTAGTTGCAGATTCCAATATGTTCAATACAGGGGTTTTAAATCGGTCAAATTTTTACAGTCTTCAGGGGTTCCACAGGGTTCGATTCTTGGGCCGCTATTTTTCGTTATTTTTATTAATGACTTATCACACCTGTTCGATATAAATTATTTACTATACGCTGATGATCTTAAAATCTATATTGAAATTATATCTGTTGCAGACTGCGTTAAACTGCAAGATAATTTGAATAGATTAAACACTTGGTGTGTCTACCCTTGAACATTAGTAAGTGCAATGTCATGTCATACTCTAGGCGCAAATCCACCGTTATGTTTGACTATAAGATTGACAACACCTCGTTGGGTAGGGTTACGCATTTTAAAGATCTTGGTGTTACTTTTGACTGCAAGTTGTCTTTTGAAGAACACATTCGCATAATTACCGCGTCAGCTTATAAAGGCTTAGGTTTTGTACTCCGTAATGCTAAAGAGTTTCACAATGTTAGAACTTTTAATATTCTTTACTCCGCTTTTGTTCGCTGTAAGCTTGAATATGCATCTGTAGTTTGGAGTCCCATTTATATTACTTATACAACCCAGTTAGAAAGTGTGCAGCGTAGGTACCTTAAATATTTACATTTCGTTACATATGGAGTTTATCCTCCTCGAGGTATACCTCAGGAAGCACTTTTAGCCAATTTTGAAGTAAATAGTTTATATTATAGGCGCATATTGTATTCAATTATATTTCTTTACAAAGTCATTTGCAATAAAATCAATTCCGTATCTATTATATCAAGGATATCTTATCATGTGCCAAGAGTAAATTCCAGGTCCAATACGGCATTTCATTTACCAACAGCTCGTACTAATTTACTTACCGCCTCACCTTTCTTTCAAATGATTCAGAATTACCATATGTACGAAGATAGACTTGATATATTTCTTTGTTCTGTATCATCTATCAAACAATTGTTTGTCTCACCTGCGTAAATTATTAGTTTTGTGCATTTGTTATTTACTTTTACACTTATCTGTATATTATCTTGTTCTCTCAATTTACTATCCGTGCTTTATTGTAATATTATAAAAATTATTATTGTTGTTATTATTTTTTTGAATATTTAGATTTAAGTTAGTTCTGTTTTTTCTTCTTTTTTTTTATGTTGTATTTTTCATATGTTTGTAGGTTGCTTCCAACCTTATCCTGTAATTGGGATTTGTTTCCCGTTGGATATTGTATTTATAAATAAATAAATAAATATTTGGTAAAATTTGAGGTCTCATAATTTTTTATTTTTAGTTCAATTTTCGTAATTTTTTTAGCAAACTGTAGATAAAATGACAAGTTTCAACTTGCATATCCAATCTTTTATTAAATGCTGGAGTTTTAGTCATTATACAGTGTTAATTAAAAGGTTGTTGTATAACCCTAATTTTAAAACACCCTGTGGAATAATTTCGTAACCAAGTTCTTTCAAAATATTAATTTTTGTAAAGAACCATTCCTTTCCTGCATTTTGTTTTTAAGTTCATGTCTAAAGATGCTGGTTCATTTTTAAGAGCAAAATGAACCTGTCACCAATAGTTTACTTTAAGAAATGTTATTTTCTAAAGAGGTGACTTTGCTCATTGCTACCCTAATCTCAGTTTGACAGTTTAGTTTATGAGTCTAGCAATGAAAAGGCAACAATATATTGTTTAGTTTTAATAAGCAATTATTGCAACGTATGTAAATAAAAAAATAAGAAAATTTCAAAATCAAACTTCAAAACAAACCATTAGATTAGACTTTAGATTTAATAGAATTGCCTTCATTTACTTCGTCTTTTAAAACCCTGTCTGATTCGTCGCCGTACCAGAAGTAGGTAACTTCCATAATTATTTACAACAAAACCAGAAAAATACTCCTTGGTTTCCATGTAAGAGTTATGAATCGAATATATAATCATTTTCATTTTTGGGCATATTTCTAAAATATAATTCCAGAAAAAATTTTCAAGAAAAACATTTTACACCTTATTAATTTTCAAAAATTCAGTAACTACTTCAACTGAAAGTGTAATAGCATCTAACATTACATTCTGAATTAACAAGAAAATCAAAGTGGTATAGCCCTAACCTATCTCCTGTTTTATTAATTAATTTGATGGAGGTATAATTTATATATTTATATTTAATTGCATTTATTAAAATATTTTCAAAATATCTATCTAATGTGAGAATAGTGAAGACTTTACCAATTACTATTCAAAAAATCCAGGTCTGCATCACGTTTAAGCTTCCTAACTAATGGTATTAAGTAGGTATATGAGCTTTCCATTAAGACTACGGCTATACTAATATGAAGCCCATATTTAACGTGTAACTCCCTCAGTCACTCCTTAATTTAATTTCATTGCATCTATGCATTAGTGCGAGGGGGTGGCGAATAAGTAATTGTTAAGCGAAAATCCATGCTACTTTATATGCAGAACAAAAATTATTCCTTACAGTAAAATACCAATGTATGTTTTTTCAAAATATTTTCATAATATTGACAAATTTTAAGTCTAATTTACCAGATCCGATCCTTCTTAATTTGCCTTAATCTTTCGACCCATAGAAATAAATGGAAACAAATATATGGTGGAATTTAAATTGCTTTACATGGCAATACTTATCCTAGATGGTGACGCAATTAGTGAAAGCTCGTTACGTTGCAAAGGGAATGGTTGTATGTCCACGTTTTTGTAATAACAGCCCCGTTTCAGATACCCTTGGCTTTAAATTTAGAGTTTGCTTAATTTATGTGATATTTTCCTTAGCCCTAAATAAACCAGCTTTCAAGCATTTCCGGTTAAATTCAAACATTAAAATTAGTTTACCATATTTTTATCATCCATTAATATTATCCCCTGGAGGATTTCAATTTAACGGTTAAGCTTTTCAGCGATTACGATACAAATTCCACTATGCATAAGTAAAATGGCCAGCGGATATTATGAGGCGTGCCCACAACTTATTTGCAAAAACAATGGCAAGCTATATATATGAGCCGGTAAGCTATCCCACTAAATCTGTTATAATATAAACCACCAACACTATTAAATCGTGAGCCTGGCTACTGCTACTGCTATTTACAAAAAAAAGCACAGTAATGGTACGGTAAATTAAGCAAATTTGGAAGTCAGATGACACGAACCACTGGCTGCTGGCAAAAGTTTACTCAGGAGAGTCGAAATAAGAGTATTTCAAAGCTCTTGCTATCTACGATCTTGTAAATTTGTGGCAAAGTAAAACTCGTGTAACAAACCGGAAAGTATAATATCTTTATCAAAGAGATTAGCTCTTGTCAAACGACTTTTTTGCTTCAAATTGGAGGGAAAAGCATTTATGTTTAAAACAAGGCAAATTCTAAGAGTTTATTTGGAATGCGATTATATGAATTAGTTTTTAATGTGCTTATTGTTTCCTAAACTGATTAAGGGGCATAAATAATAAAAGGAGCAGTTTTCTGATTTGCACAATTTAAGATTTCCGTGGAGTCTCATAAATTAGATTATAAAACTTTGGTGGCATTCGGGTAAGTAAATTTAAAGTGAACAAGATTTTTAGACAGGCAAGCTTATTACAGGAAGAAAGTATGAAGCAGCCAAGGGATGTCATATTTAAAAAAACTTATTTAAAGACTTGCATGGAAAGAATTAAAATTGTTAAAATTAAAAATAAAATCATGAAATAAAAATAAAATAATGGCTTACTAGTGAAAACTTTTGTGAAAATGACAAAAAATTTCAAAATTCGAATTTTGTCTCGAAACTCGGTAGCTACGGTTAAAATAATATTCTGAACAACTTTTTTCGATATCTCCAACGCGACGCAAAATAATGAGAATGTGTCCTATTCGAGGTCGCAGTAGGCTGGGGTTACACCTGACATTTGAGTTGAGTAATGTAAGAAATGCAGCTCCTGAAGTTCAACTTCTGTACCGAAATTCATATCACTACTTCTAAAAATAAATTAAATACAGGGTTGTCTTCCTCTTAAGTGTGTCACACTGTATATAAGCTGATCCTATTGCGATTGTCCATACTCTATGTTTAATTTTGAAAATGAACTCATTCAAAGTATTTCACAGATTAGAACAATTGGAAACGTTGTGCTTAGCATGCTTCATAAATCTATTTTATTCTTACCTATTTTCTCCCGTTCAATTTATCTAGAACCTGAGACTGATTAAAATTGAGTCCAATTTATTGAAATCTCAAAGACAGCACTGGAACATTATTTTCTATATTATTTTTAACGATATTGCTAACATATTGTAAAATATTTACTTTGTGCTATCAAATTTCAAATTGGAGCATAAAATCTCGTATAGACAGCAATCAATATAATATTTAGATTTGACGACACTTGATATTAATAATTATTTCACCAGAAAAATTACCTTACCCTAAATTAACATATATTAATGCTGCAGCCCCCCGCCCCAGAGACATTTTTTTTGAAAAAATCGCACATTGCTTTTCCTTAATTTCTTTTCTTTTCGAAAAACTTGGCAACATTGCCTTGTTGCTTGACAGGTTCGAACACGATGCTGCTTTCGTACATACGTACAATTTTAATATTAAAGTATTTTATTACATTTAATAATAAACAATATTTGATACTACTTTATATTTCATACCCATAGTAATTTTTCTCTAAAATCTGAATTCAAACACCTGATATATGTACAGGGTGTCCCACTTAAGATGTATCCACCCTCCTAAAATCTTTATTTGTTAACCAATTTTCGAAATCTTATTTTTTGCTGTATAGGGCTTGGAAAACTGCATTTAAGCTATACCTTACATTTCTTAAAAAGGTATATTATGACCTACTGAGACGAACTTTTTTAGCAAATTTTCGAGAAAAACTATTAGCGATTTTTTTAGAGAAAAACTAATACCAGACCTTTCAAAACCTAAGTGGTGTGAATTTTGTAACATTAGGATACAGGGTGTTAAAGAAAATGGAGAAGAATTTTTAACAACGGCAAACTTTTTTTTGTAAACAAAGGTGGTGCTATTTTGAAATTATCAGTAATTTAACATTTTTCAAAATTCTCTGGTTTATTTGAAGACGTATTAAGAAAAAAACGATAGTGGTAACGACTAAAAATGGTATCTAATTTCTGTTGATACGGTTATAGAAAACACATAAAACAATACATTAGTTATTAAAGCTGGTTAAACCATTCACTGGAAAAAAATATTATAATAATCATTTTAAAAAACAAACGGTATTGAAAAATGCATAAATGTGAATGGTGGACTCATTGAGAATAGTTCAATTTAATTATTAGTTGATCAATTTGATTATTTTTAGGAAACTTGTTCTTTTAATAATTTTGTCGTAGTTTTGTTACCAGTAAATCTTAATAATTATTTATTTGTTTATTTGTTGTTTTTATTTTTACCATTTGTTTTTTCAAAGGATTATTACAATATTTTTTCCAGTGAATTGTTTAACTAGCTTTAATAACTAATATATTGTTTTATTTGTTTTCAATAACTGCATCAATAGAAATTAGATACCATTTTTAGTCGTTATCATTGTCGTTTTTTTCTTAATACGTCTTCAAATAAACCAGAGAATTGTGAAAAATGTTAAATTACTGATAATTGGTACCTTTATTTACAAAAAAAGTTTGCAGTTGTTAAAAATTCCTCTAAATTTTATTTAACACCCTGTATCCTAATGTCGCAAAATTCACACCACTTAGGTTTTAAAGGGTCCTGAATCTAATTCTGGTATTAGTTTTCTTTAAAAAAATCGCTAATAGTTTTTCTCGAAATTTCGCTAAAAATAATACGTCTCAGTAGGTCATGATGTACCTTTTAAAGAAATATAAGACATAGCTTAAATGCAGTTTCCAAGCCCTATCCAGCAAAAAAAAAGATTTCGAAAATCGGTTCACAAATAAAGATTTAAGGAGGGTGGAAAAGTACATCTTAAGTGGGACACCTTGTATAAATAAAATAAAATTCCATCCAGTAGAATTTAGAGACATCATGACGATACAACTTTTTTATAACCTCAGCCCCTCCCAGACCAAAGTCCTGGATTCGGCACTGATCCCAACAACTTAATGCTATTAAATCGATGGAAACTGACAACATCCCAGCCATTGTACTCAAAATTTGTGCATTAGAGCTGACTAGTGCTCTGTCCACTTTTTGGTCTTTCATGAAAACATGGTATCTTCCCTTCCAATTACAAGATTACTCGAATGCAACATATACCTAAGAGAGGATAGGGAATGGATCCATTTATGCTGTTGCATTGTTGAGAAGAAAGCAGTGGAACTGATTCAGATAACCAGTTCTTAATAATAACTGTCACAAATTGCTTTCTTAAGACGTTTTAGGAAAATCTAGTAGAGAGTAGATACATTAAACATCTCTTATAGAGCTAAAAGTTCTCTGTTGCGATATATCAACTACGGTAGTTATATTTATAGAACAATTCAAGCGAAGAAGAAATTAATGTCCTTGTAAAAACGTGAGAAATACATCACTCCATATACAGCTTCCGAATCATTTAATATATTCACATAAAGAATACAAGAATACAATATTATACCAATACGGCAGAAACTCAAATATAGTGAGAACGTTGGAAAGTCAAAGTATGTTTAGGAAAACTAACAGCTTTCGAAACAAAAGAGCTTTATGATTTTATAATGGCTGCTTAATGAACCGAATTGTTCCCTCTAAAGTAGGTAACTCACGGCCTGTCTCAATACAACCAGAAAAATTTGTGTCTGTATAGTAACTAAAATATTCTTAACAGCTTTAACTTAATTCAAGCACTTAATGAATGAATATGTGGAACATCCATATTATTTACATTAGTAAAAAATATGTCTGGTACTGAAACGGGCATTCTGGGTATACTAAATATGACAAACCATTTATGGACTTATTGCATAATAAATTTTATTATAGAGAAGTTACCACCAAAAACAGTTATATTTATAAACTATTTCATGTTTAATGTTAAGAACTTTCTTAAAGATGCAAAATAGACGAAATTAACCTAAAAATGCTGAAGATTATGTTTCCCCGCTGCAAAAACGCATATAATAAACACTTCCTTATACATTGACATTGTTCCATCAATCTGGAAAAAATCTCGTATATTAAAGCTTCCCAAAGTAATTAAAGCAATGAAATTTCGCCAACCAATATACTTCCTACAGTGGCAAAATTATTACAAAAAATTATAAAAAGTGAGCTCTCAAATAAATAAAATATTGCCAGAAAAACAATTAGGATTCAAGAAACATCGTAGTACTAATACTACTCTTATTAAAATAACAAATGATATAACAAGAAACACTGATAGTTTCAAAATTGCACATTTAACTTTACTAGACTTTATCATTGAGTAAACAAATAATATAAAGAGGCTGTCAAGGGGCCGAGATTTTAGTGTTGTATTTTCTTGCCAATAACTACCGAATTATCTACAATATTTAGGGCTATGCAACCGAATTACAAATATCTTCCCGTAGCACTAAACATTGATAACAATCCTGAAGCTATTGGCAAAAAAAAACAATACTAAAATCTCGGCCCCTTGACGGTGGCGCCTCTTTATATTATTTATTTACTCAATGACTTTATCCAGGCGTCTGAAATAACTCAATTTCTAATGAAAAAAAAAAGGTGAAGGTACAGGGTCATCATGTGAAAATATTAGATTCTGCTGGAACTTTCTTGCCTTTTTATTTATCGGAAAAGTAAAAATTGCATTATTGACTAATTTCTTGCCAGGAATTCAAATTTTTATAGAAAGAAATAATCGAGCATCGCATTACAGAGATATAGCTATCGACTTTGTTTTTTCTTATGTAGCACCCTGTATATTATTATATCTTTCGATTCTTCGTTTTTTTCCTGAACGTTTTGAAAAAGCCTTTGGCCAAAGGCGAAACGTTAACTACTTATGTTCTCTACAGTAAAGAAATAAAATAGGTTGTCTAAAATGACGCATCTATACCGGGTGTAAACGAATAGTGGGCCACCCCTGTAACTTTCTCGTTTTTAAAGATATCGGGATAGAATTTTGTATGGTGAAATTAGGTAAGATTTCCAACTTTTTGAGACCTATCCGCCATATTTGTCCCTTCCGGTTTAACCGGAAATGGCCCCAATAGTCTTTTCTAAATGGACCACCCTGTATGTTTTTACATTTTTGAAATAAGGATCACATTTTGGATACATTTATACTATTTTGAACAATTTATACAGGGTTGCACGAAAAATAATTCGAATTTTAGTTGTCAATCTATTGGCTGCGAATATGTTAAAATTATTTCTGTTCCAATGTAATTCATACAAAAAATACGAAAACGTCAATATGTCCAATAATACATTATACAGGGTGCTCTAAACTCATTAATATCACATTTTTTAAAATATAGGATGCTATACATATAAGAAAAAACAAAGTTGCTCGATTGTTTTTTTTTTTTCTATAAAAATTTGAAATCCTGGTAAAAATTAGTCGGGAAAGCAATTTTTAGTTTTACCAATTACAAATATAAACTATAAAGACATGGAACGACATTGTTGTAATTGAAGCAAGAAAATGTATAAAATGCAGTTGGACACTGCCAGAGGGCAACATTAAATTTTTCTTCTTACTCTGTTAATAGTATCCTTAAAAAATATATTACAATATTGCTTTAAAGTTATTCCAAAAAACGTATCAAATATTTAAAACCAGTAGTATCAGTAAAGAAATAGAGAAAGAACAGTATCGCCCTCTGGCAGTGTCCAACCGCATTTTATACATTTTCTTGCTTCAATTACAACAATGTCGTTCCATGTCTTTATAGTTTACATTTGTCATTGGTTTTACGATAAATTCAAAATCAACAAAGTTACAGTAAAGTCTAACATATTCACGTGATGTACAAGAGTGACTCACGTCTCATGTACAGGGTAGTTCCATGTAATTTGACACCGACCTACAGCCTTTATTTTAAGAGATATAAAAAGAGTATAAAAATAACAATTGTAGATTTTAATGTGAACTGTCTTGAAGAAAAGTAAAACAAAATGGCGTCAGAAAGTAGAGAAAAAGACTAAACCTATGTTATTTTTAAATGGAACGCTCTGTACGTTTTGCATATTTTAAAAGACCTTTTGTATCTGATTCCAAAATAGTACCTATATTGTGCGACAAGTGCAGCAAAGTGCAAATTCAAACGAGTGAGAAATTGCATTTTTGTACTTGTACTATACTTTTTCTACAACCACAAAAAAAATAATTAATTATTTTCCATTAATATTTAAAGTTTTTCTTGCAGATAACATTTTTGCGGCACAGTTATGTCACTTTGCTGCATGCTTATATCACTTTCTAAGTGTGAGACTTTATCTAGTTTGCGTACAGTACACAGTGCACAAAAGCGTGTTTTGGATGGTGGTAGTAGAAAAAATTATAATATGTTATTATTTGCTCTATCCGTTTTGGAAATATTGTGCAAAACAGTACCGCATGCATATAGGTTGCCATGAAAAGAAAATGACAAACAAAATTTTTATAATTACCGACAGTCTACTTTCTGATGTTTCTTTGTTTTGTTTCTTCTCACCAAAATATATTTTCACATAAAAATCTACAACTTTTGTTTTACATGTTTTTTATATTTCTGTAGGTATATACAGTGTGTCTTCATTTGAGTGGACACACCCCTATAACTTTTTTCATTTTTATCCGATTTAAACCAAATTTCACTCAAAAATAGAGTACATTAGGATTAACTCATGGCCAAAAAACCATTTGTCCCCTACTAAAGCAAAGCCACCTCCGATACCAAAATAAACGCAAAAAATCAAGAAAACAGATTAGGCATTTTTTTATAGGAAAATTTTACTAATGAAAGTTGTTCAGAATTGTCTAAAAACCTTAAATCCAGAATCTCATCAAAATAAAAAAATATTGATATTTTGATTCAAAAAATTTTAAGTCCGAAAATATAATTTTACAATATCAATTATCATTCGTATTTAGTTGCAGAGTATTTCTTTAGTTTTTTTTTTATAAAAAATAAAATATTACAATACAATAACCCATTAAAATTATATTTTCAGACCTCAAAATTTTTTCAAACAAAATAATATTTTTTGATTTTGAATAAATTTTGGACTTAAGGTTTTTGGACAATTCTGAACAACTTCCATCAATAAAATTTTTGATAAAAAAATGCCTAATATGTTTTTTTGATTTTCCACGTTTATTTTGATATCGTAGGTGGCTTGGCATTAGTAAGGGGCAAATGGCTTTTGGGCCATAAGTTGATCCTAATGTACTCTATCTTTGAGTGAAATTTGGTTTAAATCGGATAAAAATGAAAAAAGTTATAGGGGTGTGTTCACTCAAATGAAGACACACTGTAGGTATCGATACTGACGAATGACGAAATAAATTTATGTTTTTCCACATCTGAATAACCCATTTTAAATGATTTCGAATTTTGCATAAAAATCTAGTGGCGTACTGTCAGAAATTATCAGTGTTTTGTTACTTTTTTCATGGCAACCTATTTCTGCGCGAACTGTTTTAAAAACCAACCCGAGCAAATGTATACATACATAGTATATATTTTTGGAATCAGCTGAAAATGATCTTTCAAAATATGCAAAACTCGAACCAAAAATCTACAGGGTGTTCCATTTAAAAAAGCAAAAGTTGTGCGCCTCTTTAAGACACTGCTTTCCAATGCTATTTTGTTTTATATTTTTTCGACAAGATAATCGACACCAAAATCTTATAACTTTTGTCTCTACACTTTTTTCATATCTCTAAACATAAAGCAAGTAGGTGCCAAAATATATGGAACTACCCTGTACATACGGTATGTTAACGTATTCCACACGAAAACAATTATCCTTTGAAACACCCAACATGTGGAAAATTAAAAAATTACTGAAGTGAGATATGACTTCATATAAAAACGGCCACACATCTATATTCACCAGCTTAGGCAACATAATAAAGCAAATTCACTCATTTCTTTATGGAAATCCGGTTAGATTATAAACGCCATATTTGGGCGTGACGCTTGGTGCTGCTGACCCAGCGCGTAAGATGGGGAATATGAACTTTCCATTAAGACTACGGGTATACAAATACGAAGCCCATATTTAATGTATAACACCCTTACTCGGTCCTTAATTTAATTTCATTGTATCTTCTTTACGAAGGGTGGCGAATAAGTAATAGTTTAGTGAAAGCACTACGATTTTTTACGTAGGAATAACACAGAAGGATCTAATGTTAACCCAAATGTCAAAACGATAAATAATAAATAGAAAATATAGAAATTGTTCTTTACAATGAAATTTAAAGTATTATGTACTTATATTTGAAGCTAAATTATTATGAATTGCTCTACTTTCTTTTTTTTGATACGTATTGTGTATAAATAACTTTATTTAGGTTTGATACAAGCATGATAATAATAAAGTTTGCTAAACGTAGAAATTATAGAAACCAATTTAGGACCAATTATCGTTGAATCCTTTAAAAACAACTACTTTTATATATTATAAAATATTGAATTAAACTACATAATTCATAGTGCCCAAGCAAAATATTAAAATTAAAAAAGATTTAACTTACCACAAAACCAATAAAAAAAGCGAGCGCTTATTTTAATTAAATTTTCTCCTTACCTAATACGTTAAAATTTGTAACTCCTCAGGTGTTTCCAGCTTCCAGACGCATAAACGTCGTCTAAGTTCTGCAGATAATAAAAACTCAGCCACTGAGTACCCGTTAAGGAATCTTTATTATATCTCACTACTATAATAATTTCATTAGGCAATTCTAGTGTAAACCACAAGCTATCTAAAAATTGAAGTAGCTTACCACAAAATATTTAAACCACAATTTATTTAACACATAACTTGAACAATGAAAACATGTGATTTTTTTCTCTAAACGAATTATTTTAATAAATTACTATTCCCTATATTTTATAGAAAAAAGCATTAATAATTTTTTTTTTTTTTTGATATGAAACTTGTGACAGATTTGAATGAATTTTTAAATTTTAACAACGATCTCCAGTAACCCCATGATTTTTGCGTTACATAAAATTTGACGGCTCGATACATCTACCAGATTTTACTATAAAATATCTTAAAACGAACCCAAGTTATCATGAGAAATAAGCAGACAGAAGAACAAATCATATTTATTAAAAACCCGTTTTTGGAGGTAATATTTTTATAATTTTGTTTTCATGTTTTTTATCAAATCCGGTAGCCTATGTCTTCTAAAATCAATCACACAAAAGAAATGTTTTTCCGTGTGTTAAAAGATATAAATGTTTTAGCTTATGAAAAAAAAATTTTCTTCCACGGCTGAAATAAAAGTGAGATAAAACAAACAGCCTGTAAATTGCAAATAACCGTACAAAAAGAAACTTAAATATGCCTCTCAAATAATTTTCAAGCGATGAATTGCAACATTGCCCCTTTCCCATTATTACCGTAATTATCTTACCGCGGAAATATAAAGGGACAAAAATAAGTTAAAGACGTAAAACTTGCAGTGATTAATTACCGGATTAAAAATACCCTACTTCTGAAAGTTTTGTTGAAAACCTGATCATTTTTTATTTTCCTTGGTCACGAGCAAACTTAGTGAAACTTTCGGGGGCTGCCAATCCGACCATTGTCCGGAATGAATTGCCTTCCGGCTGGGTTAACTTATCCACACCTTTGACGGATCTAACTTAGCTTAACCGAACAACAAAGTTCAATTTAAAGTTAACACCAAACGGTGATCACCTACCGCAGCGAAACACCCTCCAGTCTCGCTTGACGGCAGGACTTTCTTTGGAATCTGACAAAATAGGTCTGTTAAACTTATAGCCCTGGAATTTGATATTACCCCAGGTGTGGGTCACGCGGTTTAGTATGTTGCCGAAATTCAATTTTGGAAAGGGAATAATCTGATTAACTATACGTGGTGCATGCGTGCATGATTTTCTTGTAACGCATTTGCAAGATGTTACGACCCAACGGATGATACACACAGTTTATTTGCCATTAGAATGACATAAAATAGTTCTAATTCTATTTTGTTTACATTTTAAAAATAAAGTAAAAAATAAAGAATTTAAAGCTTTCACTTAGTCGATAATATTAAATTCTTAACGTTTCGACTTTCTTGACGTGACCCGTTTTCTAAAGAAAAAAAACAAAAACTCTTCTGCAAAAGTTATACTTAATTGTTAATTCAGTTTTGCTATCACTATGACCACCTGAATTTATAATAAATCATGTAATATTTTCAATATGAATGTATAACTCTTCAACCTTTTAAACAAGTAAAATAGCTTCTTACATGAAGTTTTTTCACTTCAGTATCAATTAGTTCCAATACACATATACCTATACTTTGGAAAATTCTTACATAGAATACCAGATTTTAGTTATTTAGATATGCTCCATTGGATTAAATATACGATAATATTGAAATTAATAAATGCCTTCTGATGAAAAACTCGAAAATCGGATTTCTGTCACACCCAGAGCAAGTGATCAAATGCACAACAAATTATTGAATTAATAAAAAAATACAATAGATCACTTACCCTGAATGTTCTGGAAACTCCTTGACAGAAATCCTTAGCCCTGGACAGGAATTAAATTTGGCAAAAACCCAAGTCCCAAGTGGACTTCTTTCTCTATCCAACAGCTATTGTAGATTTTCCCAACCTTTGAATCAAGGATTCAGCAACGCTCCAAGGTGTGAGTTAACTAATAACAAAAAAAAACTCCACCCAGAAATCGTTCTCTGTACGAAATAAAAGATAATCTGTAATTTCTTAATTACAACGATAAATTATCCAATTAAATTATTGGATAATACCTCAATTAATAATTAATTGAGCGAGAAATACGTCTACAACTAGACAAAATACGGTAAAATGGCGATAACTCAAACCACGTGCAAAGCACGGGCTATTAGGTAAAAATTCTAACAAAATTTACGATAAAACGGTAAAAAAAAATTATTTTATATCCTACTTTAGCGTCATAGCTGAAGCAATAAATTAAATGGAAACTTAAACAAGTTAAGCGGTAAGCTATAGGCATTGTTTATAAATGACTTTGTTTAGGTTTTATACAAGCATAATAACAACAAACATATCCAAATTGATATACCGTCATACGGGGTGAAGTGGATCAATTTTTGACGTTTTTTCCATATTTCATACAGAAACGTTCATTTAAATAATTTGAAAAAAATAATATAAGTTATGGCACTCTTCTCAAGCATTTTAGCATTATAACAAAAATTTTTGCGCAGGTATATTCAGTTTTAAAAAAATTAGAATTGTGATCCGCTCCACCCCCCTAATTGGGGTGAAACGGATCATCCATTTAAAATCATCTAATATCAGCTTGGAAAACATTTGGGATGAATAGGATCAGTAAAACGAATTTAAAAAAATATATATTGTCACAAAATGTTGAACAAAAAATAACAACAACAAAATAATGGTTATAATTCATTGAGAAACTAAGGAATTAAAACTTATATTCATTGTAAATAAAAACATGAGATCTTCTAACTAGAAGCGGTGTAAAAATTAAAGCTTTTCTCAATAAACTAGGTAAAAATACAAAAGTTCTAGGTAATAATAATATTATTCAACATTATGGCGATTTATTATACTAGCAGGAAAATGATATCTACCCCTTCTCAACTGTTTTCCTTTGACAATTTGCTTAATCATTTCTGTTTCAACAGTTTGCTTGTCCTCCACATTTGGATAAACAAAATAAACTTCTTTTTTACCAACAACTTTTCTTAAGAAATTGACAGCGAACTGTGTTTCATTTACTTTTCTATCCACTATACCGATAAACATTCGCGGCTTTTTGTTTGTCGAAAAGGACACTAAAACGAAATTTCCTTTCTTGCAATTTTCTATTGGAGCTTCGTTTTCTTCATTTTCCTCGATTTCATTATTTTCTTCAATTTCCTCATTTTCCTGTTCATCTTCTGAAGATGTTCCATCAATAATAGGCTGTTCTATAACCTCATCTCTGTCATTTTCATTGACGAGGTCACGAAAAATCAAATCATCGGGCATCACACTCTTTCCTGGTTCAATATTCATTCGCTTTCCTCGGCCGCGGCTTTCTTTTGCTTTTGGCGTTAGACGGAATTCTTTCATTTGGTCAACAAATGCCTGTGTCCAAGGAGTTTCATCATTCTGTTCAGGTTCCTGCTCAGTAATCTTTTTTAGCACAGCTTCAGGATTGAAGGGCACTATTCCACATGCCCGAAATCCGGAAATAACGTTAGCTGCATTATTTTCACCAACTTTCTCAAAAGCTTTTCTTAGCAGCCTAGGGAATTCAGTTTTTGGAATGACCCCTCTATTTTTCTTTTTCCATTCCTCCAAAACACCTCGCCAAGAACGTTTTAATGGTCGGAAATATGCCACATCGAGTGGCTGGCATAAGTGTGTGGAATTTGGAGGAAGGAGAAGAAATTTGATGTTATTCTCTGCACAGGCTTCTATTACGCTCAGTGTAATGTGACTAGATAAATTGTCACCTATGATGACTTTTGCTTGCTCGCCCGGTAAACGCCGTATGTATGGCAGCAAAATTCTTAAAAACCAGTCCTCGAATGCAACAGAGTCAAACCATCCAGAAATATTCCTGTTATAGGCGGTTCCCGGAATTCCTCCCTCCGTCCAACCAGGATATAAATATTTAGCTTTATAAATTACATAAGGTGGCAGCACAGTGCCATCTCCTGCAGCAGCAACCATTACACTGATAGATGTTTTAGATGTATCCATTATGCGATCTGCATGTTTGACTCCACGTCTTACCACGACTTTTGCACTCCCCGGGTCGTCAGTAAAATTAGTCTCATCATAATTAACTATATGCGAGGCCGGTAATCCCCTAATACTATTTTGCAAATTTTCGAAATAATCTCGAATTGTCGCTCGAGTTATTCCTGCTCTAACACGTTTAATATTTTCAGACATTTTTATTGTTAGCTGCGGATGCCGTTTAAGAAATGCTAAAAACCAGTCATGCCCAGGACGATTATCTTTAAAATATTTATTTACTTTGCCGCTTCTATTTAAAAACGATTGCACTATATTCTTTACATCACGGCCTTGTTGTGGGAATCCCCAATTGGCACACGTAAGTAGGCCTTGAACAAGATGTTGTTCTTCACTGTCAGTTAAAGCTGATTGGCCACCGTATTTTAACAAATTTGTGTGTTTTACATGTCTTTGCAGGGTTGTATATGGCACTGCATAATTTTCAGATGCTCTTCTAAGGGTCATACGGCCGGCCCTCACTTCCCGGACCGCATTATTTAAAAATTCCACACTATAGTTACAATTCCCAGCCGTTCCCAGCTTCTTTTTATACAATCGTGGCATGATCCGCTTCACCCCGCAAATATATGTTTTTTTATTTAACCTGTTGCCCTATAATGATAAATAAATTTATATTCATGAAAAATTTCACAATCTGTTACAAATACCTCAATCATATAAATATCCCCAGCTATTTTACTCTTCTTCCCGTGGGTCAACTTCTGCAGTAGTTTGTTTACACCACTTAAAAAAAAACGTTTAAAACAGGCACGGAACAAGAATATTTTAAGGTTATGTTAAGATGTTTGGCCGGTTCATTATGACTACTTCTACTTCTTGGATGTGTCTACTATCCCGGCAACATAATTTCTGAGACATAATTTCAAATGATGTAAGTGTAGCCACAATTACTTCAAAATAGTTCACGGTGATTCTCTTCCCCCCACTATATCCACTTCACCCCGTTTGACGTACTTATATTGATGTTTCATCTCTATAAGCATTGTAACGAAGTGAATTTTTAGCTCCAAATATTGTTAGTTTTAATTAAAATATAATTATAAATATATGAAACAGGCAGGTAAAATTTAACAAATATTAATTTACTTCAAATTAAGTCTTTTGAACCGCGTCTTTTACGTTTATACATTTTTAAATTATGCCGCGACGAATGCAATAATCCCAATGTTGAATCGCTCACTCCTTATGTAAGAAACCGCACCGACTGCAACGTGAGCCTGCAGCTTTTCCGCTTTTTAACCGTAGTTTGCCGCTTTTAGTTTTGCCTAGCCTGCCTGCTTTAAATTTTGCTTGTAAATATTTATGCTTTATTTTCAGTAATTTATTGTATTGTATTAAATTTTGAATAAAGCCTGTTCTGTTTTTAATCCGAAATTCTGAGTTTTCTTTATGGGTTAATTAGACCCCTGGCTTAACCGTGTCTTCACTGCAGTTACCTGAAGCCTTTATTATCCTGCTAATAGAGTAAAGTGGTGTTTCTACACTCTAAAACAGAAACTGGCGCCCGAGACACTGCTCTAAAAAGCACCGCCGCCCCTCAGGCGTCACAGTAACCTTCTCCGAACTTCCGCCTTACAGCATTTACAAAAATATAACTTACTTGGTGTGCTGTTAGAAAACGAAAGATCCCGTTTTCCTTCCTTATTGAGGCGCAATTTATTAATACTCAACAGGCCCGGACTGGACCTCATTCTGCTACCAGGCAACTTTTTTTGCCGGCCCCACCCCAGCCGATTATTTTGTATCTATGATGAGATATAACAATAATTTTATTATTTGCATATTTTGTATTATACGTGATAAAAATATGAGTGTACTTTATATTAATTTAATATTTGTTTTAAAAAGTGGGTTCTCGGTGCACAGTAGTACAAAAGTAACTTGTTCTGTTCAAATCAGTATGTAGGTCTTAATACTTAAGCAATCGGAAAGCTTTTTTTTGAAATTTTCGTTTTTTAATTGCTTATCGATCTGTCGAGGTAGATTTTCGATTTTTGTGTAAGTATCACTCTATTTCTTAAGTAATCACAATTTATATTTTGAAGCCTTAGTTTGTTGATTCTCTCTCGATCTGTCGAGCTAGATTTTTGAATTTTTGCCACTAACTTTTCAAAAATTTCTTTCTTTGGATATTTTTGTATAGTAAGGGACAAAATCGAAAATCTACCTCAACAGATATCGATAGGCAAAAAGTGAATATTTCAAAAAAAGCTTTCCGATTACGTAATTATTAAGATCTGCAGATTAATTTGAAAAAAAAAGTTATATTTTAATTAAAAAATGTCTCTTTTTTGTGTAAATATCACTATTTATTTTTTAAGTAACCACGACAATTTTTTTTGGAATCTTCGCTTTTTAATAATTGCTTATCGATCTGTCGAGGTAGGTAGATTTTTGCCCATAATTTTTCAATAATTTTCAAAGAAATTTGAAAATTTTTGAAAAGTTAATGGCAAAAATCTAGCTTGACAGACCAATAGTCAATCAATAAACGAAGGTTTTAAAAAAAATTCTCGTGATTACTTATGAAATATTAAATTTTTAGGCAAAAAAGACGTTTTTTGATAAAAATTCAAACTTCTATGGAAAGTTTTTGAAAAATTAGAGGCAAAAATCGAAAATCTACATTGACAGATTGATAGGCAATTAAATAACGAAGATTTAAAAAAATTAACTTTTCAATTGCTTAAGTATTATGACCTGCAGACTGATTTGAACAAAAAAAGTCACTTTTGTCCCACTGTGCGGTTGCCCAGCCGTCCCAGTAAGCCAGCGGCCCACCGGGCATTTGCCCGGCTGCCCACCGCTTCAGTCCGGGCCTGACTCAAAATAGAATATGCGGAGGCTGTAAGAAATTTGAACTTAAATTCGTTACAAGTTAATGGCACCACAGCGTAAGAGTTAAGGTTCAAACAAAATTTTACATTACAAGTAATTACAAGTTCAATGAATTTTTTTTAAAATAATTATTGTTTGTTTATATTTTTCTTAGGAATAAAATACATTTTTCAGTCACCTTCGTTTTATGGAACTAACTATGAACACCGCTATCATCAATGTTACTATTATTGTGGGCTTCTTTAACAGATTCATTACCTTCAATCGCATTGTTACATTTATTATCATCTGAGAGTATTATTAAAAAATCAGTTTCATCATTGAGTGGAAACTCTTCATCGGAATTGTCACTTGTAATACCACTAATGCTTAAACTATTTCCGGAAATTTTTCCGAGGTCACGAATATTTTGAAAATTATCCCGATTCGAGGACAAGGGATAATTTTCTTAAAATATTCGTGACCAAGAAAAGCTTTCCAGGAATAATTTAAATACCTACGTGGGGTATTCGGTAAGAAAATTTCACACCTAAATTAAATTAAAAAATAAATGACAGATTAGATTAGATAATTAGAAACTGGGGTAGACGTCAAAATCGCCACTTTTCGTTCGTTTCTCCTGCTCTGAAAATCTCAGCGAGACCGTGCGATTCGCGATATAGTTCCAAGTTGGATCTTCTACCTTGGGTTTCTTGTCAGAACGGCAGTCCAGCGGCGATTTTTCGTTCGGAAGTAGCGTTTAAAGTTTTTCTGTTTTTATATGCAACTTTCAAAAAATATCCACTATAATTCTCTCCAGGGTATCCCAGCACAAAAGAATTTCCAAAACAATACCTGCGTTACCATGGTAACCGAACAAAACCAAACTTCTGATTGGTTAGAAGATGCTGGTGTGAAATTTTCTTGTGAAACCATTAGATACTCTATATAATGTTCTCTCATTGTCTGAATCACTGCCTGAGTCCAAGAACAATGCTTTCTTTTTTCATCATTCTTGCGCAATTCAGTGCCAGTCTTAATTCGTGCCATTATGGCCACAAAAACAAAACAATTTGTATAAGCATCCTTGTTACAACTAAACAATGTCTTACAGTTGATGTGCTCCGGCTAGTTTGCACTTACCAATAACAGAAACTTTATGGTAAAACAACTTGAGTTTACCGACCAGAGCAATAATACGGTTGACAACTGCGTAACTTCCCAGTACAATTGGTAAAGACAAAGATGTATAAACAAGTGTACGTGACCACAGACGAGCCATTTTCGGTCCGGACTGCATTTAAAAGCATCTGGCAGTTGCCGCATAATCCATCGGTCACCGATTTCCGGTATCTTGCGGCTGCTGTCATGCCAGAGCTACACATAACATGACGTTTATATAATGTCTATAAACGTTACGCCGAATCCTCCTCACTTCAATATAACTTTGCCAAAGTGTCGGCACCACTACTTTTCTTCCTAAAATGTTGATAAAGCTTATTTATATTGATCTTGTTTGTTAGAATAATCTATCTCAGTTAAAGTGATCGCTAGAAAAAATCATAACATTTTGTTGAGTTGCCTCATACTAATAAAACAATGCCTTGCAATTACGTGTGTTTTTATTTACGTGCGGCAACATTTTCAAAATCAGATTTTAAATGGTCATTAAACTACAATGACATTGATGCTTAACTAGGCAAGCATGGAGCGTGCATTTAATTAAGCAGATTTAGGCATTCATTAACAGGCTTATATCACGTAAAAGGATAATGATGATAGTATGACAAGCTTCTCATTAAATTGCTTGTAGCCTCATCATTAGTAAATAGGACTCCAGGATGTCATCAGTGTTTCTTTTAAAAGTAAAAGCATCCATCGGGCTAATGTCAATTTCTTCTATACGTACATTATTTTATATTTTATAACCTAAGCTGATTACAGTATAGAAACGTTATAGAGAAATGCAATAAGACCAACGGGACAGTATATTTAGTATATTAGTGTATTTTTAAACCATTAAGTTACACCGAAAAAAATTATATCAGTAAAATAAATATAGTTAAATTTCATTCAAATTGTAGATTTTTTTTTGAGTTGATTTTTGTGAAATGTGTATGTACAGCGTTAGTTTTATAAATGTAAACCCCCCCATTTTTATTTTTATTTTTGACCGATTCGAAAAATTAAAAAACTGGCCTTACACGGTTTTTTACGTAGATTCCACTTCTGCTAACAAATTGGCAATAGCTTTTTAAATATACAGGGTGCGCAAAAAAGTTAGGTTTTTTTAAATGGAACACCTTGTATATTTTGACAAATTTGAATTCCTCCAATCATTCTGATTACTAATATATACACATATTGTATAATCGCATTACTGGTTTTTGAGTTATTTTCACTTTATTATGGATACGTTGAAACAAAAGCGTTATTTTTTAAATTCACACAATAAATCAATAAATGGAATGAATCAAAAACAAAACAAAATATATGAATTATTAAAACAAATTATATAACATTTTCAATATAACCAACCACTATTAACTTCGATAGATTTCAAACCACGTTTAATAAAATTCGAACGAATTTTTCGAAGGAAAAGTGCTGCATCCAAATTTACCAAAGTTATATTTTTTACAATTTGATTTTTTTATTGTTTAAAATTTTCCACTGGTTCACTGTAAATTTTTTCTTTGAACGTTCCCCAAAGAAAATAATCTAATGGATTAAGGTCTGGACTACGTTCGAATTTTATTAAACGTTGTTTGAAATGTATCGAAGTTAATGTTGAAAATGTTACGTAATTTGTTTTAATAATTCATATATTTTGTTTTGTTTTTGATTTATTCCATTTATTGATTTATTGTGTGAATTTAAAAAATAACGCTTTTGTTTCAACGTATCCATAATAAAGTGAAAATAACTCAAAAACCAGTAATGCGATTATACAATATGTGTATATTTATATTAGTAATCAGAATGATTGGAGGAATTCAAATTTGTCAAAATATACAGAGTGTTCCATTTGAAAAAACCTAACTTTTTTGCGCACCCTGTTATTTAAAACGCTATTGCCAATCCGTTAGCAGAAGTGGAATCTACGTAAAAAAACGTGTAAGGCCAGTTTTTTATTTTTCGAGTCGGTCAAAAATAAAAATAAAAATGGGGGTTTACATTTATAAAACTAACCCTGTACCTATTTGTGTGCAGTGTTTATTATCTCATGTAAATACGAAAATTTTTAGTTTAAACGTCATCAGTATCAGTTTCAAGTCCATTGAGTATATGGCAATGAAATTAAATTATCGCCGTTTTGAGTCCATGCACTAGTTTGGATTTGTTCACACTAATTCCATAATCATAGACAGCAACCACTTATACTGATTTTGCGAGAAAAAGCATACAAAATATGAAGACAATATGGTTTCCCCTTCCTTTTTTTTTTGAATTTATTACCACATTTCTTCAAATTCCTATCCAAAAAATGGATGTATCATAAAAATATTCAAATTAACCAGTTTAAAACTAGTTATAAAAAATATTGAATATTTTAAGGTCGAATAATCAAGAAGCTACTAATGCTCAAATTATATTTATTTTAACGATAAACACTCAAACAAAAGCAAGTAATATTCTTCAATGTTTTATATAACCACTGCTCACAAAGTTTACGAAAAGTTTACTTTTATTGGGATGAGGAACTAAAGCCAGGTAAAATTTGAAGTATCAGGTATTTAATTTATTGATGGGTTCTACAATTAACTTCTTCGTGATACGTCACGACCTAGAGAGAAAAGTTTTTCAATATACTTATTTGATTTTGCCAGACGACATCTCGAGAACGAAAGAGGCTCTTGAAATGAACCTCTCCCTGTTATATATGGCAATTCATTAGTTTAAGAGCACCATACCGGATTCATTTTCAGGCCTTGTGAATTATAAATTAGTTTACTTAGTACATTATTACTAACTATAATAACTGAACTTTTAAAAAATATTAAACTGAAATTTCATGACTCTTTTTATTTATTCATTTTTTTTTATTGAATGTTAGTTCACGACTTATTGCTTATTGCACTGTATGGGTGGGTGCCTTGAGCGTGAGAAGATGCAGCTATTTATTCTAAGTATCTATTTTCTGATAGACATTCTAATAGCAGAGATGCAACTTCTGCTGAACATTTTAATAGAAAAGACTTGCCAACATTACGACGATAATCCAAACAAGTAAACTCATAAAAGTAGTGTCGCCAGCACTTGTTTGGATCGATTTTAAATTAAATTCCAGGATTTCAGTGCTTTAGGGGCAGACATGATTTCGTTAGCTGCCGAAAAAAAGTAATAGGATTTGACATGACCAGAATAATAAAAATCGATACTTAAACACATATAATCTCCGTTATTCTCGAATTCGCCTTGTGCAAAAAGTTATACATTTCAAGACAACGTACACGCTTAGTATCCAAATAGTATTAATTTCTTCTTACAAAAAAATTCCCATGACGCTGTAAATAATGTTAAAAAATGTCATTTTTAAACAGAAATGTGTTATATTGGTAGCAAGGATGACTAGACATATCTTGACATATATATTCGTGGAAAGCTCATATTTTTTCCTATTTTCTAAAGTCAAAGCCAACTATGGTGTCCATTTGAAATAACAAAGTTAGCTTTGATATCAAACAATCGAAAAGCGATATATTTTTTTGGGAAATGCATCTTATTCTACGTCAAAAAGTGCCTGTAGAAAGTTTTTATCTTTTGAAAAATATCCACAAATAAAAAAGTAGACAGTTTTTCGGAATCTGTAAAATGTCAATTTTTGCCGACATCTTGGAAACGGTTAGAGATATCGAATTGTGGTTTTTACCAATCGGCGTTTCACAAAAATCGAGCTCTAGACTCATATGTAAATATTGGTTTTATAATATTGAAAAATCAATATTAACTTACATTAGTAATGTTCTTTGTAGGCAATATTGCTCAACCAATATATATCCATAAAAATAAATGTTAGATTTACAATATTGGAAAAACAGTATTTAACCTACATTGGTTATTATTAAATTATTATTATTTATTAAAAAGTTGAAGGAATTTTTATGAAAATATTTGCATTTTCTGTATTGTATAGCGATCACATTTTTTATTGGTACAATATCGTCTTTTTTTACATTGAGTCAACTTTTTAACAATAATAAACCAATATTGGCCCAATGGATAATAAGTTTTGAACCAATATATAATTTCTAATAATAATTATGTTTAAATACATTATTATACAATATGTTTAAACAAGGTTGAGCCAATATAGCGAAATATTCACATTTTTTATTGGTTCAATATTGGCTATTTTGAGTTTGTCAATATTCAAATTTAATATGTTGCCAATATAGTTTTACTACTTTTGGCCATTAGCCCAATTTGTATATTAAATGTTAAGTCCAATACTTAATTTTATAAATTGGTTTTTATTTGAATTAAATATTATATAATATAGTTTTTAAATATCTCCCAATAAAGTTTAACCATTTTTTAATCCATATTGTAAAATGTTCACATTTATTATTGGCTCAATATTGTCTATTTTGAAGTTAACAATATTTAAATTTAATATGTTGCTAATATAGTTTTACGACTTTAAGCTAGTTAGCCCAAGTTGTATATTGAATATTGGGTCAATATTTAATTTTAAAGATTGGTTTATATATGATTTAAATATTATACAATATAGTTTAATATCTCCCAATAAAGTTTAACCATTATTGAATCAGTATAGCGAAATCTACACATTTTTTTTTACATTGCGGCAACATTTTAACAATATTAAACCAATATCGGCCCGATATTAGTGTTCTTACCTATTAGCCACCCCCCTACAGAGTTTATTTGAAGAAATTACAGAAAAATTTTATATACAGAAGTTTCAGTATTTTTCCTGAATTTTAATAATCTGTCAATAAAACAAATAAATGACAATCGTAAAATCCTATAAACTGACAAGTTTTTTTAATGGATCACCCTATACCTATATTATTATATTTTCAAAATCCTTATAATTTTCTGATTTCAAAAACATATAATCTATGTATGTTACAGGTCTATATTTAAACTATCCGTTCTCCAGTTATTCAAAATAAAAACGTGTGTAAAAACATAATACTGTCTATTTTAACCCATGGATTATTAAGAGAGAACGGATACTCTAAATATAGACTTATGTATTATACCAACCAGCCAAAGAAATGCTAATTTAAAAAAAAAACACTATAGGGCCCACATCAAACATTTGAAAAGATATGGTAAAAATTTCGGCTACTATAATTTACCATAGCGGAAGTTATTAATTTTCAAATATGGCTTCATCTTTGTAGATGATTTCAACAAAATCGAAATATTTCTAAAACCATTAATTTTAGAGATAGGGAATGCTAATGAAAATTATCTCTAAATAATGAGGAGATTTAAAATTTGGCATAAAAAATATAGCATTCCATTTAAAATGAGGAAGTTGACGTCGACTTCCGGTATAAGCGGAAGTGCTACCCATATGTATAAATTTTCAGGTCCAAATTATTTGCGGTTTCCCAGAAACGTCTAATGGCCTATTAGACGTTTCCCAGAAACGTCTAATGGCCTATTAGACGTGAAGCACCCTGTATAGAATATTGTTTAGAATCAATTTCCGAGTGTTTTAGCCTAGCCATTTTAATAAAATATCTGCACAATAGCCGAGAGTGACGCGTACATGATTTTTCTTTGTCGAGTCGAACATCACATCACTTTAAAAATACTACTACCACTTGTGTTGCATTTATTTTTCCATCATAACGTAATAAAGTGTCGAGAAATATACCGTCGTTAATTTTGGTTAGTTAACATGCAATTCTCGTCTGGTATAATATGATGTAAAAATTAGAATGGCAAAGTACAGCCATAATTTATCCGAGTTAATTTTTAATTGCTCTTTTATTCACATTAAGGGCTGTGTATAAAGTTTCGAAATTGGTCGTTAAAGTTAATTTTAAATCGCAGAATAATTACTTATAAAGTTGTAAACCGAAATCTCCGAAGTTTAACCAATGCTTATTTAAATAGTTTCACTCATCCTCAATGAATTGTCTTTAATTAGTTTAGCGAAAATTGTACCTCGGGGGATAAATTATGTCGCACTGATTTTAATGCGAGAGATTTGGCTGATTAGGCGAATTATTTATTAACTGTTGAAATATAAAAATGTTTGCCTTGTTTTTTAGTCTAAACGTTGTTAAAACCTTTTGAAATACATTTAAAATAATTTTTTTTGTCATCATTTTCATTAATTATTTAATAATAATTTTTAGAAAATAGTATATATATAAAATATAGTCTTATATTTGTATTCTTGATTGGAAAAAAAATATGAAATAAATCGTTTTGTATATGATATTGTATAACAATCGCGCGTTCACCTCTACGTCTATGTGCTGAATCATATTTAGGTATGAATATAATAAAAGAACACAGGAGTTAGAGAGAAATAAATATCAAATCTGCGTTGCGTCTTTCTTTGGCAATGGACATAAATCTGTCATCGAATCCATTTTAGATTGATATTTATCGTCCACTTATATTAAGTTCTACTATACAGTGGCTGTAAAAACGTATTTTTATTTTATTTCTCCGATAATAACATAATTTTGTAGCTGTCGTTAAAATGGTGAAAATAAATCATAGACGAGTACTTAAATACGATAATATAATATAATAAAATTATTTATCGGAATATGCAACAATTCCTTTGTCTGGTAACCTTGTAATTTATTTATTAAGTCACAGGAGGAAAATCAAAACAATTATTCGGTCCAAACCACTCCTTGTGTGCAACAATTTCGAATCATAATAATCAAAAGTACTTACTAATAATGAATGTTATTTTGGAGACGCTTATCTAGAGTCCAAAGCAGAAGATGCGTTGCTCCTCCAAATTTCAATAAGACAACCGATGTATCTAGAGAAAATAGAGCGTTAACGTCGTGTATTGTTTAATTCCCACAAGGACCACTAACCGTGAAAATCTTCAATGAAGTCTGTCATTGAGTTCAAATATAATATTACTTGCAAGAACCATCTGGTTATGTCATGAAAGGCGTAGATATAATTATCTCTGATTTAATTATAACATGAATAGCACTTTAGCCGAGGATAATAGATTATTATTCCTTACAAGGATTAGAGGTGCATGTGAAAACAGATTTGCTGTGATAAATATTCATGTCATACGAGTATAAACACACTTTATATACCGGTAGGAAGTGGGGCTATAACTTAAGGGTTGCCTCTATCCTCTATTTGTGTTAAGGATTGTCCAATTCCAGACGCTCCTAGGAACCTATTTGCATATGTCATTAAGGAAAGCTGCGCAAATCGGGAAATATAAACAAAAGTTTCAAGCTTAAACAAGCTGAATTTTTACTGTGTAATAAGAAAGTAAATGGTAAAAAAATTGGGTTACTTTTTGGAAGCAAAAGTTCAGTTTCTGGTAAAGCATTGAGACAAAAAGTTTAAATTTTTTTTTCAGTGAAAACTTCAAGTGATCACTTTGCACAAAATATATAAATGTAACATCAACCCCTCTACTCCAACTACCCCTTTGCTACAACTAATATTTTTACCCATAAATATATTAGTCCTTGGCGTAAAGTAATAAAATTGAGGTTCGTGTGCTCCTTGATGAAGGAGTATAGGGAATGATACCATCCGTTTGAGAAAAATATGTAGATTATGAATCGCGATGGTTGCCATCTCATAGCCGCGACCGATTTTTTTTTTAGGGGGTCTTGTACAATATAAATAGAAAAATTCGATTTGATTCGATTATTTACTGATTTTTATTTTTTTTTTATGTGTGTACACATAATAATAGTATATTAAAGTATAAGTGGATTTTAAGATTTAAAACACGCGCGATTTTTCGAGCACGACGGCGGCGCAGCGAAATAGAGCAAGTATTTTAAAGACCAGTTATCCACGAATACTTTACGCTATTTTTTTTATTGGTACACTTTGAAATCATAAATAATTACTAAAAAAATGTAAATAAGAACTAATAATGTAAAATACCTTTAGTTGTCATCGAAATGAGAAAAACAAAAATTAATTTGCAATCTGTCATATACGATTGATTGTTGTCATCACAGTTAAAGTTTTTAAAACATTTGTCAGTAATATTTTATTTGACGTTGCAAGGTACTTCTGTCAGATCAATAATAAAAAAGTTGACATTTACACTTCACGTTTCTCGGATTATTGAAGTTGCCATGGTAACTTTAAAACACCCGCGTTTTTTGTAGTTGAATTTTGCTAGAAAAAGCACACAATATTTGTATTTATACAAAAGTAAAAAAACTCTTCTAAAATTAAATTAAACAAAATAAACAAATTTTGAATAAAAACAATTAATACATAACACATCTAAAATCTTATGGGGAAAAATAATACAAAACAAACTAGAACAAATTTTCAAATTTCCACCACCAACCTCAACACATTTTTTTGCATGTAACTGTAAATTATTTATACCATCTATCATAAGTTACTTCAGTGGACTCCTCTTCTATGCGTTTCTTTTAATTCTTCTCTGGTTGCAACTTCGGTAGCATACACTTTTTGTTTTAAATAGGAGTTAGATCTGGGAACCTTACAGGCCAGCACGATGGTACATCTCCTTACAACCTAAGAGAGAGAGGGTGCAGCATTTAAATGATCATTACCCCAATAGGCGAATTAGTCGTAATGGCCCAATTTCCTGGCCTGCAAGGTCCCCAGATTTGACTTCAGTAGACTATTTTTTATAGGGCTATTTAAAGGTAAAAAGTGTATATATGCTACCTATAACCGAAGTTGCAACCAGAGAAGAATATAGAATGCATAGAAGAGGATGCACTGAACTGAAGAATAATTCACGTATGATCAGAGATGCTATAAAAAAAATGTATGTGCAAGAAAATGTATTGAGGTTGGTGGTGAACGTTTGGAAATTTGTTGTAGTTTGTTTTGTATTATTTTTGTCCATTGGATTTTAGATGTGTTATTGTAATTTGTATTAATTGTATTTATTTAAAACTTGTTATGTGTTTAATTTAATTTTAGATGCGTTATTTTACTCTTGTATAATTACTAATATTGTGTATTTATTCTAACAAAATTCATTTGTGGTTTTTAATCTTTTTTGTTTGTAAATATAAAAAATACTACATAAATTTAACAAAAAGATCCGACCCTAATATTTAATGAATTATAGTATTTTAAGTTAAATTCTAACAATAGGCAGTAAAATAAAATATTTTCACACACTATTAAAGTCGCCCATATACAGGGTGTCCCGAAATAACGTGAAACCCCTTAAGGGTAGATTCCTCATCAAAAAATAAGTAGTCTTTTATATACAGTAAGGTCGAAAACGGCCTCCTTAAGCCGCTAGACCTCCTCAAAGGGGGGCAGCAAAAAGTGATTTTTTGGCAGATTTGATTCATGACATTATGGTAACAGTGACACATGCCTACTTATTCTTTTTGTATCAAACTCCGTTTTCAATTTAACAGAAACGGCTATTATGCAAGGGGTCAGAAAATATTTTTTTATTTGAAATTGATGAGATTCACGATAAATTTTCAAGAGTTGAAAGTAGTAGAATACATGTGGCTTTCTGAAAAAAATTTAATTTGAAAAAAAAATTCATCTGTTTAAAAGTTCTGACTAAAAATTCAATAGGGGTTGTTTATTTAACTTAATTAAAAAGTAAGTAGAAAAATAAAAATGCATTGAAAAGAAGACCTTCCATAAGTACAAAGTCGTACCCAAATTTCATTCCGCCAACTTTAGTCACTTTCGAGAAAAAAAAATAAAATCACTTTTTGGTGCCCCCCTTTGAGGAGGTTTAGCGGCTCAAGGAGGCCGTTTTCGACCTTACTGTACATAAAAGACTATACTTATTTTTTGACGAGAAATCTACCTTTAAGAGGACATTATTTCGGGACACCCTGTATATTGTTTTTGTTGCAGGAGGACACGTAAATATTTCTAAAATGGACTTATCGTGAAACGTACCTGTTAATTCTTGAACCATTAAATATGTAAAAAACTAAATACGTGGTTTATGTACACTATTAGTGTACTTTAAAAGTTACCATTGAAAACTGCCAAAATCCATATAAAGGGTGATGTTTTTAGGTAACTTCCCCTACTAAAAATATTTGCCCTCGGCACTGTTAACTTTTTCTTTTGTTCACTGAATGATATAAACATCCATTAGTGAAACACATCTGCCAGATTTGGTTCAATTCCGTGAAGCCATTAAAAAAATATGGCCGATTGAAATTTTTCCAAAAAATAGAAAACATGCTATATATCAGAAACGAGGGGCATTGGGGGATGAAATAAGGGTCATTCTGAAACCGCCTTGGACTTCTCTACTTCCCACTAGCGTATGACCAGTCACTCAGGAAAGACCCTGTATTTATAGCACAATGAAATCTTTTTATAATTATCATATTACCATATTCTGAATTACATCCCAACATGAAACGTCTGATAAAATTGCAGAAAATCAGTATTACATTTTAACTCAGAATATCATTATATGACTGATGGTCGAAATGGTAGCGTATCTGCCTCTCACCCAAAAGTCCCGGGTTCGATTCCCGGTCGTGGCAATGGGAAATACTGTGAGAGGGATTTTTCCATTATACACGGATATTGGATGTGTGTCCCTTGTCTTTAAATTGTAGCCCCTTCCCGCACAAGGCTCCTAGAGCCTTCTGGGATAAAGGGGGTCGTAATTACATGTGGTGTATTTATTTATTTATTTATTTATCATTGGCTGTGTATGGCCATTAACTAGAGTTAGTAGTAATGCATCACAACAAAAATATGACAGATGAAAGTGTTAATTATTTTTTTAAATTTTTTTAACACAAAACCCCCTAAAAAAAAATCCGGTCGCGCCTATGAGGTAGTAACCATCATGATTCGTAATCTATAAATTTTTCTGAAAACAACGGTACCACCCACTATACTCCTTCATCAAAGAACACACGAGATTACTTTACGCCAAGCACTATATTAAAGATCAAGGTTTTTTTCTAGTGGTACAATAAATATTTTCCAAGTGAGCTTTTATTTTAAGTAACAATTTTTATGAAATATTTTCTGCAATATTTTGTTTATTGAATTATTATTTTCATTCATTGAATATTGAGACACCCCAGCCCTGGGCTGCCTCATTACGCGCATTTTTCCTAAATTTATAATATTTTATTCCATTTTCAGTAAATGTTATGAGATTTCGGTGAAATATAATACGTTATATTTTAAATAACTCGGTTCATCCTAACTTTAAAAAGTCTAAAAGTCGACGATAATCGAGCTACAACCGCAAAGGAATGCAGAAATTAATCTTGCTAAATAAACAGAACCTATCTATCTTCACGGGAAATTATGCCAACCTTAGTCTCGGTTAGTAATCCAATGCCCTGCCACACATCTGGCACCAGTAGAACGAGGTCCCAAGCTCTTGGCGTGGGAATGTAAAAGCTAATCTTCTATTATGTAAACAAAACCTATGTCCACGGGAAACTAGCCACTATACAGCCGGAGACTCAGGTCATAATCTAATGCCGGGACACCTATGCCTTCTTTGTTGGCTTCACGCGAAATAGATAATACGTCACAGGGAAAGAGCATATAAATACGGAACCCAAAACCGCAATCGAGGAGACTTCCCAAGACTCCATAGTGACTAGTTGAGTCGTGATTCGACACCTGTCACGCTTCTTCATAAAATTCCTATCGAGGAGACGGACTTAAAACCCTGTTGTGACAAGCTGGTATCGTGAATCGACACCGCACCCACTTTTCCCTCTATACGACGCATCGTATTTAAGTAAAACCGAATTTACCGTACGCGACGACGTTTCCATTCACGTATAATCTGTATGCATCTTAGAAGTATAGTCCGCGGGGCGCCACCAGGCGTCACGACGCCGTTATCAAATATGAGTTCCAGCGAAGAACCGGTTGGGGAATCCGGGGGAGAGGTTATCTCTAATTTCACCGTAATTCCGAGACTAGGTAAGACATACCCATTAACGTATTCAATATTAACTTCACGAAGTAAAAATGACAAATTACGACTCTATCCATTTATCGGGGCTGTGGTACTATTTTACGGTTTTACTAGTTATGTCTGTTCATTTAAATCATATTTAAGGGAATTTATTACCTACTTAACCATCTGTTATCTGGGCAGTTATGCTAAATGTTGCATAGTATTAACACCAGTTATCCCTTGTACCTTCATTGCATGTACGAGTGATGATGGTCGAGCTGTCGAGTTTTACAAGCCTCCACCACGCTTTTGAAATATGCCATCGGGATTATTGCTGACCGACCCTTTGGGGTTAACCATGAGCGTCCTTTAGCGGTAATCTCGGTGGTACTCCGTCTAATGTATTTATGGCCAAAGTATCTGTACACTTTCACTATGTTCCTTCATGTCTACATACACTATATAAATCTACGATTGGCAATAAGTGTTTACCTTGGTTTCCTACTGATGGGGGTACTCACAACGTCAATAAACGAGAGACAGTTGTCTTTCACAATAAATACAGAAACAGTTGTTTCGTATTTGCGACGAGTTATGTAACCTAAAGAATCATAGTAAGACTGTCAGCGACAAAGGCTCGATAATAAAAAGCGAGACTTGTTTTACTTATCAGACGATTGTGTCACTGGTCATCCAATGAAATCGTACGAGAGGGGTTCCTCTCCGCCTATGGCGAAGTTTTGTCATTGGCACATCTGCCCAGGTCTTATATAAATCATTCATGACAGTTGTCTCTAAATGCAAATAAATTTGTTTAACTATTTCGGGAGTATTCATTCACTAATCGTTTTTCTTTCAGAAGGTAAATTAAAGGGTTCTTAAATATCAGATTTAAGTTTACCTGTGTTTTAACTTAAGTGAATTATATAGTAATTAAATAATATCAAACTTTATAAAAAGAATCTAAGTAAAAGCTACAACCACAACGTAGTTTGGGTCCTACCACTTTAAAACTAGACGATCACATTAAAAGGCCAAATTCGTATGTTCTTTTTCTACGGAAAGAAATTAATAAACATACGAGGGGGGTATGGGGTGTCACAATATGATAATTTCAAACAATTATTATTATAATATCATTAAACAGTTTCTATTTACTAAATAAAATCTTTAAGTTTGTAAATCAAAGCGATAAACGTTTATTTTGCAACTAAAAATTTATTGTGTCTGAAGCAATTTAAATCTAGAACAATGCGTGTGCATACTTTACAGTCCTTTTAAATGAACCAATCAGTTAACTAAATCTTCTCCCATTAAATTAAATCTGTCTAAGGGTGTTTAAATGTTCACCAAACGAATTAAAAGCAATTTCAAGAATGTATAAAACTATTTAAGTAGAAATCAGTTAAACTTCCGAGATTTAGTAATTATTCTACACTTTAGAATGAAGTTTAATAGCCAATTTGGCAACTTTATTAATTGTTTTAAGTGCCTTATCGTCTGAAGATTTCGGAACCGATTGAATCTAATTCTTATCTTAATAAATAATTGTAAAGGTAAATCAGCGGACTGAGAAAGTAACCCTTCCGATTAAATTATTTGTTTATTCCGACAAGTACTCAGATTTCATTGGCTCGATACAAATCAGAACGTCGATGAAAGCAGCAATAACTCCATATGCCCTCTATTATTGAAACTCATAACTTATGTGATGAATATTGGTTATTTCCGATTAAATCGTTTGTAATATTAATTGGAATTAAAGGTGATGACGGGCATGCTCCGCATTCGATGTAACTACCTATTGAGTTAAATTTCCATTTCAGTTTTCAACTACGTTTCAAATAAAGTTTAGTTTGTGTATTTGTATAATACTGGGACACCTGAGGATTCAGATTATTATTTAAGTACCGGTTTTCATTATCAAGACGACTATGATTAAAAGTAAAGCAGCTTTAAGTTGACGTTTTTTTTTTTGGTCACTTTGCTAAAGAAATAAAAAAAATGGAAAAATAACGGTGTTAAAAATTATTTTTTTTAAGATTTTAGAATTAAGAAAACAAGTATTACCAAAATTGAGTGAACTTTCGTTTACTGTAATGCTGCTCCAAACCTAAAAACAATAAAACTGAAATGTAGCCACTGAAGGAGTAAAATTGAAGTTTTTTTAGTATATCTTTTTACAGAAATACTGCATACCAATTTACATAATTTATTCCTGTTAGTTTCCACACTGCATACATGTTTACATGTTATGAGTAAATTCAATAAATCCTGTTTACAAACATAATAAAACATTTTTCATTTATTGCTATTGCAACTACCAATGACAATATTTATTTTAAATGCGCTTTAGGGTACTATATTGGAATATAAACAAAATATTCACTATCCATAATATCACACGCTGGATAAACATTTTTAGATTGAAACTTTGAAACATAAATTTATTTATTGAACAATATAAATGAAACATTGCCGTATTTCAATTTCATAATAACAAACGAATGTAAATGTATATGTAGTTCAATTAGCAGTGATGATGATTTACAGTATAGAGCCTATGACATTTTTTCACCTTCATGTATATTTCACGTCATTAAAAATTCGAAGTGAAAATATTTTTTAGTACACAATTAGGCGTTTGAATAATAATTATTTTCTTCTTTTTGTCCTATAACATTTGACTTCAATTGTGTATATTATGGCACGCTAACTATAACATTGTCCGATGTCCATCATTAATGTGCAAAGCCTCTAGGCTGTTCTCAACCCAAATTATGTGTACAAAGACGACGTCCAACAATGTTTGACTTCACTCTATCAATATACATAGTCGTATTGCTACTGCCTTAGTAAATTCATCGCATCCCATTAAGCTCCTTAAAATTAGTTAGGATATGTGGACCAGTGCCTTAAATTAATATACGTCAACGGAAAACTAAATTTGCCATTAAGATAATGTAAAATATACAATTATAAATATACATATATACTTATAAACGGTACATTGTTGAGCCCAATATATCAATAGGTCGCTGTTGATCCCGCCCTTTGGAACCAAGAAAGATGAGTAAATTTTATCGCATTTTTGATCTTCTTTAAAGGCACCATTACTGAGCCTAACGTTGTTGCTATAGCATTGGTGTATGATATTAAATTTTACTTGCTAGTCTAATCGAGATATACACGAAGATGGGAACAGCGCGTTGTTGAGCCCATCTTAATAGGTGTCCTAAGACCATATTTAACCAAATGGTGATGGTACACCTACACCTCGATACGTTGTTGAGTCCGAGCCCGGGCTCAACAGTGTCATTTTGGGCTTCACAATGACCGTTTATACACGGTGTCCCGATTTTAAACCGACAAACTTCGGGTACAGAAAGTTCACATGAAATTATGACATACCCCTTCTAACATTTCTTCTCTCTCGAGCCTCCTAACGGAGATACAGGGTGTTGAAAATTCAATTTATTTTTTGTTTTTCTTTAATAACTTCCACAATATTAAAGATAGGGAAACCAAACTTGGTACACAGAGTTAGGTTGTGAGGGTCTATCTTTGCTATGGTTCAAAGTTGAACTGAGGCGCGCCAGTGGCGTGCGGTGTGGTCACGTCGACATAATTTTAAGCAAAAAAGTATGTGCACTAAATTTTTTCGCAATTCTGATTAGATTTTCATAATTTACGGTTAATTTTCTAAACAAACTTGCTCATGTAAAATTTTGACTGAGGCATTAGTTTTCGAGATATTTGCGTCTGAACAAAACGATGCACCAAAAACACAATTAATTAATTAAGATAGCCCTTTCAAAATTATTTTCAATCTGATTTTCGAAGGGATATACTGAACTGAACTGTCAATTTAATGTTTTTAATGTTTTTCTTCTTTTGCAATGAGGCGTTTTTAAGGCCTTTTGCAAGTCAATATTATTTCTGTCAAAAGAAAAATTTGTTTGTTACGAAATTACATAAACAAATTATTAACATCCAAATATAAAAAAATCAACACCCCGTGTTTCCGTTAGGAATGGCTATAGAGAAATTTTAGAAGGGATATGTCGTGATTTCATCAGAACTATTCCCGACATGATAATTGTGTTTTTGGTGCATCGTTTTGTTCAGACGCAAATATCTCGAAAACTAATGCCTCAGTCAAAATTTTACATAAGCAAGTTTTTTTAGAAAATTAACCGTAAATTATGAAAATCAAATCAGAATTCCGAAAAAAATTAGTGCACATACTTTTTTCCTTAAAATTATGTCGACGTGACCACACCGCACGCCACTGGCGCGCCTCAGTTCAACTCTGAACCATAGCAAAGATGGTACCCTCACAACCTAACTATGTGTAGCAAGTTTGGTTTCCCTATCTTTAATATTGTAGAAGTTATTAAAGAAAAACAAAAAATAAATTGAATTTTCAACACCCTGTATCTCCGTTAGGAGGCTCGATAGAGAAGAAATGTTAGAAGGGGTGTGTCATAATTTCATGTGAACTTTCTGTACCCGAAGTTTGTCGGTTTAAAATCGGGACACCCTGTATATTAAGATGACTTTTGAACAAAATTATATATAAAGTTATAAACAGAGTCCGTTCAATATATAAACGGTCATTGTGAAGCCCAAAATGGCACTGTTAAGCCCGGGTACGGGCTCGACAACGTATGGAGGTGTATGCCATCACCATTTGGTTAAATATGGTCATAGGACACCTTTTATAAGGTGGGCTTAACAACGCACTGTTCCCATCTTCGTGTGTATCTCGATTAGACTAGCAGGCAAAATTTGGTGGTGATCGTCTTCTAATTTATATTGGTCCGTCAGGATTTCGATTAGGTGCTTCGAAGTTTGTGACTAGTTGACTGTGTGATTACCGACCTGATTCAGAACATGATCATAGAGATAATCTAGCGTATACTCTTACCCCTGATAACTTTATACAATCCGTCAACTTATTTTTCCTTCCTTCTATTCTTCTCCATAAGGTAGAGTAGTCGATATTTTTGTTTTCAATCATCTTAAACGTCCATTACACTGCACTGCTAACTTGTACTTTGCATGATAAAGTGGGACACGATTGCCTCCCTTTTTATCCTCGAGGGAAAGGTCTCTAAGACCGTTGTGGGTGTCGTCCTTAATATGTCTTTTATCCTTAGACACGCAAGTTTTTGACCCTTGCTAGTCTTCAGGATGTAGTATTTCCGTTTACCAGACCACTGATTTATGTTTTAAGCTAGGTCCGATGACAGTGTACAACCAATTTTAGGATGAAGCCCTAGTTTCTACCCCACCACTTTTCGTACCTGCTATAAGTTTGCTGATGATTTTTTATTTTAAAAATTAGCGATGGTCAAAGGTTTGTTATTTTATATAGAAAATTTAAATGCAAATATAGGTGAGGTATTTTTAAAAAACTAAGGAAGATATAACATGCTGCTGTTGTTCTGTGTGTGAACCAACAAATGACTTTGTTAAAAAAATTTGATGGACCTATTTGGGACGTTTCGTTGCATTAGCATAATGCAGTTTTCGTGTCAACTGATATCATTGTTGGAGCATCATGCTTGAAAATGTTGTGCGAAACTTGCATTCTCTAATGGATTAGAGGCATCGCTTAGAAAATGTTGAAAGTAGCTACAACTTTTTTATTGCACCGCTAAAAGCATTTTATCAAGGTCTCTTTAGTGGATTTGAGAGTAAAAAGTAAATGGTTTAATCCGTGGCATACTTCTATATAAAAAATTATATAAGTGTTGGGAAGTTTTAAAAAATATCTGTATTTATGCACGATAATTTCATCGGTTCGAATGATTTAATATATTGCAGAGCATTCTGCGCGATGTAATCTATCAGCGTTTTCCTTATAACTTCTTAGCACTTCGTTTATCTGTCGTAGGACCGGTTCAACAACTTCAACGTCCTGGCATACAAGATACTGGAATAACTAATAGCAGGAGTTGAGGCAAGTACGATTTCTTCGCCCTTCAACAAACCAGTCCGGCATCTGCTGTCATTCGTTGAATCATGAGTTAAAAACTTATGCTAGCAAGGCAGCAAGGAGAGTGAGTGAAAGAAAAGTTCTCCCAACACAAATTGTTAATACCTGAAGCAGCTAGTGTTAATAATAACAAGAATTTATTTAATTTTCTACTCACTGATCGCCACGAGTAGGTGGGTTATGTAAATCTCCATAAGAGGAAAATTGGGACTTTCTTTATCTGATTTTACCCCTTCCACTTCCACTAGCTCCGCCCAGTTAGCCAATGAGATGTCCCACTCCAGCTAAGCTCCACCCAGTGAAGCTCCACCTACTCCAGCAAATCAGAAAGAGCTCCACCCCACTCAGGTTTCAGCCAATCAGAAAGAGCTCCCGGCGTACCTGTCATGCGCATTTAGGCTGTCATCCATAACTTTTAGGCGTACCCACCCAGACAGGTTTGAAAAATCAGAGGTGTTGGTTAAAGAGCTCCAATCAGAACCCTAGCTTACCCGACGAACATATTTGTTGCAGAGCTCCAATTAGAACCTCTGATTGGTCAAACCTGGCTGGGTGGGTGGGACGCAAAAAATAACGCCATATGGATCTAAAAGTTATGGATGACAGCCTAAATGCGCATGAGAGGTACGCCGGGAGCTCTTTCTGATTGGTCGCAACCAGGCTGGGGTGGAGCTCCCTCTGAATGGCTGGAGTAGGTGGAGCTTCACTGGGTGGGGCTTAGCTGGAGTGGGGCCTTTCTGGGCGGGGCTCGCTCTCATTGGCTAATTGGGCGGAGCTAGTGGAAGTGGAGGGGGCAAAATTAGGCAGGAAAGTCCGAACTCTCCTCTTATGGAGATATACATGGGATTTGTGGCCCAGAAGCCCCATAGCATATCTACTGCCACGGATTATAAGCAGACTAAAAGGAGTTGAAATTCAAGGCGAAGACTTCGCTTTAGAAGATGAACACTTCAACATAGTCGAAACCTAAAAAATTCAACGAAAACCCTTCTACTAATCATCAGCTCCGCGAAATTTAAAATATGATGAATTAAATGAAAACTATGGGAAATCTCTCTCGAGTTGAAAATAAATATCTCTAAATTTTATAATATGTAAACTCTATTGGAAGAAATCAAAATAGTTAGGTCTGTGTCAATAAAAAATGTGACGTTATTTTGGTTTGGGCTTTCGCGATGTGAAGTCTGTTAGCTCTAGCTCCTCTATTTATGCGTTTAGTAAGAGGCGTGGCCTCGTTTAGATGACGTTGCTATTGAGATCCGCTGCACTGGTAGGCGTGGCTTAGTTCCGTCAATGTCGCGGACCAGTCATACGCCATTTATTTCCCTCATGGGGAGAAGGACTGGACGAGACGTCAAGATTTCGAAATGGTTTAACAAAATTTAGAATACCAATATTAATAATATACCGCTTTGAAAATATCAATCATAAACTCAACCTACTGTAGAACATATTATAGTTTCGGTAACATCACCATTTAATATAATTATGATCAGTTCAAGGGTGGCTAATTTCAATTAAACAAGCTATCAGCATATATTAATTAATAATTAGAATTAATACAGTTGATTAGGCAATATTTGATACTAGCATTTCCTGACTAAGCATCTCCATTAATTCCGTTATTGAAATGATGAAATTTATAAATGAATTTATTCTTCGTATCTACTTGTGTGTAATAAAATAGTTTAGTCGTGAACTCTCCTACAGTCATTTTCGAGATCTAAATAATGTAAATAGAAACCGTAAACAAATGAACAAGATTTTTAATCAAGCTATAATTGGCTTTGAAAATATTCCGAATTTAATATTGGCAGCTATCCTGAGAATTTATTTTAAGCAAAGAAATACGAGTTTCAATTTTTTTGTCCCATTGACTTTTGCAAAAATAAAATAATTAAATTACCTCTTGATGCGCCTATGTGCAATATTTGTCAGCGAAACAAAAGAAACAGTTTTGCCGTTTTCCGGTACATGCAAGAATAAAAAACTTTCCTCACTTCTTCGTGACGACAACAATTCATAATCTTCAAAGCGCAATTTATTTTTACGATTTTGTTCGTACACGAACAAGGTAGGAGACCAATTAGGCTGAAGTTTTGTATGGAGAAGGCCAGCTGGCTTTATACTGTGGTCCTGTGGACATTACTTAAGAAAAATACGGACCCTGCTGCTTTATAGCTCCCTGAGGTTAAGTTAGTGTTAGAAGTTGATGAATAACCCACTTGGGTTGTCATAGCCTCATAGGATTGTATCATGTGGTTGCGGAAAATTTTATTTTCTACTAAGCATCATCCTTCCATATTTTAACTCAATTTTTCAGAGGAAAGAGTGAAGGCAAATAATCACAAAAATAATACTATTTAATACGTAGGAGTTTGGTAATTAAACACTTAAAAATTGATCTGAAAAAAATTGGAAATATGTTTCGCGTTGTGGAATATAATATTTATTTTTTTAATGAGTACATATTGCAGTACGGTTGAATTATTTTGTTTCTAGAAAATTGACGTCTAAAAAATGTTGGTCTGTAAACCGACCACATATTTAATTCTTTCTGTGCAAGTATCTATTTTAAATTAAAAAATATAGAGGAATTAGATTGCCGTGCTTGTTTTTAAATAACAGCCGAAACCGGTTATGCATTTATATTAAATAAAAGAAATATGATGCTAAGGCCATTCTATTACATGCTGCGAATATCAAGTGAAACATTGTACGTCATATACATGTAAAAACTTGTATTTATGATTCTAACCCTTTTTGTTAAGCCAAACAAAGTTTTATAAATTATTAGGGTGGCTAATGGCGTCGGGTTATATTTTAAAAACTGCTTAAAACATTTCGCATAAATCATATAAATAAGTGTAAATCCAATTAATGCTACCTGATTCTAAATTTTCCAAGGGATAACTTCAACTGCGGTTATTTGTAACAGAAAATAACTCTAATTTATTCTCTGTGTGTTGCTCAGTTATCTTCAATCCCCAAAGAGCGCCTTTAGGAATAAATTGAATGGGATTGATTCAGATACCCCTGTATTTTTAACGCTTAATTATTTGCTACGTACACAGCCCCGAGTTGTAACGACTCTCGTGAGGTGCTAACAACTGCTACAATGATTTATTTGATGCAATGGCATATTTTAGGAATTCATCCATTGATAACTAGGACACATTTCTAGCAATGCCTGAAAGTGAAATAAATCGCTCATTGATATTTTATTTTAGTTTTAAGAGAACTTAACTATAACTTATCATGTCCAAATAATTAAAACAACACATACCTACCTATTTTTTCTTTATTTTCACAAGGCTCTATTACAACTCGTATAAGAAAGTTATGAGAGATATCAATATACTCGTAATATAATAATAGAATGCTTTATTCATTTCAATACATTTGGTAGAAAATCACTTTTATTATCTACACTGAACTGCCAGAGCTTGCGAGCGGTTCCTATTTCTATACCGAAAAAAACCTTTTTTGAGAACCTACAACGTCAAACACAATCACATTACAACACGAAGAAATAAAAAGTCTGTTTACTCGCCGAAAGCCAATTTCTCTTATTAATAGCCTCAAACTACTCCGTTTAAGATTAGGTAAATAATCATCTTCATGCACTGCTGTTAAAATTTTGTTTCTAGTTGGTGGTTCATTTATTTCAAAATAAGATTCAATATTAATCGTTTGCATTACTGGTACCTTACTTAACACACAGCACAGATGACATATATTTTTAAGAAATGTCAGAAAAACGAATAAGACAGTTGACAGTCAAGCCAGCTCCCCATTTATTCGTGTTTTTCGTACGTTTAGCGTTTATGCGTTCTGACTGGTCTAATGTGTAAAACCGAGCCGGCCTGTGTCAGTCAAATCTAGCGGTTGCTTTGTAATCCGGGTTCTATAAATATGACCAATTGAGAAATTCCATTCAAATTTAGCGGAAATTTTTGTTTGGGGCGGGGTCTATTTATATCTGTTGGTGAGACAGAGTATAGGTGCATTCTAATCATTCAAAATTAGTTTCTTGCAAAAAAATTTTTTTTCCAAATGGCGTCTAATGTGTAAAACCTTTGTCAGTCAAATCTAGCGGTTGCTTTGTAATTCGGGTTCTATAAATATGACCAATTGAGAAATTCCATTCAAATTTAGCGGACATTTTTGGGGCGGGGTCTATTTATATCTGTTGGTGTTTAACTTTTCAAGACCAATGCAATAGTACCATCAAACCCAAAATCCATTAAGTTAATTTAACTCAAAAAGAACTTATTATTATTTGTTTTTAATTATGATAGATAAACAGTACCTATAAATGATTTTTTAAGTAAGTCATGGAAAACAAAAATAGTTTGACAGCTGCTGTTGCGTTCTTACGGCATTTTGACGTAAATTAGTAAGATATCTAATTGTTAGTCTCTTGCATACATAGTAACGTTTTAAAAACCACGGATAGACAAGCAAATATTGTAGTACCTACTTATTAACAGAACTGGATTGTTTATTAATAAAAAATTTTATAACTGTCGAATAATTTTTGTTTTTCATGGCTTACTTTAACATCATTTATACTAGTTTTTTTTAGTTAAATACTCAATGAATTTTGGTTTGACGGTACCGTTGGATTGGTCTTGATAAATTGTATTTAATTGAGGGGGGTGATAATATTAAAAAAAAACTAATATCGAAAGTTTAGAATGAACCTAGTTATTAAATTAGTTGGTTAAAAGTCAAATTTGGATTTTTCCATTATTTTTTATGTCATTTAATCGCAGCTTTCTAGATTCAAAACAAAATTTGGCTCTAAAAAAATCGCGTAAAACCTCATCAAAATAGTTCAAACCTATTCAGAATTTGAATTCTGAAAATGCAATAATTCACAGGGTGTTCCATTAAAAAATCAAGAATTGGTGCCACTTATGGATAAACCGAAAAAATCTCCAAATACGTCAAAATACGACATTCTACGTCTATATTAACTATGACGAGTTTCATTTTGATATCTTGAAAAACAAGGGGCAAAACAGGAATGCTAATGATACCGTTATCACCCGGTATAGTATATTTATAACAATTTTTTCTTGAATATAATCTTATATAACTAATAATTTTCATCTTTGTCGAAAAATTATTTCACACTGTTTTATTGAAAAATTCATTGCCTAAACGTTACTTGATACTCTTACTATTTGATAATAAAGTAGCTTCTGGTTCTGATTTCATTCTATATTTTGTTGACCTACTTCTCCAAAACAATTCTCAAGTGTGTGTTTGTTTGTTCTTGGATAACGTAAATAGATCTCTAGATGAACTAATTACAGAAATCTTTTGTTCATTCTCCTCGGCTATGTATAGTCTATAGAATCATGAAAAATGATTCGTTTTCTGTTTTTCTCCTTGATATAATAGGTATATGATTTTATTGACAACTGGCAAGTGCCAAAGTATCATGTTTAATGCCTAGTCATTTATATTTTATTTTTAATGTACAGGGTTATCCAACGAAAAGGCCCACCCTTATATTTGCTTTATTTTTCGAGTTAGGAAAAAATGTTTCAAATAAAAGTTGTATTGAATCAAATGAACTCATTTAAAACCCCTACAAAGAATATACAGGGTGTTCCATAAAAGCGGGACAAACCTAACTTACATTTTTTTAAATGGAACACCCTATATTTTTTTACATTTTTAAAATCTGTGTTTTTTTGTGATTTCAAAAATATATATATGTTGTATCTTATCTTTTACTGTTTTTTATTTATTGCAAATTTCGTGAACAATATTATTTATACCACCAGCATCTGCATGCGTATCAATCAGGGTAGCCATGGATGAAAAGTTTGCTTTTTGAATTTATTCAATTATTCTGTAAGGCATAAGTGTCAAATTAATTGTTTTTCATCCAATTTCAATTCAATTTTTCACAATCCTCCAAATAAATGTCAATAAAAAATAAGTCTGAGGTCATTAAACAGCCTCCTAAGGCTTTTATATTTTGCAGTGACTTTATACAAAATTTATATCGGTAAAAACTAAAAACTTCCTTAAGAAAACGGTAAAATATCCCATTTAAAAATAATATATCTCCAAAGCCAAGAAATAAACTAAATGGCATCAATATTTGAACAAAATGGTTACAGCGATTCCTCGTTACATTTGCCCAATCCCGTATGTGTACTGAACTGTCGGCAAATTCTCAAAACATATATAACCTCATGTAGTCAAAAGACGTATAAATTCTACTTTGAATTTAAAGTTGAGGATCAGAACAATACCTAGGCTTTCCACATGTATTATAATTTGTGTGCTTGAAACTTAAGAGCCTGTTAACAAGTTTGATATTCATGAATGCGGGAATGCTTTTGCTATTTACATAGATTCGAAATAACAAAGAGCGTGTTTTAGACTAATATTCTTGCTTTTGTTTAATACGCGTGAGTCCTTAACTCTCTTTTTTATGACGTTTCTCTAATTTTCTCAGTCCATATTGAAGAGGTGACATCTGGTTACGTACAAAAAAGAGCAAAGAACTTGTTCAACAAACTCACTAATCAATATACCTTAAAACAATCGACCGTAGATTTAATTTTGTCTAAGTGATAAAACAATTAGTGAAAATCTTGTAACCTTATGGACCCAAAACCCAAAGTATTACAAGATATACAGTAGTTAATATTTCCAACCATGAATATTGTATGCTTAAATAAATAAATAAAAAGTTAATTAAAGTTGTAGAACATTCCTACTTTATATTCATTCACACGTTCGTGAGGTGTATTAAAAACACAAGGGCAACTAAAACTTTGAAAACAAACATTGCTGGAAACAAAGTTTTGTATTTGCAAACTTGAACAATAAAAGTTTCCTTCTAATATTTCGTTTGTTTCAGCTGATAAACAATGACACGTTTATGGAAGGCGGGTTTGGGATCATCGAAGAGCAGGATCCGGTCACCGTGATGTCCATTTTAATAGTAGGTATGTGCTTTTATTAAACCTTCTTCATTAAGGCAATAAATAATTTATTAACTAATTACTGTTTATCTTAAATCACTAATCAAAATATAATGTTTCATGGTTCAAGTTTTAGAAATCAATACATTAAAATAGGGAATTTGAACTATTAATACAAAAGTTGCAAACATTGTATATTATCTAAATATTATTAAGAAAATTAAAGCTGCCTACCGGTGATTAGGCCATTCCAAGTCCTTTTAACCTACCAAACCCTTCACATCACATTAGCAATCAGACTGGAAAAAAATTCTCGAGACTACCACCAATCATCAAATCGTGGGATGTCGTAAATTCCTAAAGAACACTGCAAGTGAATTGGACAGATTTGTACTTGCCTCTACAAATAAACTACTTTCGATTTACACGAACAATAAAATAGCTTTATCACTCAATAGAATATCTTATGGCTGACAGTACTGATCGTTACGATTTACCGCAGTGAGATAGCAATATCAATAGCAAAATCCCTCGCTAATATCTGATGCACAAGTAATCACGCCGTGAATTTGAGGACGAGTGTTTATTCTCTACTGATAACCTAAATGCAGTATTTGTACAATCAAATTTCGAATGAATTAATCGTCAGCCCATTTGTAGAGAAAAAAACATTTTAACAATAAAGTCAGGAATGAATTCCACATCAAATTAAAAACCATAATTACAAGTATTTAGTGTTCAATGGATTGCATTAATCCCAGTTTGGTTATCGATTAATGGATTTCAATATTTCTGTTCCAAATTGCTTTACACCCTGTGGAATAGTAATCCTCCCATCACTTATTCAACATTTAAAATTAAATATTTTTTCATTTATCAATAACAGACCATCACGATCATGATATCAACATAATCGTTTGTCCTTTTTATAAGTAGCATGTCATATAATCTAGAAATAAAAGTCATTTTGGAAGGTTTATTTTCTCTCCTTTGAGAACCCCTACAAATCGCTTTAAACGTAGTCTTGATGCTTAGTTGTGCACCCCCTATAATGATTTTAAAGTTGCGGAAGGACAGATGGGAATATTGTTCGCATCATGTAGCATTATAAGCCTGCAGGCATCGGTGTGTAGAGCAAATAACGTCTGATAGCCTGTTGGGATTACTGTCATCTCGATTTTACTTGTCTTTGTTCTATATATCAACTTCTTGACGTTGAAATTTGTTGTTTTCTTATTTAACATCTCGATACACACCGAAAATGTGATATAAAAAAATATTAGAGTTTGCTTGAGGAGGAGAAAGAAATAGGAATTTTATAAAATCAATGTTACATATTGTTATTAACCTATACAAGTGTCAACATTTTATTTTTTAAATTTGTCATGTTTCGCGTTTTGTTTCTGATGTTTTCACGAAACTCATTTTTTGAGTTTCACGTTATTCGCGTGATCTTCCTCTTCGTTTCACAAGATTGCACAAAAATTTGAAATAGTTCAGTCAGTCAAAGTAAAGGATCTACTTCCATTTTTAGTTATTATTTTTTCAACTTTCAATAAAGTTTTTGGGAGATAAAGACTATTCTGGTATCATTTTATATATGTATAAGAAGGTACATGTTTCATTTATTCACTATTAACTAATTTCAAAAACAGCTATAGTTATTTACTATAAATGGAAATAAAAAAGAAATATATGTAGGTATATAAATTCTCACACATAGTAGGTATTATTGCTTTGACTATTCTAGCTGTAAAAATAAATATATTAAAAATATCGATCAAATATTTCTACTTGAAATTAAAATATCTACTAGACATTTTGATTTCAATTAAATCATTTTAAATCTATAAACTATACAAGGTGTTTCCAAATTGACTACCATAAATTTAAGAGCTTGTAGAGAACGTTAAAATAAAACTAAAACCTTTATACAGTTTCGTCGGAAAACGCCTCGTTTTCAAAATACAGGGTGTTATAGTGTCGACTGGCAGATCGGTTATTTAGATATATCTCTAAACAGAGTAGGCAGAGGAATCTAAATTTTTGTGAACGAGTGTTACTTAAGACTAAGACTACCGATGACTGGATAATTTTAAATCTGATACCACTATTCAGTGGCGTAGAAAAGCCTAACACTTTTTTGTTAAAAAAAATTTGCTGTCAGATGTTTTGAAAATATCGTCTCATTTTCAAATTGCCCAGTCAAAATGTTATAATAAAGATGCTATTATTAAATATCTCCAGAGGCGTTCGTTTTCGAGATATTCTCGGTTTTATGTGGCAATACTCATGTGTTTAATTTAAAGTTTAGTAAAAAATTTTTAAGGTACTTAGTCAATAAAATAGCAAAGCAAAGGTAGAATATTTTAATAATGTACAAGATAAATAAAAAACTTCCGCACATGTGTAATTTACCATTTTACTACTTTTTATAAAATATTGCTACTGAACGATTAATCAAAAAAAGGGAATTCTCAATATGAATTTGTTAAGAAGTGCACTTTTGAGATTAAAAATGTAATTACTTGACAGTTAAGCAGGTTTGAGTTGCATTTGTTTTTGTTTTTATCTACCTTGTGATGTTTGCCCCTTTTCAATGTTTTTCGCAAATTAAGTAAGTAGGTACCACATAAAACTGGAAGAAACTTTTTTATTTTCGATTTATTGATAAAAACACCAGCTCAAGAATAACGTAACTTTTATTTTCATTTAAAAGCAGAATATCAAATAGAGAGATTTGAAATAATAAATTAGACCCAACTGTTTTTATTTTGTTGATCTTTGAAGTTTTAGTTTTAGTTTACTTTAGTAATTTTTTTAAAAACCCTGTGTTCTGATTAATTTGTTTATTTTTAATAACACTTTATAGTTTATATTAAATCAAAATAAAAGTTACATTATTCTTGAGCGATGAATAAATCGAAAAAAAAAAGTTTTTTCCAGATTATGGACTTTTCTGGTAACCCTGTCCAGAAAATATTAACACTGTTAGCAGAAATGCTATTTTCAAAGTAAGCAGGAGTTTCTATTAAAAGAGATTTTTAGACGAAAAATCGAAAATAAAAAAGTTTTTTTCCAAATATGGACTTTTCCGATCACCCTGCTCAGAAATATTTAATGCTCTTAACAGAAATGCTATTTTCAAAATAAGAAGTTTTTATTAAGAAATACTTTTTGTTGAAAAATCGAAAATAATAAAAGTTTTTCCTATTGTGAACTCAATCCGGGGAAACACTGTATACTAAAAATTTACTTTATCCGTTTCAAAGTTCCAGCAGTTTATATAGTGACAGAAGGCGAGCGGTAGACGCTACAGAACGCAGAGCCGAATTTAACTATATTGTTCGCTCGTTTACATATATATTGTGCTTAGTTTAGTTAACAACAATTTAACAATTGTACAACAATTATTAACTTAGAATAAAGGTATTGAATTTAAACACATACTACAGTAGTTACAGTATTCAAGTTCGCTTAATATAAATTGTACTACACAGCAAGAACTGCGAGGAGGTATGAAGATTTCTTGCCAGAAAAGAATGGGTTAGTATAGAATACAGAAATTATTCAAGTAGTAACAAGAAACCTTTAAAACAAAATAAAAACAAAATATTGTCATGTATTTTTAAACTACTAAAAGAAATTAAAACCCGATTATTAAATAAATAAATAAAAAAAAAAAATCAGGTAAAACTAGGAAAGGATGAAATTATCCCCACAATAAAACAAATAACGAGAAACTTACGTATGGTATACTGAATCGATAAATACAATTTAAAAAAAGGATATCATATTGGAGAATAATCTTCTTAAATCAGCTGTAGAACACCTGTTGCTGCAATAGAAGTCAACGGGACACACATAAACAAAGGGTCAGCTACGCTAAAATAAAACAAACGTAAACAAATTAAAAGGGTAAATAAAGTAAATGTATTGTAGAATGTTTCTTTTAAATAATCAATAACAGAACAGCTGTTATTTACATGCTTTGAACAAAGTTTAAACGACTTTCAACGCAACAGTTAAACTAAGATGCACTTTATTTCTGCAAGATTCTATAAAAATGTAAATAAATAGTGTAAGACTTACTTGTAAAACCACCAGTCTAGTCAAATGACGAGACACAATGTAAATTAGATCTTAAGAGGTGATTGTGTAGTGCAATTTAAAAGGTTCAGTGATGCTTCGTCGAAGTCAACGTCAAAATTTCATCTAACGCAATATCAACAAATGGGTATCCACATATTCGTCATGAAATAATAACATAATTTCATAGGAAAAATATAGAATAAAGAAAAAATAAGCATAAATACAAACCATAAATGACAGTTAGCAATCTAGAAATCTTTGATTTGCAAATTATCTGCATGTTCCTTAGAAACGAAAACAAAACTAATACCAGAATTAAGGTTTTAATCAAACATCCTATTTACCTAACTGAATATAATCATCCCAAGATTATATCTACTCTATATATGTATATTTGTACGGTAGGTTCACGGTTAATGAAAAAATCCATTTAGTTACATGAATACGTTTCAACTATAGGATAGATATATAATATCCTAACTAATAACAATTCAAATTGATAACTCGAAACAAAATTAACTTATTAAATTACATTAACATTATCAAATATCTAAATATGTAATCTCTAGGAACAAAATAATGTTTATTTAATATTAGTTCAATATTTTACTAATTTGGTAAAAGAACCGTTTTGAGCTTCAGGACATTTCAGTATACAATATTATTTTCTCTGTTTTTACAGGATGAGGCAAATAAATTTCATCCCTATATTTTTTCTTATAATTATTCGATATTTTTCAATGTTGAGTTTACACTATTTGAAAATTTATTTTTTTCCATGCAAACCCGTTTTTGTTATAAATTTTCTTATATTCATCAGTACTACTGACCACTAATACTTACAGTTTTTACTTTTGTATTAGAACTTGAAAAATGGATGAAGGTGAGCTAAAAAAATATCTAACTATATTTACACTTTTTACAGCTTAATGGCAAGGAAAGATTTAAACCAGGATATTATCTCTCCCAACGCTGAATTATTTACTTCCTGAAAGAACATTAAATTACATTAAGATGTTCTATAAATTAACCTCCGTAGCCAGCAATGTACGAACCATATTTTTTCATTAAATGTTGATACTGAGGAAATGGACCTAAATGGATCTAAAAATATTCCAAATGGATCCTAAAATATTTTTAAAATCAATCTTCATAATAAATTTTTCATTTCTTAAAGCTCTTAGATCCCAGATACTTAATTTCAGTTTATGTACCGGATGTTCACAGGAGAAGGAAAAATTCGTTTACGAAAAGTAGTCTTTTGTAAAAAAATCACTTTTTCTGAACTCTAAATACCTAATAAAATTCGAGATTATTCAGAACTAGATACTACTACTACTAATTTTTTTTTAGTTTCGAATAATAGTTCTGCTTGTGTCAAAATCACTAAATTTTCAGTCTTAGTCGACAAAATTGATATATTAAAAGAATTTGGTGCTTGCTCCAGGTTGTGTATGTTCGTGATACTTTTAGCGGGGTTATAGTCTCATACATTAAACTGCATATCGTTTAATATGTAGAATTCACAGTATTCTTGGCTTCATTCCATTTTTTCGTTGTATTTGAAGGCTTCGATCCATTTTCCCCGGCGCAATCACTTTTTTGATGTATTCATTTTAATCGATTTATTTGTCTCTTACAATTTGCAGAAAATTTAATTTAAATCCTTAAAGATTTCATAATGTATTTACAGTCCATTCACTTTTTAAAAAAATAGTGGAGGCTGTGATTTCTCATAATGGTTCACTCTATATAATGATTGACAACATTAAATATTTTAAGGTTATGTATACTGACAGCTGACAGATATATTTCGGCAAGAAAGCGTTGCCATTTTCTTTAAATTTCTATTAGCAACAGTCTGACCCTATATGTTCTATGTTTGTAACTATACAATTTTTAGATTTTTTATTGGTTCTGTAATTGTGGAATAGTCTGGCATAAAGTTTATTAAATTAAAATTATTAAAATAATATATGTTTATTGACATTATACAGACTAATAAATATACAACGTAGTAATTAATTATAGCAATAAAATAGATAATTATTAAGAGTGGAGCATTTATATTTAATACAAAATAAGTGTGTATACATAGATAGGTCCATATTAGAAACATATTGGAGGTAAATTAAATTAAATGCATATTTCTTTCAATTATTATAAGAAAACAAAACAATAATCAGAGAAGTACTTAAAAATTAATTTTCTTTTCTTTTATCTCTGTCATCTTTATTGCTTCTATATAGAACCATCTTTCTTCTCATCATACGAATGCTAATCACTCGAATTGGAGATTCAGGCTCTAGTGAACAGTGGGATCGGGGTTCGCCGACGCTGATGGTTTGTCTTATCCATAAATGCATAAATCAACATTCTTACAGAGAGAGTTGGTACATCCCACTATGTATAAAATATATGTGGCGCAGTCGACTTCACATCTATTCTGTCTAATTTTTGTCGCATTCGGGATATCTTGGTTATATTTGTATAAAATGCAAATATGATATGACTATAATAACGGTCGAGAGGCTAACGCACTCCTAAGGTCCCCTGTCTTATCCCGTATTATCCCGCATATAACGGATCTTCCTACCTAAAAATTAAAATAACATTCCAAACAAAATGATTTATTAAAAATAGATTCATTGTACTTACACTGAAAATGTCCACCAGTTTATTTACAATAGCATCATTGTTCAAGTCTGGCCTGTCGTGTCTATAATGCTTATAACATTTCAAAATGCTAAGTTTTTTGTCTGCCGAAACTATTTTGGGCATTATTATTTAAATAATTTCACTAATAACTTTGACAAAATATAATTTAATATTCGTCATGTGTCATCCATGTCACAAATGTCACAATCACATTAGAAATAATTATAGAAATGAGTGCATTCGATTATTGAAATAATTACTGTAAAAATTACAAGATTTCTCAAAATGACCCAAAATTATGTGTGAAAAGAATACACTTAATAAAATTTTACAACGCTGCAATTTAAATTTGACACACAGCAATTGAAATTCGACATAGAGCTGACAAAATACCTAACCTTAAAATATTTTATGTTGTCAATCTATTATATAGAGTGAAATGTCACGAAAAATCAAAGCCACCCTTTATTTTTTTTAAATGTGAATGGACTGTACATAGCGATCAATGTAGGTATTATCATTATTTGCTTTTTTGGGATTTAAGAATAGATACAGCTTAAATAGAAAACAAATAATGATTGGTATGCGAGAACTGTAGGCGGTATATGAGAAGCCAAAGAAAAGAAAACAGAATGTCAGAGAAAGCTCCAAAACTATAAAGAAACTGAAATCTGTAGAATAAACAAAGTCAGCTGCGAAATTACACATTACAATCTCTAAAGCCAATGCTGCCGCATATAATTTTAGGAGGCTCTTGAGAATTCAGTCCCTGACGTTTGCTGTCGCAAATCATATTATGCTGATTTTAATAAAGTTGTCACTGGTAATGAGCCCACACAAACAGAATTTAGTTACGTCAACAGAAAATTAACGCGAAATTATTTGTTGACTTTACAAAAATGTACATAAATAATATTTTCAAATATAGCCAGCTGCGAGCTTGGAACAAGAGTTAATGTAAATATGAAAATATAGGAAAACAGGAACATTGTAGAGATAAATAAATTAACAAAATTTAACCTTTCATAAAATTCATTCATATTGAATTCGTCATGAAAGATTACAACCATCTTGCCAGGTTAGGTTGACTTTCAAGGCCGCCTTTTGTGTTATAAGAGCCTTTGTGAAGATTTAAATAATCATAAAGTTGTGAATTTATACGTATACATATGCTGCCAAAATATGGAATAAATTAATATTTTTTTAACAATATAATATACCTACCTAAGAATAATCATTTCCCACAGTTGCACGTTATCGATTTTTTTTAAATGCAATATGGAACTTTTGTTTTTCTCATTATATTGATTTTTATAGAAAAGTAATAGCTTTTTGTTTCATTTATGGACACAAACAGAAATTCAAATTTTCTAAGATCTCACCGGCGCCTTCGCCATATTCTCGAAATCAAAATTATCGTTCGAATAATAGAACATAGTTTAATCGATTTTGACGTAACCTTCAGTGAATTTAGAAGTATTTATAAGCGCGATAAAACTCGTTTCACTTTTCACATTTGCTACAATCATAGATAAGTATATAAATAAAATTTTGTAAATCACGATGACACGATTTATTCATACTTAATTATTGTTAATTTGTTTGATTTTTTAATATTTTTCGGTTCTTTAAATGCATATTAATATATTTATTACTTTATTATAATTTTGTCATGGATTTTTTTATAATTTAACTGACATTGTAGTTTTTAAAATGAGTCAGACGTATTCGTTTTTAACAGAAAGCTATTCATAATTTTATATTGTATACTTAATAATACTACGGTGAATAATCACAAGCAATTTGGACAAAAAATTTTTTATTAATGACTAAAGTATTAATTTAAAGGCCAACACTCGGTAATCGGTTACTACCATCTTCGGGGCTGCAAGAACCAATATGACATTAACAAACAAATTACTTTAAATGTAGGTACAACAATTTTTAAAAAAAATTTAAAAAAAAGTTATCAATACATAATAAACACAATCAATCAATTAATTAAAAAGACGTTAATCATTATAAACAATTACTTATTTTAAACAAATTTTTTATCTATATAGATCATTCTCTGAATGCAATAAATTAATGACAATTATAAATTGAATGACACAAATAATGTTACCTTTTATTCTAAAATACCAAATATATCCGGATTATCAGAATCCTTAATTAGAACTTTGCGTACTAATAAATCCATAATCAGTCGATATAATACAAAAACTTGTCATAATCTTTTTTCAAAAGTAAAAGACTCAACGCCATTATTAGAGAAAAAGAATGTTGTTTATGAAATTCCTTGTGAATGTCAAAATGTTTATGTGGGTCAAACAAAACAATTGTTACGAAAACGTGTTTATAATCATAAGAGGGACTGTAATGTTGTCAATATAAATAAAACAGAAAAAACCTCTTTAAGTAGTCATCATTTTTCTGAAAATCATAATTTTTTGTTCGAACAAATTAAAGTTTTAGACCATGCATCTAATTATAATAAACGGTTGTTTTTGGAAATTGCACATATTTTGAAATCTAATAATCCAATTAACTTAAAAACTGATTATCAAAATTTGAATAAAATTTACCATAATATTATTACTAAGTAATTATTATCTGCGAATATGACAATTATTTAGTATTTTTACGTTTTTATTCCAATAATTTGTTCTATTTGACTAATTCTAAAGAATATTGAGTGTTCCGCTACCTTCTGGTAATATAATATAATATAAACTATCAATTTATTTTTAATCTAGTCTTCTACTTTAATATACTTTTTTGAATTTGTGTATTTGATTACTTACAAATGTATTAAACAGAGGACTCTCCAATAATAATCATATATATTGTTGGTATAATATAGTGTGTGAAAAATATTCGTAACGAGCAGTTGAATTGTTTGAGTTTTTATTCTCATAACTATTTTAACTAGCATATTATTACATCTTTGACTTTCATTTGTATCTTGGTAAGTAAGTGCATTATTTTCTGTTTTGTTTCATGTTTACTTTTAGATAATTAAATTAAAAAAGCAATTGTTAAGTAGTATTTATGTTTTTTTATATACCGGTTTTTCTTATTTTTATTATACCTAGATAAAATGAGAATGTTTCTTAATATATTGGACTCAATGACTTTTAAATAATTTTGGGTAAGCTCTTTTCCGTGTTTTAATTTTTAACGTTTTAATTATTTTAATTATTTTTTTTTTAAATTCTTCAATTGATTGATTGTGTTTATTATGTATTGATAACTTTTTATTTTTTTATTTTTTTAAATTGTCGTACATTTAAAGTAATTTGTTTGTTAATGTCATATTGGTTCTTGCATCCCCGAAGATGGTAGTAACCGATTACCGAAACGTTGGCCTTTAAATTAATACTTTAGTCATTAATAAAAAAAATTTTGTCCAAATTGCTTGTGATTATTCACCGTTAAGTATACCAGTTAGTGGACGTGATTTAAATTACTTAATACCTAATAATGTATAATTCAACTTCATTTCTTATGTTTTTCAAAAACCCATAAAATTGTGTACTGAGCTGACGTATAATCTTGTTAGAACAACTCGATTTTCTTGGAAAATTAAAAAAGAATCTAACCTCAAAATTAATAAGATTTATGGTAATAGGACAAAACTTTCGAGCGAAAAACAAATATACGAATGACGCACTCAAGTACAATGTTATTTTATATCAACACGTTGAAATATATACCTACTTCTTCTAAATATGCTTATTACTGATATTTCTTCATCACTCAAAATAACAAAAGTTTTATTACAAATTCATGTTTTCAATTTAAAGTTGTTTATTTCTTTTATGCGGATAATAAAGTGCTTTATACAAAACAGCAGGCAAAATTGATAAAGGGATAAATTAATTAAAAATGCCACTTTTAAAGAACCAATCTATATGGTAATTTTCAACAAGTCGTTCGTGTTAAAACAAATAAGGTAGGGAAATTGTGTAAATACTTCCACAGTTACATGCAAAGATTACCTACCAAGTTATTATCGATTTTGTTGGGAGTTTATGGTCATCTGCTTTTTATGTAATGAATTGTTTAGCACTTTTACGATTATGAACATTATTTGAGATATTAATGGACATTTTAAACTTAACTCTTAGCGCAGGCAGACCCTGAGGTAGTTTTTAATTCCTAATTTAATCAACAGTATAATTGTACTACGTTTAAAACTCCTTTTATTCTTTATCGGTGATGTTCTTTTTCAGTACAATCTATCCTTTTCTTAACTACCGTATAACCGTTAATTCAACAACTCTGCTGTATTTATAAACTTCAGGAATTACTTAAATGGGTTGTTCTTTATAGCTGTAGGTTCCAATTCTGAGGATCCGAAGAATCACTGTCTTTTTTCTTTGAGAATCTCATCGTGAAGTGAATCATAGATATAGTAAAGTAGCTATTTACTAACTTTTAGTGCTGTTCATAAACTAAGCAGTTTTAATATACCTATGAATGAAATATGTGGTAAGTAAAATCTGTAACGTAGAGGTTCAATAAAGCCTGATATATTTATTGATGTTCCACTTCTGAACATGCAAATATTAATTATGTTGATTCAAAGAAAATCATTGAAAGCACTTTAAAACGTTATTATTGTCGAATAATAAAAACAAAATATTCTCCATGACTATATGTCATAAAGCATCGCATTATATTACAGAATTCATAGCATCCAAAGTAAAAAGTAAAACATTTAAATAATATTAATCTTCAAACAAATTAATATAACCTAAGTATAGGTAGTTCTAATTTGATTGTGATATTGATGTTAAAAACCTATAACAACCTATTTTTAATGTTACATTGACATTGACGTAAAAATCCATATAAACTAAATCTAATTTTATTGGCGTCAGAAATTGACATAACCTAGTTCATTACTGTGACATTGACATGGATGTCAAAAATTAAAATAAACTAGTTTCATTGGACCCTGACATCGACATCAAAAATTATTTAGTAACAAAAATATATCACAATTTTCTTTCTTTGCTTGATACGCATTGTTTATAAATGACTTTGTTTAGTTTTTATACAACCCTATAGGTATATAAAATAAATATACCTACTCTCTTACTATACCTACTAATTTATATTCTTTGCTGTAAATGTTTTGTATCTCTCGACACTGATTTCTTATACATTTTTATTCCATTTCAGGGATATTCCTATCACTATTAATATTCCTCTCAGTGGCTGGAAACATCCTGGTATGCGTAGCTATCTACACGGACCGGGGCCTACGTCGGATAGGGAACCTGTTCCTGGCATCTCTGGCAATCGCCGACCTCTTCGTGGCCTCCTTGGTGATGACTTTCGCCGGGGTTAACGATATTTTAGGTAACAATTTTATGTTTTATAAATACGTCTATCATAATATTTTAATGCTGTTAGAATTTAAAATAGGCGTGGATCAACCAACATACTTGATCACTGGATTTATTCAAACAAACAAAGATTTAAAAAACTAGTATAACATGCAATTTCTTTTACTTACAATGTATATTTCTACGTTTTATTGTTCACTAAACCTTTAACATCATAACTATACCAGTTTTGGAAGGAAGAATTTGAAATACACGAATTTCAAAAATCCTTCTCTGCTCTACATTATATTTATAAAAAATCATTTTATTGTTATGAAATTATTCCCTGTAATTATATAATGTTTTAGGATATTGGATTTTTGGAGCTCAATTCTGTGACACTTGGGTGGCCTTCGACGTGATGTGCTCAACGGCTAGCATACTAAACCTATGCGCCATATCCTTAGATAGATATATACATATTAAAGACCCCCTAAGGTAGGTCTCCAAACTGTTTTTAACTAGACCTATTTTACCCCATCTCTTTGCATGTAAATGAAATTTTAATTTTATACCAGGCAAATAAATTATTCAAGAGAGAAGCTGTTTGAAAACGTGTCTTACAAGAGCGGTTGTTCTATATTTGTTGCTGCTTATAAATTATAAATACTATAAATTATATTTTGATTTTCGCATTCCACTTCTACAATATTTAATAGACTTAGTCCACCCTATTATTAAAATATTTGAAAAAAAATTATATCACCATATTTTAGTTATCAACCAGGTAAAAATAATATTTATGTATATTTTGAATATTTTCGCTTCATCAGGGAAGCCCTAAAGTCTGAAAAGACATTTTAAAGCGACACGGTATATCTTCTTAATCGCCGTGTAAGTCGTTTGCAATAATTTTACGATGTAGTTTACCCTAATATCAAAAAATTTAAGGATGCTGTTACAACAGTTTCCCTACTTTTTCGCAATTTCACGCCTGTTACGTCAGAAAGTTCTCAGGGACATGGATCACTATATTTCTTAATTTTCTTTACGATTCCCAATAGATGAAAAAGCTAAACTAAGCAGGCCATAAAAGAATACTTATACCCGGAAATATATTTTCTACCAATAAAATGTAGTAATTTAACGCTGGTACTCAGGGTGGTATGGATTTTTATTACGTGTTAAAACTCTTTTTATATCTGATCTTGTATTACATCATGATAGTGTTAAGTGAGGTAGATGTTTTAATTATGTTATGTTAAAATGTTGTTCATCTGTGCATTTTACATTTAATCTTAAAGCTAATAAGTATGTAATGTAATTCAACAACACCTATGATTAATCAGAATAATTACTGTACTTCATTGACACTGTCCATGGATGGATGCATGAAAGGTATAAATGACCAATAAGTTGATGGTCTAAATTTAATCTGAATATAAAATTTAGCGAAAAGGAGTAAAATTAGGTATATACAGGGTAATTTAGAAGCCAATTTCAAAAACTGATATAAGTAACGTGGCTTTATTAATTGAATTAATTAAAATTATTAAATAATAAAAATAACATAAAATAAATGGTCGATAAATAAATAAGAAAATAATGCATCAGGACAACCTGGAAAATATAAACCTTTTGATCACTTTGTGGAACCCCAACATATGCTACAATGCAAATACTATACTTATCACTTGATATGAAACCCTATATAACTTTTTCTGTACCCACTTAAACGTGATGAAAAAGTTTCCAGGGCAATCTAAATATTAAACAAATTACTTTGTTTTTACGCGAAGAAATAAATCGGAATAATTTAATATAAATGTAAAGCTTCACGCTACAAATTTTTTTTTATAAACCAAGTTTATGGAAGGCATTTTTTTGGTTAAATGTTTAAAAATGTATTCGATTTTAATACCCTAGTACGAGTTGGGATTGTTAGTCAATAAATTCCTACGAAATAACTTCACGTAAATATACTGTGCACCATTTAAATTACAACATGAACTCATTCCTAAACAAAAATAATTTGGTAGATGGACCTAAATTAATAATACATATTATAATGGACCTACTGACAGATTCTGAAGTTGATATAAAAAAATCTCTACACCCTTCACCCATTATTATTTTTATCCTTCTCCTTCTCCTTCTCCTTCTCCTTCTCCTTCTCCTTCTCCTTCTCCTTCTCCTTCTCCTTCTCCTTCTCCTTCTCCTTCTCCTTCTCCTTCTCCTTCTCCTTCTCCTTCTCCTTCTCCTTCTCCTTCTCCTTCTCCTTCTCCTTCTCCTTCTCCTTCTCCTTCTCCTTCTCCTTCTCCTTCTCCTTCTCCTTCTCCTTCTCCTTCTCCTTCTCCTTCTCCTTCTCCTTCTCCTTCTCCTTCTCCTTCTCCTTCTCCTTCTCCTTCTCCTTCTCCTTCTCCTTCTCCTTCTCCTTCTCCTTCTCCTTCTCCTTCTCCTTCTCCTTCTCCTTCTCCTTCTCCTTCTCCTTCTCCTTCTCCTTCTCCTTCTCCTTCTCCTTCTCCTTCTCCTTCTCCTTCTCCTTCTCCTTCTCCTTCTCCTTCTCCTTCTCCTTCTCCTTCTCCTTCTCCTTCTCCTTCTCCTTCTCCTTCTCCTTCTGAAAAAGGTAACAAAAAACCCCTGCGCCAACATAATTGAAGTTGGGAACTTCCAGGAATACAACTTTTCCCCTAAAAATTTGACCTTGAAGAGTATTATCATTGTTTTACTTTAGAAACAATGGTATTATAGAAAAAAAAAGGGACTATACACTATACATGCATCTTCTGGTTCTATGAAATATTTAGTTTTGTAAGTAGTGCTTTTTGCTTTTAGGTTATGTTTGGCTTATGGTTCTTATTTAAGAGGTTATGAAATGGCCGGTATAGTCAGCAGATTTTGACATTTTGACAAATTAAAATTAATATTTTGAAATGTACTATATTCAATATTATTGTTATCTTGATTTTAAAAAAAGTCTAATTACAAGCTACTACTTCTGGTGTACTACTTTTTTTGCTCCCAACCGTACATTTTTTTGGGATATCGTTTTTTGATTGGTAACCATAATGAATGATTTTTAAGTTAAATCTACTTTTCAATAATTTCTTTTTAGACGTTTTGAATTTTGTAATGATTTTAATTAAATTTTTTTCAACATTAAATAGTCCAATAGATTTTATATTTGTATGTTTAGAAGTGAAACATATAAGTATATCAAATTGGATATTTCTGTTATTATTATTATACAGTAAAGACCAAGGAGGTTCGAACATGGGTATTAGTTTGCGCGATTTACTTGTGCCCGGTGTAGGCAAGCGGACACAGTGGTGGGAATCGTGGATCACCGCGCTGTAGCCGATGGCTCCCGCGTCTACTGTTCCTTGTTTGGATTCTTTTATAATAATTTTTATTACACGTGCGTCCTGCAACACTCGAGGTGCAGCGACAATTAATTTTATGTTGTAGAATCACATTTTGTTGCGAAAAAGCAAACAATGGAAATATTTAAATGTGTTTTGAGATTTTTTTAAAATTACACTAATTAATCCTATCTAGGATGAATTATTGAAGTTAGAAAAGTTTCAAAACGTTGGTCCAGAATACGTAAATCAAATTTCTTTCAGACATGAGTTCTACATCCCAACACGGTTAATGAGATACTAACAACAGTCTGCTGAGTGTTGACTGCTGAGCTGCTGAGCAGTGAGTGGCCACAGCGCACTGCCGCTCCCTTCTCCTAATGTACAAATTTCGAACTGAGGCAAGTTGTCAGCCACTCGTATATTCGTCCCAATCGCTGTCGTGTTCGAAGCATCCTGGACTTATCTGTATTATGCTTGTATAAAACCTAAATAAAGTCATTATAAACCGTATCTCCAGATTTTTTAATTTTCGATATCTTCCCTAATAAATGAATTATAAATGATTTTCGGTTTTTAGGCAATTCTGAGAATGTCCTTTAATTGTATTGTTTAGAGGACAAAATGTGCAAACTCATTTTCGGCTAAAAATTTATTTAAACTAAGTATAATAAAATTAAAGAAGAAAATCAGTAAACAGAAACTTTTTTAGAACAAGCTAGTTCTTGACATAGCAATAACAAATACGTATTAATATACCTTAGTAACCGAATATATGTATTTTCTTTAAAGGTTTGAATGCTTCTGCGATAAGTTTACAGAATATAAACCCCAGGCAAAAACATACCCGATTTCACATTTCATTCCAGTTCATACCTATATAGGACGTTATTAACTTCATTTCTTCGGTGTAGTTTGTATAATTTTATGTTTTTAGATTGTTTTCATGTATCAATTTCATTTTTAATAATTTATCCTTCCAGTTCCGTTTCGCTATACCATGAATAGAATCGGAAAGTAACTAGTCCCGTATCACCGGCGCCTCCGGCATTTTCGTTGAAACCTTTTGCCATTTGACTTGAAAGTGCGCACAAAGTTTAAAGAAAGATACTACTATTGTTTTTTGTTTGATATTCAATTTCAGTTGTACAATAGAAGGAAATATATCCATTTTTCAAGGATATGTTTATATAGTGTGGACAAAAAGAAACCGGACGTATTCATTTTTCTTGAAACTTTTTTATTTATCGTTCAATTTTTACGCGTCAGATATCACTGGATGGACGACCAATACGAAGTACTTATAGGAAAATTTAATTTCTAGGTAGGTACAGGGTTATCCAACGAAAAGGCCCACCCTTATATTTTCTTTATTTTTCGAGTTAGGAAAAAATGTTTCAAATAAAAGTTGTAGTGAATCAAATGAACTCATTTAAAACTCCTGCAAAGCGGGACAAACCTAAATTACATATTTTTAAATGGAACACCCTATATTTTTTTACATTTTTCAAATCTGTGTTTTTTTGTGATTTCAAATATAAGTATGTTGTATCTTATCTTTTACTGTTTTTTATTTATTGCAAATTTCGTGAACAATATTATTTATAACACCAGCATCTGCATGCGTATCAATCAGTTAGCCATGTCGCAATGCCAAAAACCAAAAAATCGAGTCCAAAAAGAGAATTATTCTCTGCGCACGCAACAGATATATACCTAATTTGTCTTTCTTTATTGGCAATCAGAATAATTATACCTAATCTATGAGCCAACATGATGGTTTGTACGTAACAATAATAAAAATATGCACATTTCTTGTCGGAAACGTTGACATCCAATGATGTTACCTTAGTTTTTTTCTTGGCCTATTGGCCAACTTCTTTTGAATCTTTTGTTATCGGTTGGTTGTAGTAGTGGCTACATAAGTAGATTGGGATGATCCTTTGGTTTGTTATAGTGGGTGCGTTTGTTATAAAGATTTACAATTCCGAGCAGATTTTGTGATGAGCTCGGAGAAATCTGAAATTGTCGAACGCGCAAGACCGATTACATCGAGCATTTTTTGGAGCTCAGTGGGATGCCTATTACGAACGATACGGGTTTTCTCAAAGTAATCTAAGCACTATAACAGACGCACCCAGTGTTTGTTAGCATTGTCTTGTCGTCTTGTTACTAAGCCATACTTTTAGTGATCACATTTACTGAAGCAGTCCATTGAATTATTTTTTCGAGCATCTGAATCTGAAATAATTACCTAATCAAATTATCAAATTACATGGATTATACTTGACTTTTACCTTATGAAATTCTAAATATTTGAACATTTCGGTTTAGGCAATATAATAATTAAACCAATACCACAGCACTGATTTGACCTAAAGTGAGTTATTACATCCGAATAGAAATACAGAATTGTTAATATATTTCACGTTTGTTGACTAAAACACAATGATAAATCAGTGGCAATTAAGCTGGTTTTATTCCAGTAAATACGTAATGAGATAACTACCAACAGTCACACCTCAATAAATCGTGTGATTGTTAACTGTTGGATTGTTATAGTTGTTTATTAGACTTGAACATTAATTGAGTTGGACAAATACACGGTGGTGAATTTTTCAATGCCCACGATTGGTATCTCGGAAACTATAAGATATAGAGGATCGGTTAAATTAGACAAAAGTTGCGCTATGTTATGCTCTACAATGTCCTGCCAAGAAATGCTGGATATCTTGATTCGTTCGCGGTTTATCCTGAAAAAATTGAAAATCGTGATTTTAAAAAAATAATAATATCTTCTATACCATTCATGCGAACTTAATGAAATTTGGTAAGGTTATATTTTTGACCACTACCAATTGAATGGCGTTGATAGAAATTTTCTAAGCCTTCTAGATTTTGAGCAACGATAGTCAACTTTTTTTTTTCTTATGGCCGCCATATTGAATTTTTACACCATTAGTTAGAGAAAATAATTCTCTTTTCACCTATGTCACCAAAATAGACTGATTTTTTTGAAAACATGTTGATATTCGAATTAATGTAAAAATAATTTATAAAATCCAGTATGCTTTGGAAAAATAATTACAAACAACATTGTAATTTAGACGCTATTATTAAATTTTACACTCGTAAAAAAATTACAGAAAAATGCCAGGTTATTTAAAGTCTTATTAAATATTACAAACAATTAATTTATTAAAGAGTCAAGAAAACAAATAATACTATTTTTATTTTACAAATTGTTTGTAATATTTAATAGGAGTTTAAATGACCTGACATTTTTCTGTAATTTTTTTACGAGTGTAGAATTTAATAATAGCGTCTGGATTACAATGTTGCTTGCAATTATTTTTACAAAGCATACTGGACTTTATAAATTATTTTTACATTAATTCGAATATCAACATGTTTTTAAAAAATCAGTCTATTTTGGTGACATAGGTGAAGAGAGAATTATTTTCTCTAACTAATGGTGTAAAAATTCAATATGGCGGCCATAAGAAAAAAAAAAGTTGACTATCATTGCTCAAAATCTAGAAGGCTTAGAAAATTTCTATCAACGCCATTCAATTGGTAGTGGTCAAAAATATAACCTTACCAAATTTCATTAAGTTCGCATGAATGGTATAGAAGATATTATTATTTTTTTAAAATCACGATTTTCAATTTTTTCAGGATAAACCGCGAACGAATCAAGATATCCAGCATTTCTTGGCAGGACATTGTAGAGCATAAAATAGCGCAACTTTTGTCTAATTTAACCGATCCTCTATATCTTATAGTTTCCGAGATACCAATGGTGGGCATCGAAATATTCACCACCGTGTATACAGTAGTTTACCTCAAGAACGGGCGGATGACAGTTCCCTTGTAACGAAGTGATTTTTCCGCAAGGATTGCCTGTTTTTTGTTGTAATATTTCCGTCACTTGAGTACACCCTGTAGCCTCTGTTAGTATTTAAGTCCTGATTTAATTACGTTAACTTTGAGTTGTAAAAGGCGCTGGTAACCAAGTACTTAGTAAATTAATTGATTCATTTTCAATAGTACCTACCTGGTATAACTAAAATCCGTGAATTTTTATAAATAATGACCGAGTCGGAAATAAAAATCATTAGTTGCTAAAACTGGTTAAAATATTAGCATTTGAGGGATTGTAATATTGTCAATATAAATAAAACAGAAAAAACCTCTTTAAGTAGTCATCATTTCTCTGAAAATCATAATTTTTTGTTTGAACAAATTACAGTTTTAGACCACGCATCTCATTATAATAAACGGTTGTTTTTGGAAAAGGCACATATAATATTTTGAAATCTAATAATCCAATTAACTTATAAATAGTAGGACCCGCATAGGGCCACAAATAGGGGGTTCGTGGGAATTAAATGATTAAAGAATGGCATCCATTTTATATGTTAGTATATGCATTTGTCAATAGAAAAACTTTTCTTGCCACCCCCAATTACGCGTCTCTCACCCTTGACGCCTCTTAAGGGGTAACATCTTTAATAGGCAATATCTCTTGAACCCTTAAAGATAGCAAGTTAGTTTTTTTAATGGACTATCAATCTTTTACTAAGGAACAGAAAAGGTCATTAGCAGTATTGTCCATTTTTTATTCCTAACAAAGTTATTCAAAAAAATAACTTTATTTGTCGATACCATTGTATTTTATAATCGATTTTGTCTAATAAAACTCACTCGATCACAAAAATTGTTTAAATAAAATTCGGTTATTAAAGTTTTACCTAACTAACGGTATAATCAATTTTACCATTACGGCACTTGTGTACCTTAAAATCTCACTAAATTGGCTGAAAGTAGACCACGGGAAATGCATAATAGTAGGACCGCATAGGGATTTTCGTGGGAATTAAATGATTAAAGCTGGCAAGATATTTTTTATGTTTAATTACTTCATACTAAACATAAAAATGTTTCTTGCCACCCTAAGATACGCGTTGTTCACCCCTACCATCCCCTTAAGGGCGGAATATTTCAAATGGCTATATCTTGTAAACGAATGAAGATATAAATTTCATTCTTACGCCAAAATGTTTGTCTCTTAGCGTAGAATAAAATAGTTTATTATAATTTTCTCGAAATTTTGACAATTTCAAGAATTAGACGAAATAACACACGTTTTTTTATATTGTTCTAAATTTTTCCAGACATAGTGCGTAAACTGCAACTTTTAGAAAAAAAAAGTTCTAAATGATAGTTATAGTCCACACTTTAAGCTTTCGAATGGTATATATACTTCCCATTTTAAAACAATCCTAGGTCGAGAAATCATCGAAAATGTTAGCTGGTGTATAGATTGAGTATGTATATTTACAAAATTCCAACGGTTTGTTGTCGAAATAAATTTATTTTACATTGAACAGAACGTTACATTTTAAACATAAATAATAGTACATTACATACCGAGCTGGGAGGTACTTCATTACAGCCGAGGGTTGATATGTGACAGAGGCGCGTAGCGCCTAGGTCAGATATAAACGCGAGGCTGTAATGAAGACGACCAGCGAGGTATGTATACTATTTTATTCACAATCATTGTATAATAACATAATCTCAGCATACAATATTTTTATTTAATTGAATAGATAGTGAATGAGAATTAGGAAATTATGCAAAATAAGTAGGTAGGCTGCAGTGATAAAAGTTGAGCGTTGCTAGGTAATGGGCATTAAGGTTCTTCTGTCAAATAAATTAGGTTATTTCCACAAGTATTTATTATTAATAATTTCTGTTCGCTCTAAATTCGTGAGACACCGTCGCCGTCGCCGTATCCGAAAAGCTCTGTTTATTGTGTAACAATAGTGACCGATAATTCAGTTTTTTTATATCCGGGACATTACATGATGGAACTTTCATTGCATTTTAATTATTTCAAGTGCGTGATTTGTTAAAATATAAAAAGGAATTTTATTTATGTTTAAAATATAAAGTTCCGTTCAATGTACAATAAATTTATTTCGACAACAAACCGTTGCAATTTTGTAAATATACATACTCAACCTATACACCAGCTAATATTTTCGATGATTTCTCGACCTAGGATTGTTTTAAAAAGAGAAGTATATATATCATTCGAAAGCTAAAAGTGTGGACTATAACTATCATTTAGAACTTTTTTTCTAAAAGCTGCAGTTTACGCACTATGTCTGGAAAAATTTAGAACAATATAAAAAAACGTGTGTTATTTCGTCTAATTCTTGAAATTATCAAAATTTCGAGAAAATTATAATAAACTATTTTATTCTACTCTAAGAGACAAACATTTTGGCGTAAGAACAAAATTTATATCTTCATTCGTTTACAAGATATAGCCATTTGAAATATTCCACCCTTAAGGGGATGGTAGGGGTGAACAACGCGTATCTCAGGGTGGCAAGAAACATTTTTATATTTAGTATGAAATAATTAAACATAAAAAATATCTTGCCAGCTTTAATCATTTAATTCCCACGAAAATCCCTACTAAAACTGATTATCAAAATTTAAATAAAATTTACCATAATAATATTATTACTAATTATTAGCTGCGAATATGATAATTATTTAGTATTTTTACGTTTGTATTCCAATAATTTGTTCTATTTGACTAATTCTAAAGAATATTGAGTGTTCCGCTACCTTCTGGTAATAATATAAACTATCAATTCATTTTTAATCTAGTCTTCTACTTTAATGTACTTTTTTGGAATTTGTGTATTTGATTACTTACAAGTGTATTAAACAGAGGACTCTCCAATAATAATCATATATAAGTATTGTTGGTATTATAATGTAGTGTGTGAAAAATATTCGTAACGAGCAGTTGAATTGTTTGAGTTTTTTATACTCGTAACTATTTTAACTAGCATATTTTTACATCTTTGACTTTCATTTGTATCTTGGTAAGTAAGTGCATTATTTTCTGTTTTGATTCATGTTTACTTTTAGATAATTAAATTAAAAAAGCAATTATTAAGAAGTATTTATGTTTTTTATATACCGGTTTTTCTTATTTTTATTATAGATAAAATGAGAATGTTTATTAATATATTGGACTCAATGACTTTCAAATAATTTTGGGTAAGCTCTTTTCTGTTTTTTAATTTTTAATTTTTTAATTATGTATTTTAATTATTTTTTTAAATTCTTCAATTTATAATTGTCATTAATTTATTTCATTCAGATAATGATTTATATAGTTAAAAATTGGTTTAAAATAAGTAATTGTTTATAATGATTAACGTCTTTTTAATTAATTGATTGATTGTGTTTAAGTATTAGGTATGTATTGTTAACTTTCTTTAAAAATTTTTTTTTTAAATTGTTGTACATTTAAAGTAATTGGTTGTTAATGTTATATTGGTTCTTGCAGCCCCGAAGATGGTAGTAATCGATTACCGAAACGTTGGCCTTTAAATTGATGCCTTAGTCATTAATAAAAAATGTTTGTCCAAATTGCTTGTGATTATTCACCTTAGTTAAAATATTAATTCGTGTTTGTTTTAATCCGTCTCTTTTTGCAAGATAGTCTAGAAATTACTAGCAACCCAATTCCGGTTATTGATGCTCCGAGTAACGTTGCCAATTGCATAATACGCTCGAACTTGCTAAGTAACGTCTGTAGTACGAGCCATACGTTTCAATTCATGCATTATCCAAAAGGTGCAACACTTAGGTAATGTAAGTATTTTGAAATTTTTTTTAAGAATAATTTTTTATAGCTTTAAGGTTAAAAAACTTAACAGGGAAGAATCTTAGCTAAATGTTACTAGAGATAAAATTGTGGCAATAAACTAGGGAAAATGATGCTTTTTACTTATTTTGATAAAGATAATAGCTTAGGAGATAGAACTGTTTGAAGTTAACTTTTAACGTTTTTTTTTAATTGACGCATTAAGATGAATATAAAAAAACCGACCTCTGTACTATTTTGACCTACCTGACCCTTTTAACAATATTACTTTTTTTTAATAAATTCCATAACAAATATTGTTTTGCATCTTATGAATTTAACTTAGAGTCTAAACTGCTGGTAATACTCGTAATGCACGTTCTCTATATTCTTCTCCAAACAATATTTATTGAAGTAAAATTTCACAATTTAAAAGATTTCTCAACTGTAGATTCACTTTAAGACCCAATATATTTAACACTTTTAGAGCAACTTTACGAAATACTCTCGAAGTAAAGAAATAGTGCATCGAATAAATTGGATAAACTTTACACTGACCAATAATCTGTGAACTTCCAAAGCATATTCAGCACGAGGAAGTGGCACAGTGAAAAATAATTTGTTTGTGGGAACAAACTTAAAGTACGATGAAAGATGTTTAAACTTCAAACATAATTTAAAGTTTTGCAAATGGTTCGAATTTAGAGCGAAATGTTTTATGTGAAACGTCTGGATGCAAGTAAAAAATGAACAAATTGTACAATACAATTTTGAATTGGTTTTGCCCATAGTAGAGAACTTAAAATTTGATGTTTCAGAACAGTTTTTGTGAAAATTTCACTTCGACAAAATTTTCATAAACATTAAAAAAACTTATTTCTCTTCTTTTTCTTTTTTGGGATTTATTACCACATTCCTTGAGATTCCTTTCCAAAAAAATTCGATTTATCTAAAAAATATTCAAATTAACCAGTTTAATAAATCGAATTTTTTTGGAAAGGAATCTCAAGGAATGTCAAAAAAGAAAAAGAAGAGAAATAATTTATGAAATGCCACAAATAACATTTAAACAATATTAAAAAAACCTGAAAAAAAATTGTAACATAGTATAATTTGAATTTGTACCACCAGCAAGAAAAAGGGAAATAACACCGACCTCGTAAAAAATAGTGTTTAAAAATCTACCAGTTTAAATGATTTTTGATCATTAACTTTTAGTAATTTTGGCGATTTATTACATTGGTTTACATCGCACCGTATAATCTGAATAACTTCTAGAGCTACGTGCTATTGACCCTATGTGACGCATTTTACCTCTAATGGATTAATAAAGTTATTGTTATGCAAGTTGGTGGCAAGCACTCGGTAATAATTTGCAGATCCTCCCATTGCCAAGTAGTAACAAGGCAATATGACTGCAAATGTTATTGAGTACTATGCACTAATCTGCATAATTGTCTTTGATCGTGAATTGTATCAAGACTATCACTAATTACTTGAGAGTCAAAGGTCCATTTATCCTCGAAATTACATAGGTATAATAAACATAAACGTGGCCAGTAACGACTTTAACTAAAACTAGGCAATAACTGGGTAACAAAAATTGAATAAAACATTGTTAAATTGTACATTCATTTTTATTCCAGTTTTCAATAAAAAATTATTATAAATATTTATATTATTTTTAAAAGAATAGAACATATTGATTTTCTTATAGTCTTAATTTCTACTTTAAATAACTTATTTTCGCTGTACGTTTTTTTTTGCTACGACTGTACAGGGTGTCCCAAATTGCTTGATTTTGGCTGGTTTTCCTATTTCCAGACCAGGAAGAGAAAAACTGACATATGATTCTAGAGCTCGATTTTTGTGAAACGCCGATTGGTGAAAACCACATTTCGATATCTCTAACCGTTTCCAAGATATCGGCAAAAATTGACATTTTACAGATTCCGAACTTTTTTATTTTTGGATATTTTTTCAAATGGTAAAAACTTTCTACAGGCACTTTTTGACGTAGAATAAGATGCATTTGACAAAAAAAATATATCGCTTTTCGATTGTTTGATATCAAAGCTAACTTTGTTATTTCAAATGGAAACCATAGTTGGCTTTGACTTTCGGAAATAGGAAAAAAAAATTAGCTTTCCAAAAATATACCGGGTGACCACGAAATGACGCTCGCCCTTATATCTTCTTTGTTTTACAAGATATAAATTTCAAATTTGGGTACGTCAAATAACGGTTAAATATGCATTATTTCAACCATTTTATCACTTTCTGTCACTTCCGGTTTCACCGGAAATGATACTAACTTTCGTTTTTTAAATGGAACACCCTGTATATTTTTACATTTTTGGATTCAGGAGGTCATTTTGAATACAGTTAAGGCATATTGAGATAAAAATATTATTGACAGACATTTTTATGAGCAAATTTAATTTTTGATCTAGGCGGCCGTGACCCCAAAAAAATGTTTTGTTTTGCTTCAATAATTAATCAAAAAATACAATTATGATATTATGTCGTATGACATTTGTGTTATAAGATCTTAAACATTTCGGAAATCGTTTTTCCAGAATAACTAATTTTTTTTAAATGGCACCATGGTGACTCACTATGTTATTTTAATAAAGCATTTCATTACCGTTAATTTGGTACCAAACACTTCATTATTTGTTCATATTATAATACATAAAAATTACATTCAACAAGATATAAATGAAAATAAACTAATAATATTTAAAACATTGAATTTCTATCAAATAGGTGCCTTCGAAATGTAAGGAAAGAAACAAATGTATAGTTTGACAGCTCAAATGATATTTAAATCTATGAGAATCAGGTATTATTTTACTGTGTATTAAAAAATTATGGTTTATTCACAAAGTGACAAAGTGGATATGCTGTTGTTATACGGGGAATGTCGCAGAAATAGTCTGGCAGCCCGTGATTTATATGCAAAACACTATCCAATAAGAAATCATCCTGGCAGACACTACTTTCTTAGAGTAGAACGGGAGCTGAGACAAGAGAGAGTAGATCAAGAAAACCACTTTGTCACTTTGTGAATAAACCATAATTTTTTAATACGCAGCATAGTAATACCTGATTCTCATAGATTTAAAAATATCATTTGACATTTGAGCTATGAAACTATTCATTTGTTTCTTTCGTTACATTTCAAAGGCACCTATGATGGAGATTCAGTGTTAAATATTATGAGTCTATTTTTATTTATATCTTATTGAATATAATTTTTATGTATTATAATATGAACAAATAATGAAGTGTTTGGTACCAAATTATCGGTAATGAAATGCTTTATTAAAATAACATAGTGAGTCACCATGGTGCCATTTAAAAAAAATTAGTTATGCTGGAAAAACGATTTCCGAAATGTTTAAGATCTTATAACACAAATGTCATACGAAATAATATCATAATTGTATTTTTTGATTAATTATTGAAGCAAAACAAAACATTTTTTTGGGCTCACGGCCTCCTAGATCAAAAATTAAATTTGCTCATAAAAATGTCTGTCAATAATATTTTTATCTCAATATGCCTTAACTGTATTCAAAAAGACCTCCTGAATCCAAAAATGTAAAAATATACAGGGTGTTCCATTTAAAAAACGAAACTTAGTGTCATTTCCGGTGAAACTGGAAGCGACAGAAAGTGATAAAATGGTTGAAATAATGCATATTTAACCGTTATGTGACGTGCCCAAATTTGAAATTTATATCTTGTAAAACAAAGAAGATATAAGGGCGAGCGTCATTTCGTGGTCACCCGGTATATGCCCAGATCTGTCTAGTCATCCTTGCTGCCAATATAACACATTTCTCTTTAAAAATGACATTTTTTAACGTTAAAAAAAGTTTTTCGGAATCTGTAAAATGTCAACTTTTGCCGATATCTCGGAAACGGTTAGAGATATCGAAATGTGGTTTTCACCAATCGGCGTTTCACAAAAATCGAGCTCTAGACTCATATGTCAGGTTTTCTCTACCTGGTCTGGAAATAGGAAAACCAGCCAAAATCAAGCAATTTGGGACACCCTGTACATATCGAAAGCATCAACGTGGATTTCTCAAATTACTTTGTTTTAAGGTATGCCCAATTAGTTTGCCGCGAAGTGACAGCTAAACAGACACTTAATGATAAGCAGCTTCTTGATTAGGCCTACCAGCCTCAGGTATTTTTACATAAAATTCTCTGCGATATAATGAACTGCCAAAACATCGCTGAATAATTAAATGTTAACATTCCTGAAATATCTCATCTCGATAACAAAACTATTCTACCTGTTTATTCGAAACAAAACGTTACAAAACTTATTCCTATCCACCTGAAGTTTAGCACTAACGTCTTTTCGGTTCAGTTTTTAGTTGTAGCTGCGTCCATTAGTAGAGAATTTTCGGAAACGTATCCACACAGATTCCATAGACAAATTATGCGCACATACCTGCGAAGCGTATTTTGGTCTTTCAATTATTTGAATTGCGTATTCCAGCATTCTTAATTGGTATTCTAAAGAGAAAGCTTGCGGTCTCTCTAGCCAAATTGATTTATATGTAAATTCGGAGCAAACTGTGGTAGTTATTAAACTCCAATCGCCGAACAAAACCAAAACAATTCGAGCAATTTCCAATTATGACCCAAACTAAAGTACATACGTTTACCCGGCTGATTTAAGAGGCACCACCACTTGTGCTTGCAAATATTCAGTTTAATAGTAATGGAAACATGCATGCATTCCTTGGGTCTCTGTATGTTATGCGATAATGTGGTCAACAAAAATAGCAGTCTAGCGGTAACAGCAGACGTATAGTTTTAGTACAATTTGTAGTTTTTGTAGTTTGTTTAGAATACAAATACATAGTTGTAAATCATTCTCGCAGAAGTTTAATGTAAATATTATGGGAAGTCTCTTTTATCTCATAATCATCATCTCGTCGATATCTTATAGTACCTACCTTACTGTTTCTTTATCATTTTATGTATAGGTTTCGTTTCTTGTATTCAATTTTGTATTAAAGATCTTCTCAAAACTTTAATTTTTGACGTAAAAAAATGCGTCTGAATAATTTATTATCCAATAAGAGCCCAGCAAACATTTTTCATAAAATTAGCTATAACTCGACTTGGTAAAAGTCGAATTTACTTATTAAGGTAATTATTACGTAAAATTGACTAGAAAAATACACCTCAATTTAAATTTACCAAATGGTTCTAATTTATATTTAAATTTACGTAAATTATACCAAGAAATCTACCTCGTACACAAATCTGCTTAGAAGTGACTTTAACCAAATCAGAAAGGGAAAAACTACTAAAGAAAATTACCAAAAATTACATCAAAGGTAAATTTCCTTTGAAGTAAAATTAGGTACCATAATTAGGTAACATATACCTTTATGGCAACTAAAAATCGTCTATATAGTAGAATATTCTACTAGGTAGATTTGGTTGGAAATCCTACGTATTTTTATACCTCCATAGTAACCATTTGGTGGCTTTATTTACTCTCCTTTAAAAGTAATATTAGGTCGAAATCGTAGAAAAATTTTACCTTGTTTATCTACTTAGTTTCAACCAAATAGTCGTTTACCCATTTAGTTGACCTAAAAGTCATTATGAAGAAATAATTATTAACTTTTTTGTAGCAATTACCTGAAAAATCTACTACAAAGTAAATTTGACTATAAACCACTAATTTAAAAACTAGCCATACCGAGCGCCATACATAACCTATTTGTAAAATTTATATTATTCAGGTTAGGATTAACAAAGAGGTTCTCTCAAAGAGCTCCTATACATACCACTTTCGACTCACTATTGATCATGCGCATCATATGACTAACATAACCTTAAATTTTTAGTTTTTGCAAATTTATTTTCAATTTCAATTTTAATTCTTGTAGTTTTAGCTTGGATCCGTTATAACATTTAAAAACTCTCTCAGACAGTAGATTTATAATGTTTCAATATTGTAGAATATTAAAAATATACTGCTAATTATAGGTTGGAATTCCAACCAACAAATAGCATCTTGTTTTATTAGATCAAGGCAATTAAAACTTTATTAATGATGCACCGAACAAGATTTTAGTTGATAGTACAGGATCCAAGGAGAAATTTTGATAAAATTGACGTAATATTTGAAAATTTTAAATAATATTTTTTTGGATAGTTGTGACGTCACGTGTGCGTCAACCATTCACTCTATAATTCACTTGTCAACACACGTCAAATAAAAATTTACACTTAATAGGTGAAATTTACCAATAGGTAGTATTTTCAAAAATCGGGTGACCTAAATATGTTATATTTACCTATAGGTAAATTTTTGATGACACTTACAAGTTAATAATTATTTAAATATGTAAAGTTAACTAACATGTCGTAAATTTTAAGGTATTTCAACTTAATCAAAAGCTACCTGTAAAATATCTAGAATTCCATAGTCGTATTAACTTTTAGGTCGAATTAGCACAATACGCCATATTTTTTTAGCATGTTTGGAGTACGATTTCAAAATTAAAATTTTCAAAATGAATTTGTCTAGACAAACCTCGAGACAAACTGATGAAAATGCCAAAAAAAAAACATAAATATTTTTCTGAAGTCATACACAACAAATGTAACATAGTTTTAGCTCAGAATATTATTATAATTTTTTTACCCGATAATGGGAATTTTCTTATTCAAGGGTATTTTGGAGGGGCATTGGTATTTTTCAAAGTAGAAGTGTTAACATGCACGACAAAATTTCTTTCGCATTAATTTCAACAAGCGTGAACTGTAGATATACGTCGCAATTCATTACATATATTTTTATCACCGACATTTATTTATTTTGAATCTTTGCTGTGAATTAGGTATATGTTTAAGTTGTGTCATACGTCATCTGCAAATATGTTCGTAGTTTCTACCTAAAGCCAGTTAAATTAACGTCGAATTGACGTCAAACAGACGTCAAATTTCCCTAGACAGGTATTAATTAACCAAACGTACTGGGCTACTACAATATGGATTTAGATGTAATTCTACTTATTTTGGTCAATATAACCAAATTTCGACGTCGTCTTATTCTCTCCACTTATGTCGAATCCACATCGCGTCAATGTATATTTTACTTAAATATGGTTAAATCTAATTTTGCGACTAAATTTATTATACGTAATTTAGGTAGTCTCGACGTCAAATTAAACCAAAATGTTTGCTGGGAGACCTCTATTGGATTCTTAACACTTCTTTTGTTTATTGTTAAAATGCTTTTTTTTATTAGTTTGTCAAATTTTCCTTCGATAGCACTGGAAACGAGTAAGGAGTTATCATTTCTTGTTTTCATTGAAACAAACATATTCTGTTTTCCCCGTTTGAAATAAGTGTATAAAATAACGAGTAGAATAACAATGGTGTATTAATTAGTAGTTCGAAAAATATATCGCTCATTAAAATAGCTGAAAGAGAAATTCTATTGTGAATTGTAATATAATTCACTATAAATATCCTTCTCGAGTTGTGCGTCAGGACTACGTCAACAGAATAATAATAATAGTCTAAAGTAAAGGGTTAAAATGACTATATGCTACGTTTAAAATAATATCACTTAACGCTGCCTTAATGTACCTATGCAAGGATTAAAATCAGAATATCATAATTGAATTTGGATATTTGGATAATTTTAGCAAGCCCTGGAATTCCTAGTGCATTGGAAAATTTATCATAGCACTATCTCTGTACGGTTTCATGAAAGATCAATCCACGACTACTAATCTAGTTTGTGTTATACAATTTATCTCTGAAGCTATTTGTCTGCGGGCCTTGGATGACGTGTACACAAATTTCTACAAGGCATTCGATAGACTTGATCACAGCATGTTATTATTAAAGAAAGCTGAAGCTTTTGGGACTTTCCGATTCACTATTATTATTCATATCATATTTATCAAACAGAAAGCAGGATGTGGTATTCAATGGCTTCAACTGTTGTGTTGTTGTGAAGTTGGCTAATGCGATCAGCCAAACAAAACAAAAGAGTCTATCGAGTGGCTTGCTGAAGTTCCGCATGGGTATGCTCACGGGCCCCTGTTATTCAATTATAAATAATATTTTCGGTGATGTGAATTGTTTATTTTATGTATACGATTTTATTATGGATAAAATGGGATTCAGCAAAAATTTTGACCAAAGAAGCAGACAACAAAAAAAGAAAAATCAAAGAATCTGCAATAATTTTACTTAATGAAGATAAATGCGTATCAAATTGTTCGGTAGAATTTTGTTCAACTTGGTTACCAATGTTGAGAGAAGAACTCAATAAAATTAATATTATTTAGTATATTTTTCAACATTTCTATGGTAAGTATCTATGGAAATGATATAAACAATTTTTATTTTATGCCGTGTTATTCTACACGTTACATAAAAATCTAAAGCCTAAACTTTGAAAAAGGAAACGGATATAGTTTCCGAAACGTCAGCGCAGTATTTTTGTATTAATTTAATTCTTATTAGTTGTCAAAAAACACCCTCTAACTGATCCTCTGACATTACGTCAAAGGCGTAGAGGTTATTTCCCAGTTTTAAACTGGTTAATTTGAATATTTTTTAGATAAATCGAATTTTTTGGATAGGAATCTCGAGGAATGTGGTAATAAATCCCAAAAAAGAAAAGGAAAGAAACGATTGTAAAATGTTTGTTGTCAGGATGAAGAAATTCAACACTGTGATGATGTCTACTTATGTAACCTGTGCTGTTTGTAACTGGCTACTTACAAACAGAATTCTCTGGCTTTGTAACACTTTTTAGACGGAAACTCAGGCGCCAGTTCCTTATTTTTAAGTGCAAGGAACAGCACTTGTTTGGTTCTCCGGCGGGTGAGCTAACAGATGGAGATACGGTTATTTGTCCAGGGATCTTAAGATGATTGTCTTGTCAATTGGACTTGGACAATTTATCAAACGGGTTAATTAGAAATAAACGACTGAAATAATAACTCGTGAATTTTACCTACGTATTTATTTATTAGAACAGTAATGAATAAATAAATAAACAGGATATTTCAGCGACTTTGCAGTCGAGTGTGTACAAATTTGATAACGATAATAAATATGCGGGCTGGTAATCAAGAGTATATATATGCGTGAATATGATTTTATTGCGGACGGCGGTGAGTTTTGATAGCCGGTGCCTGTTTTTCGCGGCTTGAAACGATTTCGGACGCAGGGGCGGTTTTCCCACTGGGCCCACTGGGCGAGTGCCCAGGGCGGCAAAATTTCAAGGGCGGCAAAATCTCATTTAAGCAAGTAAACCCTAAACCGTTTGTCCGTTAACGAAATAAAAAATAAATTATCTGGGGTTTGATAAATAATTATATATTTGACTACATCTTGATAATAAGACGCATAAAAAACCGCCTCTCGTTTGATGCTGATAAAAACTTGAAACGGGCCGGTTTTTTTGCGTGCACTATAAAGATGTAGTAAAGTTTTTACAACTCGCTCAATTTCTCTAAACGATATAACTGAACAAAAGAAAATTGTAATAAATAAGCCATTAAAAAAATAGGTAATATTTATTATGTGTCTACTCTTGCTCCTGTGTTCCATGTTTTTAATCAAAGATCAAAGGCGGCCGCCTCTCGGCTTTATTTTTTAATGAAAAAACGTTAAGTAGTATTCTTTTTGATGGGATGGGACACATTTTTGTATAGTATATATTATGTTATATTTTTTAAGAGTAGTAACCTCCACTGTTCGGACGGCAAGCAAACGGAATTTCCAACAGGATATAGTATGAACAGCGGGCAGTCGGCTAGCTATAGATATTCTTGTCTATACAGAGGGTTTTACAAGACGGCGAACTACTGCCACAAACGTAGAGCTATTTAACAAGGACTATTTTTCGTAAGTTAAGTTCTCCGGTAGAACTTTATGTACTGAAACCTTAAAGATTGCCCGAGCGAGCAAATCTAACCAGCCGATGCATATTTTATGAAACAAAAGACAAACGGAGAAAGTACTAATTAGCTCTAGTTTGATTTAGTAGTAGGTATAATACAGCGGTACTCACGAACAATAAGATCTCTGAATATCTATACTTAACTGAAGGCGGTACGGACGGATAGTAGCGGACCACGGTGTATTCTTACCAATCTTCTTTTCAAGAAAATTATTACTACACGTCGGAGCAGCGATTACGGACGGATAGTGAAAACGATGACAGTTTCGGATTGATGTGGACCGCTTCGGATTGATCTTGGACTGATCCGGACTGGACTGATTCGGACTGAACGCTCCTCCGACGTTTTATTACTTTTATGACGTATCCAGGCGGCGCGTTAAAGGGGCGTACGGACTTGAAACGAAGGACTCGTACTCACAACGTTACTTACTAAAAAACGGCGGCAGGGTGTACCCAAGTGACGGTAATATTTAAAGCAAAAACGGGCATTCCTTGACTGGAAAAACCACTTCGTTACATAAGTGGTGTTGGGGATTATTGGGAGTGCCTTTTTTAAAGCAGCGATAAACTTCCATCTAACACTTTCTTCTTTATTTTTGCAAAATCTACCTCATGTTAAAGTAATAGCACTCAAACTTCTAACACTCGGTAATACGTACAAACAAGATATCGACAACCTGGCAGAGCAACCCTGGTTCTAAATCCGCCTTTTGATTTTTAAAATTGAAAAACATTGAAAAAATTGCAAAAACACGAAAACTTCAAACACTATTTCCAAACTAAAAGACGCCGCCGAGAGGCCGTTCTGATAAGAAATCCAAGGTGGGGGGTCGAACTTAGAACTACATCGTGAATTGCACGGTCCCGCTCTGATTTTAGGCTCACGAAATAGTGTAATTTTGACGTCTACCGTTCTATAGAACCGCTAAAATCTCACGCGATACGTCATGCTGCCTACGACGTTATTCTGCCTACGTCATGCTTCATAATATGCAACATGAAACTGATTTTCGATATATATATATAAAATAAGGAAATTATGGGGGTAGCAAGTTACGTTGAACACCTTGTACAGATAAAAACTTCACAAACCATTGCCATTGAATTTATCTATTTGCTAGGATACGTGAGCAAAAATTGTATCCTTTACTAATTACCTTCAAAATTAAATATTTCCAACATTATGTGATCATAACAGCAAAAAGTAATTTTAAGTCAAATAAAACTCGAAAAGCTAGACGTATGCCTTCCTTATGCCATTTAAGTTTTAAAAATTTAAAACATCATTAATCACAATCTTGGCTTTCTTTCAGATATGGAAGGTGGGTGACAAGACGAGTAGCTTTAGGAACAATAGCAACAATATGGCTTCTGGCAGCCCTAATATCCTTCGTCCCCATTTCTCTGGGTTTGCACCGGCCGCCTCAGCCACTAGTTTACAATGCTGGGGGACACAACTACGCGACGTGCGCCCTCGATCTCACTCCCACCTACGCCGTCGTTTCGAGCTGCATTTCTTTTTACGTTCCTTGCATTGTTATGATAGGTATGTATTTAGCTGCAGCTATGCCTCCACCGCACCTACCCCTAACGTAATAATCCAAAATATTTCATGTATAGGTTTATAAAGTCAGGTCACTCGTATACCAAATGGTTAAATTATTTATATGTAGTTTGATATGATTTAAATGACAATACTATAAAAATTTATTATAATAAAGTTTTGATATCTGAAACAAAACTCTGCAATTGTTTATCAGCTATACATTTAAAGAAACTACTGTAGAGATAGATACAACTGTATATATTTAGTATTATCCCTTCATACCTTTCTATTAGTCTAGTGTAAAAAAAATTACCTACATTTTAGGTTGTTTTGCATCACTGCCTGTAAATTAAGTGTGTTATTTTCAATGATTTGCACAAACAACTCAAAGAGACCCCAGTTAATTGCCCATTAAGAAGTGGTCCAAAATTGACTAAACCTTTTATTTCTGAAATAATTTCATAAGGATATGGCAAATGCGAAAACCAAATGTGTGAAGCTAAGACAGAACCTACTACAAATCCATGCTACGTGGTTTATAAAAGTGCCAAAAATGGTCGGCAAGAATAGTTTATTTTATTATCATTGTTCCATACCATCTATATTCAAAAGAATTGTCCTAATTTTATTGGTTTCGTCTTCATTGTTGTGTAGATTAAAGAGAACCCTCTTTGGCTGATCGAAATCTCTACTAATTTAAGAACTGCCTTCAAGATCTTCAAAACACGTTTTTGTTTTTTCTAATTACTTTTATTTTATATTTATTTTTAAAAAAGGAAAAGATACGTAGAAAATTATGTTCCTGAGTTAACATAAGATGATGTTCTTATGATCGTGCAATCGTTTCAATCGGTGATTGACGTAAACTTACTTATCTTTAAAGATTAGAGGCAGCTTAAGGTATTTTGTCCCAAGTTATCTGAATCCCTTCTCGTAAACGTTGATGGCAAGGTCAATGAAATTCTCCGCTTCAAATATGATTTTTTTTTAAATATTTTGTGTACATCACTGGCAACTAATATACCAAGATTTCACTCCTTCATTAATTAAGTTTCTTCTTGTAAACTTTTTGCGAGCTACGCTACTACGAGTATTAATATTTTGACAGAAAGTTTTCTTACAACAATAAATTTATACCGAACTGTAAAGTATTTTGGATAGTTATCATCAGTTGTATAATTTTTTTTAGCTATTTTTAACTGACACACCGAAATTTGTAACCGATATTAAATTAGTTACGTTTGAAGTAAACTCATCGACATAATTAATAACTTTGAAACTTTTTAATTCACCTTCTTTTAGTACCTAACTAAACTTCAACTATTTGAAAAGCATAAATTAGAATTTGTAACTACACTGAAATTATGGCTGCCGGCTTCCCAGCATCGACACTATTTTTAATTACTATCATTTGGTAACTAATTCTAGACGATCAATTTGAATTTGCGACTGCATTATAGTACATGCAATAATAAATTATTGGATTATGGTAACTAACTTCCACGTGCAGCAGAGGCGAGAGCCATACCTATATGAAACCCGTAAATTCTTCCATGAATGTAAGAAACAGCCACATCATTTTCTCTATTAAAAAATTAATACTAGATAATTGGGCCTGAAAAAAATGTGCTTTTTAATTTTCTTTGTCAAACAAACGTGATGTCTAGAGGAGAGCCTAAGGGTTTATTTTGAGACTACCCTCCAAATTTCATTGAAATCGATCAAGTACTTATCGAGATATCTCAAAAGAACTGTTTTCCCAACGTCCCATTTATGGGCCCGTACGGGCCTTAAAAATCGAAATTGACCGAAACGAAAATATACGTGTCTTTTTATTTTAAGACCTCTATCTGTGATCACTTTTTTGCACCATAATTCTGAATCACCCTGTACGTGCCATATCTGTATTTCATAGCACTCGTTTGTTTACAAAACTCACCTCCGGTTCGTTTTGTAAACTTCAGACGCGTGCTATAAAATATCTCAAATGGCACTTATAATACAAATAGCTATTATGCTCTCTATTATTGTACAGTACATACAATAATAGAGAGCTCAACTTGATGTAATCTCGAAGAAATTTGTCCGACAATATTTATTAAAAGTTGTTATGGAACGAGACTTGAAGTCGGCAGGGAGATAATTATTATATAAAGAAAGAATACTATTGTAGGAAAAACTTCTTTCAAATAGTGCTGTTTTATGGGAAGGAGGGGTGAGAATTCCTTTAAAGTTTAAACCTTACATTCAAATTTTTATAATATACCTATAATATTTTCTTTTTTTTTTAATTTTTCTCAAAATTTGTCTATACAAAATTGTATACGACTGACAAGAGAATAAAAAACTGTGTCAGAAAGTGGAAGAAAAATTAAGGTTGCCAGTAAAAAAAATTTCGATGACGTAATATATCAAAAACCGCTGACGCAAAAATATATTGGAGGGCATCCGAATAAAAATCACCATACCCCTTGAAGCATTTTTTCGGGAAACTTCTACGGACAAAATTATTGCCATTATTCCATACTTTTGCCCAACCCGGTATATAATAATACGCCGGGATGTAATTTTCTTCTAGTTTTCATATTTAGCAAATTTGCATTGATTGTTTTGTGACTTACATGTTCGTGTTTCCTTATTCCAAATTCAAAACCCAAACAGTTATTTTGGATTTTTTTTAATTTTTGCGTTGTGACTGACGTTAAACATGACCCATACACAATAATTAAATATAGACAAGACAAACGAATCACAAAGCTTAAGCTTTAAACGTGTATTTAAAATCTCTTTAGAATTATACAAAATTTTTAAATTTAAAATTGATTTTTTAATATATTTATTATGTAAACTGGTATCTTGCTTATATTTAATTTTGTCTATATTAAATGTATATTAAAAAAAAGTTGACCTTCAAATGGTCTTGAAGTCCCTCACCAAATGAAAAAAAATAATTAGCCATTAGATCCCTCTTTTGAAAATGAAAATAAATAAACATAGAATACTGTTATTGCTGTTAGATATTTACTGTTATCGTATTTCTCTCTAGTATCGTATCGTTTCTTCTTTAATATTCGTCCTAATAATAAATTATGCATAACAGACACAATTGTCCTTTTTGAACCCAAATTAAGAAACAAATGGGAATATAAGTGGCAAGAATTCCCTTTCACAAACCCCACCAAACTTTCATAAATTCAACAGAATTTGTCCAATAAATTCTAGCATTAGAGTTATAATCACTCCAAAAGTTATGTCACCATTACCTGATTAAAGTTTAGCCATGCATGTTACCCAGCTCAACTTTACAAGATTTGAATTCTCAACTCTGGTAGAAGATGTGAACATTGTGGTTAGCTTAGCCCACATTTTTAAAAGTAAAATGTAAACTAAAGCCCGACTAAAGCCATTTAAGTAATGGAATAAAATGGGTTATTATAACTGTAATATTGCAACATCCCTTAATTTATCCCTAAATAAAAAAAATTTTTGGATGCTTTGATTGCGCTCCTGGAAAAGATTGCAGTTAAATTATAGGTTAGCCGCGTTTTGTTTTGTTTTACTTACTATCTTTGTATTCCAACCCTCTAGTAAAAATGCCCTAAAGGATCCTCGTATTCTCTTTTTGACTTTTACGCCTTTGCATTTGTTTGATTGTTTTCGGTTAGTAATTAGTCGTAAATCCTTAGATTATGAGGCTGTCCTAAGCCGTGGATGCCATAATAAAACTTCCACGTGCCTGCTCGAACGACTGAACTAGCACTGAAGGAAGATTTTACAAACGTAAAAATAGGGTACAATATATTAAGACCCACCCTTGCAAACTAGAATTAGCTGTTATTGGAATGTATTATAAAATAATTTGTGATTACATAACATCTGTAACAAGAACCGAGGATAATTCATGTTTCCGACATTCAAAAAGTAATAAATTGTGGAAAGCAGTCGAAACTTTAAACGTTACTAAATCTCGCAAATCTGACGTGTGGATTAATCTTTCCAATCTCGATAATAATTAATAACTTTTCGGTAGCACAAGTAATACTAATTTAAAACTCTAATTGAACTTATAAATAACCATGAAAGTGAAAATTTTTTCAGCTTTAATAATTCCGCTCTAAATCCTAACTAATTTTAATTAGTCGTTACTTTTTTCATTTGTACTTGTACAAGCAACTGTTTTTTCCTACAAACAAAAGAAATCTAAAGATTAAGTTGCTACATCGCGTGCGCGAAGTAATGTGTAGGTCTGCTACAGAAAACATAAAACAGGCGTCTCCGTATCAATTCGCTTGCATGTTTTTCTATACTTTCAATGCTTTATTTATTAAACCAATTTACCTATTGAAGGACAAAGTTTGTTAATGGTAACAATAATTGTCTAGAATTAGAAAGAAAGGGAGAAAAAGTTTTATTACTACCACGAAGAGCTTCATAAAGAAACGGTACTAACGGTTCGTTATTCCCTAAGAGATTTTCAGGGGCTGTAAGTTCGATACTTCAACCACTGGCGCTGAATTAAATTGTTTTTTGTAAAAAATAACTTAATTTTTCGTGTAAGAACAAAGGGATGAGAACAGGCGTGTATCGAACGAAACAATAACAAAGTTATATAAAACCAGTTTTGACTACAAAATACTGAATTCGTTCCCAAATTGAAGCGGAAATTTGTGGTGAATGGTCAGCCTGTAATGGAAATTTCACTAATGATTTTTTCTACAAAGTAGTAAATAACGCAAAAACGTGAAAATTGGATATTTTCATGAAAAGTTATCTCATTATTGAAGAGAAATGTCAATAGGTGTATTTTTAAATAAGTTTTTTTTTTGTTACAGGAATATACTGCCGACTGTATTGCTATGCTCAAAAACATGTAAAGAACATCCGAGCGATCACCAGGCCCATAGATCTACCGGACACCAATACAAAGAAAAAAAGTACGAAACAGAAAAACAAGGCGCTTCACATCCACCTACACAATCACCATAGTAGTCCGTATCATGTGAGCGATCACAAGGCAGCAGTCACTGTGGGTATGTGTACATTTAAATCATTATACCTACAGGTATAAAGTCATATTTTTTTATTTCTTTAAGAAAGCGTTTAACCGATTTCGGACGCACACCGGGTGGGCCAAAAAGTTTTGCACTTTTTACGTTTGCCCTTAACTTTTTTGTTTATTAACTGATTTTAATGATCTTGGTGTCGCTGATTCCAGAAAAGAATTGACTATCGACGAAAAATTTCAAAATGACCGATTTTTTTAAAATTCAAGATGGCGGCCGCGTTTGAAAATAGCCCTTTGTTTGGGACAATACTTTTTGAAGAAAAACTGTCGAAATGACACAGCTAATAGAAAAAAGCAATAAAATTGACCTTTCTCTACATTTTAAGATCTCGATGAAAAAAATCGGTCCATAGGGAGAGGAGCTATATGTATAGATACAAGGCGTCGCTGTATTACTTAAATTGCGTTTGTTTCATTGGCCAATAACTTTTTTGATTATTAACCGATTTTGATGATCTTGGTGTCGTTGCTTACAGAAAAGAATTAACTATTGACGAAAAGTTTCAAAATGACCAATTTTTTAAAATCCAAGATGGCGGCCGCGTTTGAAAGTACCCCTTTGTTTGGGGCAATTCTTTTTTAAGAAAAACTACCGAAATGACATATCTAATAGAAAAAAGCAATAAAATGAACTTTTCTCTACGTTTTAAGATCTCGATGAAAAAAATCGGTCCATAGGGAGAGGAGCTATACGTATAGATACAAGGCGTCGCTGTATTACTTAAATTGCATTTGTTTCATTGGCCAATAACTTTTTTGATTATTAACCGATTTTGATGATCTTGGTGTCGTTGCTTACAGAAAAGAATTAACTATCGACTAAAAGTTTCAAAATGACCGATTTTTTAAAATCCAAGATGGCGGCCGCGTTTGAAAGTAGCCCTTTGTTTGGGGCAATTCTTTTTTAAGAAAAACTGCCGAAATGACATATCTAATAGAAAAAAGCAATAAAATGAACTTTTCTCTACGTTTTAAGATCTCGATGAAAAAAATTGGTCCATAGGGAGAGGAGCTATGCGTATAGATACAAGGCGTCGCTGTATTACTTAAATTGCATTTGTTTCATTGGCCAATAACTTTTTTGATTATTAACCGATTTTGATGATCTTGGTGTCGTTGCTTACAGAAAAGAATTAGCTATTGACGAAAAGTTTCAAAATGAGCGATTTTTTAAAATCCAAGATGGCGGCCGCGTTTGAAAGTAGCCCTTTGTTTGGGGCAATTCTTTTTTAAGAAAAACTGCCGAAATGACATATCTAATAGAAAAAAGCAATAAAATGAACTTTTCTCTACGTTTTAAGATCTCGATGAAAAAAATCGGTCCATAGGGAGAGGAGCTATACGTATAGATACAAGGCGTCGCTGTATTACTTAAATTGCATTTGTTTCATTGGCCAATAACTTTTTTGATTATTAACCGATTTTGATGATCTTGGTGTCGTTGCTTACAGAAAAGAATTAGCTATTGACGAAAAGTTTCAAAATGACCGATTTTTTAAAATCCAAGATGGCGGCCGCGTTTGAAAGTAGCCCTTTGTTTGGGGCAATTCTTTTTTAAGAAAAACTGCCGAAATGACATATCTAATAGAAAAAAGCAATAAAATGAACTTTTCTCTACGTTTTAAGATCTCGATGAAAAAAATCGGTCCATAGGGAGAGGAGCTATACGTATAGATACAAGGCGTCGCTGTATTACTTAAATTGCATTTGTTTCATTGGCCAATAACTTTTTTGATTATTAACCGATTTTGATGATCTTGGTGTCATTGCTTACAGAAAAGAATTAACTATCGACGAAAAGTTTCAAAATGACCGATTTTTTTAAATCCAAGATGGCGGCCGCGTTTGAAAATAGCCCTTTGTTTGGGGCAATTCTTTTTTAAGAAAAACTACCGAAATGACATATCTAATAGAAAAAAGCAATAAAATGAACTTTTCTCTACGTTTTAAGATCTCGATGAAAAAAATCGGTCCATAGGGAGAGGAGCTATACGTATAGATACAAGGCGTCGCTGTATTACTTAAATTGCATTTGTTTCATTGGCCAATAACTTTTTTGATTATTAACCGATTTTGATGATCTTGGTGTCGTTGCTTACAGAAAAGAATTAACTATTGACGAAAAGTTTCAAAATGACCGATTTTTTTAAATCCAAGATGGCGGCCGCGTTTGAAAATAGCCCTTTGTTTGGGGCAATTCTTTTTTAAGAAAAACTGCCGAAATGACATATCTAATAGAAAAAAGCAATAAAATGAACTTTTCTCTACGTTTTAAGATCTCGATGAAAAAAATCGGTCCATAGGGAGAGGAGCTATACGTATAGATACAAGGCGTCGCTGTATTACTTAAATTGCATTTGTTTCATTGGCCAATAACTTTTTTGATTATTAACCGATTTTGATGATCTTGGTGTCGTTGCTTACAGAAAAGAATTAACTATCGACTAAAAGTTTCAAAATGACCGATTTTTTAAAATCCAAGATGGCGGCCGCGTTTGAAAGTAGCCCTTTGTTTGGGGCAATTCTTTTTTAAGAAAAACTGCCGAAATGACATATCTAATAGAAAAAAGCAATAAAATGAACTTTACGTTTTAAGATCTCGATGAAAAAAATCGGTCCATAGGGAGAGGAGCTATACGTATAGATACAAGGCGTCGCTGTATTACTTAAATTGCATTTGTTTCATTGGCCAATAACTTTTTTGATTATTAACCGATTTTGATGATCTTGGTGTCGTTGCTTACAGAAAAGAATTAACTATCGACTAAAAGTTTCAAAATGACCGATTTTTTAAAATCCAAGATGGCGGCCGCGTTTGAAAGTAGCCCTTTGTTTGGGGCAATTCTTTTTTAAGAAAAACTGCCGAAATGACATATCTAATAGAAAAAAGCAATAAAATGAACTTTTCTCTACGTTTTAAGATCTCGATGAAAAAAATCGGTCCATAGGGAGAGGAGCTATACGTATAGATACAAGGCGTCGCTGTATTACTTAAATTGCATTTGTTTCATTGGCCAATAACTTTTTTGATTATTAACCGATTTTGATGATCTTGGTGTCGTTGCTTACAGAAAAGAATTAGCTATTGACGAAAAGTTTCAAAATGACCGATTTTTTAAAATCCAAGATGGCGGCCGCGTTTGAAAGTAGCCCTTTGTTTGGGGCAATTCTTTTTTAAGAAATACTGCCGAAATGACATATCTAATAGAAAAAAGCAATAAAATGAACTTTTCTCTACGTTTTAAGATCTCGATGAAAAAAATCGGTCCATAGGGAGAGGAGCTATACGTAATCATACAAGGCGTCTTTTTGTCATTCTTAAGCTGTATTACTTAAATTGCATTTGTTTCATTGGCCAATAACTTTTTTGTTTATTAACCGATTTTGATGATCTTGGTGTCGTGGCTTACAGAAAAGAATTGACTATTGACAGAAAGTTTCAACAAGGCCGACTTTTTAGAATCCAAGATGGCGGCCACGTTTGAAATTGCCCTTTGTTTGAGGCAATATGTTTTGAAGAAAAGCTGCCGAAATGACACATCTAATAGAAAAAAGCAATAAAATGGGCCTTTCACTACATTTTAAAATCTCGATGAAAAAAATCGGTCCATAGGGAGAGGAGCTATACGTAAAGATACCAGGCGTCTTTTTGACATTCTTAAGCTGTATTACTTAAATTGCAATTGTTTCAATGGCCAAGAACTTTTTTGTTTATTAACCGATATTAATGATCTTGGTGTCGCTGCTTACAGGAAAGAATTGACTATCGACGAAGAATAGGCAATTTTTTAAACTGCAAAATGGCGACCGCGTTTGAAAATAGGTTTTTTTGGGCCAATTCTTTTTGAAGAAAATATGTCAAAATGACACAACCAATACAAAAAAGCAGTAAAATTAGCCTTTCTCTACATTTTAGGACCTCGGTGAAAAAATCGGTCCATCATGAGAACTCAATGTCTTGTGCGATCAAAATATGGAGAGTCATCTTGCTGAGACCTATCTGCTTCATTGAAAAATATGGTCGTTGCAATTATCAAGTCAAAAATCAGAAACTTTAAGGCACCATTCAGCTGTAACATACAAAATTACTTATAATTGAAAAGCTTGAATTATGCCAACACATGCTAAGGATGCTGAATATGCGCAGAAAATGTCCAAAATGTATTCTAATGAGACCAGATAATTGTGTCTATTAACAACTCATCATCAGAAAAAATATAAACTGCGGAATATCCGTGAATCATTTTCTGTCAATTATAAATATACCAGTAAAAATGACAATAAGTAATTGTTGATTTTAAAATGTATTAACTTACCGAAAACTTCTGTTGCAGGTATAATAATGGGGGTCTTCCTCATCTGTTGGGTGCCCTTTTTCTGCATAAACATTGTGGCAGCTTTCTGCAAAACCTGCATTCCAGACATAACTTTTAAAATTCTCACTTGGCTGGGCTACTCCAACTCAGCCTTCAATCCGATCATCTACTCAATCTTTAACACGGAATTCCGCGAGGCGTTCAAACGAATTTTAACTGCACATTACCCGGCCTGGTGCAAATGCGGCTATCAGTCAGTTTCGCTGAACAATGACAAGTTCATCACTGATTATGGAGCGAAAACGCTGGTGGTGAACGCAAGACGGAACGGCTCTTTTGGAGAGTTTTCCAGTGAACACTTGAGTTGTGAGTCGGTAAGGCAAACAAGGGTGAATTCCACGGAGAAAGATATCTTAGGGGACGATATTAGTGCCATTTGACAGGACTGTGATAACTTGCAGGATACTATGGTTTAGTTTAGGACAATTTTAAATGACAATTTAGTTTAGGTAATGAGGTTCATTGAATTTCTTAATAGGCTCATGTTGCCACTCATCCCTATTTCTCTATTAGCGAGAATGGCAAAAATACATACGCGCTGGTCAAAGTTTCAGTGTCCATTCATAGATATAATAAATTTAATATAGAACGAGAAAAGTCAATAATGCCACCAAAACTATATTGTATATAGTTTTTATAAGTTTTCTTCGGATTGTATGGAATTAAAATTTCATAACAAAGGCTATTGATACATCCAATCATCCCACGATAACGACAAAGTCTGGATACAAACTTTCGCAAGTTATATAATATTATTATCAGTTATGAAAACTTTCCACTTCAACGATGTATCCTTGTACAGCCCTGAGTTGGCTAAGGACTAAATTTTCTTATACATGTGTCAGCGTTTTGTCTGTACACTCTAGTTGGATCAAGGAAATGCGTTTAAGAAGTTAAATACTTCGGTTGCTTACAGTACATTCGAAAATATTGATATCCTGAAAAAGTGGAGACAACTAAATTAAACATACAAGCCAACCAAATTATTTTTGTGTTTTAACGAGTGTTTTCTGTCTGTAATGAAATAAAAAAGGTTTGCAGGTGTATGGATAATAAATAGATAGATCCTTCTATTTAAATATTAAAAAAATGTAAAATACGGTCCTGTCCGGTTTGTCTTTTTTGTCCTTCACGAAACCAGAATGAGGTTAAATTTCAAACAAAAATTCGTGTGATGCACAGACCTGAAAGCATGAAATGTATAAACAGGGTGTTTTCGAAGATCGATTGACATATAAGACACATAATATGCAACAAAAAATTGGTTATACCATTTCTTTATATTTATGTACAAAAAATAAGATGTTTTTAAAAAATTAGGAGAAATAAAAAAGACTCGTACATTGAAACGCGGTTAATTAATCTTTATAGTTACACATTCATTATAAATATTATTTACAAACTTACTGTTAAGAAATTCACGAACCTCTTTAAATAATTTGTTTAAAAGGCTGTGCGCTTATACCAAATCTATATAAAACTGTAATAGTCAAGTCCAGGGATTAGTAATGATGACAAGTGTAAGAAATAAGAATTGCACATTCGATAGGCTTGAGGCTCGCCTGAAATTCTGCTGTGTAGTTAAAACTGCATGTCTATATCAATGTTATATCTTGCCAACAGTGATCTATCTAGTCTTTAAGATAATTAATTACCTTTCCATTAATTTAGTATTTTTTAAAATTCAGTCTCTTAGGTAGCCCCTAGCCTATGAATTTGTTCATAGATATACAATGAATCGAAATATAAGCGTAAATAATTTCCAGTAAAAATCACTAGGTAATATTACTGTAAATATGTTTAAAGTAAGTATTCCAATTTCTTATACTTTTAATACATTATTTTCAAATGATGGGTGCATGATGAATGAATCTTGCTGATAGCTAGATATACGTTAATTTCGTAGGAGGTGAGTAATTTTTCAGTTAATATTGTCTCAAGATTATAATGAACCTCGAAAATATTAAATGATTCACAATATAATAAATATACTTATAGGCACCTCTAGACTAATAACCACTAGACGAGTAGATTTTTCGATAATAGTAAATAGAGGTTAGCCGCTAATGACCTTTATTTAGGGGAAACATTTTTACTTTTAACAAGACGGCTTGTAAAAATAAAAATTGTTAATATAATAAAGACTGATATAACACTTTTTGAAATAAATTTCTTGAGCTCAGTATAGTGGAGTTCACATGATATCAAATTGTGATTTCCGTTTGCACTTCGAGGTTAAAAGCTAAAACCTATTTCAAATGATTCGTTACCTTCTGGAACATCAAAATCCGATGGTCGTCAAAATGTCGTCCTGTACGGGGTGGCTGTAGGGGATGAAATGTGAAAAACACCCTAAAAATTTTTTTTCCACTGTTTTAAACTACAGAACATGAGGATCACTTTTATTAAAGCAAAATATGATTTAGACTAAGGCAAATATTAGAAAAAATATATTAAACAATTCAGAAAGCACGGAGTTAAATGGGCGACGTCTAAGTTTATCGTACGCTGGTGAAAAGTGTCTTATTGAACAGGCAATGTTTTCGCTTAACACCGCACTAGCTACTTTATTCTCATTATGATAAAAAAACACCCTTTAATAACGTTGTAGATTGGAATTTCAGGATGCTAAGGCACTTTTTACTTTTTTAATATGACCGCTCCCCAATTTTTGAATGGGTTTTTTAGGAGCGCCCGCACAAGATCTTTTAAGGTCGACATTCGTTTGTTTTCGTACAAGGAGAGGTATTTTTAAGGTCCATTATCGCCTGTTTTCGCAGTAAAGACGTGCATTTGACTAACTATATGAAAAATACGAACTAAACTGTATTAGGTATGTATTTTATATAAACGAAATATTTTTTATATGAATTTATTTTGCTAGTACAGTTACTTGGTGATCTTAACTAATTTTATAGCTGTTTTGAATTAAAATATTTTAGGATAGTTTGATTCAAAATGGGTCAAATATCAAATATTAAAAAGGAATCAGGGTGCTTTTCGTTGGGGGTGAGTTTCACCCCAACTTAGGAGTTTCGAAAAAATAAAAAGTGACTGTTGGAACGTGTGGATCATCGAATTCTACTCCAAAACACCTCTCTATAACGTACTTTTTGCTTTAATACTCGCCGAGTTAAAGGGATTGAAAACGTTGATTTTTAAACAGAAGACACTGATTTTTCTAAGGTTTTAAATAAGCAAATTACTCAAAGAGGATCACATTTTCGAAAAAGTTAGCTAATGAAATAAAAAAAATCCATGAAATAAAAATTAGTTTAGGCTCATTCTTAGTCGAGATACAGTTGGTGCATTTGAATGTAGACCTGAAAAGGGCACGCGCTTCAAATAATCATAACTCTGGTTTAAAAAACCTTTTGACGTGTACCTACCTTGAATCAAATTGAAACTTATTACAGTAGCTTAAAATTGTGTTTTGGCTGCTAAATCAAAAATGATACAAGGAAAATAAAGGCAAAATTTTAATTTTTGACAAAATAAGTGCCCGTTTTTTTGGTTCAGTAAATTCCAAATTGAAAATAAAAAATTCCAAATTATGTTTTTTGTTAGTCATTATTATGTATACGCTCAAATTTTTTTGACCGTGATGGATGCATTATCTAAAAGATTTTACACTAAATGTATTTTGAAAATTTTTGAAATAATGAATTTTATGGCTTTGAAGTTAAAAAACTTAGCAGGGAAGAATCTCTCCAAAGAATGTTACCAAAGACAAACAATAATGACAATAAACTAAGGAAAATGCTGCAGTTTTTATTATTTTTTTTAATTGACGCATTTAAGATGAATATAGAAAAACTGACAACCTTTGTACTGTTTTGACCTACCTGATCTTAAAGAGGATTAAAAGACCTTCAAAATGATTTCTTTTGATGATATTTAGCGTTAATTGCAAAGGAGATATGACCGAAATAAGAAGCGCGCCTCATTTTAGCAAATTACGATATTGCTCGTTTTACGGTAATTTATTTGTCTCTGAAATTCGTTAATTATTGATATATTAACTTTAGGGGTGGTTTTCATCCTCTTAGGGGTAAGATCAATTATTTTTCTTATTAAGGGATGAGTTTTATATCGACCATATTGAGGGTCCAACATAAAATTTTTTATTTCTTACTTCACATTCGTGATCAGCGGCTCCAAAAACATAAATAAGTTTAAATAATTTATTCTCAGTACTTGGTTAATTATTGAATATTTTAAACTTTGTAGTGGCCTGCAGTGTGAAATTATCATGCATCGGTTCCTGCATGTGTGTGGGACAAAAAGCCCTTTGTAATAATCCCAAAATCAAGGAAACTCGTCTTATATTTGAAATAGTTGAAGAATCGTTAGAATCTGAATTCGAAAAATTTAATGACAGACACTATGTTCAAACTGTTTAAAGTTTAAACCATAATAATAATATCATATAAAAAGTAATAATCTGTTCAAGTGAAATACATAATATAATTAATATAATTTATATTATACAGTTTATTCATATTTTTCATACAAAACAGGCGATAATGGGCTTTAAAACACCGTCATAGAGGTTTTTTTTTTTTGAGTAGAATTCGATGATCCACGCGTTCCAACAGTCACTTTTTATTTTTTCGAAACTCCTAAGTTGGGGTGAAACTCACCCCCAACGAAAAGCACCCTGATTCCTTTTTAATATTTGATATTTGACCCATTTTGAATCAAACTATCCTAAAATATTTTAATTCAAAACAGCTATAAAATTAGTTAAGATCACCAAGTAATAAATTCATATAAAAAATATTTCGTTTATATAAAATACATACCTAATACAGTTTAGTTCGTATTTTTCATATAGTTAGTCAAATGCACGTCTTTATTGCGAAAACAGACGATAATGGACCTTAAAAATACCTCTCCTGGTACGAAAACAAACGAATGTCGACCTTAAAAGATCTTGTGCGGGCGCTCCTAAAAAACCCATTCAAAAATTGGGGAGCGGTCATATTAAAAAAGTGAAAAGTGCCTTAGCATCCTGAAATTCCAATCTACAATGTTATTAAAGGGTGTTTTTTGATCATAATGAGAATAAAGTAGCTAGTGCGGTGTTAAGCGAAAACATTGCCTGTTCAATAAGACACTTTTCACCAGCGTACGATAAACTTAGACGTCGCCCATTTAACTCCGTGCTTTCCGAATTGTTTAATATTTTTTTTCTAATATTTGCCTTAGTCTAAAGCATATTTTGCTTTAATAAAAGTGATCCTCATGTTCTGTAGATTAAAATAGTGGAAAAAAAATTTTTAGGGTGTTTTTCACATTTCATCCCCTACAGCCACCCCGTACAGGACGACATTTTGACGACCATCGGATTTTGATGTTCCAGAAGGTAACGAATCATTTGAAATAGGTTTTAGCTTTTAACCTCGAAGTGCAAACGGAAATCATTTCTAGAGGGTTTTGGTACGGCCGTGGACTCTACTAGTAGGTAAAATGATAATTTCCATTAAATTTGGATTTTTTCCAGTCTATTTTTTAATTTATTGACGAATAGTACATATGTAAAGTCTGTGTCATTCTATACAGCACATAAAAAGAGCCGGCTTGTTTGAAGTTTTTATGGGCATCAAACAAGCCGCCGGTTTTTTATGTGTCTTACAAATCTGAAGTCGACCATATTTACGAATGAATAGTTCACGAACTATAGGTATGTATGTCCAATTTTATACAAATACCTACTTCGAAATAATTTGAAATAAATAATAAATTCATTTTCTTTTTGAGACTCGAAAACATTAAGTTCCGGTAATATATCAATATTTGGCGATTCAAGAAATATAATATAAATTAAAAATTATAACTTTGGATAGTTTATTATAGGATTAAAATACTTTTTTTTAAATTCAACTTTGGTGCAGTTTAAGTTTATCCGGAAATCGCCTTATCTTTAAAATTTGAAATGTACAGAGCGATTAATGTAAGGCGGCCAGCGGATTTTCTGTGGAATAAAGTATAAGGTTTTTCCTTATAATTAGTTACCCCCCTACAAAGTTTATTTGTAGAAATACAGAAAAATTTTATTTAGAAAAGTTGCAATATTTTTCCTGAATTTTAATAATCTGCCAATAAAACAAACAAATGACAATCGCAAAATGGCAAAATTCTATAAAATAGGGTTTTTTATAGAACACTACATATTATTATATTTTCGAAATCCTTATAATTAAATGTTTTTGAAATCAGGAAATTATAAAGATTTCTGAAATATAATAATATACAGGATGTTCCATAAAGAAAACCCTAAGTTTATAGAATTTCGCCATTTTGCGATTGTCATTTGTTTGTTTTTTGGCAGATTATTAAAATTAAGGAAAAATATTGCAAATATTGTATATAAAATTTTTCTGTATTTCTTCAAACTCTGTATGAAGTGGCTAATTATAAGGAAAAAACCCTGTACAGGCCAATTTTAGAGATTGTTATTTAATTTATTGTGGATTCAGAATCTGGTGAAATAAAGAGACGTGTACCTCAAATAGATGAGTACCCAAAATTTTAACACCCCGTATTTTATAGACGGAATGTTTGAGATATGATTGTGGTGTGGTGATTCTTGTAAGATGTCCACTCTTTGGGGGTTTCGGCTTTATACAAAAAAATATTTCAATAACTATTTAATCATTTCGAAATGATTTTTTCCCAGGAATGCATTTGAATATTAAAATGAATTTATCTCGAAAACGGTGCCTCCGATCGAAGTTGCACAAGAGGGCATTTTCTTTGTGAAAAACTCTGACAATTCATAATTTGAAGTCAAAACTCAAAAAAATTTACAAATAAAAAATTTGCGGTAATTTTTACCCCCCACCCCTACAGCTTGACCCACCCTTGGTAAAAATTTTGAGATAATATTTACCTCATTTTGTTAGGCTTAGAAAGTTTAGTGGATGTGCAAAATATCATTACTTTAACTTGAACAGTTTCGGAGATAATAAATAAAAACCGTCTTCAGTGGCCCACATTTAGGGGCCTGTAGCTTCCTTAGGATATATTTTGGTATAGAGGTAAGTTTGGTCCAATCGATTTATTTTGACCTCGGGAATATTTGTGCACTTATTTCTGGGACAGCCTGTTATAATATGTTCATTTTAACCGTTTTTGAGTTATTAATATTTAAAAATCACATTGTTAAATAATTCATTAATTTTTGTGGGTAGGTCATGACTCAAAAAAAACTTTATAATTTGACAGTTCTTTTTATTTTTCTACCAAATTTTTGGATTCCTGGGAAAAAAATATTTCGAAATGATTAAGTAGCTATTGAAATATGTTTTTATATAAGGCCGAAGTTAACCTCCAAAGAGTGGGCATGTTACAAGAATCACCGTGTACATTTTAATTTTTTTATTGTCTTCTTAACGATGTATAATATATTTATCAGGAATAGTATATTGTGCGACAAGTGCAGAAAAGTGAAAATTCCTCACGGGTTTGAAGAAGTTGTGGCACGAGCGAAAACGAGTGCCGCAGCCACAATTCAAGCGAGTGCGGAAAAGTACCACTTTCCGCACTTGTTAGGAAAATAACTATTTCGGACGTTTCTTTGAGGTTCAATTTTTTTTATTTTATTGGATTCTGAATCCACAGAAAAAAACAATATAATAACCTTTTAATTTCCGTAACCTAATAATATGGTCACCTTACGTCTATCACTCTGTATATTTTCACATGTTTAAAATCTAGATAAAATTGTGAAAACGATACGCCCGGTTTGGTCTCGGTTTATTTATTTAAAAATAAACTATGGTCCTGTGGTGCCCAATAAAAATTTTAGTTTGGGACCTAAATTATGAGAGAAATTAAATCATTTGCATTATTGAACAAGAAGAATTATGTATTTAGAAATACTACACATGTCCATTTCAGAAACTTATGTTATTCAGCAAAAATTAATTTCAAAACAAGAATTACGCAAAAAAGATGTTAAAATATATTTCAAATTTGAAAGGATATAATATCAACAGGATAAGTCAATTCAAAGGACCCTTGTAAATTCAACAATTACCGCTGCTTACTAAATTTTTGAAATCCTTATAATTTCGTGATTTCAAAAATATATAATAAGTCTATATTTGGACTATCCGTTTTTTAGTTATTCAAAATCAAAAAAGGTGTAAAAACGTGGTACTAACTTTTAAATTCTAATTAACTATTTATATTACTCACCTCCTCTCCCAAGTATTGTACAGATTTGTAAAATTTCTAGTCATAACCGTGATTCTACCATATCACCGTTAAAACATTGTTTATATTTCTACGTTTTTGTACATTATATTTATTGTTGTAATAGCAATATTTTCCCAGGTTGTGATTTGTTTTGTTATTTATCTATGAAGGCGTTTAAAGTTGCAGGAACTCTAGATATTTCAACTGCGTTTTTTTACATTGACCCATTTAGAGTATAAATTCTTCTTCTTCTGAATGAATTTGAAAATAAAATCAATATATAAAATAAAGCGCGCTTCGGGAATAATGTCGGCCCACTCTAAGTACAAAGGAATCCAGAAATAACAAAAAATTGAACAATATTTAATTTCGATTTTAAAATTAAAGATAAAAGTTAAAACGATATAAAAGAAAAACAGTGGGTTCGGAAAATTTGGCAGAAAATATAATTTAAAAGCGCCATATCCAAGTCTCGAGGACAGAGAGATGGGGTCAATAGTAAAATAGGTACAATTTTTATACATATAGATATATTGCCAAATAACATGAGTTGAACTATACAACAATATAATTATGAATTTTTGTTTTATATCAATGTACAAGATTTTATGGTTTTCAGGGAATTAAAACAAATATTTTTACACACGATTGACAGTTTTCAATCAAAATTAATAACTGCAGTGTTCTTATAGTAGAACTTTGATATGCCTACAATGTATATTAAACATTATCTACAGGATGTTACAAATTTTAAGTCCTCATTAATCTCCGTAAAACCAGAGATATACTCGTATACCCTCAACATTGTATAAGAATTAAAAAAATGGTTTATACCCTTCAAATTTTGGTCAGACATTTTTACATTAAACTACAAAATGAGAATAACCAGTTTGGTTCAAAATATTCAGTGGCACAGCTACTAAAGGGGTCATCCACTAGTTGCATCCTATTCTGATTGATATTTTTGTATTAAAGTTCAATTTAAAATAGAACGAAACGACTTTTTGAGTTGTTTAAGGTTCAAAAATGTATTGCATTTGGTAAATAAATACAAATGAATAAAATAAAACTAATAAGTAACCTATGAAATACAGAAACAGCCGTTTTTGGCAGTTCCTGTTATTAAGACAAACTTATTTAGACCCAACATAATATAATAATTTATTTATTTTTAAAGATGTCGAGAAAATTTTCTAATGCGTCTTCTCCAATATCTACGTCTTTTTGGGCACAACCCTAACTGGTTATTATTATATTTCGTACTTGTTTAAATAAAAATCTGCCCAAATTCACTGATAAGTAAGTATAACAAAATAAAAAAAAACTTTGAAGGGCTATATCTAATATTTCCGGACTCAAGTTAACGGGATTTTTTTATATCACTTAAATTTACGGACTTAAAATTTACAACGCACTGCATATCGATTAAGAAATCTTGACTTAAAACACTAAATATGTACAGGGTGAGCTCACCCTGTACACATCGGACTTCTATCTCCTTGAATCTTACAAATAATATCTGGAATTTTATTTATTCCGTAAAAATTAATTTTTAATATTCGACAAATTAAAACGATACTTTTATAATCAGAAGAGATAATCAGAAAATAATCAAGTACGAATGAACTAAGTATTACAGAAACAATATTTTTTAACAAATTCAGTATCCTACATTTAGTCTATAACACATTACACAGTTTTGACCTTTAAAAAAATCACTTCCATTTTCGTAGGACAGCCCTCGACCAGGATTTTCGACCTCATCGCGACACGAGATTCTATTTGTTTTCAACAGTTAATGTCAATATGAAAAAAAAATTATCGAAGATGTAAAAAAAATGGGTCATAATAGTTAATCGATTATCCGAGCTCGGCCGCGGATGTTAACTCGAAATTTTGGTCGAGGGCTCTCCTACGATTTATATATTCTTAAGAAATTAAACTCAATGCGTTTGGGACTCATTGTAGTTATAGTAAGACAAAAACCAATGTTTACTAATGTAATTACCTATAACAATAGCGAATAGCGTTTTTAACAAAAAATGTTAAAATACGACACCTACCTAATATACCAGAATTGCAACGAATTGCTCAGTTTACAAATTAGTCACTATTAACAATTTTCCAAATGATAATAAATATTAGTATTCTTTCTCTTATTTAGATAATTATGATTTATCCAACTCGATTTGTTTGTCAAGTACCCTTTCACTTTCCGGTTCAGGTTTTGACAGCTTCCTATAATTTTCGTCGTCCACAAAACAAATTTCATGACCATCCGGGTCAGCCAGTATTATTACACGCACAGTAGCTTTACCGGGTGTGTCCAGCGATATTAGAGGAGTAAGAATAGTCTGCTGGTGGTGTTTGATCGTCTTATCAATAGTTTCTTGTTGTTCATACGGACATGAGAAAGCAATACGCCCGTAAGCTTCAGCACGATTCACTGGCTCACTAATACCTTCCAACTCCAGTTTTACTTCATTTTTGTTAAAGCCCACTGATACAGCTTTTTCAGTTTTGTCAAAAATAGTAAGGCCCAAGATTCTGTTCCAGTACTCTACAGACTTCGCCAAGTTAGAACTTGCTAATGTTACTTTCACTATTGGATCTTCATGCCTGGGTTGGGGTTTATCAATAATTTGAAATCTATAACCTCCAGGGGCTTCTAAAACGTCACCAGGCAAAACTGGCCAGTTCTCCAGTTTCGCTCGATCTAAAATTCCTCCATCTCTTATCGTTACACTTATAAAATCGTTTCCTTTTTCATACGAGCGAATTCCATAGTTGTAGGTTAACTCCAGCACAAAGTGCGTATCTTCAAGCCCATAACCAACCATGGTTTTGCTCCAGCGATTCGCATATGGACCATTGCAATTTGCTTCGCAACCATCAGCAAACTCTTCGTGTCTCAAAACTCTCATTCCCAAGACGTTTCTATAAAATCGCATGGTTTCTTTTCTATCTGGTATTTTGAACACGTAATGCAGCGCCCTACCTTTCAAAACCAAAGTCATGTTTGCGACTTTAGAATATTTACTTAAATATTTATACTATTTGAAGTATTTATATATTAACTGTCCTTATCTACGAATATTAAGCTATCTTACTACTATCTAAGGAATTAATTTAGATACATGACAAGCATTAATAAATCAATGTGTACAGGGCGATATTATAATTACTATTAGATATTTATCATTCAGTGAAGCAACTACTTTTTTTTTCAAAAAAGACTGATTTATATTCGATACTTACCTCGTGATTGATTATTCTTTAAATCTTAAAAAAATATTAATATTTAGTAATTGCTTTTCTTGACTGTCTTTGCAGCTTTTTATGCCTTCATAGAAAAGGGTATCTGTAGTATTTCAGGATCAACCCCATTTTCCTAATAGACTTAAGAGACAGGGTTTAAATAAAAAAATCTATGGCATTGTAAGGTACAATTAAATAAATTAAAAAAGCAAACATATCTGTAAAAAAATCTCTTAAATGTCACATTTGTAAATAAATTGCGTGTAGCTCAAATCTTGTTCTTCTACACAGAGGTATTGTATAAATTAAATGTTTTATACCCTTTATTAGATGTATACTATCTAAATGTAAATAAAACTGTAATAAATTGCTATAAACTCTTAGGTGCTGTTTTTGATTTTATATGTCTTGATTTCCAAACGACAATAGTTAAAGTCATAATAAATGAAACTGTAGGTGAAATATAATGAAGCTCTAGCTAGAGCAACTTTCTTCTTTTTAAGGTAAGGAAAAAATATAACGCAATTATCAATCCAGATTTGCTCCCGTCGACCGTCACTAAATTATACTAAATTCAAAAATATAAATTTTGGAAATCGTGTATGCTTTGCGAACATAAAAACCAGAAAAAAAAAAGAAGGGATTATAAAAACATAAACCTTTTATATGATACTTACACAATATTTGTTTTCAATGAATCACTTAAAATAATTCATTTTTTGTAACTTAAAAAATATTTCACAAATCTGTGGTAACCAGTTCAAACAAATATTTTTGAGCATAGTTATTCTAAAAATAATTAAATCACGTCATTTATAATTTGATAACCGTACAACAGTCAATTATTAAAAAAAAAAAAGAAAGAAAATACTGTTAATTACTATGACTTCTTTATTTTAGCTTTCTTATCCTCCTCCAACAAAATCCTTTTAAATAAGACAACTTTCTCCGGCGCCAATTTCCGTTCCTTGAAGTCCTCGTTCATCCAAGAAAAACTCTCTGTGTTGTTAAAGAATCTCTCACTGTTATCGACGCTTATTTTATCCAACAAATTAGCACAAATATTCGGAATAATAGGCTGTAAGAGAATTGCAGAGACCCTCAACGTTTCCAAAGTGAGATGTAACACAACATTTAATTCCTTCAAAGTCTGCGGCTTTTTCTTTAATTCCCAAGGCTTGAGCGTTTCGAAAAACAGATTTGCCGAATGGAGCGTAGCGATGACTGAGTCAGCAACTTTATAGAAATTCAAATCCTGATAATGCGTTCTGCAGGTACCTGAAAATGTTTTTAATTCAGTACTAGTTGCTGAGCCATTATCGGACGGTTTAACGGAGAAGCGTTTACAATAAATCAATTATTACGCCATAGACGTACCACGAAAAAAATACAGAAAGAGGCTTAAATACGAAGAACAATGACCAATTGGCTAGAAATACTTACGACAAATTTGAATCTGTCTTCCCTGTATTTACCAAGTGTTTTGCAGGTCCATACGGAATTTCTAGGGTAATTTCACAGATAAACGTAATGACCTAAACGTTTAATTAGAAATTTGCCGAAGTTTCAAATTTAGAAACTTACTATTGAATTGAATATTACGTTAGGCGCAATTAAAATAATTACCAAATGAGCCTTAATTATTGCCTGCGAAACAATTATCGAAGTTAACTTTTATATTCATGGCTGCCCGCAAGAATTTAATTAAGTAAATTTATCCATTTGTTTAATTAAAATAAATTTGCAGCTCAGCAATACTCAAATGTTAGGTACTATTTTTTATTTTCTCATATTACTAATTCTGTTTTATCAAATAGAATCTGTAGTTAAATAGTACAAAGCTATTTCATACAATTTAAATGATACTAGAGCCAGCCAGACACTTATTTAATACAATGGTAATAGTAGGTACTTATGGGAAACGTAATTATCTTTTATTTTAATTTTAAAAATGCAAAACGTAGTCATAATTCTATTCTATTACAATAATATTATATTTACCACTGGTAAAAATTGTTTCGTTTGTCTTTCCTAATAAATTTTATTTTAATTAAAAATAAAAATATTTGTTTAATTTGTACCTTTCTTTATAGCTACAAAAAAGACAAAAGCTCATTTCTGTTCAAAATAAAATAAAAAAATTAAAAAAAAAATTGTGATGTCCAAAAAATTCCGTGACAATATCTTCATTTATTTAAGAGATAATTGAAGAAATATTTTTTTTATTTTAATACCCTGAATCTTGGAAAAGAAGCATCTAAGGACAAACGTTTACAACACAAAATACTCCCAGGTGACAATCCATTATGCTACACCCTCTATACGTAATTCCATCTCAATTTTGTCTTTCTAATTAAATTGAAACGCTGATTTCATCGGGTACGGATTTTTCTAGTAAATGCAGTATCCTCATCGACATACTAATTTGATTCCGCCTTGGAATGATGTTTGGACCATCTGCAGAATTTCACATGGCATGCACGTGTTATAAGCAACATAGCTCACATACCGCCAAGAAGTTACGTTATATTTGTTTTTATTGGCTAATCCGTCTCTGTCACGCACCACATTTTCTTACCTATATTCTTCCGCGATGTTTTATTAAATTCGTGCGTTTCTGAAATTGCATTAGTGTAACCGAGGATTTTGTTCCCTGTCTAGTAAAATGGAGTCTAAAACCGAGAGCACCATCAAATAAAGTTGAAATTTAGTTTAAAATTTGAGATATAGATTTTACCCGTGAGTATATAGAGTAATATAGATAGCAAAGTGATTCATTTGTATCACGTAAATATTACTGCATTGAAATCTGGTGCTTTTTTGAAAATATTTATAAAATTTTTGTACAGTGTTATCATTTTGTTTGGTACACATTTTAATCAGAATTTGCGAGTTTATTGTAGAGATTAGAAAAAAATATTTTATACAAAAGTTGCAGGGTATTTCCTAAATTTTTATTTGGCAGTAATAAAAAAACAATTGAATGCTGATTTTTGCAGATATGGACATAACCTTTGTTTTTTAAATGGAACACCCTATATGTTTTTATTCAGTTAGATTTGTTTTTTTTTTCTGATTACACTGATATAGCATACTTGATAGTTTTATTCAGGAAGTTTTGAATTATTAATCAAAAACAAGAACATTGTAGGGAAGTATTCCTACTAGATTTTAAACTTTTTGCATTAGCAAAGAGGACCGTGGATGACAACAATATCAAAACAATTACAGTTTCTATTGTTTTCATCCACGGCCCTGTTTGACCTCTAGTAGGAATACTTAACTACAATCTTTTTATTTTTGATTAATAATTCAAAACATCATGTATAAAACTATCAAATATGCTGTATCAGTGTAATCAGACAAAAAAACCAAATCTTACTGGATAAAAACATATAGGGTGTTCCATTTGAAAAAACATAGGTTATGTCCATATCTGAAAAAAATCGGCATTTAATTGTTTTTATTACTGTCAAATAATAAATATGTAAGATACACATGTAAAAAGTCATTGTTTATTGCACGAATGGCTAGGTTAAAAACACGAGCAAAGTGAGTGTTTTTAAAAGCCATGAGTGCAATAAGAAGACTTTTTACACGTGTGTCTTACAACTTTTTATCTTCGATCGTGCCAATTATCGTAAAAAAGGGACAATTTTTATGAATATTTGTAAAACTTACCTATATTCTCTTGTAAACGTCACTTTGACGGGTAGTAATTATTAATGTTACTTTTTGGTCGTGACTGATGATGGTAAATAGGAAACGACATTATTAAGAAACTGCCGGAGTAGCGTGCAATAAAAATTTTTATTGCACAGTTTCTTTATAAAAGGCTGCTTTTTGCACTGGAAATGATGTAAAAAATAATTACTTTTTACACGATCGTAGATGAAAATTTAGTAGATACCCTGCAACTTTTGTATAAAACATTTTTTTCTAATCTCTACATAAACTCGCAAAATCTGATTAACATGTGTACCAAACAAAATGATAACACTGTACATTTTTTTTTCAAAATCTATTTTAAATTGTTACAAAATTTTTCGTATTGTAAAGTTACACCTGTTTGGAATTCCATGTAATTTTTGTAACTTTTTGAAAAATTTAAATTTCTTAATGAAACCTGAAATCTGTCGATTGAATTTCCTTCTGAGTTTGACAATTCTGTTTTGGGAACCTATTTAAAACATTTCAATGGCATTTCTTTCTCCGTGAAACCATATATATTCCAACAGATCGGAACTACATGAAGCTTTTGCCTACCTAACGTATTGACGCATCATGTGCATCGTATGACTAACATAACCATCAATTTTTAGTTTTTGCAAATTTATTTTCAATTTTCATTTTCTGACCCACGTCAGTTTGCTTTAGTCTGCCGTAAACTAGACTGGTTTGCCTTTATTATTTGTCTCTTCAAATACCTATGACATACTGACGAGAAAATAATGAGTTCGAAACCTGTCTGTCTATGTCTGGTAAGGAAAACACAAATAATCTTGGCACCAATCAGGATTTGGAGGTGTATACCAATTGTGGTGTTTACCTGCTGAGTAGTTGTTTCTTGCAATCCTGTCTAGAATATCTAACCTATATTTCCGCTCACCATAGTCTTAACTTAGAGAAAAATCTGTGTATTAAGAAGGTTATTTGAAAAAGATGGATCGAAACTAAAATTATTCATAGATGCCTGTGTGCTTTCATATTTAAGTATAAAAATCGAAGAAACTTTTCCAAATAACATTTTTTATATTTTCCAAAGACAATACTTTACTTTTAAACCATAATCATAGTTTTGGACCGCCCTTGTACAGGGTGGCCCATTTTCGAGCCCCATCATTGGGATATCGGAAACCGTAAAAGATACAGGGCTGGTTAAATTATGGCAAAGTTGCACAATTTAATGTTTATCGAAATACTGTGTTGCAATTTTTCTCGGAAATATCCGAAAAAAAACGAAATTTCATTAAATCTATTTTTTTTTTTTGATGTTATTTGAAAACAAATTTTAAAACTAAAAACACTTCGTCATTGGCCATCGCCACTTTTTATCCTCTACAAGTTGGTGCCGTCAAATTTGAAATCTGACGCCTCATCTTCTAGAAACCATCATCAACTTATTTTTTTTTTAAATACGGACCTGGAATTTTTTATTCTATTATTTGTTACCTTTGGACTCCCTTAAAGCTACGACCCATCACAAATTTTTATTTCGAAACATTGACAAAGGCAAAAGATGCCAAAAACTCTCAATTTCTGTATTTTTTTTAAACAAATTATTTTTTTGCAATTCCATAGCCTAAAATGTCATTTTTTTACAGTTTCGATGGATCAAAACAATGCCATTATTGACAAGGGTGAAAAAAAGAAAAAAGCGTGAAGAAAGATTTTTTTTCACAGTATGAAATAAAAACTTAGTTTTAATATCTTGACACTATTTTATTATTTGTTTCTATATGAAAACAATAATATAATTTAGTATTTCGACATATTATAATTTATCAATTTGTAGTATTTTAAAAACTTATAATAATAATAATAATAATAATAAACGTCTTTATTATTATTATTGGATTTCTGTGATTTCGAATGGCGATACAAAAAATTAAAAGATGTTTTTTACTAGTGTGATTTATAGCACTCTCCTTTAGTGTGGTTTACAGCACTCGCCTTCGGCTCGTACTATAAATTCCACTCCACACTCGAAAAAAATAAACACCTTTTCAGCCACTTGTTACATAAAATACTCTCGAAAATACTATTTCAACATTCTAAATTTATTAATTAGATAAAAAATAAATATCCAAATTTATGATACTGATGAGAAGCTATATTAAAAGCGAATCAAAAGTAATTATAATTATAACTAAAGCACTTATTGGTAGGTAACTATATATGTAATATAAGTAGGTAGTTACTAAATTAATATGAACATAATAAATTTTATTTATTTCCAAATCCCAATTGAGTAAATAGGATTTTAAAAAATAGGATGTGAAATACTTTTATTTCAATGCAATGTGTCCGCCCACCTCGTTTATATTGAGCTTATCTCTGCAATATTAACGGAAAATGGAAAAGGCGGTCTTGATATTCAAAAACAAAAAATCGCCCTCGCTCGTCAAAATATGAGTTTAAATTTTTAAATAATTTGAGACAGCAAAAATGGTGTTTTATTACAGTGTCAATAGAAATTCGCTAATTTACTAATACATAGTAAATTTATGTCCGAAGTATTGGAAAAATTATTTGTTTTAAAAACAGTGTCGTATTATATTTTTTTTAAAATACACAAAATGCCAGTTTTTTTTCATCGAAACGTTTGACAATCAAAATTTGTGATGGGTCGTAGCTTTTAGAGAGTCCAAAGGTAAAAAATAAAATAAAAAATCCAGGTCCGTATTTAAAAAAAAATAAGTTGATGATGGTTTCTGGAAGACGAAACGTCGGATTTCAAATTTACCAGAGCCATTTTGTAGAGGATAAAAAGTGGCAATGACGAAGTGTTATTCGTTTTAAAATTTGTTCTCAAATAACGCCAGAAAAAAATTTCAAAGATTTTATGAAATTTCGATTTTTTTCGGGCAATTCCGAAAGTATCAATTACGAATTTAGTCTAAGAAAGCCAATATACAGTAAAATTTACTGAGGTTCATCGAAAAAAGTCGACAGTAAAACTTGGAAATAATTTTTTTTCTTTTTAATCAGAATTCCCTAACGAAATTTGAAACCTGACGATCAATTCCTGTTCTGATTTTGGAAAGCTTGAGTTTCTGAAATTTTTTCCCGTAAACCCTTTTCATTAACTCTTGGTAATCATGCCTTAAGTATGGCATGGATCTCTATCTTTTGTAACCAATTTGCACCGGCACCACTGGTAATAACAATAAAAACGCGTGTTGACTCAATCCGGCCCTGCTTCTACGCATTTCTGTGGAATTTATCCTTGCAAGTAACGCGAACTTACAAACCTCATTATGCGATCGTTCCAAAGTCTTGGCCTACTTGGCAGAGCAAACAAATTAAATTTGACACCGAAACAGTTGAAAGCTAAGTTGATTAGGAGGCAAACAGAATACCTGGCAGGGCCACGACGTCTCCAATCAATCTCTTTGTCACGTCCAAGGAGGCGACGGATTCTAGGGCAGCTTTCTCGATTTCAGGAAATGTTTGACTAGGATTAAGCGCAGAACCGCAGCAACGGCTCAATAAATTACCCAGAGTGTCGGCCAATTCGGAGTTAAGGATGCGGATCACCTTCGTGTCGCTATAATCTGAAATAAAAAATACTTCGTTAAGAATAATTCATTAAATACAAATTAACGGGTTCGCATCAAGAGAAATATCGTGCTCGTCGAAGACTCTTACTATTAACAAGATCCCAAACTGGTCCTCCTTATTTTGGACACAGAGTTTACTCACCAATATTTGCCGAAAATCGAAAATTCAAAGGGAGAGACAACACAAAAGTGTTATAGAAAGGCACTTCTACTAAAACAAAGGAGCTAAGAGCGTCAGCTGTTTGTTGAGCGATGGTAAAAAATACCCAAAAAAACATTAAACTTTTATTATCCTAATAAATGATCTAAAATCAGTCACGACACAGGTTTATCAAAACCATATACTACGTGAATCACAGGAATATCAGCAAATGACTGATAATCTCGCAGCCAGAATTGGCCTCGCTTTACTTTTGCATTGCGTATCTTCTTCGTTCTTTAATCAATGCTCGAACTAATACATTTACAAAAACCGGTTAGCAGACCTTTTTTCTGTTCTAGGCAACATTACTTTATATTACTAAAAGAATTATTATCATATTTTCTAAATAAACACAGAAATAAGGGAAAACATCGCGCTTTAAATTCAGCAAAAAAACTTACTTCCGTCGCTGTGTGCTACACCCTCCCTAAGTAAGAAGTAGCGCAAGCCGTCGGATGTGTAAATTTCTGAACGACTGAAAGGGCACACGACGTTATTTTTGGACTTCGACATTTTCTCCCCGTCGACTGTCCAGTGCGAATGGCATAAAATGGATCTAGGAGGCTCCAGATTAGCGGCCATCAAGAAGGCAGGCCAATAAATACCGTGAAACCTGAAACAAGCTACTATTTTAGATATGAATTATTATACAGGGTGTCCTTTAAAGAATGGGCCAAACTGTACAAACATTATGCTATTTATATTTTTTGATCTATCACTATTACTATTAACGTGATTTCATCCAAATTTGGTATATGGAGGTTTTAGTCGTGTTAACAATTAAGGCGAATTTTATTTTGTTGGTATTAAATTCCTAAGTTTAAAAATATGTATTGTATTTTGAAACTTCGGAACCGGCGATATTCTTGTTTCATTAGATAAACATCGTAATGTAAATACAATTTATCTAAATATCTCATGAATGTTTACATTAAACATTATTCTGCATTACATAGAACAGACGATGTCTAATTTAATTAATGCGCGATTTTAATGCCATGTCACTTGCAGTAGTTATCACTGCGTTAAACTGCGGATATTCGGGTTTTATTTTGACGTAGTAAAACCAGATTGTTTCCACTGGACGAGACAGAATTTGGAATTAAGCTCGTAATAATGAATGCTTATTGTCACAAATTCGTCTCCATTATACTACACCGTTTTAACTAAATTATTAATTACTAAAAAATTTGCCTTTAGTGCTTCCCAAATATCTAGTAAAATATGATTCATCATCATTTCCCTTTTATTTATAAGTAGTTATTTTTCTTCAATTTCAAGCTCTTTGCGTGAATTTTTAGACAAGTATTAGAATTAGGTTTTTATCGCATTTTGTTGCCAATTTCTACTAAAGATAAAATGCACATGTGTTATATACCGGGTGAAAACGAAATTAGGCTCACCCCTATAACTTTTTTGTTTCTTCAGATATCATTTTGAAATTTTGGTAGTTGCAATAACAAGTAAATTTGAATTAATGCATGTTAATACAATGTTTCTTGCACTTCCGGTTTCACCGGAAATGACCGTAACATTTATTTTTTAAATGGAACACCCTGTATATTTTTACATTTTTAGATTCAGGGATTCATTCTGCATACGATGGTATCAACTTCGAGGAAGAAACATAACCTCAAATATTTTTTTAGAATAATTTAAGTTGGCATCTAGAGAGCCATGACTGCTGAAAAACTTTTCTTTCTGAGTCATTGAGTATTGGAAAAATAAAATCGGGATATTAAGTGAGCTAACTTTGCTTTTATAGCCATTTAAACATCTCGGAAATAGTTTTTTCGATATAAGTATTTTTTTTTAAATGGCATCATTATACCTCATTATGCTATTTTAATAGAGATTTTCTTTACCTACATTTCGATACCAAACACTTCACTATTAGTTCATAAATAACTTACAAAAGATACTTTATGACCATAGTTCAAATTTATTTTAGTAAGCTCTGACCAAGTTAAACATTTGATATGAAATTAATCGGGAATGCCTTGAAAAAAAAAACAAATTTATTAAACTAATAAAGTAACTAGTATGTTACAGTCATTTCCGGTGAAACTGGAAATGCTAGAATTATTTTATTAACATGCATTAATTCAAATTTACTTGTTATTGCAACTACCAAAATTTCAAAATGATATCTGGAAAAACAAAAAAGTTATAGGGGTGAGCCTAATTCCATTTACACCCGGTATTTTTGAAAACGGAAGAATGGCTACTTTTCAATTATTTCATAATATACAGTTGTCGCTAAAATTTAGTTGGATGTTAACTATTTCCGGCTAAACCGGAAGTTAGATGTATGAATGGCATATGCCTCTCTATAATTATAATTATACTTATACCATATCGATTTCCGCAATAATATACAGAGTGAAAAAAATTTGGATACCTAAACAGTTTTTTGACAATACCTCGTATATTAGAAGTTCCATCGCTTATTTGACCTAACAGTCGGATTCCTCATAAAAAAATACGTAAGAATAGATTTTGATTTTTCATTTTAGCCCAGTAATAAAGCCATAAAATTGAGTGAGCCTCTTACGTGGAACACCCTGTACACCAAAATAATTTTACATAAATTGTTCCACATCTGAACTTTGCAATTGGTAATTTTCTCCTAAATAAGAATCAATCAACAAATGTAAAAAATTCAGAATAAAGCCAAAAAAATGATTCTAAAATGTAATCGATACCGGGTGTCAACGAAATTATTAGACAAGTCATGGCACCCAGAACCTTCTAGATATAAAATTACGATTTAGAGGACACAATATACAGGGGAAAATGCGAATTTTTCGATGTTTGTCACATTTCAGTCATTTTCGGTTTCGCCTAGATTTCTTCTACTATTTTAGGATTTACAACTCTTCAAATATGCTTAAATCATTAATTTGTATTTACATCCAATCTAGATGCAGAAATAAAAATAGGTCTAAAAAAATCAAGTGGGTTAAAAAATTTCTCAAACAAGTGCAATCGCACCTTAAATCGTCTCTAGAAACCAAAAATGTAAAAATATACAGGGTGTTGCATTTAAAATTCCATAGTTGAGATCATTTCCGGCGATACAGGAGATGACAGAAATGTGACAAATATCAGATAATTTGCATTTTCCCCTGTGTATACATGTCCTCCATATCTCAATTTTATATTTCGTTGACACCCGGTATACCGGTTGGCAACGAGAACTGGCCCGTGCTTATAGTTCCTTTTCCTTTGTTTATGAACCAACTGTTTTGAAATTTGGAACATGTATATTAGTTTCCAATTTAGTAACGTACGTGTATGGTGAAAATGGCCGAGTTCCAATTTCGACGGAAATAACATCATATTTGATTTTTTAAATAGAACACTCTGTATATCTTATTATTTTTGGAATCTACAAACCAAATTCTATCCGATTACGTTGCAAAATTTAATTTTTTTTCAAAAATAATTTTAAAATATTTGAATTTTTAATTTTTTAGTGTTAAATGGAAATCAAACTAGACATATATCATATATCGTCGTAAAAATTGACTTTTTTTATCAAAAATCAACATTTTAAAATTTATCGGCTCACAATACACTTAATATTAACTTACTACTAAGAATTATTATTTGTGTGAATGACAGAATCAAAGTTTACTAAATTACTATAAGTTACCGCACTCTTGGAAAGGAACGAATCCGCCTGCCCCACTTCTCAGCTCGCCTACCCCTTACCTCATGACCCCTGCGTCCTCGGTTAAACCACAGGCTACCTGTGGTTATACCTAGTATATTACGTAATGAGAGTTGTAAATAGCATATTACGCACGAATGGAAAAATTGCGCACGATGCCGCGTAGCGGCGAGTGTGGCAATTCCATGAGTGCGTAATTGCTTTACAACTCGAATTATGTACTATACTTTACCTACGATCGTATTTATTGAAATTAAAACACAATTTTGTATTATTTGTTGCTTATGTCAGTTTTGACAGAGCTAGAAAATTAAGTTTTGCACCTGCCATTTTTAATAATTTTACCCTGGTGTCAGAAATATGAACTACAAGTGTTGTGTAAAGTAGGTCACGTGGTCACATTGCATTGCACCTCAGCGGCTGAGCGTGCGATTTGTTTACGGTGTGTAAGGTTCAATTTACGTATACTCGGGCCAAAAAGAGTAGTCAGTAGAGCCAGGGGCGTACGGATTTACGAATTTCATAAATTCCATAATTCGAACAAATGAAAGCGGATTGTGTTAATTATGCATAAGTATGAGTTACCATGTCTTAAATTTTAAATAATATGCTTACATCTGGCAACATTATCTCCACGAATTAGGTATAGCAACGCAGTTGAACAATGCACATCCTTTGCGTTGCAGCATATGTGACGCCACTGAATGCGCTATCTAAGCCCTCTCGACGACCTTTATAATAGTCGAACAAATTATTGGGCACTAGGGCGGCACGTTCAAGCATGTACTTTATTTGGTTGACTATACCAATTAAACATAATGACCTAGTTGTGGTTTCCATCTCTGGTAGGCGGAGAAAACTGGATATATTTCTCTGAATTATATGGGATTATTATATGGTAAAACGAGCTGCCGCTTCTGTATTCCATAACAGCTAAATCCTTTGAAGAATTGCCGGTAAGTTTTTTGCTCTACTGACTACTCTTTTTGGCCCGAGTATAGGTGGCGGAAAGTGCGTTTTCAGCTATTTACGTTAGCGATCGTAGGTAAAAGCCATTAAAGGTACCAGGTATCCTCTAGCATCACTCTCTAGCATGTACACAGTGGTACTCGTTCACTCTACGAATGATTTCTGTGACCTAGGTACAGGACTTCGTGGCTGATTGCGTTTTTAAACGTTGCTAATACACCCGGTATCCGTGTCGCTTTATGATAACAACACGTGTTCGCGGTATGCCTTTGATGTACAAATATGAAAGTGCCGAGAAGGAGTGAGGTAACTTATAGTAATTTAGTAAACTTTGACAGAATGGAGATTTTAAAAAAAAATGCAAATTTTGTAACGTGATCAGATAAAATTTGGACCGCAGACAAAGATTATAGTTAATCTGTGCCGCAGATTCCAAAAGTAATAAAATATACAGGGTGTTCCATTCAAAAATCGAATTTGATGTTATTTCCGTCGAAACCAGAAGTCGGCCATGTATGTCATTAAATTAGAAAATAAGTCTTATTTATATACATGTTCCAAATTTCAAAAGAGTTGGTTCATAAACAAAATAGCTATAAATTTGCGAGGATGATAAGGAATTTCGATGTCAGCCAAAATATAAGGAATAAAGTAATGAAATTAATGCATAAGAAAACCTCTTATATTTTGAATACATATTTAATAATCATTTATCTACGCTCGTTATATAATGACGATAACATGACACTCATTTCAAAATCATAATGACGTTTATAGCACTAGTGCGATATATTTTTATCGTACGCATTTTATAAAAAAAAACACGCAAACCGGTTGCTAAGGAGATATCAACAAACAGCTATTGTTATTAACTTAGTTATTACCGAGGTTATTACTTACTTGTAGATACTGTGTGATGTTGACAATAATTAATATTAATTGATCAGTAGTTTTTTGTGTATAAAAAAATTAATAAATCTTGTATATTATAGATACGTGCCATATCTGTATTTTATAGCACTCGTCAGTTTACAAAACTCACCTTCGGTTCGTTTTGTAAACTTCAGACGCGTGCTGCTATAAAATACCTCATATGGCACTTATAATATAAATAGCTATAATTTTGTCGCTGTTACCTAGGATGAAACAAACTAGTCACGTAATAAAATATAAGTTGGAGGACAAAAAGACTTCCAGTTTCATTATAGTGCCAAGTCACGTACATAAGTCCTTGGATAAACGTTATTATAGTACGAATTTATTAAGGAGGAAAATTAAAACTTTTTCGTATACACGTGTACGTCATATTTAGCATTTTCGAGTGCACCAATGCCCTGATAATAAGTGAGCGTCGATACTTTAATCATTTTTCATTTACAAGTTGAACGCTGAAACGATAAAACGTAATATTAATCTGACAGGTCCTCGTTTCTTAGGGTGATTAGTTCTCGCGCGCCCCTAAACACATTTCGCCGCTAATGAATTTTCCTAACTTTAAGCCCTTTGATTTACACATTAAAGAAAACTGACACGAGCAAAATTAATAATCGAATGAAAATAAATTGAAAAAATTATATTCCCTTTCAGTGATCAATCTCCTCCTATAGATAGAAATATTGAAAACAAATTCTTATACGCAGACAGTATTTGTATTGCCTTATTCGAATTATCAAACTTTTAGGTATAATAATAATAACACAGGGTTAAGGCAAATATGAAACAAGTTGCAAAAATTTCTAATCGATCCTAGGTGCAAATTGAAGCAAAAACTGAAAACCTAAATAGCTTCTAGTTTAAAGAAAACTATTTGATTATAATATTAAGTGTATTTTTTATTAATTCGTCTTCTTTACTTATTTATATATATTTATTAATATATATACAGGCCAAATATCAATAAACGCAAAATGAAAGTTTAGGGTTCAAATCCTAGTTTCCATACAAAAAAGGGCTGCTCCACTACATTTCCGATTATTAAAAAATGAAACTTATTTTAAAAATTCCCAAAATCTCTAAGTGATTAACTATTAGATAGAAAGCGTTTATTTTCTGTTAATTTTATTCGAAATGTAATATAATAAAATAGGCCCAATTAATCTAAAATATTTTCTATACGTCATGGTAGAACAAAACAAATTTCACGTAAAAATTATTTCCATTGTTAAATCGCCAAAATGATTAACTTATTCAGAGCTATCCTTTGAACCGAATACCGCTTCCGATTAATTTAAAAGCATTACAATATTCAAATTACTTGCAGAAAATTATTTAAAGAAAACTAGAAATTTCATTATTTTATAAAGTGAAGCAACGAATTTGATTCTCCATTCTAGTTTAACATCGTCAATAAAAATTTCAAACACTTATCCATCCCACACAACCACAAGCTACGGTTTCACACTGTAAATAAAGGTCGAAAACTTATTGACTGGGTAAATATTTCAGGAATATGAAAGATGAATGATTTACATTTCAAACTCTACTCCTTTATATCTAAGTTATTTGAGGCGTTTTATCATTTCCGAGTTATTTTGGAGTATGCTTCATCATAACGACGTGGAATTGACAGGCTTTTAAGAACAGGCATCCATTATCCTACGTTGCAGTGTATAACTGGGAAATAAACAACTGTTGCTTTCTGTATATTGTATATAAGCTACAAACCATTCAGTATAAATTATTCCTTGTTTTCTAAATATGTCTTATTGTTGGTAATTATACAATTAGTGTATCGTTTTATCTGGACAATACTTTCGATTTGGGCTACATCTGCAGGTAAAACTTTGGTTAGCTATAGGTAACTTAGTGCCAGTGCATATAATTCATTCACATGAATACCAAGGCAGTCAAGACTAAATGAAATTTGTGAAAAAGAATTGGGACTGATTTGGAGAAAAATATTTTTTAAAGCGGATGTCCGATAAGTTTTTTTCAAAATTTCCATTCGTGAAAAAGCTCACTTTACACATTTGTTGCATAAATAACTATTGTGTGAGTAGTGACTAAAAACACGCCCTTGCGTCAAATCCAACGCCTACTTTCTATCAAAAACAAAATCCCGCAGGAACTTATTTGCGTTTTTCAGTTTTTTCACATTTTTGACGCCATTTTTTAAACAAATGCCAAGTTGTTACATATCCCCGAATCAAAATTTCATGACGAACAAAAAATGCAAAAATATACATGGTGTTTTGTTTAAAATAAGAAAGTTGATATCACAAGTGTCCACAGCCCCCCCCCCCCTGGATACCATATAATTTTTAAGATAATAATAGTTTGGCATCTGAGAATTACAATAAATTTTTTATCCTACGCTTAATATGTTTTTAAATAGTTTTCTTCTTTATCTACAAAATATTTATAGGGACAACGATTAAGTTAAAAATTACTCTTGGCACCAAGATATATCCATATTTAATCAAAATAAAATGACTAAAAAATTATCAAACAATACATAAAGATCACTTACTTTAAAATATCCTTTCCGATAACCTGCACATCTGGCGGCCAAGTCCTTCGGAAATCCTCCGATTCCTCAGAGTAGCCGGCCACGGTTAAATAATTTACGAGGGCATCCAGCCAAACGTAAATTGTTTGCGTTTCATCGTGGGGTACTCCAATACCCCAGTGCACTCGAGAGGAAGGCCTCGAGATGGAAACGTCTGGCAGTTCCTCGTTGCATATCATATCCAATAAAATCTTTTGGAATTTTTTCGGTCGGATAATTTTTTCTAATAAAAAAGGAAGGGTATTGTAACCGGGACGTAGGTACGGCTGCTTATAAATATTTTATATGTTAGAGTTTTTACTTTCAAAATGTAAGATGAAATGAGTTATTGTGAGAGCATTCGATTTCGCAAAATTTGAAAATAGGACTACCTAAAGGATACAAAATTACCAACTGACCTAGAAGATATATGTATTGTATACAGTATGTCCTTGTGTTTATGTTTACTTGAGTAAAAAGCGTACATACATACAGAGTGGATCTTAAATGCGTAGTAATATTCAAACCACCGATTCTTGAAATGTGCAAAACCACAATGACAATATTTTTTAGTTTCCACGTAAAAAGTTGTTTTTGATTTTCAAAAAATGCAACGAAAATGTTTTGGAACTGCTGATTACTTGAAATTAAAACAGCACCTTCACATTGAGTCTATTATACAGTGATTTAAAGCAATGTGCATGGTGCGTTCAATCGGTTTTAATAGCTTCATGCTTACAATGTGTTCGGAAATTTGGCATTCACACAAACGGGTGACCCAGTAAACGTGATGAATAAGAAAAATAGGTTACAGTGGCCTATTTTGGCTATTCTTGACCCACCTGTCAAGAATCAGTATCTTGTGCTAATCTGGTGTGTACCATACTCATCTCTAGTGTCTTGCCGTTATTTATTTATTCACAACTTGTCATTTTGCGATAAATTTTGTGAATCGTACTTGTTACTGTGTTGTGCGACAAGCTAAACTCTTTCCGTACCGTCTAGTGTTAAGTACAAATCTTATAACCTATCTTGAGCATTAAAGTACCCTTTTATAATAGTATATTATTCTACAAGTAGTAACATACTAAATAACTCACGCCGATGAATTTTGCAGCGCGAGCAAATGTCAAATCACTTTCCTCCCCTCAATAATAATGGACCATTCTATTTCACCGTATCGGAAAAGAATTTCTATTGGACAGGCTAGGCATGAAGTTAAAGAAGATTAGTGTAAACAAAGATTCACCGGTGACTTTTTACAACTATAACTGAACGCTATTGTAACGGCGCCTACTTACGTAACTTGTACTGTTTGTAACTGGCTACTTACAAGACTCTCTGGCTTTGTAACACTTTTTAGACGGAAATTCGGGCGCCAGTTCCTTATTTTTAAGTGCAAGGAACAGCACCACTTGCCTGGCTCACCGGGGTGAGAACGCTAACGGGGTAGCTGACGGTGGAGATACGGTTTTTTGTCCAGAGGGTCGAAAGATGAATGTCTTGTCAACTGGACTGGACAATTTCTCAAACGGGTTAATTATAAATAAACCAACGGAAATAATAACTCGTAAATTTTACATAGCATACCAACGTATTTATTTACATTTTACATCGTGAACGGACCTTAATGATTCATATTCGGTTCTGTTTTGTTCTTCGACGATAAATTAAACTTTAATAGTGTTATTTAAGTACTTCATTTTGTTGTACTTGAAAGTAATTATTAAAATCAAATAAATGAATAAACTTTGATGTTGGGTTAAGATTGGCAAGTAGCATTTACGCATTTTAAAGTGGTTCGGACCCAAAGAAATTCATAGAAAATAATTTTTTTTGTTTAAAAAAATGTTTATAATGCCAATCAATAATTGTACTCGGCGAAATATGGAGTTAAAATTTAACTACGCATTTAAAACTCACCCTGTATAAGAAATGTTTCGCAAATTTCCTGATAAAGGGGAAATTACACTGAAATAAATCTGAGGAAAGGTTTGAATCACAAGAATTCATTTTAGCATTAACAACATCTTTTATTTCATCCCGTCCGGAAAGTACAACACTACAGTATTCATATGCGGCCGGAAAATGAGACATTACGGTATCAGAGCCGGTAAAGTACCGGAAACCACCGGAAACTTATTACGAACCAATCACAAACTGTTATTATACCTTTTGACAGTTGTTTGACATATAAAAATCAACCGTAAATTAAAAAATAGTGTCAAATGTCAAATGACAAGAAAATAAACAAGTGTCAAATTATACAAATATACTAATATACAAGAAATTACGGGATGAAATAAAATATCATTCGACACACGTCCGCAAGGTGTTGTTCCAGCCTCGTTTAGATATTCTTGACTCGGCTCCTGACGTCGCCTCGTCCATAATATCTACTCGACTGTAACAAGTCACCTTCCGGACTTGTGACGAAAATTACTATTCCTCTGCTCACTCAACTCACACACTGAATTATTTCCTTATTTGCTCATAGCCATAGCACACCTACCAGCAGTGTAGACGCAAGGTTTTCTTCTTGTGGCGAGCCAGTTGCATTGCACTTATTTTTGTAATAGCATACTTAGGGCAAATAATAAAAATGACAATTTATATTCATCACCAAAAATCGAAGCAATACTGTATTGATTTTATTAAAAATGCCAATTTTGAAATATTTTGTGAGACTAGATAATATGTTTAACGTTAAGAACATTTTAATTTAAGATGTTCCCAATACACGTCACATAGATATACTTTAAACAATGCCAATCAACTTATTTAAAAAATTAAAAAATATTAAAAAATTAAAAGGATTCGTTTTTGAAAAGATTTGTGTGTATAAAAGCGATCATTTGAACACCTGTTAAATTAACGTTTATAAATGATAAGTTATTGAATATAAATAATTATGCTTTTAAATTGATGGACTTCGCTTGAATAAAGGTAAAAACAATACTTACCATCCCTAGTAAGCCAATATTTGAGATCATCCTGAAACGAGCGAAGCCTAAACATATAATTCTGTTCTTCTGTCCACTCCACTGGATGTCCGCTTTCCGCAGAAACAATTACTTTTTGTCCATCAGCTTTTAGGCTTTCCTTAAGCTGAGATTCTGTTAAAAAGGTCTCATCCGACACGCAATACCAGCCGGCATAATTGGCGGAATATATATGGCCATTTTTATCCAACGTTTTCTACAAAAAAAAGAATCATATTATGTGGTACGCAAAATTCCTCAAGCATGTTACAGATAAAGTAATACAAACAAATATTATTAAAGTATTATTACATTAATAACTAGTGGTAAATAGTATAAACGTTGACTGTATTCAGTCAACGGTATAAGCATAGACTAAAAAATATTTATGTTTTAAATTATACACATAACAGAAAAGACAATAATAATTTTACAATTTTATATGTTCTTAAAAAAAATCTATTCCTTCACTCAACGTCTATATTTGTTCATAAACAAAAGAAAATCTGTTGGCCCAAGACCCTATTTCTGCGTTTAGCGTTGATTCGTTTCGTGCTGCCGGGTCACTCGTACTACAGAGACTTATTTATAGAGACAGAGACGACAATAGAGCCAAAGTCACGCCCACCCGCCACCATTTTGAGGCTAAATTTATCAGAACTAACACCCTTCAATTTTTAGTTATGCAAATTTATTTTCAATTTTCTTAAAAACTCTCTCAGACAGAGTAGATTTATAAATAATATAATATAAATAATAAATAACACCACAGATAATATTTTTTTTTATCCCTGAAGACTCTGAAAGTCTTGTGCGGGAGGGGGCTACACATTTAGAGACAAGGGACACACACCCAATATCCGAGTATACTAGGATTAGTTTCTTTGTCCGAAAAAATCCCAGTGCCACGGCCGGGAATCGAACCCGGGCCTCCTAGCTGAGAGTCTAGTATCCTAACCTCTCAACCAACCAGCCATAAATAAATAATAAAGTTTCGATATTGTAGATTATTTAAAATCGACTGCTAAATATAGGTTAGAATTCCAACCAGCAAAAAGCATTTGGCTTGGTTTTCTTTAGTTGACTATTGAAACACTCGTATATTATGACACTATAAATATTAGTGAAATTTAATGAAAGTTTATAATATTTTAGTTATGTATTATGCAAAAATGTACACATATACTTCTTAAAAATATAAAAATATGTGTGCACGTGCGAGGTTAAATAAAGTTGTAAATTTTCAAAAAAATTTCACACTGGCCAATAATACAATGAATTTATATTTTCTATTCTTTTCTACAGATTTTTCCTAGACTCTATCGCAGTTAAACAATAAATGAATAAACAGTCGAACGGCCAACAATGAGGCAAAACGACACTAATTATGAATACAACATACAATATAAAATTATTAAATAAGCCTTTAAATAGTTCTCTTCACAATACATTAATCACAAATAGTTTTTATACGTTTAATAAATCACAATAAATTGTTGAAGATGCACAAAGAATACACGCAGTCGACAACATAAACAATTTCAGCATTTTTAGCCTCTTAATGGCGGTACGAATCAAAATGCTGACAACCCTTTGTCGCCACTGTCCCTATAACGAGTACTATTGGTAGGTGGAGGATAACTTATAAATGAATAAGTAACCCCTGGCCTATATAATTATGGAATGAATGAAGTTTTTAAAATTATACGTAGGCATTAAGTTTATTTCCAAACTTAATGACGTAGGCATGTTACGTTTATATTTGATAAAACTGATACCAGCCAGGTAGTTTTTATAGCTGACCTTTAAAAATTACTTTTTACAAGATTTTTTCAATTTTCACATACACACCTATTGAAATGTACTGGACATTTTCATTCCAAGCGGATGATCATAGTAAAACAGTTAAAAAAATGTCAAGTAGAATTTTTAAAAATTAACTTTTAAGACCTGAAGATTTACTTTTTGAGAAAAAATTATTATTATTAAAAAAAAATTTGTCCTTGGCACGCGATAGGTGTGTTTTCCTATATTTTGGTGTAGCTGAATCCGGATTTTAAGATGTTCAAGATTTAACACACCAAAATACATACTTATAGGAAAACACCTATCGCATGCCAAGAACAGAATTTTTTTGTGTGCCTATTTAACTTACCCAAATAGTTTCAACAGTTTGTTTATGTTCTTCATCTGTTGTCCTAACAAAACGTGTATATTGAATACTAAAATTATCAGCTAATGTTCTATACTTTGCTGAAATGTTACTGCAATAATTAGGTAAAGATGTATTATTTTTATTAGCAGCTTGTTGAATTTTTGAGCCATGTTCGTCGGTTCCAGTCGCAAATTTGATTATGGCGCTCTTATTTAACACTTTGTGCCATCTCTGGGTAGCATCAGCTATTAAGGAACTATACAAGTGGCCAATATGGGGATCTGTAATGTAATTATATGTTTATCATTCTAAAATTAAATGTATATTTTGAGGTTAACTTACTGGCATTCACATAATAAATCGGAGTCGTATAGTAATTTATTGACTTTGCCTGACTACTATAATACCTTGTACAGTGTAACGTCCTTAAAAACATTTTTTAGCACGTGTTTTATATACACATTTTATTTTAGTCTGAAATTCACATAGCACTACCGGCACACTCTAGTGTTTGAATCTATAGTAATATTAAAATTTAGTACGCTTAAAGTAAATTGAATTCATTATAAAGTATTTTTCTATTCCAAATTCCAAAGAAACAGTATGGCATAAATAAATAAATAAATACCTACACGAGATCTGTGATAAATACAGTAGTCAAATTTCATAAATTATAAACGTCAACATTAGGGCTTTTCGGTTCATATTATACCGCTAGGCTAGGAACCGCTTACTACTCGGTAGTTATTCTGATTTCTGATTGGTAAATTCAAACTAAGGGCAATTTATATCCAATAAAAATCGAGCGGTTATAACCAGTGGTTGGTACTGCATGAATCAAAAAGCCTAAATGTCAACAAATTAAATTATCCATGGCGTTCCTTCTATTTTTGTTGGCAACAGTGTTTAAGCACAGAACAAGTAACTTGTTCTGTGGTTTAAGAACTACTAAAAAGTCAAACTCACGTCTCACGTCTCACGTCAAAATCAAGCCGATTTCATGTAAACATCAAACATCAATGTTTTTGTCAAACAAGAAATAGGTATTAAGCTAAATTATCAAATACTTGTTACTCGTTCAGTTCTCTTATAATTGGCAGCTTAATTTTCAGGTTAGTACAATTCACAAAAACCTCAAATATATTATAGGTAACCTAATTATTTTCCTAGAAATGGCCCACTCGGGGGTAGTCCCTGCAGGGAAAAGAAAAGAGATATATAAATATATCGCCCCGTGGCCATTATATAGCATGAATTGGTCAGTAAGACCGGATAAAAGATTTCGTTTAGCATTGGGAAGTTTTGTCGAAGAATATAATAATAAAGTTCAAATTGTTTCGCTGGATGAAGACAGTAGTGAATTTACGGCAAAGAGCACCTTTGATCACCCATATCCAACCACAAAGATTATGTGGATACCTGACAGTAAAGGAATATTCCCTGACCTTCTAGCCACTAGGTAAGGCTTTAAAAGTAAATAGGTAATTTGGTATTAAACTTTCATATTTTAGCGGTGACTACCTTAGAGTATGGAGAGCTGGTGAACCTGACACCAGACTTGAATGTGTCCTAAATAATAACAAAAACTCAGATTTTTGTGCACCACTAACTAGTTTTGATTGGAATGAAGTTGATCCGAATTTGGTAGGAACTTCGTCGATAGATACAACTTGTACCATTTGGGGACTCGAAACAGGACAGGTAAACAACCTTCTTGTTTTAATTTCTATATAAAAGTCGCTTCCATGCCCGATGTTGATTAACAGGTCTTTCTTATAAATATTCTAGGTAATGGGTCGAGTAAATTTAGTATCTGGACATGTCAAAACACAGCTTATTGCCCATGACAAAGAAGTATATGATATAGCTTTTTCTCGAGCCGGCGGTGGCAGAGATATGTTTGCGTCTGTTGGAGCTGATGGATCGGTGAGAATGTTTGACCTCCGTCATTTAGAACATTCTACAATTATTTATGAAGATCCAGCACATACACCTTTGTTAAGACTGGCTTGGAATAAACAAGATCCAAATTATTTGGCTACTATTGCTATGGATGCCTGTGAGGTAATATTACTGTATTTTTATTGCACTTTTATTTATACATTATAATAATGCTGCAATATTATTACCTAGGTAGCAGGAAGTATGCTTTTAAAATTACTGAAATGTATTTCTTCTAACGTACTTTTCAAGTGCCAATAACGAAATATTTATTCTGATTACCAATTTACACAATTTTTGGCAGGAATATAATTTATTTAATTAAAATTAACTTCTACTCTGTAACTCTGTATGCATACTATACATTCATGTTTTTCATTCTGGAACCTTTTTCTTTACTTCAAGTTATTACAGCTATTAATCTTCCTCCTGCTGCCTTAACTTAGATTATACAAAGATACAGAAAGAAACAATAGTCTGAAAGCTAGGAGAACGCAATTCTCAACATTTAAGTAGGTAGCTGTTTAAACGCACTGGAAATGTAGACTAAAAAAGTATAAGATAAACCATCCTGTTGGTAGAATACAAAAGGATTTTATACATTTGAAAAGTAAATTACACACCCTAAAGTGTAATCTTCTCTATCCACTGATGTTTTTTAAAACGTAGTCTTTATGTACGAAGATGTCAAAAAACGTAACAAGAAATTTTGAAGTAACCACTGTATAAAGTCAACTACAGTTTCATGTGTGCTATCTACTTTTTGAATACATTAAATCCCGTTGTATTTTAACTATAAAATGGTTTATTTTGTATTTAATCTATGGCGATAGTATCAATAGTGTGGAAAAATAGTCTGCCAGTATTCTGCAATAATTAGCAATAGACCGTAAAATCATATTTTTAATATTAATTCACCTAATACCTTAACTCGTAACTGCTTGATCACGTGACACGTTTTAATAGGAAATTAAGCAGACACTGTGTACTTTTCCTACCTTCCTCGAATGTAGTATGGTACATATTTTATATTTATTAGAATGTAAATCTGTTAAAAAATAGGATAGCTTAAAGGTGACAAGATAGCTCCATTGTCCTCAGAGACCTCAGACCTTACATCATTCATTCTTTTTAAAAATTACATGACTTTTAGGTAATTATCTTAGATGTTAGAGTTCCTTGTACACCGGTAGCAAGGTTAAACAATCACAGAGCGTGTGTAAATGGAATCGCCTGGGCTCCTCATTCAAGCTGCCATATATGCACAGCAGGCGACGATCACCAAGCATTGATATGGGATATCCAACAGATGCCAAGGGCCATTGAGGACCCTATTTTAGCTTACACTGCCGCCGAAGGAGAAGTAAATCAGATACAGTGGGGCGCTACTCAACCCGATTGGATCGCTATATGTTACAATAAATCACTGGAGATTCTGAGGGTTTAAAGTTAGTAAAGCAAAAATGCCAACAACCATTTTTTTAGACTTGGACTGACAATCGTATTTTTTGTACACAGATTGAGTTTTTTGAAATAATGCGAATATCAATTATTGAGAAAATACATAGACTTAATAATACTAACGTATGGACGGAGCCTTGTGCTACTTTCCGTTCGTCAGTGTGAGGACGACATTGAAGAGAGACAGAGCGATATAAATTGTGTGCGTCGAACAAGGATAGTAAGATTTGAGACCACGTGACTGTTACTTCAACAGGAACAGTCACGTGGTCAAGTTACAGTTTTGCACGGGCCGGCAAATTCTTGGGCAGTGCCGGCACGAATCGCCGTACTGTTTCCCGCCCGCGTTCAAACAGCTGTCACTGCTGTCAGGTCTTAGCGGCTATTTTCAAATAATAATTCGTCTTGGTGTTTTGCGATTTGCGAGCGGATTGTCATATCAAATAGATAATGAATCAGCACAGGTGTAGTGCAAGGTTGTAAACAAATTTACAATCCTTGGATGTAGTGCAAGGATTACTTACTTTTACTACTTTTTGGATTGAAGTCATGTCTGTTCCTCGAATGAGATAAGTACTCGTACCTACAGAATAGGTATATTGTATATGTCCTACTTAACATTCAATAAATGCTCCACATAAGTGTAGATAACTGCATTTCAAACAACTATATTAGGTTTTATTTTCAGGCTTTTCTGTGGCACACAGACCGGGCATGGCGTAAAAAATTTGGTGAAAATAGCATCAAAAGAAAGGCAGGTACATAATCTGTAGTTTTAAAATGTTTGCTACATAACCTTGAACTCCCACTTGGAGAAAAGTTTTTTCTTTTGAGAGCTGTTTCCCATTTTTTCCGCCGTTCATCATTCTTAGGAAACCTATAAAATGAAATCACGTAATATTAATATAAATAATATTAAGCTAGAAATAACCTAATATTGGATTAATTATGTATACAATGACAGGACAAAAATAGGTTATTTATTCTTTATTGAACTTTATTCAAGAAACTTACGTGTGAAATGAAACTCCGTTACCGCTTTGAAACTTACTGTTGCACCCATAAGCACAGCAAGACATAACCACGTCCTCCTTTACTTACAGAAAATTCACTAAAACGCGCAAAAAAACTTGATAATGCGCAAAACCGTAGCCGACAATGCAGCTCACGTCAACAGACCACGCGGACCACGCCACACAGTACGTGCTCGTTTTCAAACCCACAGGCCACAATCAGCTGATCATTTATCGGCGTCCTCATCACCTCTCTCTCTAGGCTCGGTCCATAGTATTATTATTAAGTCTATGAGAAAATATCCTTAAAGCTGCATACGATATTTATTGTCATTACTAAACATAGAAGAGACTATAAATTATTCATACTTTTGTTTGAATTATCGATATATTACTCTATACAGACTTCCAAAAAATGAAGCTTATATGTACATGTTTGAAAGCATTTAAAATTGAGACTCGTTCTGTTCACAAGTATGCACATGCTCTCATGACATTTGGCCGCTTGGGTCTTGCGCCGATTTACTTATCTCGTTGCAATAATATCTTAGGTCATACAGAATTCACTTTATATTTTATGATTACCTAAATAGATTAGTTTTGCCTATTTTTTATTTCTGAACTTTTCTAATTCTACTTTCCACCAAACGCTAATTACAGATTTGTGCAAAACTAACTAGTAGTTGATTCCATAGACCAGTTTCTGGCTTATTGCCTTCATCAGCATGGTACAGGTAACGCACAAAATGCCAACAACAGGGAGTTCAGTTCTTGATAACCTCGAACGACAGTAAGTCGGTAAGATAAAACTGTGTCATTTTAAAACATTAGAGGAAAAGCACTCACATTTTTGACATAAATAGTAAAATTCATTTTACTATTTTATTTTTACATTAAAAATTTACCTCTATGAACTCCTCGTTTAAATAATTTTTATACTTGTGTATTTTTTAAAATTTTTCTGCTGTAGTTTCTAGTCCTCTTTTCATCTGTATTATTTGTGTTTCTTAACCTATGCAAAATGAGTTGCTCTGAATAGAGGACTGTTGCTTTAGAAAAAAACAAAAATAAAAATAGGTTGCCAAATGTTGGTGACGTAGGTAAATGGCGAAGTAAGTTACCTCTTAAGCTTTCCAAAAAATGTCTACTTTATATAATGACCGCAATTATTTGTTTCCTTTGCCCAACTCTGTATATAGATGTAATTATCGTTAATGTTGTCTACTTTTATCTATTTCAATTTGTCTTGCCAATTTTTTAGAAAAGTGGTTGTGACATTTTTGTTCTGTGGATTGGGATTTAAATATTTAGAAGAAAATTGTTTTGTTTGTTTAATTTTTTTTAAGATGCAGTTATCTTATTTAAAAAAAAAAATCAGTCTATATCGAAGTTCTGGATATTATATATCTAAAAGATATATTTTTTAACATTGATTTTAACATAATGTATAATAGATTTCTTTTATCATGAATCATCACGCATATTATTTATTTTAGTATTCATTATTCTATTTTAGTTAGGGAGTCCCAACTAAATATGTATTTTGTTTATATATTGTTTCCCATTTACGTATCATTTTTATTTACCATATTTTATTATACACGTACTAGTAATCCATGACAATGTAAAAAATATTTATATTTTATGGAGCAATGTTTTTGAAATGTAAATTTGGTCATTTAAGCCAATTTAAGGATAAGTTAAATTCTCATAAATTTTTTGCTGTCATATAATCATGTGAAATACTTGCATTTAACAAATTAGTTTAAATAACTGTATTGAACCGTCAATGCATTAAATTTATCTCCTGTTAAAGTTTTAATTTTTATACAATATTGAAAAGTGAAAGTGTAATAAAATATTCTGTAAATTTTTATTTTGTACATTTTATAATATATTAGTAGTATTGTTTTTTAAAATAAGTTAATCGTAATGTAGGTCAATCATAAAGTGACCCATAAAAATTAATATAATGTAAAAATAAATTTCTAAGTACCTATAAAATTTAATTTTATAATAAATTTTTCAATTTTATTATTTTTATTATAGGTGTAATATACTAAATAAACAATATACTTAAAGGTTGTATCAAATTATACTGTCGAATAAGTTGATCATGATTCAAGTTTCATGAACAATTAAGACAAATATATCATGAAACTTAAAATACGACCAACTGATATTATAGTTAAATTTGGAAACAACCTGCTCTTCAGATGCAATTATGAAAAAATTTATACCGTGCTGTTCCATTACAAAAAAATTACTCGAAAATAATTTAAAGAGCATACGATATTCTACAAGACCACAAAGTATAACTGTGCCTTTTATGCATCTCTTTTAAGGTCACTTATGTTCAGAATTTGCATCCATTGAAAGGGATCTGTCGCCTACTTTAAAAAATCTCTGGTGCTGAACTTAATTCGCATAACACGATACATTGCTTTCGGGCACATATTCCATTATTGTTTCTAGCTCGAACGTTCTTGTGATAAGAGGCACTAGGTATTATGATATCACATACAAATTTTAAAAAAAGATGCAATAATTTAATTTCTCTATGGTACAGGGTGATCTATCACGAGTGTGCCAAACTTCAGAGGACGCTAATTTATTAAAAAACAAAAGGACTTTCGTTAATAAACATATGTCCAAAATGGGATGATGAATATCAATTTTTCGATTAGAAGTCCAATATGATGGTGACAATAATTTGCTTCAAATGGCAGTAGGCTAGCGGTGTGACAAAAACTTTGAAAGATACTTTCTTCTAAGTCCATTGCATGCGGGAAACAATTTTATTTAAAACTTTTGTTTTGAAAGCACTACCCTAATAATATTAAATATGATCTTTGTAATTTTATGCGGCTATATTGAGGTCGTAATGCAAAAAAATTTAATTGAAAATTGATGTTATGATATTCATCATCCCATATCAAGGGGTTGTAGCTCCTTTCTTATGCATTTTAGGACATATGATTATTAATGAAAGTCCATTTATTTTTTGATAAATTAGCGACCTCCGAAGTTTGGCACACTCGCGGTAGATCACCCTGTATAGTGTTTATGGATGAGTAAGTGTAATGAACAAACAACTCCTATAGAATGGATAAAGCTCTCTTGTTACGTCATATAATCTAGGCTGGACGGACTTTGAGTCGCCAATAGTGTAGTTTCAACAAGTGTTTGACGATCGAAATTGATCGATTTGTCAGTTATCAATGTTTTGAGGATTTGAGGTTATTAAGAGTCTTTATATTATATACCAACTTAAATCGTTGTTTTCAAATATCTCGTTTAAAACTTACCTGATTTGACTGCAATTTTTATCAGATTAATCTAAAATATATATGAAATGTCGGAAAGTAATATTTTTCAAAAAAAAAAAAAAATGCGTGCATTTTAAATTTTTTCTAATCAAATTACTAACTTTCCGACATTATTCATTACTTCTAATTTTTAAATCCATTTTCCCGAACTCCTGGTATAAGGTGTAGATTAATTTATTTGAAAAACAAAAAGTGCATGTTTATGCCTTAAGAGTGCTGCCATCTCGCATGAATTTGCGAAAACACATGCACCTGCTGCAATCTGCAGTTGCGGTAGTTTCGGCACAGCCTAATAGTATATTTTGCCTGTGGTTTCGGTTTGACTGAATCATATCAAACTGACCTATGTGGGGTGTGATAGAATCGAGACTTGCATCTGATAAAGACTCGATACTTTTATTAATCTTTTTTTTAAAAGCAAAAAGTAATTAATGTTAAATTTCAAACGTTATGCACTCAAAACTGCATTATTAAATATCTAAATTGAAAATACCACCCTATACATGTAGATTTCAATTCGCGTTATCCTTTATAGGAATATTCAACCTAGATGTATAATGACACATAACGAGCACTGTGGCCTTGTGTTTTAGGTGTTGAATGAACCCTTACTCTAGTTTATTTGATAAATATTCAAAAAGTGTAAGTACAAAAATTATTAAACTTACTCTGAAGCATCCTTGAAGCAAGCCGTTTTATAAAAACATTCATTCCAAAATCACAATACAGTAAAAAAATATTGCTGTTCAAATAGATGATTAAAATAGATTTGTTTTTATGAAAATATCGTGTTGAACAACTGTAAATGTAAAGTCTTTGTAACAGCACCTAACTCAAAAATTAGTGGCCATTTATGCGTCCATCAGTGGACACTATAGAAGATACAGACTTTTCAAATATGTATATGTAGTACACTATACAGTAATAAATGCTTTTTGCAAAATTGCTCCCATTTCTGTCAAAACCAGTCTAATTCATAAAACAAGTAAACTAATAGTTTTATTCGCTTCATGTATGTTTGAAACAGGGCCGGATCAAGGGATGGATTTTTGGGCCTGAGGTGCTTAAATATCCAGGTCCCTTTGCCCTTCTTGACATTTTTACTTGTGTACCACATGTATAATTCAGCAACATGGTCATTCTATTTATGAAAAAAAAGTTGATGTCACTTCCGGTTTAACCGGAAATATTTTCGTTCCTATTAATCTAAAAATAGCACTTTTGTCTCACGTATACAAAAAAAAACTTTTTAAATTCAAAAACAGCTAAAAAATTGGGAGCGTACATTGACTAGTGAACGCCAAGTAGTTATTTCATGTTGCAGCTTATTTCATAATTTCTCATTTACATGTGCAAGTTATAACATTTACTTTCTCATATACTTATATCAGTTACTGCGCAAGTTCAATAAAAGTGGGACTCCCTGAATTTTATTTTAAAAGCAATTTTAGTAAAGTAGTTTCCCTATTATACCAATCATAGAAAATACTGACCTTTTAGTAATAAATAAATGTATTGTTTGTGATATTTGTTTTTATACAATAACTAGATAGGAATCTATATGTAATAATTAAACGTTTGAAATTACGAAAGTGTCTTATTATCAGTGTACTGATCATGTTATTTAAGAATAAGTGCAGATCAAAAAATCCCATTAAAGCGGATATTCATGCGACATCTTAACTGTAATATTCGAAAGCAAAAAAACATTTTTTAACACTTTAATCACTTGTACTCTAAAAAACAGGTAATTTTCTTAATATATTACAATATTATTAAGACACATGGTGTCAATTAATTTGTTTAAAACATATTTTACTTCAAATTTCCTCTATAATACAATCCAAAACACTAGGCTAAAAACTAGAATATACAAAACATAAAAAATATAAACTGTACAAATATTAAAATTTAACACCATATTATAGTCATCGAATTACTTGCGATTTCTTTTCGATCTTCTAATGGCCACTTCAACATTTTCAATTACTTCAGTTGTGGCAACATTTCTGCCTCTACGTTTTTTATTTTTATTATCTTCTATTTCCGCAAAATGAACATGTCTTTTTGTTTTAGTGTCATTCTTGTCACTATCGCATTCTGTTAGGAAATCGCTTCCATATTTATTAAAATTACCTCTTTTTGCTCGGGCAGTTCGTGGAGAATCCACAGGCACAGATTCTTCAAGAATCTTTTCTGTGATTATCTTTGGTTGTTTTCTTCCTCTAGTAGGTCTGACAGATGTCACTTCAACTTCTACGTCCTTTGTTTCTACTTCCGTTGTCTTCTTACCTCTTCCAACTTTTTTTACTACTTCACTGAGCTCACTATATATCTCTTTTTCTTCAACTGTTTCAGTTGTATTTTCAGCGAGTCGCTTTCTTCTGGTAGGTTTGGAAGGTGGTATTTCCTTTTCACCTTCTGCATTATTTGTTTCGCCTGCTTTCTTCTTGGTTCTACTATTCTTTTTAACCTCACTAATTCCTTTTTCTTCCTCCTTATTATCTTCAAGAACATCCACTTTTATTGTGGCCTTTTTTCTGCTTCTAGTACTTTTGACAATGTCTGCCTCTGTTTGGATATCCTCTACTTTTGTATCTTCTACTTTTGTCTTACTCCTGCCACCTTTTTTATTCCCAGCTTTACCACCTACAGTTGCCTGTAACACAAAAAAAAAAAATGATACATTATTCTTAACAAAAATTTTGTTGCATATTTACCTTGAAGGTTTCTTCCACATTTTGGTCAACATCTGATTCAACTGTATTTTGTTTGCGGCCTCTAGTCCTCTTTGTAACTATGGGAGTGTTATCTATCTGCTCTACTTGTTCCTCATCACTTACAACTGTTACTATGACCTCATCAGTATTCATGACTCTTTTACCTCTACCACGTTTGGGACGTGCTTCTTTCTTTCCAACAAATTTGACATCTGACTCATTTCCACTTTCCTCATCTTTTTTAACTGGATCTTTTCTCTTGCCTCTTACTCTGCTTGGCTGTGGTAGTTCTTCCTTTGATTCTTCCTGACAGGCGCCTGTCTCTACTTGAGCTGGATTTCTCCTTCTGCCACCTCGTCTTGGCGATGGAACTACTACTTCGGTATATTCCTCTTGCTGTACTGCCCTCATACCTATTCCACGATCAGGTACAGAAGATTTGACATCTTCTGTGATACGTTGTACTTCAGGGATTTTATCTGCAGAGTCGCACGGTTTTACTGTGGGAATTTTGATTTCTGCTTTCTCACTTATATTATTTATTTCGTCAATGGAATGATTATTTCTGTTGCCAATTTCATTGCTTCGTTCTTTGTCAACTGTACTTGTTTTTTTAGTCATAAACTTCTGTTTGTCCTCATTTACTTTTCTTCTACCTCTGGTGGGTTTTTTTACAAGTTTAACTTCATCGTCTGATATTTGATTTATTTTTCTTTTATCGTCAATTTCACTTTCGTCGGTATGCACGTTTTTATTCATCAATTCATCTGTCTTCGGAATATCTTTAATAACTGCTTTTTCTGTCCTTCTAATTGTCCTCTTCGGAGGTTGTTCAACAACCTCAGTTATTTTATCATTTGTTGTAGTTTCTTCATCATCATCATTATCATTTGTGTCTTGACTGTTTTTTAGTTTAATAACGGCTTGCTCTTCAATCCATTTTTCGACTCGAGGACTCATATAAGGTAGATCACCCAAAGTCTTTCTTTTATCGTCAAAAATTGTAGCTTTTCTACTTGCTGGTGACAAGCTCTTTCCTCTATAAGTTTTCAAAGGTTTCCTTGAAAATATCTTGTCAAACAAATTCTCATTGTTCTCTATGTCACTTTCGATACTGAGTCTTTCAACTCCAGATATATTAAAAATATTGGCAACTCCGTCTACATCTCTTAAATCGTTTTGAGGTTCTTTACGTTCTCTGGGAGTTCCCATTAATTTTTTCAGTCCACGAACATCAGTAAGGTCATTCTTTGGACTGTTCTGTTGTTTAGGTGACATAATTCTTCTTAAGTTCGGTACATTTGTAAGATCGTTCTTAGGGCTGGTTTCTTTTTTGGGAGACATAAGCTTTCTTAAGTTAGGTACGTTTCGCAAATCATTTTTAGGAGATTTAACTTCTTTAGGTGTGCTTAGAAGTTTTTTAAGACCAGCCACATCTGACAAATCATTTTTGGGGCTGTTTTGCTGTTTGGGAGATATCAGTTTCTTTAAATTAGGTATATATCTTAGATCATTTTTAGGAGATTTCATCTGTTTCGGTGTGGCTAGCAATTTTTTTACACCTATGATATTTCTGAGATCATTCTTCGGACTATTAATGATCTTCGGGGATATAAGTCGTCTTAAATTTGGCACATTGGTAAGATCGTTCTTAGGAGAACTCTTCACATTAGGGGTCCGTAAAAGTCTTTTCACACCTTTGACATCTGTAAGATCATTCTTAGGAGATTTAATTTTTCTTGGAGTCTTTAACAGTTTTTTTAACCCTGCAACATCACTGAGGTCATTCTTTGGTGATTTTTGTTGCGTAACAGGTGAATATCTCTCATGAGAGGACCGAGTCCTTAAGGACCTTCTAGAAGAGCTGCTTGAGTTAACATCACTTACATCCTCAATTACACTGTCGTTTTGTTCAGATGAAGAGTCTATGCTACTGCCAGATATAATTGAGTCACTTATTGTAGTGTCATCAGTAGAACAGAGTTCGCTATCCAATATTTTAGAAGACGACTTTCTCTTTTTAGGTTCTATAAAACTCCTTACTTGTGGATGAGTAACAACGGGTTTGTCGGTAAGATCGCTAAAATGTTTTGGAGTAATCTGGGTAATAATTTGTCCCGAGATATCAGGGAGGACGTCGTCTGTTGTAAATGATTCGAAAGATGTACTGTAGATCTGTAGAAAAATTTTATTAAATTTTAATTTCAAAAAAATTTGTAATATACATATACAGGGTGAACCCCAACTTATTTATTTAATTTTAAGGGATGGGTCCGGTAATGATAAATCCATATAAAAAAAATGAAAGAAAAACATGCGGCAGTTTTCGAGAAAAGAATAAATTAAAATACGTTTACATTTTGAAAACTTAGGAACTGACCTATCTCAAAATATGATAGGTCAGGTTGATCTTGTTTTTTACATGGGTTCACTAGCTTTTACCGCACCACTATCAATTAACTTTATACGGAGGCATTTCAGGTATACTGGGTAACTTAGCAAAACAGATCACCCTTCCAAAAAATTTTGGTTGCATCTATTTGGGGCACATCTGCACTTTCAAATGTAAAATATGGACATGTAGATGTAGGCGTTGGATAAAATAAATACAAACATTTAAGTACAAATTTCAAGAATTTCAATTTTAAAAAATTAACTATTATGAACGTAATCTGAAAAACACTAACCTCATCACTCGTGCTATATTTTCTTCTTTTACTGGATTCCGCGGAACTTCCTTTTGACTCCCTGGGTCTCTTTAACCCTTTCTTTTTCGGTTCTACTTTATTCAGTTCTTCCATTAAATTGGTGCTTGATTTTTGCATTTGACTTCTAGATTTCAACACCGATTTTTTAATATTCTCAAATAATCCAGGTGTATTTAAAGGTGTTTTAAAACCACTCTCATTTTTACTCTTACTTAGTGGAGTGACCGGAGTAATTTCCTCGGTAAGAGGATTATATGGCAGAGATTTTGTTCTACGACTCTTTATTGCCGACTTTGGTGTAGTCAATTCTATATCATCTTGAAGATTAGAGTTCAGAGTCTTTGAGAGCTTATGAGATTTTCGGGGCTTTTCAAGGGGAGTGTCAACGATGATGACGGACATATTATTTTCGGGTGTCCCTTCAACTGAATCATTTAATGTTATCACTGAAATATTTGTTATGGATTTAGTTTTGCCCGACTTAGCAGAGGTGTTGAGGTAGCTTCTTTTTGTTGACGAAGCATTTGATCTCAACGACTTATTAAATGTGTGTTCTATTTCATTTTCCTCTTTAGTCTTCAACTGGTTTTTCCTAACTGAGGAATGTCTGAGTTTAGGTGTGTTCGAACCCTGTGGAGAATCGACAGAAAGATCCGATTCACTCTGGCTTGAATCAAACGACCGTTCGTATATTTGGTTTCCAATACTTTCTCTGTTTGTAGGAGATATTGGAGTAGAATTTTTATTAAATGCATAAGAAATTAGAGAATCTCGATTTAAAGATTTACTTCTTCTCGTTTTTCTTGGTACCGATTGGTTTTGTAAGGATTCTTCTGAATTATTCATTGCAGAAACATTTAATTCCAAAGAGTTTTCACTAGAGGACAGTTGCCCCATTTTTTCACTTATATTTAATTCCTCACTTCTCCCCACAGACGATCCTCTCTGCCTGGATATTCTTACCGAGGCTTTTATGTCCTTAGGTGTTGTAGACAATCTTTGTATGGACTTTTCATTAGGACTATTCATAGTAGAATGACACTGAATAAAAAATTCTTCATCCGAAAACACTTCCCCAATTTCTTCATCTCTATTATTTTTTCTCCCAGATGACGATTTCTTTTTGGAATTTCTTGCCAACGTTACCTTCTCCTTTGGTGTTGCTGTCGACAATCTCTGAATAAATTCTTCACTGGAAGACAATTCTTTATGTTTTTCAACCTTATTTCTTCTGACGGAAGACACTCTCTCTTTAGGTGTTCGGGCTACAGTTATTATTTGTTTGGGTGTTGTTGGTGATGTTTTTTGTACAGACAATTCTTTTGGAGAATTCACTGCAGAAGTATTTGAAATCAAAGATTCTTGACTGGACAATAAATTGATTTCTTTGCTGTCATTTAGTCTATTACTTGTTCTCATTGAAGATCTTCGTGTAGTTGGTTTCTTCGAAGTTACAGCCTCTGTGGACGTTGTCGAAAATTCTTGTCCGTATGTGTCTTCTAGACTATTTACAGAAGTATTTAGAAGCACAGATTCTTCACTAGAAGACGCGTTCTCAATTTCTTCATTTCTTTTTAATATGTTACTCTTTCTCATTGAAGACTTTCTCTCTTCTGGTTTACTGACTGAACGATTTAGGTCTTTGGGTGTTGTCAACTGTCTTTGTACAGATTTTTCTCTTGCAGTATTAATCTCTAAAGCATTTGACTGTAATGATTCTTCACTGGAAGATAATTTTACAATATCCTCATTTTTACTTAGCCTGTTACTTTTTCTAGCCGAAGATTTCTCATTTGACGGTCTCATTGAAATAACTTTGGGTGTTGCTGCCGACCTTTCTATTTCTTCCATGTTATTCAATGCAGATACGTCAGGATTGAATGATTCTTCATCGAAAGACAGTTCATCAAACTGCTGTTGGTTACTTTTAGCGCCCCTTCTCACTAAAGACCCTCTTTTTTTGGACATTCTTACTGAAGATGCTGTATCTCTGGGTGTTACCAGTTGACTTTGTATAGATGTTTCTTTTGTGTTATTCAATGGAGAAATGTTAGAAACTAAAATTTCCTCATTGGATGACAGTTCATTAAATTCTGCATCGTCGTTAATACCATAACTTTTCCTCGCTATAGACTCCTTTTCTATTTTTTTGGGCGACATGGTTGGCCTTTGTATACATTCTTTGTTTGTATTCATTGGAGAAAGACTTAGAACCAAAGATTCCTCACTGGACGACAGTTCCTCAATAACTTCTACTTCATTTAGCCCCACACTTTTCCTCAATGATAACTCCCTTGTTTTGGATGTTGTCGAGCGACTAGAGGTTTCTTTTGGAGTTGATGCCTCTTTATTTATTATTGAACCGTTAAGTGATGATTTTCTGACTTGATTCTTATTTCCTCTGAGATTCGTTGAGGAACGCCTCTCTTTGGGCGTTGTGCCATTTCGAGTTCCTAGTTTAGAGAGGCTGACAGATAACTCTCCCCTAGATGAATCTGCATAGTATTCATCGTTATTCATAGTAGAATTATATTCTACAGATGCCCTTTGTTTTGGGGTGGCTCTGGTAGTTGCGACACAGGCATTCTCAGATTCACTTGAAGATTGTTCTTCATCGTGCTTCTCTTCCCATTCTATATCTTTCATTAGCGATTTTCTTGAGCCTCGAGAAGTTTTATTTGATATATTGAGAGCAGGAGATTCTCTAGATGCCTCTAACTGTTTTTCTCTTTTCACTCTAATACTCTTTCTTAAAGACTGTCTAGAGGACTTATTCGAGGGATGAGATTCTGGTGACTGTAATATTTCTTCTGAAAACTGGTTTTCTCCAGTATTACTCTTCCGTAATGACTCTCTTGAATGTGTCAAAGATCTTTCCTGGTTTTTTTCCAAACATTGCTTTAATAAGGAATTTCTGAGTGTTTTTGATATCTTTTCTTCTTGTAAGTGACTCTTTCTTGAAGATTTTCTCGATAAAGACTTCTTTGAGGAATAATTCAAACTTCTTCTAGGTGAGCTGCTTACTGGTGATACAGACGAGTTTGAGGACAAATTTAATTTGACAGATTCGTCTTGTGACAAATCACTACTATCTCCCTTCTGAATCCAAGTGCCACTTTGTTTACGGGACTTAGTATTTGAAACTGAGAGCTTGGGGGAAACAGAGCTTTTCTCTTCAGTTATCGAATATGATAAAGTATTTTCACAAAGCAATATATTCCTCGCAGACATCCTAGGACTTTTAGCGAATTTTTTGGGACTATCACCAAATGATAAACGTCGTTTTCTCGAACTCCCTGGAGAGCCTAAAGCTTTGGAAACAATTACTTTCGACCTAAAATAAACATTTCATAAGCTTCTTAATAAAAAGTTTATATAAATCCACTCACATTGTTTTACATCTATCTATGACAGGCTCCTTCTCGTGTGTCACCATAAAATCTGAACTTGTGCTAAAACCCAAAACATTTTCATACACAAGGTGTAACAATTGGTTGAATAAACTAACTTTTTCTCTTAAAAATGTAAAAATATAACAGACATTTTAAAAATAAAATATAAATAAATAAGCCCTTGAGAAATTGACATTATCGCAAAATAAAGGAGTTACAGTATATAATGTAAATCAACAGAGAATGTATCTCTAACAGGTAATTAAATATGATATAGAATAATTTCCATTACTAATCACGCAAAATTTGTTTAAACAATACCGACTAGATCGTAGTAGCGTTGGTAAATTCTAATCAACCGAAAAGCCAAAGTTCTCTAATATACTTCATTGTATTTTTGTAAGGTTGCAAAATGATTTGGTAAGGTTATATGATGTCAGACTAACTTCAATAATTCCCACAACACTTAGGATATAGTTGTTGGCCATCTTACCTTGAAAAATCAACTCTAATAATTTAAATGATATAAAATGTTTTTCCATAAATTAATCAAAACTAACATATTTTCAAATTAACCTAAACAAAATACCTTGAAGATGTCTTCTGGCAGTTTTGACAATACAGGACGTTTAAAAAGTAAGATTTCATATTTATTTTGCTAAGCAAATAGTAAAGGTAGCGATTCTTGGAATGTCCATGGCAACCGTCAACAAAATAAATTTAGAAAGCGGCTTCTATTCAAATGACAACTGCTGTCAAGATAAATTAAATCATATTACTATTATAGCAATTTTCCTTCGACACTGATAAGGGAATGAAAACGCGTTATGATCTGGAAAACAACATAGGAATTGAGTAGCTTTCAAATACAGTGAGGTCTCGATAATCCGGATCAATGAAAACAGCGGCGATTCGGATTAGCAAAAAATGCGGATTATCGAAACACTATATTTACATTGAGGAGATTGCCCTTACTTAATATCCTTTCTTCAGCTTTTGAAGTAACTATATCATATTTTTGTTGAAAGGTTAAATCCACGTGTTTCCGTCGTGGGGCCATAGCTACGTTTGTAACGGTCAAGTGACCGAGGTGAAATAAGCGCGATTACGCGAATTGGCGTGAATACGCGAATTAATTGGCGCGAATCGCGAGTTGGCGCAAATAAACCTTTTAAGCTTAACATTACATAGAATCGTCCAATCAAAAGCGTCGCACGCGATCCGGATAACCAAATAATATAAAATCCGGATTACAAAGTACATAATGAAAAAAAATTTTGATTCGGATAACCGAGGAATCCGGATTGTCGCGATTCGGTTTATCGAGACCTCACTGTACTTCATTTCCATTGGTGCTTTTCTGATCATGATCTTATTTGACTATTCGAAAGGAAGCAGTTTATAACAGCTCTAAACATTTTTGAAAATAATATCGGATATAGAAGATAATATAGCAACTCGTATAGCAATTAAGGTGTACAGAATTGACTATTTTATTGTTTTTAACGCGCAATAATATAAATGCAAATATGTAGTGTTTAACTGTTGTTTACTTTTGGTCTATATTTTCTGTGTCTGGTAACCCTGCGAGGTTCCTCAAATGTGTTAGACCCAAGAGGGGTCAGAACGACGACAGCATCATTAGGGTGCAGATGTACAGTTTATTATTTTCAAATATAAATCTCAAAATAAAACGTCAAGTGTTTTTTAGTTACTGCAAAAATCATAACATTACAGTCCACATTTATAAACATAAGGATTGTCTGGATATACTTCCAAAAAAGTTCCAAAAGAACATATCAGAATATCTCAAGTTTAATTTTCCCTTTACTTTATTTCCCTAGGTACTTTATAAAAAATAATGACCCACTGCTAATGGCAACAAGTATTTGGTACATAAAGCGTCATTTACGATCGACAAAACAATGGAATTAGAGTATACTTGCAAGGAAAGTATGTGAAGAAATTAATTAATTTTAAACAAAATACATTTTACAAATCCATTTGCATCAATTCAAAAAACGAAAAAATTACAAATTTACCATTGCCCTATTTATTTTTCTGATTCATGAATCCATATAATAAATGAAAACTTAAAATTACCTTGAAACAAATTTTCTTGTTGAAGGCCTCCTTTGAATTGGTATCTTGGTTCTATAAGTAAAAAAAAAAAAACAAACTAGAGCAACCACAAATAAAAGATATTAAAGATGAGCGAATCAAAGATTATTATTCTCTGTCGTAGACCAAGAGTCCGAGACTGGCCAAAACTACTTACCTCCTGCATGGTGTATAACGTATTGTCTGCTCCCACAGCAGTTCATTAAATACATTTTTTGATCAATTTATTGTGATAGTGGCATTAATTAATTTTTTTGACATTAATGGATGTCACATGCTATTCACATTTTATTTACATTAGAGTAGGCTTTGGAAAATCTGAATTCTGTTGGGCTACGTTCGAGTTTGACTGGGGCAAGGCGAACAGTGCGGGTAACGGGTATTGTGACGTCAATACCGAGCGTACCGGTTGATTTTAACTCGAACGGTAGGTGGCGAGTAAAATACACAACAACACAACCTCAAATTTTCCATTTTGCACTAAATAATTTAATAATTAGGCCTGCCTACTTTTTTTCTTTACTTTCACACTATTTCACAGAACGTATGAATCGTATGCTAACATTTTGGCAACAACAGTCAGTTGTTGTTGACACTTTTTAGTTTTTGGTACGACTTTTAAGGTTATGTTTTAAGCAAACCCTGATGCTCGACCTCCAAACTCCGAAAACATCGAGCGCGCTCGGACGTGCTGCCCCAAGCCGTCTCAAACGCAAATCTTTATCTTTATAGATATCTATCTCAAAGGAGAACGCTCTGAGTCTTAACTAAAACGCTTAAAACAATACCCACCGCCTCGGGCGCCCTTGGGGCGTTAAACGAAGGCCCCCTTGGTATGAATGACTGTTTTAATTACTGAGGTTATGTTGAAAAGTCAAAAACATAACCACAAATTCAAATTGGTTCTACATAGTTGCCAGAGTGAGACCCTAAAGAAAGCACAGCAATGTTATCAATACAAAATTTGGCAATTCAGCCAAAAATAAATGACAGTGACGATCAATTAAATCTGACACTTCAATATTTTGTCAATGGCCGCGTTCATCAGACCCAACAGTTGGAGGTAGCTTAGGTTACAGCTGCCACTGTGATGACTGAATTTAAAACCCGTTGAAGGTTGTAACCTTAAAACAATCTAAAAATTGGCAACAGTTCATCAACTGTTGTCTGGTGAACGCGGCCAATAGTACACAACCCTGAGACAACCTAAGAAAACCATATCATAGCCTCCCCTCATGTAAATAAAATGTGAATGGCATATACTCTGCTTTGATTTTGTGTTTATTATGGCGTTGTTTTGGGCATTATTAACCAAGAGAGGTAAGTAGCTCACTTACCTCCCATCGTCAATAGCAACAAGCACTGCCCAGTAAAATCAACTTGCCTCCTTGAAAACAATGTGATATTCGTCTACTTACCATAGTGGGAGCAGACAGAAAACATAATCATAATTTCTGTGTAAATTAAAACAGCCATTGAAACTATTTTAAAACAAAATGACAACGTAAATAAATAACTGTCAAAAATAATCGTGGCAACAAAAAAATTACATATATAATTTTTTACTTCTAAAAATTAGTCGTAAATAAAGTATAGTATACAACTCGCTATAATGAATAATGTTATTCCCTCAGGTGATTACAATCATCCTCGGGAATAACAGTATTCATTTATTCATTCTAGATAAAATAATATAGGAAAAAATAAAAAGTATGGAACTGAAAAATTCAAACCTAAGGGAAACGCTTAAAAACACAAATCAAACACAAGAAATGCTAGTTAAGTCAATTGTAGAAATACATTTGCATTTTAAAAGAATTTTAAAACAGAGAGAAGACATAAATTGTGTAAAATCTGAAATAAATAAATGAAAACTAAATTTCTATAAAAACTAGATACAATAGCTGCTTTCGTTCGTGCTAATCATACGTGGACAAGGTAATCATGATTCATATTTACATCTTCGTTTGTTCTGACTTGTTTTCTCCCTCTCTGGTTTTTTAGAATCATGTTCAGCAATCCCCTTACCCCTTCGAATCATGGATTTTTCGTGTTCATTTTTAAGTAATCCTGTTTTCATCTACTTATAACCTCGAAATTATTTGTCATTTGTCAATCAAAAGCCGGTAAAGTAAAAATGAATGATTCCAGACAAGATGTAGAGCTTGTACATCCTACTAATGGTACTAAATTTAGTGTGTTCTTAACAGAATATGAAATAAATAGAGCAAATACTGGTAAGTGGTTTTACATATTGAGAAGATTATTTAATTTAGTATGTGGACATATCCTTTTATGTAGGGACGCGTTCGATTGTTGACACCGTCGTAATCCATGATTAAGAAAACATAGATTATGTTCACGTGAACAGTGATTTACTTTTCATACACGAACGAAAGCAGCTAATGCAAAAAACAGTCTGTAGGAAAACCACAAACATCGATAAAATAAATTCCAGTGACACTCAAACAATACTTGGAAGTTTTAGGGAAAGACCTCGGGAAAGGCATACGAAATAATATCTTATCTTATTAATGTGGAAAGTAACCAAAGGGAAATAATGATCATCTCAGTGATAAATTTGGGAACAAATCAACAGGAGCAAGAAAAAAATAATATTGAGGCAGAACAATTTGTTGGGAGCTCATCTGACATCCTAAACAAGAATGAAAGTGAACTGGGGTTTCAGGAAATTATACATAGAAAACAAAAGATAAGAAATGGTGAAAGAAAGAGAATAGCTGAGGACGAAAAGACAAAATCCTCAACGTTTTCAATCAATTCACCATCCTGGGTAGTAGAAGAAAAAATCTGACTGTTACAAAAATAAAAGGAAATATCACTGGGGAGGATATAAACTCACTTGTAAAATCAAAACCGGGATGTAAGGACATAGAATTTATCGTTACAAAAATCGCTAATCAAATTTGTCCATTTTTGACATTGAAAAAAAATTATAGTAGGTCTTGAAAATTGAAATTAACTAATCTCTTAAATTTTTGTCATAAAGTAGATTTTTTAAAAAAAGTCCGTTAAAATCGTATAATAGACACATTTTTTGTTTCTATTCAAAATGGGTCACACTGTATGTATATTATAAATAATTATATGAAACAATTGATATGCAATTTTTTTACTGAGCACCTACGGTCATTAATTATTGTCCCACACGCAGGCGACCAAGCATCTAGGAATGGCCCTGCTTGTTTTACCCGCAGGAACGATATGGAGGATGTTGTATATTTATAACAGGTGTTGATTTCCAAGAACAAGATAACATAAAAGAAGATAGTATCGAAAACATAATAGAACGCTTAGCAATTACAGTAAAAACATTAAATATGATAATTATAAATATTTACAGCCTTCCTTTAGGAAGTACACCAGAATTTTTAAATGAATTAGAATTCTACAAAAAATTTTACAAAAACAAACTAAACAATATTATGTGGAAATTTCAACATCGACCTTATTTTTATGTTTATGGAATAAACGCATTTACTATTATTAGTTATTATATTATTATTATTAGTTATTATATTAGATATATTAGAGCGTTGTAATATATACTCTATCACTTACTTAAAATTCGCTGGCTTCTTTGCACTTTTTAAACTTATTAGGGAATGCCTCTTCTTAGAAATTGTAGATCTAGCATTACTTAAACATTTCTGATGACTGTCTGAATTCTAAAAAAAAATTAAGTAAATACAATAATTTCTTTATACAATAAATTTTATTTCTTACCTTTTTGGTATTTTCATTTACAAAACGAAATTTTTTCCCAATTAATTCTATTTCATCATTGTCTCTTAAGATTCTAGTGTTACTTATAGAAACTGAATTTATTTTAACAGGTTCTAAAATTGACTTGTTGAGAAGTGTTGCCTAGAATTAAAATAATATAGTCATTAATCAACATTTACTAAGTAAATTTAAAAATGTAGTAAAGTATAATGAAATCAGAAACATTTTTTACATAACATACATTTTATATTTCAATCCAATATTAAAACTTATTAAACCGTAGTTTTTATATTTCTTTATCAGATAAAAATATATATTACAAGTGACAATATTTTTATATGCTTTATTTTTTACGTTCAGTTGAAAGCAATAATCTAATAATCACTGTTCAAATAGGTAGGGGCTACGGTGTTGTCACATCAGAAAAAGTTTTGATGTTAAATCATATTTGCATACATATATCGCTTCAGATAAATTATGACAATGGTGGAAAAATATCCAGGTACTTTATAATCAACCTATTATATACGTATTTCTCTTGTATTTAACTATTTTGCTGATGAAGATTGCTACCCTGTAAGTTTTAAAAAGTGATACTGTATTTCCAGCACACAGCAAACACAATAATTATAAAAAATGTTTATATGCAAATAAGCCACCTCCTCAAATGTGACAATGATCGAACCAGTAACGTGAATATTTCAATGTTTGCAATCTAGAACGACACAAATAAAGTACAATGCGTTACAGTTAAAACAGCTGTTTCTAAAAATCTATTGTGGAGTTTGAACCACATCTAGGGCGTTGACAATTTGTCAAGTCACCGAACTAACCCCCTGAAAATTCAAATTAAATTCGAAGTAAATCACAAATATACATATTTTTAATTTGCCACAGGATAGATTCCAACTATCGATCTTTGCCATGAAGTAACAACTAGGTACCTATTAACGCATTTACCCACTCGGCTACTGTGCCCACTAACTAAATATAATATGGTAATTAAAAGGTATTCATTTATCTAATGTCTAATGGCACATAAATTGAACTGTTAGATGCTGATTGTTCTACATACGAAACAAAATTTTCATTATAACCTAATAACATATTATTCTTGAACAATATACCTAGGTACGACACGAAGTCTAATGATAGGTATTTATAAAGTATTTGTAAAAATAACAGTGTTATATTAGCTTAGCTGCATTCCAGGTGCCACGATTAAGTGCACCGGTACAGCTTAGAGGTACGCAGAGTGGTTATAAGTTGTGTTGTGTTGTGCACCAGAAAGCAGCTCCTATTTGATAGGCAAGTTTTTCTTACAAAAAGTGTTTGAGTAGGAACGATAGTATTTAATCCTGTATGAATGAGAATGTACTTACGATTCCATCTTCATTAACTTCAATTATACAATGTATATCTTCAAGACGTTTATCATGAAGTTTGAAACGGATATCAGCGTCTCTGGAAGAACCTATAGTTATTTCACCATTATAGAGCGGATACGTCGTACCCAGTTGCCCATCTTTTCGTAAAAATAACAAAGACCCGTAAACTTCTTCGGTTAAGTTCATCTTCAGTTTTCTTCTTTCTTCGCGTATTTAAACAACAATAACAGTTACGAAGTAAAGTCCAGTAACTTCACGCGCTTCACATTTCCATGTTTAGAAGCCGGTTAAATTTTCATATCGCCACATCTAGAAAAACAAAGACACCAACTTACAAGTTTACAACTTATAGAAGAAAAAGACACCAAGTTATTGATTTACACAAAACATAACAAAGCCGATTTTTATGTGACTTTGGAGAAAATTAATAAATGGATAGTAAGAACCGTTAAGTGATAGTGAAGTTGAACATGTTGACAAGAAAAGTGAAATAATATTATCTATTTTTAAATAATGTTTGGTTAGAAAATGCGAAGTTAATGCGGAAGTAATAATTTATGAACCAACTGTACTCTAGTTTTTAACCGCCAAAGCCAAACCTAATAACCAACCAGTGTTGAGAAACAGAGAAAGTTATTTGCACGCAAGTAAGGACAGCAAACTTCTCGAACATAAAAATATGTAGAATAAAAACAAACCGAATGAACACGCAGGATATAATTTGAAAAAAAACACATAATACTGAAGACAAAAACTCACCGACACAACCACGTCAAAAACGAAACCCGAACAACGAACAACCGAAGCCGAATGTCAACTGCCAATGATCAACGGTTAACCTCCCACTCCACCCCGATACGTGCTGAGTTTAGTCAAAAGCTGCTCTAATTTGAAATAAAAGTTTTCGATATATGTGCAATATTTTATCAAACATTTTCTTTGCCTACAAAAGATACAAAAAGAAAGTTCTAGTTATAGAGTGAGTCAGTTCAGTTCTACTTAACAATAATATATCGACTAACGTTTCAAGAGTATGAAACTAGACACTCAAACTACACATCGCCCGAAGTTATTTTGATTTTGATTGGTAAATTTGAAAAATCACCGTTAGAAAATGTTTAACTTTTTAGATTCAAAACTATCTCCAAAACTCATATGCAAGTTTCCAGCTACAGATAACTATGAAGTAGATAATTTGATAAGCGAGAACTATATGAATAGAATGCGGGGTTTTATAGCTTATTCAGCCATAAAACCGCCTGTTGATTTAGAAATTGAATTTATATGTCCTGTTAATATTCACAATATTATTTTAAATACTACTGTGGGATCACAAAGATGTTCTGGAATAGAAATTTTTGCAAAAAATTCTACCATTAACTATACTTCAATCTGCAGAGCTATCTACGATAATCCAGGCGTAGTCTTCTGCAACAGTAGAATATATTCAAATAATAAGTTACCACCTAATTTTAACTCCGATTTTTATTTGGCTTTCTTTAAAAGCAACACATTTAAATGTTTTCTAAATGCAAGTGCTGTAAAAGTAGTTATTTTTCGAACAGAAAAGTCGGTACCTTGTCTGGGCTCTGTAGAAGTTTGGGGCACAACCTCAAAATTTTGCTCAGTAACAACTACGCAAACAATTAATCGAATAATGGAAAAATCACACACAAATAGTAATATTATTCCAAATGTTAAAACGGAGGAGTTTAAAATCCCTGAGGATTTTAAGGACGATTTAACTTACGAAATTATGTCGATTCCAATGACATTACCAAGCGGAAAAACTGTAGATCAAGGTACATTAGAAAAACATGTAAGCAGTGAAATTTCTTTTGGTCGAAAACCTTGTGATCCATTTACAGGCATCAAGTTTACCGGTAAAATAAAACCAGTATTAAATATGGCTCTCAAAAGTCGAATAGATATGTTTCTTTTACAAAATTCTCACAGGGAGGAATTTTTTAACATAAAACGCACTGTAGGCACTGCAGGCGCCAGTTCAAGCACTGGCAATAACACCAAAAAAAGAAAACTTGACTGTAATAATATTATTGATACTTTAGATAAAGCTATTTTAAAAGCTAAGCAGGGCTCTAACTTTACAAGTTTTACTAACGAAGCCACTGACACTAATTCCTGTTCAAGATGCAATAAACAATTACATTTTTTATATGAAATATCTTGCGAACATCGATATTGTAGATCTTGTATGCTGGAGCTGTGTGAAGATTTAAAGTGTCCATTATGTGACGAAAGTTTTGTAAAAAGTGATGTTAAAAAATGTTATTTAAAATAAAATTATTTTTAAAAACCTAGTTTACTGTTCATTTAAGAGTGTAGGTCAAGTTAACAGCTCATTGTACGGTATCGTCGCTTTTAAATGACCGCGATAACAACTTTACTTACGACATAATCAGAAATCCACATGTTAAGTTTATATCACAGTAATTTAAAGGTGACGATACTGTGTACAACCTCACCAAGGTTCAAATTTGAATAATTTGATACTATTATATTTGCTTTTAAGATCGTACTAACATGTGACTAAATGAAAAGCCGTTGCCTGCCTGCTACCTAGAGGACTTCATTTTATATAAAAATATTTATCGATTATAAGTTGTCATTTTCCTGCAATAAAAGTGATGCCTAACTCAAATGTGTACCCCTTCATTATTGAAAATTAATGAAATGCTGACTAAATAATTCTTGACGTAACAAATGATATGGGTACCAAAGTACCAACAATAATTATTAATACTTTGTATATTATTTGAAATAAATATGTTCATCATAGTAACAATTTTTCTCTTGTACGTGAACCAAATTAATAATTGCTTGGCTGCAAAGCACAGATCATCTAACTGAAACAAGATTCTAATAATAATGAGACAAGTTATTATTGGAAGCTGGAATAATTACCACAACACTCCATTACTTTTAACTACGTCGGTAGGTCTACTTAATTAAGTATCATTATCGTCATAAAAGACACAGACACACAAAGGGGCATGTTAAATACCTACCTATATGAAACAATGGTAATGACTAATAAGAAAGCAGTTTCTTTCTCTATCAAAAATGTGAGTAGCAGGGTCTCAAAAAGGTATGTTCATTAGTGTTGCTAGAACCAGATCTGAGCAACAATAGCATAAAAATGCCGTTCAAATCTGATTTTGTTCTTTTGTATCGAGCAATCTGCTGTAGATCAGTAAGATCACTGATTTTCTGCTCGAGCTCCAATAGAGGTCGAGCAATAATCTTGAGCAGAAACACAGCCTTCTTTAAATTAAAGAAGGCTAGCTGTGGCAGAAAACATAACCTGTAACAAAGTAGATAGTAACCTGTAGTTTTGTTGCGGTTTATTTTGATCGTAGATTGAAATTAAATTAATTTAATAAAAAATGTCAAGTTCCCACCAAACGATTATTTTAAATGCGATGGTAAGGGATGTAATTGACGAGCATTATGTTCTGCAAACAGACGGTAGGTAAATGAAATGAATTTTGTAAAAGAATAAAATGCACTCATCTGAAGAACTGCTGTCGAACAAAAAATCATCTGTTGCCATTGCAATTCACAATTTTCTTTTTCGACTCATTTTGAAACACCTCAAATAAATATATTTCGTTCTAAGATTTCTAGAATATAAAACTAACATAATACAGAACATTTAAAAATGATATAACCTCAACACATGCCATTTATTTGCCATTTCAAGCGTCTCTGTTTCAAGACAGCATTATAATTGAGCCGCTTTCCAGTGACTTTCTTGAGTCACTCAGAGCAACTCAGGAGTACGCGCCAGCTACTTTCGGTGCAATAGAACGGCGTAGAGTAGTTGAGGCGTACTCCTGAGCTGCTCGGCTTTGATTTCAAGTCAACGGATAGCTTAAGCTGTTCGTTTGCAAGGTAAACTCACACTCTATTCACTCTAAAGAAGCCTTGGTTCTTGGTTCGTTTGTCCGTTTGTGTCAAGGCTTATAGACTTTGTACAGGTTGCCTCAATGAGCAGCATTAGGGCGAGGAAAATGCGGGTTGCGGCAGGGCTGGCGACCGCGGTCTGTCATTTATTTTACATACTAAAAAGAGACACTAAACACTGCTCTGCTGTTGTAGAACAGAGATGGATATACCGACGGTCGCCTAGTGACGTATGATATATTGAGATAGGTCAGGTTCAGATTGGGTAACCTGTAACCTTTAGAGTTTACCAGCCTTGCGTTTGTGTAGCTAAAAGGATCTCTGATTTTATCTGCTCCAAGTTCTATCAACTGTCAAAAATACCTGCTTCTCACCCAAAAGTTCCGGGTTCGATTCCCGGTCGTGGTAGTGGACAATACTGTTGAGGAATTTTTCCACTACACACGGATATTGGGTGAATGTCCCTTGTCTTTAAATGTGTAGCCCCCCTCCACACAAGGCTCTTCTAGATCCCTTCGGGATAAAAGGGATTGTAATTAGGTATATGTGCATGGTATTATTATTATTAAGGGTTTTTTGACGACCCAAACCATTGGTTTGGTTAACTGCGGTTTGAGTTGTGATTAGTTGGAATAAATTCCTATTTAAAAATACACCATAATCACGAGCTAAACCGCAGCTAACCGGAGTTAGTAGTTTGATACGCCAAAAAATGCTTATTATATTTCATTCATATAAGGGCGTCAATTTTAAAACCTAGTTTAAAAAAATTTGAATGTCCTCACTACTGGTAGGATAACCTGTGGTAGGACTATTCCAACATTGATGGCATTGATGCAGTATGCAGTGGCGTAGCTGAAAATCTCGGCCCCCCCGCAAAATATATGATGAGGGCCCCCACAAAATAATAAATCACCTCCAATTTTGTTGAACAAAAATTGTTAGCTACGGAATATTTTACCACATTATACCTACTCCAATTCTTACATCTCAAATATATCATAAAATTTTCGGCAGCGGCGTACATGCTCCAAAGTCTTCGATGATGCGATCAGTATTTAACTTCCTTGCTCACTCTTGCTCAATGCTTAATACACTTAATGCTGATAGTCTTTCTTGTGTCATTGAATTTCTTACAAATGTCTTAATTTTTAAGTTTTAATTTAGAAAATGACCTTGGTAGTGTTAGGAACAATTTTATAGCAATACAAATATTTGGAACACTTGACAGTAAAGTTTTGTGATTTTGTATGAGAAATGTAGCAAAATTTAAGATTGAAGAATCCGCAATTAATTTCTATTATTTGTGTCCTCAAAACATTTCTTAGTAACAGAAGTTCGCGGGGAAAATCTGCAGATAAATCTTCAGAATAATTTTCAGCAAGATTGCTAGCTTCCAAATAAAGCTGATCGTCATTCATTGAATTTTTATTAAAATTAATTATGTACGAAATAACTTCTTTATCAATTTATTTTATTATATTCTTAAAAAATCTAAGAAACATCAAGGAAATAAATTTATGTTTTTATAAAATCCATGCATCTTAACTATTGAATTTAAGATGTATGTAAGATTTCGTCACTTTTAATTTCGACGATATTTTCGCGTAAAAAATTCCTAGACTCCGGGGGCCACCAAAAGCTGGAGGCCCCCCCGGCACCGCGGGCCCGTCCGCTACGCCACTGCATTGATGCAACCTCTGTCACAGCCCACTCTGTAGTAGAGTGGGCTGTGCCTCTGTACTAAGTCTATTGGGAATTAGGACTATTCGACCGTAGGACCGTAACCGACGGTTACGGTAGGACTCACAGAATATATAAAGGAGTAGGACTAGTAGCACTTCACTTCTTTGTTCTGTTCTGGATTAGTACTTTAGTTAAGTAGCAAGGATTAACAATCCTTTCCTTGCTTTAGTTACTTTAGTAGCAAGAACCAAGAACGTATAGTCGTTGCTTTAGTAGTTCCAACACAGAGTATTCAATTGTTTAGAATACTGTGGCACAGAAAATAGAAATTAGAAATCTTTATTCCATGGTTTTAGGTAGATAAATGACAAAGTGTCAATAATTTTGTTAGTAAACATTTAATTCGTGTAAGAGGTAATAAAATGCCTCTGAAATATTTTAAAAATCCGTTTGCAGATTGTACAGATGAAACAGCAAGTCAAAGCATTGAAAATAAATCGGTAAAATAATATTAAGTGTGCAAAGAACGAATAAATGTAACGAAAAATATGTTTAAGGTTAAACTAAATAGCAAGATATCTGTTGGTTTTAAGGCAAAGTGGGAGACAACAGTGAACAAATTCCAGTACTTGGATTTTAATGATTATTCAGTCTATACAGGCACATCTGGTATAGCTTTATTGAAACTAAAGAAAGACCCAGATAACATAGAGAATCTTCAAGTAATTAATGTCATTATATTACATTTTGCTCCCATAATTTTTGTTTAATTTGCAGGAGGTAAAAAACTTGTTGTCATTAGACAAACTCCGAAATAAAAGGCATACCTTTTTATGTGGAGATGCCGGACCTCTCGCAATTGGCATTGTAGTTAACTATAAGTTGGGCAAGAAAACAGAAACAAAACAACTTATCGTAAGGTAGGAATATAATAAAATTTTCAACAGAAATTAATTTCTCTAACACCGTTAATTACGTGATTTTTAGATTGAAAGCCTTGGATAAAGATGTAATAAATGTTCATTCCGATTTACCAAATGAATATATGTATGGACGAGCAGGATATCTCTTTGCTATACTCTATGTTAACAAAAACATAGTTCCGCCACCTTTTGATGATAATTTTATTCGACTGGTAAATAAAAGTAGTGATTAAATTGTATTATAATTTTATGCCATGAAATTTTAGATAATTGAAGCAATATTAGTCAGTGGCCGAAATATGTCTCGGACGGGAAAATTTAAGTGCCCTCTGATGTACGAGTGGCATGATAGTTACTATTTGGGTGCAGCTCATGGTTTATCAGGTATCTTATATTTACTTCTACAAGCAAAGGAATATTTAACTGAAGAAGACTTATGTACGCTTGTGAAACCTACAGTCGACTATCTCGTAACACAAAGGTAAACATTAGTACTTAAGGTTAATATTTGCTGCAATTTTTTGAAAATGTATAAATGGTTGGGTTATTTATGCGAGATTAGTTCCTCGTCTTGGTTTTTCATCTACCACTAGACTATTACTAATTACAGTTGAGATTTTAATTAAAATGTCTGAACAAAGTTCCTATTAGCCATGATTTATTAGGTTCTTTCTTATTGTGGAAACTTGTCTTCTACGGATTTTTTATCCAATTTTTTTCTGAACCTTCGAAAAATGTGCATTACCTCAGAAATTGCAGTTGTGTGTAATCAGTTACACTATTCAAACGCACGTTTTTTTTATGTATAAATAGGCACCAGTGGGTGCAAAACATAATTTCTCTATGAATAAATTCTTGGAAATTTATTTATTACTTGTTATTGCAGATTTCCAAGTGGGAATTTTTCTTCATCTCTTGGAAGAGACAATGAAAAATACGTTCAGTGGTGCCATGGTGCTCCAGGATTTTTATATATGTTTTCTGCAGCATATAAGGTAAAATTTTATAACTGCAGTATTATGTATTATTGATTAAAGCAAAACTTTAAACCTTCATTTATCTCCTGGTAACATCCTTTGATACAAATAGTGGATATAGGGGGCGATTTCGGTGAGAATCGCATATAACAGTTTTGTAGCACTTCAACTGAAAAAAACAGCATCATGTTAAGTGCAAATAAACTTTAAAAAAATACACTTATTGTAAACGTCAATTATAAATAAACTGCACGAACGACGATTTATAGTCGTATCACTCGTAAACATACAGAATCACAAATTGTAGCATAGGTGATTGTTTATTATACCAATCATGTGCGAGTGAAGTACGGTTTTACAAAAAGCTGAACTATGCATGCGATGAATTTTTCCTACCTCGCTTTTTTAATAATTAAATTAGTTTGATGTCATTAATTTATTTATTGGTGAATATGTTATATGTCCTTAATTGAAACATATTACATACAAATGTATCCAAGTGTACTTTTCTCATTATTATCATAATATATTAATATAATGTGCTGGCTGAATTAGATAACTTTATTTGTTAGACAGCTAAGATAAACCTGAATCCTTTTTTTGAAGGTATTCCAGCAACAAAAATACTTGGACATAGCCCTGGATTGTGGTGATGTAATATGGGAAAAAGGCTTATTGAAAAAAGGCTACAGTATATGTCATGGGGTATCTGGAAATGCTTACTGTTTTTTGGAATTATATCAAACAACAAAGGTAATTGATTGTAATTATATATATTTTTAATACGAAATATATCAGCATATAAATACAGGGTGAATCTTACGAGTGGGGGCCATATTTATAGGAGGCGACACCTTTCACTATGGGAACACAAAACTACAATTTTTTTTTTTTCGCGCTATGAAAAATGAATATTGTTTAAACCCTTTTTATTTGAACTTGGGTACCCCGCCAGTGGAATACGCTAGCAAGAGTTTTATATCATCTACACTTGGCAACACTGTCGACCGGTCACACGTAATGCAGTAAGTGCTTGCCCAGCGGCGCCGGAATTACAGGAAACTTGAATCGCGAATTTTTTTTTAAAATTAATAACTCGGCCATTTTATGTTCATGACGACTAGTACTATTAACCCCAAAAATATGGCCGCCACTCTAAGATTCACCCTGTATAAAACCAACCTATTTTCTCTGGGAATCAGGCTCCTGATCCTCTTCACCACATATATCTTTATTTAGGAGTTAATATGTTTCCTTTCATTGTAAATGATTTTAAGGAATTTCCTAAGCAACATTTAGTCAAAATTGTAATTCCCTTACTCTAGTTATATTCGCTATCCTCATAAATTTGTTTTATGATTCACTCTTTCTAATATCTAATAAATAATAAAAGTAATCTGTATTAACTTCATTCTGACAAACTATGATGCTCTTGTGTGGCACCCAAGATTTACTAGCTTGCAACAAAGTAGATAACCTAACACTCATATTAAAATAATCTATGCAGAAGAGAATCTAGAAACCGTTTTACAAATATATGCTTTCTAGTGATCAACAGGTATTATAGCTTAACATATATATATATATTTACAGGACGAAAAGCATCTATACCGTGCCATAAAGTTTGCCGAATGGTGTCTTGATTACACAAGGGAGCATGAGGAATATTTTCCAGACCGCCCACTATCGCTATATGAAGGTATTGCTGGACCAATGTATTTGTTGCTGGACATACAGAATCCACTGGAAGCTAAATTTCCAGGTTTTACATTATAAATTATTGAATGTGTTTGTATTTATGTAAAATCTATTTGTAATTAATTCTCTGTGATTTATTTTAATTCTAATTATCTAGGAATTGTGATGTCGTATAAAAATAAACAGAAACCTCAAAGAAAGTATTCAATTTATTAATAATAATAAATGAATTCAACTAATACTTAATAACATCTATTAATCTTATTTACAAATTTCCTAACTACAAAACACTACCAAAATAGCAAAAAAAGGGTGAAATACAGAATCAAACCAGTCCATATTCTCCCTTTTATAACAAGGCAACAATTATGTAAAAATAATACGTAAAATTTTTCAAAATCTTTAAACGATCCTCTTTACCAATTACAAATTTAAAAAAGACTTTGGCTGTGCAAAAGTAGTTAGTTTAGATATACTCTGATATGTAAAAATACATAATACATTAAATACAAATATTTACAATGTTTTTTAACTATTAGACCATCATTTTCTGCTTTCAACATGTGATATTCATAACATCCTTAAAACGTTTGTGGCAAAAATTAAAATATACTCGAATCAACGTTAAACCTATCGAATGGCACTAAATTAATTAGTCTGCAATGTTACAAACATCACATTGTTCTAAATCTAAAAAGGCACTCCACAGGTCTTGGACTTAGTACACCTTTAAAAATCGGACATGTATACTGTACAGTGGGGCCAAAATAGTACTCATTATATGGGAAACATTTTCATGATCCATTCTAATAAAAATTTTAGAATGTGTAAAAATTTCCTATATGATGTGCATTATCGTGATCACGCTATAAAAACTAAACGATAAATTAATAAATCAGATACATTTTACATTTTTAGAACAAGTTTTTTTTTGTGATCATTAGCAAAACTCATTGCCCACTCATAATTTCTTCTATGTACAGGTTGATTAATTAAACCATTACATTTTTGTTAAATTTCATTGTTCGTCTAAATTCATAAAATAAAAATTTTAATTATTTTAAACATATTAAATTATAATTAATAAGAAATTTTTAAAAACCGATTTGATGATTTTTATAATGGCTATACTATTTTTAGAAATACATATTTTATTTTATATACATATTTTAATATGGTTGACAATTATATTTTTTCTAGATCATCTCAACATTAAAGAAAGTGTAAACTTTCGTCTTTTGTCCATTGTGGCCTTTTCTGACATAAAACGATTTTTTAGAGATATAAAATTCAAATAAGGAGAGATACTTTCAGAACTCGCCTACAGCTTTACCTACTCATTCAGTAAGTGTCACTTTCTACATTCATTAAATACCTATTATGCAATACGTTTTATTTTCTATTTTACAATTGTTTTCATTCTGTGTAGAATTTTATATCAGTAAAGTATTTCCTTACTTCCTTACCAGTAAAACCACAAATTGTAACAATTACGTCGAACGAAATATTTAAATTATTATTTACAAAATTAAGTAGATTATAAAGGCATTTCAATTTGCTCATCAATTTGTGAAAGAAATCACAAACAAAGGTCTTGTTACATAAAAAATACCAATAAATGTGTTTTTAGTGTTTTTATAGATAAACTCACTTTTAATATGGATGATTGGTACCAATATGTATAATTATATTATAAAAATGGTTGCAAACCGGAGTTTAAACCCATAAAGTTTGAAAAGCGGTTACTTTCTCATCTCTAATTTAAATAACAATAATCGATGGTCAACGAATTTGACTAATGATTGGAAAAACTACATCAAGATTATTCCACATTCCAAATATTTACTTCAATTGTGTATCATTTTAGGTTTATTTATTTTGTAAACAATTCAAACATTTTCCAATTTTTTGGAAACACAATTTTGATGTTCCAAGGCGAAAAATATAAGTTGCACATAGTATACTAAATGATTACTAAAAAAAAAGTGAATGTGTTAACGCTAATCATAATCAGTTAACCATATAAAGCATTTCATTGCTCCTTTAAGTTCAAATTGCAACGTTATAAGATAAACTTTTAAATATTTACATCGTTTTTAAGAGCCTCAAATTAAAAGCCAATATTTTTTATATTGCACAAGGCACAAAATAATCTTAGGCGATAACAAAAAGAAACATTGAAATGTTTTTGATTTTTAAAGGGATACTCTTCAAAATAAATACCTAACCATTTTTTTTACAAAACTTGATCAATATATACATCGGCTTCTATAAATACAATATTTACTTTTCACAAGCCTTCTTTCATTCATATAAATATTAATATACAAATATATGCAGTTATGTACGTTAAGTATATATAACGCTTAAAGTTTCTTTAAGCTCTCCACTGAGGAGCCATATAAAGTTTAAATTATACATCCATGATGTTTTACAGAATGCAAAATAGGAGACATAATTTTAATTTATTTTAATATTATGTCAATATATTTTTTTAAATCTTGAAATTATAATTATACCTCCTTGAATACAGCTAATGTATAAAAATATGTTGAATTCTCTGATCAGATCACTATTTAAAAATGCTTAAAATGTTAGTTAAAAAAAAAAAGAAAAGAATAAATAAAATAAAATACTCATAATAACCTGATACTTTCAGAAAATATTACATATTATTACAAAAAATTTGTACATATCAAAAACAATTTGTTTGAAGCTATGTTTTAACCCTGTACACCAATAACGATGAAATATTGGAATTAATTTCTTTGGTTAGTGTTAGTAACAATTTAAGTAAAAAATCAGACCCCAGTAGCAACAAAAATATATAACATATTAAATACTACTGCTTTAAGTTCAAATGCACTAAAAATATTGTTACGAAGTGACACTTCCATATCCATGTATAAAAAAATAGGGAGTGCACTAAAACGAGTTTTCGAGAAATATGCAAAAATATTAACAGAAAAAATTCACAATATAGCAAGACTTACTAAAAAAATAAGATTTAAGATTATTCATAAGTATTATAATTTTTTTAATTCGGCCTCAGCAAATGAGTATAAAGTACTAAGTACCAAAGTACTAAGATTCTTTCCGTACCATCTGCGGCTAAGACTTTTGCATAGTTTTATTTCAAAAACATTTTATATGGATACATACGAGTAAAAACTCATTTACCATTTCAGTTAGTGCACTGCCACTTCTAGGTCGACTTTTTACATAAAAATATGTAATTTGAAACAACATAACCGGGTCACCGAAAATTAAGCATACAACTAGTGCATAACAAAATGCATTGAGTAACAAAAATGCAATCATTGCACTTAATTTTATATCTGAAGGTCCACTGACAAAGACCACCTAGCCCCTTAGCATAAAGCTATCCTACTAGACCAGTATCCCCTGGTGGTAAAAAGAAACAAGTCCTTCACCTTTTTATAAAAATAGAACAAACCTCATTCGGTTTTTTGTTGACAATATAGTTCTTTGAGAGATTTTAACTCGTCTATGAGTGCTTTGTTTTGGTTTTCTAGGACTGCCACTCTGTTTTCCAGGCACTTTATGTATTCCTTTTTCTTTCGCCTGCATTCCCTCGCAGCTTCTCTATTTTTCAACAACCTCATTTCTCGTTTTCTTGCCTGATCCTCACCAGCACCACCAGATATGTTGCCACTTTGGGCCACCACTGCAAAACCAAGAATGTTTTTTCATAAAAAAAGGTGCATTCTCTTAAGTGTCAGTGTAAAACTTTGTAAGGACTTTTGTAATTAAAATGAGATATGAGAAACACTTAAATTACAAGCTGCCATTAAAAATTAAAAATTCTAATGCTTTTCTACTTTATTTTTTTATATTTTTGACAAAGGTTATTCCTCGAGAGCTGTGAATTTTATCGTTTAAGCTACTGGTAGATATTTCTTGCATTATTTTGCTTAGGAAATTTTAAAGACTTAATAATGCACGGTTTTTATTGCAATTTTCAAGTCAGTACATTTGCTGCAAAATTTTACAAAAATATAGCTACCCTTAATTTACGTGATAAGATTGACAGCTTATGTCATAACTATTTCCCTCACACACTGTTTATTGTGAAATCTGTCGGTATGTGAAAAATGAAAATAAATTATATAAAAACGGATATACAGGATTTTTTAAATACATTTAAATATCAAAATTTGTAAATATTTACATTATCATGATATTAATGTATACTTTTATTTCCGAGATGCAGAATTTGCTATCCTAGTACTGACTGCGCCGTTGCCAACATCTCGCTGATGGTTTGTGTTCTGTATATACAGTCAAATCGAAATAGTAGTAGTAGGTATTTTAACTTGCACATAACAACTGTGCTCAATTGCATCCGAAACAACAGACCTTGTCCTGTTTCAATTTTTACTGGGAAGTTTTGTTACCGTTAATGTTATAGTCGGGAGAGACCTATAGGATTTGTTTACATTTTCTAATTTGCCAAAAAAAGTTGAACTTCAATGTGCTGGTAAAAGATTCGCTTAAAGTGCTGCCGAATTGTTTTGTTTTTTTTAGAGATGGGTCGGCCGCGAATGCTCCCAAATGGGAATATTCCGTTTGGGAATATTTCGGGAGCGGAGTTTTGACCCAAAAGGAATATTCCCGATAATTTAAAATTACCGCCAAAATTTATAACCTAAAATGGTTGTTTTACATCAAAATCACGCCAGTTAGCACGTGACATGCTCTTAAAAATAACATAAATTTGTTATTTGCAAATGTTGAATAGGAAAAACTTGTTATATTTACTAAAATGATTTATAAACATGTGTTATGTATTTGTTTAATGAACACCACAGGTTTAGCAATAAAATTTAAAGTTTATTTTCTATATTTTTTTAATATAATTCATTGCAGTTATAAAAAAAATATGATATATTTGGTATTACTGAAAAGGGAAAAATCAGTACAATCGAAACATGCACAATTTTTCAAAATTCCCAGGAGCATTGGCAAAATTCCCGGAGTTTTGGGTGAAATTCTATAGCAAATTCAATACTCCGGGAGTTTTGGGAAGGGAATATTCCCAAAAATTCAAAACTCCGGGAGTAAACCCATCTCTAGTTTTTTTGGTGGTATTTATGGGTGGCCGAGGTAAACAAACAGAAATAAAAATAGGTGTAAAAAAATCAAGTGGGCTAAAACATTTCTCAAACAAGTGCAGTCGCACCTTAAAACGTCTCTAGAATACAAAAATGCAAAAATATACAGGGTGTTGCATTTAAAATTCAAGTTTCGCCGGAAATGACAAAAATGTGACAAATATGGAATAATTTGCATTTTCCCCTGTATATTAATATGTCCTAAAAATTTCAATTTTATATCTAGAAAGTTCTGGGTGCTATGACTTGTTTAATAATTTCGTTGACACCCGGTATACTCAAAGTTTCTAATGTAAATTATTAAATTAATGTAAATATTATTATTTATTAGCAAATTAAATGAGGTACTGCAAAACAAATATGAAAAGGTGAATGTAGGTATGCACAGTTGACCGAATTCAACTCACCCCTTTCTTAGAGCAGAATAACAATTCTTCAAATCAGCGGTGTTACATATTTCCCGTACCAATTATATTTCGGTACGCGGAATAACGTATCTGTGCGTACTTTCACCTACTATTTGTTTTGCAGTATGTTATCGAAGATAATTCGTGTAATTACTTAATCTATTTAACTTAAAACAATAAATATCTGAAATGCAGGGGACTGACGTTTATCAGACGTACTACACCTTTAATTTTGTAAGGAATTTTCGTGGAACTATGTCCAGAAATATTCCCGGAAAGTTTCCAGCGAAAAATCGTAGGAAAGTTTACGAAAGGTCGATTTATTTCTTCTCGGAAAATTTACAAAAATGGAAACTTTCCAAATTTGGAGACTTTTCCGTCATCTCTATAATTTAAAATTATATAAAATAAACTGTATTTAATTAATTTTAAAATTGGCACCAAACAAGGAAATAATAAATATTTCTGAAAAGCTACTTTATATACCACGTTTTCATACTTGCACACTTCATAGGAAAGCAGCATCTGTAGCCTGTGAGTGTCGTGCATCGGTTCTGTAGATGAAGGCACGGTCACATATCATGAGTTTGACCTATGTAGTGTTTTGAAATGAAAGCTCGGTATAGTTATAATACCAAGATGTCTTTGATATCATAATATGGAACTTTCATGTTTTTACAGAAAATTTTGAAATTAAGAAAAATTCACCATCATTGCATAATTTATACAGGAAATCTATTTTTGGCTCCTTTCTAGTGGGTAACCAAAGACAAATTTGGTTTAAAATAAGTTCTCCTTGGGCAAAATGTATGTGAATTTATATATACAGAAAAATATATCAAAAAACATTTGCTGTGTACTTAATTCTTACATACCTATCTCATTTGTTAAAAAATAAAGCGGGGGCGCTGCAACGGCGCCTCGAGGAGCTCCATTTTTATATCCGTTTTCTTTCACTGTTAAAGTGTTCTATTAGAAAAACCAAAGAAACAAAGTGACAAAAATTTTAAAAACAAGGTGGTTTGAGAACATGATAATTTTGCCCAGCAGTTAAACCCATAAAATGTATAAATACAAAATGTCTCATTTATATAAATACCTACCAGGAACAAAAAATTCTTGACCCTGGGCGTACTGTACAATAGCACCACCTGCTGTCGAATTTGTCATCGTCAATGTATGTATACCTTGACCTCCCTCACCACTGGATATTTGTATAGCCGTCGCTGGCAGTACTGCAAATAATATATAAGTTTTTAATGAAAATATCTAGGAATACATTTTTGCATGAAATTACACAGGGGGCGGTATTCATATTATGACTAATACACTAAGGAACCTGATTTCACCGTTTATACTAATATCCGGTGAGAACCATAACTTTAATATCTAATTATGGTTGCGTCTTATTTATTTATTTATTTATTTATTCACTGATTTTAATTAACAGTTTCTTAATGTTTTAAAATACAAGATTAGGACAAAACCATACTAGTTTTGTATTATTATTATTATTGGAAAGAAACATTTGCACACGATATATGATCAATAGTTTAAAATACAAAATGAACTGTTTTAACACTGGATTAGTGTTTACCTTAATAATCTGTGTGCCTGAGAATGACACACAATGGGCTCATTTAGTGATATTTGCTTTTTAATTTATTTTAGCATTTTCCGTAAGTATTTCATCCTCTAAGTATATAGTGAAAAAATTAGATCGATAACGTTAATATTAACCCTAATATTTGATTTCAAATTCGTAAATTTGAAACGGCTATGACGTCACACCACCCGACTCCACTGGTAACTCGCCGGTATGAAACTATAGGAAACAAGCGAGCGGCCGACCGCTACGAGTGGTGCGAGCTCACAGCGCTCTATTTTCAGGGAGAAAAAAAATGTAATATTTTGCACATTTACTAATTACAAGTAGTACTTTCGAAATATGAATTAAAAAAATTTTCCTAAATGAGCCCATTTTATAAGGGAGTTATTCACATTTGAAAATTATTTATTTTATCTTGTACTCCTGTTCATGGCAGTTAACTTTGACCTAAGTCAACCGCCAGGAAATTCAGCATTTAGTGATTTGGTTGTGAATTACACATTATGTGAGACTATCGTTAATGTTGTGGTGACTCTAGTTTTGATAATACATGATTACGATTACATATTTTTTGCAAATCTAAATAAGTCAGTTTTTAACTGTTTTTATTTTTAAAGTTTATTTATTGCACCTTTATTAGCATATTTTAGAATTAATAATAATTATGTTGAAAATAAAATCTCACTGTATTCAGATTACATTTTAATATTTGAACTGGTATACTTTGACCTTGAAAAATTATATTGCCTACGCAATAGATATTAGATGGAAGTTTTATATGAATGGATAATTACTAGTATAGATACATTACATTATGTTAAATATATATTTTTTTGTATTTGAATTTTCTACAAACACAGACAGAAGTGATAGAGAAATAACACAGAGTACATTAAATTTCATGACAGCACAAACATGTGAACTTATATTATAGCTTCCCGGAACAATTTCCTAAGCCAATAAATTTGATATAAATAAACATGAAAATCCATGAAACTTTATTATAAAAATTACGTACTTGATATTTATTTTGGAATTAACAATGTAATGAAGACCATAAGAAAAAACAGATAAAAACTGTTCATAAAAAAATTTCCATTACACATCATCCACTTCTGAAATTGCACTTCATATTTTATAGATTGTTTAGATAAATCTAGTATTTCAAGGAAAGAAAACAGGAGATATCAGGAGAACAGAATCATCACACATTTTATTTAGAGAAAATGCTATAGCACGCATCTTACACTACAATTCATTTTTACGTGAATCTAATGAAGATAGAACAGCGATTTTACTGTAAAATTCTCCTAGAAAATGAACCGCAGTGTGTTGTGTACTGTGGCTTTGCCCTGTTGGAAATACCCTCAATGAGCTCATGAGTATGTAATTGGTGACATGAATTCGTCAGGGGCTTCCGGTGACTAAAGCCTCATATTCTAATTATTCACGTAATGATGTTTTACTTGATTTTCCAAAACGCTTTTCTTTTCAACAGTACCTGATTCTTGAAGATTTGTCACCATCCTAGAAGAAAGTGGAATAAATTCATTTCCACAAAATTGTCAACTAACGATGATACACTTCAAGAGGATGCAGGGATGTATTAATGCACTCGTAAAGGCTTTCTGCTGACTAAAGGCTCATATTCTGACTATTCACATAACCACTTAGATGAAACAAAACTGCATCAGCGTAAAAGATAAGATTTTATATTATAAAAGAGGTTTGTAGGGTATAAAGAACACTGCAGATTCTTGTAATGTTTGTAATATTGTGGATCACTTACTTTGTTCTTTTACTTGTGCTTGTGCTCGATTCTCGGAAATTTGTCATCATAAATGGTCTAAAGTTCACAGTAAAATTGGGCAAAGATTCCCTGAATTTCTCTTAACAGTCCGGTGTGATTGATCGTACCATTCGCCACTTTCATTTTTGGATTTATTTAATTGAATTTTAGTAAAAATGTTTGTTTATTCTAAAGGAGTCTCTTGAATTTGAAAAAAATTCAAAAAATCACAACTAATTATTTTTTGAAATAATTGTCAAGATTGAGAATTTAAATGCCTTCAGCATATGCAGCACTAGTACAGCACAGTGATAAAAAATTATATTTGTAAAAAGAAACATAGTCCAATAACCATAGTTTATAGTTGACATGATGTTTTTGAAAACCTGCCAGTTTACAATTAATAAATAATATATGTTCCCTACTACATTAGTCATAAAACATTATTTCTTATATTAATGTTTAGCTATATTTAATGATACTGTTTATGTTTTCAAACCAGTAATCAAAAGAACTTTCTACTTGTACCCATTTACATATCTAGTACTAAATAATTATTAAGGTAATTATTGTAAAAACAAAAATTAAAAATAAGTTCTATGTAAAAAATGATGAACGTGTTTCAACCAGTGGAAAAATAAAATAATTTACTATATATTTATGTATAAATGTGAAGAGCATTCGTCAAAAACGAAAACGGAAGAAAATATAAACAAGCTGTAAGAAACCGTCAATATCTTACACTATTATTGTAATTTTATTCAATTTATTTAAATGTCAGTTGCTTGCAGCTGTAAAAAATTCAGACGAAATAACCTGAATTTCCAAAACAACTAAAAACTAGTTAGAAATAATCTTAGGCCCTGTTTTTCAGTATACAATTAAGTTTGCTTCAGTACCACAGAAACAATAATCTGATTAATTAAACTCACATAATATATTTAACTCGTCAAAGTTACCTTTGATACTGAAAAACCCGCCCTTAAAAGAACATTCTAAACTAATTTAAAATCTATAATAAGGGTTAGTACCAGAGTGCTTGGGCTAATCTAGACATAGGTAGAGGTAAGTGCTTACGTTTTTTTTCATCAAACTAACCTGTGTGGTATGGGATAGAATGTGAGGACAACTCACTATCAGCCTCTGAAGAAGTTTGCTCGACCTTTCCTTCTGTGAACACCATAAATTATGCCTATTATTACAATGTTCACATTTTTATGGACCTAATCACTAAAAAAAATGTTCCGAACTATAAATTTACACAAAATACAATTTTTTTTGTACATTATACATTAAATTATGAATGCATTAAAATTATCAATCAAATTTTGAGTAATCAATCGTATTTGCAAATATCTAAAGGTTTTTTTTTAAATCAGGATGAAAATGATTGTCAGATTTACCATTTTATTAAGAAATTTAGTTTTTCATAGTTACCTACATCTTTCTGTAATTTTATAAGAAAAATCAATTTAAAATGAAACTCAAAAAGGTGTAACGTAACATAAATTTTTGTATTATAATAATTTATAAACTATGTAAAGCAACCTTGCTTGTGATTATGGGGGATAAATTTTTGTGAATATTTTTTTTCCCCACAAATTTCATTTGTTTCAATAACCTTTTCCGCAAAAATTCAAGATTGTGTCTTGATAGTCATATTTTAAAGCATGACTAAGGGCCGGTTTTTCAATGTTGAGTTAACTCTAAGTAAAGGATAATATCCAAGGAGACCATTGTTACAATAATTGTTTCCTTGGATATTATCCTTTAGTTAGAGTTAACTCAACATTGAAAAACCGGCCCTTAGATCCCTAAAATAATTATTACAATTACTAGGCTGATATGTGTCAGTAATTAGAGTTTAAATCATAAAATAAAATATTATTATTATTACACAAAATTGATAAAGAAATTGACTTATAGCAACGTAAGTTGTCCTTATCGTTTGTTAGTTGCATATTTCTATTCGCAATATAATCTGTCAGCAATGAGTTGACGATTTTGCTACAATTGGTTGATTCTTTGATTTAATATTTTAGTTTCCTTCTGAGGAACAAATTAAGCATAAAATAAAGTGTTCGATATGTGCCATTAAGTAACGGTAAATATCATTAAGAATATCTTTCCATAATCTTAACCACAATTTCTATCATCGCCGGCTATATCCCTGATGATGGTTAACCTATGTTTAAGTGTAATTCAAATGGGATTCAAAAAGGTGCAACAAGTTTATCATAAGTGCCAAATAGAACTTTTGAATTATGGTTGAATTTTATATACAGAAATTAATATTCTAACAACTTTGAAAGGAGTACAATTAACAACACTGCTACATAATTTTTACAGTTCAACAAGAACCTTAGTTACATATGATCTAACGTTAGTAAAAGTATAATATACAGGGTGTTCCAGTTTTTTGTAGCAGGACTTTAACAGTCGATAGATATTTGAAAAATATTAAAAAAAGTTCATATAAACATAGGTTGAGAAATGCTTAGTTTTCGAGATACAGGGTGTTAAAGTTTGAAAATAAATATGGATTTATATTTATATTTCCAGAATGCTAAGAAGTATCGAATCCAAACTTACCAATTCTTTACATACAATTTAGAGGCCTATTTTAGAATCACAAACTACTACTTTACTTAACCATTGGCGTAGATATATGGATTTACTAAGGTTCTTTTTTACAAAAAAGTAGTACGCCACTGATATTTTCCCATGTTTCCAGTTTAATTCAATAAAGCAAGAAATAACAAAAATTTAATGTCTCTTGGCATTTTTTGATAGGACAAGCCGTTGTTCAGAAAAATTACATTTAATCTTTTGATGCAAGCATCTGGACGAATTTTAGACAAACTCTAAGTCGCTCAGAATTTCACCAAATTTGATGGAGCGAAAAGTCTCTTAAAAAGAAAGAATGAAACATTTAAAATATTTATTGTAAAAGTTTATTATCATGTAAATCAAAATTTTTATAACACAAATATATTAAAACGCAACGGTCGAACTAAAATAAATTATTAGAAACACAAACACAAAAGCTAGCAACATGTAAAAGTGTCTTACTTCATTACAAGCATCATTAGCGATGTTCCATTCTTTCTTTTTAAAAGACTTTTCATACCATCAAATTTGGTGAAATTCTGAGCGACTTCAAGTTTGTCTAAAATTCGTCCAGAGACGTGCATCAAAAGATTAAATGTACATTTTCTGAACAACGGCTTGTCATATCAAAAAGTGCCAAGAGACATTAAATTTTTGTTTTTTCTTGCTTTATTGAATTAAACTGGAAACATGGGAAAATATCAGTGGCGTACTACTTTTTTGTAAAAAAGAACCTTAGTAAATCCATATATGTACGCCCATGGTTAAGTAAAGTAGTAGTTTGTTATTCTAAAATAGGCCTCTAAATTGTATGTAAAGAATTGGTAAGTTTGGATTCGATACTTCTTAGCATTCTGGAAATATAAATATAAATCCATATTTATTTTCAAACTTTAACACCCTGTATCTCGAAAACTAAGCATTTCTCAAACATGAACTTTTTTTAATATTTTTCAAATGTCTATCGACTGTTAAAGTCCTGCTACAAAAAACTGGAACACCCTGTATATTTTTTATTCTCGCATATCAACATACTACTGTAGCGGAATGAGCAATTTGTTTACAGGAGAAAACAGTCTTCAAAAATTGTTTTAATAACGACACCAGATTGCTTAATTTGGTATGGTTGTCCAAGTTAATCAGCTGGATGTGGATAGATAAAAACCAATTAAATAGTTAAAGACCTCATTGGAAAAATAATTGGAATTGCATGGAAATTGTCGCTTTGACCTACCGGAATGTTTTCTCCACTTGTACAGGGCATTCAACCTACAATTATCTAACTTTCTTATTTTTAGAAGTTTTTAAAAATTCGAAAATTTAGTTAGTCTCCCGCATATTTGCACATTACTTTCCTTATTATTATTCTAAAAGATTTTAATATTTCCATTTTCTTTTTAATTAGGTAAGGATAATAATTCAACAGGTAAGTATAATAACAGTCAATTATTTATGTGCTTCTTATTTCAATTTGAACATTTTTAATCAGTTTTTAAAAATCGATTGGAGACTTTATTTCTTTGTAATATTTTCACATTTTTGGATGAACTGAAGAAAAATGAACTAACTATTTAAAGAAAGTCAAATAAATGTAATAATTGTCTGTTTAAAGATGAAACAGCAATATAAGTATATCAAATTGGATATGTTTGTTATTATTATGCTTGTATAAAGCCTAAATAAAGTCATTTATAAATAACTAATCGAATGTTGTGAGCAAATCTCATCCAAGCATTTTTTAAATTTTTTACTTTTACCCAATCAATTTCGGTGCACTTCCCTCATGCACATTTTTTTGTGCAGGAAAGAACAACTTTTATCAACAATTATTTTTTCTGGGAAACAAATAATAAAAATATTTCCCATATGAAGTGTATTATTGTGATTTGTTCATTTTATTACGGGAAAACTTGGATATTTACAATCTTTTCATCTGTTAAAACAAAACTATATTGTGGGTGTAAAAAATGAGTAAAAACTTTGTACATGAATCATTTAAAATCTGATATACCGGGGGGGCAAAAAAATTTGCACTTTTTACATTTGCCCATAACTTTTTTAATCAGCTAGCTGTCGTTGCTTAGAGACAAGAATGGACCATCAACGAAAAGTTTCAAAATGACCGATTCTTTAAAATGCAAGATGGCGGCCTCATTTGAAAATAGCCCTTTGTTTCACCGGTTTCATCAATAACTTTTTTGTTTATTAACCGATTTTAATGATATTGATGTTGTTGCTTACAGAAAAGAATGGACGGACTATCGACGAAAAATTAAAAAATGGCCGATTTTTTAAAATGCCAGATGGCCGTGTTTGAAATTGGTTTTTTGGGTCCATTTTTTTTTTTTAAGAAAAAATGTCGAAAAGACATTTAATACAGAAAAGCAATAAAATTAACCCTTCTCTACATTCTAAGATCTCGATCATACAAAGCGTCTTTTTGTCATTCTTAAGCTGTGGTACTTAAATTGCACTTTTTCCAATATCTTTTTTGTTGTAGCTACTTAATTAAATAATCTGAATTTTTTATTTACACTTAAGGTTTTAGGATGCGCTTCCTTCCACATAACTGGGAGTAAGCAGGTAGATCCTATACAATATTTAAATAACAAGAATAATAACATAATATCAATTTGAGAGAATGGCCACTTTGCAGTTCTAAGTTCAGAAGTGGAGTGCGAGTAGAGCGGCAGTGGCAACATCAAGAGATGGACATATCCAAGGGGTAAAAATCCTAAAGCCCTAAAAAAATTGTTTTTTATTTATTTTTTCCCTATAAACACTTGTAGATAATTAGTTATAAAATAATTTTATAAAAATAGAGGACATTAGGTTCTTCAGGATTTATCAAAGAAACGGCTATTTTCAAATGCTGCCGCCATCTTAGATTTTATGTCGATACCTCATTCTTTTCTGTAACCAACGACGCTAAACTCATTAAAATTGGTAAATAAACTAAAAAGTTATTGGCCAAAGAAAAAAGTACAATTTAAGTATTATAGCTTAAGAATGACAAAAAGACGCTTTGTATAATTATGTATAGTTTCGCTCCCTATAGACCGATTTTTCTCATCGAGGTCTTAAAATGTAGAGGAAGGTCCATATTATTGCTTTTTTGTATTGGATGTGTCAATTCGACATTTTTTCTTCAAAAAGAAATAGCCCATACAAAGGGTTATTTTCAAATGCGGCAGCCTTCTTACATTTTAAAATATCGGCCATTTCGAAATCTTTCGTCGATAATCCATTTTTTTCTGTAAGCACTACACTACAATACACTAAGCTCATTAAAATAGGTTAATAAACAAACAAATTATTAGCCAAAGAAAAAAGCGCAATTTAACTAATATAGCTTACGAATGACAAAAAGACTTGTTGATTACGTATAGCTCTCCCGATGGACTGATTTTTTTTATTGATGTCTTAAAATGTAGAGAAAGGTCCATTTTATTGCTTTTTTCTATTGGACGTGCCATTTTGACATTTTTTATTCAAAAAGAATTGGCGTAAAGAAAGGGCTATTTTGAAACCGCTCACCATCTTGCATTTGAAAAAATCGGCCATTTTGAAATCTTTTGTCGATAATTCATTCTTTAAATCTTTTCTCTAACCAACGACACCCAGGTGATTAAAATCAGTTAATAAACAAAAAAGGTAAGTAAAGTGCAAAATTTTTTGACCCACCCGGTATCTATCACTCTAGAACCTCAAGATCATGACATCACTGACACCAAAACTAAAGAATCTGAAGTGCTAATGTACATGGGACGTTGATGTTCTTAATAATTTCAGTTTGTCAAATTAATTTAGCTAAAAATAATTACCAATATTTGAAGCAAAAACAAGTAACATATATGTGTGTCACAAACAATAATCATTGCATGCTATTACAGGTTCATTATAAAACCCATTAGGTTGGAATTTTTGGAATTACTGTGTCGGTTTTGAAAGAAAGAAAGAAAGAAAATTATGGAGAACAATTAACAATGACTTTACCCTAATACCACGATATTAGACCAGCGATGGGCAAACTTTTTCGGTGGTGGGTCGAATTGCAAAATGAAAGTTTGCGGAGGGCCAAAATAAAATAATTTATGCAAATTTTGTATGTTAGGGATAATTCAAATAAAACAATGTATTTATATTGTTTTACGTACAGGCATATTAGTAATAATCATGATAATTTATCATGAAGTTTATTAAAATTTTGCTGAACTTATAGGGAAGCGACTGGTTAGTCGCGCGCCAATTTTCAACGTTGTCTTTTAGTATACTTATACGCGGACAGGGTCCAAGGCCCATACTTTGCCCATCACTGTATTAGACAATCGCATCAAGTAATACATCTTCTTAATTGGACATAGTTTATCAAATTATGTGTTTAATTATCATTTTTTTTTTACTCTAAATTTTTAAAACTTTCTTTTATTACACTTTCTTAAAATCATCATTTAGTTTTCCAAGCATTTTATTTATATAAAAAAATTTAAAATCTCAATACAAGAAGTTGATTTGACTGCATATTATAAGCAATCCAAACTTTAGTTATACCCTTGTATATGTATATACAAGGGTCATACATATATTGCATCATAGAACGAACCACTAACCTACATGAAATAACCAACATCTACTTTAAGTAACTATATGAAGATAAATTTGAAATATCAATATCGAAAAGTATAATTAGATATTTACTATAACGACTTTTACTCATAACTTGAAGATAAAACTTACTTTTTAAAAATTCATCGGTTCAAAATCTGTTAACAGAAGTTCCTTTTATAATTTTTTTAGTGAATAGGTTTTAAACTAACTAAAATTTTGATAATCCCATTGTTTGTTTTGGATGTGTATTACAAGTCTGTGAATCCCATACCACAAGTCAAATATCAACTTTTAGAAGAAAGGAGTATTATGTATAAATGTATATCCTTATAGCCCATGCATGCAAAATTAATTTCGAAAACTTCAAATTGCAGTAAATAGTTCAAAACAATGGGTTTTTATCTTTTGGCAATGTAAACGTTGCTCGATCAAACATTAATAGGTAACAGTAATTTCTTTATCTCATTTAAAGTATTTTACGTTTATATTGCCAATTATTTATTTAAATACAACTTATAATCATGCACTACTAAATATTCTGAAAAATTTACATGAACACATTACAAGAATTATTCACAATTATGGGCAAATAATTTTTGTTCATGTAAATTTTATGAAAAATAAAAACATGCAAGTAAACTCAATATAAAAAATAAACAAATACCTCGTAAATTTTTATATTTTCTATTTGAAACAAAAAATATAAAGTCCTAAAAATCTGAACTGAACTAAAAAAAGTTATAGAAATATTTTCAAACACATTTAACAGAGTCCCAAATCATGCAATAAAAACATACCAGCAATCTCACCCCCGCCAAGATCGTTGAGAATTTTCCTATAGGATGGTCTCCTTGTCAGCAAGTCCCTCCGTTTCTTAGGAGATTCTTCCTCTGAAAAACTGTCATCACTTCCAGCATCTACTACCTGTTGGTTGAACTACATTAAATTTTATAGCATACAGCTTGTAACCTATTGAGGATATCATATCAGAATATTGGTATGCATAAAGAATTTTTGTACATAATAGTTTTATTAGGTAATTGGTTAGGAATACTTATAAAGAGAGTAAAATGGTGGCTTTTAATTTTAATGAAGAAACTGAAAATTTACATTTTTTCAAATGAATTTTCCACGAGACATAAAAAATCTCGCATCTCCCATAAACCTGACAAAACATTCCAATAACGAAAAGTTTTTAACTATTTCTTTCTTTCTGAAGTTTACAAAATCCCCCTTTTTTTAACCACAGAAAATTACCCACAATTTGATTATTATGACTTCTGATATGATGTCTTCAATATAATAAATATCAATGTCTTCAACTTTTTTACTACCAGTATCGTCAAAATAAAATTTTTGAATTATAAAATAGTAAATTACATATTTCACAATTCTTTTCTAAAATACGCAATACATACCCGTAAAGTCTGCAGGCTTCCTTGTGTTGTTTGGATTACAGAATTTGGTTTACTGACTAATATAACATTTGCTTTACCAAGCATGGGCTGAATGTTAGCTGCTGTTTGTATCACCGACTGCTGGTTTGGTTGTATCACACTTTGAACCTATAAATTACGATTGCATTATTTTTCGCTAAAAAAAAATGTAAATAATGTAAATATTAGCAAAATACATTTTATATTACACTTAACAAGTCGGCAACACATAGCGCTTTTTCTCCACTAGCGGTAACCAGCTGGCGATACATAAATTTTTTTTCAACTTTAATATAAATTTCTTACGCATTCAATTTAGGCATATCTTTTGTATATTTACGTTAATGTTCAGAAACACGTTTATGTATCACCATTCACCAGCCGGTTACCACTAGTGGAGAAAAAACACATTTTTGTTGCCAACCAGTTTAGTTTAAATATTGTTTTAAAGGATGTCAAAAAATATAAAAAATATTTTCAGTAACAAGAGGTGGTAAAATCGGTGGCGGCCAGTAAAACTTCGATTGGCCTTATCTTAGTATTAGAGTATATGACTCTAGCCCTACTTCCAGGTACGATTATTAGAGGAAATGCTAAAGTTGTAGGGGAAAAAAATGTTGATTAAAATTTGCAAAAAGGATTTGAAAAAAGTAGACGCCAACACCATTTTTGCAAACCTTTATTTTTTCAAAATTAAAAGGAATATTTCAACCGATTTCAAACTGTATTAAGAAAGATTTACAATTCTTTAAAATTCAACTTTGATTTATTTTCGATTCATAAAATCATATCATATTGGATTTTCTGTTTTTCAGTTATCAAGCTTACATACAGGGTGTTTCATGACGAACTGTACATACTTCTAAGGATGATAGAGGATCCCTCGACTATTCACGAATGGGTATAGAAATTTGTCTGTTGCACTTAATTACTGAGATACAGGGTGATAAACTACTTATGGCCAATATTTCTTTTGGCCAAAACTTCCTTACTGTTTATCACAATTTGTTCAAATTTAATACAATTTGTGTACTTATCACAGTTGATATAATGCCGTTTTTAATATTTAAAAATTCCAGGACCGGACTTTTTTATTTCTGTATTGAAAATCACCCTGTATATTTGTTTCAAATTATATGGGAAATTGTAAAAATCCATACATCAGTAAACAAAAGCATGTGCACAGATTTTTGTCGCACCTTTACTGATTTTTTTACAAGCGATTGAATTTGGCGAAATGGGGAAATAAAAGATAAAAAATTATAATTTGCCTAACTGAAATATATCGTTGGAATCATGATGAAAAATACTAATAAATTAAGGAAAAACAATATCAGGTCCTTATTTGAAAAAACAAAGTAGGGGGTGGCAACATAAACGTAGAGAAGCTGGCGGTTTTCATTTTGAAAATTTGCTGTAAATATTTGTAAATTGTTACAAGGAACTTGTGTTAAAGATTTATTTTGGATAATAAATACATAGATACTAAGTCTATACAGATTTATTTCTTATTTAGATAATTTAGTTAAGCAAATTATAATTTTTTCTTCCATTTCCCCATTTCGCCAAATTCAATCGCTTGTAAAAAAATCAATAAAGGTGCGACAAGAAATCTGTTCACATGCTTTTGTTTACTGATGTACGGACTTTTATAATTTCCCATATAATTTGAAAAAAATATTATACAGGGTGATTTTCTCTACAGAAATAAAAAAATTAGAATAAAAAAAGTCCAGTCCTGGAATTTTTAAATATTAAAAACGGCATTATATCAACTGTGATAAGTATACAAATTGCATAAAATTTAAACAAATTGTGATAAATAGTACGGAAGTTCTGGCCAAAAGAAATATTGGCCATAAGTAGTTTATCACCCTGTATCTCAGTAATTAAGCGCAACAGACAGATTTCTATACCCATTCGTGAATAGTCAAGGGATCCTCTATCATCCTTAGAAATATGTACAGTTCGTAACACATTTATCTTCAACTCGATATTGCAATTATATGCGAATATTTTTTTTATAATAAAGTTTAACTTTTGATATATTAGAGAAGTATAATATGTCAGTAAAATATATTTTGGTAAATTAAATGGTCAAATCTGTTGGGGCGGCACTGTTAACTCTGACGAGTCGCCACTGATTTTGGTATTGTATTTTTTGCCAATAGTTTCAGGATTTTTATCAATTTTTAGTAAAAATTTAAAACAACACTGAAGCTATTGGCAAAAAAAATACAATATTAAAATCTCGAAACCTTATCGATTGTGCTCCGTTATTCTTTACTCAATGATTAGACTTAATTGATATTTAATATTACTTACCACCTCTTATAACTGTTTCATACTAATATTTATACATCTTCCATAAAATTAAAAGTAAGGAACAAGCCCAAAACGCATTCCGTATAAGAAAATCTATCATCAATATTGCAAAGTAATATACAGAGCTGGCCATGCCACTATCCCAAAACTAGGCATAGCATGAAAAAAGAAATTGTTAATGCAAATCGCTAACAATAAACACAGTTGGTATTTGTGTGTAAACGATCATGGGTGAAAAGGACTTTGGAGTTGTTTTTGAAATGGTGGTGGCCAGCAGTGTTATAAAAGTAGCGTTTATTATGCAGGGTGTTTCAAGAAACATGGGTGGCAGATTCATCACCTAAAAACAAGATTATTTTTTCATATCCAACATCAACATCCGATTTCGCTTACAAGGTGTCAAAGTTTACAAAAAACGTATGTTTTTCCCAAATATCTAGATTTCCAAATGAAAATTAGACAACTAACTATCTACAACCGAATACACTTTCTTAGGTATCATTGTGTTGAACACAAGTTACAGGACCGGACTTACTTGCAAGCCCTTGGATTTAGTTAAAGAAAAAATTGGCTCACCGTTGAGATTTCTAATTTATAATTACATGGGTTAAAATCTAGATCAGTTTTCGAAATAAAGGCATTTTAACTTTGACACCCTGTAGCTAAGGCGAAGCGAAATCGGACCCATGTTGATATGAAAAAATAATCTGTTTTTAGGTGAGGAATCTGCCCCCGAACGTCAGCCCATGTTTTTTGGAACATCCTGTATAATTACCGCAATTACATGTTAAAATTCACAAATCAAACCGTTTTGTCAAGAAAGGAGAGTTAGTAGTTGTGGTTACCCTTAGTCAATTTACGTGAAACATTAAAAATTAAAACCATTACATACTGAACAAATAACTATGAAGAAGGGTACAGATGCAGCACTTCCATTTTACAAATGCAGCAACTACTAACAGATGACAAATCAACTGCACATCAACTTTCTTTTTCGCAATACTTTTTTTATATGTAGAAACAGAAAACATGTCCTATTATATCTTATAATAAAATTTTGTTATCAAAGGTTTTATATACACACTGCACTAACGTTACTTTAATTTTTTATCAGTTAGGTATTGGCAGACTTGTGTTAACTAAGTATCATGCAAAATTGCCTTCTTATTGTCAGTACAAGTGATTTAAGCTACGCAACACTCACTCTAATGACCAGTTATGATACTAAAAGCAAGGTAATATTTAATATCACATCACTGTCAGTGTATTTATGCTTACTGTTTCCTATCATCGATTTTTCTAAAGGCTTTAGTTGCTTTAATCAACAGTCATATAATGACATTGTTTTGTTTTTGTTTTAGAATAATAATTATCTTATCACATACAAGATAATTATTACTAAAAATAATACAAAAGCACTATAAAATAAACAAAGATTTAGGAAAAAACAATGAGGAAAATTTACATCATAACAATGACAAAGTGACCAGCAAAGATGCTGCTTTCAAACAGCATTTGGCTAGGACTTAATTTGAATCACCTATAGCAATAATAAAAATAAAAATTTTGCTACTACAACACTTTACCATCTCCTTCAACTAGAATTACTTTTTACTGGTAAATACAAACTAAAAACAAAAGACTGTTGCACAGTGGGGTAATGTAACCCCTACCTGTGCTTGTGTATGAGACGGTAGGGTGAGCTGTACAATGTTAGTAGCTGCCACCAGGTGAGGTTGCGAATTAGTGACTCCTACCGATGATGCTATTGGGCCCTGAGGATCAGGGGAAGGAGCCAGCGGATCAACTTGACATTTCTCTTCGACCATTCCGTCCATTGCCTAAAAACTGGGGCACCTGACAAAAACATAAAACATTTAAATTAGGTAATATTAAACACGAATATGAAAGAGACACTTCATGCACCAATAAAAGCTGGTATAAAAAGTGAGACAGCTGTAAAAATTAAATATGTAACATTTTTGTTAAGATTTCTTTGACCTTGTGTTGTTTAAGTTTTTGGGTCTTAGAAATTACCCGAGACAATTATTGTAACATGGATTTTATCAGTGCTGAAATTTGCGGCAAAAAAGGTATCTTTTTTTTTAATGCGAGCGAAGTCATTGAGTAAGATAGGTATACATTTTCTTGCCGAGGCAGCGATATACATTCATATACCGATTTCGTGTCTAAATAAAAAAATCAGCGTTCGTTCTACATAAATATTGAATACGTTTTTGTTTCAAATTTCATCACAAGAACTGTCTCAGAAGGTAACTAAGATCTAAACTATAAAAACGCTATGACAGTACATCAAAGGCGGCAATACATATAAACAAAAAAGGTTCTAAAAAATTCGTTGTCATGAAGTGTTTTTTTTTGGAATCTACAGATGATGTGATGTTCTAAATTACATTTTAAATGACGGACAAAAATCATAAGAGTACTAACAAAAAATAATGAAAGCAGTTTGAATATCCAGTCTGGCAGGCAGAAAAAACTTAACTATATCATTTCTTTTCTTATATCCATTATTTTACGTCTTACCGAAAAGATACATATAGTTTTTAGCCTATCTCGCGCAGTTTCAAGATAGTTTGTAATCCAGAAAAAAAGAAGTACATATTTTAAAATAAGGTAGGTACTCTAAACAAATTCATTTTTTATGACGGTGGTCTTTGAAAGACAGTAACCACAGATATTAGTTGCATGAAGTTATTGTACTTCGTCTATTGGTAACTTTGTAGTTTTTGAGCATCACAGTCCGTTTTCTGTTTCTATGAGAATATTTGTTCACTTTTAGCCCTACGTGAAATCGTTGAGTTAAAACAAATTATTTAAAATTTAATAGCTAGTGTTACTACAATTCAGACTTATTTTAATGTTTTCTATATATAGACATTTTTTTTAAGTTCGTAGTACTAACCGAGGTACTAACAATCATATTCTGCAAATTATAGTTTTGTTGATACTGCATGTTATATGCATATTATTTACTCCATATTACCACTGGAACAAGGTCACATAAAAAAACATTAATAATATTTGCTTCTCTATGTACAATACATATTTAAGGCAGGATTTTCCAAAAAGTAGGGAACTAGAAAAAGATGTAATTTTTACTTAGGCAATATTTTATAAAATATATTACAGGCAAACATTTCTACATAAATATGTATAACCTTCAAGTTAGTGTTGTAATAAAAAAAAAGTTTCAAATTTTGCGCCTGATAAATCAATAAATGATGTTTGTGATGTAATTATTTATAGAAATAAAATAATTGCGCAGATAAAAACAGAAAATTTGCTAAAACCAAGATCTGTCATCTTTTTGACGTTCATGTTATCCCTAACCACAATCGCACAGCAAAAAATTCGTGACAAAACGAAATATCCAACGCAATAATCCGGATTCTTGTGGTCACAAAAGTTACGAAAAAAATTAAAATCCAAAATGAGTTCGACCAAATCTAAATTTAAAACCGAATGACCATTATGACGCCATATTCAATACCTTTTTAAATAAAGCAGTACAACAACTTCTGGACATTTTAAACTGGGCACTATCACGTTTTGTTTTTAATTCACTACCTTCAAAGGGGTGTCTAGTCCATGTCGGATTGTTATTATTCTTCAGCTGGGTACTTACCAGTTACGTATTCCTCGTCACCAACTTTGCTGCAATCGGAGTGGGTAAACGGGCGATACGTAGTAGCCACGTCAAAATTTCTGGGCGGTCGTCACTGGACGAGACTAGAACACAAGTGCGCGTCACAATAATGGCGCCCAAGAGCGCGCTACAGCTAGTCCCCCGTTCCCCACTCCACCCGCAGCGCTCTAAGTTCTACCTAGTGCAACGTTAAAATCCCCATACGCTCCGCCGAAATGTTTAAAAAGCAAATTTAATATACTGTTAAAAAAGTTTCTTGATGCCTGTTAAATTAAGATTCAATTTGCAGTAATGTAAAACTAATTCCAACAAGTAAATAGCAAAAAATAAAATTAACTAAATACATTTTTAAGGCTCGCAATAGGCAACTCTTTATACTTTTTTTAAAGGTGTAACTACACCAGAAAAATGTAAATAGCACTCTATCAATATTTGCTAATAAAATACTTAATAAATGGTTATAAAACTGTTCAAACTTATTTTATACCAAGGACTAAGACAAGGTATAGACTTATTTATAAGTACCTATTAGGTATACCTATACCTATAAATACCTAAATAATAGTAGTAGGTATAGACACTTATATTGATTTCGTTATTTAAAAAAAAGTACTTAAAATACGTGTCGATAGAAACAGCATACCCTTACACTTTTTTGAGTCTTGCAGAAATTTTATAGGTATATCGATGAGGTTTGTCCCAGAATTTTAGGTTTAAATAACGCCTTTATAATCATCTAGGGTAGGTATAGGTACATCGGGTTTCAAATATATGAAAATTTTATACCTACACTACCCGATAATTTGCAATAATTAATAAAAAGTTGTTTTTAAACTTGATAATTTTATTATTCATACAATTAAACGTGCATGTTATTATTGTCACGGTGTAGGTATATATACCTATGTGTGAACGTAAATCTTGTCCTTGCTAGATAATTTTTTATTATTATATAGATATAGGTATATATATCATCTAAATTAAATATAGGACCTATGGATGCTTACAAACGTAGGCTACCCTTTGTCATTAGCATAATAACTTTTAGATTATGCAGGGAAAATTCTAATATCGCATCATCGACTATTAACAAGTGGTATAAAAGGTCATAAAGACCAACCCTTAATGACGTAACCTACCACACGCCGTATCCAGACTTACGTCATTCTCTTATACAATGACGTCATAGTGACTCATCAGTTGACACTAGGCATTGCATGTGTATTTATCAGTGGCGTCTCTTGCACAAATATTTGGGTGTGCGGTTAAATAACAAATGGCTAAATAATACCTAAATAACTAAGTATATAGTTCAAATCACGAAAGAAGACCGTTACGTCATCATTATAATTCGTAAGAATCAAATCAGTACTGCGTTAGTTATCATCAACGTCAGTCGGAGATATTAACAGTCACATATAATGGACTCCCTTTCCCTGCCTCTCTCGTTTTACTATTTTGTAAACAAAGAACGCCTGAAGCGTGCGTTGAAGATTAGAAATTAATTTGTGACGTAACGGTCATCTCTCGTGATTTGAAGTATATGTATAACTAATTCCATATAACTAAGGTTATTATATAGTGCTTTTCTTTTCTTGACCGTTGGTATCAATTAATTTGATGTGTATTTTCCTAGGTTTTCGGTCATGTGGTAAAATAAAAAACTATTTTCTGACGTTTCGGTTTTATTACACCATCTTCAGAGAACTAGATAGAGAACTTACTTTAAAAAATTATTTATAATGAATTCACAGAATATACTTACAATTTAGGTGGTAAAAATTATATAATAATTAATATTAGATACATTTTTATGTCTGTTATGGTTGAGATCTTAAAAGGAACTAAATGCTAAACAATTTTGTGCCTGGTGTTTTGAGATGTTTATGCTATCCTTGATAAGGTGTAATTTATGAGATTATTGGTACTTAACTAGAGTGAGTGACATGAATTTAATGTTTGGGCTATTTACAATTAAGGTTATTGGTCTTTGGCTAATGGGTCATGGGTCGGATTGAGACTTTAGACCACAACAAAAATTTTAAATTTTACACAGCTCTCCAGAGAGCGTAATTAAAAGAGAGCACTTTAAATTTATTAAAAAACGTTCTTATAAGGCTTGACGTTTGTGTTGACACCTGTTTCTAATGTAAGAATACAGCAAATTAAGTTATGTATACCACAGTAGACAGTTAGTAGACCTCTAAAGCCTATTTATGGAAGTTGATTTTCGTAGATATTTCTTGAACTTATGGTTATTATACATATACTCGTAGTTGCTATCATGCTGATCAAAAGTTCTACCCAATAGGTACAACTCTTGAACTCAATATTTTCACCGTCACAGACCATATTGAATAAGAGGTTTATTTATTTACCTATGGGTATATTCATATATCTCGAATAGGACGTATTTTTGAACGGATCGTATATACCAACGCGGGGAAAAGCAAACGGCTAGGGCGAGCAAATGTGACTACAACAAGACGATATTTTGGTATCGGCGCGCATTCACTCACAGATATTCTTTTATTTTATTTACCTTACTTACTTACTTACTTACATTTGGTGGCTGTATTACCATCACATTTTGTAAGGCTCAGCCGCGGGTGAACATATGATATGACATTTAAATACAAACAAACGGAAAATGTATATCAAACTCTGATTTAATTAAGTAGTTTTACAAAACGTCGGTACTTTACACAATGATATCAATGCAGAATATCTATGCCGAGTTGAAGACGATACAGCTGAATTACGGCGGACTACTACTTGTTGTTCTTACCAAGATGGTTCTATAGGTAAAGAAAATTAAGCGGACGGAATACTTCGATGATTCTTCACATGTCGACTGTTAATGCTTTTTCCTACGAGCGTGCGGAAAATACCACTATTCCGCACGCATTTTAGTTTCGAAAGTTGTACTTTTCCGCACTAGTGCGGAAAAACGTACGTATTTTTCCGCGAAAGTAATTATATTTTTATTTGCATTTTTGGGTAATTTTATACAAATTTAATGAAATTAAATCATTTCTATTTATACTAACTCTTTTGAAGTAGCTCATAACTTTAAATATCAAAAAATCACGTAGCATATAGTCATGACTGTCTTATTTTGACGTTTCTCAGTCACATAACAATTATTAACAAACGTCAAGTCAAACAGTAGCATCTTTTTAAAGTAGAGTCTAGTTTCTTAATTAAGGAAAAAATGTATTCAACACGCTCCTAGGAAAAATATTGTTCCTAACACATGCGGTGCGGAAACTGTCTTTTCCGCACTCGACTGCTTGACCGAACTCCGCTTTGCGCCGTTCGGTCAACGGCAGTCGCGTGCGGAAAAGTACAACTTTCCGCACTAGTCAGGAAAATAACTATTTCGAGGGTATCGACAATTAGATTGATTTCGATCTCGCAGCTCCCCGGTGAATTTATATCTCTTTTCTTGCTGACATAGGCAGCGGTCACGATCATTTAATAAGAACGGTCGGGGCAAACGATAAGAAAGGGGAGGAGCCAAATGACGTGAAAATTTGTGAAGTCACATGAAACACCTATTATTTGTACTTTTAACATTAAAATACGTTTTAAAATCAACAGTCACACATTCTAAATAAAGTACCTACATATTAAAATTATTTATATTACTTTTAGAACGAGAGCTTCATATAGAATAAATCAGACAAAGGCATTTTGTATTACGTCACAAAAATTCCAGAAAATGATTGCCTAGCATTCCTTCGCCCCGATCGTATTAGTAAAATAGACCGTGGGCAGCGGTGCGCTCATACGGTGGGTGGAATCCGGACAGGTGACTCGAACTAGGAACGCGGTTTATAAGTCCGAGCGTGTTATATAACTTGCCATATTCAACCGGGCTAACTGAAAACGGAAATGTGTTGCTTATGATTTTTAAACTATATATTATGCAAAAAGAACCGACAATCCACGGATTTTAGCTATAAAGAGATTAACGGAAATTAATCAATTAAGTTACTGCTTATTGTGTACCAGCGGCTTTCATAATTCATTGTTAAATTAAACATAATACTTAAATACTAACAGAGTTACGCAGAAGGTGTACCCAAAGTGACGGAAATATTAATACAAAATAGGCAGACAATCACTTTATTAAAAAAAAAATCACTTCGTTACAAGTTATATACAATTTTCCTTACTATAAGATGGGCTAATCAATTTTTGGGCCTAAAGCAGACTCGCAACTAGTTTTCAAATCATAACCACTGCGCACTGTTAAATTTTGTTTACACAACTTTACGCAGGGTGCCCAGATATACAAATTCGGTGTAAAAAATCGGTGTGACTTACTTTTCAGTCCGAAATCCGGTGTAAACGAGAAAATAATTCACCGAAAAGTGTCCTTTTCATACGGAAAAGTGTAACTTTTACTCAGAAAATGTGTGAAATTTTTAATAGTGTGTTAATAATGCCTCGGAGATCCATCGGTACCGCAGTGAATAATATTTATTAGGTTATGTTAGGTTCGGAATGTACACTATACACTAGTTAAGTTGACCAATAATTACAATAGAAATGCAATATCAAAATTGTAGGTGATTTTAAGGAAAATGCACAAGAAAATAATACTTACTTTTCTCGCTTTATAGCTTGGATCCACTGTTTTTTTTTTACTCCAGTATGTTACTATCAGAAATCGGTAAAATTTCGTCTCCGGGGAATTTTTTTGGTTGTTGGGACAGAGCATAAACTGTTACTTTCTTGCCGGTGCGGTATTGCTTAAAACGTCTTTAAATAATATCGAAATACAAAAATTTACAGATCACGCTGTACTTACTTCACGAATCACAATTTCGGAGTTTTCTTACGTTTTTCATGATAACGTGGTGGTTTTCGATTTTTCTCGGTGGGATCGGGTCATTAGAATATTCCTATATATTATTTTCTTCTTCATTCTTCCCATCGTTGATTGTGCAAAATCGAATGAATAACGAACTGTTTTGAAGTCTGTGCGAACTGCGAAGTACAATTTCATCCATCTGCGGAAATTCACGTTCACTTAAATTTGGACTTCATTACACATAGCACACGTGTATAAAATAATTATATCTTACCTTCCTGAACAATGAAAAATTATCACTCTCTGTTTAAACACAAATGAGTATACGAACAACGCGATATTTGACGTGTTGAATGCACACCCCAACAGGACACTGGCCTGCCTCCAGACGGCGCCACCTGTTGATCTGCACACATAGTCGATATATATACAGACAAAAGATAAAAACATTTTTAGGAAATAATTTACCGTTAAAATAAGCATCAAATTTCTCATAACACTATTATATATTTAAATTATTTCAAATCTTTAATTGAAAATAATCGATATATTTAAATGATTGGGCGCATAGTACAACTTAATATATAAAATTAATACATATATTTATTTATAGATGTACTTGCTATATATCTTATAATATTTAAAAAATGTATCTGTAGGACGTGCGGTACGCAACACACCCAATACACCTATAAAAAACGTCACCATGTATAATTAATAATATAATTAGAATTTTCAGACCACAATTTAATTAAAGATTTAGATTTTTGGGGTATTAGGTCCAATTTAATTAAATAAATTAAATTGGACCTAATACCCCAAAAATCTAAATCTATAATTAATAATGTTGAATGTTGTATCATGAGACGCCACTGGTATTTATTTGTAGTCGAGGTACGTTGAATATGTTTCGCTTTTTTTAAATTGCGTTGTTAGAATTAAATCGAGCGCATATGAAAGGATATGGATAAAATCTGAATTTGCTACGTTTTTACGTCGGCATGTATGTATATGTTTATCAAACAGGAAATGAAATTGAGTATGAGTAACTTTATTACAGAATAAATCCGTCATAATATAGAGACGAGGTATTTTTATATACCTAACCTGCCCTACAACTGACCCACCTTAATGCATTTCCACAAAGTTAATAAAGTAGGTAAATTGTAATATAATTTATTTTGAACAAAAAACTACGTCCAATAAAATGATTATTGCGATAATAATGAATATAACAGTAATTACAATTAATAAATACTAAACAATTAAAATAGCACACTATTTTATCGCGTTTCTTTGCCATTTACTGGTCAATGGCCAATATTTAAAATATTGGTTATTGTACCCAAAATAAAGCACATTTATTATTTTATATTTAGAAAACAGATGCGTAGGAAATCAAGATTTGAATATTTTACTTTGAGTATCCTTTTGTTTAGGCAACCAAGTTACCCCTCAATAATATTGTGAGTTGCCTATATTGACGCTTTTATAATTTCTATCCGCGCGTTTGTGGCAATTATTCAAATGCATCTTGCTGAGAGTTAAAGTAGACCACATCTTTATAGTGCACATAAAAAACGTCGTCTAGTTTTAAGTTCTTATCGGCATCAAAAACCGACGTTTTTTATGTGCACTATAAAGATGTGGTCTACTTTAACATAACCGATAACAACGGATAAAGTAAACGCATCTGTGCCACTGTTCATATTGCAATTTATATAATTGATCTGCAATTATTGATAGTGAACCCATAGGTTTGGTGCAATAAAACGTTGAATTTTTTGTTGCTGGTACCTGTCCTATAATCATTATTACTTTGTAAATAAATAAAAAATTTTGTCTCCATGAACGGGAAGTTATTTAAAAATTAGTTAAATCCAACCTGCTCTGAGAATTCTTTGTCTCAGTACAAAAGATTGCTATTCTAAATTTTAAAAGACTGGAAAGACATCCAAATTATATTAAGCGAAAAAAATTTATATTTACACTCACACTCATGGCTGAAATCGGACAAAAATGAAACTTTAAAGATAAAAAACTTTGGACAATTTAGTATTTTCTTCAAGAATATGATTTATTATTTTTAAAGTTATTTTTGAAAGTCCAATATACACAAATAAAATATTCTTATTTAATTAGAAGTATAATATAATTGATATAATGTAGGAACGAAATATTTAAACATACATATACGGGCAAGTTAAGTAAATAAATTAAAACACTGTTAAACATTTTAATAACTATTACTTATGCACAGGAGTATCTTGCAATAAATGGCATTGACTTTGCACTTTCCTAGATAAAAGTCTTTGCAAATTCGTGGTTTTTGGGGACTCAATTAAACTTCGTCTATCCATTTTGGGTGTAGTTAAAATGGAAATTTCACTTCGCATGGAGTTATACATATTTAATGCTCTTTGGAGCCTAGGACTTTGAACTTGATACTGTTGGCTTTTTGCAACTAAATTTTTAGTCAGAGTCGACTTTCTTAAATCTTCTTTTTTTGTAATTACAGGGGAGATGATTATCTTCGCATCTTTACTTTGGACAGGGCTTTTATTAAATAATCTCCTTGATCTTCTATTACTCATTGGTAAATTCTCCTTATCCTGTGTCTCTGATACATCTGTGCTTGACTTTAATGCGTTAAGAATATTTGAAATTTTATTCATATTTTCATCTTGAAGAGCAATCAGATTGTCGTATTTCTTCCTGTCAGTTTCTAATAACTCTGTAATTTTCTTTAAGTTCTCCTCGTGATTGTTTTTATATTCTTCCATAGCAATCCTATTTTGTTCTAATATGTTTCCTATACTAGTTATAATTATCTGACTATTTGTGCTTAAATTGTTAACAGCCTTATTATTCTTCTTAACACTACTTAACTTTGTACCTTCTAATAAATCACAAACCGAAGAAATAGGAGACTGGCTGAATGTGTCTATTTTGTCCGAATAACTTTCACAGCACATTTCCTCTAGTTCTAAAAATTCATTATCATTAGAGGAACTAGAACTACTAGTTTTCTTAGGGGTTGGCTTTTTGGGAGTTTGCCTTTTATCAAATTTTCGAGTGAATGGAGTCCTTTTCGTATCTTTAGTAAACTTTATGGCAGGTTTACTAGGTGTTTTGAAGGGATATCCCTCTAAACAACCTTTTTTATTTATTAATTCCTCTTCTACTTCTTCCATATCTAGCAATGGGGACAGCTCACATGGATTAATTTTTTTTGGTTGTTCCTAAAAAATTAAAAGTCAAGTCAAATAAATATCCCCATCATATCATATTTTTTTTTGGTCGTTGGGTTATATAAAGCTTATTATCGCCTACTTGCATAATGTAACATTTATATATACATATTATTTATTTATATACTTTTACATGTTTGGAAAGTAGTACTTGTAATATAATGTAACTCTACAGCATGTTACTATTGACAGATGAGATAACAGTTATTTGTGTAACTAGTGCAAAAAGTGTATATTTGTTGCATGAGGCATGAAGTTTGCAGAAGGAGCGAAGCGAGAGCTGCAATCATGCCGAGTGCAAGTGCAAGTGTTACACACATTTTTTCTATGATCGAATTATAAATAGATTTTTTAAATTTTATTGAACATTACATTAACACAAAATATTCAAATGTCAAAGTTAAACTGACAACTAGATAAATTGTCACTGTTCAACGCCATCCATAAATAACTATGAATATACTTTCGTTGCCTAGAAACAAAACTACTTTTTGCACTAGTGCAAAAAACAAGTTACTTTGTGCACTAGTGCAAAAAATAAGTTACTTTGTGCACTAGTGCAACAAAGTATTACTTTTTGCACTGTAAATAGTCCAAAAAGTTAATACATTTTGCACGATCGTAGAAAAAGTAATTTTATTGCATGCCAAACCAGAATTATCAATGGATGACAAACAAATTGAATTGTAATTTAAACAAATTTATGTAGCCGTAGAAAAAATACTGTACGCAAATCCAAATCATGTGGGAAGTGGCTTTATTGAATTCGTATGCTTTCAAGACTCGCCTACGGCTCAATCTGAAATCTGCCTATTCGTTCACACTAGTTACAGAAATAACTCTAATATAAGTTAATTAAAAATGGCTAATTGATCTTTGTGTAATTTATTAGCGGTTTTATAAAATTCAGAATAAAATTTCTTTTTTAGGAAAAGACCCTTCACGATGTCCTGGAAATTAAGAGTTCAGATAAATTTTTTGAAATTATGTAAACATATAAATATATGTAGTTACCATGCTGATCAAAACTACCAATAGGTAAGTACAACCTCTGAATGTTGAATTCTAGGCTCTCATCTGCAGACGCATTCATTTACTTATATATAGGTACTGTCTAAGTGTTTATACCTCTTAATAAGCACTCCAAGCATGGATTCAATAATTGCAACAAGACTAACGCTAAACCACTGATTTATTAACTCATTAATTACTTGAAATAATTAATCGCTTAAAATATAACACTAATAACTAATAATACTACTCTTAACCACTATTATGCACTATTGGTCAGTGTTCCGTTTCTGTTATGTTTAGTTCACTTTTGAACATTCAACAACTTGTAATGAACCATGTTGCCGTTGGCCTTTATATACCTAAAGAGATATCTTCTAAAACAATCCAGGTGCTCTCTAGATGACTCCACATTCCACAATCCTTGTTTTCTAATTTATATCCGCATCACAGGCCTCTCTTGGACGACTGCTGAACAACCACACTTAGGGACCTACTAGGAAAGGGCATACTACAGACCCCTGTAAAGCGGGTGTAAATACCAATATCACGAGGTCGCATTTTTAACAAAACAGGGTTTTCCCTGGCTATCAGAAAGGGCAATCAATTTCTGGGCTTAAATCCCTGTGAGGGCCGAGTTTTCAAATAGGCCCCGTTTTTTATTCACGTTTAATAAGATTTTCTGCTTTTACAACTTTAGTTTAGCAAACAATTTGGGCATTATCGGAGGAATATTTTCAGATAGGAATTGTATGCATTTACATAATTGTTTGCATAATCATTTAACTGTGGCTACTGATATTTCCTGCTTAATCAATAATTAAAATCCTATCCTGTTACTTAATGAATATAATATTTAACATGCCCAACTCTGAGCAAAATAATTAGGAGAAGACAATATATATCTAAAATAAATTTCGACATATCTTGTATTAACTAACCTACACTCACATTTTTTGCACCGACTCTGTTTTCCAGATATCTGACTGTACCACCATTTTTACCTACAAGGTGCCTCAAGCAATGTACCTGTGATTGTATACTATAACGGATTATGTCCTCTGTAGTCATTCTCTTATAGGGACTGTCATAGGTGTCAAGTAGTGTTCTTAAGCGAACAAGTTGCCAGTGTTGTAAGTGTCCTTAGTTCTCTCTGTTTAGGGAATTGAAATCTCATATATATTTAGATCCAGCATTTTGGTTATCTTAAATGGTTCTTCCCATAGCAATGAGCTTTCTAGGCTAGGCCGGCGGCGACGTTTGTTTGGTGGCTTTTTTCAATGCTGTCTTGACTAGGAAGTTTTGTGTTGACTACTTAAATCGTACCGCTTTACTGGAATCAATGGCAACAAGTTTCTTATGAAACAGGTGGCTGCCGTCTCAGTATTTGCCTTCTTCAAGAGAAATAGTTCGACCATATGTGTACAACTATAAATATGAACGTAACACCTTCATTTTCCCTTCGAAGTGGTCTGTGGAAGTCAACAGCCATTAGCTCATCATTTTCCTTATCAGTAATTGGCTCCAGAATTTTGTTATTGGGGTTTTTCAGTCCTTTGATATAAATCACATATTTGTAGGTGGTGAATATGCCGTTTTATGTTGGGCCAGTAGGCATCCCATAATACTAGATAAAACTTACATCCAGCAAAAAGATCCATCTCGTGGTGGAATTACTATACAAACTGATTTCGGCGTTTCCCTGGGAGTGGGATGGCTTTGGTTTTACGTTTTGTAAATAGGCCGACATGTTGGCTGTGCAATGAAAGACGGTGGTGGTATTACCTGCAACTTCTCCAAGTGATCTGTGATTTACAATCTGTAGTAATATAAGGTCTCCCATTATACGTTAAATTGATGTAAACAAATCCAATTATTACTTTAACTAGCTATAGTTTCCTGTGATGGCCCTTTTTAATTTAATACATTGGTTAATTTAATGGACATGGACTGACTGCGATAGCTCCTTAAAATTACAAGATTGGAAATAGTAGAATAAGGAATCGCCTTCCTTAATTTGTTAGATTAGTATCATATATTCTAGTATAAAAGTTTTCTGCTAATAACAGACATTCACCTTGACACATATTGAATAAATTCATTATTTTAACTTACCTTTTTGATAGGTATGCTTCGTCTGGATATTGATTGCCGATTACGAACACTAAGGCGCTTAGTCTGTGACCTTTTAGGGGGTAAATTGAAAAGTTCTTTTCTCACAGAATTGTTATCTGTCTTTCTTACTTTAGCTGCCCTTCTTGGTTCATCTGCCACAAAGAAATTGTTTTTATTTACATTAATCTGCTAATTCGAATTTATTGCATGAACATATAGTTAGCCAATTATCAAATAAAATGCCAAGATTATGATAAAGCAATAGTTACATTGCTTATGAAAACTGATGTATTATATCGTCCCAATAATCAGTTGTCATTTGAAAGCAACTTTACATGGCTTTCCGTCTACATGCACTAATATGTATACATAAAATTAAATTCTCGCGAAAACGATATGCAGTAAACTTAAAGTATAACCTATAATTTCTACATCATACCTTCAAAATCAGCAGATGTCAATTTGAGGGGCCTAATGTGTATCACTCCTGTTGGTTTTTTTTGTGATAATTTCTCCTGTCCAGCTGAAATACATTAAGAAAACTTGCTAGAGTTTAAATCAAGATCAGAACAGTAGTATATATCTTTCAAAAAAAAAAAACGAAATTAAACAGTTAATGAAGTAGTGTATTAATATAATTTTCAAACAAGGTATGTAAATCTCAAAACAGGAAAATAAGTATATACCCCCAAATAAAAGTTGTAGAATCAAGAACACGGAATATTGGAAATTTATTATACTGCATTTTATTACGTACATAAAACAAGACAGAACTTTCCTTGCCATAATTATGTATTAAGGACCTAACTATTTAATATGTGCACTAATATATTTATTCGTAACATTGACATGAACTGCAACGTCTTCCTCAAAATTTTAAATGCCACTGGAAAAAAGCTCACCAGAAAAATTATACATCAACTTTTAGCTCCAAAAATACAATAAATTATTGGTGTACGGGATGACTATATGGCAACCAAGTTAGAATTATACAGGGTACTATAATACAATAATTGCCTAATTCGGCAGACCAGTGTTGTAAGCAAATGCGATATGCTGATAATGCCCTGTATATCACTTCATATAAAATATGTATATGTTAGGACATGTGTATATGCTGTTCCCTTTTATTTTCATAATAACGTATAAATACATTATAAGATAAATATAAAAATACTAATCTATAATCTTTTAATATTTTGACAATAAATAAATTCGCAATAAAATGTCATTCACGATAAAATGGCTCAAAAAAATATCAATTTAGAATAATTATATACAGGAGATGCCAGAAATAACTTAATCACAAATATCTATGAAATAAGAACTATTTTGTATCTTTTGATTAGTTGCGTAATTGCTCATGCAGACATGCTACTGGAGGCACGGGCACATTTTACTTGTAGAATAGATCTAAAGTTTATACGTTAATTTATACTGCCACTGCACAATGTCCCGTATAATTCACAAACAGAAGTGCCAGAAGTACTTGCATGGGTGCATAAAAATAATGAAATAAAAAACTTTAACATTATTTATATTGAAATTTGACTGGTTAAAAAACAATGTTCTTTTTCTTTTTTATGTTATAGGTATTTAATTGCTGGTTATTTGGATATTCTTCTTATGTTAATTAAACAATGAATTAGGATTTAACAATATTGCAAAGACAAAAAACTTAAAATGTCTGTAAATGATCAGAATTTACCACATTCAATTAGATTATTGTGCCAAAAATATACGTTGTTGCCACAACTAATTTCTTTTGAGATTTATAGTAGATTGAACGTTACTTGGGACGTTCTTTTTTAAAAGACAAATAAAACTAAATATTTACTTACAACTCGTTACCGATGGCAATTTTCTAGGTAGTAGGGTGAATTTTCCGGTCTCTGGGTCGATTTCTAAAGAAGTAAAATTAATATCGAAAAATTAAATATAGTTAATCAGAACTTACTAAAAATTGGATCTTCTTTAGCTTGCGTACTTTTTTTAGTTGAATTCATAATTATTTAAAAGATTTACAGTAAATATAATGTAAAATTTCACACAGTATGCAAAGTATTGTAAAAAAGTTTTAAAAAAGTGTAAAAATTTTAAAAACTTTAACGTTCTTGTGACAGTTGACGTTGACAGTTAAATACAGTATTGCCAATATTGCCATCCAACATGTCTCTGCATCCAAAGAGCAGAGAGAAGTCGGTCACAAGTCACAAGTCACTTTACCATCTCAAAAAGAGTGCGTTCACTGCGTTCAGCGTTCAGAGGACATGATACAACCAGAGAAATTTGTCTCTGGATACAACGGCAGTCGGCAGTGTCAGTATCGGGTCGCATAGATAGGTATTTTCCTTTGCAATGATAGTGTAAACTAATGTAGGTTTTGTCTCTCTTTAACTTGTGATATCTGAATTGATGTCATCTCTGTCAGTGTAGTTCAGTGCTACACTTCGGGTACAAAGGAAAGGACCTAATAACTATGGACCGAGCCTAGAGAGAGAGGTGATGAGGACGAGACCTCGAGAGAGACGCCGATAAATGATCAGCTGATTGTGGCCTGTGTTGTGCTGTGGCCTGTGGGTTGAAAACGAGCGCGTGTGCTGTGTTGTGGTGCTGTGTGTTTGTCGGCTACGGTTTTGCGCATTATCAAGTTTTTTACGCGTTTTAACTATAATAAGTGAATTTTCTGTAAAAGAGGACATGGTTATGTCTTGCTGTGCTTATGGGTGTTACACTAAGTTTGAAAACGGTAACGGAGTTTCATTTCACACGTAAGTTTCTTGAATAAAGAATAAATAACCTATTTTTGTCCTGTAATTGTATACGTAATTAATCGAATATCGAATTTCTAGCTTAATATTATATTAATAATACGTCATTTCATGTTATAGGTTTCCTAAGAATGATGAACGGCGGAAAAAATGGGTAACAGCTCTCAAAAGAAAAAACTTTTCTCCAACTGGGAGTTCAAGGTTATGTAGCAAACATTTTAAAACTACAGATTATGTAATTAATTTTGGACAAAAAAAGTTGAGAAGTAATGCAGTGCCATCAATTTTTGACTTCCCAGAACATATGCAAAAGGTGGAATGTCCAAGTCGAAGTCCTCTGAAAAGAATAAAATTGCTGAAAACTGATGATTGTGTAACATCTTCCCCAACACAGGAAGTAGACGATTCTACGCAGGTTATTGGTGGCCAAACAGAGGGTTCAACTAGTACGCCTGAGAATACACCTTCAATGGGAACTTCCAACGTGAATCATGAATCGTAGGTAGGTTTCACAAATTAAGTGGGTATAAGGTACCTACCTTAATTGTACTTTAGATATCTATTTGAAAAATGAAAAGCGAATATCTGATCGTTGTTACTCGGTAGTAGAGGTAGGATCGATTTCTGTATTTTAATGTTTGCTATGTTTACTCTCTGATTAACAAACTTTTTTACGACTGCAGTAGCAGAGGTCTTTAACGAATACTACACAAAAGACATGACGTTTTTAAGGTTTATAAGTAGCTCTATTGCATTTATGCATGTCGCGGGGTGTCCAATAATAATAATATGCATGGCTTTAGTTTGAGTTTTAATTGGGTGTATTTGTTTTTATATACAAACGACAATACATTTAATTTTTTTTGTTTTTTTCTACTGCGAAGAGAAGTAATTCACAATCGGCAGCCTAATTTTTTTCAAAAGAACCACATTGAACAACTTCATTTTCTGTTCATAGGAATGTGTACCAGTAAGTATCCAGCAAATTCTCCTAAAGCAGGTGAAAGTTTCAAGTCAAAGAAAATATGCTGAAGAGCTACGAACATTCGCACTTACACTCAATTTCTATTCAAACTCGGCTTATAAATATATTAAAAAAACCTTTGGTAACTGTCTACCTCATCCTAAAACATTACAGAAGTGGTATCTTTCTGTAGATGGTTTGCCTGGGTACACTGCATAAACTACGGTTTTCCCAACATGGATAGCGACTCCCTGCCAGTTGCTAAGGTTGCCATTGTTTTCTAACTTGTTGGAGTAAATAGTCGTTGGAAGTTGATTAGAAATGCTCTTGGGGAATGGGAATGTTTTTCGAATGAGCGAAATGAACTTATCAAACGGTCTCATTTCACTTCACTGGTCGAAATTCTGGAATACATGGTTTGCATGACGTAACGAAAATTAGACGCCGTCATCTTAATTAGAAAAAAGAGATTATGAAAGCAAACCTTGCAGTACAAACATTTAGTGATAGTGTCGCGGATGCATTAGAATTTTGTAGCGAAGATCTGAAGCTGAAACAATTTGAGGGTGTCTCTGCTACAGCAGAATAATTTGTTTGATGCTATGAACACGCTTAAGTACAAAAACATTCAAAAAGGCACTTTCTCAGACTAATAAAGGGGCCATTTTTAATTTGTTTAAAAAATCCAAAAGGTACATTTTAAACTTGAAAGATAGTCAGGGGAGGAGTTTGGTGCTTTCGAAACGGAAGACAGGATTTTTAGGAATCTTGGTGAATAATAATAATAATAATAATAAATTTATTGATGCCAATAACCAGTGGTTTTACATAAGTCAAAAGAACAATCATTGTAAACTACATCACACTATATAACGAAAAACTAACAATAATAAAAACACTGAAAATTATATTAATATGAAACGTCAGATAAAAACTCGTCAAATGAATAGTACGCTTCATTCAGCAGAATTTGTTTAATTCTAATACGAAAGTTTTTCTCTGGCAACAGCTTGATCTTTGGCGATAAATTATTAAAAAATTTTGGACCATAATAATTTATTCCATTCTGGCTTTTAACAAGTCGAGTGTAATCCAAACAAACCTGATCTCTGTGCCTTGTATTATGTTCATGTATTGTATGAATATGGCTAGCATCGAGGGCCTTGTGGAATCTCGTATGAATACAAAAAATAACTTGAGTACTTACTGACCTACAAACTTAGCCAGGATCATTTGGAGATGTTTTTTTCCTCAGTAAGGTCCATGGGTGGCTTCACAAATAATCCAACAGCTCAACAATTCGAATCGGCTTATAAAAAAATTTTGGTTCACGTTGAACTCAGCAGTCCTGAATCAGCTAATTGCTTGGCCCAGGACGAGACTAGCATTTTAAAAATTACCAGTGCTAGCAGATCAAATAACTCCTATTTGACTTTGATTCTGAGAATAATGTTAATGAAGGGTACGACAATTTTTTTTTTTTTTTTTGATAACCAGATTTGAATCTAGATTTTAAAAACAACATAATCGAATATATTGTGGGGTTTGTTGTTAAAAAGCATATCAACAGTTTGAATTGTAATTGCTGCACCAGCGCCTTAACTGACTTAAATTCCTTTAGTTTTCTCTTAAACAGAAAAAATAGGGGTGGCCTTCAAAAACCCTCACCTAACGTCAAGATTTGCCGAATTGCAGAAAAAGTTTTTCGTGGTTCTCCTGGTTTTTCTGCAGAAAATATACTTCAAAAATTATATTAGCGACTACTATAGGTGCATAAATTTTTCAAATCTTTTTCACGTTTTATCCGATCATATACTTGATCAAGATCCAGTCAACAATCATTTGATCCAATTAAATACACCACATGTAATTACGACCCCCTTTATCCCAGAAGGCTGAGCCTTGTGCGGGAGGGGGCTACACATTTAAAGACAAGGGACACACATCTAATATCCATATATAATGGAAAAATCCCTCTCACAGTATTTTCCATTGCCACGACCGGGATTCGAACCCGGGACTTTTGGGTGAGAGGCAGGTACTCTACCATCACGACCATCAGTCATATTGGTTTATTAATTTACTTTAATACTCGTTTGCGACATGAAAACGCTTGAAGAAATGGAAATTCGAATTAGACGTGTAAACTAAATTAATTCATTTTAAACATCAGTGACTTTATTAAGTTTATGAAATAATTACTTTATCCACACCCGTATACATATTTCCTACTATATTTATACAGGGTTGTCCGTAAATAAAGGGCCATACAGCAATTGCGAATAAGGCATTTGCACGTGACGTCATAACTAACCTTAAAAATATACATTTTCTAAAATTTTCGAATATTACAACAATTTTTATCAAAATTTCTGCTTGGTTCCTGTACTATCAGCTGAAATCTTGCTGAGAGTGCCATTATTAATAAAGTTTTAATTGACTTAATCTGTTAATCTAATAAAATAAGATGCCTTTTGTTGGTTGGAATTCCAACCTACAATTAGCAGTCTAATTTTAATAATCTACAATATTGAAACTATAAATCTACTGTCTGAGAGAGTTTTTAAATGTTATAATGGGTCCAAGCTAAAATTATAAATATTAAAATTAATATTGAAAATAAATTTGTAAAAACTAAAAATTTAAGGTTATGCTAGTCATATGATGCACACAATCCATTTCTGACATTAAAAAATTGCGATTTAGCTAAACTTACCTCGGTCCAAAAGTTGAAATTAATAGAGATACAGGGTCTTAAAGTCAATATTATATTTTTAATTCTTGCTCATAACTTTTGAGGTTTTTCTAATATTATTATGAAAACATGCTACATGAGCAATATTTATTATATAAATACACGCTTAACTTTTTTACCCGTAATGTTTTCGCATTTTTTAATTAAAAAATCCCAAACCCAAACCTGCCGGCAAAAAAGAATACTTGTCATTAGCCTTAAAAATTTACCGTTTTCGAGAAAATCGCATTTTAACAATCGATCACATAATTCATTATAAGAAAAATTGACGTAGTAGGTGCCGATGCCAAAATGCGTAAGTTTCATATTATGGTAAATTGTCCCGAAGTGGATTTTTCTGTTGGGCAATAAAACTAAATTATTTTTTTTTTCCTAATTATTATTATTAAACATATTTCTCGGAAAAATGGTTGCCATTAAATTTGAATTCAAATATTTATGTAATTGTTTTATTTTGTTCCTTACCCTTCTTTAAGTACCTACATATTAATGCATAAATATCTGAGATGCACCTATTTTTATGCTTCACCGATAAATTGTACGTATTATAATCAAAACCTCTAATCACAAATTACTACAACGTGCTAAAATATATTTATAAAGAATCTCTGCAAAATGTTCCCATCCCATCCAAGTCGTCCCAAATCTTACTATTTTTGTTCGACTCACTCAATTTATATCTCTCCTTACATCAAAAACTGAATACTTGGTTTATTAATAACAATTTATATTTTAATGCACAAAAAACCCACTCGCTTATATTTCACAGTCGTCAAAAAGTAATAAGAAATTTGGATTTAAATATTGACAATACTCCCGTAAATAATGAGGTACAAGTAAAATTTTTGGGAATTGAATTTGATAATAATTTAACGTGGAAGAGCCATTGCTCAAATCTCTGTAATAAATTAAACTCAATTTGTTATTTGTTTCGAAATCTACAGAATGTGCTTACAACACAGCAACTTTTAAACTTATATTATGCTCAGGTTGGCAGTAGATTAACATATGGCATTTGTTTCTGGGGCGAATCAGTCAAGTTCTCTGATGTGTTTATATGTCAAAAAAAGATCTTAAGAGTAATTGCCAATGCACCTAGTACATTTTCCTGTAGATATATTTTTAAAATGTATAGTATTTTAACCTTGCCTGGCCTTTTTATATTTGAATTGTGCATTTATATTTTTAAAAATAAAGCCAAATTTGCTACTAATAATGAAATTCACCAGATCAATACAAGACAAAAAAATGATTTTTATGTTCCATTCATGAGATTAAATCTTACCAAAAATTCACCAAATTGTTTAGGTCTTAAAATATTTAATAAACTTCCAAATAATATAAAAGAGTGCACAACTTTGGATCTCTTTAAAAAATTACTCAGGTTACGTTTAATAGAAATATGTCCTTACTCTTTAACTGAATATTTTAATTTTTATTCTTCCAAATTTGACTCACTTGTAATTTGTTGAAGTTATAAGTAACACAATTTGATAATTTTATTATGTATGTCTTTTTATTTTTTATTACATGATATTCTATACGTATTATGTATCTTACCTTACTTTTTTAAGTATTTATTTGACTTTTCCTATACAATGTAAAATTGTCATTTGGAATAAATGTGTTTATTATTATTATTATTATTATCTCTCTTCAATGTCGTCCTCACACTGAAGAATGGAAAGTGGTACAAGGCTCCGTCCATACGTTAGTATTATTAAGACTGTGTTAGGTTATGTGAAAATGAAAATAGTTAAAATAAAAAATGTAGTCGAATTGAAATTTTAAATAACCACCAAACCACCAACCAAATAAGCACAAACCTGTGTCCAGAGGAGATAATAACAATAACTTGGGAGGTTACCGAATACACCTGTAGGACGTTTAATTTGACAAGTTTTTATGCAATCTGAAAAAAAGAATGTAAAATAGAGCGATATGGTAATTCTTTCCAAAATATAATAGGTAAAATCGACACTTCGTATCAGATTAGGTATACTTAATGAATTTTTCCAGATGCTTAATTTAATAAGCGTTATGTCAAAAGAACTAATATACCAACCACCATTTTTTGCATTTAAATTATATAAATATATAATTATGTACTTAGTGATGTTTAAACAGGAGAGAAAATAAGCAATAGTAATTGAAAAAAGTTTATTATATAATATTATATAAACATCACAAAACCAAAGCAGTTTATAATCACAATTATTTGAGAATGTTAAAATTAATAAATTACATAAACAATTAAACATAAACAATAAAGCATTAAAAAAAAGCATTATCTTACAATAATGTTATTGTCTCGCATTACAGTATCTTTCGGATTCCAAACTAAGCACAGATACAATACAAATACAAATCAAACCAATACAAACTAAAATTTCAGGAACTTACAAGCTAGTACGGCAGGAATTATATTTCGTATACTAAAACTATAAATAAAAACAGTACGATTTTCATAAAAATTAAGATAGCTGGACTCAGTGTCTGCTTCCTCCTTCTGTACGGTGACATTTCTTTATATTTCTGAAAAAAACAAAACGCTTATTAAAAAATTTATTTCGCAATGTTCTTATCAAGTTTTAAATCATTTGCAGCAAATATACCTTGTGAATTATTATTTTTGTAAAGTTATTCATTGCTTATTTTGGATTATACTCAATAAAAATATAAAGAAAAGAATAACGGAAAGATTAAAAGTGTACTTTTAGTTGCTGAATTTGGGAATTTACCCAAAAAAACTACTTTAATTTAATATAATTAATATCAAAACAATGTTGGATACTAAAAATAAATAGATACATAGAAATAGCTATAGATAGTATAGCTATAATATATGCGTAAAGTGTGCAATAGTAACTACTGGCGCTACATTAATTTATTGGTAATGATTCTGTACGGTTGCCAGTTGCATTATTAAGATTAATCAGTAATTTGAAATTATTTTACCTTGTACACAAATGTTTTTATCAGGAGATGCCGCTGGTTTTTACCTAATTTTATTATCCTTTTTAAAAACTGCTACGAGTGATTGAAATTATGATGAGCTGATGAGCAACTTAATGTTTGTTTGTGTTAATGTTTATTAATTAATCATCTTGTACGTTACCAAAAGCAACCCTCTAAAATCTAAGAAATCTAAATCTGTTAAGAGTGAAAGATGTTCAACATGAAACGCACATAATAAAGGGTTTTGTTATCTACAAAAATACGAGTACATAAACTGAAACTATTTAAGAAGGTCTAATACTGTTTCATAAGATATATACTTTAAACTAATGACGAAAATTATACTCTTTGCAGTTATTTGCAATTATCTTAATTTTCTTTCAAATAATTTTGTTTGTGACGTAATGTTCTGTTGTTTCATATCTGATTAAAGAAATATGACAAACAGACAGACAGATATTTTAGTTATTCAGCATTTAATGGCGCACTGATGTTTTTGTTCTACAGCCGATATGTGCAATTTTAGAAATCTTCTGGCAAATGCTATATAAACTTCTGCGAAGAGTTTAATAATCCATAATTCAGTTGTAAATTTCACTTCATTCAAGTTTTTTGTTGTGATAAATTGAGTTTTAATTTGGGTATCGTGCATGTTTATATCATTAATGAACTGTTGTTAGTGGAGAATGCCATCAGATTGCCACTTCAGCTAGCTGTTCCCCTGCAATAATTCAAATATTGGAATAGGTGGGTTTTAATTTTCTTATATCTGTTGCTTGTTACGCTATATATTGAGATATTTATTGCTAATTATTGTGCTTTGTTAGACATACGTATTTCATATTAAATGATTAAAATGAAGAAACCAATTCAAGTACACTCTTCATCTTTTGTCTTGTTTAAAATTAATATTCTTTTTATTTTTAGACCTGGTATAATTCCTAATAATAAGCAATATTTTCCCAAAATAAAATAACTTCAAAGGTCTGCTATTATGTACTTCATAAATCTCTGGATTTTTATAATTTGCTACTTGTTTTATTCATTATTAAGATCAACCCACTGTGGTGCAGCCGACATAGTTACCCACAGTCAGACATTTTGATTGAAGAAGTTCTCTAAAACGATACTCCATCAGTGTTAGTTTGAAAGCAAGGACTGCAAATCTCTTCGGGACCATTTTTTGATTAAAATAGATATTCCTTAGTGTTTTACCTATATACTCATTCTTTTTTTTAAACAATAAACTTTTAACATACACTTATAATTAGGGTGAGATGTAGAGATGTAATTTATATGAAATAATTTTTCATTAATGTTTCGCTTGAATCAAATTATCCAACAGACGCATTTATGTCAGCTGACGCATTAAAGTTATTCTGTTTTATGAAGATTAATCTATATGATTGTTATTTATAAACTACACAAAATTTAGTTCTACATTAGGTAGCAAACCACAATAGTATCTACTTTACGATCTCTACTTATGTACTCAACAGGAAGGTAGTAAAAGGTAGTAAGTGTAAGGAAAATGGAAAATATGATAATATAAAATGAATATTAGAAAATTATTTTTAGAGAAAAAATGAAATCCATGAACTTCGAGAAAAGATTGTGTACAAATTAGTTTTAAACTTATTTTAGTAAAATAGGCATGAATAGAAATTCAGCAGTTAATGCTATATAGAATTAGTCTACAAAACGTATCTATTTTTGTTTATATATATATATAGAAATAGTAAAATCCATTGGGTATATAAAATAATACATTTTTCATTTATATTACCATCAATCGATTCCAGTGAAAAATTTCATTTTCTTTTTATTTTAGGTTTACAACGATGTCACTAGCAATAGAAATCGTCAACCGATAACATTACAGAACAACTCTCAATTATGGTTGGGAATGTTATATATTCTATTACGTACCCACATTGAAATCAATAAAGAAAACTACTAATGCAGGTGGGTTCATTTGAAAAAATGGTATTAACATAATTATTTTTAATTTTTTATATTTTTTTATGAAAATATAAAACTTTTTAACGGTTAAATCTTTGCTTCAAAAAATTCATTATGTCCATTTCTGTCCTTGATGACTGGACTATTTTTTAAACTTGTAATATATGTAACAAAAAAGTTTAGACCTCTAACGTAAATAAATATCGACTAGTTTCCAGTGGCGGCTGGTGAATTTTCGACTTGGGACCTCTACCAAATTATAAGAGGTTTTGTTTAGGAAAAAAAATTGAAAAACAATTGTCGAAAAAAATTTCCGAAAATCCTGGGCCTCACCTGGAAAGTCCAGAAATATTATATATTTGAATTTTTTTTAAACATTAGAATAATCTTCGATACAGTCTAAGACAAGGTTTTTTTCTTTTAAAAAAATATTTATTTTTGGAAAAGTTACCAGCATTTAAAATTTTTAATGGCTTGGATCATAGTTTCAAATAATTTTAAATGCTCGTAACTTTTCCAATAGTCAATATTTCTTCAAGAGCAAAAAAACCTTGTCTTAGATTATGTCGAAGATTATTCTAATATTAAAAAAAAAATCAAATATATAAAATTTCTGGACTCTCCAGGTGAGGCTCAGGATTTTCGTAATTTTTTTTCGCAATTTCTTTTTCATTTTCTTTTCCCGCCAATGTTCTCATTTTGATCCCAAATAAAACCGCTTATAATTTGGAAGAAGTCCCATGTGTCTCTAAATAGAAAAAATCGAACATCGAAAATCCAAAGTATTAATAAACTATTATTGTTATTATTATTCACCAGCCGTCACTGCTACTTTCAAATTCTTGTCTACATTTAAAACACATAAGTCTAATTCTTTTAAATCTTTAAATCCATTTTAAATCAGAAACATTATTCACTCCCATAATATGTAAAAAACATATATTTTAGTAATAATAATTATAATAATTGGGCATTTAAAAAATCTTTTCCTCTTATATCGAAGTGACAATATAAAACATTGTATCATAATATACGCCTTTGCATAACACATATTTCATTCTGTTGCAATTGAAGTCAAAGAAGACATTGCCAGTAACCAATTTTGCACTTGCATGATGTATATGATATGATGACCATAATGCCTTGTATACCCTTTTATTTTAGTGGAAATTTCAATATCTAATAATTATTGCAGAGTAATACATTTAGTATTCAGTATTTTGCAGATATTTTCATACGAAGCAACTCAAAAACTCACAAGAGTTTTTGACAGCATCATTTTAATTATGATTCTATATTAAATTGCCTCTCTGTTTCTCTATCATGAATAACAACTACTCCAGGACGAAATAACCGATAAAAATGAGAGTTATAAGACATTTTTTATATATTGTTTTTTTCCTCGTATTATTACGACATTTTGATATTTTGTATTTTTGAAATATCTAGTTAATTATTAGATTCGGATAGGCAATATAGAACTTTGTTGCTACGAAACTGTAATGAATGAACCTGATTTATAAGTAAATGAACTTTATATAGAATTCGTATTATTAAATTTTATGTTGATTTAAAATAAAATTGTTATTGGAGAATAAAAGGGAGAAAGAGATAATATGTGGTACAATTATTTAAAATTATAATTATGAAATTAAAGAATGAAATGAGGTGGGCTCTACCTGGTTTCATGGTCATCATCATAATTTTTTATAAATGTAAATGTAATATTATTTGGATTTCACTATTTATAAATACCCTTGTTAAAATACCTACTAAATGAGCTAGGGTTAATTTGCATAGTTATACTACAAGTTATTTTACCAATTTATACTATCTATTTCAGCATTCATATATAATCAAATATACGGGCACTGTTAGTCTTTATAGATACTGATTGTGTTTTCTACCTAACATAGTTTTTTTGAAAATTTCATGAACATAAGCATGGACAGTCTGTGTCTTGGTGTCTTGCATGCATATTTCGACTTCTATTTCTACAAACAGGTACATACGCTGTCGAAATTCGATGTGTTACGGTCTCCTTATTTAAGGTGGCAGTTTTGCTTTTTTCTCTTTCGGGTCGTGCTGAAGGATTTACACCTAAAAATAATAAGAAGAACATTATTATAAAGATTAAATGCATCTTCGAAATTACTTGTTTTTCCTCAAATTTTAATTCATCCAGACATGAGGTTAATAATTTTTTGTCTGTATGATGTGTAGTATCCTTATGTAAAATAAAATATGAAGCAAAATGTTAGGTAAACTTCAATATGTTAAGGTAATTGCAAATAAGATAGATTTAAATAAAATCCAAGTCTTGACTATAGAAAAACCATAATATAATATAAATTGTACCTCTACTTCCTTCTCTTTTCTGTGTTGTTTTCTTTTTCAACTCGTCGCCTCGATGTCTTGTTCTCTCTCTTGTAGATTTATCTGCTGTACTTCTTATTGCAGATACGGCTGTTTTATGACGAATCTCTGGTAAACTACCTAATATCCTGTGAAAGTATTTGCATAAATAATAAATTGACAAATTTATTTAATCAAAATTGTTCTCGACTTAATGAGCAACACCTATGAACAATTCTAATTTAAAATATTATTGGTTCTATAAATTTAAATTTTTAATTTTCTTGTATTCTATTTTAATCATAGCAGGAGGAATATTAATTTCTTTTAATTATACAACAATATATGATTGCTTCAAATGAAAAATTTTAATTTTCCTATAAAATTTTAGTTTTAATTGTTTCAACGTTTTTAAAATTTAAACCTCATCTTACCTCTCATCTGTTTTGCTGCTAACCTCCTCTTTTTTTCTTGTTGTTGTACTACCTGACACTTTCTTGAGCTCCAAACCATTAGTCACAGTCAATTGCATTGCTTTAGTTTTCTTTATTAGCCTAGGCTTCCTAACTGGTACCTCAATATTTGTGGCCAAGTCTTCAGAAGATGAACCGTGTGACTGAAGAAGAGCTTCCCTACTGCTTGCTCTTTGCAACCGTCTAGCTTTTGTATTAGCTTTTACTGTGCTTAAATCAGTTTTCTCAGGTTTTTTCTTCTGACGCTCAGGTGCACTCTTTACTGGTGCTGGTTTTCTTTCCACAGAGGATGATGCTGTTCTTCTGCGGCTCAAACTTTCGACAGAGGAAGTAGATGAGGTGTGTTTCAACTTCGTTTTTGTGTAGGGTGGTTTAAATTTGGCTGATTGTGTTTGCTGCCTCCAAGACTTTGTCTCAGATATTGTATCCAGCTGCTCAGTTCTAGTATTCTTCTTCGTTTCCTCATCATCTGTGCTAAATTTATTATGACTGTCTTCATCTGTATAACCATTGACAGCTTGTAGAATTTGATCAGCCGCTTTTGTTAACTCATCCAATATGCTACTATCAAATTCTCTGCTATACTTGCCTTTAGGCTCTTTGAGATTTTCATATATTGGTCCGTTATCTTCCTTGGTAGTATCCGGAGACTTTTGTCTCGGTTTACTTACCTTAACGTTAATCTTTGCCTTTCTTGTGGGTGAAGGAGATATTTTGTAATGCTGAAGAAGATCTGGTTGATCCGACAATTTATTTTCTTTTCTTATCACAGCCTGCGAAATTTTCTTGCTTGGTTTAGGCGACAAATTAACACCAAAGTAAGTCATTTCCGACTTCTTTGGTTGTCTTAAAACAATACTGTCATTTATATGTTTATTTTGCAGTTTTTTATCGAGATTATTCTTAAATTCTTTATTAGGTGAATGTCTACCATTAGGAACTGGTGGTGTTGGGTTCGGTTTTTCTGTATATTCAAAAGTGTTGGTATTTCTACCAACTAGCGATGGACTAGAAAGTTTTTCAGTAGTCACAGCCGATTTTAAGTCTGGCCTGTTTATCGCCGAAATTGTTTTTCTTAGGACTATAGGGGAAAACTTGCTTCGGCTCGAGTTAACAAATTTTGAGGGCTTATTTCTACTTGTTTCTGCATTTGTGGAATTCTCATTTATGTTGAGTCTTTCCGTAGTGTCTGAAAGAACATAAAATAATATGAGATAAACATTTTTATAGAATTTTCACTTGAATTTAGTCAATTGTAAAATAAAATAAATCATTTATTTTCATTTTCTGTAAGTTAGTCGGAGGCAAATTTAAGAATTATATTCATTGGATCTATAAATTGGAAATCACCGATCAATTAATTAATAAACCTCTTTGAAAATCTATCTTCACTGATATTTACGTTTATGTGCGTTGCTAATTGTATATTGTTAAAATTTTTTTGAATATAATGTTTTATAATAATGAAAAGTTGAGTGAATATCGAGGTAAACATGTTACCTAAAAATGTGACTAATTGCATGAAACACTCGATAAAAATATTCTAAAAGGACTTTTCCGTATTAAAAGAATAGCATTAGAAATGAAACTGTTTAAGCATTAAACCTTTAGTAAACAAGTATATATAGTAGCACAACAAAATTAAAAAACAAAACAACAAACAGTAAGCATACGATGTCTGATTGGTACCTTTTTCTAATTTTGTATTAAATTTGAGATCATATCTCGATGTGGCCTCCTTGATGTTCGTCCTGCTAAAGTTTTCATTGATATTCTTGTAGGCTCTCATTTTACTCCAGCTGCCAGATACAACACTACTATTATCGTCTTCGATTCTATTAATGTCCCTTTCAGTGATTTTCGACATTAATAGTTGCACCTCTTTATCTGCATCACTGTCGCTCTGAACATCTTCGTACAGCTTTTTAAGTGCTTCGAGTTGTTGGGGAATTTTGTTGTCTGTTTTGTCACTATAACCAGTCTTATCGTCTGTGAATTTTTTGGTTTGATTTTTGTCTTTTATCGTGTTAAGTATTAACGAGGTAGACTTGAAGCTGTGGTTCTGAGATCGTTGATATTTGGCATAAGTAAAGCAATTATTAGGCTTGCTAGACGGCGAGGGGGAGAGATCAATGGTTATTTTAGTTGTGGTCATTGTATTGTTAGTATCTTGTGTGGTAGTCATCTTGGAGCAAACTGTATGGTTTGTTGCTGAGTCCTCCCTTCCTATTCTCACTACTAGTCCTTTGTTCAATAACTGTTTTGAGTCTGGAATGCATTTTCAGTAAATATAGGCGCAAAACTAGGGTTAATCTACGCATACTCAACAATCTACTGAAGATAATTACATGCACAAAAAGAGAAAAAGGTACTACAGGTGGCATATATAAGTACATAAGATTATAGTGCTACTATACAATTTTACGATATGTACATATTACATTTTTATTACATTGTTTTCTAATTTCTACTTTTAAATACGTTACCAATTCTTGTATTGTAAATGATAATGCAGACTGTAGTCTTATCTCTGATACACGATATACTTACCTTGATTCATTGTTGTGTTATTTTTTCTAACATTGTTAATTTAAGATTTACTTAACGATTGAAGGGAAATTATTAGAAACCATTTTTATACGTATTTTACATAATATGAATTCAAATAATCTCTTAAATTATAATAGCAATTAAGTGCAATTCATTATTTAAAAAGAATATTACTTTATACTTTTGTCAAAGACGTAGCGGATGAATATTATTAAACATTAAATAGAAAATTATTAAGTGTATTTATATTATTATTGGCAAATTCGTTAGATAGTTTGGAATAGTTGACTTTAACTCCAATTTTTGACTCATAATTTATATATAGATTTTTTTTTAGTAACTCAGACTTTAAAGAACGAACAAGTTAATTTAAGCGAAATATAGTTGTAGTATTTTTACCCTCTTTGGTTCTGGGCTCACAATTAAACAGACGAGTTATTCGGCAATAATTTATTGTCTTTCAAATTCTGACGAGTAAAAAACCAACATGCAAAATCTGATGTATGTCCTTTTTTAAAAAATACCTCGCATTTCACCATCCTTAATTAACCGTTCAGGATCTACATGACAACTGCTCATAGGATATAATATGCGATATATTATACAAGGTGGCGCAAAATGAAGTCCCCTATCAGAAGTCGCTATAATTTTGTTTTTAGTTGACATACGTCAGATATGTGTTGTCAATTGAAAAATAGATACATGAGAAATTCATCATGAATATTAATATACGCCTAGAGAACGTGCGGAAATTGCAAAAAATTTTTACCAAAAAAGTTCGTCGATTATCTTAGCTGCTCAGTGATGTGGCATATCCGCCGAGATCTTCAGATTTGACGGTGCTTGACTTCTTTCTCTGGGACAATCTCAAAGATCGAGTTTTTATGAATAAACTTGAAACTTTGGAAGCATTAAAAGCTAACATACGAGAGGAAATCGTCAACATACCACCTGAAATGTTGGAGAAAGTAATGAAAAGGCCTTAAAAAGGGCTCACTATTGTGTCAATGCTAGGGGTGGTCATTTGGCTGATATTATTTTTAGCATGTAACATAACAAATTTCCAAGATATAAGTAAATATTTATGATTCACATAATGAGAATTTCTTGAATAACCTAAATATTATAAGCAAACCATATCGGGCACTTCATTTTGCGCCACCTTGTATAAGTAAGATCTTGTATAACTGTTATATATTTATGATCTGGTGTTATTCTTTTAATATGTATGCCAATGAATGCCAATTGAAGGAAACAGATATGTCAAAAATTAATTTTAAAAATATTGAATGTGGTTACATTTTTTTGAAAGATCACTTTTGAAGTGTCATATTTGTGAAACACGTTGAACTTAAGTAGCACTACCAATGTACAATCTCATGTGTTGTCACTATGTGATGCTCCAAGTACAAAAGTATATAGAATAATATAGAATATCGATAAGACCAGATTAAAATAGATTGCTATACCTATAAGCTATCTAATTTATTTTTTATTTCTTTAAACACTGCGTTATTTTTTGAGGAAAGCAACACAAAAACATAGTATATTGCACTACTATATACCTAGTGTTTAAATTAAACCAGTTGAAGGTTTTTCTATGTAAAAACTGTTCAACTTTTATATGTCATTTGACCACTGACAGAATACAAGCGTGCTAGAAGGAAATGCAATGTAGTCCTGCACTGGCGTCAAAGGATCAATTTGAAACTCAGCTATAGATTTTTTAGATATTTATCTTCCGTTTTTCACTTAATGGGTTCGATTGCGCATTCACTAAAAGACCGCTCATTAACTGGGCGAACAATAATACTAAAGCAAACAGAAACTGAATATTAAATATACCTACTGGGTTAGTATGAGAAAATAAAAAATTAGGAGCTACTACTACGAGTCTACAGTGTTAAATTTGTCTACTCTAAACATACAAAACATGCCAAATATTGTTTTAAAGATTCACACCTTTTGTTGAATTCTCCGCTCTAGGCCATGTAGGATGTCTGTCCTTATCATAAAAACCTTCATTTTCCACCACAGTGGCCTCACCTTCTCCAAAATTGACTTTCGTTGAATATCCCTTACTTTCGACACTTTGATTGTCTTCTACTGTCTTAATTTTATCCGCCACTGACCACGAGGACCTTCTATTGTCTTTAACGATTGGCATAACTCGTATACTTGAAAAACTATCAGAGTATCTATTCTCACTGTCACTCATATAATCAGATTTTTTGGTTGGTCTCAGATTTTTTAGAAGTTTTTGGAATTCCGGTTGATCTGTGTCGTCGCTGTTATTATTATCGCTAGTTTTGGGTTTATCATAATAATTATGAACTGTTACAGTTGACTTCCAAATTGGGGTTCCTTCTACATGTCTGAGTCTCACTCCCCAATTTTTATTTTCATCATCGGAGTTTGTGTCTGAGAATGGCACTGTTTCTCCAAGATGATATGGTTTAGGTTTTATAGGTTTATTTTTTAATATCCCTTTAATATTATCATTTTCAGTTAGTTCTCTTTTTTCTTCTTCTATGACTTCGTTATTAATATTATTGTTAGTGTTTACTGTTACTAGGCCAAAGGCTGAAGGTACTCTAGGTACGTTTTCATATATGGAGGTGAAGTTGCTGTTTTTATTCTCTGACAACTCATCTGCAATACCAAACATTGTCTTCTCGTATGAGCTGTCTCCAAAATGTAACACAGGTAAGCCATTTTTGTTAAAATCCTCGGTTATAAGCCCTGATGTCCTCCGACGTCTCCTAAAGTTTTGTGTAGGAGGTGGTTTTTCATCTGTAGCAACTATATTTACCTTACCTGAATCTGCCGCAAAATGCACCTCGGTTTTGCAAAACTCTACTTTTTTCGTTTTTCTACTAGAGTTCATATCATCATCTTCCTGTTTTATAATGTGATCGTTTAAAGCCAGGCTGGTTCTTCGAAATTTGTTTTCATTCGTGGTCTTTGTTACATACTTAGATTCGTCTACTGCTATCGAATGTCTTTTTATGTCCTTTTCTGGCTCATCATTCCAAGAGAGATCGACAACATTATTATTTTTTACTATGGGGATCGTGATTGTAGTGGATTCTGTTTTGGTATTTGACCAGTCATTTGCTTTATAACCAGAGAATTTGCTCCAAGACTCTGATAGCTCCTCATGTGATGCTTTGTTATATAATGGATTTTTGTCATCTGGATATGTGTTAGTCATTTTCTTTACCTAAAAATTAAATATATATTACATCATGCTTTCTTAGAGTTAGTATTAATTTATATAGTCTTTATGAATGTTCTCCAGTTTATAATGGCGTTCGTAAATTTATACGGAGATTTATGAAATATTATCATATTTTGAAATTGGTCAGTTCACATGAGAATCAAGTTGCAAAACAGGGAAAGTTTTATTGTGGAGTTATTAATTTATATTTCTCTGTTCTTGTGTTTCATTACATTTGATGGATTGTTCAACAAGTAAGTATAGAATGTACATAACACAAGTGGCCAAGACCTTAATATTGTAAAATTAGGAGAATAGAAACAATATTAGTGTGCCCAGACTGAAAGGAGGATTAAGAAAATTGGTAAATTTTTTATGTAAAAAAAATTCAAATCAAGCTTAATTATGCTTGGGAAAATATAGAAATATCTTTAAATATAGTCAGACTTCTTTTCGGACATGTCTTCTTTTTTAAGGTATACATTTTAATTTATTATGAAAATCCTGATAATAATAGACAATGGTACTATAATCTTGTGCAATGTCAAAACATATTTGATAAAATAGTAAATGTCTACCTCCCGCATATAGATTTTTAGTTCAAATTTCTACGTTTGATTAAAATTGTTTATTATTAATTCCTTGCATACCATGACTATATTTATTGTTTAATTATACCTATACAGGGTGTTCCAGTTTTTTGTAGCAGGACTTTAACAATCGATAGCCATTTGAAAATTATTAAAAAAAGTTCATATAAACATAGGTTGAGAAATGCTTAGTTTTCGAGATACAGGGTGTTAAAGTTGGAAAATAAATATGGATTTATATTTATATTTCCAGAATGCTAAGAAGTATCGAATCCAAACTCACCAATTCTTTACATACAATTTAGAGGCCTATTTTAGAATAACGACCTACTACTTTACTTAACCATGGGCGTAGATATATGGATTTACTAAGGCTCTTTTTTACAAAAAAGTAGTAAGCTACTGATATTTTCCCATGTTTCCAGTTTAATTCAATAAAGCAAGAAAACACAAAAATTTAGTGTCTCTTGGCACTTTTTGATATGACAAGCCGTTGTTCAGAAAATTTTATTTTAATCTTTTGATGCACGCCTCTGGACGAATTTTAGACAAACTTGAAGTCGCTCAGAATTTCACCAAATTTGATGGTGCGAAAAGTCTCTTAAAAAGAAAAGAAAAGAAAAATTCGTCCAGATGCGTGCATCAAAAGATTAAATGTAAATTTTCTGAACAACAAGCTTGTCATATCAAAAAGTGCCAAGAGACATTAAATTTTTGTTTTTTCTTGCTTTATTGAAATAAACTGGAAACATGGGAAAATATCAGTGGCGTACTACTTTTTTGTAAAAAAGAGCCTTAGTAAATCCATATATCTACGCCCATGGTTAAGTAAAGTAGTAGTTTGTTATTCTAAAATAGGCCTCTAAATTGTATGTAAAGAATTGGTAAGTTTGGATTCGATACTTCTTAGCATTCTGGAAATATAAATATAAATCCATATTTATTTTCAAACTTTAACACCCTATATCTCGAAAACTAAGCATTTCTCAACCTATGTTTATATGAACTTTTTTTAATAATTTTCAAATGTCTATCGACTGTTAAAGTCCTGCTACAAAAAACTGGAACAACCTGTATACCTTTTAATAAAACTATTTTTATTGAGTAGTGCTTGTTATAGAAAAAAACTTTAGAGTTAGTAAAACAGTCTCAATAAGTTTTATATACCTAAGAAATAAATAATAAATGAAAAAATGATAGTAGTAATTTTTAAATGAATACCTTTCCAAAATTAATTCCACTGTGCTGCTTGCTATTATCATATCCATTATATTTGTCTCCTAATTCACTGTTATTATCAGAACTATAATGATTGTTTTCCGCATTATAATCAACATTCGTTTTTGTAGCCGTAGGTACCACTACTATTTCACTTGATCTGCATATACCACTATCTGTCGATGACTCCACCAAATTTTTGCCCTTGTGAGATATTGAATTTGTAGATTCCTCTTGATTATGCATCTGTTCAAATCCGTAGGATTTCCGCCTATTGTACCAATCTTCAGTCCTGCAATTTGTGTTGTTATTTACTAGTTTCACTCTGGATTCTAAGCTGCCAGTACCCAAGCCGGGTTTCTTATTAAGTAAAGCCTCCATTCCATACACGTATGACCGGACACGGGACTGGCTGGCAGATTTCTCAATCACAGGCATATCTTTAGAATTATCACTAATTTCTTCTGTAACTATACCATCATCAGGATCATCGTCTTTTCCATCAATTCGATAGATGTCATTCGTAGGTGAACTGGTACGTCTCAGTCGACCCTTTACTTCTTGTATTGATTCGACTGTTACAAAGGAATTTCGTTTTTGTTTTCTTGACGTGACGTCACCTTCAATATCATCTAAGTTATCTGATGTCTTGTCTGAGTGTATGCTACTGGAGCTTGATATTGACTGAAGAATTTGGTCCAAGGCTTCGAGATCCACACTGTTATTTCTTAAAGCAGTATTCAACCTTCTACCTTTTTCGAGATCCTCGCGAATTTTCCTTACACTAACACTATTTTCTGGCAAGTCTAAAGGTTTACTATTAGTAGTTTTATTTTGTTTAGGGAATTGTAAAGATCGGCGTATCTTAGATGTCCTTCTCCAGTTTTGGAGCTGCTCAAGGTCTTCTAGGTCCTCGACACTCTTTGTAGAAGGATCTTTTTCAGGAATTATGTTAATATCATCGCTGCTAGTACTTTTTGTTCGCGATAGATTAGAATGTCCATTTAAGGACTTCGTTTCACTAGAAGAAGCACTTTCGATTTCGTAAATTTCGACACTACCATCACCGCTTTGCCTATCACTTATGGAAGGTTTTGGCGAGCGTTTACCAAACGCCTGCCTCACGGCAGTCTCATGTATTTGGTGACAGAGTCGCGACACACGATGGAGATTGGTTGCTGCTGTGATGTGGGCGTTCCTCAATGGATTGTTCAACTCGCTGGATGTTGCAGAAGTCGTTCTCGGTCTTTGTCGCGATGGTGGACGCCTACTCACGCTTCTGCCTACGGTGGCTTTAGATTTTTGTGAACTCAGGTCCAGTGAGTTAAGCGGGAGCTGGAAAATATAAACGGTTTTACTACACTTATCTGGATAACAAGTGATTTGTTGTGACGTGACCTCTAGTAATTGGGAAATGTAGAGGTAATGTTTTAACTTTGCAAATGAGGGAATATACCTTTTTATTTTTGTTAATACGTCGCTACACATGATGAGCATCACCCCTATAATTGCGTGCGTCCATTATATTTGTAGTTTAATTCAATCTGCAGAAACATGATCTTTTAACGGCGGCTTTACCTCTGGTATCGGAATTACCAAAGATACTGTATTTTTAGATAATACTTATAGTATAATACTGTAACATATTTATTATACTGTTTTATGAAAACAAATATAAGAAAGAAATTGAACATAAGACTGGATTCAAAATTATGACCAATAAATTTTCTTCTCCAATACGACGAGTCATCATGAGAATTTTGATAAAAAACCCATATCTACGTCACTGGTAATGATATTCCAGATTTTTAACAATCAAAATAATTTAAGTCTTAAATTCAAGTGTTATTGAAGAAATATAACTCCCCCTCTCCCTAGTATCAAAATAAATATTAAAAACGAGATATGTAAACTGTAATGTGGTAGGTTTATGGTAAATAATATTTGAAACATATATTATATAAGAAACTGGTGGGTAGTTGACAAACATTTGTAGGTATAAATTAATTAACCACAACTGATTACGTAAGAAATAATAATTAGTCACGTCGCAAATTATACAAAAACGTTACTATAGTTTCTAATGTAACTCGAGCAGTTGCAACCGCCGTCATTTAAAAGGTAATTATAGTACTGAAGCGTTTGAAGTGAAAATGGATTGGATGGTTTAGCAAAAATATTAAAATTTACGCCTATGAGCATTAAATAAAATAATAAAACTCGAAATATTTCGAGCGTGATTACCGGTGCCAATCCAAAAAGATATTCTTGTTAATTGCCCATAACATTTACCCATTTTAGGTAGCAGTAGGGCCGTATAGACATTGACGAATGATGGGGGGATTTATGGAATTGGAAAACATACTAAACAATAGATGAACGTTACATACTAAAACACAGCAAATCACCATATTTCTATTGATTTTTGTCAATGAAGGGGTGGGGGGATTAAGTTTGGTAATTCCCATATTTCTTGGCTGAGGCACTGTCGCAATGCCGTACGCCGCCTTTGAGAACTAAATTCTGAAATCAGTAAACAAACTTTACCGGTCTCTTCCCCGTATTTCTCGGGTTTTTTATTTTTAACATATGTATAACCGTACTTGAGTTGTCGAAAATTATTACTTTTCTCAAAAATATTCAATTTTCTAGATTTTTTTCTCTTTCTTTTTTTGAGATTTATGGCCAGATTTCTGCAAATTCAAATGTGAGAATAAATCCCAAAAAAGGAAGAGAAAAAAATTCTGAAATGCCACAAAAACATTTAAAAAATAGATTCTTTAAAAATATAAATATGTATATAAATAAATATTAAAATTCGTTAAAAATTAAAAGTTATAAAGCGTAAGAAGTGTGCTTACGTGTTATTTTATGAAATGGTGGAAATACACTGATATATTTGTGGAATCCACAAGAATTTCTTGAAACCTTCAACTATAATATATTTAAACTTGTGTTTTTTTAGAGCAGTCTGATGGAACCTCGAAATGTAAAAATACATACACAACAAATAAATCTCAACGAATTAGGAATCCAGGACACGTTGGTAGTTGAAACTAATTTCATGTTGGATTTTTTAAGCTTTGCCGATAATATAGAACAAGCTATTATTTTTAAAGCAACCCATTAGCAAAAGTTTTTTTATGGAAGCTGGTACATGGACGGAATTTTTCAATTTTCTCGTTCGTTAATGATTACAGATTGTTAAATTAAGATTTATTTTTATTATAACGGTTGAATTTATAGAATTAAAATAATTTTGTAACGTAGGAGCTTTGGCGCTATGGATTTCTTATAGCTTAACAACAGTAAAAAAATTAATGGTTTATGGCAAAAGCGGCCGAAAAAATAGAAAAAATGTGATTGTGCTTGCCATTTTATTTGAGACCGATACTCTATTTATAATATTTCTCAAAGGTTTGACCTTCAGGTTTTGAAACAATGGTTGGTTTGAAAATAAACTGATCAACAAAATAAACGTTACACGGCCGGATTTGCCCTAACTTTGGAACTGAGTAAATTTGGAATGCGGCCAGCGAATTAGTTTCTGTTTGCAGCATTCGCTAGTCCAATCCTTTATCTATCAGTTCTTGTTTTTGCTAAAATTAGGCACATAAAATTTCTACAGGGTGCTAAATGAAACAGTGCAAAATTTCTGAAATTTCGGCATGGTCCCATTTGAACAAACAATTTTTTTTGTATCTTATCACTAAAGGCATGAAGATGAACTTCATATCTCGAAACTTTTTTTGAATTTTTTGCTTATTTGCTTTATTTACAGGGTGATCTCAAAAAATCCACTTTTTGGTTTTGCAGTGACAACTTTTTCACTCGTGAACCGATTCCCAAAATCTAGGGCTCATGTTGAAGCTAAAACTTCAGATAACGTAGGTAACGACAATCAGAATATTTGCACTGGCCTATTATCACTGGTTGCCACTCTTGTTGGTTAAATACTTTAATTGTCGAAAAATGGTCGTTGGTTAGAATTGAAAACCGTTTCGAGACATGATGTTCATCTTTATGCCTTTAGCGTTAAAATATAAAAAAAATAATTTTTTTCTACGATCGTGCAAAAAGTATTAACTTTTTGCACTCTTTACAGTGCAAAAAGTAACACTTTGTTGCACTAGTGCAAAAAGTAACACTTTGTTGCACTAGTGCAAAAAGTAACACTTTGTTGCACTAGTGCAAAAAGTAGTTTTGTTGCTAGGCAACGAAAGTTTATTCATAGTCATTTATGGAAGGCGTTGAACAGTGACAATTTATCTAGTTTCAGTTTGGTTTTGACATTTGAATATTTTGTGTTAATGTAATATTTCTGTTCAATAAAATTTAAAAAAAAATCTATTTAAATCGATTGAAGAAAAAATGTTGTGTGTAACACTTGCAAAAAGTGTATTTGTTGCACTCGACATGATTGCATCTCTCGCTTCGCTCGTTCTGCAAACTTCATGCCTCATGTAACAAATATACACTTTTTGCACTAGTTACACAAATAACTATTGTTCAAATGGGACCATGCCGAAATTTCAGAAATTTTGCACTGTTTCATTTAGCATCCTGTAGAAACTTTTTGTAAAAGTAAAATACCTAATTTTAGCAAAAACAAGACTGATAGACAAAGGATTGGACTAGCGAATGCTGCAAACAGAAACTGATTCGCTGGCCGCATTTATTCAGTTTCAAAGTTAGGGTAAACTTGGCCATGTAACGTTTATTTTGTTATCAGTTTATTTGACTTTTTTATTTTACTGTTTAACTTTGTTAGGTGTAGCTTGTGGTCCAGGGTCCAATACTAATGTTATGGCTAACCTAAATTTCGTCGACCACCATTAGATTTGGAAAATTGTTGAATATGGCAGTTATTCGCGTTATGTGTTAAATATCCCACATATTTTCTCAGTTAATATTATTTTTATATACACTTCGATATTCATTTATAAAATATGTTGCTCAGTTATTTATGTGATCTAATTAAATTTGTAAAAGATATACATTGTTACAACAGTAGACGTAAAAGTATAAATATATCGATCGAAGAAGAACAACTAAAGGACAAAAAACGATATTGATTAATGGTACTAAGGAATACAATAACAACCTAAGAATATACAGGGTGTTTCAGTTTTTTCGTTCATAACGTCTGTAAACGATAGAACATATCAAAATAATAGGAGTCTTTCCTATAACATTTTTATCTAAAACGTTTCGTTTTCAAGATACAGGGCGTTAAACTTTAAAAAAATTATTACTATTTATTCATTATCTTCTAAACAAATGAAGATTTTTTATTCAAATTTTGTACACTTTAATCATAATAAAAGACCAATTTTTTGACGTTACAAAAGTTTTTCTTACAAAAGCAGTGGCGTAGTTATGAGGTTCTGTCAGTATTTAAACCCCCTGAACTTCTACGCCAATGATCAAGAGTTATATTTTTATACAAATTGTAAAACTTTGATGTATTTCCCATAAAAAAGTACTTCTGATAAAAGTCGCTAGGAGGCTTTCTGTTCGAGATATTTAGATTCTTACTAATCAGGGGTATATTAAGGAATTACATCTTGGTTGAAAATGACAGGATTAAGTAGGCGTTAAATCATTGACAGTTATTCACTACATAAACATAAAGAAAATGGATATCATTTTGAGCATTTATTGTAGATTATTAATTATTTATCATTTTAAATAAATATGTATTAAAATAATTCTTTAATTTGTTTAGCAAATAGCCTGTCAATAGAAAGTGCATAGGATACCCCTGATTAGAAAGAATCTAAATATCTTGAATAGAAAGCCTCCCAATGAATTTCACCAAGAGTACTTTTTTATAGGAAATACATCAATGTTTTAAAATTCGTATAAATATATAATTTCTGATCATTGGCGTAGAAGTTTAGGGGGTTCAAATACGGACTGAACCCCATAACTGCGCCACTGCCTTTCTCTAAAAAACTTTTTGCAAGTCAAAAAATTGGTCTTTTATTATGTCTAAAGTGTACAAAGTTTAAATAAAAAAATCTTTATTTGTTTAGGAGATAATGAATATAAAGAGTAATAATTCTTTAAAAGTTTAACGCCCTGTATCTTGAAAACGAAACGTTTTAGAGAAAAATGTTATAGGAAAGCCTATTATTTTGACATGTTCTATCGTTTACAAAAGTTATGAATGAAAAAACTGAAACACCCTGTATAATAACATACCTAGTTCAAAAAGATTTAAAACTGCCATAAAAAAGTAGAATAAGCTATACTACGGAGATACCTTTTTGTAATTGTTTTTATGTAATTTGTACTAGTATATTTTCTTACTACTAATAAAATCGTATTATTATTATTATCATTACTTGCTCCAACTATCCTGAAACTAATCAATTGTTTACGTGAACAGACGAATGTCGCCCACCTTGCAGATGTTTTCCAAACAGCCTTATTATTGCACGTAAATCTGCAAAAAATGTGATTCAAACGAAGATAAGTATGAAAATATTCCTAAGGATGACAATAATTGGATGATTAAATAATCTTGAGTCGAGAGGTCATTAGGTGCTTAATATGCCTTGGGGAGATATCACTTTCTGGTCCTGTGACAATTTGCTTTTGTATTTATGTAGGGTAACCCTAATTGGCCTAATTTGCGCCACAAACTATAAACCAAAAATAAATACAATTAAAAAATGAGTACAACGTTGTATCAGTATTCAAAATTAATATATTTTTCCGTTGCTCTCGTTGTTGGACTTTATTGGACAGTTTTCCTATATTTAAAATTTTCCCTGTGCTACCCTGTATTGCTAAATACTCGAATGGTGAGTCGTGACAAATTTGATAAACAATTATTGTGATTCAATTATTTATGAATAAGCGTTTAGGCATCACTGCTTGTGTAAATTCTTAATTAATACGTCATAATAGCGAAGATAATTCTAACAATGGGATATTTACCTGATATCGCTAGCCGATTCCAATAATTACAGTTCATTTAATTGCCACGGATGATAATCATATTCACATCCACATACAATAGATGCCTGTGTCATATTTTATAAACGCATTTGAAAAAATGCCATAAAATACATACCTACCTTACATAAAGTTTGCAAAGCACTTATTTTAAAATAATTCACTCACATAAACCAAACCGACAGATAAATAACTGTAAACTAACCTGTAAATTTTCAAAGTCCCTGTTGCCGAAGCCGTTGCCATCGCTGATCGTCGGCGTTTTATTCGTCCACCTGCTGCTGGACACCGTATGCGTTTTAATGACTTGGAGATGACCTCCAGGTATCTGGCTTTGGAACACTTCGAGCTGCCTCCTCGCCTTCTGCTGCAACGCCCCGTCCGCATCGGTCCGAGCTCGCGAGTCCACTACCTGGAATGTAAACAACAATGCAATCACGACCGAAGCACTATTATTGTTACGTGTACTCATCAAGGATTGTATAAAATGTGCATCGGAAACGTGGTACGCGACAGTCTGCAGTTTTTGAGACTTTTTTACAGAAATGGCGATGCACTTTTTAAACACCCTTTCAGTAATACTATCGTCGTTGATCACAGGTGGTCACAAGGTTATAAAGATAAGTAATAACTGTAGTTGCTCGGCAGCACTTTATTTGAATGTAAAAAATTAATTTCGTGTCATGAAAAGGGCGTCAATTTTTTTTTACCTCAAGTTCTTGATTTTTGAAAAAATTTGGGTAGATTGAATTTCTACAAAACAAAATTACTGGTACACCTTCCGGTTTTCAGAAAAATGTCAAAAAACACAAAAGTAAAAAAAATTGATGGCGTTTTCATCAGGCAACTAACAAAAATATAAATTGATTTTGTGAAGTTGGAGAAGCTACGGTACTCTTAATTATTAACTGTCTCAATTTATTGAGGAATTTACTCGAATTTCCATTGTCAACCACTTATGTCAGTTTTTGTAATCTATATAATATGTTTACAAAAATGCAGCCCCATAAGTTTGTTTTGAATCATCCCAATCTACTATACTCAGCATACTTGAATTAATACAAATGGAATATTACATATTACTGGATATGTAAGAATCAATCGGAAGAGACTGATTTACATTACAATAGAATTGGAATACAGAAAGTTTTCATTTTCAGATGGAAGCTGAAATTTCAGATTCGCAAACTGGGCGAGACTTTACAATCTAGTGGCACTACTAGATCATCAAAATGATTTCACGAAACGTGTAACATGAAGTAAATTGGAGGACAGAATTTTTAACAAATCGTTTAATGAATTTTTTTCGTGTCATGAAATAAAATATATTAATCATAATTATTTGTAAAACAGTTTTTGGATTGAACTGAACTGAACTGAAAATTCAGTAAGAATTGCTCAGTAAGGATTATGATGACATAAACAAGTCACAAAATATATTAAACCTACTTTAATGGAAGCAATTTTAGAAATTAAGAATGGGTTGAACTCAGTATGGAGCTCACAACAAATGGGGCATACTACAAATGATCCATCAAAGGGGTCAGAAAAATACAACTATGGGGAGAAGGAACGAAGTTTGCAGAAGATTTTACGATATAAAATGGAATTTGACAATACAGAAAGTCGAAGAATATGTCACGATAAATAGTCATAAAATGCCATTTAAAGATGGACGAACAGGAAAAAACAGGCAGTTGAATTCGCAAGAAAGTAATGTTTAGATCTGTTTATTATTAGTGAATATTTTGATGACCTGAATTTGCAAGATAAACCCCAACGAAACTTAGATCCTTCCAAAATAAAAATTGTTCTTAATGAAAAAAACATCTGGTATGAATTGATTGCACCTCCCATTAAAGCCTTCTGGGTAGCATATGCAGAAATTTTACGGAATTTTCTGAAAATGTTATTAGAGGCTTTTACACCTGCTAGTTAAGGTTGATTATACTAAGGAAAATGATGTAATAATACTTATACTTCCTCCATATTCTGCCCACATTTTCCAACCCTGGATTTGTGATTTGTGTGTCTTTAAGTAATTAAAAGTTAGTTGATAAGAAAAGGCGAAAATGCCAAAGAAAAAAATCAGCAGATTTGTCGAAAAGACGGAATATTTCTATATGATTCTAGTATTGTTACTAAGGAGCAGTATAATTTTTAGAATAAATGGTGGAAGGAATATAACAGAAAACAAACCGATAATGATAAAGAAAATGCACATTCGGAACCACACAGAAAAGGAACCTCAGTATGGTACTTATCTGAAAAATTCCAAAATGCAGAAAAATATATGTGTTTGTTTCTGGAGTTGCTGCGAGTTACAATGAAACGAAGCAGAGCTACAGACGTAATAAAATCTAACAAAAAAAGTTGCTGCAGGTGCAAATGTTATTACAGGAGAAGTTCATAAAAGATAAAGTCAAACAAAAAAATACTCGAGAATCTAAGGAAAAACAAAAATCTGACGTAATCTAAATAGTGAAAATGAGATAACAGATAAAGATGAGATAGTATATGATGGTAGTAGTAAAGACATAGAAGAAAAATAATAGATCATGAGTTATTAAATAAAAAATATCGAAGTAGAAGACTGGATATTGGTTGCTACCCAGAAACTGCGCCGATATTTTGTTTTAAAAAATCAGTCAATAAAAAGATGACCAATTAGAAGTAAATTTCACTACAATTACGTGCATTGAATCGCATCAATTTCAACAACTTTCAATTGGACAAATTCTGAAGACGATGATTTAATATCGATTTATTGGCATACAAATAAATTATATCAATTATTATATTATTGCACATAAGTAAAAACAATGCGCAAACCCTCCCAAACAAGTACACTCACCTGTTCAATAAATAGCATTGAGTTTGTCAGTTTCTCGTTTAAAAGTATACTCTTACTGTATGTGAAAAATTTAGAGCAAATTAACTTTAATTTAGTTGAGATAAACGTTACAATAATTAATATTACAAGTGTTTGTGAAGTATACTTTGTCAAGCCCTCAAGCCACACTTGAAATAGATTTATAAAACTGACAAGAAGAATGACCCCCAATGTTTAAAGGTGCAGTTTCAAGATTAATTTGTTGGGGGCGAAGCCGGATTTTACAGTTACTTTAGTTTTTAGTTCTGTGAATTCCTAAAAAAAATTGCGATACAGTTCTTCCATCGGACTAATTACTTTGTGTTACTTAAAATACCTAGTGTTACTTAAAAATACAGTACGATTTTAAAATCTCTCTGAGAATATCAGCAAATGTTCGGTTTTAATAAACAAATGATATGTAAATATAATGTCCAGTGCCAATAATGAAAAAAAAAAAAACAATTTCTTTTCCATCATCCTTAAACGATTAATTAAAGTTCCCTTTTTGTTATTACATTGAAATTACCATTTTGCATCACTTAATTTCAATAAACAATGAAGAATTCGTGACATTCACGGAAAAATCGATCTTGAAAAGATCTTTGTTTTGGTTTTCCCCGTTTTTGACAATGTTTTTCCATAGTAACAGTATGATTTTTTTACATCGTCTTAAAAGTAGAGGTTTCAACAAAAAAAATTTCGACCTGAAATTGTCAAAAAGCAAAATTTTGTTAAACAACTTTTTTAATTGAAAATCAGGCCTTTTTTCAAATTAAATTTGCAATAAAATCAAAAAATAAATAATTTGCTTTAAAAAAATCACAGCTTATTAGAGACACAAAAATGTACATTTTCACCAAATTTCCTTAAAATCGAATCATTTTTGTGGGAGATAAAAATATAAAAATAAAAATTCAAAAAATTGGTTTTTGGCGTTTTTCTCAATAGTTTTGAGGTTATGTTGAAAAATTGCTGATATAAAAGTTGAAGATCTTTCTATTATCTTCTTCTATTATCTTTTGCATTTAACTTTTTCGATAGGAGGTCTAGTTGCCGCAAATCCTAAAAAACCACATTTCACCCCTAAAAACGCCCCTCTTCCCACCCCCACCGTACTTCTGGTTATTTGTTGGAGTCCAATCGATTTTTCCCCATTTATACCTTTAATCCAAAATTTTCCGACCATCCATATGCTAAGAAATGTATCGATTTTTGGCCTCTGAAAACCGGTTCGGCACTAGACTATATGTTAAGTTCATAAAACAAGCACGTGCTAAACACGAATCCGCTGTATATTCTTGCCAAGCATGTCAGGATTCTGAAGTGTCCTAACCTAATAGTGCGAAAAATGACACTTTGAAGTATATTTGAGGTTATGTCACACGTGCAAATATATTTTTCGCTCATTATCGTTTATCATTTAGCGCCTATACTACTACTACTACTAGTCTTTCCCTTCAATTTCCATCTCACAGTAAACTTAGGGTGATTTCAATTCTAATAAAAGAAGTACCCAAGACCCATAAATTCAAAGCTCATTACCCTGAAGTACGTACACCCGAGGCCGAAATGCGTAACCCCAAAATGTATAACCTCAAAATTCAGGTCTATAGGTTATGTTGGATTTTGGATTTATAGCGTTTGGATCACAACTTCAATTAGCGATATCTAGAAGGTAATGAGAAATTGATGGGTGAAAATTGAAAGCGAAAATCAGTGCTACGTGATGTTAACGATAATAAGCAAAAAAATGTGTACGCATGACATAACCTCAAATATGCCTCAAAATGGCCTCTTTGGCACATTTAGATAAGGATATCTTAGAATTCAGACGTGGTATGAAAAAAACGAACTGATTCGTGTTTAGCACACGAAAATCCTTTGGAATTACCTAGTCTGATCTTAGGATTTAAACGAAACTTTCTTTTTGTGGGCTTCTTTAAATGAATTAGCAAACATAAAAATTTTTAAATATAAATAGTAACAGTACAGTAGCATATTTAAATATAAAAAGTATAGTAACAGTATATATCAACTTTCTGGGCGTGAGGAGTTTCGATACAGCTTATCGCTATAGGAATCTGGTGAGGAATTATATTGTTTTCGAGCAGGGCGCAAACTTCTAGACACTAAATAAAGCTTGATTATGTAAAATTATAATAATTATCAGCTGAGATATATCATTATTAACTTATAGCAATTTGATGAATTCAAAAAAAAAATTAATTCTTGAATTGTGCGCGACTGACTTTGTGGTAATTCCCTAAACAGTATTGTGGAAAAATTTAAAAAAATAAACGTTAGAGATACTTCTAAAAATAAGTGAATAAATTCTAAAAGAAATCTAAGCGTTTACACTTTTAGTATCGAAGCTCCTTAAATGTATGGTTTATTTGTTACACACTGTATATTTATGATCTAGTTCGTCTACTAAAAAGAATTGGGGTTGTTTACCTCTCACGTCGGATAAATAACAAAGGTGTCATCAAAATTTATATCGATAGTTCCAGCACCACACATATACACACACGCCACGGAGAAGAAAGAAAGACAGCACACCTTAAAGCGGGTACTTAGAAAACCTCCTACGTCCGATGTCTGCCTACTTGTCTTTGTCTATTTGCGGTTAGATTTGATGCATATTTCATAAATGTCGGTGCGATGAGCAGCCTTCGGGGTATTATAATCACTGTACCTCCATTTGATTTAATCAAATCTGTTTTATACCATTCCGGATTCAAATATTAAAACGTTTGAGTTTGAAGCAGTAAAACGTTCAGGTAACTTGCCAAAAGGTATAACTTTAGAGCAAATGGTTTTTCACGGAATTGGATCTAAGAGGGCAGCTATTGCTCAATTTCAAAAATGTCTCTAAGATTTGAGGAATTTCGGCATTGGAAGGCATTTTGTTGTCCTCTCCAATAAGGGGAATATATATATATGTGTACTTCATTATTGTTAAAATTAAACTTCAATGGGGAGTAAAAAGTACTGTATGTCAGATATGTATCTAGGTGAATCAGCGATCATCTCTACTCCTAACAAAATAAATAAACACAAGCTTAAGATGTTTAAAGAGCAGTTCGCAGTAAATAAGCTTAACTTAAATAAACGGCGCAAACATGCCAACAGGCGCGAAGGTCGCAAGTAACGTGCCCATTATCTCTTTACATCAACCTTACAGTCTTAAATATTTCTGTAATTAACACAAGGCTGTGATGGTACACTGCCCACAGTCTTCATCCAGTTCAATGCTACTCTTATCTTGGGTTTCACTATTTAACACATTATTTTCAAAGGTGTGTGAATCAAAAGGTATGCAATCTCAGACAAATTCATTTTTTTTGTATCATCAATACCCTAAGTTTTCTGTTAAGTAGAGGATATGCATCACTTTTGGAAGTGATGGACCATTTGACCATTCTAAGAAATAACAACTATGTGGATAGATATATTTGAAATTAACTAACTCTCAAGACAGCAGCAGTTCATGTTCAAGGCAGTTGTTTCCGATATTCACTTATTGTTTTATGCGTGATTCTTTGTTATGTTGTGTTTTTGTTATTTTTGCAAATAATTTAATTCTAATGACTTCCTTTGTAATTTAGTTGCTAGTGAACAATATTGCAATTTATAGCTTTTCTGGATATACGCAATATATCACACAGCGACCTTGATATCGTAACTGATCTTGATTCAGGATCACTCATCTTGAGTCGCCTGTGTTATAAATATTGTAAAATTGAACTTGTTTTGTCTGGAAAGTTTAGTAATGGTACAGAAACATCAATAAATATGGAATTCTATCTATCGGCGAACATCTAAAAAAACCCATAACAAACAGGACTACACCAAATCTAATCAGTTTGACTTCAGAACGTTCTTAGATTTCAAACCATTAAACGAGTTGCAATAAATTGCAAGGTGGACCACTTTTCCAGATTTCTCCAGAATTCTGATCATCAAGTTCACCTTCTTTATTATTGACTTCATATTAACTACCGCATTGGGGCCCACCAAGTAATTATTGTGCACGCTTTAGGATTAGGGGGTAGGTTACCGTAAAATTTCAGTTTCACTAGTGGAACAATTTCGACACAAACGTGTTACATTCGTGCTACGAAACTGAAGATATGAATAAAGATGTATCTGACATATGGCTAGACCAAACAATTGATGCACATCCAGAACCCTTGCCTGTAAATAATAAATTAAGAGGGATAAGTATATTTTTTTATGAATTATTTTAGGCACCATTTTTTAATTACGTTTAGGGAATATAGGTAGTTATTATTGACTAAATGCTAAAATTGAGTAGTTTATATGGCTTTGAATTAGAGAGAAATGTGCTACTCTAAGAGCTAGAAAATCTAAAAAGTTGATAAGATTTCTTGATTTTTTCTCTGATTTCTTTTACAGTTTGTTTTACTTGTTCATTTCATCTTAGATATTTTACGTTATTTTATTGCTTTCTTTCAGACTTATAGTTTCACCATTTATTGGCATCGATATACATCTATACTGAGGTAAACCAACGTATTCGTCACGTATTTCGTTTTATTCAATTTAACGTTACCATTAAACCAGGCCATAATTTTTGGAAAGTCTTCTTAGATAATCCCAAGATTTACCTTTATATAAAATTACCATATCGTCGACGAAACTTGTTATTCTTCCCTGACTATTAACACTCAAGAGGTCGTTAACATATACAGAGAATAGTTAATAGTCCTAACACGGTTCCCTATGGGACTCCATATGACTGTTTTGGGATCTTTGGGTATATCTTGTATTAAAACATAGTTAATTCTATTTTCTAGGGGTGTCGATACTAATTGGATATAAAACTTGTTTCGTAATACAAAAGTTATATCAAATAGTTGAAATTTTATGTATCGTCATAATTCGTCGAGATTCGTCCAGAAATGCAGTAAAAATTTTCAAAATTTTTTTCACAAATACATACTTTCCTCACTCTGTGAGGAAGTAATAATAGAAACGGAACAAAAATACACTTCACAATCAAATTTCTTAAGCAAATTTGAGGAATTGCTTCATATTCTTCACCGGCCAGTCGTAGCTCTTGAAGAGTCTGTGGCATGGCTGGTCGTCGACGAATAGCCCCCTAGAGTTCATCCCGAAGATCTTCAATCAGATTAAACCCCAGTCTGCATGCTGGCCAATCAAATCTACGAATACAGACTTCGTTCAAATTGGTGGCCGTTTTTTTTTGCCGGTCAATGTATAAAAAATGTCTGGACATCGAACATCGAAATGTCACCAGCCGCCACTTTGGGTATATCCGACTTTTCCCAAAATTTTGGTTAGAGCTTTAACATCTTTAATTTGTAACAAACTACAGTGATTTTCATTAATTCTTGATACAAAAGAACTTATACTATGGACTGGAGATATGATTTTTGCAAATCTATACCAGTACCTACATAGTCATACTGTGAAGCCGTTTACAACTTGAAGGAGCAAGTTTTGAGAGATTTCTGCTGGTACATCTTCTATTCCACGAAAACAATGGAGTAGTGTATGCAACCAGATTTATATTTTCTAAAAATACGAATGAGTTACACAGTTATCTTACCTTTAAATATTAATGACACCTGAGGCTGAAAATATGTATAATCAGTTTTTTACAAATATCATTTTTTGAATGAATTTTGTGGTAACTTTGCGAATTATATTTTGGTTCTAAGACTTCCACGAAACTGATGATTCGCAAAAGAATTTTCTGGTTCTCTTCGCGTTGATTTTAAAGAAGAATTCAAAATATTCAACCCGAAAAAGAACCCAAAAACTCTTCTACAAAGTCAATTTTATTATAAAAATTTTTAATATTATCAATTACGTGTTTTTTTTTTAGTTTTTAAGGTGGTTGGCTGATTACGCCTCTCAGATGGTAGCCACAGAGTTAAAATATGAAAAAAAGCATATTTGTCTTCTATTTTCTAATTATTATTTACATTGTCTACATTTATATACCGGGTGACCACGGATCATGGTAAACCCCCGCCATTTCCACAATCTTTGAGCTATCCAAATGAAATTTTGCAGCAGTAATGTAAGTCCAAAAAAACACATTCACCTGTCAAAGTTGCTTAATTGTTTCTTCCATGGCTAGTGTGATAAATAGTATAAAATGACGTGTTGTGTTCAATGATTTTTTTCATTTTTACAAGCTTTTATTTAACTTGCTATGTATGTTTGTTTGTTTAAGTCAAATCTTGCGACTGAATTTTAAAATAGTTATCCCCAACCGATTGAGATGAAATTTTGCATACACGTTTAGTTTGGATGACAATGCATGTTTAGCTAAGTGACGTCATTCTAAATTCAATATGGCGGACGCCCCAAGATGGCGGACTAGTTATTTTTTATGTACCCCCATGATATGGGTATCAATTAAAAGGGTTTGCTGAGAAGAATACGAAAAATAAAATGACATCACTTTAAATTCAATATGGCGGACGCCCCAAGATGGCGGACAAAATTTTCTTATCTACCATCATATGGGTATCAAATGAAAGGGTTTGCTGAGAACAATACGAAAAGATCTAAAAAATAAAAAATAAATTAATAATAAAAAAACATTTTTAAAAACAAGCTTTTATTTAAATGCTCTAAAAAGAAGAAAATAAATTTTAAATTAAATCAAACCCATCAATTTATTACATTATACAATTTATATGATATAAAAGCTTGTCGCGAGATTTGCCTGTGTATATAATAAACAAGAATACAATATTAAATTCTCGCGACAAGCTTTTATATCATATAAATTGTATAATGTAATAAATTGATGGGTTTGATTTCATTTAAAGTTTATTTTCTTCTTTTTAGAGCATTTAAATAAAAGCTTGTTTTTAAAAATGTTTTTTTATTATTAATTTATTTTTTTATTACTTGCACATTGCAGATTTATCAAGGAATGCCCATCCTTCAATGGATTTCATACAAAATGTATTATTTTATGGTATCGGTTTACCATTATGATATTTTCTGGCAAATTGGTCAAAATGGACAAAAAGTGATTTGGTCAAATTTGAATGCACGCCAAAACATCATTTTTATATTTTTTTTTGTCGATCTAATTTTCTGGGAGTTATACCAGTAGGTACATTTGAACCAAATTAAACCAATCATGGCACTCTAGATTAAAAAATGAAATTGGCTCTAAAAAAATCAAGTGGGCTTAAAGAGTCCCCAAAATAGTTCTATCGTACTAAGAATGTTCTCAGTATTCCAAAAACGCAATAATATACAGGGTGTTCCATTTAAAATTCCAAAGTTGAGATCACTTCCGTCGAAACCGGACGTCAAAAAAAAAATCGGATGGGCCAAAATGGGTCTTTTTGGACGTACATTACTGCTGCAAAATTTCATTTGGATAGCTCAAAAATTGTGGAAATGTCGGGGGTTTACCATGATCCGTGGTCACCCGGTATTATGTTCTACAATTTTCTATTATACTATAACCAATAAACATGCAAAGCCCTCTCATATAATATAAAAATGATCCTCATAAATGATTGTAAACCACGTGACTACAGAATTAGGCAAACATATACACACTCATTGGTTACATAATGCAGAAAAAACAAATCGTGCATCTAAAATGGTCCACAATTCAAGTGGATGTTTGAAAAATATGGGGGATATTTGCACCTCAATATTTTTGGAATTACATGATTATTGTCAATTACAATTAGTATTAATATTATGGTTATTATGGTAGATGAAAGTCAATGAATTTTGTTAACGATCTCAAAAAACCGCATCAAGATTAATTATCTAGTTCCAAAAATATTGAGCTCAAATATTGCCCATATTTTTTCAATATCCATTTCAATTGTGCACCAGTTTAGTTGCTTATTTTTAGTCACGTGGTTTACGCTCAGTTATGAATATTCCGTAGGTATATGTATTACAAAATATCATAGGTAATCGATTTTACTCAACAAACATCAAAATAATAAATATCCTCTAAACAGCCGGTTTCATAATAACAGACCTAACATACGAGACGGACAGTTGAAATATGCAATAATGACAGAAATGATATACGGTGGAGGTAAATAATTTAATTTAACATTTAATCCATATTAGGTACCTAAGGCGTGGTTCTGTCAACGCAAGCATTACACTTAATAACAATATACTGTTGAGATGCAAATTATGTTAATATTGATCCCTCCATTTTGCAAATACTGTCTAATGGTTTGTTCTCTTTAATACTTCCGGAATGATGTAATAACGTGGTGTTATATTGTGCTTTAGGTCACCCATTTGTATTGTAACGAAAAGTTTTCTTATGCAAATACTATATAGACATAGAGTATTATGTAAAGCGTGCTCAAGAAGGAACATTGTCTTCTTTGGAATAAAAACTATGTTCAGTTCGGTATTTATTAGAGGCGAAATAAACAACAGGCAATTCTAACGTCAGTTTTAATTGCTACGAAACAAAAATTATAAATTAGTGGGCCATGTTGTGTACTTCTTGTATGATTCTGTGAACAATGATAGTCAATACCATACTATTTACGCATGCATAGTTATAATACCTTAGGTCCTTTCTTCAATAAACGTTGCAAATGGTCTTTAGCAGTCACGATTTAAATTACCAACATAAAATTAATTACGAGCCACAATTTGCAATAAAATGTAACAGCTGTTTATGGTAACTAGTAATACTAGTAATACAGATATCCTTTATTGCCGTGGTCAGTAAAAGACTTTCCTATTTTCTTTAACCTTTCATGAAACCTATTAAAGAGCGTTTAACTGTGAAAATTAAATTAATCAATACATTACAGTTAATGAACTTTCTTGACATCTTGACGAAGAGAAAATGCGTGCAGAGTACAGGTCACAGTTCAAATGTCTCAGATACTTGAGTTCCAATAGCTTAGTCACGAATTTTGTCACGACAATAGGCATGATATTTATAAGTATATTTTTTTTGATACAGATCTTGTTTGAAAGAGATTATCATCATGCAGCTGAGAGTCATTTACTGCAAAAAATTGAAAATATCACATATGCAATTTGCTTGAATTTACATACTTATTTATAGGTACTTTTTCAATTGTTGAATTTTGTCAAACCAGAAATGGCTTTTAGAGGAGACAGACATGTGGGGGACTGCTGTGACTTAATATGAAACAAGTGGTAGGTGGCGTTATATTCAGAATTTTTGGCATGACATGTTGATAAGTTAAAAAAATAGTTACAACATTGCCACAGGTCATGGAACTTCAACCACCATTAAATCAAATTTTGTCCCTAAAAATCTAGTGATGCAACGAAATCATTCAAAATTCCTCACAATAATATTTGATATATCAACGTGTCACCATCAGCGTCCAAATCGAGAGTAACGAAGCAAGAAAATCATGGATCTTGATAAGATATTTTGAAATGTGGGCAGCACAACCAGAGAAGACAGTAGGAGTGATCAGGATTAGTGAAAGTGAGCAAGCAGTCCAATGCACGTTCGAAGAATTGGATAACTGAATGCACAATTCACGCATGCATTACCTTGTCGCCACTAATCCATCTCAATTTGTTGCTTTCAAAACCTGCATTAGTATTAGTATTAGTCGAACGTCGAATGGCTTTCTGCCAGGAAACGCTGACAGAATCCAATCTATACCTACAGGGTTGGACAAAAGACAAAAGTAACGAAAAACGCACCAAGTGATGATTCTTATAGATGTGAACATTTGGTTGTGAATTCGATTCATGACTTTAGTATTGAGATGTTTTTTGAAGAAGAAATTAGGACGTGGTGTTAGGTACCCATATCAATATCTATGGCCTAAAAGATTTTCCCGATACGAAGACGCCTATAAAATGCGACGCCACACGCCGACACTCGCCCCGGAAAAAAGTGCAAAGTGCATAAAAACTCACACGAAATTAGAGCGCCTGATCACCGTAATTTTTTTTATCGAGACTTATTTTGTGAACCCTATTCTAAAAAAAAATCTTAAAGACATTCAATTAGAAAATAAAAATCTTTGCCGTTGTTATGTCTACCTATTTCAAGTGTAAGTCATATTTTGACATACATGTTTTTATCAATTTTTTCTTATACAAGTGAATTGGTTTTATTATATGAAATATTACGTTTTACGGAATACTTGTAAGAAAGATTTTAATTTAGTCACCCCCTGTATGTAAATTAATTTTTACTAATATATCTGAACGTCATATTTGTTATATTAATGGATTTCTAATAATATATTATTAATCAATATTATAAGCTTTTACCGTAGTTAGTCAAATTATTGGCCAGATGTTCATTGTATAATTTGTTTATTGAAAGTCCAGAGGAAGGCGGGTGCGCCTACGTTACCTTATCGTAAATTATATTTCTAATACCAACAGAGTTTTGTAACAGGTCCTCATAATAATCATAACTGTTACGAAGGTTCCGGTGCTTGGTTCATATATAATTCCTTTAATTAGTTGAAACTAATATATATACAGGGTGTGCCACTTAAAACTTCCCACACTCGTAACTTTTTTATTTTTTAAGCGACCATCATGTTGAGCACATTAAATTGCAGATATCTTTAAGGCCTTTAAACATGCGTACAGAGTGATTTAAAAAGAAATAAAAAAAAATATAAGGTAGTGGCGGCATATATGGCCCACTTAAAAAAAATATTTTTTTTCTCGAAAACTTTATTAAAAAAAATAACAATGCTTACAGGAACTTAAGCGTAAACACCTTCGCTTTCAGGAAAAAAATTAAACTTTGTAAAAATCAAACGTAATACAAACAAAAAAAATTTTTTTTTAAATGCAGTCAATGGGCCATATTCCCAACCAGGGTTGGAGTTATGGCCCTGGAAAAATTTATTTTAATTGAACGGTTCATTAAGAAAATTGAGCTTAGACATAATAGACAAATAGACTGACAACAAAAAAAAATAAAAAAGATTGCAAATTTAAAAATAAAAAATAAAATTGTAGAAAATGTCAATGGGCCATATCATCAAACCCGTCTGAAAATATGGCACTTACAGAATTAACATAAATCTGAGCCCTTTAAAAAAAATGCAAAATAATTTTTTCCACTAATGTAAAGTAAGTATTTTCTATCAAGATAAAATACTTAAACAATGTGACGAAATAAATACATGGGCCATATGACCAGTTGAGTAGTGCACATTATGAGCAACAAGAAAAAACTCTTTCACAAAATTTTTAAATAAAATAAATATGTCACTATGTAACACGTAACTTAGAGTGTCGATCTTCCAAAATTTAGGTTTGTTTTTCAATGTTTCCCGATGATTTCACCAAAACACTTTTATTAAACTTTATTATTCGAACACCTGTTGTGACGCCATAATGTAAACTAGCCGGTATTGCCGATATTGCCGGAAGTTCGGCTTGTTATTTACAGAGGACGCTTAAAAGTATTGAAAGAAACTGTGAACGTCAAAAAGTTGGGTGTGAGGCGGTTGGTTTAAAATTTAAGGGCATTGGGCCATATGACCGTCCGGGCCATATCTACCGACACTACCTTATATTACAAAAGGACAGTTAATTTCCTTGTATATTTTTTTGCCTCACCCTGTACACAAACTGTGTTAATGTTTTCTTATAAAAGTTTTAATTATAGCTTCAATTTATGTTCGAAATTTTCTTTGGTTTTTAAAAAAAAATAAAAAACTCATTTCGAAACCAAATTGAATTCTTTTAAAATAAAGTTGAAAAGATTTTAAATAATAATTTTATGCATAAACAATATTTAAAATAACAAAACACTAAACAGCAATAAAAAACAAAAGGCAATCATATTTTTAAAAACTTATTTATTAAAATGTGCAAAATTTAGGGGGGTTAAACCAAAAAAATTTGACGTAATAATATAAATTAAAACTAAAATTAAAACCTTTATATGAAAACATTAACACAGTTCATGTATGTACAGGGTGATCCATAACTCTCTTTTCATCATAAATAATTCGGTTGCTGTTAATATATTTGATTGTTGTTACGTATATGTAGAAAGTCCTGCAGAATCCGAATATGCATTCAGAAAAACAATTGAATGCCAATTTAAAATAATAATCATAAAAATACGATTTTCTTAAAAAATTTCACCCTGTGTATTATTGCATAAAATGATATGGCAACATATTATAGACATATACATGATACTCATTGATGTGTCCAACTTCCGGTGTGGCCGGAAGTGCTTACAATTTATAGCAATTTTTTTATTAACCTTGTATATTTTAATTATTCCAGATAATACTATCGATTACGAATCCAATGATATATAAAACATCATAGTTTCACCATTTTATAAGCGAAATAATTCACAAAATTCAAATTTTATGATACATAATACAATATATTAAAAATACACAGATTTTAAATTATTGTAGTAGGCGGCATGCTTGAAAAAAATGCCTAGCCGATTGTAGCTGTCATTACTATATGATTGATATTGTTAGTGCGTTTTCTGTAATCAAAAAGAAATACTCAATTAGTGAAAGATATGATATGATTGAAATATTTATTTTAAATTCGTTGAAGTAGGCTTCTTGCAGCTCTTGCATTTTTTCTATTTAAAATAAACATTTCAATCATATCATATCTTTCACTAATTGAGTATTTCTTTTTGATTACAGAAAACGCACTAACAATATCAATCATATAGTAATGACAGCTACAATCGAATAGGCATTTTTTTCAATCATGCCGCCTACTACAATAATTTAAAATCTGTGTATTTAATATACGTATTGTATTATGTATCATAAAATTTGAATTTTGTGAATTATTTTACTTATAAAATGGTGAAACTATGATGTTTTATATATCATTGGATTGGTAATCGATAGTATTATCTGGAATAATTAAAATATACAGGGTTAATAAAAAATTGCTATAAATTGTAAGCACTTCCGGCCAAACCGGAAGTTGGACACATCAATGAGTATCATGTGTATGTCTATAATATGTTGCCATATCATTTTATGCAATAATACACAGGGTGAATTTTTTTAAGAAAATCGTATTATTATTATTATTTTAAATTGGCATTCAATTGTTTTTCTGAATACATATTCGGATTCTGCAGGACTTTCTACATATACGTAACAACAATCAAATATATTAACAGCAACCGAATTATTTATGATGAAAAGAGAGTTATGGATCACCCTGTACAAGGCGGGGCAAAAAATGTACCTCAGGAAATTAAGTTTCTTTTTGCAATAATTTTTTCAAAAAATTTTTTTACTCTGTACGCATGTTTAAAGGTCTTAAAAATATCTACAATTTAATGTGCCCAACATGGTCGTCGCTTAAAAAATAAGAAAGGTACGGGTCTGGAGAGTTTTAAGTATATTAGGGAGCGTGTTCGCTTTAATGTTTATTTAATTGTACGAACGACAAAAAATGAAATGCTTTTTTACTGAAATATTTCGAGTATTTCCTACACCAATATATTCATGTGAGATAAAGCTTGGACGTACGTGTAATACCCTTAAAGCGCATAATATACGCAGAATAAGAAATTTTGAAATTAATCAGCAATTTAAAAAACCCACACGTCTCTTTCTAAATGAGCCAGTGTCACTTCGGAATCGAAATGCACGACGGCTCTCCTAAAATGGACATGGTCTCTGTGAATTGTTCGAAGATATCCTGTTTTTGAGGTTGCGATTTACATAAATCAAATTAAAATTTCGAAGTTTAATTTTAACACGTTTTTAATTCCAAATCACGAAACAAATAAACAGACAGCGTCAATTGCTTTTTTAAATTGTTTGTTTATTCGAAATATTAACAGATGCAAATAAATTTTGTATTGCAGTTAATCCTGTCCTTGATGTGGTCACAGCCGTTGTTCGAGATTTCCGGGTTCTGCATCGTGTTGTGGAGATGAATAATTGTGGCTATTAAAATTATTCTCATTATTATGTATTTCCATGGTACAGTCGGAATTAAAGTACTGTTTTTTTAAATGAAAAATTAGCTACCGAATGATAGATTTCCGGCAAAATATAGCATGTGGTAATAAAACAAAAACGTAATTAAAAATACTTTTTAGTAATGCAGCATTCTTAAAAAATTCGTTACTAATTAATTTATATGAATTATTCCACGCTTTTACACACCCTGTATAATCAAAGCCATCCATGCAACATTATAACGTTAAAATGTCATCAAACCATCATTTACTTACTAAACATTATATTCGTTAGCGTATACTCTCATAAATATCAAACATCACAGAACGCGTAGGTAATTATATTAATAAATTTAATAACGAAAAATTATATGGCGCTATCCCCATACTGATAATTTCGCAATACCGCTTAAGGCACTTAAGATACAATTAGTATTTATCAGATTTTTTCATCGTTATTGCGTAAACAGAAATGTAACTGTATAATATTTATAGCCAACACACCACCTACGCGGAAAAGTTGTTTACGCATAATCTCCGTATAATTGGGCATAATTTCCCAAATTTGGTTCTCCTTTCGAAATCGCCCGAAACTTTCACGCAATATAAAAATTATGCACATGTGGGAATTTACGGTATGTCGTGTTATTTAAACTTTCCTTAATCACTCAGAATCAAAAGTTATAAAATTAATATTTCCAAATATAGAAAATAATTATAAGCAAAAAAATAAAAATATAAACTTTAATTGCTCTGTTAAAGTTATTAAAGTCAAAGTCGACAATATAAGTAAGTCTATTCGTGCAAATCTCTAGATCTTTGCTTGGAAAGAGGACTGCTAGACAAAGAATATGTGAAAGGATACTAAAGCTAAAGATAATTCTTTAAAACTATTAGCCAAGAACAGAAAAATCAAGGAGTTAAGTAGCAATCTCAAAACTGAATTTTACTCTCAGTGCAGAACAATAAATAGGTTGATTATCGTGGAGTTTTTTGCTACGGCGGGGGTTACTCGACCCATGTGTCCCGTTTGAAATTTCCGATTTTCTGGAAAACTACGACAAATCAATCCTTTGATGCCTATATTAACAAAACTGCCGTTGAGTAATGTGTTTACCCAAGATACCCTTTGTGGATAATTTTAGAGCGTGAATCGACATTCTTTTAAGCAAATCAAGCGTAAAAGTGAAAAGTAACAATCGAATAAATCACTTTAAGCTACATTGTAGAATATACTAAGTCTTTTAAAAATGTATTTCATCCACAGGTCGCTCTTTGGGCGCCAATTTGTGGACAGTTAAAATAATTATTAAAATAAAATATGTTCTGCTTCAAATGTCAAAAAAATAATCCTCCCCGGAAAATCCTAAGATTTTTTGTTAGGTAAAGAGAGACGAGTCCAAATCACATCTAGGGCTTCGATAATTCTCTCTCCATCTAAGTCCGAAGCAAATCAGAAGCAAAGCCAGTAATAAGTTCGATTCCTTCATGTATTTAAACGATTAACTCATGTACAGGGTGGTTCGATGACGTGATCTTGTCATTTACCCTTACAGAAGTTATTGAAAGAAGGAAAAAAGTGTTGGGCTGTTAGGGTTTTCTCCTTTTCATATGTTGATTTGTTAGACTAGGAATAATAATTTTTGATCAGGATCTAACTTTAGATATATGAAAAAGTAATCAGAATTGAAATATGAAAATTTAGAGACAGGGGTTTGACACAATGGTCTATCCAATGAAAATATTTACTTCCGCTTATACCGGAAGCAGCTGCCAACTTTGTTATTTTAAGTGGAACACCCTGTATATTGTTGGATTTTTTAATTCAGCGTAAAATTATCTTTCCAATGACTCCAGATTTTTTATTTTTGATGTGGCGTTACCGAATTATTCGAAGAGATATGAAAAATTTGGTAAGAACAAGGTTAAACGAAATAATTCGCAGTGTGTGTATTACCATTAATTAAGGAGATTGTAGTTTGCAACTATGTCGACAAGGGATGTACTTCAACGACACAATATTCAAATATTGATTATATTATACAGAGTGTTTTTTACACTCGCGTCAATTTAGTACATTACAAAGTGCATTTTTTAATTTTTTTTAATGGAACACCCTGTATATTATTGTATTTTTGAATTGGCACCTTAATTCTCTACAATTTTTATGAACGATGTCTTATACCTAAAATCAATATTTTCGAAGATATTTTCACATTTTCATTCAGATAATTTCACGCCGAATTAAAAAACCTAAAAATATACAGGGTGTTCCATTTAAAATAACAAAGTTGGCAGCTGCTCCCGGTATAACCGGAAGTAACCGAAAGTTGTAAATATTTTCATTGAATAGACCATTGTGTCAAATATCTAAATTTTCATATTTCAATGCTGATTGCTTTTCCATATAGGTACGGCTAACGGCCCATCGTCGTGACACACCCTGTATGAATATGGACCATCCTGTATAAATAAAACTAGACGATAAGGAGATAATACTAAACTAAAACTAGAAACAAATTTAATATAAAACTGTTTTCTATCTTTAATAGCTTCTGTATTGCCATATTTTATCGAATTCGCAATCAAAATTTTGCATTGCATAAAAGTTAACAAAATAAATAGATACGTAGTTTCCTATTATTTTTTTTAATATACGCTTTCTTATTTAAAAAAAGTAAAATGTTTCTGGGATTATGATACACATAGTTAAATAAGAGGTTTATACAACACTGGTTAACAAAAATAAAAGTATTTAAACTTTCCGTTACAGTATAGTTATCGCTTCGATATCTGAATTGTAAAATTGCTTTTAAGAATAATTTCCACTTGATTTGTTCTTGATCTATATAGAGAATCTCTTGCAAAACGTAAACGATATTGTTGAATTAATTCAGTTAGAGCTAACGTAAATCAATTTTGTTCAGTATTCGCTGTTGCTTCTTCATTAGAAATATTAGAATAAATCCCAAATCAGCATGGAACTGATTGAGTAAATGGAAAATGCAACTATTGGGATAATATGACGGTAATTCTGAAATTTAAAGTTAGTGCATTCTGTTAATTTTTTAAAACCAGCGTGAAATTTCACCTTTTTGACCTTGTTTAGAAGAACCCACCAAGACAAACTTCGCACCAAAACCCGCGTCGTTTTATGAATATTAAAATCGCTTGTTCGCCAGCACATTTTCTGTAAGACCACTTTTGTGTCTAGCTACTGCATAATTCTGTCAGTGTATTGCTTACACGCAAATAAAGATTTTTGTATGTTACGTAAAACCTCTGTGTTATTATTTCTGGGGAGTAAAACTAGTTAGACCCGTATGGGAAATTGTCCTGCCCGCTAAAATCGACAATTATCCTACAGACCCTTGTATACTTCCGTATCTTCACTGCAGATTACCCTTTCCTGGAATACGCCAAGAGAGAAAGTGCTGTTTATTGCACTCTAAAATAAGGAACTGGCGCCCGAGATTCCGTGTAAAAAAAAGTGTTACAAAGCTGGCGAGTACTGTATGTGGGTAATAAGTCGCAAACAGCCCCAGCAAGGTAAAAAAGAGCGTCACAAAGGTATAAAATTGTTATTTCCGTTACAATTGAATTTAACATTACTAAAGCGAAATGTCTACATTAAAATCAGTCTGATATGTTTCGTTTTCAAGTATCTATTGTTTCGACAAATTTATTCCTGTAGTGCGTCTGTGTTTATTTTCCAAAAGGCACAATAGAATCAACAGCCGTCTGTTATGTAATGAGGTGTGTAAGCGATGGGAAGAACATTATTTTCTTTTCTATCTCCCGCCTTGAACTATGACTCTTGCGTACAGTCGAAAGATTTACTTTGTTGCAGTGACAGAGGCTGAATCCTCAAAAGTCTGTTGAAACTGTATTTTATAAGTTTTTCATTAACCATTCCAATTCCAATTTTTCTTTTGTTGTAAAATTTCATTCATTAAAAAAAGGAAGATCTGCAATTGTGTTTCAGATTTATATGTCTGGTTGTTTTTATTTTATACCAGGTGCTGCTAATAAAGTTCACTGTTTAAATAAATTATTACGTAAATTAGCTTGTTTGACATTTAAAAACAATCTCATTTCACCTATATGACAGCAGCCTACTACAGCCTATCATCTAAATGGTTTTTAATTTCCTCGGCTGCCAATATTATTTTAGATATTTTAAAAATTTTATTTTATTATAATAAGAATTGCTTTACTTTTGTCCAATAGTGTGTAGGTATTGCAAATAACAATATTTAATTCCCAGACAACTTCAAAATATCCCAATATAAACCGACTTTTTTAAATAAATTACAACTGGACAACGTGGCTGTTAAGAGATAAAGGAAGATAAGCAAATGTATCTTTGGTGCAATACAAGAACTACAACTCTCTGTATGATGGCGGAATCGCATATATTATTTTGCGTCTGCATGCCCTCGTAAACTCTCCTCTTCTGAAGTGCCGCGTAAAAACATGAAAAAAGGACCGCGAGGCCGCATTTACCCATATGCAAAGATGGTAATCTCTGTAAACTGTAAATATAACAATTTATAGAGAGGTGTTGGTGTTAAGTTATGCTACACTTTTGTGTTTACCGCCGCAGTATTTTGCATTCATATTTAACGTTAGATCACTTAACCGTAAACAGTCGGGCATAATATTTGGAATTTTAATTGAAAAATTTACCGAAGGTGTATCGAATAATAATCTATATATACCTAATCCTGTAGGAGTCATTATTTGCTGTCATTATTGTAAATAGGGGCAACACATTGATCGTCTATTATTAGTCTATCACCGTTTTGGCATCGCTGTTAAAAGGTTCTTTATAAGTAACAGAACAGTTATTGCCTCAGGTAGTGTAAGAGACTATCACATCTTTCTTGGTACGATGGCACTATTAATGACACGTCCGTATTGTTGACATGCTGTTGTGTTGAAGATACATTATACCTAGAATTTTTTTAAATAAATGAATCTACTAAGAAAGGGTTTTTGAGTAAGCATAATACGTATATGATTGTGAAATAATTTAAATCGTATCTGTTTCTAGCCGTAGCCATCGCAATTACTCCCAATACGTTCTAGCATTACTTAACTAATTTCGAGTTTATTCCTTAGTATCAGAAAATATAGGTATCTATTCTAAATTTTACACCAAGGCTTTCCTTGTTGATACCAAGTTTAAAAATCATGTTAAAGCTTATGCGGAGACGTTTAAACTACGTAGAATCAAGACGCGAGCCCCTACATTTGGAGATATCAACGATAGATTGAGAACAGAACCTTTCCATAAAAAAGTTTCAGCCACTGGTTTTCCACTCATAACCACATTAATTCTCAACGGCATCAATGAAAGTATCTAAAGTTAAAGTTTGTAAACTTCGTTTCGCTGGCGATACTACAAGGTGATTCACTTTAAGACTCCCCATAGGCAGTGGGAGGTGGATTATGTGGTAATGAAAAGAAATATTCAAATTCTGTAAAAACCCGTCGTTAGATATTCTTGGTGACTTTATTTTGTCTTTTAAATGTTACCAATGACAGTGAACCGGCGGCATCGCGACGCCGAAAAGACAATTTTTTATGACAGAAACTATGGAATTATAATATTATTAAAGTATGTTTAATTCTAAGTATGTACCTACCTACTTTTTATAGTATCTACACATTTTTCCCTTAAAACCAATGGTTTTCGAGATAAAGCAAAAACTCTTGGAAAGTTATTAAGGTAGTGGCGGTAGATATGGCCCGGACGGTCATATGGCCCAATGCCCTTAAATTTTAAACTAACCGCCTCAAACCCAACTTCTTGACGTTCACAGTTTCTTTCAATACGTTTAAGCGTCCTCTGTAAATAACAAGCCGAACTTCCGGCAATATCGGCAATACCGGCTAGTTTAGATTATGGCGTCGCAACAGGTGTTCGAATAATAAAGTTTAATGAAAGTGTTTTGGTGAAATCATCGGGAAACATTGAAAAACAAACCTAAATTTTGGAGGATCGACACTCTAAGTTACGTGTTACATAGTGGCATATTTATTTTACTTAAAAATTTTGTGAAAGTTTTTTCTTGTTGCTCATAATGTGCACTACTCAACTGGTCATATGGCCCATGTATTTATTTCGTCACATTGTTTAAGTATTTTATCTTGATAGAAAATACTTACTTTACATTAGTGGAAAAAATTATTTTGCATTTTTTTAAAGGGCTCAGATTTATGTTAATTCTGTAAGTGCCATATTTTCAGATGGGTTTGATGATATGGCCCATTGACTTTTTCTACAATTTTATTTTTGATTTTTAAATTTGCAATCTTTTTTATTTATTTTTGTTGTCAGTCTATTTGTCTATTATGTCTAAGCTTAATTTTCTTAATGAACCGTTCAATTAAAATAAATTTTTCTAGGGCCATAACTCCAACCCTGGTTGGGAATATGGCCCATTGACTGCATTTAAAAAAAAATTTTTTTGTTTGTTTTACGTTTGATTTTTACAAAGTTTAATTTTTTTCCTGAAAGCGAAGGTGTTTACGCTTAAGTTCCTGTAAGCATTGTTATTTTTTTTAATAAAGTTTTCGAGAAAAAAAATATTTTTTTTAAGTGGGCCATATATGCCGCCACTACCTTATAAGTACAATTTATAGTCCGCTCTCTAATATCAAAATCGATTAAGTAGTTATTTTGATACCAAAATTATTTATTTGTTAAAAATATGGCGGATGCGCCGGTGAAATATACCTACTATATTATAAATAGATCGTTAAAAATCAATATTGAAGTGCAATATCGAATCGAATGTATAATTAGTATAATGTATAATGTAAATAAAAGTGTAACATCTGCAGTCGTGCGTTGACGATTTTCATTCTCTCTAGAAAACATCCAATAGGTAGGTATATAAAATAAACATGCTAGGTTTTACTTTCAAGATTTCTCTTTCAAACTAAGACTGTATTAGTTTGCAAAATAGTGCGTATAAGTGACGTTACTGTAATTAATAGAAAGCTGTTTTTTGCAGCCTGTTAAGCATTATATTAGGTATATTTATTGTTAACATTAATTATGTTTCATATTATTAAAAATATAATTGTTATAGCTTATTGAAAAATATACCAGATCAATGAAATTATTAGACAAGTAGTAGCACCCAGAGCTTTCTAGATATAAAATTGAGATTTGGAGAACATAATATACAGGGGAAAATGCAAATTTTTCAATATTTGTCACATTCCTATCATTTCCGGTTCAGCCGGAAATTACTATGAAATTTTAAATGCAACACCCTGTATATTTTTAGATTTTTGGATTCTAGACATGATTTAAGGTGCGACTGTCCTTGTTTGAGAAATGTTTTAGCTCATTTGATTTTTTTAGACCTAAGATTTTTATTTCATTTTCTAAAATGTTTTAAATAAAAAAATTAATTGAAGATGACAATTCGTCAAACGATTCATTTGATGTCTGATGCAGAGAAATAAAGAGTACTAAGTATAATAATTAAACTTTTCGTTTCATTTGGAAACTAACATTTTTTTTAATGAATTTTTATTATTGTAAAACTTTAACCGTGCCAAAATATAATTCATGGCAAGTTTGGATAAATAAAGAATCTGACGTGGTTCACATTTCATATGCTGTATACAAACCTATTATTATGAATCATCAAATTAATTCCTGTAGAATTAAGGCATATTTGTGATATTTAGAATTCATAATATATGAATCTTCTGTAAGGTGTTGGCAGTACAGTGCACCTGTTTTTTTATGTAAAAATATGAATAAAAAGGAAACCCGTCTAGCATTACAGCTCGTTGAATATTCATGTTTCCATATAGAGAGCGACTAACAATTTTAATATACGTATATCGTAATAGGTTTTGTATATGTTGAAGTAATGTGTACGTGACAAAAAGTGTTCATTTTTATTTTGGTTGTAAACGTTAAATTAAAATTGTTTTTGGGAAAGCTCAGGAAGAGTTTTCTCTACAATCGTATGAAATTAAGCGTTTTAATTTAGGGCAGATCTAAGTAGATATCTGAGTATAGTTTTGTGAAACTTGCCATATATTTTCTTCACATAGATCAGTCAGCTTGCCTTTCAAAACTAAAATGTCAAAAAATGTTAGCAATCCAAAAAAATGCTTTCTTAACCGCCTCTCAAGCCACCGAAGTAACCCCCGGAAAATTCTAGAATTTAATTAAAATTAACTAAGTAGGTAGATATGTAATTTGTAAATAATTTTTTTCCAAAGTCAATTTTTTTTATTAAGAAATTTTGATTTTTATAACGTTTTGAAATTTTATAAAAAAAACATTTATTTAAAATAAAATTTCAGAAAGGTTCAACTACAAAAAAAATTAAAATTTCCCAACGAAAAATCGAAATCAATTTTAATTCATTCAATTTATTTCGCAAATTTCAATAATATTTTAATTCACAAAACTTATATTTAGCCTTGTCATGCCATGACTTATTGTTTCGTGTGATTACGTCGACTTATAAAGTGACTTAATATTGGTCCACTCTGTAATGACGTTCCAGCAGACCTTAACATTGCAAGGTTCACTGCTAGCAGAACGAATGCCCGTAGAAAATACCTCTGCATCGCTGCAAATTATTTGAAAATAAAGGTTAAACGGCTCATATGTTACAGGGAATTTATCTCTCAACGGTACAAGAGGTGTGTCCAGCTGCATGCGAAAATATCAGACGAAGATAACAAATTTTCATGTCTTATAATAATACCCTTTCTTATATAATTACGAAGGAAGATCAAATCAAGAAACACCTTTAAAAATTATTACTTTACCACCGTAACTCACGACTTACTTGCCATAGGTATACAAAGACATTATTAACGGAAAGATATCATTTACCTTTAAAATGCCATATTTGTTAGAATTAGCCTGGAATTATCGGTGCTGCTAAGAGTAATTTTATTGCAGCTTTGGAAGAGATAGCTGGGTGTAGGAAGTTATTTTCCATTAAAAGCTAGAAAAATATTGCGAAATTGTTGTGTTTGTCGTAATGTAATAATGAGTTATTACAGCTAGAGAACAGTATAAGTCTATGGTATTTATACGAGGTGAATTGTGCTCGATTCCACAGATTCAGTATCATTTAATTGTTGTAGTTTATGTTTTAAAATTAATCTGTATCAGAATACATTTGAATGCCTATATGAATTATATCAGGTACAATTACACCATGCATATACAAAGAAACATAATTATAAATTATGGCCATAGTCTGCAGGACATTGTAATGCTGTTTTTTTTATTTGGATACAAAGTCAATGTCACGATGTGCCATTTATAAGTGATGTGAACTGTACATCAGGTCACGATGTAAATGTGTTATTACAAGGCAATGTAGATATCAGCAAGCAGCTTGATTAAGATGGACCGATATATTAATCTGATGACTAATTGAATTCGTAAAAATTTTTGGAGAAATAGCGATTCTTTAACATCACCGATGGATGAAAGAGGAATTTAATATAAGCGAATTAATGCGGAATTCGTCTATATGTAAAAATATACAGGGTGTTTTATTTAAAAATTCAACGCTCATAACACTTCTGGTACAACCGGAACTGTTACTAAAAATATACATACGTCAAAATACGCCTATTTGTCTCTAACAAGTGCGTTTCAAGTTTTAAAATTTCATACCATCATGGATGCATTATCTAAAAGATTTTACACTTATGTATTTTGACAATGTTTGAAATAATGAATTTTTTTGGCTTTGAGGTTAAATAAAATAAATAAATAAGAATCTTAGCTTAGTTACCATGGACAAAAAATTATGGAAATAAACTAGGGAAATGCTACTGTTTTTATTTTTTTGATAAAGATAATGGTTAGGAGATAGAAGTGTTTGAAGTTAACGTTTTTTTTTTTAGTTGACGCATTTAAGATGCATATATAAAAACTGACAACCTTTGTACTGTTTTGACCCACCTAACCTTAAAGAGGATTAAAAGACCTTCAATATTCTTTTTTTGGATGATTTTTAGCTTTAATTGCAAAGGAGTTATGACCGAAATAAGAAGCGCGCCTCGTTTTAGCAAATTACGATATTGCTCGTTTGGAGGTAATTTAGTCTCAGAACTTCGTTTTCGTTAATTGTTGATTTTTTAACTTTAGGGGTGATTTTCATCCTCTTAGGGGTAAGATCAATTATTTTTTTATTGGGAGATGAGTTTGTGTCTAAAAATGTAACAATCTGCTAAGAAAAGTCCAAATTTTTCTAAATAAACAAAAAATGATTAATTCATCCATTTTACCCCTTTTATATCGGCCATATTGAGGGTGCAACATACAATTTTTAATTTCTGACTTCACATTCGTGATCAGTGACTCCAAATACATAAATAATACAAGTTTCAATAATTTATTCTCAGTACCGATTTTTTTATTTTAGGGATGGTTTTCACCCTCTTAGAGGTAAGAGCAATCATTTTTCTTATTAAGATATAAGTTTTATATCCTAAAATTTAAGAATTTGCAAAGAAGAAATTCTACTTGCTCAAAACAAAGAAACTATATTTTTCCATTGTACTACCCCGATTATATCGGCCATATGGCCATTCTAAAATTCTGACTTGAGATTCGTAATCAGCGACTTCAAACACATATACACGAATTTTTGTAATAGCTAACTTTTAATATTTGAGTCAGTATTAAATTTTGAACTTCAGGGGTGGTTTTCACTCTCTATACAAACAGCTATAGAATTAGTTCGAGGTTTGGGTACTTTTTGGCACCAAGTGACTGTTTACCATTGATTAATTATTATTTATTTGCAAAACTTTCAGATTGCAAGTGGCTATCAAACTATAAATATAAGAAAACATTACGTAATAGTTAACGTGCACTTATTTCTCTTTCTTGTAGATTTTCTGTGTTTAAACAATCGTTTTAGATAACCAATATAAATTAAATACGGTTTTTATGCAATTAAATCATTGCAAGTAATAGTAAGTGGCAAAATGGCTACCGACAACCTAGTTTCGCTGTTGAATTAGAATGGTGACATACATATAATGTAATATTATAATCGTGAAATACAAGCAAGATATTGGTTTTGCTCATGGGCGTGCGAAAATATGAAAGCCAAAAACAATTTCTTCAGAACATATTTTTTATTGTTAAATGAAAAGTTTTCCTACAATACAAGTCACATTTACCAAAGAAACGAACACGAATGCAACTCTGAATCTCGCGTCCAACTTCCTGTTTGGTCAGACAAGATGACAATTTTAAGACAATATAACACCACATTTTTGCAGGCTAATAGCCAGACACTAGTCCACGATATTAATTAAGAATTAATTTTTCACTTTCTGGCACTTCTACTTCATTCAGTATAAGGAATAAGGACTAAAATAGTATTTATTACTATGCTTTTTAAATAATGTTAACGACAAATGATACATGGATCCTGTTTGTGACGCTAATGGTTGTTACTGAACTTTTATGCTTCACTAAATGTAAGAGTCCAGCTGTACGAGGTGTTACTTCAAGTTCACTGGTTTCGTTTGTTGTTGACCGTGATCTATTTTTTGCAAGATTCTTTTATTACATACCTAATTTTATTGAATTTATCGCAGACTGTTTGTAACGATAAGGTTTCAAGTATAGTAGGGTCTAGACAGTTTTAGGGGCGTATAAATAATCTTTGTTTTTGATCATATACACAGGCGTATTGGTTGTATTGCAATAACAATAATGTTTCACATTCTATTAACAAGAAATTGAATAAGCATTTACTTAGTTACAAATGTAAATACTGCCAATCAATTAATTTACTTATTTTGTTATTTTTATCAGATATTGAAGAGGGGGAGACACACAACTTCTCTTTTTGAACTGAAATGTTGCATAAAATCATACATACTTTTGTCCGATTTATTCGTTATATTATGGTGATTCAAGTGCTATGTAAAAAAATTAGGCAACAATGTGCTTAATTTCACTCGTTTTTATATTTTACTAAAATGCAAATTTTAAACTTTTTAACTTTCTTTGCCAATCGGCAATCATGCAAACTTATGATATTAAGTATAAAAAATTGACCCCTAAATATTATTTATAATTTTGGTTTTACTGAAATTGATACATGGCTGGTAATTATATTTTAATAATAAATTGTTGGTGATTATATTTAGATAAAGAAATAAAGTGATAAGATTAGTAATAAATACAACAATGTTAATAGTTTAAATACAATAAGACGTAAGCCACTTACACAGAGGTAGTCGGAGGTTGCAGACAAAAATATCATAGGACTTACCTAAAACAAAACAGAAATTGAAATTAACAATAGAAATATAAATAAAATAGAATATTAAATAAACAAGGAACAGTTATTATATTCATATATACAAAAGAATGTTACTAAGTTTGTAACGACGTGATTTTAGGGTAGTTAAGATTACCTCTGCACTCCATATACCTAGTTAATCTAAGTAAATATTATTTTAAGGCAGGAAAATTTAATTAATGTCAATTTAACTTTGGAACCGCTTCTTTTCGCCACTATATTATGAGATTACACCGAAACCGAAAATTAAGACTGCGGGTACCGGCGCTCCACAGGACAAGTGTCCGCTGACATCGCAGGCCATAGAGCCACGCGCGCATCAGTGTAAGTTATTCCCACCGCATTAATCGAATCGTCGACTTAAGAAACCTAGACCGCGAGATTAAAATGCAGCACTCCAGTGCGTAAGTAAAACCTACTTAAAGTATTTTCTGATGAAGTACCAGTTAGGGTTTGCAATCCCGGAGTAATATTACAATCCCGGAATTTCGGGATCAAATTTACACGATCCCGGGAACCCGGGATTTCGGGATCGGGATTAGGAATCGAAAAAATAATAGTGTAGGTAGTAAATACACAATGAATACATGAATGTATGACTAAAAATGATTAAACTTTATTCCATCCTACCTCCTAGATGACATTTATATAAGAACAAATATTATTACTGACAGTTTTGACTAAACGTAATAGCCATTAACATATCTAGGAATGTTATGAGTATCATAACTGCCGCAGATGTCGATTTGAAATCCGAGCTCGTAGAGCGAGGATTTTAAGACACCTAAGGCTGTTGTGATTCATAACATCCGGGATTTGTTCAATAGTTTATCGGTTTCAGAAAATAAAGACATTATTAATAGATATTATAAGAAGCAGGAGCAGTAGTGATACATTTCAGTATTTCATTATTATTGTTTGGAGTTTTCTGTCTATTTGTATTAATAAATAGCCCTATAGTTTCATTATTTATTATTTCATCTGTTGACAGTTGTTGACAGATCTGTATTGTAATATTATCGTACAAGCTGTTGGCATGGCAATAAATATTACTGTACAACTTTAGTTATGACTTACCTACCAGCCTACTTTTGTATATTATGTTTATTTATTTATTTATTTATTAATATCCTGAAACCGATAAAAAAAATTAACTGGTTAAGAGTATTATCTCCAAGTCGGGATCTAATTTTCGAACTGGTATCAGCTACGGAAAAGGCCCTTTCTGATTCTACACTAGTTGGAGGTATCGTTATCAGATAATCATATGCCAGTTAGTTGAAGGTACGTACCCCTGTTACTATCAACGTTTAATAACTAAACTAATTTGCTAAGGCTGTGTCAACGTTAGTTAACCATTCGTTATAACCAGTGATAGTGGGAGGGAACGACCGATATTCGTATTAAGTCAATTAATCGCTATCACCACATCTGATTTAACTCTTGGCCGTTGAATTCAACGCAGGTCGTGGCAAACCCTTAATATATCGAAGTCTCGAAATCGATAGATTAACGGCAACTGTCGACAATGAATGCTTCCTCGTATACAGGCTTCGCAACGTCCTGAACTAAAGATACAACACTAGTTAAACACTTTGCACAATACACAATTCACTTCTGACACCTGCCCAGACAGGTCTTGCTCGTTCACTCTTCTTTGGCTCAGCCGAATGGTCAAACCGACGCAATTGCGAGGGTCGTTAGCTATGGGGTCAACACAGATACTAGACTAATACTAGAACGCAATAAGAAGACATGGATAATAAATAAGGGTATATATTAAACAATCATCATAGTACATATAGAGCCTCACCTAGCAAGGTCTGCCACCATAACCACGATACCCCCACAAGGGGTCAGCGACCGCGACGGCCGCGCTTAAAGACGAGTGATCGATTGCCGAAAGAGAATTATTACATGGACGTGACTGGCAATTTAGTGAGTGGGTTTTATAGATTTACTGTTAGAATTATAGACTAAAAATTTAAGGTAATATTCTCCAAAAGGGGTATATGCCGTTAGACGTCTGTGGATATTTCAGAAAGGGGAAATCTCTTCGAATGCTATCTCACAAGGCGGTCACCTGGTAATAATGGGGAAGTGCCCCGGTACCCGTGCGTACCGCAATGAGGCTTATCCTGGCTTGATTTAATCAAATATACCCCAATTCTATTTTGCGAGATCATTGGGAGGTCTCCCACTATAGATATGGAAAAGACCCGAGACCACTTCATGTCGCCACGTGGCGTCGCAAAATTCCGCTATTTCCAATTTTTATTCAGTTCCTAAAATTTCAAAATGGTGCTATCAGACACGATCCCGGTAGAGACGATGACCAATGGGTAGGCGAGGCCAGCTCAACCATCCTTGGAAGCCGTAGGTCACGGACTCACTAGGAATTCCAGAACGCGAGGGTAGAGTGAACCTATGGGTCCGTAGATCAGTGCGACCACGAAGGTGGATCAGTCTATGATAGATCAGATCAAGAGCTACTGATCTACGGTAGATTCACTCTCGCGCCTTTGTGGAGTATTCCTGTGATCTGTTAGACCGGCTTATGACAATGATCATCTGCGCTATGATCATTGTAGTGGCGCAGTCCGTCCTTCGAGGAATCGGTACTGGCTGAGGACCATGCATGTCCTTGGTCGTCTCTACATGCTGCATCGTGCCTGGATGCGTTCGTTCAAACATGAGATATGGGCCGAAAAAGATAAAGGGAATTTTGGAAACTGTACTGAAAATCGTCTTATAAATTTTATAAAAAATCCTGATATGCATGGATTCATGCATATCAGGCAAAAAGAAGGAATTTTGGGTTTAGGAACTGACTTGAAATTCGACATATTTTTGATAAAAAAATGGTGTACATGGAACAGATGTTCCACATACACCATTCAAGCCTTAGCTTGTGTGCTTATGTCTAATTGGGATCTTTTGCTTAAAACTACTTTTACAGCATCTCCTGGGTTCGATAACATTACCTCCATTTCCGAAACGTGTCATTTCTTTTTTTTTAATTTGATATCAAATTAGTTTCAGGGCGTATTTGAATTGGGTGCATCGTGTTTTCTAACACCTCGTTCAAAATTTTTACTAATGATTTTTCTGTTTGAGGTCGGGAAAAGGGCAATCTTATCTTCCTCATAGTCGCTGACTCCGGCAGCTTATTAGGCGTGGCTCGAGCATGTGAGGAAAAATTTCACTATAAATTCATCCAACGATCACTAAATCTTATTTAAGACCAATCCCGAAAATCCCGGGATCCAACCAACTGCAATCCCGGGATTTGCATTATCTAAATATCACCGGGATCCCGGGATTACCGATTTCGAGATTGCAAACCCTAGTACCAGTGTATAGACTGAAATTTTACAAGTTCAAAAATCTAACCGCGCCGATCTACTACACATTTATCCCACTTTGTACGATTTAGAAATCCAGAAACTTGGAGAGCCGGGGCAAAGAGGAGAATTGAGTTCGCTTCTAGTAGAACGCCCGACCAGTTCAGCTTAGTAGGTAAACTGCGTACAGTCTACTAGCTTGAGTAAATAAAATCCTGATGTGCTTTGCCTTCTGTATACTTTATCCCTTAACCGTATTATTGTTTGCATGCTGCACTATATTATTAAACGTAACCTGCCGTTAATCTCTTGTACATATGTTTATTTGTATTTAGTAGTAATAAGTGTTTACTCTTAATTGATCGTAAATAAAATCTGTTTATAATTTTTAACACGAAACTCCTTAGTTTTCTTTATATATAGGTTAATACAGACCCCTGGCATTACCGTTTCTTCACTGTAGCTACCTAAGCCTCGAGATATATCGTCCTGATCAGGACGGAGCGGCCATACCCCGCAGGCGACAAAGTAACCACCCCAGCACCCGAACGGAACGAGGAAGGTTACAAGTTGATTTTGAAGAAACGAAATTATACTAGAAAGTAGTTTTTACTGAAATAAGGCTTGCTCCCTGAAGATGAAAATGGTTTCATACACCAATTGTTGCGTCAGTTCGTGGACATTCTGTGTATATTGAAATCGTATAATATTTTTAATCATTGAAATGTTGTTTACAGGTCTAACTGTGTGTATATGTGAATATGTATAGAGCATTTCTTGTAACTACTATCATTACGTTTTGAAATTAAATTAAAAAGTGAATTGCGCTACAAGTAAAATTTGAATCTGATAGTAGGTCAGAATACAAATTTGTATTTTATTTTTAACAAAAATATACTTCGTATTTAAGCAAGTAAAGACCTAAGTACAAATAAGTATAGAATTACGCATTAAACTAAACTAAATTCTTTATAAGAAAGCTAGAATAAATCAAACTGTTAAATTGTTAGTAATAAAATATTTTGTGACAAATACCTACTTAAAAAATTCTGATTATTTATTGCACCAATTTCACACGGACGTTAATTAAATAAATAATATGGGAAGTTGAAAGTACAGTGTAGTTCATGTGGTGAAATATGTTATCACATATTTAGTTTTTATTTCATTTGACGTAACTGACTATATTAAATATTAGATTAATAGAAAAATTGTTTAATTTATATCCTCCTGATTTGTTAAGTTGTTATATTTAATATTTTTTCTTAAACTAAACAAGAAACGCAATAGAAATAAAAAATCATCAACAGAAGTTTGTAACTTTTTAACTTGGGGTATTATATTAGTATACAGGATGTTCTGAAACTAATGTTACATAGTTTAATGTTGATTCTAGTGAACAAATAAAGATGTTTTAACTCATTTTGCAAGAATATCAAAATGAATCAAAGAAGATATTGTGAAAAATAAGTCATAATAAATCTGATTAAATGAATTGTGGGAATAGCATAATGTAAACAGATATTTACGTAACTAAAAAAAAAAAATAATGAAAAATAATAAAAACAAAAAGATATTATTTATAACAAGTGGTCTAAATACCCCAAATTCCCCGTTTAGTTATTATTTTCCTAGAACTTTTGTTGGATAATAATTTCAATAGTACGCCCTACTTAAGCGAAAGTTTGAGCATAATTAAGTTCTGAGGTATACCTACAATGGATTCACAAATATGCCCAGGGCCGTCCTAAGATATTTCGCGTTCGTGGGCTACTAATAATAATGCGTCCCTCTTTCTAAGAAAATACACAGGAGGGGAAACGGGAGCGAGGTGATTTGAATGCAAGCAAAATTGACGCCCCAAAAGGCTGGTGCCCGGGGGCTATAGCCCATTTAGCCCTATGGTTAGGGTGGCCCTGAATATGCCTATGGTTATTTTGTATTGATTACTTATGTACTGACAAATCTAACATTATCTATTAGTTGCAGGGAGCGAAGGTAGAAATATAGACAGAGGTGATATTACCGACATTATTTGTGCATATTAATAGAAAAAACTGCCAGATTTCGATTACTATTTTATTTTTTTGTGTACATTCGAGACAAAAATAAAGACAGGAAATTTTTGAAATAACGTCTAAGGTATTTTTATTAATTTTCTGAAAATTTCAGTAAATAATTCATGCACATAAGTAGATAGGCTATGGGCGTACGGGGCCAAAATCCCATGTTATTTCTTATGGAGGTTCATTTGGGACTTTTTTGACGAATTTTACCCCCTCCACTTCCACTTTTAACTCCGCCCCCTATCCGCTGTTCCCAAATATTATCCCTTTTATCCTCACTGTACGCAGAACCCTGTTTAAATTATCCCACCTGTTTGCAATATTATCCCAATGTATCCCTAATGGTTTACAGGTGGGATAATTTAAACAGGGTTCTGCGTACAGTGAGGATAAAAGGGATAATATTTGGGAACAGCGGGTAGGGGGCGGAGCTAAAAGTAGAAGTGGAGGGGGTAAAATTCGTCAAAAAAGTCCCAAATGAACCTCCAGAAGAAATAACATGGGATTTTGGCCCCGTACGCCCATATAGCCTATCTACTCACATACATCACCTCAGTCAATTTTGATGAATTGTCCGTAAGAGAATAAATAATATGAATATCAACAAAACAAAAAAATAAATCAAATTAAGAGTCTGGAAAATTTAAGTTCCAAATCAAAGTGATTCTAGCGAGGATTCTAGTCAGAAAATGTTACCTTCTTTTTGAAATATGACCCTGTCCAACCAAACAAAAAAACTGTGATTAATTAGGGGTTGGTAGGTCAGTAATTAGCATATCTAGCTTGCGAGGTATAGGTATACTTGCTAAACTGGGTTGTCGGATACTTAAAACCAATTTTCTTGAAAATATCCCTAAACAAAAGTTTCTCAACTTTATGCAGCATTCACATCACCATAGATTAAATACTATTTTGATAAACTATACTATTATTAGAATGCAAATGGGTGTTATATGCATTTTATGCTTTTGAACAGTCCATGCATGGTGCCATCTCAAACTATTTTCCCTGTACAGTTACCAGTTGAGAATTTTTTTATTAGGTATTTTGGGCCATTATAGAGATTGCCCTTCAAGCCATCTATATACTTTTGCAGTTCATAAAATGCATAAGATTCATTTGCATTCTAATAATAGCATAGATTTTCTCATACTTTTCTAATCTATGACATCATTTACTATACAAAATTTGGATTTCGATCGAAGGTATAACTCGATAGGTATGTTTAATATGTTTATTTTTCCATTGGTTTTCAGTTTTCATAAATTATTCTTGACAATACACCACGTGACTTGCAAGAAACCAAAAATACGTGATCCAAAAAAGGTAATAAAACTGGCTCTCGACATGATGACCAGCGCTAAGTATTTCCACGACCGAAAAATGCGAAGTGATTTGTTTACAGTCTCTCTTGCGGTAAGTACGTTTTTTTTACAAAACCCTAATAATATCAAGTAATCATATTAACAAAGAAATATATTCCGTGAAATTGATGAGTCACAGTACGAACAACGATATATTTTAAATGTAAGTTTTAGAAATAAAAATGTACACGGTTGAGAGCCTGTCGGCCCACCATAAACACATAATCGTCTGCAACAAAAAGTAAAAATATATTTTGGAACAATGAGCATCTGGGGGGTCAATGATTCTTCAGTTTTGGTTCGGAATTCAACTTGAATCAGATTTACTCTTAAATCAACATCCTCAATCAAAGAATTCCTTTTGTATTGTTACAGGCAATCTGTGTGACCAAACAGTTCTTGGAACAGGAATTCCGTTTGTAAAATTTAACAAAATTAGCAACAATGTCAAGTCATTAGTTAAAAAAGTTAACAGCACTCTTATACAGGAATCTCTCTCACTAATTGTTTACATTACGGTCCAAGAACAAACATATGCTATTTATAATAATTGGGATATAGACTATTTCATATGTATGAATTTAAGTATGTTTATTTTTGATACGAATAAATATTTGATTATATTTTTTTAAACTGGGATAGTGGCCCAGTGGTTAGCGCATCGGACTTACGACGAAGTGGGTTGCACAACTGTTGCATTGTGAATTATATCTATTATGTGGGTCGTCGGACTACACCATGAAGTGTAGGATACACTAATACAGTTTCCTTCACAAAAATTTAGACGTAGAAGGTGATTAATGCACATTTAAACATTTAAAACCATCCAGATACTTCACCTGCCCCGACTCCTTATGAATCCGAATTTTAAGGAGGATTTAAGAAAGTTGTTAGCAATCATAAAATCTATAGAGGGTGTAACGTTCAATCAATGTATGTACATATATTATGCGGCCTCTTTTTTTTAACAAGAATTACAGCTTGTATTAAATACAATAATTACTGCATATTCGTCCTTGATTTTACATGAGAGCTAAATATTTTAAGGTGGCTTTAGTGGTTTGACATTAAGTGTTCTAATGGCAATAACGACAACGCAGGCTAAAAAACTATTATTTTTTTGCACTAAACAAATGAAGTATTTAAACAAACTTAATGAAAGGTCTCAAAGTTTTGCAAAACGCAACTTAAGTAATAACTTGATAACTTAATTGCCCTGGAGGTAAATTGCGAGTATAAAAGGACATTTAAACACTTACATTCTTTCAATGTTGAGCGTCATGCTTATGTAAAAAAATACCGCAACCACAAAGATACGAGCAACAACAGGGGATTATTCTTGCACTGTTATAAAATCTCAAGGCACAATTCGCAAGACAGATCGCACAACACTAACTATTAATTGTTAATAATAAATCCACCTCCACGAGACACAAAAGTTCACCGGTTAGGAAAGTAATCGTAATATGGCTGCATTGATCCATAATCTGGAGCACTCATTATACGCTCAACTAAACCTCTGTTAAATGACAGTTGATATTTTGCAATAATTTAAAAGTCATGTTAAAGGTCTCGCGTTCCATGGGCGGCGGGAATCATAATGCAATTTATTTGCCAAATACTTGACATTTGGGGATTTTCAATCCCTGGCAATTACCGGAGATAATCTGCCAGATATTAAGGACTGTCTATATTGTAATTTATAACTATGCTTAATTAGTTAATAAACCTAGGAAGCCTTACGGAGAATCAGCAGTTTGAAAATTTTGTTTGATAATAGTATATTATTAAACGACCGTATAATGATGGGTATTAATCACAGGGTGAAGTTCACCGAGTGGATAATAGCCATTATACGCGAGTAGAATACTATACTTTATCCACGACTACTAAATATTTTTGTTGTTTGTAGCAGAACAATATAATATTATAGCTAAATCAAGGAAGCATCTGACAGTAGTGATTAATGACTCATTAATCACTGCCGTGATTAATGGGTACTATTAAGGTCGAGCAAACAGACCTATAATGGGTACATTATACAATAGTCGTGGATAAAATCAAGGAAGCATCTGACAGTAGTGATTAATGACTCATTAATCACTGCCGTGATTAATGGGTATTATTAAGGTCGAACAAACAGACGTATAATGGGTACATTATACAATAGTCGTGGATAAAATTTATTACAAGATACAGGGTCGTGTTTAACAAAATTTAGGGTATCATAAGGAGCAACGGGCACCCAGGTGCATCTTGAAATTCAACATCTTGGTACCAAACCAGGGCCGGACGACCCCGGGCGCCACACGACGAAAATTAAAATATTTAAAAATAGGATAGAACTCTTATTAATAAATAATAACCAGTAACCACATAAATAATTATTACTATAAATTCGCGTATCAAAATATTAGCACATTGGAATTTAAAATACTCTAAAATATGCATAACAATTATTATTTATATATAAACGTTAACAGCCAATAATAATTTACGTGTATTATTTTTACCTAATTATTTAGTAATTAAGGGCACCAGAAAAGATTCTTGCCCGGTCAAAATATTTCCCTTCCGCCGGCCCTGACTGCATAGCGTCCCAATGTAGTCTCAGTCAGTCAGTGGTTGTACTAAATTTAAAAATTTGAACAGTTCTGAAGATTATGAATAAAAACCATCTTCAAGGGTCCACTTTTAGGGACCCGCAGCACTCTTAAGAAGCATTTTGGTAGAGAGGTTTGGTCCGATCTATTTATTTTGGCGTCAGGAATATGTGGTGTCTTTTTGTACACTTATTTCTGATTGGATTGATCTAGTTGGATTGGTCTGATGGGATTGGTCTGATCGGATGGATCTGATTGCATTGATCTGATTGGATTGATTTGATTCGAGATGATTTGAGCTGATTTGATCTGATTGGATTATTTGATCAGATTGGATTGATGTGATTGATTTGGTTTGGTTTGGTTTGATTTGGTCTGGTTTGGTCTGATTTGGCCTGATGTGGTTTGGTTTGATTTGGTCTGATTCGGTCTGATTTGATCTGATATGGTATGATTTGGTCTGATTTGATCTGGATTGGGTAGGTTTGGTTTGGTTTGGTCTGATTTGGTAAGATTTGGTCTGATTCGGTCTGATTTGATCTGTTATGGACTGATTTGGTCTGATTTGATCTGGATTGGGTAGGTTTGGTTTGGTTTGGTTTGGTCTGATTTGGTATGATTTGATCTGATTTGGTCTGATTTGATTTGGTTTGGTTTGGTTTAATTTGATTTGATATTAAATAGGGTGCGGTGTCAATAATATTTCTTAAATATATTTGCTTTATTATTTATTTCATATTTGCTACTATTATATAGGGATATTGAAAAGTATCTAGTAAGTACACGTGGGCAAATTTATTTAATTTTAAATACTGAACAAAAAATCCAAAATTAAGAGATATAACAACAAGAAATCTTTAAACTATTTGACGTTTTGTCATGTATTTGCCAGGGCCGGCCAAAGGGACCGGGCGACCCGTTCGGGACATTTTAGACGTAAAAATATAACATTACTGAATTATCTTTATAACTTTAACACCCTGTATCTCAGTAAGTATTAATATTTGACCCCCAGTTATTAAGCAACAAATTTATATTTTCCGCTATAAAATCTGTAGATAAAATATTACCCATTCCTTATGAATCACCCTGTATAACTAAGATACACTCATGTACCCGATTATTATGTATAAGGTACAATACAGAAATTATAATTTTCGTAATTCTCTTCAATAACACACCAGCACGTAACCTACATAACCTGCATAATATTTTAGTATTATATTTGATGATTTGCGATTTTTTATATTTTAGATAATTTAATTAACATTTAACATTTCCTCTCATTCGTCTTCCATGATAAATTTTCAAGGTTCTGTCTCACTTCTACGAACAAAGCCTACTTATTCAGTTTCCATGCCTGCGACTGATGGACGAATTACTTTCACTGCATAAAATAAATTAATATGCCTTAGTGTTATCGGATAATACAATAATATATGATATAAACTTATTTTTAGATCTCATTGTTATTCTCGTAATAATTATGCAATAATCCGTTGCTCTTATTAAAACTTGAATTAAATAATAACAGTAAAACTGGAGTACGTTTAATTGGATATGGATGAATTCTCACGAGGTACTGTTTCTAAGCTTATTTAATGGAGAATATGTGAAAATCAAAATAAAATGGTTTTGCTATCGATTTTATTGACATACGGAAATTTTGGAAAAATATGAAAAAATAGAAACGACCCGAAAAAAATTTAATCACAGTTAGTTTTTTTAATTTTTTTGAATTTTTTAAATCAATCATTAAAGATAATACAAGTTTGCATTTTTTTAGTTATCAACCGTTACATTTTTCATCGTCATCGACAATCTATTTCTTCTTGAATTTCCTCAGTGGTTTCTTTTTGAGATAAATTTTTGTATTTTCTTGTAATAATCACACACAATGAAAAGCATGCAGTGCCACAAACAGCAGGTATCGAACAGGGAACCGAGGCGAGGGTCGCCTTCTTAATTTTGTCTCTTATACAGAACCAGTTTTTTATGCCAAAGTAATCAAAGCTTGTAATATGTGGAATGTTTGAATAATTATTGTTATTTTTCTGGAGTAATATGGAATTAAATCAAAAGCAACTTCTGCGTAGTAAATAAACTAAAAGGCATGTGGCGTTTTAATTTTTCTTCTGCTTTTAGAGATACGTGAGAACCTTTTAAAGACATAACATAATTTGATTGATTAACATCAAAATAACGAATTCGCTTCAAACTTAACATGTCCAAAGACAGAACAATGAACGAATAAATCAAAATTTACAAACGAAACATTTTACAGGATTTCTAAGAACAAACGTAAGCAACTAGTTAAAATTATTCACAATTTCGTTTGATAAATTATTGCCGATAAATCACGTTAGTAATAATATCTACACAAATGGAAGAATTATAAAAATACCAGAAGCCGAGTGAATGAGCGTTCGTGATTTATAACATAATTGTAGGTACTGGATGCAGCATTTATTTACTAAATTTTTTTAAATAACAAAACTAGTGTATAAGGTTAACCGGAAAATATAACTGCATAACGGTAAAAAGCTTAGGACGTTCATTAACGAGAGATCATGATTTATAGTGGGATTTATAGATTCGGTTTGCCAAAATTATACAGGATGAGAGCATAATAGATCGAAATACAGTAATTAATAACTGTACCGTTGCTTTCATAAAACGTATCTGAAGTGGACGTAGTTACAGTAAATTAATACCCACACACATAATGCTGAAAAGAAACGTTAATCCTCGTGACCAATTATTAAATCATAATGCAGGCTTTTAAATCTATTCTAAAGGTTAAGGTCTACGTTATAAATAAATGATTTCGAATTATCGCTGGCTTTACTGGCTTTGTCACATCAATTGCGAATTAACCAGAAAGTGACCGGTGTCCCAATAACTGACCAAAAGCCAGTAAAGATAATTGCTTTTAGACTCGCAGCCTTTTGCGGAAAATGATGATTTATATAGAGAGTTTTCGGAGTGAAGCGCCTCAGAAGAAGATTAAGACGATGATCAAATTAAGAACTCTTCTCCAAAAAGAAAAAGATATTACTAAATAGAAAGAGATCAAATCAGTTGGAAAATGGAGCAACTTTGGCGTTAACGTTAAGAAAATTTGCACTAGGTAAGACCTTACAAATTATGATATAATATGGTGACCGTCTACTGAAAATTCTATCTAATACAGACTGTCCTCAGAAATATTGGTGTTTAAAGAAAAATTTTGCAAAATGAACAGATTATGAAAAAGAATCTGATAGAATGTATCCAATATTATTGGACAGCACAAACTATCAAAATCAATAAAATCAACAGATGAAATCAATTTCCATAACTCCACAGAAATTAAAAGAAGCTTTGAGTCCACTCATCAACTCACTTGATTTCTAATTTTAACTCTGTCAAATGGCAATGTCACGTCGCACACCATCCCAAGACAAGGAAGGGATGTTTTCGTTCGAAGGTTCGGTCTGTTTATAAATATTTCTCTCCGTACCTGAGTTACAGTTCTTGTACTCACAAAATAAAATTTATTATCCAAAATCATCATTAACATTTCTAAAAAACCTTTTCATGTTCCAATTAGTGTCTAATTTTATATTATTGTGGTATTTAATAACATTCTCTACTTTTTATGGTATTACACATCAACGTGTGCAAATTGCTTTTAAAATAAAATGTAATATATTTGATCAGGTATGGAATCTTAACCTTTATCGGCATTGGATTGCGAGTATTCAGTTTTACTGGTTCTCTGAATGTTCTCATGGTGCCATTCTCCGTCATCATTGTTAATGTTAGTTATATCATCATCGTCTTAAGTGCATATAAGTTCAGAGTAATTGATCTTTATCTTTAATATACATATAGTAGAAAGTTACTATAATTGATTTCTATCTATCTGTAACATAATGCATATTGTTCTATCGTTAAGAAATTACGGTGGGTAAAATCGTAGAAACTGATGTAGTTATCAAGGTAATACGTATAGCACACTAGCAAGGAACATAATAAATATTCCAAAAATCCATTATTTAAAGAGAAGCAATAAAACCTTTAATTGTTTCTGATTTTATTCACGCAAATCCATTATTCAAGCTGGTTATGCTGATGAGAAGGAATAACTTCGATCGGGATCTGTGAATGAATGAATGGAATTCCTTGTTAATGTTCTTGTCTGCTGTCAAATGGTACTGATTGCAAAGTATTTAGATTTTAGAAGATGATTAGTGAAATTGTGTGCTAATAAATACATTTATTTTGTGAAGACTGGAAACATGGTACAGTACTTATTACTCTTACTGGTTGTAGATTTGTAGAATATATATATAAAAGAGATATTGAAAATGTATTTTCATTTCCACGTCATCCTGAATGGTATAGGTAATCCTAACTGGAAACCTTTATTAAGCAATTCTTAACATTCACAATAAATGTGATTCAATTTATGAGAAGTTGGAAGATGTTCCTGATAATTTAGCAGGAGTATTCAACTTACAACATAATTCAAGTTTCAAGACATGGAAACAATAAATTATTAAGTCTACTTTCTCGGCATCCTGCTCTTTAGGAATCATTTCTGGACAAATGTCATTATGGACTTTTAACATTGGAAATTTTTCTGGTTTCGCAGTTTCATGTTGCATATTATGAAGCATGACGTAAGGAGAATGACGCTTCAGAACTCTAGACGTCAAAATTACACATTTTCGTTCACTCCTCCTGAACCTAAAATCATTAAGGGACCGTGCAATTCGCGATGTAGTTCTAAGTTCGACCCTCTACCTTGGATTTCTCACCAAAACGGCCTCTCGGCGGCGTTTTTTCGTTTGGAAATAGTGTTTTTGCAATTGTTTCAATTTTGTCAATGTCTTGCAATTTGAAAAATCATAAGGGACTGGAGGACTGAGGTTGCTCTGCTATGTTGTCGATATCTGGTTGGTACGTGCATATTACCGAGTGTTAGAGGTTTAAGTGCCATTACTTTAACATGAGGTAGATTAAACAAAAGCAAACAAGAAAGTGTTACATGGGAGTTTATCGCTGCGTTAAAAGAGTCACTTCCAACAATCAATCACTTTTTGTGCCAACACCATGCAGAATCAATATTGTAACTTATCTCCTGCAACCGCAACAGAAAAGCAGGTTCATACATGGATAAAATTATCGAGGATCTAAACGACGCAGAAGATTTAGATGCAATCGTCCAGGAGACGGATGCTATCGACTCCGATCTTCTTTAGATAGAAAGTATGTTTCATGCAATATAATATCAAATTTTAATCTACTCGAAAATCCACACTTATACAATGATTATGTACTTTTTTCATTTTGTAGAATATATTCACAGATGAACAAGCAGAAAATGAAGAAAACAAACGTAAAATTGGGAAAAAAATTTTAATGAAAAAGTCAGAAATGAATATTTCGCTATCAATGAAAATATAATAAGTTATTCTTATTTTTTGAAAATTTCTCATGGTTCAATTGACAATTTTTATTATATATGTGAAAATCTAGTTCATCCCTCGTTTTTTCAAGATGACGGCTCCGACTCACCCTTTATGGTTAGGAACTTCAGTTTCAGTTTCTTGAAATACATATATATATTTTTAAACGTTGCATTTAATAGTTTGTAATTAATCGATATCGGTATTTGTAATTATTAGGAATCACTTTTCATCTTCACGAAATTATTTTAAATAATTTTAGTTTTAACATTAAAAATGTTTGTTAGTGAAATCACTTCGTATAATATTATTTTACTTTTAATTGTGAAAACGTTTTTGTTAATAAAATACCTTTCTATTTTTATTTCTAAATAAAAATACTGAAAATATGATTTTACTCTTTGAAAATGTTTGAAAGATTTGCGTTCTACTTCGTCATTTCCAATGTCTCCTCCGGTTGCATCTTTGCGAAGGACTGTGAATTTTTTTCAAAATTTTAATTTTTTCTTATCGAACTGAAGACTGAAGTTAGGAAAGACTATCGTATTAAAGCACTGTACTGGGACGTATTCTATTTCAAAATCTTATTGACTATAGGCAACCCATAATACATTTGATTGGTTCGAAGTTCTGCCACAAGAGGCATTTGCAGAATGCGTTAATTTATGGTTCGGTTCGATGGAAACTCTACTAAAAACAGGATCTATTTTCGACCTTCTTGGCCCTTTTGTATCCCACGACGTGATACGTATATTTGTTTAATTCTATGTTGGCTTCTAACCCTACACTTATCTAGATAAATATTATTTTGGGGGACAATCAAGAAGTGAGGTTATGACTTTGCTAGGGTAGTTCTACTTGGGCATTTAAATTCCATCTCAGCAATTATTTGTATAATTACAGTTATTTGTTTCTAAGTATACATTCCTGGATTTCAATTAGTTGATATGAGAGTTTATGGTTAGGAGTTTATTATTGAATCAGTCGGCGATTTTTGCAAAATCCCGTTCAATCACTTCCTTTAGTTGCAACCACGGTGTAAGACAATTAGGTGATGCCACGAGCCGGCCGACCGCGTCGTCAATTTGTTAACGCTCGGATTACTCTAATTTGGTAGAACTAGGGCCGCATATTTTACCGTGAATCGGGCTCATTATATGGATGCAGCTGTTTAAAATCTAAAGCAATTCTTTTTAAATGTTCTAGTATTATATTTACATCTAAATAATTAACTTCACTCATTAAAAACGAAACAATATTTTTACACTATACCTACCTATAGAATTTAATTAAAATAGCTGTAGTAAGTAATGATTTTTATATTATGTCAATGATCGCATTGATCGAAAGAATCATTTATTGCTTGCAATAAGGTATTTATTTAAAGATAATATTTTTAATATTGTAAATAAAGTAAGTAGTAATATTTTGATGTGATAACAAATAAATAATAAGGGATACGTGAGTGAAATAAATAATGTATACGAAAAAATGTTTATTTATTTATTCAAAAATTAAATAACTATTCAAGTTAAGTAAACATAAAGCATTATTACTTAGATATTTTTATTGTCCAAAATCAAAAGAAGGAGAAAAAACTATTAATCACATTTATATTGATTCTTAAAGTTTAATTTAAATCTCTTGCAATGTGCTCAGAAATTTAATGTGGTAAATTGAATCAACAATAATAGAGTATCAGGTTAATTGCAATCTAGATTCCTTCTATTGATTGGAAAAAGATTTTGTTTTTCTCTGGGATTCTCTTTTATAAAACTGTTGTTTTTAAATCGGCATTACAGTACCCCAAAATCGGCATTAAAGTGATAGAAATAGGCATTAAAGTGATAGAAATAGTCATTAAAGTAATCCATTATTGTACGATTTTTGTAGTTGGCGGAGGTGACAAATAAATAAATGTAAACATACATTTTTCATTGCTTGTGACAATAATTGTGTTGTAATAAAAGGTAAATAACAGTTTTTTACATTCAGAATTGTATTATCACTATTATAATTGCCAAAAATAATGATTTTCTTACAAAAAATTATTCCGATTTGACATTTTAAAAATAATTGTAACATTTCCTAATGTCACTTAAAATTTTAAATAAATATGACATTTCTTAATGTCACTGAAAATTATTTAAAATATAGAGTTAATTAATCTTAATTTCACAGTTTCTGGATAAAAAAAAAAATTAATATGCACCTCGGCATTAAAGGTTCTTTTTATTATTTATGTGGTTTATTTGCCTCGGCCCTACGGACCTCGGCAACTAAACTCCACCTTCATGATAAAAAGTTAAACTTTAATCCCTTGATACATAAATAACTATTACCCGCATTGTTATGTAAAATAAAATTAGTTTTGTAATTATGTCTTGAGAGTGGGATTCACAGGGAAATTCTAGTGTTTTGCTCTGATTAATACATAAGAATTCGTCAATGGTCTCTTCAAATACGTCAACTGAATTGATATGCTGGAATAAAATGTTTTCCAGGGTAAGGAAGTAATTGAATATAGTTCCATTTGAATAATTTAGACGTCCCCTAGATTTTACACTTACAAATTCGGCTATAGCTGGTAGAATTATATATTATGCACACACTGTTTACCTATTTTACAAATATTACTCGGTTTCCGGGTTTCCCGGTAAATGAGTGCATACCTACCACAGTTTCGGTACATGCAAGGCGCAGCCCGCGCGGCCCTATACTCCCTCTCTTTGTCTTACGATTTCGCGTCTCTTGCGTTAACAGTTTGGCGACACTCTAACCATACGATACATTGAGGCGTTTCATCACCTAAATTGTCTTACACCGTGGTTGCAACCAAGTCTGTCCTTTATAGAAAATGGTAGTGTCATCTGCAAGGCTGACGAATTACTTACCTAAATTAAATAATGTAGACGTAATAAAAGATCCTAATACATGAAAAAGATGTTACAATAACAGTTAAACAATATGTTACCGACGTTAAAAAAGAAAAAGGAAAATATGCACTAGTTGTTCGAAGAGTTAAATTGAAATTTATACTGGGAATTTAAAAGGAATGACACACAAATCGGCATCACGATTTTATTTTCCGTTAGAACTTGTTTCTCCTAACTTTTTCACATTATTTGTGTCAGTGCTTATATTTTTTAAGTCTGATAATATAAAATATAACTAATACAAGAGTGGGTGTGTTACCGTTAAATATTTTACCGTATTTGTCGAAATATAACTGCAACTTCTGTTGCTTTGTGAAAGTAAGCATCAGAGCACGTATTCTTCCATTCTCGAGAGCCTTTAATTTATATTCCTATTGTCTGCTTATATATTCATGCAACTCGAAGGGAGTGTAAGAAAATTTGTTAAGCAAAAAGCTTCCGATAATTTCTAAAAGGTCGCGAACTCGTGCTGTTGCGAGCGAGAGAAATACGGGAAAATTGCCTCGTTAGGAAATGACAACCTACCTAGGTACTTGATTTACTACATATGAAATAACACTGCATTTACTTGTGTTTCAGCAAGTAAATGCATTACGTTTGTTCCAATTAATGTTGGAGTGTTTTAGCGTTCGTATCACATTTCATGCTGCACATGTATCACCTTTCTATCCATTATTTATGTCTTATACGTTTCTTCTATACTACAGATAAATAACTGTCTTAATTAGTTACTTTTGCTTGCTAATTGGACGATTAATGAAAATCAGTGCATTTGGAGCATGTTAAATTATAATGATAACTTTCAAGCGGTTAAGTTTTTAAGCCCGTTAATTTCTGTTAGCGTAATTTATTTATTTATTTATATAGTCATGGCTATTTAGTGGGATTAATTGTAATTAATTTTGGCATGCTTATAAAACAAGTTTTAATCTACGCATGCATTTACTTGCTTTTGAAATGAAATTTGTCAACATAAAAGAGATTATAAGTTATATAATATGGTTAGATCATATTAAAAGGACAATGGATACAGGCGTTAGGTGATGAGAGTGTGGAATGGATTAAAATTCCTAATTTTTTTGATTATATGATTAATTAGTGAATACAATTTTAAAAGTAAAAATCTGGCATTAAACGATACCGTATTTCTTTATAAATAATTTCCAAAATTGGTAGGCCGCGAAGAAATAATGTTTATTCGGTAAGAGGGCAAATATTGCATTCCAAACCACTTAGTGATAAATCTAATTGAATTCCAAGATTCCAAAAATTTATTGTCCATTATACAGGGTAATTCCTATAACGTTCCCACCCCAATTTTTTGGTTTGTCTTTGGAAATAAAATAAAAAATATTTAACGTAACTTATAATATTTTTTTCCAAAGATTTCGAAAATTTCAACAAAAAACAATTGAAAGTCAAATAAAAATGGGAAAAAACAAGGCAATGTTTTTTTTAAATGGAACGCCCTGTATATATTTACAATTTCGAAAATAGATTTAAATTCTCTTTCCAAAAATGTAACATTACATTTACGTTCATTTAGTAAAATACTGATAACAATTGAAATATTAATTTATAACAAAAAATTAAATTTTATTTAAATTTATTAATCAAATCATACAAGTAAAATAAAATATCTTAACGAACAAATAACATTTAAATTTAAAGGAACTGCTCAAAATGTCCTCTAATATTTTCGACAGAAATAGTATATCGTTTATACAGGGTGTCCCATTACATGACGGTCATAACTTGAGGGTATGTTGCCAAGGCAATTTCAAGTAAAAAATGTCTAATGAACATATGCCCTAAACTCAATCGTTTATCACTTATTAAATAACATTCTAAATATGTTGTTTCTTCTGCCGAGTAAGGCATTTTAACCAACGTAAAAAGTTGCAACAAACTATATTTCAAAAAACTTTCTAAGCCACCTCGGTGTTAAATTATTTCAATTATTCAGTATATTACTAAATATGAAGGTACATATTTTTGGGAAGAAAATTTAAATCTGTTTTCAAAATTGTAAAAATATACAGGGAATTCCATTAAAAAAACATTGCTTTGTTTTTTCTCATTTTTATTTGACTTTCGATTGTTTTTTTGTTGAAATGTTCGAAATCCTTGAAAAAAATAGTTACGTTAAATATTTTTATTTTATTTCCAAAAACAAACAAAAAAATTGGGCTGAGAACGTTATAGGAATCACTCTGTACATATGTGGAACTAGCAAATTAAATTCTAACTAGATAATTCATTGTCAGCATTTCATCACAACATATTAAATTTATGTAATTATTTATCAATCACGTCTGTATTACCTACCTACTTCCACTACACTTACCAATTATATAAAATATGTTACCTGTCAACTGTATTCATTATCTGACTAAACGATTCAACACAAACCTAAATATTTACTGGTTATTCTTTGGCATTCTCTATTTTTGTCCGTTTGGTATTTTAAAAGGGGTTACCGATTGTTTTATTGTTGAGCATTATCCAAACTAAGTATTTTGCAATATTTTTATACAAAAGTTCCTTTCTTGAAATATTGGGTTACATGCGTCAATTACGTTGTTTTATTAATTAACTAGTTTGACAGGCGTCGGGAGTAAAACCTTCAGCAATTTTTAATTATTTGAACATGGATGTATGACGATTGTGGTGAAATATTTTCAATAAACAAACAAATCATTTTAAGTAAATACAATTATTTAAAAACATATGTATATAAAAAAGAGCGGATTACATTTGTTTAAAAAGCTTTTGATGCCATTAAATATATCCTAAACTAAAAGGGCTATAATGTAAAGAAGGCGATATTCTATTCCTTTATTACGAATAATTTAATAATCCTTGTGAATGAAAGCAATGTACTAAAAAATTAACCAAAGACAATAAATATATTTATAGAGCTTTGAAAATCCGTGTATTCGTTTAAAACATATTCGCCATACAGTAGATGCACGACGAAAACTGTTAAAATATAATATTAATGAAAGCGTAATTAATTGTAATTTTGTGGGAGCGTATTATTTTTGTGCATTATCTTTACCGTAAACGCAAACATGGTAACATTTTATGGAAAACACTGTTTTATGTAGCCTATAAACGAACGGGAGCAATAAATGTTCATAAAAGTAGGCGTAACGTCTGAACAATAAAATACAGTGTGCATGTCACATACGACTATTTACTTTGTTTCAAAACTCAAAGAAAGAATGTATGGCGCCGTAATTTTCTGTATAAAAAATTGTCTGTACACGACAACTAGGCAATAGCAATGATCGCTATGTGCCCGGATTGCTTTTATGAAATCACAAACGGTCGTAACATGTATATGTTTATTGGGCCAAATTGTTTGAGACATTGTCTAGATTTACCAAACTAAAAAAGGGTTACATTTGGTACAATTTTTTTACCTTATCCTATCAAAACATTCCGTATACATCAAGTATCCATACATGTGTAAAGCAAGTTAATGTTTTTGAGAAATAGAGAAACAGTACTTTCTATCTAGTCACTGCTGTGAATTAAAAAAAAATCCTTATTTCGAAACCTATTAATGATCCTGTATTAGGTACAGGGTGATCATTTATATTTTTACACCCCCCCCTTAACTTTGTTATTTTTGGAAAAACAAAAAAAATGTAAAAACAGAAGTTGCAGTTATTATTGCGTAGATTTTAAGTACGATGTCAGAAAAATAATTCAGTAACGCTAAAGACACTTATAATACAAACTTGTGTTTTTTGTAGTAATACTTATGCTGTATGAAAAATTAAATAGTTCAAAAACTTTACAATATAAATACCCAATGTTATGTATCTTTGAAAAGCTATTTTCATGATCTATCATATTCCGCAAAAACATACAGCATGTTATCAAACAAAAAGCACAAGTTTGTATTATAACTTTTTTTGGCGTTACTCAATTGTTTTTCTGATCTCGTAATTAAAATCTACGTAAAAATAACTAAAACCAAAGTTTTTACACTTTTTTTTTCTTTCAAAAAATAACAAAGTTAAGAGGGGTGTAAAAATATAAATGATCATCCTGTACGTACTTTTCTAACAACAAAATAAAAAAATATTTCTTAAACAAAATAAACAAAATGAAGTTAGTTATTGGTATTCTTTCCACTTATAAAAATATGAGTATTAATTTTTTATACTGTTTCCAGTTGTTTAAGCTCACCATATTAACTGATATTGCCTGTTATTAACTACCGGGCATGATCTATTTACAAGCATTACTTTGCAAATTATTTTTTTTTCAACCAGTAAGTTTGCGTAATATTTAATTAAAAGTTCATGAACATATTTATTACAATTGCCCAAGCGGTGGCGCTTGAACATAATAATTATAAATCGTGTATTGGTTGCTATTCCACTTTTGATCTACTGATTAAAAAATTTATGCTAGTCACGTCTAGTTATATATTGCCATTTAAATTATACCGGACTCGAGTCTTAATCAATTTAAGTGAAGTCAACTCAAGCGAGACTAAAATTCACAGTTAAAAAAGTAAACGCGCCCTTGTAATAACAAGTCCGAACAGCGTTTGTTGCATATCGAAGTTCTATTTTACTTGATTCTTGATTCCATGCCAAATGGATAATATATGCACGTACTGTATGTATTTACGCATGACCCTAAGACTAAGAGGTTGTTAAATTCAGCCAGGTTGGCCTCTATTATTTTTACCAAGAAAATAATAAACTCGGTAGTTAGATGGATATACATAGCAAATTGTATTCGAGCTCCACGGATAGCGAAATAGTTTATTATTAAAAACCACGGGTGGGTGGGGCGGGGGCAACTTTAAAATTTCAAATAGAAACCCCTATTTTTTATTGCGGAATCGGATTCCACGGCAAAAAATAGGTACGTAAAGTTTATTCCGGACTTTTTTTCGATTCTTGCATGGGGTCGGTGTAATCGCAAAAATGATAAGAAAACATGACTGTTTCAAAGCGACTTGTGCCCATAAAAAACGTCCAATTCAAAAACTGAAAAACACGTATTTGTTATTTTTACGAAATCTATCCAATGCCATTGGATTCGACTCTCCCACCCCCAACCCAGTGGGTGGGGCGGGGGGCAACTTTGAAATTTGTAATGAAAATCCCTATTTTTTATAGCGGATTCGGATTCTACGGCCAAAAATACGTGAATTTTATATCGGGCATTTTTTTCGATTCTCGCAAGGTCACTGCAATCGCAAATAAATTGAAATAAACGTTAAGCCTCCATAAGTTTGTAAATACAGCTACTCGTTTTTATGAATGTTTTTTTCATTCACATTCACATTCTTTTTTATTATTTATTTTTGTAATGTTCAGTTCCTTCCAACTTTTGTAGAGGCAGGAGCGCAATTTTGTACGGTAAAAGTTATTTCATTTATCATTAGTTCTCCCATTTTTTTCTGCATAATGGCTACTTTAACAGAGGAAGAGAGAGTATCTCTTTTAATGATGCGAGGGTGGGGCGATAAAGAAAGGTCCTATGATGAAGTTGTGATTTTATTCAACGAAACTTTCCGTGTAAATCAAGTGGGAATTTCGAAATCTACTGTGTCCCGTACCATCAAACGATTCCTAGACACAAGGACAAATAAAAATCGCCCAAAATCTGGAAGACCAAAATCTGAAACATCGGAAGCGCGACAAATGGAAGTGGCCCAGGCATTTGTTGAAAATCGAAGGCTATCAATCAGAAAAGCCAGTCAACAGCTTGATATGACTGCATTTTCAGTTCATAAGAATTTGAAACATTTGAAGTTTCATCCTTACAAAATTCACCTTCACCAAGAGTTAAATGAAGACGATTTTGATCGGCGACTTGAATTTAGTGAATTAATGATGGAAAGGATTAACCAAAACCCAAATTTTTTGTCATCTCTACTTGTCTTTCAGATGAAGCAACTTTCCAACTCAGTGGAAAAGTTAATCGCCATAATTTCAGATATTGGAGTGACGAAAACCCTCACTGGATGCTTGAAGAACACACGCAGTATCCACAAAAATTAAATGTTTGGGCAGGAGTTTTCAGGGATCGAATAATAGGACCGTTGTTCATAGATGGAAATTTGAATGGAGAAAAATACCTGGAAATGTTGACAAACAAATAGTTCCCGCAATACAAGAGATTGCTGGTGATGAGTTCGATAATGTTTGGTTCCAGCAAGATGGGGCTCCTCCACACTATCGGAATATTGTTAGGGACTGTTTGAATGGTACTTTCGAAAATCGATGGATAGGTCGAAGAGAAATTATTGAATGGCCAGCAAGATCTCCCTACCTCGCGCCACTTGATTATTTTGTTTGGGGCTACGTGAAGGATAAAGTTTATTTCACTAAACCTCATGATTTGGAAGAGCTGAGGCAACGCATAATAAACATTTTTGCAGAAATACCACTTCAAATGATAAGAAGTGCAATTGAAAATTTTTACGTTCGTCTCGGACAATGGGCACCATTTTGAACACCTGAGATAATCTTGAAATTAAAACCTGCTAGTGTAGCAGTTAAGCTGTAAACTAATTGCCCCAACTGGCTGAAATCATCACCTTGCCTTAAATGGCAGAGTTACCTCCGTACCATCACTGGCTGGGATCAAGAACTTGTCTGAAGTGGCTGAATTAAGAGGTAAAACCACTGTTAGTTTTTTAAAAAATTCGAGTTTTTTTATTGCCATGTAAAAAATGTAAATTGAAAATTACTAGCTGCTAGTAAATTTACAGAATGTTTTTACTGCTCTGAGCACATTGATTTTACTGTCGGGTTAGCAATAAATTAATAGTTGCTGTAATTTTCGCCACGACCGTGTAAAATCACTGTTCTCAAAACAGCTCTGGAAATCATTCACTCTGAGATCAGTAGTTTTACTTTTCGTATTTTTTTAAGTATGCGTTCAAACTTTCATGTTTCCATTAAATTTTTTGCGATTACAGCGACACCATGCAAGAATCGAGTAAAATGTCCGGAATAAAATTTACGTATTTTTTGCCGTGGAATCCGATTCCGCAATAAAAAATAGGGGTTTCCATTTGAAAATTTAAAGTTGCCCCCCGACCCACCCACTGGGTGGTGGGAGGGGAGGTCATTTTTGGTATCAGTAGATAGTTTTTTAAAAAATTTTTGACACGTATTTTTTTATTTTTCGATTTGATACAAAGTGTTCGAGATTCTTCACCGTTCCCATACTTTTCTAACACCCTGTATATCTATACCATTGGCCAGAGCATCTGTATAAGTTTAACTAAATTTATGCCTGCAATTCATGTAATGCCTGTTATAAATAATTATTTTACTTGTTAAGGTAACAAAATTTGACAAAGAGCTTTACAAAGAAGAAGAATGGAGGTTGTTCTCAAGAAAACATTGTATGAGTTAAATGACACTTCCTTTTATCTATGTACTCTTCAGAACGGTGAATGAAATTGGTCATAATAGCTTGTAACAACGCGATGAATTCCTAATTCCTAAATGTTTGATATTTTGAGTTATTCGTTGATATTCCTGCCTGTTAGGAAAATTGGGTGCAGCCAAATCAGGTGATCTGATATTATCATGGTGTGAGATTAGAGGAAAAGGGAAAGATCTCTACACGAAGCATACATCTGCGGAATGGTACCATCCTGTTGGAAAAAGTTTTCTTTATATCCGTGTATTTCCTGGACTTAACAGTTACTGCACTTTCATATTCTTCAAAAAATACGGTCCATTTATTCTCAATGAAGGCAAAGCACATCAAACTGTAATCTTTTGCGAATGTAGTGGTCATGGATGGAGTCAAGTGGACTTTTTGTAGTCCAATGTCGACAATTTTGTTTATTGGCAAATTGTTTCAAATAAGAATAGGTTCCATCGGATACAAAATGGCAATGCTTTGAACCTGGGCACTCTTCTCGTAATTGTTGAAATCTTACGTAGAACTCAATTCGACCTTTGTCTCGATTGGTTGTTAGTTCTTGCACCAATGCAATTTTATTAAAGTAAACATTTACCTTATGAATCGTTCTCCGTATACTTTTTTCGGCTAAGGTTTGTGCTCGTTGCTTAAACTTTTTCGACTTGCTGCAATTGCTTTACGCCCTCGCGGTTGATTTTCTACCGTGTTTTATACTGATAACAGATGAACACAATGTTTAATATTCGAAAGGGATCAATTTCTGGTTTAAGAGATACGTACTGGACGTGACTGAACATTTCTTAACCAAAAGTTCTTCCAAAATCACGTTCTACTTTTATAAAACTATTATGCAGAAAATTCGTAATTCTATCTACCTACCACTCCTATTATATCCATGGTTACAGATGATCCAGACAAAATATTTACCATCAGATTAAAAATCATTTGGAAATGAAGACTGTTAAAATTTAAAAAAATATATAAGTATTAAGCCGAACTCAGACGACTGGGGTACTTGACAAATACACCAATATTGGTATACTTGACAAGTGTACCAGCTCATTTAGGCCATTAACAAGCAACGGCGCTCACACGACGTGTAATTTTTTTTTTTAAATACACCAGCAAATTGGTACAATGTTGGTGGAATGAAAGAAGATTATTGACCATCATGGATATCGGTCGTCTTGAAAATGTCGTCGCGTGTGCAGCTTTGGTGGTAACTACTTCATTTTACTACTTTACTCATCAGAGGACGAAATGTTGACATCAAAGATTCCTTTTTCTTTTAAGTTCTTTTATGGAACACAGAATACTAATTTTTTCTTCGATTCTCTTCCAAGCCATAGTTAATTGCATTACGGTTTTTATGTTTCAAATGTTTTGCACACCATATGACTGGTTCGTTTTGATTTTTGATTTTGGTATTTAAATAATAATCAAAAAAGCATTTTTAAAACAAGGAACCTCTTCCATCCGCTTATACAAAATGAATAGTAGCGAAGCAAGGTACAAATATATGTACAACTCGTGTGAGCGCAACCACAAGTATAGACAAGTATGCACTTGTCAAGTGTACCAATAATTGTGATCCCTTTGACGTGTGCCATTTTTACCGACAGACGATGGGAAACTGACCAATACTCACCAATGACAAATAATTGTACAAGTAAACCACTCAGACGACATGGCAAGTATACGCCATTAACAAACATTGGCCAAGTACACCAGTCGTCTGAGCCCGGCTTTAATCGCAGGAACAATTAAAGGCATATTTACTTTATATGCTTAATACGCTTATCTACATGGTTTATAATCACCTTGTTTAATTTACATATTTATAAATAATTGTAAGGTTATACAAAACAACAGTCTTTGTTTATCAGAGGAAGAGGAACTTAATTGTAAACAATAATATAATACTTATTTAAATTTATAGTAGGTTTCATTCTTATTTTTATTATTTGCTACCAATTGCAAATTTTGTTTGTTTATCTACTATTATTTGGTTACCTATACATATATATATTAATTAAAGAACTACTTTTGATCAATTAATAGTATCCATAAACAAATAGCGTGAGTTATAGGTATTCGGTACTCGTAAAAACTCACGCGCGTGACTTATTGTTTACACTAATCTCTTTCAACGTCATGCCCAGCCTGTCCAATAGAAATTCTTTTCCGATACGGTGAAATAGAATGGTCCATTATTATTGAGGGGAGGAAAATGATTTGACATTTGCATAGTTTTGGTGTTTACCTAAGCTAAGTAATAATTGTGCCAAAAATGATGAATTCGGACTTGCAAAGGTTAGTATTTACTGTTATAATTGTAGATAAAGTATAGTATTCAACTCGTGGCAATGGTAATAAGCTCGGTAATAAGTAATAACTCACTTGATGAATTACAGCACTCGCCTTCGGCTCGTGAGTAATTTACTACATTATCACTCGTCAAATAATATACTATTCTAAATATTATTGAGTGTGAATATTCACATGGTTTTCAATTATTCTCAGTATTTTACTAAATATGAAGGTAAATATATATAATTATATTATGTTATATTTTTGGAAAGAGAATTTAAATCTTTTTTCCAAAATTGTAAAAATACACAGGGAGTTCCACTTATAAAAACCTTATTTTGTTTTTTTACCACTTTTATTTGACTTTCAGTTGTTTTTTTGCTGAAATTTTCGAAATAGTTTACCTGACCATTTAAAAAAAGCAAGAAGTTTATTTAGGTTTAAAAATGATTTAAAACTTTTTTTAATAGACAAGTGCTATTATTGCTTCAAGGACTTTTTGTGTTTGTGAACCCTAGTTGGGTTAGTTAAGCTTCTGTGACGATTCCTATACATATGCATAAGTTTGTCAAAAGGAAAATAAATGTATTATTATTATTATTATTATTATTATTATTAAATTCTTTGAAAAAATACTATAAGTTACGTTACATATTTTTATTTTATTTCCAAAGACAAACAAAAAATTGGGTGAGAACGTAACGTTATACAAAAATATTTTTATGTTTGCTGTTTTTCTTTAGGATATTAAGAATTTATTTATTATTACATATCTCGACATTCATATGTAATTTAAACGAAAGAATTTCGTAAGTATAACTTATTGTTCTTAGCACTTTTAATAATGAACATAAAATTTTTATTCATCCTAAAGAAAAATAATAATGTACAGTTACGTCTCAATTAAATGTCCGTTTGGAAATTGGCACATTTGTGATGTGGACCGCGTGTAAAATTTAAAGAGATAAGTGAATATGCAACCAATCCCAGTGATCTTTTGTTTTGTCTTGTGTTTATCAATGCGTATTGACATTGTGTTCAAACTATATTCAGCAAATATATTTATAATAATAATAATAATAAATACACCACATGTAATTACGACCCCCTTTATCCCAGAAAGCTCTAGAAGAGCCTTGTGCGGGAGGGGGCTACACATTTAAAGACAAGGAACACACATCTAATATCCGTGTATAATGGAAAACTCCATCTCACAATATTTATGAATGTATAGATCGCACATTTAATTTAGATGTAGCTGTACATAAAAAATAAAATAAAATTGTAGACCTTAATTAATTCAATAGATTTACAATATTAGCAGTTGTTTGGTTTTTCGAAAAACGTGCAATTTAAGGTGTCGTGAGTGGTTTCCTTTGACTTAAAATGGAATTTTTTAGTGGAAATAAATGTATTATATATTTTCCCTATGGATAGGTATGCAGATGTATAATATCGTATGGCTTATTTATAGCAGACGTGATTTTCAAAATCAAAAATATAACGATTATTAAGTTAAGTAAGTTTTTGTAAATCTCTAATTAATTTTGGAAATAAAATTATTATTATTATTATTTCTTCCAGTTTTATAATATCTATATTGAACTTTCCCACACATTGAAAATTTATATTCGTCTAGTGTTTAACTAATTTATTTTACAACGTTTACGTAGATTTTATATGGTAATTTCCCTCATTGTTTGTTTACCCGCAAATGGCTTTAACATATTTTAATTTCGTATGTCAGACAAATGATTACATAATGCCGCTACTAATTCATTCAAATATATTCAATCTTTTTGTTTTTGTTCCATATTAGTTTAATTCCTGTTCAGTGTCATGACTGTTTTTAAATTAATTATTATCAGCAAATAAATGAATAATCTAGGTAGACCATGTCTTTTAATCCATTGTGGTTTTTTATAACCCAAATTATAAATCTGTCTTAAACTGCATTAATTTCTTTTTGTTTTGGCAATGCGTAAATAGTCTATTACCATGACTTGGGAAAACAAAATGCGTATAACAAAGTCAAAACCGTTCACACATCCATCCATAAGTGTCAGGAAAGACCAGAAAATTACACCGATTTTGATCTCATGGGGTTTTCAGCACTGATTAATAAAAGTGACCACATTCGTAACAGAAATGAAAATATTAGCTTACTCATTTTTATTATAGGTGGGACGAGGATGATTAATTATTAAATTATTAAATTCTATATATAAAATAATAATTAATAATATTACCACGCACATTTTTCTGCATCTATGAGAACTAATATTTAATCATCTGTGGAATTGTTGAAACTTATTGAACGTTTAAAAAAAACTAAGTAAACAGTTAATACGGCTCATGTGGCTGGCCCCCTGTTAATTATCTTACATATATAGAATACAGCTAACTGTTATTGATGAAAAAATATTGTTAATAAACACTTTGAGAGATAGAATCGATGATGATTTGATATATGAATCAATGAAGCAAAAACCGTTATTTAATAAAAAGTACACCATAACGGTTTTTAAAAAATACGTCACTTACCTTTCCATACTTATGAGAAGAATTTATCGTATTAGCCGACCAATGGTCGGTTTCGAGCCGAGCCCTTTCCAGGGCTCCGGTGATGCTGTCTATTCTTGACCACTCGCGCACGTCATGGTCGTGGAAGGGAGGCACTCCACTGCCATTAGGGGTTGCTGCCACCACTTCCATGTTTCTGTCTGTCTGTTTTTAGCGTGTCCAAGGCGTGCTATCAATTGTTATTGACATCAACCTGGAACAACATAGGTATGTTAATCGTAAGAAGTTGGGCCACGGTTAATGGCAATTATTTTTATAAACCTTGATTTTTTAAGAAAATTTATATTGTAGTCAAGAGAATGACAAATTATTTTTGTTTACAAAAACTCGTTTTAGCTTACGTCATTAGAGGTGCCACTTGCAATGAATGCAGAGATTCAGAGGGAAATAATATTATGTAATAAAATTTATGTATTTTATTGCCCACAAGTTTTCCTTGTTTATTGTTTATTTTATAATAATTTGTTTAGGGTTATGTATATTTGTTTTCTTATAGTTATTTATATTATAAGTGCCATATGAGGTATTTTGTAGCACGCGTCTGAAGTTTACAAAACGAACCGAAGGTGAGTTTTGTAAACAGAAGAGTGTAATAACAATAGCTGTTTGTTGATATCTCCTTAGCAACCGGTGGTTTGCGTGCTTTTTTCATAAAATGCGTGCAATAAATATATATCGCACTAGTGCTATAAACAGCGTCATTATGGCATTGATATGAGTGTCATATTACTCTCATTATATAACGAGCGTAGATAAAGGTTATTATGATACTCAGGGTTGGCAAAAATACTGTTTTATTAAATTTACCTACTTAAACTGTTTTTTTTTTAAATGTGTTTTAATTGTTTAACAAAAGAAACACGTTTTAAACAAAAGATAACTTTGTTTTTAAATAATTTTATATGGCCGGGGTGACGCACAGTAATTTTTTTTAAATCAGTCTGCAGGTCTTAATACTTAAGCAACAGCAAAATATTTTCTTTAAAATCTTTACTTTAAATTGCTTATCGAACTGTCGAGGTAGATTTTCGATTTTTGCCCTTAATTTTTCAAAATTTTCCAAAGAGGTTTAAATTTTCTACAAAAAACGTCTTTTGTCTTTTTTGTGTAAATATCACTTTACTTAAGTAATCACGACAATTATTTTTTTGAAATCTGCGTTTTTTCATTGCCTATAAATCTTTCGAGCTCAATTTTTCGATTTTTGCCAATAAATTTTCAATAAAAAATATTGATTAAAATTCAAAATTCTTTAGAAATGTTTGAAAAATCAGGGGCAAACACCGGAAATCTACCTCGACAGATTGATACGCAATTAAAAAGCGAAGATTTCAAAAAACACTTTCCGATTGCTTAAATTGAAAAGACCTGTAGACTGATTTCAAATAAAAAAGTTATATTTTCATCAAGAAAACGTCTTTTCTTGTGTAAATATCACTTTACTTAAGTAATTACCACAATTTTTTTTTAAATCTTCGGTTCTTGATTGCCTATCGATCTGTCGAGCTAGATTTTTGATTATTGTCACTAACTTTTCAAAAATTTTGATAAATCCACAAATTTCTTTGGACATTTTTTAAAAATCAGGGGAAAACTCGAAAAGCTACCTCGACAAGTCGATAGGCAATTAAAAAGCGAATATTTAAAAAAACTTTCCGATTTCTGCAGTATTAATTATAAGTTTGAAATTTTCAAAATATTTATTGGATTCTGATGAAACATCGACTGCTAATCAAATGTCTGTCGGTATGTCTGTCACAAAAAATACCCGAATTCTTTGTCCGATTTGTATCAAATTCACACTAGTTAGAGATACTCACAAAAAAAAACGTCCCTTCAGAAACGGGAAGTTTTCAGCTTACCGGAAGTGCAGATAGCATTAGAAAATTTCCAAAACCGTTATAACTCAAAAACGACTCAACCAATCGAGATGCGAATAACTGCCGCATGAGCCCCTTACTCTACAATTAATAGATAAAATCAATTTCGAAAAAAATCAAAGAAAATTCACCTTTTTTGAAAAACAGCTTCTTTGGAAAATAGTGCGCGTAACACGAAAAATATTTTTCAATTTAGATCAAACTTGGTAAAAAGGAAGATTTTGGACCACAGATGAAGCCCATCGTTGAATTTGATGGATTAGAAATGACATGTTTGATTTTCGGAAACGTTGAATAATTCACGAATGACAAGTTCGATTTCAAATGAGAAAATTTAGTTTAATAAAGCTCAAAAATATCTATTAGGAACATACTATTTCGATTTTACATCGGGCAACATAAATAGACCAAACATAGGAAACTCAATTTTTCACTGGAATTCAAGAAATAATTTCATTTAATTGTGATGGGAAAAGAAACATAATTTCTTATAAAGATTGAAAAATAATTCTGACAAATGAGATAGATATTTCAAATCAAATCTTTCAACAATTTTTGATGATGTTTACTGGCGAGGTGGGTGCGGAGATGAGTTTCTCAGATAGTGGAAAATCTTTGTTTTTAACCAGAGACGCTGAAAAAACAAAATAGAAAGCACAACAGATTGCTGGATCCTTAGAAAAAATATGGTAAAAAAGCACCTGAGTTGCTTCTGTATGAAGGTTTCTTTCAGACGAAATGTGATTCATTTAAACAAAACGATACGAACTTCCATTAAAAATCCAGTTATTTAATGATGCAAAAATTTCGTACATAAAATCTAATAAAGAATTTTATTTCTGTCATAAAATAATCTTTATAAAAAATATATTTTATAGGTATGGAAGATAATAAATATTCTTTATAGACAATAATTTATTATGATTTTTATTAATGGAGCTCAATTTACATTTTTGATATAACTAACAACAGAATTACAGCTCGTATGAACAAATTAATAACTGATATAATTTCGTCTTTTAATAATTCTCTTATGAAGATTTTCAAACTTTAGATTTGATATTTGGCAATATCGAGATGACAGTCAGTGACTTTGCCTACTAGTGGTACCCGATACTTATAACCGAATTTAAGGATAACTTATAAAAATGCAGATTAAATAATGGTAAAAATAAAAAAAATAATAAATAATAAAAATCTAGAAAATAAATACAATTTTAAGGAAGCATTACATCACTTTATGAAATGCTCAGAGATTGCGACTGGGACAGGTTGACTTCTTTTATAAAAGTAGATGATGGTGTCGATTTTTTGTATTTAGAATTTTGTGAAATTCATCTCAGTATTACAATGGGGGTGTTAAAACTTTTCCGCCATGATTTAAAGAAGATATTAAACTAAAAATATTTTAGAAAAATAAATATATACTCGTTATTTAATTTATTTAAATTTAAAAAATTAAGAGCAACATTAAAATCAAAAACTCAACGTGTTTATATTAAATATCTAAAAACAATAGAAATAATTCAGTACAGATCCAAATATTTTTTGAAATTTATCAAATGGCAATTACTACAGGCCTATCTCTTCACTTTGTATTGCAAAATTATTTGATTTTATTTTATATGAAAGAGTTTATACGTATGCAAGAAATTATTTCACCTAAATATGTTTTTAGAAATAGATCAATAGAGATGAACTATAGTTGGTTTTCAAGCAGGTGAACACTGTTGCCAATGCTTTAGATAAAACAGTTCAGTTTAAGCTACCATTTAATTTAGTAATTATTTATTAGTATTTGATAGACCGAATGTAATTTATATCCTATTTATATGGTACTAATTTCCAGCCATTTTTTGTAAGGTTCGGTGTACCACAGAGCCCCTCATCTTTAATAGATATTTAAAAATGTTTCAACCCAAAAATAATGATGAGTAATATTTTACCGATACTTTTTTATAAATAAAAAATGCCTGTTTGCGTAGTGTGTCAATTGAAATTGCTTTAATCCAATTTATGTTTTTTTTTACTGGCTTTTCAGAAATGACTGACAAATCTAACGTGGTTTTTTAGCTAATATAAACTGCAATGAATTAAATAACTACATATTTATAATATATACGACATATAAAAAGCACGACTTAATGGTCCACAGGAGGATGTAGCGAAGACTCATAACCGCCTCAAAACTAAATTTTGAGATAGATAAAGACTGACTATTCCTTTGTTGAGAGTATGACTGGCATGTGAATGATCTTGAGCATCCTGTTCTTTGTTTTTCAGTATGCAAATATAGGAAGCATGTAGGTTATTTCTGGTAAATCCTCATTGTTAAATTGCTTGTTGAATGCGTTAAGTAAATTCCGATAATAAACACCTCTGCATATTTTTTTATACAAAGTTGGTGGAACGAAACCTTACACGGAATGGGATGATGCATGGCGGGCTCCACTCCAGGCCGGAAACTAGGACGCATAAAGAACACCGACATCTACTTAGGTATAGGAATAAGGTTTAAAAGATATAATGTTTAGTTTTAGTAATTGCAACTTACTGATATATATTTTAATGGATGCTGATACTAATTAGCCAGTTTTAATGTTTCATAACGTTGTGTTATTTTTTGTAAGAATTCACTTTAGAATTAGACGTGTAGGTGTATTAGGTAGGCATGTACTTGTTATAATTTAAACAACGGCTATATTTTTCTCTTAGTTAATGGTAACAATAAATCTCAGACATCTGCATAAGATTTATAGAAAACACAAATAATGTAAACACCTCTCAAACTCCGAGTTTATAAATTTTATTACCACAAATGTTTTTACAGATTGTATATTTTATAGAAATCGAATTGGGATAATATTACCTACCTACGTATTATAACATATGTGAGACAAATCATATGATTAATTTAAAACTATGAACGACTTCATAATTAATTTTATTTGTAATTAAGTATCTTTTATTAGTAGCTAGTCGCACTTTTACAACGCATACGTTTGCTATAACCACATATATTATAATATGGTATTATTTATTACTAATGCTGTTTTCATGTTATTGGTATAAATTTATGTAAATGATGAAAACGCTATAAAGTGGTTAATGTAATTAATCTTATTTACGGCAATCAAAATTTGGTGACAGATATGATTTATGTATGCGACTAGTTGGTATACACATATGTTCAATTTAATTACAATATTATATTATTATTATTCAAGACCTAAATACATACAAAAAAGTATTTTCATATGTTTATATATGCGCTGTCAAGCACACGCAAAAAAATAATTGGCATATGTCGCTTTGTGGCAAATTAAGCTCTAACCAAATTTTAGTAAGTATGATCCTCAATGAATATTTATTTAAACTAGGTTGAATTCAATTTGCTACTGTTCTAAATGAGGCAGGACTTTCAACTGGTCTATCACACCCTAGTTTACTCCATGATCGGCATGACCAGCTACAACATAGTTAGTTGTTCGTGGATCGGCTGTAGGGAGAAATCGATATTCTAAGCCCTTATTCATAGATGCAGGATATTCGTCCATTTATTTGAAAAAAAAAAGTCTACATAAAACGTCTCTCAAAATGTTTTTTAACAATTTTGAGAAGACTAATGCCCTGGATCCCGCAAACGAGGCATTTTGGGATGCAAGTTTATGACGATTTTTTTCTTAAAATCAATCAAATTAATAATCCCCTTCTGCGTTTTGTAAATACACCGTATATTGTAAATTGTTTAAATATTGGTAAAAAGTCAATCTCTATCTACAGTCGAGTCAATGAAAGCCTACAAATCGGCGAAACCTCGGAATTCTCAGGAACAGTGAAACTTTTTTTAAATATTTCTTATACCATATCACTTGAAATCAGAAACATTCCGGCGAGCGGAATAAAATTTTTGATTTCTAATTTTGAAAACGTGATTTTCTTCTTTATGCTTTAAATGTCATAGATGAACTCGCATTTTCGAGTAAAAAATGTGACGATTTTTGGGGTCATTTATTACTAATACATTGTTAAAAAAAGATTTTTCAAAAAATTTTTTGAAATTTGTTTTCAAATATTTTTAGAAAATTATCATTATTCTTGTTCTTCTTCATTAAGAAAATTGTTTGCTCCGTTGTTAACATATATTGTACACTAACAAAATCTTATTGCTATCCAAACTTAATGAAAACCAATATCTTAGAAAATGTGATGATTTGAAACAATTTTCTTAAATATTGTGACGCTCTTTACTTACGTAACCTGTACTGTTTGTAACTGGCTGTTTACAAACAGAACTCTCTGGCTTTGTAACACTTTTTAGACGGAAAACTTGGGCACCAGTTCCTTATTTTTAAGTCCAAGGAACAGCACTTGTTTGGCTCTCCAATGGGGAGAACGTTTAGGGGTAGCTAAACAGATGGAGATACGGTGATTTCCAGGGATCTTAAAATGAATGTCTTGTCAACTGCACTTCATGGAAAATTTCTCAAACGGGTTAATTAGAAATAAATAACTAAAATAATAACTCGTGAATTTTACCTATGTAGACCAACGTATTTATTTATTAACACAGTAATGAACAATTAAACCAATAAATCGGATATTTCAGCGACTTTGCAGTCGAGTATGTACAAATTTGATAACGATAATAAATAGGCGGGCTGGCAATCAAGAGTATACAGGGTGTTCTGAAAAACACTAGCATAAATTCAGGAGCTGATAGAATTTCAAAAAATATTACAATTTGTTCCTATGAACCATGGACGGCATGAACGGAAAAAGATACGCCCATGGTTCATAGGAACAAATTGTAATATTTTTCGAAATTCTATCAGCCCCTGAATTTATGGTAGTGTTTTTCAGAACACCCTGTACATATAAGCGTGAATACGATTTTATTTGGGAAGCCGGTGAGTTTGGATAACCGGTGTCTGTTTTCGCGGCTTGAAACGACTTCGGACGGCAAGCAAACGGAATTTCCAAGAGGATATAATATGAACGGCGGGCAGTCGGTTAGCTATAATAGATATTCTTGTCTATACAGAGGGTGTTATAATACGGCGAACTACTGCCACAAACGTAGAGCTATTTATCAATGACTATTTTTCGTAAGTTATGTTTTCCGGTAAAACTTTATGCATTGGAGCTTTATAGATGGGCTGATCGAGCAAATCTAACCAGCCGATGCATATTTTATGAAACAAAATTAGCTCTAGTTTGATTTAGTAGTATAATACAGCGGTACTCACGAACAACATAAGATCTCTGAATATCTATACTTACCTGAAGGCGGTACGGACGGATAGTAGCGGACCACGGTGTATTCTTACCAATATTATTAAGAAAATTGACTAATACAAATAAACAAAATTCACAGGGATTCCCGCAAACCGCAGACACGTGTTTCGGCCTTATTGGTCCTCATCAGTACGGTGTAGCTAAGTTTTTTGCTTTTACTAATATAAATCGGAGCGGCGGTTACGGACGGAAGTGAAAACGGTGACAGTTACGGATTGATGCGGACTGCTTCGGATTGATCTGGAACTGATGCGGACTGTCTCGAACTCGGACTGAACGTTCCTCCGGTGTTTTATTACTTTTATGACGTACACAGATGGCGCGTTAAAGAGGCGTACTGACTTGAAACAAAGGACTTGTACTCACAACGTTATTTACGGAGGTCGCGCGTATTATGTAATTAGCAACATTGACTCGTAACATCAGTAACCGGAAATGGGTTACTTGCAATTTCTAGACTATATTGCAAAAAGAAACGGATTAAAACTGACATGGATTAATATTTTAACCGGTTTTAGTAACTAATGAATTATTTCTAATAATTCACGGATTTTAATTATACGGGGATTGTCGAAATTGATCAATTAATTATTTAACTGCTTGTTTACCAGCTGGGTTTTTTACAACTCAATACTAACTTAACTAAAACAGGACTTACTTACTAAAAAGCGGCGGCAGGGTGTACCCAAGTGACGGTAATATTTAGAGCAAAAACAGATATTCCTTGTCTGGAAAAATCACTTCGTTACAATAATTAAAAATTAACATTCTTCAATTAAATTTTTATTGTTTTATACCCAAATATGCTCTATTACATATTACATAGGTACCAAAAGAAATAACTTTTTATTAAATATCATTAAAAAAATTAATTATCCTTATCATTGTAATGTTTTAAACAATATAAATACTTGAGAGTCCGCCTGTCAGAACGTTTCTGATTTCAAATAATGTATTATAAAAACAAGTTAAAAAAAAATCATCTAAATCCGGCCTGTTCCTGAGGATTCCGAAGTCAAAATCTTCATGGACTCGACTAATCGGCTATTGTATCAATTCGTGAACTGGTGAAATTTATCAGAATCTTTAGATGTACAGAACTCTAAATAACATATCAGCAGGTATAGTCCTCGCCAAATATGAATTCCCGTAAACTATAAAACTGGCAAGACCTAAGCCCCACCTCTTGTCGGTCGGATATTCCTTATTGGAAAATCCTAAGGTTGTAAACTATTGCTGTCCTTTGTGAACGATTACCTGATTTAAGGCAAATGAGCAAAGGGTTGATACGGCCCGTCCTACCAGCTGTAATAAAATCTGCCGCATTGTTACTCATTGGTAGTTCAACCTCCATCCTCCATAAATCAAAATAGTTCCTTAATCCTTTACAGGAATTCATATTTGGGGAGGAGAATATATGAGGAGCATTAGTCCTTGTGCAGGATGAATTATTAACGGTTTGGTCATTTTGTGGACTATATTTCTTAAAAAAATGTTGTTGCTTGTCGCGTCGGATAGTTAGAGATACTAATTTGACGCGATTTGTACTTAAGTATCGATTAATTGCAAAGTCTAGAATGATTCAGCTTCGGTGAATGAAATTTTACCAGATGATAGATCATCGAAAAAATACCTAAATGTAGTTTATCTAATAAACCGTGGGTGTCGAAAATTATGGTTTTTCCTGTTTAAATCCAGAACAGTAATAAAATTGTTGCTGGTATATATACTAATAGAGATGCATTCTTTAGCAAGGAAAACTAAATAGGCCTCGATCCCAGTGGCGCCGGTTGGTGAATTTTCAATGATCGATTTTTTCTATTTAGAGACATGGGACTTCTATCAAATTATAAGAGGTTTCATTTGGGATCAAAATGAGAACATTGGCGGGGAAAAAATTAAAAACAATTTGCGAAAAAAATTTCCTCCGTTGTTGGCGACCACTCAAATCTTCCTTTGCACCACATCCGTCAAGTAACGTAAAAGGAGTCCCATTAGAACATGCATGGAAAATAAACAACATAGGCGACGTTGACAAGAATAAAAGTGCTAACAGAATTCCAGTTACACAATATTTACAATCGTAGGTTACTTGCATATTTTACAGTGGCTAGTATAGGCACCAATACCACACATTTTTTAATCAATTGGAAAAAACTTAATTTGAAAATAAAATTATTATGCAAAAAACAAATACTGATGGACAAATAATTTTTGTTATATTTTGAAAAAGTTCTAAAAACTATTATTGTATTAAATCGAAAACCAATTCCTCAGCAAATAAATACCTCAAACACACGCTATTTTACATTAATAAAAAGCAACTTGTATAAGACTAATTTACTTACTTTTATTTTATCGTCTTACCGTGATTTTCATTCACAATCAATTTTTTCACTTGCAAATAGTTTATAAATATGCACTGTAACTACACTAACAATTATCGGTCAACTAAACAATTTCGGACACGTGTAATTAATCTCACTGCGGGAAACAACAAATAGTTACTAAAATATTTACGAATTTTTAACGCTACGACAGCTGGTGTCAGATAAAACCCACGTAGAGCCGACCGAAAAGGTAAAGACGACTTTCAGCATCATAGGATTGTCCATATAATAAACAATAGGAGAGTTTTTCAAATCAAAGGCAGGTGGATACACGCTAGATTTCGCCGAAAGGTTTCATTAAAAATTCATACTATTTTGCGCAAGCCTCGAGTCCTGAGGTGGATTTACGGTTCTGTTTTTTAAACTGGTCGCAATAAGTCAACAAATTGCCTAAGTGTTTAAAATTGTGTTAATGATTTATGTTGATTCTAATTAGTTTTGGGCTTTTAATTTGTACCTTTCATTATTCACTGAAGCCCTTGTTTTCTGTAAGCTATTTGCATAATCACATACAACACGATCGGTATACGAATGATAGCAAATCGACAAGTAACAAAACATAGTGAAAATAGGTACATTAAATCTAATAATTAAATCTGTGCCTGTTAATTTTATTGCGTCGTAAGAACACTATTAACATTAGTATGTTAATTAGTTAAAGATAAAAATCTAGTGTAAACGTAAACACTTCATTATGGGGATTATTATAAAATGGCTGCGCCAGCAGCAAAATTATGGATGACTCCGAAACGCTTTGCTTTATTTTAGGAAAAATCTATTTAGAAAAGCATTTTTTCATTTTATGAAACAAAATTAATTCATGTCATTCTTGCTCATATTTATTATACTATGCTATACGACTGCTCTTTTTTTTTAAATTGTAAGGTTTAAAGATAATATAATATTATTAATATCTTAGGTATATCGATTTATTTGATTACCACACTGTTTTTTTAATTAGGTATATATAGGTATAATGGAAAAGGTAAGAAAAATACTTGTTTTCTAAAGCAGTCACATACTTACTGGTGATTAAAAACTTCTTAGTATCACAAACGCAGTACATAAAATAAAATCATTGATTGCGCGATTTTGTGTAATTTTAGGGAACCACTCACTTATGACTTAGGTCAAATATTATCTATTACTTACATGAACTGAGCAGGTATCTAATACACACCCACCAACAATGTTTTGAGGTTTCCAGGTCGCAGATATAATTTAGTAACTTACAAAGTCTATTGGCTTATTGTAATACCAAACTGAATAGAGATCCGGCAAATATTTAAAAAAATGGAGGCAAATAGATGAAATATCTGTTCTAACCTAACTTCAAATCCACGTAAAAGTAAAAATTTCTAAAAGTAAAAAATCAATCCCCCATTGCTTATTGCAGTCAATAATTTAATTTTGAGCATATTACGTTTGTGATACTATAGGTAGTTTATAATGCTTTTGAAAGAACGAATATTATCCCGTTTATAGAGAAAAAAACTATGATTACTTTCTACTATTTCTAACACTTAGGTCATATATTTTCCTTTATTTTTTAAATTTTTCTATTTAAGAAACTATTGGGATACTTATTCTTAAAAAAAATTATTTTATAATAAATAATAATAATAAATTTTATTAACCACCTTTGATACATATAGTATATATGGCAAGTCAGGATACAATGTAGTTGTTGTATATAACAAACTTATTTAAGATGAACAGACAAACATAAGCACATTGAATTACAGACACAAGTAAATTCTGATATTTTACAGTTATACTAGTTTAATTAAAAGCAAGACTATAAAGCAGAAGATTCGGCTGTCAAATAATAAAATTAAAATACTACATAATGTATTTCTTCACGTTCTAAGGATTACCTATTTAAAAAGTCCTGTATATTGTAGAAAGTTCCTTTTTGTAATATTTCTTTTATTGTTTTTTTGAACTTTTCATAACTTCGAATATTTCTTATCTCGTGCGGTAAGCTATTATAGAGTGATATACAATTATAGTGTGGAGACTTTTCAAAACGTGATGTACGATGTTTTGGTATGCTCAGTAGGTCTCCATGTCTTGTATTGTATGAATGATTTGTTTTTAATTTTATAAATAGATCCATATTTCTCTTCGTGTACATCAAGCATTTTAGTATATATATACTTGGAGTTGTAAGAATTTTCTTTTTTTTAAATACTTCCTTACAGCTCTCTCTATAATCTAATTTAAATATTAGTCGAATCAGTCTCTTTTGGCATATAAAAACTCGATCCCTATCAGAAGAATTTCCCCAGCAAACGATATTATAGGATATGTGCGAATATGCCAAGGCATAATATATATTTAGTAGCCCTGCTTCGTCCAAGGTATTTTTCAATTGTAGTATTGCAAAATAAGCCTTATTTAGTTGTTTGCAAACATGGTCAATGTGAAGACTAAATGACAGTCTTGAATCAATATGAGTTCCAAGTAATTTAGCGCTATTTGATAAGGTTATGTCACCGTATAATGTCGTGTTGTGCGGTAAGGGTTTCTGAATATAGAAATTTATGAATATTGTTTTCCTGTCGTTTAGGATTAACTTATCCCTTTGCGACCAAGTACTAACATCTTCAAGAGTTGCATTCACCACTTCTTGAAGCTCCTCAAGTGAGTCGGCCGCCAAAGTTATTGTAAAGTCATCTGCAAACATGGTCAAGTGACCATTGCTTATATTACTAGGTAAGTTGTTCATGTAGATCATAAACAATAACGGCCCCATAACAGAACCCTGAGGAACTCCAAGTAGTAATTCCTGCAAGCCCGAGTGTATCCCGTTAAGTTTGACTCTCATCACTCTTCCTTCCATATATGACATTACCCAAGAGAGCATATTTCCTCTGATACCAATGCTGTAGAGTTTTTGTTTTAAAAGGTCTTTATTTATAACATCAAAAGCTTTCGACAAGTCAAATAATAAGGCAACAACATATTTACCTTTGTCTAAACTTGCATAAACATTTTCCAGAAAGTGACACGTTGCTGTTTCGGTTGATTTATTTGCCCGGAAACCGTGCTGAACTGTAGTTAAAATGCTATTTTTTTCTATAAATGATGTCATTCTGTTGTAAATAATTCTTTCGAAAAGCTTTGATATTATACTTAAAACAGAAATTTGTCTATAGTTTTCAATATCGCGAGCTAAGCCTTTTTTATATATAGGTGTAACTGTTGCTTCTTTTAATATTTGGGGAAAGTACCCTTCATTGATGGAGACATTGAATAGATAGGCAAGGTGACCAATGACACTATCTTTTATATTTTTTAATATATTAACTGTTAGCCCGTCGAAACCAAAAGAATGTTTATTTTTTAATTTTATAAGTGCTCCCTTCACTTCTTGTTCTGTAATAGGTGCAACATATATTGACTGTTCCCTGTATGCTGAGGTAGTACATGGTAGTGAAAGATTTGCACCAAAGTGTTGTAGTAACTTATTCGATGCATCTGTAGAAAAAAACTTAGCAAAAGTGTTGGTTAATTCTGTTGGATTAGAAATTATTTTATTTTCATAGTTAAGAGATATTTGGCAGTTTTTTTCTTGTTTACGTCCTAGTTTCGTGTTTACAATATTCCATGTTTGCTTTGTTTTATTAGTCGCAAAATCTATTTTATTCTTGTAATAATTTTGTTTGGCGTTTTTTATATTATTTTTGTATTTAATTTTTTCTGCATCATATAATGTTTTAATTTCCACATTCTGAAGGTTTACCATTAGCCAATATAAATTTTTTAATTGTTTACTTTGATTTATTAAGTTGTCTATACAAACTGAAAGTTTTATGATTATTCAAATTAGGTATATAGGTAGGTATACAGGGTGATTCCTATACCTAACGTTCTCACACCAATTTTTTGGTTTGTCTTTGGAAATAAAATAAAAATATTTAATGTAACTTATAAGTAGTATTCTTTCCAAGGATTTCGAAAATTTCAACAAAAAAAAAAACAATTGAAATATTGTCTAAAAGTAGATAAACATTTTTCTAGCAGATGTTTTGTAATTATTATTTACCTATTTAACTTAACTTCGCTGGCTCAAAACCATTAATGTATTTTAAGTATAATTTGCCTACTACTTGATACTACTTGTAGGTTCCTTACCATCCTATCTGCGTGTCAAACTACATTTTAGACGTAACGTGCATAACGTAAATTTTAGGCAAGTACATACACTTTTTAGCCCATTCATCAAACAACTATGTTTCGGAGAAGTTAGCTATAATTCTGCAGTTATTTATAATAGTATTGACGATAACTTAAAACATCTCCCTGTAAAGATTTTCCAGGAAAAAGTGAAACTTTAAATATTACTTTCGCAATAATACACGACTTTTTGTACACATTTTTTTAAATTTTATTATTATTAATTTTTTTATCCTATTTTTACAATACTATATTTGCAAATATACAAAATAACTAATTATTCTTTTTATTATGTTGTTTTTATTATCTATACTTACTTATATAATTTCTTATAATTTCTGTTATCTATTATCATCATACTACTTATTTCAATAAACATTTTTGTACATTTACTAAATTCTTCCTTCTAGGAAAGGTAGTTTTACAGTTTTATACATTTGCTTAATTTCCTTTTTTTAAAATTTTATGTTAATTTTTACTCTCTATTTTTGTTGTAAAATTGCATATTGTGCTAGGTTAAGTATAGAGTAGACTTAGGCTAGACTTCGCCTATTAAGTATTGTCTTGTAAAATTATATTTACAATTCAATAAAGCCGATTTATTATTATTATTATTATTATTAATATTTAGGTATATGATGTTCAAAAAAAGTGTATTTAATCATGATTTCTATACAATATACGCTATTTGCATTGAAATAATCAAAACAATAATAAATTACAATAAATCGGACATATAAGTTACCGTGAAGGACACACAATAATAATATAGATATGATGACGGATATATTTATTATTATATCTGATGCAAATTTAAAAATAGGTTGATGTTGATGGGACTGACGCCTTTCAGTGAGAACTGATTTTTATCTGCGACATTTACAAGATCTGCAAATTGCAAGCCATTAACTGGGAAGAGACTTCAATGCTGCGCTAGTATACTAACTGGAGACATAAATGCTTAAGTAGAACAGTAACTCGCGGAACAAATTCTAAATTCATATTCTAATTCATTTAATTAATGCAACAATTATAAGTATAGGTACTTATAAGCATAATTATTACCCATTATATATTATAAACTGTAACCGCACTGTGCAAAAGACAATTTTAGAAAACAAATTCCTATATGAATGTATAAACAAAAAGTTTAAGTTTAAGATTTTAATTTATATCTTGGAAGGAAGAATTTCTATAGACTGTACAGGGTAGTTCCATATATTTTGACACCTTCCTAAACAGCCTTTATTTTTAGAGATATGGAAAAATGTAAGAATAAAAATTGCAGATTTTTGTGAAGGTAAACAATCTATTGACAAAGAGAAGTAAAACATAATGGCGTCAGAAAATAGAGAAAAAGACACACCTATGTTTTTTAAATCGAACATCCTGTACAGGGTGAGTCAAATTCGATGCTTACCATTGGATCTCAGAAACGGTAAGAGAGATAGAGAGTTGGTTAAATGGGGGCGAAATTGCGCAATTTTATATCCAATAATATGCCGTGATGAAATCAAGAATATCTTATTTGGCTTTTGAGATATTTGTAAAAAAACAAAATTTTGAGTTTTCGTTTTTGTTTTTTTCTAGCTCTGTTTGAAGAGATATCAAAAATCTGATAGAACTTCTTCATTGCGACTTTTCCAGCTCTACAACATAGAGTTACATTTTACATTATTTTGAATAGAACGTTTCGTCAGACCGGGCTAACCTCCCCTTTGTTTTTTCAAATACAGACCTGATATTGTTTTTCCTTAATTCATTAGTAGGGGAGAGTGGGGTATAATGATCCCTTGAGGTAAAATGATCCCATCCAATATTTAGAAAACCAGTGGTGCCATTTAGTTAACCGTGGCCGAATGTTATAGTTGAAGTGTTCTAAGTATACCTAGTCACCGACAGCAATATGGTTAGTGTAGAAATACGTTTGAAGAAACGGTTAACTTCGTTTGTTTGTTTTGTGATTTTCCGATATAAAATAAACTCATTTTCATCCTGATTCCAACGATAGGTAGGTATATGACATTCGTTGATTTGAACAATATTTTCAGTTCCAAAACTTAAATTTAATTGAATAAATCCATTCATTGCAGTGCAAATCAGCGAATGTCATATATCGTTGAAATCAGGATGAAAAATACTAAAGAATTTAGGATTTGAAAAACAAAGTTGAGGGTGACCCCGGTCTGGCGTAACGTTCTAGTTAAGTGTCAAAATATGTCTGTTAGACAAGCTGCGCTTGAGTTTAATATCCCGTGGAAAACAATGGAGCGAAGAATAAAAACTAATAATAGTGAGAAAGATAACATGGGTCCTAGTTGTGTGTTCGGAAAAGTTAATGAAGAAGAGCATTCGCCATCTCTCCTGTATGTTTGGGGAGAGATGGCCAATGGTTCGCTTTTTTGTTAATTTTTTTGTTACCACTTAGAATTAATTTTCGTTAAGTGTTTAGTATCATTAAGTCTGTTTATGTCTAAAGTTTAAATTTTTACGGAAATAAATTATTTTGAGCTTTTTATAATATTTTATTTTATCAAAAATAAAAACTATGGCCATCTCCCCCGGACTTACCCTAATGAGCCTTCTACTCCGAGTGACATATACTATTTTTTCTTCAAGCGTTAAAATCAAAAATATCAAAATTTTAATTTTGAAAAATGACATCAGGTGAAATGCGTTCTAGCTTAGCAAAAAAAAATATATGTAATACTAACCAATTTATTTATCAATGAAACATGACATAGGTGAATGTGCAATTTCAAGTATTTCAGGTGGTACGCACTGCATTTCTTCAGACTTTTTCGCCTTTAAATTTAAAAAACGGCTCGACGCGCGACGTCAACTTTTAAAATGACAGTTTATGACAAGTCATAACTTAGATTTGTAATTCGTTGCCATGGATACATTACTCCATTTTTGTACTAGGAAAAATAATGAGAAATATTTGTACTAATACAATAATAGGCTCTTTCTACAGGACGTGTTGCATTATGTAATGTAAGTATTGTTATACGCTTGAAGAAAAAATTATATTTTTCCACATCTGAATAACCCATTTTAAAGTATTTGGGATATTGTATAAAAATCTGGTGGTGAACTGTCAGAAATTATCATAATCAAAATAAAATGACAATTTCTTCAACTACCTAATCAAATAAGCGTGGACTCATAGCTCGGAGAGGCATGAAATACACTGAAAAATCGTTTAATTCATTTCACTAATTTGAAAATGATTTGTCGGATCCAGAAAAATTGAACAGCCACAAGTTTAGATTCTGGTTTTTGACTTATTTCTACACCTCCATCAGATAGGTACCTAATAATAATAATAATATGCAACGATGAAGTGATCCAACTTTTATTGTCAATTTTTTTTCACAAATTCTTTTCTACTTATAATTCCAAAAATGTGTTATTACTTCTTGTGATAAAATACACTAATAAGAGTATACTAGTCCTTGAACTTGTTTTACGTATGTCATTCACAGTAATGACAGAGCAACAATGAATAAATATTAGAAAATTATTTTGGGCGATGCTCAATGGTTTTATGAAAATGGGACACTTTATTGGGCGGATCAAAATGTATTTATTTATTAATAATGTCTGCTAATATAATTTAGTACAATAAATGAAACAAATAACTCAATGATTTTTAGGTTTATATTTGAATGGAAGTTTCGCCCGAAATATATAATATAAATGGTGTGATCTCAAACAAATATACATAGTTCTGTACTTAATGAATTTTTAATCTGGTTTTAAATTACGCGCGGTGACCTAAAAACTAAAAGAGAATATAAAATACAACAATAGGATAAATAATCGTCTTTTAAGTAGCAATAAATGCCATTTCTCGAACGAAATGTTTATGGAAGTAGGTACCTAATTGAGGATACGCTAATTTTTTTACTCGTTTTAGCAACTATTGTGTAGGTACTTGGAACCGCTAAATAAAATTAAACATCTGTAATGAAATTTAAACAACACTCCAAAATATAATATATCGAATTAATTAAATCAAAATGAATTAATATAAATATATAATTATATAGGTACCTATAGTATATTGTCCTTGGAACTTCTCAGAATAAAAAAAATCCAAGAGTTTTCCACATCGTGTTAATCTTGCTACTCAAATCGTCCGAGTTTGTTTAATTCTTAGAACAGATTTAAATAATAAGTATTCTAAAACATGCTATTTAAACGTACCATTTATAGGGGATAAACTTGTCTTGGACAAAGAAAAAGATTTGATTGTTTGTATTGACAGATTAATAAAAGAAACAATCAAAGGCGCCGACGAATTTTCAATTTTTTTTTGACTAGAGTAAAGAAATTTACGAAGGTGACGGCAGATGCGGACTGGATTAAATTGGATGTTGTTTCCATTTGATGCTACAGTTGCATACTTTATAAAACCTTTATATAAAGGAATTTTCTGGCGGATCCCTCATATAAGTACCTCATTTATGAAAGTAAATGAAATTGTAATTTTAAACCACCCATAAAATTTGAAAGTAAAATTTATCGAGGCAGCTGTGGCACTACAGCGAGCCCAATGAATATTTATCGTTCACTAGAACAACGGCTTTAAATATGATAATTGCAACAACACACCGCGCTGTTTATTTAAACAAACAAGTAGGGCAAATATTAAGTATTATTAATACAATGGCCATATTAAGTGATACTTCATTACCGGCGTAATATTACATTTGTGTACATAATATGTTAACAAGGGTCTGCATTTATTTCTAAGCATTATGTGTGGGAAGAATTTAATTACTTTGTAGTCGAGATACAGTTAGACGTAAGTTCAATATATGAGACTTTATTGGCCTGCGCTGTCGCTGGTCTTGCTGCTTTTCACGATATATTCCGAAAGGTCAAGCTGTTCGATTATTATTATGTAATATATGCACACGTTGTAATAATGTTTGAGTAGATTGAAAAACGTTATTATATAGAGTCATACTAACGGAAATTTTCGGAAATAAGAGACTGGAAGAAAGGAGCGATTTTCTAAATACGTTTTGGTTATCATCAGGAACACGTACCTAATTTTAATTATTCAATTATACCATATATGTGTAATATGTATAGGAATTAATCCACTAATTAATTTTCAACATGCTATAAGTACTTATAACTTATTAAAAGTTTTCATAAATTTGTTACACGACATGGCAAATCTGGTATCTGCATATATTAATTTTAAATGATTCATCAACCGAGACCGCAGACAGTAAGATTCTTGGCAATTGAATTAATAGACTTTGTGCGTCACATTTTCGGATTTTCTTAATATGAAAGTCATACTACGATGCTGGATCTCCCTGAAACGTGAAATCTGACCAATTTACTCACTTCCAAGAGATATGAACAAATGTTTTAAAATACCGGCTATTGATGTCGTCTATTTTCCCAAAAGTGTTAACCACAATAGATTCTAATGCTTCTGGATCATTGAACAGCAGTGTTATTAGCAACAAATTAATTAGGGATGTCCAAAAAATACTACTAAAGTCGCATTTCAAATGAATTTTTTAAATTATATACATACATGCTCATACTACTCATAATTTTCGTTTCAAGAAATATTGAAATAAAGTGAGACAAAAATAATCTAAAAATATTTTACTCAAACCTGGAAAATCTGCTTCATCAGACCGAGTTTGATCTGGAGGATGGATCAACTAGAGATTCCTTAATGGCGTTTTCAGATCCAGAATTCAGCGTTTTCCTTTTTGACCAAACTCTTATGACGACTCCCATTCTCATAATAAACAGTGGTAATTCGTAAATCCCAGATATTGTCTCATACACATATTAATCACAAAATCTTAAAATCTCCACATACTTGCCATCAGTTGTACAAGCTGTTTATAATGTGTACATCAAATTCGGTTTCAGCACGTCAAAATACGTGGAAAGTCATGAGTGCGGTTTTTGAATAAATAAATCAAAACACAAAATGGTAGTTTTTACAAAGGAGATCACATTTCAAGTGAAGAAGAGGATTATATTAATTTTTTTATGAAGATTAATAATTTTTATTTAAATGTTTTACTTTTTGCTTTGAATGTTACGGATTCTGTGATATAATTCAATGCTGTATGACATATAGTCCTGCAGAGTAGTATTTTGTTTTTGCATTGTTTTTGCATTATTCCAACGATTTTCTTTGAATTCAACATAATTTATATTTGCATGTTCAGAGATGGAACATCAATAAATATATTAGATATTTTTGTTATTATTGGGCCAGTATAAGGCTTAAATAAGGTTGTTTATAGACAACAAGTCTCGAATAAAGAGAGGTAGAGGTAGATTTTATAAGAAAGCATAAAAATGTAGGACGGCATTATAGAAATGAAATTTGTTTGTTATGGTTATACATGACAGTTTATATTGTATATTGTATATTGTATATTGACAGTTTAACAGTAAAATATAAGTTCAAGTAAATAACTTTATTAGCGAGACTTCTTGTCCTCCTGATGAGCTTGTATAATAGCGAAAGAATATGTACATCATCTTGGGGACATCGTTTTTTAATTGGTGACCATAATGAATGAATTTTGTGGTGAGTTAAAAAGAAAAATTTTTTTTTTTCAATAATTTATTATCTAAGTAATAGACGTTTTGAATTTTGTAATGTTTAATCCCATTTTTATCATGTATTAAAGAAAGTCCAATAAATTTAATAATTGTATGTTTAGAGATGAAACATCAATATAAGTATATCAAATTGGATATATTATTATTATGCTTGTATAAAGCCTAAATAAAGTCATTTTTAAAGAAGATATACTTATGTATTTATAATAATAATAACACCATGAGTAATTACGACCCCCCTTTATAACCCGAAATTTACATTTGCGAAATCAGAGATACACAGTTAACTTATTTAAAAAATGCCTGTAATTCAGAATACGCTAGAATTACATCTCGTGATACGTGATTTTCGCGAATATTTTGAAAATAAGTTTTTTTATGTGTAAACCATCAATACCTACGTTTTTGAGGTCACTAATCACAATTTTGATGTGAGAATTTCATTTTGACAGCTGCGTTTTTGAATTGAATTTTCTCAATTTTTTCAAACGAAACACATTGTATATTTTTCGACGATGTGCCGTTGAAATGAAAAACGAACATTTTTTGTATATACAGGGTGATTGTCTATGAATTATCCGATTTCAACTCTCGAAATCTTAATAACCATTGGAGATATAAGCAAAAATGAAAATTTATTTATTTATTTTTTATTTTATTTATTTTAAGGTACACCACCCCACAGTACATGACCAATTACGGGGTGGGAAGTTACAGAAATCAAATACAGAATAAGCAAAATTTAACACACATTACACCAAGTACATTAAAATAAACTTTTACATAAATCATTCACAAAAGTCTAGAACAAAAAAATCTTCTTGATATTTACAATATTTGTATGAAATATATCAAACTTATCTTGCAGAGAGGTATACGTTTCACACATAAAATATAAAGGAGAAAATCTAAGAATGTTAGTTCGTGGGGTAGGAAGATAAAATGTTTGTGGATGACGAGTTAAAACTGCAGGGGCGTGGAAATTTAACATATTTAGAATATTTGGACAGTCAACTAAATTATTAATTATTTTATACAAAAACAATTGAGAACAAAGTTTCCGGCGGTCTTGCAAGCTAAGGAAAGAAAACCTATTTAGCAACTGCTCGTGTGGAAAACCAATTGCCGGGTATACTTTATCAATTTTAAAAGTTAGAAATTTTAAATACCGACGTTGAATATTCTCGATACTGTTAGAATATTTAATATACCCCGGATTCCAAATAAGGGAGCCATATTCTAGTCTGGATTTAACGAATGCATTATAAAGCATATTCAATAATTGGGTGTCATCAAAACCAGTTGCGTTTCTTATTACAAAACCTAAACTTTTGTAAGCAGATAAAACCATATTTTCAACATGTTTGTTAAAAGTCAATTTTGAATCAAAAAGAATTCCCAGATCTGTACATTCCTCTAGTCTGTTTAAGATGGTACCATTAAGTTGGTAATAAAATTGTAACGGATTGTTCTTTCTACTAAAGGTTATGACATTACACTTTGAAATATTTAAAGGCAAATTATTTAAAGTACACCAATCACTAATATTATTTAAACTATTTTGAATTTGCTCACAGTCATAATCGTTATCAACAGTACAAAATAATTTCATATCATCAGCATATAGTAAACAATGAACGTCTACACAGGTAACTATATCATTAATAAATAAATTAAATAAAAGAGGCCCCAGTATCGATCCCTGTGGTACTCCCGATGTAACCAAAAATCGATCAGACTTGAAACCATGGTATTCCACAAATTGAATTCTGTCTGTTAGATAAGAGAATAATAGAGAAATCAATAAATCTGAAAAAAAAAAAATGATCCTTAAATGAGATTTCGTCTATATTACAGACGCATTAACAAACCTTTACTTGTCGTTCATACATACAGACAGAGGGTGACAGAAATCTATTTTTTTTTATAATGGAACACCCCGTGTATTCTATAATATCTTAAAAGAACGTTTTAAACTGGTTAATTTGAATATTTTTTAGATAAATCGAATTTTTTTGGATAGGAATCTCAAGGAATGTGGTAATAAATCCCAAAAAAGAAAGGGAAGAGAAATAACGTTTTTTTCTAATTTTAAACATATATAACACACATCCTATGTTTAATTGAGAAATTAGTGAGACATTTAATCAAATAAGTTTAAATGTATGAATAACCAGAAATAATGTTATATTATATCTAGAATGGGCGTGAGCCCTTTTAAACAAAACAAAAGATGTAATTATGATTAACATACAAATATGTAGGTACCTATTATTGTTATGTTATGACAATAATTGTTCGAAAACATTGCCATTATGTTTTAAACACTTTGTCATTCTTCTTCCAAAATTGTTTTATTTTCGAAAAATAAGACTCAAATGTTAATAATTGTTAAATGTTGAATCTTAATTATTTAATGAAAAAACATTAAGAATGCAGCCACATTTAAAGTTGACAGGTTACTTCTTTTGTTTTGTTTGAAAGGGCACACGGCCATTCTAGATGTACCTAATATATGTAGGTATAAAATTTTATCTGATTATTTAGGTATAGGTACAGTGTTATCATTTTCTTTGGTACATATTTTAATCAGAGTTTGTGAGTTTATTGTAGAAATTAGAAAAAAATGTTTTATAATACAAAAGTTGCAATGTATTTACTAAATTTTTATTTGGCAGTAATAAAAAAACAATTGAATGCCGATTGCCGATGTCAGATATGGACATAACCTATGTTTTTTTAAATGGAACACCCTATTTGTTTTTATCCAGTTAGATGTGGTTTTCTTTTCTGATTACACTGATATAGCATACTTGATAAATAAATAAATTGTTAATCAAGGTAAATATTCCTACTAGAATTTAAACTTTTTGCGTTAGTAAAGAGGGCCGTGGATGAAAACAATATCACAACAATAACAGTTTCTATTGTTTTCATCCACGGCCCTCTTTGCTAACGCAAAATGTTTTTCTTTTTTTATTATTTTCGATTAATAATACAAAATATCCTGTATCAGAAAAAAAAACCAAATCTAACTGGATAAAAACATATAGGGTGTTCCATTTAACAAAACATAGGTTATGTTCGTATATGAGAAAATCGGCATTCAATTGTGTTTTAATTACTGCCAAAAGAAATTTAGTAATACCCTGCAACTTTGCATGAAACATTTTATTTCTACTATAAACTCGCAAATTCTGATTAAAATGTGTGCCAAACAAAATGATAACACTGTACATTTAAACTTATTCTATTGAATAGCTCATTAATTTCTCAATTAATCATATGTGTGTTATATATTTTTCATTTAGAAAGAAAAGTTGTTTTAAGATATTAAAGAATACCTATACATAATGTTCCATTATAAAAAAAAATTGGTTTCTGTCAGCCTCTGTATGTATGTATGAACGACAAATAAAGGTTTGTGAATGCGTCTGTAATCTACACGAAATCCCATTTAAGGATATTTTTCATTTTTGTTTATATCTCCAATGGTTATTAAGATATCGAGGGTTGAAATCGGGTAATCCATAGACCTTCTATACAAAGTCCTACCCGAATTTCATTCCGCTAACTTTAGTCACTTTCAAGAAAAAAAATCACTTTTTAGTGCCCCCCTTTGAGGAGGTCTAGCGGCTCAAGGAGGCCGTTTTCGACTTTACTGTATATAAAAGACTATATACTTATTTTTTTATGAGAAATCTATCCTTAAGAGGTTTCACGTTATTTCGGGACACCCTGTATCAACAAATACATAATCTGTAGTGCACATCCTCTCCCCCAAAAAAGTCTCTTTAGACATTCGTTGTTGAAATTCAATAGTGATGGTTGTATATGTTTTTTACAAACATTCTATCAGTTTAATGTTTTTATTTAATATTTCTAATATACATATTGCCAACAGCAAACTATTTTAAATTGTCCCAATGATGAAACAAATTAATTTCGAAACGTCGAATTTAAGAAAAACAGTTTTTTGTTTTAATTATTAGCCTCAACCCCACCAAAATGTGAAGAAATAATTAATCTGAAATATTAGACAAAGATCAGCTGGTTTTGATATACGAGTATTGCTGCAACAACTGACATATCGCTTAGCGTTTTGCAATACAGACACTCATATAAGTGTAAATAATTATTTGCATGTTTAACATCTTATCAAATGCAAAACATCAAGATATTAATTGAAATAAATTAAAAGTAATTACCCGATTATACGCAAACCCACACCTTAAGTTTTCCAAGAAACACGAATCCATAACAAACGACAGTTATTGCATTCAAACTTTCATATCGCATGAAAGGCGACACGGTTTATATTACATTGTTGGGGTTTTTATGGTTTTCCGGTTGGTTATCTGACAAATGGTCATCTAAGGTCACGGGTTCGTTAAATCTGGCGTTGCCGGGGCGTGCCGCAGAATCTATTAAACAAATACAATGAAAAGAAAAGTGTTTATAATTTTGCATGCTTTCCTGATGTACTTGGCGGGAGGTCACGTACTGAGGCCAACGCCGTGAACTTGACTTGAAAACTTAAAATAAAAGCCTTTTAATTGTTCTTGTAGAACTAGAAAATATATAATCGATTTTAGCTTGTCTTACCATTAGATAAAGTGGAAGCATCTCTTGTAACCATGAACTATTGGTTAACGACGTCGAGTATTAACATTATGGTTACGATATTTCTTTAGATTTTAAGTAAATTTCTTCTCCTTGCGCGTGTTTACCAATTAGTAAGAATTCAAACATTTACTGATGTCTTACTCACCAGGACCAAAGTAATTTAGTAAACTTTGCCAGGACGTGCAAACATACCAATTTAGGCTAGTTAACAGAAACAAAAACGAAAATTTTGAAAATGTATCGATTTTTCAACCGCTAAATATTTTGTGTAAAAAATTTCATGAAAAAGTTATTCATGTTTTCATTAAAATGTAATTTATTTTTTGTTATAATTATTTAGTGACTTCCTGAGTAAGAAGTTTGATAATACGACTTTTAAGAAACTCTGTTTTTGTTTTGAATTGTCACATCTATGCCTTTAATGTTAAACTAGGAAGATTATTCGTCTGCCATAAAGCTTCATCAGACTAACATGCCACAACAATAAATTGACTGAAAATTATTTTCCATCACAAGTTTATCTACATGCCTGTGAACGTCTACCTCAACAATTAATTATTGGGTTAAAAATGTTGAAATATAATGAAGTGTCCTATTTTAAAATAACAAAAGCTCGCGTGACGATAATATTTCTAAGTCAACGAAATAAAAAAAAAACAACAGTAAAGCACCGTTGGATGTGTAAAAATAGCGGTAAGTTAAAAATTCCTCGACACGAAACTATTTTTAAATTACGAGTAAGAAGTGGACGGGAACATGCCATAATGGGTGTTAAGAGTTGCGTGTGAACTAAGGCTATATTATCGACAATGTCCGACACAGCCTTGAGACAACACGCATCCTAGATCGGTTACATGTAAGTATAATATATTTAATTCGCTGATTTGCAATTTGATACATTAAACAGTTTTCACTAAAAGGCAATACTTATATTACTTAATCTGTACCTAAATAGGAAATCATTTAAAAAAATCTAATTTTAAATTTTATGAACGAGCTTATTAAAGATCTTTGTGGACATACTGAACTCAAAAATAATCTTAGTAAAGATTAATCTTCTCTTAGTGATACAAATATGGCACTATATAGATATATTTCTCGTAATGCAAATCTGCACACGAGCAACAGTTTAATTAACTGTCATCGATTTCTAGGATATTTTCTGCAGGCTTACCATGCCACGTAACTTATTTTGTTTTCGTCTCATCTACAGTTTTTTCTTTCTTTTTAAGGACATGTCCCCGATTAAGTCGGTGCCCGATTGATTCATTGAAATGACTGTCGCATTTTTTGTTATTTGTGACTTGCATGTTGGCTACGAGCCATAAATCACAAGACATGCACGCAGTGATTTATGGTATATAAATTGTACAACATATGTCGTTTTGTATTTAAATAAGGTATTTAATGTACAGTAAAAGCTGCTCTCATGCAAGTTCGCTGTTTTCACAACGATTATTCCATTTCAGCCTACTTCAATTTAAGTATAATGCATGTACAACATGAGAATACGAGCGAGATTTTATTAACAGGGGAATATTAAAACTGTATCTCGGTGTTCACAGTGGGAGACTTTAACGATACATTATGACCGAAACCCAATACTTAAAGTAATCTCTTTTAATGTTCTATTGAAAAGATGAAGTTTGAAATAATTGAAATCCCAGCAAATTGTTGGCGCTTCTTATTATAAAAATGTACTAACTGTAAGTATACACTGCTCAACAATCGAAGAGAAATAATCAAACAGATTTTTACATTATATTAAACTTTACCTATATAATTTCTTGACTTATTCTAAAAGGGGACGGACGAAGTAGCAAAACAGTCGCCGTGCCGGCTCTCGAAATTGTGTAAGAAAATTGTACCTTATAATTTCTGTAATTTTATTTGAATCACAAAAAAATATATAAAAAACAACATTTAAAAGAGAGGAAACCTTCTTTTACATTTATTTATTTAATATTAATTTTTTTTGCTAACCATAAACTAAATATTCTATAAAATAATAAAAAGTCATTGCAAAAAATAAAACTCAAACTGGAGGTACTTTTTAATAGCATCATTTTATTTTATTTTATTGATAAATTTGTTTGGAAAATACGCTGAACCGAAAAAAAATTATATTTTACATACCTATTAAATTAAATTTAAGTTTCAAATTCAATTTCAAATGCTGTTTAAATTCGCGGATATTTTCATTTTTGCTACAGACCTCTAAGTATTCGATTATATAGATGCAAATAATTGATCAGCATGTATTCCCTTATACTCCTTAGTAGCAACGGTAAACAAAATAGCTAAGACAAATATAGGAATTAATATCTATTTCGTGATAGAAACGGATTTTTTAGAGAAAGTATTCTTAATAATATAAATATACCAGTACCTATATTAGAGCAATTTTGAACCTCTCACTACTTTTTATGCACGGTTTCTAAACTGGAATTTGCAAGATATTTGTTTATTTGCTTTTCCTGTCTATTGTTTGTTAGCATTCAGAACTAAATGAAGTTTCAAACATTTGCCTATTGATACAATCTAACCAAATTAGTTTAAAAGTTTTGCCCCGAGTGACTTCGACGCCGTTATATAACTTATATTATAATTACAGTTACAATATAGGACAATCCTTTATTTTCTACTTAGATACTTATTTAGAAAAGAAAAAAAATTAAACCCTTCAAAATATAGCAATATAGAAATTTTTCTTGATTACGATGCAAATCCTAAAGCGAACATATTATTATCTATTATATATAATAAACCATAATAACATGTTGATTGTATAAACCTGACAATGAATAATACAACGCGTTTTTCAACGGTTATACCAATTAAATATAAACCATGCAACAACTGTTACAAAAATAATCCATACTTAAAATAATAAATATGAATTTAATATTAGAGATTGATGAAGTTACGGATATTTTTAATTGATAATCTTTAAAAACTATAATGTAGAGACTAAATAAAGATCAGGAGTTAAGAAATCAGTTCTGCAATATAAATTACTTATTTATTTACAACACAAGTAGACTGAGAAAGAACTTTCTTTCATTTTGTATTTAGATAATAATTAGAATACAAATAATATATTTGTCCTAAATAAAACTTGCGCTAATGTTTTAGTCGAGAGCTATAGATACATATTTAATCCAGTGCCAACAATTTTTTTTCAAAAAAAAAATTCTTAGCAGTATATGGATGGTCGGAAAATTTAGGATTAGTGTATATAAATGGGGAAAAATCGATTGGACTGGTTTGGGAAAAGGGGTGTTTTTAGGGGTGTTTTTTTTAATGATTTCTGACAAAACTAGACCTCCTATCGAAAAAGTTAAATGCAAAAGTTATAAATAATTGAAAGATCAACAACTTTTATTTCAACCATTTTTTAACATAACCTCAAAACTATTGAGAAAAACGTCAAAACCAATGTTTTGATTTTTTATTTTTATCTCCCACAAAAATGATTCGATTTTAATGAAATTTGGTGAAAATGTACATTTTTGTGTTTCAAATAAGCTGTAATTTTTTTGAAGCGAAATATTTATTTTTTGATTTTGATTTTGAAACCTTTAAGATGGTGTAAAAAAATCATAGTGGTACTGTATGATGTATTATTGGACATATTGACGTTTTCGTATTTTTTATATAAATTATATTGGAACAAAAATAATTTTAACATATTCGTAGCCATCTAGATTGACAACTAAAACTCGAATTATTTTTCGTGCAACCCTGTATAAATTTTTCAAAATAGTATAGATGTATCCAAAATGTAATCTTTATTTCAAAAATGTAAAAACATACAAGGTGGTCTATTTAGAAAAGACTACTGGGGCCATTTCCGGTGAACCCGGAAGTGACAAATATGGCGGATAGGTCTCAAAAAGTTGGAAATCTTACCTAATTTCACCAAACAAAATTTTATCCCGATATCTTTAAAAACGAGGAAATTACAGGGGGGGGGGCACTATTCGTTTACACGGTATAATCAAAATTCTATTTTAATCTCATTTTTTTGGAAAGCTGCTCTGCATCATCAGGTTGCAACATAGTTTTTGGTTTCTTCAAGATCTCCGACAAGGTCTTCGACTTTGTCAAGATCCTCAAGTTCACCAAGATCTTTATTTCCAATATTAATTTGAAAATTTGTTGTTGCTTCGTCATCAATTTCCTCCGAATCGCCGATTTCCTCTAATGGTTGTTTTTCAACGTTAGAACAGTTTTTACATTTTCACCAAATTTCATTAAAATCGAATCATTTTTGTGGGAGATAAAAATAGAAAATCAAGAAATTGGTTTTTTGGCGTTTTTCACAATAGTTTTGAGGTTATGTTGAAAAATGGTTGAAATAAAAGTTGTAGATCTATAACTTTTGCATTTATCTTTGTCGATAGGAGGTCTAGTTCTGCCGGAAATCGTAAAAAAACACGTTTCACCCCTAAAAACACCCTTTTTCCCACCCCACCGTACTTCTGGTTATTTGTTGGGGTTCAATCGATTTTCCTCCATTTATATACCATTAATCCTAAATTTTCCGATCATCCATATATTACTGCTAATTTATTTGGCCTCTGAAAACCGGTTTGGCACTAGAATAATTATAAATTAAATTAAATATTATATTAAAGAAGGCACTTACACAAAACAATTTCGACTAACATTAAAACTAAAACCAGATAATATTACAATCAACAAGTTCACTTTAAGGCAACAAGAACTAGAAGTTGATTTTTGATTTTGGATACTTTTTATTTTTTATCGTCAAGTTATAAAATCAACAAACGTAATCAGCCTAGTAAAGTTCTTAACTGTCTAGTTTTGCTAGTATTATCAACATTTTTAAGATTAAACATTGTAATCAAATGTTTGAAATCTCACACTTGAAAATTAAGGTCATAATATGTAAATGGTTGGTAGTTCTGATACTCCTGATCTCCCGAGTTTACTAGCAGTTTTGCAACATCGTCTTGACGCTGGCCAGTTTTTCTATTGATGTAGTTGTGTACAATGACCAGCAGAAGATTCAACTCCTGCTTACCGATTCATTCATGTACGTTGAACATTTGTAAAAGTTGAACAAAGAACATAATCATATTTCCGTAGTTCTATTTTCCACGGGAACTTAAGGCCGTACTAAATTATACTAAATAAGTATCTTCGTACCTACAGCTTCATTGTGGTTCAATAGACTTGACCTTTGTGAGAAAATTGTAAAAAAGTTCTGTTTTAAAAATTCCTGAACTATATCAATTCTGTGCTATTGTATTAAATTTGCTTCTAAAAGGAAATAGTGAAACGGCTACACAATCCAAGCATGAAATTTCGTCAATGTCATTTAATTGTGGACTAGTCTAGATTTGCAAGTCTACTGTTGTGTGGTTTATGCAAATGAAAGTAAATACTCGTTAAGAGTGTAAATTTTATACATAAACCGAAAGTCTAAATGGAGAAGGTTGTTAAAATTAATATCTTGTGTGTACACCAACAGTAACAGTGTTTACTGACCTTATTTTCCTTTGACACTGAGAAGTACAAGAAATTGGCATTTTAAATATGAAAATTTCGACCTTACTCTACACAGTTGCCGTACAAAAGTTCAGTTTAAAAAAAAAACTATTAGAAGAGTGATTTTTAACATTTTCAGTGTTGTCAAAAAAGCAAAAGATTCAGCTGTAAAACAACATTATGCGTTCCTATAAGAACTTTTTTAAAAATTAGTGCATTAGTACATTATATTAATCAAGAAAATTCGTTGATCGTTAGTGCTAATAAAATCTATCAAATTTTATCAAAATATTTTTAATGGTTGAGATGATTTTCAAAACAAAAAAAAATTCCCATGAAATTTGAAATTAGATTTTTACCCTTCTCCACTAACGCCTTGTTTATTGTCCAAAACTGACAAACGTAACGAAAAAATAACTTTTTGGATTCAGTAAGTTCCAGTACATATTATTGTAGTTATAACCTCAATATTAATTTCTTTTCAATCGCAATACTTTACTTATATAATTTTATTATATAAAGAAGTAAAACGAAGAAACTTATAACCGCTTAGAGTCCTTGACTTGCAATCGAACATTCGGAAAATAAAAAAGAAACGTTAGTTTTACAACCACAATTTCACTCCACAATTGATTATAAACATTTTTTTAAATCGTCATTGTAGGACTTGTTTCCTTAGAATCAATTGCATGTTTAACGTTCATTTTTCGTTTTTTATAAAACTATTGCATTAAAATTATTACATAATATATAAAATAAAAATATATGTATATTAGGTAGTATTGTGGTTTTCTCAGTTTGTTCTAAAAGTTTATACAGAGAAGACAGGAAGTAAAATTTATTCAGGACGCTCCCAAATTTATTTTCAATTTACGTATTCAAAATATTCAAATACTGTGTACAAATTTAACTATTCTGAAGTTGTTGATTACAAATATTGGAGGTCTCTATTTCGATTGGTCTCAGTATGGTAGTCATGATATGATTCATCTACAGGGTCGAACAAGTTAAGTGATAGAAATTTAATTCTCGTTAGGAAAGTGGTATCTATATGTATATTTCAAAATATATCTTAATTGAGATCTAGAGAAATGTTACCAGTTGGTTTTTAAAATATATATTAATTTAGAAAAATAATTTTAAAATCTCAATAGCTCCGCCTGTTAAGCCGTCCGTTTATCACCGCCAGACTCGAAGTAAAATCCTACTACTATACTTAATTTTGCATACAAGAATGCTAAGACGCAATTCGTCAACTTTATAACATAAATTCTTGTTAGAAGAACGTTATCCTTTTTCAATCACTCCCGTACCTAAACAAATTAGACATGCATATACAATCAAACAAATTGATTTTACGTGACAGCACGTACCACCAGTTACGAATGCATTTGTCAAACTCGCACATACCGCAAGCCGACACCTCAGAGCCTCTGCATTTCACACTGATACTGCCAGGATCACCGAGAACCAAGACCAGTAGTCGGGCCGGTATTATATCGAGTACGGAATAAAAGTAATAAGCGATTTAAATTAGCACCCTGGGCGGTACTATATGACCTAGTAGAGTTCCTGCTGGCATTTCCTGATAGGGTTACTAAGAAAGAATCGTCTATAAAATAAACATATTTTTTGGTGCGGTTGGTGCACTTCAGGGCGGATCAACAATAAATGAATGAATTTTCTTTTGTGTATTTGATAAAGATTGTTTTTTGCCGTTTTAAACATATATTTCTGATAATGATTTCAAAGAGTTCAAAATAGGCTCTTTGGGGGTTTTCGGGATTGCTGATTATAGACTAGATGTGAAAACTGGAAAATTTTACGAGGAAAATCCAATATGGCTGCATTTGCATATTATTTATTACAGTTTAAAGAATCGTTTCGAAGTGGCTGATTCTGAAATTTTTGCAAAAATTGGAACATTTTGTTCGGAAAATCCGCTTCGATGGAAATCTGAAAACTTTCGAAAATGAAAATTTTTAACAGAATAGCTTGAAATTCTTAATCAAGGATTTTTTGGGTATTATACCTATATATTCTAAGTATATTGTTGAAATCAGACTGAAATTCTACGTCGAAAAAGGTAATAAAATACATGGTGTTCCATTTAAAAAAATACAATTTATATAAGGTAGTGGCGGTAGATATGGCCCGGACGGTCATATGGCCCAATGCCCTTAAATTTTAAACTAACCGCCTCAAACCCAACTTCTTGACGTTCACAGTTTCTTTCAATACGTTTAAGCGTCCTCTGTAAATAACAAGCCGAACTTCCGGCAATATCGGCAATACCGGCTAGTTTAGATTATGGCGTCACAACAGGTGTTCGAATAATAAAGTTTAATGAAAGTGTTTTGGTGAAATCATCGGGAAACATTGAAAAACAAACCTAAATTTTGGAGGATCGACACTCTAAGTTACGTGTTACATAGTGACATATTTATTTTACTTAAAAATTTTGTGAAAGAGTTTTTTCTTGTTGCTCATAATGTGCACTACTCAACTGGTCATATGGCCCATGTATTTATTTCGTCACATTGTTTAAGTATTTTATCTTGATAGAAAATACTTACTTTACATTAGTGGAAAAAATTATTTTGCATTTTTTTAAAGGGCTCAGATTTATGTTAATTCTGTAAGTGCCATATTTTCAGATGGGTTTGATGATATGGCCCATTGACTTTTTCTACAATTTTATTTTTTATTTTTAAATTTGCAATCTTTTTTATTTTTTTTTGTTGTCAGTCTATTTGTCTATTATGTCTAAGCTCAATTTTCTTAATGAACCGTTCAATTAAAATAAATTTTTCTAGGGCCATAACTCCAACCCTGGTTGGGAATATGGCCCATTGACTGCATTTAAAAAAAAATTTTTTTTGTTTGTTTTACGTTTGATTTTTACAGTTTAATTTTTTTCCTGAAAGCGAAGGTGTTTATGCTTAAGTTCCTGTAAGCATTGTTATTTTTTTTAATAAAGTTTTCGAGAAAAAAAATATTTTTTTTAAGTGGGCCATATATGCCGCCACTACCTTAATATAACTTCGGCATTTATTTTTCAATTGTTTTTTTGATGTCATATTTAAAAACTTCAGAAAAAGCCCTACAACTTTTGTTAAAATAATTTATTTTTAATTACAGAAATATTATTTGTGTATATGCTATTATACTAAACTTAAATCTAAACAATAAAAAAAAAAATTAAAATAAAACCGAAAATACGCATCATTACAGATTATAAAAAAATTAAAGAATTAATATCTAAAGAAAACTGGGATTACATTTATAATAACAATAATAATATAGAAAAAATTACTGATTTATTAGTGGGAAAAATTCAGTCCATTCTGAATTTTTATTAGAATTGAGGAGTCTAAAAAAGTACACATGCAGATTGAAGGCATGGATTACAGAGGGAATAATAATATCCGTAAATAAAAGAAATAAACTAAAAAACAATTAAATTTAGATGAAAATGTAACTTTAATCAACAATTACAAAAACTATAGAAATCAATTGAATAAAATTATAAAAAAACTAAACAAAATTATTATTGTGGTAAGATAACAGAGGCAAAAAATAATACAAAAAAAATATGGGAATTAATAAAAGATGCTGGTAACAACATCAATGAAAAGAAAAATATTAATATCACTGCTCAAAATGGGGCAATTGTAAGTAATGATATAGATAAAGCTAATACATTTAATAATTATTTCACAAAAATTGGAATAGAAATGGCAGAAATAATTAAAATTAATAATTATATTGGGGAAAATAATAAACAAGTAGGTAAGTAATTCCATCTTTTTAAATGAAGTTAATGAAAATGAAGTAATAATGAGAATATCAGAATTAAAAAATACCAGCTCTCCGGGTCTAGATAACATCTCTGTAAAAGTTACTTAATAAATAATTAAATAGCTAAACCATTATGCTACATCATTAACCAAATCTTTCAAACAGGATTCGTTCCAAGTCATTTTAAAAAAAGCATAATTGTTCCAATACATAAAAGAAATTCACCACTAGAAATTAGTAATTACAGACCAATATCTTTGATTAATAATACATATAACTAAGGTATTTGAAATTTGAAAAATGTTTTAAAACACGAATTTTAAAGTTTCTTGAAAAATATAGTATTTTAGTGTCAAAACAATATGGTTTTAGACAAAATAAGAATACAGAAATAGCTTAATGATTGCTCTAAGTGTTTGGCCATTTATTTGGACTTGGCGCAAGCTTTTGATGCTATTCCACATACGCAATTAATTGAGAGAGCAGATAAATTAGGTATTAGAGGCAAAACTCTAGATATAATTAAAAATTACTTAAACAATAGAATACAATATGTTAGAATAGATAAATCACTTAGTGAACCAAAAGAAATTCAAATAGGTATACCACAGGGGACAGTTCTCGGTCCATTATTATTTTTAATTTATATAAATCAGTTACTTAATATAGATAATATAAATGCTGAAATTATGTCTTATGCAGATGACATTGTATTATTTTTTAAATCGAATTGGAATGATTTATATAAAAAAGCATCTTTAGGTCTGAGTACTGTCAACTGCTGGTTTGACAATAGCATGTTAACATTGAATGACAAGAAAACTAAATTTATTGCCTTTTCCCCTACAGAGATTGGACAGCCCAATAAAAAAACATTAACTATACACAATTACAATTGCCTTAAAGAAATCTTAATCAATTGTCAATGTCAAGAAACTATAGAAAAAGTTCAAAATATTAGATATCTGGGGATTATAATGGACCAAAATTTGAAGTGGAAAGGACATACTGAATATTTAATATCAAAAACACGAAAGCTGACTTATCCATTCTATCAAATACAATATACAATACAATACACTACAATGAGTTTATTGAAAAAGAAAAGCAGTACAAGTACAGACAGATTTTTTCAAAAGGAAGTGTATCAACAAAGTTGCTTTACAACACTACCCGGGAACAGTAATAAGAATTATAATATACATGTAACAATGTTATTTAAATATGAGATGAGAAGAAAAAACAGGAAAATAAGAGAATCCCTGAATAAACAACTAATCACAATGGTATACAGGGCTTTAGTTGAATCCATTTTAAATTATGCAGTATTGGTCTGGGGTGGAGCTTATAACAATGCTATAAATGATCTGAATAGATGTCAAAATACAGTCATCAAAATAATGTACAAAAAAGAAAAATTATTTCCAACTTTTGAATTATATAATGAGACCAAATTACTGAATATAAAATATCTATATATTAAAGCTTGCATTATTTTTACTCACTTCAACAGAAATCTATACTCCAATTTTATTCATTTATATGAGACTAGGAACAAAGAAAATTTATTATCAAAAAAAAATAAAACACAAAAAACGCAATGTCAACATTTTGTAGATATCATTTACTGGCCCAAAATTTTATAATAAAGTACCAGTGCAAATAAAAAGCATAAAAAACACAAAAAAATTTAAAAAAGACAAATGCATTTATAATAGAGAATTAAAATATTTTTATTTGACTGACTTACGATATGAATTTGTTATTTATTATTGTCTGTATTGTTATACTTATATATTATACCGTGAGTAGTTATTTCAATTATTGTATTTTCGAGTAATGTCATTACCTAACTGATTTATTGCTGCTTATGCACAAAACAAGCTTATTAACAAGTTTAGGGTGCATTATGTTATATTAAGAATTTATTATGAATATTGTATTATTATGAATGAATAAATAATCTTAATTTTAAAATAATCTTAACAGAGAAACGTGGGGAGGGAAAGTTAAGTGGATCGCCCCGTACATATTACACGATTCTTTAAACAGTAACAAAAAAAAATGGAAATACCGCCATATTGGATTTTCTTCGCGGAATTTTCCAGTTTTCACACCCAATTTGTAATTAGTGACCCCCAAAAACCTCCATAGAGCCTATTTTGGTCTCTTTAGATAAATAATTAAGCATCTAGAAGCATCTGAGTAGGGAAAAAATACAATTTTCCAGGCTTTCCATAAGCATTAGATAAAAAAAAACTGTATCAAGATTTCGCACAGAGAGAATGTTGATTTGAATGAAGAACAAGTATTTTGCCCCACTGTGCGCGCCTTTTTAAAATTAATCAAACGAAACATTCGATTTAATCCTCAGTGAGTGGATGTCGGCGAAGCACACTTTTATTTAACAGGCAATGTTAACAAGCAAAACCAAGGATACTTGGAACTGGTTCAAGAAGAAAATCAAAATAATAAAGTCGTCCAGAACTACTGGGCTTTATGGTTGCAACAGGATAGAGTCAATCGCAGTAAGAACTTTTATAGATATTTTACAAAATTTGATTCCCAAAACATTTTGCATGCATCAGTTTGTCACGTTACTAAACCCGATGCATTACTGCGTTTGCAATTTCTGGAGCTACGCATGAGTCTAAAACGAACATGTCACGTTGTGTCAGAACCTCAAGGATACGATAATGACGAAGACATTTTTGGAGTGAAAAAAACGTTATTTTAAAACATTGGTGCTTTTTTATCATTTGCAGTAATTTCACATTATTTTATTAATAAACTATTCGCACTTATAACATAAAATTCGGCTCATTTTTGTGGTGCACCTTGTATTTGTCTTTGCACCAATACAGGATAAGGATCTACAGTAATTGAAAAATGTACCAATTGTCAAATGGTAGAGAACTAGTAATTAATTATCAACCATAGAAGGGCTAAGTAATTGTAAATGAAATATCACCTTGACGTTACACACACCTATGGTGGTATCATTACGTATATCCATCCCATTATTTAACAATTGCTATAACCGGACCACATATCCATTACATGATTGATATTTTAGGTCATATTTTTACCAAGCAAACGTGTGTTGTCCAAATATGGACTTGGCTTGTCTATTCCGACTTGTCTAAGTGTAATTGATGGATAGATGTTGCTCTATGAATAAGGAGGAAGTGATTTTATACACAGACAATAGTACAAGCAACGGCGTTGTGTTTGGTAAAAACGACAATAATATGTTTTTCCAACCGTTGTTTGCTAGATGTAGCTACTGTTATTAATATGACGGTCGTTATAAATCAAGAGCCGTTGCCTGTTTAGCTGCACAGATTTACAAACGATTGACTGACTGTTGGTGGTATATATCATTTGAAGTAATTGTGTCTAGACAACATAAGGTGTGTCTCACGATGTAGTTAGTCCCTGGGAAGTATCTCTTCAGAGTAGAAATCGAGAAAAAGGAAGAATTTTGGGCTATACCTAATTAGAATTAATTTAATGAAACACTGATCGAGACCGATAAATCTAAAAAACTTTGTCAATCTGCCATCAGGGTCACAGACATCAGGTTTTTCTTAAATAAAGAGAATCCTATACCTCAAGTAATAAGCTATTTTTTCTAGATTTCATAGTTTAGATATATTACTACTGTAAATAGATATTCGATTTACAAGACAATAAATACTCATTAATTTTACTTTATTATATTCAACCTTGAACTCAAAAAAAATTGACATAATAATAACCAAGTGATTTTGTAACATTTGCGTTTAGTTAAGGAAGTTTTTTTTAAATATAGTGATAAATGTTGTTAGGAGTGGCTCAAATTAAATGTTTGTAATATTATTTTATCAATAATTTTTATTACTTAGTTTCGACTGCAATACACCTACATGGAAAATAAAACAAATAGAAATAGAATTTTAATTTAATTTTTGTATAAAAAAAAATTGCAGTAGGAATGATTTATTTATCAATATGTTGTGATGTTCGGCAATGAATCATAGTGTTTGGCTTTTGTTTTTTTTATGATAGCGATATATTATTAAATGCAGAACTGGCAAACAAAAATCAAAACATAATTTAATTTCACAGTCGTGCCTTTTAAGTATAATAATTGCTTGATTTACTTTTTCCTTTGTGTTATTTTATTTTGTAATTAGTATCCACCCTGTATTTAGGATAATCAGTAATAAAACGTAAACAAAATTTAATTTGCCATTCCGCGTATTAGAATGTTGTAAATTTCGATTTTCCTTATATGACAACAGCAAGGTAACGGTGCAGGATATATTTAATGTTTATTATTAGTATTATTACGTTTATATGATTTCAGTGTTATTCACGCTTCATTTCGCTAGTTTTGTAAAATATTGTTACGTACTTAATAACTACATAACAGTATCTAAATTAAAATATTAGTATAAAATTAGATACGAATTCATTGACCTTAAGTACCTTTACATGGAACACCAGAGGAATAATGATTATATTGTTTATAGAGAGAGGTAATTCGCATTTCATTGCCATCTTTTAATTTGCATATTGAATTTTTCTACATACCATGTTAGAATGATTTTAAAATATTACTATTGATTCTCAGTGAAAGTATGATTCATGTTTACCAGGGATAAACAGATAAAACTCCTTGGGTATGTCAATGTTTGAAAATTTAAACATTTTAGCAGGTTGTAACAAATTTTCTTCCCAGCCAACTGATGTTGGTCAATTCTTTGAGTAGAAAAGTGGCATTAATTGTTTAATCACATCTCGTCCGTCAATAACTTAAAATCGCTATACACTATCACAAATTCAGTAACTTTTATAATATTTATTAACTAATTTTTCTACAATATTTAAATTTAATAACGTACAGTTCAGTAGTTCTCTTTATTTATTATCCTTTGTATACAAGGTTGCCTAGTTTATTGTTAGCTCTAGAGTCCCCCAGGGATCAAGTTTGTGGCCGCTATTATTTATTTTATTTATTGATGATCTGCCTGAAGCAGCTTTTTAAAATTGAGCAGTGGCGTTCCACAAATAAATTAAACAAGAACATTGAAAAATGTAAAGCAATGAGCTACAAAATGAAGAACAATCAATTGTTTTTATTTATAAATTAACCTCAATATTCTTAAAGCGTTATTATATGACTAAGGATGTAGGTATTTTATTTTACGTAAATTTTCATCTAATGAACAAGATTTATTAAAACGAACTAAAAAAAAAAAATTAAAGTATGTTCGGACTCATATAACTAATGAAAGCGTAAGACGTATTATTTATTGAAATGTCCTTTTTATAAATATAAATATTACATTGTTCTACGTATTTTTATGCATTAGTTTTTACATAACTGATAATCAATTTTTATGCCCCACGTTTTTATTTGTAGATGGACTAGAAACTGAATTATAATAAATTCCTCTGCAAATAAGGTTTTTAATAAACTGATCAAATCCGTTTTTGCAGTCTTTTCTTAAAAGAAATTTAAGAGATCCGATTTGATGCAGTTTTAAAGCACAATAATTAATAATGAACCAAAATCACAAAATTTAAAACCATTGTATAAGAAATTAAAATACAATTCAACCAAGATATAAAACAACCGCTTGTGTCGTTTAAAATTTCGAATGCGTTAAACTGATGATGAGGAATTTGAGAGAGGTCATGAAATTTGTGTGGCAAAAAGATGGCTTAATTTTTAATCCAGTTCGAAAATATGTATACATTTTTTTTTTTTGAATTCCGTTACAAAGATTTTCAGACATATGTTACTTTTCTTCACTAATTGTTATGTTCCGAAAAATGCTTCTTATTTCAAAGATACTCTATAAACAGGGTGTCCCACATATTGTGCTCACCAAGGCAATGTGCAAAAATATTTTAGTAAAATCAACTCACTTTTGTTTCAAAAAACTAATTTTTTTATTTTCATTTTTCCATTATAGGTAACTCCGATATTAATGAAATTTTTTTTTTAATCGGCATTAAAGTAGCTCTAAATCGTCATTAAAGTGCTAGAAATAGTCATTAAAGTAATCCATTATTGTACTATTATGCGATTTAGTTGACGGAGGTGACAAGATAAACGTCAATAGGGAAAATTAATACAGTTTTTTAAATTCACTATTTTACTACATATCATTATTATAATTGCTAAAATAATGGTTTTCTTACAAAAAATTATTCCGATTTGACGTTTAAATAATTATGACATTTCTAAATGTCACTTGAAATTTTAAATAATTATGACATTTCTTAATGTCACTTAAATTTATTTAAAAAATATAGTTGATTAATCTTATAAATGACTTTATTTAGGCTTTATACAAGCATAATAATAACAAACACATCCAATTTAATATACTCATATTGATGTTTCATCTCTAAACATTTATCTAAACAATTATTAAGTTTTTAGGCAGCTGTCACAAAGAGTGACGTTTTACGGATCTGACAGCGTTCCTAAAGTGTCATCTCTTGGTAATCATTTGTCAATTTTATTTTTTTTGGCCGCTTTTACTTTGCGGCCGCATTTACTTTACGGCCGCATTTTCTTTACGGTCTCGTGTATTAATTGATCATTAATAATAATATTTGAAATGGATTTAGGCTTAAAGAAAAACTAAAACTAAGCAGTAGTTTGAAAGCTTTTATTACAATTACTAAACTGATACAGAAAAAGAACAAATATTTAACAAATCTAGAACATAGGTACCTTCTCTTCCACTAAGAATTTTATTTGATATTTCTTTCTTTCTTAAAATAGAATCCTCAATGTACCCTTCTAGAGGTAGATTTCCAACCTTGCATTTGCACATGATACAATAAATTATTTGTATCATGGCATTTGCAGCTTCATAAATTTCCGGTGGATTATCGCTATCACTATCACTCATTTTTACTAATGACAGAAATGGCACGGCTTGTCAATAAACTATCCAGTGACGTTTTCATTTGTCAAACGAATTAAAAATGTCAGCCTACTAGGCTTCTCGCAAAATTTTGTCCATGCCTGCAGTAGTTTGTACGAAAAATAGTATATTGTTTTATTAGGCAAACGCAGAGTGTGACTGTTTCGTAACGTTAAGTCACAAATAAGTAACTCTAGAAGCATATTTCAAAGTGTGAAACAGATTCGTAATTATGGCAATATATCTGTACCTGAAAGATTTGTTTTGAAATTGTTTAATATAATACAAAACATCTTTGGTGGGTTTGGAAAAATTCGAAACTGTTACCTAACAAATGTTATTCTTAATTCCACAAACGTAAATATTTCGTAACTTACAAAACGCCATACTTTCAATTGTTAAAATTTGAGAATATTACGCAATTGTTGATGCGGTATTCCTTCAGTAGCTATAAACAGAAACAATTACGGAATTATTGAAACAATTCATTTTCAGTTGTGAAGCGTTGAAAAATTTACATAATTAGTAATACGTTACATTTTCGCTATACATTTTCAAACAAATGCGTCGTTTCTATAGGCTAGAATTATTTCTGAGAGAGAGATAAAATTCAAACGACCAATAGAATCTTGGGAAGCTGCGCCGCGCCAGCGCGAAGAACTGTTTCCGGCTTCAACACAAGTTAGTCTAAATGTGTAGTAATGTGTACTTACACGTGTGGTGTAAACAAGTGTCTGGTATTTCTGGTGCAAAAAATACTATTGTGAAAAACAATTGCACAAATATACACGTTTAGAGTATTAGGTAAGTAATAAGTACTAATAGATTTAAAATTAGATAAGTTTTAATTGTATGTATTGTAAAAAGCGTTAATTTCCTGGACAATACCTAACATGGCGTGGGCACATTAACGGCGTGAGTAGCGGATCTTTTTACTATTACCTATAAATATGAATAAAACAAACGCTTTTCTTAAAATTTCGTGCTTATTTAAATGGATAACTATAAATAATAATAAAGAATATGTACAAAACTTTGCTACTAACTATAATAATCTACACTTAGATTATTATATCTACTTTACTTGCACAGTACGTATTTATTTGCAAAATTGAATCGTTGAGTGTTCTTTTTTTTTGCTTAGGAATATATTATTTTGTATTTCTTTTTGAAGTGATTCTCCGATGAGCAAGAAACGCATGTTTTTCTTTTAAATTGTTTCAATCAAAAGGGAATGAAGTTCAGGGATTAACATAGCAATTTTAACGTTAAAGTGACTAAAAACATGATTCTTAATTTTTTTATAAACTACTGGTTTGCCGTAATGAATAAAATAGTTTTGATATACAGGATGCTTCCTAAATAACAAAATATTTAAAGAAGTAATTCTTCAGGTGATTTGAAGTGAAGAAAAGTTTATATGAACATATTATGTTCTAAAGATTTTTGTTTCTGAGATAGCGGGCGTTGAATATTTTATTTCACTTCTGATTTTATTTGATTTTCCACAATTTGTAACATATGAAACTGAATTTTATGGATCGTCTTGCTCTTCAAGTAGCCATTTATCTTACCGATTGTCTTTTTCAATATTTCACTTCGGTTTGTAATTGGACAAAATGTTTTCGTTTTTTATTAAATAATACCTATCTTTAAAAATTTAAATATTTTAACAAAATTTGGTGATTCAAATCGAGGGATTCAAATCTCAGTAATTATAGTTTTGCTGTTATTTGTAGGGGGCACCTCTGCGTATCGTTCATACGTTATGTTTTTGGGGGATTTTTTATTTTTTTTTTTTAATAAAAATTCCTGCTTTCCCGTTATTTTTATGTCAAAAAGATATACCTTCTAAATGTCGCTACGAATAACCGTTTTCAGGGTAATTGATTTTAAAGTAAGCAATTTAACCACTTTTAAAGTATAATTAAATTTTAGGTTTATTTATTTAAAAGTCATTGTTATTCGTACTTTATTTGCTAGTGTTGCTATGTAATAAATTTTAAAAATCTGAAAAAGAGAATTTAAAGAAATTATTAAAATTAAATCGAAACAAAAATTTTACTTTGACACCCTATATCTCTGCTAATATCAACTTTTGGACTCACTAAGGTAAGTTTGTTTAAATCGTAATATTTTCACATAAGGAATCTGCCATTGCTCTGTGTACCATTACCTATGAGACACCATGTATTTATAGATTTTAAAACGTCCAATATTTTCATTTTATAAAAATATCTAAAAGGAGGTAAAAGGCAACATTGCTCCTGGGGAACTTTTTTAAGTTTCGCAACATTCAACACTTCCGATATAAACGTATAGGTCACAGCTGTGAGCGCTAATAGATCAAAGACATTCCGTCGGCCGTCCACTATATTCTTCCTCTGTGCCAAAGATATAAAAAAACACCAGATAGTTAAATTATCGACAAAGTATATTGTCTGTCATTTCTTATGTACTTCGAAGGATAAATTAGCCAAAAAAACTTCACAAAAAGGCCGCTAATAAAGTTGAACGTTTAAAATGTGTAAACACTGGTATAAAAAATATGACTTCACAGCATTTATAGTGGTCCGGTAAAAGCTAATGAACGAATGTAAAAAACAAAATCAACCTGACCTATCCTATTTTCCCTTGAAATGAGATAGGTCAGTTAAATTCAAAATGTTGACGTATTTTATTTCTTTTTCTCAAAAACTACCGCGTGTATTTCTTTCATTTTTTTTATATGGATTTACCATCCCTTTGCAACAAGCTTCTTTCTCTCAGGAATAATAATATATGTAATTGTTTAACTTCATTTATTTTATTGAGTGGCCTAGAGTTACATATACACAGGTTTCATAATTGAAATGTTTTTCTCATTTCATGACAAAAATAAACCCGTGTCAAATTCTTGACAATCCCCCGCCTCCTCTTCTTATTTTTATTTTAAACTAGTTATAGGGTGGGGTTAGCGTACTCACCTTAAGGAAATAAATAAATTGGGGTTCACTCTGTACATTGCTAGTTTGATTAAGAACTGATTTTTATTTGTAGATTCATGCAGGAAATGCTTTCCATTTATGACAGCTGATGCCAATTTTGAAGGTGCGTGTAAGGACTGGTTTAGAGCGGCCAGCCAGAGATTGAAGAAAACAGAGAAAATGAATTAATTATTTTATTGTACAATGGACAATAAATTGTTTTGAACATATATTTGTCAATATTTTATCTTTTTCCTATATTTTAAAGGATTCCTCCAAATACACTAACAGTGAATATTAAGGATCAAGGATTAATTTCACCTAGATATAGAAAAGAGTTTGTCTTAAATGGATTTATGGTCTGTAAAGATGAGAGAAAGTGAATTTTGTTAAATATTGCAAAAAGTGATTTTAAAGATGGGTCCTGAAAAAGTAACGAGCCCCACTACTGGCAAAATGTGACTGCTGTCTTCGGAAAAGAAAATTACTCGTCCAATAACAAACTAAGCCAGGTTTGCTATACGTGCATATATCCACCCCCAGCCCCCGATCGCTCACCTGCGCACTCGATCATTGAGTCTTTGTTTTTAAATGTATTTAGTATAGCATTTTACAGTCGCTTCAAAAATATAACTGGCTCTATACTATCAGTACATGTCCATCTTTGCCGAACAAATTATTTATTCACTGTTAATCAACTCGCGAGAACCAAAAAAACACTTTTTGGTTTTCGAGTTATTCAACAGTGAATAGGTAATAATTGGTTCGGCAAAGATGGACAGCATGTATTGATAGGGTCTGTCATATTTTTTAGCGTCTGTAAAATGCTGCTATATGCATTTAAAAAACAAAAAGACTCCAATGATCGGGAATGGGTAGGTGAGGGATCAGGGTGGGAGGTGGATTTGTGCACATATATCAAACCTGACTTTATTTGGACTATTTGCATAATAAGTATAAAACAAAAAAGAAACTGATTTGAAAGTAAATCGTAATATTTATATTGCTTATGATAAGCAACTTTTCTGAAATTAATGAGCAACCTTAAGGTTTCTAATAACGTGCAACTGTTGTGTATCTGTACTTAAACTAAATTTGCATAACGGTTGCGAAGTATTTATATAAGTTTTGTATTTACAAATAACTTGGTGAATGAAACTGTAAAAGCCTAAATGTTTCAAGATATTTTCGGAGTTAGATTTTGGTAAAAACGAATTTATTACAAATGTAAATTGGCATTTGTTACGAATATTTTGTTTCGCAATTGTGTAAAGTAATAGTTGCAGTTTATTAACGATGCAATGTTGCGGACAAATAAGCAATTTGTCACCAAAAACACGCATTTTTGTGACTGAAACAAAAGTGTAACACGAAATATAAGTAGCGTTAATGTTCCTTAATAGTTTCGAAGCGGTGTTTGCTGGGGAGTAAAAGTCATACTTTTGTGACGAGTCTGTAGGTTTGCCGGAAGAACGAAAGTGAGTCCGGCAACTAGAGACGAGTCACAAAAGTGACTTTTACTCCCCAGCAAACACCTTCCGGACTTGTGACGAAAATTACTATTTTTGAGACAGCTGCCAAAAAAATGTTGTGTGCACCTCGGCCAAATGATCTTTCTCGGTCTTATCCGGCCGAGAAAGATCAACTTTTTGGCCTTGATACACAAATAACTATTATTGGACTTTCTTTAATGCATGATAAAAATTGGACTAAAAATTACAAAATTCAAAACGTCTAAAAATAAATTATTGAAAAAAACCAATTAATTGTTGACCATAATGAATGAATTTTGTAGTGAGTTAAAAAAAAATTTTTTTCAATAATTTATTTTTAGACGTTTTGAATTTTGTAATTTTTAATCCAATTTTTATCATGCATTAAAGAAAGTCCAATAATAGTTATTTGTGTATCAAGGCCAAAAAGTTGATCTTTCTCGGCCGGATAAGACCGAGAAAGATCATTTGGCCGAGGTGCACACAACATTTTTTTGGCAGCTGTCTCAAAAATAGTAATTTTCGTCACAAGTCCGGAAGGTGACTTGTTTCATCTCTAATTGGATTTCCTTTAGAAATCCAATTAGAGATGAAACATCAATATAAGTATATCAAATTGGGTGTGTTTGTTATTATTATGCTTGTATAAAACCTAAATAAAGTCATTTAAAAACAATGCATATCAAGCAAAGAAAGAGAATTGTAAAAAATTGATTGATCTTAATTTCACAGTTTCTGGATTTAAAAAAAAACTTAATATGTCTGCATTAAAGTTCCTTTAATGCCTTGTTACATAAATAACTATTAACGCAGTTTTTTCTTTCTTAGAGCACTTTTTGATGCAGATTTTGAAAAAATTATAATATTTTTGCTAACTTAGATTTTGGAATATAAACATCAACTTTCATTTTTCAAATACAAGTCATAGCTGGCTTAGGCTTAGTTAAAACCCAATTTTTATTCTCGTTAAAATGATAAATTACAACAATGGTTTATTTTAAAAAATAATGGAATTATCGCCATATTTTTATTTTCCTCCCTAATTTTTACGAAAAAATTATGAAAACATTTGACTGATCTATTTAAAACAATTTTTTAAATGGCCTGCTTAAAAGAATTCTTAATTTCTTTAAAAATCAAAATATGTTTTAAGTGTTTTTTGTTTTATTTCGTAAAAATTAGTGAGAAAAAATCATATAATGGCGATAGCTTCATTATTTCTAAAAATAAAGTATTGTTGTGATATATCACTTTAAAAGAGAATAAAAATTGGGTTTTAACTAAGCCATATGCAACTATGGCTTGTATTTAAAAAATTGAGTTTGATGGACATTCATCTTATTTTTTAAAGGAAATACAATCGGCTGGCTTCAACTTTCTTACAAAATAATAAAATATTAATTTTTAACACATTGATGCCAGACGTTGATATGTCAAGCCTGGAAAAAAAGCATAAATTTTTATTAATTCTTTCTAATTGAAAATTAAACTTAAATATTCACTTTCAATAAAAACTCTTATTTAAAGATTTGTTTTCCAAAAGCCTATCAATTTCACATGTAGTTCAAAAATTAAAGATAACAAGTTTGACAAATTTTTGAACATACTTAACTACTAAAAATTTGTCAAATTTGACAACGACATCTTAATGAATCTTAAATACCCAACTTTTTTCTAATTTAACCGACCTTCAGTTTCTTGGGGTTTAGAATTTACCAATAAACCCATTGAAAAAATGAACACGCTCTATATAACTCTCAGTACAAACAAAATGCGTGTTACGTTAAGACACGTACCTTCAGATTCCTGGAAACTAAGTACAAAATTGTTAATGATATAATCACACGAATAATGCGGTAATTTTTACCGTTGTAGCAAACAATTTGTAATCGTCGTAATTGCAAAATGCTTTAACGTAGGAATTTTTATGGTATTTAAAAGTAAGTAATTACTACAAATTGGCGAAATCGAGCTTTCGTAGAAAAATAACACATATTATGATGCACTCGTCTAAGTAATGCTCCATGATAAATATAAGTCGTTAACCCAAAATCCAAACGAACGTTTCATAATGCCTTTATTAATTACAAAATACGCTTTAACATTCCAAACTCCATAAACCGAGCACCTCGATGAGAAGATAATTATCTCCGCATTAATTAAATTTATTTCATATGCAAGACAATCTTTTGCTTATCTGATGAGAGACAGACTCCGTCTTAATGTCTTTATTAAGTAAAACTAATTATTATCGTGCTTTTACCATTTGAATCACTCGCAATAGTGACGTATATAATTAAAACAAAATGAAGATAAACAGATTTTAACGGAATTATGTATATCCAAATTACTGCATCCATATATGTTTTAAAAAAATGTCTATCGACCTGTTAGTCTCATCTATACACTGTCTGGATATATTAAATAAATATATGGACTCAAAAGCGATGAAATTTGCTTAAATTCCATAATTAGTTTACACACACAATTTTATATTTTGCTTTTTCAAATAGGTAACCACGGGATGAAATTTCTTTTTTTATTCAAAATTCGCCAAACTTATAATGACTCAACTTTTGTGTTATAAAAACAAAAATATTGCGTCAACAATTTTTTTATAAAATAAAGCGTTTTGAAAATATGCATGTAGTGTGGCAATTCTTAAAATAATTCTTAGTGTTGTTTTACAGAAGATTTTTTCAATAATAAGCGCGATATTTTGAGTCGATAGACATGCAGCAGGCTATGCTATAAATTGGCTAACAATCATGCACACAAAAAACAGAATTAACCTTCGTGGAGAAGAATAAAAAATATATATAAAGAATTAAACAATATAAAAATTAGTAAACAAAGAAAATATGTTACGGCGTCAAATTACATCAATTGTTTTGTCTTAACCGGAATACTACAAAGGATTAAAAAAATTAGAACTAAATTCCAGTTCTTTATGTGACCCTAATAGAAAATTGGTAAAGATTAATCACTTTCCTACTTTGCTCGCTCGAATACTTAAGTAATTATATAACTAATAATGAATCTCGTAATAAATAGCATGAAAAATAAACAAAAAATTAAATATCGATGTAGCATCTCGAGTAGAACACCGTGTTAACGACCTCTTGCAACAAAAACATTTTATAAGATTATGCTGAGTAACAAGAACTTAAATATTCTAATCAATATTTACAAAAAAAAAGTGTATGGAACATGTTTCAATTTAGAGATACACTGGCGTAGATAAAGAAATATAAATTAGCTTTACACGAATCGATAGCCAAATATGGTCCAATAAGTAAAAACAATCGCTTTTTTATGAGCGGTTGTGCTTTTAGTGACAAGTTCGTTAATCTCGTGCTAGATTCGAAAAATGTTTGAAGCATTATTATAAACAATTTTAATATTTAATATTTACGTTTTCATTATACTTTACATCTGAAGCAACTTCTGTTCAATCCCTGAATTATTTTTGTCTGACAATTACACGATTGAAATTAATTTGTGCCATATGGCGTCCAGTCCCATATTAAATCCTTGTCTCATAGCTGACCAAGTGACCTTAAATTAAAAGTTTATTCGCCAATAGTAACTTATCCCAAAATTTGACGATGAAGTATAACAAAATGCTGAAAAATTTCAATATCCCATTTCTTTAACAAAAGCTGTTTAATGTTTAGCCCCCCCCCCCCTCCCCCCCCAATTCGAGTATATTGATAAAAACTAGGTATTATAATGTATGAGGTGTAAACTATCTACCAGTTAAATTAATTTATCTATTTGTAGCGATTAGTCGGAAGGTGAACGGAAATGGCCAGTTCTAGCCTATTATTGAAGAATCAATGAAAACTGTGTGCTAGATGGTGGTTGTGACAGAATCTGCTGTCATCCGGAAAAGTGAGCCGTAATTTCAAGACGACCAAATCGAAACAGATTAACAAACTTTTCATATTACGTCTATGATTTCTAACCAAAACTGCCAGCCTTAGTAATCAAATCAACAAGCGGAACTTTTAGTACATGTACTCATTCTACATTTCCGCGTAGGTATTTCTTATTCCACATCTAACAAAAACTTTTTTTATAGCCATTTGTAATAGTTTACGTTGGGTGGCTCTAAAGGTCAAAAAAATTCATCCATTAGTACAGTTACACCTTTTTAATGTAATTTTTTTCTATTTACAGTGAACAAATCTAATTGTTTATTTAATACACACAAAACGGCACCGTGAAATATGATTGTAAACAATCTGACAATTGATGATGTGATTTTGTCGGCTGGATTCTTCAGGCACTTCTCTTACATGACGTGGCCTTGCTTGTTACAAATGACTCCCACCCATCTGACAGTTTAATTGATGGAACACGCTTTTTAAGAATACTTCGCAGACACTATAAATGTGATGTTAGAGAGCCAGACGATGTTCCATACCTAACTCTTGACGGCTTTCCTCGTTTGTTTTATTGCATGTGTTGTGCTTTTTATTTTTGGTTCATGTAGGCTTTTGAAAAATAAATAAAAATAAAACTTTATAGCATTTTTGCCGCTAGAATCCACCGAAGTATATTTTTAAAGAAGACAAATTTTGGTAGAACAATAACTGCTAAATCCGCAATTGCGAAAAAATGGTTAATGGAATAGATACGCAATGGCTAGGATGACCAAATTGTTTGTTTAAATAATTTAAGATATATTCTTACCTATTTTTATAACATTATATTCAGGATTATTTAAAGGGAAATTATAGCACAACAAAACAGATTGTTTGTACGACAGAATCCCAACGAAAAAACAGGAGAATTGTTAACGAAAAAAATTTGTATTAATCCTCGTCAAACTTCGCAGGATAAAAATGAATGCAGCAGCAAAGAAGGATTTTAAAATGGCAGGAAAATGCACTACTAAACTGGAAAATACTCATCACTACAGAATAATTCTCATGCATTGCATGATAAAAAAAGTATATTGCAGGATAGAAAATAGTAGTTTATTTCACAATCATATAATAGCCATTATATGCGAGTAGAATACCCTATTTTATTCACGACTGTTAAATATTTTTGAATAAATCGTTTTCTGAAGCAATTTATAAGTACTATTTATTTTTAATATTTTTTATGAGCAGGCCGTTATGTGTCAAAAGAACGGTCTGCTATAAATTAAATTTAACGTCAACGTTGTTTACAATAATTAATTTCGTGCTTTGACACACATGTCGTGGCCACTTTAATGACATTTTTAAAAAATATACGTTCTTTGTTCATTATTAACTGCAGTGAATAATAAAATCATTATTCACTGCAGGGAATAATGGATAGCATTATGCTTGAAGAAATACATACATAATGCCATATATTATTTAGTATTCGTGGACAAACATATTTTTAAATAGAAAAATAAACAGCAAGAAAAATTACCTTTTGTACATCCATCAAAGAGAAAGTCATTAATGTAAAGGAAAAATAGAATGGTCGATAAGTTGAATCCTTGTGGAACACCAGAATGGGTAGACAACATAATGTGAACAAGTGTCGAAATTTCAGATCATAAAATAAAAGATGCCAATATAATAAATTATATGCACGACCGGGCGTTAAAGTAGTTTCGGGGGCGTTAAGTGCAAGTTTATGGCTCACGGGGCCTATTATCGCCCTTGGGCGATAATATAATTTTATAGCCTACTATTTAAATATAGCGACCACGAGATTGGCTGTGTTTGACCGTTGCTAGGTAACGATTACGAATTGCTTGACTGAAAACGACTCTAAGTTTGTAACTAGCCCTATAAACCGTTCGCGCATAAAATGTTGTATGTATCACGGGCGTAATAAGCGTTAAATTGTACGTTAACGCCCGGTTTTGTGGACGTTAAGTGCAACTTTATGGCCCGCAGGTGTATTATCGCCCTGGGGCGATAAAGTAATTTTATAGCCCCCTGTTTAAATAAAGCGACCACGAGATTGGCTTTATTTGACCGTTAAATGTAAGTAAATCGAAACGAGTCTAAGTTTGTAATTGACCCTTTAAAATGTTCGTGCATAAAATTGTATATGTATCACGAACGTAATAAGCGTTTATGGCCCTCGGCTAAAGCCTAGGGCTATTATCTTCACGCCGCGGGCCATATGGCACGCTTACTTTACGCCCTTAATACATAAATACTATTTTGGCCCTTGGTGTGTAATAGCCCTTGGCTAAAGCTTCGTGCTTTTATCTTCGCACCGCGGGCCATAAACGTTTACTTTACACCCTTGACACATAAATGACTACTTTTATTTAGGGCGTTTTGCAAATGTTTTCCTAATTAATGTATTTTATTGCTGTTAAACTCAAAACATTGGCGTTTATTGGTAATGAATGTACACTGAATTAGGAAAAGATATCTACAGCCATTTGGGAATAATCAATAATTAAAGTTTTTTTTATTTGAAATTTAAAGGGCTGTAACTTCTTAGGGGTGCATTTTTGTATATAGGTAAATTGGGTTGAATCAACCTATTTTGTTCTCCTGTTGACGCTGTATCAATTTGGCCATACATTTTAGAATCACCCTGTATAAAGGAATTAATAAATTAGTTTCATTAACATATATTTGCCTTATACACTAATATAAATGTGATAATAGATAATGCAATTGACATTAAAATATTGTTGATGATATTACGAGTATATAAAAATCAATAGCGATAGTTCTACGTTACTATAATAAAATAAATATCTCGATATTTTACCGATTTAAATTCTTATTGGACGATTAGTTAGTATATGCTTTAGGTGTAACCAAGATTACGCATTATAAAGGAATTTATGTAGGAACGACCTTTGCATTAATTTTATTTTAGGTTGCACTGATGACAAAGCTACATGGGAACGGGTATTTTCAGATATGTAAACGATAATAAGAAAGTTTTATAAGCAGAAACTGAGAATTTGAAAAGACAATGACATTACATTTGATTTCAGCTAAACCAGTCCGTTAATTTATTTACCTTTTCAGGTTTATGTTATTCTTTTTACATTTTTAAGATCATAAATAACTACTGTCATTTATTTAAAACTTGACTGCAGATTTATGTGCCCTACGTTTCCTATTTTTCCTCAATTCCTTATATACAATTAACTGCATATGTATGCAGGTTATATGCAACTGTACAGTGTGTATGTATTCAGAATAGAATTAAATAATGTATGACAAGTGGTTCCATTTAATATTTTAAAGCTGATGATGCTGAGACTTGGATTGGGGGAGTGAATTGATCATCATTGTCTAAGCTCCAAAAAAATCAAAGTATCAGAATAACCACCTCTTAATCTCTCATCCGGGCGTGAAAAATTATTATTATTACTACTATTAAACTACCTATGAATTAATTAGAAAACTGGTTAGTGTTCCCGAGATACAAAATCTAATGGGTATACATAATAACTGTTTTTTTTAATTTTTATTGGTTGATATTAACGATTGTAGGTGCTAATATCCGTTTAATATAATACGTAGCCGGATACAGACGTATTTATTATATCCACTTTATATTTGTCTCGCCTATTAGTTTTACATAATAAATCTGTGGACAAATTATATAAACAAAATCGAAAATGCTAGGTTAGATAATTCGCTTTGTTTATAATATTAATTAAGCTAATTTAGTTCAGTTCCTCACATGCAAGGTTTATTTAGGAATACATAGAGTTCTATAACCTGTGATATTATATAAGTAGTTGCTCTATTTATATTAGTAATTAATCGTTTCTTCATGGACTATTTTAAATTAATTATTTCCATACATGTATACGCAAAGTGTAGATCTTGATTAAAAATATCCGTTATTAATGGAATACAACTTTCTAAACCAAATCAAACTTAAAAAGACGTCTTAGCAGTAATTATTATTTACAGTTTTGAATGGCTTTGCGTATTTTTATTTAATAAAGAACAGAAAATTATAGTAAATATAAAAATATATTAAAATGATTAGTAATGAAAGCGTGAGTCAATTCAATCCAGTAGAAGTGAAATGATTACGTTACCACTTCAGTAACATTCAATACTTTGGTTATTTTAAAAGAAAAGTATAAGATTAATTAATAATAAAAACAGTTAAAACTTCTTCGCTCTTAGTCGTGTCTATTACTCTGACAGTTGCTAATGGCGCTAATTTCTTCCATGTCCTCTTCCTTTCTAATACAATGGACATGTGAAAGTTCAGTTTTTGTTATACTTACACATGGCTTCTCTCATTTACCCGGTATGATACCTATTCGTATGTTTAACTAGGGAGGAAAGTGCACGAATCCCTTTCATAGGTGAAATTTTTTATCCAAACATGAACTATGTTATAATAAAGATTACTGTAACATTACACTTCGTCGTCAATAACAACGGGTTAGGCAACTAATTTATAATATTCCGACTCTAAAATGTGGCAAGAAAATGCTGTTTTCTGTATGCAGCTAATAAAATAAGAATTCGTGTTTTAGTTTGCTATAATTCTTATTTTCTACTAGATACCGACTATCGCCATTGTCATCATTGTCCACTAATAAGATCTTGCTTTTTAGCTTAAAACATTCGTAAGTTAGTTTTGCCTCTTCCAAAGTAATTATAAATGTATAAAAGTTGTATTATTAAAGGTCATCTGTAAGTTTGCGTAAGTTTATACAAATTAATAAATAATATACAATCCAGGTAAAAGTAACGTCAAAAGTGTTTCTATTAATACCATAATAATAATGTAATAATATGAATATTTAATAATGTAATAATACGCATATTTATAACATAGAAAGTATACAATTAATAAATAATTACAAATCAGTTTATATTCAATTTACTTAGTTTTTAATTATTTTTTCACTCTCTCCAATCTAATAAATATTGTGCTGCCTGTTGTATAGTGTATTGCATTTTTATTACTGACCAGTGAATCAGATAATTATAAATATATTAAATGCAGGTTTGCAATAAATCAGAAAGCTCTTAGCCATTCACGCAAAATGATTTTTTGTTTGGAAATTAATTCATATAAAATTGTGAAATTGTACTCATAAGGCGTCGCCCAAAAAATCGATCGGGCAATCAGTAGTAGAAAGAACATTCCCGTCCATTAGACAAGGCAGAACTAAGCAGTACAAAATAAGCCGTAGTCCATTCCTTGGCCATAATGATGTATTTTTTGAAAAAATACATTTTTTGAAAAAATACGTCTTTTTGCCGGGTAAATTTTGCGTAACTTTTGAATAATTTTTTATACAAATCAAAACCTAAATTTCAACTAAATTGCAAGTTTTATAACTTGTTAACCTCAAAAAATGTATGAATGTCTGCATGTCAAATTCAAAGTAATGCAGAATGGATACATAAATATGAAGACAGCGAACAGTACAAAAACAAAAATATTATTTCTGTATATTTTTGTATAAAATAAGATTTTTATTAAATTTGTATTAAATTCTTCTGCGTAAAGACAATTACAAATATACAGGGTGTTCTCAAAGTTAAGGCATTTACTTTAATAGAATGTGGAACTGGTAAAAATAAGTCGGTTTGCCAAAAATCGCCAATACAAAAGTTGAAAAATAACGAAGATAAAAATAAAGTACGGTCCTGGCCTCCTTTTGTTTTGCATATTCTTCCAATAGGTGGATAGGGCGCAATATGCCAGTATCGGAAAAGAATTTCTATTGGACAGGCTAGGCATGAAGTTAAAGGAGATTGGTGTAAACAAAAACTCACCGGTGACTTTTTAATTACTATAACTCAACGCTATCTGTTTATGGATACTATTAATTGTGCAAAACCAGTTGATTAATTATTAATATATAACTAATAAGAGTAGATAAATACTTTTACGAGTTTTATATCCTGTTAAATTTTACTAAATCTGAAGGTACCTAAATGTGTTATATTTTTGGGAAGATAATTTAAATCTTTTTTCAAAATTGTAAAAATATACAGGGCATTCCATTTAAAAAAACGTTGCTTTGTTTTTTCTAGTTTTATTTGACCTACAATAATTGTTTTTTTGTTGATATTGATATAATCCTTGGAAAAAATACTATGAAATTATAGGAATCACCCTGTACATATAACGTGTTTCGGAAAATCACGACACTAGGAATACTAGGGATAAAACAGAATTAAATATGTTTATAAATGACTTAATTTAGGTTTTATACAAGCATAGATAATAATAATAAGTACCATTGAAAATTAAATATATTTAACTCACCACAAAATTCATTCATTACGGTTACCAATTAAAAAATGATATCCCCAAGAAGATGTACATCCTCTTTCATTCTTATTGGAAATCATTAAGAGGATAGCACAATTTAATGAAACACTTATGTAAAAGTATAAATTACATTAATTGAGAACTTGAAAAAAAAATTTTGTTTAATTTGAGTTGTTTTTTTCTCGTACTGACTTGCCTTTGTTTTGGATCTAAAATTTAAATCATACTTAGTTACACCACTGGTATCTATAGAAGACTATTATACTAGTAAAGTAGACCACATCTTTATCGTGTACATAAAAAACGTCGGCGTCTTTGATGCCGATAAGAACTTCAAACACGCCGACGTTTTCATGTGCACTATAAAGATGTGGTCTACTTTATACACTTTATTTTGCTAATTTGGAAAGAGTAAACAAATTTTAATTCAACACTTCAAAAATTGAATCTTAAATTTTTGTAAACAACATTTTTTAATCTTTCAAAACATCAAATTCAAAATCAAATCTTGTGTAAAGTAACGGTGGTTTTACTAAACATTACATATACAGGGTGTCCCAGCCTCGCGTCGGCCAAATGTCCTGGCTCTCCTATAAGAGATACCGAAAAATTTCAAAAACGAGATGATAGAGGACACAATGGTGCATAGTATAAAAATATTTTGAAATATACAGGGTGATTGATTTAGGCGTGATGTCATAAACTTATGTTTTTTTAAATGGAACACTAGGTATATTATTACATATTTGAATTCTCCTTTTAAAGACGACTCAATCGATATGCCACTTGATGGGTCTGCGATGGGTCGGTACGATGATATGGGTGAGTTTGTACCAAAAACGTGCCAACTTTGTGAGCTCACTGTGGCGTAGCGGAAAAGCATTTTGAGATCTAGTTTGTGCCAAAAATTGTCAAAAACCCTGTAGTTTACGCTGCTGTTATCAGATCTAACGAAATCGGTCATTTTATACCGGGTGAGTCAGGGAACGCCAAATCTACTTTTTCCCATTTTTTTCAAATGGAACACCCTATACATTATGACACCAAAGGAGAGCCCTTTAAAAGTGCTTTCCACTGATATAAAGGTTCAAGGGTCTATCTGTCATGGGTGCCAAGATATTTGATGGCAAAGTGGCACAATTCGAGGTTTATTAAAAAATTACATTCAATTTTCAATTGTTTTGTGAATTTTCGCTGAAATCGGCTCTTTTCAGTAAGAAAATTTTGAAAATAATTCTTATACTCGGAGAAAAAAACCGTACTTCAGTAAAGAAAAGTACTTAAGTATAAAATAGTCAACGCCTGATAAATTAAATTTTTTTTCTGAAATGTGTGTATAAATTCATGTCATGACAAGTATTTTTTAGCCCGAAGTAATTTTGTCGCGAAACGATTTACTATTTTAGAACGAAGGTGCTTAGTAAAACGTACCTTTTCGTAGTATTTTTTTTTCAGCTTTTAGCTAGTGTTCTTCATTTTTCTAAAATAAGACCAAAAAATACTTTCATTTTCAATTCAATGTAAGATAATAAAATTGTTGTTAAGTTTGGGAAGCTGTTGTTCCACGTACTATCATCGAAAGAATAAATAAAAAATTGTAGAGAAATTCATATTGCTTTCAACTTTCAATTTATTTAAATAAATTTAAAAAAATCAAGTAGTACCTGTCATAAAAATACCAGTCTTGTCAATAGTTCCCTTTATTGTTGTAAAATTTTCTTATTAAAAAGAGCCGATTTCAGCGAAAATTTACAAAACAATTGAAAATTGAGTGTAATTTTTTAATAAACCTCGTATTGTGCCACTTTGCCATCAAATATCTTAACACCCATGACAGATAGACCCTTGAACCTTTATATCAGTGGAAAGCTCTTTCAAAGGGCTCTCCTATGGTGTCATAATATACAGGGTGTTCCATTTAAAAAAAAATGGGAGAAAGTAGATTTGGCGTTTCCTGACTCACCCGATATAAAATGACCGATTTCGTTAGATCTGATAACGGCAGCGTAAACTACAGCGTTTTTGACAATTTTTGGCAAAAACTAGATCTCAAAATGCTTTTCCGCTACGCCACAGTGAGCTCACAAAGTTGGCACGTTTTTGGTACAAACTCACCCATATCATGGTACCGACCCATCGCAGACCCATCAAGTGGCACATCGATTGAGTCGTCTTTAAAAGGAGAATTCAAATATGTAATAATATACCTAGTGTTCCATTTAAAAAAACATAAGTTTATGACATCACGCCTAAATCGATCACCCTGTATATTTCAAAATATTTTTATACTATGCACCATTGTGTCCTCTATCATCTCGCTTTTGAAATTTTTCGATATCTCTTATAGGAGAGCCAGGACATTTGGCCGACGCGAGGCTGGGACACCCTGTATGTATATTATACTGAAATATGTTTAGAGATTTTATCGAATTATTATTTAAATTTTAAATTCAAAACAAATACACATGTACGAGAAAAAAAGTAGAGTAATCTTACAAAATGTTGGGTACATTTCATACAAAAGTTGCGATTCAAAAGTTTAAGCGGATAAGGTGGTTATATATATTTCCTTAATACAAACATTAAAAATTAGCTAATGACTTGAAATCGATAAATACGACTTCTTCCTACATTTCTATTAAAAAAAGTTATTTACTCATGTGGATATCATTCAGGATTATACAAATTTTAAATATTAAATTCAACTAAACTAATTTCAATGCTTAAATCTTCAAATTTGAATCGATCTTCGTCATAATAGACAAAGTTCATTCACCAATGCCGACCACAGCATCTTCCGGGACAATTCAATTCCATGGTAAAATCCCTGCATGTTAATGATCGAAGACAGCTTGCAAAAATAAACATTTTTTTAAATTTCTTCTACGATAATTGTACTATATGCCTTACCACTTCATAATATAAGTATATTTTTATTATAGTGTAAGAAGATTTTTTTGCAACTAAAATTAGAATATGCATCTAAAGAATGGTTTTCAAGAATAAAACGTTAATGAATTATTTCCATTACTAATATGTGACTACATATTACGTAAAATGCGAATTCAAACCGAAAGGCAACAGGATCATCTAAAACAAGTGTTGTAGAAGGTCGTTAAATAACGTTAGAAAATGAAAGTAGATTAACCATTATTTATATCTGTTTGTACCGGAAAGGGATTATATGATTGTTATTCATACTTATTTCTGGAGATTACGACAAATCTAAAAATAAATAGATAAAACAAAGGACAAAACGTACGATGATTCTCTATGTTAATATTTAAAGTAATCCCTTGAAACATAAACGTAAATAAATTCGAATGATAAAAAATAAAAATGATGATTGTAAATCGAATAAAAAATGTGAAATATAACAAAAGTAATTCATGCCAAGTACCATATATTTTTCAAAAAGTAATAACCGAGAATTAAAAAATTACAATTACCAGCTAGGTGTCAATACATTTTGCCGTATAGATACTGTCAACAATTAGAAACTTTGCAGAAGCAAATAAAACAGACGCTGCGGCTACAGCACCGGAATGAGGAATGAGACTAATTTGTAGGTTCAAAGATGTCAAGTTTATAACACAACAATTTGAAACGGTAAAACAATATTCTTTATTTTTCGGTAATATAAATAAACTTTTAACTTTTCAGTTTATTGAACCATCGCCCAGTTTCAGATGATTTAAGAGTCTGGGTGCAAGAATCCGCGTACACCAGAGACAATCATTTCTTTGTGTATTATATAGAAGATCAATAAAAAATAATGGTCATACTGTAGATTAGAACACTCGATAAAAAAAATTCCCCATTTAGAGGACAATAAGGGTCCATATATTTGCTTCAAATTTGACATCTGTTCAATTTTTAACCACTGTTTTCTGTTTGAAAGGTAACTTTTAAAACGATTTAATGAGATTCCTCTACTACCCATATCACCAAGTTTAATGGCATGACATATGGTCACCCTATTAAGGATTTACTTAGACCACAATTGTAAGGGTTTTACCGCACAAAGCTTATTTGAGCTTGAGGAAACATATCTACGTATTCCGAAGAATAATTTACTGTAGTTTGCATATGATAATACCCTAAAAATACAGAATCAATTTATTATTATTTTTTACTCGTTTAATAATTATGTCCCAAATATTTATACAAATAATGGGCAACATTTTGACACTTTTTAGTTATTGCTTGTGTCCGCCACTGTCTTAACAGGCAGACAAGGTACTAGTTCTGCAGGATAAGAGCCAAAGAAGCCTTATATGGACCTCACCTGACAGGGTAGCTGCTGTTTTATGCGAGACTTGAACTTTGGTATTCGTTTATTATAGAGTGCCGTGGTGTACTGCTACGCTGTTCTCTTCTTTTCTTTTCTGTACCGCCGGTCGTCTCGATTGTTTCTGAGTATTGTTTGTGCATTGTTGTGACTTTTACTTAGCACTGTACTGAGGACTACAAGTAATGTTCTATCTAGTCAATTTGTGCATATCGTAGAAAAATCATAATTATGAATTACTTGGGAATTCACAAAAAACGTAGGTGGTTTAAGAATCTGACGTAAAGTAAAACTATATTAACAAAAATTATTTGAAAAATAAGCTGATCACACGCAAATGAATATTGTCCACGCTATTTTATAGAAAAATTGTATTGGCAAAATATTTCTTTATAATATGAAATTTGTGTTATAGCTTTGATACAATTTTTCAAAGATTCAAAATTTCTCGCCGCAGCCGCCATGTTTCAAATTTTTTTCAAAATAGTTCCCAAATTATCATAATAAACAATCTGACACATCAATGGAGATTTTTTTAAGGAACTGGGAAAGTTATATCCGTTTCTTACATCCCTTCTATTCCTATATTCATTTACTCAACTACAATTTTATCATGATGGTATAGGTACTATACACTTACGAAAATTTTTTGAAATATCCCGAAATTCCAAACCTATTTCATTTTCCCCGTATAAATAAATATTTAGATAATACTTATTAAATTGAAACATTGGAGAAGATTTGCTCCTTTAATCTAACTTTAAAGGCTTAAGAAGAGTAAAACTCAGAAAAATACATGATTGGGAAACCAATTCTATAACACTGTCGTTGAAGATAGAAAGGACATGAGGACAAATTCGACAGATCTTTGGGGAAAAATTATTGCTAGTATTAAACGCGAGGCAGCTATCAGGTTCGGATTCAGTTTTCACCAGAAATAAATAGCATGGCAATTTTTTCGCTACTTGTGTAGTTCATGTTTAGAAATATCAATTTAGATAAAAGTATTTCGCTAATAAACTGTTTACAAATATCATCGTTCTTTTGTTTCATAATGTGTCAATTCGTAGCGCAAAGGTAACTATTAAGGTTCAATAAAAATTATTTTGAGAGTGGATTTTCTATTTTTAAACGAATGAAATAAAATTGAAAAAGCAGCAAGAAATGGATATCAATAAAATCAGAAAAAAATTTATAAGTAATCTATCAAACACTATCACCACCTTCCCTTTAAAAAAAATCGATAAAAAAGTGATATTATGTTCAACGTTGTAGGCTTCATAAACAGTTGTTAGTGAAATGAAAAGAAACATTATATTTTTTTTATATCTCCTGAAGTACATAGAATTTTTTATTGAAATTTTATGTGTACATGTTCCTGAATAAATACCAGCTTTAGTCATTATTTTCATTTTCCTACTTCAACCAGAGGCGTAACCAGGGGGTGTGAATCCCTTTGTTTAAAGAAAGAGGGTAGGCCAATGATCGAAATTGTATTTCTTTTCCATTTTTGAAATCTACAGTCAGTTTACGAAGAAAAAGTCCTCTCTTAGTTTTTCCGTAAAACGTATCGTTTTAAAGTTAAATTTTAATTAGAATTCATTGCATATTCTTAAGAACAAGTATTTCAAACATTAATAAAACAATGATGTTTAGCAGGGTTCAATAATACAAGAAAATGAATAAATGATTAGTGCCATATACCCTGAAAAAGAAACATGATGCAGCTACGGACACGTGTTTCGGAGTTATTGCTCCTCATCAGCGTAGCGTAGCTTGAATAATGAATGGAAATTGAGCAGTGCGCATAGAGCTCTCTGTGCTGACTGTTATCATTTGAGGCCATAAATTGGCACATGGTGCACGAAAGTACAAATTGAGTACTGTGTGCTGCTACTTTCTTAACATTATTAGTTATTGTTTCTGATCCTATTCATACGGATTCATTATTCAAGCTACGCTACGCTGATGAGGAACAATAACTCCGAAACACGTGTCCGTAGCTGCATCATGTTTCTTTTTCAGGGCCTTATATGGCACTAATCATTTATTCATTAATAAAACACCTGTAACTTCTTTTTTACATCAGATAAAAATTTGAAATTTGGAGGACGTAAATTGGATAACATTACACATTTTTTAGGATAATCTTGAATTTCAAAGCACTTCCGGTTTGACCGGAATTGACCAGAACTTTTTATTTTCAAGTGGAACATCCTGTTTTTTGACATTTTTGAGACCAGCGGATCATTTTAGGTACAATTTTACATTTTTGGATTCTATTTGGAACTAACTATTTTTTATTTAATTTTTAAAAACAGAATTAGATGGCTGTGATGCACTTAAATGGCTTTTGTTTTGGTTTGTAATTGTAGTTGTCACCCGGTATAAGAAATAAAATACCAATGAAAAAAATGAACCCCTTTCCGCCATTTTTTATTTTATTTTAGTTTTAATGCCAAATTTGTAATCAGCGACCTCAAAAACTCCCATATATCTAATAAATATAATAAAAAAAAATATATTAAAAATTTCGACGCCATTTTGTAGACGCCATATTGTTTTTACATCGATTTTGAGGCCAGAATCGTAATCTGCGACCAAAAAACATTTGTTTTACATATTTGTTTATAAAAAATAAAAAACACACCTTCTCACCTTTGGGTAACTTTTCTATAAACTTTTCCGAAATTAAAAAAAAAAAAAATTCAAAATCGGTTTTGAGTCAACGAAGTTAGATCTTTTTTTCCTTTAGTAAATGGGCTATAAGGATTATTTAATATAAAATGTAATTAAACATAAATATTTCACAAAGTAAACTTAAATCATTAGAGGAGCTATTCACATTGCTCGCCACCAACTTCAATATATTTCCGACATCTTCGAATTATGGAACTAAAACCAAATAAAAATAAAATCAGAGATCACATTAAAGATATTGAATATGCAATGAATTCTAATTACAATTTAACTGTAAAACGATACGTTTTACGGAAAAACTAAAAGAGGACTTTTTATTCGTAGTCACTGTAGATTTCAAAAATGGAAAAAAATACAGTTTCGATTATTGGCGTACCCTTTTTCTTTAAACAAAGGGTTTCACACCCCCGTCGTTACGTTACGTTAAAATAGGAACATGAAAATAATGATTAAACGTGGTACTTATTCAGGAACATGTCGCACAAAATTTCAATAAAATATTCCTTTTACTTCAGAAAAAGATACAAAAAAAAATGTAATTTCAACGCCCTGTATTTCTGAAATGGTTAAGTTTTCAATATAACATTAATTTCACATTTTCTATTGATTCCCAAATTATCGAAGGTACAATTCGGACCACCCTGTATATAGGGATGAGCCAGTATCCTGTGGAACCCGGTATAAGGCTAGTAAAAACAATGAGTTTATTGGTGCGTGTATATTTACTACTAAACAGCGTAAACACACAATTTTACTTTTTCTCTAAGCATAAAAAATTTAATACAGTATGTATTTAAAAAAACTATAATCTTGCCGTAAAATGTAACAAATAGGTACACATTCAACTACTAAGTACTATATAAAATATAATATTGTTTTGAGTCATTTTCTCTTAACCATATAAGTATCGCAGCAATTTTTTCGAGACAAGCTCCTTAGCTACCGTTCTTCTTGCTTCCAAACGACGACCCCTGTAGCCTGTAATACTGGTAGTCGCAGAGATTAAATCGCACAAATGCATTAAATCGTTGATGATGCTGCTTTTATTGGTTAATCAAGACAACGCCTAATTAAAATACTGTCGTTTACAATTACTTTGTATTCAGAATATTCCAGATAAGCAATGTATGCATATCATTTTGCAAAGCCGGGTAATTATAAAAACCAGTTTAGAAACTCTTAATGCTATTTTTGTTTTGCATAAATAAAAAAATAATAAACGCATTTCATATCTTAGAAATGGTTTACAACGGACGAAGTCGTTTATATTTTTTTCTTATTTTTTTTTGTAATAATTAAACACAACTGGATTTAATTAATGTGGAAACAAAGTAAAGTATTTTTAGCGTAGCCGCAAAAAACGTGAACACAAAATATCACTTATCCTTGGAATGAGTCTTATATATAGTATTGTTGTTGCAACTATTAATGTCTAAAATTAGATATTAGTCCAAGATTTTTCTGCAAATTCGCGAATCCTGCCAGTAATGGTTGGTTACTAAATAAAATAAAAAAATATGGCATTGGCAAAACTTTTTTAGAAGTCCGTTTTCTCATATAGGTACAATTTATTTTTTCTACGGAATTACGCGGGTGCGAAGCCAACTGTAATTTCGGTACATCGGCGACTGCTTCACTACTGTAACAATAAAGTTAATAAAATTAATCTAATTGTTATTTAGTTCGATATATTTTCAAAATCTGCAACATAAAATCGGGTTACTTTACTAACGCAGCGTTGAAATCTCAAGTTTTGCATCTATTATTTTTAAATCCCATAGCGACTAATTTAACAAACAACAAATATGTAGAAAACGAAAAACACGGTACAATCAAGTGTTGCTAGTAAGTTATTTTATGAATAACTCAAGCAAGCAGTTGGCACCTTGTACAGGGTGATCATTTTAAGTGCCTCCTCACTCGATTTTCCTGCTTTATTCTTCACCTAGGAAAAAAATTCAAAAACCATATATACTTGTGTACTTTTTTCCGAGGAATCCGATTCCGAAAAGATAAAAACAATTGAATGTCAAAGAAAAAAGTTATGGCCGAAAAACTGAAAAAGAAAAAAATATACACCCTGTATATTAATTCGGAAATGGATAAGTATGTGACAATTCACTGATTGTAAATGCCTATCATATACTTAATTTTCCCTTCCGGTTTGACCGGAAATTGCCTTAATTTTTTTATTTTAGGTGATACACCCTGTATATTGAGCTCAGTTTAAAGAACTTTTCTTTCTGAATTCAGCAATATATAACATATCATCATTGTCTTTCATGTTTAATAAGATATTGGGGTTTTAAATTTAAAATAACACAAATATAGGTATGTTATGAAATAAAATCATCCATGAAAACAAACAAAAGCATTTAAATTATTTTTTATTTATTTCAAAAACTAAAGAATACAAGTTATTATGCTATATCTTCTTTTGTTTTTGAAATAAATAAATAATTTAGATTAGATGCTTCTGTTTGTTTTCATGGATGACTTTATTTCATAATACATATATATTTGTGTTATTTTAAATTAAAACCCCAATATCTTATTAAATATGAAAGACAATGATGATATGTTATATATTGCTGAATTCAGAAGAAAAGTTCTTTAAACTGAGCTCAATATACAGGGTGTATCACCTAAAATAAAAAAATTAAAGCAATTTCCGGTCAAACCGGAAGTGAAAAATATGTATTTGATACACATTTACAATCAGTGAAATGTCACATATCCATTTCCGCATTAATATACAGGGTGTATATTTTTTCTTTTTTAGTGTTTTCCGCCATAACCTCGGCCATAACTTTTTTCTTTGACATTCAATTGTTTTTATCTTTTCGGAATCGGATTCCTCGGAAAAAAGTACACAAGTATGGTTTTTGAATTTTTTTCCTAGGTGAAGAATAAAGCAGGAAAATCGAGTGAGGCACTTAAAATGATCACCCTGTATTTACTTAAACCATCATTTTGTCTTTAATAACAATGATTGTCTTTCAATTGTCGATTAGCAAAGAAGTTTGAGGTTTCATGATTAACTGGTCTAAGGTGTTTATTAAAACCTGATGTGCAGAAATTAAATTTCAGATATTTATCATGTACTTACATATCTCTATAACATTTATCATTTGAAAATTCTTAGTAGTAGTAGTATTAATGAGAATATCCATTGAAAAACGATAGGATTGAAACATGAAACTTCAAAATTGAAATCGTTAAATAGCCTTGTATAAATCCTAAATTCTGGCAAACGTCCCATTTTTTATTTTGGAAAACTAGCGCATTCGCCAAAACACGTTAATATCTATTTGTAAACAAATGCTATAATTTCTGTTCCGTTGACTATACGTTTTTTGTTATTTCGATATCATGGTGGGCCACCAACTAATAAATAACTTTTCATTAAATTATCCTTAAGAAATGAGTCAGAGTCTACTCTAGACTATGGAATCCCGCCTACTTTATGGCAGATTTATTGGCGTCCCTGGCAGACGGTTAACGAGCCAATATAATTAAACTTTAATAAAAAAGCATATAAATCGAATTATAAATACGGCGTAATGTTTACCTTCGTTCTTCTTTAAGTCCATATTGGTATTCGTATTTTAATATTCAATTAAATTTGCATGGTTATAAGTTTGGTAATAAATAATTTTCAATAAAAATGCAAATTGTTAAAACAACGGCAACATTAAAAATTAAGAAAATTACACTTACAGGCCGAATTAATGAGGTCGGAGACTAAAGTACCAGATGTAGCTTACCTAAAACAAACAAGAATAAGTCATTACTTGGGAATGCTGAAAATGGAATTAATATAGAATTGTTTATTGGAAACTACTGCAGTTATAGTTCGGCGAACTACTTTATGCTCGAACACCACCAATTTTTTAAGTATGAGAATTTTGGTCACCCGGTAAAATCTTCAATATTATTTCTCTTAGCTTCCGTCATATCTAGGACGTTATATGCAGTATAGATAGGGGGATGAGTCATTTAAATCTAAATTTTATTGTACAAAATTTAAGTGTTTCTATAAATAAATCTCTACCCTTAGAATTTGTAGAATAATGTTTAATAATGAGATCCAATTCTAAACACTAATAGTGCATTTCTGGTTGACCTTACGAAAAACGATTGTGGTTTGCGTTCAATCAGTGATCATTTTTTAAAAGGACAGTATCAGATAGAATCAGCGACTGCTTGAATTAATACCTACCAAAAAAATGTAGAAGTGGAACAATATACAATATAGTAAAAAAATATTCAAAGCTTCCTATGTAGCGACAATATAATGATATCCTTGATCTTTGTGTAAATAAATAAGTGCCATATGAAGTTGACTCTATGATACTGCAAAACTATATGCTCGATTCCTGGGCGCCCTTCTTGCTCCCTAAATGGAGAGGCCTTGACGCGCAACTTTATGAACACACATTGTAGAAATAAACATATTAATGTTTTCATTAATAAGTGACATCATTTATATAATTATTATAATCGTGTATTGCTAATGAAATCACTATATCACTTTACAACACAAATAACGCAAGAATAATAATTTATATGAAGTATAAGTACGAAGTTTTTTATTTTATATTATCGATCGACGAAAGCGATGATAACAAAGATAATAATTATAAAAATATGTCAGAAATATTAGTACTTCTTTTTCTCTCAAGTGCGACTTTTCCTTAATTATGCATTTTATAACGCTTGGCCGCAATAGTTTATTTATAAATGACTTTGTTTAGGCTTTATACAAGCATAATAACAACAAACATATCCAAATTGATATATTTATATTGATGTTTCATCTCTAAACATGCTATTATTAAATTCATTGGACTTTCTTTAATACATGATGAATACTGGATTAAACATCATAAAATTCAAAACGTCTAAAAAGAAATTATTAAAAATTTTTTTAACTTACCACAAAATTCATTCATTATGGTCACCAATTAAAAAACGAAGTCCACAAGAAGATGTACATATTCTTTCGCTCTTACAAGCTCTTCAGGTGAACGATTAATCTCGCAAAATAAAGTGATTTACTTGAACTTACAATTTATAATTAATAAACTGTCATGTAACCATAAAAAACAAATTTCTACAATTAATGCCGCCTACATTTTCATGTTTTCTTATAAAATACTTTACCTCTCTTTGTTCGAGACTTGTTGTCTATAAACAACCTTATTCAAGCCTTATATTGGCCCAATAATAACAAAATTATCTAATATATTTATTGATGTTCCATTTATGAACATGCAAATATAAATGATGTTGAATCCAAAAAAAATTGTTGAAAACACTTTAGAACGTTGTTATTGTCGAATAATGCAAAAACAAAATACTCTGAAGGACTATATGTCATACAGCATTGAATTATATTGCAGAATCCATAACATTCAAAGCAAAACGTAAAACATTTAAATAAAAATTATTAATCTTCATAAAAATTAATATAATCTAGTTTTAGTTTAATTGTGACGTTAAAAATTCCCTATTTTTAATTTGATTCTGACATTGACATTCAAAAAATAACATAACCTCATTCTAATGTCAAATTGACATTAATGAAATAAATTGATATAACCTAAATCCAATGTCAGTCTAACATTAATTGTAGAAATTTGTTTTTTATGGTTACATGACAGTTTATTAATTATAAAATGTAAGTTCAAGTAAATTACTTTATTTTGCGAGATTAATCGTCCACCGGAAGAGCTTGTAAGAGCGAAAGAATATGTACATCTTCTTGTGGACTTTGTTTTTTAATTGGTGACCATAATGAATGAATTTTGTGGTAAGTTGAAAAATTTTTTAATAAATTCTTTTTAGACGTTTTGAATTTTAGGATTTTAAATCCAATATTCATCATGTATTAAAGAAAGTCCAATGAATTTAATAATAGCATGTTTAGAGATGAAACATCAATATAAGTATATCAATTTGGATATGTTTGTTGTTATTATAAATAAATAATAAATACACCACATGTAATTATGATTGTATAAAGCCTAAACAAAGTCATTTATAAATAATGCATATCAAGCAAAGAAAGAGAATTGTAAAATAGTTTATTGTGAACCAACTCTTGTCTTTCCCCACCTCATCCCGGAAGCGGTTGAGTTTGTCCTTTTTCAATTATTTACTTGTGGCATTTCGTTAAGTTTTCAATAAAACCACAGTATATTTATTGCATCGCTATTTGTTATGTAAATATTATCTTTTATTACGAATGCGAATAATAATGAAAATACCAAGTAGCAATATTTTAAATAACTAAAGAACCAAAAAAAATTTCTTTCGCAAAAAAAGAACAGAAATATCCTTTTCTAGCGCATGAAAATTCACGTAGCTTTGCCAGTTAGTTTTAGTTAAACTGAAAATTATGCGAAAATTGATATATTTTTCACATTGTCATTCCAATATCTTAAAAATGTTAATAGTAGTTGAGAAAACGGTCAAATTTTAGTTTTTTCAAATGCATAGAAAATCTTAAACTATAATAATAATTCAGTACCTATTTAAGATATGATAGCAAATATAAAACTAGGATTAGAATGTGACTAACTTAATGTAACTACGATCGATGTCTCGAACACTTCTAACGGTACATTTCTTCTAATTCATGACTCAGTAGTTGACCGCAATAAGATGCACACAATAGCTATACCTTCAATTACGAATTACCACTAGCAATAATAACGATACTAGCATATTTAAAAATAAAATGCAAACTTGAGGTCGCTACTTACGAAGAAGGTAAATTTTTCATTTACGTATTTTTATTATGATATACAGAAAACATTACAGTAAAGGACCTGTTAGATACTATTTACTCATTTCAATGGATGGATTTAATGGGACGGTAGCCGCGTGGGTAAATGCGTTGATGCGTCGGTTGCAAAGATCGATGGTTCGAATCCATCCTGGGGCAAATTAAAAATGTATTTCTGATTTGCTTCGGACTTTAGATGGATAGAGAATTATCGAAACCCTAGATGTGGTTCGGACTCCACAATAAACTGTAGGGCCTCGTCTCTCTTTACCTAACACAAAATCCTAGGATTTTCCGGGGGTTACTTCGGTAACTTGAGAGGCGGTTAAGAAAACATTTTTTTTTAATGGATTGGACCACTAAATGGCCTCATTTCAAAATTGCATAAAGACGTGTGTCAATCAAAATGGGCAACACGTCGAACACCTATTATAATTTTTCTAATGAATTATTTTAGGGAACCTCTTTTTTAAGTTTATTCTTGAATTTGACACTTATTTATTTATAAAATGAAATTGGTTGCAATTAGCCATAGGCCAAAAAATGTTCGTTTTTCATTTCTACATCACATCGTTGAAAAATATACAGGGTGTTCCATTTGAAAAAATTGAGAAAATTCAATTTAAAAAGTCTTAATTGAAAAATAATTTTTGGCCACCCTGTGCAGTGTTAGGAAATGAAAATGATTCAAAAACATTAATTAGATGTCTCGTAACTAGTATTCACATAAGTTTTTCTTAAAACCCATAATTGTAACTGTGGTGATTTTTTTAATATCCATGCTGCAGATTGCATTATTTCAACAAAAAAATTCATTACATCCAAGTGGTTGGGAGATATTCAAAGCTAATATATAGGAATTAATAGAGCCTAGAAAGAGGCTTCAAAAAATGTACTGATATACATAGCATTCCATTTAAAAAAAGGCACTTGGTCCTGTAATTTCGTCTTGGCTTACCCTGTATGTTCGAAAATAATTTCCAGTTATAGACTTTTTTATCTAGTTTACTTGCAATTTTTGTTTTAAATTTCTAGCTATCGTGGAACTCGGAGATATCGAGGTCCGACGCACTATTGCCCCACCCTGTATATGGTCACAATAATTACATACACCGTACCGGTTACGTTTTTGCCATTTTGGTTTTAAATGGATTTTGACACTTTACATCGTAAAATGATTCAGAAGGATCACCTTTGTAAGTATTCGGTGAAGGATTTAAAAAACCACTGCAGTCATGATTTACTATTTCCTTAAAAAAAAATGTACAGGGTGTTTCGTAAATAAACCGACACACAGCAGATGCGCACAGGGAACTCAAAAAATGATGATTTAACGTAACTTACCTATATAAGTTGCACCCCTGTGAAGATATAAGCCCCCAAAGTGGGACTCTAATTTCAAAACAACACTGTACCATCATAATTTGGAACAGGATTTAGATTGATTTTATATTTAGCACTTTAATTACTTTAATTTATTAAACGTGAACAATATATAAAATTAACCTCAACCATGGTTCAGAATAGTGAACACCCTTTATTCTTTACAAGGAACTTACATTGATAAATATAGTAATTGTAGATAATCAACGAAATGATTAATTTTATGTTTCAAAATTAAACCAACCTCAACAGGTGATTTCTTAGATCATTTCCTGCAAAAACTTCTAATGAACTTACATTCTAAAATGCAGTATCTCCTTGACAAAGAGCACTAATTTGTGATTTTTTAAGAATATTTAACCAACCTTGAATTAAACATGGACAGTTAGCACCAAAATAAAAACCACCATAGAAGCATATTGACCCCACGGAAAAAAATGGACAAAAATTAATTTGCAGCCGATGATAAATTATTAAATCGTTATTTTATTGGATGAAATTTATATGACATGTGTTAGTCGCCATGAATTATTAAAAAAAAACACGCTGCAAAAATTGCACAAAGCTGTAACTTATATTAAACTCTTTTTCTTATGTCGTTCTAAGAATCAATGAATCTTTTAAAGTGCTTTCATCGTTAATAGATGCTTTTATGCTTCTACAAAATTATCGAGTGTTCAAGGTGTTTTTAAGTCTACTTCTTTATGAAGCAGTTATTTGCCCAAGGTCAAAATTATACTTATATATACCATAAAAGTTGAAAATTAACACTACACGAAATACCAAATGCAAAATAATTCTTGTATATCTGTGTAGGTCAATCATCGACGAAAATTTTTACATAAAATATTAATTCAAAAATCCTTGAGCTTCAAGAGCGCGATATTAAGCATTTTCGTCAACGTCTTAATTTGCGAATGTGGATCAAACGAGTGGCGCTAAAAGACCTTGTCAAAAGTAAAGGTCAAACGGTCATATATGTATGTCTTAATTTAACAATAATCCATTATTACATACATCTTGATTTATTGTTGTCAATAAAGAGCATAAAAGATTGACAAGGAAAAGGTTGACGCGGTTTTAAGAACCAAATAGGTATGCTTTAAACGTGAGAAGAGTGTATTGTTGTTTCTGCGATCGCTTTCGTTAAAGGAATTATTTTTATAAGGAAATAGGCGTCAAGGATTAATGTTCATTTAGTTTAACAAAATTCAAGGTGGCTTCCTCTATTAGCAATTTCGGCTACAATTTGTTATGTTCAAACGATATATTATGAGGTTCATACGTTCGTAGCCGACTGGATAACATTAGTATTATGATTGTAAACAAATAGCTATTTTCAGGAAATTCGAGGCTGCAGATTAACGTTGAAATATACAGGGCTTTCTAATTGATATTATGCCCTATTCTTAAAGGCGCCACGCGCCGACACTCGCCTGGGAAGAAGCCTTTGGGGTAAAGTACATAAAAAACTCACACGAAATTAGAGCGAGTCTGGCTGATCACCGTAATTTTTTGTTACCGACTGAAAACTTATTTTCATCCTTTCAGCAACATCCTGGGTCTATCCTTCATAAATAAAACTTCTTTTACCCGTGTCGTGATAGCTCGAAATTTTGGTCGAGGGCTCTCCTACTACTAGCAAGTATAGAATTACTTGTATATGATATATTTATTTCACATTTTAAAACGAATTAACTGTGGAAAAATGAATTAGAATATTATGTACTTATACTGTCAATTTTATTCTGAACATGCATGAAACCACAAAATGTAACGCTGAAAACACAATTTTAAGCCAATGCTGAAAATACGATAAATACCAGATAATATCACATGGTCACAAACACTTTATATTGGTGTGGTCACTTCCTAAGAATGTCACCTTCTATTGGTATTTTTTTCAATGAACGATACTCCACAAAGGACAGGCTTATACACCATGGGGGTGCCGTGGGTGCGGGAAGATTGAAGCGAGATATCTAGTTGCTTTGACCGTAAAAGCCTGAGGGGATAGGACTACTAAAAGACACAATCCATAACTCTGTCGTTCGAATAGAAAGTGACTTTTGGCAATCATGAATCTATAGATTCATGGGATGTGTTGTTCCATCAAATAGATAATTTGATTTTAATGGAATAATATTTTCGACTTTATTCAAATCAAAAACTTGTTTCTTAAATAATGCTTATCGGTTTCTATATATGTACTCATGAGTAGCATTTGAAAAATTACGGTGAAAATTCTTAGGTGAAATTCAAAGAACAATACATACACAACTGGCTCCTCCACCATTTCAAAAATATTTGTAGTCCATATAATGCAAGGTAGCCTTATAGAACAGACAGTTATTTACGTCTTTACCACTACTAACTTGCTCTCATAATATGTATATCTAATTATTCTAACATTATACCCAGTGGGCATACTTCTTGTTATATTAGTTATCATTATTAGAGATTAACGATTACGTACATGAAGTGTGGGTTTGGTCACGAAAAGCAGCTGCTTTTATTCCTGAAATATTAATAAATAATTCAATATGAGATGAGTATGAAAAAATACTATTATAATTTTCTTTTTCAAAAATTCTGCGTATACACGCTAGTTGTCTACCTATTTAAGAGTTGAAATTTCATAGACGTGTTTTTATATTTTTAAAAAAGAGCAGTTGCAAACGAGGCATACCTATATAACGAAGTTATTTCAACTTCCGTTTATAGAGAAATAGTTTTTAAATAAATGAACCACAAGTCGCGTCTTCTTCACTTGGAAGGCAAGGCGGTTAACAAAACATTTTTCAAACTATGGAATAATATATTCCAGTTGTAGGTGTTATTATACGGCGTGTGGGCAGTTTGCCAAGAAAATCTATTTTAATCTGCAAAAATATATTGTAAATATATTAAGACGATATAATATTCGCATTGACTAATTCTTTAATTCTTGAGGATCATTAAAGGATACTGTGTCGGTTTTAAACAAAAAAATATATATCAAAATCTCATATAATAAATAAATACTAGTCATTTAGTGATAATCTTCTATATGTAGGTATATAGGTATGGTTTTAGTCCAGACAACACATATTTGACAATGTTTGTACTATGAGAGAAACCTGTCATATACTTCTCATATTTACTCATATCGAAGTATTATTATTATTATTAACTGCTTGCTTCTTGTGTAATACCATAAGTCACAACATACATAGTTTCAAGCTGAGACACGTACAGACGATGTTGACACTATCTTATAAGTTGATTTTTTCAAATTATAGGTCAAGTTCATACACAGTATAGGTATGTACATTACCATGTATTGGCTTTGTAAATAGTTAAATTAAACATTGATTATTTGTTTAGTGTGCTAATAGCGCGTTTTCAACGCTAGCTTCCTGATCAAAATAAAAATTAGATAAATGTTTGCATTTTCTAGATGCATGTGTGTATATTCACACCAATGATTTGTTTATATTAACAGGTTGTTTTTACTACTACTTTTCCTAAATTTCTTTTTTATTATCTGTTATTTATTTAAAAAAATATGACACCATATTCTGATTTTTTTTATAAATTACTCTACTTTCTTTAAATTTTATACAAACATGATAATAACAAAATATTCAATTTAATATATTTATATTGATGCTCTACTTCTGAATGGACATAAAAATCATTGAAACCACTTTAGAATGCAATTATTGTCTAATATGTATCTTTGTATGTACAGAAATAGAACATCAATATAAATATACCAAATTGGACATTATTGTTATTAATATGCTTGTATAAAACCTAAATAAGTTGTAAACTTATTTTGATGTCAACATTTAATAAAATTATAAAGAAAGATGTTGAGACACCCCAGCCCTGGGCTGCCTCATTACGCGCATTTTTCCTAAATTTCTATTATTTTATTCAAATTATCAGTACAAGTTAAATTCGAATACATTATATTTTACATAAGTTGCGTCGAAATCGGTTTAAAAGTTGACCATCGTTGGGTTTAGGAATGCCGGGCTCAGGTCAGTTTATGACCGGTCGTCACAGGAAAATAGTCACTATGTAAAGCTTAGACGAAGGTTCATAATTCAGTACCAGGGCACGACATCTGGCCGGGACTCGCTCGGAGTGTTCGACTAGCATCTTTGTTTTTGCATGTAGGATATGTAATACGTCACAGGACAAAATCGTATAAATATCGGACCCAAAACCCGAATCGTGGAAGACTGTCCTAAGACTTCCTTGTGGCGAGCTGTGTCGTAAACCGGCGCCTGTCACAACGCTTCATAGACCTATCGAGGAGACAGAATTAAAAACTCTAGTGGGGCGAGCTGCAGCCGTGAACCGGCGCCTGTCCCGCTCCCCTCGATACGGTCCAGTCTACGTAACCGCGGCAAATACATTTCTCCACCCCACATACACGGTTATTGTATGTTATTACGAAGTGGCGGAGAGGTGGACGTCTTCGCGTCCAACGACATAATGGGTCCCGACGACGAGCCGAGTAGGAAAACCGGGGGAGAGAGTCTTTCGAATCTCACCGTCGTCCCAAGACTAGGTGAGAATGTCAAGTATAACTCGTTATCAAATATTTAATCTTCCGATCTAGAGATAACAAATTGCGACTTTATAAATCGGGGCACCTCGCACGTCGCTGTGGTACTATAGTTTATTAATTGCTTTGCATAACAAATTGTAAATATCTTTTGTATTTGGACTATAACCAAGTAACCCAGTTGTAAGAAAGTTTATGGCCGCCTGGGCCGATTGGTAACCCTTATTAACGTCATTTGTAATAGTATATTGATCCCTTGTTTGCCCGGTACCGCTGAGCGAAAGGATAGGTTTACAATCTTCAAACACGCTTCTGAATTATGCCATCTGGATTGTGACCGACCGACCCTTTGAGGTAACTACGGGGTTCCTTCGGTGATAATTCGGTGGCATACCGTAATGTATTTATGGCCACAGTAACTGTACATTTTCATTATGTGTCGCTTTGTTTTACATACAAATATCTCAATCTACGATTATGGGACAGTGTCTCAGCGTTTTTCAGGGTTCTGTTGACGCACACATCGAACAAAAAGAAACATAAAAGAAACAAATAGAGGGGCAGTTGCCTCGCTGCGATGAAGTTTTGTCGTAAGCACATTGTTCAAAGTATTTTATGTAACATAGCGATCTCATATTGAGACTGTCGGCGACAACGGCCCGGTAATTATAAAGCGAGACTTGTATTACCTATCAATCGTTTGGTGGACACTGGGCACACAGCTGAATCTCAGGGGAAGTTTCTCCTGGCAGGTAGTAACGTTTTGCCCTGCCCGTCTGCCCAGGCCATTATATTCATTGATTGTGACAGTTGTCTTAAAATAAAATAAACAAGTTTAACCATTTCGAGAGTATTCTTTCGCTAATCGTTTTCTTTCAGAAGGTCAAGTAACGTAAACTTAAATATCAGATTTCAGTTTACCAGTGCATAAATCTAGTAAATTAAAATAGTTCACAGTAGTTAAATAATATCAAACTTTATAAAAAGAATCTAAGTAAACGCTACAAACACAACGTATTTTGGGTCCTACCACTCTAAAAGTAGAAGATCACGTAAAAAGGCCAAAGGTGTATGTTTCTTTTTCTCTGGAAAAAGATTAATAAACATAAGAGGGGGGTTTGGGGTGTCACAATGTATGTATTACATGATCCTAAAAAAGGTCGATATAGAAATTTTCTTCGCCGACGTTACTAAATCAAAAAAAGTATTTTCTAGACATTGTAAATCCAAAAAAGTATTTTCTATCATATTTTTGTCGATATGTGCTACACTGAATGATCTATGAATATATAATTGCTGTTAGGTGCACAAGCACCGATCTCGGAAATTGGGGAGTACATTTTAACATTTTTTATTCAAGCATCCACTAAACACTAAAAACAGTATATTTTGAACAAAGAATTTGTTATTAAAAAAAAAATCTTGACATATTTTTAAACATAAGAGTATAGTCTCTAAAGGACATTCTATTAACTTTTATTAACACATTAACCTGAATATATTCGGTTAAGTGGTTAACAATAAGAGATTTTTTTGGGGTAAGTTGCCTACGGTTGATTTTCCGCACACATTGGTTATGAACATTTTTATGTTCAATTACTCAGACAGAAATTCTCCAACTTCATAAAATCTAAATGTTTCTAATTTATATTTTTGAGCTAAGTTAAACGCCTTTTCCGATTTGAAATCTGATTCCAATTTGTGGATTATTCAACTTTTCCGAAAATCAAACATAGTCTTGAAAAGATCAATTCCGATCGACCGATTCCAGCGTCCAACAATAGTCACTATCTGTATGACCCAAGACCTAAGTTTCGTCTAAATAAAAAAATGATTTCGATGTGTTACGCATACGATTTTTCAAAAAGCAGTTCTTTTCGGTAAAGTATAATTTTCTTTGACTGTCTCATTACCCTTTTTGTAGAGCTAATTCAGGAGCATCTTATGAGTTATAATGGTTTTATGAATGTTTTCATATGCTAGTATCGCTACTTCCCGTCTCCACAGTTAAGAATTCTTTGTGATTATCTCTCATTAATGTAAAATTGATAAATATCGGACAAAGAATTGGGCTACCTGTTTTTGAGTGACAGATCGACAGACCGATTATCTACAATCGATTAGAAGTTTTGAAGTTTTATCAAGATCTAATTAATGTTTCGATTTTCAACCTTTTACAATTTTTCCCTATTTCCAAACTTATACATACATACATTTTCGTCAAAAGAGGAGAAAGAGGAGAAAATAATAATACAAGATAAAAAATAATATAATATAAATAAAAATATTTTTAATATAATAATATTTATATATTAATATAAATATGGGAGCGATTATTGTCAAGTTAATGCTAAAAGACAATTTATTCAATCTAATCCTTCCATTATTTCGGGAAGAAAGCATGAAAGGGGGCCGCTCCTATTTTTGTTTATAAAGCTGAATTTATAATAATTATTATAAAAAAAATAGTATTTTGAGTTTAACGTTATAATGATTAAGAATAATAAAATAATATAGAGGCTATTCTTTAGGTAATAAAATATTTAATGTACATTCTGTGGGACAGATATTTTTATCTTCTCTTAATAAGTGAATGATTGAGAGAAGATTGATGTATAACCCTATTCATTTTCTTATTCAAGAAGAAGAAGTTGAAATTAAGGGGCTAATAATAATTGTACAAAAAACAACATACATAATTCCTTAAAATTTAAAAATTAAAAAAAATGTTTAAAACATATACTTAAATGGGGTATGACCCAGTAGCTTAATTAGCTTATCTTCTTATCTTTTTTCTATTTTATTTTTTGATAATTTACGAGATTTAATTAAACAATCCCCTAAAGTATCGAACATTTTTATACATTATATACTAAAATGTAAAAATGAGATATTCCGTTTAAGGGATGGTAGGTCCCTTCTTAATGGTAAGTCCATATACAGAAAATTAAAGAAATATGCAGGGTGGTTTTCGAGAAAAAAATTCATGAAAACGTCAAATATTTTGGGAACTTTAGCAACCGACCTACACCTTTGTAATTTAGATAAATTAGATAAACAAAACATATTGTTCACACATCATAAGTGACTCACTAGAGACGTACAGGGATTCTCAAAAGTTCAATATAGACACTTTTATGTAAGGTCAGTTTCCTTGTTTATATTTATATTTTTTTGTTCGTAATTCGTGTTACAAATATCAACAGAACCCCCCCCCCCTTACAAGGAATTAAATAAGTTGGGGTTCACCATGTATATATGTATAAGCATTTACTCGCTTAAGTATACATTTTTTATTTGCGAAAATAAAGATTACAGTTATGTTAAATTTGTTTATATAGCAAAAAATATGTCATCAGACACAATCGAAACTAGGAGCCCATAAATCCATGTGTTGCCCAAACTTGACCCATCGCTTATCGATTCATTTTTTAAAGAGTCAGTTTTTACCAAAAAAAAAAATAAATGTACCTACCTATATGGGTCACATAGTTCATAGTTACCATAATAACACCATATTTGGTCACAACACATGTGATAAGGCCTTTAAACGTAACCTAACCTAACAAAGACAGATTTGGTACCGTGTAGATTAATACATTAATAATAATAAAACTTAACACAATATTAGTTTTCCTGTTATATTCAGTGACATCATAGGTAACATAAAGAAATTGTTTGTTTTTATTAATTATGCCTACTATTAACATACATATTTAAACCTGATTTAATTTCTTCGAAACTCCATATTTAAATGCATTAATTTTGGATTGATGGAAATGTGCAGTTTACTAAACTTAATGGTTCTTTTTTTCTTTGCAGAGGGTGTCATGACGTTCTAAATGTAGTCAGTATTCAACAGATGAATAGGATGTCTCTCCGAAAATAGTAAAGAGTCACTTACCTAACAACACTAAATACTTCCCACTGAATGAAAAAACACAAAAATAAAGTCTGTCTGACCAGCAGTAGAATCCGTTAGGTTTTTCGATATCCACATGTACCAACGCTATTCACTCCGGTCCCAAACTTAGTTACACACAGAACGCGCGCGCTGAGTCAAATGTTTCTCAACTTAAGTTGAGCACCTTAATGTGCTGGTTGGTATTGTATAAGTAAAAGGTGAGAACGTGCATCATTGCCAAGTTGTATTTTCTAGGATAACAAAAGTTGAATTTTTTTTATTAAGCGGCATAATCAGCCGTGACCGTAATGGTTTAATACACTGTGATAATTTTAAGATAAAATTATTGTTATCATAAAAATTTGTGCATATTTGTTTTTGTAAAAAACATTTTGATCGTATCTATATCCTTGAAATGTGAAAAATAAGTAATAAGCAAAATAACTTATATATGTTAACTTGAATAACTTCTGCATTTAAGCCTGTGGATCTATTCATGAAATCACAAATGACCAAGACAAATAAATAATAGTTTTTGCAAATATACATTTCTCATTATAATTCCATTTAAAATATTCAACATCGCCTTACGTACTTTATCCTTAGTGAATACCATTTACTGTGAATTGAAGTATATCTCCAGTTTTGCGAAACGACTTGACAACATCGCTGACCAGCCAGCTAGATTCAGGTTCTTCGCTCTTCGTAGATGTTCCCCACCTTCCTTCCTTCCGCTGAGGTCACTCACTTACTACGATGATGAGGCCATGACCTTACGCTAACCAAGCGCCTCTCATTAGTCCATTTGTTGTAGATCATCTTCCCTGAGGATTTCCTTTTTGGGGTTGGCGGAGGTCTCCTAATGGAAAATTCGAGATCGATTTCGATGATCGTCTTGACCTCCTGCATGCTTTTTAGGAGTAGGAACGTCTCTGTTTATCTGTAGTTTTGATCAATGACGATTGTACGTTTGTTCTCGTCAGAAAATGAATGTTTCCTTAGGTGTTAATTTATGGATAGGATAGTAAATGATTTTGCTACTTTCCAGTTTAAGAAATTTTGTCCGTCAGTCGATCCTGTAAATTTATAGTTGAGGAGTTCAGATATTTGTAAACGTTAGTTTTTAGATATTTTAATTTTCAATGATTAGTCCTAGAATTCAAAATGAGTAAGTATTATTTATCTTGACATTTGGCATCATATTAGTGTTGCTATCGATAAAATCATTATCATCTTCGTTTTGACAGCGTATGCCCCACTTGAATGTATAATTAGCTGAAGCAATTTTAATAAAATTTTGCGCCTTAAAAGGAAGAAATGCATAAAAGCAAGGTAGTGGAAAAATTGTTTCAATTAAATTAAGTGAGCCTGTCCTATTATTTCGTTAAAATCTAGGAGAGGTTGGAGTCAAACAACGAACTGTATATTGGTCTAGTCGACATTTCGAAATAATTTATTTTGTTATCGGGATAATTTGAAATCGCCAATATGGTAAAAATATTAGATGAAAATATTAGTAAAACAGTCATTTGTTGCCTCAGTCGCAACATATCATGAACGCGAAGAAAACAATAAAGGTGGTAGGACTCTAAAGCAATTCCATTTTATATGAAAATATCCTGTAAAGACTAATGCCTTTAGATACATCCTTGGATTTCGCTGATGGACTTAGACTACAAGCTATGTTTGTAACTGACCAGAGGGAGTGGCGGAAATGGAAAAAAAGTAAATTAAATTTCATCAGAATCACAACATTATATGTATAGATAGATAGATAGATAGACATTTATTGATCTTTAGGCCAATTTACATTGGATAGATAAGTTAAAGTAATTGGTATATTATAAACAATATACCTAAATAGTTACACACAGAAATGTAAAATACAATCATTCTTACACTAAGGAACAAACTATATTATATATAATAACAATACATGCAATAAAAAACAAAAATTTATAGTATTTAAAAAAGAACACACAAAAAAGTACAAAGTTTAAGGTTAAAAATTTAGAAAAAAGTACAAAGTTGAAGGTTAGATTGCCCAATTTTGTTTATTTTCTTTAGAATTTACCCAACAGAATTTACCTAGTGTGTTGGGTAAACGTAGTAAATTCCTCAATTGAATAAAATACGTTTTGGGTTAGATAAGTTTTTAATTTAAATTTAAAACTGGCCAGTGTGGTTGCACTACTTATATCATAAGGTAACATATTAAAATAGTAGCATCCAGCGTATTGAGGCGATTTTTTATGGCTCGTATAGTTGCACTTTACTAAGCGTAGCTGATCGTTTTCCTAGTTGGGTAGTTGTGAACATCTGAATTTTTTCTGAATTGGTCTCGATTAGTGTAGATGTAGATTAGTATTTTAAACAGGAAAATGCCTGTAAATGTTAAGATTTTTTTCTCTTTAAAAGTTTGCCTACATGACTGTCTATAGTTAAGATTATATATAAGACGAATAATTCGTTTCTGGGCAATGAATACCCTGCTGCTCTCTACAGCTAGTCCATAAACAACTATGTTGTAACTAATTGTTGAGTAAATTAATGAGTAATAGGCAGTTAGAAGCCCTTGTTCATCCAGATAATTTTTTAGAGTTAGAATTGCGAAGTATTGTTTATTTATTTTGGAACATATGAAATTAATACAATTGTTCCAATTCAAATATTCATCTATGATGGTTCCAAGGAATTTACAATGGCTGTCTATTATAATGGGGTGATTATTTATGTCCAGCTTTAGGTCTGCTATCTTTGGCCGGGATGGTTTGTGAAATTCTATAGCTATGGTCTTGGAATAATTTATAATAAGGCTATTTCTTCGGCACCAGTTATTAAATTGAGTAATAACATTGTTTAGTTTTTTTAAAAGATTTGGAATGCTAGGATCTGAAATTACGATAGTCGTATCATCAGCAAAGATGAAGACTTGCCCGTCTAATATATACTCTGGAAGGTCATTAATAAACATTAAAAAGATTAAGGGTCCTAGGACGCTTCCCTGTGGGATGCCCGAATTGACCTCAAACTCCTCTGATGTTTTGTCCTGTATTCTGACTGATATCTTACGATTATTTAAGAATGAGTGTATCCACTGTTGTAAAGAGCCCCGTATGCCATGTTTCGATAATTTTTCGATTATAAATTTAAAGTTGAGGCTATCGAAGGCACGAGATAGATAAAAAAATAACACCACTATATATTCTTTTTCTTCCATTTTTTCATTGATATATTGTATGAAATTTATTGTTGCGGACTCAGTGGAGCGCCCTTCCCTAAATCCGTGTTGATTGTTAGCAAAGAGGTTATGTGTTTCCAGGAATTTGGTAATTCTCATATAGACAGCTTTTTCCATGATTTTTGAAATTACACTCAAGAGAGCAATAGGTCTATAGTTACTAATCTCAAGGGGATCATCTTTTTTATATATGGGAATAATGATTGAAATTTTTAGGCGGCTTGGAAATTCCCCAAATTCAATTGACTTGTTCAAAATAGCAGCTATAATTTCGGATATCTCATCACTGCATTTTTTTAATAGAGTAGTCGGTACTTCGTCGTGGCCAGTTGATTTTTTATTTTTTAAACTTGAGATTATTTGACTAATCTCTTTTGACGTAAACGGTTCTAGCAAAATTGACTCATTTATGTAATTTAATGATGTTGTACATGTTATTTATTACCAAAATGTTTATTTACTTGATCATTTGTTACCGAGACAAAGTAGTTTCCAAAAATATTTGAAATATCTTTGACATTAGTTATTATTATGTCATTGTGATTTATTTTATATTCAGGCTGGTTTTTGTTTCTGTTTAGTTTACTGTTTACTATATCCCAAAGGGTTCTGGTCTTATTGTTTGAGTGATTTATTTTATTTAGGTAGAAATTCTGCTTTGCTTTTTTTATATTTTGATTATATTGTGCTTTGAGGGTTTTATATTTTTTGTTTAATTCCTCATAATTTGTACCGATTTTTCGAAGTCGATTTAATTCCTTCAAATTATCGGATTCCATTTTTAATTCTTTTGTGTACCAACTATTATAGCTATAATTATTTTTCAATTCACCCTTTTGCCTTGATTTTGGAAAAGATGCTTCAAAGGCCCATGAAAAATGGTCCCAGAAGTATTCAAAGTAATCATCGATGTTACTAAAGTGAGGTAGAGGAAATCTAATTTTTTTTAAGAGATGTTTGAATTCATTTATGTTATTTTCGGAAAATATTCTAGTAAATGTTTTATTTTTTACAATAGAGGATTTACTGCGGTTCTCTGAATCCTTGATAGTAACAAATAGGAAAGTAAAAAACTATTAGATAGTAATAAATATGTTGTTGCCATTTCTTTGGGTCCTAAAACGACCGTCGAGACTATAAATAGACACATTTTATTTAAAAAAATTAAATATTAAGGAATTGGTGTTGAGATTGCTTGAGTGATGATTGGCTCCGAAAAACAAAATTAGCTTATACGTCAAAAACAATTTTAAACCAGTTTGGTATACCTCAGGGAAGTATAAAGAAGGACAAAGATGTTAAACCGTTCTTCATTTGCATTTATAAGTTTTTAGACTGTCTTTTTTTGATTTACGGATATCCTTCTGGACTTCCTGAACATAAAATTTTATACAAAATCAATTAATCAATATCCTAATCCGTCACCCTGTATCTAGATTTAAAAACCATTTTTGCCAGTGGTAGCTGTCGGAGCATATTTGGACGGCGCAAGGTTCTACAAGTTAAGAATGAATCATAGTTTCAAGACATTTTTGATGGTTCTTTCTGATAAACGGAAGCATTGGGACTTGTTAAAACTTTCATTTTTAAGATACAAGATTACATTTTTTTGTTGTTTTACTGATACAGGTTCCTTGAATTCGCTAATAAAATGCAAAGATTTTTGCCTTGTTATGACTAAAAACGGTAAGAATTTCCATTTCGAACATAAGCATAAAAAGGAAAATGTGGATTCTTCCAAATTGTCATTTCGCTACGTTAATATTTAAATGCTATGAACCGCACATATTTAAATGTTTTATCTAGCATCTAAAACACAGTAACACGGTTACATTAAGTTAATGATACAAAGTGCGTGTCTAAAATGTGATTTAAATGTGTGAAATTTATTGTTCCCTAATTTCTCTTCTCCTTTTCTTTTTAACAACGCTACCAGTCGGATAAAACATTCTTATAACTGCGATTCTATTTCACAAAAGTGAAAGGTATGTTATAAAATACAAATCGTGGTCTAACCAGTGATTTAGTAATTCAGTAAAATGACAAAATGAGTATGAACAAAAACAAAAATTTACTCAAAATTAAAACGGGGGGGGGGGCCTTTGCCTTTACGCAAAATTTTTTTCTCACTCGGTATATCTCATTTAATAGCAAATATAAAAAAGTGTACCAAAGCAGTCAATAATAAGAAAAGATGAAGCTACAATTGGGTCTGAACTGGAGTTTAATTTTGCTGATAACGATTCCCACCAGGTGTTTTGAAAAACATAGCGTTATTGTTACGCCCTATATTTAAAGAAAAAATAATTTTTAGTTAAAATCGACACGGCTATACATTCCAGAAGAAGTTAACCTACAAAACAACAAAAAAAAAAACAAATTAAAATCAGAAAATTTTGAGTGGTGCGTTAATTTTGATCATCAGTGTATTTGCATATCATGTTTTGATTTGATTTTCGACTTATTTCACGTATAACTTGCATCAGTCAGAGATTAGAGATTAGAAACACTGTGCTTTTTTAATTTTGAGAGCGTCTTGAGGTTGTCGACATATACAGGGTGTTAAGAAAATGTAAGTTAAGCTATTAACCACAGATTTTTTGGACGAAAATAATGCGACTCTTATGGTGTTTCACAACCTTCCTTTACCCCGTTGCGCTCTGACGTTTTTCACAAAAATTGCACAAAAAGTGTATCTGCGTAAAGTAAAAAGTCTGCGCAAAATTTCAGGTAAAAATCTTAAAAAATAACAGAATTATTAATAAAAATAATTTTCAAATTTTTAACTTTAACACTTTAACATGGAAAACTACGTACCAAAATAAAAAATCACACCATAAAAGTCGCATTATTTTCGTCCAATAAATCTGTAGTTAACGATTTGGCCTACTTTTTCTTAGCACCCTGTATATCAAATGCAACTGATTGTAAAATGACGAAAATTAACTACGCGACGTTTCATAACGAATTGACTAATGCAAACAACTATTTTGCAACGTTGCGTGATTTTTGATGGACCTTTCCAAATATTTTAATTAATTGATAATCAATTAATTGGTAACAATCACAACAACGATACATGACAAACTTTTGGTGCGTTTATTTTTTTGTGGTTGCAACATTGTGCACATTTACCATTAAGAAAATATGAGGTTAACCTTTATATACATTAAAAAGTCACAATTCAAGCTAAGATGAATATCGGAAGACTCCAAAGCAATGTAAAAATAAAACAATAAGTGTTTCACTCGCATTGTTTTAATGTAAGATAGCTGTGTCCAGGACCGGGTTAAAATAAAAGTTCTGACTGCATAAGAAATTTTACAATTGCAGAAATTACGAGTACAAGTTACGTTTTGTTTTTAATGACTACTAATTTTGACTACTTGCCTAACGATGAATACATGGCCGTCATTGTACTCGGTCATGTCACCTCGGGTGTTTTACAAAATTTTTTTATACTACATTAAATTTAGTGTCGGAACCTTCAGTTTTGAAAAGGTTGTATTTAATTGATCTGATTTAACTAAATATCTTAGGAATCACCTACAGTGTTTGGTTTCCCATATAGGACTAGGAAAACTAGCATGTGGAGCATCACCAAGGATGCGCACAGGGTGTTCCGTAATAAAGTGCAAATAATGTAACTGGAGATTCCTCGTCGAAAATTAAAGTGGGTACTTCATATAAAATTTTCCAAAATAAGCTTTCCCTGTTCGGCTACACCCCCTTAAAGGGGTGGGCTAAAAAATGGTTTTTAATTTCTATCTCAAAATAGCGTAGGTAATCGGAAAAAGATGAAATTTGGCACATCTTGGTTACTAATCAAAAGGCATCTAAGGAAATCATTTCATCCACCTAGCATGTACACAAAGGGGTGAAATTAACTACCCTTCTTGAAATTTTGTAAATATCTTTATGCCTGCTATTTTTTTTTCAATTAAATAAAATAACTAAACATTATGATTCATTTAGAAACTTTTTTATCTCTTGAAAAAATTTCGTAAAATCGACCATTTTTGAGAAAAAAATTAAATTACATCTGCCTAAGTGATCAATCAAAAGCTATGAGCACGATTATATTAGTGTAAAATACTAAAAGTAGGCTGGTGTCAAATTATAAGCACCAAATGATCATGTCAGTACGTAATATTGTCAAATTATAATTCCGAATTTGTACTTATCTAATCTTACTTAAAATTAATTCAAAAGAATAGAATCTGAATGGTGGAGATATTCCAAAATATGGTATTTATATTGTTGCATTTTTTCTCACTATGCGATGAAAACTAAAATATATACATTTATCGTTGCACTAGCCAGTCCGCCCCTGATCCCTGAGGAGCTTGTTACCGCGATTTTTAACATTATAACATTCGTTCTGCGCCTACCCAACTGGAAAATTCTAAATAACATCCCTCAAGGTTTCTACTGTCTGCATATTCTAAAATTATGTGCTTCCGATATGGCCTTCATTTTCTTCTTGAACAATATGTTTGGGTTAAGATATAGTACCCTGTATTTATAGCTGAAATTTATTGGATCGTAATACAATAAAGTTTAAAGTATTCCTCATAAATTAAATACGAAACTTGCAGAGATATACGATCAGAGAAAGGCACAAATTTCACGACGAGCGTATTAATAATAATAATAATAATATACAGCATACTTTTTAATTAATCTGCTAACCTGCAATCAGTTTAAACCGACTTTAATAAATAATAGATTATACAGTAGAACTAGCTGAACTAGCTAATTTTTTAAAAATGTTCAAACAGGTGGATTTATACGTTTATAAACTCTATTGGCGTTTTTGATTCTTTATGGAACCATACCATCAAAACACTTTTCTTTATTTAATTAAGAAAAATTTAAAGTTAAATTGCTTTGTATCAGACATTTGGGTTTTAGTTTTAATTTTTACAATAAATTTGTACAAGGTTTTCGTTTATATTTTGACACCCACCTACAGCTTTAATCATTAAAGATAGAAAAAAACTTTTAAATACTTACAAAAATTGTAGGCCTTTTCCTTTATTATCTTTTCAGAATTTAAAAATTTTAAAAACAACGAAAAACAAAAACAACTTACATTTTTTTAATTGGAACACCCTGTATCTTATTGACTTATAAAAAAGATCTTTTTTCCTGATTTTTTAAATATATCGCATGTTGGTATTTGGATCAGCTGTTTTTGACATATTAAGTCCAAACAATTTTAAATTAAAAAGATCTAGATTGCCATGACAAACATTTTTGTTAGATTTGATGGAATAATCCGAATAATAGTATATTATTTGACAAGTGATAATACTAAATAACTCACGCCAATGAATTTTGCGCCACGAGCCGCTAGGCGAGTGGTGTAATTCATCAAGTGAGTTATTTAGCATTATCACGAGTTGAATGCTATACTTTATCTACGATTATAAAGGCGGGTTTACATTGGTATAGTTACTAAGCCCAGTTACATGCACTTGTAGCTAGCCTGGCTAGCCTACTGTCGCATACACAAGACAGTGGATGTCTACACTTGAAAGTGTATTTTATGTGCACTAGTACCAGTAGTGCGGTCACATTGCCAGGATGAATCCTTTTCGTCGTCATGTCTCTCGTCGCTCTAGAATATTGCACAAGGAAAAATTAAGAAAAATATTTGTGCGAGCAATGCAAATTGCTATTGGGGAACTTATCAGTGAGATTAAAGAGGAAAATGGCCGTCCAAAAAGAATATGGGTCAGGGATTGGATCAGCAGAAGGGATTCAAAAGGAACATCGGCACTTTTTCTTCTTTTTCTTCTTCTTCTTCGTCTTCTTCTTTGTATCCCACAAACACTCATAATCGCGATAAAGTTCTACAAACTTTATAGTATCTCCTTCGGACCACCTTTTCATTGTTAAATTTCTTTATAATCGAAATCACACTGTTTACTGTCAACGCAGATACTAGCGAGCAAGTGTTTACATTGGTGTAGTAGACACGGCAGCCGGTAAACAGTGCTGGAGACGTTGGTAGGGGAAGGACAGTGACTTTGCAAGTGGTAAGTAAATAGCCTAGATAGCTATTCACTTTCCTGTCCTGATTACTTGTACCAGTACTGGTACAAGTACTTTCCTATGTGGTATACATTAGGTTAGCTACTGTTTTGCAAGTTACTGGTGCAAGTAATTAACCCATTTACTATACCAATGTAAACCTGCCTTAACAATAAATACTAACCTTTGCAAGTCCGAATTCATCATTTTTGGCACAATTATTACTTGCCTTAATTAAACGTCAAAACTATTCAAATGTCAAATCACTTTCCTCCCCTCAATAATAATGGACTATTCTATTTCACCGCATCGGAAAATAATTTCTATTGGACAGGCTAGGCATGAAGGTAAAGGAGATTGGTGTAAACAAAATCTCTCCGGTGACTTTTTAATTTTAATAACTCAACGCTACCTATCTGTTTATGAATACTACACCCCTGGACAAAATTATCGAATATTTTACATTTTCCTAATTCTTTTGCATTTATAAATTTTAATGAAAGAAACGCATTACACAAGAAAGAAATAGTTTATTTCACACATTTTAGGTAAAGAATATTGTTTTCATTAGCAGAAAATGTTAATGCAAAATGTTATAAAAATTAAGAATAATTATATGCAGGCAAATCTCAGCGCAAAATGGGTTCGGCGTGAAGTGTTTCCGGACATTTATTTGTTTATCGCAATGGATAGCTCTATTAATGTAGGATAAGCACATAAAAGTCCCAAAAAATCCCATGTGAGCTTAAGCCGCCATTTAGAAAAAATGCCCGCCAGGCCCGTTTGCTTTAAAATTATATATCTCAGTAACTGTTGCTCCGATTTTAAATATCTTTTTTCTTCAAACGTCAGAAAAACATGACATTTCTTAACCCATTTCATGATGTTAAAGTTTGACATTTTAGACGGCTGTGCGTTGCTATTAGCAGCGGAGGCAAAAGTACTTTGTCTTACGCTGTGAGCGGAAGAAAAAGTACGACTGATTTCTTATAAATAACGAGACATCTTAAATAATATAAAAAACTTATATGCTTTAATTATTAAGTAAAAAAAAAACACCATAATTTAAATATTCCTATATTAAAAGAACAATAATTATTTAGTATAGGTAATAAATTATTCATGGCATCTGCGGCAATTTCCGCAACCTCAGGGGGTGTACAATCAAAAACTAGGAGTCTATCTAATCTAGAATAAATGTGATTCAAAAGAATAATATCAAAAGAATATTTACTAAAATATTTACAAATCGTGAAGACACTCGCAGTACAATTTAATTTATACTAAACTTGTGCACTTGTCAATTCGAGAATCGAGCAAAGCGTACATAATATGGTATCCATAGCAACGCGTATTTTGTTTAATACGCCGGCCATGCGATATTAACAATATCAACACAATAAGTTTTTGGTGGTGAAATTCGAGTTTTTATCTCTAATTTTTTATAGCTAATCGACGTTTGAAGAAAAAATAGCATGTTTTATTCGGAGTAAAAGTCACTTTTGTGACTCGTCTGTAATTGCCGGACTCACTTTCGTTCGTCCGGCAAACCTACAGACTTGTCACAAAAGTATGACTTTTACTCCTAATAAAACAATATACTATTTTTTGTTCTTTTCCTCTATTTACGTGCTACAAAAAGTATTAACGTGTATTTAACGATAACATGAACGACAACCTCAGAAAAAAATATTTAAATAGTTTCAACTTAAATTATTTTGTCCATGAGTGTATTAATTGTGCAAAACCAGTTGGTTAATTAATATATGACCTAATAAGAGTAGATAAAATGCGTTTAAAATGTCTTACTTTAATGTAGAATAATTTTTAATAGAAAATGTCAAAATCAACAACTTTCCTTGATGCGTTTGTTTTTCCATGGCAATCTAGATTTTTTTAATTTAAAATTGTTTGGACTTAAATATGTATATCAAAAACGGCTGATCCAAATACCAACATGTGATATATCTTTTTTTTTAAATCAGAAAATATACCATTAAAAAAAATGTAAGTTGTATTGTTTTTCAAATGTTTAACGTAATTTTTAAAATTTTTAAAAGTCCTACAATTTTTGTATTTAAGGTTTGAGTTCTTTGAATGGTACAAACGATCTTACACTTTTTTTATCGTATTTTTTTAGCCAGCCTGTGTGTTTACAATAATTGGTAGGTAATTGATTTTAGGCTTTCAAAAGAGGTATTACATCAATTCTGTTGCCATTTACAAAACACTGATGACGTCTCACACAGATGATGACGTGAATTCGATGCCATGTTAAAAAAAAAACACAAAATAATCTTTGATTACCCCAAGAACAATGCGTTCAGTACTGGCCCACCTAACCAAAAAGTTTAGCAAAGCCACTGTTTGGGCAGATCTAACGATAAATAAGATACGGTTTGCCTTTGCAATTTAATAGTTAATATTACCATTAAATTGTAATTTAGTAGGTATCTAGAATAACACCTAGGTCCTTCACTTGTTTACGTTGAACGAGAAGGTGGTCCTTAACCTTTAGAAGTTTGCTACATTTTCATTTTATATTTACAAAAAATGTCACTTAATTGATGTTTAAAATGATATTTTATTTATTTATTTATTGTAGTAGCTGAATCTTCTCCATACCCTCATCTTGTAAATTCTCAGGCAGTTTGATTTTACGTACTAACAGAAGAATTGTAAATTTTCAAGTTTTCTACAAATACTAAATACCATTATTTTACAGATTAATTAATTAATATTACAAGGTCAACCTAATCTTATTTTTTTAAGTTATTTACATAAATATGATGTCTATATCATTAGAAAACGAAGAATTCAAATAAAATGAAAATATTTGATGTATTTATTATTGACTGGTTTTGGCAAACATGTTAACCGTGTGATTTGCAAATTATCTATTTTGAAATAACATTAAACCGAAATTATATTATTACTACCGATATTATTCTACATTTCTAAACATAATAGTAAATGTCGAGGATGTCCACCTTCCTTTTCCTGGTAAATATGTGAATAAGAAATTTTTTAACGCATCAATACAAGGATGCAGTTTTTGTTGTTTTTTTTTTGAGATAATAAATACTATTGTACTGGCATTCTCTTTCGTTTGTTGTTTGGGAAAACCAATCAATAACTCTTCATTGTTTTTATCATTCAAGTTCTGTGTTTTTTAGTATTATAATTATAATTTGAAACTATGTATTATTAAATTATAACCCCAATTTTGTTAGTTTAGTTTATTGTAATCGATATTTGAATTATTTTATTAAATACCTATTGTTAAATATATCAATGGTTTTTTTTCTAAAATTTGTACAGAACTATGTAAAAATCATCCCAAGAAACTGAACAAAACTTCTGCGTAGGGTTTTCAGAAGTAGTATATGGTTTACAGTATTGAACTCTATGAATACCCACATAAGCATTTTCTGAGGTTAGGTTAGAATAAGCGAGAAATTAATTTGATATCAAATTTATTGAAACACTGTAAGAAAAATATTGAACCAAGTGGCAAAACAAAATTATCCATCAATGCGTGTTTTTACGATTCTCATCAATAGGTATGTATATTTCACATTCTTACAAGCTTGTTGCACGAATGCTAATCATAAACAAACTTTTCGTTTCATTTACACTGCCACTCAACATTTTTCCGCAGCAATAACTTAGCCAGAACTAATTGCACGTGTTCGTATAATTTTTCCACATGACGTGTGATTGACTCGAACTGATTGTAGAAACTAAAAATAAATAATACCAGAACCTTTTACCTTCATGTCAAATATGGAAGCAGCCTTGCAAAGTGTTTGGTACAATTAATACAGTCAATTAGCAATCAATCAAGAAGAAAGGTAATGTTTCCAATAAGTTAAAATTATGGTGATCAAAATAATAAAACTGGTAAGACTGCAAGTGTAAGAACCGCTTCAAAAATAAAACTGAAAAGCAAAGTCATAATAGTCAAGAATCTAAACCTCCGAATTCGATCATGGGGTATGCACTCGCGGGTATATGATTTTAAAAATATGGATATTATCCAGAATTTTATGCCGAATCCGATTCCAGAGGGCGCGATGTCGGCCAAGATTGCAAAATTGCAAAAAAAGTAATATTTCCAAAAAAAAATCGGAACTTAAATTTTGCATTATCTGTCGTTTACATTGCATTTACGAGCTTATTTATAAAGATTTTTTAATAATTTTTATATCAATCGAAAGCCTAATGTTTGTAGTTTTATACAAGTTGAATAGAGAGACATTATTTTCATTATAAACAACACTATAAATTGTTTAAACAATATGTGCTCGGAAAGTGTAGTGTAATTTTCGGCATTTAGGTACTTTTGTTATTATTGCAGATAGATATGTAGTTATGTGAGACGAAATACGTAGAATAGACCAACGAACATTTTTTATTAAAATAATTTTTTAATTCGCTGAATAATTTAGGAGATATGATTTTTTTAAAAAGCGCATTGTGTGGTCTACCGCGCGCGCGGTCTTGTTTCTGTAGGCAGGCCATTTACACATGATTTCGAGGCACTCGAGATGATTAAAGAATTTCGCACACGAGTTGCAAACAATATTTTTTCTACAACGACTTAAATTTGATTAAACTAAAACCGTAAAACGATATCTTGTATTATAATATTTAATGCAAATTAATTTAAAAAATATATAATAGCAGATATGTCTCAGAACTATGGAAACTAATATGTTTGACAACAAACATGTTTCACTGACGTTTTCGATATTGTAAGTGTTGAATATTGTGGGTTTTTTAAAGTAAAATAATACATAAGATAATAATGGAAAGTCTCGAAAGTCATAGACTGTTTTTAAAATAATGGCAATGTGCAAGTAATAAAAAAAGGGAAAAAATCACCACAACAAGTCATTTTATACTATTTATCAGACTAGCCATGAAAGAAACAATTAAAAGACGTAACTTTGACAGGTGAATGAGTTTTTTTGGACGTATATTTAATTACTGCTGCAAAATTTCATTTGGATAGCTCAAGAATTGTGGAAATGGCGGGGGTTTACCATGATCCGTGGTCACCCGGTATAGTTCCAAATACAGTGGTTTTATGGGGCAAACTGTTGAGGTTTGCCTTTGATACTACACTTTTATCTTGACATATTTTGACCATTTTCTTATTTCTATTTATTTTTTTAGAATTTGGCGTGATTCCCAGATATAAGTTTAATGACTATTAATTATGGCATTATCACATAAATCATATGTACAGGGTGATTCACTTAACTTTCCCACCCCACTTTTCTCCGTTATTTTTGCAATTACAAAAAAAATATTGTAACAAAAATTGTAGAACTTTTTATGAAGTTTTTAAATATGGTATCAAAAAAACAATTGAAAAACAAATTATGAAGTTACAGATATAACTTGCATTTTTTTTAATGGAACACCCTGTATTTTATTACATTTTTCGACATAAAATTTTATTCTGATTTCGACAATATAGCACACATGGTACTTATTTGTAATACTTTTCGAAATATTTGTATTTAAATATATAAATTATAGACAATACCGCATATTCGAGTATGCTCTAATTTTAATAGTATTTAATTGTAAATTAATATATTTTTACAGTATAAAGCCAACTCACTATTATCCTTAATATTATTTTACTGTGTTAAAAACGTCAAAGTAGCAATTAAAAACAATAATGTTATTAAAATCAGAGCATACTCGAATATGCGATATTGTCTATAATGTATATATTTAAATGCAAATATTTCGGAAAGTATTACAAATAAGTACCAGGTGTGCTATATTGTCGAAATCAGAATAAAATTGTATGTCGAAAAATGTAATAAAATACAGGGTGTTCCATTAAAAAAAATGCAAGTTATATCTGTAACTTCATAATTTGTTTTTCAATTGTTTTTTTGATACCATATTTAAAAACTTCAGAAAAAGTTCTACAATTTTTGTTATAATATTTTTTTCTAATTGCAAAATTAACGGAGAAAAGTGGGGTGGGAAAGTTAAGTGAATCACCCTGTACAGCTACTTACCTATAATACTCCAATTTTAGTTATATCATGTACAAAGAATTTATAATACAGACAACCATCATTTTATCAAGACGAAAATTATTTTAATATCATTGTAGTTTTTTTAAATTAAATACCGATAATTTGTTCTGTTTGTGAGCATTATTTATGATCTGTACGAACTTTCATACGAAAGACGTTACAAAAATGTTGCTTATACCTTACAAAAAAAAATTGTAAAATAATGTACGTAATAATACGACTAAATACTTTTTTCTACAACTGTCAAAAAAAGGTTATGTTTGCGCATTAACGTCAGTGTCTAAAATGAGACATTTTTTCATTGACATTATTTTTTTTGCGTTACCACGACCCCGTGCGCAAAATATTTTGCACATCACATACACATTTTTATAATTTTTAATGCATACACAAGAATTAAGCAAACATCTAGTTCAAAAAGATTTATTGTTTTATGAAATGAATTAACTGAAAGTAGAAATTTTTAAAGTATTTTAAAAACAGTCTATGACTTTCGAGACTTTCCATTATTATCTTATGTATTATTTTACTATTATTAAAAACCCACAATATTCAACACTCACAATATCGAAAACGTCATCAGTGAAAAATGTTTGTTGTCAAACATATTAGTTTCCATAGTTCTGAGACATATCTGCTATTACATTTTTTTTAAATTAATTTGCATTAAATATTATAATACAAGATATCGTTTTACGGTTTTAGTTTAATCAAATTAAAGTCGTTGTAGAAAAAATATTGTTTGCAACTCGTGTGCGAAATTCTTTAATCATCTCGAGTGCCTCGAAATCATGTGTAAATGGCCTGCCTACAGAAACAAAACCGCGCGCGCGGTAGACCACACAATGCGCTTTTAAAAAAAATAATATCTCCTAAATTATTCAGCGAATTAAAAAATTATTTTAATAAAAAATGTTCGTTGGTCTATTCTACGTATTTCGTCTCACATAACTACATATCTATCTGCAATAATAACAAAAGTACCTCAATGCCGAAAATTACACTACACTTTCCGAGCACATATTGTTTAAACAATTTATAGTGTTGTTTATAATGAAAATAATGTCTCTCTATTCAACTTGTATGAAACTACAAACATTAGGCTTTCGATTGATATAAAAATTATTAAAAAATCTTTATAAATAAGCTCGTAAATGCAATGTAAACGACAGATAATGCAATATTTAAGTTCCAATTTTTTTTTGGAAATATTACTTTTTTTGCAATTTCGCAATCTTGGCCGACATCGCGCCCTCTGGAATCGGATTCGGCATAAAATTCTGGATAATATCCATATTTTTAAAATCATATACCTCGCGAGTGCAGGGTTCGGCATTTTAGAAGCGTCTTTTTGGATGCTAGATTCCTTACTATACTTAAATATTATGCAGGTCAGGATTACATTTACATACATACACTTTATTGGTGCTGCTAAACTTGCAACGTATTTGCTTGATTTTAAAATTCATTAGCGACAGATAAAATGAAAAATACCCTGCATTATTTTTTAAATCAGTTTATTACAAATTTATATGTTCTCTTATAAATTTAATTATTACAGGGTGGCCCATTTTCGAGCATTACCATTGGGATCTCGGAAACCGTAAGAGATACAGGGTTGGTTAAATTATGGCAAAGTTGCGCAATTTGATGTTTATCAAAATATTGTGTTGTAATTTGAAAAATTCCGAATACTTTCAGATATATCCGGAAAAAACCGAAATTTCATAAAAAAATTTTATTTCTTTTCTGACGTTATTTGAAAACAAATTTTAAAACGAATGACACTTGGTCATTGCCACTTTTTATCCTCTACAAGATGGCGCTGTCAAATTTGAAATACGACGTTTCGTCTTCTAGAAACCATCATCAACTTATTTTTTTTAAATACGGACCTGGATTTTTTATTTTATATTTTGTTACCTTTGTACTCCCTAAAAGCTATGACCCATCATAAATTTTGGTTTTCAAGCGTTTCGATTACAAAAACTGGCAATTTCTGTATTTTTAAAAAATATTTAATACGACACTGTTTCTAAAACAAATGATTTTTTTGCAATGCCAAATCCTAAAACGTCATTTTTTTAGTTTGAATGAATCAAAACAATGCCATTATTGACAAGCGTGAAAAAATGAAAAAAGCGTGAAAAACATTTTTTTTTCACAGTATCTATGAAATAAAAACTTAGTTTTAATATCATGATACTAGTTTATTATTTGTTTCTATGAAAACAGCAATAGAATTATTTAGTATCACGACATGATAATTATTATAATTTGTCAATTTGTCGTATTTTAAAAAATTTATTTGAATTTCTGGAATTTTAAATGGCGATACATAAAAATTTTGTAAGCATATAACCGCGACTAAATAGTGTTTTTTTTACTGATGTGGTTTATAGCACTCGCCTTCGGCTCGTATCATAAACTTCACCCCACACTCGTAAAAAAACACCTTTTTAGCCATATAAAATACTATTTCAACATTCTAAATTTATTAGTTAGAAGCATGGTGTAAGATAATTAGGTGATGAAACGCCTCAATTAATGTGTCTCCAAACTGTTAACGCAAGAGACGCGAAATCGTAAGACAAAGAGAGAGAGTGTGTGGCCGCGAGGGCACCGCGGGCTAAGCTCCGCATCATCCCTAGTTAATTTCCACTTCATTTTACCAGGTCGAAAAATATACCATTCGATGCAGAAAAATGTGTAGAACACGATTGTTGAAAAATTATGTGTCTAAATTGTCGGCTACTGTGCAAAAAAAAATAAAAACCATAAATGAAATTGGACGCCGGCACGTTTAACTCGAAACGCTGCTAAAACCGTTCGAGTTATGAAAAAAATTAACATAAACAATTTTATAGAGAACTAAATTTCCTATAAAAAAGTCAGTGACGGCATATGTCTATCTTAAATATTTTAGGCGTGAGCACGGTGTAAGACAATTCTTACACCGTGGGCGTGAGGGTGGCTGAAAGTTGTGCGGTGGAAAACGATAAGTTTAATTTAACAAAAGATCAGCGCGCGAATTTGAGACGCCCTCACACCAAAACTATTAAAGATAGACTAATGCCACCACTGACTTTTTTATAGGAAATTTAGTTCTCTATAAAATGGTTTATGTTAATTTTTTTCATAACTCGAACGGTTTTAGCAGCGTTTCGAGTTAAACGTGCCGGCGTCCAATTTCATTTATGGTTTTTATTTTTTTTTGCACAGTAGCCGACAATTTAGACACATAATTTTTCAACAATCGTGTTCTACACATTTTTCTGCATCGAATGGTATATTTTTCGACCTGGTAAAATGAAGTGGAAATTACCTAGGGACGATGCGGGGCTTAGCCCGCGGTGCCCTCGCGGCCACACACTCTCTCTCTTTGTCTTACGATGCGTTAACAGTTTGGAGACATTCTAACCATACGATACATTGAGGCGTTTCACCACCTAATTGTCTTACACCGTGGTTAGAAGTTAGGTAAGAAATAAATATCCAAATTTATGATACTGATGAAAAGCTATATTAAAAACGAATAAAAACTAATTATAATAATTATAACTAAAGTACTTATCGGTAGGTAACTAATTTAAGTTACTAAGTTAATATGAACATAATAATATAATTTTATTTATTTCAGAATCCTAAATGAGTAAATAAAATTACAAAAATAGGATTAGACGGCCTTGATACTCAAAAACAAAAAATCGCCCCCACTCGACAAAATATGAACGTTTAAATTTTTAAATAATTTGAGACAGCAAAAATAATGTTTTCCAATTCAGAAAAACGTATGCTTATGCTTCGGATTTTTTGCAGTGTCAATAGAAATTCGCTAATTTACTACTACTTAATTTCTGTCCAAAGTATTGAAAAAATAATTGGTTTTAAAACAGTGTCGTATATTTTAAAAAAATTCAGAAAATGTCAGTTTTTTTCATCGAAACGTTTGACAATCAAAATTTGTGATGGGTCATAGCTTTTAGGGAGTTAAAAGGAAACAAAAAATAAAATAAAAAATCTAGGTCAGTATTTAAAAAAAATAAGTTGATGATGGTTTCTGGAAGAAGAAACGTCGGATTTCAAATTTGACAGAGTCATCTTGTAGAGGATGAAAAGTGGCAATGACGAAGTGTCATTCATTTTAAAATTTGTTTTCAAATAACTCAAATCAAATTTTTATATTTCGTTTTTTTCCGGATATTTCCGAAAAGTATTCGGAATTTTCCAAATTGCAACGCAGCATTTTGATAAACAGCAAATTGCGTAACTTTGCCATAATTTAACCGACCCTGTTTCCGAGATTTCAATGACGAGGCTCAAAAATGGGCCACCCTGTACACTAGGACGACACCTCCAATTTTTGATAGCTGCATATTTTTAACACTATCAAATTTCGATCAATAGAAGTATTGTTAAAAATAAGAAATTTGGAAAAAAATCATATAAATACGATCAGAAATGCTTTTTAAATTCTACAAATTGCTTACGTTTTTATTATTATCTTCTCAACCGGTTCGGATAGGGATAGACTTATAAAATTGGTGTACCATTTGGCGTTATTTATTTTATGATATTACAAACCATACTTAACCACAAATATAGCAAATGGAATGGATAACTTATTCTCAACTGTCTATTTCTTTACTCTCTTTTCACTTGAGTGTTACTTGTAATTACCTATTCTACTACAACGAATTTCTGATATAAATACAACTTGTTTTTGGGCTCTCCCATTCAAAAGTCATTATTGCTTTGGTTTTTATGGTTTTTTCACTATTTATTCTGCTATAGCCATTTAGAAACACCCTGTATACGTGTACTTTAACTCGGTTGATAGTAAATTTTAGTCTATTTGGATAAAGTTCCAAAAGTTGATGACTGATGAGTAAAAATTTCTCACTTCTTAAAGAAACATTAGTATTTAATAATAATTTAAAGAAGAGAAAATCACCTAACTAGAAATTTGTCATGCAAAAGCTTGATAGGAATTGAACTCAAGGACGATAATCCTTAAATTTTCGATGAGTTCGCAGTAATAAAAACAAAACTATTTGTTGTTTACATAATTTATTACTTGCTTAAGATATTCTTAAGATATCAACAACTGAAATCTTTAAATAAATACAAATATACATATATTATATTAATAATTTTATAGTACCTACCAATATACTAAAATTTTTACTGGTTTTGTTATACTAAAATAAAAAGAAATAATAATTATTTAAACTGCTGTCCAAATGTAAAAATATAATCCAACAGAATATTACTGATTTGTTTAGTTAAAAAAATATCACATTAGTAAAAAAAAATTGCCAGCCAGATTTGCTTATTGTAAGTACAATAAGTAGGTCCTTAATCTAGATTTTAAAAATGTTCAGTTGGTAACAATTCTAAGACGCTCAAAACAATTTCACTGGCATGCACAACTTCTTACAACCATGCCCTTATACTTCTTAAGAATTACATTGTAGTCGTATAAGAAATACAACACCGTTATTGGCAGCAGAGTCTTTGGAGCACAACACGGTCTAGGATATCTTAAAGAATTCCTCATGTACATCAGACTTTGAATGATTGCGTGATTGGTGGCGTTCATATTAATTTTAAGGGGAAAGTTGCATTCTCCGGAGCAAAAATTAGCTGTGTATCCTTCGGGGGCAATGATCCAATCGTGCCACTTCAAATCGCGAAAACTGACGAACAATGTCTGTTTCTTACATCCTCTCCAGGAGTCGTTTTCTGAATAATATGAGTCTAATAAGTCGTCAAAAGATTTTTTCACCCTTGATTTCGGTTCTCCTACACCTCTAAAATCCACAAAGTTTACAGCTTTCAGGAAAACCACCACGAACGGGGTGCTCTCGTCTTTTAGTTTGAAACTCACGCCTAAATCGTCAAGACTGGTTTCTTGCTCTGAATGCTCAATTGAATGAGACGTTAAATATAACTTAGTTTTGCCATACGGGTTCGTCATCCAATTATGAACACACGAAGTTAGATTTAAACTAAACCAACCTGTGTATCGTCCTGATATGGTCACGGAAGATACATACTTCAGTTTTTGTTCTCCTCCAATTGAGACGATTTCAAACCCTATGATTCGATATTCTGATGTGTTTGTGCAATGCTTGTATAATTTTAATTCTGCCGACACTATTTCATCGAAGTCGCTCACCGCCACTTTAAACCAAAGAACTTTTCCAATTTTTTGTGATAAACTGGTAAAGTTGGTCATTTCAAACGTCATAATTGTATCACTTTTCTCAACTGTATCCTTTTCTTTTTCGCTTAAGTTAATATCTGCACTTCGTTTAACTCTGATTTTATCAGCGTTGCCTTCCTGTATCATTAGTGACTGATAAATGTCTAGCAGATATTTAGGTGCGGACTTTTTTAACGGGTTTTTAATTCTGATGTTGGGTCGTTTTGATAGACCCAACAGCGTCAAGATCTGTGCTTCCATTTTTACTCTTTCTGCACTGGACACCGCATCTATCGTTGTTTGATCACGTCCATTGTCGACATAGATAGGAACTCTTTTTGTAGTGTTACACACATATGCACTTGTTAAAATAAAAAAAAGTAACAACACCCGCTTCATTCTGCTTAGGACCGTACTCGATTAAAATGGCAAGCGAACTAGAAGTCCTCACCAGAGACGAATTTATGGCAATTGTATTAGCCACGCCTATTTTTATGTAGATTTAAGGGCAGTAGTAAAAGGTACAGGTAATATAACTACGATTATTTCATTTTTAAACATGTAATGGCTGTTGTAAAATTTATAGTGTAATTAATAAATTTATAGTTTAGAGGTTATTTTAAAACGTTTCTTATGCCTAGACACATAGTCTGTTTTTCTGTTGTGTGTTTTAGACTCTGATTTTTTTCATTTCATTAAGTGTTTACTAAAAATATATATACATTATACGTATCGACCCATAGCAAGGTCACCTAAAATATTTTTCATATTATATATCGTTTGCCGTTTGCTTGATATTCGAGTACACCGTTGTAGTAAGGCTATTTTGGTTCCTTAAAATAAAAAAAACTATACCTATACTATATGTGATTCTAGCTGCAAAGGTGTTTGTGCTAATTAAAGTAATTTCGTGACTAAAGTTGCATATTATTTTTATTTGCCTTTTAACAAGAAGATTATATGTATACCTTATCGTATCCCTACCACTTCGATTAAGCATCTAGTTGATAGCATGCATACCCCGAAGTAGTTCAGGCTCTTCAGCTGTCAATATTTTTGTAACTGAATTTGAGGTTAGAATGTAGAAGGTAAATAAAAAGCTAACCGTAGTTTCTAATACTATTCACCTCTTGAATAAAACGGTTAGTTCCAATAGTAAGATCTCACATATACCTGATTTTCACGAACAATAAACTAAGACTTTGTTACGTCTCCTTGGTGTTACCAAAAGTAATTATGAAGATGTTCTGACGTCAATTATCAACACTGTGCATTCTGCATGGGCCAAAATGTTAATGCTGAGAAGTGTTTATAGTAAATAGTTATTTTCCTAACAAGTGCGGAAAGTGGTACTTTTCCGCATGCGACTGCCGTTGACCGAACGACGCGAAGCGGAGTTCGGTCAAGCAGTCGAGTGCGGAAAAGACAGTTTCAGCATGTGTTAGGAACAATATTTTTCCTAGGAGAGTGATGAATAAATTTTTTACTTAATTAAGAAACTAGACTCTACTTTAAAAAGATGCTACTGTTTGACGTGACGTTTGTTAATAGCTATGTGACTGAGAAACGTCAAAATCAGACAGTCATGGCTGCAATATCGTTTGATTTTTTTACGAGCGTGCGGAAAAGTACGCTTTCCCGCACTAGTGCGGAAAAATCTACTTTTCCGCACTAGTGCGGAAAAGTGCAACTTTTGAAACTAAAATGCGTGCGGAAAAGTTATACTTTCCCCACGCTCGTAGGAAAAATATATTAAAAAAGGTCTAAATTTATACAGGGTGTCCCAAATTGCTTGATTTTGGCTGGTTTTCCTATTTCCAGACCAGGTAGAGAAAAACTGACACATGAGTCTAGAGCTCGATTTTTGTGAAACGCCGATTGGTGAAAACCACATTTCGATATCTCTAACCGTTTCCAAGATATCGACAAAAATTGACATTTTACAGATTCCGAAGAACTGTCAACTTTTTTATTTTTGGATATTTTTCAAACGATAAAAACTTTCTACAGGCACTTTTTGACGTAGAATAAGATGCATTTATCAAAGAAATATATCGCTTTTCGATTGTTTTATATCAAAGCTAACTTTGTTATTTCAAATGGAAACCATAGTTGGCTTTGACTTTAGAAAATAGGAAAAAAAATAAGCTTTCCAAAAATATATATGCCAAGATATGTCTAGTCATCCTTGCTGCCAATATAACACATTTCTCTTTGAAAATGAAATTTTTTAACGTTAAAAAAAGTTGTTCGGATCTGTAAAATGTCAACTTTTGCCGATATCTCGGAAAGGGTTAGAGATATCGAAATGTGGTTTTCACCAATCGGCGTTTCACAAAAATCGAGCTCTAGACTCATATGTCAGTTTTTCTCTACCTGATCTGGAAATAGGAAAACCAGCCAAAATCAAGCAATTTGGGACACCCTGTACATGAAGATTTAAAGCATCGTTGCTGGTTGTTAAGAAAAAATATGGAATGAGCAAGGTGTACTAATCGTAAAATATTGTTGCTGAAAATAAATATATAATAGAAAAATTCAATTAAACGCTTTAAATGATTAATAGCTTACGGCTTTATTTTAGTGGAAGATCTATATTCTAATTTTCACTTCTTTTTTACTGCATTGTGTTTTTATGGCTTTTATATTTCTTAGATATTTATTATTTATACGTAGGGTCACATGAAACCTGTGTAAACTCTGTTTATAAAATACGAACTAATATTTGCTAATAAAATTTTTTTTTTACATTTTCCATTATCATTTTTCTTTTGGTTTATAGTACAAATTTTATTCACTCAAAATTAATTTGTGTTAATGTAATACCACTTCTGGCAATTATTAATTAATTTTAATGGTATTTACTATGTTTTATTTTAACGTAAGTAGGTATTAATATGACCATCGATTCAAACCTTAATTTCTCTCATTTTAATATCCGTTTTTTATGCGCAGGCTTTGATTTGCTTTCGAATTTTGTTGAAAATTTGGTTAAATTCTAGTATTCTAGATATTGTGATTCACATACAACTCAATACGTAATTATGCACAAAGTAGAAGAGGGGTGCAGCTTTTAAGTATATTAAGGATTAATAAAATTAATCTTAAATTTACCTTATTTGACATACCTACCTCTCCCTAAATAGTTAAATTTGTTTTTTGCGAATAATTATACACTCCACGAATAACTAGTATTTATTTGGCTTATATATATTTGTTATTTTAAGTATTTATTAATAACCTGGTTAGCTAATATTCATATTTTCAATGAGATAAGCAAAAGTGTTCAATTCCGCCATCTCGTCTGTATTATTTCTTGTAATAATATTTCCAAGTTTAAATAAAGACAAACTAAGTATCATTAACATTATTATCATATAATTTTACAAATCATTTTTATCTAAATGTTTTAAAGTACTGAGCATTATTCATCTATGCGTGTGATATGTATACCAACATTTGTACAATTTACATAAATACCGACACAATTATTAGTCCACAAGGTTATCGATATATCTCATATTTTTTAACTTATCTTCTTTACCTATGCAGTATTTATTTGGATTGCAAATATGTACAGTAAATTAGGTAAATGTTTTTATATAGAGAGGTAATTATTACTGAAACAGGAAATTATATATGACTGTTGTAACATTGAAGGCTTTCTTGAAAACTTAAAAACTCATAATGTCTACGTTAATTCATGTTCGTTTCCGGACTAAATACTAAGCACAATTCATAAAACAACGTACGCTATTCCTTTTTAATAATTGAACGGTTTACATCAGCGACATTATTTTTAATTATTACTTCCAAATTTGGAACAGTAATTAAAATTGTTTCCTTCTCTGCGTACATATTGTCGAATAAATGGGGCAGCCTTAATTTTGATAATAATAGAAGAAATAATACTCTGGGTATTTCGAAAAGCATTTCTTTTACATAGTCAGGTGCTGATAATACTTTTCAAAAATAATTTAAATTTAATTTGGTTTCATGTACTTAGTAATTAGAATTAATAAATTTATAATTCTGATGATGAAATAAACTATTTTTTATTAAAACTACAGTTTGTTGTTTTAATTTATGACTTCGATGCCCATCATTATCTAAAAAAAAAATATGTATTAAATAATTTTGTACTCTACCTTTAATCCAAAATATATTGTACTGTTTGTCATTGCACCAACAGCAATACAAAGAGTCTAATTAGAATATTTTGAAAGCGTCAATTTACAAATAATTGTTTTATCACTAAATTTAAAAAATTTATTTTCCTCTAACATCAGATTTCATTCTTAAGACACTTCTCCCCAACATCGCAAACCTTATTGAACACACTAATTCCACCATCCAACAAATCTTCATCCCTTAATTATATTTATGACCCTTAACCCTCACCACCTTACCACAACCATGGCATAAAATTATATAACAATCAGGGGAAAAGAGAACAAACATACAAACAAAATGAACAAAAGACACAATAATCCAAAAACCAAATTTTTCTAAAAATCGATGATTTTTCTAGCATCACTACCTTGAGCAACTATGTTGCGGAATTCGTTACTCATAATATCCCTCACTGTAGAAGACTCCCAGAAATTAAATTTTAGTTTAACAATCGAGATCTTTCAAAAACATTTTTAAGCGATTTTTTTTTCAGAAACGATTGGATAATACAAGTAAACCTTTTTAATTAATTTTCGTCAATAATAAATAATATTTTATTATCAAATTGAAGAAAAAAACAAATAAAAAGTTGAAGACACAGGGTTTAAAATTGTTAGCAGGTCCTATTTGATACGTCTATGGTTAAATCAATATTTAATAGTTATAAAATAATAACGCATACTAAATGATATACCAAATATTATAATTTTATAACTGAAATAATAAATCAAAAAGAAAAATGTTTCTATCGCATGTCTATATGAACATTTCCGCATAGATTTGTATTAAAAAAATTTTATTTTATTTGTCAATATGTACCCACCCCTCAAGAGCAATCATGTTCATTCCGGTTAAAAAACACAACCTTCTTAGTGGTGTCTTTTTAGGCAACCAGCAACACATGTATGATTTTAATATACCTACATAGAAGACTGAAGTAGTGCGCACCTCACCTAACAAATTAAAGAGGCATGTGACAGGTAAATGGATATGCTTTGGTATCTATAACTTATTAGCATTTCCCTAAATGGTAAGTTTCATTATAATCGCACCTTAGCGTACTCGACATTTAAAATAAAAATATTGATATTAACGAAGGGAAAGTTAGAACTTTATGACTGCAATTTAGTAAAGCGGTTACTCATAAAACAAAAACAGGCGTTATTTATTTTACTAATTACAGACTAAATTTATTTTGTTAGTTGTTAATAGTTTTCGAAAATGTAACCAAAAAGTTTTGTTAGAAATAAAATTTTTTAATTCAGATTTAAATATTACAATACTGAATTTTCATACAGTACCTATAGCGAACGTTCATGAAACTTTAGAAATGTAGCTAGGTTTTTCACTAAGCTCACAAAAATACAAGGGCCCTATCCTTGACTTGAAATAGTAGACATTTCTGAAAATACCTCTCATATGAGAAAGATTTTCCACTATTAAAATCTCTTACTACATAGATTCTCTCGAATTGTATTATTTATAGATTAGTCATAAACTTGAAACTGTTAAGAAAAGATTTTTACCTTGAATCGAGGCAAGTCCTCTTTTATGGAAATAAGAAAAGATCGTTGATATGTTGTAGAAAGAATTTATTTTTATTTGCGTATGTTTTTCTTATTCCCTTAACTCATGCAGTAACCAGTAATAAAAAGACAACAGGATGCGTTTGCAAGAGCAGAAATTTGCATCTCTAATTGTAGGTATTGTTCTGTCATTGTGAAGACCACAACGTATGGCAACTTTCCATTCAGCACGTTTTGTATTTTTAATCAAAAAGTTGTTGTAGGGTTTAATTAGGTAAGTCAAGTAATAATTGTGTCAAAAATGATGAATTCGGATTTGCAAAGGTTAGTATTTATTGTTATAATCGTAGATAAAGTATAGTATTCAATTCGTGATAATGCTAATAAATAACTCACTTGATGAATTACACCACTCGCCTGTGTCAAATAATATACTATTATTTCAACTGCTTTATTTATCATTTTATATAATATAAATATGTACCTACTTGAAATTTCTGTTCAACCATCATTTGGTTTTATCTTTATAAAATTATACTTCAATTCTCTCTATATAAAGTTTAATTTGAATTGCTCCAGAACTGGAAATAAAATTATTGAGGTTAAAAACAGTGACTACTTCTGTCTTTTGAGTAGTGTATATGTATATGGTTACTTTTGAAAATAAAAATTTTAAAATGCTTTAAGTACCTATTTTTTTCGAACCAGGTACGCCAATGATTGATTATGACATGACATGTAAAAATAGGTTATGATGCTATGACAGTTTAAAAAAAAACAGTTTGGTACCACTGACAAATTAGTTCACACGCATGTGACGTCACATACGCCAAGTTATATTATTTCAGCTATAAATTGTATGTGTCGGGAGATAATCACGGTAAGTCAATCCGAGCAAAGATATGGTAGGTAGGGCTCTTATTTACAACGGACTTGGTGGTGTTTGATCCATTTTTTTTCTTAGATTTTTGTTGGAAAACATATGGAAGCGTAGCTACATTTCCAGGTCCCTAAAAGAAATAACTTGATCTGCCATTAATATTGTAGAAAGTAAGTCATTAATGTAAAGAAAGAACACAGTTGGTGATAGGACAAGTCTTTGTGGAACACTCCGTGATGAAATACCTGTAAGGTTTCTGATGAGAATGAATTACAATATCTGTCTATGAGGAAGGCGCTAAATAATTTTAAGTAATATCTGAATGATCGTAGCTCCGCTGGGAATCAAGTTTAATTCCTGAACTCCTAATGGATGGCGTATCATTTTTGAAACGTCGCAGTAGTAGTAGAATCGTATAGAATCACGTCTATATTGACGAAGTTAATTTGTTATTCAGCCAATTTGCAACTACAAATAACAGGATTGCACAAATTGCGAGAACTAAGTAAGAAACCGTTACAATCACAAATCGATTAAATTCAAAAGTAACGCTAATGAGGTACCTATCTATCATAATTGAAGCTGTACATCATTATATCGTGAGTTGTATAAGAATATTATGTAAGCTAAAAACTAAAATTGCAGTAAAATGTAATAGATCAAGATACTTCCTAATTGAAATGAAAACCAATACGCTGAAGTTCTACATGTGAATACAACACAACAAACGTATCTATGAAAAATATAATATAACTACTTCCTGTATGATAAAGTAATAAATAGACGTATTTTGATCGGTTCAGTGTTGGTTGGTAAAAAGAAGTGAATGTTACCAAGCCATGATTGTTTTCTTAAAATGCTTTCCTAACCACCTCTTAAGTCACAGAAGTAACCCCAGGCAAATCCTAGATTTTTCCTTAGAAAATAGAGACTAGGCCCAACAGTTTATTGTGGAGCTCGAACCACATCTAGGACATCGACAGGCCTTCTATCTGAGTTTGAAGCAAATCACAAAAATACAATTCGATCTTCGCAACCATCGCAATTTCTTTTATCTTTGTAATCTCTGACTTGCCACGTGAAGTGGTCAATTATGGTGTCTATTTATACTAAATTAGATATTTCGCATCTTCAATGGAGGTCAATAATAGTTGAGAGATAGAAAGAGATTAATTGCCATTATAGAAATATCAATGTAATGTGCATAGGTATAGGTATGTATACAAATGAGGTTTTCAAAAATTATTAATTGTGCTATATATAGTAGTAGTAGTTTGTAAATATTAATAAACTATAATACGTTATGTCGATGATTCAGTGCAATTTAATCATGTTACCTGCAACCTAAAATCAATAGACAATATTTCTTATTCGCTAATCTAGAATGAACTTTCCATGTAGTTGCATGATGACTTAGATTTGTATTTGTATTTTTTTTTATTGCAACCAGCGGTAGTCAGTAAAATCTGGGTTAGTTTTGACCCATCGGACTCAAAACGCATGATTACTAAGACTCAGTAAAGAAATTTTGTGAAAAAATTGCAACTAAAATTGGCAAAAATATTTGCTTTGAAAATATGTAGTTCTAAAATATTTGCAAACCATTTAAACCCAAGTTTCAAATTTAACAAGGATTTTTATTTTTTTCTAAAACTGTATAAATTTTGTCCCTATATATTTATTGCCTATTTTTGCATAACATTGTTTAACAAATATGACCTTGAATATTTTTATCATAAATAAAATCCTGGAGTCTCCAAAATTTAAAACCTACTATGACGAAGAAAACCTTAGGTACAGGCCTCAGAGTAGTAATTTTCAGTGAAGCCCATATAGTGAGTGCGAGTAAATATTGCAAGTGTTCTCTCTTTCATTCCGTTTTCTATTAGATAATCATATAAGGTTATAGTCAGAAATAGCAGATAATTCATTTGAGTCATTTAACCATTAGTTAAACTCTTTTTTATTACCTCATATGTTTCACATTGCGAAAAAATAATTGTTTCATGAAAGCAAAAAATCTAATTTAAATATCACAAGACAATAAATTACAACTTATTACTTATTACAAACAGTACACCATAACTTCTAAATTTTCGTCTTGCGAAATGCTGCAATAATTAAAACCATTTTGCATAACCCAGTGATCTTATTGAACACCTGGCAAAAATGTAATGAATTAATGATGCCTGATTGATAGGGGGCCGATTCATGACTTGTTGAATCACTTTACAGGATGGACGAATAAAACATGACAATGGCAATCTGTTTGTAAATAAAATAAAATAAAAAATTCGTTTAATCAGAAAGCCTTTAGTTTGGACTACGCATAAATGATTACTGAGGTTTCAAAACGAAATCCAGAATATTTAAAATGTTGAATTTTTATACACGAAACCAATAACAATAACTTTTATCAATTGTCTAAAGACGTATTTTCATGGGGAAGATTGGACAAGGTTACTCCGACTAAAGTACTAGGGAAAGAGAACTTTGACGGTTGTAGAACTTCGAAGCAAAAGAATAATACGTTTTGTATTAGTACAAATCGTTCATGGTGACATTAATGAAGTTCTGTTGAGCAGTTTCTATGAAAATAAGAGTAAAAAAAAAAATTGAGAATGCAAATACTATGACGACGTCCTGAGAAAGATTAGTAAAATCGTAAGTGAAGTGTCACCAACCATATTTATGGCTTGATTTTGGATTCAAGGTATTCAATGGATTTTTCAGTTCAGAACCCCAGAGTATTCCAAGCCAAAGCTTTATACAGGGTGAATCTTAGAGTGGCGGCCATATTTTTGGGGTTAATAGTACTAGTCGTCATGAACATGAATCCGAATTTTTTTTTTGTAGGTTGTAAAATGGCCGAGTTATGAATTTTTTAAAAAAATTCGCGATTCATGTATAATTCCTGTAATTCCGGTGCCGCTGGGCAAGCACTTGCTGCATTACGTGTGCCCGGTCGACAGTGTTGCCAAGTGTAGATGATATAAAACCAATCGATTACATTTTACATTTTCACTTTTCATTAATAATTCAGAGATACCCAATCACGAGAGAGAGATAAGGGTACCTAGTGAAAATGAAAAATTAATTAATTCAATTGGATAAACAGGTTTATTGAAATACGCAGTTTTAACTTCCATAATGAAAATTGTAATACAAAACAAAATGAAAAAGCCGGCTGCATAGTCTGCATAATTATGACACAAAATGAAAAAGATTTTAAAAACAGAATTAGTTAGGACATTAAATTTAAAACCACCCATCAGCTGTTAGAGTCGCTGAACTGTTTACAAACTATGACACTGACCTAGTTACTTAGCAGGTGCATTAACAAAAAAGGGTGATAAAAAAAAAAGGTTCTCCTGAAATGCAAAAGCCTCGCACGGCGGCGTGCCAGTTGTTTTTCTATGTTTTAGTTTTAGTTTTTAGTGTTAGTGACCAGTCAGACAGCAGCTAGTGTGGTTTATTATGGTTATAAAATTAAATTGTTTCAGTTTTTAGTGAAAGAAATTTATAAAAGTGGTAGTTTTGCGTTTGTGTTTTTAATAATTGAGTGAGGTGTACCTTCTACGTGTGTGTAGTTTTATTTTAGTGGTGTTTTAGAGGCGACTTTTATCTGTGGGGGCACATGAAAAGTTTGGTGCACCGTACAATGTACGGTGGTTTGGTGTACACGACTCCTGTCAACAACGTTGAAGAATTACGGGAAATAGTAGAAAACGCTGCGAATCACATAAGGCAGAATACGGACTTCAATAAAGTTGGAGATTCTATGATGCGGCGAGCTACAGCGTGTTTGGAAAATAACGGAGGACAGTTTCAACACCTGCTATGAGAAATGCCGATCCAAGATAAGTAAAGATTTATTGCTATTAGAAAAAATAATTTTCTGTTCATTATTTGTTACTAAGTATTAAGTTTTTTAGGTATTACTTTTTTTATTGTTACACTCACGGAGAATAGTTTTTACTTTGTTATTGTTTAGATAGTTCATTTTATTTAGTTTCTTGTTTGCTTTACAATAAATTCCCCGTATTTTATTTCAGTCGTGAAGTTTGGCAACAACGCACTGTTCTAGACAGGCGTGTGCGTCTCAGTTATTAGACGTTACTCTCGCTAGCGCATTCCACTGGCGGGGTACCCAAATTCAAATAAAAAGGGTTTAAACAATATTCATTTTTCATAGCGCGTTAAAAAAAACAAAATTTGTAGTTTTGTGTTCCCATAGTTGAACGGTGTCGCCTCATATAAATATGGCCGCCACTCTAAGATTCACCCTGTATATTAATAATATTTACTGTGTGGCGAAGTAGCACAAGTTTCTTGTCCTGAAATATCGTTGCAGATAATTAATACAGGCATAGATATCGAAACATTCCTATATGGGTTACCTTTGCTCTATTTTTGCTGGACTTAGAGAATAGGTATATTGAAAATCATTTTAGATGGTTCAAAGTCGACAAGATTGTGTATGTATGTTACTCTGTGAATATCTGAATGTGTAAAAATCCCCCGCATTAGTTGGTCTCTGAAAGGAAGAGTTTGCAGCTATTTTCAGAAATAGGGTGAATAAATACACAGCCACACAAGATAAAAAAGTTACTTGACCTGGAAACTAGACCACCATATTCTATAGTGATTTGACCCTCTGAATCCAAATCCACCATCAAAACGTCCCAGTTTTTTGCAAAAGGCAAAAAATGTGAAAACAACAATATGGGCACAAAAATTGTTTATACAGGTGCTCTTACTAGATTATCTTTATGTTTTTTTTGGGTCACTGAATCTAAATATGACGTTTTATCATACTTACTTTTGGGATTTCAAGATTGATTTCATATCCAGAATTTCCAATTCAGACCTTCGGCCTGCACGGGGTTTCAGGTTTCAAGGTTTGCAGTCCGCTTGGGATGTAGGGTTATGGAGTTTAGGGTTATGTGATTTTGGCTAACTTGAGATATGTGATTATAGGGGTATTAGCTATTCAGATTTTATATTTTAGGTCTTCTAGTTAACATGTTTTTTGAGGTCAGAAAAAAACTGGGACCTGATGGAGCAAAACATATGTCAGATTTGGATTCAGCGTCTCAAAAGATATAAACATAATCTAGTGAGGGAGTGAGAAGTCCTGTACAATTTTTTTTGTGCCCTTGTTATTCATTTGATTTCACAATTTTTGCTCATTACAAAAACCTGGGACGTGCTAGACTTATGTTGATGGTGGATTTGGATTCAGAGAGTCAAATTACTGTGGGATATGGTGGTCCGGTTTACATTTCAATAACTTTTTTGTGTGTGTGGCTGTGATATGAATACAATCATAAAACATGATTTAAGCAGAGAAAATTATGTCTGAGTTCACAAACATTTCTATTCAGCCATCAACCTCTCATTTTATAAGACCACCTTTAAGGTTGCATCAAAATCCTCGTAGGCTACCGATAAATCAGTAGGCTGTGGCACAGCCTTCTGGATTAAAGAAGGCTGTGGCTGTGGAATACTATGACGAAATAATTGGAAAACTTCGTATACAAAAAATCAGAAACTCAGTAGACAAAATTCAAACACGCTAACTAAAAATATACTTATGTTATAAATTCAGATATAAAACATGATATCCTGAAGAGGTTTGGGGTGTTTGTCTAATATCCTGAAAAGGGCTGAATCCTTAAATAGTTATATAAGTAGTTAAATTATAATTTTTTATTTTATTTTTATTTTCGACAAGCAAGACGACAAATTTAATATGAACTGCCACTGGATTCTAGAAAAATAAACTGTAAACAATCATGGTGGACGTATAATCTGCAATTTAATTATTGTTTAATGTTTTCAAACACTCCAACATAATGAAAATATTACTAACTAACAGTTGGTTTATAATAATATTTATTTACTTACCGATGAAAAGTAACGCCACTTTTCCTTGCAATGTGCGATAAACCACACGATATGCAACTAACCATAATAAAGCCGTTTTATATGTCCAAATTCTCTAATTACGGGCAAAACACGCACACATGAATAAATACAATTCTTGTAAATCTTTCAACATAAAACTCAACAAAAAGTTTTGCATAAGATGCTGACTCCACAGACAGAACAGGTTAGGTTTCTGACGCTTCAAAACACAGATCTGACGTGTAAAAAGTGGTTTATCAAATATGGCCGATTGCGAACTTCCGTCGTTTGAATTATTGCCCCCACCACCAATAGTTTACCTCCTTTAGATATTTGCTCGTTTCCAGGTGCTCTTCCGCGCTGATCACTTATCCACCACAGGATAGTCAAAAAGTTAATAAATCAAAATAATCAACGCGGACGATAAGCCAAAAACTATTCTACTGACTACAGGCATCCTGGGGGAAATTAAAAATTATTTCTGATTTGTTTTGGACTTAGATGGAGAGATAATTATCGAAGCCCCAGATGTGGTTCGGACTCCACAATAAACTGTTGGGCCTCATATCTCTTTACCTAATACAAAATCCTAAGATTTTCGAGAGTTACTTCGGTAACTTGAGACTGAGAGGCGGTTAAGAAAGCATAAGGAACATAAAACATTATAATCATCAACTTTTAAATAAAAAAAAAACAAAATTTCCTGGACTTGAATAATAAGTCAATTGTTTATTTTCTTCGATATTCTGAGCACTGCCGGTTTAAATACAAAGTTTATGTTTCGGTTTCTATTTTATTTTGATTGAACAAATAATTTATTGGTGTTTTTTAATTTTTCTTTTTTCCATATCATTGAAGTCAAAGCTGTAAATCAAAATTAAGACTGTGCATTATTGCTCAAAAAACACTAAATACGAATTTTCCTTGAAAATTTTAGTAAAAATCTTAAATCATCACACACACTTTTTGCTTATTTTTGAAACAATAACTTAAACCGCTTTGATTATCTTCTTCATTTTCATTTATATATTTTCGAAAATACCTGTATTGTCTGTACTGCGATTTCAAAAATCAATTTGATATTTACGTTGATATTTTTACTAAATTTTACTAAATATATTCTACTAAATTGGAGACTACTTAGTGCTTCTTAGCGGGTGAGTATGTAAACAGCGAGGTATAATTAAACCTTATCTATAAAATAAACAAATAAAAAGTGTAATTAAACGCTTGTGATGCACATATCTAAATATCATATAAATTCATATAAATAATTTTGATTGACATTTAAACCTATTTTATTTTAATATTTTTACATTGTCTGTGTAGAATACGGTTTCTGAATCCGCCACTGCTTCAGACATTTTTATATTTCAACCAACTGGAAAAAAATAGGTACCATTAGTTTTCTGGTATCAAGGCAAATCGCGAAGATTTTAAAGATCCATCAGTGATACGGTGATACCAGTAGTTTAACTCTTGTCCACCTTGTATTTTATTGAGCGTAGGACTGAGCCGTTGCCCCCTGTACTCCGACCTTGGGCCAATTCGCTTAAAACTACCCACTCTAAACGACCACGGATTTACTAAACGAAAGTGACTGAATACCGACATGGACATGCACGTTTGCATTTTATTTTTCGCATTTATCTATATCTAATATTTTAATAGTAGGTATTTTTTTTAATGCCTACGTTAACACATCCAAGAATTAACCTGATGTCTATTTTATTATTTAGTTATTTTTTAAAATAACAATAATGCCTTGAAATGTGCGTCCTTACAAATATTTTTGAAATGCGGACACAGCTTTATATGGAATAAAAACCAGGACCATTTTTTTTTTTTTTTTCGTCACCCTTAAACTATGGAAAACTTATTGAGTAGGTACTAATGCTTTAGATTAAAGAAAAAAATCCATATTTTTTTATGTGTTTTTTTGAAAAATGAGTTGTTAAGTTCTAAATATCCTTAATATTTCCATTTTAAATAATACAGTCTTGCAGGTAATGTTGTAAGAGTAAGTTGTCTTAAATACTAAAGTTTCTATGAACATAATACATCCTAAAACTTTTCAGTTTCCCCATAATTTCGAGACACCAGATATTAAAGAAATACTGTGCTCTAACAGCACCAAGTTACATCAAATTCTGCAACTTATTAACACCTCGATAAAACTATTTCTGTCTATTTTATTTCAGAAAATATAAATGTTTAGACTTTGGAAAGCGAATAAATCCTTATACAGTGTGTCTCACTTTTCACCACTAACACCCCAATATCTAGGCCATTTGTTGATCGATTTAGATCAAATTTGGTATAGTTGTTTTCTTTCAGATTGTGTTTAAAAAGTTATTAATAAAATATTTTTTCAAACGAAATTTGGTATACAGGCGTTTTAGGTCATACTGAACAAGAATCTGCAAAAACCCTGTCTCAATCGCTAATATAAATTCCTAATTTTTGCCAATTTCTTTTGATCATGGTAGGCGTATTTAAGTTTGAAAAATTTTTTTATTAATAACTTTTTAAACACAATCTGAAAGAAAAGAAGTATACCAAATTTGATCTAAATCGATCAACAAATGGCCTAGATATTGGGGTGTAGTGGTGAAAAGTGAGACACACTAAGGAAAAATCTGGTGTAAAAATTCCTTTGTTTTAATCATTAAAAAAACCAGCAAACCAAATAACTGTTTTGGATTATATATCGATATTTTTAGAATTAACAATTTACTTGCGCCTCCGCCACCAATATTTATTCACTATCATCGCTAAACTGCGAACTTGACAGATTTGACGCCCTTTGAATTTCATCAGAATATCGCAAAGCGTTGTCAAATTTACCGAGACAGACAATAAAAGTTGTTGGGCTCAATAAGTTTAAAAATTTCTGTTCAAATTTGATTTTAGATTTTGTTTTCATTCCAGTTGGATTGTTTTGTATGAACTTGAAATGGTTAATAATTATGCTTCTACCAAATTGCATCCGCATATCGAGTATACAGACAAACTGACAGACAATTTTAGTTAATTTAGCCAGGTCAAAAACATAATTTCACTAAAATCTAAGTCGCTGTTTCCTTATACAAGGTGACCCACTTATCATGCTCACCATGGGTATCTTAGAAACGGTAAGAAATAACACCAAATGAGAGCTTATCAAGCTTATATTATGTGCAAAAATATTTTAGTAAAATGAACTCGTTTTTGTTTCATAGGCAAAATACTGATTTTTGTTATTTTCATTTTTCCATTGTAACTTTTATTTATGAAAATATTTTAATGCGGTTTTTGTTGCAGATTTTCAAAAAATTATAATATTTTTGCTAACTCTTTTAGATTTTGAGATATTAACACCAACTTTAATTTTTCAAATACAAGCCATAGCTGCATAATATGGCTTTGTTAAAACCCAATTTTTATTCTCTTTAAAATGATATATCACAACAATACTATTTTTAGAAATAATGGAGTTTTCGCCATTATTTGATTTTATTATTTTCCTCACTAATTTTTACGAAATAAAACAAAAAACACTCATAACATATTTTGAGCTATCAATTAAAAACTTATTAGGAGCCTACGTATCATTCAAATAATATTAGGCTTCGAAAAACTATAAGAAATTAGGAATAGGAATTCTTTTAATTTTCAAGTGGGCCATGTAAAATAGATACCTACATCTACGGCACTGTAAGAAACATATGTTTACACAGCATCATGGCAAGCAAATTGTGTATCTAATCTAATTTATTTTTATTTGACTAACTGTCCACTTCTCATAATTATCGCTATTATTTACATATACAGGGCGTCTCAACACGAATATACCAAATGAAAGTCTCAACACGAATATACCAAATGAAAGTTAGTGTTAATTTTGATTTGCGTGCCAATCAAATAATTTGAAGCACATATTATCTCATTGGTAATTTTTCAATATGTTATAATATTAAACAATAAGAAGGCAAGACCTGATTTTTGCTCAATGAGCAGCATGCACAGTAACTCGTTTCACTTTGGTTACGATGGTTTCTATCAAGAACCCCTAATATTTATTTGAAATATTGAAAAGTAAATACTACTGATGCTCTAATTTCTTATAGATATCTGTTTTTTCTATAGACACTTGAGAAGTTTGGAAAATATTCTTATTCACTCTGACTTGCTTTAAGTAAGCAAGACAATAATATTAAAACAGTGAAATTTTGGGGGATTTAGTTAAAAAGTTAAAAAACCCCAAAGGAACAGAGTCGAAAATATTTTGCAACTGTGTTTTGGAAAGATTCAAGATTATTTGAACCCTATTCCATAATTTTTGTCAAATCAAGTTGATACTTCTGCATCTTGAGGTGCAAGATTCAGTCCATTATCTGATCTCTGAAGAGAAGAAGAGTACTGCCATCAGTGAAACTGTGCACAGAGTTAAACGTTGCAAAAGGCAAGTTATTAATATGGAGAAAAAAAAGTTGGTGACAAGATTGATCCTTGTAAATTGGTGCAGAATATTGATGATGAGCTTCGATCCGTTACAGAATAAAGTAAGTGGTTGGAGAAAAATGTTGGCACTACCTAGCTGGTAAGCCATAAGATGATGTTTATTTGATTGATTTATTGATTATTTGATACCAAATCTATTACATACTGTACAACAACTGAAACGAAGGGCATGCACGATCAAAGTATTTGCACAACACCCTCTGTTGAAACAGATGGCAGAGGGAACATACTACATTAATACCAGCAACTGACTGATAATCTCGCGGCCAGAATTGACCTCGCATTTTACCATTTGCATTGCGTATCTTCTTTATTCGTTAATCAATGACGTCAAGTTTAGCCCTAGCTATCAAGTAGATAACTTGCATTATTCTATTAAAGATCATATTATTAACAACGTTTCTTATAATCAATATGAATGAACAGCCAGAAGCTTAACACATGCAAGAATTTTAGGGCTATAAAATAACAGGAATTTGAGGTTTGAAAACTTGGGTGTCAAAAATTTTGTTGGATCGTCGTTCACTGGACGTGGACATATTGCAGTGAAATAAAAGACCACCCAACAAAACCCAGGGTATGTAGTTATCACTTGTGTATTTGTGTGAACATTTTTTGTTGTAATATTTTTTTAAAATAATGTCAAAGACTTTTATACTTAGTTTGTGATTTTCACCAGGGAATTGAATTTCAATTGATTTGTTTTTTTACTAAAAGATACACAAAACATATTTACAAATGTTTGGTTTTTACAAAGCAAAATGTCCTTTTTAAATCTAACAGTGTAACGATATATTTTTCTACCTACTTGTTGTTATATCAGGAGACTATACAACGCGATTGGCAGCCTATTTAACTAGTAATTATACTTTTTAATTAAATTATAGTCTAGATTAAATAATCAGTTGTGCCCATGGAGTTATGCAATCGCAAACAATTAAAATTGCAGATTGTAAAAACTTTGACCTCCATCAATAATATACAATGACTCTTAAGATTTCGTTATATTAATAGAGCATTAAGTATGGGCCAAACCAAACATTATTTGGGTTTCTGAATATATAAGTTTAAAGCCAAATGAGGCCAACCAATAAAATATGCCAATTTTTCCCGCGAATGTTTTAAATTCAAACGAACAGTTTTGCATTTTCCTTAGATTGATTTGCTGGTGTTGATCACATTTATATCTTCCTCTAGACTTAAAGATAACAAGGGACAATGATATATACAGTGTGGAACAGCCAAATTGAATAAATTCAGTATCTTCAAATTTTGGCACGTCAAGGAAATGCCGAAACACGTCAATTTTAGATTCTGCAACGTAAAAATTTCATCCTTAATTCAACCTTCCTTGAGTGACAGTTGCAACCCCCAAATTTTTAAATGGGAAGTAGGGGTTTGTGATACCTCATTTAAAAGGTATTTTTATTCTCTATCTAGCTTATTTCGAAAATTCAAAGAATGTCTTACGCTTTTTTTCGATTGGATTGGGTAAGGATTTGACTATAAATCCAAAAAAAAAAATTGAAAACATATCTACAGGGTGAATTAGTTTATACGAGTATAAACTTATACCCGAAAATGTTGTTCCAGAGATGCAGTTTATTGTTTGTAGCATAATTAGAGTATTGTTGATCTCCATTGGCGCCGAAATGGGGTTCAGTACACTTATATTTACCGTTACCTATTTGACGTCACTGAACAAGTGATAGAAATCCTTAAATATTTTATATTCCATATGAGAAAAATTTATTCTTCCACGAAGTTTGTGGAATTAGTAATTTTAAAGTTATTTTAAACGTCAGAAGAAGAATTATTTTATCTCGTTTATTTGACAGGTTTGCAAAACATTTTAAGGTATAAGGTTATATAAACTTTTCTTAGTTTTAAAGCCTGAATCCATCATATCCGTTTGGAGACTAAAAGTCAATTCACCCTGTATGTGTATAAAAGAAAATGCAAATACTGCCTTATGACTATGAATATCCTATTGGACATTTTCTGCAAAGTGTCCAAAAGTATTTACCCACTAAATGTCACCTGCAAACTGGCAGATGGTATAAATACATACATTTAAAAATGATAAACTTTGGAAAGAACTCACCTGCACAAACCGGCAAAATCACCAACTGTTACCGTTCCAAAAAAAATTATTACGGATTCGCAGCGTGCACTTTTCAATTAAACTTAATATCGCATATTATTTAATTATTATTATTATAGTCATGTTTACCATTTGCACCTAAATAATTGTTTGTTTTGGAGTAACTGTAATTTATAAGAGGCGATCGTCGCTACATAATCATTAGAAAAATGGAAAATATGATCGAAATTATTGCAGATGCTACTCGCTGACAGAAGCACGGATTGAACTTTCGCAAAGCGGTCTAAAACTAAGAACTAAGCTGTATAACAGAAACCTGCACCGTGAAAGCCTGGCATAGGCGCAGAAAACACGTTTAAGGGGTCGGTTTGATAATTATACGTCGTATATCTTATAGGGTGTTCATAAAAACTAACATTAAGGGGCCTTAATTTTAAGAAACAAATGTGTCCATAATTACCTCGAAAATCGCTCTGAAGACTTCATAATGAAACTAAAGTAATTAAATAATTTAAACACTTCAATAATTCAGAGTTGCTGCTGCCCCTATAGTTTTTTGAAAATTGAGAACAAAAACTTTTCTCAGCTATACCGATATGTCTATATTTTCTTGATCTATGAATTTTTACAATGAAGATAACCAAAGGCAAGCATTTTTTATTTATTGAATATCTGTGCTCTAAATTAAATAAAATAAACAGTACCTACTTTATTTATAATTTTTGGACTTTTATTTATAATTTTAGACTTGAACGCATTTTGATAGTTTTTGTCTTTTTGTTACCTCAGTACTCACTATCATTTTCTAATAATAAAATATATATTAATGTAATTCTCCAAGGATTAAGTAGGCATCAGTATCAGTACCAAGTACAATCTGGTTAATTTGCGTCTGTTTCGTAACAAAGGCCCTGCGCTCCATTTTCTTCTACGCCAGTGAAAGTCACTCACCTAACCCGAGACAAAAACTAGTTGTGGTCTGCTGTCTTAAAATATAAATATACATGACTTACATGCTGTGCAATCACACGGCACTATGGTTAATTCATGGGTTTTGTACTTTTAATTTTATCTGAAAAAAATAATCAATATGAAGTTTACGGCATTAACCATCAAAGAGGTACAGGGTGTTACATTTAGTTATTTTCACCTATAATCTTTTAGTATAATAAATATCCTTTTCCTGCAGCGAATAATCCGGCCCCACGTGACTTGGCCCAAAACTCGTTAAGCTTTACTTTACTTTAAATCTACACAGGAAATTTTTTATTAATCTGCAAAAACCCACTTACAGTCCGCTAATCGCATGACATCACGGACGATTTTACACAATTAAATTACGTAGAAAATATTAATGTGAGGCTTATTAATCTGATTTCTGCAAAAATGAATTGCAAAATCAGACTGGGAAGTGGGAAGCTATAGACGAAGATGATGTAGTATTTAAAGATGCATCTTATTTTAAAACAAAAAAATTAAACACAAACAGTAAATTGCCACCATATTAAACTTTTGAGAAGCCAGTTTTGACCATCTCTATCAGAGTCTACTAGAGGTTAACTGGAATATTTCTTAGTATATTTAAATGTTTGAGCAATGTTCTAATCCAGGTCTGACATGGTGACATCATTATTTGTTAAAAATTTTAGAAAACATACTGGACTGCGTTTGCAAAGTACTAATTATTTGAAGTCCGCACCGAATTTTAGTCAAATCAGAATTAACCAAGTTGGTTTGTCTGCATCTTAAGATGTAGGATTCGGCTGTACTCTACTCTCTAATTTCTGGAAGGAGAACTTCCGTGAAGAGTACATTGGCAAAATTGTGGACAGGATTAGACGCTGCAGAAAGTAAGCCATTAAAGTGAAGGAGGAACGAATTTGGTGACAAAACAGATTCTTGTGGAACAGCCAAGTTGGTACAAAAAGTTTCTGATGAGATTCCATCACTTACAAACATAAAGTGACAGGTTAAAGAAGTTATAGATTCGATTTGAAATAATGGGTGTCGATGTGTCAATTAAGACAAATCGTTACCAATTGCGAAAACTTCGGCATCTCCACCTGTATAGTCAGTTTGTAACGAAGCGATTTTTCCAATCAAGGAATGTACATTTTTGCTTTAAATATTTCCGTCACTTGGGTACACCCTGCCGCTGTTTTTAGTAAGTAAGTCCTGTTCTAGTTAAGTTATTAATGAGTTGTTAAAAAAGTCCGCTGGTAAACAAGCAGTCAAGTAATTAATTGATTAATTTTCGACAATCCCTCGTATAAGTAAAATCCGAGAAATATTATAAATAATGGCCGAGTCGGAAATAAAAATCATTCGTTACTAAAAATGTTAATCCGTATCCGTTTCTTTTCGCAACATAGTGTAGAAATTACAAGTAACTCATTCCCGGTTATATACGTTCTGAATTGAAGCGCCTAATTGCATAATCCGCTGGACCTCTGCAAGTTACGCCGGGTTGTGCATCCGAGTCCGTCGTTTCAAGTCGGTGACCGCCCCTCTTTTAACACGACATATAGATACGTCAGAAAGGTGATAAAATGCCAAATAGCACTCCAGACTCCAGTCCGCATCATATCCGATCTACCGCCAGCAGTTGAAGATCAATCCGAAGCCGTCAACATTTCTGTACCGCCGCTCCGAGTTTTAATAGTAAATTTCTTTGAATATAATATTGATAAGAATTCACCGTGACCTGCTACATTCTGTAGGTACTGCCTTCAGTTAAGGGGATAATAGCACCCAATATATTTTTGAAAATTCATATTTTCGTTACTATTCATGGGAATCGTTTCAAATTTTTATGAATGATATAGAATTATGTAATTTAGGGCTGTGTGCACGCATATTTGAATCGGCCGAAAAAAATTTAAAAAAAATCGAAAAAATGTGAAATTTTCCAAACCCATGCACATGCATCTAGAAAATGTAATTCTAAATACGGTGCTAAAATTCAAATCATTTACCTGCTGTCGTTTGCGTATAATAAATTTTCAAATTTCATGGCATTTTGTGTTCCAGGTGCAAAATACCATGAGTTTTGAAAATTTATTATACGCAAACGACAGCAGGTAAATAATTTGAATTTTAGCACCGTATTTAGAATTACGTGTTCTAGATGCATGTGCATGGGTTTGGAAAATTTCACATTTTTTCGATTTTTTTTTTAATTTTTTTCGGCCGAATCAAATATGCATGCACACAGCCCTAGATTACATAATTCTATATCATTCATAAAAATTTGAAACGATTCCGATGAATAGCAACGAAAATATGAATTTTCAAAAATATGTTGGGTGCTATTATTTCCTTAAGTTGTAGATATTGAGAGATCTTATTTTCCGTGAGTATCGTCGTATTTTGCTACCAAAGCAAACTAGAGCTAATTAATAATACCTCCGTTGGTTTAGTCCTTTTATTATTGCATAAATTGTACATTAACTGGTCAGATTTTTCTCGTTCGGGTGATCTGCGACGTTCCAATGTACAAGGGTTACCGGAAAACTCGCTGTTATCAAAATAGTCATTCCTAAATGTGCATCAGCTGATCAGATTTTTCTCGTTCGGGTGATCTGTGATGTTTCAATGTACCAGGGTGACCAGAAAACCTGCTGTAAATAAAATAGCCATTCAAAAATAGCTCTACGTTTGTGGCAGTAGTTCGCCGTATTTTCAAATATCAGTAAAAGACGTAAATATCTATAGCTAACTGATTGCCCGCCGTTTATAATACATCCTAGTGGAAAGGTCCGTTTGCTTGTCGTACACAGTAATTTATTAATCCAACGTATCCGGAAATTCCGCCGTAAAATCGCGTAAAGACTCTTGATTGCCAGCTTGACTTGTTTTTAATCGTTCTAAACAGTTTTATACACACTCGACTGTACAGTCGTGGAGGTTTTAGAGTAAATTAATCTGTTTCCAAATATTGCTGAATAAATACGTTATTTTAAAGAGGTAAAATTCACGAGTTATTATTTCTGTCATTTATTTCTGATTAACCCGTTTGAGCATATGGTCGAAGTCCATTAGATAGACCTCCAGCTCCGACCTCTGGCTATTCCGTATCTCAGCTGTTTCGCTATTCAGGGTTGTTCTCCCAATAGGAGAGCCAAAAGGTGTAGTTCTTTGCACTTAAAAATTAAAGGACTGGCGCCCGAGATTTCCATATAAAAAGATTACGCAAGTATATTGACAAAAAGCCCCGTAATAAATAGGCACCATTACAAGTTTTATTGAAACGTATCAACTAGTAGTACCAATTGATGCAATTTAAGCCACAGAAGATCATATTCTCGTTTCTAAGCTAATCTCTTGGTAAAAAGAGAGGTCATTGCAGTCATGCACACACTCACCACTCTCATACCGAAGGCGAAGACAATATTTGAAATATTAAAGCATAACAATGCGATAAAATTATAAGCAATTGCCTAATTCAATACATTTTCTTTTCGTAAATTAAATTTGAATTGCCATTTACAAAATTCCGTCACAATATTTTATTAGTACCTATTATTATAAATAAATGATAATATTAAATCGAAGCAGCCCTTTGAAATACAGAAAAAATGTAATGAGTGAGACTCGAACTTACTTCGCTTGGTATGCCCAGTCAGTCACAAGCTACTGTCCCTGGATTTGCTTTAATTTAAATGTCGCTTAAGGCTTAAGTTAACAGCGGACATGTTTTATTATCATTCTACTAATCAAAATATAAGCCTTGTTCAGCGTCTTATTGCACAATAAATTGCTGCAGAATATTATCTTGGTAAATATTAGGAAATATGAAGATTACGTTATTATTGTGCTGTGTGCCCTTTATTTTGCTAATTGACTTTGTACACGTTGAATGTAAAAGGGGGAGTAATTGCCCTAGAGGACGCAACAAACCATCTTCCTCTGGTGAGTAAATTGACACTATTAATTTTTTGTTGCCTCTTACTTCAGTTTGTATTAAAAATATTACGTAATTTTGTAACTAATTACGTTAACTGGAACTGGAAATATGTACTTTAAACACATTTTTTTTTGTATAAACACGTTTTATGTGTGCTTCATCAGTTTTTATAATAATTATATACCGTAATATTTCATTGGGTTAGCATATAGGAATACTTTATTACGAATAGCCTATTACGATCTTCTTTATTTTAATCGACAGTCATTCTATTCTATTATACAAAATGTCTAGTCGAGTGAAAGAGTCTTTCACTCAACGGTCTAGTAAAATGTAACAAAATTGTTAATAACCCCACGAAAAAATAAAAGATTTTCGAAATTTGTTCATATGTATATACAAGGGGTGATTTATTTTTTATTGGAACACATTCTGAAAAAACGATTTCTGAAGTGTTTAAGATTATATAACACAAAGTCATATGACATAATATCATAATTATATTTTTTGATTAATTATTAAAGCAAAACAAAACATTTTTTGGTGGTCACGGCCGCGCCGCCTATACAGGGTGTTTCAGTTTTTTCGTTCATAACTTCTGTAAACGAAAGAACATATCAAAATAATAGGAATCTTTCCTATAACATTTTTCCCTAAAACGTTTCGTTTTCAAGATACAGGGCGTTAAACTTTTAAAAAATTATTACTCTTTATTCATTATCTCCTAAACAAATAAAGATTTTTTATTCAAACTTTGTACACTTTAGACATAAAAAAAGACCAATTTTTTGACTTGCAAAAAGTTTTTCAGAGAAAAGCAGTAGCGCAGTTATGGGGTTCAGTCCGTATTTGAACCCCCTAAACTTCTAGGCCAATGATCAGAAATTATATTTTTATACAAATTTTAAAACTTTGATGTATTTCCTATAAAAAAAGTACTCCTGGTGAAATTCATTGGGAGGCTTTCTATTCAAGATATTTAGATTCTTTCTAATCAGGGGTATCCTATGCACTTTTTATTGACAGGCTATTTGCTAAACAAATTAAAGAATTATTTTAATACATATTTATTTAAAATGATAAATAATTAATAATCTACAATAAATGTTCGAAATGATATCCATTTTTTTAATGTTTATGTTGTGAATAACTGTCAATGATTTAATACCTACTTAATCCTGTCATTTTCAACCAAGATGTAATTCCTTAATATACCCCTGATTAGTAAGAATTTAAACATCTCGAACAGAAAGCCTCCTAGCGACTTTTATCAGGAGTACTTTTTTATGGGAAGTACATCAAAGTTTTACAATTTGTATAAAAATATAATTTCTGATCATTGACTTAGAAGTTCAGGGGGTTACGGACAGAACCCCATAACTACGCCACTGCTTTTGTAAGAAAAACTTTTGGAACGTCAAACAATTGGTCTTTTATTATGACTGAAGTGTACAAAATTTGAATAAAAAATCTTTATTTGTTTAGGAGATAATGAATAAGTGGTAATAATTTTTTAAAAGTTTAACGCCCTGTATCTTGAAAACGAAACGTTTTAGAGAAAAATATTATAGGAAAGACTCCTATTATTTTGATATGTTCTATCGTTTACAGAAGTTATGAACGAAAAAACTGAAGAACCCTGTATAGATGAAAAATTAAATTTGTTCATAAATATGTCAGTCATTAATATTTTTATCTCAATATGCCTATATAAACGGACATAGTGAAATGGGAGATAGAGCACACTTTGCTGAGTTCAAAACACCTCTACACTTACCGTTGAAAGTGAATGGTTTTTGAGATACGGGGTGTTTTATGGTTCTTGGCCAATGATTCATACCGCCATATTTTCGGAACTGCCGCACATATTGGGATACAATTTGGTATAAATATTACACTCTTTTAGTTCAATTAAAAGCATAATTTATTTTTGAAAAATTCCAGGACCGGACTCGTTTTTTTTTTAATGTTGCTATCAGTGCTTCGAACAACACCCTGTATATCATTTATTGGAAAATGTTAGTAAACATTGAAAAGACAATGGATCGGTGTGTAAAATAGTGTCATAATATTTGATGGCACACTTACTGTTATGTTTTAATAAATTTTTGAAATTCTCATTGACAAAATTTTAAATTCTACAAATAAAGTAGTCAGCAAACTATAGTCATTATATTGCTAATTTCACTGAAATAGCCTACAATAGACCTTATTATTTGTTTTTCTGTACATGAACCGTATTTAAGCTTTTTTGAGCTTAAATTTCCATGTTTTACACCCAAACCCAGCACCAATTTTTTTAACAAGGCAAATTTGTGTCAAAAATAAAATGGAAAACAACTGATACGATAGACTAGAAATCAATACCAACTGACGAGTTACGTAAAAGTCTTGCTAAATGGTTTTGCGATATGCTATTGTCTTCCATATCGGTAACTGCAACTTGTGTCCCTTGTCAGAACAATTTAAAATATGTTGTATAAATTATCCTTATGAAATTGAAAAATTATTTATTGTTTGATGCATCATCTTTTACTTATTTGCACATTTCATTTAAAAATTTAGATTCTGAGGCTTTTGCGGAACTGATAAATCATTTAAGGCATCTTTCAAGAATTCAAAATAATCAACCTGGAAAAATTCCGAAACCCCTTCTTCAAATTTATTATGAAAAGAAGTGCAACAACATTGGCTTTTATTGTCTCATTTATTTCAATAAAAATATTAGGAAAGTGTAATTTAAAAAATTGATGAACTTACTGTGAAGCATCAGGATACTATTTTAGAAAAAGAAAGTCAATTGCATTTTATTCTGAATAAATTTTCATATTAAAAAATGTTGATAACTTTTGAAATTAAGTTTACTCGTAACAATTTTTTGAAATTAGCTTCTAAAGAACCAAAAAACCTTGTATAAAGCTAATTTTACTAATTTTCAGTACATTTTAGTTTTAAATCAAGTAGGAATTAATTTCAAGAAAATTAATACAAAACAAAACATTTTTGGTGATTCACAGTAACTCATACATCCTTCCGAAGGCACGCCCATAAAAAGTACTTAGAAAAGTAATAATTACAGAATGAAAAAGAGATAACACCGTTTTCCTAACAAATGGTTTTCATAAAAGTTAAAATGCGAAACAATCAAGTTTCGAATGTAATTCTATTTATTTTTTGAAAGGTGGATCCCATTGGTGGAATAGAAAAGCGAAACCAGCTCAACCGTACCCGAAACAATCTGCCCCAGCACCCAAACCATCTGCGCCTAATCCAAAACCGACCATAAAGAAGGAAACAACTCATTTGCAACATACCAGTAACTCCAAACCGCCTATAGGTTGGAATATTGATGGAAAAAATCCCAGCAGCAATTTTAAACCAGGATATCAAGCCTCAGGTTTGTATTCCAAACATCATGGTGAAAAACAAATATTTACTGTACTTATAAACATTGAAAACTATACTATATACACCCTTAAATGATTTAATGTTTTTGAAAGTATCGTTATAAAACTTCCAGATTCTGGAAATATTTTTGGAAACTTTGCCACAAAGTTTATATTTTACTTTCTTCCAGGTTCTTAAAATTGCTGTCTATCCATAGTTAAGCATTCGATAACAATATGCATTAATAACAGAAATAAAATAATAATATTGATAATATAAATCCAGGCAAATAGCAGCCACGATGCATATTCGAGATTTAATGATTCACTAGAAGTAATAGAAGTTTATAAGAGGAATTTTCGTTACCAAGTTAATTAACTAAAGTTTTATAGTATATGCATTAAAACTCGTAAATTTTATAAAATTATTGATATTTTTTTTATATAATCTGAGAAATATTAGTTTCATAATGAGGTAACGGTATGCCTTATATAAATTTGCTACTACGCTACGTTATTATTAGTTATCTATCTAGGAATGTTTATTGGATATGAATATGAATTCAGTTTTACTGTGGGTTCCAATTAGGTATTTATTGAAAGCTCAACTTTGTACATTTCATTTAAAGGACAAGAACAGTTTTTAGGGGCAAAATCGAATATGAAATGAAAGTAAATACAAATTCTTCGTTTTCGAAAGATAATTAATTTTTCCAAAGGTGGATCCAGTGCGTGGAGCAATAAGAAAACAAAATCCGATGAACCATACCCAAAACAACCTGTTCAAGTATTTAAGCCATCTGCGTCACATCCAGAACCGACTATAAAGAAAGAAACAACTAATTTCCAACAGTCCAGCAACGCCAAACCGCCTGTAGGTTGGAATGTCGGTGGAACAAATCAGAATGGTGGCTGGAAATCAGGATATCAGTCTCCAGGTTTGTATTTAATTTTTCAGGTATTCTGTTAAACAAATTGTATTGCGTTTGAAATGTTTGAATTAAAAACTTCCGATAGTAAAGTTGCTTGTCAATGTGATTCTAATACTACCAATAATAAAAATTAAAGTAATAATAGTAATAGTAATAATTGGCCTGTTAGTCCAACTTGCTGAGACATTTGTTGAGAAACAACCACTGATGATTATTTTATACATTTGTTTTGTATTATTGTAAAAATTATCTAAAAAAACAATATTTTAATTATTCTAAAACACCATCATGTGCAATTCCCTTATTTAATGCGTTTCTTGCAAATTAAATTTACGTGCATTCTGCGTGGAATGTTCTAGTTCTAAAGGTTATTGTTGTTATTCAATGACTAATTTCTTTAGTGTCTAAATTGAAAAATTGCTATTTACGAGAACTATGGGAACAATAGTCACAATATTTGCTTTAATTTAAATGCCGCTAACGTTGAAGTACAAACTAACACGAGGAAGATCAGTGTGATCAGCGGAAATGTTTTATTATCATTCTACATATCAAAATATAAGTTTGGATTAAGTTCTTACCCAGCGTCTTGGTTTGTATAATACATTACTCAAGAATATCTTAGTGAGTATCCCGAAATATGAAGATTACATTGTTGTTGTGTTTTGTGCTCATTATTTTTGTTACTGATTTAATTAACGTCGAGTGTAAAAGGGGTAGTGGCTCTAGAGGTCGCAGCAAATCTTCCTCAGGTGAGTAAACTGAAACTGTCGTATAACTATTTATATTTTTTTTACTACTTCTTATCTCAAGTTATGTTAAATATCAGCTAATGTAGTTCTATCCTAGTAAAAAATGGTACAGACATAAGTTGCAGGAAATTTTCCTATCATCTCAATGCCACCTATCGCAGAAACAAGTGAAAATCGTATTTAGGAGATGCAGACCAAAATTATGATTTTTTATATGGAACACCTTGTATATTTTTAGATTTTTGAAATCAACGTTTCGTCCTGATTACAAAGATGTATACCGGGTGTAAACGAATAGTGGGCCACCCCTGTAACTACCACGTTTTTAAAGATATCGGGATAGAATTTTGTATGGTGAAATTAAGTAAGATTTCCAACTTTTTGTCACTTCCGGTTTCACCGGAAATGACCCAATAATCTTTTCTAAATGGACCACCCTGTATGTTTTTACATTTTTGAGATAAAGATCACATTTTGGATACATTTATACAGGGTTGCAAGAATAATAATTCGAATTTTAGTTGTCAATCTAGATGGCTGTGAATATGTTAAAATTATTTTTGTTCAATTCATATAAAAAATACGAAAACGTCAATATGTCCAATAATACATTATACAGGGTGCTCTAAACTCATTAATAGCACATTTTTCAAAATAACTTTAAAACATTATGATATGGGCCATCCGGATATTCAGAAAGCTCTATTTAGTAGGGGTTAAACGGTACCAAAAGTTCCGTAATGTGTAATCGTTACCGCAGGAATGACAATTTTTTTTAAGAAATTTATGATTTATATCTAACTACAATTAAATTTTTATCAACCCTGTATATTTGTGTTAATATTTTATGATATGCAACTAGAATGAGTCAGAGGCCCATTCTGATTAACACAAATATACAGGGTTGATAAAAATTTAATTGAACTTCGTTATAAATCATAAATTTATTAAGAAAAATTGTCATTCCTGCCGGTAACGATTACACATTACGGAACTTTTGGTACCGTTTAACCCCTACTAAATAGAGCTTTCTGAATATCCGTGTGGCCCATATCATAATATTTTTAAAAAAAGAGTTATTTTGAAAAATGTGATATTAATGAGTTTAGAGCACTCTGTATAATGTATTATTGGACATATTGACATTTTCGTATTTTTTATATGAATTACATATTGGAACAAAAATAATTTTAACATATTCGCAGCCATCTAGATTGACAACTAAAATTCGAATTATTTTTCGTGCAACCCTGTATAAATTGTTCAAAATAGTATAAATGTATCCAAAATGTGATCTGTATTTCAAAAATGTGATAACATACAGGGTGGTCCATTTAGAAAAGACTATTGGGGCCATTTCCGGTGAAACCGGAAGTGACAAATATGGCGGATAGGTCTCAAAAAGTTGGAAATCTTACCTAATTTCACCATAAAATTTTTTATCCTGATATCTTTAAAAACGAGGAAGTTACAGGGGTGGCCCACTATTCGTTTACACCCGGTATATGTTATATATTTGCTCCAGCCGTTCGCGCAATTTGCCTGCCTAATTCAATTAAATGTTTCTAATTTTGCACAAAATCAGTATTGCCATGGAAAATGTTTTGTTACTCTGCAGCATCATATTGACAATTTGACATTTATTAAATAATCTGTCGCAGAAAAAAAAAACAGAATCGCATTTCGGAGATACAGACCAAACTTACTTGATCTGCTTGCTATTATTTATACTAAAATACAATCGATTTGGAAAATATAAGTTTATTATTAACAAAAAAATTTTAAAGAAGGTGTTCTATATTCTCTACAATATCATTTTTTTCACTAAAAATAAGGGATTTTAACTTAAGCACAAACAGTAAATACGTTACTTAATAAATGTCAAATTGTCAATTTGTTGCTGCAGAATAACAAAACATTTTTCATGGCAATACTGATTTTGTGCAAAATTCGAAACAGAGTTATTTAATTGAATAAGACATATTGCGCAAACGGCTGCAGCAAATATATAACATATATACATCTTTGTAATCAGGACGAAACGTTGATTTCAAAAATCTAAAAATATACAAGGTATTCCATATAAAAAATCATAATGGTCTGCATCTCCGAAATACGATTTTCATTTGTTTCTGCGATAGGTGCATTGAGATGATAGGAAAATTTCCTGCAACTTATGTCTGTACCATTTTTTACTAGGATAAAAAATAAGAAAGTTAAGGGGGGTAAAATCTCTCCTGAATACCGGCCTGTACGTTGTTTAAACCAAAAATTGCTAATAATCATCAAAGACAAGTAAACTAGTCCACTCATCATACTTAATTGAAATAATAGGTGGACCAGGATAAATTACTGCAGATTCGTCCACAGGCTCTTACACGCCCTCAGCTTAATTTTGTAAAAAAATAAGGAAATGTATGACGAATAATATGTATTTCAAAACTGCAAAACATCATTATGTTTTCTTTGAAGAATAGTTTTTCAAGCAACTTTTCATATGAAGGTGAAATTTAAGTTTTTTATGTCGAACATAATTTATTTTTCCAAAGGTGGATCCAGTTGGTGGAGTAGTAAGAAAACAAAGGCCGACGAACCATATCCAAAACAACCTGCTCCAGTACCCAAACCATCTGCACCACATCCAGAACCAACTATAAAGAAAGAAACAACTAATTTGCAACAGTCCAGCAACGGTAAACCTCCTATAGGTTGGAATGTCGATGGAACAAATCAGAATAGTGGCTGGAAATCGGGATATCAAGCACCAGGTTTGCATTTAATTTGTCAGGTTTTCTATTTTTAAAATTAACAAAAATCTTCACAAAATAAAATATGACGCTCTATCGGAGATATTTCAAATATTCTCTTGTTGCAGGAAATCTGTCCCTACAGGGTAGACTGTCAATAATAAAAATAATATTAATAGCACGGAGTCAATTATCAAATCACAAACGACATGTACTAAAAGAAGTTTCTTTGATATAAACAAAAGGAAGAGAAAAATTATTATAAAAGATTTTTTATGTAACTTTCACCTATAAATTTTATTTGATTTCAAATTTCTTAGTTCTCGAAGAGATAAGTACAATATGGATGTTGATTTATCAAATTTATCAGATTTTGAATGGACTCCGTCGAATTGGCTATAGTCCACGAAAAGCCATATTAATGACTACCTACAGTACCTACGGGTTAAGTTTTGCTTAAGGTACTATTGTTACAAACATATATATCATATATTATATATAATTAATCAGGTAATTTTTGTTACTACAATAAATTTTGTTAAGTATCTACCTACAGAAGTGTTAATTTTTTCTCATATAACAAGTATGTTTAAGCAGAATTCAGCATTAATCAACAACTACCTTTACGCACTAGTGCAAAAATGAAATACTTTACGCACTAGTGCGTAAAGTAAATTGTACTTTATTCATATTTCTTAGTAACCATTTTGATAGTAGAAAAAATATTGTATGCAATGCGTGCGTAAAGTGTGCTTTTTTCACCCACAAAATTCCCATTCGTGAAAAATCTCACCTTACGCGCTTGTTGCATAAATAACTATTTCCAAAATAAATTTTCAAAATAACTTTTTCAAAGCTTGTATGATGTCTATACTTTTATCATTTAATATGAAGTCATAAAATAAACTAGTAATTCAAAAAAAATTGTTGTTCTAATCTTGATTCATTCTAAAACAATATTATAATTTTTCGACCCCTTATTTGTCAGCATGCTCAGATTCGACCAATACATACATGAAGTTATTTTCTGATATCATGTTAAATGTTAAATATTAAAAAAACGAAAGGCAAAGTGTAATTAGCTAACAAAGCAAAAATACCCCATCATATATTTTCCGTCCATAAAACTGGATTTTCATCATTGTATATTTCTTGTATCCTATAAAAAAATGTGTTTTAACTAACCAGACGTACTTTCTTAGTAGGCTCAAATCAACAAAGTTACCAACACTCGCCAGGACATCAACCACAAGGAGCATGGCCCACATCTGGAAATGGTTATAACGGCCAACATCAACCTCATGGAATGCCTAGCTATCCACAACAACACGGATATTCTGGATATCCTCAGCAAGGCTACAATTCTCAGCCATCTTACCACGGTCAGAGTCAGTATCCTGGCGGAATAAATAACGGTTATGGAGGAATGGGCGGGCATGGTGGATACAACGGCATGGGTGGACATCCTGGCATGGGTGGATATAGCGGAATGGGTAATCAAGGTGGCATGGGAGGGTATGGTGGTATGGGAGGATATGGTGGAATGGGAGGATACGGTGGAATGGGAGGAAACAGAGGCATGGGAGGATATGGAGGCATGGGCGGTGGATTCGGTGGTATGGGAGGATATGGCGGTGGTATGTTTTTGTAGAGTAACCATATTTACAGTATTTTTATAAAGTATATTAACGTTTCCAGAGATTTCGATCTAAATCGAACAAACAGAGATATTTAATTTTTAATTTTAAATGTTCACAAATGCGAACCTTGTATCTACTAACATCAAAATATTTTGTTTTTTAGACATGTATAAGAAAAAGAGTTTCTTTAGTGGAAGAACCATAGGAAACGTTATGGCGGGCATGTTTCTCTACCACATGACATCGAAACTAGTGGGAGGATTATTTGGAGGATCGTCTACTAGCAGGCCTCACAACGTTTATAACTATTATAATCAACCAGAAGTTAAGGAAGAAATAAAACTGCCATCTAATATCTTAACACTGTGCGAGGGAAATGCTACTTCTTTATGTACACAAGGTAAGGCTAAGATGGTAAAAGGCTGTTTGGATACCAATCTCAAGACAAATGCACAAACCTACCTTAATTACGACTCTGATTCAAATTGCAGTTATAAATAATTAAACTAATGTGTATTATTATTCTACAGGTACTACAGCTATATGCACCACCAACAGCACCGTATTATGTGTGACGACTATGTCTCAGGCAACCCCATGCGCGGAAGAAAAAACTCTTTGCGTCAACACTACAATACCTTGCCTGGATGCAGATAATCCCCTTTGTCAAAATATTACTAATGAACGGAAGGAAGCTACGGTAAACGTACCTTGTTTCACGAATCTCACAGTAGATATAAATTTACTGAACGAGACTGGAAATACGCAGAATAAGGATTTCAAATATTGTGTGACTACCATGGCAGTGGCAGGTCCAGAGTATAAAATTTGTAATGATTCAGATAAGGACAAGGCTAATGACTTTAGAAGTGTCTTGGAAGGTAAACCAAAACCAATTTATATTTGCGTATTTTTCATCATCAAAAAATATTTAATGTAGGGCAAACTATGAACAAAGTGTTTCTAAATTACTTGTCGGTCTTTAAACCTCATACTTATTCCTTCGTTCAAAATGAGAAAAAAGTTGATTCTCATTTCCAAAGCGAGTTGGAAATCTTTAAAGGTTACCACAAATGAAAATTTTTATTTTATGAGGACACCTAAAAAGTAGTTTTTATCAACTATTTCAACTTTTGTTTCAATTGGATATTTAAAATTGAAAAATTTAACTGTCTTGTACATACGCACTCTCCTGATTTTGAAAAGTGGGTTTGCAAATATTCTCAATAATAACTTTTTGCAATTTATTTTCCACAAAGTATATCTTAAATTATGGTAGTAGCTAAGTTGGCTTGCAATTTTCAGATAACTATGTATGGAATTTAACAGTGCAAACATTACGAAGACCTTATATCATCTACAACTTTAAACATCCGACAGAAACAGCTTCTGGAGAAATTGTGATGCCTATGGACGTCCTTATTCCTTGTATTGAAAACGCAACTAAACTCTGTATTCCTGGAGTCACACCTATCTGTACTACATTCAATGAAATCATGTGCCTAGAAGCCGTCGCAGCTACATCTTTTTGTGAACCATATAACACGACTTGCGTCAAACACAAGATTCCTTGTCTTGATAACGATCCACTGTGTCAAAATAAGACCGAGGAGGAATTAACAGTTGAAAATGACAAAACTTTTACGTCCATTGAATTACCTTGTTTTGCAAATATAACTGTAAATTCAAACCTACCTAATTTTGACATTTATTCATTTAACGGAACATTCCCTGTTGGTGCTAACACTAGCTACACTTTTCATTATCACTACTGTGTTACAACATTGGGTATACCCGGTATGGAAAGTGATGTGTGTCTCACCTCTCCACCAAGTACCTAATAATAAATAGTTGTTAATAATTTTTACTTTCAAGTTTTAAAAAGTTTGTAGTTTGTGTATTATCAATTCATTTGTTTTTTCTAAGAATTAATCTAAATAAATATAATATTTTAAAATAATATTCCGTTTTATTGTTAATATTACAATTCGTAGGTATGTTAGATCTGAAAGAGCTTGTACATACATATTCAACTGTGCGGTAATTTGCCATTTTTTTAAAACAAATCGAGAAACAAATACTAATTAGCAGTGGCGGCTCCTCAGGGGAGGCAAGGAAGGCAGTGCCTTCCCTGAAAATTACAAAAAAGATTATAAATAGAATGTTTTATTACAAAAATTAATCTAACAAATTTGTCTGCGTCCCCTAAATAAAGGCATGAGCCGCCACTGCTAATTAGGTATAGAGACTGGATCAGTTGACTGACAAATAGCAAAATTGATTTTGCTTTTTGTTAATCAACTAACCGTTTCATTTTTAAATTTGGTCTCTTTTATTGATACATTATTAAAATTTACTTTACAGAATTTACTTTATATTGTATCTTTCAAAACTATTCTCCACTGCAAAATATGTAAACAACTTCACCTTCTCTTAATTATGCAGATAGGGTGCCCGGAAAACCATGGGAAAATTTTTAATAGTGAATTCCTCACTTAAAAATAAGTTAATGATAGTGACCACCTATATTCTAATAAATTTCTTTTCAACAGCTTCATAGTTTTTATTTTTAAAATGGTTTTTATTTAAATATAAACTTACCTAGATTTTTAACATTTAGCTTTCTTACATTTGATTGAGCATAAGATAATTTAAATTTAATTTAGAAAAGTAAAAATCATCTCCTAGAGCGCCACGTCATATCTTGTCCGTCTTACTCCCACCCCACGCCTAGACTTTCTTATTTATCTATCATCTCACCCACGCGCTCCCTTTAGACATCTGCTGAATTTTCTGTAAAATTTTTCGTATGTCGTGGCATTTATTATAGTTTAAGCCGGCGCCACACATGCGGCATTCGGCGAAAGGCGAATTTTGGCTTTCGTCGAATGGCGTTTGGCGAAAGGCGAAAGCTTTGATAGGCGAGCGTCGTTTAACCACTCCATTTTATTAAACAACTATCGAAAACCAACACAAACGCTGCCAAGTGTCAAGACTGGCAAAAAACAATCCCAATATGTGTACCGATCGAATTTATAACACGCGAATCCTTTGATTCGCGTCAATTTACCGACACGAAGCGGGAATGGCGAATGGCGAACGCCCAGGCGAGCGTCAGCTACACACATGCGGCTTTCGCCGAGTAACCGCTCGCCTTTCGCCGAATGCCGCATGTGTGGCGCCGGCTTTATATAATAAATGGTCGTGTTGGGTGAAAGAATTTTATGAAGAGACGTCGTAATATTGCTGGCAGCGAGCAATAGATGGCGCTTCCACGCCTTACACAGTATCAGTTCAGAGACTGCCAGTATGGTTAAAATTGTCACTTTCATATGTACAACAGTGTAGTATGAAATATTGTGGAGGCATCATTAGAGTGTGATAATTTTAACCCCACTGGCAGTCTCCGAACCTCTCCATATAAAGCCTCTGTATCCGAACCAATGCTGCGGAAGCGCTATCTATTGCTCGCTGCCAACAATATTACGGTGTTGCGTCATTTTATTCGCGAAAATCACGAGATGGCGCTGAAAATGTAATGTGTGTATGAAATCATTTATAGTATACCGGGTGTAAACGAATAGTGGGCCACCCCTGTAACTTCCTCGTTTTTTAAGATATTGGGATAAAATTTTGAATGGTGAAATTAGGTAAGATTTCCAACTTTTTGAGACTTATCCGCCATATTTGTCACTTCCGGTTTCACCGGAAATGAAACCAATAGTCTTTTCTAAATGGACCACTCTGTATGTTTTTACATTTTTTAAATAAAGATCACATTTTGGATACATTTATGCTATTTTGAACAATTTATACAGTGTTGCACGAAAAATAATTCGAATTTTAGTTATCTAGATGGCTGCGAATATGTTAAAATTATTTTTGTTCCAAACTAATTCATATAAAAAATACAAAAACGTCAATATGTCCAATAATACATCATACAACTCTCTGCTCTAAACTCATTAAAATCACATTTTTCAAAATAACTTTTTTTTTAAATATTATGATATGGGCCACCCGGATATTCAGAAAGCTCTATTTAGTAGGGGTTAAACGGTACCAAAAGTTCTGTAATGTGTAATCGTTATGGCAGGAATGACAATTTTTCTTAAGAAATTTGCGATTTATATCTAACTTCAATTAAATTTTGATTAACCCTGTATATTTGTGTTAATATTTTATGATCTAAATCATAAATTTCTTTAAAAAAATTGTCATTTCTGCCGGTAACGATTATACAGTAGGTACGGAACATTTGGTACCGTTTATAACCCCTACTAAATAGAGCTTTCTGAATATCCTGATGGTGGCCCATGCGTAACATTAAAAAAAAGTGATTTTAAAAAGTGTGATTTTAATAAGTTTAGAGCACCCTGTATGTATTATTGGACATACTGACGTTTTCCTATTTTTTTATATGAATTACATTGGAACAAAAATAATTTTAACATTGTTCACGCAGATTCGATAATTGTAATTTTTAATAAACACGAGGCGACATGTAATTGGAATATCACCTACCTGTTGCTCTCCCGGTACAACACCCTGATGGAATGGGTTTCCTTCTTATTGGTCTTCCCACAAGCAGGACACCGGCCGGGCTGCACTTTTCGACCACAAAGTTGATATTTTTAGCAATTTCTTGTAGTTTTTAACACAAAGCAAAAGCGTGGCACAATCAAAACCGCCATTCGCTCACACACGCGTAGATAGATAGATCTGACATCTGACAGTTTGTCTCTCTTCGCATTGGTGGAAGGTGTAAGCCAATTACAGGAAAGCGCGTAATCGCCGCGAAAGTTAAAATAAAAATAGATCAGGCATGAACAAACATATTAGCAGCCATCTAGATTGACAACTAAAATTCGAATTATTTTTCGTGCAATCCTGTAATTGATTGCATTATATTATTGTTTATCGCCACGACCACTATATACAGACAACGCAAAAGTTGTTCGATCATAGAAAATACCAGGGCAATTTACAATTCCCAACAGATAGTATAGTAAATGCGTATGCGCAAGGGTACTAACGAATTTGACGCTGTAACGTCTTGCTGTAATCGTATGTTTATTGATTGAGTTCTAGACCGCATCAAAAGAAATACATGCGTTGGTCACGTGCGCTTTGTTCACAAGAGCCCTTCATGCGTAAAATTTTAGACTAGACGTTGTTTAAAAAAGGAATTTAAAGAACAAATCACAATAACAATACAATAATAACATTACGTAATTATCGCGTCCTTAACAATACCTAATAACTGAAATTAAACAATTCATGAAGTCTAAGAGCAAGTGCAAATATACTTTTACGCAAATTACATACGATTGACGGAATTGTAAATTCGTCTGCAGTGGTATTTCCTATGATCGAACAACTTTTGCGTTGTCTGTATATTAGGAAAGTTTAATGTACGTCTGTTATCCGTGGATTAAAGGCCTTAGCTATAATCCACTCTATTTTTTTGCTCAAAATCAAAAGATTCGGTTGCTATTCTGTAACCTATTTTACAGCGCTATAAGGGATGTAAGCCTTTGACCTTGACTTATTACATCCAATATAAGATATGTCTATTCTGTACCACAAAATGCGCTGTAAATATTCCTTACATCAACTATAAATTTATAGCGCAGAAAACGGGGACGTAATATTGTGTCATATAGAAAAACCTAACCCTAAATTTAATGAATGAAATTTTTATTTTTTTTATTATGGATCTTTTACAGTTTGTAAAGTCAAAATAAACTTGTCAGACGTCAATCCACTCGAAAAAATGTGACTCTCGGCTGCCGGCTGCGCCTCGACTGCACATTTTTTCTCGTACATTAAAGGCTTTTTTAATCCCCTTATATAATTAATAACTATTATAAACTAGTTAAATATAATAACAACACTTTAAACGCACTTTTAATTTAAAAAATTGACGCATAACTGACGGTTTGTTACAATTCGTTATTCCACACTTCTTGTTCTCTTGTTCACTATGTTCACTCATCATATTAAGATTACGCCAAAATAATATAGATGTCGCCCACTCCGTGATTTTCGCGAATTTCTTACGCTCAACGATCGTGGTAAATTTAAAAAATGCATGAAATCAATCTTTGTATATTTGTATTATTATATGTAATTATTATTGGCAAAAAAATACAACACTGAAGTCTCGAAACCTTGACAGTTGCGCCTCTTTATTATACTCAGCGCCCCGCTCTCCAGATCACTAGGTAGTACACACTTTTTGTACTAGGTGGCGTCACTAGTTTAAAGTAAGAAACTTTCTTACCGACCCAACTCGGTCACCCCACCAATCTCATTACATTTTTTAGTGCGAAGGTAAGCGTCACGTAACAATTACAATTACTTTAATATTTCAGCTATTTCAGCATGGAGAAGTCAAAAAGACGAAAGAGGAGGAGTCCATCAAGTAAAGACCTATTAGAACGAATAGAGATGTTGGAATCTCGATTAGAACCAAAACGCCCTAGGGGTGTATCGCCTACGGCGAAGATTCGGACACGGGATAAAGAAAATGTCGAACCTCGTGTGACTAAATCAGGTTATAGGTCTAGAGAAAGGGCTAAAAAGAGGACTCATTCGTCTCATTCTCAAACAAAAGAATGTGTAGATAAAGGTAGACGTGTTTACAAAATCTCAGACTCTGATAGTTCTGAGGCTGGCTCGCCTAAGGCGAGAGCATCTAAACAGTCACGTATTGCTAGACAATCACGATCTTCTTCGCCTAGAGCGAGTTCATCTAGACATTATTCAAGGACTAGTTCGCCTAGCTATGGCGAGTTCATCTAATGCTTTAGATAGGAATCCTTCGCCTACGGCGAGTACATCGGTACAAAATACCATGGATGAGATATATACATTAGATAATTCTCTAGAGCAGTCCTTTGAATTAGAATTGCAAGATAATAAACTATCGGAGGATATTTTAAATAGTTTGGGAGATAATCCTGATCAACTCGATAAAGACTGTTATAGTTTGCATGATGAGATTAAGAATCGCTGGTTCCCAGTTCTTAGCAGAGGTTTGGGACCTGAGACTTTGTCAGCATTATTAAAAAAGTATCCGGTTCCAAGCAACTGTCAGAAAATCTCGCCTCCTATGTTGAATAGGGAGGTGGCAAAAGCCGTGTCTCCCATTTATTTAAAAAGGGATACTTTTCAAGTTACCTTACAGAAGCAACTGGGTACAAGTTTATCAGCCTTAGGTCAAGCTCTAAATGTATTAATTAATGGCAAAGGTGATATTGACACTTTAATGCCTATATTGGGAGACACGGGAAGATTGTTAACTGATCTGCATTATAAATTCTCTTTACAGAGAAGAGCATTCCTACAAAATAATTTGAAAAGTAGCATTAGTGACCTGGTTAAAGACAACCCAGTAGAAACTTTGTTGTTTGGTAATAATTTACAGGACCAAATAAAATTATCTAACGAAGTAGAAAAATCTATGATACAAATTAAAAGAGGTGATGTGTCAAAAAACTTCAAGAAGCTGCCTCATTACAGGAGGGAGATGAGGCAGCAAAGGGCGTATCGCTAGACCAAGACCTCACCCAAAGTTCAGCCTCATCAAAAAGGGGGGTGGAACAAGAAGAGTTACCAGTACCAGAGAAAACAGTAGAGGTAGGTGGCCAGTATTGTGGTCATTTGAAATATTTTTATAATTACTGGTTGGAGTTAACTTCCAATACAAATGTTTTAGAGACTATTAGAGGGTATAAGATCCCATTTGTCAAAAAACCTTATGGGTTATCTTCATGTAAAATTAGAAAGTCCTCTTTAAAAGATAAAGAAATGCTAGACATTGTACTGAACGAATTACTAGAAAAAGGTGCTATAGTTCATGCAAAATATAAAAAGGGTCAATGTCTATCAACATATTTTTTAGTAGAAAAACAATCAAATAATTATCGGTTTATTTTAAACCTAAAGAAGTTGAATAGTTTCATTAGTCCTCCTCATTTTCATTTAGAAGACATAAGAACTGTTTCTAAATTAATATCAAAAGATTGTTACATGTCTACTATTGACCTAAAAGATGCAGGAATCTTATAGAAAATATTTGAGATTTATAGTGAATAATAAATTATATGAATTTGTCTGTTTACCAAACGGATTATCAATAGCGCCTTATGTTTATACTAAGTTGATGAAACCTGTTGTAAGTTTCCTTAGGAAAAAGAATATATTATGTGTCATTTATTTAGACGATTTGATATTAATTGGTAATTCAGAAGTCGAATGTTCCCAGAATGTTAATATAACCCTGAATCTGTTGATAAAATTGGGATTTAAAATTAACTATGAAAAATATGTTTGTTAAAGCCTTCTCAGAAGTGCACATTTCTTGGTTTTCAGTTGAATAGTAAAGAATTAAGTATAGAATTACCTTTAGAAAAAAGATTAAAAATTAAAAAATATATCAAATATTTAAGCACATTTCCCACTTGCTCCATCAGACAATTTGCCCGAATTATTGGTTCGTTAGTTGCTAGTTGTCCAGCAGTTAAATACGGAAGACTTTACATTAAACTAATGGAAAGAGAAAAATTTTTATTATTGAAAAGATACAAACATAATTTTGATGCAAAAATAAAAATTTCTCGTAATATTGAAAAGGAATTAGATTGGTGGGACAGTAATATCATGACTGTTAACAACAATATTAAACAAGATAGATATTCATTGGAAATTTATACAGATGCATCTTCAACTGGTTGGGGTGCGTTTTGTAATGGTAAAACAGCATTTGGCTGGTGGAGCAAGGAACAGAAAAAATTGCATATAAATTTATTGGAATTAATTGCAATTCAACATGGTTTGAAATGCTTTGCAAAAGTTTTGAGATCTTGTAACGTATTATTAAGAGTGGACAACATCACGGCCTTAACTAGTATTAATAAGATGGGTAGTGTTCAACATAAAAAGATACATTTCATTTCAAAAAATATTTGGCAGTGGTGTGAGTCTAGAGATATTGTAATATATGCTACATACATTAATACAAAAGAGAACAAGGCTGATTTATACTCTAGAATTATTTCAGTGGAAACAGAATGGGAACTGAGCAATAATGCGTATAGACAATTAATTTATACATTTGGTAAACCACAAATAGATCTATTTGCTTCTAATATTAATCGTAAATGTGAGGTTTACTATTCTTGGGGTTTAGACCCAGAATCTATAGGTTGTGATGCATTTACAGTTTGTTGGAAAGATATATTTTTTTATGCTTTCCCACCGTTCTCTTTAATTTTAAGGATGTTGAGAAAAATTATTAATGATAAGGCTGTAGGTATTGTTGTTGTTCCGCAATGGCCTGCACAACCATGATACCCTCTATTCATTAAATTATTAATCGGTAATCCGTTGATATTAGGGAAAGGTAATAAAATTTTGCATTCACCTTTTAGATCGGAGCATCCATTGGGTGGCAGCCTTATCCTGGTAGCAGGAATGTTGTCAGGCAAGCTCTCAAGTTAAAGGGAACACCAGAAGATAGCCTAGATGTTGCAGTAGAGTCCATAGCAGCCTCCACATTAGCTCAATATAATACCACTTATAAGCAATGGTGGGAATTCTGTCGTATTAATAAAGTCAATTATTATACGAAAGATGTGTCAAAAGTAATTTTATTTTTGAATAATCTTTTTAAAGAAGGAAGAATTCGTTATGGTACCTTTAACTCGCATAGGGCAGCATTAGCATTAATACTCCCTGGTGAAATTGGAACAAATTTAATATTAAAAAGATATTTTAAAGGTTTATCTCGTCTACGTCCCCCAAAGAGAAAGTATAATTGTATTTGGAATCCTGATAAGGTTATAAAATTACTAGGTACATTTTACCCCAATGAAAATTTGTGTTTAAATGATTTGTCAATGAAGCTAGTGATTATTAGCTTTAACGACTGGACAACGTATGCAAACTATAAGTTTGATTAAAGTTGAAAATGTTGTAATCACTGAAGAGGGCATAAAGATCTTAATCCCTGATTCAATTAAAACGACTAGACATAATACATATCAACCATGTTTGAATATACCGTTTTTTGAGAACAAGATGGAGGTATGTGTATCATCAGTTTTGTATACTTATGTGGAGAAGACTGCAGATATCAGAGGAGATATTGAACAGCTAGTAATTACAAGTAGGACACCCTACAGGAGAGCCACCACCCAAACAATAAGTCGTTGGATTAAGAAATGTCTACATTCAGCAGGGATAAATCCTTGGTTATTTACAGCATATTCAACTAGACATGCATCAACTTCTGCTGCATTTGATCGAGGAGTTTCGCTAGATATTATAAGGAAAACAGCAGGTTGGACAAAAGATTCTGAGACTTTTGCAAAGTTTTATAAATTGCCCTTAGACGACTCTGATAACTTTGCAAAGGCTGTCCTGAATTGTAGATTTAGATAGAGTATTGTGGTTTTTCATTAATAAAGATTAGTTTTTTCTCCGGAATACCTATATTATTTTACTAGCCTATTATACTTATCATTTATATTGTAACATAATTGTTAGATTATGGTTATCCACAACATTTTTTATCTTTAAACATCTACCTAGTGATCTGGAGAGCGGGGCGCTGAGTATAATTGTACGATCAAACGAACTTACCTTGTGAAGTTCGATCGTAATTATACGATGGCGCCCCGCTCGAACAGATCACTCCCAACCCTATTTACACAGAACAATGTTAGCTGTTCTGTGCTATTTATTTGTTTTAACCCCCCCATAAAATGTTGTGGAATTCAAAGAAGCAAAAAATGTAATGAGATTGGTGGGGTGACCGAGTTGGGTCGGTAAGAAAGTTTCTTACTTTAAACTAGTGACGCCACCTAGTACAAAAAGTGTGTACTACCTAGTGATCTGTTCGAGCGGGGCGCCATCGTATAATTACGATCGAACTTCACAAGGTAAGTTCGTTTGATCGTACAATTATTACCAAAGTCAGAGCTTAGATTTGTTCGGTTGTCTTGTCGTCACAGATCGTTGTCGTTGTTCAAGTGGTCGTTGTTATCCGTATTCTGTGGACTGAATACTGTTCTGATGTTTTGTGCTGTTCTGTGTTCTGTCAGTTCTGTGCTGAATACTAGGCATTTACGATAATTGGAGCGGGTAATGTATCCTGGTACATTGTGGTAATCAGCTGTTTTATGTCAATACATCTACCGAGCTAAGAATTACCGAACGCAAAATTTCAAATGTACACCTAAAGCATCACTTGACTAATTAATAAATAATTGAAAATTGATTTACTTTTTTATTTTATGCTTATTCATAAGTCCATACTGCTCGCCATGTCAAAATGGAAAGTAAAAAAACATTTATATGTATTGCATATTTAGGTATACCTACTTACTTACTTAATTCATTATACATATACATAAATGTTTCCGTTCTCATCTAAAATTACTTCATTATTTTCGTCAGTGATGAGTTTTATTTTTCTCCAATACTCACAAAATGTCAAAAATTAAGTTTTTTTAATCATATTTTAAGGTTGTACCGCATTTACCAACCGATGTAGTCGATCCATAAATTTTGGATCGGGTAGATGTAGCGAATACATTCGATACATTTACCGAACGCGGTTCGGTAGATATGTTCTTATTATCGAACGCTCTGATACATTGCGGTATGTAGCGCTCCAATTATCGTAAATGCCCACTTGATCGACATACCATACGATTGAATCATAACTTTCTGTGATCCCCAGATTGAAGTATTTTGCATACGAGTACATACAAAAATAATATTCTAGCTAGATTATGAACAATAATATACGATTTCTAAATTTAACGTGACAGTTTTATATGGGCAACCTTGCTGTGTAGACTGGTAAGAATTTTTATTGTGTGATGATATTTTATTGTCTTTATCTCGACCATACAAAACTCATTATAAATCCATTTACTTAGATTTACCCATTGCATTTAATTTATAGACTAAAATTAAATTCGTGTTGGTAGATGCTGCGACTATATATTCTTATCTGAATAACTCATATGCGCACATTTTTGTAGTCTTATCTACAGTTTCGTGCCTTGCTTATCAATTTCTTTTCACTTGTTAATGTAATTAAGTGCATAAAAGTAAAACAGCATAAATATCACATCTAAGGGATGCATTCATTTCGAGAGGGGGTATATATACTTAAAATTATATACTTAGATATATGTTTTTCTGATTAGCCTAGGTCAAGTAATCTTAAAACTTATACCTTATAACTAAAAAGTTTGAGAAACTTTGTAATATGACTTAAAATAATTTAATATTAAAGAGAAAACCTTTATGAAAACTTTTAATGTGAAAGCTTAATTTTAAAATAAGATATTAAAGGCTTCATATATATATATATATGTTTCCTATTACCTTCATAAAATAGTTAAACCTACAATTTCACTGTTACCTACCTATAAAATATTTTTTTTATAATTTTACATTACAATTTTCCATTGTTTTCTCTTCAGTACCTACTATTTAAATGTTAATTGTGGCATTTCATACATTTTTCTCTTCCTTTTTTTTTTTGGGATTTGCACATTTCTTGAAATTCCTTTACAAAAAAAATTTGATTTATCTAAAAAACGTTCAAATTAACCAGTTTATGCATGTACTCTCTAACGTAAGTGTCATGAGCTCCTAATGTTTCTTTTTATGATGCAATGTATTATTAGCATTAGAGATGCACCTAGACCTACTTTTTTAAAAAAGTCAAGTACCAAGCTCTTGGCCAAATGCTGAATCCAAGTACCGAGCAAGTCGGGGCAAATTCTGAACAAGTTCCGACTCTTATACTGTAGTTTTAATTTTGTTATTTTCGTTCAGGATTTGATCAGTATTATTTATTATTCAGTTACTTATTAGAGATGGCTGTGTTTTGTTGAATTTTGAGAACTATTTTTAATTTTTTTTTTAATTTTAACTAAGAATGTTTTTTAATAAACACTGCTATTATTAATAATGACTGCTATTTTATTAATTTTATTGTACTTAATTGGACACAGACAAAATAATAAATTTTAAAGGCTTTGAATCTTGAAGAAGAAATTAGCTGTTTCAATATTATAAAGTGGCCGAGTAGCTCGGCCGAGTAATACAAAGCTCGGCCAAAACGAGCTCTCGTCCAAATAGTCAAAATTAAACTGAGAGCTCGGCCTGGCCAAGTACTCGGTACGTCTCTAATTAGCGTCATAATAATGAATCAAAATGGTATGGTATAAATAAATTTATAAAAATACAGGAAAATTTTAGGCATTGAAATTACATGACAAATTTTTTAAAACTGCAATTTTGTGTGCTTCGTTTCTATTTTTATTTTTAAAATTCGCTAAAAGTATCTGTTTTTCAAGCAACAGACTCCCTTAAACCATACAAAGTCTTACCAGATATGTACTTACACTTTCAATGTATCCATATATTATAGGTATATTAATTTTTAGAAAATTGATTTACGAAGATGGCGAAAACACAGGAAAATAATGCTGTCAGAATTGTACATCTTGATGAAACTCACACAGAGACAAGCTTAAGGAACTTTATCCAGCTAATGATTCAGCCTAAAGGAAATTTAGAAAATGTGTATATAAGGAAAGATAATAAACTTCAAATTATTTATTCATATTTAATATTCCAATTTAGCAATGATGCTTTGAAAACATTGCAGTTACTAAATGGATATTCTTACAATAATCACAAATTTGATGTTGCTTTAATTGGCCCACTTTTTACGTATAAAAAGTATAACACACCACTCACATGTGTGGGTAGAGAAACAAAAGTAAAGGAGGTGGTACAATCTCAGAAACAGCCAAATCTTAGTGGATTTAAACTTAAACAGCTATATATGGAACGGTTTAACCTCGGGTTTAACCAAACGTCTGTAAGAAAAAGAAACGGCATATTTCTTAAGCAAGCGACTGGTGCTCAATCATCAACCAGGAACGCACTGGGAAACTTCAATAATACTTTAACAAAAGCGACTACTGCTCAATCATTAACCAGGAACACACTGGGAAACTTTAATAAAACCTTAACGAAACCGACTGCTGCTCAATCATCAACCGGGAACGCACTAGGAAACTTCAAAAATACCGTAACGAAAGCGACTGGTGCTCCCTCATCAACCAGGAACACACTTGGGAAACTTTAATAAAACCTTAACGAAACCGTCTGCTACTCAATCATCAACTAGGAGCACGCTAGGAAACTTCAGTAATACCTTAATGAATGCTCAATCATCGACCAAGAACACAGTAAGAAATACTAATAATACGTACCTTAATGAATTGCAATGGATCGATAAATTATTAACAACCAGGCTCATGCTAGGAAACTTTAATAAAACCTTAAAAGTGCCTATTACTCATTTATCAACCAGGATCACACTAGGAAACAATATGAAAGAATAAAATATAATAAAATACTGTTCCTATCAATTAACTAATTTATATCATCACAAATTGTGGAAAGACGTCAAGAGTGCAAAATTGCAAAATATACACACGTTAAATGTATCACTTGACGTATCATATACCAATTAGTCTAATTTTCTCTTTGAAACATTTTTGACCTTATGTTGCCCTCACAACAATATTTGAAAATAAAGTAAGTAATCCTTAAATTAAATTGTTATCCCATCAATTAAAGAGCCCATCTGCCGTTTGTTCTTCGGAAGAACAAGCTGGGAAGGCTCATTTTTTAAATAAATTACAACGCACAATAATAGTTTCACCTCCGAAAAATTTAGAATTTCATTATAATTAACGCACTCTGTGATTATACCTCAACTCGGCCTACGGCCTTGTCGTCAATTCTTCTCAATAGGTGGAGTTAATAGTGTATCTATCAACGTTTAATAACTAAACTAATTTGCTAAGGCTGTGTCAACGTTAGTTAACCATTCGTTATAACCAGTGATAGTGGGAGGGAACGACCGATATTCGATTAAGTCAACCAACCGCTGTCACCACATCTGATTTAACTCTTGGCCGTTGAATTCAACGCAGGTCGTGGCAAACCCTTAATATATCGAAGTCTCGAAATCGATAGATTAACGGCAACTGTCGACAATGAATGCTTCCTCGTATACAGGCTTCGCAACGTCCTGAACTAAAGATACAACACTAGCTAAACACTTTGCACAATACACAATTCACTTCTGACACCTGCCCAGACAGGTCTTGTTCGTTCACTCTTCTTTGGCTTCAGCCGAATGGTCAAACCGACGCAATTGCGAGGGTCGTTAGCTATGGGGTCAACACAGATACTAGACTATTACTAGAACGCAATAAGAAGACATGGATAATAAATAAAGGTATATATTAAACAATAATCATAGTACATATAGAGCCTCACCTAGCAAGGTCTGCCACCATAACCACGATACCCCCACAAGGGGTCAGCGACCGCGACGGCCGCGCTTAAAGACGAGTGATCGATTGCCGAAAGAGAATTATTACATGGACGTGACTGGCAATTTAGTGAGTGGGTTTTATAGATTTACTGTTAGAATTATACAAAAATTTAAGGTAATATTCTCCAAAAGGGGTATATGCCGTTAGACGTCTGTGGATATTTCAGAAAGGGGAAATCTCTTCGAATGCTATCTCACAAGGCGGTCACCTGGTAATAATGGGGAAGCGCCCCGGTACCCGTGCGTACCGCACTGAGGCTTATCCTGGCTTGATTTGCTCAAAAATGGCGGATTTCCATTTTGCGAGATCATCGGGAGGTCTCTCACTATATATATGGAAATGACCCGAGACCGCTTCATGTCGCCACGTGGCGTCGCAAAATTCCGCTATTTCCAAATTTTATTCAGTTCCTAATATTTTCAAAATGGTGCTGGCAGACACGATCCCGGTAGAGACGATGACCAATGGGTAGGCGAGGCCAGCTCAACCATCCTTGGAAGCCGTAGGTCACGGACTCACTAGGAATTCCAGAACGCGAGGGTAGAGTGAACCTATGGGTCCGTAGATCAGTGCGACCACGAAGGTGGATCAGTCTATGGTAGATCAGATCAAGAGCTACCGATCTACGGTAGATTCACTCTCGCGCCTTTGTGGAGTATTCCTGTGATCTGTTAGACCGGCTTGTGAAGATGATTACCTGCGCTGTAATCATCATAATTAAAACCCCAGTCCGTCCATAGAGGATTCGGCACTGGCAGAGGATAATGCATATCCTTGGTCGTCTCTACATGCTGCATCGTGCCTGGATGCGTTCGTTCAAACATGAGATATGGGCCGAAAAAGATAAAGGGAATTTTGGAAACTGTACTGAAAATCGTCTTAAAAATTTTATAAAAAATCCTGATATGCACGGAATCATGCATATCAGGCAAAAAGAAGGAATTTTGGTGTTTAGGAACTGACTTGAAATTTGACATATTTTTGATAAAAAAATGGTGTACATGGAACAGATGTTCCACATACACCATTCAAGCCTTAGCTTGTGTGCTTATGTCTAATTGGGATCTTTTACTTAAAACTACTTATACAGCATCTTCTGGGTTCGATAACACTCCCCTCCTTTTGAAAATTCGTCTTTTGGAATCGATCACTATTACTCTTTGTCACTGCTTAAGATTACTTAATAATATTTTAAAATTAATTACTTCCATCAGGAAATAAATAAAAGAAATGGATATATGGATCATAGGATTTATTAACAACTCTTGTGGGAATATGGTGGTGGTGGTATGGTTAACATTGATAGATAGAACACAATACAATTTATACAATTATTGGCCGAATGGTAGTATGGGACTGAACATTTAGAATTTATAATAATTATTGGCCTCATAGGTTTAAAAGTAGAATGGATCATAACATTGGTAATTTATAGAATTATTGGTCAAAAGTGGACTTAACATATTTATCGAATGAACATATTTGGAAAACATGATAGTGTCTTTATGCACTGTTTTCTGAATCTTCTGTCTTGCTCTTCGATCTTCGTCTTCTGTCTTCGTCTTCGTCTTATGTCTTGGGAGTCCATCCTCTTGGAGAATGCTGCACTCCACTGCTTGGCTCGTTCGTCTGGAATCTGCCAACATACCATTGGGACTGGTGGATCATTGCATTGGGAATTTATGCTTAGGATCTCAGGATGGGATCTGCATGCATCTATTTATGTTCAGGCTGTGAACATAAATCAGTACGTATTAGTTAAAATTGAAACAAAGGATACCGCAGTATCCGACTGTAAATTTGGACTTTAAAATTTCTGGACATAATCTCATCATTCTTATTTTCTCCTCGCGTGTGGACAGCGGGAGGAGAGACTTCTCTACGGAACGTCTTTTGGAAAATAACTTAAATTTGGTAGTTTAACATTTGTCAAAGGAATTATGAGTCTTCGCTCTCTCTCGAGATTGAAAGGATTACAGGAATTTTGTGGAATATTTTCAGAAAGGATATTTGCTTCAGAGGAACCCTCTGTAAGCGGAATAGTCTGGTCAGTGGTTTGCTTGGAATCATTAGTTCGAATAGAATTTTGGTCATGTACTAGTGTGGAAGGATCTGGATCATGAATGGAAATATCAGCATGCGAAGCTGCTTGCGAACTGGTTTCCGGCCCTTCGGAAACGCTATCCTTTGTCTGCTTCGACGCAGGATGCCTCCTTACATTCGAGACAGCTACGCTGGCTGTACTAGGGGTATGAATTTGGACTTGGACGGAAATTGGATCATTGGTATGCTCTGGTCCATCGTGCGGATCGCCCATTGAAGAGTCATCGGAATCGTCTTCACTGGATGCGAATCCTACTTCCTCCGTTGGTTTCACAAGTCTCAGATCGTTCACATGTAATCGGGATAGATGTTGGTCTTTCTGGATAATATAAACCTCATTTGACACTTTCTCTGTCACCCTATGTGGCCCAGTCCACGAAGGTATAAATGCCTGTTTATCTTTACGCATATTTTTAGCCATAACTCTGTCTCCAACTTTTAAAACAATAGGAGTGACTGCTTCCTTAGGGGCGTATTTTTGCCTATACTGTTGTGAATTTTGACTTATATTTTGCACGATAGCTGGTCTGGTTAATGTGGGTTGTCTTTCTTGGAAATAGCTTTCTATCTGCCAGTCGCCTGCTTCTGCTAGTTCGTAGCCTAGAACTGCAAAGCTTGGGGTATATCCTGTGGAAGCGTTCCTACGTGTTCTTAAATTGTAAAGCATTTGTACAATGTACATATCCCATGTGTCTGTTGCCTGATTGAACATAAGAGATTTTAAAATTTTCTTGGCTTCTTGCACCTGCCTTTCTATTGGATTTGCTTGTTGATGATAAATGGGCGTATAAAAATTTTGAATATGGTTGCGTTTACTAAACTGAGTATACCATCCACTTTGGAAATGTCCTCCTTGATCTGATATGATAGTCTTCGGCAAGCCAAACCGAGATATCCAGTGCTCCTCCAGAAATCGGACTAAAGTTTCACCATTCACCTTTACGAAAGCTTGCGCTTCGGTCCACTTGGTAAATAAATCGACCGTCATGACTATAAATCGATTACCAGTGTCCTTAGCGCGTTTGTATGGTCCCAAGATATCCATACTGATCACCTCAAAAGGGTATTGAGGTTCATGACACCGTAATGGGGCTTCCGGCTGCACTTGTCGTCCTTTAACAGATTTGCACACTAAACAATTTTGAATATATTGGCCTACTAGCCTGGACATGTTGTTAAAATAATAAGTTCTAGATATGGTCCGAAAGGTTTCATCTCTTCCTGGATGGCCGACACCAGTCTTGTCGTGAAAATGTGATATGCTCTCTTTGATCTTACGCTTAGGTACCACTAAATAAATTTTGTCTGAAATCAATCTCATAAGTATGCCATTTCTCACTTGATGAGTTGAGTAAAATTTCTGGTCTTTAACCGATCTCTCATTTATAGTTCGTTGACTGAGTTCAATCCAACGACTAACTTTCTCCCTGATGTTCGTAGAATCCTGTTGACTTTCTATAATTGATTGATAAAGTTCCAAATGGGTGATAGCCAAAATATTTTCTTTTGATTTGAATTTAGGCGGAAACATTCGCTCTTCATCGAGATGCTCCAAACTTGAATTTTGAGGATTCCTACTGAGATAATCGGCCAAAAGATTCTCTTTGCCTGGACAGTGTTCAATTTTGAAAGAATATTCTTGCAACAACAACGACCATCTTGTAAACTTCGTTTTCTCATCTCGGTGCTTATCCAACCACAGGAGAGCCCTATTATCAGTTCGGACGATGAAAGGTTTGTCTGCTAAGTAAATCTTATATCGCTTAATGTAAGTAACCACACTTAGACATTCTAGCTCGTTTATGTGATATTTTCTCTCTGTAGGAGACAAGGTATGACTTGCATAAGATATAATATGTCTTTCACCTCCATCGCCGAACTGATATAAAACTGCTGCCATGCCTAGTAGACTAGCATCCGTCTGAAGAATAAAAGTTTTGTCCAAATCTGGTCTATGAAGTTCCAAGGGTTCTGCTAAGATCTGCTTAATATTCATAAATGCGTTCTGGGCCTCCTTTGTCCATTTATATCGGACGTCGTTCGAGAGTAGTCTGGTTAGCGGCTTGGTAATGAGGGCTGCATTAGGGATGTATTCTCTTACCCAGTTGCATAGACCGAGAAAACTCTGAAGTTGTCGTTTATTGTTAGGAACAGGATAGTTCTGAAGCTGCAATTTATGTTTATCAAGTGGTCTAGTGGTATCTAAAGTAATCTGATGCCCAAGATAGGTAATCTCATTAGTAGCGATTACACACTTATCCGGAGAAACCTTGAAGTTATGTAGCCTTAATCGTTCAAATATCAACCTGAGGTGCTCCACATGTCCTTCCAAATCTTCACTATAAATGATGATGTCGTCTAAATAGACTTTACAGAAATGGTGCAAATATCCTGTTAGTACATCTTTGGCCATGAATTTTTGGAATGTGCACGGGGCAGTCTTCAAGCCGAACGGCATAACATTGAATTGATAGGCAGCTCCATCATGAGTAGTAAACGCTGTGTAAATTTTGGATGAATCATCTAAAGGAATTTGCCAATATCCGCTCTTCAAATCAAGTACAGTAAATACTGTAGCTTTCCCCAGGTCCTTGATACTTTCATAGATTTTTGGTAAAACAGAGGCTTCGTCAAGCGTGACTTCGTTTAATCTACGATAGTCGATACAGAAACGCGGTTTCTTATCTTGTCTCTCAATGATGACTGGGGGTGAACTATATGGTGATGTGCTTGATTCAATAACACCGGCTTTTAACATTTCCTCTATTTGATCATACATGATCTTCTTTTTACTAGGCGACATGGGATATGGCTTTACATTGAATGGACGATGGTCCTTAACGATAATTTTGTGTTTAACACTTACGGTGGTTGCTTGAGTCAATTCCACCGTAAATAGATCAGAAAATTCTTTGAAAAGTGAATTGAAAATGGAGTTAGAAATTTTTAGGGTTTCCGGCAATTCTTCATTAGATGCTCTATCGGTTGCCTGATTCCAGAACACGGTTATACGTCTGTCTATTCCCACATACACACATTTCCTATGATAGTCAAATACGACATGTTGAGAATAAAGGAATGGAGCTCCTAATATGATTCCTTCGTTCAGTTCTTCTATAACTTGAAATGGTACATGGAAACGAACATCCGATATAAAGATGTCTAGAGAAGTAGTGCCTTGCGAATCAATAACTTGATCGCCACAAGCAAGAGCGAAAGTTTGAGGATCTGATAGATTATTCATCGATGAGAGAAATTGCGGATGAATGATATTCCTTGTAGCACCGGTATCAAGAAGTGCGAACACAAGTTTATTATTAACGATAATTTTGATTCGAGGCAAAGGATTAAAATTTGATAAATGGTTAATGGCTTCTGATAGGATTAGAGGTTGAAAGTTGGCAGGGTCTTTGGCATATTCTGGGTATTCTGACGTCAGGTCAGGTAAGTGGTCAAATGGGTTTATAGTTTGGGATTGGTCTATTGACGACGAGGCGTACTCGTAGGGCCGACTGGAGGGGGATTGCGGGAATTGCCCTGTTCTCGAACCCCTGAGAAGTTTCCCTGTTGTCGTCTCTTGTAAGGATTGTTTGGACAATCAGAATGGTAGTGCCATTGGACATCAGGACAGAATCGACATGGAGTAGGTGGAATTTTCTGATTGTTGGAATTTGGACGGTTTTGATTGCTAGAGGTTGCCTGCTCTTGGAAATGGACTTGTCGGTTCCTGACGTCTTGAGTGTCTCTATTGTTATTCTCACTTTGGGGAGTATGCCAAACACGGCCATTATAGGAGTTGCCAGAAGATGATTGATTATAATTTTGATTTGATTTTGCTTTAGATTTGGTTTCGATTGAACGTGCCGCAGATCCTTCATCAGCTATATCTCGCTCTACCCTAGATGCTATCGATACAAGTGACTCAGTGTTAAAAATATGTGTTCCGCGTAAGCGAGAACGTATCTCCGGTCTGAGTTGGTCCAGTATGATACTGGCCTTCAGAGCTTCCGGTTTGAAGGGGTCGACCCTATTAAAAAGACATATTTTCTTGGTAATGAATACCGCTGATGAATCACCTGTACGCTGCATTTCGCCATAAAGCTTTGTGATTGCTTGAGTGTAGATATCGCCTGAATCAAATCTATTGCGGAAACGTTCAATGAATACTTCGTACGAAGTAATGAGAGTTCGATATTGATCAAACCATTTTCGGGCTTCTCCTTTTAGTTGCTCAGTTATTAAATGAAATCGGTCTGTACTGTTATTAATTCTTGCTCTGTGGCAATAGTCCTCGAAATGGCGGATGAAAGTTTCGGGACTCTCATGGTCTAAGCCATGATATTCCACGTTAGGACTACGTGGTCGGTCATAGGTAGAAGTTGTGCACTGTGCTGCGTCTTGCATAGCGTTTACAAAAGTTTGTGCCATCTTGGCGAATAGATCTTCCATTGATGGAGGATTTTCAGGGGACCTCAACGAGGGAGAAACATTACTGATCAGTTCCGGCTGCCGCTCCGGCACTACGGAGGAATCTTCCATCAACCCGGTCTCTTGCTCGTAGAAGCCACTAGGGGTCAAAGATATCAAAGGATTGTCGTTCATGACTACGATTCATGCAAGAGATGAGGTCAACCGAAGCACAGCCCCACGTTGGGCGCCATATCAACGTTTAATAACTAAACTAATTTGCTAAGGCTGTGTCAACGTTAGTTAACCATTCGTTATAACCAGTGATAGTGGGAGGGAACGACCGATATTCGATTAAGTCAACCAACCGCTGTCACCACATCTGATTTAACTCTTGGCCGTTGAATTCAACGCAGGTCGTGGCAAACCCTTAATATATCGAAGTCTCGAAATCGATAGATTAACGGCAACTGTCGACAATGAATGCTTCCTCGTATACAGGCTTCGCAACGTCCTGAACTAAAGATACAACACTAGCTAAACACTTTGCACAATACACAATTCACTTCTGACACCTGCCCAGACAGGTCTTGTTCGTTCACTCTTCTTTGGCTTCAGCCGAATGGTCAAACCGACGCAATTGCGAGGGTCGTTAGCTATGGGGTCAACACAGATACTAGACTATTACTAGAACGCAATAAGAAGACATGGATAATAAATAAAGGTATATATTAAACAATAATCATAGTACATATAGAGCCTCACCTAGCAAGGTCTGCCACCATAACCACGATACCCCCACAAGGGGTCAGCGACCGCGACGGCCGCGCTTAAAGACGAGTGATCGATTGCCGAAAGAGAATTATTACATGGACGTGACTGGCAATTTAGTGAGTGGGTTTTATAGATTTACTGTTAGAATTATACAAAAATTTAAGGTAATATTCTCCAAAAGGGGTATATGCCGTTAGACGTCTGTGGATATTTCAGAAAGGGGAAATCTCTTCGAATGCTATCTCACAAGGCGGTCACCTGGTAATAATGGGGAAGCGCCCCGGTACCCGTGCGTACCGCACTGAGGCTTATCCTGGCTTGATTTGCTCAAAAATGGCGGATTTCCATTTTGCGAGATCATCGGGAGGTCTCTCACTATATATATGGAAATGACCCGAGACCGCTTCATGTCGCCACGTGGCGTCGCAAAATTCCGCTATTTCCAAATTTTATTCAGTTCCTAATATTTTCAAAATGGTGCTGGCAGACACGATCCCGGTAGAGACGATGACCAATGGGTAGGCGAGGCCAGCTCAACCATCCTTGGAAGCCGTAGGTCACGGACTCACTAGGAATTCCAGAACGCGAGGGTAGAGTGAACCTATGGGTCCGTAGATCAGTGCGACCACGAAGGTGGATCAGTCTATGGTAGATCAGATCAAGAGCTACCGATCTACGGTAGATTCACTCTCGCGCCTTTGTGGAGTATTCCTGTGATCTGTTAGACCGGCTTGTGAAGATGATTACCTGCGCTGTAATCATCATAATTAAAACCCCAGTCCGTCCATAGAGGATTCGGCACTGGCAGAGGATAATGCATATCCTTGGTCGTCTCTACATGCTGCATCGTGCCTGGATGCGTTCGTTCAAACATGAGATATGGGCCGAAAAAGATAAAGGGAATTTTGGAAACTGTACTGAAAATCGTCTTAAAAATTTTATAAAAAATCCTGATATGCACGGAATCATGCATATCAGGCAAAAAGAAGGAATTTTGGTGTTTAGGAACTGACTTGAAATTTGACATATTTTTGATAAAAAAATGGTGTACATGGAACAGATGTTCCACATACACCATTCAAGCCTTAGCTTGTGTGCTTATGTCTAATTGGGATCTTTTACTTAAAACTACTTATACAGCATCTTCTGGGTTCGATAACATATCCCACTTATATTTTCATGCATTATTAGATAGGTAGAAAGAACTCTTGCATTTGGAGACATCTGAATGAAATATTGATTATAGCACGCCTACCTAAATTCCATTTTTATTATTGTATAAATGTGTTCATTTACTGTGAAACAAGTTATGTATCAAATATAATTTGCAATTTATAACAATATACTTAGTTATAAATATTATAGAGATATAGAATGCTTAAATATCTTAAATAAAAAAATTCATAATAACCAATGTAATTATTTGGGATAATGCCGAAGGTTCGCAACTAGATCATGTACACCAATTTCACGCCATCAAACACAGTCCGTTGTCTTGCTTGTCTATCTCTACAAGCATTCCTATGTATAACTTTTGGCTAGGTTGACCAGTAGGTAATACATTGTACAGTGTATTGTACATATGTACAATATCTTCGCTTATAAATGATCGCAATATCAACTTAAACATGTGACTTCTGATTCTGTCGTAAGTCCAATGTTATAATTAAACAGATAATGAGCAAGCCAATTGTCTTTACTTTGCTGTTACCTGTTTATTTAGAACCTTGGACTTATGATAGAATAAAAAATTCACATGTAAAGTTGATACCACGACCGCGATCATTTAAAAGCGACGATATTGTAGGTACATTGAATAATATATATTTCCAAGATTGAGTGGCATCCTTCATTCGTTTACATATGTTAATTTTTATCTAATTCCCATAAATTATGTATTAATATATTTCTAAAGTAATTTTATGTAAGTACCTATAGTTTTTGTTCTATTTTATGTACTATAAGTTTTTATTAAATTGTCTGTGTTTGTAATATTAGTATGATTTTATTGCACCAGTCAAATAATTATAACAATAGATAATTAAATTTTAACACAATAGGATAATCATATTAATATTAAGTCCGCTAATAAAAATTTCAATACCTTTATATTTATTAATCGGGTTACTATAATTACCTCAAAACTAAAATGTATAAAGGTGGTAATTAAGAAACAGGACTTTATAATTGTTACAAAAATTTAAAAAAAGCAAATGCGACATTATAACAATTATATGGATGTTGTGTTTTACGAAGAAATGAGTCCATAAAACATTGAAAAATTAACAAAAACATTTGTCTGGCAGCAATATGGTTACAAGAGTAAAACATTTTACTTCCAAGTCCATAACAATATACCTCGAACCCATTGGTACCATAATGCTTATATTAGCAGAAAATTCATCGCTAGCATTAGCAGAATGAAATTAAATCATGGTAGATTCCCTTCACATCTCTTCAAAATTGGTGTACTCCAAACATCAGAATGCTCCTGTGGAGCAGCAAACGGAGATCTCAATCACATTTTATTTGGGTGCCCCTTAACGGCTCAGGAATCTAACAGATTAATATCTAAATTAATTGAAAAGGGTCAACCTGCCCCCATCTGCCTTTCGAATATTTTAAATACCGAAAACGGCGAAATATACAGGTTATTGTATGATTTTCTTGTTACTACAGAGGTTGCAATATCTAAGATTAAAATTGACGCTAAATCTCCCTCGTTTCTATCCCTCTGTTTAGTTCTCCCATGTTACCCGTGGTCGAACTTTGTTTGTGTAACTGTAAATGCCCTGAAAGACCCCTGGGCGAGAAGAATGTGTCCCTGACCTATCCTTATAACGGGATACAACCTTTTTTTTTTAATTTATTTCCTTTTTAATGATATATATCGTTGTATGTACACTTTGATCTTTTTCTCTTTTATGAGGTTTTATATAATTAAATGCTTACCTGTATTAAACTCTTAAAATCTATATTATTTAATTCTTTTTTTTGTTTTTGGTTTTTTCTAAGCAAAATACAATTACGTGGCCAAAACGCTAGCTCGTAAGGCCAAAAACCGGAAAAAAAAAAAAAAAAAAAATTGTCTGTAATTCTAGAAGGAATATTTTGAAAAAAAACTTTAATAACTAAAATATTTACACAAATAATCGAATCAGTGGAATATCGTCAAATACTTTGATCCTGATAAATCAAATATTGCTGCTGTAACTGCGGATCCATATTAATATGGACTTTATATTAGGCGTTAACGAAAAGAACATATAGGGGCCTTCGAACTTGACAGTGCTACGCAGAGAGCTGGTACAAATAATAAGAATCGGTGCGTGCTGTGAGGAGCTAACAGAAGTACCCCAGAAAATTTTTCAAAAAGTGTGTAAAAAAAAAACAAATAAATTAACCAATCCTAAAGGTACTTAATAAAACAGTTAAGTATTTTTTAAATTTACTATGAAAAATTAATTCTTTTAAATACAATATCAAAATCTAAAAGAAATAATAATTAACGTAAAAATTAATACTTAACGTTTTTTCTTATTTGCAATATAAAGTGTTAAAGTACACCTAAAGAAACTAAAAACACGTTAAAATTATGAGTTCGATCCTGTCTTAGTTATTATTTTTTATTTTACTCAATGCTTTTACTGCAGTGTTACCACAATGACCAAGTCGCTGTGTTACCAACCAATACAAAGAACTGTAACCAAACGTGTATTTTATACAACTAGTACGTTCTATTTTGATTTCTACTTCCAATTTAGTAAATTTTAATAATGTATTAATCTTTAATAATTAGCAAATACTATGCAGACTTTTGAGACTTTTAACCGTAAAATGTTTTTAAGCATGCTATATTTTCCTTTTTTTATTTGAAGATGTAAGTCGGTGTATAAAATATAAAATCATCCATGAATTTCGGACGAATGAATGGTTTACGTTTTAATTCAACCTCTTTACGACTCTTACCGAGCGTTACACTTTACCGCGCGTTTTAATCTGAACGCACTCCAGTAGATGTCAAAATAAACCTACTCGATCACGGTCAGTTAACTACTGACACTGATCGTGCTACTCGACTACCGTGGCTGTTCTATCTATGTAAGTGGTCTGTGACTCCTATGGTATGTTTTATTAATCAGTCGAAGTCGAAGATGTTTTCAAATTTCCCACATTCGTTTCAGGTACACCAACACCAACAAAAAATGTTAGAATTGCTAATCTATCAAAATTAAAACCTAACTAAACTAGTAAAGTAAAAAGTAACTAACTTAGTGCTAAACTTGCTAACTAAGCTAACGTCGTGCTTGTTAAGGCGTTTTAGGCATTATATTTGGTTTTTGTTAATTTTTCAATTTTTTTTGAATAATGTTCTGACTTAGAAATAATTATGGATTTGCCTCAACCGCCTCAAGGTAAATATTTATTCTTAATACTATATTTTACCTAATATAATTGATGTTTGATTTTATTGAGGTTATGTTTTTTAAGATACAGAATTAAGAAATATAATCGACAAATTAGCACAATTTGTCGCTAGAAATGGGCCAGAATTTGAGCAAATGACAAAAAATAAACAAAAGGGCAATCCAAAGTTCCAGTTTTTATATGGTGGTGAATACTTTAACTACTATCAATACAAAGTTACAACTGAGCAAGCCAGTAAGTAAAAGGATGTTCTGTAACTTAAAGGTTTTAGATAACATTTTTTATTTTTAGTATTTAAACAGCAGCAATCAAATGCTGTAAATGACCAAAATAGTAGCTGGAACACTCCACCACCTTCACAAAATAATATGGAAATTGAACAACTTACAAAACAACAAGATGCATTACGGGAGCAAATCAAACAGAGTGAACAAAATTTAACTGCTCAACATACGGTACTCTTACAGCAACAGCAAGCACAAGTAGAGCAAGCTGTAACTAAATGTGAATCTGTTGATTTGCAAAGAGATGCCGATAATTGTGGGATATTACTTCCGGAAATTTATAGTATACTGCAGCCGATTATTGACAGTTGTACTAAAGACAGTATAAGTAATGGTAAATCATGGTTCCTACAACATGCAACCAATAAACAACAAGCTTATTGTATTGTTGAATGTTTATTATATAAGTAAGTAATATCTACTTACTAGATATTATTTAAAATTTATATTAATGCTTCTCTTTTTAGAGTTTTACAATCAAGTACGTTTCCACAAAAGTTGCATGTAATTTACTTGGTCAATGATCTTTTACATCACAGGTAAAATAGAAATTTAAAATTTTGTAACAAAGCTTATTTTCCATTTTTTTCCTAGTGCACGTAAAAATGCTAACGATTTAAAGGAAGCATTAGAACATGTAGTAGTTCCCATGTTTTGCAATGCGAGTATAGCTGCAAATGATGACCAAAGACAAAAACTAGATAAGCTATTAAAATTATGGGAATCAAAAGCTAATTATTTGAAGGCTGATACTTTAGAAAAAATGAGGCATCCGCTACAAAGTTATCAACAATATCAGTCTGATCAAATGGCTAAATATGCAACTGAGGTCGCCGCTTTGGCCCAGCAAACAAAGATTACGTTTGATGGCTACCAAGCTCAACACCAGGCCTTTGTTTGCCATGCCATGCAGCAAATAATGGATTTGCAGCAACAAAAGCAGAACCTAGAGCAGCAACAACTGCAACCACCTCCACAACCTCAACAGACACATGTTCCACCTGTGGTGTCTACTTCGGCAAATATAATTCCTTTAGAGACAATTCAAGCTAGCTTACAGCAGACTATACAAAATCTTAGTCAAAGCGTAAGCGCTCCTCCAACACAAAGTACTGCCCAATCCTTTCCACTACAAAATATAAATCCACCAAATCCCAATGACAACTATCTACCAATGAATCCATCAATCCCACCACCTATTTTAAGCCAACCATTAAATGTAACACCACATCAGCCATCTTCTGGAAATCAACTTTCAAACAACATTAATCAACTTACTAGCATTAGTCAACATGCTAACTTGAATCAACATCCAAGTAGTATAAGTCCACTGAATAATTTGAATGCACCTCCAAGTTTTGCATCTCCGCCTGATTTGAGTCAACAACCTCCGCAAATCAATCAGTCCTCAAATGGTATAGAGAGTATTCCATTTTCTCAACCTCCACCAGGCTATTTTCCACCACCTGGGATGTTTCCGGATTTCTCCAAACCCCCACCTGGTTTTCCGTCTAAGCCCGAACCCTATCTGGAAGAACTGATGCCTACAGCTCCCTATTATGACTTACCTGCAGGACTTATGGTGCCATTAATTAAGGTATGTTGGATTCTTATCAAAATGAAATATTTATGGTAAATTAAATATTGAATAGGTAATTAAAAATATGTATCTTATTGTATATAATTTATAGCAAAACGTTAATTAAACAGAATTTTTTGTAGATTTTCAACAGTTTTCCATGTTTTGATATTATTTGATTAAATAAATTTAAATAATTTATAAATCAGGTAATCAGTATTATTAATTCATTAAGATAAATAATATTGAGAGGGATCAAGATTTGTTTTACAAATAAAATTACAGCGTCATGTTCTGTGCTTATTAAAAATATAACTTCCATGTCTTAAGATACCTATGTGTGAAAAATTGTAATTTTACATGAGTACAACTGGAGTATTTCATAGGCAAAATTGTTTTTAGCAAAAACATGATCTATTTGCAAAATTTATGGTCTCGGGCGATACCAGTTACCAGCAAATGTTAAAAGAAATTAAAATATTGGCAGTGTTAAATGTAACAAAAACATGAAGTAGTACCATAGGTTCCGAAAAAAGGCACGGTGGAGCTGCGTCTATGGCATTAGCTAATGTTTTTATTAGTATTTATTTAACACCGCTAGCTCTTTCATTACTTTGTAAATTAAATTTCCGACTTCCTCAAAAGAAAGTTTATAATTGTACTAGTATATTTTAATTTTGAGAAAATGTTACATATAAAGACATTCAATGGGTGAAATGGGTAAAATTTTTTTTAAAAATTAAAAAACTTATATTATATTATAAAAATATATTGAAAAAACATATTCACATTATAATAAGATCTTAGGATGTGGGGATTCCAAAAATATATTATTTATTAAATACAACAGAATAGCTATTTATGATATATACATGTTAAAGACAAGATGTCCAGCGGAATGGCCCATCCTTTCGAACAAAATAAAATCAGTTTTAACATGCATATCATCCATTATTTTTTATATAAACAATGTTAAAAGAGAACTAGTGAAGAAGTAAATGAAAATTTTGAAATATTCAAAGTAATTAAATTTGTAAAATGTCAAAGTAAGTCAGCGTCTAAAAATGATTTGTGGTAGTCTTTGTTTCTTTATTTGGGATTAATTGCCATGCGTTATAATAAATCCCAAATAAAGAAACGAAATAGTCTGTCAGGTTTGAAGTTTACAATCAAAACATCCAAAAAATTATAAAATGACAACATTTTCAACACTGGTGTTAAAAGTAATCTACTTTTACACTGGTGCCAGAAAATTATATTAGCAATGATAACGACGATGTCAAAATACTACTTTTAACAGTGTTTGTAGGAAAAATATATTTTTTATCACAAACCTGCTATTAAATAAGTGGTGATAGTAATCTACCCCTCCAAACTTGTGGACCATCTTTAAGTGAGTGTTTACGTGACCTTTACTGATTTGCTATTTTGCGTGTTGATTCCTAGCAACTGAGAAGTAAAAAATAAATGTTTCTGAGTTGCCAGGAAGAAACATTTTGTGCAAATAAAATGGAACAATCAAATGAGAAATATGAAAATCCCACTAGAGTTGTGAACACCTATTGATGTAACTTTATTTTTATAATAATAACGTTACAAAGATATGGAATTCGTAATAGTTTTTTGACACACTTATTCTAGTTGGAAGAAACAGCATATAAACCGTTAGATCCTAAAGATATTAGGTTGCCTCCCCCAGCCCCACCGAGTGATCGTCTTCTAGCAGCAGTAGATGCATTCTATTCACTTCCGAGCCATGATAGGCCCAGAGACAGGTAAAACTAGGTTATTTTTAAACTCAGTATTGTAAACTTTTATTTGTTATTGTATTTGAATGTATCGTAATGTACTTAAATTGTCTTATGAATTGTGCTATGTAAAAACAGCGAAGGGTGGGAAAAACTAGGTTTGTATGAGTACTACAAGGCTAAGAACAATGCTAAAAAAGACAAAGAAGACTTAATAGCAGCAGGACTTAGAGAAAAATCCAAAAGTCCAAGCCCAGTTAGTATGCAACCTGAAAAAGAACCATCACCGCCCAAGCGGAGGTACCGTAGTAAATCACCTACTCCTCCACCCACATCTCATCGAAGTAGTAAACGATCCAGAAGTAGGTCTAGATCCAGGTCGCGATCGAGGAGTAGATCAAGAAGTCCTAGAAGAAGACATAGAAATAGCAGAGAATCAAGAGATAGCAGAGAATCACGAGATAGTAGAGATTCGAGAGATATTAGAGAAAGTCGAAGACGTCGAAGCCCATCTAGGTCTAGATCTCGATCTCCTGTTAGAAGGTCACTATCACCTCCCGTAGCTAGTTTTACGTGAGTATTAAACCTTTTATTAATTTAATTTACTAAATATAAATGGTTAGCGAATGACTCTCGCACAGGTAGGCATTAAAGAATTGTGGAAATATTACATTATATTTTTAATATATAAAGGAAACTGCACCAGTATACATACGTTCGCTGTACTTTTATTTTCAAAATGGTGACTATTAATATTTTTTTCATCTCACTCCATTGGTTTTCATGTCCTGAGTTTATCAGAAATACAGCTGGTAGTATTAAAAAATAGTATCCCTTACAATTTGGATATTTTAAATAGGTGTGCTCCTTAATTATTTATGTAAGTGTGAAAAGTGATACTCTGCCTGGTCAATTAGTAAAGTAATTTTTCACACATATTGCATCGCTATTTTTCCTACGACAACAAAATTACTTGAATGACAGATTTGATATAAATTATAGATTGGTTGTTAAATGCAAACTGCTACTTTTCACAACCGCTTTGCTATGATTGTGTCACTGCTTTTCACACTGATTTATCCTGCTATTTTTCATTACTGTTAACCTCAAACTTGTAGACTTCAAATCGTTCTGAAACACAGTGTCCAATATGTTTTTCAAAAAATCTAACAAAAATGGACCAAACATCATGTCAGACCAAATTGTAAATAGAAGTCGATCGATCGATATAACCTCAATCATACGAGTTTACATATCTATGAATGGAATGAATAAAAATGTGAACTGAATAATTAATCGACCATAGGTCTCAAAATGTTGGAAATCTTACCTAATTTCACCATACAAAATTTTATCCCGATATCTTTAAAAACGAGGATTACAGGGGTGGCCCACTATTCGATTACACCCGGTATATACAAAGATATAGGTAACGGTGCAATAATTTTGTTTATCATTTCCATAGTTTTCTTTTTTACTCAGGCAACGACAAGTCAGAGGTAGGCAAAGTGGCTGAAAAATGGCAGTTTTGCTTATTTCTAAAATAAATAAACCTGTGTTTAAATATTTGTAAGGAAACAAATGGTAGTAAACGCACCTCATGTTATACGCAACAAACTTTGTTAAATACTAACGCATACATAAACTTATTGCTTACGTTAGTAATAAAGGTTGAGAAAACCTGGTGGCTAGGAAGTAAGTCTTTGCTTGGCGCTTATTTTTATTACTTTAGGCATTCTTTCATTTACTCTTTCTTCAGACCTTGATATTCAAATTAAAGTCAGAATATCTTTCTCACCACCACCAAGAAATTTAGCTTTTCAGTACTTCATCAATCCTGCCCGGCTCTTCCAGAGCATCTCTTATCATCCAGAATAAGGGTCAAAGTAGTCATAGGTAAACAAATTACTTTCAAAGTGGCTGTATTGTTATTGATCCGCGCAAAAACGTTTGCCTGGCAGTACAATCCTATTGCTAACGTTCACTTTCCACTTCAAATGGATCTATCCGTCATTGTTTTATGCATGAAAAATGAACTAATTATTTCTGGGGATGGCTTTGTAAGATTGGTTGATTCATTTTTGAAATATATATTTGAAATATTGCCAAATAAATTTGTACCAAAGTTATTTCTTTTACTTTGTAGGTGAGGATTTTCTGTGTCGGTTCTGTAACATCATAAGAATGTAATATATAATATATGTCATGAGTTTTTTTTCTAGTATCTAGTAAATTAGAAAATTTCCAAAATTTGGCACAATCTTAATGCATTAAATTTAATGTCCGGTGATTTTCATATATTGATTAAAAATGCAAAGAAATAATATCAAATATGAATAACATTGTCCTGGATTTGAGGGCGAATTTTTTTAATTTTTTTACATTCAGAGACAGTAGAATTGATTTCTTCATATTGATAAATTGATTTCAAGGTATATTGAAATCTAAGTAAGTTTTTTGCAAAAGTTTATTTGTCATATTTTTTATTTTCTTTTTCCTAAATTCTATAGGATTCCATTCTGTCCAATAAAAAAATAATTAAGTTTTAAGTTCTCAAACTGAAATATTGCAAAAACTTTGCTTGGAAGTATAACTCTCGTGCAGAGTTTACCTGCAATCTGCTGCTCTCCAGGTATATTTCTTCCTCTGTTCTATCACCTTAAAGATGGAGATAGAAATTACCCTCTTCTTCAGTCTTATATATAGGTTATTTCCCAGTCCAGATAATTCAATTTCGTAATGATTCGCTTCAAACCCATTTTGAAGCTTGGTTTGACCACTACTGTACACATCCAGAACAAAGTTTATGGGCTGTGTAGTTCTTGTACACCACTCGGCACGGTTGCAAAAAGTTGCCTATGATTTTTATATGCCTACACAAACTTTGTTTTATTATGTATTTTCAGTGAATTTATGAATCTTAGAACTCCATTCTTATGTGACACTTCAGAGATTCACTTCAAACATTTCATTCATCTATACTTTATTGTTTTATGAGAAATGTATCGTAATTATTCGCAATGAGATTAAAATATTGGTCGAAAGTGTTTGATGCTTCAACCTTCTTGTCATGGTCGTGTTCTGAAGCGAAGTGATGCCATCAAAATATATCAGTGTGGATGAAAATTGGGAAATTCATCTACAAGGAGTTTCTATGACTCATTCTCATAGGGAACAACAAATCTATGTAATTGCCCCAACAGATTCAGTTTTTGAAATATTCTCGTCAGACCTTTTTCAGAGTGAATTAGTTCTTTCTTCAATCTCCTAACTAAAAGTTTTTGTCATTTAATAGACCAATCCTTTCTAAATAAATGCACCAATAAAATGACACTTTGACTTGTTGAGAATGTTAAAGCATAAATTTCTTAGTTTTTAGGATCTTACTTTTTAAGCTGAATTTTAAAAATAAATTTCAGATTTTTTTAATTTCCAAATATACTGTTAGAATTTTTCTACGTCATCAGATGCTCCACCTAAAATATAAAAGAAGAGAACAAGAAAGAAAACTACCTAGTATTAAAAAGAAAAACAGTTAAATATTTAGGATAAAATCAAACTGATTTCAACTACTTTCAAGTGCTGATTAAAACGTGCTATTTAAGTGATCGAAGAAACCAGTATTGTGTTAATCAGAACGTCGATATGCACCATGTGGTACCTACAGAAGAAACATACAATATAAATATCACCGACTAAATGACAAAATTGAGAGGATGACCATTCGAGGCGTTTCCACTATTGACAAGAATTGAACACGGATTTATTGACACGAATCAATAAAATTCAACAGCATAGAAGTCCACAGTCTCAAAAAAGTTAGCTCGCATGAAGAGTATAGTGTTGCATCACCGGTGATATTTAAAACATTATAAAGGTTTTTCAGCCCAGATATAATTGGTGCTCTATATTGTTCTTACTTTAAACATTTTACAGTGACAATTTGCACTCGACAAATCTTGAAGACAGTTACAGTGGGTAAGTAAGTCAAGTAGTGTTTTCCGTGTGTGTTACATGTGCAGTATCAGATATGAAATGATGGAATGCTGGAGAAGTTCAAGATGAAAATGTTCGAACAGTCCTTTTGGTTACTCCTCACATCTGTTTTCTTCGTTCCATGATATTTTGTGATTCCAGTGTAATGCGGTTTATTTGTGTAACAGAAAACGTCAATGTGGAGGCAAGCAGTTTCGTCAAAAAATTTGCCTTTGGTAATATAGCAGTTCGGCCAAGAAAGAATAAATGCCATAAAGTAGTTATATAAGATTCATTTTATAGAGAAATCTCGATACTAACAGAGTTAATTTTACTATTTTTTTCTCAATTATTTCAAAAAAGGAGGGATTATGAAATTCATATCACTATTTGATAGTAAACAAATACACTAATGAATATATTTGAAGCACTTAACTCGCAGAAGAAGAATGACTTATTTGTTAATTGAAATTCATTTGTGAAATCATCTTATTTTTCTCAAATGTGAGGTTTTACCATCATGATAATAATTACACGTTTTAAATTAGTGGGATGATGTGATAAAGAAAATGAACACATTTAAAAAAGGCGGCACAACCAGATATACTTTCTTTCCCTGTGCGTGCAGCTTATGCGGATGTCACGCCCAGGTCTAAGGACTTCGTTTATTTTTTTAGTATATCAACTTGCCAATTTCTAATTGATAATTTGAGACTCTAGTGTATAATTATAATATATACAGATTGCGAAAGTACTCATCTTGACATAGGAAACCTCAACCGATATGAAGTGCCGCTGCCTAGAAACAAGTGCTTCTCTACTCGTACATTTCCGTCTTAGGTTGCCGCATGCTTGTCTGCATAAGCGGCAAATTTAGGTCCTATGTCAAGATGAGTACTTTCGCAATCTGTATGTTACCCTATACTAGTTTTAATAATGCAATTGCATATGTAATTGCAAATTATATGTGTAATATGCCGGGTGTGTTGCAGCACAAAACAGACAAGGATTAATAGTAGAGAAAGGATACCGAGGGTACAGAATTATCCATAGAAAAACCTCATGGACTTTTCGTTGTTGGGCTGGGGTAGTTTAGGATTTTGCGCAAATTTGTCCCGGTTGTTATTTTGTAAGGGAATGGAATACTAAATTCAGATATAAAAATAGTGATCTTCAGTAAGCACATTTGATGGGAAAAAATTCCAGATCGGGATTGAAAAAACATTTAACTTGTACCTCATAAAAATTCATTCTGTATATTATTTTAAAATTAGGATTCATTAATTTGGTTGTTACGGTTTCACTGGTTTCTACAAGTAAAATTAGGCAATTATTTTTTAACAATAATTAATTTGTCATCTACGTGATGGAGACAGGGTAAAATAAATAAATAGAATTGATGAAGTCACACTTCCTGAACCATATCACATTTTTCCGACCGAAATTAAAATAATATTAAATAACCATGTGAATTAGTTTTGTTGGATCTCCTGCATGACTGGCAGTCTTCAGATTTCCAGCCTGTTGATTATTATTTATGGAATCACGTAATGAGCAAGGTCTACACTTTATAATATAGCAGAATAGCTATGACCAGACCATTTGCTCATTATGTAGCACATATTACAAAATGTACCGCAAGTGAGAAACAATATTTTATATTTGTAACTATCCTAGGTATATCCCGATTTGTGTTTTGTTCATATTATTATTTTGATTTGGCTTTATTTACAATATTGATAAGTTTAATTTAATTGTTGTTACTAGGTACACTGCATTGCTGTTTTCCATTTTAAATTGTTAATGAGAAAATTAAAAACTTCCTTATAACGTTAATTTTACTTATTTATTCTACCCCATCCTCAATATCACGTAAACAATAATGATGATTAAGCGCAAAATGTTAGACAAAAAGTTGGAAACTTGGTCTACTCCAACTTAAATTACGCAAAAATATAAAAAGAGAAAATATGTATTTAGAGAAAAATTTAACTTAATTTAAATGTTAATATGAAATACTAAGTAGAGTGACGAAAAAGTGACTATTAAAAGAAACTTTAAATTAAGTATCCTATATTCCAATTTATCATTCATTTTTTCAAGAGAGTTCAATGGTCTTCCTCCTCATACTTTATGGTGCCAAGTAGCATTGTATTTTACTTTATTTTGACAAGTATCCCTAACCTAAAAAATCCGAGTATAGGTTAGGATATCTTCTAGGAAATTTTCGTCTGATGCAAGTTTTGACGTTAAATTGGCAGAAAGTTTTTAAATGTGTCAAAATTCAGGTGCTTTAAATAAAAAAAAGCTTTGCCCTTATTTAAATTAAATACGGCAGGCCTGTATTTTAATAAAAGATCATGTTTAAGGATATTCTAAATGCGCACGGGTACATGTCAAATTAAGGGAAACTTTATTAAAAGATCTGCAAAACGAAGGTTGCAATATCTCTCCAATATGGCGTTAAATGCATTAATATATACAGTAAAAACCGAGGAGGTTCGAACATGGGTATTAGTTTGTGCGATTTACTTGTGTCCGTTGTAGGCAAGCGGACGGAGTGGTGGGAATCGTGGATCTCCGCGCTGTAGCCGATGGCTCTCGCGTCTACTGTTCCTTGTTTGGATTCTTTTATAATAAATTTTATTACACCTGCAACACTCGGGGTACAGCTACAATTAATTTTATGTTGTAGAATCACATTTTTGTTGCATTGTTTGTTGTTGTTTGTTTTGAGATTTTTTAAAAATTACAATAATTAATCCTATCTAGGATTAAGTATTGAAGTTAGAAAAATTTCGACATTTATTATTGAAAAAAAAAAGTATTATTAGTAAGTGGTATTTTGTAAACAGTGAATGTACAGCAAACAAAAAAATTGAACTGTTTGCTTAATTTTATATTATATGCTACTTCAATTTAATATTGAAATTTAAAAAATATATATACAGGGTGTTGTTTTTGGAGAACAAAAAAATTTTATTTTTTCCCAATACGAACCTAATTTGTCTGTCATCAAATATATTCTTATTTAGAATGACTAGTAGATTAGATATACAAAATATGAAATTATTATTCCACTCAAGGACGAAAATAGAACAACTTGGTTTTTCTATATGTGATGCAAATTAATTTCAGTAACCATTATCTGATAAATCCACGTCCGTTTTGTAATGCAACACCCTGTAAATATAATGTAACGTTAATTATATTGTAAGTTTAATTTAGAGTATTACTTTTGCGCTATAGAAATGACAGTTATATTCTATGCTACATTAGTTCAATATAACTGACCATTAAGTGCTTCAGTAATAGTTTAAGTGGCTTAACAATTAATTTCTTATTTGCCTGCCTTTTCAACATATTTTTATCGTTTTAGTAACCTTAATTTTATGCAAAATATCCCTCAAGAGCTGGACTCGTCCAACAAAGGGCATCAGATGCTGCGAAAAATGGGGTGGGGCGGTAGTGGTTTAGGGGCTAATGAACAAGGTATTGACGCTCCAATATCGGGGGGTGACGTTCGTGACAGACAAGATCAGTTTAAAGGGGTGGGCTGCAATCTGAATGACCCTTATGAGAACTTCAGGAAGAATAAGGGGGCGGCTTTTATTACAAGAATGAAGGCAAGGGCAGAAGAGAGAGCTGCTGAGAGTAAGTTAATTGATTATTAATCTTTTGACTAGAAAAGTAAAGTATATTAGAGATGTTTTTAAGAATTGTCGTAACACGTAAAAATGTATATAAAATGCTGTAACTAATTGCTTTGGGATGCATATTCCAAAATCGACATGTTTTTTATATGTTGTCTTAGAATAATTTACAGATTTTATTTTCCTATGGAAAAAAATTCTTACGTAAAAGAATCTGGCCACTTTAAAATTACACTTTATATTTTAATATTTGAAGTTTAAGAGTAGCAAGTTAGGAAGAATTATGAATTTGTACAACAATATGTACCTACAATGTAAAACATTGTTTATCAGAATAATAAAATAACTTCAATAATATCGATATGATATTCTGTTGACAACTTATGGTGTTTTGTCATGAAATTATGATTATTATTCGATGTATAACCTGGCAACAGTCATGATATGGTTTCAAATATTTAAATGAAATTTCCCACTCAGTCTTTGGTCTGGATTGCCATTTGAGAGTTACTCTCATATGGAAGTAGTTCAAAAGACACTCTTGAAACATGTCTGCACTAAAAATGACTCTTACAAATTCAGGAGACCATGAAGTAAACTACTTTTATATTTCTATAATTTAATATGAATTAAAAAATTCACTTATAACTGTTGTCCTGGGCGTGCAAATATATACTCGTCAAAATTTGCTTCAGGACACCTTAAAATTGAGCAAGATTTACAATGCTGTAAAACTGTCTAAAATGTATGGATTTGTGCCGGGTTTTTAGCAGAATCAGAATTTTATAAAATTTGTTTGTCTTATGTGTCTGCTTTAAAACATTTTTTTAATTTTGCTCCTATCTTTTTTGTAGAAAAAGATACAGAGGTTTTTATAAAATGTTACATTTTCACTATAAAATAAAAAATCTCAATCTTTTATACTTTTTATAATCATAAGGCCTCACATTAACATTAATATCTTTTATTTAACAATATTAAACATTAAAACTTAACCGTAATGTCATTAGCAATAAGTTGGTCCTCTGGATGTTATAAATCTCTGCAACGTTGTGGCACGTTCTGAACCAAATTATTTATTATCTCGTTTGGAATTTGGTTCCACTCTTCTACAAGTGCTTCTCTAAGTTCTCGCAATGTATCAGGTTGATGGTTTCGACTAGATATTCGTCTCTGTAAAACATCCCAAATTTGCTCTGTAGGGTTTAAATCTGATGATAATACAGACTACCACATGCGGTTTATACCCTCTTGGTAAAAAAACTCGTTTACAATACGTGCTCTTTGTGGTCAATCACGATATACCTAAATTTTTGTAATCAAATCCATCCGTTATTTTATTGCGAAAATGTAACGTTTTACTAAAACCTCTGTATCTTTTTTTACAAAAAAGATAGGAGCAAAATTCAAAAAATGTTTTAAAGCAGACACATAAGACAAACAAATTTTATAAAATTCTAATATACAGGGTGTTTGGTTATCGCTGTGCTCATGATAAAAATTTACCGAAAAAACAGGCATTCGTTTGACACCCTGTATAAACATGTTTTTGTAACTTTATCTTAGAGTTAAATAGATAAGATGAAAGCCAATTAAATTTCCCTTGAAACGCTAAAAACCCGGCACAAATCCATACATTTTTGACAGTTTTACAGCGTTATAAATCTTGGTCAATTTTAAGGTGTCCCGAAGCAAATTTTGACGAGTATATAATTTAAGACAAAACAAATCATACACCTTGCAGAAAATTTTCAGACATTTTTTTGCCAATGGCAATTTATGTGCTTTACACAGTTCTGCTTCAATATAACAAACGCTTATTATAAACTAAACATATTACTGAGGCTTCATATTTTAAAATCTGAGAAAAATCATGCTTACTACTTCACCATGATATATTTAACGAAGACGAGAAAGATGGTTTAATATACAGGGTGTTTCATTTGGAGAGGAACATACGTTAACTGTGGATAATGGTCAGCGAGGTGATTTCAAATAACCCATACTTAATGGGTCTATCGCCTTTTATAACCGAGATACAGGGTTTTATCAATTTTGCCTATTTCTTTCTTGATTGATAACTAACAAACCACCCTGTATATTTTTTTGACATTAGGCACACGTAATTTGGCAAATCCACTAAGACATTAAAAATGAAGGAAATCCAGGTCCGGCTTGACAAAAAATTTAGAAAATCTTCCATACTCAAAACAACACCCTGTATATCTGAATTTTGAAAATTTGTGTCCATATTTTGAAAGAGCGATGAAAGCTGAATTCAACCATGTACTTTTTATTTTCCCACAGAAAATTTTACTACTAAAATTGTTAGTTAGCATTGTATTTTATGAGCATTTTGGGTGTACACAAAGAAATGAAATCGATTTTAAATAATTTTGTTATGTTTTTTATTTTCCAATGAAATAGGTTATTGAGTTATTAGAGTTTTCAATATTGTGCTCCAGTATTAAAGCTTTTTGTATTAATTTTAAAAGTTGTCAAAACCAGACAAAAATTATACCTTCGTAATCGAAAGTTTATGATTACAAAGGAAAATCCCAATGAGGTATATTAGAAAGGGAACAATTTTATTGATATATAAAAAAAATTGACTTAATGAAATTAAGTATCAGGTAATAAATGGTGATTCTTTCAGGTCTTTTACATCAAGCCTTTTTTCTTAATTCTATAGTTTTATGTTATAATAATATCTGCCCTTATATGTTTGGCAACTATCATTGGTTCTGTATTTCTTTTGCTGCAGAAAAACACGACTAGCACTTTAAAAGACAATGTGACGAGAGGTTAGTAGTTGAAGCCTCGGTTGAAGCAAAATGGCGGTTTTATGCTACAATCAAATTGCCACACATTATCTATCTTGATTTGGATGAGAGAAAAATTTCCTGCCAAGTAAACAACAGATGCTAATTTCTATAAGGAAAAAACATGAATCACATAATGAGAAAATTAATACCTTGCATTTTTGAGTGGCAAGCGTTTAAAAAGAATAAATTCAGGAAAACTGGTTACTTACATTACAAGGTATTTTCAAGTATTATAAATTATTTCTTTAATGCTGAATGGAAGAAGATAAAAACAAAGTTAAGAAGGCTAAAGAGGCCAAGAACAATTTGAGCCTAATATATAATATATTCCCAGTACTGTTAATGCCACTACCATTAAAAAATAGGCATCCTTGTATGTTAAGGGAAACGTCCAACTAATAATTCCACAACCAGATCTGCGTCATTATCTTTAACTTCAAAGTTAATGATGTGTGCAATAGTAAATTGTAAAATTAGTTTACTACTTTCAGAAAATTTTTATTTTAACTTGTAAATTTAATCTGTTTAGTCGTTAAGTGAGTAGTAATTTGATAAATATGCGATAGATTTTATTTTATTAGAAGAAATTTAAAAAATAAATTGGTAAGTTTTAATTTACTTTTGTCATGGGGAAAAAAGTGTAAAGTATCCTTGTTGAAATTTTCAGTTTGAAGTATGTACTAACAACAGATCTGATACAGCCTTATACAAAGTGTTAAATTATATATTTTTCTATAATCAAGAATTTCAGATTTTTTTTGTAACGTTAAGAAGAGTGGGTATTGATTTATTGAAAAAAAATGCATTGTTTGTTATAGCTAGAAAAATTGTAACAATTTTTTAACGAACTACCATGTTTCTTGTAAAATTGCTTTGCGTTAATCTAGTTTTTGTATTAATTCTTTACAAAGCTAACACTCAGAGAAAATTATTGACATATCTAAACTCGAAAGCTTGTTTAAGTAAATCAAACGTCGAAAACAAAATTAATTTTGATTGTAATGAAAAACAGAATTGTAATATTTTGTTGAACCTCCTTTGCAGTTTAACATGTTTAACAGTTTTCGATGTATATAATCAATAAAATAGATAGTATTGTATTTTTTTTTGCAAATCCTTCTATTTATTTTAAATGACATTTATTATTTGACCCCTGTTTTAGGGTCTAAATTCATAATTGTATGTATTTTTTTACATAAATCTCCAATATTATCTGTCAAGTTCATATAAAAATAGAAATTGCAGGAATATTACATTGTAAGCATTATATTGTTAAATATTCGTATATATGTTGCCCAGTTAAGTGACCATCACTAACATCGTTGATTATTGCTAACATGCAACTATTCTGTTTCTTCAGTAAATATTCATCTCTGTGCAAGGACCAAAAATCCCCTGCTATTTTTTATTCTGTGCAAGTAGTCCCCTTCAACTATACAGATCGAACAGTTTCAGTTACAGACGTTTTATTTCAGCCTAGTCATTCAGATCTATACCAAGATCCGTATTTTCCTCATGCATATAGAGTGTTTCATTTTTTAAGATTTTTTACTAAACTTCAGACAAGACTATTTTAACTCTTTTTCAGACTTATTAATGAAGGTATCTGTTTCTATAGACAATGGGCTCTTCCTCGAAATTTTGCAAATTACACCAGACTATAGTGTTTTTTTTTTTAAATAGCTCTGACGTATTTTTTCATTTTGCTAGTATTTTTTAAGGCCAAAAAAAACTTCAAAACGTTCTATTAAATTTATGTGACGTCAAAAACGGATAGTCATTGGTATAGGTCGTGTACAGGGTCATCACGCGAAAATGTCCTTTTTTGAAATAACTCAGCCATTTTCCATGTTATGACATAGATGTAAAGACATTCTGAACTAGTTTTTTCCACAGAATCTAAATTTTCAGTCAAAAAAACAATAACGAATCGCATTTCAGAAATACGACATAATACTTTTTACATAATATTTAACATTGTTAATTTTTTGTTAATATTTTTTAATTTTTTAGTGTTTATTAATATTTTTTTTGTTAATTAAATCTATGAAATCAACATTCTATGTTTCTCAGAGATCATTTTCTCATTATGGTTAATGTTTTCTTTGTTTTCAAAATTTATTTAACAAAATCGGTCACGTTATTTTAATATCGTCAGATTTTAATATCATCAAATCTAAATATCTAAAAACCGTTTGAGATAACATAAGATATGTTGACATATTTGAATTCAGAAAGAGAAGTAGAAACGAAATATTTCAAAATATACAGGTGTTCTATTTAAAAGAAAAAGTTTTATGTCGTATTTCTGAAATGCGATTCGTTATTGTTTTTTTGACTGAAAATTTAGATTCTGTGGAAAAAACTAGTTCAGAATGTCTTTACATCTATGTCATAACATGGAAAATGGCTGAGTTATTTCAAAAAAGAACATTTTCGCGTGATGACCCTGTACATCATATGAGTCACATAACCTCAAATTTTTTGTAAATTTATTTTCAATTTTAATTTTTGTAGTTTAACATGGATCCATTATAACGTTTAGAAACTCTCGCAGACAGAAGATATATCAAGTTTTAATGTAGATTATTAAAAATAGACGGTTAATTATAGGTTGGATTTCCAACCAACAAAAATTATTTTATTTTAATAAATCAAGACAATTAAAACTTCATTAATAATGCATGGAACAAGATTTTAGTTGATAGTACAGAAACCAAGTAGAAATTTTGATGAAAGTGTCATAATATTCGAAAATCGTGAAAAATGCATATTTTTGAGGTTAATATTGTGACTCCATGTGCACAAACGAATTTGTTTGGAGTTTAACCAATAGCAAGACCGTCCGTTTTTGACGTCATTAACGGAAAACTGGCGGGACTTTTGAATTTGATAAACCTTTTTAATATTTAATGCAACTGTAAGAATGATATATTATTGAAATTTATTGCATTATTATATTTAATATGTATTCAAGTCTAAAATTACTGTTTGTAACTTAATCCTAAAAACGTTTGTAATATTTATAACAGAGATGTTGCATCTTAAAACAAGATACCCTTTTCTATGTAGGTACTTAATTAATTAATGCTGATAAAAGTTTTTGCCGAGTCAACTCTCAAGGTTCTTTGTAGAATATAATGATAATTTTATCGATAGGTACCTAATAAAACTATATCAATACCTATTCCTTAATTATAATTAAAAACTTCTGCTGATATTGATAACTGTATTAATAACAATCAATTACATGGATGTATTGATTTTATCATTATATTTTGAGTGATTAATATTTAATAAACAATTTTCAGTATCGTCCATTTCTAATCATTTTTATTATAATTAATGTCTAGTGGATTTTGCAACTGATCTTTTACCCTATCGAGTGCATCATTATTGAAGGCCAAAAAAAAGTGCTTTTATATTATAAATACTATATAAAGACAAGGGAACACAACTGTAAGAATTTTAAAAATGGTCCTCAAAATTGTTGCAGGTTTCCAGAGATTTTTTCATATGGAAAATAAAATCTGTTAAAACCATCTCCATTATAGTCGAATTAAAATATATATTAATGGAGAATAATGTCATTTCGTAATCTCCTATTTTCCAAACAGATTAGTTTAATAATGGTAAAATGTAATATTAAAATAGGCTAGTCATTATTGTACTTTTATTACTAAAATTTTAAGAAAAATATTTTGCTTTCAGAAAAATCGTGATGTAATTAAAAAGGTAAAGATTGTGGCTGTTTGAAAAATAGAAGAATATCCTTTAATTAGGATTTAGTTTTTGAGTAGTCCAAGTCCAAGTATCTAAATACTATTCTTTTTTAAATAATTTTTTAGGTTCATGACATATCCAAACGCCTGCTATGCAAAAAAAACATTCGTCATTTTCATTACCGATTTCTTAACTAAAATGGCAAATTGTTATAGGTACTTAAAAAAAAAAAATTTGATAAAAAGTGCATCCAAGAAACATTTTTTTAACAAAATGTTTAATTTCTACATTGTTTTAAGAATACTTATTCTTAATCCACCTGCTTCCTTTTTTAGGAAAATTTATGATTAATCAGGCTTCTTTTATAATTTAAGTATAAAAGGATATTTTAATAAAAAATTGTACCGACTTATAGAAATTATATGTTGAAATAAATTATTTTATTACAATTTTTGTATTTTTATTTAAGTAAAACATGTTTGTATTTGTACTATTTGTAGTGTATGCTGAGCCATGAATAAAAATGATTATTGTATATATAAATATTATGTACTAGTAATTTTGTAAATTAAATAATTTAGCATAAAACGTTCTTTTATTTAGACCTCCCGATTTTTTTATACTTAATTTCAGACCATACGTACATGAAAATATATCAGTGGATGACAATGGCCCTAACAACTGATTTAAGGTGTTGACTCGTGGTTCGTTAATATTTTGTTGATTGCACTCATGAACAGGTATGTAGGAGTATTTTGTTTATACCGTTTACAGCGTTTTACCATACATACTTCTATTATAATAAAGGAAAACATTGTGAACTCAAGAAAAAATGTATTATTATACCAAATGGTTATTTTTTTAATAAATTCAATGCTATATATAATAAATACAGTGTGTTCATGAATTGTAGAAACTAATAAATTTTGTTTCTCAAAGTTCTAGTTGAACCCAGATAAATGGAATCTTGGACCGAATATTTAGTGTGATATTTTAAACAATTGCAATAAGCCATTTCATTTTTCCAGTAAAGTAAGATGTATATTATTGGTGTAAATAGTTTACAAAATGTCAACGATGGGTATCTAATCATCACAATTTCACAGCCAATCATTTGAAGATATAGGTATTTAATAATTATCTGTGGTTTAATGTATATAATTATTTTATTTCTATAAAAAGTAAATGTACACATTATTAGTTAAACATCAGAACGCTTCTATAAATAGTGTGTGTCTGTATGAACAATAAAAAGAGTTTTATAAAAAGGCAATTGAAGTTACATAGTAGTCAGAGGTTGTCTACATATCTATTATTTAACAGGAGATGACCAAGTATTTTAAAGTTTTCAAACAATAAAGACTTTATAGTTTATGTCATAATCAATAATTCATCATACCGCATCAAGCACAAAGAAAATTTCATATCCGTATAGCAAAGAAACTACCTATACTGGTGCCGTAAATTTATAAAATTGAATGTTAGAAGTTATAGTCACTAGAGGTTTTTTGCGCCATGAATTTTTTTCTCATTGGGTCGGGAAAAAACAAGTAAATCGTAGGTTAACCTCGAAACATCCACTGAGAGAAGGAAAAAAATTATATCCCAAAAAATGTTCCATAGAAACGATTGCAAGATATTTTTTGGACGAATCAAGAAAAACTTTACGCTTGTAAAAAATCACATTTTTTCCATATGCAGCGGAAGTGTCACCTAATCTCGAAACCAGCATTAGTAGGTGTCGCGCCTTTTTATAATTCGTTCACTTTACAATCTAGGCAAAAATGTATTGTTTAAAACATGATTTAAACATTTTAAACACATACCTACAATAAATACCACATGTAAATCCTCTTGTGTTGGAGGGTTACACATTTAGAGACAAGAGACACAACCATTATCCAAGTATACTGTGATGAATTTACACCCACTTGATATGCTCTCTCAAAGCAGAGTCCTAAAAGTGGTGGTTCAGCAGTCATCTCAGAGATGGCGTCAGTGGTACAAAACCAAATTAGGAAACAAGAGAATTGTGGACTATTCTAAAAGGAGCACCTCTAGATTATTCTAGAAAATAAATCTGTAGGTATATAAAGGCTAAGGTCCGCTACAGTCAGTTGAATATTGGAAATAGTGAACTGAACATAAGAGAAAAGGAACGGTGACAAGTAGTGAATAATAAATAAGTAAATTGTGAGTAATTAGTGAGTTAATAAATTAGTGGTTTAGTGTTAGTCTTGTTGCAATTATAGAATCCATACACTTGGTGTGTTTCTTTTTTCATTTTGAGATATAGGTTTAACCCTTGGCCTAGAGCTTAGATCATCGTGGTGTGTGGTGTTGTAACGAAGTGATTTTTCAAATCAAGGAATATGCCCATTTTTACTTTAAATATTACCGTCACTTGGGTACACCCTGCCACTGTTTTAGTAAGTAAATTCTGTTCTAGTTAAGGTATAAATGAATTGTTAAAAAGTCCGCTGGTAAACAAGCAATCAAGGAATTAATTGATTAACTTTCGACAATCCCTCGTATAAGCAACATCCGAGAATTATTAAAAATAAAGGCCGAGTCTGAAATAAAAATCATGCGTTACTAAAATATTAATCCTTGCCCGTTTTAATCCGTTTCTTTTTGCGATATAGTATAGAAAGTGTAAGAAACTCATTTCCGGTTAAATGCGTTCTGAGTTGATGCGCCTAGTTGCATAATCCGCTGCACCTCTGCAAGTTACGCTGGGTGGTGCATCCGAGTCCGTCGTTTAAAGTCGGTGACCACATCTCTTTTAACACGAACTAGCTACGTCAGAAAGGTAATAAAAATGCCAAATGGCACTCCCGTCGAGATCAGATCCAATCTACCGCCAGCAGTAAAAGATCCATCCGAAGCCGTCAATATTTCCGTACCGCCGCTCCGAGTTTTAATAGTAAATTTCTTTGAATATCACATTGGTAAGAATTCATCGTGACCTGCTACATTCAGTAGGTACTGCCTTCAGTTAAGTATAGATATTGAGAGGTCTTATTGTCCGTGAGTATCGCCGTATTTTGCTACCAAAGTAAACTAGAGCTAACTCATAATACCTCCGTTGGTTTATTCTTTTTATTATTGCATAAATTGTACACCAACTGGTCAGATTTTCTCGTTCGGGTGATCTGATAGGTTGTCATGTACAAGGGTTTCCGGAAAACCCACTGTAATTAGAAAAGTCATTCCTAAATGTGCATCCACTGATTAGATTTTCTCGTTCGGGTGATCTGTGATGTGTCAATGTACCAGGGTGACCAGAAAAATTAGCTGTAAATAAAATAGTCAGTCCAAAAATAGCTCTACGTTTGTGGCAGTAGTTCGCCGCATTTTCAAATATCAGTAACAGACGTAAATATCTATAGCTAACGGATTGCCCGCCGTTTATAATCCATCCTAGTGGAAAGGTCCGTTTGCTTGTCGTACACAGTAATTTATTAATCTCACGTATCCGAAAATTCCGCCGTAAAATCGCGTAAAGACTTGATTGCCAGCTTGCTTGATTTTTAATCATTTTAAAAATAGTTTTATACATACTCGACTGTATAGTCGTGGAGGTTTTAGAGTAAATTAATTTGTTCATCATTATTACTGAATAAACACGTTATTTTAAAGAGGTAAAATTCACGAGTTATTATTTCTGTCATTTATTTCTGATTAACCCGTTTGAGCAGCATGATCGAAATCCATTATAGATAGATCTCCAGCTCCGACCCCTGGCAATTTCGTATCACCAGCTGTTTCGCTACTCAGGGTTGTTCTCCCAATTAGGAGCCAAAAAAACAGTGTAGTTCTTCGCACTTAAAAATTGAAGGACTGGCGCCCGAGATTTCCGTAGAAATAAAAAGATTACATAAGTATATTGAAAAAAACACCGTAATAAATAGCCACCATCACAGTGTGTGATGGGTGTATTGGGACTACATATTGAGTACTCGTATTGCACGTACGAGAAATGAAATATAAAAGTGACTACTTCTAGCCACAAAGCTTCTTAGCAGTGGCGTAGCCAGGGGGACGACCCCCCCTTCGAAATTATAAGGTACCTAAGTCAGAATAAGTGTTTAGTTCTCCAACCCTTTTAAGCTCTCCCAAACCAAAATTCTGGTTACGCCAGTACTTTTTAGAACTTATAATTTTTTTTTAGCTCAAAACTTGCCACTTTTCATTAGGATGATTTTGGATCACTATAACCATTTTTTAACAGTTTTTAAATGTTCATTCAATAAAATTGATTGAAAATACCTGTATAATAATAACAAATATTAAAACGCGATCTAATTAATTTTCATAATAAACCCGCGTCTGTACGAACTGCCATGCCGTATTCGGCACGTGTATTGTGTTATATCCACACGGAACAAAATGCACGTTTACTGTCACGAACTGCTTATTCACATGTATTATGTGATCGTTTTACGGGTTCCATCGTGCATAAACATTAGCAAAGATCAAAACAACTTATATAAACTCTTTAAAATGTAGCGGAGGGACAGAGGGGACAGGGTCTTATAATTACAAATTGTAAATGCGTGAAAGTATCAGGGTGACTGTATCGAATATCGATTTGTTTTATAAAGGGAAAATGTGTGAAAGAAAGTAATTAGATTTTTTATTTTATTTATAGACATCGACATGGGTATTAAAATGATAGGGAAAATTAAAATATTATTTTCTTAGATTTACTTGCTACTTGCTACCCCCGCAAATGATACAATTTGCAGTTTTTTTTGTAACAGACGGCTGTGAACTAAGGCCAGATATAATAAATAACAAACTGCACAACTGCTGTCATATCAGTTTGCTTGAAATTAGTATCGAATTCAATTTATATATTATATAATATCGATTTAATCGAAAATATACTACATAAAATAAATACAATAAAAGTTTTATTTACATATTGTGCAATACCATTTTAGAGTAGAAAAAAAGGGCCAGCATTTAAAAAAGTAGGGTAACTATAAAAACGCTTAATCTTTCTGTCTGTCACTTTTCCGGCCTAGGCCGGAAGTCTTTTCATGTTGTTTACTTGAAGTAGCTAGAAAAGTTCTACCTTTCGTTTTTGTTTTCTGACCGAGAAACGTCATTTTTTGACATATTCGAATAAAAAGTTCTTTTTTTTTAAATCTTTGTTATTCAATTGTCTATCTATCTGTCGAGGTAGATTTTCGATATTTGCCCCTAATTTTTAAAAAGTTTTCCATAGAAGTTTGAATTTTCATCAAAAAACGTCTTTTTTGTGTAAATATCACTTTCTTAAGTAATCACGATAATTTTTTTTATCTTTGTTTATTGATAGCGATCTGTCGAGCTAAATTTTCGATTTTTGCCATTAACTTTTTAAAAATTTTCATATTTCTTTGAAAATTTTTGAAAAATTAGAGGCAAAAATCTAAAATACACCTCGACAGATCGATAAGCAATTAAAAAGCGAAGATCCAAAAAAGAATTTGTCGTGATTACTTAAGAAATACAGTCTGTAAAGTGATATTTACACAAATAGAGATGTTTTTTGATGGAAATATAACTTTCTTTTTTCAAATTCATCTGCAGATCTTAATACTTACGCAATCGGAAAGCTTTTTTTTTGAAATTTTCGCTTTTTGCCTATCGATCTGTTGAGGTGGATTTCCGATTTATGCCTCTAATTTCTTAAAAATTTTTAAAAAATTGAAAATTTTTTAAAAGTTAGTGGCAAAAATCAAAAATCTAGCTCGACAGTTTGAAAGAGAATCAACAATCGAAGATTAAAAAAAAAAGTTGTGATTACTTAAGAGTTACATAAAAATCGAAAATCTACCTCGACAGATCGATAGGCAATTAAAAAACGAAAATTTAAAAAAAAACTTTCCGATTGCTTAAGTATTAAGACCTGCAGCCTGATTTGAACAAAACAAAGTCACTTTTGTCCCACTGTGGGCCGAGAACCCGTTTTTTTAAATAAATATTAAATTAATATAAAGTACACTTTTTATCGCGTATAATACAAAATAATAAAATTATTGTTACAAAAAATCGGCTGGGGTGGGGCCAGTCAAAAAAGTTGAGGGCCCCCACAAAATAATAAATCACCTCCAATTATGTAAGATTTCGTCACTTTTAATTTCGACGATATTTTTGCGTCAAAAATTCCTAGACTCGGGGGCCCCCAAGAGCTGGAGGCCCCCCCGCATCGCGGGCCCTGCGGGCCCGTCCGCTACGCCACTGCCTGTCCCTATTATTATATGTATTTGATATATGGTGGAGGCGCAAATAAAGACGAGAAATTGTGATTGTGCAAGTTTCGAATGTTTCGATTACCGACTAAACTATTTTTATGTACAATTTACATTTCACGAGTACAAAAATAAGAATCTGGTGTAAATCAACACCGTACGTACTTGTTTATATAAATTATTTTAAAAATTGGCACACCACAACAAGTAAATAATTGATGTTCCCAGAGCCGCTTATTTTATGAAAAAAATATTTACGAAGTATTTGTGTTTATAATATAAAACGTGTATTTTTTTAAAATTTAACTACATAAGTACTACTACTATTCTGCTGCTTCCTAATTCCTCCGCCACCAAAATAATTCAGCATTATACTTATACACAGGGTGTTACTGAACTTAACCACTTATAAAACATTGCTAACTGCCGACAAATTCTGTCTAGCTTCGCCATAAATTAATATCATGTCGACAATTTCAGAATTCGAATAAACATATCGACGGACATGACCTTCGTTGTCATCCATAGCACACACCTCGACACACTTAAAATGGGGTAAGTACAACAATGGAAATAACGAATCGGAACGATAAAAAAATAGCACTGCAACAGCAGATGTATTATTAGTCTGTTTACATTTTACGTACGTTACTTCAGTTGTCACAAGGTGTCGCTGCACTATGCTACGTTCCTCCCTCATTGGTCTATCAATTCTAGTGATACTGTCCAACATTTTACTGTGATTTTATTTAAAGAAATGAAATGAAGATATCTCTGTAAATAATCACTTTTGATTAGAATAAATAAATAAACGTATTTGATTATGAGTTTTTAATCTCTTAAATTTTTTTCCTTAACTTTAGTATTTTAGTATTGTGTCTCATTTTACATAAATTAAATAAATTTCATATTATAACAAAAGATTCTCTAGTTCGACTATACGGACACAGACCGAAAGACATTTTCAAAATAACATATTGAACATACAGTGTGACTCACTTGTTTGCGGGTCACTCTATATAAAACCTTTATTTATTAAGCGATTTTGATTTTATACGGACTTTTTTTTAAATAGTAGAGCGTGATGAACTGTATTTGTGGAGCAAAAAGCGCCATCATATTCCAACAAAATCCAAGAATATAATCTCAACCTCACGTTTAAAAAGGAATCTACCACTATTTTTATATACATATATGTCTCGATTTTGTTGTGTGCGTGACTCGTCGGGTCGTATGAAATCTGTAACCATATATACCTACCCTTATTCTATTTATCCCCTGAATCAGAATGTTCAGTGGTGGGAGAAAGTCTGATAAAATCTCCATGGCCCCTGTGGAAGTACTTTTGGTTGACTTTACAATCTGTGATTCCCATGTAAAAAGGCGCGTACTGACTTGAATGTACATGCGTTGAGTCGGGACGCACGCATATGCACATTCAAATCTGGACGTCCCATTTGCAACGACTCAACGCATGTTTAACCTCTCGCGAGTCATCACGAATGCACATGGTCCGAGCCATCGGCTGTCGGTTTTTTCGCCACATCAAAGGAATCATATCGTGCGTGCGTGCTCAGTTTGGACCAGTTTTTGTTGTTTTGTTAGTCTGAATGCATGTTTGGTGCGAGTAGAGTAGAGTAGATTTTCTCTTCTGGTGAATACATGTGATTTTTATTAATAAAATGGAGTGGTCTAATGAAGACTGCTTACAATTAATTGATATATACGAACAATATCCCGTCTTGTGGGACGCAAAGCATTCCTTCCATTTCTCCAAAAATAAGAAGGTATATTTCATGGATCCAGAATCTCTTTGGTTTTTTATTATTATTATTTTTTTAAATAAATTTGAAATCACCATATAAGCAACCCCCGCAATAATAACTTCTTCCATCACGAACAAGAATGAATGACCGGAAAGGACTGAACCAACACGCATATGTGAAGTGAAAATAAATTTACAAATATACCCCGAGTCGCTACACACGCATGCATGTGCGTGCGTCCCGACTCAACGCATGTACATTCAAGTCCGTACGCGCCTTAAGCCCTATATGTCCGGTTTTACCCCGTTATTTGTGTGTCCACCAAACTAAGGTAGCATGTGACGTATAACACCATCAGTATGCCTATATATATATATATATATATATATCAGTATCGTTCTTTTTGTTTTTATTAAGAAAGAGCTTATGTATTATGGGAATGGGCTCTTCCTCGAAATTTTGCAAATGATACCAGACTAATAGTGTTTTTTAAAATAGCTCTGACGTATTTTTTCTTTTTGCTAGTATTTTTCATTTAAGGCCAAAAAAATTTTCAAACCAAAGTAATTATAATCTTATAAATTTTTGTGACGTCAAAAACGGATAGTCATTTCATTGGTATAGGTCGTGTATATCATATTGGCGGCTAATTATAGGTTGGATTTCCAACCAACAAAAATAATCTTATTTTATTAGATCAAGCAATTAAAACTTCATTAATAATGCGCTGAACAAGGTTTTAGTTGATAGTACAGGACCCAAGCAGAAATTTTGATAAAAGCGACATAATATTCGAAAATCGTAAAAAATGCATATTTTTGAGGTTAGTATTATGACATCACGTGCACAAACGAATTTGTTTGGAGTTTAACCAATAGCGAGACCGTCCGTTTTTTGACGTCATTAACGGAAAACTGGTGGGATTTTTGGAATTGATATAATTTATTAATATTTATAAAAGCAACTGTAAGAATGTATTCAACTTTGACATAGATCTATTAAAAATCTTAAATTCAATTGAGGTGTAAGAGCCCATTATAGATTTGTTAATTGTTTTTATGAAATATATAGGTACTTTGTTCTGATATTATAGGTATATGCAGTTTGCGTTTTTTTACACAATAGTGACGTCAAAAAATAACAAGCAAAATGTCAAGAAGAGGAAAGGGCGCCTCTATGCAAGTTGCTTATATTTTGATCTTTGTATAATCCCTTTATTCAATGGTATACTTAATCTCACGATATAATTAAATATACAGGGTGGTCCGAAGTTTGCTAACAAAGATACAGGGTGTTAAAGTTTTGTGAAAAACAACCCATTTCTTTAATAACTCTAAAATTATGAAAGCTATTGACTTGAAATTTTAGGAGCGGCGATGTTTTTTAAGCCTCAATTGTTTTACGGAATCTTGCCTTTATACTGTTTCCAGTGGCGCCGTCACAGGGTGGGGAGTTAAATTTTTCGCTGAAACTATGTAACGCCACTGCTTTGTACGGTTGTTTTTATGATTTTCCGAATCTCAGCTCAATTTGGAAGACGGTATCTTTTAATTTATTCGTACAACGCTTACTTTTCGAGTAAAACGGCTGTGTTTGCTTTATATCTCCACTAAACACTAAAACCTTTACTACAATAATAATAAAATTAATAATCCTAGTTGCCCATATGTAAACAATGAAACATTATTGTCAGTCAATGTTTGACCTGTCACCCTGTCAGTTTTTATAGTATTAATGTTGGGTATCGAGATGCCAAGATTGTTCAGCAATGTAAAATAAATGATAAATTTGCAATAAAGTTTAGTCATGGAAATTCTTTTTGCTATTTTACTCGAAAAGTAAGCGTTTTACGAATAAATTATAAGATACCTTTTTCTGCCAAATTGAGCAGAGATTCGGAAAATCTCAAAATCAACTGTACAAATCAGTGGTGTTACATAGTTTCGGCGAAAAATTTAACTCCCCCACCCCGTAACGGCGCCACTGGAAGCAGTACAAAGGCAAGATTCCGTAAAACAATAAAGGCTTAAAAAATATCGCCGCCCCTAAAATTTAAAGTCAATAGCTTTCATAATTTTAGAGTTATTAAAGAAATGGTTTATTTTTCACAAAACTTTAACACCCTGTATCTTTATTGTTAGCAATCACCTAAGGACATAAGTTGATAGGAACTTTTTCTCTTATTTTAAGTCCCTCTATCACCTGCCGAAGTTTGTCAGGTAAAATTCGGACCACCCTGTATAATCCTGTCCAGACGTTGATTCCAGTCCAGGTGAACTTGCAGAGCCGTAGCAATGTTTTTGGCGCCTCTTGATAATACCTAAAATGGCGCCCCGTTTTAAATTATTTTATTTTAAGTAGGTGCTCCCGCTGCTACAATAAGCTCGATTAGTTTGGAATCTATGACGACCTCAATATGCTTAACCTCTTCCGAAATTAGGTACCTATATAGGTATAATTGCAGTTCGGTATTTCATCATTTTAAATGTCTCAATCCCAATTTAAAAAAATGTCGATGCAAAGGCGGGTAGATAATAAAAATAGACTGGAGTAGGACTAGGAGCTGAAAACAGTGAAAACCCTTTGAGTTAAATGAAGCGATTGACATTTTAAAAAAGCGGCTTTTAATTTTTTTTAAACGCAACAACCCTTATTTTATTTAACTTTTAAGAAAGTGCGCACGGTGTTAATTTTTCATCTAAAAGTACGAAGGTCTTATGTTCCTAATCTGCACGGTTTGGTCCAATTTTTATTTCAATTCTGGCATTATTGTTTATCAGTTTTTGTTACAAAGACCATAGGTGTATGACTAGTTAATGGTAATAGGTAGATAATTTAAATGAGGTTATTTATTTTTACGTAACATAATTTTAATAATTCATGTAGGTAAGTAACGATTTTTTATAGTACAGATATAACTATTCTCAATGTCGCTTGCAACTACCTATTTTAAATAAAAATCTGTTAGTAAAAGTAAAAATGTCTAGTCATAATAATCTAATCGTTGATGGGTAATACATAAATGGCAACTGTGACGAATCACGTGGTTTTCCACGTTACTTTAAACGTGATCTCTAGTTTGGATCATGTGCAAAGGGATCAATAAAACTAAGACCTACGTTCGACTATCTTTCTTGCACTTCATTCACGATATCATAATTATGATGACAATTGATAACGCTCATACTGACTACTGCCGAAAACTATCTAAAATAAATTTATTTCGCCATTTAAAGTCCGATAAAAGAGTAATTAGTGACCAAACAAGTTAGTCGTTCCTACTAAGTGTGGATTTTTTTGTTAACGTAATATGTGTGTTAGGTCACGTAACTGAGAGTCAAAAAGACGAAAACACATTATTTAGATACGTCGTAGATTGTATTCGTTGCTCACGTGTACTCTAGCGTGTTCATTCGCTTCGTATCAGTGCCCAGCTAACTTGATGAAGAAACAAGTGCGATTGGCAAGTGCGCTACGACACCTGTCAAATTGTCCGTAAACAATTTAAATATAATATTATTGTATTATTGTGGTGGCGCAGCTACTTGATACTTCTATTTCCTTATATATGGTGCTATATTGTTCTTAAATAAATGTGATTGTGTTAAATAAAAAAAGAATTTAGTTTGTAAATTAAAAATGGATATGACACAAACCTATTGGGAAGAAAATTCGAACATTCAACGTGTAAAATATGAAAGGCAAGTTTTATCTTCATTCGTATAATATCTTATTAAATTAGTACTGTTTTACAATAAATTTATTGCAAAAAAGTAGATAAAGTTAATCACTATGACGTAAATACATCTCGTTATTATATTTACTCAGTTCCGAAATGATATGGCTATTAATAACTTGATTTAATTATACAAAATTGCGAGATTTATAACCACATTTCAATAGCTAATGGTGATACGACACAACCTGTTTTACATGTTTTTAGCAATCTACGTAGGTATCTAGAAAATTTTACGCGCATTTTTAAGTTGGGTGTAGATATAAAAAAATATTTTAAACCAGGTAGTCCAGGTACTTATATACCTAGATTTCACATAGTTCACTGGAAAGTACCTACCTACAGTTTTTTACCCATATCTCCATATCTATTTGATAAGAAAGACTTTGTAATAATTTATAATTTAACAAGCAATTTCTGGCTATCAATCTGAATGATCGTACAGGGATTAGTTAGAAATGAACGTTTTCTTTAATTTTTTGTACATTGTAGATAGCGATATTTTTTAATATTAATTCGGAAATTAAATAAATTACTAACGTTGTAAGTCGTAGTGTTTTAACGAGTGTTTTAAGTAGTCATACCTTCGATGACGTATGCGCTTAGAATCAGTGGCGGCCGTTATTCTGACAGGAAAAATTTAGTTATTTAATTTGTTTTAAATAATCTTTAGATTCTGTGCCTTTTTGGTATTAAATATGGGCACAAATATAAAGCGTTGATATTTTGTGTTATGAACCAATACTTATCAAGATAATAAATGAAGAAATTTTAGTTTCAGGAAGGTATTTTTATAAATAATGTCTTGATGAAATTCAGAATCTGTTGATTCGTCTGATTTTGAAAAAAGCTGGTATGCAAATATTTTGCAATGATTTCCAAAAAAAATGTCTGCATGGCAAATTCCATTTTTTTTTCAAAACTTTTGCATTTATTTATTGTAACCTAGTCATCATGCGTTGAAGGTTAAGGTCCCTTATTTAATAACATCCTACAGGTTCCTTTTTGGCTAGGCTACCATTTCGCCACTATAATTTTAGTTATTTTCGTTAAATATGACCCTTCTACACGCACCCGCCACTGTTGCTTGTTGGACGTATGTTGGTAACAAACAATCTCTGAACTGAGAATAGCTGTCAATACATTTTTAGAATTTACGTCAGGGCCTGATCTAGCGCTTCCGCTCTCTGGGCATAAATGCGACTTTGGTTGAGTAAAAAAAAAACAGTACCAAAATAAAATCTTCAGTTACTTAGGAGGTTAGTCTCTAAAAAAAACCACAACTCATATATGCTATTCACATTTTATTTACATGAGGGGAGGCCGAGGGGGAGGCCTTGGAAAATCTGAATTCTGTTGGTATGAATGACTGTTTTAATTACTGAGGTTATGTTGAAAGGTCAAAAACATAACCACAAATTCAAATTGGTTCTACATAGTTGCCACAGTGAGACCCTAAAGAAAGCACAGCAATGTCATCAATAAAAAATTTGCGAGAAAATTTGGCAATTCAGCCAAAAATAAATGACAGTGACAATCAATTAAATCTGACACCTCAATATTTTGTCAATAGTAGACAACCCTGAGACAACCTAAGAAAAACATATCATAGCCTCCCCTCATGTAAATAAAATGTGAATAGCATATAATAGTTATTTATGCAACAAGTGCGTAAGGTGAGTTTTTTTCACGAATGGGAATCTTGTCGCATGTGCCGTAGGCGAATGCGACAATCCCATGAGTGAAAAAAGCTCACTTTTCGCACGAATTGCATACAATATTTTTTCTACTACCAAAATGGAACTAAATTCTCTAATAATAATGTGAAACGTCAAAATTTACCTATTACGTCAACACTTCATGTGTCATTTAAAAATCACAATACTGTTATATGCTATTCACATTTTATTTACATGAGGGGAGGCTTTGGAAAATCTGAATTCTGTTGGTATGAATGCTCGTATGAATGACTGTTTTAATTACTGAGGTTATGTTGAAAAGTCAAAAACATAACCACAAATTCAAATTGGTTCTACATAGTTGCCAGAGTGAGACCCTAAAGAAAGCACAGCAATGTTATCAATAAAAAATTTGGCAATTCAGCCAAAAATAAGTGACAGTGACGATCAATTAAATCTGCTACTTCAATATTTTGTCAATAGTAGACAACCCTGAGACAACCTAAGAAAAACATATCATAGCCTCCCCTCATGTAAATAAAATGTGAATAGCATATAGCCAACTTAATTTTAAATCAGTGTCTATTATTTCTTTGTCTAATGTCAATGTCAAGAATATAAATGAAACTTCAGAATTGTAAAATATTCAATCATTATTGTTAAAGAATACTGAAAATTAGGTGGTATGTTTTATAATAATACCGTGATAATAAATAAGTGGACTACCGAGTGGACTACATAAAATTAAATTTAACATTTAACGTTTTTAAAATAAGATATGTTTATTATAGGTGCTCTAATAGGTATGCAGTTGTTTAGTATGTTACGTTACGTTACGGTAGTAGAAAAAATGTTTTAAAAATTCAATAAAAAAACAATGTAAACTCAAAGTCACAAAATACTTTAAAACGATTTCCAAAACATTTAGTAATCTTAATCTTTAATTTGGATTGGAATATGTAACTTTTTTCACCACTAGCAACTATCATAGGTGGAGTCGAGAGAATTTTGAGAGCAATATTTATGTTTAGTCCAAACTTTTATTGTGTGATAAATTTTAGAACGCCCTAAAGAGATAGATTTTTATCTAAATGTGTACAAGTGAATGATAACAGTGATAACCATTGAGTAAAGCAATAATATACTTTACGCAATGCTGATAATCCATCTGCAAAATTTAGTCCGTTCTCGGTCCGTTCGTATCAAGATGAGTCGAACTAAAATAAATAAATTATTAGAATCTCATCAAAAGATTAAATGTAAATTTTCTGAACAACGGCTTTGTCATATCAAAAAGTGCCAAGAGACATTAAATTTTTGTTTTTTCTTGTTTTATTGAATTAAACTGGGAACATGAGAAAATATCAGTGGCGTACTACTTTTTTGTAAAAAAGAGCTTTAGTAAATCCATATATCTACGCCCATGGTTAAGTAAAGTAGTAGCTTGTTATTCTAAAAAAAGAATTGGCAAGTTTGGATTCGATACTTTTTAGCATTCTGGAGATATAAAAATATAAATCCGAGTATAAATCCATATTTATTTTCAAACTTTAACACCCTGTATCTCGAAAACTAAGCATTTCTTAACATACGTTTATATGAACTTTAATGCGTCCTAATTTTACTCCACCCCCTCCCTGTTTGACACACCCCTGAGTGAAATTTTTGAATCATTATCACATCACCTTATTGGCCATAAAACGATTAGTAATTGACCAAAATTTCATGTTTTTATTTTTATCAGTTTCGGAAATATTAAATAAAAACCATCGTCAAGGATGCACCTTTAAAGGGTTGTAGCTCCCTTAGGAAGCATTTCCGGGGCCATGTTTGTAGGAACTTTTTGTCTTATTTTTGATCGAGGAATACGCGGGTAAAATGATGACCACTAATTTCGGACCACCGTGTATACTTCCCACCTAAATTTGAAATTGATTCGTTTTCCAATTCCTGAGATACGAGGATGTACTCATAAAGAGTGAAACACCCTGTATACAGGGTGATCTACTACAAGTGTGCCAAATTTCAGAGACCGCTAATTTATCGAAAAATAAATGAGCTTTTATAATATGTCCTAAAACGCATAATAAGGGAGCTACAACCCCTTGAAGGGGGATGATGAATATCAATTTTCGAGTCTTAAGTGGTGACTAAGAAAATCGTTTTTAAAATGAAGCTTGTAATAAAGTGTAATATACGAGGTAATATACTAATTCGTCATTCCAAGTTATGGCCATTTAAATAAAGCTGCGGTCTACATTTTTGTTCCCCTACTCTTCCATTTTAATAATAAATTTAATTTAAAAAAAGAAAAAATATTTAAATTGAAAGATGTCCAAATCACAAACTTTGAATAATCTCTTTTGGAAAATAACAGTTCTAATCACAATAATTAACACGAGTTAAACATACTAATTTACCCGGTAAGTAATTAATGAATTTCATGCACGAGTTATTTGTGACTAAATTATTTCCTGATTCAACAAAATTACCTTTGTATATTATTATGCGTTTGTTTGTTTATATGAATTACAACATTAATAAAAATACTGTGGTAATAAATAATTTGATTCATAAGATTCATTTTATGAGGTTTTCTCGAGGGTTTTCTTCAAACCGAGAGAACCTCAAAATGACTTCAGGATTAAAGTTACATATTATATAATATGGGAAGTTACCTTTTATGGTCCATACTGCTCCATATGTTTTTAATAAAATTTTGAACGAGATTTTCAACCAGAGGTAATTAGACACAAAAATTCATGTTAAGCAAAAGGCGAGGCAAAAGGAATGAACATGTAATCAGTGTCGAATAAATCAATAATAAATATAAATATATAAATAAAAAATGTTTATAGATAATCTCGTAAATAATGCAGTCAGAAGGTATATTAATAATAAAAAAAGACACTGGTGCTGCAACATATGTACACGATGATTCCCAACATGGTTTGCATCAAATTAAACCATGAAATAAATAAATTACTTGATAAATATTCAAACATATGCTCTGTATAGACCTTTATAAAGCACTAGTTTGAGTTTCAATAGTATTTATTAATAACGGTCTACAGGGTGTCCATATAGTAGGTACGCGGAAGTCCAATATAGTTAATAAGAGATAATAAGGTACTGTACCTTATTTTTTGTGTAGATTTCGAAAAAATTATAAAAAATATAGGTTGCCGTTAAGAAAAACAAAGTTACTACCTACCCATAAGAAATCAGACACCCTGTATAATCGGCATTGTTTTGATTTTGTAGAACTTGAGGAACTGGGCATATAGCAAAAAAATCTATGTATTTATTTTATTAACCAAGACTTCCCCGCATGCTTTTCAATAATCTACAATATTCAAACCATATATCTATGAAGAAGTTTTTAATTATTATACTGATCCAGACCAAAAATACAAAAACTATTATTTAAGGTTACAAGGGAAGTTACGTGAACCATATGATCCATATGCCCTGCACTATGGTCGACTTCAGATTTGTAAGACACATAAAAAACCGGCGGCTTGTTTGATGCCCATAAAAACTTCAAACAAGCCGGCTCTCTTTATGTGCTGTATAGATATGACACAGACTTTACCTGCTTCCACTTGGTTTGGGTCACTGGCCTACGTCATGCGCTCGGGTCTGATAATATCAGGTACCTATTCCCATATAATAAGTTTGCTCGGAATGTCCCAAAAGTGTAAATGGGTTTTTTGTTGTTTGTTTAGTTTGCTTATTTTTTACCATCATAGGTTAAGGCTCGGTTACAGGCCCCTATACTAAACAAAGAATAAAACTGTGTACAAATTGTACAATCGTACAATAGGTACCTATTTGATGAAAGGCCGTCGTTCTTCAAAATATACTCCTAAATATTAATCAATATAGTCAACCAATAGTGGATTTCGAAAATCGTAATTCCATTAAAAAAACCTTTACTTTTTACCCACTATAAACAGGAAAGCAAAATGATGTTTTTGTGATAATTAAACTGTTTACTGGTTGTTACGCTTTTAAACAACAGAGGACAGAGGTTAGAGTTGGCTGCGATCCATGAAAAAATGTTATACGCATTCTTTTATTATGGAACAATGTTATTATACTTATGTACACCTAAATTTACACCGTGATGATTATTACGTTTTATCATTGCGGCATATAAATCTGGATTTGTCCAAAACACTTGTTTTTATATCACTTCACTTTAATCCTCCAGAATTCATTATTCATTGTTATGTGGTATTAGCTAGCAGTTATAGTTCTAATTTTATTATTTGTACGTGTGTCGATGATAACAAATGTTATTGACCTACAACATTTAAATACTTGCGAAATGAATTAAGAAAATACTTCATTCGGAACCGCAGAAGTCGTCTGGGCCTAGGGAGGGGAGGTTCGAGTTGCAGAATTGAACAAAAATAAACAATTGTAAAAGAAAAATATTTTTGGCCTTCGTTTAGTTACATATAAAAACAAGAAAACAAATTAACTGACTATAAATACAACTACAAATTGAACCTAAATTTATTTATAAATTTAAGTCCAACGATGAAATTGTACATAAATGTAAGGGTATGGATAATCACCCTGTAGATTAAAAGAGACACAAAAATCAATTATTTTACAAACGGTTTGAAATCGAAAACAAATATATAGTGACGCAAAAAAACTGTTTTTAATTATTACTCGAAAACGATTTGTCTTACCATAAAAACTCAAGAGGCCTTTTCTTTTTAAAATTGATTGGTGATTAAGAAACAAAAACCTGTTTTGAAATTAAAGCAGTAACGAAACATTTTTTCCTCAAAATCATTTAATACTTTGCTGTCATGTACGTCACTGGTGGAATTGTCAAAACTCGATGAATCGAAATGAAGTGTTTCCACCCTGTATAAAGAAAAAGAAAATAATAATTAATGTTTTTGTCACCCTGTTATTTTTTACACGATCGTAGAAAAAACAATTTTCTACAAAAACAGTGAAAATATATATTTTCTCATTTCAATAATACCTATAATTAAATAATTCTGTAGTGTTTTTTTTTTGCTGTTTTAAATTCTAAACAAACAAGGCATCGTTTTTAGTCATTCGATTAAAAATTTTACTCTTATATTTCACAAAATGTACGAATTAAAAAAACTATTAATATAAATAATAGTATATAAAAACTTAGGCATATTTATAGAACACTATAAAGACGTCTAAACTCTAAATAAAAATTCGCACAAATATGAATGCTCAATATAGGGCTTTGTTACTGATTTAATTCACACGGTATTGTGTTATTTATTTATTATTATTCATTCATTTGTTTACTATTATTATTATTACAAATTATAAGCAGAGCCGTATCTAGAGCGGGGCGAGCGGGGCACACCCCAGAACGCAAGTCCAATATAGAGGTAACAAAACACAATAGACATTTTTTAAGGTAAATTATTAATTAAACAGTATTAAAATATTTTAATAATTATGTATCGTTTATAATAACATTGTTGCAGTGGAGTATAGAAATATTTACAGCTGTCAGTACAATTATAATTTTTTATTAAAAAATTTGCAAAACTGAGCTCTTTATACTTAGTATGCTTTAATTTAGAATTGATATAATTTTTTTGGTAGTTGTATCCATTAAAAATTATTGAATATGGAGGGAATTTTGTTCAAAATGTTTGATAAAACAATTTTATCTACTACGTTTACGTCATTACCTTCATATATGAACAAATAAGTTTATAGACCCCACGTCGTTTTTAATATTCACATATTTAGCAGAGTATTTACCTTGTCCACGTAATAATAAAAATAATATAAAAATATGTGGGTGTGACCTTGTGATGAACTTAAGTTCAAAATTAAAATGAAATTTTCACGTTAGGTTATCACCGCTCTAATAAATGTAAAATTATAAACTTTTGGGAAGGCTAATTAGTACATTGAACTAATTGTGCTCATATTGATTAATAAGTCATATTTTGTAGACAGGGTTCGCGCGATAAATGTAAAAAAAAAAATATGTTCACGATACTTAACAAAATAGTAAAACGTGTGCACGGAAATATTTACATTATTGGCGATATTATGTGTTAGCAATTTACGTTTGTTTGTTTAGTAGGTATCCCCGCAAATCAAACAAGTAAAACCCACGAAGGTTTACCAACTAATTCATGAATGACGAAAACCTCAAATGATCACAATAATTGACACATAATGGTTATATCATGGCTTTCATATATTGGATTGGTAAATTGTAAATTTGTATATTTCCCGCGCCTAATCATTTGTTTGATTTGCGGAAATAGAAATGAAAACAAAATAGACAGTGGTGGATCCGGAGCAGGTTTTTGGTCAGATCAGAAGGTTTTTAGGACTATAATAAACTAAGAATCAATAATCAATTAATTCATAAAAATACAATGAAAATATTTTTTTCCTACATTTTGATGCGGTAATCTTTTAAGATTTGGGGGTAAAATTTCTCTAATCCCCTCTACGCCTCTACCATGGATTCATCTCCTGAACTTTATTTTTTTTGTAGCCTTGTAACATACCACAAAATATCAATTTTATACCTATTTGTGGCTATACCTTATAATATACCAACTTTATGTTTATTCAGATTTTATTGTGATACGCATGAACTAATCACGTGGTGAGCAATCATTGAGAAATTTGACCTTAACTAACAAGTGAATTTAAAAATAAAATTTTTGAGTGTTAATTTTTTTTTTATTGTATTTTCACTGATGAGAAATGCCAACAATTGGACATCTTGGATATCCGGAAGTGAGTGAAAATTGAATTATAGAATTTGATAAATGAAGTCAAATATAGGCTTGAGCCAGGGAGGAGGTTTTTCAATTGGACCCGTATATTATTTTTTCATGTCCCTTTCTTTTAAAATACCATTATCAGGCAGTTTTAGGTACAAAATTCTTAATTCCAATCGTAATTTCCTCTATTTATATGGTAACATTACTTGCTTTGATATGTTACTGTATGCCTTTGAGTATTATATTAAATATGTATGTTAATATGTACTAAAATGATTATTTCAATTTCAGTTGTAACTCTCACGATGAGGCTACTAGGATAAAGGACGATAGAACAGTGTATTCTTTTTGTGATACGTAAGTATTTTAAATATATTTAATAGAATCATTAAAGGGAACAGTGGTGATAGAGTGAGGAAGGCATATACACATTAAGTATATTAAATTAAGTATATAGATATTTTGTACAAAATATGTATTCGTGAAAAAAAAATTTCAAATTTCCATTGCATTTCTGAATGAATCTCGACGAATTATGACGATACACAATATTTCAGGCAAAAAAAATTCTGTCAGGCCAAGGAAAAGATTGAGTTCGTTGAGGAGTAAAATCGGTCCAGTGGAACGGAACATTTCTATTTCTAACTTTACAAAAAAAATTATTTGTGATTTAAGATTATAAATAAGATTTGATATATGTGTAAGCCCATTATAATATTGTGTCCAAATGTTGAAATAAACAAAATACGTCAAAAATTACTTACATATTTAAATTGTTTTTAAGAAGCAACTTCCCATCACATATTTGAAATAGGTAGTCAATAACTACAAATATATACCAAACTTTGAAACAAAATAAGAAATCATTCTGCTGATCCTCTTGAAAACCCTAAGTATAATAATGTTTCCCATTTTATGAGTGTATTCTGTAATTTCTACTTTTTCCATCAAAAAGCTTAGAAAACCTCGTTTTATTCTTTTAGAAATTTAAATTTTTCTACCGCCACTTGCAGTGAAGACGATTGTGAATATGGACCGTATAAAAAAAACAAAGTGGCAAGGGTAAGTACTTTACTAACTTATTGATGTGATATTCAATTTTATATTTTAGATGATATAGGCATTTTGTTTTATATAATTTTTTTTTATTTTGTTTATTTTGCATACAATGTGAGTTAAATACATATATACATTAAAATATATTTGAGTTTCAACTAGAGAAAACAGATCATAACTATAAGATTGATATGGTTTATATATTTTTTAATCAAGGCCCAAAGCCAAAAAAAAATATTAAAATTTATTAGACATTTTTGTTTAGACTTATTTCCGAATTGTTAATAATTTTTATTAGTATCGAATAAGATTATTTCCACCCAATGTTGGTTTACTGTTTGGTTTGTTTATATATTCTACTGAACTGTCTGTTTCAGGAGATACATTGCAAAAAAATGTTCCATTTCAGACTGATCTCAAATAAGGTTAACAAACTATCGATAGTACCATCAATGGTTGTTTAAAAAATTTAATTACTGATGATATTTATTAATTATTAATATTACTGATGATATTTATTTATTAAAGTGTCTACAAAAATAAACTAGCAAACTTGGAAGGGAAAAAAATGACAATTAACAAACCGACTTTCCGTTTTGTAGTGTTTACATGCATCCTCCAGGTAGCTATTGTGCTGGACACAATCACAGAAACTGTTGCTATGTAATTAAGTCATGTTATTTTACTTTCATCATAAATGTATCCATCACATAGCAAAGTGCAAGTGCAAGCACGGTAGAGAAATAAAATATGCTGAAACTAGTGGTTTTGTATTTTGTGTAAAAATACATAAATCTCAAATGAACAGTCTTAGGAACTAAAAGATGGAATTATACAACAAGCTAGATGTTGTCACTGTTGACCCTGATAGATATACCAATAATATTGATAGTACTATCATTAGTTTGCTATTCCTACAACCCCAAAGCAATAGCTGGGTATAATCGTTCAGGTTGTACACAGTTTTTATTCGTCACTGTTAAACTCAAATGTGCTATTAATTTAATCAGAGGTTGTTCTTCCAGACTTTAATCATTAAATTTACTAATAACTTAAACAAGACCATCAAATATTGTAGTTGCAAATATCATCCTAAAGAGAGTTAGAACCTTTGGTCAGCGACACTGATGTAGTTTCCACTGGACACCAAAACATCGACTACTTAATTCAATGCATGTTGCACCATTCGAGTTGACATCATCACGAGATGATTAGGTATAACTAAACTTAATTTAACAAAATTGTTTGTTTGTATGTACAGGGTGATCATTCTACTTTTTAAACCCTTTTATTTTGCTTAAAATTATAGCTATAATAATATATATTTTTAGATATTTAGATAGCCTTCTTCATCCCCTTTATAAATATATATACTTAATTGTTATATATTTCATCTTCAAATAACTTAGTTATTCAAATAAGCTATATTTTTAATCAAAATAAAAAGGTTTAAAAAGTAGAATTTTCAAACGATCACCCTGTACAGGGTGATTTCTATAACATTCTCACCCCAATTTTTTGGTTTGTCTTTCGAAATGAAATAAAAATACTTCATGTAACTTATAGTACTTTTTCAAAGGATTTCGAAAATTTCAACAGAAACAATTGAAAGACAAATAAAAAGTGAGAAAAAACAGCAATGTTTTTTTAAAATGGAATTCCTTGTATATTTTTACAATTTTGAAAAAAGGTTTAAAGTCTCTTTCCAAAAATATAACAAACCATAATAATATATTTTACCTTCATATTTAATAAAATAATCTGATTATTATTATTATTATTATTATTTTAATTATTATCAGTATTTTACTAAATATATGAAGGTATATATGTTATGTTATATTTTTGGAAAGAGAATTTAAACCTTTTTCCAAAATTGTAAAAATATACAAGGAATTCCATTTTAAAAAAACATTGCTGTTTTTTCTCACTTTTATTTGACTCTCAATTGTTTCTGTTGAAATTTTCGAAATCCTTGGAAAAAGTACTATAAGTTATGTGAAGTATTTTTATTTTATTTCCAAAGACAAACCAAAAAATTGGGGTGAGAACGTTATAGAAATCACCCTGTACAGGGTGATCGTTTGAAAATTCTACTTTTTAAACCCTTTTATTTTGCTTAAAAATATAGCTTATTTGAATAACTAAGTTATTTGAAGATGAAATATATAACAATTAAGTATACAATATTTATAGGCTATCCAAGTATCTAAAAATATATATTATTAAAGATATATTTTTAAGCAAAATAAAAAAATATCTCTTAATTGTTTTTTTCTTGAAATTTTCGAAATCCTTGGGAAAAATACTATAAGTTACGTTTAATATTTTTATTTTATTTCCAAAGACAAACCAAAAAATTGGGGTGAGAACGTTATAGGAATCACCCTGTACATTATTGTTACAATTCATGCAATTTCTCCAATTTCAAAAGCATCTAAACTTTCTTCTTCGCGTTAAAGATTACAGGTGAACAACTAAAATCATGAGATCAGAGTTTTTGTGGTCTTGATTCACAAGCGGCTGCTAAAAGAATTCATCCAACAACTGTAAAGAAACACTCCGGGGGATCGGATATTTACAAAATTAACCCTAAAAATTGTGATTCAAAATATGTTGGAGAGACAAGGTAGTCAATAGGTTTAAATAGACTGGATAAGTTTTGTTTAACTATTTAACTATTTAACAATTTAACCATTTAACGTGTGCCAAGTGAAGTTTCTAATCGGCATATTGGTGTTCAGTGAAACCATTATCAGTGTTGCATAAGATAGCAAATCAATGAGTTGGACATAAACAAACCAAATATATTATGTGATATTAACAGAGATAGTGTATTCACTTAAAATTATATATTTTTTTTTATTGTTTGGAACTACTTGATTTGGGAGGTATATAACAGAGCGCTCTCTTCAGTAGTAGTACTTATCATATGCTATGCTATTTATCTTATATTTCATGGACGAGAGAACATAAAGCTGACAGAGAAACATACCCTATTTTTTTTTTTTATTGAAATAAACAGTTTATTTATTAATTGTTTTTCTACTTAAATGTAAATTAATTGAAATATTTCACAATGAATAATTATGTTAAAAATAAAACCTCACTTTGAAGATGATTTTGAAGTTAAAATTAAGTTATATATACCTACTATTAAACATCTCAATCAAGTAGATTCTTAATAATAAAATGCCTCGATGGTTACCTACCTGTTTTAAAAGTTTATTTATAAGTACAGATAAATGTTAATTATCAAATAGTGCATAAGAAAACTCAATTTTTTTTGTAAAAGCTTCATCCACTCTTTTCAAAAAGGTGTGAGTATCAGGTTCTAAATCACCAACTTTTCAAAGGATTTTTTATACAGGTTGTTTCTAAATAGCTGCCAAGAAATTTGGATATACTGATTCTAAGCATGATCAAATAATAAAATAGTTAATTCAACTTAAGTATGTGTTAGTTCTTTTTTTACATTAACCTTAGCAGATCTAACAGATTTCAGATGTTAAATAAACATTTAATATGTCAAAAGTATCAAAACATCCAAGTTGACCAATGAAAACACACCGTTACTAATATATATAATATAATAAATGAGGTTCCCAATTCCCCTCTTTACCATTTTTGATGTCCGAGTTCTGAAATATTACAAAAACTATTATTATATAAAAAAGATGTTCTTGAATTAATCATAGACCTAACCGTATCATAGAAAAATGTATTTAAATAAGTCACATAATTCATATAGTGTGGAAACTACTCCTTGGACAGCTTAAACAGATTGCAGTTCTAAACATATACCGAACCTTCAAAAAAGAACGTCAAGTCAAGTTTCCCATGCAAATGAAAACAAAAGACTTAGATTGGATTTCATTAAATTTTTCTTAGCAATGATAGTGACGGATTTAAATAACAAACCCACATTTTTATTAGCATGGTCGTTTCTTTTTAAAGCCTGCTTAAAGATTTGCGTTGTGTGTAGAATCAATATCTGAAATTTTTACCTGTTATTCAGAAACATTCAGTTAATTTTATGGGAATTATAATTATTTATTGTAGACAGACTAAATCGCAGCTTTGTTTTATGAAGTGGTTATCTAAAATTTTATTGTGGCGACAATATTCAGTATTTGGAAATTTTCCATTGATATTCTAGAGATTCAAAATAAATAGATAATAATTCAAAGGTTCTCAATATTACTTACTAGTTAAGTTTTTTATCAGGTGATACCATAAAATTTTTATGTAATATAATCGAGTATCAATTTTGAATTACCGAAATTTTATTCTTTAGATAAGGGTTCTAAGAATTTAGTATGAGATTTTCTTCAAGATTTGTCTAATTTTAGACAAAATATGATAAGATTAAAAAACCAAATAATTTTTTCCCCATTTATTTATATTTTCATAATCATATTAATAAAACTATTTAATACAACGTTAAATAATATATCTAGTTAAAATATTTTACGGTGTAACAAAAGCGACAATTATAACAAAAATATAATTGAAATACATAATACGATTTTGTATTATGTAGAGCAAACCGATATTTTCTAAATTATTAAGCAAATTAAACCATGATTATGAAATTATAATATATATTTTATCGTTTGAGGAAAAACTTTTTTTTTATTTCAACAGTGGCAGCTCCTGCTGTTTGAAGTATGCCAGGTTTCATTTCTGGAGCATGGGACAGAAACCAAATTTTACGAAATGGATACTACTCAGGGTATTTTTATACAGTGGGTATAAATGTTTGTAAAATTATTGTTTTTTTCTATATAATGTCAGGTATAAGAGGTTATATATTTCAACAATTTTGTTTCTTCGGGAACTAAGTCGGTTATTTTGAATGTATGTTTTCAAAATGTACATTGACAATATTTTAAGATGAACAAAACTATGTTGCCTCATATAGATTAAAATAAATTTTGTCAATATTTTTGACGACTCACTATATTACCCCATTTTCTTAAGTATCCTCCAGCAGCCGCCATTGTATTTGATTTAATTATTAATAATGTATATATACACATACAGTAGAAACCACGGAGGTATAAATATGGCCATTAGTGGGAGGCATTTAAGTTTGCGCCCTATCTCTACCAGAGAGGGATCGCTCATTGTTGACAGCTTGCTGGCTAGTCTTTCTGTAATTTCATACGGCACCCTACTTTTGGCAAGTTTCAAATGTGTACTTAATTGGGGGTGTATTCTCATCCCCTTTCATGTACGCATCCTCCATGGTTTTTACTGCATACTTATTTCTTAAAATTTGAATATTTAGTTTCCTATCTGTGTGTGTTTAAAATGCTTTCGTAGTTGAGGTTTTTATTAGGGAATGATTTTAGCTAAAAGTTTTTGAGGTGGCCCTTAAAATAAAGACACTTTGAAGGTATATTTTTTTGCTAGCAAGATCCAATGTCACATCGTATAATAGAAAAGAGGAGGAGAGACAGAATGAATAACTGTCTTGCTGATTTATCCCGTTTAATACCAACAGAATATTTGAAAAAAGGAAGAGGAAGAATTGAAAAAACTGAAATTATTGAAATGGCCATTAAACATATGAAATATTTGCAACAGGAAAATGGAAACCCTACTGAACATTATCGGTAAATATTACCCAGTAAGACTGTTATTATCAAGTTATAAGGTGTTATATGTTTTATCCTTACGAGGTAATATTGAATTTTGCTTAAGAGCCCTCCGGAGAGACACGCGCCATCAAAAATGAATTTTCACTTTATATTCAATTATACGGTTGACCGGTAGATATTTGACACTCTCTTTAAGTTAATATATCTGTCTCGACTCGACATACAAGGTCTCCTATATCTGATATTTCCTTTCAGGCGTATGTGTAGACCCACCATTTTCAATGTTCTTAGAAAGGGAAGGATATACGAGACAGAAAATCAAATAAATATTAACGTTCGAAACTGAGAACTTAATTAATTACCGTAAATGCCTAAATGCATATTTTAGTGATACTAAATTGGGATGATGGGAAATTATTTTTCAAAAATCGAAAACGCATTCTTTTTTTGTTGCGATTCTTCTCTCATCTTCCTTCGTGCTGACAGTTTTTAGAAATAGTATAGTGAAAACCAAATTTCGAAATAATTTATAATTTCAGAGTGATTTGCAATTATTATTATGCCTCCGGAGCCCTCTTAAGTACATTGCCTATGTACTGGGAATATTAAATGATGTAAGTATTTAATTTTGTTTTAAGATTTATATATGAGGATGTGATAAGTGTGTATAACAAAATATCAAAATTAATTTTTATATGTTATCTCTTACGAACATAAAAAAATTTCTATAATCCCATAATTAATTATTAAAGATAAAAAATTAAACAAAACAATTAACATTTATTCTATGTAATATTAAATCAAACTATATCATATACTTCAATAAACACTTAATTAAGTTACAACAGCAAAGTTTTAATTATGCTGTTTAAATATTTCCTTGTGTTTAATAGTTATTTATGGAACGAGACTGGAAAGTGTGATTCTTTACTGTACGAGCTGGCATTTTCCTACTGATAAGCCCAGTAAAGACACTTTCTAGGTGTGTTGCCAGATATTTTTTCTACAACTGTTCTCATAAAATAATAGAGTTTCACATAATCGTATTATTTTATAGAAACAATTTTTAGTAAGTAACAATTATTTGTCATTTGTGAACATTAATACATATTAAACATACAATTCTGTGCATTTATTATTTGTACATTGTACATGATATTCCTGCAATATTAGAAACCGAAAAATTGCTAGAACTGGAACTGCTGCTACAAATATAGTGATGAGGTTCAATTAAGTTCGCTCTCTGAACTTTTTTTATTCTATCTTGTGTGCTTCGAATTATTATATTAGCGATGACGGGTTTAATTTGTATGGAATCTCCATCCCACATGCCTTTCAAGGTTTTTTATATCTCCGCCAACTTCAACTCGTAGAGGTGCAGAGCTATACTGAAAGCAGTGTCCAATGAATTCTTCTAGATTTAATAAACCTAAGTACGGTCCAATTAAAAAAATCAACCAAAGAATAGGTTCATTTTCTAAATAGTTGCAGAAAAAGAATAATAATAAAGAGATATATCTAAAGCATAGTCGTTATGCGTCTATCAAGGAAAAACTCCCGACCAGATGTTAATAGAAAACTAATGACATCGCTATCCACTGCCATGATTTTAAAATGGCCAGTGGTTTCTTATAGATAGGTAGATAAATGATTTATTTGTACATTTCAACTACAAGTTTGATATCCTATAATTCCTACTGTATTCTCACATAACAAAACACTGTCCTGAACAATAGAATTGCAAATCATAATAAAAGCTTGAGTGAACTAATGGAGAACAAGCATAAATTTGCAGAAGTCATAAAATCAAAGTCCACTCGTCAAAAGTAAAAATACTGAACTGTATAGACGTACACCAGGAGCATGCACCATATATTTAGGAATTGAATTTGAGACCAAACTGAATTTCAAAAAGCACATCGAAGAAAAAAGTCCATGCTCGAGATAGACATTTTGATCCCTAACACGACATTGAGGTTTCCGAAGAGCTAACCTGGGAGTCTTGAGAAAAAGTTTGCACCTCCATAACTACCTGCACAATCTCTCCAACGAGCACCTCTACTACCAAAACCAAATAAAACCTATTTCCAGACGTCTTTCATCTCTCACAAACAGAGTCACAGAAGAAGGAAAAGATCGAAGAATACTTCACAGCCTCCTGTATCGAAAACCAAGCGGGTCTTAATAATAATTATAAGAATTTTTAGTGTTTGTGAGCCTTGATTTTGGCAACCTGATTTTGTCTTGTGGAGAATTTTGTTTTTTTGTTGTGATATTGTCTAACATGTCTTCTGTGATGCAAATTAAACGTTCATATATTAAACAAAACAGTTAAAATCGTCTAAATAGGGGTTTGCATTATTCAGTCAGACCAGCTCCCACCATATAAATAAATAATAAGGCTTCGATGAACCGTCTCCGAGCACCGACAATCTAAACTACTCCAAAAGTATTAAACCATATTTTGCTGTGGGTTTTTATTTAATCTTTATTCGATTTCTCACTTCTTAGACAGTATCTCTATAATCAATAATTTTCGTTTCCAAATTAGTATAAACTTTTTGGCTTATCTTGATTAGAGATAACCGCCTGAAAGGATGCATTTTCTTTCTGTATTAATTTGATTTTTGCATAATGGTAAAAGTAGACTTTGTACAAACAGTATCGAAAATTCACTAAATTAGATGTTAACTCATTTATATTGACCACGTCATATGAATAATTTTTTGAATACAAAAATAAAAAAATTTAAACATAGAACATAAAAAAGCTATTATAAGTCGTTTTGCTGCATGAACTAAGGTGATAGTGCAGCCATTTTCAAATAAATTAAAATGCATTTTATTTACTAACGTAAACTCTCCTTCAATATTCGATTAATAGTTGTAATTTGCTTCAAATTAAAACCAAATTATTAAACATAACAGATACAACTAAATAAATAATAACTTTATAATTTGTAAATAAAATAATATCGTGCGAACATTTTTGACTCTAAGAATAACTCAACTTGTTTTCATTTTAATAAGTGTGTATTCTATATTTCTGTCTCATAACAGTCAACAGAGATACTCGATAGACAAATAAGATAAATTTTTCAGCATTACTGTAATAACTTATTGCACAACACATAAACTCAAACGCAAATTTGCAATTCATACATACACCAAAATTTAGATTTTAGAAACGTAGTAAATTACATATCACTTTAAATCTGTAAAACTTCAAGATATTTTTGATATCTAAACAACAAATTAGTACTCCCCTAATAAAAATAATAATAATAAACAGTCCTTATTGAAACAAAGAAATTCACTGGAACTGTCCTAATTTAACATTTTCCTAAAAATAAGTGTAACCCCCAAGCTATATATATTTTTTGTATTATAGGTTAGGATATCAAGAATGTATGTCTGAAGCTATGAGGTTCATGGTAGAGGTTGAGGGTCATTTCCCGCGTGAAGCCATTTGTGTACGATTACTCAACCATCTACAGAAGCACTGTGAATCAATTTCGAGGGCTCCACATATTAATCAAAATAGAAACCCAGTAACTGCCACTGAACACAGTCTACCAATGCCGAATCCCCATGAAACAGTCAGAGATAATATACAATTGAAAGTGACCGAATATCCTATGTCTAAAAACGAAATAGAACCTAATAACAATAATGGGTCATTTATCGTTAGGCCCAGTAATCCTACTTCTTCAGAATCCGATTATGAAAAACATCCAGAGAGTAATGGAGTTTCTTATAAATACAAAACAAATATTAAACTTCGATTTACCCAGGATATCAATGGTGCAAGTCAAGAAACTTCACCTAAGAGACAAAGAATTGAAAATGGACGTAGGAATTCCTTTACAAGTATAGAAAATCAAAGGTAGAAAACTGTTTTGCTCATTAAAATCTATACCCAATGTTATAGTTGCGCTCGAGTTGATAAATTGATGAAATTTATTTATAGGACCCCCAAGTTTGTATGTGTATGTTATAATATATATCCGTACGTTTGCACGCGAGGAGATATTTACAGTTTCGCAAATTAAACTTTCAAGCATTTACTCCCAACATTAATAATTCATTAATAAAAAGCAGCATCTCCCTTCATATTAAAAAGACTAATTTTGATTTTGTTAGTTTTAATTTTGTGCATTATTTAAAACATGTATGTTTAATTTCTAATACCTGAATCATGCTGGGGTGTCCGTCGAACTTACAGTACAGGGGGTCTACAAGTAAAAAAGTTTGGAGAACTCCATTTTAATTGTTTGTTACTGTTGATAATTAATTTAAGAATGTTAACTTCACTAAAATGGTTTTGTTTTTAGTTCTAGCCATAGTTCACCTCCAAGTAGTGAGCTCTGTACCAGAATCTCAGACAGTGACAACCCCCATAGAAGATCCCCATCAGACAGCACATTATCTATTACCAACAACCATTTAAAATTAGAACCACCAAGAAATGGCATTTTGCAGAGATATTCACCAAATATGAAAAACTTGCTACAAAATGACCTAAAACATAATTTTAATGTCCCCATATTTGTTCTTCACGCAAAGGGCTCTTATTATGTACCATTAACGATTGACTATAAAACCTTGTTACCATTTTTGCAAAATTACGACATATTGGAAGTAGTGCCTACGATTCATAATATTGTGTTACATCCAGTGACTATTAATGTAAATTTCTTACCAAACTATAATCATGATATAACTAACGATAAATATAAATCAGAATACACAAATAATTGGCATTAGGTACGTGGCATAGTAAATTTAAAAGGCTGTGATGGTCAGGGGACTTTTAAGACTGATATAAAGTTTATATAGTCTGTCAAAACCAGGTAAAGTTTTTATTTTTTAAATGTAATATGTTATGTACAATATTCAATATCCATTGCATGTTGTGTTATTTCTAGGAGTTTATGACACACGTCACAAAAAATTTAAATTATTTTTTATAACTTGTGCGCCGACTTAAATCTACGAATGTGCCATTCCTAGGATTTTAAATTTTTGGGAATATTCCCCCGTCATCGGGAATTTAAATACGAGTTGTTCAGACAAACAATTAAGATTGCTAACCGTCCACTTGTTCTGTTTTGTTATTTAAATTGATTTAATTTTCCTATTGAACTAAACTTAATATGTAGAACATTAGGTACTGAAAAATCAAAAGAACTGCCCGCTTTAAAACAGTTCTGAAGAAGGAATGAACGACAATTATTACACATTTACAGTGTTATTTTTTATTTAAATAATTTAACTATGTTTGCATTCAAGAATTTCTATACCTTCCTGATGAGAACAAAGAAGTTCGAAAAACCTGCGAGTTTTGAAGGTTGAAATAGTTCAGCACCAGAATGTGCAGGGTCGACTTATTTTTGTTTATAAAATGATTTAATTAGAACCCTGTTGCATAATAGTAAATTCGGTGTTAGCTTTTGTGGGTGACGTGCAAAAAAAATTTTTAATAAAACCTCAAAATCTGTCGATTGAATTTCCTCCTGATTTTGGGAGAAAATGCAATTATAGTAAAATCACTTTAATTTTTTTTACACCAACTAGATTTTATATGCTAATAAATGAAATTACAATCAATTTATTCGATCTGAATAATTTCTATTTTTAGAAAAACTAGTCAAATACAAAATTATGCCGTTTTTCACAAACAGTCCTCCTGTATCTCGAAATGCTATTGACCCTGTCTTCATAGGGATTTTTTTCTTTTGAGAGATAAACTGTTATATGCGTTTCTGAAACACCCTGTACTTATTTGAAAAAGTCAAACACGTAAATTTATAGAAACCTGGAAAATTCGGAGAATTTCTATTATTTCGAGGATGATGAACATATATTATAAAACACATTTTAAATTTTGTGGATAGAAGGTTCGACATTTCACAAATTCACGTTTTATAAAATGTAATGCTAAAATATTTATATGGCACATAAGTATATAATATATGAATATGGCCCACTGATCGTGCGATACTTGTAGATGTTCCTCGAATACTTTCAAAGTATATAATCTAAATATAAACATACCATTAAAAATTGATCCATTGAACAATGAAACTCTTATCAGTTCAATCACCACGGAAATATGTGTAATATAAACACCGATTTTGGTTACGACATTACCAACGGACTGTTATTAGCTCCAAAGAGAAAACACAACTAAGAAATGAGAAGTGCAGTAGGAAAACTATGTTTTGCATATAGTTTATATTGTTATAAGTAACTCAGTGACTTAATATTATGAATGTTAATGCATGTTAAAACGACACAAATTTTTAGTCTTTGTAAATGATGTTTCGGAACAGATATTTAATGTTGTTAATGATGTTAAAATATGTTATTTTTATATATATACATTTTATAAATTATAAAGGTGGTTAAAGCCAATTATAAAGATCGCCTTTTCATTTTAATAAGGGTACAAATGCGAAAATTTTAGATACGTAATTACTTACCTTTCCTATATTATAAAAAAACTACTCACTTTTATGGTTGGAGGTTATGAGACAGATGTATAATTAGAGTTTTTTTATAAGACTTCCAATATTGTAAATAGTCACAAGTATTTTATTTCAGTGCTCTACTTAAAACTCAAGAGAACGATAGTGTGTATATGATTACGAGTTTACAAATGATTCTAAATTTACATTGGTAGATGAGCAGCTGTCCTTTATACAGTATCAAACAAGTGCAATGCAATAAATATTTTTGTGGCTCGAATAGTACTTTATAATATATTTCAGGTTCTTTTTGTCACCTAATAAAGAACTAGAAGCAAAATAAGGAAATTTAAAACTCAGGTTTTTCACTATCTTTCTCCTGAAAATGTTTGGCAACCATAATATACCTGTAATGTTTTCTTTTATTATGCCAAAAAGTATTAACATAAAATTATTACCACAAACATGTACATTATACTTATACTATATTCTTGTAAATCAACTTGTAAAAGTACTTCTGTTATTTAGTTTTATAAATAAAGGAAATATTACTCATTTTTGGCATTTTATTTCTAATCCTTTTGCCTATGTGAGGGTGTGATTTTAAATAAATGTTGCGCTCAAAATTTATTTTTCAATTTTGGGAGAGATCTAATTTACATAAATTATAAATCTTCCAAAAAAGAACAAAAATGACAAAATGTATATAAATATTTTTAATTTTTTTTTTTAGTATTTAACGCTAGGAAAACGTCATTTATAAACTTCTTATAAATAATCAAACAGACATACTACTAGAATGTTCCACGGGAAACATCAATACTAGATTCATATATCTTAATTAGAACTAAGAGAAGAAACAAATTAATCCTAGTATACTCGGATATTGGATGCGAGTCTCTAAATGTGTAGCCCTTTCCCGCACAAGGCTCTCTCAGTCTTCGGGGATAAAGGGGGTCGTATTACCTGTGGTGTTTTTATTAATATCATAGTACATTTTAAATTAAATCTGTAGATCTCATTACCATTTGTATCTTGAATTGTCATTAAGCGAAACTATGGATATAGATATCTGCCGAAAAGTTGTCCCTTTTAAAGTATATAATTTTTTTGAACTAGGCTAGAACAGATGTTAATTTTTCTTGCGTTTCAAGTAATATTTACCAGTATTTCTGATGAATCCATGGAAACAAGGAAATCGTTTGATGGTTGATTATTCCCTCAAGAAAAATCACTTGTACTTATATTACCATATTTTATTCAGAATATGAACAAACTAGAGTGTAAAAGCACTGACACTTACTCTGTTTACTAAAGTATTTAGTAAATCTAGCAGAATCCCTATAAACAATATTTAAATTATTCTCTTCTGGCTCTAAAGTAATAAGAGCGTTTTGTATCTCGTCTTCTATTGTTACATATTGTGTCCGGGCGCCAATTACGTCGGAGCCTCTGGTGCAACCAAAATACATTATTAAATCCAACTCGTTTTTTTCTTGCCAGTTGTAATCCGTCAGCAACTGCAAAATAAACATGCTAAAAATTCTAAAGAACCCTACTTTGGTGCACAATTTTGATTCCAATTAAAATTGCTATGGCTACAACGAAACGCGGTTCTTTCGTGACGTCTTTCATGCCTGCTGATTTTAAGATCTATCGGTTCACCGCGACATTGCACCAGTTGTGGCGGCGGAAGGTCCAGGCCGGTCTGGGGGAACCTTTAGTTTGGAACATGTAGCTGACAACTTCAAATTGGTAAAATTACTATCAACTTATTTATTTCAAAAAATAAAAAATTATTTCAGAAGCCTAGAAGACGCTATGATAACTTAAATAAAAAATTTAAAATGTTCACTCAAGGCCGGTTTTAAGAAATTCTATAAAAAAGATTAAATATCAACTTAATATTTTAGGTAAAAATGTATTAATAAGAATATTATCTCGGCAATTTATTTAATATACAAATACAAATTGTATTGTACGTAGATTATTTATCAGGTAGTAGTGTTTGCCGAAGACATTGGACAAGATATAATCACCATAGAAATACCTTTTAGAGAAGTTGGCAAAACTTTTAAATAGTCAATGAAAAGAATATTTATTACTCACCGAATAGCTACCCGGCGTCCATTTCTGTAACTCAAATTTCATAGAAGCATTCATATTTGCTAAATCTAAATCTGTGTATTGATACAAGAGTTGAAACATCTCTGTAGACTGGAAAAGGCCTAGAAATCTCTCGATACTATGTGGTAAATTTTTTACATCTATAATCTCATATGAATACCGGTTAGGAGGGCCCACTCTTAACCATCGAATATCTAAAAGTTTATCATGCACAATATGATCAAATATATAAACCTTCATTACCTTCACTTTTTAAGGTTTGTAGTATTTCGTTGAATGATTCCTTTTTGAAAAAACCTCTTAATGAAATTTCCGAATTTACCTCGATATGTTTTTGAATTAATTTTATCGCTTTTACTTCTAAATAGTCCTCATTTATCCAAGATTCTAAATCTATATCTACTTCTTTGGCTTTTGCACAATTCTTACTATATAGCCCATTTTCCAAAGGTTTATAAAGTGGTGTTTCAAAAGTTGGTGGAATTTTGGTGTGAAACCAACCATTTATACTGAGTCTACAATCATTCTTACTTGTTACTTCAGCTACCTAAAAATATGCAGCATCTAAATTTACTCTAAAAGAGAATGATTTATTTTTAATCTCTTTCAGTTGTCTGAAGGAACCCTACGTATTTATTTTGACTCGTAATTAGATTGGATGGAAAGTGTCCAAAATATATTCACATTAATGAAATATAGGCAAACAAATAAAGTCCATATGATCATTGCATTTTCTTGCGGTAATTGGTTAACCTATACTTTTAATGACCAATCAGCAAATAAGAGCACAGAAACTGCGTGATCACGTAACATTATTTATTTATCTGTGATCTATCTTTAATGTGAAGAAGGTATAATAGTCGTCACTAGTTTTTAATGGTTTATAAATCAAAACTGTCATTTTTACATTTGGAAAGCTGGCAATGTTTGCGTGCTTTGGAAAATATAAATATTTGTAACATACTTGCCAGTGTTGGTAAATTCTCTTATATATTTTAGTATTATGATATTTATACTTTAATCATTGTGTACCTGTTAATGATCTTGTAATAAAAAAACAACAATAATTTAGTCTATCCTATACTGTACGTGAATTACTTTCTCATCGAATATGCTTAATACAACTTTATTGAAATATTTAGGAGATCAAATTCAATAAAAATATTGTTTTACCTGATGATATGAATCATTCGTTACTGGAAAGAAAACCAGTTGGTTATTTGCAGGAAAAATATTTCTAACAACTACAAGTGGCTGCCCTTTGTCATCTTTATTCAATAGCTGAAGAGCACCCCCTTTATTCTCATCCCAATCGTTTGTTAAATATAGTACAAATGCCACCAGACGATCTTCTCTCTGATCATCATGTACTAATAGATAGTCTGTGTTACTATATAAACTACATGTTGCTGAAATATGTGTTAAATCTAATCCCGTCAAATCAGCCACCTAAAAACATTAATAATTGAATCCTTAGCGACTCCTATGAAGATGTAAAACAAAATATATTATTTTGAATATTTTGGTGTAATATCTAATGAAATATCTAATGTCAAACTATAAAGAGCGGAAGGAACATAGTAAAGAGTTGTAGGGTCTGCCTAAGCAACAATCCATTTTTTGGTTTATAACTGCCTCAACGTAGTACCAGTTTTTTGTTCACTGAATTGTTGCTTCAGGTTGTTACTATAATGTTTTTTCTGCCATAAGATTGCCGAGCGTAAAACGATAACCGGCCACCCTGTAATATCATTATGTTTATGATCTATTTATAGCTTGGTACAGTATTTCAAATTTTTAATTGCTATGATTTAGAATATAACTTCTTTAACTATAATTAAAACCTACCCATTTCATTACATCAGTCCTTAAAAACTCAAACATATTCCTTATATGTTCGGAATTTAAATATTTAAGATCTTTTGATTGGAAAAATTCATATAAATCCATATTCCTCTGGTTCCAGTCCAAATCATAGAATTCTTGTCGTATATTTTCTAACAAATTTTCTTTTTCTAGAAAATTATTTATAACGCATACTTTAAATGGATCGATTATTAATTCTAATTTATCGTCCACAAGGTTTTTATTAGTATGCCAATTTTCTTTGAAATTATCTATGAGGGATTTATCTAATAAAACCGAGTTTATTTCGGGAACAACTTTCTGTTTCTTTCTTGGTTGTAAATCTGGATTTCTACTACATGTTGGCATCAAGTGATCTGCGCTTAAAAATTAGCAATAAATAAATTAGTAATATCAAAGCATAATTAAGTTGTATATGTTTTATGATGTTCTTGGACAACATAACTAGAGCTACATTTTTTCACTCGAGGAACTTACATACAAATAAATTGGGGTCCGTGTTTCTGCGTTTCATTAAGTGCTGGATAAATGGTGTATGATACACGTGGATAAATGGTGTATGATACACGTGGATAAATGGTGTATGATACACATTAATTAATCAAGAAAATTAGTAACTCGACCTAACGGTCTTATGGGTAACTTTTTCTTGTGTGACTAATGTGCACCCGTTACGCACTTGTAATGTAATTTTTTGAGTATAATATAGAACAAATTTTATGCTACTCTGATAAGGAACTAACCGTTTAATTTTTTTATAATGTTCACATTTAATATTAAGATTTTAACACTATCAAATTAAAGGTCAACAAAATATAACTTACAACCAGTTACAGGTGCCGATATGAGTGTTTGCAGCATTTTACAATCACGGTCCCATATACCACATTCAATTTCAGGTTCACTTTCTGAAGTTTCTTCATAATAGGTGACGCCTTCATCTGATAATTCACTTTCGAGGTCATCAGAATCTTCATTTTTATTATAATCTCCTAAAAAAAGCTTTGATTCTCTTTTTTTCTACTAATTAATTATAACAAATTTACTTGTGATATTTTGGTTAGCTATCTGGTAATGGTCATTTTTCTTCCCCTTTGAATTCATACTTAAGCAAAGCTGTTACGATTTTACTTATTTTGAAAACTATTTCATATCAAAAGACAAAAGTTACAAACACAGAGACAGAAACCTAAATTTACAATTATAACCAGAGACAAGTTGTCTCTGTTATAACCTACAAAGTACAAACACAAACCTCAAAAGTTTAACACAACCGTGACAAGCACAGAACATAAAGGTAGTTGACAAGTGACCAAGGCAGCCAAGTGAGCCAAGGCTTGTTGACGTACAGGCGGTACAGGTTACATCAATGAGCGAGCAGCATTAGGGCGAGGAAAATGCGGGTTGCCGCAGGGCTGGCGACCGCGGTCTGTCATTAAAATTTATTTTACATACTAAAAAGAGACACTAAACACTGCTCTGCTGTTGTAGAACAGAGATGGATATACCGACGGTCGCCTAGTGACGTTTGATATATTGAGATAGGTCAGGTTCAGATTGGGTAACCTTTATGGTAAGTCCCCACGTGCGGAAAAGGCGGAACTATTCTAGACATGTGATTGGCCAAAAGTCGGCCATATAAGTAATTGTCAATTCCCCTGATGTTCCGCCGGTTATCCGCAAAAAGTTGAATTTAGTTTAACTTTTTGCGGATTCCGTGATTGTGGAATAAGGTTATGGTACAATTATTACATGTTGCGTTCGCCTTTCGTCTTCCATAAAGATATCTCTGACCCAGAAATCTCTTTGTACCTTTTCCATTTCTTCTATTTTAATATATAATTTACAGAGAGCTAATATTCTTCTACCAGACGCATGCTGAAGGATTTTAGAAGTTCTCTTATGTTTGACAACGAGTGTACCTATAGCTAATAAAACTGAATCGCTTTTTATAATTTCCATTTTTCTCTGTATAATATAACTCGTATAACTTTTAGGTTAGGTGGTATTACGCAGTTTCCGCAAAAATACCTCACCATTCGAACGTTCCGCTAAAAATCACGGAGTTCCGCTTTTCCGCGTTTTCCGCCCGTGGGGACTTACCATTCGAGTTTACCAGCCTTGACAAGTGACAACACAAAAAGACAGAACTGACAGAAGTAAGATTCCATTCCAACCATAGACTTAATAATACCATTGTTTATAATAATACTTTATAAACAATGATAATACCATTGTTTATAAAGTATTATAGTTATTCAACCTGATTTCTAAGTATGTGCTGCCAACTTGTGAGTAATTTACATACTAGTCAGTTTCTATGACTACGTTTACAGTTTTTTTACTTTTGTTTTTAAAATATTTTATCATTAAAAAAATATACATTTCAGGATACATTTACACATTGCGGCCATTGCGCAGCCGGATGTGACGTCGAGCTCGAGAAAAATATGAACTGTCGTGTACGTGACATCGCAACTAACCTCAAAAATATGATTTGCACGTCATCAAATGACGCGTTTAGTAGAAAAAGTTTTACCAGCGCACAAATATGTAAAGTCACCATTTCGATATACATTTACAAAAATATACATTTTTAAAGATTTTCACATATTAAGCTGCTTTTATCAAAATCTGTGCTTGGTTCCTGTACTATCAATTAAATTCTTGTTCAGTGCATTACTAATGAAGTTTTGATTGCCGTAATTTAATAAAGTAAAATGATTTTTGTTGGCTGGAAATCCAACCTATAATTAGCAGTTTATTTTAAATATAATCTATAATATTGAAACTTTATTGAGATAATTTTTATATGTTATAATCATATTATAATGGATTCAAGCTGAAACTACTAAAATTAAAATCGAAAATAAATTAAAAGAAACTCTAAATTTGAGGTTATTTCAGTCCTATATGCTGGATCATGTACATCATACATGATCCATTTGACGGCTTTAGGGCTATTGTAATAAATTTAAACGTTCGGTGATTGATTATTTTTACATAAACGCTGATTAAAAGATGAAATAATAAAAAACTAGATTTTAAATACAATACATCATGTTCCTACACTTACTTGCCATTCCTCAAATTTATTTTGTCTTTTCTGTAGAAATATCTTATATTGATACCTTTTTTACTTTTATTATGATTTTTACACATAGCTACAGCACTATTAGTGATTTTTATAGTCGCGAAATTGCGAAAAGCGAAATGTGAGACACGTGTTATTGGTCAATTCCAAATTTTAATGTAAAATGAACCAATAGCAACACGTTTCGCATTTCGCTTTTCACAATTTCGCGACTATGAAAATCAGGCTTTACAACTAACCTCAAAAATATGCACTTTTTAAAATTTTTGTATATTTATGTCATTTTTATCAAAATTTCTGCTTGTTTCCTGTACTATCATCTAAAATCTTGTTCGATGCATACTAATGAAGTTTTAATTGTCCTAATCTAATGAAATAGGATGCTCTTTGTTGACTGGAAATCCAACCTATAAATAGCAATTCATTTTTAATAATCTACGTAGGTACAATATTGAAACTTTATATTTATATCTACTGTCTTATTAGAGAGTTTTTAAATGTTATTATGGATCCAAGCTGAAGCTACAAAATTATAATTAAAGTAAAAATAAATTTACAAAAACTAAACATTTTAGGTTATGTTAGTCATATGATGTATAAATGATTCATTTTAGAACAAAAAATCCAATAGTTTAATAAAAATAGAAAACTGACAAACTGTCAAAAGTTATTAATATACAGTCAAGGTTCGATCTATGACTTTAGTTCTTCGTCGAATGTCATGTGACGTAGATGCACCGGATGTACGAAATTCGTGCATGCGTCGTAGCATTGTTTATAATAAACAATGGTCGTAACGTAAACGACACCGGGGGCTACGGTCGTAATAATGGGCACACATCATCCAGCACGCCATCTACCAATGATCCACCGGTACTAACAAGAGGTTGAATAACTATATACTTTATAAACAATGATAATACTCAAGGCTGGTAAACTCTAAAGGTTACCCCATCTGAACCTGACCTACTCAACATACGCCTCTCGGCGACCGCAGGCCGGGATCGTCGTTCTCTGTTCTACAACAGCAGAGCAGTATTAGTGTCTCTTTTTAAGCATATAGAATCGCGGTCGCCAGCTCTTCCTCACCCCGCATTTTCCTCGCCCTAATGCTGCTCATTGAGGCAACCTGTACAAAGTCTATAAGCCTTGGATAATACTAACGTATGGACGGAGCCTTGTGCCACTTTCCGTTCGCCAGTGTGAGGACGCCATTGAAGAGAGATAGAGCGATATAAATTGAGTGCGTCGAACAAGGATAGTAAGATTTAAGACCACGTGACTGTTATTTCCACAGTCCACAGTCACGTAGCCAAGTTTCTTTTTTACACACGGGATGGGAACATTTTGCCGAGATTTTTTATAAATATATTTTAGCACGTTGTAGTAATTTGTAACCTATAAAAATAGGTGCGTCTCAGATATTTATGCATTCATAGGTAGGTACCTAAAGAAGGTTAAGGAACAAAATACATAACCTTAAACTCGCATCTATCGGCGTCTCTCTCGAGGTCCCGTCCTCATCATGGTAGAGACTCAACCATGGTCCTCATCACCTCTCTCTCTAGGCTCAGTCCATAGTATTATTAACTCTATGATTCGAACAACCAATCTTTGCTTACCACTGTCACCAACGTGCAAATGAAAAATATCTCAAGGTACGTTCAGATATGTGGTTCAGATCTAATAAAATAATTTAGATGCTTTTTGTTGGTTGGAATTCCAACCTATAATTAGTAGTCTATTATTAATAATCTACAATATTGAAACTTTGTAAATCTACATCCTGAGAGAAAGTTTTTAAATGTTAAAATGGGTCCAAGCTAAAACTGCAAAAATTAAAATTAAAATTGAAAATAAATTTGCAAAAACTAAAAGTTTATGGTTATGTTAGTCATATGAAATGATGTACAGTCGGCGCCACCCAAATGTGAACGGCAAAATTGTATAGTGTAATTTACACTTTAAATCATAGTCGCCGTAAAATTTGAAAATAGTTGTCAAATATATTTGTCATAATTTGTCCAAAGTAAAGATAACTATGCCAAGATTTAATTAACTAAAGCGCAAAAAGCGAGGGTTATAGCTAAAAATTGGAAGAAAATAAGTTTTTGAGTGAAGTGGCTGCTGATTTAAATGTTGGTAAAAGTTATATACTTTATATATAAAAAAGGCGCTGGCAAGAAGAACAAAGACTGCAAAGATCTGCAAGGTATTAAGGTCTCCAATGAGAATAAAGACAATGCTCTGGTCGAATTTATCCATCAGAATCCTTTCGAAACCGCTGTCAAAACTCAAGAAGAAACATTATTCCCAGGGTCTTTCAGAATAGCACAAAGACGTCTTAAGCTATCTGGCCTGACGAATTTTAAATATAGAGATTAGTTTTTACCATTTTTATTTTATTAATGTTTTTCTGAATGATGAATTATAAATTATTAGGTGTATGTGTTGAAATATATTAATTATTGTTAATACGCTAGTTTGTGTCATTTTATTTCTTACAATCGTTAAACATGAATGAATTAAAGGAATAATTAATATTAACCTTCTTCCACTAACATGTAGGTAATATTAGTTAATTATTTTGTTAACTTCTTTTATATTAATCGTGTCGGCCTTCGTCCTTCCAATTTTTATTATGGTAACAGAAAATAATAAAAGTAATATTATTTTCTGTCAATATCCTCTCTGTGTTACGCCACTAAACAAAGTCTGACTTACTACAATGAAATTCAGAAGAAAATTCCATGACAACCAAAATGCGTTCACATTTGGATGGCGCCGACTGTACACGCGTCATATAAATGTGGTACAAGGTACAACAGTTAACAGTGGTAACCCGAAAATCAGGTTTTTTTTAGTTGTGTTTGGTGATCTTCCTGAGCTTGACTGATGCAAACTGTCATTTAAGAGCTTTGTAAGTTATGATCAAATCAGAGACTCGAATTTCAACGTCTCCACTCTCCAGTATTGTGCAGTTCACGTTGTACGACGTTATAAGTTATAAGTATCTGTGACAGATCGTATATTTCAAATTTGACAAGTTGAGCCAGATTTACATTGATAAAATCAAAGTGTACCACATTTATATGACGCGCAGTGTACAAACCTCAAAAATAAATTTAAAAAAAATTTTCTCGAAAAATCCCGTTTGTCAGTTAAAAATTTTATGAATTCGTGATCGTCCATACAATTCTTGTACGGTGAAAATTCTCAATTAGTCGTAAAAAGGACGCCACAGAGGAAAAACCGAAAACGGAATAAAATTTATGAAAAACAACTCGAAAAATTTGAAACAAATTTCCAAATGTGTCAAAACTTATTTCCGCTGCATTGCTAACTTCGCACCAGGAATTTATTCTGAGTTTCAAATGTTGGCTACACTGAAAGGTATTTTGACTGTTTGAGGTTTGAGCTACTTCATATTCTGCACTGCGTTCGGTTTTAAAAATCCAGAGGCGAGCGAGCAGATACAGATTTATCACACGTGATCACCGAGGCAAATGAGCCTAATTTAATTACCGAACGGATACCAAGGAGGAACATAAAACATAACCCCATAAATTATTATTATTTTTTTATTTTGGTGTATCACTCAGAAAAAACAATGCAGTTTATTTAATCTATGGGTTCTGTTATGTTGTACTCAAAAAAACCTAGAGAACAGTCTTCTTGGTTGTACCATTGTTTATAAAGTATATAGTTATTCAACCTCTTGTTAGTACCGGTGGATCATTGGTAGATGGCGTGCTGGATGATGGATGATGTGTGCCCATTATTACGACCGTAGCCCCTGGTGTCGTTTACGTTACGACCATTGTTTATTATAAACAATTGCACGAATTTTGTACATCCGGTGTATTACGTCACATGACATTCGACTGTATTAATAACTTTTGACAGTTTGTCAGTTTTTTATTTTTAAAATATTGGATTTTAGTAGTGTTTCTACTCTGTGGCAGAAAAATTAGTAAATATTTCTTTGTTATGTATTTGTTATTGACTATTACAATTTATAATGACGAATTGTGCTGTAGAAAAGACAAAATAAATTTGAGGAATGGCAAGTGTAGGAACATGATGTATTGTATTTAAAATCTAGGGTAAATGTTGAGATAACGGAATCTCCGATTTTCGGAATTTTTTTGCTTTTAACATACGTAGTTTTGTCTCCTGAACAATAAATTCAAAAAAAAAATCGCCGCTCGTCAACAGTTTTCGAGATATTTGGCCCCAAAGTCTCTGAAAGTCGTATTTCTCCACTGCCATAATCACTTAATTTCACCAAATTTTTCATTTTATGCTTATGAACACCTCTAATACAGACTTATTTAAACACTTTTAAATCATTTCAACACATTTATGCCAATCAATAACTATTTTTTGAACCTTCTTATAAAAGCCATGAAAACATAACCTAAAATTTCAAACAACACTAAGATCATTCGAGGTTATGATAGTGCCGTAAGATCTAGGGTACGGTATAAAACGAATATGTTCCTTCTTTGATATAAAAATATACTGCACCCTCCCGCCCGGGGGCGGGCGGGTGCAGTATATTTTTATATCAAAGAAGGAACATATTCGTTTTATTCGCGGAACTTGTAATGTTTGAAATCTAGAATACGCATAAAACTAATATGTTCCTTCTTTGAGATAAAACGATAAAAATATAATGCACCCGCCCGCCCGGGCGGGCGGGTGGATTATATTTTTATGTTAAAGAAGGAACATTAGTTTATGCATAACATAGATTCCGCGCCACTATCGTAAAGTTTTTAGGTTATGTTTTCATGGCTTTTATAAGAAGGTTCAAAAAATAGTTATTGATTGGAATAAATGTGTTGAAATTATTTAAAAGTGTTGAAATAAGTCTGTATTAGAGGTGTCATAAGCATAAAATGAAAAATTTGGTGAAAATAAGTGATTATAGCAGTGGAGAAATACGACTTTCAGAGACTTTGGGGCCAAATATCTCGAAAACTGTTGACGAGCGGCGATTTTTTTTTAGAATTTATTGTTCAGGAGACAAAACTACGTATTTTAAAAGCAAAAAAATTCCGAAAATCGGAGATTCCGTTATCGCAACATTTACCTTTTTTAGTGATCTGGATGTTCACCTAAAAATCTCATATATCACAAATACAGATATATATATATATAAACAACTCAAATAATTATTTCATCTTTTAATCAGCGTTTATGTAAAAATAATCAATCACCGAACGTTTAAATTTATTACAATAGCCCTAAAGCCGTCAAATGGAGCATGTGCATCATATGGCATATAGGACTGACATAACCTCAAATTTAGAGTTTTTTTTAAATTATTTTCGATTTTAATTTTTGTAGTTTCAGCTTGAATCCATTATAATATGGTTATAACTTATAAAAATTATCTCAATAAAGTTTCAATATTATAGATTATTTAAAATAAGCTGCTAATTATAGGTTGGATTTCCAGCCAACAAAAATCATTTTATTTTATTAAATTACGGCAATCAAAACTTCATTAGTAATGCACTGAACAATATTATAATTGATAGTACAGGAACCAAGCACAGATTTTGATAAAAGCAGCTTAATATGTGAAAATCTTTAAAAATGTATATTTTTGTAAATGTATATCGAAATGGTGACTTTACATATTTGTGCGCTGGTATTACTTTTTCAACTAAACGCGTCATTTGATGACGTGCAAATCATATTTTTGAGGTTAGTTGCGATGTCAAGTACACGACATTCATATTTTTCTCGAGCTCGACGTCACATCCGGCTGCGCAATGGCCGCAATGTGTAATGTATCGTGAAATGTATATTTTTGTAATGATAAAATATTTTAAAAACAAAAGTCGAAAAACTGTAAACGTAGTCATAGAAACTGACTAGTATGTAAATTACTCACAAGTTGGCAGCACATACTTAGAAATCAGGTTGAATAACTATAATACTTTATAAACAATGGTTGTACTTAGATAGTGTCTGATACACAGATCACAGAAGTAGATATTTCTACAACTTTGATATTTCTGTGTGGTTCGTCTGAGGTGTGATCTGTGACAGTATAATTCTTGTGATAAATGTAATGGATAGTGTGCGCATCGGTGCTCGTTTTGCAATTTTTAGGTTATGTTAGTTAGGTAAGAATTAACGCTAAATATCTAGAAATGAAAAAAGAAAAGGCAAGTTTTTATAAGAAGAACGAAGAAAAACTCATTTCCAGTTCAGATGAGACTGATGCAGAAGATGGGAAAAAAATTGTTCAGGCAAAACTTAAACAGTTCTACAAAAGAAAATTAGTGGATGAGAGCCCTTCAAGTAGTGAAGATGAGAATAAAGAAATTCGTTTTCACGTAAAAGAAAAAAATACCAAAAGACCTCTCATAAAAAAGGAAATAGAAGGTAATTCCAGTTCATTGGAGTCTGACGCAGAGGATAAAATAAAAATTGTTCAGTCAAATCCGTTTCACATAGAGAAGTCACTGGAGGACACCTCTTCAGATAGCGACAATGAAAATAAAGACGTTGGCAAATTAAATCTTGCTTCAGGAAAAATAGAGAGACATAGTCCCAACAAGGTTTATAAAAAAACATTGAAATATGGTATGAAACAGGATAAAAGTATAAATAAATTGGAAAGAAAATCATTTCAAAATGAAAAAATTAGGTTATTTGTAATTATATGTGACTCAAATTTCGTATAGCATTCCTTATTGGAACAACGTATGATGTTATTTATTAATAATATACAGGGGGAATTTGAAATACACTGAATAATTTTAATCCGTTAAGCTCTATGGTCCGTAAAAATTCTTAAAAATAGTCATTTGTAAAATAAATGAAATACAGGCAAGAAAACAATTTTTGAATATTTATATAATATTCATGACGCTTCTGGGCAGAACAGCTGATGTCTGTAGCGACATAAATGCCTGTACCCCCACTCTTCTTAGCTATCATGTTGTTGTGTTGGCGTAGTTCAGCCTGTGCATGCATGATGTCGAGTGTGAATTTTTCCTAGTGTTTTAGATTTCAGTTTTGATTTTACTTGGTAAACTCTGCGAATACTGCGTAGAGGTATTTGTTCCTAACCAAGTCAATGTCAAGTTCACCGGTCAGTGTATCCCCAGTGGGACGAGTTTAGGGTTTTTTTGTTGAAACATTAACTATGGAATTTTGAAATTAAAACTCTGCGAATTCATTAATTATGCTATAAGAAATTACAGATTAAAAATATTCAGTGTATTTTAAATTCACCCTGTATACTTATTAATTATTTATCTTTTGTTTATCTTGAGATGGTAAATACTTCAGGTGGTCACAGTTGACAATTGCCTATATTATCTATCATCGCTTTCATATACTTGAATTTTGACTCTTCTTTTGACTACCGAATGCTGTATTAGTACAATATATTCTACTGATCTACCCTAGTGGCCTACAGAATTATACTCATTTATGCTTTTCCTCGCCTACGAAACTATAAGTACATTTCACGTAATGTATTTACAGGTGTTGTATGCTATGTGAATGTTCAGGGCTGTAGGCAGAGGGGGTGATATAGGTGTTCAATCTGCCCCTACAATTATCTCCACGGCACGTGTGACCTAACGCTGATTTCGAAATTTCATTAAATAACATTTTTAGCTCAAAATACTAACTTTTAATATTAAAACGTTTGAATTTTTACCTGCGGCGCATTCTTCTTGTGTGCCTAGAACATTCTCCCAAAAAAATCTAACTACGGGCCTGCGAATGTCGGACTTGGTTAAATTGCTTTATATACTCTTCTAGTTCCTAAACTATCTTTGTATAGATACCTATATTGACCATACTGTCAACTAAAAGTATATTTTGAAATATTACATTTAAAATCAACTCTCAATAAGGCAGGTTTAATGAACATATATTAGGATATATGATATACATACAGGCAGAAAAAAATCATCTGGGTAAATCTTTAATCTTTGATTTAAAAGTGGACGTAAATTACAAAGATATATTTAAAGAGCCATTGTTCAAAAAAAGAACATTTTTTCAGTTCTTACATTAATAATTATTAATAATAAAATGTCACCAAAAATTATTTATAGAAGTGGCTTCTTTATATACCTACTGAGGTTAAGTTATGCTTTTACTAATTCTGGCTTATTACTAAACTGTCTCTTACTCAGAATGATTGCATGTTTTTATTGTTTTAATAATCAAATTTACAATGATAGAGACAGGTGATCCAGATATAATTTTAGAAACTAATTTTACATGCATATTTATTTATTTATTATTATTATTATTTTTATTATTATTATTTATTGTCTATATCTTTTCTTTTCAGAAATAATGGAACACATTGGCAGGACCCCAGTTATTAAATCAGAAGTTAAGTCCTCTTCCGACAGTGATTCAGGTACATCAACTAAAAGTAAGGTCAAAGTTCTACAAGATGTTCGCCTAAATCCCGTGGTATGTAATAATTAAAGTCTATTAAAATATTAAGGACAACAAAAATTTGTTGATACCTACCTACCTACTTAAAATTTTATGCAAAATTTGCATCAACAATAACATTTAATTAATAACATGGTTATCATGCACTAGCAATAATTTATGAGGCCTGCCACTAAACACGAATTAAATGTTAAATGTGTATGTATGTACAAAAAATAACTTGTATGTATATATATAAAAACTGTATAGTATACATGCAGTTTTAAAAAAATATATTTAAATAACTGCACTAAATTAGAAGTAGCTTTGTAGTGATTCATAAAATTGTCTAGTATTCTATTCTGTAGATTAGTAGCCTGTTGGTAAAAAATATATTTTCGGTTCAAATTAAATCATAGTAATGTACAATAGATATACTTAATTCAAAAGTGACCCTCTTAAATTCCGCATTCTTTATTATATTAAAATGTTGGTGTGGCAAAATAATAGACGATTTACAAATTGCCATAATCCTCGCCATAATCAATTTCCCATATTTGACACTGCTGCATCTTAAATATTCAGATTGTGGAGATTGTAAAAACTACCAGGGGAGTTCAAATTATAATTATTTTAAGTAGTTCTCACTAATAAGAGTATTAATTAATAAAGTAAATTTCAGTTTTAGAAAACTAAAAAATTTGCATTTTTATAAAATATGTGTGTATGCATTAAATCTTTTCTGTAAACTATTAGTATTATTTATAGTGACATATGCATTTATTTTTTTGCAGCTGAAGAGTCCTAAAGAAAGGCTAGAAAAGAAATACCCAGGAATTAAACAGCTAAAAACTGATATAGATATAAACTTCTCAGAATCAGAAGATGTATATTTATTCAGAATACCGAAAAATGTAGATCCAAATCGACTAGAAAATGTAGAATTTGACTTAGAAGAAGAATTCAGATTAAAGATAGATGAAAAATATAATATTAAATGGACAACAAAAATTCCTGATCCAACACTTGTTGTTTCAGATAATTGTAGAGTCGTAAATTTTAAAAGAAATATTAAAATGGAGAAATATATTAAATCAAAAAAAGAACCGAAGATAGTGATACCCGAGAAAAAAACGATGCCATTACCAGATAATTTGAAAAATCGTCACCCTCTTTTTGGATTAGATTTTGAACAGAAAATAGTCTTAAATGAAAATGTTGAAAAAAGATTAGATGATGCAATTGCAAACATTTTAAGGAAGGAGGAAAAAATTAAACCGAAAAAACATAAAAAAAGAAAATCTGAACCAGACGATGAAAAACAAAAAGAGGAAATTTTCAATTTGCTTAACTCCCATAGCAGCAAAAAGAAAATAAAAAAAGAGACATCTGATGATAGTGCATTTTCTAGTTCAGGTAGCATTGAGAAAATAAGTAAAAAAAATAAAAAAAAACAAAGTATTATTGATGATACTTATAAGAAAGAGAAAATCGAATCTGATTTAGACTCTCATGTAACCAAGTCTCCAAAGAAGAAAAAAAAGGAATTAAGAATGGTGCAAAGTTGGGATGAAATGCGTCTAGAGAGTATCAAAAAAGAAAATGATATTAATAGGGAAGAAGATTCTCCGACTATGTCAAAGCGAGAAAAGAAGAGATTGTCTATGATAAACAGCACTTTAATGACAGATGTCTTAAAAGCACCTCACTTCAGCCCTGATGTTAGCAGGATTACATCCGAGACTTCTATTTTAGGAGACAAGTCAAAGAAACCTAAAAGAAAAAATGAACCAGAAGATGATAATATGATTTCTAATATTTTAGACGATTTAAAAAATGACATACAGTTACCGAAAAAAGTGAAAAAGAAGAAAAAACATAAGGAGGTAGACGATTAATTATGTACCTTTAATATAAGGTAATATAACAGAAGTTATTTTTATATACAAATTTTATTGAAATCGTCAGGGAAGTACCTAATTTTAATATCGACACGATTTTATTGATCACTTACTTTAATTAATATTAATATTGTTATGTGATGTCAAATGTTAATTTTTGTTATAAAAATATCAATATCATGAAAGTACAGGGTGACTGATTATGGATTGTGTGATTTCTACGCTTGATATGCAAATTATTTGTCATTGAAAACAACTTTTAATGAGTTTTTTGTATAAATACATTATAGATCATAAGATCTGTTTCTATTTAATTGTGTACATGAAGAAGAAAAAAAGTTATGTTTTTTTTAATATGGTAAACGGAAAAGTGTTTGTTTTCCATACAAAAATCAAAAATATTTAATTATATGATTTATAATACATTTATTTAATATAATTATAAACATAATATTAAGAATACGCAAGAGATATCCAGTGTTATATACAGCATGTCTCGAAATCATATTTCCAATAAGCGTAAACTTCTTAACATGTAATAAAGAGTAACATTTTCTGTTAATGAATAATAATATACGTTAAAAAATATATATGTTGAAATCATACAATCCATAATCAGTCCTCTTAACATAATTTTAATAAATTTGTTTCAATTTACAGTTCTGAATTTGATATTCCGATTTGATTGGTCGAATTTACAGGATATAATTTAAGGTATTTCAGTTAACCGATCGTGTTATAAATTAAAATTTGGAACCGTTTCGAACTGTACATTGTAACAGACCATAACTTACTTTTATTGATGGAATACTTCGATATTGTTTTGTAATTATTTTTTTTTTTAATTATAAGTTTAATCATTATGGTGTATTTTAATAATTAAAGAAGTGTATATAGAGATCCACAAGTGCTCCTTTAACACAAAGCACAAGACGACCACTTGTTTAGCAGAAGTTTTCCGTAATTGTTTGCTGTGGATAATATATTACATTAGATTTTATATTAATGCAATATTTCAAGAATACCAACTTGTCTGTTTTTGTTTGATATAAGATTACATTTTTTTTATTCGTGCAAAAACAGTAAATATGTTCAGTTGAAGAGGTTTTAATTCTCAGCTCTATTAAATTATTATAAAGCTCATTACTTTCAACAGTAAATTTACTGCAGTAAAAAAATACATGTTCTATGTCCCTAAGACGATGGAATGTTCACAGGTATCGCTTGCCAGTATTCCTATTCTACGTAGGTGAACTGAATAATATCCACTACCAATGTTAATTCTAGCAATAATTATATTTGATGTATTGTAATTATATTACCAAGGTTCATCTAGAATAATGAATTGTTTGTGTTGGTGTATATACACGTCTGGCCACTCAGTTGTTTCGGATACAGTTCAGTAAGTTGCACACATCTCCCCTGACTAGAACGGGTCGACGGTCGACGCTCCGTCTCGGACTATCGTGATTATGGGGCGGAGTCGAAATTGTTAGGGGAGTTGGTGCAACTTACTTAACCGTATCCGAAACAACTGAGTGGCCAGACGTGTATATCTGACTGGATTAGTATGACGTATGACAATATTTATTCTAGAAGGATATCCATTTTTTCCTTAATATTGATTGTGTGCAGTCGAACATTGCGGAACTGTGTATTTGAAATGTGGAAATTCAAGGTCATGGAACTATTTAGCACCCCAAAATTGCTACAATGCTATACATAGACATTAAAAAGCTTATTTGTATATAGCAATAAAAAATGCTCATATTTTTAGTTTAAAGTAACGTCAACACCTCAGAAGAAACAATAAAAATGTACAAACTTGGAAAAATGTATTCTAGTGGTCAGTAATATGAAGGTAGGTATTTTTTTTTAATTTAAGCATTTATTTTTCAAACATGATTACAATTTTGAAGTCTGTCAGGTCTGATTTAAGCTTTGTAAGGACTGAAAATATCCTAGACATATCTGATGCACATTCAAATATGCGAAGTGGACAGAGAAAATGTACTGTCTGTTATACATTATTCTAAGATTCCTAGAATTGCGTCTAAAATGTTTCTTTTCGTAACTACTGGGATTGAATTAAATATTTTACCACCAGTGATGAAGGTATTTTATTTCCTAACCAGTTACAAAAGTTTGACGTTTACAAATTTCAGTAATATTCAACAATGACAGTAACAAATAATTCTCTTTGCGCTATAGAGCGACTTCAAAATTTGTTTATAAGTACATTTATTGCCAATTTAATCAAATTCATTATCATTTATCATTAAAATGTAGCCAAATCCTCAAAATATTGTCTCCTATATTGCAGATATTTTCTCTGGACACATATTTATACTCTTCTTTCTTATATCCAAATTCTAATGTAACATTTTAATTGTATTGTTTCACGCAACGAAATAAAAATTGACATAATATAATTAAGTATAGCAATTTTTTCGCATATAAGCAGTGATCAGAAATTTTTTACTGAGTACATGAAGATCATGAAAAAATTGCAGGGGGCTTTGAAAAATAACCTTAATTGATTTTGGACTCTACGGACTAAGCCTGTTTAGGTGTGGTAGAGAGCCCAAGGGTTTTGGTAGAATCTTCTTGCTTGAACGTAAACCACGTGTACAATTAAGTACAAAATTTTATTTTTTCTGTGTATCTAATATTGTAAAGTGTATATATGGTTGCCTAACTCTGTAGTCACGTGGTCTGTAATCATTTATGAAGGCCTTTTATAAATATCAACACTTCGTTCTTTCGTCCCCCATAAATTCTGCCTTCGGCATAGTTTTGCGCTCATAATATGAATATAAAGAGTCTTCCTAATAAATGGTTATAGCTATATACACATTCAATGGTATTACATATGCATAAAAACAAAACGTGTACCAGATCTCTTATTGTTCATCACGGGTTTACCATAATTTATGAAGGCTGTGTATATTATAATGTTTATACACCATTAAAATTTTTTAGATTTATTGTTTACCACAAATGGCCAAACTAAAGCTTTCCGGTTCTGGAGCTGGGCATATTTTAATTGTGCTTTAATGGTTGCCTATCCTTTGGAAAGTAAATCCTTTAAGTTTTTAAAATTTTTTCGCTATCTACTGTTTTGATTTTGCATTCTGCGTGCACATTAGCATAATAATAATACATTGTACACTCGACTGTACCTACCTATATTATTTCTCTACCCTTATATGAACTCACTGTGTATACACGTGCTAAATTAATTTTGCCATCTGTTTCTTACAGTTCCATAAATATAATATAGGTATACGAATTATTATAAGTGTTAAGATAACACAATCATTTAAAAATACAATGTTTATAGTTTTAAATGTTTGTTTACAAATTTTAAGCGCACGCCCAGTATGTTGTGGCAAGATGGCGGGCATGCGAGTGTTGTCTGAGTCGGTGAGTAAATTTACGTATTTTACGTAAAATACTGCATTGATATCTTACTAGACACACGAATTTCAACTGTAAATCTGTATGACTACATGTCTTTTTAATGTTACGATTGCAAATTCCATAAAATCCCGATATTCAAATGAGGTCATTTGTAGAAAGTAAAAGTCAAAGTGGACCATGTGCATGTTGTTCGGCAAAATAGGTTTTACAACTTGCTCACTTTATTTGGACTTCTAGTTGATTCATTTGACCTTGATCATTTAGAGATATGTTGTATGTTGTTATTATCATACTGACCATGCATGAGCCGGTTTTCGTGCTGAAAAGATGTTTTTTTGAATTCTGTTGCTTATTTCATGCATGTTGTACACAGGTACTTTATTGGGGGATTTCTACTACGTAGAATACAACTGCGTACCTATAAGAGATAGAGATGGGCCTTTTAGATTTTTTGCAAAACTTTCATTCAAATAGTACAGCGTCCAGCAGGGCCATAAATACCTACGATAGGGATTAACTGCGATCGTTTTCAAACTTTGGGAATCTTCGATGCTTTGAATAAAAGGTATCCGAAAAAAGTGCAAAATCCGGTCGCAGCAACCAGCCGGCGCCACAATCTAGAGAAAATGGCGACAAAAAAAGGTTTTTTCGAAAATTTCGCTACTACGGTAAAAAATTATCAATTGAAAAGTCCCACAAACTTATGCTGCAAAATATTTTATTTAAACTTATTTCGGCGTGGCAGCCGAATGAATTATAGCGTTAAATTTTTTTACCTTTTATCATAAATAAAACTGTTTCACTGTAAAAGAATATGTATATTTTAATCTGTTTTTATCCCAAGTGCCTCGGGAGTCGGGAGACTCGGGAGTAGGTTAAAAAAAATGGCAACATCGCACTTTTTTGCTTTCCAGCTTCGGTTTTTCAGATATCCACTTTTTATGAACTGTTTCAGCAATCCACTTTCCTTTCCTTTTACGCAAACTAAATATTGCCAAAAGATTTTATTATTAATGCACACTTTCTGCGTGCAAAAAAAAAAAAAATAAAAAAAAAATAAAAAAAAAAAAAAAAAAAAAAAACAGCAGAGAAGCAAACAGGCTATCGTAAATTTGGAGGTTATGAAACACACAGCAGATCAAGTCTAGATATGACCTATCCTACCTATGAGCAAGAACAGTAGACAAAGAGGATTGCTGTAATAGATCCCCTTAGCCACATCTTAAACAGGTCTATACTTCAACTTCAACAATTATTATTAAATTGAACGTTGTAAAATTGCCAATACGTTACCTACCTGCTTTTTTTAGTTTTTTTTTTTTAATAAAAACGGTTCGAAATGTCCTAGCTCTATCACGCAAAGTTTTTGAGACAAACGGGACAACGTTGTCAAATAATACAATTTTTGGCCATATTTGACGATCTGGAAAATTTTTAGATTTAGTTGTGCAACATTTTGTACCAATTCCACCATAAAGTACTAACTACCTTCCAAACTTATAAAAGCTGGCTGATTATTGTTGGTGCCTAAACCTGGATAATTTTTATAGTTGTCATCAGAAACTTAAAAGACTTTTAATTGGTAGTACAATAAAAATAAAGAAATGATCACAGCACTTGGCCTGGCCTTCATTGGCTGAAGCCCCTCTGGTCTTTGGTGTTAGGCGTTAGGGTTTATGGTGCATATGGGCTTAGGATTTTAGGATAAATATTTGATTGATTGATTTTGAAACCTTCCATAATATTGTTTTGGTACATTACTATGAAACCTGAAGTGTAATCAAAATTTAAAAGTAGATTTTCTCCAAAACGACGAATCCTGTCAAAATGTGAAAGGTATATAATTTTTCTGTAATAATGATTGAAAAATAAAATTTTAAAGTCAAACTTTTAATAGCGCTAACGCGTTCAAAATTATTTATTAATATACCTAACCTAAGCCCCAAACGCGCCGCCCCTGAGCAGTTCTTTCAAAAATGAATGTTGGACGCGGTTGAGAATCTAAATAAAGTACCTAACATCTAAATTTTGATGTATACAGTGATTCTTGGGGGTAATTTCGGCCTTATATAAAAAAAATACTTCAATAACTATTTAATCAATCATTTCGAAATGATTTTTTCCCAGGAATACAAAAATTTGGTAGAAAAATAATAGAACTGTCAAATTATAAAGTTTGTTTTGACCTACCCACAAAAATTAATGAATTATAATGTGATTTATAAATATTAATAACTCAAAAACGATTAAAAATAACATAGACCAATGATATAATTTTAAAATCAGAGAAAATACTCTATCAGAATATTTGAAAATATAAGGGTGTGCCCCATTTCAAAAAATAAAAGATTCATCTAACGTGTTTTATTTGACTTTCAATTTTTTTTCTACCAAATTTTTGGAATCCTGGGAAAAAATCATTTCGAAATGATTAAACAGTTATTGAAATATTATTTCATATATGGCCGAAATTAATCCCCAAAGAGTGGGCATCTTACAAGAATCACCCGTGTATCTACCTTTCTTGGATACTGAGTTATAGCATAAAAAAATTCATTTCTCTTCATCTTTGTAAATTATAACTCCTTTAATATGCAGAGTATTGACCAAATGTTTATAATTTTTGTTTAGAGCCTCTGAGTTTGGCCTCATAATTTTGGGACAAAGAAAGTAAGTATCATCAAAATCTGTGAAGATTTCAGCTCTCGGTAGAGCCTAAAAGTTTTTTGTCCATTTGGTAACTAGTGCAAAAAGTCTATAATTTGTTGCATGAGGCTTAAGTTTGCAGAACGAGCGAAGCGAGAGCTGCAATCATGCCGAGTGCAACAAATACACTCTTTGCAAGTGTCGTTACACACAACATTTTTTCTACGATCGAATTAAATAGATTTTTTTTAAATTTTATTGAACAGAATATCACATTAACACAAAATATTCAAATGTCAAAGTCAAACTGACAACTAGATAAATTGTCACTGTTCAGCGCCATCCATAAATAACTATGAATAAGCTTTTATTGCCTAGCAACAAAACTACTTTTTGCACTAGTGCAACAAAGTATTACTTTTTCCACTGTAAATAGTGCAAAAAGTTAGGTAATACTTTTTTCACGATCGTAGAAAAAAAATTAATTTGTTGGTCGGATCGGGGTAATCCCAAACAAGTTTGAATTGTTTGAAAAGTGCAATTAGTAGTAACTTCCGGACTTGGTACAAATGAGCAACGAGTAAAGCTAAAATTTGATAAATCGTCAAAAATCACTTTTTTGGTCATGGGATACCACTTTTATATCTCAATTAAAAAATTACCCCCAATTCAGGCCTTTGTAATGGGACCATCGTCAAGCCCTACATATTAAAAAATTTTCGTACAATCCCATTAAGCCAATTCAGATTAATGGAGCACAAAACAGTAGACTTTTTGTTTGAGCATTTGTTTTCGTTTTATTTAGTTACTTTTATACCCCGTGGTTCGAACAAAGTAGGTTAAATATTTTCAAATAAAAATACAGAACATATTTAATGTGATAAAATGAATTAGAGCTTTCACGCAACCTTTATGACGGAACGACCCAAGGCTAACCATAAATTTGTGGACACCAGACACGTCTTAAATTTCCGAGATTTCCGCGTGCGGCAGCCAAAAACTATTTCGATTTAGAAATTAGAATCGGCTTAAAGCTAACCATGAGGTGCCTTTTATTTATAAAGTTTACGGAAAATCCGTTTACCTCCACGATTATTTTAGTTCAAATTTTGAATCAGTGCCAGTTTAACTCTAAGAAATTAAGTACTTTGTATATTTAGAAATACCCTCATAGAAATGATACGTCGAGTTTACGTGTACAACTAGGTAATTATCTAAAGAAATTTTATTATTATACTCGCCAATCACTCAAAATTTTACTGGCATGAGCTACATTTTTCAAAGGTGAACGTACTAAATTTATGTGAAAAGTATATATATTTAGCTGGTAGGAGTTTGAATACTGCCTTACTTTTGCAACACAGGTGAAGTTTGCATCATCGTTCTCAAATAGGGGGAGATTTAATTAAAAAACCAGTTGATTTATTGAATTATTCGAGTTAGCGTTTCTAATTAATGCAAATTGGTACATATTTATAAACTAAACGTTTATTCATCAATATAATTGGTTTTATTTTTATTTACGATGTACCCACTTATTTATTAGTTATTACTTGATGTACTATTAAATAGTATAAGTAGGAGTATTTAATTTTTCTGATAAAAATGTATACGTGACTGAAAGCATTCTTCTGACACGCAAAAACAAACATTTGCTCGATATTGTCCATGACCAGAAAAACATTTTTCATTGCGTAAATACATTTTAATTGAGTGTTTTGCGTTGTGCTGTTTTATGTGTTTTAAAAGTAGGTAAAATACATTTTGCGTCCATTAAAATTGGACTGAATTTGAGAAAAGCTACATGAAGTCAGTGGCATTCGGCCAAATTTGGGTTTGCCATTTTAATAACAAGACACGGGCCATACTTCAAGGCACGACTATCAATAAGAATAAATGAAAAAGTTTTGCGAAACCAAATTTATATAGCAAAGCATTTTGTTTTTATACATGATGTTCTCAAACTAATAATGTTAGAGTTCTGTTTAGATTCTAAAATTTCAAGCTAACCTACAAAGCGACAAACAACAAATTAGATCAGCAAAGCCCAAGTGCAACTATAAATTTGTTTCAAATAATTGTTCCTTATACTGGGTGTTTCATGACGAACTGTACATACTTCTAAGGATGATAGAGGATCCCTTGACTATTCACGAATGGGAATATAAATTTGTCTGTTACGCTTAATTACTAAGATACATGGTGATAAACTACTTTTGGCCAGAACTTCTTTACTATTTATCACAATTTGTTCAAATTTTATACAATTTGTTTATCTACTTATCACAGTTGATATAATGCCGTTTTTAATATTTAAAAATTTCAGGACAGGACTTTTTTAATTCAAGTTTTTTATTTCTGTAGAGAAAATCACCCTGTATAATTTTTTTAAAAAATTATATGGGAAATTATAAAAGTCCATACATCAGTAAACAAAAGCATGTGAACAGATTTATTTGTCGCACCTTTATTGATTTTTTTTACAAGCAATTGAATTTGGCGAAATGGGGATGTGAAAGATAAAAAATTATAATTTGCTTAACTAAAATATATCGTTGGAACCATGATGAAAAATACTAATAAATTAAGGGTCTGTATTTGAAAAAACAAAGTAAAGGGTAGCAACAAAAATGTAGAGAAGCTGGCGGTTTTCATTTTGAAATTTTGCTGTAAATATTTGTAAATTATTAAAAGGAACTTGTGTTAAAGATTTATTTTAGATAATAAATACATAGATACTAAGGCTATACACATTTATTTCTTATTTAGATAATTTAGTTAAGCAAATTATAATTTTGTATCTTTCATTTCCCCCATTTTGCCAAATTCAATCGCTTGTAAAAAATTAATAAATGTGCGACAAAAAATCTGTTCACATGCTTTTATTTACTGAATGATGGACTTTCATAATTTCCCATATAATTTAAAAAATATATACAGGGTGATTTTCAATACAGAAATAAAAAAAATTGATGAAAAAAGTCCGGCCCTGGAATTTTTAATTATTAGATTTATTTTAGATAATAAATACATAGATACAAGGTTATACACATTTATTTCTTATTTAGAGAATTTAGTTAAGCAAATTATAGTTTTTTATCTTTCGTTTCTCCATTTCGCCAAATTCAATTGCTTGTAAAAAAATCAATAAAAGTGCGACAAAAAATCTGTTCACATGCTTTTGTTTACAGTTGAGACAGAGAAGTCTTATAATTAAGCGGTTTCCACAGTACAACCGGCGATTTCTATAAAGCGTTGTCATCCACCATCTTGCATTCCTCCTTTTGTCTAGTCTCTTCCGAATAATAATAAATGCAGCACACACTAATAGCAATCTAACGGCGTCTTCCATTTTTATTAACAACTGACCAATCATCGCTGTACAGGGTTAGCTTTATTAATGTAAACCCCCCGTTTTTATTTTTATTTTTGACCGATTCGAAAAATAAAAAAACTGCCCTTACACGATTTTTTACGTAGATTCCACTTCTGCTAACGGATTGGCAATAGCGTTTTAAATATACAGGGTACGCAAAAAAGTTAGGTTTTTTAAATGGAACACCCTGTATATTTTGACAAATTTGAATTCCTCCAATCATTCTGATTACAAATATATACACATATTGTATAATCGCTTTACTGGTTTTTGAGTTATTTTCACTTTATTATGGATACGTTGAAACAAAAGCGTTATTTTATTAACTCCTATAATAAATGAAATAAATCAAAAACAAAAAATATGAGTTATTTAAACAAATTATGTAACATTTTCAACATAACCACCATTAACTTCGATACATTTCAAACAACGTTTAATAAAATTCGAACGGTGTCCAGACCTGAATGATTATTTTCTTTGGGGAACGTTCAAAGAAAAAATTTACAGTAAACCAGTGGAAAATTTTAAACAATATAAAAATCAAATCGTAAAAAATATAACTTTGCTAAATTTGGATGCAGCATTTTTTCGAAAAATTCGTTCGAATTTTATTAAACGTGGTTTGAAATGTATCGAAGTTAATGGTGGTTGGTTATGTTGAAAATGTTATATAATTTGTTTTAATAATTCATATGTTTTGTTTGTTGATTTACTTCATTTATTGATTTTTGATACGGGTTTATAAAATGACGTTTTTGTTTCGACGTATTCATAAAGTGAAAATAACTCAAAAACCAGTAAACCGATTATACAATAGGTGTATATACAGGGTGTTTCATTTTTAAATGTCGTCCTTTAGGGAGGTGATAGAGCATCGAAAAATAAGTCGTCCTGCCCAAAAAACCTATATCAAAAATGCATAATAACGAAGTTACAGGCCTTCAAAGTTGGAATAAAAAAATCGTTTTTTTGTCATAACTTCTAGCTAGACCATACGACCGATTTTAACCAAATTTTGCACAGGCAGTACTAAACTACATACCTACAATCCTATAAGAATAACTCATGTCAAAAATCACCAGTGGCGTAGATACTGGGGTGACGCCCTCTATTTCTCACCCTATTTCCCACGCCACTGGATATTTTTTTTTTGGGCAGGTCGACTTATTTTTCGATGCTCTATCACCTCCTTAAAGGACGACATTTAAAAATGAAACACCCTGTATTTGTAATCAGAATGATTGGAGGAATTCAAATTTGTCAAAATATACAGGGTGTTCCATTAAAAAAAAACTAACTTTTTTGCGTACCCTGTATATTTAAAACGCTACTGCCAATCCGTTAGCAGGAGTGGAATCTACATAAAAAACCGTGTAAGGTCGGTTTTTAAATTTTTGAAATCGGTCAAAGATAAAAATAAAAATGGAGGGTTTACATTAATAAAACTAACCCAGTACATGAGCAAATATTTGCGCGTTTTTGCGGTCTGGACGACGTATGAGCAAGCACTTACAAACATTGGCGAACACGAGCGAATATTCGCTCTTGTATGCTCGTACTTTAGAAGTATGTAGATACAGTTAGTTGGTCATGAAACACCTATAATAATTTAGCGACTCTCTTAAATCCTTTCTTCGCACGACACAATTTAGATATTAATCTAATATTTGATTGATCGATTATATTTGGTTTGTATTTAATTATTAACTGCACCCAGCCCTAATGTTTAGATACCATGTTCAAGTTGTCGTGACTACATTTTAACCACTTTTTCAAAACAATTGAATATAACAATATTGCTAATTAAAATCTAAATGTCGTGGCATTTCCTTGAAAATACAATATTTAAGAACTATTTATTGTAAACAAATAGAAATAATAGATTAAATGTTTATAAACAGTCCTTAACCTTTTAACCTTCTATCTTAAGTCTAGAATTTAACTGGTTAATAGAGCCATATTTAATATTTTTGGTGATAACTATTTCTAATCGATATTATTGCCAAACAGATTATAGGCCTACCTATAAGTAAAACTGTAAGACTAAGGTTATGGATTTAAAAAGAAATGTGAACTGTTTGCAGAGTATGTTTATAAGTTTAACTAAAGTATTTCCCCATTGAACTTCTCTCTCTTGAGTAGGTATAGGTATGGCACTCACACGATCACACTTTTTCTCATTGATCTTTTAAGTTTACTTACAATAATTAAAGTAAAATACCCATACTTCATACTTGTTCTGATATTTTGACCATAATTGTTCTTAGAAAATATAAAAAATAACGAGTAATTTTATAATCAATTTGTCCAGCGTGCATTTGGATGAACGAATAAAAACAATCGGTTAATTAGAGAACGGAAAAGTGTTTTGCATTTATTTCTACTTGAAGTACTTTTAAGATATGGTAATTCAAACGTTTGTCTCTCTCTCTCTCTGCAAAAGGGGAATTATCTGATTTATTCTTTTTACAAACTTAAACTTTCTACCTTGAATATAATACAAGGGTTTTGAGTGAATTTAAATTATTACGTTTGGTACTTCCTGCTTTATGTTTTTGCAACACCTATTTCATCAAGCATTGATAAATAATGTCTGTCCATTTAGTTACCTACCTACCTATTATCCTTGAATTACTGAGTGGGGACTAAATAATTGTTTCTTAAACTTAAAAATTACTGCAAATTCATAGACGGGTAGTCTAAAAAGGAAATTGTCCAAATGAATATTTAGGAAAAAAGTACCTACAAAAATAAAGTTAAATAAACAAAAAATGTGGGGCAAGCAATATGAATCTTACTCAATATCAAAACCTTTCGTATATTGCATTGCCAAGTGATTTATACATATTTAAATTTTTGTTAAAAGATACTCAACTGTAATATCACCGGAATGTTTTGATAAACTTGGAGTAAAATCTTTGAATGAAACATTTTTTTTGACAATTAAACCCATTTAAATTATTCCGGATCACCTGACATGGTGGAGTCGTCCTTTTCATGATATTTAAATGTTATTTTTTCAACACCCAGTAAATACAATTTTACAATAAATTTATTTAAACGGCCATTGCAATAATTTTGATGAGGTGTGAGTAGTAAAGAATAATCTTTATTTGTTAAATTTTAGCACCAGTTAGGTTAGCGATTATGTAACGCTTCAAAGGTTACTGAACTTGCTTATGAAATGCAGGGGACATTTACTGCATTTTCGAACAACCGTTACTATTTTTAACTGAATTTATATCAACACTACTGTCGCAAAGTGTATTAATAAAGATACGTATCCAAATCCAAAAGTTTCTGCTAATTTAAATGAATTAAGAAAAACTTGAGTCAACTCTTCATTATTAGCTACCCCAGCTTTGAAGTCTTCAATGGAATGTCTGAAAGTGAAAGTCTTGATAAATGCTTAAGTTTAATGCAAACTTCCCCACCATGTGGTGGAGTTTATAATAAAAGTAATTTTTTTTGTCGTATTCGTGAAAAGATTTTTGAAAATTTTTTTTGTTTAGATTTTGCTCATCAACGATCCCAATCTTTTCCTCGGCCTTTAGAACGTGTGTACCAAATTTGAAAGCCTTATCTCAAAAACTGTAGCTGTTGTCGCGATACACACATCACACCTACCTACACACAGACAGAAAATTTTTTTGTCTGAAATTTTGTGTATCGTCATAATTTGTCAAGATTTGTCCAGAAATTCAATAAAAATTTTCAAAAATTTTTTCACGAATACACCATCCTCACTTGGTGAGGAAGTAAAATATAATAAGCCAAGAAAAAATTTGCAAGTAACATTTAAAGCAAATCGATGGTGAACAGGCAGTTTATTTTAGGTATTTATTAGTAGAAAGAATACAATATGCTAATCATAAGGCTACGCAAATGTTATTTTTATAAAACTAAAAATTAATATTCCTAGATTTAAATTTATTATACGTGGTATTGCCCTTGTTACACCCATATGCAATTCTATAATTTGAAAATTTTGACAGAGATACTTAATACTCTTCGCCAAATAAGAATTCCCGTAAAGGATTAAGGAACTATTTTGATTTATGGCTGTTGAACTACCAATGAGTAACGATGCGGCAGATTTTATTACAGCTGGTTTCTGCTGGTAGGACGGCCTTTGCTCATTTACCTTAAATCAGGTATTAGGATTTTTCAAAAGATCCCACCTCTTTAGGTCTTAACAGTTTTATAGTTTACGGGAATTCATATATGTCGCGGACTAAATTTAAGCACCTAGGGCGTAAAGTAAGCATCTATGCCCCGCTGCGTGAAGATAATAACACGAGGCTTTAGCCGAGGGCACACCAAGTGCCATAAACGTTTATTACGCCCGTGAATCAAGCAATTCGTAGTCGTTACCTAGCAACGGTCAAACAAAGTCGATATCGTGGGCGCTATATTTAAATAGCGGACAATAAAATTACTTTATCGCCCGAGGGCGATAATAGGGCTCACGGGCCATAAAGTTGCACTCCCGCCCGCAAAACGCGCGTAAAATAAATTATCAATAGATCCGAAATATAAATAATCAAGTTGCTTTATAATACTCGGTACAAAACTTATCATGGTATTGACCGTCAAAACTGATCCTATTCCAATTTGCCGATCTCGTGGTCGCTATATTTAAATAGCGGGCATTACGGGAAATAAATTTACTTTATCGCCCGAGGGCGATAATAGGGCTCACGGGCCATAAAGTTGCACTTAACGCCTGCAGAACGCGCCTAAAATAAATTATCAATAGATTCGAAATATAAATAATCAAGTTGCTTTATAATACTCGGTACAAAACTTATTATGGTATTGAACGTCAAAACTGATCCTATCCCAATTTGTCTGCAAATAAACCACATGAGTGATACAAAGGAACTTTAATGCCGAGGTGCATATTAAGTTTTTTTTAAATCCAGAAACTGTGAAATTAAGATTAGTTAACTCTATTTTTTAAATAATTTTATCCACGACTACTAAATAATGTATGCATTATGTAGGTATGTACTTCCTCAAGTATAATTCTATCCATTATTCCCTGCAGTGAATAATGAACAAAGGTTTCTATGACAACGTATCGGATATTTGTTTCATTAAAGTGGCCATGGCACGAAATTAATTGTAAACAACGTGACGTTTAAATTTAATTAATGACAGGCCGTCCTTTTGACACATAACGGCCTGCTCAAAAGAAATGCTAAAAATAAATACTTAGTACTTATAAATTTCTGCAATAAAAGATTTAGTCGAAAATATTTAATAGTCGTGTATAAAACCTACTCGCATATAATGGTTATTATTCACTCGGGTGATTTACGACACTCGCCTTCGGCTCGTGCCGCAAACTTTCACCGTCGTGAATAATATAGACCATTATATGCTTGTGGAATAAACTACTATTAAGTGGCATGAAGAAATGTCATAATTATTTTTAAAAGTCAAATCAGAATAATTTTTTGTAAGAAAATCATTATTTTTAGCAATTATAATAGTGATAATACAATTCTGAATTAAAAAATCTGTATTTATTTACCTTTTATTACAACACGATTATTGTCACAAGCAATAAAAAATTTATGTTTACGTTTATCTGCCACCTCCGCCAACTACAAAAATCGTACAATAATGGATTACTTTAATAACTATTTCTAGACGATTTTGAGGTACTTTAATGCCGATAAAAAAAATCATTATAAACAATATATAAATTATTCAAATTAAAAAAAAAATAAAAGAAATTTACAATAATAACAACGCTGATTTGCAATAGAATTATTTGTTTTTAAATAAAATAAAATCATGCATCACCCGTAACAAAAAAAATGTCAAGGTGATAAACAGACAAATGCAGAAAAAATATCCAAGTTTAATAAAAAATAAAATGCAGAATATTGTTTTAAAAAACTCAAATGACATGAATTTACTATCAGAATATAAAAAAATATAAAAATAAACTGACACAATTGATAAGATAAGCTCGAATAAATTAAAGGGAAATAGACCAAAATATTAAATAATAAAAATAATAACTAGGTAAACACGTAGTAGTTAGGTGTATGCAAATGAAGTAAAATGACTAAACAACAATTTTGATGAAAATTGTAATATAATACATAGATGAATTTCTATCAAACAAATGTAATAGAAGTAAAAAGTCTAATAAATAGCCTAAAACACAGGCTAATTAATACAAAGTAATGTCATAAAATAATTTTATCCACGAATTTAGATAGGCGAGATTGTTAAATTATTTTGACATTTAACAGACAAACTGCAGGTTATGTTTTGTTTTGACGTTTAAGTTTGTTTACATCCGGATGTCATTTCAACAAGCATGAATTTGACTAACTCAGTACTGATTTGATTCACACGAATTATAATGATGACGTAACGGTCTTCTTTCGTGATTTGGACTATAGTAATTTTTTTCGACTAAGCCAATGCTATACAGTCCATCCCTTTGTCTTCGAACCCCACGGGGGAAGCGTCAGCAAATTATCTACAGCCACTCTCCCCATCTCCCAGGATAACCGATTATTGTTATTATTATATTATTATTATTATTATTATATTATCTGAAACATCTCAAAATTACTTCACATATACTATAATCGGAAATAAACATTCTATATTTATATTATGTTAATAACTACCCACACTTGAACGCAAAACTGCGCAATGTGATAAGTATAATAAAACACATTTCGAATTTAATTACATATTTTACTTTAGTGGAAAATACCCAATAATAAATTACCAATAACATGAGCAATACCAATTAAGATAAGAAATTGTTCCTCCAATAATTACAACACGTATGGTTGATTACAAGTAAATACGAAAATCTATGCCAAAATGTAAGAGTTTGTTTGCCAAAATATAATTATTTCTCTTCCCGTATATTTTATATTCCTTTAGAGGTTTAAATATATCTTTCATAAAATAAGTTTTAATAATTCTTCACACTACAAGATATTCCAGTTTCATCAGGAAGATAAATGTATTATGTATTTGATATAATTTAGTTATTTTTCGTCGAAAAGGAATAAGATATATTAAATATTTCAATGGTTAATTAATATAGCTTCCCTTGGTTCCAAAATATTTATTAATAGTATATTATTCAACGACCGTATAATGATGGGTATTAATCACGAGGTGAAGTTTACGGCCACGAGCCGCAGGCGAGTGGCCTAAATCACCGAGTGGATTAATAGCCATTATACGGGAGTAGAATACTATACTTTATCCACGACTACTAAATATTTTTGTTGTTTGTAGCAGAACAATATAATATTATAGCTAAATCAAGGAAGCATCTGACAGTAGTGATTAATGACTCATTAATCACTGCCGTGATTAATGACAGACGTATAATGGCTACATTATACAATAGTCGTGGATAAAATCAAGGAAGTAGTGATAATGACTCATTAATCACTGCCGTGATTAATGGGTATTATGAAGGTCGAGCAAACAGACGTATAATGGGTACATTATACAATAGTCGTGGATAAACAATATTTTAAGATAGCACAAAGAAAAGTGTAGTTCTCTCTATACAACTGCTAGCTGAATATTTATTATTAGCTTTTTGGGCGCTTTCGCCATTTATCGCGTCGAAAACAACATATGCGACTTTTGGGTGCACCATCTGTTTTTCGAATTCATGGGTTTGTCTTATATTTATTTACTCTGTGGCATGTTTTTCGTAATTTTTAGAAACTGATAACACTGCAGGCTGCAGGATAGTATATTCATCTTTAATATGAAGAGTCCAGACGATTCTGCTTAACGGCCTGTATTGAAGTGCGCGGAAAAATAAAATACTGTTACTGGTTACTGGTCAGACAAATGCAATATGAATGAAACATTTCTGCTTTCAAACGTTTTGATTTTAATAGCGAAATGCGAAGAAATTCTATGAAGACTTGCCAAGTTTTTGGTGGAGAAATTAATAACAAAGTTATTGTTAAATTGTTCTATAAATATTCTGTCTCGTCAGGTTAAATATTCAAAACTTCTCAACACAGGTGTGGAATAATTGGGAATCTTTTTGCATAAACCGTAACCTGGACTCTTCATGGAAGCTTTTTGGCCAATCGTCATACTTTTCATCGAATAATTCCATTATTTTGAAGAATTCAACAAACCATCCTGTTTAATGTTTTATGCAATTTTAATTATGATTTTTAAGTCTTCACGACCCGAGGGCAATTGATATTGCTATTGGCAATTGGTAAGTAAAAATGGTTATTTTAGTTAAATATTTAAGAACATCCATCCATTACAAACGATTATTGGATCCATTATTTTGAGTTTTAAATACATTTTAGAAACCACCTGCCTACTGTAGAAAAAGATGTATCATCATGTTGAAAGAACTGGCGAGGGATCAGGTTCTTTTTAAATTCGGCTTGTCATTTGGCCATAAAATGTCTTACTTATCTGTTAAAAAAGAGTATAACTTGGCACGGATCCTAGCATTCTGGAATTTCTGAAAGTCATGTAATCTTCGTATTCCAAAAATAAAGAGCATGGATAGAGTTTCAGTGGTAAAACGCTTTGCAAGGACTTTTTAGTGGCATCTTAAATTCCGTACATAGCTTCTGTTGAAGCAAAGTCATTCCTTTAACTAAATATCGGTTCAGCTTTATTTTCTGTGTTAGAGAGGATACTAGACACTTGTGAACGGTGTTTCGCTGTTCCATCGGCCTCGCACACACACACAAGAATGGTATAAATGGAAATAATGAATAACAACGATCATACGGCTATTTTTTAATATTTAAGTTACCCATAATGGATGATTATTTATTGAACAAGGGTCAAAGATTATTATAACCCTAAATTCGAATTTTAGTAAAATCTAAACTATTGCGTTCAAAGTCTATCAATATTTTTCATTTTACACACTTTGTACATTATTTATTATCATATCACCAATCACAAAACACTTGGAAAGCCCGATTTCAACTGAGGATAGAAATGTTCCTTTATCTGCCACTGTAATTAATGGGATTGCTTTGATTCAACAGCTGCATGGATGGAAAAAATAGGACATTTGCAACGCCAAATCAATCAAATCTGTAAAACGTCTGAGAGGAGGATCACAGGATGAAATTCCCTTCAAGAACCTATTGTCAAAAGAAGACGGCTTCTACAAAACGGTGATCGTTAAGAATCGGCTAACAAAATTTTTTGTTGAAAGTTGGCAAAAGAAAACGGAAAGAAAAAAATTGATGATAAAGCGCACTCTTTGCTATTTACTGTAAAACGTGCACCAATTGTTTCTACAGAGTAGAAAACATGGCAACTTCCTAAAAAAAAGGAGATACTGAGATAGTCGGATGATGGCAACGGGTTTGCAGATGTGGAACTGGAAGAGCCTCAAATATTGTTTCGGTTTCCAATGATATAGGTATAAAGAACTAACTCTTTGAAATCAATCCGGAGAACAACAATGCTCAGTAGTATCTAGATACTAAAATTTTTTTATATGCCTATGTAACTGAATAACCATCCTAAAGGAAACTACCAGGTATGTATTTATAATATCCAGGCTTGGCCTGAAACAAGATAAATTTGGTGTGACACCAAAAATTGGTTCAAATTACTTCTAAGAAGTTGATTTCATAATAAAACCTTGAGTCTAGCGACACACCGTGCAATTTGTCAATAGATTTCCTGCCAGTCTACAATGTAGCATTGCATAATAAATAAATAAGCGCAGTATACGTACGTACATTTTTCTCACTAGTTCGATGAACCCTGTTCCTGTTCATGTTTTATAGAAATTTCCCTTACGTGTAACTTAATATGTAATTCAGGTACAAATTATGTTTATTTACACTCGCAGAATCCTTCACAAAAGATTTCAAAATATACTGACAGGACCGGAGATATCCTCGTAAATATGTGAAATATTTTTGTTTGTGTATTTATTTATAATGGCATTTATAAAAATATAATTTGGCCATTATGCTCAAGTAAACAATATCCGCAGGCAAAATATGTTTATAGGTCAATGTGTTAGGCGTTGCACAATGTATTTATAAATATTTAAACTGTTATTTAGCTATTGTTACTTATCATCACGTATATGTTAAAAAAATTGTAGGTAAAAATTTAGTTAGAGAAATATTTTTTGTGATCTAAAATAGGCAAATTTTAATAAGCAGGTTGTTACAGTATACACAGTGGTGAGGGTCGGTTAAATTAGATATATATTATACTTTACAATTTCCTGCCAAGAAATGCTGGATATCTTGATTCGTTCGCGGTTTATCCTGAAAAAATTGAAAATCGTGATTTAAAAAAAATAATAATATCATCTATATTTTTGACCCCTACCAATTGAATGGAGTTAATAGAAATTTTCTAAGCCTTCTAGATTTTGAGCAACGATAATCAACTTTTTTTTCTTACGGCCGCCATATTGGATTTTTACACCATTAGTTAAAATAGACTGATTTTTTAAAAACATGTTGATATTCGAATTAATGCAAAAATAATTTATAAAATCCAGTATGCTTTGGAGAAATAATTGCAAGCAACATTGTAATCCAGACGCTATTATTAAATTGTACACTCGTAAACAAATTACAGAAAAATGCCAGGCTATTTAAACTCTTATTAAATATTACAAACAATTTATAAAATAAAAATAGTATTATTTATTTTCTTGACTCTTTAATAAATTAATTGTTCCAACCCCAAAAACCCTCACCTTAAAATCACAATTCTCAAGCATTTCAATTCCAAGTCCATTATCTTCCAAGCTCCTAGATCCTTAAAACCCAAGACTTTAAAACTCCAAACCCATAAACCGTAAACCCTTAAACCCCAGCCCATAAACCATAAATCCTAACACCAAAGACCAGAGGGGTCTAGCCTGCCGATGAAGTCAGCCAAGTGCCACTTTCAATTTCATTTACCATATCTTTTACGTCTTTAACGAAAAGGTCGAGATTTTGAGCGTTTTTTGCGAGCACTACTGACATCAACTCGTTTGAGACGCCAGCATCAACCAGATTGGAAGGTTCTTAGTAGTACTTTACAGTGGAATTGGTATAAATGCTGAACGAACAAATATAGTTTGTACTTATAGATCGTTACAAATGTTACGTAAATTCTGCGCACAAAAATACACGAGAAGCCGAAACTACTACATCTCTAAAAAAACCTTGCAGACCTGTGTAATCAATCACAAAATACAGAAAGACAGAATAACAAACAATATATTTTTTTCCCTGGTTATTGACTTTACGCTGTGTTTTGGCCAAGTAAACGGTAATATAAACAGCTTTACAATGAGCAGGGTATATATCCTGTATATTTATATATAAAAAAACAGATAAAGATAAAAATACACGAATTATATAAACAACCACAAATCGCTAATACTTTATTTATAAATGATAACAGTATCTAAAATTCGTTTTGTGTATACAGGGTGTCCACGTAGTGCGTATTACTTCTATAACTACTTAGTTATTGTAACATAGTAGACAAAAATCTTTAAAACAAAAATTGTTCAGTAATCAACACTGCATATTCCAAAAATACTTTCAGTTGTATAGGGTGTTCCATTTAGGCTGGGCAGTAACCAACTTTGTCAAGTTAAATGGAATATACCGGGTGCCACAGGATACTGGCTCACCCCTATATTTCCTTTATTTTTTAACTTATCCGTTTGAAATTTGGGGGGAATAAACTACCGTTTAGAATGTATTTTTGCACATAACAAACACTATGGTACCACTTCCGGTTTATCCGGAAATTACCTCAACTTTCGATTTTCAAATGGAACACCCTATATATTTTTACATATTTGGATGCAGGGCAAAATTCTGCATACACCATGTAAGTTTCGCGAATTTTTGAGCCGATGTTCAATTTTTTCAAGCATCTTAAGAAATAAGTCTAGAGTGCTTTGGAATTCCAAAATTGGTTATCCGGTAGGTAAACTTCAAAGGAAAAATATAATTTTTCTTTTCGTTTCACTAACAACTGTTTGCGAAGTCTCCAAAGTTGAACATATCACTTTTTTATCGAAAACTTTTTTTTTTCAAATGGGAAGGTGGTGGCTCATAGTGTTTGAAAAATTATAATTTTCTTTCTGATTTCATTGATATCTATTTCATGTCTGTGCTATTTATTTTCAATTTTATTTCATACGTTTAATAGTATATTACGTAATGAGAGTTGTAAATAGCATATTACGCACGAATGGAAAAATTGCGCACGATGCCGCGTAGCGGCGAGTGTGGCAATTCCATGAGTGCGTAATTGCTTTACAACTCGAATTATGTACTATACTTTACCTACGATCGTATTTATTGAAATTAAAACACAATTTTGTATTATTTGTTGCTTATGTCAGTTTTGACAGAGCTAGAAAATTAAGTTTTGCACCTGCCATTTTTAATAATTTTAGCCTGGTGTCAGAAATATGAACTACAAGTGTTGTGTAAAGTAGGTCACGTGATCACATTGCATTGCACCTCAGCGGCTGAGCGTGCGATTTGTTTACGGTGTGTAAGGTTCAATTTACGTAGGTGGCGGAGAGTGCGTTTTCAGCTATTTACGTTAGTGATCGTAGGTAAAAGTATAAAAGCCACTTTCAAAATAACTTTTATTGAACACATAGTTACCTTTGCACTACGAATTGACACATTATAAAACAAAAGAATGATGACATTTGTAAACAGTTTATTGTTAGCAAAAATTATATTTTTCCTTTGAAGTTTACCTACCGTATAACGAATTTTGGAATTCCAAAGCACTCTAGACGGATTTCTTAAAATGCCTGAAAAAATTGAACATCGGCTCAAAAATTCGCGAAACTTACATGGTGTATGCAGAATGTTGCCCTGCATCCAAATATGTAAAAATATACAGGGTGTTCCATTTAAAAATCGAAAGTTGAGGTAATTTCCGGATAAACCGGAAGTGGTACCATAGTGTTTGTAATGTGCAGAAATACATTTTAAACGGTAGTTTATGCCCCCCAAATTTCAAATGGAAAAGTTAAAAAATAAAGGAAATATAGGGGTGAGCCAGTATCCTGTGGCACCCGGTATATTATTCCAAATTTGAATAGAGAATGCCAAGAGCTTTCCAATGAACTATCATAACGTGTTTTTTTTTGAGCGGTTTTTGAAATATTCTAAATTTTGTCGAAATTTTGACAGATGTAGAACCTATAAAGACAATGCCATATTTCTCAAATTAAAAGTAATTTTAAATTTTTTTTTGTGGCAGATGATTAAGCTAGATATAGCTTTCAAATGATGTATTAGAATTTAAACTTTCTACAGGGTGTTCATAATTTAATTTAGAATATGTGGATATAAAAATATCAATAACTTTCTTATTTTAAATGGAACACCCTGTATATTATTTCATAATCAAATAGAGAATTACAAGTTCTTTCTGATGATCCCCCACACATGATATTTATTTTGAGTACTTTTGAAGATGTTAGCAATCAAAGGTAATATTTTTTGAAAATAGAAACAAATGAAAATATTTATACTTTTTCTTTTATTCAGTAATAAATAATAGTAAAAAATAATAAATGGACATTTTTTCCCTTGTTTAGTGATAGGTAATTTTTGAACATAAATAAAGAAGCAAAAGTTTAATAAATAAATAAAAATAAAGTTAAGGTAAAATTGATACAAATTCTTAATTTAATAAACAGTCGGCCATTTTGATTTGTGCACAAATTAATTCCATTTTAGAAGGATTTGTTCATATTTGCTTTGCTATTTGTTATATCACTTTAGTAATACAAGAGAATAAAGTAAAACCTAACCTAATTGTTACAACTGTCAAAATATATTGCGTGCAATGAGATTTATGGGAATTTTCTTTCCAAAGCCTACTAGAAATTTAATTTAACATTTTTAAACATGAAACCAACGAGTCCAGTTCATTGGTTTCATGTTTATTATTTACATACTTTGAAATAATTTTCTGTCGCAAATTAATTTGTTGCATTATTAGCTACTTGAAATGCATTATTAACTACTTGCAAATTCGTACCTATACCAAATTGAACAATATTTGATAAAACACTTTCATTCGTTTCTTTTTTAACAAAATATTACCTCGGATTGCTAATATCTTCAAAACTACCTACCTAAAATAAATATCATGATGTAGGTAGGGGATCATCAGAAAGCACTTGTAATTTTCTAGTTGATTATGAAATAATATACAGGGTGTTCCATTTAAAAGAAAAAAATTTTGATGTTCTAAATGTACATATTCGAAATTAAATTATGAGCACCATGTAGACGAAAGTTTAAATTCTAATACATCATTTGAGAGTTTAATATTATTTTTAATTTAAAAAATATGGCATTTCTCTTTAGGTCTACATCGGTCAAAATTTCGACAAAATTCAGAATCGCTCGAAAAAAGTACATGTTATGATAGTTCGTTGGACAGCTCTTGATATTCTCTAATCAAATTTGGAATAATATAGGGAGTTCCATTTAACTTAACAAAGTTGGTTATTGCCCAGCCTAAATGAAACACCCTATAGGTACATCTAGAAATATTTTTGGAATATGCAGTGTTGGTTGCTGAACAACTTTTGTTTTAAAAAATGTTTGTCTATCTACAATAGCTAAAGAGTTATGGAAGAAATACGCACTACGTGGACACCCTGTATATATACATTGATATCACAGAAATCGCACTAGATTTTTTTTAAATTTTGAATAAGTGCTTCAGGGCAGTCAATCACAGCAGTGGAATTTTCAGAACTTTATTGGAACAAAAATTCGCCTGCACCACAAATTTTAACGGATCTGAACGATTTTTTTTTTAATACTTATGAATGATTATACTTATTATTTCTTTCCTTTTCTTTTTTGGGATTTATTACCACATTCCTCGAGATTCCTATCAAAAAAATTCGATTTTTGTATTAATTTAATTCCTATTAGTTGTCAAAAAACACCCTCTAACTGATCCTCTGACATTACGTCAAAGGCGTAGAGGTTATTTCCCAGTTTTAAACTGGTTAATTTGAATATTTTTTAGATAAATCGAATTTTTTGGATAGGAATCTCGAGGAATGTGGTAATAAATCCCAAAAAAGAAAAGGAAAGAAATAATTTATGAAATGCCACAAATAACATTTAAACATTATACTTATGTATTATATTACAATGAAATGCTGCCAAAAACGGCCCGAATGTACCGAACCCGATAATTCCAATGGCAAACTCAAGAAATATTCAATTATTCTAAAATTTGTAACTTCACAACTCTTTAATTCTTTTCAAGGCCCATGAACCCAAAACTCATAAACCTTAAACCCTCAAACCCAAGACAGACAAACCCTTAACTCTTGCACCTTGATCCAAGAAATGCCAACTCCATATTACGAAATTTTTGGTAGTGCTCTTTTGAAGTATCATCCTTCACGAGTATTTCAAAACAGAAATCGCTCGAAACTATTAAGATTTGTGGTGTAGGCGAATTTTTATTCCAAAAAGGTTCCGAAAATTCCTTAATATAAGAATTTTACAGATTAATATTTGTGTCTTATAAATCGGTAGCTAATTAATACGTTCAAGGAGGATACAAATGCTGCAAGGAGAGTCTGTAGACGCTTAACCAACCATAAATAATTTAATAAAGATAGGTTGCTTTGCGAGCCCATTTCTTATACATTGGTACGGAATGTGAATAGGAAATTGGAAATAGCTCACACCTGTTTTAACTTATTTTTTTAAATATTATTGACCTAAATTCTACTTAAAAAATAAACGTGAATATATAAACACATTTCTGCCAATTAACATGTTCATAAACAGACGGTTCCCATCCCATAAAAAACAAATACATAGTAAATTAGACAGTTTATTTTTTTTATTAAAAAGAAAAACATGTGTATTAATCATCTAACTACACTTCAGGACAAACAGAAATTAAGTGTTACTGAAATCGATAAGAAAGACATACGTATGTTGTTTTAGGTTAATGATAAAAGATCAATCACAATTTTACGAGGTCGTGTCTAGGACCTAGAAGCCCTTCGATGTCAATGTTTGTACCAAAACGCTTCTTAAGGGATCTGCAGGTGCAAGAAGTAGCGTAGCCATCGGGAATGCGATGGCTACGGAAGTAGTTACCCCTTGTGTTAGCATTTTCATAGATGAAAATTTTAAAATTTTATGGTGAAATAAATACACAGATTCTCATATTTTGACTTAAATCATGTGTTAAAACCACTTCCGGTTTAAACCGGAAGTGGTATCAACTTTCTTATTTTAAATGATAACACCCAATTTTTTTCAATATTTGAAATCAACATAAAATTCCCTTTCTAATGACATATATAACACATTGACATTAATTTGCTTTCTAGATGGCAGCGAAGGTATTGTAATTATGATTTTTATTGTCAATACTAATAAAACAAAGATGAATTTGGCTGCTAATGAATAAATAAAAGGGAACATGTCGTATATCATCAAGCAGATTTGATGTAGAATCCACACGTCACATAAAAAACATAGGTTCCTATTCAAAAAAAATTGTGAAACATTCGGCTTCTGTTTTCAAATACATGAAAAAAGAAAATGATCCTAGTAGACATTATTATTATGCATGTCAAATGTTTGCAAATAATGCTTTCAACAAAGCAACAATAAATCATTTTTTTGTTTCCACAGCCTCCCAACCACGTTTTGTTTTCTGGCGGCGAATCAATGGCCAACTTAAATTTAGTATAAAAGTAATGTTTCGCCGCCATCTTGAAAACAAATGTCAATGTGTTAATGTCACTAGAAAGGGAATTTTATGTAGATTTCAAATACTGAAAAAAAATTGGGTGTTCTCATTTAAAATAAGAGAGTAGATACCACTTCCGGTTAAACGGGAAGTTGTTTTAACACATGATTTATGTCAAAATATGAGAATCTGTAAATTTATTTCACCATAAAATTTTGAAATTTTCATCTATGAAAATGCTAACAAAAATGGGGGGGGGGGTAACTACTTCTTGTGTCATCCGGTATTAGGAGAAGAACTAACGCTTTATGTTTGCAATTTGTTAGATATATTTTTCTTCTACATTTTCAGCTCAAAAAGTAAATATGGTCGTCGCAAACTGTAAATAAACCGGTCGGTTGCGGAAACAGGCCAATATTGGCTTTATTCCTTTTAAATTAGATATTTAAATTATTCTAACAAAAATATATTTACTCTCAAAACGAGGTACCTATGCAAAAAATTACATCAATTTGCACACACACTTGTGCGGCCAATAAACCTGAACAGTGACAGTAAATATACAGTATACGCCTACTGAAATCAAAGAGCGCATGTTTTACTATGCGGCAGCCAGCCCTGGAAAGAAGCCACACCTCTCGTGGCCTATGACTGGCCACGCGAAGTAGGTGGAAGGGAACTACGCCTGCCGGAATTAATAGTACGCATGGTTAAATAAGCGAGAGCTCAGGAACGAAGCCGCGCCTCTCTGCGACGGCTTTGGTGGAACCAAGCCACGCCTTCGTCTACCAACGACCAATTGCACGCAGCGTCGAATCGAATTCACGCCTCTATTTCTGCTCCTTTCAGTGAATAGATGTCATCTTCAATCTTCCCACATTTACTACACCCTTGTGGGTATAAGTCTGTCCATCTATAAATTTAAAAATAATAATAATGGTGTTTTTTTATATTCATTTTTAAGATGTGGAGAGATTGCCCAGAGAATAAAATTGATGTTACCAATTACAATTTTAAATTCGTACCTATGAAATCTACGCTGTCTCCTAACATTACAAATACGTACGTTATCGCTGGCTTTGTGCCAATAGTAATGACTGACTGTTTAGTACTCATTTAGTAGGTTAAATGAGTAAGCAAGAAATTATTGTTGGCTGAAAAAAATGTGACTTCACATTTACTAATGAGCACTGTAATACAAATCTCTACCTGAATGGAGTGAATAAAAAGGTTTTAATATTGAATAGTCAAATCATTATCTGTTATTTCTATTCTTAGGGCCTTCAATGGATAAGCCTCAAAACGTATTTGTATACGAATTTATTTTATACATGTTAACTTTTTGAACTAATTATTGTTAAAAAGACACAAAAACTCCCTTCAAATTATTTTATTTCACTTTAACAGAGCTATGGATCTATGTATGATGTGTCTCAGCTAATACTCTACTGTCCGCGCATGTTTCCCCTTCCTCATCATTATGTCGTTCGCGTTCGGCCGTCCTGTCGACTAGGGACTCGGCTCGGCTTCGGTGGGGTGAGGAAGAGAATATGCCAACACGGCCATCCTGAAATCGGAGCGTCCTCGCTTCGTATCATCTGAAATTCAAAATATTTACACAGACTACTGTCGTTGATACAAGCACTTTAGCAAGCATTACACAAAACCAATATAAAAGAAGTTATACTTGACACTGTCAATACTATAGGTGGGGCTGCCACCTTTTCAGGCATAGTGGGTCTGCCACTATCCTCACCATTCTAAGTACATCAGGTGGGGTTGCCACCTTTTCAGGTATAGTGGGGCTGCCACTATCCTCAACACTCTAAGTACATTAGGTGGGGCTGCCACCTTTTCAGGTATAGTGGGGCTGCCACTATCCTCGACGCTCTAAGTAGGTACATCAGGTGGGGCTGCCACCTTTTCAGGTATAGTGGGGCTGCCACTATCCTCTCATTGCCGACCAATTCATGTTAGAACAAATTTGTAACTTATAGCAAGTGGATAATTCGTACAGTGACTAATCAAAGCAACATTTGTTTCAAAACATTTAGAGTTTAGACGGTCTCCATCACGGCTGTGAACTAATAAATAAATAAGCTCATGATAACCCAAAGACGGTTGGGTTAGGTTATGGGCAAAGCTTGGTATTGAGCACGTTTTGAAACAAAGTTTATAAACATCCAAACATATTATATTACGTTCAAACTTACGTGTAAGTTATTTGCTGACTGGCCAAGGACGCAGTTGTTCATGTGCAGCCACTGTCAGTCGTTGTCCCTTTTTCTGCAACACATACCTTTCGTTTTGCAGTACTTTCTGGATGGTGTAGGGCCCTTTAAATTTAGCCTTGAGTTTCCCGCCGCCAGCTAATTGGGAATCTTCGACGGCTACCACATCGCCAGGCGCGAATGAATTAGTTCGATATCGGGTAGTATCGAATTTCTGTGCACACTGATATCCACGGTTTCTCATCCGTCTTTGAGCCTCGGGAATAGCTTTATCTGGTTCGATGAAGTTATCAGTCGGTGGTGCATCGCCTAAAAAATCGCGGGTAGCAGCGAGTCGGGGATTCTCACCCAGATGCAATACGGCCGGTGCGAATCCAGTTACTGAATGAATTGTAACATTCAAATTGTCTTCAATTGCCACTAATGCAGTAGTCCAAGTGTTTTCTTTTTCTGCTGTAAGGGTGGCTCTCAACAAGTTGAACATCGTTCGCATTATTCGTTCAACTTGCCCATTGCCTCTCGGTACACCCGTCGCAATGTGATGAAGTTGCACGTTCTGCTCGCCGAGGAAATTGCGAAACACTATGGAGGTAAAAGCAGCTCCTCTGTCTGCTATTATGCGTTGTGGTCTTCCTAGTTCCTCAAATACTGGCAACAAAGCACGAATGGTATCCTCGGAGGTTTTCTTCGGTATAGGTTGAAGTCGACAAAATTTGGAAAACGCATCGACTATTACCAGAATTTGTGCACAGCCGTTGGATCTGACCAAAGGTCCAGCGTGATCAATATGCCATGTTTCTAAAATGTCTTTTGGTTTCTCACCGTGCTGCCATAATCCTGCTCGGGGGCCAGTATGAGATTTGCCTAGAATGCATGCTCTACAATTTTTTATATATTTTTTTAAACATCGTCCTACTTTCGGCCAAAACAAGTCTTCTCGTAATTTCTGGATGCATTTGTCCCATCCGATGTGCGATGATTCATCATGGTATAATCTCATTACCAGTAAACGAGCGGCAGTTGGTACAAAACATTTTGGAGGTTTTGTTTTGGTTACCACAACGTTATTTATCACAGTGTAATCTGAGTAACTGTGTGGATTACCCAACACATCACGACAAAATGCGTCATTGTTTTGGAACTCCCGTAATGTCTGTGTTTGCACTACTTTACCGGGGCTCAAAGTTCTTAATGCACATACTTTTAATACGATTTCATTGTCCGATGGATTCCTACTAAGATAATCCACATGGGCCATTTTTGTTCCCGGTCGGTACTCGATGGTAAAGTCGTAGTCTTGCAACTTGACCCACCAACGCGCTACACGAGGATGTAAGTGTTTCTTGAGAGCGGTAGCTCGCACTGAGTTGCAGTCAGTATACACTGTAAAATGCACTCCGTACAAGAACACACGAAAATGTTCTACTGCATCAACTATAGCCAAAGTCTCCAAATCATAGGAATGGTACCTAGATTCATAGTCCGTAGTCCGACGGCTATAGTAAGCAACAGGTCGAGAAACACCATCTTCTATTTGGAGAAGCACAGCGCCTATTCCCACTGAACTTGCGTCCGTATGCAATTCACAAGGCAAATCCGGGTTGTAAATACGTAAAATAGGCACTTCTGTTAAGTTATTTAGTATTACTTGTCGTGCCTTCTCGCACTCTGATGTCCACTCGAACTTATGATTTTTCCGCAATAAGGCAGTTATCGGCGCCGTTATTTGAGAAAAGCTCTTTATAAACTTTCGGAAATATCCGGCCAGGCCCATAAATTGTCTGACACTTTTAACGTCCAAAGGAACTGGTGTTTGTACTAAAGCACTAACCTTTCGCGGACTAGGGCGTATCGTTCCGTTTGATAACACTACACCTAAATAGTCAGTTTCCAAAGAAAAGAATGTACATTTTTCATAATTCAACGAGAATCCTGCAGTGGATAGTGCATTCAGCACCTCTTCTAAATTTGTCAGTCCTTCTTCAATAGTTTCTGATGGTACGAGTACATCGTCAATGTAAACAAATGCTTTTCCACCTTTCAGATTGCCCAATGCTTTATCAATAGCCCGCTGATAAATTGAGGGCGAATTGACGAACCCAAACGGCATTCGATTAAACTCATAGTGTCCATCTGGAGTGATAAACGCTGTGATATGTTTAGACTTTTTGTCAATTTTCATTTGGTAAAAACCAGATTTCATATCTAAAGCTGTAAAATATTTTGCTTTACACAAAGCATTTATCTGGTCTTGAATAAGGGGTAGAGGGTACCTTTCCTTCACTACATTTTTATTAACCTCACGATAGTCTACGCACATTCTTAATTGGCCATTTTTCTTTTTCACTAACACAATTGGGCTAGCGTATTCCGACTGACTTTCACGTATAATTCCTTCATCTAACAGATCACTTATTATTTGCTTTACTTGTACCCTTTCCTCATAAGCTAATCTTCGAGGACGATATGCGATAGGAGCGTCATTTTTTAATTTAATTGTCATAATCCCGGTAGTGATGTGATCTGGTGTCTTATTCCTATAGGTCGTCAATAACAATTCTATTCGTGCCTTTAATTCACCATCTAGTTCAGTCTGGTTTATTTTTATATCACCGACACTTCGTACAGTCATCACTTTTGGAAGATTGTCTTGGTCATGGTATAGTTCGATCCCGTCAGCACTTTTCTCAATGCGTAAACATGGGCGCCTAATAACGTCCCAGCCGATGATCATATCAATTTCACATGGAATAACACTATCGGGAACGACAGTAAAAGTTATTTCCAATGTCACTGCTCGTAAAACAACAATGAGGTCACACTCACCGATGGGATAAACAATTTGGCTGTTCCCAAGTCCAGCAAAAGCACGTACGCTGCACTCTGGCTTAATTACGCCGTCTAGCAATTTAACAATAGAACCTTTAACGAGAGAAATTTCTGATCCGCTGTCAACTAAATATGTTGCCGAAGGAGCAGTATTGTTACATAAAGAGGTTGCTATTGGCGTGGTCGTCAAATGGCGTCATTTTTTTAAGACAAAGGCTTTCTTGGGGCTCCCGTGTTTATAGTAACAGGTAGCTTCTGTATGGCCCAGTTTTTTACAGTGTGTGCAGGTAGGGATACCTGAAGGTCCTGGTTTATTTTGTGAATCCTTAGGTAATTGTTCCTTCCGGAGATCTGGACAGGCAATTTTTCTATGACCTTGACGGTCACAGTTAAAACATGTTCCCTTAAATCCTTTGTTGGACCTTTCGTTTTCCTTCTGCCCATATTCGCGCATCCGACGATCACGATCACCTCTTCCCGTCGAATTTTTCCGGGAGTCCGTTCGACTATGCCCAACAGAAGGAATGCTCCTGGTGCGGCGTGCGTCGTACTCGCTCAGCAATTTTAATAACTCACGTTCAGAAACTGGTTTTTGCAGTTGTATTGCTGATCGTGCTTCAGAATGATTCAGACCAAACTCAACCATGCTTAAAATTGTGATCCACGGCAGTTTATCGTGAAACCGTTTGATGGATCGTAGTTTTTGTAGACCGTAATCGCACAATGATTCACAGTCTTGACTTTTGAGAGTAGCAGCAGTATAAGCACGCGTACCCGGGGTTTCTTTATCAGGAAAGGCGATGCTTAAATCATTACGGAAGTTCTCCCAAGTCCGGTTAAGTGGTCTCCAGTTACAATAAAAGCGATAAGCACTGCCTCGTAATGCTTCGCCAGCTTTTGTAATCATTACGAGGTCACGCACGTTGAGCTCATTCTTGAGCCTTGTGACATCTTCTAGCCATTCGTCGATGGAGTATGCGCTCTTGATCGGTTCATACGTAGTCACTTTAAAAGACGTTTGCGCGTGCACCGGCGCAAGCGCGTCTTTGCTTCCTTCGCCCGTGTTGGGTATCGGCGTTGAAGCTGATGATTGGGACGTCGCCATCTTGGATTGACGAGTCAATTCAGCTAATTGTTGCTGCTGCGTTGCGATTAATGTTACTAAGGTCTCTTGCCATGATACCTTTGCCCGCTTTGGCTCCGACGGTGCCTCCACTAGATCTTCTTCGACGTTTGTTGGTAGTACGTCCTCGTCGGAATCCAAACTGTCATGGCGGGTATCACCGCTTCCATTGTTCTCTTTGTTCTCCATGGCTGTGAAGTTTAACGAAAAATCACTCCAAATCACTCAAATAATGCACAGGAATCATCCCACTTCTGATGTTAACTTTTTGAACTAATTATTGTTAAAAAGACACAAAAACTCCCTTCAAATTATTTTATTTCACTTTAACAGAGCTATGGATCTATGTATGATGTGTCTCAGCTAATACTCTACTGTCCGCGCATGTTTCCCCTTCCTCATCATTATGTCGTTCGCGTTCGGCCGTCCTGTCGACTAGGGACTCGGCTCGGCTTCGGTGGGGTGAGGAAGAGAATATGCCAACACATATGACGTATTATCAATAATTAAGTCACTGATGACAAGTAATGTATGGATACGTACAGAGTATCCTAAAGACAACTGACCATAATTAACAAAGCACTTGTTAATTGTCAAATGAAAACGAATACGATCAATAAAAATGGAGCTAACACAAAATTGTGAATATATCAGAAATTTAAAAAAAAGCCTCAAAATTATTTTTCTGACATCTTTAGATAATCCAAATATAAATTTTTTGTTATGTAGAGGGTGATCCACTTAACTTTCCTTCCCCACGTTCCTCTGTTATTTCTGTAGTTACAAAAAAATTATTCTAACAAAAGTTGTAGGGCTTTTTCTAAAGTTTTTAAATATGACATCAAAAAAACAATTGAAAAATAAATGCCGAAGTTATATATATAAATTGTTTTTTGTTTAATGGAACACCCTATATTTTATTGCCGACGTAGAATTTCAGTCTGATTTCAACAATATAGAATATATAATAGGTACTTACCTTACCTTACCTTAATAGTTTTCGAAATATTTGCTTTTAAATATATAAATAGTGTGTAATTTATGTTGAAAAGCAAATATTTCGAAAACTATTAAAAAGTAAGTATTATATAGGTATTCTATATTGTTGAAATTAGACTGAAATTCTACGTCGAAAAAGGCGATAAAATACAGGGTGTTCCAGTTAAAAAAATACAATTTATATCTATATATAACTTCGGCATCTATTTTTTAATTGTTTTTTTTGATGTCATATTTAAAAACTTTAGAAGAAGCCCTACAACTTTTGTTAGAATAATTTTTTTGTAACTACAGAAATAACAGAGAAACGTGGAGAGGGAAAGTTAAGTGGATCACCCCGTACATATTGTACACCCTGTATTTAGCGTTCTCTATTGTAGTTTGATATATTTGTAAAGGCAGTTTATTTCCGAAGAAATTTGCAAGTAAATATCGAAAACCCCATTTGGATACCTCCTTCCGTTTGGAAGACATACTACTTTAACATATCCTTAGAAATTTACATTATTTGCTTGGAATAGCCAGCAGTTTATTTATATTTACATTTACAAGGTTTCACATAATCTTTAGGCATAACTGATACGTCAATGTGTTTCCTGTGTTCGCTGAAATGCGAATTTTGACCAGCGATGTAACCATAATTTATAAAATTATAATTGCCATATTGTTTTACTAAATAACATAGGGGCAACTTGAGCAGAATTTAATTGCGACGTAATTATTTAAAAAAATATAATTCTTTGTGCGAGTCCGGTGACATAATTTCATCCCCTTATTTCCCTTCATTGTAATATCCGCGTTGGGGTCCTGGTCCACAATTTTGCATAACGTTTAAATATGATGCTGGCAATCCACTATAACCTCATTGAACTTGGTCCAGCTCGGATTTTAATCCAAGTCACCTGGGTGGAAGGATGTGGCATGACCCCCCAACAAGAATTTTGTTTTGTAAGAGTAAACCGTTCTATTTAAGACCGGAACTATTGTGGTTACCCTTATAAACTGCCTTAAATGAAGAATCCTTATAAAGGTAACGATAACCATTATTTAGTAATACTGTTCGACGAACTATCAACTATTATTAATTCATTTGTTCAGAAGTTCTTTAGTACCTACACACTGATTTTAGTTGGAAATTCGAAAATGCGAGGACAGGAGTTGATGGAATTTTTATTTAACATAATCTTCAAACTTAAAGTTGACATCGTTGGCCTAAGAAGTTTTCAATGAAAAATCATAACTCATAACCGTCATGCCCGACGTATGGATATGGATTCGAAATAATTTTTCAATTTATCAGTTTGCCAAAGCGCACAAAAAAACTCACTCAGTCGCACAATTGCATCGCAACTCTCCCCTATTACTTTTCTCCGTCTATCCTTGGCCTGTTACACAACAAAATATTGACTCCTGACCTTGAACGCACTGCAAATTTGAGAGTGACGCCCAAATATTTATTGGGACCTCAGTAATAGTTCAATGAAAACAATTTGCTTGGCCCACTGCGATAGGAGGTGTTATTGGGAATCGCGATTTTTTTTTGCGTAGTATTTCGCTCTTGGGAGTTGCGGTTTCATGGTTTGTTTTGTTTTTGCTCAGATAAACGTGTTACATAAATAAATATATGTTAAAGTCCACAATTACGAATTAAATAGTTAATCAGTCCAGTGCATTTTTTTAATTAACTGATCTTAATGATCATACACTATTCAAATAATAGTCAAGTTCAAGGTGATGGAAAAGTTGTTTGCCAATGTAGGTATATTATAATTGCAATCAGATGGAGAATGTAGATTAAATAATTTTTCCGCACAGTAAACATTAAATGTTGCAAAATAATCTACAATGGGGAGTTCCTAACCGATTAAGGATAATATTACACTTTAAACTTCGTATTACGGCGTAGTCCTGGTTTTATCGATTAATATACAAGGTGTTTCAAAACTAATTTAAAAAAAAGTGAGTCGCCCTTGAGAAACTCAATTTGAGAACTAATTACTTTTAAGGCCACATGGAAATATAGACCTCGTCAAATATGAATTCCTGTTAACTATAAAACTAAGACCTAAGTCCCACCTCTTGTCGAGGGGATAATTAAAAAATCCTAAGATTGTAAACTATTGTTGTTATGTCGTGTGAACCATTTAGGTACCTGATTTAAGGCAAATGAGCAAAAGGCCGCCCTACCAGCTGTAATAAAATCTACCGTATCGTTACTCATTGGTAGTTCAACCCCCATAAATCAAAATAGTTCCTTAATCCTTTACGGGAATTCATATTTGGCAAGGAGTCCTGCACTTGCGCTGAGCGGTCATCGATTGCCGGCTTCCTATTAAGTATAGTTAGAAACTTCATCCAAAAACAGGATTAAACTAGAGAAACTGGGAAATTTTTGGAGATTATTTTCGGGAATTTTTGGAGATTATTTTCCAATATACGGGGTGTTCCAAAAAAATTCTGGGAGATCAGGTGACATTTTCTCAAATGGGACGTCCTGTATGTCAGCTTTGAAGATTATTTGAGTATGGGTCCATTTTTTTATGTATAACAGTTTTTTCAATTTCAAATCAGAAGTTTTTGGAAATTATGCAAAATATAATTATCCGACTTTTTGTTTTTGGCGGAGGATCCGGTTTTAAGTGCCACCGCTGAAATTTCAGCCAGCGGTTTCCGAAAAGCAAGAATTTGTTTTTCTTTTCAATAAACATACATTTTCTGAAGACGATTCATTGCCGAAAACCAGCAGGAGAGTCAGGAGAGAACACCACCTCAGCAGGAAGTGACTCAGCTGAAGCATGTTCCAGCAGACGTTACTTCAGGAAAAGTAGAAAATGGCTATGTACTAGCAGAAAATGTGTTCCGAAAATAGGTGCAAATATTCGGAAGGTAGATTCGTTGTTGAAAATAAAGGGGGGTATTTCATATAAACTTTTCTATAAATAGCTGCCCTTGGCGAGTTACATCCTCACAAAGGGGTGCTCCAAAAGCTAGTTTTATATTCTTTTCTCCAAAATGACTTAGCTTATAAAAATAAAATTTGATATTACATATAGAAGAACATTTTCTAAAGATATTATCTTTCATCCTAAGGGGGTGGAATAAACTACCACTTATGGTTTTCTCGCAGAACTTTTGACTGATTATCAAAATTTGAAAGAAAAAATTTTCATAAGAAAGGCAGAAATAAAATAGAATACCATGCAATAGTGCTCACCATTATTTTTGATGTATTTGTGTATAAATGCTTAGTCAATTTCTCTCAATTTTATTCAGATGGAGAAAAATAAGAAGATAATAATAGAAAAGTTTATATGAAATACCGCCCTTAATTTTCAACAACGAATCTACCTACCGAATATGTGCACCTATTATCGGGACACCCTGTATAAACCTATTACCTTCCTGCAGTGGCGTTTTACAATCTGCTAATGCCAGCAAATCTCGTCAAGGTTATTACCCCAATTTCCTCTAGTGGAAAACTAGTTTTGTTTAAAAAAAAAAAGAGATCTAGTTCGGCAGCCTCTTAAGGTGAAAATGGTAATAAAATTTGAGTGTTTAAAAGTGCCCCTTCCGGTGGGTAGCCGGAATGAAATTAAAAGTGCGGAAGAGACACTGGCTAGCTCAGTGGGCGTAGATGTGGGTTTGTTCAGTGGATGGAAGTAGTAAAACACCCTAATAAAAAAATATTAATATAATTTCAGTTTTAGACTTTCAAATATGAACCCTTACTATTTGTCGGATAATATTACCTCGTAATCTAAAACGTCAAATATTTGTTTTCCTCACTATACTGGTTGCATATTTACATAAAAGATGTCGCTCCCTTTGTGATTTTCGCGAATACCTTGCCCCAATGTGAAAGTGTGATTTAATCAGTGGCGTAACCAGGGGGGGCCGAGGGGGCCTTGCCCCCCCCCCCTCAGCAAAATACACGTATACCAAACCAAAACAGTGAACACTATACTTTACTTTAGGTGATTAAAATCTATCATGAGAAGCTTAAATCATCTTTCAGTTAGTTTTATCACTTGGCTTTGGCTCCCCCCTCAATTCAGTTCTGGTTACGCCACTGGATTTAATCCCAAATATTGGCAAAATATGTGGACTCTCCAACATCAATAACAGATCACCACCATATTTTCTATGCTATCCTACAAAAATCCCAAGGATTGGAAATGAATTACCTGATTAGAAAAGCACGTCACGCTATCGCCTGGATCAAGAAAATGAAAATGCCGGAAATGGTATTTCTCAGAATGTCAAAAATTGTAAACCACGCCTACGTTCGTACTTGTGGAACTGTCTGTGAAGCCAAGCAGAGTTTTCACGAGTTCACTCGACACAACTAACCACCGAGTTATTATATAAAATCAATCGTATTTAGCAACTATACAGTAAGGCGCTAAGCACTAAGCGGATAGGAAAATCCTATGCACTTATGTGCATGCGCAATATGGCTCAGAATAGCGCCTAACTGACTAAATCGAAACGAAACAAGCGGGCCACGCCACGCGGCCAAATACCATGTAGTTGGCATGCCTCCACTATTTAATTATAACCGCGCTATTCTGAACCTTATGTACATAAATACATAGGATTTTCCTATGCGCTTAGTGCTCAGCGTCTTACGGTATATTACAAAGCCTATTAAGAATAAACCAAGTCTCCTATTCAAAAGACAAGTCCATGACACTCACATCTCATCGATATTTATTATTTAACAAATTCCGACCGTGACTAACGTCACGATACATTAATTAGACAGCGCCACGCTCTCCAAGGCGATACTTCAAAACATCAGCTCTATGCCACAGATAACCTGCGACTAAATTCGACAGAAATTCTGTACTATCATCTGACAGTTCGAAAAGCGCAAATATAAACAAACAAATGTTCCAAATATTCAATTAATATCTTAACTTCTGTCTTTATGGCTAGGTAAGTACTAAAACAATATTATACGAGTTATTTGGGAAATTACCGATTTAATTTCGTTGTGTATCGTCTGAAGGTCATGTCTTTTTGTTTCAGCTCTGTTTACAAGCCAGCTGTTTTATGCACAATACCTTAGCAGTAACAATAAAAAATGTGCCTAGGATTTATTAACTATTGTAATACTGTGATGAAGAATACCGTGTGTCGAATGGAAAGCCAATGGTCAATATATATAATACATAGTACTAAACAAAAGTTGTGTCCGAGGCTTTTACAAGCACATTCAGATTATTTCTGGTATTATAAAGAAAATACTTCAGACTATGGATTAATCTATACCGCTATACTTTATTTTAGTTATACCGTGGTTGTCAACCTCACAAAACTGTAGCGAGTACTTGGAATGACCATTACGTTACGAAGAAAGTGAACTATTTTAACTAAAATAAATAAATTACTGTATTGTATCCCTTTGGCCTTTTGTTAAACACAATAAATGCTGTGATAGGTACGTAGTTTAATTTACATGTAACAAGGTTCTTCTTGTCGGGAACACCTTACAAAAATGAATTAGAAGATAGTTACGAGTTACGAGTGTAAGAGAGAGAGAGAGAAACAACTTAAAAATAAAAGGATTCCAAAGGGAATCTTAATGATAAATGTCAAGAAAACAAACCCGGTAAAGAAGCAAAAAGACGAAAAGAAAATTTTAGAAGAAAGCTACTCCGATACATCTGAGAATATTGTCTTGGATGAAATAATCCATTTATTGGATATTAAGAATTTTTCAAAAACAGAAAATAGCAACCCACTGTAAGACATATTTAACAATAATTAACGAATAATAATAATGATATGTCCATCATTTATTTATACAGTTGTGTCAAATTCTGCTACTGTTGTTCAAGATAACTGAACGCATTAAATTTTTCTCTGCGGTTTGGTTTTCGTCGGTCTAAAATCACAATAATTATGCAACAACTGTATCCAGAAATAATGTTACACGTTAAAAATAATTCATCACTTTAAGTTTCTTTCAGTTTTGCGGTTGTTTCAATTGTGTATTGAAATAGAAAACTTGTGTAAATAGGTCAGTCTAAACAGAACTGACCCGGTTTTTCAAAATTTAAGGTGCGTTGGCCTAAATCAGGAAGCGGAATAAATTGCTAAGCAATAAATTTAGAACAAAGCTAATGACAAAACTTCTAAACAAAATCGTTGATGATTATAACTTGGGTTAGGTTAATATGGATATTACTTATATTAAATGAGGCAGTAAATAGTGTGTTGACCATAGCGATACACGTCAGCGTGCTGTGTGCATGAGGTTTTTTACTTTAAGAGTCAAAACAGAAACGTTGAAAGTAAAGGTATTTCATGATATATTAATCGATTTCTATATGGCGTGTGGCTTTTAGTAATAAATTATCACCTCATAAATAATAAAATTTTATATCTAATTGCCTTATAAAACCGCAGTCAGGAAACCGCGCGGGAAATGCGACTTTTCTGGATTAATGTTTTGCCACATTGACACACTACGTTGTTATAAAGGAACCATTTATTGCTAAAATGTACTCAAAAGATTTTAAATAAAACAGTTTCAAGTGGCCCTAATTAGATGTTTGTACCTTATAATTTTTAAAATAATAAATACGTCAATGTATATTTTATGAAATCTTAAAATAAAAAAATGTTTAAATATTTTAGTCAAAAAATAATTATCAATATTGAGCGCTTATTTAATGTTCTCATCAAAAATTTTATCTTTAGCAGTAAAATTTATGAATTTAATTGTTGTTATACAACCTGTAGTACAAACAATTAGATGAATAAATAGAAAACAAAAATTTGTGACTATTATCATTATTGTATTTTCGATAGTTTTTTTGTCTGTATGAACAATTCTATAAATTAATTGGAAAGATTATATAAAAACATTGGTAAATCATACAACAAAAATAACATTCGCAAATTTGAAATTATTTATAAACCATAGCAAAAATTAAAACCTTCATTCATTCTCAAAATGGGAAAATTCTGAAACAAAATTCTCGCCAAATTACGCCCTGATGGTGACCCTCAAAATAATTAAAATGTTGATAATGACCAAAAGAACAAACCCCCCCAAAAAAAAAAGATAAGCAGAAATGCGAAATTAAATATTTACATTCGCCCACTCCCGCAAGAATCCAACCTAAAACAGCTAGAAGGTTGGTAGTAAAATTCGAATGTAAATTTGGTAGATCTCAACAATACATCAAAATTTTGGACCAATTGGACTACGACACTAGAATATAATAAGAGACTGACATTTGCTTCTTTGGATTTAGCATAGCATATCGAAAACATACGGGTGAATACCAATAACTCATTTTAATTTTAAGAGGGGGTTTCTGTTGATATTTATAACACAAATTACCAATAAAAATATATAAAAAAGAAGTTGAAAAACTGACCTACCCTACGTAAATTTTTGGCAAACTTTTGAGTAACGCTGCGTCGCTCTACTGACCCACTTATGGGGTGAACAACATGCCTTGTATACAAGTCACAGACTCCAAGTTCTAACGTAAAAAACGTGACAAAAAACGTCTAATAAAGTAAGCCGCCGCTTGACGATCTTTCATAAATTTGCGGTCGGAGACAAGTTAATTGACAGTGACAGCAAAAACTAGTGAACTTATTATTGCAAAAAACAAGGTGAATGCCAGAGGCAAAGACCTATCCTGAGTTATTTTCTGCTGAGATAGGTCAGTTACGAAGTTCTGAAAATGTTGACGTATTTTAATTTATTTTCTTTCTCGAAAACTACAGGGTATATACTTTTTATTTTTGGTATATGGCCTTACCATTAAGGGACCTACCATCCCATAAAATTAAAGTGAGTTATTGGTATTCACCCTGTATAATTCCGTTGAAATAAGAATATCAATTTTTCGCAATACTTCCGTATATAATTTCATTATATGGAAGTAATAATACTTAGTGTACAGGAACAAAATATACCCGTAAACTTTTCCATTGCATGTGTGATTAAAATGCACATTCCTGCTAGATAAAACGGTAAACATAGGTATCTGGTCTTGAAGTTGAAAACACAACGGCTTATTTTTGGCCTCTCTTTAAATATTTTAAACATATCCCTAGTAAATACATTCGACTTTATACATACATCACCGCGATTTTGTACTGCGTAAAAGATCGCATTTTGCGTGTCAGCTATTTCAATATTTGATGCGATAAAATAAATTAACAGGAGAAATGTATTTTTATTTACTTTAAAGATATTTATGGGACCAGGTTACTGATATAGCCCTAATAAAATCCTCTAAACTGCTGTTAAATTAGGTAATAGTTGCTGGAACTTTGCATGCTTTATTTTGTAAACGAAACGCTATTTTTATTACCCCTAAACATACATACAGCGCACTTCATTCATGATACCAGGATACCTAGTCGATTTTAAAAATAATTGTAGCAAATCATTCATCTTCAGTAAGTGGATCAATCTAATTATTCATGTAGTATTTAAAAATCTATTGGGCAAATATTTAACATTCAAGATAAATCGTGAATTACATTTTCATCTATTTTTATCCGTAGCTCATATGTGCAATGTCATGGACTACTTTTCAAAGTACTGTTCGAAAATATCATGTAGAGCCAGAGGTGTATCTACTGAAAATAGCTCAAATGGTAAGCGCTGAAACTGCGCCTTTGTCCAAACGTCTGACACATCTTTTAGATACCATTAATATTATATCAAGCAAAGAAAGAGAATTGTAAAAAGATATTAAGAGTTTAAAAACTCAAGTCAAGCTCTTTAGTCTTGCTCTAAATTAGGTTTAACCGTTTCCTCTCTTTCTGCACTTAACAAAGCAAGATTCAGGCTTGCCCAGCGGCGCCGGAATTACATTTGAACCGCGAATTTTAAAAAAACTCGGCCATTTTACAACTTACAAAGAAAAAATTGGATTCATATTCCTGACGATATTATCCATAAAAATATGACCCCCACTTAAAGATTCACCCTGTATAAGTAGAAACAACAATTTTCTAAGGTGTTACTTTATTATTTTAACAAAGAATGTAAAACTAGGAAATACCATTTAGGACAAAAAAAAACTGTCTATAACATTTTTTATGAAGTTGTGCTTCGATTTGGTTATTTCAAGGAAGTAATGAGGGCAATTTGAACATTTAATTTAGTTTAGTCTTTATAATGTTAACTATTTTTCTTCATTAAATGTTCGGCTAATTTATTACGTTTGTTCGATTTTTACCAAAATTTTCCATCCTTTAAAGAACCATAGTATAAATATAAGCGATGCTGTTTAAAAAACAGCGATAACGTCATTACATAAAGAAAACAAATGTAAAGAAGCTAGTTATAGAAAACATGCGCAACATCGACGTGTTCGAGGGTTCTGCTAAAAATCGTTTTCGACGAGCCATCGAGTTATGTACTGTATTTTTATTTTCTGTACAGGAATATGAATTAAAACGTATTGATTCAATTTCGTAGTATACGAATATGATTCAGCAAAATGAATATGAAATACTCATTTCAAAAAAAATTCTGCCAGGTGAAATATCAATTTCAGGAAGTTCCGCGCGGTAAAAATTCTATTTATATGTATATTACTATAATGCTTATATAAATAGATTTTTTTGGCAAGTTGTTTGTTTTGGCATATATTCGTATACATTTCGTTTTTTTCTCGGAAAATTTAATGGCATAAATTTTAAATCCGGCAGTTACAGCTTTCGTATTAATGCATTTTAATTAACGTTCGAAGCACCAGCAGAACAATCCAATTTAGTTTAGTTCTCTTTGAATGGCCCTTTTTGAGTTGTGTTTTATTTTTAACTTTATTTAATAATGTACAGGGTGATCATTTTAAGTGCCTCACTCGATTTTCTGCTTTATTCTTCACATAGGAAAAAAATTCAAAAACTATACTTGTGTACTTTTTTCCGAGGAATCCGATTCCGAAAAGATAAAAACAATTGAATGTCAAAGAAAAAAGTTATGGCCGAAAAACTGAAAAAGAAAAAAATATACACCCTGTATATTAATGAGGAAATGGATATGTGACATTTCACTGATTATAAATGCGTATCAGATACATATTTTTCACTTCCGGTTTGACCGGAATTTGCTTTAATTTTTTTATTTTAGGTGATACACCCAGTATATTGAGCTCAGTTTAAAGAACATTTCTTTCTGAATTCAGCAATATATAACATATTATCATTATCTTTCATATTAATAAGATATTGCGGTTTAAATTTAAAATAACAAATATATGTTATGAAATAAAGTCATCCATGAAAACAAACAAAAGCATTTAAATTATTTATTTATTTCAAAAACTAAAGAAGACATAGCATAATAACTTATATTCTTTAGTTTTTGAAATAAATAAATAATTTAAATGTTTTTTTTTGTTTTCATGGATGACTATGTTTCATGACACATATTTGTGTTATTTTAAATTTAAACGCCAATATCTTATTAAATATGAAAGATAATGATAATACGTTATATATTGCTGAATTCAGAAAGAAATGTTCTTTAAATCGAGCTCAAATACAGGGTGTATCACCTAAAATAAAAAAATTAAAGCAATTTCCGATCAAACCGGAAGTGAAAAATATGTATCTGATACACATTTACAATCAGTGAAATGTCACATATCCATTTCCGCATTAATATACAGGATGTATATATTTTCTTTTTCAGTTTTTTCGGCCATAACTTTTTTCTTTGACATTCAATTGTTTTTATCTTTTCGGAATCGGATTCCTCGGAAAAAAGTACACAAGTATAGTTTTTGAATTTTTTTCCTATGTGAAGCAGGAAAATCGAGTGAGGCACTTAAAATGATCACCCTGTACTTGTATTATTGTACAGCCTATTTGTAAATTTTCTATTTATTGTTACGGGGTGTTAGCAATAATGCAAAAATTATTTTCGCTGCTATTGTATTATATTTAATGACTATTATAACGATTTGTAGTGGAGTAGTGAAAATATAATTTTGATCATTATTAGTACCTCTCTCTGATTTTTAATAGAAAATCAAGAAGCAGATCTTGCATTGCGGATATTTCCACTTAAAACTGAGTATATAGTAATTATTGTAACTAAATAATAAACAAATTTAGCTTACGTGTTTTGATTAAATAAATCAAAACCAACGCGTTCTTTGACGTGATTCGCGTCATTGAGATGTGTTCGTGTGCATGGACCTGGATCCATGATCAATGTGGTACAAAACCCTACTATTTGCTTTATGACCGTGATGGCATAGGGCAACGATAATTTTGGACATTTTGCGAGATTCAGGGTGGACTTTTGGTCTAATGGGACTCCCACTAGGATTAGTGTCATCAACTTCTGGACAGATATGAATGAGGTCCCTATTGATGCGATTGTGAGATATTCTCGATATCGCTTATGACATAGATTCTATAGAAATTTCTTCCCCGTCGATTTTAACTCCTGTATACAGTTGATATGTATAAATGACGCGTTTTCATTCACTGACCGGTTTAATTACTTTTCTGTAAAACAATCATTATTTGGTGGTCTACAAACTTCTGTACTTTTTGAGGTTACATTCTTGTTGGTGCTACCCTGGTCCTTTATGTATTGGACACCTTCTGTTGATCAATTCTTCAGGTGCGTGTTTTATCTGTAGTTGTTGAGCTTCTAATTTTTCGTTGGCGGTATCAAGTTCGTAACTATTTGAAAATGAAAACGTGTTTTAAATGAATTAAAAATTGAAACCATTTTTATTAAATGATTAATCGCAGTTATTTCTACTCGCATACATTATACAGTGTATTAATAAAGACGAAAATAACCCAGAAAGCTTAAACGGTATATTAATGTTATTTTATAGCGAATATCTGAAATATTTTGGGCCGGTTTGTTTATATGATAGGATATTGGTTTATATGTATACTGTTATATGTATTGAAAATTATATTACCGTGAATTTTTCCGTACGTTTTTAAATATCGAGATTACCAAAAATAACTTACTGGGAACCACTTTTTACTTAATTTTCTGTATAACCAGCGTTTTGACGTAAGTTGGCAAATCAGCAGATATATTTTCCAATGTATTTATATTACTTATCACACGTTTTTGTCTTTATAAGATTGCGTCAATCATTGCGTTATATAAACTAAGAATATTTACCAAAGTCGATTAATTAACTTTTGAAGTTGCAATTTGAAAAGCCTGCATTTTCAGTTTTTTCATTATTATAAATTATAAATTGTCAAAGTAAGAGGGTAACAATTTATTATTAATTTTAAATATAAAAATCATGGATAAGTAATATAATCTATCCGTAACTGATAACCACTGAAGAGAAGACAACATAAATCCTATTGAGACATATCTATTACACTTCAAACTTATTCTCATCCCTCTATTTTGTAATTTTTGCAAAATTGATATTTTGTTTGATCCTAGCGAAAATAGTAAACTGGCACATAGTCAAAATGAAGTTGAATTATTGTGTTGTATACAGTCATGTTTGTGTCAACTGACAAAGTGGATGCTACTCTTGAAATAAAACCGGACTGATTTATAAAAAACAAATTATTTTTGGTAAAATGATCTATTAACTGATGATATACTACTAATTCTAATATTTTCTCTGCGCTAGGTAGTGTGTTAATTGGTCTGAATTCCCAGGATTTATTGGTATTATTAATTTTTTGAATCGGAGTCACTGTGCTTGTTTTAAGACTTTTTGGAAAATGTTTCTTTTATTAATTTACTACTTAACACTTCATAGCTTTTGTTGTCTAATGAATTTACAATTTTTCGAAGGTCTCAAAAATTAACCAAATTAAAATGTTCAAATTTATCGATATTAAAAGCCCTATTATTTATATTTGTATAAGTTATATAATCAATACTATTAATAATTTCCTCAATGCTATCTATAAAATAATTATTAAAATATTCGGCAATATCAGTTTGTTCTCTTGCACTGACTATCTGATCATCTATTTCAAATTGAACACCATTAGCGTAACTGTTGATATAATTCTTCGGATTAATAAGTTTTCTTTGAGTTTTCCACATTGCATATTGATCGTTTCTATGTGAGTCTATTTTATCATAAAAATATTGTTGTTTTTTGATTTTCATTAAATTTACTACCTCGTTACCTACTATACGTAATTTTTTGAAAGCTTCCCAATTAATCACTATTATTCACTACTTTTCACTGTTCCTTTTCGGTTCTGTTCAGTTCACTTTCCAATATTCTAGTGACTTGCAGTAGACCATCTTGGCCTTTATATACCTGAAGAGAATCCTCTTGTTTTCTAATTTGTTTCCGTACCACCGGGGCCATCTTTTGGGCGACTGTGGACAACCACGCCTAGGGACCTACTATGAAAGGGCATGAGACAGACCTCTGTAAAGAGAGTGTAAATAGATCATAGTAAATAAGGATAACATGAAAGGATAACATGAAATAGCTTGGAGATCAGTTCAAATGTTACTGCAGAAAGTGACGTCACAACTTGTTCGGTCGATTTCTAAGATTATAAGATCTAAATTGTTCAGAAAGATATAGTTATTGAGTATAAGGTTTTCGCGAGGTTGATGATTTGTTCAATCACGCAAAAGTAATCCATCAGCCATATCGGAAAATTTGATAGAAACAATTAAATATTCTTGCAGAAAAGGTTGCAAAACAAATACGTAATGCGCCTACTGAATTAATAGATGATGACACAGAAGGCAATTCTGTTTTTGCAGATGATGAATCTGAAAATATTGAAATGATCAGTGATGCTAATGAAGATATTGTTTATAGTAGTACTGCCTATTTTGATAGTGAGACAAATACATATTATGCAAGTGAATCGGATACTCAAATTTTGAACATGTACGAACCAGTTTGTGAAATAAAAGAAGATATTTATGATTCTGATGATGCAAATGAAAATAGTGATATTTAAATGACTCAAATTATCTTAATAATAGAAAGACTATTGTAAGTATAAAATGTTTTGTTTTTAAGATGATTTTAAACATAAATGGTCATTTATTATTGTTATTTTTCATTTCCGTTTTCAAAAATTGTAAAATAAGTATACTAAATATATCCTTTGTATTTTATATACGTGTAGTAAAAAAAGGTAAATATAAGAATACACCTTACGAAAGAATATCCATTCGATAGCGTCAAACAAAGTTATGCTTAAACGATTATCTTTCCTTTTCAAATAATTATTTTAATTGTCTTATAATCTTCATAATTTAATTTAATTTCGTTTTATACAAAACTTATATGAAAATCTGGCATAAAGACATACCTATGGAAAATGTCAAAAAAGTGAAATTATTCATTTTTTTCCTTTAATTAAAAAAACGAGATTTTAACTTGATAAACAGATTCTGGCATATATTCACAAAAAGTACATAAAAAACCTACACTTTTAAAAAAATTTACCCTACGACCATTTCCACCATTTCTCATTAAATAGCAAGCGTTTTTAATTTTTTTCGAATTTTTTTTTTTTTTATTTAATCACGTATTTATAGCATGAAAATACATATTTTCTTCAATTTTCGTAAAGATCTGAAGATTTTTACCCCACTTATTGCATTATTATTAAAAAAAAAAAATTGAGAAATTTTGATTTTTTGAGGTTAGGATGTAACTATACCCCAACAAGTTGATAGTCTATCCATTTACGAATATTTCAGTTTTTTTTTTATTTTTCTACGACGAATAAAGCAGGAGATATTTAAAAAATAGTTTTATGCACTTTTCTCGCAAAACCCCAGCCCGATTTTGCTAATTTTTTCGGTTTTTGACTCATTTGCATTTATAAAACAAACAAACAAAAAAAATTAAACTTTCCGATTACATCACTTTTAATTTAATTTAATTCTAATTTCCCTCCACTATACGGATGTCTGCTATATCCACCAATAAGAGAATAGCATTTTGCAAAAATCAGCATCATGTTTAGACGCTACTAACAATTTTCTTAAAATACAAGTAAGTAGTTAAATATTACAATTAGGAGAATGAAAACCTATTAAAAAAAATTCCACCTTACATTAAAATAAGAATGAATTATTAACTGGCTCTTGTAATAGTTGTTATATTTTGAACGTAATAGGAAAAGTTTTGTTAGTAGAACGATTAAAATATACATATTAATTTGATTTATGCCCATAACCAATCGATAAACCACCTTCAAGTAGACAAAACTTATACGCTCCTTTTATTGCCAAATTGTACATATTCATGGTGTCTTTATTCTGGAAAAAATAAGGATTTTGAGGTTTTGGATTTTGATATGCCGATCAGTACGAACTGCGTTGTTGTGTAAATGTCGTCCATACGTTTTCTAGGTGGAAACGCTACACTGCCGAGGTATCCATGGTTTAATTCAGATTTGCTAAGTGCGATGATCCGTCAATTGAAGGATTAAATATTCCCAGGATTTCACAATGTGCTTATGATATTGTTAGTTCAATGTCAGACCACAGCGTACCAGGTAAATAATACGTTTATTAACGATTTAAATATTTAAATATTTTAAATTTATTCGTTTCGTCTGAATAAATGTTAAAAGATTCAATAAAACGAGATGGTTCGGTATTTGAAATGAGAAGACCGTCCTTGACTTTTATTGTGACGAAAATGAAGATCTAAAATGTTTATTTCAGTGTGTAGAATTATTATGAATGAAATAATTTACAATTTCTCTGCCAACACTAAAAAGAATTATATTTTTGAACACAAAATAATACTCGGGAATGAAGGAATGTTTGATTTTATCGTCAGTGTAGTTATGATGTAAATGACTACCTACAAAGCTCTTCAATTTATAAAGTCTCAATATTCCATTTTCTGCAGAAATTGAAAGTGCTAATAATACTACTAATAAAAAGTGGATGAAACAAGGAACGACGAAATTAAAATAGAAACGATGATGACGTTGAAAACTTTGTAAAATGAGGATTCTTGATGAATATTAAAATTGCAATTCTTAGAATCTCATCTCGATTACCTCCCAAAAAATATTATAGACTCTAGTGAGGAGCAAGAGGAGTGATTCCATTAAGATATCAGAGAAATGGATCGCTGATGTCAAGGTAAGTGTGACTGTAATACGGTCTGGTGTAGGAAGGATTGAACACCTTATGTATGTCCTAAATAAAACCGGACGCAAGAAAAGTTCCATACAATATTTAGGAGTCGGGATATCTTAATTCCTCTTCTGCCAAAATAGATGCTGTAGCAAAATATCCGATACCGAAATCGTCCCTTAAACATGGCAATTGGCCTTGCATCTTATTTTAAAAAATTATCGAGAAGTTTGCATCCAATGCCAAACCGATAACATTTTCATCAGAGGAAAAGATTGAATAGAAATGGGGATTGATTGATGAGGAAGTTTGTAGAAATGTAAATGGAGAAGCAAGAATAATTATACAGAAGCAACAGAGAAGTAGAACTATTAAATAGGACAATTCTTGAAATCATGTCGTCTTGTATTGAAGACGACCATCAGAGTTGGGGCAAACATGAAGAGATATAAATGGCACAAGGAAGTCTACTGGTTTTGCTCCTAATGAGTTTAGTACCAGGTTATACAATATAGAATTGGTTGAATTTAAAATTTCATCCAATGAAAATCGATTGCTCAAAATCATTGGTTATAAGTCAGTCTACTTCGATCAAATCGGCTTAATCTCTCCAGCTGTCGTTATAACTTTTGAGGCTACAATTTTTATTAATTTCTACGTAATTTTTACCATTATATCGACATTAATCCGATACTTAAATTAGATAACACAAATCTTAAATCTTAATTGCGTCTGAAAATCTTTCTAGTACTACGTATATAATCTATAATTTACGATTTACGATCTAATTTTATGGCTTTTTATTGTTTAGATTCAACACGGTACGTTTTCATTATATGCAACTTTCTTCCTGCTTCTTACCTGCCTTGGATTTTATAGCCAACCGTGACAGTTATACTGTTTTGGTTTTCGTCCCGATTGCCCTTGGTTTCTTATTGCTGCGTTTTTATAAATTATATGCGTCGCCGAGGTGCATAATTCATTTCATAGTATTCCTTCTGCTGACCAGGAGCACGTCGTAATTCTAAAGTATCCAGGTAAACTCTCAGGTAGAAGAGGCGTGTGTAGTACGCTTGAAAATATTTCAATAAGTTTTGCTCTACGCTGATATTCGTCCTTATACATAGTGTTTTTAAATGAACAAGTACAAAGATACGAGGGATGCTAGAAGTAAATAAAAAAACTTGCTTTTCTTAAAAGAGTCGTACTAAAAAGTATGAAATAATTTCTTTTTTGGCAAAGAATTGCTTGTACGACTGCAAGAAAAGCAAGTCGTGCCCACCCTCAATTCCCACACCTTTCATAAAATAATATACAAATTGCACACGCCTTGTTTCTCTTGCAATCGTACATACATGAAATTCTTTGCCAAAAAGGAATTATTTTTTACTTCTCAATACTTTTTAAAGAAAAGCAAATTTTTAAAACAATTTTTTAATTTTTTTTATTTTCTTCATTTTAGTCATACCTACTTCAATGCAAAATTTCATGAATTAATTATGTCAGGAATGATTTGTATTGATTTCTCGCTCCAATTTTCACCCCCACCCCGCCTCCTCCGGTGTCTAAAATGTCAAATGTCAACTGTCAATTTCCGTAAAATACTTAAGTTGATTTATCTTCATTTCACAATTTCTGCATTAAAAAAAAACTTAATATGCACCTTGGCACTAAAGTTTCTTTTTACCACTTATGTGATGATTCCACATCGTGATAAAAAGTTTAATGCCTTGGTACATAAAAAACTATTCTATTTTTACTACTTATTTTTAAGTTAGTTAACAAATGAGAAATTTTGTATGATGGACACTTCTGAACCGACTTGTATATTTTATTTCTTAAAAAACCAAAAACAAATGGCATATAAGTTGTTATAACATAAATTAAAGCTAATAGTAAGGTTATGTTTATTATCGAAACAATTTTTTCGACAATAACTTTTTCTAGTCCCTTCCACGCACAACTTAAACATAATTTTTCTACGATCGAGCAACTAGTGCATGAGAAAAGTACCTTGATTTCAAAAATGCAAAAAAATGGGGTGTTCCATTTGAAAAAATGCAAGTTAAAACCATATCTCCTCTAAACGACTTTCATTTGTTTTTCTGAATACATATTCTAAATGCTTTCAATAAACCCTACAACTTTTATAGAAAAAAAATTTTTTATAGCATCAAAAATAAAGAAGTTAATCATTTTCGTTGGATATCCCTGTACTTATATTCGTAAGAAATTGGAAAATTCTTAATTTTTTTGACTAAAATACTTTTAAGAACCTAATAAATAAAAAACTAACAGTTTTTTCAAACCAACGGATTTTTTATTTTTTCTCAAGAAATAAAACTCTTATCGCTTAATTAAACAAATTCCAATCTTATTAAATTTAAATCTAATAGAATATAAAAACCGCCATAAAATTATATATTTACTGAGGTATTTTAAACGGTTTTTCTGTTTTTTATTTGCAAGTATATTATTAGATTATACATTTTTGTGCATACCATGTAATTAATAATAAATTAATCCACGAGTATACCTTGACCTATAAAAATGTTATAATTTAAAAATTTTCTTCCATTATAATAATTAATATTATCACTTGACTCAGTATATTTTTATAGCCCGGTAAAATATAAAACATCTAATGTTTATGCCTACATAATATAATCTGAAAGACACTAATTTCATTACACAGGTTCATGTTTTTCCAATGTGAAATATTTTAAAAAACAACTTGTGTCTGATTCCTTTGACGCAGAAGTTTATTTATTAATAATTTGCGATATTGTGCAACGAAACCAAGAAAATGCTGCTAATATGTAATTAATTATAAACCATATCGTATTTTATTATATAACCGTATATTATTGTATTAATTTTCATTCAATTAATACTAGAGGTAGAAGCCAAAATTTTAGCGTAGGTACTTTAATTTTATCGCGTTGTTTGTGTCCGAGCTTGACTTGAAAATTGATTGGAAATTTGTTTAGAATATTATATTTAACAAAAAAAAATGTGTTTCCCTATTTCAAGATCTCTTATTTAATTGCATCATAATTCTAAATCACTCTGTACATACTTCCACGAGAAATTGTAACCAGTTGCGCTATCACATTTGCAGAGAATTAGCCAATCCGACGACGTTGCCACATTGCTGGTATCTTAGTCTCTTTTGTCAGTATTTTCGTGGAGTTTGTTCTGCAGAAATTGCGCCGCTACCAATTTATACTCGTACTCAGTACAAAATATAGCAAAGCATCCTTTTACCCTAGCTCCATAACTGTCGTATATCGCTTTATCAGTTATATTTTCTATAATATACTGAACGACAAAGTTTTTGAATGCCATAACCATGTCTTCCTTGAAACCTATTTTCGTCAGGTTTTCAAGTCAAAGTGTTTTTTTTTCGAACTTCCTGAACTCATGGCACCCCTATGTCTATGGTGTAATAGCTTGCCCCGCCATTCAATTCTATATTAATTTCGACGAAATAAAAATTGTTTCGAGTACCTACGTGAGCAATATTAATTGTTCATTTTATCTGTTAAAAATAATCAGTTAATTTGACAGACTAGTATTATGTTACATCAGTATATTTAATCACGTGTCGTAAAAAGTCTATCATTATTGAAATTAAGTGTATTAATTCCATTTTTAATACGGTATGGTTAGTTAATAATGTTAATACATTACATCATAAACGGTTTGCTATTATTTTATACCGTAAATATTTCTACAAGTTATTAGTAATCAAGTGACTAACGAAATAAATTCACAGAAGTAGAATGACTTGAGAATTTTGCAAAATAGACAAAGAAGGCAAAATAAATCCTACGTAAATGGCGTTATTGGTATGTATATATGATAAATACTTGTTTTAAGATTCAAATTATTTGTTTACGTTGCATAAAGTGAAAAACAAATAAAAACAATAATTCTACGTCTACACGTTTTGATTACAATAAATTACTGAATAACTCAACTCAGCGTTTTGTATTAATAAAAATATACCTCTATACAGGGTTGTTCCTTATATTTTGACACCTATATGTATACAGCGAAAAGTAGAGAAAAACACACAACTTATACTCTTTTAAATGGAACACCCTGTATATTTTTGCATATTTTGAGAGATTATTTTAAGTTGCTTCCGAAAATATATAATATGTTGGCATTTGCTTGGGTTGCATTTAAAACAGTATGCCTCTTTGTGTAAAACAATTCGCGTAGAATGAAAAAAAATTTACAAAATATTTCTGATAATTTCTGACAGTTTACCACCAGATTTGTATGCAAAATCCCAAATACTTTAAAGTGGTTATTCAGATGTGGGAAAACAATTTTATTTTTTGTCATTTATGAATTTTGAAAGTATAAAAACAAAAGTTGTAGATTTTGAGATGTGAAATATATTTTGTAGATAAGAAATAAAACAAAAGAACATCAGACTGTAAACTGTCTGTAATTATCAAAAATATTTTGTTATTTTTTTTCATGGCAAACTATGTGCGGATATTTAAAAAAACATTAGTTGTGTCTTTTTCTCTACTTTCTGACGCCATTTTGTTTTACTTTTCTTCATACTAAAATCAACAATTATTTTGCACTTTTTTCATGTATGTAGGTATGACATAATAACATAATAATTATGACAAATGACAAGATATACAAAAAAAGACACTCGTAGTTATCAGCAGAATACTTTCTCTAGAATCTAGATTCTAGATGATACAATTATCACTATTTATTGCAAGCATCGATCGATGTGCGACGTTTTTTACGATTTAATTAAATTTGTGTAATCTTTATTTTCGTCTAAATAGGTATTTGTACACTCGACACGTTAATCTGTATCATGTGCATCATACCACGTATATTGCTCGAATTAAATTAAATTTTAAACTTCCACGTGATGTTTTAATACGGTTCACGTTTTACTCTTGAATATCATGCACACGCTCAGCAAATGGTCAAATAAAAGTAATAATTTTTTTAATTCCTTAACGATTAGTTAACGTTTTAGTGGGTTACTTTAACAAATATGTTTTAATAAATTGAGAAGGAGACGAAAATACAGAAGAGAAGTGCTTAAAAATCGGATGGAGATTAAAACTCTAGGATAAATTAAACTTTGGTTCAAGATTTTTCACAAGACCACTAGAGGCTCAAACTTTACTGAAAGTTAGACAAATAAATTTGTATGGTCGTCAACTTGTTAAATATTTTAGTATGAAATTTTGTTCATATTCTTTGAGTACAAAATAAATTATTATTTCATACAATAAAGAAATTATTTACAACGTCTGCGTCTGAGTGAGAGTCCTCAATTATTTAAATGTGTGACGCTGCTACATATATTTTTGACAAATTCTGAAGTTAATAAATATAATAATATATAATTAAAGTTTCTATTATGAAAGTTTATAAATCTGCAAACCGTTTTAATATCTAATATAGCTTGGTAGATTATCGAGTCGCACGCAACAAGTTATGTTTGTTGTGTGTTTATTTAGAGCACGAACCGAAAAATCGATTTTTTATGACTAGTCGTCGCGGAAAAGTTAATTCATTGAATCTAGTATTAGGCACAGGGCAAATGAAATGAATGAAATTCGTTTGTTAGCTGGTTCTGTTTTGTTAAGACTTGAGAGTTTATTAAACAACAGAATTCAAGAAGGGTTGATAAGGAAACATTTGCTATTTTTGACATCTTTTTCATAGCAGTGGAACGTCATTTTACCGGACTTCCTTTCTACCATGAAGACCAGAGCTAATCATTGTTTTTCCTGATTCCTTCACTCATAAGACCTTTAATGTCAAAGTTGCCTTTTCCAACTTTCTTCTTTTAAATCATATTTCATGAGGTGGCATTCAAACTCGCCCCGAGAGAAGCGCAGATCTGCAGATGCCTCGCGATCGAAGCGGCCCACCTTCTTTACCCATATGTTAAAAATATTTACAACGCAAATACTAACGGCCATTTCTTTTTCTTGCATTATGCCCAGTTTAGTAATAGTGTACCTGGCCAGCTTTGTGTATTACTTTCATTATTAAGATTTCCATGCTTCTTGCAATATGAAAAACTAAATCTTAAAAAAGAAATCTGGCTTCCTTCTGGCACTAAAATAATATTAATAATTTGTCATGACATACAAAGACATATTATTTTAAAATGACTAATATTTGTATTATAGCTTAAAGGTAATAAAATGCTTTGTTTATCTATTTAGGTGAACTTAGATTACTTGTTGTCCAAAATATATATATGATGAAACACAGGAAAAAATTTCGTATGTGCGTATTAAAACCCGTTATCTGTGGAAATAAAAACAAATATTGCTTAAAAGCTGATAAAAAATAGTTCATATAAAACTGATTAAATATGTTTTAAATCTCCATTTTTTTGTTGCAGGAGGCAGACAGTAATCAGAGGGACAAGAACATCAGATATGGTAAGCGCCAGTCAATCCCTGTTTTTTTTCTGTGAAATATCACCTTAATCCTCATGGAAAATATAATGTTTTCTTAAATATTTGTCGTCCAAAATCTAAGTGATTCCTAACTGAATAATATTGAAGTAAACACCCAGTCGGTCTTCGTCTTATTAGGAAGATGATTTTGCTGTGAAAGAACTTATATAATTGGCACCATAACTTCTACAAAAGAGTCTTTCTTGTAATCTTCTGCTGTGACAACAAATTCTTCAGTGCCCATCATAAACAGAAACAAATTTGTTACGAAAACAAGATCATTTTATTATTGGCCCCAATTAACTTGTCTTTGACACTTTGACTCAGTTGTATTCGATGACATGAAAAATGGGAGAGGTTAAGATGCAAACAGTGATATTTTACAAATTAACAAATTCGTAACGTTGATTTCTGTTTTTGATGGCGGACATCAATGTTTTTAGCCTTGCAGAATCCCAAAAATGATGCTTTTTAAAAGTCTGTCTCTATTCTTGCTATTTTGTGAAATTTGGTAGATATATGAATAGGGTTGAGCCTATTTTAACTCATTCTCATTTAATTTTTTTTAATATTAAAAACAAAAGAATATGCTTAAAATATTTACACATTTTCCAAAAACTTCGAAGTCGTTCTTTTTTTGTTTTGTTAATAATACGACCAAAGTCATCTCCTAATATCAATATCTTTGACGGTTTTATTTTTTGGTACATGTGTTATATGTACTGAATTTTTTGCTTTGTTTACTAGAATGTCACTGATAATTTTTATCTTATCATTATGATTCACCACGTTACCAGTAGGTGATGAAACATCTTTTTTATGCAATCAAATTTTACTTTTACGCCAGTTTTGTTGCTTGAATGGCAACTGGTTTTTGGGAATTGTAAGATAAATATAATTTTCTTATAAGTTCACTAAGTTGTATAGACATTTCTTTTATCTAGTATCCTGGATCTTTCATCAATTTATTTAAATCCTCATTTAACTTCGTAGCTTCTATCATATCGTCCCTTCCTTATTAGTCTTCATCTTCTATTATATTTGTTTTTCATTTCTGTATCTTCATTCAATTCATTTACGCATTTTATTATCTTTGCCGATTTAAATTTGTTCTTATTACGATCTACCTATACGATCTCTCTGTAGTAAATATTTGAACAGTTGATTCAAATTTAGTATATGAACAGTTTAGTAGGACACCATTTATATGGTTAGCTAAATTCTGGAATTTACCATCAGCTGCCTTCCTCATTTTCCTACTAAAATCCAAATATTTGAAGGAAATATGTTTTGAGCACATATGGAAAAAGCCATTGCACACAGAATTGGGTATTATGGGAACTTTCCGTATTCCCAATTTAAGTCGCAAACTGTTGATGTCACGAATTGGGGATGTCGTAGCAATTTTTTTTATGAGCGACAATAAAAAACGTAAATGACAATATACCGATGCTATAAGCACGCACACTGTTCTCACTCCATGAAAGGCGATTAAAAGATTTATTGTTGCCATATTAACGAAAAACAAATTGAAGTTTTGTAACCATACATCCAACGAAGACATAGCTGTTAAATCAAATTTTTCCAGTTTACTGCTTTTAAACACGCTTTTATTTAACACGTTTTTTTAACACGCTTTTATTAGCTTCACCTGTATGTTTGTCAGGACCATCAGGATAAAATAAAAATAATTTTACAGGTTAAGCATATGCCATCTACAGAATGACGGTAAATGTTATCCTTCTTTATCGATATAGAAAAAGAAATTTGAATGAAATGAAAAATTTTGAAAAAAATTCGAAATGAAAAATATCGAAAAAAATTTGTCTTCGAAAATTAAAAAAAAATTTGAATTAAAAAATTTTGAAAAAAATTTGAATTGAAAAATATAAAAAAAAAATTGAATTGAAAAATGTCAAAAAAATTTCGATTTCAAAAATTAAAAAAAAAATTGGATTCAAAAATTTCAAAAAAAATTTAGATTCAATAATTTTGAAAAAAATTTGAATTCAAAAATATAAAAAAAGAATTATAGTTTAAAAAAACTAAAAAAACACGCTTTAAAGGGAAACCGAACTAAAAAGTAAAAAATAAGAATAAAGTGATTGACAAAAAATAATTTTATTATAAAAAAGCGTGGGGTGCTAACTCTACTTTAACCAATGAAATATCTATAACAATTGATATCATGCAACCCACGTTTTTTTAAAATAAAATTATTTTTTGTCAATCACTTTATTCTTATTTTTTTACTTTTTAGTTCGGTTTCCCTTTAAAGCGTGTTTTTTAGTTTTTTTAAACTACATATAATTTTTTTTACGTACAAAGCAAAGAAGTGTGTTAAACAAAATTTGTTTAACACACTGTATTTAATACAGTACAGAGTGTGAGGGTGTTCCACAGTGGCAATAGTAAGACCTGGTGTCTGACAGGAAATACATCGTTTTCTGGTGAGATTCAATAATTTTCAAAATATCCACCCGCTTAAAACTTCGAAAATTCATCCTCTTAGAGGAGGTAATGGGGTAGTTGAAACTACCTCTGAACAAACAGAAACTGTTCATTAAATTTTTAGTTAAAAGGCGAAAGGGGATTTTAATGCATGCCTTTAGGAGTAATTTGGTTAATTTAAAAAAGAATTTTGTAAAAACAACTAAATAACTCAATTTAAAGACCCTTGCAGCTGTATAAATAAGATTTAAAAAACATTACATTTTTTGGCATATTGTTAAAGCCGCAAAATAGGTTAATCCAAATATAATCATAATTCATACGATAAGTACCTGTTGTAAATAAATTAAGATATTACATATGTTGGGATATAGATAGTTAAATTTTTTACAGAAAACAAATTGTCTTTGAAAAGTATATTATTTTAGCCATCAAACAGCAAAGCCTCACAATATATAAGGGTTACTTATTTTGATTACTATACAAAATAAACATGACGTAGTTCTTAGCAAGACCGGAAAATCAGTTTCCAGCCCTAAAGTGGCCCCACAAAAGCAAACATTAGTGGGTGAAAATCAGTGGATAAATACAGTGTTTACGCAACAGTTATTTGTGAATCATATTTATTATAATATTTTAGGTCTACAATTTTACTAGCTAGGCTAGGTGACATACGGATAATTAATCGGTTTCTAATTTCTTGACGCAGTTCGCCAAGGCCACATCAAGAGAATTGCTTATGTAGTCACTATATATAGTGCATTTGCAGAGGATTAAAATTAATTAAACCCTCATGTAATTAACTAATCAAATTATTTTTGTATCTTTAACTCGCGTTGTATGTAATGTAATAAAAAAGTGTGCGGGGGTAACGTATCCACTTCAAGCTGAATATCGTCATAATGTGAACAAAACGGAATTTCTTTGTAAATAACTTTGAAAATAATGCATTTTTTTAACGAATCATTAAAGATAATAGTAAAACTTGTTGATTATCTGAATAATAAAACAAATAATTAAAATACTACAATATTAAAAATTATTCATTATTACATTCTTCATCGTCATCGACGATTTTCTCAGTTGTTTCCTCTTATATTTATATCCGCCATTCTGCTTCGCTTCTAACTTACAAGACCATAAATTGGTTAAAACACATAAGTACATAAAATATTCAATAAATGTTTTTTTTTTGTAAAATTTGGTAAGAAATGAGCCATAATTTTTTCAGTTAGTATCTTTCCATCGATAATTTAACTGACAACTTATATAAACAATATTTTTAAAAATTACAAAACATCCGTGACATATTTAAACAACCAATTATTGACACCTAAGATGAATAAATAAAACTATGGCATAGTAGGCATCTCCCTCTTGTATGACTTAATATTTACCTTAAATATTACCGATCATTTCCTACCATAATATTATTGAAAAATTACAAGGTACAAAAATAAAGATTATTTTTAATGAATCCATAATTTTGTTGTAAGGCAAACAGAGATATGATTGTGGTAGTTTCTGTTATTAGGCCAAAAATAATGGAGTATAATTTATTATATAATTTGTTATTCCGAATAATCAAATAACAAATGTATTTTGTTATCAATTTAAATTTCAAATGAACTTGGTTATGGTGTTATTTATAGTAAAAACACATATTAGATGTATTTGTGAATATGTACAAGGTGATCGAATAAGAGCAATTTACTGTTAACGAGAGACAAAAAAAAAAGTTTCTGAAGTTGTAACCTTTGATGTGATACTATTACTGAAAGTTTGTATTTAGAAAGCCTGATATAAAACTTAATTGAATTTCCTTATGAAAATTATTTAAAAAATTAGGATTATTTTCAAAAATCGCTAAGAATAACCCATAGAATATTCAATAATTATTTTAAAAATACAAGTATTACACTCTCTAGATCGTTACATCTGGTGCGTCATTTGATATGCACCAAAATTAACAATTTTGTTATTTGCAACAATTTATGTTTGTATAATAATTTTAATCAAAGTCGATGCCTACTGACCTCGTTGGACGCGTCATCCTGAAACCAAATAAATACATTGTAAGTACGTATATCGATTTAAATGAAAAAATAAATTTTATCGGTGGCGCCATTCTTTGCAAAACATGTTTAAAATGCAGTAATTTAGAATCGATGATAGTGGAAACGTTAGAAGATCAACAATCAATAGAAATTAAAGATTTTGGAATGGAAGGGAGATTATGGGGTCAAAATGCAACAAAAATCCTTGCTGCTGTTTTCAGGGGTACTTTTGGCAAACCCATATCTAGTGTTGAAGATTTTGTTTGTTGCAATACAAAGTAGGTAAAATAACAAAAATTCACAAGTGTGAAATTGATTTTGAATAACATAATATTGATGACTTAGTAAACAATTCAAAATCATGAATATAAATTTGGTACAAAATAACGCTAATATATAACAATTATGTAAAGAATGATTTACTGTATTTTTAAAATTAGATCTACTTATATCAATAAAATTTTCAGAATAAAATTTCGCGACACTTTCCGTCAGTCTACAAATTTATTTATTACAAAACTAGACTAAATATACTCTGAATTTTTTCTTATTTTAAGGAATGAGCATTTGGAGAAGCCAGCATTGGCCACCTACAAATATTGACGAAAGAAGTATGATTTAGCATTTTATTAGAAAATATACACAGAATGCAAACTTTGCTCTGTGTATGTTACAAAAACTTTATTAATATAAACCAACGTCAATAAACTTCAGACTGTGTTAAGTAGGTATTAATGCCAAATTAATTTTAAAAATAGATAATTATTTTAAGATGCTCTCACGTTGTAATATTGCCACAAAATCTAAATATTGATTAATTTAAATGTTTCATAAAAAAAATTTAAAAAAATGGAATTAATTAAATCCTCCTTATATGTAATTAATTAACCAAATCATTTTCGTGTTTCAACTAGTGTTTTGTGTATGTAATAAATTTTAAAAAGTCCGCAACGGTAACGTGTATTTTTCCTAAATAATTTTGGAAATATTGTACTTTGCGAAAATTTTTGGCAATTTTTTTTCTCTTGAATTTTCGCAGTAGTTTTTTCTTGAAAATAATCTTGATCATTTTAATGTTTTCCTTGTAATAATGACACACATAAGTTGCTTGAAGTACGACAAATAGATTGGAACATAATTATCATTATGACTAAAAAAGTTCTAAAAATGCATCGTCTTCATCATCAGACCTCTCACTCAAATTAATAATTAATAGTTCCACCTTATCGTCCTTATCATAACGCACTTTATGTTTCCAATCTTACTTCACATTTTTTCTGTCTCACACAATTGTGCAAAACGTGTGGAGTAATTGAATCCAAAGCTTTTTGCCACAGCTCAAAAACTTGTCACCGAACCCACTTCGCTAGTGTGCAAGTCATAATATTGTTTGCAACCAACTCTAACGAATTACATTGTCAGTGGTAAGATGGCAAACTTGATGACCATGATCTTGGTTCACTTCATCAGGGCATTTTCCGAAAATATGACACCTTTACCAATGGCCAGCCATTCTTTCGATTTTGTTTTAATCCAGCAAAAGGAACTGGCTTTACCAAGGCATTCCTTACTACTACTGTTACAAGATTTGGTGTTCATTTTTCCTTTTTAGAAGAATTTTGATCTGTTGAGTCATTGTAATCCATCGAGTTTCAGTTCGTGGAGAAGAGCAATAAGATATTTTGTACCAAACCACAACAAAACGCTTCCCATTTGTTTTATGATCTTCTTTACAGCTTCTCAGACTACATTCGTTTGGATGAACTCCCTTTGTCTATATAAACCCTGTTGCTTCACTATTTCATTAAGAGTTGCCCAAATAGAAAATAATTTTATATTTACGGTACAGAAAATCCTAATTTTTTACGACCTATTGATTTTCAGCATCAGCATTCTGTCAACACTTGACTCGAAAGAAAATCCAGTTCTGCTTTATAAAAGACAAAAATATACAGGAAGTACTACTTACTTAAAAAGAAAATAAAAAATTGGGTTTAAAGTTTGGTAAAATTAACATCGAAAATAAAAACAAGAATTTTTTGAAAAATTTTGAAAGAATCAGGGCATTCTTAAGCTAAATAAAAATTTCTGAAAAAAAAGCTTATTGCGTTGATGACTTATTCCGAATTTCAAAATCGATGCATTTGCCATAATTTTCGGAAAAAGTTAAACATCTTCCAAACTATTGATATAAAGTAGGCATATCCCTATATCATTAAAAAGACAATTTTCCACAGAATCTAAATTTAAAATAAAAAATATATCTACCATTCACTCTGTTTCTATTTTCGCTTATTTTGTCTATTTTGTAACTGTAACTTGATTTTACCGGTATTGACATAAATAAGGGGGCTCGTCAGTCTATTATAAGTACTATTTATTTATCAAAACAGGCTTACATACTGCGTACCGATACCGATAACAACTGTCTCATTACGTAATCACGAGATAATTGGTGAGTGGTAAACAATGAATTGTGAAATAAATTCAAAAATAACCTACAACATAATGAAAATATTTATGTAAATGCTATATACGGCTAACGCGCAGTTTGAAATTATCATTATCATATAACATTTATAACATGTAAACACTCGTAATGTAATAATACTGCATAACAGAAAAACATGTTCAATGACACTATAGCTAATATTCCAAGTGCATGCAGTGGATGTGGGCAATAAGCATGTCATGTTAATGCAATTCTGATTTAGTACTCCGACTCCGCAGAAACTGGAAATAAATACGTTTTAATGCAAATGTACCACCGTGTTGCATCATTTAAATGGGTGGCAAGTGCAAAAAGTTAAAATAAACTGTATTATTGATCGTAAAGTAAGCCTGTTAGGTCACTTTAGACTTTACGATTTTTTAATCGTGACATCTAGAGCTGATTCAGTTTGAAAACTCCAACCTGATTAAAAGTTAAGTTATACAGAAGTATTTTTTACACTAAAAATGTATTGTAACCAACAAGTTACATGTCACATAAACATGTTTGTGGATATCGACTTTTCTTGTTAACAGTTGTGATCGATGGAGTATCGTCTAAAACGTTTTCTACCAACTCTGGTGATACATAAGGATCCGTTTTATGGCTCATCCTCTTCTTATTATATAACGACATCTTTAAAATTAAACAAAAGTTTTAATTCACTTAATATTTCTACATAAAATATATACCTTGTAACGAAGTGATTTTTCCAATCAAGGAATGTTCATTTTTTGCTTTAAATATTACCGTCACTTGGGTACACCCTGCCGCTGTTTTTAGTAAGTAAGTTCTGTTCTAGTTAAGTTATTAATGAGTTGTTAAAAAGTCCACTGGTAAACAAGCAGTCAAGTAATTAATTGATTAATTTTCGACAATCCCTCGTATAAGTAAAATCCGAGAATTATTATAAATAATGGTCGAGTCGGAAATAAAAATCGTTACTAAAATTGTTAATCCTTGCCCGTTTTAATCCGTTTCTTTTTGCAATATAGTATAGAAATTGCAAGTAACTCATTTCCGGTTATATACGTTCTGAATTGATGCGCCAAATTGCATAATCCGCTGCACCTCTGCAAGTTACTCTGGGTTGTGCATCCGAATCCTTCGTTTCAAGTCGGTGACCGCCCCTCTATCACGCGACCTAGATACGTCATAAAGGTTACAAAAGGAAGAGGAACGCTCTTTCCGCTCTCATTCCGAGAAAACCGGCAGCAGTTCATGTTCATTCCGAGATAGTCCGCATCAGATCCGATTTACCGTCAGCCATTGCAGATCAATCCGAAGCCGTCAACATTTCAGTACCGCCGCTCCGCGTTTTTAATAGTAAATTTCTTTGAATATAATATTGGTAAGAATTCAACGCAACCTGCTACGTTCTGCCGGTACTACCTTCAGTTAAGTATAGATATTGAGAGGTCTTATTTTCCGTGAGTATCGCCGTATATTGCTACCAAAGTAAACTAGAGCTAATTCATAATACCTCCGTTGGTTTATTCTTTTTATTATTGCATAAATTGTACACCAACTGATCAGATTTTCTCGTTCGGGTGATCTGAGAGGTTTCCATGTACAAGGGTTTCCGGAAAACCCACTGTAATTAGAAAAGTCATTCCTAAATGTGCATCCACTGATTAGATTTTCTCGTTCGGGTGATCTGTGAGGTGTCAATGTACCAGGGTGACTAGAAAACTTGCTGTAAATAAAATAACCGTTCAAATAAATAGCTCTACGTTTGTGGCAGTAGTTCGCCGTATTTTCAAATATCAGTCAAAGGCGTTAATATCTATAGCTAACCGATTGTCCGCCGTTTATAATACATCCTAGTGGAAAGGTCCGTTTGCTCGTCGCACACAATAATTTATTAATTCAACGTCTCCGAAAATTCCGCCGTAAAATCGCATAAAGACTCTTGATTGCCAGCTTGCTTGATTTTTAATCATTTTAAAATAGTTTTTTACACACTCGACTGTCGTGGAGGTTTTTAGAGTAAATTATCCTGTTTCAAATATTGCTGAATAAATACGTTATTTTAAAGAGGTAAAATTCACGAGTTATTATTTCTGTCATTTATTTCTGATTAACCCGTTTGAGCAGCATGATCGAAATCCATTAGATAGATCTCCAGCTCCGACCCCTGGCCGTTCCGTATCTCAGCTTTTTCGCTACTCAGGGTTGTTCTCCCACTTAGAAGAGCCAAAAAAGTGTAGTTCTTTGCACTTAAAAATTAAAGGACTGGCGCCCGAGATTTCCGTATAAAAGATTACGTAAGTATCTTGACTAAAAGCACCGTAAGTAATAGGCACCATCACAACCTATAACTTAATATTTCCTTATTTTTTATTATGATTTGCGATTAGTTATCTGAATAAATAATGTCGCACATTATCTTATCGGGTCTACTTACAAGGTTACTTTTGTGGGCCCTTATTCCTTGTTTACATACCCATTACCTTCTTTTTTTTATGATAAGCTTAGCTCATAAATATATATTTACATTTGTAATACTGGAATGTGTCTTGATTTGATTTTTTTGAGTAAATAAATATTATTATTGTAATTTTTTCAGCAATCAATCGTGTGTATAGTTATAGTTTCGCTGATGACAAATAAATAACTTCCAAGTGAACTCGTCCTTTTAAAGAAATGCAACTGATGTTCACAGACCAAAACTAGTGTCGATGTATTTTGTTCTTTATAAAATGTGTTTGTTTTGTTTAAAATTAAAATTGCAATGTTTGCATTTTATTCAATTTCCAAAAGTATATACTCATTAGAGGGTGATTCCTATAACGTTCTCACCCCAATTTTTTGGTTTGTCTTTATAAATAAAATAAAAATGTTTAACGTATTTTATAGTAAGTATGTATTTTTATAAGTGTCATATGAGGTATTTTATAGCACTCGTCTGTTTACAAAACGAACCGAAGGTGAGTTTTGTAAATAGACGAGTGCTATAAAATACCTCATATATGGCACTTATAATATAAATAGCTATTAATCATCTACCGACGATGCCTACTTAGTTGACAAAACACACGTTGGGTTGGGTATTTGGAATTTTGCTATCAAGTGACTGACGTCAGTATCAGTGGCGCATTAAACGTTTCAACTTGTTTTTTTTTATACTTTTTTTTTTACATTAATAAAATAAAGGAATTTAAATAAAAAGTTAATAAAAATTTTAATAATGGATCATAAGAGTAATCCATACATTATACATTTAATGAATGTTTCCTCATTGCGTTTTGTATAAGCACTCATATCCCAGACAAGGTAAATGTTGTTTTACGGTCATTTATATGTTATTTAGCAAAAATGCAATAATTTCGTAATAGATGTTTATGTTGCATCAATATAGTTGGTTTTCAATGTAAATGCTAAATGCTACAAAGCAGGGTTCGAAAATATCATGATATTTATATAAATATCAAAATTTTGATATATATCCGACATATATCCGATATATCAAAATTTTGATATTTATTTATTTTTTTCGTTTTTTTTTATTCTGATCAACAAAATTGCCAACTAAAAGCATATTTTTATTTTATATTATAATAAACGAAAACATAACATAAACATAACAATAATTATTATTTAATGGAATAAAAAACAAAAATAGACTTCTTAAAAAAATATGTAAAAATAGTTGAAATGTCAAAATGTAAAAAGTAATAAAAAATAAGAACAAAATTAATGGGCTAACAGATTAATTAACGGAATATCATCTTCAGACGCAGATGATGCAAAACGTTATTATTATGAACCCTCACTAAGAACAACGTATTTGTTCCACTGATCTAGGACAGGACAACAGAAATGCGGCTCGCGACAGGAATGGCAATGTAAACAAAGGTAGCATTTTAATTTTAGGTATATTTAGTATAATATTATTGAATAATAATGTGAATCGATTTGATTAAAATTGCGAAATGCATCATCTTGCGAAAAAAAAAAAATATCATTGATATATATCAGTCCTTTAAATATCGGATATATATATCGTGATATATATCATGATATATATCCCGGATATATATCCTTCGAACCCTGCTACAAAGTAATGGAAATATTGTAAAATTAAACCATAATATAAGTAAACGAGACCAGAGACTAGGGAGGTAGTCAAAACCGATAGTGTAGTAGAGATTTAAAAAAATATATATTACAATAATATTTTATGTATATATTGATAACACAAGCAAACAAAAAAAAATTGTCAAGTACTGGGCAGACCTACATATCACCATGTATTTTGATGCGCTAAAACTCAATTGAGAATTTTTGTCCTAACCTCAAAAAATACCTACATCAAAATATGCCCAAATATTGACCAAATCTGGCTTCTACTGATCTTCCAATAAAAGTAGAGCAGAGTAATTTGTTTTATGTAAGTTCGTGCGCTGATTCCAAATCTGAGGTCAAATTTGCTCCACCACGCGGAATTTTAATTTCAATCATAAACTGATAGTAATTTGCGAAAAAATTTCTGCAGTAGGTATATTATAAAAAATGTATTAAACTTCAAATAAGAGAATAGACTAAAAAATTATTTTTGGTATTGTTGAATAGCACTTGCCAGTACTCTAAACAAAGAAAAACAATGCACTGACGGATAACTCATTATAACCACTTGTAACAATAAATATTGCTATTTAAAAAAAGTGAGTGGCGTCATCCATTAGATACGAATCTAATCACTGACTCGTCAACTACGTTTTAAGGCGGTGCCAACTTTGAAGTGGTTGTGCTAGACAGTACTTGACAGTAATTTTATGTATACGGCCAAACTCTTAGAGAGTGTAGAGAGACTCAAAACAAAACGAAAATTATGTATAAACATTTGGTCAATACTGTATATCAAAGGAGTTATGACCTTCCAAAGATGAAGAGAATCAATTTTTTTATGCTGTAACCGAGGCTGTAACTCAGAATCCAAAAATCCAAAATTTAAAAGTAGATTTTTTCCAAAACGGCGAATCCTATCAGAATGTGAAAGGTATATCATTTTTCTGTATTGAAAAATCAAATTTTTAATCAAAAATGAATGTTGGACACGGTTGAGAATCTAAATAAAAAATAACATCTAAATTTTGGTGTACCTCCCCTTTTTGGATTTTGAGTTATAGCATAAAAAAAATTGTCTTCATCTTTGGAAGTTTATAACTCCTTTAATATTCAGTATAGACCAAATGTTTATACATAATTTTCGTTTTGTTTTGAGCCTCTCTACACACTCTAAGAATTTGGCCGCATAATTTTGGAACACCCTGTATAAGGAATTTACTCGAAATTACCGTCGGTAATGCTGCTATTTAAAAACACATTTTATTGATGCTATTTATATTTTGAAAGACAAATTTTTATCTTAATTTTTTAAAACCTTCTGTTCTTCAATACTTATACAATCTTAAGATAGGTTAGGTTAATGAACGTCTGAACGGACTTCACATAAATTATACGTGAAACGTGAAAGTTTCTCGTTACAATGCAGCTTACTATAATGTATAAGAGTTAGAGTACCTACTTAATATTCTTTTAAGCTCATTTGGTTACAATCTATAAATAAGTATCTGATATCTGCATTCAGTCTCACTAAGTATAAAATATTTCAGTTACAAGATAAATGCTTGCTCTTGTACCAAATTTTTTTGTTTATAATAATTATAAATATACAACATACCATCGTTGCTAATATACATATAAAAAATATAGCAATTTTGACAATCGAAATGTTTTTGTTTTCAAGAGATAATTTGGATATTTATAGAATATGTTGATAAATAAATCCAGGAAACTCAACGGTATTTCATAGAATTTACGAGTATTTCTAGGAACTCACAAGCGATTACTGAAAATCATTATTAGTTCATGTACTAATGATCGAATAAGGACCATAAAAGACGAAAATTTATAAACCAAACGTATACAGAACCTACGAAGCTCAGGAAGGGACACCTAAAATAAAATTTCGACTTATGACTCGGAACTTTTTAAATAAAATTTTGACTTATAACTCGGAATTTTTAAATTTCGACTTATAACTCGGAATTTTTTAAATAAAATTTTGAGTTATAACTCGGAATTTTGAAATTATATTTTAGGTGTCATAGTTTACTTAATACTGGAGAGTAGGTAGTGCATGAAGAAATTTTGCGCAAAAAAATGGAAAGGTTTTATTGAAAATATTTGTATATTTGAATACAAACATATATTTAAATGAGATATTAAGTATTAGTGTTTATACGACTTTTTTTTAAAATAGGTATTCCCTCGGGTATTCCTATAATTATTTTATTGTGAATTTCGTATAAAAGAGAGTTAGTAGTGACAATGAATTGATGTATTGATTTTTTAATAACTATAGCCTGGCAAACAATATATTTCGGTTACCAGGCATGTCACCGCAAGAAAAGGAAGTTAGTTACATAAATTAAATGTACACACGCTGTGGCTCACCCAATGACCTTTTTATTTATAAGTAACACGATTTCATTATATTGCCTAGAATTTTAAATTTGTGTATACAGCAAATGGGATTCTTATAAATTTATGAAAATTCTGTTGGCGAAAATGCCCATTTACCAACACAATCTAAAGAAACAAAGTATATTTATTAATAGTTTATATAATTTACTAAAACATGTTACTTTTAGAAATTAATGTAAATAAAATAATATGTATGTATCTACTGTTATGAATATTACACCACAAAAGAAAAGCGACTAATCAGAAGTTTGAACTACTGCAGAAAAAGTATTTTTTATTAAATTCTGGTATTCCCTATACTTATAAAACAAATACATATTTCAACTACAAACATAAATTAATTAAAGTAATTAATTTTTATTCTCATAGTTATTTGTGTACCTGGAGTGAAAAGTGGTGCTTTGTCGCTCAAGCATGATAATTGCGTTCGGCTGAAGGCGAAACAAATAACCATCAGCAGCGAATCTCCTGCAGCACTTTGATTTTTTGAATTTGCGCAGAATAACGAGGCAATCAGGTTATTTTTTCTGTATCCATTGAGTAAACGAATAAAATTAACAAAATACAAATTTCTAATTACTTTTTAACTTTTAAGCAATGTACACTAATGTACAGGGTTATTCATTATAAATTACCCACCCTTGTCAGCGTTATTATTGCCTATAGAAAAAAAAAGTTTTTAATAAAAGTTGTGTGGTTATGACTGAATTTTGTTAAAATGCCATCAAAAGTACAGTGGCGTGCAGATTTCAGGGAATACAAAAACATAATAAATTTTTTTAAATGGGACACCCTGTATATTATTACATTTTTGGAATGATCCTTTTTTTCCTGATTTCAAAAATATACCATATGTTACCCCTACCATATACCGTTTTTGAGTTATTAAATGTCGAATATCTTAGTTAAACTAGTTACTGTAAATATGGAAAAGTTAACATTGTTAAAGTGAGCTATGAAAATGACAACTGTTATGTTTGATAAATGACATTTCTTTAATGAAATTATCAAAATGGTTTGCAGTGTCATTTTCATAGCTCACATTAATAATGGTAACTTTTCCATATTTACAGTAACTAGTTTAACTAAGATATTCGACGTTTAATAACTCAAAAACGGTATATGGTAGGTGTAACATATGGTATATTTTTGAAATCAGGAAAAAAGGATCATTCCAAAAATGTAATAATATACAGGGTATCCCATTTAAAAAAATGTATTATTTTTTTGTATCCCCTAAATCTGCACGCCACTGTACTTTTGATGGCATTTTAACAAAATTTAGTCATAACCACACAACTTTTATTTAAAACTTTTTTTTCTATAGGCAATAATAACGCTGATAAGGGGTGGGTAATTTATAATGAATAACCCTGTACATGTTTTCAATAGGTTGTACAATATCTACATACAGATCGGTCTGTCTAAATTACTCTAAATAAGAACAGAAATGCTTTAAGTCCAGTTGACCCTCAAAAAAGAAAAAAATAATTAAACGGCGTCACCTGAATAATACGGTGGTCAAGCATTATATGGCTTTGATTTCTCATAAAATGTAGGTACACAATGTTCCTATCATGAAGGACCGTATTGTATAAGTAAAGAGTTGCCATAATAAATTATTACAAACCTTGCTTTTGTTTCTTAATCACCCATTTGAGAAGGTGGTTTGGAAATTGTTTATGAAAACACCACACTTTATAGCGAATAAGTTATTAAAATGAAAATATCTCTGAACTAAGTCCTCACACCCAAAGGTTTTCATCAGGAGACGCTACTGCTAATTAAATGTGGGAACGTCGCAAAATATGATCAATGATCATTGATCATAGTTATGAGATATCCAATAATAATTATAATTCACCTTGTTATATTCCTGTAATTTTATTGTTTATTTATTAATTACGTATGTATCTGATTGTTCACAATTTTATCTTTAATAAACAATCAATTTCAAATAAAAGATCATACGAAGGTGACTCAATTTTGACTTTGGGTTTTGTAGACTGAGCACGTTGACATAAATATAAATTATAAATTTGATCGCATCAGAAAATGATTCAAACAGATTTCGAATTTAGATAGAATATAAAATGAAGTGTTTTCACTATATTAGATAAACAGACTAAACAGAGAAAGAAGATTAGTGAGAAATAAAAACACACTTATTATTCTCTAAATTTTTTCATTACGATCTCACCCCGCCCCGGCCCCACACAGTGAATCGTTTATCTTGCTTAACGCGCAAGAGAATTGTATATCTGACGTAGAACCGTACGCCATATTTTTTTCATTATCTAAACAAATGGATTTTTAATAATTTCTTTTTAGTTGCGCTTTAATGGACATATTATTTCAAATTGAATAATTATTTCGCTATGTAATCATAGGCGGTGGCATTAATACATTAGATTTATGAGGATTATTCATTACCACCAAAACAAAAAGTATAAATTGAAGTGAGACAGATACCTATATTTTGTTGAATAAAATATTGAATAAAATATTTATATTTCAACAAAAATATACTCTATTTACTGAACACAAATAGTTAAGCTCCTCCCCATCTACTTAGACTTTAGACCAATGTATGCTATAACCAGTTTTACACGCTACAAATTAATAAATTATTATTGAAAGAAAACCAAAGTCTTTTTCTCACAAAAATTCAAATAATTTATTTATTTGTCATTTTTTAACTACGTTGTTTTTAATTTGTGTGTCCAGTATTTTTATCATTATAACTAAAAACTATAACGCATTTAATAATAATTTTATTCTAAATAATAACTGTGTTCATATTTACTATCTTTCATATGACTAAGTTTTTTTGGCAAATGTTTTTATTGACAACCCTTGTATTCAGCGTTGATAAAATTCTCTGTGGCCTGAGGATGTGAAGCAAGTTTTGTTCACGAAACCGGTCGCTGTAAAAATAAATTATTTGATTTTTTGTGAGAAAAAGACTTTGGTTTTCTTTCAACATGAACTATTCACATGAGATTGACCTTTCTTCGTAATAAATTATTATGTAATTATTATAATTCAATGGAGTTTCTAACCTCAAAAAGAAAATGTGATTCTGACATTTAATCAATATTAATTACGTATCTCAATATACACAAATGAACACCAAATTATTGAAAAATACTATTATGGGTTTTAAAAATTCAACCAATAGAAACAGCGTATTCAAATTTAGCGCGCATTTGTGGGGAGGGGCTTAACTATTTCTGTTCAGTAAATAGAGTATATCTACTTTCTAAATTTCAATAATAAATAACAAATAATTCATGAAGCTGGTGCTTCGGAAACGATTTTAATTAAATTTTTAGATTTTTAGTTATTGGAGGTGCAAATTTAAGTAAAATTAGGCAAACTACATTTGTAATTTAGCACTCAATGAATTTATTGAAATTATTGAAACATTTTGTGGAGAGGGATTTACGGAAGTAGCGACAAATACATGTATCGTAAAAAGATATATTCAAGAACCCTAGAAAGAACATCGTTGCTCGTAAAGGAAGTAGGATCGTTCAGGTCTATTTATAATCTTTATTCATAATACTGCAGTTGATAAATGATTATAAATCAGCTAGCGATGTGACGCTCGTTCACCAAGGCAACCCCTACAGGTCTTTATACAATTATTACAATTTATGCACAACACTGATGAGTTTAATTTCTTTCGTGAGATATTCGATTTGGTAGCGTAATGAGCAGATGTTCTAAATAATTTAACAAAAATAATAAGATTTTGTTTTACTGTTAGGATTTTATAGATCTATACGCAGACCTCAACGCAGACCCATTTAAGATTTATAAAAATATATTCCAAATCTGTCAAAAGGTTGATAAAGGATGAATGTCCTGTAGTTCCAATCCAAACCCCCATGTAGGCCATGGCTAGCTTATAATGTCAGTCACCCAATGAATAAATAAAAAAAAACACTTCCCCAAAAAGGATTATATGTAGCTACAACACAGGGTTAGTTTAAGAATTAGGATTATAAGCAAATACTTTTATTTTTATAAAACTGAAATAAATACATAGTAAAATGATACTAAAAATAAGATGCGTTAACGCTTAAACTTTATATAATGAATATGAACTATATCGAATGTTATCAATAGTAGTTCATGGTTGCAGAAACCAATTAAGGTTTTATTTTTCTGTTTCTAAAAAGTTCTAGCTAAATATAGATGCACTTTTATACTTTATACAGAGGTGAGTTAGGTTCAATGTTCGATCAACTTGAATTAGAATCAACCGCAGATTGCTCTACACCCTACATACAGGTTGCGCCACTTAGAACTTCCCAGACTCGTAACTTTCTTATTTTTTAAGTGACGACCATTTTGGGCACATCAAATTGTAGATATTTTTAAGACCTTTAAACACGCGTACAGAATGATTTGAAAAATTGTTACAAAAGGAAACTTAATTTCCTTGTATATATTTTTACCTCACCCTGTACATGACCTGTGTTAATGTTTTTTTTTAAAGGTATATAACTTATGTTATTACGCCATGTTCAAATTTTTTTTTTTGGTCTAACCCGCGAAATTTTGCAATTTAACACATTTAGTACATTTTAATAAAAGCTTATTTTTAAAAATATTATTTCCTTTTGTTTTTTGTTGCTATTTTGTTATTTTAAATATTGTTTATATGTCTTTTACAAATAAAGCATAAAATTATTATTTACATTCATTTCAAATTTATTTAAAAAAAATTCAGTTTGGAATCGAAAAGTGTTTTTTATTTATTTCTCTAAAACCAAAAAAAATATCAAACATGACGCAATAACATAAATTGAAGTTAATTAAAACCTTTATAAGAAAACATTAACACACTTCATGTACAAGGTGAGGCAAAAAAATATACAAGGAAATTAATTTTCCTTTTCTAACAAATTTTTCAAACATTTTTTTAAATAATACGTACGCATATTTAAAGGCCTTAAAAATATCTATAATATGATGTACCCAACGTCCCAACATGGTCGTCACTTAAAAAGTAAGAAAGTTACGAGTCTGGGGAGTTTTAAGTGGCGCACCCTGTATACACTACTGTATTCACTATACCGGGTGTAAACGAATAATAACCTGTGTTATCAGAATTTACCTCTGGCTCATTCTTGTTGCATATCATAAAATATTAACACAAATATACAGGCCCATATCATAATATTAATAAAAAAGAGTTATTTTGAAAAATGTGTTATTAATGATTTTAGAGCACCCTGTATAATGTATTATTGGACATATTGACGTTTTCGTATTTTTTATATGAATTACATTGGAACAAAATTAATTTTAACATATTCGCAGCCATCTAGATTGACAACTAAAATTCAAATTATTTTTCTTGCAACCCTGTATAAATTGTTCAAAATAGTATAAATGTATCCAAAATGTGATCTTTATTTCAAAAATATAAAAACATACAGGATGGTCCAGTTAGAAAAGACTATTGGGACCATTTCCGGTGAAACCGGAAGTGACAAATATGGCGGATGGGTCTCATGAAGTTGGAAATCTTACCTAATTTCACCATACAAAATTTTATCCCGATATCTTTAAAAACGAAGAAGTTACAGGGTGGCCCACTATTCGTTTACACCCGGTATATATGCAGTTTTCTGTTTTGATACTCGCCTCGTTAAATTATCTATCCATTTTAATATTCTATTTGCTGCATATCAAAAAATCACATAACGGTTAAGTTTTAAGTTTTCTCAAAATGTTGAGCACATAGATTGGCGTATTATTATTTTTTTCAATCCAAACCCCTAATAAAATTTAACTAAACTAATAAAAGACACCTGCCCGCAAAATTCTCTCTTCCAAACTCTTCTGAAATATTTTCGACTGGACAAAGGTACTGGTAATGATTATTATATAATAAATAACCGTTGCATCATACATACTACTTCCAATTGTTAATTTTATTAAAGTTGACGCTCACATTTGAGTGAAAGCTTATAAAAGCATTAAGTTCGTCCGTTCGATAAAGATTAAAAGATCTTGTTAGTCCTACCACATGAGTATGGCACACAGTGTCCGAGTTATGTAACGTTCAGAGTGAAGGGTAAGAGTTAGATAACCCTACGTTACCCAGCTCCTCCTACCCTGCAGGTTTTACTATGTTTTATGGTTTCACTAATTCCAGGTTGACTAACATAATATGACAAGTAATGTGTAATAAATTCGGTTAAACCGAAAAAATGCTCGTAAAAGGTTTGAGAAATCATCAGTTGTTTTAAATGGTACCCCCTTGTGACGTCATTGTTTAATATAATATTGTTTTTAATATGTGAATGAATCAACAGATATTGAGCACAACAAAATCTAAATTGGAAAAAAATATATTATATGTATATGCATATGGTGTGTACTAAATGACAGAGCAAGTGGATTTTGCCTAATCCCTAGGACACCGCACTTATCCCAACTGAGATTCGAACTCGGGAGAGATATGCCGTGGTTAGCCCTGATTCGCTCACAAACGTGATTTAGAAAATTGGTGACATTTATTCGCAATTTCTTCAATATTAATACTAATTATTTGTATAATTGTAATAGAAACAATTTCGGAAAGCATGGAAAAATAGAGGAATGAATTGCAAAATGGACGTGTCCTAGTGATTTTTAACACGCTTTTATTATTTGTTACTCACTTTGTAACAATTTATACATTACTTGAACGACGCACCACGTATACCTAATACTTTTAGACTTGGATATTCCCACTTCACGGTCTGAAACGTAAAATCGAGTAAATAAATAAACTACTTATAAACCGTGAGTTATAAAAATCGACTTATTGTATTCAAAGTCTGGATAACAATAAATTTTTAAAATAAACTGCTGGAATATACAGGGTCAACCCCAACTTATTTACAGAAAATTAGAGAAATATATGTTTTCGAGAAAGAAATTCATGAAAACGTCAAATTTTGAGAACTTTAGCAACTGACCTATACCTGTGCAATTTCAAAGAAATTAGATAAACAAAACATGTTGTTCACATCATAAGAGACGTACAGGGGTTCTCAAAAGTTCAATATCGACACTTTTATGTAAGGTAGGTCAGTTTATCAACTTTCTTTTTTATATTTTTTTGTTCGTAATTCGTGTTACAAATATCAACTTGGGGTTCACCCTGTATTTGAACTTAAATATCACAGAAAATATGAAAGATATTTGAATGCGATTTGTAGTATATTATAGGGCGTATTGTTTGGTAGATCGGCGTGTTTTGGTTTGTAGGAACTTTTATTCTAAAATACAGGGTGGTAAATAAAACAATGCAAATTTTAGCAAATTTCACTGTGACACCATTTCTTTCCAAACAAAATTTTTGTTTTTTTCTCTGGGTTTTAGAAGAAGCAGTGGCTTAATTGTAAAAAAACAATTTTAGGGGTTTGAATATTAGTCGTAGTTTTAAATAGGGATGCACCGGATCTGATTTTTGCCGGATTACCGGATGCAGTAATCCAGCCCGAACCCGCCAGATAAAATTCGGCCGGATTAAATCAAGCCGCGCTTGCGCAGAGCCGCAGGTTTTTCTATGAAAAAACATGTTTCGAATATTTGCTATACAGATACAGGATGATGAAATCCGAATGAGAAGTTTTTTGATTAAACAAACAATTTCTTTAAAAAAACACGACTTTTATTCAAAAACTCCTAAAATTGTTTTTTACAAATTGAGCGACTGTTTCTTCTAAAACCCAGAAAAAACAAAAATTTTGTTTGATAAGAAATGGTGTCGCAGTGAAATTTCAGCTTCAGATATAGAGATAGGGAAGTTGGTATAAATATTTTAAAGTGTAGTATTATTTTACGCTGTATCAAAACGTGGAAGTAAAAAGTATTAAAAAAAATAGTTAATGTAAACTTAAAAAAGATAAAATAAAAATAAAAAAAAACACAATTATAATTATTTAATAGTTATTTATGTATCAAGGCATTAAAGTTAATCTTTTTATCATGAATGTGGAGTTTAGTTGACAAGGCCCGTAGGGCCGAGGCAAATAAACCACATGAGTGATAAAAAGGAACTTTAATGTCGAGGTGCATATTACATTTTTTTTTAAATCCAAAAACTATGAAATTAAGATTAATTAACTCTATTTTTCAAATAATTTTCAGTGACATTAAGAAATGTCATAATTATTTAAAATTTCAAGTGACATTAGGAAATGTCATAATTATTTTTAAATGTCAAGTCGGAATAATTTTTTATAAGAAAACCATTATTTTTAGCAATTATAATAGTGATAATACAATTCTGATGTAAAAAAAATATATTTACGAAAATATATTTGTAGGTTATTTAACAAATCAGCAGCAGGAATAATAAGTTAGTATTAATTCTTTTTGGAGAAAGAATAATGTGTACTTAACTATACAAGGTGTTTCCAAATTGACTACAATAAATTTAAGAGCTTGTAGAGAACGTTAAAATAAAACTAAAACCTTTATACAGAGTAGGCAGATGAATCTAAATTTTTGTGAGCGAGTGTTACTTAGGACCACCGATGACTGGATAATATTTTAAATCTGATACCACCATTCAGTGGCGTAGAAAAAGGGGTAGCCCAACACTTTTTTTAGGAAGTAAATTAAATGTTAAATCTACTGTAGTAATAAAAAGCTATTATAATCCTTGTTGGATAATAGTATATTATTTGACCAGTGGTAATGTAGCAAAAAACTCACGCAGATGAATTCTGCGGCTCGTGCAGGCGAGTGCTGTAATTCATCAAGAGAGTTATTTACCATTACGACGAGTTGAATACTATACTTTATCTAGTTTATCTACGATTATAACAATAAATGGTAACCTTTGCAAGTCCGAATTCATCATTTTTGGCACAATTATTACTTAACTTAATTAAATTTCAAAACTATTCAAATGTCAAATCACTTTCCTCCCCTCAATAATATTGAACCATTCTATTTCACCGTATCGGAAAAGAATTTCTATTGGACCTAGGCATGAAATTGAAGGAGATTGGTGTAAACAATAAGGCATGCGCGTGACTTTTTACGAATATAACTCACACTATTTCTTTGTGAATACCTACTATTAATTGTTCAAAAGCATTTAATTAATTATTAATAAAGTATAACCCAATACGAGTAGATAAAGAATATTAACAATTTTCAACTTTATTAGCGACCTTCTATATATATTTTTTTTTTTTTTATATGTTTATATGTTAATATGTTTGTCCAATCATTTTTTGTATAAATTTTATTTTAGAGTCCGGAAGATGCTAATAAATTAAGCGAAACGTCGACTGATTTAAAAAAGCAGTTTTATTATTTGATCTATGACCTATCCCAACCATCCAAGAAAAAATAAATAAATATTAACAATATAGTAATGTTTATACAGGGTGGTCCAGATTTTAATACATTAATTTTGAGAGGCGATAGAGAATCGCAAAATAAGGGGACTTTTCTTAATAGACATACCTTGAAAAAATGCACCATAACTCAGAAATTTCACAAAAAAAACTTTATAATTTAATATCTAGGGAAAGACAAAAGCCATCTTTTCCTAATTTGGCACACCGCCTTTCTATGTAAATTGATTTAAAGATGATTGAAGGCCACTTGAGAATTTCAGTTTGCCTGCACAAAAGAGTTTAATTGCAAATAAATCGGAAACGGCTACCAAAAACTTTTCACACATTTTTCTTCAGAATGCCATAGGCGATTTAGCAGTTTAATAATTTTTTCAAAAATATCCAGCGGTACACTACACAAAAAGCACAATAAGCGTTTTAAATCTACGCGTTTACCTGCTATACCTGGAAATTGCTAGAATTTAGGTCAAATTATTAATCATTTAAAGAAAGTGTCTTCTCTCTTTTTATTTACTTTTTGAAATAAGCAGGATGAGTAAATAACATAACAGGAACATAACGTTGTAAACAATAGTAAAAAGAAATATGTATTGTATAATTGTATATACACAAATAAATAATAAAAATTTCTTACCTTGCAGCAAAACGTTTTCATCGTATTATCGAATCTCGTTCTAAATTCAGCTGCTAACTAAAAAATAAGTTAATAAATAAATCATTGTCCTACAATAATGTTATCATTTAATATACACTACCTTCAGTAGTTTCCCTAAAGCGATTCGTCTCCATTTTGTACACTATACATTATTAGGTATTGTTGATTTTATCATAATTTTACAACACTAGAATCACAAAGACACAACACGTAAACAAAACACGCACCTCAATAAGTCATACATGTAAAACAATAACTGCAGCGAAAACGGAAATATTTTTGTACACACTCGATTCACGAGATCAACGCAGGGATTTTTACTGGACGCTATCACGTGCTGGTAATTTTTTGCATAGCTACCGTTACATTTTACGTAATTAGTTGTTTTCGTTTAAAAAAACACCAGTTCTTTTATAGTGCAATTAATTGTAAGTAGTAGGTGGGGGGATGCTAAACCTGTGCCTGTGTGTTCTATTACCATAGGCCATAGCACAGAGTAAATAGCCATAGACAGTCATAGAGTATAGAGTAGGTATACATAGAGTACTCGTTGACATTTATCTGGTTGGTACAAAGCAAGGCTTGTAGACGAGACGGAGCCAAACGGAGGCCTAGGTTTTAGTCTGGCGTGAAGTTACTCACAGAAACGGGCTGTCAAAATTCCTTTAATCTAATAAAAAAAATTCCTTTATCAGGGGAATAACACACATATCTAACCTGACTCCGGCTATCGCCTCCTGCTTCTAACTTGCAATAATAGACCTCGTGCCTGACGCATTTAATAAAAAACATTTATAAAAAAAAAACAAAAGAAGGTGTATGATTTGAACCTGCAACCATCTGCATGCCAGCCCGGCTCGTTTCCGCTAGGCCATTGGACCACTGACAAAACGCGAGTAAAGCAAGAATAAGTTCAGCCCGCTTCACCAACTTCACGTCGGACTAAAACCTAGGCCTCCGTTTAGACGCTTCTTGTAGACGTACAGGTTACATCAATGAGCAGCATTAGGGCCAGGAAAATGCGGGTTGAGGCAGGGCTGGCGACCGCGGTCTGCCATTTATTTTACATACTAAAAAGAGACATTAAACACTGCTCTGCTGTTGTAGAACAGAGATGGATATACCGACGGTCGCCAAGTGACGTATGATATATTGAGATAGGTCAGGTTCAGATTGGGTAACCCTGAGAGTTTACCAGCCTTGGGTACAAAGGAGAAAAGGGGCAAAAAGGTCATTTGAGATATATTTGAGGTTATATCATACGTGCAGAACATTTTTTCGCTTGTTACCGTTTCTAACATCTAACACTAGTTTTTCCTTCCATTTCCATTTTTGATTGTCGCAAAACAATTTATCGAGATATTGTACATTGAGTTAGATCCAAATGCCACAAATCCAAAATTAACCAAAACCTATAGACCTGAAATTTGAGTGTACGTATTTTGGGCTTACGCATTTTGGGTTTATGTATTGTATGGTTAAGTGGGTTTTGGATTTATGGCTTTTGACATTATTGGCTTCTGGGTTCATGGGTTTTAGTTTTATAATTTTCAGGCTTATGGGTTCGGTTTTATAGGTTTTCGTTCTCGGATTTTGTTGTTTCAGAGGTTCTAGTTATCAAGTTACTGAAAGTTGGTTGGTATCCTACATAATATTTATTTCATTAGCATTAACTTCATCTTAAGTTCAATGTGAGATAATCTCGGTAAAGAAAACATCTTGGGGCAATTAAAAATAGAAAGTGAAGGAGTAGACTAGTGCTATATGAAGTCATAAACGAAAAAATTTTCTGTACGTGTGACATAACCTCAAATATACCTCAGAATGAATTTTTCGCGCTTTTACGTTAGGATATTTCGGAATCCTAACACGCTAGGAAAAAACGGACAACAGATTTATGTTTAACACCCTAACAGGTGTATTCTGTAAATTTTCCGTTAAAAATAACCTGCCTGTTAAAATATTAATTTTAACGGTCCGCTAAAAATAATAACCAATTTTGCTATTCTGTATGCATCATTTTTACGGCCTTTTGTTAACATTGGGTTATCGAGTTATTTTCAAATTTCTATTGTAATATAAAATTATTACGCTTAATATAGACATATAATAATGTTTATTATATATATTTATACATTTGCTCTAATCGTTCTGCCTCTTCAATTAACACATTGATTTGTAACGCCATTTTTATCAATTTTTAACACTACTGTTAATTTTTAGCGGCTAGTCCGAGGGTGCCGCTAATTTTAACAGATTTTGGTTAAATTTAACAATCAAGAAAGTATAGAGAATACATCTTTGGTTAACTTTGGCCTGGTAGAATATTTTAGCGGTGACCTTGCAGTTAAAAGTTAACAGAAAAGTTACAGAATACACCCGTAAAAACCTTAGAGTTACCTAATTCGTTCATTGGGATTAAAATTAGTGGGTCAGTATTATTATTGTACGGGTGTCCCGATTTTAAACCGACAAACTTCGGGTAGAGAAAGTTCACATGAAATCATGACATACCCCTTCTAATATGTCTTCTCTATCGAGCATCCTAACGAAGATACAGGGTGTTGAAAATTCAATTTATTTTTTGTTTTTCTTTAATAACTTCCACAATATTAAAGATAGGGAAACCAAACTTGGTACACATAGTTAGGTTGTGAGGGTCCATCTTTGCTATGGTTCAGAGTTGAACTGAGGCGCGCCAGTGGCGTGCGGTGTGGTCACGTCAACATAATTTTAAGGAAAAAAGTATGTGCACTAATTTTTTTCGCAATTCTGATCAGATTTTCATAATTTACGGTTGATTTTCTAAAAAAACTTGCTCATGTAGAATTTTGACTGAGGCATTAGTTTTCGAGATATTTGCGTCTGAACAAAACGATGCACCAAAAACACAATTAATTAATTAACATAGCCCTTTCAAAATAATTTTCAATCTGATTTTCGAAGGGATATACTGAACTGAACTGTCAATTTAATGGTTTTAATGTTTTTCTTCTTTTGCAATAGGCTCATTTAGTAACATTTCCAAAATTACTTTTTTTATTTAATTTCGATAAAGAACTTTGTATTTGGAGCATCAAAGAAATTTTTTTTCGAATCGGACAAGAATTGGCCAAAATATTGGGGTATAAAAAGACCGACTCCGTGCTGCAAACGTGACGTCACGGGCTCTGCGATAGTTCCGCTTTCCGTTGTTGCGATTTAAATTTGTTTTAATTCGCTGACAGCTTGAGACGTGTACGTTTGTATCGCCGTTTGTGGCAGTGCAGGCGACGAAATGTCACTCAGCGTGCGGCCAAAGCCGACTTAAGGGGGCCGGTGACGTCACAATTGGCGAGCTCGATTTGGACTTTTCGGAATTTTTTACGGAGTAAATAAGCATCAGAAAATTATAAAATTTTGCATACCCCCTAAATTCAGTGTGCTCTTTCAGAATTTGTAATAAAAAAAAAATGGTAAACGAGCCTATTGGGCGTTTTTAAGGCCTTTTGAAAGTCAATATTATTTCTGTGAGAAGAAAAATTTGTTTGTTACGAAATTGCATAAACAAATTATCACCATCCAAATATCAAAAAAATCAACCCGTATTTCCGTTAGGAATGGCTATAGAGAAATTTTAGAAGGGATATGTCCTGATTTCATCAGAACTATTCCCGACATGATAATTGTGTTTTTGGTGCATCGTTTTGTTCAGACGCAAATATCTCGAAAACTAATGCCTCAGTCAAATTTTACATGAGCAAGTTTTTTTAGAAAATTAACCGTAAATTATGAAAATCTAATCAGAATTGCGAAAAAAATTAGTGCACATACTTTTTTCCTTAAAATTATGTCGACGTGACCACACCGCACGCCACTGGCGCGCCTCAGTTCAACTCTGAACCATAGTAAAGATGGACCCTCACAACCTAACTATGTGTACCAAGTTTGGTTTCCCTATCTTTAATATTGTGGAAGTTATTAAAGAAAAACAAAAAATAAATTGAATTTTCAACACCCTGTATCTCCGTTAGGAGGCTCGATGGAGAAGAAATGTTAGAAGGGGTATGTCATAATTTCATGTGAACTTTCTGTACCCGAAGTTTGTCGGTTTAAAATCGGGACACCCTGTATAGGTAGGTACTTAATATATTGACTCAAATTTTTTAATCCTTTGTTTATTTATTTATTTTTATTGTTACGTATTTAGATTCAGGGCGTAATTATAAGTAAGCGTATCATGGAAATTTTATGGTTTTCCTTTTCTCTGTTCAATTTTTATCAAGCATTTTGACAGTGTTTCATTAGCCCTGCAGTATTCGTTCGTGTGTGTATATGTGTGGCAAGTAATAACCGTAATATCCAACAAGTTAAGTTATGGATTATTAACAGTCAAGATTTTCTTATAATGTAGCATAATATAACAGAATATTTAATACACACACATGACCTATCTCAAGCGGAAATGGCCTTTACTATAAATAATGATTTGCGTTTTCAAGGACAAACTTATTGGAATTCAAATCAAACAAAAGCAAAATTAATAGTCTTGATAATCGATAATCGTTATCGAAGCATTAATACTTTTAATGTTGATACAACTAACTTCTTTTATATCTAACTTTCCCCTTATTTATTTATTGTCGATTAATCTAACAATGGCCCATGAATTTTATACGATACATCCGCCAAATTTTAACAAAATACCGATTAGAGTGGCAGATAATTTTTAAAATATGTTTTTTGGATTCAGTAAGGTTAAAGCCACAATCCCATGAATACCTAAATGTCACAACTACTTCAAAGGCAGTGCCACATCAAAAATTCCACCACTCTACTTAGGAAAGAACCTTAAAATTTTACAAGGATTTTTCGTCCTGCACTTCTTCAACATCTATGTCTGGATTAACTAGTCACGATAAATATTTTTTTCTTAAATATGTATTGTTTACAAAATTGGTGAAACAACTGAGAGGAACATGTATTGTTACTATCGACAGAGGGAGAGAGAGAGAAATGAGAAATATTTAATTTGTAATAATAATCCACTACACTTGCAATTAATATATTTAGTTTCAAAATTTGGGACCCTTTTAGATATTGGCTATAATATGTTTTGAAATTAAGTTATGGGTGACGGTAACATGTACCGAAATATAACCTCAACCTCACCAGAGTTTATCTTTGAGTTTATCTTCGTATTGTTAACATTTATTATTATTTATTACAATAACACATTAATTTATTTAGAAGAAGAGTTTGCGTAATATATTAATATTCCAAAAAATATATCTCATTTTTACTTTCAGATCAAGTTTAAACCAGATTGGAAGTAATTTGTTTGTGTTATCTGTGCAGAGTAAGTGTACAGGAAATTTTTAATTACATTTATTTTTGTAGGGTTATCATATTGTTGTTATATCACAAAGTTATTTTCGTTATATCCTAGTACAGCGTTTTCCAAATTTCTTTCCTTGCGGATCCCTTAAGGTCCAGGCTAAACCCGATCGAGCCGTAATTTATTTTAAGTATAAAAATTAAATGCATTGGGCCCCCTTCAGCTCCCCTAGCTTCCCCACAGCTGATAATTGTTTTAATTTAATTTAAATCAAAAAAACACATAAAGCAATAATGAATTGGATAATCATACTCACAAAATATCCTCAGAAATCTATTTAAGAAATTTAAGATACTAATTATGTTTTCACTTATTTATTAAATCTTATTATATTTATTAATTTAACGTGCGATGTTAATTTATTGTAATGCTTTTACTTTTTTCGAATAAATTCAGTTTTGACAAACAATCAGCCACTGTTTGTCTTATTTCTAAACATTAACTGACTTTCAGACATCAAAAAGGCTTTTGACATTCTCTTTATTATCTCGTACGAGAAATATTATAAAGAAAATAGAGAAAGTTTTTGCCATTTATCTTAAAAAGGAAACATGATGCATCATGTTTCTATCTTGGGCTAAATGGCAAAAACTTTCTCCATTTTATTTAACTTTTTCAAAAACTTCTTTCTTTTGTTTAATTAAATAATTTACTAGATCCGAAACCTCCTACCAACTTATCACGTTGTGTTTTAACTCTGTCCTTGCATATTTCAAATGTTAATATCTCCATTATTGTTAAATTTTTATTAAGATAATACTCGGACAACGAGTCTATTGTCATAAGTATCATCTTATATAATGACCAGTGGTTTATAACATATATCAATGATAAGATTGTTGCTATTTTCATACGAAAGGTATTGTAAATAATACTTCCTAATTCATCATTCGTAAAGAAAATCATAATCCCACAATATTTCATTTTTAATTTGCACTAATCATAATTTATTGGAAAGATGATTAAGCACAGTATTTATTTCCGGCGATTACAATTGATATGATATACCAGGTTAATGGATTTATTTTTATCAGGATGACAATAATTGAATGCACAATCTACAAAATTGACAGTTGTGTATCATTGATGTATACAATTTTCAACTAATAAGGGCAGGTACCTCAAACCAGTTAATTCCAATTATTCTGAACTTGTAAACATTGGATTTAGTTGTACTAAAGGATTTTTATTTTGTATACCATTCATCTGTCAATCAGACATAATCGACCAGTCGCACTTTAGAATCATTCCAAATATTTGCGCAAGCTACATAATTAATTTTCAATCATTTAATTCCACCTAGAAAAATCCTTTAATTCATAGTAATTTTATATCAAAACGAGTTTATGTGTTTTTAATATTTGACTTACAATAAGAGAGGTTGTTAGCCAACAAAGCTTAATTTTTCTGGCTTTGAACTACTTCTGTTTTGGCAATATTTCTAACTAGTCATTTGCTATCGATCAGCTATTGGGAACCTCTTAGATACGTTTCAAACTAGAAACTGGATTATATTCAGTTCTACATATTTGATAAAAAACACAATTACTAACTTTATTGAAATAATAACTTTTTTCCAAAAATTCAAAAGTTCATCATTCGCCGCATTGCAGCCTCACATATTGGATATTTAAATTTAATCATGGAAAGGATAAATTAAAATTCCATATTTGCGACAAATGCCGTAACCTGCCACATTCCACAACGTTTTAAGATTTGTCTAATATTTAAAACTTGTATTTAAATTTAAAATCTTTGCACCAGTGCTTAAAAAAATATAATTTCGAAACTACAGTTACAATCAGAAAGTTAGCATTTCAAAACAGTTATAGCAAAACAATCTAGTAAATCGGAATGTCAAATATATATGAAAAAAAGTTACAAATGCAATTCCGTATTTTGAAATACTATCATGCACCTGATTTTATTTACTTTTTTTACACAACCTCAAAAATGGTAAAATACACAAATATCCTCTCTTTCAAAACGTGTAGTTACAAAATCCATTCTTCAAGCACTGGTTAAGTATTTGTCAGTTTAGACCGATTTTGGAAGGCCAGATTCCTGACTAGTTTATCCAGATACTCTAGTTCCACATTTCCATATCCCAACTAAATAATGTAAAAGTCGCCGACATGCCGACTACGATAACCTTATTAGACCAGTGAAATAACAAAGTTTTATCGAGTTGTACGACCTTAGAATTTTAAATCATTTATAATTTTAGCATGTTCGTTCGCACCTTCGACTATGTACTTAGTGGTCGAATAATATGCGCGGTTCCTAGTAAAACTAGTTTTCTGTGGGCGATATGCAAAGAAGAAAGGAAAAATTAAAATGTCTATGTTGAACTTAACCATCTGCAAAATCACAAAGTTGTTTACATTTAATATATCCGTTATTGTCAGTACCTTCAATGAACTTTAGCCCAGTTAGGTTACATACCAACATACCTAATAATTCGTGATTTTTTTTAAATCATGAATCATTGTTTTGTTTAATATACAGTGGAAGCATTACTAAATCAACCAAGAAATCCTTGGAATGGAATGGATGCTAGTGAGGACGTCCTTAGTTGTAAAAACATCACGAAATAGATAAGGAAATAGCCAGAGCTATTTTTGTAAGTTACTATATAGTTGCAAATTATAAAAAAAAACCGCTGACAGACTAAACTTCCCGTCGCGTCGGTGCGCGGGAACCGAAAATTGAAAAAAAAAATTATTTATCGGTCTTTGTTTTGGCTTAAACAGTGCTGTATGTACATTTCTATCGGTCAGTTTTTGTGCAATTTGTCATAAAGAATGAACCAAAACTTAAAACTTTTACAAAAATTAGTTATATAATTGAAAAAACGTCTGTCCAGCCAACTTGGTTCACAAGGCACCAAAAAACTCTAACCTTGGTTGGCAGACATTTATGCCAAATTTAACTTCCCAAACCGCCTCTTAAAAGGTTAAAATTTTTTTCCACGAAAAACTGAAAAAAATTGAACCCCTTGGAAAGTCACTTCTTATCGATCGATTTTAACGTCCGACAATGGGCTCCATCGGTGGCCCAAGACTTTCCATTTTGCCAAGTTTCATCGAAATCTGACAATGCTTTTAAAAGTTATCGTGTGGTACGATTTTCCAAAAAAGTCATTCTTTCCGAAAAGTCAAATTTTCTTTCACTTTTTCGGATTGCATAGCCTTTTCAATTTTCATTAGCTTTTTTTATAGAGTTAGTTAAGGAGCATATTTTGGTCATTATCACGCCATGATCAGTTGAGCCGTTTCTGAGTTAAAACGATTTTTAGAAAAATTTCAAATGCTAGTATCTTCACTTCCGGCTGGGTGACAACTTCCCGTCTCAGGATTTAGGGTTCTTTTGTAAATATCTTTCATTAGTGTGAAGTTGATAAACATCAGATAAAAGATTCTGGTGCTTTTTGAAAAAGCCTTTTTGTACCATACAGACCAACAGACAGAGAGCAAGATAGATTTTTCTCCATCCAATTAGAAGTCGACGTATCCAAGTTTTATCGAGATCCGATGAATATTTCGAGTATTGTCGCTTCTTATGAAATTCAAACGTATAGTACATTTTTCCACAATTCACTTAGTAAATTTTTTATTTTTAGAGATTTTTAAAAATTCAAAATCTGTGGAGACCTTGCTTGCTTCCTAATACTTAGTTTTACATCGATCTGTGTCAAAATGACATTTGGTGGTACATGGATTTTCATCCGCATTATTAAAATGAATTGGAATGTTGATTTTGTTAAGGACAAATTTGGCAATAAAAAGGACGCATTATTTTTGTACAACACACGCTGATTTTTAATTGATCTACAAAGTCATAAAACACTGACATTTTTTCAATTTTTCTCTTAATATATTCCTTTTCTGTTATTTATAATAAAACTAAAAATCCATAAAATATCACACATCTTCCGAGGACCTCAAAAAACGCCTTTCATGGCGCAACTAATTTTCTAGATTTTGTATATTTTGTAGCTCCTACTTTCTGCTGTTTTTTTTAGGCCTTAAAAATTATTTGAGTTTTTTATGCATCTTGTTAAGGACAAAATTTGCAACAAAAATGGACTTTGCATTTTTTTTGGACAACGAACGTTGATTTTTTAATTGACGTACAAAGTCATAAACGAGCGATTTTGACGATTTTTGATTTTTCTCTAAATATATTCATTTTCTGTTATTTGTAATAAAACTAGAAATCCACAAAAATCACACTTCTTCCGAGGAGTCAAAGAACACTTTTCATGACGGAACAAATTTTCTACAGTTTTTTTTTGTATATTTTGTAGCTGTGTAAACAAAAAAAAAATTTTTGGAGCTGTCCTACTTTTTAGTCCTTGAAAATTATTTAAGACAGGTTTTTTAGCATCTTATTAAGGACAACAAAAATGTACCTTGCATTTTTTTGTACAACGAACGTTGATTTTTTTATTGACGTACAAAGTCACAAAACCATCAATTTTGACGTTTCTTTCGATTTTTCTCTAAATATATTCCCTTTCTATTATTTATAATAAAACTAGAAATCCACACAAAAATCACAATTCTTTCGAGGACCTCAAAGAATACTTTTCATGACGCAACTAATTTTCTAGATTTTTTTTCTGTAATTTTCTGGAGCTGTCCTACTTTTTTGCTGTTTTTAGACCTTAAAAATTATTTATGACAGTTTTTTCGATCTTGTTAAAAATAACACTTGCAACAAAAATGGACCTTGCATTTTTTTGTACAACGAACGTTGATTTCTTTATTGACGTACAAAGTCATAAAACCATCGATTTTGACGTTTCTTTCGATTTTTCTCTAAATATATTCCCTTTCTGTTATTTATAATAAAACTAGAAATCCACAAAAAATCACACTTCTTCCGAGGACCTCAAAGAACACTTTTCATGATACAACTAATTTTCTAGATTTTTTTTGTAAATATATTTTGTAGCTGTATAAATAAAAATAGAGAATTTTTTGGAGCTGTCCTACTTTCTTGCTGTTTTAGACCTTAAAAATTATTTAAGAAAGTTTTTTATGCATCTCGTTATGGACAAAATTTGCATAAAAAATGAACCTTGCATTTTTTGTACAACGAACGTTGATTTTTTTCAATTGACGTACAAAGTTATAAAACGCTCGATATTGACGTTTTTTTTTCGAATTTTCTCTAAATATATTTTTTTCTGTTATTTATAATAAAACTAAAAATCTACAAAATATCACACTTCTTCCGAGGACCTCAAAAAACCCTTTTCATGGCGCAACAAATTTTCTAGAGTTTTTTTCTGTATATTTTGTAGCCGTGTATAAAATAACAGAATTTTTTGGAGCTGTCCTACTTTCTTGCTGTTTTTGGACCTTAAAAATGATTTAAAACAGTTTTTTTATGCATCTTGTTAAGAACAAAAATTGCAACAAAAATGGACCTTACATTTTTTTTGTACAACGAACGTTGTTCTAATTGACGTACAAAGTAAACGATCGACTTTTACGATTTTTCGATTTTTCTCTAAATACATATATTCATTTTCTGTTATTTGTAAAAAAAACTAAAAGTCCACAAAAATTCACACTTCTTCCGAGGACCTCAAAGAACACTTGTCATGACGCAACTAATTTTCTAGACTTTTTTGTAAATTTTGTAGCTGTGTAAACAAAGAAAAATAATTTTTTTAAATTGTCCTACTTTCTTGCTGTTTTTAGACCTTAAAAATAATTTAAGACAGTTTTTTAAGCATCTTGTTAAGGACAAAATTTGCTACAAAAATGGACCTTGCATTTTTTGTACAACGAACATTGATTTTTTAATTGGCGTACAAAGTCATAAAACGAGCAATTTCATTTTAGAGAAATAAATGTAAAGTTATAAATGTAGATTTCAAAAATGCATGGTGGTTCATAAATCATAAATGAATCCACAAAAAGCAGAAGAACTCAAACAAGTTACCCTGAGGAGGAGACTGGAGAGCCTCTAAATTGGGGTTTCACGTTTCGTAAAAAATTAATATATTACCAATAACAATTTCATTATTTTCAATTAAACAGCAAAGTCTTGTAAAATACTTAGCCAATATTTTTACACTTCTACTGAAGTTTATTAAATTTTTGATTATTTCATTAAATCCCTTCACACTTGCTTTAATTTTATTAGTCCAGTTTTTTCTTGAATACCATAAAGTATATTAAAAACCAGAGTAGAAAATATTGTAAAATGAAATTTGGCATAAAATGAAATAAATCTATTTAAAATCCGCCAGCGGACAAAAAAGTTCAGTATAATTTTAGGGGCCCCTAATCAATGTTAATGAGAGCACATTAACTTACCGTTTATTAAAACTCATAATGAGCCAAAATCGTGTACTAAATTTAGGGTAGAGGCACCTATTTTGGTCACTGCACCTGTAATGGCCACTTTAAGGTTGGTATAATTATAATAAGAAAACTATTACACTAACAGTACATGTAAGTATTCCCGCCAAAAGTTTAGGAATATTTCATTCTCGGCCTGCGTTTTGTTTATGTTGGTACTCACCGTTAGTTGAAACATGTTAAGTTAAAATCGTGCTCTACTAGATATCAAGGTGTCCTTAGATATTGTGTTAAGAAACAGGGGTAAGTAAGATGAATTGTAAATATTTCGTTTCTAACATTATGCATGCACTTATTTTTGATTTTTTATCGTTGTAGATCAATTTTGCAATGAATTGTAATATATTTTGAGGTTAAGCATCAGAAAATGAAATATTTGGATGGCCAAAACCGGCACATCGTTGCATTGAAATATCTAGTATTGGCCACTAGGGTGGCCAAAATAGGTATAACAATTTTCCTGTTTTGGCCATTGCAGTTATAAAATTATAAAACCTACTAGGTATAGTATTCTGATCAACATACCTATTTGCAGGTGTCAATTAAAAATAATGGGAAAAACGCTAAAATCAAAAAGCAAAAGATCAGTGGGAAAAGAAAAACGAACATTTTATATCTGGAGTTCCCATTTCCAGAGCTGGAAGAGCTGTTGAATTCAACAGAGCAACAAGAAATGACTACCATTGGTGTTGACCTTACAAGTGGTGCTCAAAACTTTGACAAAGAATCTAAACAAGAAGAAAAAAATAGTTCTCTATTTTCTTCTTTTTCTTGTTTAGATATAAAGAATATAGACCAAGAGAGATCTGAAAATGAGAACAAAGAAAAGGGAGGAAATGGAGAACGAGAGATGAAAATAGATCAAGAGATATTTGAAAATGAGAACAAAAAAGAAGAAGAAAATGGAGAACAAGAGACTGTTGAAAATGAGAACAAAAAAGAAGAAGAAAATGGAGAACAAGAGACTGTTGAAAATGAGAACAAAAACGACGAAGAAAATGGAGAACAAGAGACTGTTACGAAGAAAATAGACCAAGGGAGATTAGAAAATAAGAAAAAAGAAAAAGAATCAACTGTAAGGATTTTAAGTGATATATTATTAAAGTCAGCATCAGTTAAAAAGGTTGTAAAAGGTACAGAAAAACAGCACATGCCCAGTGTACTAACTTCCAATGAATGGATTGCTATTGCTGAGAAAAAAGAAAAAGAGAAATTAAAAATTCTAACACAAAAAGCAGAAAGAAAGAAGCAGAGAGAAGAAAATGCTAAAAAGAGAAAAGCAATTCAAGATGCAAGAATAAAAAAAAGAATGGCAATGAAAAAAGATAAAGATCCTGATACTAGTTACCAACCCAATAGAAGAATTACCACACTAGACAAAGAAAACGTGATCCCCACAGATAATAATAATAATGAACAAATTGAAGACGAAATAACTGAAAAGAAACTAGTGCCTCAAGTTTCAACAATATTGAAAAATAAAAGTGACCAACAAACATCAGATATTAAAGAAGATTCATATGTTGTTGTAGAATATAATAATTGTTTTTTCCCTGGGCAAGTAACTAAACTAGTGACTAATGGTATAATAGTTTCTGCAATGACAAAAAGTGGTTTAAATTGGAAATGGCCCGATAAGAAATATGAACTTTTATATTCACCGGAAGAAGTAAAAGAAATCATTAATATTCCTATGAAGAAAAACACTCGCGGTGCTTATTACGTACCTGAAATGACAAAATATGTAGATTTTTATTTAGATTAATCAAAATTGTATTCCCTACTTTAAGAGCATATAATAAATTTATTATTAAATAGAGTTATTTTGAAGCAATAAATTCTTACATTTTATTAATTCATTTCGAACTAGGTGGCCAAAACACGAACACATATGTGACCAAAAGTGGTGACTAAGTGGCCATAAGTGGTGATTTTGGCATTTTTAAATTAATTATTTATTTTATATAACCAAATATGATTTTATTCTTTTCTAAAATTTGACAATCTTTTTTTACTATAAGATGGTCTTCTTTGCACTTATTGGTTTAGAGTAAATGTTTAGTACTTGACGTTATTTTACAGTTTTGAGGGATAAGTATTTTGCTGTTTAAATATTTTGTAGTGCTGATTTGTTTTTGCGAATCAAAATTTGATTACAAAGAATTGACTGATTATACCTACCTACCAATTCACGATTGAAGTCAGGCAATCTTGTAATAATATAGAAGGTACCTACCTAATTAATTAGGTATATTATTATTATTGTAGTAGCCTACCTACATCTTCCTCATAATAATTTATACTCCTATTGAAAAATACCTACATAATAATTATTATTCTGTTCTCTAGTAGGCATGGAATAAATTTATAGAAAAGAATTTACATCGGATCGGAGACACGTAAGCACATACGTGTACACAGTATACACTGTATACATACCTACCTTATACCTGTACCTACAATAGGTACTCTTTCTTGAATCTTCAAGATTATTGCTAGAATAAAATTAAATTAGGTATTAATTAATAACACAAAAAAACAATATTTTGCATAAGTACTTAGTTACTGGAGGATTTCTTACATATTTGAAATAATGATTTAATATGTTGAAAGATTCGGTGTAGTATTATCAATATCAATATTATCATAAACTTAACTTTGGTTAAAACTGGAGTTTCCGTCCCGTTATTGTTCGATATTGTGCAAAAACCAAAAACGTAAGAACAATCTAGAACCCTGGTCCCTGATGCAAGAATACTAAAACTTCTGGAAGCAAACTAACATCGTAAAAAATCATACGATCCACGTAAGCTATACAAAGCGGTTGCGCAGTAAAACTGGCTACGTGACCGACAGATGCGAATGGAAACGGGCAAAATGAAATGACGCTTTAAGCAGTCGGAATTTAACATCTGTGGAGTGTAGAAGCAACGATGGGAAGATAGTGCAAACCAACGAATCTTTTCTTTGTGCCTAAATAATTTAAGTGACCAGCCGTTCGTATCTTAATTATCAGCGTATTTAACGGTGCAGTTTACCCGGTTTTTTGTTTACTTTCTTTGCTGTATTTACAACCCAAAAAACAACAAACATGGTCGAAAGGATAATAGAGGAATCTGAAAATTACGGTAGGTACATAAATACATACAACACCTTACCGTTATTATTTATTTATTTACACCTTTAATTTGTCCGATTTAAACATAGCCGGCTTAAATATCTAAGATGCCTAACCTAAATTCTTTTGTTTTAAATACATGTTGCTTTGTTCGTGTTCTAAGTTGAGAGTTGAGAGTTGATATCTCTTTGTTCCTGATGATGCTGTCATGTTTACCCTTATAACAGTATTACGGGGATTTTTTACTGCACGCAAACGACACGGTAATGTTTTTTTATACTCCTTCCCTTAACCTAGATAGAGAATTAGGAATAGTTTAGGATTCGGTGCCTCTTTTTCTAGAATAAACAAACAAGAAATTAACAGAAAAACCGGTTTTGGTTTATTAAAAATATTTGTTTAGCCGATTGGTCCGCTTAAAACATGAGGACACCCACTATATTATGTAAATACGTAATTATTTGTAGTAGGTACGTTTCAGCTCGGGTTTGTTTATGCCATCGCGGCAAGATCCAGTTAAGCTTTCCAAGCTGACTAGGAGATAAAGGATTCTTATGTGATAAAGATTGTTATTTTTATTACATCAGATGATAATGTCGAAGCAAAAATTAAAGCAATAATTTGACTTACACGTATTGGTATCGTATCCTGTTCTCACAAATAAAAATGTTATGTACTGTGGTAGACAACAAACATTACTCATAATCTGTTGCAATAATCGTTTTATGTTGGGAAACATTGCAGAGGTTATTGCCTTCGTTGTTGCTCTTTTTATCCATATATATGTTTTATTTTCTATTTTATTTGTTATTTTCTCCTTGCATGCGTTTGATTCATTACCTAAACCACTAATTACTATACTTCTGTTAAAGGCATAATAAGGTAGATAGATAGGTATCTTATGTTGCAACTTTTTTTAATATTAAATATAGACGTTTATTGAAATTAATTACGATTAATACATCGTTACTCCTTTACTGACCTCCGATAACTTCTGTTATATATTGGCTAATTAATAAGATTATTTCTAACTTCTTGGTGCTAGCCTACGTCTAATTTGAAACCGAATTAATTAAAAAGTGGCTTTAGTTTTTATTGTTTATTTACTTTAAAGCCATATATGTATATAAACGTTGTGTTTACCTTCAGAGAACCTAAAGTCATTTAGGTATAATCTCGGGTATAATGCCTAGGAGACGACTGTAAACTGAAAATTAGCGCAAACGTCAAAAGTCAACAAAAGTCAGAATGCAAAGCCACCTCGAAAACTGTGAAAAAAAATATTTCTCATTTTTATCCTTGAATATCTCGACCTATTTTGATCTAAACTCAAACTCAAACTATTTTTGAAATCATTTCAAAGTGTACTACAAACCTGTCAAGAAACATACAGGGTATTCCTTTAAAAAAAAACAACTTCTTTTTCACCACCCTGTATTGGTGCTAGGTAATTTTGAATATTATTTATTTGAATTTATTTACGACCTGTACCAATGTAGTTCTTAATGGTGGTTAACGGGAATTAGGTCTGCTTTTAAGAGTTAAGTTTTTCAAAAGGCCCTTTGAAAAACTAGAGTCAGACCTAATTCCCGTTAACCACCATTAAGACTTGAATATTACATTTGAGAAGTTCGGAAAATGTCTGATAAGGCTTAAGGCTACATTTTAAAATACCTATCTTCACAAATAAGGGAATAGAGGGGGGGGTGGGGGCAAAATTAGAGTTGACACCCTGTACATATAACAAAATCCAAATGCCCCTGGGATGTTCACAATTTTGATCAGATACAAAAAAATCATCATGTACAGTTGTACCTGCCAAGGCCCGCCACGTTTTGTAAACATTGTACATAAATATTTGCAGACGAGTTTCCGGGTTCTCTTCCGCGTTGAGCATTTTCGTTGAGTGAAATTTTTCTCTCGGTGGTAGGTATTTTGCATTTTTGACCCTACGACCATCTTGTCTTTTTCTGAATCGAGAACGCGCTTCAAAAGACCACAAGATGGTCGCGGCGTCAGGAAATCGAATTAATAAACGCGGAAGAGAACTCGGAAATCCTTCTGCAAATCGTCAGTTCCGCGAAAGCCTTGGTATCAAAACATAAACTTACTTAAACAATTCTCTAAATGTATTCGTTGTTCAAAATACATATTCAGGAGTATAAGTCTCGATAAAAAATTAAAAACTAACGAGCGTCGATCAAGAAAGTGTTTTGCTTCAAAACTCATAAAATGCCCATAAATTAATTTTTTAACAACCAGAAATGTATCATATCCGTATCCTACGCTATTGCAATTCTTGTTATTTCGCATCGCCGAGTATGGTATTGTAATAATTTTCAAATCCATTTTTTAACCAATATAAGAATTAGTCATAATAAATTTTGTTGATATATTTCATTGTACCATATTTTTTTATCGAGTGAGTCATTTAATTACGAAGTCTAAATGTTTCCTTGCACGCGATTTGTTAATAAATCGCGTAATCGTGGACGTGCCATATTAATTTTTCTATAATTTATATTTAATATAATCCTACGTTACTAATTTTATAGTTTTGATCGCGAGTAGTGCATTTAACTTAAAATGCCGTTGACTATTTATATTCGCGAAAAACTGCGTTTAGAGATTTTCCATAAAGTATCTTGCCTTCCTTCGCTTTCATTGATTTACACTTCGCCGGCCGGCAGCCTATCCACCTGTCCATGATCTGTTTTCCACCACATTAACCTATCAAACACTGTCGAAACTTGGATAAAACTAAACGAAAATCGTATGTGTATAGTACGAACTGTCATCTACAGCAGCCTTCGGTAAATATTAATTCGGTTTGATAATTTGACTGTGGACCTAAAAGGTCTATAGCTCGAAGCTTTCAGATGCCAAATAAAAGTTTTTTATAAATACTTTTGTAGTTGACTATCAGCGTCTGTGATGGCTGTAAAGATCCCCAACATGCCACCGTTTTTTATCTGTATATCAATGTGGTCAACTATATTTTATTATTTTTTTTTTTACACCATTACAATCTAACCAGTAACCACTCTGTACCGCATATTAATTATTCCAGTTGATGTCATTTTAGCCATTAAAGACCAGATAAGTTATGTTTATTTGTCTCGAGTCGCGATATTTGCATACATTTATTATATTGTCAGGTCACCGATCAGAAACAAGCTTTCTTCTTTATGTTACACTCCTTGTCCCAAAATGCCTACGCTGTTATTGTTTGTGTAGTGTTTATACAGGGTGTCCCAGTTTTAAGGGACGAAATTACGAGTTACAAAAAAATAAATTTTTGAGCAGAAAACTTCCTATTCATATGCTCTTCATCTCGCTTAGTTTAGGAGATAGAGGGCGTTAAAGTTTTAACTTTTTTTCAAATTTTTTTCCCATATCTTTTGAAATATATAATATAATATAAAACGTACACTCAATAATATTCAGAGAACTGTCATTGATTTGTATTCATTTCTTTCAGCCTACTTCAAAAAATTTAACAAAAAATTTTTAAATCAATAGATTCTATGAGCATATCAAGCTGTAACTCCTAAACCAGACATCGCACAAAAAATTACAAGAGATCAAAAATTTTGATAAAAGATCACTCTTTGAAGTGACAGTATCAAAATGAGACAGTAGCGTAGCGCTAAAAAGTTCTGGAAGGGTTTGATTCTGGGTGGGCCTAAAAAAAGGTCACCCCGTACAGCATATTTCATGAAAATGCTGTAAAATTTTCAGCTTCGGGTAGTTTTTCAAATTGATATCTAATATATTTCAAAAGATATAGGAAAAAACTTGGAAAAAGTTAAAACTTTAACGCCCTCCATCTCCTAACTAAGCGAGACAAAGGGCATATGAATAGGAAGTTTTCTGCTCAAAAATATTTTTTCTTTAAGTCTGTGTAGTTTCGTCCCTTAAAACTGGGACACCCTGTATATGGAGGTTTATATTTATATGAAATATCTTGCATATTTTGTCATAATACGTATCGGGAACACTGAGGGTTATTAATTAATTTTAGAGGTGTTCAAATTGATATGAAATGATTTCATTCATTTTCGGTAAATTCACTGTCTCCTAGTTTGGTTTATCTGAGACAAAATCATATTTGTAGGTATAAATATAAAAGAAAAAGATGTTTTGAATCACCTCCGAATCATGACCTGAAAAAAAACACAATTAAAAATGTATTTATGGTGACTGATGAGGTACCTAAAAGTATCGAAATATTTGTTTCAACGGTTTTTCAATTATTACAAAAATACTAAAAATACCTAGGTACATAAAATAGTTTTGCAGTTTTGCAAATTTAAAAATTTACGGTCGTCTATTTTCGAATGTCTTATTTGACCCCCCCCCCCCCCCCCCACCATTATATTTTAAATTTTTGTTTTCTTTCATTGCAAATTTTAATCTTCCATTATTTTTGAGAATTAATTTTAGGTTTGTAGAACTCGCTCGTATCGTTTCTCAGAGCAAAACTAGTAGGTAATAGCACTGCACGCTTCCCGATCAAAGATTGTTTAACCGTCGTATAAGAAATCGTAGTATTTCGACTCGGCATCTACCAACAAACGAAAAAACAATTGAACTTACAGCTTTCTGTTCTTGTTTAGACAGACGTTCTTATAAATTTTGGAATTTTTTAGCTCTACGTAACCGAAAATGGAAAATGTCCAAATCCAGATTTGTAAACGAGTCTAGTAAGTAGCAAAGGCGAATATGTTAAAATTGCGAATACAGATGATATGTCGATATTGGTGTGTATGAAAATATCAAAATTTATATAAAATTAAGTCCAGAAAAGCACGTCAGTTCAGTGTTTACTTCATACGTAATAATACCTACTTATAACGTTTCTTTATTAAAATAAAATACGTATTTACATGGGATTCAAAGGGAAAAATCATTCTAACATGTTTTTGAGCATGAAATAAACACGTAAAACGGGAACAAAGAGAACTGGCCAATAAACTCTTAAAAATAGAAAGAAAGTTATTTTGGATCAAAGGCGCATTTAATTTGGAGTATCCATGCCAAAAATTATAACGTCTTTGGAACTAGACTCGACGCTGTGTTTATTTTATACCCAGTCTGTTTATGTTTAGTTTAAATTCACGTTGAGATTTTTAATCGCTGAATTGTTCAATAACATAAACATACATAGTAGGTAAGATATATTTACAGCACAGCACTCGAACACGTCTTTTTACTTAGTAAAAACGAAAGTTGTTCTAGGTTGTACGTCGATTAATGGGTGTTGAGATTCCTCCACGTTTTTCTTTTAGAAACTTAATTACTTTTAGGGCGGTGAACGGGGAAGCTTATTTTATAAATAAAGGAGTACGTTCGACTGTAATTCAATGTGTAACAGAACCGACAAAAAAAATAAATGTGTCCTACGTAATTATGTACCTATAATGGATACTGGATAATTATTTCTGACAGTTTGCGTTGTAGAAACAAAACTACATACATGGTGGCCCAAATAAACGCTCGGGCAGGTTAATTTCATTTTGGAGGAGGGAAACTGGTTTTCCAAGTTTCAATATCGTCACTTCAACTCTCGAGAAGTGGGATGAACAACCTCTAAAATTTGAATAGGGAAGGAGGGGTGAGTCGTACAGCGCTGGAAAGCTACTTGAATTCTCCAAACAGTGCAATTTTTGAAATTTACACATAACGTTTTCGAAAAATTGAATTTTTGTTTGTTGATATTTACGAGCTAAAAACATTTAGTACGTCACTGTATAATTGCTTTTCATCTTTTGCACTGTCAGTAAATACAATAACTTGAACAATTTTATTATACAATTTTATTATAAGTTTTTCTCTGTACCGATGAATTTAAAACAATTGAAGAAATTAATCGAAATTTCAGTTTTAGTTTCTCACTTGATTAATAAACGTGATTTACATTATCGTGTGGTGCGTGACTTACTTCTAATTAATTTAAAAAGCAACAATGGTTTATACAATTGCACAGCACAGAGGGTTGAGGTGATTGGTCTTTATTATGGGAACAATCGATAATAGGCTGAAGTATTCATGAACATTTACATGTGTCGCGACAGTATGTTTCAGAATTGGTTGAAAAATTCGAAGACACTGAATCTGTAGCAAATAAAAAACGGAACGGAACGAAAGCCAGTTTTCCCCTCCAAAATAAATTTGGCATGTCCGAGCTTTTATTTATATCTACGCCATTATCACCCTTGTCAAGTTATCGTTGGGCTACCCTGTATACATAGGTATCTGCCGCGAGGCCTTGCCGGTTTGTTGCTAAGAGTATAAAGCTAAACATTGACGTGGGTTTACTAAATAACAAATTAAAAATAATAACATTTTTGTTACTACGACAGCTATCCTAATACATATATTAATTATTCTACTTTCAGTATGATTATATTTAATATGAGATACCTACTAGTTAATTCGATACTTTTCATTAAAACGAAAGCTGTTGTTTCGATTAGTTTTTTGTGTCAAAAAATAGGTCAAATCTCGGAACAAATAGGCTGAAGAATGCTGTCATCTGAAAACCACCGATTATTATTGAAACGTAGTATCTATTTGGGTTTCCCCGAGGGTTTCCCCAAGTATCGGAACTTAAAACAATTTAAAAAATCTGATGGCTGAGAGGTGGATCTTTTTTTAAACAATTACATTATTATCTAATTGTGTGAGGTCCCAAATTATTTTTGGATTAAGGTTACCGTCACGTAAGACAAGTTTGTCTTTTGCTCTATAAATTGGTTTAAAACAGGAATAGAAGGTTATTTTAAACCTGAACAATCTTTCCCACGGTGAAGCAAACTGAAATATTAATAACTGCTACAGGAAAGTTTTTCTTAAGATTATGTATTATTAGTGGCCAATAAACGTATGTGTGCATCCAAAGTGGCTATACATTTGTTTTTGTTTTTGTAGATATGGAATTTGCTCCATCGTAGGAATAGATAATTTATGGACAAAATCCTGGCACTAGTTCGAAAATCAGTGACCCCGACACGTGGTGCGCTTATGAAGATTTTTCTATTTATTCGTGGTATTTTCCCGTTTTACACGTTTGAATTTAATGTTTATGGCGGCGTATGGTCGTAAACCACGTAAACTTATGAAACAACTTGTAGAATAGGTAATATTTATGTATAATAAATATTTGCAGACTTGTAGGTTGCTGTTAGACTAACTATTTAATTTTATTTATATTTTCAAATTTCCAGACAGTCGATAGCGAGCATATGTGTTATTTTATTTATAATTATAAGCATGACGTCTTAACGTCGACTTCAGTGTGCACGGAATATACGATTTCTGAAGTTGTTTCATTCGTGATATTTCTTTCGACTTGCTTATATAATCTCTAATTTATTTTAAGAACCAGTAATTTCTTCAGACAGACACGTTTTGAAACCTGATTTATTTTATTATCCTCCTAGGCATACAATTCTATAACTATCCTTTTTAGGATCCGGTATTGTTTATAACAAATAAAGCAATTTGGTTTGTTTGACATAACGTGTTAGAAGAGTTAGCTTTAAAATTTAAATAACTGCGTAAATTCAATGACAAAAATACAACGTTGTGTTTAGCCGCTGGATTTTCATTCGATTTTTCTGAAACAAATAAAAACATTTTAGATTTCTTTTTATAGTTTTCATCTCACTTTAGTCCCAATAATATCTTTAATCAAAAAGTAATATTGTCTAGATTGGACAACGTATACTTAAATAATAAATTGCAAGAACCATTTCCACTTGGGTACGTCTGTTATAAGGCATTTTGTTCATTATTCAAGAAACGTGAGAAAAAATAATTAATTATTTATTTAATTAAACGCATTTCTATGGACTCGACGAAAGATTAGTACTAATATTTATACATGTATTCTGTTAACCTCTCATACATATTATACGTTCTAAATTATTCTAGAAGAGAAGTTAAAGTGTGATCAGTGGTTCATCCGTTGCTGACAGCCAGTTTTTAAATTATATTAATGACTTCTTGCAGTATTGCACCATGGCACCATATTATTACTAATATACATCTCCACAATTTAGAACCTTTTAACTTTTAAAATATATCCATTAGAAATCTAAATTATGATTTAACTACATATTTTCAAGTTCTGAAAACACGTATAAAATCTACCATAATTATATTTTATATATGTATTACCCTCGGTATTACCTGAATAAAATTTTCATTTTGTCAAAATATAAGAAAATATATGGGGCCTACTCCAAATCACATCTGGAATATTATTCATACTGATCGTTTTGTTGATTTTTCCCTTTGAATCATAATTTGTCAATTAAACTATGTTCTAGATCTAAGACTATCTTGATTTTCAATATCGTATTAATATTATTTATATAGTCTGATGTAATGGAGTTCAATCGACTAAAATGTTTTCCGCCGATCGAGATTTACGATAAAACATAGATCCAAATATTAATAAAAACAAAACAGTCCCAATGACGTTTATCGTTTAATGGCCCGCATGACTGACCACGCAACTTTGCCGGAACGATGTCACGCTTACTGATGGCGTGGAAATCAATAGCACACTTGCATGCATCATCGCCGGAACAAGGCCGTATCTTCCGATGACGTGGAAGTCAATAATGCGCATGACCCACCAGGTCTTGGGACTGGAACGTCGCGCCTCCTGCCGACCGAGATATAAATTATAGGAACTCGGTCCACCAAAGCTTACTTCGCTTAAGAAGGTAACGGCAAGCATTCAAAATAGTCAACACTAAAGATAACCAGCTCCGTAGAAGCCTTACAAACAAAATTTAAAAAAATAATTGCTGTGATGAAATCGATAATCTTTAAAGCCATACCCACATTAAACCTCAGTTACCTAATTTGTGAAACGGGTGAGTCAACGGTGCAAAAAAGTCCAATATTTCCTTTATTGTCGATAATACAAACATAAGTTTTATAAGGAAGTTGTAGGAGACCAAAATGGCTACATTTTAAAATTAGTTTGAAATATTCGGGATGATTCGTGAAAGCGGGGCGCTATAGATGTCAATTTTTTTAAGTAAATATGTTTTTGAAAATTTGAATTCTTTATGAAATTCTCTATATTACTATATAAGGATATCATAGTCTAAAACTTATAATTCGATATTTAAGATAATTAAGAAAAAAATGAATTTGTCATATTGTTACTTTGTCACTGTGTTAAATTGAACAAGAATCCCTGCCATTTCGGGTTAAAAAAGGTTTATTTTAACTACTAGTTTAGACAAGAATTGATTTATTAGTTACAGGGTGTTCCGAACATGTTGACATTTTCAGAAAACTTCGAAGTTTATTATCTCGCTTAATTCAAATTGTACACCCTGTATTTTTTTTTTTTTTTTTTCGGAATCTTATAGGCCTATTTATTCCCTACAACTTTCGTTTAATATGTCCTATACCTATCCGAAAGGATTTAGGAGATATTTAGATTTTTTACATTTGGAACGGTTTTATACCTTTTTATCAATTTTTTTTTCTTAATTTTCCTAAATATCTAGAGAACTATAAGGTTTTAGACTATAAAGTATCGTGAATTTCATGGAGAATACAAATTTTTTTTAAAAATATAGGGTGTTCCGTTTAAAAAAATGACACATATGGCGCCCCGCTTTCGTATATTTAGAACTAATTTTAAAATGTAGTTTTTGGTCTCTTACAACTTCTATATAAAATTTTAGTTTTTGTTATCGATAATAAAGGAAATGTTGGACTTTATCGCATCGTTAACTCACCCTGTATAGGTATTCTGTGGTGCTTAATTGTCATATCGATTTCACGGAAGCCAGTTTGAATTAATAAGGCTCTATGCACATCTGTTTTCTAAACGCTGCGGAACTGGGATTAGTCTCGTAATAGTATTCAATAAAATTGCAAGTTGAAAAACAGATGTGTACAACAGGTTCTTGACTGTGCTCCGGTTTTTTTTCTTTTGCCGATAAATCGTCGCAGCGCTACGTTTAAGAAACTTAACGTGTGCACCAAGCTTAATACTTGTAAATAATTTTTATTAATTAGCCCTTATTGGAATATTCTGACGTAAATTATTTCTTTCCTTTTCTTTTTTGGGATTTATTACCACATTCCTCGAGATTCCTATCCAAAAAATTCGATTTATCTAAAAAATATTCTGACGTAATGAAAAGCATAATTCGATCACATATAAAAAATTGTATTTTTTGGAGCCTGAGTTGTAGTAAAACGGAAATAAACGGGTTTAGATTTCCGACACAGAAATTAAAGTCATCTGTGCTTCCGATTTATCGATTGTGATTAGATTACGTTGAGCTAGAGTATGCAACCAACAATTCAAGTGGGTTTGAAGTGGCTTGAGCCTCAACACGATATTTAATCTTAATTTTATTGTTTGAAAAAACCTGTGTCGCGACAAAAATTTCGATTATAACGTGCGTTTTTCATTTGGGATTTGCCTTATCGATGTTTCCTAGTGTATCCTACTTTTTCACTGTGTAAAGCGGCCAAAAGTTAAATTTTTATTTAAAACGTGCTTTATTTTGCCATAGTTTTGTTTTAGAACTGCAGCACAACGACCCTGAGAGACTTTCCTTCAGAGGCATGAAAACTAGTAGTATTTAAAAAAAAATTATTACCTAAAAACCATTTTCGGTAATAAGAGAATATGATTCCTGTGTCTGGTTTAATTCCTTTGTTCGTTGAACGTGATACACAGCGTCGGTCGCGAGGCTCTGAAAGGGTTAAATTCAATTGCTTTTAATTTGAAATACATAGTAAAAGGGTGCCTTCTCTGGCAAACTGTTTAATGCGAGTGTTTAAAGGACAGCCCCACTCTAAAAACCACCTGCTTATATTGTACATACATTATTGGAAATTATACTTTCAATAGGCCTCCACCTTTTCTTTTTAAAATTCACATCGGTACTTAAATCATTAGTAGGAATGCAATGTTTTACATGGTTAATGCGTAATTTATATTTTTTATAATAGTAATTTCAAACTGCAATTAAGTTTTTCCAAAGGATTGTCATTATTTTTATCTGTTACACTACGTTGATTGTGGTAAACAAATTATGGAGAGAAATTAATTACAATTATAAATAACTGATAAACAATATTTAATTATTGGACTAACCGTATTAGTTACCCACAGTTAAAATGTTTATTTTCAATTTTGTGCTAGTTATTTAAATAGGTATCCATAATGTATCACCCCCCTCCCCCCCAATAAAAATAACCAACTTTGGCAATATTTTGTTACATACCTATTAAAAACAAGCTGAATATGTAAAAAGTAAAAAAACTTGTTTTTATTTTTAGAAAAGATTTAAGTACCAGCGATAGACAGTTAAACTACAATTACTGGCACATCGCCAACGGTTATTAATTAATACATAAGAAAATATAAATAAATGTGCCTCCTCTAGATATAAACATTCTGCTAGACCAAGGTCGTTTGTTTACATTTTGTTTTTATCTTTTCTTTAATTCAATAAAAGTGTAGTTACTCATTATTCAATAATCAATGATCGCAATAATTGTAAAAATTCCATACTTTCGTGCAGTATTTTCTCGGGTAAAAATAAATCATATTCATATTTATTTTTCTTTTCAGATTGCAACGGCGGCGTTATTAACAATGGTGACAGCATCGGGGGGTGTAATGGGGGCGGGGGTAGTGCCTCCGATAGCGGGGATCAGATGGACGCAGATACCCGGGAAAGAGAACTCGCCCGCCGCAAGGAGGAAGCCAAGAGGAAACGCCGCAAAAAAAAACGTACCGGCTCATCGCTAGTATCGTCCTGCTTCCAAGGTAATATGGTCATTTATGCTGTTCCTTAGTTTTAATGAGACTCCATTTTTGAATTTGATATAAATGCTTGGTTGTAAACGAGCGCGCTTGATTCTCTCCCTGGGGTCCCGAGTTCGATTCCCGGCGAGTCCCAGTCTTAAAACTGAATTTTTCTGAATAAATAAATTCCAGTCTACTGTGCAAACTCGCCACGTACAAAAGAATTAATATCTATTTTAGAGGATCGAGGATCCTGAAAATTCAATCAAGCATTTCAGTTTTTCAATAAAAAAAATCGCCAATATAATTTTCTACTTTTTGAGACCAATATAAAATTATACGAGACCAGAGAGACCTCAAGTGGTCATAAAACTCATAAAATATATAATTTGCAGATCCACAATTTAAAAAATGACGTTGGGTTTTTTGTAATACAATTATTTTTTTGCAATCTTTTGTGAATAAAAATAACAGATAACGATTTTCCACTGATTCCGTCAACCCTTCACTTCACATTTCCAGGTCTACGAATATATTAGACATTTTTATCTCTACTGACTGACTCTCATTTTAGAAAACAACATCTGTTCTGTTTGATAAAAATGTACTAAAGCAAAATTTTCCATAGGAACTTTATTATTTCACATGTATATCTGCGTCAATTCTATGTTATCTCGTTAAATATTTGTTTGGAATTTATTTTTTTATTTATGTGCGCTGTGCGCCTCACTAAAAAGGTATTCGACTAATAATAAGTAAAAACTGTACTGTTGCTTAGTCAGGGATATTCATAATTCAATAACGCTATTTATTTGTTTTTTCATTCAAAACGCGTTGTCATTTAATTTATCACGATGTATGGCTTTAAAACTGCGAACTCTTTCATTTTTCAATGAATTTATATAATGTCAACGTCGTGAAAATGTAAATTATTTTATGATTACACACTAAACATAATCTTGCATACGTTTGTTTGTATATTTAAACTTATAGATATAGTAGGTATATTGACTTAGCTGATTTAGCTAGGAAAGTCCGATGTAAATAATTATTTTACTGCAGACTTGCCTATTTATCTTCATGCTTTATGTGATAAATAATAAAATCATGGGTAAAAACGTGTCACTAGGAAATAATATAAATAAAGGAGCCATTGAGCATAACTATCTTTTGACCTCAATTAAATTTTTGTTTTATTAAAGTGTACAAGTTAATTCAAGGACTTTTTGTCTCTAATCCACTATTTGTGTTTATTGAACCAAACATTTTCCACGCTCTCTCGTTAGTTTCATTTATTTATTAACATTAACCAGTTGTTTGTCATATATTAATGAAATAAACAAAAGTTTTACGCCAAAGACGTTTTTTATGTAAACGGAAAATTTATGATCTTTATATCTTGCTTCGAAAATAAATTCGGTAGGTAGGTACCTACCTATCTAAAAATAATTTATTATTTCAAATATCGAATTATGTAATTATGTACCTATATAAAAAAAATTGTGTTGCGGCCAAGTCTTAATTTCAATGAAATTCGAAGATATTAGAAATAAATTATTGAATCAAAATTTACGTTGCGATTTATTTTCGATGAATTAGATTTTTTTGACTCATAAAGCATTTTCAGAACTGCACGAATTTTTATTATTTTATTTTTAAATCGAATTGAAAGTAAACTATTAGCATATACATACAGTGTGACCCATTTGTTTGCGGGTCACATGTAAAGTGGCTATTTTTGGTCCGATTTTGATCAACTTTTTTTTAGATTGTTGCTCATGGAAAACTGCATTTTGTGGCAAATCTATAGATGTCTATCACAAAAATCAAGGCCTACTTGGTACTTTGCAATTTTTTTGGAGCGAAAATTCGAGAAATCATATTAGCGATTTTTTTACACGCCACTGTGTTCAGCGTCCCCTAAAGTGGGTTTGTACCAAATTTCATAAAAAAATATCGCATGTTAAAAATTGATATTATTATTTTTTACAATTCTCTTTCTTTTGTAAGAATCTAAAATGTTTGAACATTTCTGGATATAAATGCGAAATTTTTGGCCTTGATTTTTGTGATAGACATCTATTGATTTGCCACAAAATGCAGTTTTCCATGAGCAACAATCTAAAAAAAAGTTGATCAAAATCGGACCAAAAATAGCCACTTTACAGGGGTGATCCGCAAACAAATGGGTCACACTGTATATCTATAACAAAGTAGAAACTAGGTACTAGGGTCGTAATGACACATAGATATTTGATTACGTAACTTTAAACTTTAAAATTAGAGCAAAATACATACGTATTTATAGAATTAATAAATACGTCTAAAGTTAGATATGTAAACATTACTAAAACATGATAACAGTAATTGCAGTAGATACACAAAAATCATACGATTCTTATTCGTTATTTGTTTTTGGTAATACTATCGGTTTGATTTTTTCAGCGTGTAGCGAGCTAACATATTTGACGTAAATATTTGTGTTTTCCTTTAAAGTATATCTAAGAAAAATCCTTTCATGAGAAAAAACAAGGGCAATAGAAAGATGTATTCATATGATTACATTATACATATACAGGGCCTTCATAAATGATCGTAAACCACGTGACCAAAGATAGGCAACCAGGTACACATTTTGTTATTTGCATATTATTATATATTATGTAATACCATTTTATTGTGTATAGGGATGATTGCCTATTGCCTAATTCCAATCACAAGGTTTACAACCATTTATTAAGACCCTTTATACATATAGTATACAATGTGTTGCGTTTAAGAGTGAAACACCCTTATACTTTTTCCATTTTTATCCGATTTACACCAAATTTCACTCAAAGTTAGAACCCGTTAGGATCAACTTATAGCCAAAAAACCGTTTGTCCCCTACTCATGTAAAGCCACCTGCGGTACCAAAACAAACGGAGAAAATCAAAAAAGCACATTAGGCATTTTTTTATCGGAAAATTTTGCTAATCAAAATTGTTTAGAATTGTTCAAAAACCTAAGTCCAAAATTTGATCAAAATTAAAAAACATTGATATTTTGTTTCAAAAAAATGAAGTCCGAAAATATGATATTATATTATCAATTATTGTTCGTTTTTAGCTGCAGAGTATTTCCTTGGCGTTTTTTTTTTCATAAAAAAAAAATATAAGTATAACAATCCATTCTGGATTTAATTTTAATTTTATTAATAAATTTTTTTTCTTGTTATTCATTACCTATCTAATTTGTAAAAAATTTGTTCCTAAAATTAAAATTAAATTCAGAATAGATTGTAATATTTTATTTTTTATGAAAAAAAATGCATTTAATAACGACATTGATTAAAAAATAATAAAGATGCGCAACTGTCAAGGTTTCGAGATTTTTGTGTTGTATTTTTCTACCAATAGCTTCATGATTGTCTTCAATTTTAAGGGCTATACAGCCACATTACAAATACCTTCCCGTAGTACTAAAAATTGATGGTAATCATGAAGTTATTGGCAAAGAAATACAATACTAAAATCTCGAAACCTTGACAGTTGCACCTCTTTATTATTTTTTACTCAATGATAACGAATAATAATTGAAATAAAATTATATTTTCGGACTAAATATCAACATTTTTTAACTTCGATGAAATTTTGGACTAACGGTTTTTGGACGATTCTGAACAACTTTATTATAATTTATCACTTTATTATAATTTACCACTCTTACTTTCTTCGAGTAATTCGATTGAACATTTTAGCTTTAACTTTAAATTCATTGTTTTGTCAGTTATACTCGCCCTTCGGGCTTGCAAGCTGAGCTTCCAATCATACTTCTTGCGTTTTAAGTTTCTACTGGCAACGCAGAATTTGCATCCTGGAACAAGTGGAAAAAGTTGAATATTCTCAACTACAGTTAAGATTTTGCATCGAGTAACCAAGTAAACCATTTTTAAAACTCATCTTCTTATCACCCTGTTCCTGTTTTTATTTTCACTTTACTCGATTTTTATTTACCAAACATGTTGAAACCTAAAATTCAAAAGGCAAAAAGTGACCAAAAGTAGGCAACCAGGTACACATTTTGTTTTTTTTTTCCTGCATAATGAAAGTATATATTCCTAATTCCTAATTCTGTGGTCACGTGGTTTACAAGCAAATTTATGAAGAGCTTTTATAATTTATAAATGCATAAGTGGACTCTCGGCCATTTTTACTGCTGATTACTATGAATTACAAATCACTCTTTTGTCGTGAAGGTAAAAATGTAGTGAGTAAAAAAAAACAATTTTTTTAAATTGTTCATTATTTAATTTGTCATTCTGTTAATCTTATATTGTTTGTTCTTTGTAGTATGTATAAAATTAGAATACTATTCAGTATTCAGCATATATATACACTGGGAAAACTTGAAAACCCATTTTTGTTTATCTCCCACATCGTCATACACTTTTTCGATGTACAAGCAATTCCAGCAAACGTTTTTCAATTTTTGTATTAGGTACTATAACAGGGAAGGTATGATTCACCACTTGATCTCATACAGTAACAATTTTTGCTAAAATTCTCACTATAATTTAATTTTAGTTATTTGTTGCTTTATAAATGTGTGAAGAATCTCAATCATTGTTGCAGATCTGTACAAGTTGACCGGTGAGATCTTAGGTGAAGGAGCATACGCAAGTGTCCAAACTTGCGTTAACATGTACACCGACCAGGAATTTGCCGTTAAGATTATTGACAAGGTTCCTGGCCATGCCAGAGCTAGGGTGTTCAGGGAAGTTGAGACGTTCCACCATTGTCAAGGTCACCCCAATATAATAAAATTAACCGAGTTTTTTGAGGACGAAGAAAAGTTTTATTTGGTTTTTGAAAAGGTAATTTATTCTATCTACTACCTTTTTTCTATAAAAATAACTGTTATTTTAGGAAAATATGTAAACAGAATTTTTTATTTTAGATAAATGGAGGTCAACTTTTGAGAAGAATTCAAGAATATAAATATTTTAGCGAGGCAGCAGCAGCTGAAATAATTCGAGAGATCGCCTCGGCTCTACAATTCATGCACGCAAAAGGTATTGCGCACCGTGATCTCAAACCGGAGAATATTCTGTGTGTTCACAAGGACCGCCTTTGTCCAATTAAAATCTGTGATTTTGATTTGGGCTCTGGTATTCGCTTCCAGTCTAGTGTTTCCAGTCCATTAGCGACGCCTCAGTTATTGACGCCGGTACGTAACATGACACTTGTTTCTTGTCTCTATTAGTATTATTATTTTATTAGAAGTAAAACAATGGAGCATCTGAATAATTATCGGTAACACATTAACATCCCTGAATAGTCAATCGTCCAAATCAAACGGTAGAAAAAATCAAATTTGCAATAAATTTCTGGTGTTAGTATTGGCTATTGAGGGACAATGTTAAGATAATTGATTACCAATAATATTGTTATAGGTTGGCAGTGCTGAGTTTATGGCGCCAGAGGTAGTGGAGGCATTTATCGGAGAGTCTGAAAGTACCTCATACGATAAGCGATGTGATTTGTGGTCCTTAGGAGTGATCATGTACATCCTTCTTTGTGGTTATCCCCCCTTCTACGGCAAGTGTGGCAGGGATTGTGGCTGGGAGAAGGGGGACAACTGTAATGCTTGTCAGGAGTTGCTCTTTCAAAGCATTCAGGAGGGACGATATGATTTCCCAGATGCAGAATGGAATACCATTTCCAATGAGGCGAAAGATCTTATCTCCAGTTTACTTGTTAAGAATGCCAGTCAACGTATTAGTGCCGAAAAAGTTCTGGAGCATCCGTGGTTGCAGTGTGCAAGCGACGCGTCTGCACTTACTACACCTGCTGTTATTAAGAAGAATAACTCTGCACTGGAATTGTCCCAGTTTGCAGAATCTGCTATGGCTGTGAATAGAGTTGTGCAACAGCATTTCAGCATGAATCTGGACTATCTGGAAAGGCCAAATGTTTATCCTACGGATAAGTCTGTAAAAACTTGTACATCAGCAAAGATGTTTGGATTGAGCCCACCGAGTGAGAGCAATCTCATGCAAAGGCGGGTGAAAGGAAGATCCTGCCAGTTTTTATTGTCTACACCAGCACCAGCCATTCCCAGTCCTAGCGGTTGAAGTTGCCCATCTCATCGTCTTTTAAATCCTGAAATAAATTTAAGTTTTTCAAATTTTTTTGGCATATTACAGAAAGTTTAAATTTGTTTATTATATCATTTGTTGTGTTCTGTTTTTGGTCAAAACACAACAAGTTATTGTTGTTTTGTACTTTTCTATTGTGAGGCTGGACAAATCAAGATATTGAGGCATATTTTCCTCTTGTATATCGCCAAAAATTAACAAGAGCTAGCGACTTGTAGTCAAGTCAATTTTTAAGACTTAAAGTTAAGACACATTTTTTCAAAAATCATTTAAATTTTTCCAAGTTTTTGTAATTAATAAATTGAAGGTGTGACAATAATTGATAACAGGGGTAAGCCTAGTTGCATGACATAAATTTGCGTAATTTAATAGATAAGTGACACTTGAATAACATTAAATTTCCAAATGTTAAAAAAGATGATAAGAACCTCTAGTGGTTTCAGGATAGTTGTAGGGGTATATAACATTTCGAATTTAATGAGAAATCTTTATTTACAAGTGTATTTTGGAATTAATCAACATTTGATCAATACTGCTATATTCTGTGATTTTCACAGCGTTTTCTTATAATAATATTATTCTTAACTTTTTAATTAGGTAAGAAACACTTATTGTAGAGGTGCATACAATTGCCGTTCGATAAAATACGAAGGCTATATCAGAGAACATAAACTCATTCGCTAAACACTTAGTAGATGGTTGTGTGATTTGAGTGGGCAAGTAGTTATTGGTGAGAAAAAATGTAATTAGTTTACAGTTTTTTTTTACAATACATACTTTACCTGTCGCCAAGTCCTTCCAATTTATAGGTTATATCACATAACATCTAGCGATTAAAGTTAATCATATCAAAGCGATTTAACGTATCGTATTGTACTGTCCTCGGAAGAGACTGTCAAATAAGTTCATTGTGGAGTAGATCTTGTTATGCCGGATCTGCAACACCGCTAAAATCCGTTTTTAAGAATAATTTGCATTCGGCCGTGACAATTCTACGTGTTTACCGGTAAACAGCTGTGATGATTGAGACATAAATTTTTTTAATTTCTATCTCGATTTAGTGCGACTTTGATTCACGTAAGTGGTTTATACGATATGAGAAGCATTGAAATTTCATTTTTGATTTTATAATGTCAAATATCAAAAATTTTCCTATTTTCAATTATTTTTGCTTCTATAGTAAACGATTTATAGTTGCATGTCTTGTCAAAGTTGAAAATTAATTAATTTTTAATATCAATTTTTAAGAAACTTTGGCTAGATTTGTTTTCAACAGTTTTATTCAATTTTTAAAATTTTTATATTACCACCGGTTTTCCCTTTGACTCCAATGTCGACGTAGAGAAATGCATTTGTCTATAATCATCTTGTGGAGGTGGAGCAAGTTAGACCCATATAATCTGACGCTCTCATCTAGTACTCATTGTGTATATTTGATTCATACCACCAATGCACAATTTGACTAAAATGCTGTGCTTGGAGGCTCAATCGAAGCATGATGTAACATAAAATGTGTAGTCGAGATATTCCACGTGTCAACTTAAATGCCTTCGTGATTAGGCAGTGTTAACAAGAAGTATAAAAAATTGTGGTCATAAGTAATCGATATTTTTGCCACGATTTTAATTAATGCTTTACTATTCATGTTTGTAAAAACAAAGTGATTATAAAACCATAATTGAATATAAAAGTTGTTGCCACTAGTGCTATATAATCATATTGATTCTGTAATTTTATTGTCGTTCTTTTTTTAAATTTAATTTTATATAAAATAAATGCAATACATAATATAATTTCAAGAAAACATTTTAGGGAGACAGTAATTTTAAAAAATTGATTGATTGTTTTCTCTTAATACTGTCTTTTTCTGCAGTAATTCATGTGGCCAAGGATTAGTGTTAAATATCTTCAGTAACTTTTTCATTCAGTATTACTGTATATTCAATCGATGATGGGTGCGTTATAGTTTTACTTATACGGATAATAAATACTTAATTATAAATGTAATTAAGTTACATTAATTATTCCAATGTACAGTAAGGACAGGATGCTTCTTATAACATTCTCAATAAGCTGTTGATTTCTTTGCAATATTAAAAAAAATCTTAAATATAACTTATGAAAATTTTTTGATGGATTTTAGACATTCCAATAAAAAGCAAAAGAAAGTAAATGAAAAACCAAGCAATATTTTTTAAACGAAACATCCTGTATATTTCTAAAATATTGAAAAATATACTACGATCAATGACAGAAGTTTATATTCATTTCAACCCTATCTGTGACGTATCGTATATTTTTAACATATTTAGTAAAATATTGGTAATTATAATAATTTTAGGCTAAATTTATGTAAAATTGTAACTATACTTACTAAATTGGCTGTGAATGTTTTTAATTCAAATATTTTTCAATTAATCCACAAAAAGTTTAAAAAGCTCTGCAACTTGAGTTTTAAAATGTATATAATTCATGTTACGTTTAAAAAACATTGTTCTTTAAAAAATGCCATAAAATTATGTAATGATATTTCTTTTGAACATAATGGCATGTAGTTTTAAAAATTTATTTTGAATGCAGTTAATGTGATTTTTTGATCAATCGTTTTATGTTAAAACTTTAACTTAGAAGTTAAATGTTTGAAACATGATGAATCAAAATGATTTTTAACTAGAAATACAAATTTATGGGTTTTAAAAAACTGTAAATTGACTTCTAGATAAACTAGTCTTCTTTCTTGATTAATTATATTATAAGTGAAAATTATTTTTTAATATTTAAATACATTGATATATAAATCTTGCCCGGTGAGAAATATTTTAAATATATTAGACTTCTAAAGTTAATGTTTTCTTACAAGGATTACTCAAATTGGTTTTTTAACCAGAAATTAATTCACAGGTTTTCTTTTAAATCGTGAATTGATTTTTAGATAAATTTAGCTAGTCATATTTTGAAAAATAATATCCATCCTTGGACGGCGTATAATTTCTTAGTGTAAAAGATTTATTTCTTTTTACGCTATATAAGAAAAACAAGTGGCTTTCTAGGTGTCGCAATCATTTTAGCTCGTTTATAATTTTTTTAGTTGTGAATTAATTAACTATGTAAAGAAATAATTATTTTAAATATCACATTAAAATTAACAAACATAATTAATTCTTTCATAGTATTAATGTACCTATTTAAATTTAGAACTTGTTAAATCTGAAATAGGTAGTGTGGATGCAAAATTTATCGTGGCTTGAAATGATCTAAAAATAAAAGCAATAATATAATGTAATATATTGCAAATAGCCTGGCTAGTGGTAAAAAACAAGTGGTAATGCCTCAGTATAAATTGATGGTTCAGCTTGGGCCTAGTTTTAGATATTGCGCTTGATTTTTAATACTTTTGTATGTGTTGAGGTAGATTGAAGTCAGTCTACATTGTGATAATAAGTAAGCATCTGACGTGCGAGTTAGCCGCACGATAGACTGTAGACCGCCGTACCTGCTTTAAGTTCAGTGAGATACGGAACATTTAAATTTGAGGGGCCTAGGCCCTGTTACGTACTGACAGTCCATTTGTATTCTAAGAGTCCTATATAAGTTTGGATATTTTTTTAAGATTTTGTAATGCTCAAGGGTAGTTTTCTCTTTATAATGATCGAAGTGGTATCCAAACCAGGGCGCGTTCAAACAAATACCAAATTGGCAGGCCATGTAAAAAAAATCATTAAAAAAACCAGTGCTTTAAGTTCTATTTCCTGCCAGCTTGGTGATTGTTACTTCCAACACTCAGGGTTGTAATCGTTTGGAGGGCGAGATATTACAAGGTCTCGTGCCGTATGAATGTTGATATGTTTGTGATATTAAGAATGAATGATATCCCCTAAATTGTAGACCCCTACAGATTGGAGTATTGTTTTTTCTAAGATTATTTTAAGGCATTTATTATTGTACTTCAGCAGTACCATCTGTTTCCAATCAGTTTATACCAAAAACAGATTATATTCACTATAAATTTTTATATAATCATGGCTAATTTGCTATGAGTGCCATTATTTCTATTTATATTTTTTTTATAAACGACCCAGTATGATCATACAAGATACAAGTTATTTTCATTTTTGATATTGGTTCGTTTATGAATCTTACAGAATTATAAATATTGTTAAACTTTTGATTATGACATCGTTTTTTTACTACAAGCATGCTAAGCATTGAGTAAAAACAGTGATGGAAATTTTATGTACCAAGTGTGCTTTAATTTCTTATAATAAAGACCGATTTTTTTATCTAGGTGTTTTATTTTCTCCTCGTAATTTTTTCAGTAGCAACAAATACCTCATTTAAATAAAAAAAATTTATAGAAATTAAAATGACCATTTCACTCAACTTAAAATTATCATATAATCTGACCAATCACAAACCAAAGACAGCTTGTATTACAGCGAAAACACCGACTATCTTTCAATTCTAATAGGTCTATCAGCGTGGTGTTTTCAACGACGTAACCATGGATACGGATGGCAAAGCAAAGTTTGACAGTTTAATAAAAATTAATTATAGAGACAGACGTCAAAATGAGTTGCTTCCGTGCTATTTCAAGTGAAGTTATCAACCAAAATATTTGTTCGTGAAATAGTCTAATAAAATACTCGTGATTGAATTTATCTTATAAGTTTGTCTTTTATTTCTAAACTCAACTGAGTTGCTTGAAAATACCACTCGTCCTATGGACTCGTGATGTTTCCAAGCAACTCAGTTTCGTTAAAAATAAATCGACAGACTTATCGCGAAAATTCAATTTCTTGTGGTATTACTACTGAAAATTTGATTTTACTTGGTAGGTTGAATATAAATGCCTTTTGTTTTTTAATATAATTTTAATAAAATAAACTATTAAAGGGATTATCTAAATTCAATTTAAGTCATATTGCTGTTGCCAATGTCAATATAATAATATAATTATTACAAAACGATAATTTTTTAAAGTTGAGGGTGCTACTCTAGACGAGGGTATTTGCTAAAAAATTACCATTTACTTTCCTGACGAGATAACTCGTTTACTCATGTAATTTGAATGGTCGTTTTTACAAAATTCGTTTATTTAACATCGACCCTTTTCCTCCAGTAAGGCCAACCCAACTGCCGATGCTAATAATTGCCAGATGACCTACCCCCCCCAACTAGAAAATTCGCACAGTTTGAAGAGTATGGATTTTTTTACTTTTCAAATCCCTGAAAGCCACAGAGTAATACGTGTTTCTTCCAATAAATATTTGTAAGACTGGTCTAGACCCTAACGTCTTTGGGCAAACTTGAAAACACGAATAGAAAAATCATTTGACTTTCACAAACGTGAAATTACGCAGGGGCGCTGGCTCCTCTAACTAGAATAACGTCTTGGTGGACCAAACCTCGCACTCCTTAAGACTGCCCATATTTATAGGAAGGGAAAAATTATTCGACACGTTTTAGAAGGCACTTTAATTTAATAAGTATTTCCAATCATACAAAACAAATGTATACAGCTCTTATAAATAAACAATATAAATAACTCATATTAAACATTCAATACAAAAGTGGTAGATACAGGCAGTGTCAATGAAAAGAAATTAATTGAGTCTATAATACGCCCAATAACCTATTATGGTCTCAAAATAATAAAATTAGGAATTCAGTTCATAAAATATGCAAAAATACTAAACTAACAAATCCTTAACATACCCGTGAGAGATTACGTTCTCAAATTTTTTTAATTATTAAAAACCATCAGTCTTACTTTAAATATAACTTTGAGATCAATTTTGTCTAACTAATCTCCCACTAAGGATTCATCTCGCGTTACTTCGTAACAAAAAGCAGAATAAAATCTAAATTAACGCTTTCTTTTTTTAAATCAATTTAGTTTGATGTAATATTCTGAAACTGGTTCTTATCCAAAAAAAAAAGGAAAACAAAATGTTGTCAAAATACAGTATGCAATAAATCTCAACCACATGAAAATATCACATTCAACTAATTAACAGAAGCTTGATTGGGACAGACTCTTTCTAAAGCCACAAACCAGTCTAAATATTGCTGGCAGCAAGATATAGCATTGGTTCAGAGACTGTCAGTGTGATTAAAATTGTCACATATCTATGTACATACAGTCAACGATGCTATCTCTACGTTTCAAACCACACTGTTGCCCATAAGTGTGATCATTATAATCGCACTGATAATTTCTGAACAAATATTGCAGAAACGCCATCTATATCTCGCAACCAGCATTATTACAGCGTTACATCACTTTAATAATTATTTCATCCAAAGGTTTTGTGTTTATTTCAAGTTTGCATGATTTTGCTCATTTTTCATAGAAACATTCTCCAACACAAATATGGGTACAAGGTGTGTGGAAAAGCGGAACTAGAGTTTAAAAATTTTATATAAGTAACAATTACTTGCACAGCACATAAAATCATAACTTATTAATGAAGCAAGTAGTAGTGATTAGAAATATTTGTTCACTGTTACACTTCAGTATACACAGAATGAATATATCTACGTCTACTATTGGATAGAGGGTGTACCGAAATTCAACTAGAAAGATTTTGCCATCAGTTTCTACGTCCAAAAATAGTAAAAAAGTTCTTATAAACATAGGTCGAGAAATGGCTACTAAGGAGGCTAGGCCTTTTAAAGGAGAGCCTCTGATGCTGGTTTTTTGTTTTTTGTAAATATATTGGAAACTTTGTGAGAAAGCAATGAAATTTTCTACGTTTGCTAATTTTTTTTGTTCCCGATTTAAAAATGATTCTTAAATTTTATCAGGGACGTAGTATTCAGAGGGTGCTAGGGGTGTTTAAAACTTTAATTTTTTTGCCTGTGGAATTTTTCACAATTTTACCTACAGAAAATGAAAAGTTTTCTACCTAAGAACGGAACAATTTTCTAACTTCGATAGAATGCATGGTTTTCAAGTTAAATTGATTTGAAAATTCTGTTCCACACCATTAGTAGCTTTTTAAATTCATACTTTCTACATTTTCATATTACTACTACTATTATATTGATAAGTAGGTAATGAAAATTTGAAATTGAAAAGTTTCCAAAATATTTACAAAAAACCGGCCTAGAGGCTCTCCTTTAAAAGTCTCTAGCCCCCTTAGGAGCCATTTCTGGATCCATGTTTATATGAACTTAATTTACTATTTTTGGACGTACAAACTGATTGCAAAATCTTTCTAGTAAATTTCGGGACACCCTGTATATTATAAATACACCACACCACATGTAATTACCATATCCTCTTATTTGTTTTTTCATGTCTTTTTGATATTATTCGATACTATATTATCTTAATAATTCCATAAATAACTGAAATCTAATAATGCACATCTCTGAGCTTTAACTCACCGCAATAACAATCAAACATTTACTGCAGTATTTGTTATTTTCTGTTTCATACAAGTTTGTTTAAACTAGAAATTATATTTATTATATGTGTTATATTTATGATCAGCAATAAGTATATAATAATTATCTAAAGAAATAAGTTTCAATTACAATTTTTTTATTTTTTATAATGGGCATGAAGGGTTTATTTATTCAATATTTTAATAATGCCATAATTTTAATGTTAACTTCAACGAGAGTTATTCTTACAGTTCAACTTACAGAATAAATAGAATAATAAATAATAATAAAATGTTGGTTGGTCATTCATTTGTTTGAAATGTCGATGATAGCATTTGTAGTAAAGGCAAAACCGACTGCATGATGAACCTAATCAAGAGTGTGTGAAGATGTAATCTTAAATATTCGATAGAAAAGTTTTAGTTAGGTATATAATTTAATTTATAATTTCGCGATAATAGTTGTCTTTTATTTTCATTTTACTTAGTGCTATTTTTAGGTATCTAATTTATTTAGTTTGAACAGTTTTGGAAATATTGATCTGTATTACTTTTAATAGTAAATAGTTTTCTCTTGTTAATTGGACACAGTATTTTACTTATTTACTATTAAAGTAGACAAATATTGAAAAGTTTCGACTACAAGAAAAAATCACTTGAATTCCTCATATAAAAAAAATTGTTAAACACCTTTTTCAGATTAGTTTATTTTCTTGGAACGGCTTTGAAATTATTAGTAATCTGTTAAAGGTAGATCTGATTTTTTTTCTTATGTGAATATAGGATACAAGTTATTTTTGCAGATATTATAAATTATTTTCTAAATAGAAATCTTTTTTCCATAGGATGGTCAACTTTTAACAAATATTGGAAATCAGCACGTATCAATTATAATAATAATTTTTTAGTAATTAATTTAATTTAATTTAATAAAATCCATTGAAATTTTTCAAGCAATGACAAGTTTTATGTTAATATACTTTTGTGTGTAAATCTTAATGCACATTTGCAAAAAGCATCCAATGTTTCTGCAATTAGCTATTCTTCAACAGAGAATGACAATTCTATACCGGATTTAAATAGTTTAGAAGAGTAACACTAAATAAAATCATCTCATATATTTTAGTTATTTTAATATCGGTCATTCCTAACTATTGGAAGGTTATTTAACTTTCCACCTAAAAAAATACATAATTGGCTTATGTTTATTTTACTTGTTTGATGAACCAATATTTAAATAGATAAGCACCAGTTTCCCTCTATTTTTATTTAATAATAAAGATTGAAAATAATTTAGTTCATGATAGTAAATTCGTAAATTCACAATATTTGATTGTTTATAGCTAGGTATAAGCCCATTTGGCAAAAAATAATTTTTTTATGGAGATTCACTTTCTACTTCCTGGTTATTTAACAAATTTTCCATTAGTTAGATACAAAACCAAGAAGTTCAGGTGATAAATCTGTGATTGCATTCTCTAAAAACACCCATATTACTGCAAAACGGGTGATTATGCTTCTCTTCTCATCCAAGTACAGTTTCATCATGAATAACTATGATATTTATAATAAAACAGATCCAATTAAACTATTAATAGAATATTAACATTTTGAGACCTAAACTACCAAAACTACCGACTTAAAAAATAAAATCACAATTTATTAACAAGTAACCTAACATAAACGTAAGTTTATTAGTCACGAACTCTCATGTTCCAAATGCTAGATCTTCTTAAACCTACCGTGGGCCTCGCCACTGAACTAAACTTAAATTTATTAATTTGCACTTTAGCCCCTAATCCCTCCTGCACAACTTTTAGCTCGTCCGCATCTATGTAACCCCCATGTATATCTAGATAGGATAATGAATACACTTTTCTCAGGTATCTAAAATAAAATTAATTACGTAAGACGTAAGACTCTTTACATCTAATATTTAATATTTTATAACCCAATAGGCTAACTACTGATGTCCTTGTACCTAAATATTTCAGTAATAAAGTAGTTTCACAGATACCAAAACTTTGCACTATTTAGCAGTATTACAACAGTGCAAAGAATGGTTCAGTCATGTGCAAGCGTAAGACACAACTATTTGATCATTAATATCAAAAATAGTAAATTGCGCAATATTTTTTGGCGCAAATAAGGTTTTGGTATTTGCGGAAAGTACTTCAGTAATACGAAATTTTTTTAGAACAAAAAAATACTTACAATAAAGATTTATATGGTATTAAATAACACCTTGAAAGTGCGAGAAAATTTATATCCTCTAACGCTGTTATTTGCCTGACCGCCTCACCGGTTAAAGATGTACAGTCAGACAAGTCTAGTTCTCTAAGTCGAGGGCAGTTAGACACTAGATCGGCAACATCTAAAAAAAGTACATGTTTTTCAGGAACTAAGTTGAATAAGCGTGAATAACTAAAAAGCTATTTGCAAAGCAAAAAATCACACTAATGCACAAATCTTTACGGTAACACAATGAGTACGGTTTTACCAGGAAATTCACAACTTTTAAAATGTGTTTCACGAAGACGATTTAAATGAATTTTTATTAATACGAGTTTATTTATTTGATTAGTGAATAATTTCTCTTGATTCTTATTTCAATATTCACAATTATACGCATTTTCCCTTTACAGACACTGACGATATATCATTTTTTTATTTTTGAGCACTCGACACTGCATAAATTATTCAATACAATATAACAATATACCTACTTTTGTCAGATATTAATTTTCTGCATCCAGAGAAATTTAACCTATCCATTGTAGATGGTAGATTTTCGCAAATATACTGAATACTAGAACCATTTAAATAAGTCCATGCAATGTTTAATTCCCTAATCCTGAAATTGATATAAAATAAAAAATTAGTAAATATATTTTTAATATCACGAATATACCAACCTTATTTATTTTTAGTAACCATTATTCAAATTTTAAAGGTAAAGATATCGTATACCAGGTGTCAATGAAATTATTAGACAAGTCATAACACCCAGAACTTTCTAGATATAAAATTGAGATTTGGAGGACATAATATACAGGGGAAAGTGCAAGTTTTTCGATATTTGTCACATTTCTGTCATTTCCGGTTTCGCAGGAAATTACAACTATGAAATTTTAAATGCAACACCCTGTATATCTTTGCATTTTTTGGATTCTGGAGAGGATTTAAGGGGCGACTGCACTTGTTTGAGAAATGTTTTGGTTCACTTGATTTTTTTAGACCTATTTTTATCTAGATCTGGATTGATTGTAAATACAAATTAATGATTTAAGCACATTTCAAAAGTTGTAAATATTAAAATAGCAGAAGAAATCTGACGAATCAATTTTTATTCTTCTTTTCACGACATTGATGTTAGCACATTCACGGCAATCTACATAGATGCAGAAATAAAAACGTCTAAAAAAATCAAGTGGGCTAAAACATTTCTCAAACAAGTGCAGTTGCACCTTAAATCATCTCTGGAATCCAAAATTGTAAAAATATACAGGGTGTTACATTTAAAATTCCATAATTGAGGTGGTCATTTCCGGCGAAACCGACTAAATTCCCTAAAGTGGTAAGGTTCGTATATAAATATCAATTTAACATCAGACATGACAGAATTAGTGTACAATTTTCAAAGTATTGCTAGTAGTGAAAATTTCAAAACACATATACAATTAAAACACGCAGGCTTAATAAATGACTCGTTTGCACTTGAAATAAAAAATGATAAACAAATAAAAATAATATCTAACTTCCAAAAATATGGTTTTAAATTTAAATTTGTTAAATATAACATTTTAATTATTATGAATCCAAACTTTATATTTTTATGTTTAATAGACACAAATAATTTTGCTTTTTTCCTACATTGCCAGTGTCAGAGCCGCTACATGAAAATGATTGAAGGTTTAAAGTTATAGATGACAATTATTAAACTTCTTTTATCGGCAAAGTTGTAGTTTATCTACAAAAAGCATATGGAGATAAAACTAATGCGAACTTTCTATAATATTCAGTATTCTAATATGATGAAAAATATACGACCCTAATGATGTACTCACTTTCTACAATTTGTTAACAAGTATTTCAATCCATCCTCTTGTATTCCAGTAGACATTGCAAAATTAATAACTTCAATGTCCTTATTTGCTGACAGAGCTATTAAGACATCATCATTTACGGGTACGTTTTCCAGACTTAATTTTTTTAAACGTCTACATTTACTAAACAGTATTGCAAGACATTGAGGAGAAATGTATGCCATACTTAGGTCTAAATAGAGCAAACGCGATCTAAAATCAGGTTGTGCTGCCTTGAAGTCCGGTAATATTGGAGGATAACAAATCTAAAAATAAAATTGAAACATACATTACCACAAGCCATTTAAATAATCAAATGGATTTGATATACAAAACGCATTGTGCATCTTTGTAAATTGGATGAGATCTATACGAATTTTTAATAGATCCTAAATAAAAAGAATAGCACTATATTATCTAAGAAAATTTAATTTTAAGTTATTTACCTCTGATCTGGCCAATCGTAATATAATTACTTGTTTACTCAGGATTTTGCCTAATTCCCCAGCTTCTAAATATTTATTAGACACATCCATTCTAGTCCACAGGCTTTCATCTTGAGTTAACCTGTTCAGTCTTCGTGACACCAGTGCAATATCCAATAAATATGTTTTTGGCAACCACCTAAGTATATGCAATATAACTTCATCTGAGAGCACATCAAAATAATCTAAAAAAAATATTAAAATTAATCCAAATTTAATAGTAACTACCTCGTCTGCAAAAAACACATATTTCTACTTACTAGTTTTATCCGTAGGTCGAATCATTGGTTTTTTTACTAATAAATTATCCCACTCTCCCAAGGTCAACTTATCTAGAGATTCCTTTGTAAGGGATGATTCTAATATGGCTAGCTGAAATAGAAAATAACGAATCATAATACTTATCTTTAGAAAAAAAATAATAAAAAAAAATAATGAATCTATAAATAAACGACAGTCAACTTTTTAATAATGCTACGCTTAACGTAATGATATAACTAAAACAAATTTAGTATGGAAAACAGACGAATTGATTTCTTACTTACCACCAATACATATTTTAACTTTTAAGTGGGCGACTCAAAATATTGATCTTAATATTAATTTTGGGGAAAAAAATATATAGAAAAAAATGGACATTTAATAGAGTTACGAGATGGTGGAAATAAAACAATAGAAATACAGGCCACGGACTGTAAATCTATTTCCTCATCTCATAAATGTCCATTAAAATAAATAATGGCAATATTACAAAACATAAGATTACTACTGTGCTTTAATAATATCATTATTATTGTACAATATTTAAAAATTAATATGCAGAATAATGTATTTACAAATGTATAATGAACGGATTTTGTTTTAAAACTGTTTTTTACTTCTGATGTAGATGTTTAGGTACAATTTTTTTTATGTTACGTAATTTTTATTTGTTTTGTACTATTGAAAGTACTATATTTACAAATGAATGAAAGTGTGTATGGTATCCCCAGCATAAAATATTCATCAATTATATCATCTGAGACAGGATCTTATTTTAAGAGAAGTTATTAAATTATTAAATATGGATTTGCGAAGCATCAGGAAAACATCTTGGTGTCAGTTTAACAGGTGGTAGTCTGCATACTGATTTGTCTCGCCTAGCTAGAATCTGTGGTTATTTTCAATTTCAAATGCCATAGAGGGTTAGAAAAAAAAATACTTATATAAGTAGTTAATGCAGTGGGGGCTCGGCAGTAGATACATAATAATTATTCGTCTATATAATTTTGACTTCAACATTTCTTTAAAACAAAATACATTTCTACTGGAATTGTTCTTTAGAAATGAGTCCAAAAATTAAAATGGTCAGTAGATATAGGATACCGTGCCTTTGAGCATTTTCAGATTTATTATGAGGGTTACCTCTAAAATGGTACAGAATCAAGTAATAGTGAAAGGATAAAAGATTATGGGGGACCAAATTAAAAAAACAAGGAAAAGGTTAACAATGGTCAGCAATGGTAGATGTACGGAGAATCTTGAGTCAACAGATGAATATGTCAATTTCAAAGAAGAATCTGCATTTTTTCTTTGCAAAATCGATTATTCCCAGAACTAAATTTTTGTGAATGGCCCCTGAACAATGATGATATTCTGAATATTACCTTTTACACTGACAAGGTATATGGTTTCATCTCCATAATAAAAAGTGAAAATAAGAGAATTTGGTCAGCAGCATATTCTCCCGAGTACATGTACATTTGCAGGATCTCAAGGTGAAAATTTCAAGAGACCAACTTAGTTACGAGAGTGCTAAACAGTACATGGAGTATAAAAGAACTCGCACCAAGTTAGGACTTGCATCTCAATAATTGGTTTATTCCAACTCATAATCTGGAATAATGCTGAGCTTAATAATTTAATTTTTCGATGTAAAATGTGATAGTACATTCATTTGGAATATACACTGCTATAATATTCAATTAAGTAAATTGAGTAATGCCATATAGGTATTAAAACGACACAATTTACATACTATAAAGAATAAAACACTGCTTAAACACTATAAAGAACTTAAGCTTCATAATGTTTAGCCTAAACGTTTCAAAATAAGTACAGGCTAGCGAGATAAATATACTATACTATACGATAGCTAGATATATAATTTTTTTATATAATTTATATAACACCACATTTAATTATGACCCCCTTTATCCCCGAAGGTTCTAGAAGAGCCTTGTGCGGGAGGAGGCTACACATTTAAACACAAGGGACACATTCGATATCCGTGTATAATGAAAAAATCCCTCTCACAGCATTTTCCATTGCCACGGCCGGGAATCGAACCCGGGACTTTCGGGTGAGAGGCAGGTACGCTACCATCTCGACCATTAGTCATGATAACGTAGTTGATGACTTGAAAAGCAGCTCATGAGCTACATTCATGAACGAATGTTAATTTTTGCTTACTTGCTTATCCCTACTATTTGGTGTCATAGAAGAGCATGAAACATCTATAGCTCCTGGTTCATTTTTATTAAATATTGTGTCGTCATCAGTTAGAACTTCCTCCGCATCACAGTCTAAACGTCCAACTCCATGATCATATACTTCATGCAAAACTACCTCACTTTTATTTAAACTCCATCTACCACTTTTATTAACTTCATCAACATCTTCATCATACCTTGCTCGCTTGCTAATAAATTGCCAAAAGATAACTGTATTGCTGAATTAAAAGTGATTCAATTTTTTACTTACCGAGCAGGTGATCTTCCGATATTCACATCAACAGGTTGCAATACACTCGACATGATTAGAAGTACTATAATTTTATTTTAAAATTTGATAGTTACTACACATTCTTTTCGTTCCCTCCAAATGAAAATACGAAAACCCGAACATGTACATTTTTTTTAGAATCTTTTCCATTTAACTGTTGGCACTGCTGCATTACTCTGGCTCAGTTAGACAAATGGTTGCCAACATGCCAACAGAATATCCACAGAATATAAAAAGGAAGAGTTATTTATTTTACGTTCTGTGCGTTAAAATCACAGCGTGAGATTCTTTCTCACCTGTGTTAAAATCAAGAGCCAAATTAAATTCGAAATCTTTACATTTGTGAACAGTATTAAACAAATACGATGATACGTCGGTTACGGATGATATTGATATTTCATCAAAGCAGATATTTACCGATTGTAAATTGACTTGTTTTTAAGTTTCTGACCTTATAGGATTCATATAATATTATTCAAACAGAGCAGGTTACATCCTTGCAAGGATTGTTAACTATATAGAAAGGATCGCTCACCTCCATAAGCGCAACGTTGCCCACCCCCCACGCCGTTGGTACCGTATGTATTCGCTACATCTACCCGATCCTAAATTTATGGATCGACTACATCGGTTGGTAAATGCGGTATAAAAATATGATTAAAAAAACTTAATTTTTGACATTTTGTGAGTATTTGAGAAAAATGAAACCCGTCACTGACGAAAATAACGAAGTAATTTTAGATGAGGACGGAAACATTTATGTAGGTACCTATATAGTCGAGTAAACTTTAACTTGGCGTGTGGATGAGTTGATATTGTGCGTATTATTGTATTTTCTCTTGCACACAAAATTGAAGCAATGGCCCAAAACCATTGTTTACATATAAACATACGTGAACAATGTTTTTGGGTTATTGCTATAACTTTGTGTGCAAGAGAAAATGAAATAGTATGCACAATATCAACTCATCCACACGCCAAGTTAAAGTTTACTCGACTTTATGTATAATGAATTAAGTAAGTAAGTAGGTATACCTAAATATGCAATACATATAAATGTTATTTTACTTTCCATTTTGACATGGCGAGCAGTATGGACTTATGAATAAGCATAAAATAAAAAAGTAATTCAATTTTCAATTAGTTATTAATTAGTCAAGTGATGCTTTTACATTTGAAATTTTGCGTTCGGTAATTCTTAGCTCGGTAGATGTATTGACATAAAACAGCTGATTACCGCAATGTACCAGGATACCATGATACAATAAATCATGCCAGGATACATTACCCGCTCCAATTATCGTAAATGCCTAATGTTTCATACTGCATTGTGGTGGTTGTACAGTCGGCGCCACCCAAATGTGAACGGCAAAATTGTATAGTGTAATTTACACTTTAAATCACAGTCGCCGTAAAATTTGAAAATATAGTTTGTCAAATATATTTGTCATAATTTGTCAAAAGTAAAAGTAAAGATAACTATTCCAAGACATTTAACTAAAGCGCAAAAAGCGAGGGTTATAGCTAAAAATTGGAAGAAAATAAGTTTTTGAGTGAATTGGCTGCTGATTTAAATGTTTGGTAAAAGTTATATACGTTACGTTATATTATAAAAAAGCGCTGGCAAGAAGAACAAAGACTGCAAAGATCTGCAAGGTATTAAGGTCTCCAATGAGAATAAAGACAATGCTGTGGTCGAATTTATCCATCAGAATCCTTTCGAAACCGCTGTCAAAACTCAAGAAGAAACATATTATTCCCAGGGTCTTTCAGAATAGCACAAAGACGTCTTAAGCTCATATAGGCTTAATAATACTATAGTATTATTAAGTCTATGCTTAAGCTATCTGGCCTGACGAATTGCTGATTTTTAAATATAGAGATTAGTTTTTACCATTTTTATTTTATTAATGTTTTTCTGAATTATGAATTATAAATTATTAGGTGTATGTGTTGAAATATATAAATTATATTGTTAATACGCTAGTTTGTATCATTTCATTTCTTACAATCGTTAAACCTGAATGAATTAAAGGAATATAATATTAAACCTTCTTCCACTAACATGTAGGTAATATTAGTTAATTATTTTGTTAACTTCTTTTATATTATATTCGTGTCGGCCTTCGTCCTTCCAATTATTATCGGTAACAGAAAATAATAAAAGTAATATTATTTTCTGTCAATATATCCTCTCTGTGTTACGCCACTAAACAAAGTCTGACTTACTACAATGAAATTCAGAAGAAAATTCCATGACAACCAAAATGCGTTCACATTTGGATGGCGCCGACTGTACATACACTGCGCGGCATATAATTATGAGGTACAATTTGTTTTATCAATGTAAATCTGGCTCAACTGGAGAGTTTGCAATTCTGACGTCTGTGATCCAGTGAACTCTATACGAACACGCAGTCCAATGCTATGTTCTGAAGTTCTGATCATTAACCTACAAAGCTCTTAAATGGCAGTTTGCATCAGTTACGCTCAGGAAGATCACTTTACACAAATAAAATGGCTTTATTTTCAGGTTACAACTGTTGTACCACATGTATACGCCGCGCAGTGTACAAATGTGATAACTTAAACAACACTGACAGCCTCTGATGAACCGATGCTGCTGTGGAAGCGCCATCTATTGCTCGCTGCCAGTAATACTACTAGTTACGCCTTTTTATAATTATTTCACTCAGTAGTCGAAATTTGGATGAAAGTGAAGAAAACTCGATCTGTATATCACAAAACACTCAAATTGAATATGCGAATTTTTAATGAGAATTTTTAAAGAATTTATTTCATGTGTAAATAATGCCACAATACCTACAATGCAATTTTCAAACACAACGACAATTTTCAGTCCTTATTTAAAAATTTTTATTTATGGGTCGTCTAAAAATTAAGAAATTTTGTCTATATACTTACCTCGATACTTACATACGTTAATATTTTATGAAAATTCATTTTGTATAAATTGCCTTCAAATACCATTCGAGTTCAAGTTTATTATTATCAACGCAATTTTTGCAATGACGATCAGCTTAATTAATGTCCATATACGCTTATTACTTTTTTCTTCCTCCAACGGTATAGGACGAAGGGTGGAAAAAAAGTATGTTTTTTTTTATGGAATATGCCCTAGCTGTATTTTTTTAAATATTTAGATCCCTACCTTTCTATGATTATAAATATATATACTTATATGTAGGTATGTGTAAAAAAATACAGGGCATTCCATAAAAAAAAAAACATATTTTTTTTCTACCCTTAATTCGTATACCGTTGAAGGGAGAAAAAAAGTAATAGCATATAGATATGAAATCTACGAAATATTCTATGTGAAGGTTTTGAAAATTTTGAATCGTTAATAATTGACTGAAATAAGGGGGGGTATAGTTTTGAAGGAAACGCCCTATAAAGTTTAAATTCAATTATTTAGGTTTGCCATTTTTATAACAAATATGTGTGTGTCATATATATTTGTAATCAGAAGGACGAGGCGAATCCAAATATGTAAAAATATATGGGGGTGTTCCATTTAAAAAACCATACTTTTTTCTGCCCCTCGTATACGGTTGAAGTAGGAAAAAAAGTAATAGCATATTCAAAATCTACGGAAAATTCTGTGTTAAACCGGTTTTTGAAAAATTAAAATCGGTGATAATTGACCGAAATAAGGGGGGGGTAAGCTTTATAGGAAACACCCTGTACCTATACCTAATTGATTTTATTTAAGAATATTTGTAACAATCTGCTAATTATTAATTTACAGTTGTTTTGTATATACCTAGATCACAGCACAGAAGTAATCTGTGCCTAGATTATGAATATTAGAATACCTAAAATAACGTCATCAAATACCTATTCTAAAATTTTTGGAAACGTCTATGGCATTAAAAAAATTCAAAAAGTTGCTGTGATTGACAGGCGTCAAAAAAAATTATAAAATGGGTCTAATCTGAAATAGAAATTATCACTATGTTTCTCATATAAAAAAATCATAGATCCATACTTATATTACTAAAATTACATAAGGATATTAATCCTTCTCGACCTTCCCAACAAAAATGGCGACGCCAGTATATGTTGAGGAAGAATTAGGACGAAAATGGGACAAATGTGTATCAGATGGTATTTTAAAATTTGGTGAGATATTTGCTATATATTATTTTAGACAAATTACATATAATCGTATTTTAACTCTGTCGTTAAAATATTGGATTATGTCATCAACTTAACCTAAAAGTGTTACCCGCTTTTCTCAACATTTTAGGCGGAGGAGTCGTGCTAGGATCAGTATTTTCCATTTTATTTTTTAAGAGAAGAATGTGGCCAATATTTATGGGTGGTGGATTTGGTATTGGAATGGCGTATGCTAATTGTGAAAAAAGCCTTAACGAAACATTAAAAACCTGCACTGCTTGTGGAAATAAGAAAGATTCAAAATAGCCTCGATAAGTTAGCTAATTTTAGAATACTGCCTTTTAAGTGATTGTGGGATTATTTTCGATTACAAATCAATGAGTAGTTTGTAAATATGAACATTAAATATTTGTTATACATTTATGTTTCGTCATTTAATTTATATTTACACAGTCTTGTTTGTCAACTTATTATAACTACTTAATAAAGCTAGTACCGTTACTTAATTTGGTGGTTGTTTATATACCTGACATTTCTTTAAAATAGTTTGTTCTTTCTAACCTGTGTTATATTATGTAATATCGATCTTATGTAATAAATATTTATCGAATCATAAATATGTATATAGTAGGGCCAAAAAGAGTAGTCAGTAAATCAAAACATTCAACGGCAATTCTTCAAAGTATTTAGCTGTTATGGAATACAGAAGCGGCAGCTTTTTTTACCATATAATCCCATATAATTGAGAAAAATATATCAAGTTTTATCCGCCTACCAGAGATGAAAACCACAACTAGTTCCCCCTGAGTTTACTGACTACTCTTTTTGGCCCTACTATAGTGTGTTATATTATGTCTAGAACTTGACATTTTAAGACTGTATGAATAGGTGTTTATCTCAATCGGTGCTTTGAAGAAATTGAGTTAAAAATATAACCAACTTATATACCTGTTTTGGCTTCCATTTACTTGCGTTGACTTAAGAAGTTTTACAACAAAACTCGATCCATTTAGAATTATGCTTTTATAAATTAAACATTCTACCGATCACCTTGTAAAAAAGCTTTAATTTTTGGTAATAAAATTTTAAATATATTTTTATTGTTAAACTTTTCATTTTGAGATATAAACACTACACCTCGTTTATCCCTGAAAGAGACCTTGTATGGGAGTTTATTTAAATTTATTTATACATTACATACAGGGTGTCCCTAAACTACGTTCGGAAAATTCGGGAGGCGATTACATGCATGAAAATATGAAAAGTTCCTATGGACATTAGTCCGCAAATGGCTCCTAAGGGAGCTACCCCCCTTGAAGTTGGAGCCCTAAATGAGTTTTCTGTTAAATATCTTGTGAACTCTTTAAGGTATACTTACATCAAATTTGGCATGCTACCTAACGTTAGTACGTATGCAAGAAAATGGCAAATAAAAAAATTGGTTGGGAAAAATATAGGAGCCCCCTCCAGTTTAGTACGCACCTGGTTAATATTTTCTATTGCTGATAATGCAGATTCATAACTCTTACATTAAATAGCATGCCAAATTTGATGGTAGCTCAGAGTGCCAGAGTTATTTAAAAAAAAACTCATTTGGGGTGTCAACTTGAGGGGGGGGGGGGGGCGTAGCTCCCGTAGGAGCCGTATGAGGATCCATACCCATAGGAACTTTTCTTATTTTTGCGCATGCAATAAACTTCCGAATTTTTCGTACGTAGTTTAGGGACACTGTATACACCTGAAAAGTTGGTCGTATGACGGGGAATATTTATTCATACAAATAATGGTGGCCACTTATTGTAATAATTAAAATGAGTTTAACCAGCAAATATTTTTACAAAAAAAATCAAATAGAGGTAAAGGGGTTGTAGATTCCTTATTATGAGTGTTAGGACATATGTTTATTAACGAAAGTCCATTTATTGTTTGATAAATTAGCTTTGAAATTTGGCACACTCGTGGTAGATAATTACAAGAATAGTGTTTAATAGGATTAAATATAATAATTTAACTAATGTTATAGAACTTGAAAAAGAAACATGAATATGAAAGCAACTACGAATATGTGTTTAGGAATTATTGCTTCTTATCAGCGGCACAACGTAGCTTAAATATTGGATTCATGTGAATTACATTAGAATCAATAACTACTAAAAGTTAGAAAGTACAGTATTCAATTCGTACTATCATGCAATCATGTGACAAAATTGTAACAGTGAGCACATAGTCCTATGTGTACTGCCACATCTCTACCTAGACAACTGTAAATTAAAGAATAATACAAGATTTTAAATAGCGCCCTATACCCCAAAAAAGAAACAGATGCAGCTATGGACACGTGTTTCGGTGTTATTGCTCCTCATCAACGTAGCGTAGCTAATAATGGATCTGTGTATTTAGTTAACCCCGCAAACATCATTCTTTTTCTTTTATTAAAGAATAATGTTTAGTGGAGTTAAATACACAAAGTGTCACAGTGAGGAGCAATAACTCCAAAACAAGTTACGGTAGCTGCATTGTTTCTTTTTCAGGATCTGCAACACTAACTAAATTCTTTATATTAAATGATAAAAATATCAAAGAAATTTGCTTAATTAAAATAAAACAAATTTCTAGAACTGCCTATTTAACTGTTAACCAATAGTTCTGTTGCCGGAAGACCATAGACCTTTGATTTTTTAAATAAAACAATATTAAAAGAAGTCTTGTATATTATAAATCATATAAACATTTTAAAGCAAACACAAGTCACAATACTATGCTTTAAAAAATCCAATAATTTACAAATAATGCATTATAATCAAATACCTACATATATATGGCACAATTAAATAACTTAAATATGCCTATTAATATAAGACCATTTTGTACTAAATTTGTAACTTTATAACTATTTACAAAACTTTAACCAACAAATTTTTGTACATAACAATCTTATAAAAAAATATCTACTATTACTGAAGTAAACTTTATAATTTATTCTACAAGGTGGATATACAAAAAGTTAATAACATTTATTTAGAATTGTGTATTACTTTGATTTACTTATTGAATTCTATGAAGAATACTGTCTACCTCTATTTTCGTTAGCCCTCAAAGCAATTCAAAAGCTAGTCTAGCTAACAATCCATTTGATCAAAAATTTCAATATGAAAGTGTACCTATTAATCTTTTATAAACTTCTATCCTATATAGTATACTTAAGGAAATATTAAACTAGTATTTGACTAGAAAAATCGAACATATTTTGATAATAGGTTCATAAGAGTATAGAATGTAAATACCACCCTATAAATTGTATATCATGCCGAGTCAAATCTTATAAAGTAAATACTGCTACCTAAAAGATTAAAAATACATTAATAAAAAGAACGAGTCTCCAAAACACATCCAGTTGCTCATACAGATGAAAACTTAGATTTAAAATTGTCACTGTCATTGTTAATAACAGCTTCAATAGAAACTAATTTTAACTCATCGTTTTCATTTGCATGGACTATTTGTCATTTTTTTAAAGCTTGTTTCATATATATATTTATACAGGGTGTAAAGAAGTGAATGCAAAATATTGAAACTTAAATTCCTTAATGAATTACCTTAAGATGAAAGTGGATACTGAATTTAAATGTATTTTCTTATGAACAGCTAATAAAAATAATTTTTGAAGTGAAGTTTGTACGTATTAAAAGCTTTTCAACTGATTAGTTTTTGTCCACCAAAATTATGTACTAGGTGTGAAAATTGAAAATCCTTCCCTAAATTTTATTCAAAACTTTTTTATTTTTATTTTTTTTAATGATGAAAATATACATTACATAGTTCTCTGTATTTAGATTTTTTTGCATCTTGGAAAACACATTTTCGCGACTTCTTTTACTCAAAACCTATGTGTTTTACAATTTCTTTCAAGATACAATAAAATTTATATGAAAGACTGACTTTTCACTCACTTGCGAAACACTCTGTATTTATATTATATGGTTTTGACTGTTTTGAGTATTTCGCCACAATTTCCTTGACTTACAAAAAAAATGTTAAAAAGAAATTATACTCACGAGATTTAAATTAGGTAGGTACCTGTTTAATTAAAAAAAATAAATAAATAAACATATCAATGGCGACAGGTTTTTCTTTTAGTTAAACAATTTTATTGTTTAATCCATCTATAAACATATTTCCAATATTATACAGGGTGTTACAAAATTTAGGTCCATGAATTTAAGTGGTGAAAGAACACAAAAATATGAATATAAGTTTCCATTAAAATGGGTTCGGAAATCTAATTTTTGAAGTACTATATATCGAGATAGATATATAGTACTTCAAAGTTGTAAAAAACAAAAAAAAAATGTTTATAGCCTCAACCGATTATTCCGAAATTTTGGATAAGCATTTTTGTTAAGTAACTTTGAAATGATAACCAGTTTAGTTCAAAGTGACCAGTAAAGTAGATAATGAAATAGTCGCATAGGAAAATAGTTTAGACATCTTTAAAAACGAAATAACTAATATTTTGGGTCGAAATAAGTAAGACAAGAACTGAAAATCTACTGTTTCTGTAGTTCATAGAATACCACTCGTTATTTTTATTTTGTTAATTAATTTTTTATGACTAGATGCAATGAATTTTTGAACCTGCAATATATAAAAAATGACAGCACAAATCAAAATTTTACAAGACCATCGTTCTCTAAATTGAATTTTAATCCAAGCTGCGTTCGGGTTACTCACTCCTTTAACTCTTTTCACTCCAAGTCTACTTTTGACGTCTTTTGATTGGATAATAGTAGACTTGGAGTGAAAGGAGTGAGAATAGCCGAACTTACTTCCAGGTAAAAAACTTGCAGTGACATAGGAAATAGGGGGTAAAAAGTGGGCGACTCCCCCAATATATGTACGTCACTGGGACCTTTAATCAAACTGATTATTATTTCATAGTTGCTTAATCTGACAAGATCTATCCAAAATTTACGCCAAATCATTTGATAAATATAATGATTTCATCACCAGTAAGGAAAATTGTGTTAAACATAAAAACTGTAAAACTGTAGTTCTCGAGTTCTTGATAATTAATCTCGAAAAAAATGATTAAAATTCTAATGTATATCGTATATCATATTACTTAATGATGGAAATTGTAAGACAATGTCATATAAATATTTATTATTTAACCTCATATTATAATATGCATATTAAAAATTCTTATAATGTCCTATGGAGTACTTTCCAGTAATCAAAAAAACTTTGATTTAAGTAAGTATACTTAAATCACCAACCATTCCAGAAATATAACACAGGCTCAAAACTGTTAATCGTGATTTAATGTAAAACATCCAGGAAATGTACCATATAAGCTTTCTGTTATTGACAAACAAACATATAAAAGCACTGCTTTATTATTTTTACTATATATATTTAATGATTAAAACCACCGGTCAAAGATCCTTGATCGGAGATTAAAAATACACATGCAAACTATATTAAACATAATGTTTAAAACAAAATGACGTTTTTTGTGTATAATAAAAACCAATAACCAGTAACTGATTTAAATAGTGAGTATGGAAGAAGTATCACATTTTATGTTTTCCTTGGACTCAAAAACAAATAAGAAAAAAGATTAAAAAAAAAACATTGCATACCTAAGAACTCCTATAAACTGGCAACTATTTGTTTAGATGCCCTGCAGATTTTCTCCACAGGAAAAAATTTTCAAAATGCTCACATATTTAAGTCCTGCGCACTACACACTATTTAATTATCAATATCATACAAATGTTTCTTGCAGCAAATCATTTACTAAAAAAAGAAAGTATTTAAAATCAAACTCCCACGTTACATATTTTCTACTTTTGTGACGAAGTACTCAAATAAGAGATTTTGTTTTCTCATATACAGTTACAGTATACAGTGTAATAGTACACATCATTTGGGAAATATTTTTTTATCCATTTCTCAGAAAAAATTATTCCTGTTTTACTCGCTAATGGATTTTAAAAAACTACAATTTATAAAATAAAGTATCCATATTGTGATGTCATTTTAGAACTTCTATATATTTTTTAGTTTTAGGACAAACATCAAGTTTTATCAATCATATATGTTTCTGAGAAACGAATAATAAAAAAGTAGGCCATATGATGCTTATATTGTATACATGGTGTTTTCAAATGGACTACATTAGTTGTGAAGTCACGACCCCCACTTCTAGTGGCATACAAGTTTACGACCGAAATTGTGATATTGGAATTTGACCCGTATTGCGTTGTCCATAAGGACTATAATATATAGTACTAAAACATTGTCGGGAATTTTATAGTATTTCTGTATGTTGAAAGATTATTTAAGGACTTCACATTTAAGAAATATGTTAAAATAAATGTATCCACGTATGATTTATAAAAACTTCATTTTAGTTTTATAAATTAATATGTAAAGCGGCGGAAACTTCCTCCAATAGGAATAAAGAATGCAAAAATTCAAATTATGAGTTTGCAGCTAACTTCAAACACTTAATTCATTTTCGTTCATTTTGACAATGAACTTGACGTTTAACTTAAGTTTTCTCCCAGTTTCAAATCTATTCTACTATTTTTTCTAATACACTAGTTTTTATGCTTAATTTCAAATATGGGTTTGTGCTTTGCACCTGAGTGTGATCATATCAATAAAACTGGATGTAAAATGTTTAGTTTCCCAAAGGATTCCAAATTAAAATAAAAGAGGTAAAGCAATAATGTGTATGTTAGTTTGATTATCGTTTCTTATATATGGGAATATGTAAATTGTAAAGACAAAATAATGCTTAAATACCTACCTGTGCTTTCTTTAATATTCTATATTTTTTTAAATAGGTTTAATTGATTTTTATTGTATTATTGACACCAAGGTAAGAGGTTATAAAATTTGCGTCAGCGACACTGACGCTAACGACAGCTGTAACAACTCAGAAGTATAATGAAGTTAGCAGCAGTGTAAACTTTATTTTAATATCCGTCTGTCATGATAGTAGTATGTACGGTTGCATAATTATGTGACGTCACACTATAACGTGGTCCATTGCACCAATAAATGATAACCACGTAATCTTATGTCGAAAAATATTCCCTCCATTTTCCCCAAACTACACCACTTATAACAGACCTACAAAGATTGCTTTTTTTTGGAAAGCGATATTTTAGGAAAATCTATTTGAACATGAAATTACGTGATTAAAATCTGTTGCTTAGGAACAACCTGCATTATTTAAAACTAAAACTACTGTATGAAGTTTATACAACTGTCATATTAATGGGCTCTTACACACCTCAATACGCTGTATTAGTGATGACGTATAGTGGCCATTTTTGTATCCAAACAAACTATTTTACCTTTGTTTTGTATATTATATGATGTTTCCGTTTGTGAATTTTAAATGTATTAAAAGCAGTTTTGACAAAAGTCGAGGAATATAACTATCAACGCTAGGTATCTCCTTTTATAAAATATTAAAATTTTCATAATCTTAAAGTTTGTTTGGATACAGCGGCGACTTTGACCTCACACTAATAGCCCGTATTGAATTAAAGGTTTTTAATAAATCTATGTCAAAGTTGAATACATATTAAACATAATAATGCAATAAATTCCAATAATATATTATTCTTACAGTTGCTTTAAATACACTCACAGGCAAAATAATCGATCCACGCAAATTTTTGACGAATTTCAATCGCAAATAACTTTTTTATTTGATGTTGGATTTAAACGAATTTAGAAGAATATTGTAGACAAATTAATGGAGAATCGCTCACATTTTAAAAATTTACAAAAAAATATACGTACGTTTATAATATACAGGGTTAAACAGAAAGATGTTTTTTACCATAAGTTTAAGACACTCTGTGGAGTGGCGAAACAGTAAATTGTTCTAAATTAAGTTTTAATTATCAAGTCTCATCTATTCTTAACATTTTTGTTTTTGGTTCACCTCGATATCTTTATTTTTGTGGAAAATATGGATTACTTTAAAAAAACATTGCAATTTCCAATAATTTTTTTGTAAAAAACATCTTTCTGTTTAACCCTGTATATTATAAACGTACGTATATTTTTTTGTAAATTTTTAAAATGTGAGCGATTCTCCATTAATTTGTCTACAATATTCTTCAAAATTCGTTTAAATCCAACATCAAATAAAAAAGTTATTTGTGATTGAATTTCGTCGAAAATTTGCGTGGATCGATTATTTTGCCTGTGAGTGTATTAATAAGTTGTATCAATTTCAAAAGTCCCGCCAGTTTTCCGTTAATGACGTCAAAAACGGACGGTCTTGCTATTGGTTAAACTCCAAACAAATTCGTTTGTGCACGTGATGTCATAATACTCATAATACTAACCTCAAAAATATGCATTTTTAACGATTTTCGAATATGTCACTTTTATCAAAATTTCTGCTTGGTTCCTGTACTATCAACTAAAACCTTGTTCAGTGAATTATTAATGCAGTTTTAATTGCCTTGATATAATAAAATAAGATTATTTTTTTAGTTGGAAATCCAACCTATAATTAGCCGCCTATTTTTAATAATTTACAATATTAAAACTTTACATATCTTCTGTCTGCGAGAGTTTCTAAATCTTATAATGGATCCATGTTAAAACTACAAAAATTAAAATTAAAATTGAAAATAAATTTACAATAACAAAATATTTAAGGTTATGTGAGTCATATGATACACACGACCTATACCAACGACTATCCGTTTTTGACGTCACAAAAATTTAATAGATTAATTATTTCGGTTTGAAAATTTTTTTGGCCTTAACTGAAAATACTAGCAAAAAGAAAAAAATACGTCGGAGCTATTTTAAAAAAACACTATAGTCTAGTTCATTTTCAAAATTTCGAGGAAGAGCCCATATTAAAGTAATGAAATAACAAATTCTACTCATAACACAACAATGAAATAAAGGAAAAACTTATGGCATGGAATTGTAACAAATTGACAGATATGCATGTCATACATAAATAACGAAAAGCTATCAGATCTATTACCTTATAGTGCTACATCTATGTCCAGAGGGCCGCATGTGATTCTTAAATTTACGTGTGGATAAATATAATTAAATTTTACAAAATACTGCCTAAAACTTATATGTTTTACTATATTTATTTAATTTATGAGACAGTTTCCATTTGACATCAAAATACCAAATGCTTAACTCGATGTGCTTTTCAACGACCTAGTTGGTAGCTTCAGATGAATCGAACAGTTTTATTCATGTCCAAATGCCATTAAATCAGTTGCCAGTATACGAGTATGCCATTCACACTTTATTTAAATTGTAGTAGGCTATGGAAAATCTGAATTCTGTTGGTATAAATGACAATTTTAATTCCTGAGGTTATGTTGAAAAGTCGAAAATATAACCACAAATTCAAATTAGTTCTACAGTTGCTATGTTTCTTCAAGATACACGAATACAGGGTGAATCCTAACTTATTTAATTCCTTTTAAGGGGGATCTCTGTCGATATTTGTAATATGAATTACGAGTAAAATAAAAAAGAAAGTTGAAAAACTGACCTACCTTAAGGAAAAATCTATTGAACTTTTGAGGACCACTGCATATCTCTACCGATCCATTAAAATAGCGCATTTGAGGTGCTTGCGTAAACAAATGGTATAAAAAATATGCATTCCACAGACAAAGACAGAGCAAAGTTAATTGATAGTGGTGCAGTAAAAGATAGTGTGCCAATGTAAAAAACAAGATCAACTTGACGTATCTTATTTTCTTTTCGATTGAGATAGGTCAGTTGTTAAGTTCTCAAAATGTTGACATATTTTAATTTTTTTTGAAAACTGCCGCGTTTATTTCTCTCATTTTTTTTATATGAATTTACCATTAACGGACCTAACCATCCTTTAGAAGGAAATAAATAAGTTGGGGTTCACCCCGTATAACATTTCCATTAGAATTTTATTGTAAAAATGTTCTCACAAATGTAATTCTTGCTACAATACGTTACTGTTCACCATTGAGTAAAAAATAATAAAGAGGTGCAACTGTCAAGGTTTCGAGATTTTAGTATTGTATTTCTTTGCCAATAACTTCATGATTGTCACCAATTCTTAGTGCTACGGGATGGTACTTGTAATGTGGCAGTATAGCCCTTGAAATTGAAGACAATCATGAAGCTATTGGTAAAAAAATACAACACTAAAATCTCGAAACCTTGACAGTTGCGTCTCTTTATTATTTTTTACTCTATGCTGTTCACATAAAATTTTGGCATATCTTTATGATTTCGACCTTCAATGTCATCGATAAAAAATTTGGCAATTCAGCCAAAAATAATTGACAGTAACAATCAATTAAATCTGACACTTCAATGTCTTTTCAATAACAGACAACCCTGAGACAACCTAAGAAAAACATATCATAGCCTACCCCAATTTAAATAAAGTGTGAATGACGTAATATATATTTTAAGTATTTGGTATCTTTGTGTTCTATGAAGCCTAAGTTAGTGTCAGATCCAAACCCTCTTTAGGAGTAGAATTATACCTTCTTAAAATTCATTAACAAATGAAAACTTTAAACAAATTTATAATCTGTCTCACCAACAGATATAAATACTCCTCCCCAAAAATGCCCGCTAAATTTGAATGGAATTTCTCTGTTGGTCGTATTTATAGAACCCGAATTACAAAGCAACCGCTAGATTTGACTGACAAAGGTCGACTCTACTAAGTACTCGCGAACGCGTTAAACTTTTACATCTTTTGCATCAGACCAATCAGCTTATGTTATGATTGTCGCGAAACGCATAAACGCTAAACGTATTAAAAACGTGAATAAATAGGGAGCCCGTCTAACTGTCAACTTTCGTATTCGTTTTTGTAATAATTATTTCTTAATTTATGCCAGCTGTTTATGTTAATGAATTAGTTGAGATTTATCTTATATAAAGATATCTTACTTTGTAAATTAAGGTACGTCTAAGAAATAACCTTATATGTTTTGCGTATTAAGTATTAAGGTATGTAATGCAAACGATTATTATGATTAAATGTTAAAATGTTTTTTTTAAGGTTAGGTTTTTATCGAAATTTGATGGCTACCACAGCTTTCATTAATTTCATTAAGTAAAACTGACTATTGCGCACACCGTTCTGCGCAACCATAAAATTAATAGGGAGGAATCTATTTATATCTGTTGGTGTGACAGATTATAGTAGGTAATCTATACATGACATACAATTTTAAAATTAATTTAATTTCTTAGTATATACTGGCAATTTCTAACCTAAACTAAATTATTAAATTAAACAAATACTACAAGTTTAACAAGTTTACATGCATTAGTTTTGGAAATACAGGATCAGTGTTAATGAAACATTACTTAGATCACAACATTGTTTTATACAATGGAATGGAAAGTCTATTTAAAATGATCGTCATTTCAGATCTCAGATTCAGATCCAGGGCCAAATTCAAGATATCGGCATATTTCTTAGTCCCTTATTCTCAATCAAGTCTTTCCCAAGCCAATGCACTATTGGTGATGTGATACAATTTCAGCATTGAAAACACACAACATGCAATATGCCAACAAAATACTTAAATATATTAATATTTAAGCACAAAACAAAATTGCAATGTTGTTTACAGGACGTTACTACGTCATAAATGAAAACCAATATACTGTTCATTATCGATTAAATTTATTTAATTGGAAATTCTGGCCAATAATTAATATGAAACCGTTGCGTAGATCCTTCAAATAAACGATCTAACCAATTTGGCAATCCATCTAATAATGATCCTTGGAGCAATACTTCTTCTCCAGTATCTGAACTATCAGAATCAAATCCGATAAAGGCTCCACTTTCACAGTCTTTTTCATCAAGTTTCTTTGCTTTTTTAGGACCCTTAAAAAAATGTTTATTAATAATAAAAGTAAAACAAATCTAACAGGATAGTAAAAATGCTAAAATAAACCAACAGAATTTTTTTTAATGTCCTATTTGTGTTAGAGCCTGGCATTCCATTTGTTTAATATTTTTTAAACCTTAAAAATGGTTTAATTTACTTTAACTTTAAAAGTTGTCTGGCTGAAAATATTCATAACCTTAAAAATTTTTTAGGTGTACAAGATGTACCTGAAAAATACAATGCATGGCAGTCGACGGTGAATCCTTACTGTTGCGGATGTACTCACAAGCTTGACCAAGCGCTTCCTTAGTAATGTTTTGAAATGAAAACCCGGTACATTTTATTTACAACACTGAGAAATCAGATGAAAAATAAAAACTATAATTAAATCCACTAATGCCCACTAATTTTCTGAATAGACTATCCATAGATTCACATTCTACCAATAAATTAAATTCAAGAATTCAACCCGTCAATTTGCAATTTGCAAGGTACTTGAAACGACGTAATATTATTACCTTCCTAGCTCCTTCTGTATGTTTGGCATGAAACACACAGAAATACTTTCTATGTCCATTAAGAGCTAAAACAGTACCAACACAGTTTCGAGGGTTAATATTTAACTCTCTTTCTTCTGGCAAGGAAATCTGTAAAAGTTCCTTATACCAAGTAAGGCCCCGTTCAATATATATAAAGGAAAACATCAATGTTTTGTTCCTACAAAATTAAGATGTTTAAAATTATTTTATTTTATTAAAACAGCACTAACGTGATAATAGTTTTTAACGATTACTTACTTTCGATATGGCCACACAGCTTTATGAAATGGTGGAATTAACTGCTGTCTTGATTGCATATCAAGAACTAAGACAACTGTTCGACAGCCTGGTTTAAGTAGCCTTACTAAGGCATTATATGTTTCAGAACGCATTTCATGTAAACGCAGTTCTGGTTGATAGCTTGATTTCGCACTATCATTGTTATTATTTCCTGATTTAGCTTTGGCTTTTTGCTTCTGAATATTCTCTTCTTCTAAGCGACTGGAAAATAACCTAATTTAATAATCTACTTATTTATTTATTCACTGCAACAGGCATTATACAGTAATAGGTACACAAAATAAAACAAAACATTGTTATTCTTTTGTAAAGATTAAAAGACGAGCTATCTACAGGGCAAAGTAGGCTTTGTCAATATTATTTAAAGCATCGCTTGAGTTACAAGTTGTATTAATATTTATATAACTCTGTACTCTGCAACTTTTCTGGTCTCTTAGTTTTTTCACTCCCTGCTTTATGTTACTCCATCGCTTTCCCAAGGAGTCGATGTCGTGATAAACGTTATACCCCTTGTGCATTGTAGTCCATATTATTTCTTTCTGTTGGTTTGAGATAGCGTTTGTTACCTCGGTTTTTATTACGTTCTTGTTTTCGTGTAGCAAGGATGTGAGAAATGTAACGACCAGAACTTGAAAACCAAGCGTGGATATTGATTAATTTTAAGGTTAATTTGTACATCTGACAACTGAGGGTTTAAATATCATTTCTTTGGTGGGGATTTTAAATCAGCAAATTAAAACTCAAGATGTCCACATTTAAGCAACATTGCCAAGTGATGTGCCAGCTTGGCCAAGACGATCATGCAACATACACACTTTTTAAATCGGCCCTAAAGTTAAGTAGTGCCTAGCTAAACTGTGTTTTAGAATGCTGGGGAGAAACCAGACGTAAATGTGATGTGGGCAGATCTAGTCCATCACTATACCTCGTTAAGGTTTCAGTTATAAGCACAGGTCGCCTGCATAGTCAAACATGCTGTCACATGACTAATTAAAGACATTCCAAATACTCACACTAAATAACTCATAAAATAACCAATAGCTAATATAAAAACTATTGTTCCCAATATAGATACAGCAGGCAATATTTGTTCTTTGTCCAATCCTTCATATGTTGATTCAGCAAAATGCATAATTTTGGTAAATACACGACCGAAAATTCCTCTTGCATGTTCATCAAACAAATCCTAAAATTCACACGATTAATAACAACAAAATATTGAACAGTTGTGGGATTGATGTCGGTCATTCAACTCTACATATATTGCATTTACGAGTTTAGTCATATGGAAACACAGGCTCCTTTAGAATTAGTTGTTATTATTATTAAGTTAATAATTATTTTTTTGGTGCTCTACTAAAAATTTTATTTACCTTAACAAATGCTTCATACGTCAATGCTTCACTTGATCTCAATAATTTACTAATTGTGTTCTCTAGTAATGAGGTAGTATCATTTAAATTCTTTTCAATTTCCCATTTCGCTGTCAACCACTCATATTTCACATGAGAGGTATCTTTTCTCCACAATATAACAATCCTCAATAACGGTTCTACTAATTCTCCTTCTAAAATATAAAACTATTAAAATCCAGCTTTTCCGACTTAAAATAAATCAATTGGATCATTCAATTCCATGGAAACAATTATTGAATCAATCATATTGATAGAAGTACCCCATTAATTTAAGAGAAGATGATACATTAAATACTAAAGATTTTCTATACATTTGGCTACAAAAAGGTAGATAGATTTTTGTTCTTGTTAAATATGTTAATTTAACGAAATATTTTCCAAAGAAAAAATAATGGTTACTAATTATCATGTTACTAACAAAAGTACAATGGTCGCATATAATACAAGAGGGCGGCAAAATTTTATTTTGCAAAGAGTTCGGACCACCGCTGGACAGAATTCAATTTTTTTTAAGAGATGCTAGAAGCATAATTTCTTTTAAAAAAATTCTGAAAAACAGTTATATATGATGTGGGGTATTTAATTTGTAAGTTTGTGTAGAAAAAATAATTGTAAAATATTTTGTTTGTTATAATCTAATATTGTTATAAAGTTGTTTTTTCTGTATATTGTGGTAAATAGCAAAGAGCTAAATAAAGATATATTATTATTATTATTATTATTCAGCGAGCTCAACAGTTTAGTACAGGAGGCAGTGACGATTTTCGGTACTTATTTTCCCAGTCAGCAAACATGGATAGAATTGTCCGGTTAGTAATTCTAAGCAAAATTCATATTTAGGGGGGGTTTTCCGATGGGTTGAGGCAGAAAATGCATCAGAACATACGAATACACAGCCCTTTTTTTTCCAGTGATAAAAAAAAACTTGTTCTAGTAGTAAGAGGTATACTGAAGTACAATAAAAAAAATAGTCTGGCTAATCTGTGAGCATGGATAATATGTCTGGCAGGTGAAAAACTGAAAAGTTTTCATCGAAAAAATTTCCATCATTTTCGCAGTCATGAAAATTTATCAGATGATGGCCTCTTTATTATAATAACAGCTTAAAATACAATCTGGCTAATGTGGAACACCCCCAAAGCCTTGCCAGACTCGTCCAATGATCGTCTAGGCGCCCTAAAGTCGGCACGTTCGATTATACAGAGTTGATTAGTGTCATACGTACATGTTCTTTTTTATGAGAGCATTAAACAATGAAATGCAAAATATAAAAAAAAAGATAGGGATACAAAAGGGACGGGGGTCTAGGCTGTGAGTCTGGCAAGGCCCTCGTGATTGTAAATGTCAGCCAGACGTGTACTTTCTATGAAAATATAGTATAATCTATCATGTGACAAATTTTCAAACCCGGGAAAATAAGAGCAAAAATTGTCTATTTTTCCCATTTTGAAATTGCCGCCAGACTTATTTGCCAATTCCGTAAATCAGCCAGACTTATTTTTAATTACAGTTTATGATTATAACAATTTATATACTAAATTTCAAGCCTGGAAAAATAAGGGTTACGGATCCGCAAAATCAGTCAAATTTTTTAATCCGCAAATTTTCAGCCAGACTCACTTTCCGCTATCCAAGATAAGCCAGACTGCTATTTTCACAAACTTTATGTTCCACTTTAGTAAATGTGAAATATTTATGACTGGGAAAATAAGTGGACTTGTATTTTATTTTTATTTTTTGAATCCATCCAAAAATTTTAGCCAGACTCAAGAATTCTTGTTTTTTGTCACTAAGGGAACAGATTAAAATATATACACCGACTGGGAAAATAAGTACGAAAATAATTCACTGCCTCCTGGACTAGTTGTGTAGCAATTGCATTTGATTGGTTAAAAACATATTTTGAACCAATCAAATGCAATTGCTACACAACAGTTGAGCTCGCTGAATGCGACCAATATAATCAGGTATTTGTTGGTAAAATAGTTATCATGCAAGAATTATTCGAAATACACATAACAGTTTTTAAGTGATTAAGATAATGCTTACTAGAAAAAATCTATCTAAAATGACTTTTTGTTCAACCTCCTAAAATTAAAGGATAAAAACTGAAATACCCTGCACAGCATGATAAAGAAAACCACATAAGTTACCTGGAATTAAGGAATTCACAAATTCAGTCTGTTTGTCATGATAAATATACGCAAAACGAACTTTTTCAGCACTATAAGGAGAATTCTGGGCATATAACCTAAATGATTTTCGATGAAAATCATGATTATGAGATGCTTCAGTAATTAATATAACACATAATTTTTTTCTCGGTTTATTCCATTCGCAAGGGCATAAAGCCTCCAATACACCCTGAAATAAACATTATATATTAAGAAAATGCTAATACAGACACATATAATAATAACAATAATATTTTACCTGAGATGAAAGTCGAGGAAGTGCAAGATACTGATTAGACGATATTACATGGTGTAATGTGGACGTAGGTATATCTTTCATTGTAATGCTAGCCATTGGGTAGGAAGTATTTTCATTGAATAACAAAACTGTATCCATGTCATGTGGTACCTGATACTTATCGCGAATTTCTTGAGAATCTACAAAACTGAAATAACACGTTAGAATTGTCATTATTAAGAATTGCTTCTTAAGATTACCCAAATGCCACTCTATGGCGAAAATGATAGGCAGTGACCAAGTAGCGTAATCTCATATTGTATCTAGGTTCGAAGATTAAACCTCTTACTCTGTTATCTTCCCATCCATTTAAAAAGGTTTCAACGCCATCCGTTTTAATTTTTGACACCATTTTGTATGGCATTTTACTTTTAATGAACTCTGAAATAATATAATTTTAAAAATGGAAGATTTTTAATTTAAAAATATGAGTAAATTTAAAAATTTGAAGTAAAATTACACTCCACATAATAAAAATTAACAAGAAATTAATCCATACCTTCGAATTGACTTATTTTATTAAAAAAAATCTTTAATGATTTCATAAAACACCTTTACGGATTCAATGAATAAAAGAATATCTCAATAATATCGCGCTAGTGTTATCGATTTAGTGTAATAGCTGTGTCTTTGTCCATTTTTTTGGATTTTAATTAGTAATGGACAAAAAATTGCCATGTTTTTAACAAACATAGAAGATGTTGTAATAAAGTATGACGAATATCGGGGTAATACTTTTAGAGCACAACAGCTTTTTACCACACAATTTCCTAATTGCAATGTTTCTGTCCTAACAACTTTTACACCTTTGCATTGGTAGTACAGTGTTTATGGGAACATGGTAAATTTAAACCTGCAAACCAGGATAGAGGACGAACTCGCTGGTAATGTATTTTAAATGCGGAACCTCAAATTTTAGATGCTGTAGAGGAACGGCCGGGAATAAGTATTTGAAAACAGGCACATCAAATTGGAGTATCACAGACTGTCAGAAAATGCAATGTTTGCAGCCAGGATGATATTTGACAAGAAAGTGCAACGTTTGCAGCCAGGATGATATTTGACAAGAATTTTGCTTATGGTTGCCATACTTCTTGATTAGAATTACCTCATCCGATGGACCGAAAGAAATGGACCTGTATCTTGGCCTGCTAGATCTCAGGATTTAAACCATTGCGACATTTTTTTATGCAATCACATGAAACAAATAGTGAATCAATGAACTCTGATGAAGAACTAACATAACATATTCACTTAGCTGCTGCATAAACTAGTAAAGATCGTATTGCATATGCAAGGATACGTGATTCGATGTGTCGATGAGCTGAAGAGGTACGTGTGAGAAATCACAGACTCCACTTTGAACACTTATAACCAAATCAATGTAAGTCAGTGCAATTTCTATTTTTGAGGAAGTATGGTAACACCGCGAATACAGCTTAGAAGCATTTGTTTGTGTGAAACTCGGTGTCAAGATAATTAGTCATTGTTTCTCCCGTGGAACGGATTTAGGTTTGTTTTTATTGAAACCTTATCTGTGGAATTTTGAAATTAAGACACTATGGATTCATCAATTATGCTATAAAGAATTACAGGATAAAACATTTTGGTGTATTTCAAATTCACCCTGTATAAACTAAAAGAATGTAAGAAAAAACAACTGCTTTTATACTTCAGTGTAGTGATTGGTGCAAATTTCTAAATTATACTAATAAAAAAAATAAATACCTACCTATTATTTTTTGAACGCTAGTAATAGTTTCCTTATAAACAAAAACATTTCCATCCAACAGAAGTACAAGACATGGTAATGAATGAATACTAAGTCTTCTACCTAAATTTGGCTCTCTCCCTGAATGTACTGTTGCGAAATTTACTCCCAGAGGTTCCAGATAATCCACTAACTTACGGCAGTAAGGGGCAGTTTGTAAACATGGAAAACACCAATCAGTATAAAAAAATATCAAATAAGGCGTTTTTTCACTTTTTGGTACAACGAGTTTATCGTATTGCCTAAAAAACATATATAATATATAAAGCATTTTGACTGTTTGGTCATGGTTAGTATCTAACTTTAAGACGGGGATAAGTAAAACGGATCCACTTGTATTGCTACACAATGCCCTATGTCAAGCTTTACTAAAATAAGAACTAAAAAGGATAAGCAATCTTGCCTTGAAAAATTGCTAGAAATTAGGCGACTTATTGCAGTTTTTTGCAGACGTTAAATTGTGCCGATTTTTAATATTACACCAGAATTTTTATTAAAAAAATGTTAAAGAAACATCACTAAAAGATATCAATGTTGCTTAAAATGTAGAGCTAAAATATTTTTTTATCACCAATTTTATTGCAATTTACTTGTTTACGTATTGGACTTTGACTTTTCCTACTCCATTTGTATTGAGATTTGTATGGTCTTTCAGGATAATAAATTATTATTATTATTAGCTTTATATATTCCTTTACTGATTTGCTGTCTACATTTCATACACTTGCATGTATATATTTCTGTTATTTAAAATCTTAGAGAAACAATAAGGAAATCAAGTGTCACTTACTGTTCACTAGAATTTTTTTATGGTTTCTTTTTAAATTTTCAGGCTGTATGACAAAATTTTGGACAAATAATTAACTTAGAATGAAGCGTGCATTCTATTTCTTTTAAGTAGAATTTATAGACCCAGTAAACTTTTCGTCTGCTGGGAAATACATACTTCTTTTATAATAAAAAAAAGGGAGTGACAAGAGTTCTGAACGGTCGGAACACGTACAATACTGCAAGAGTTCCTAACGGTCGGAACTGTTGAACAACATTCTTTACCGCTTCGAAACTTTTAAAACTGTCGTGTAGTTTTAAATTATGGAGTGACTACTGCACGGTCTGACCGCTCTTTAATTTATTATTGCAGACCAGTCCGACCGTGCCCGTTAAAATAATAGCTGCACGGTCTGGATATTTCTTCTTCCTCAACTGCTCTCCTTTATCAGGGGAATAACATATCTAACCTGCCTCCGGCTTCTAACTCGCAATAGACCTCATGCCTGATGCATTTAATAAAAAAAAAACAAGAACGTGTGGGATTTGAACCGGGAACCTCCTGCTTGCCAAGCCCGGCTTGTTTCCGCTTGGCCATCGCATCACTGACAAAATGCGAGTCAAGCAAGAATAAGTTCAGCGTCGGACCGTCTTCCAAAGCACATGCGCGTTCGGAAACCGCGTTATTACACGGTGCCGACCGTGCGGAACTCTTACAGTATTATACGAGTTCCGACCGTTCGGAACTCATGTCACTCCCTAAAAAAAATTAATACAACCTCAATTCATTAACTCATTAACACATTCAATAATATAAGATTATATAATTACCACAGTAACTAAAAGATGTGGTTTTGTTTTCAGAGCCATTCCTAGATTGTTCGCCTGCATGCGGGAGTCCGGGACAAAAATTAGCGCCCCTAGATGCGTGAATCACCGCCGGTGATCGAAATACACCAGCCTTCATGCTTAAGCCTCACTTACACTTTTGGCTTAAGATGCGCTTATATTTATTTATTTTTTCAACAATTAATAAATTAAAATCCTCTTATTTCACATTTCCCACCTGTAGGAGCCCTTCATAAAAAGAAGGTCTCTAGTCTTGAATAAAAATCGACGGCTCAAATTAGTCCCTTGGAAAGAAAATTCTGGCCACGGGCGTGGATATCAATATTTAAATAGAAATCAATAATAAATTACTTACCAAATATACCTGAATGTTCTATTATTTTTAAAAATATATAAATACCTCGATAAATACTTACCTTGTAGTAATGGATAATTTGTGAAAAAATGTTATATCATTTTCCTGGAAATTAAAGCGTGCTCCGTGCTGAGCGAAAAGGTCGTCAAACGGATTACTAGTATGAAAAGGGGGATGTTGCGGTTTATTATAAAAATCGTCTTCAGTAATACCCTTATCGTCATACCTTTTTCTTCTATCTGGGTCCGAAAGTAATTCATATGCTTGTTTAATTTCCACAAAACGTTCTTCTGCATTGCTCTCACTTGATTTATCTGGGTGCCTATAAAATCACCCACATATTATTACGAATGTAAAAGTGATTTAGGTAATTCAAAATAAATAAAAAACAATTATTTTCTAGATTATATGTTTGCAAACAGTCCTAATTAAAGAAAATGAGTCAATGTATTTATTAAAATAGATTACCATTCTTTGGCAAGCTGTTTATATGCTCTTCTTATGTCTTGCTGAGGAGCCCTCCTGTGCACCCCAAGAATTTTGTAAGGGTTACCTAACTCCCCTAGCACACCCCAGAGTAAATAAATTAAAATGTAACCTTGACAAAGCCAAAGTTGAGGCATCCATCTCATTTTCACTCACAACATACACAGGTTTTAACTAAAACTATAATTATTAATCAAAATATATATGAGAGAACCATTGGGAAATATTGATTTCACAGGAAAATGTGTCATCTGTCAAACGTTATTTTTATCCCAGCTCACAACCCAGAGTAGCTCTCTGTGGTGACACAACAACCCCGCGAAAAGCAGGAAGCAGGATAGCATCATAAAAATCTTCGACTTGACCAAAACAGTTTAAACACCAATTTTGTTGATCAAAGGGATAACCGACAGGATATAATTTAAATTAATAACCAGTTATGGCCAATTATATTCAATTTAAAAAGCAAATGATACATAACTTGAGGTAAAATGATACATATAATATTATAAAATATGAACTGTAGTATTTATTGTACAATGAAAATATGCCCACGTTTATTTAAAAAATCAGTTGATTTACCTATCATTTCTACTATAAATATTCTATACAAATATTAATGTGAATGTGAAAATTGTGAAATGCGGAACCACTATATAGGTAAGTACATAGGTATGTTATGCATTTATAGTCACAAATTTACATGATACTTAATTCTTTAATTTTCTTTTATTCAATGTTATTATAATTCCTGAGATTTGTTCTTGTTCCAACAGAAGTCACAAACTAAAACTAGTCAGAACCGAATGAACTGATGCTAATGATGCGATTATTGCGATTGGTTGAAAACAGTAGGTGATTGATTAGCTGACCGATTTAGTAGGGCTGGTTGGATGACTGGTGGTTACTAGTTGTTAAGTTTGTGACGACATACCTATGATCATGTTTTGTGCTATGATCGAAGGTAACGCCAAAACGCGAACTTCTGTTTGTTCATTTTAAGAGGTGCTTGTGCTGCTCTACGCCTGCGCCTGTAAAGCTCGGAACTACAGGAACAGCTCTGAGCTGTATAGGAGATAGGAGCAACTCTGAGCTGTTCCTGTGCAGCTCTGAGCTGTACAGGCGTAGAACTGGAAAGCACCAAGCGTTCATGACGGTGATTTTAAATATGCGCGCGTATTTTAATTTTTAAGGTTAGGTTATATGAAATGAACTACTGCTAGCTAGTACACGTCAAATGTATTGATTTTTATAAAGAATTCTATTAAATATCTTTTTAAAGCAGCCACAATGAATGCAGCAATTAATATTGGTGTGGAAGATATGACTGCCACAATTGTGAGATATGGTTTATATTTGGGGGCATTTTTTCAAATTGTCTGTCTTGCAGCTTGTATTTTTATGCCCGACTCTCTTGATGACAATTCTTGGGGTTCAAGGGTATATTTGCCTGTTGTTTTTAACTTAAAATTAAGTTATCTAAATTGTAGGTAGATAGTGATGATGAAAGTTCAGAACAAAGTACACCTCAAAATACACCCCGTAGGCCACATCATAGAACAAGAAAACAGGAAAAGAAAAAGAGACGTTAAGTTGTCAAAGTGTATTTAAAATTGTGTAGTTTCTTTATGACAAAGTATTTATTTATTGGAGCAACCAACTCTTAAGTTGTATGAGATACTATTTTGTGTTGTTTTAGATCTGTGGAAGAGGTACTTATAAAATATGTATACGTGATTAATGATTTAGTAAAACATAACTTAATTATTTATCAGAAACTAAGTAATAACTTAACTATGTCAAATTTATTTTTATTACTATTCGCGAAAATCAAACAGTTGAATAACTCAGTGATTTACCTTAGATACAAACAAATTCACGTGTAGTAAAATGTTCAATTGGTCATCGTTGACATTTTTGCCCATCATATCCTTTGTTATCGTTTTCACATATCAATGAATTTTGTAGCTTCCCCGAGTTATTCATCTGTTTGATTTTTGCGAATAATTTCAGACTTCCTATACAGATAAGTCCAGGATGCTTCGAACACGACAGGGATTGGGACGAATATACGAGTGGCCGACAACTCGCCTCCGTTCTAAATTTGTACATTAGGAGAAGGGCGCTGTGGCCACTCACTGCTCGCTCAGCAGTCAGCACTGTTGTTAGTATCTCATTAAGGCTAAACACAATGAAAAAAATAAGAGATAGGAAAATGGAATAAGAAATAAGATAAATAATTATTCCAAGTTTTAAATACACAATACTCTGGGCGATAATATATTAGTTCTTATTCGATTTAAAATTCAACTGCTCAAATTGCTCCTTGCTTTTTGGATATCATTATTTGTTAATTCTATTCCATATTCCTTATTTCTTAGTTCTTATCTCTTATTTTTGTCATTGTGTTTAAGCCTTAACCGTGTTGGGATGTAGAACTCATGTCTGAAAGAAATTTGATTTACGTTTCGAAATTTTTCTAACTTCAATAATTCATCCTAGATAGGATTAATTATTGTAATTTTAAAAAAAATCTCAAAACATTTAAATATTTCCATTGTTTGTTTTTTCGCAACAAAAATGTGATTCTACAACATAAAATTAAAATTAATAATTGTCGCTGCACCTCGAGTGTTGCAGGTGTAATAAAATTTATTATAAAAGAATCCAAACAAGGAACAGTAGACGCGAGAGCCATCGGCTACAGCGCGGAGATCCACGATTCCCACACCACTGTGTGTCCTCTTGCCTACAACGGGCACAAGTAAATCGCCCAAACTAATACCCATGTTCGAACCTCCTCGGTCTTTACTGTATATATATTTAAAGGAGTTTTCTTTTATCCTGTGATTTGGGTATTAAACTTTTTGCTTGTACTATTGCATTCCTTTTTAAATTCAACAATAAAATTTTTAGAGGAATGAAAGTTCTCGATAATATTCGTTCATTCAGTTAAGCTGAGAAAAATATACGTACCTTTATGTAATTATTAATAACAGTAGTACATATTATAGTAAATCATTTTTTAATATTGTTTTAATGTTGAAAATTGATGATCGTTCTCATTTTATTATTATTATATTATAATATGACACAATTAGGAAAAACTATAATTGACCTTGTTTATTCTTTTAATTGCAAAAGGGAATATTATTAATAAGGTGAGAAAAAATGTAACCTTTCGTCTACTCTCTATATTTTTATTTTCAGATAAAAAGAATAATCTCGTACTGATAGGGGCCTATAAAAATGTTTTTTATATACACAACCGAAATGACTGTTAATTTAAAGAAAAAATTAACAAATAAATGAAATGAATTGTTTAAGATTGAGACTAAAATATTGTTTATTTAAAAAAATTAATTAATGACTCGAATTATTTTAAATTCACAGATTCCTATTTCAAAATTTTTAATAAAATATAACAGTATGTTAGAGATGAGTTGCATAATACCTATATTATCAAACAATATAAACTAAAAATCAATACTTTAAACTCTGAAAGAAACAACAAAAATATTTGGCATCACACTATCTATTTAAACTGTGATTATGCAAAAATTAAATAGGAGATCAAAATTAGAAACGATCCTACCTGTGTAGGAAAGATGGTAGGAGCTTCACCTGTTCGTCTTGCAGCTAGTTTTGTCTAAATTAATTTTTTTCCAGTAGTATAAAGTACCTCAATTAAAAATAAACGATTTGTTTCTTAATTTGTTATTAAAACACCACGCGATGTTTGAATGTAAAATAAATTACAAATATAAGTATTTAATACAATAAATTCAGGTGATAGCAACTAAAGCTCCTCGCTGCCTGAGTTAAACCAATCATATAGTTGGCATATATATGTGTATACACTATGTTAGTAAATATTCGCCTACTCGCATAATTTATATTCTATATCCAGCTTCAGCCGTTGACATATTATCCGGGTCTCTGTTTCACAAACTGTTAATGTCCTAGATATGTTAAAGCATAAAAAAATGTAATATTTAACCTAATAGGTTTTTAAAGAGTATTAGTTTTAAATTTATTATATTAATATAAAAATCTTTCTTAATTAAATGCATTTTAATTTATTATATTGTATCCTTCCTATATACACGGTGAATTTGAAATAAACTGAATTATTTTAATCAGTGAAGCTCTATGGTCCATAAAATTCTTAAAAATAGTCATTTGTAAAACAAATGAAGTACAGCCAAGAAAAGAATGTTAGAATATTTATTTAAATATTCACGACGCTCCTTACCAGAACAGCTGATCTGAGTAGTGACACAAATGCATGCACCCCCCACTCTTCATAGCTACCACGTTCCCGGCGTAGTTCAGCCTGTGCATCCATGGTGTCAAGTGTGAATTTTTCCTAGTGCTTTAGATTTCAGTTTTGTCTTTGTAGCTGCCGCGTTGCTGGTGTAGTTCAGCCTGTGCATTCAAGCGTCAAGTGTGAATTTTTCCTAGTGCTTCAGTTTTGGTTTTACTTGGTGTTTCTATTGTTTTTGAGACAACACTGTGAATACTGCGTAGAGGTAATTGTTCGTAACAAAGTCAATGAATGTCAAGTTCACCGATCGGTGTATCCCAAGTGGGACGAGTTTAGGGTTTTTTTTGTTGAAACATTGACTATGGAGTTTTGAAATTAAAATACTGCGAATTCATTAATTATGCTATAAGAAATTAAAGAAAAAAAAAAAATCAGTGTATTTTAACACGTTGACGACCGCTATCGATTAACCAAAATCAGTCTCCACGACCGGCATTATTTTCTTCATGTTTTGGTTTGGAACCTAAATAAATTTTTATTTTGTAATAATTTGGATTGATTTACTTATTTTTGTGCGCTGCAATTAATATTTTTGTGTGTGTACCACACTGTCCCAAGGGTGGATTTTACCTATTGGGACCATGTGGTACTATTACTCTAAAAATATTTTTATTTGTCTAAATAAAATAGTATTTGTCTAAATAATAAATTTATTTTATTGTCTTCTTATCATAGAATCGTCGAAACAATTTTTTTTATATTTGGAGATATTGTTGATATCTGCCAAATGTTGACGACTTATAATCTAAAAAAATATGCATGGTATTTCTAACCCGCTAATATTAGTGGGCCACCAGGCCCGCTATCTAACGTATCCTATGTATTTAGCATTATAACGTGCGTTCTGAATTAGCCACGGACATGAATATAACAGAAAGGTGCGTGTAACTTAAAGTTACCACACGGTTCAAGGGGACATTAAAGGTGTGTTAACTTCCGTTAACACGCGGTCGTCAACGTGTTAAATTCACCCTGTATATAATATAATGACTAATAAACCTATTAACTATTATTGTATAATAAAAAACCTCTCAGCGCATTGCTAGTAATTTACTAAAAAAGAATTTTAGCTTTATTGATGTCAATGTAGTAAACAGTAAGAGTGTGTGTAAGAGATTTTCTTCTTGTAAGAATAAGGATAAATCTCCGCTATCAAGGATACTTTGTTATGCCACAATGTCATTTAATAAATTAAACACATATGTAGGTATTTTTTAACAGTTTTATTTGCATCAAGCAAAATTGTGTAATTGTTATAAATATATTGCCGTTAAAGCATTTCAAAAACAGCCTTTGTTAAAATACTATACAAGCCAAGTACGAAATATTCTCTTTCATAACTTTTTACAAAAATATCTTTTATACACTAAAAAATGTAAACAAATATACATATGTGTAAATTTAATACTTTTATATAAACATATATTTAGTGCAAGCTAGTGCTTTTAATATATAATAATTAATAGTAATAAATTAATAGGAAAGTGTTAATAGATATTGCAATGAAATAAATAGTATACCTACATAGCTGCATGTACTCATATATGAAGGGGAATAAATGTGAAGTATAACTTTTACAACTTATTTTTTGTTTCTTCAACTTTTTATTAAGTATCCTGGATTTAAATTTAAAAGAAACTTAAAGAAAATATACACAAAATTGCAAAAATTAAATAACATGAGTTAGTGCCCCTCTTATCTACAAATTTATATTACTTTAATTAATAATATGTAAAGTTTAACTTTTGTTAGAATTTGTAATTTACAATAATTATTCTTTGTCAATTTACAAGGCAATATATATATTTTAAGATTTCAATGCAGCTAACCTACTTTGCATTTCTTCAATTTCTTCTTCATCTTCAACCTCTGGTTCCTTTGCAGCAGGTACTTTTGTTGCTGGTTCTAATGGAGGTAGAGGGGCTTCACCAATTTTTCCTTCAGTAATTTCGAATAGAATGTTATCAATTTCACTTTGTGCCGCTTCTTCCATTTCTTCAGTATCTTCAAGATCTTCCATTGTTTCATCCAACATTTCCTCAATTATACCAGCCTTCATCATTTCTTTTGACATGTCCTGCATGGTTTGAGCTATTTCTGGTATTCTAATTAGTCTCTGCATTGCTGTCATAACTTCAGTGGACTTTTGTAATGAACCAGCAACTCGGAGGGTAGCTGTAACATCATAAATATTAAATAAAGAGACTTAAAGTGTTATTATCAGTGACGGGCAAAATTGAATATTTCAAGAATGCAGTTCTTGATATTGAATTGAATTGAATCTTTCAGCCGAGAATTAAGTTCTTAGATATTTTAGACGCAATTAGAGCATTTGTAACAAATTACCAAAGTCCGCGTTTATAATGCGGTGATTTTTTAGTCTTGATAATCTTGATATTAAAAATTTATTAACATTCAGATAACTGTGTAGTCAGAAAAGTATTTATTTGCGCCAACGGAAATTTGATCAGTGATTTTAGAATGCAACATACTTCAATTTCTATAAGATTAGTTCAGGATCCTTTCGCAACTGATTTTTTTTTGGAAAATCTGGGAATTTTAGCAATTGAGTACATATAAAGTTTTATTTGTAACTTAAATAATATATAATTATTTAATTTGACAACTACGCGTATATATATTTTTCTTTTGAATATAAATATCGTAAACAACTTTTATGTACAAGCTGGCAATAATTCTGGCCATATTAATTTTTCAAAAAATATGTTGAAATCGCTAACCATTGTGTAACTGTGCGTTTGTTATTAAGATCATTCCCAAATTTCTAAAAGTATACCCAAGACCCTTTAGAGTTATGAATTCCCATAATTACTGATACCTTCTTGGCATGAATTAACACTGGTTTTTCTTACAATTCATTTGAAAATTAGCATTCCACAAGGAAGTCTAAATATCATATTTCCCCTCGTATTTCCCAGTATTTTAGAAATTATCATCTGCGACTATAAAGGCTAAAATGATTTCTGGTTCAGAATTCCTTAACTTAACAGCATAAATGAAATGATAAATTGTGTAAAAAAAAACAAATAGAAACAGGCACTATTCACGCTATTTCATCAATTTCATTCCACTTTAATTTTCCAACACATTTTTATGATCGTGAAATACTATCACTATCAGCATTCGTAATTTACATATTCTTATTTCTGACTGGTTAATTCGTAAAAAAAATATCACATCATATACTTTCAAATATTTTGCAATGATATTTGGATACTGAATTGTACAATGTTAAAACCGCTTTACACTTTGCAATATTCATTGCTGGCAATAAAATTACTCACACGTTTGCGCACTACTAAGTCTTCTGATCAATTGTTGCAATTTTCCTTGCATTGCAGAAATTAGAACCGGACCTAATTTTAATTGTATTGCAGCGAAATCTAGTGATATTTTTAGGGTATTTAAGTGTAGCCAACGGAATAGAAATTCGAAATTTCACATGCACATGATGCTGCTGCAATTTTAGCCCTTTTATTCGCCGCGAACATTATATTCATCTTTTTTTCTTTTAATCACTTATTTAACGTCGGCCTATTTCAGCTACCATCAGGGCCAATCACCGACGCCAGAAAACAAGCAACCCCCAACCTGGAAATTTTGCCGAACCTCTTATCTTACTAAGAGTAGGGATTTTTTACTTGCCAAACATTTAATAGACAAGGGACCGACTGCTTTACATCCCCTCCGAAGGATGGTACATCCTCAATACACCTCTCGCCTACAGTTGTATTGCTTCTGCGATATAGCTGATATACAAGCTGCTAGAAGTAGGGAAACGAGACCGCATCTTTCCGTGGATAGTCACCCATCCACTTACTGACCGCGGCAACTGTCGCTTAACTTTTCGTATCGATACGAAGTGTGTCAAGTCAGTCCTCCGCTCGCTGCCCTTATTCATCTCTTGAAAAGGTAAATAATAACCATAATCTCAAATCTGTACTTACACAAATCATAATAATCAACTACCTATAAGTTTCTTAACAAGAAAAATTGCTAAATGTAAAGAGAACTGGCAAGATCAAATCCGCAATCCCTTGCCGGCAATGAAAATTGCGAAATGTAAAGCTGAATTTGTAAACTAGGCCGCAGCAGTTACAGTTGCCATTGCTGTTGCCGCAGCAGTTGAGAATAATTTCCAATTTATAAACTCGGCAGTTGGACGTTGCGGTATGATTCGCGTTTGCACCCTGCCATTTTTACGCTAACCAAAAGTCTAAATTGCTGTTTGTGTTTTATATGTTCCGTGTGTTTGATTATCATTATAAAAGATAAAAATAAACAGAGAAACTGCTATACTCCTTGGAACATTGTGAAGTTTTATTTGTTATTATTATGTGTGCCGTGCCTTGTTTGACAATTTTGACATTGACCAGAAAATATCTACTTTATCAACAATTGACATTAAATTCTGCCATTTCATTAGCTGTCCGCAGCTAAAACCGCAGCAGTTGCCATTCGAGATGAATGATGGTTATCTACCTGCGGACTACGAACTGCAACTGCTACTGCTGCGGACTTTATAAATGGAAGTACTGATTTCCTATTCTTCATAGTGCTACAGGTGCGGCAACAGCAGCGGCAGCTGCTGCGGCCTAGTTTATAAATTCAGCTTAAAGCGAGTTTTAGTATCACAATTGTCCAACATTTTGTTGAATGCAATACATTATTTGATCACACACTGGGATGGTGGCATGACCTTTAGTATCCTACCTAATTGATTTTTCATTTGTAGCATTACGGAATTAATATGAGCTTTGGATGTGTATATCTTATTTATAGCTTTTCTTGCTCTGATAATTTCTTTGGCTAATATGAGACATGTATCCTTATCGTTCTTCTTTACGGCTTCTTTCAAAGACCTTTTAACTTTTTCTTCTTCCCTTTGTATTGCTAAAATGAATAACTGGTTGTAACTGGAGGCTTTTAATCTTAACTTGAGTACTTACATTTTATTTGCCTCTCTAGTTGATAACCTTCTTTTCTTAGTTTATGATTCCATTCGGTTACCTTAAATATGTAATCAATTATTAAAATCATAGATATATTTTCGCTTAAATATTACCATATCTTTAGGGTTTCTTTCAGGAGATTTGCCAAACAGTCCCATTTTTTAATATTTAAGAATTAATGCTCGTAGAGTACTATTTATATTAATTATACATTTACGTTCTTAGTTCTTATTGCTTTCCTATGCTTTGACAATTGTTGACTATAACGATGTTGACAACACTAAAATGAAAATGACGTATTGCGTATTGTTACAGTATTGTATTATTCTGTCACACCCACTCTAAAAAATCAAAATTCATGTGAAGTTAGCTGTTTGTGTTTACAGGCATTTCCGGAGCACGAGCTTCAATATAAATAGACTTAACTTTTCTGACGAACATGCCGCATGCCGCCCCTTGCTGGTCGCCATGATAAGATGCCACAGGGGAAATACCCCAGATGAATAAAAAACAGATACACAATACACATACCTACGAGGATAGACACATACACATACATACACATAAATGACCATATTACTTTGTTTGGTTCCAGCGTATACAAACCAATGGCCAATGCATGACTGCGAGCGAAAAGTGAGTGGGAAGGAAATATGAAACACGTATTTTTTAACTTATATTTATGATGACCTATCCTCAAATTTCTAGTAGTTAGAATAATGATCAAATAGAAATATTAACAAATTAGAATCATATAATAATAATAATAGCACCACATGAATTACGACCCCTTTTATCCCAGAAGGCTCTAGAAGAGCCTTGCGTGGGAGGGGGCTACACATTCAAAGACATGGGACACACATCCAATATCCGAGTATACTGGAAAAATCCCTCTTACAGTATTTTCCATTGCCACGACTGGGAATCGAACCCGGGACTTTTGGGTGAGAGGCAGGTACGCTACCACCTCGACCATCAGTCACTTTGTTACATTTCTTTTAATAATACTATTATTATTAAAAATTAGATATTATTTCGAAATAAAGTTTGGATCTAACAGGGTTTATCAAAGAGCTTTTTAAGTATAAGGTAGGTATTTTTATATACCTGATTCAATTATTAAGATTCGAGTCATTTTTATATTGATGTAAATTAATATCAAAAATACTTTTTAGCTTTATTATTTCAAATTGCACAATTTTTTGGTCGTTAAAATTTGCACAATGAAACTGCCGACATTGCTGAGTTTGTATTATTTATGGATAAAGCATTAATCGGCACAACTGTTTTATTGGGCTAATAATAACCCTCATTAGATACGAGACTTAGCGCTCACAAGTCACAAATAGTAAATGTATAGGCTGGGACAATTGATGGCTGAATAATATAGCCAATATTCTTCACCAACAATCTTAATGGAGCAATACATCTAATTTATCTTCAAGATCTTTCCACGTTTCACGACTTTATTTCAAATCAGTTAGTCCCGCCGCACATCGAACATACATTCTGTGCGACACATATGTGGCACGATAATTGTGGCGGGGCAAATGTATGTTCGGTGTGCGGCGGAACTAAGATTTAGATTTATCCGGGGTTTTTTACATGTTACCGTTCATTGGTATTTCGAAATTTTCCCAAATGTGGGTTGAAAAAGATTCCAATTTAGTGGTCAGACAAGATCTTTAGACCCTAATCTATTCAATTTCTTTTGATGAAAATATTTCAAGAGTTTATGCAACAAAATCGAACAATATTGAGAACTTATTTGTTAATTATTTTGCTCTCTTTTAATGCGCTTGATTTTGTATTTTTTTGCATTTGTATCTTTTATAATACATTATTATACTCGTAAAATTTTTATAAAAAAAAGATATATGGCAATCAAAAAATTATTTTATTCTATTTATTAACTTTTTGTATAATATTACTTTTAGATTTCCTAATTTTTTTCTTTTTTCTTTGAGGTTTACTTTGTTCTTGTAATTTATTTTCTACAATTTCTTCTTTTCTGTTTTCCAACTCGTATGCTTTTTGCAATGGATCACCTTGGAATATATCATCCAGAGGTGTTAATTTGTAACTGTCCTTAGGCCTAGTAGCTTCTGCATGAGCTTTTTGCTGCATTCTGTTAAGGTACTTATTTTTAGCACCAATTCTTATTTGTTGACGATATTTGGTCGGACTGACATAGGATGGATTTTCCCATAAGGCAACTCCTCCAAAACTTCCAGAAAATATCTTCACCTAGTTGAAAAAGTATAGATTAATATTAATATATGACCCATGAAACAAACAATGCTATATATTGGCTTATATTCAAAATGAAAACGGTAGAATGATTAATTAAATTCGCAAGTAATCAAATGAACAGTTTTGATGATGACTCATTAAAATACTATGGGATTTTGATTCAGTGTAACACGGTGAGTTGCGAAGCTTTATAAGTGGCTTGAATAGAGACATAATTTATTTAAAAGTTCAAGATAATTTATAGCATACCTATAAATTAGTTGATATTTTGGGAAAATATTTATACATACTTTATACCAATGTTCAGACATACATCCCTATGGGAAGTGCATTGAAGAAACGAAATGGTAAAAATCGTAGGAAACATGATTTATCAAAATCGGGAGTAATTTTGTTGTAAAAACTAAATATTTATAATTTAAATTTTTTTTATTATTCACTTGATTGTACTGTATTAGCTATTTGATATTATGGCATTATTACTTTATTACTTACAGGATTTAGAACAAATCTAGGTCCAATTTCTGCTAAAGCTCCGTCTTCAGACAAAATCTGAAAATTTCGGAACCATATTCTATTATCTAATACTGTGAATGTATAGACATGATCAAAGAATGGTTGACTCTTAGGATGGTGATTTGGAACTCCAAATATTTGAGTAAGTATTTCTTTCAGCAATGTGTAATGTGGTTTCTCCATGAAAACTGGATCAAAACTTAAAAGTGGCCTTGATCCCCTTAAACAATTGCCCGTTAACTTGAGTTCAGCCATCGTGTATACTAAAAACAAAAACATTAAAGTGTACGCCCACATAAGGTATTTTACATAATTCATTAGTAAGGTTGGATACAGATCTTACGAACAATTATGAAATTTATCAGGCGCGGACTGGCAATATTTTTCTAGGGGTGCTAATATTTGTAGGGGCCCGAAGTTATGACTGAACGCGATACGATTGAAATTATTACGCACTTTTCTAGAAAGGCGTTCAGTGCCATTCAGTCACACTAATAATTAAATAACGTTTAGCTTTAGGTGATATAATCACGATGGTGCGCAATGGTAGAACGTTATAGTGTTATTTATTTAGTGCCTGTCAACATTTTGTTGAATTTTAATTAGTAATAGACAATAAATTGCCATATTTTTAATTTTGAATGGACTGATGTATTAACGTATGTGGGGTAATAGTTTTAGCGAGCGACAAATCTTTTGGAGGTTTGAAACTCAATCAGTATGTAAAAACCGCAATTGTGGGCATGTTAAAAAGTGACTTTAGGGCACTTTATTTCACCATATTTAGAAAGTGGAGGCGACCGCTAAATTCAGATTTGCATTAAAAAATTTTTGTAAAAATCATAGTAAAATGGTACCAATAAAAATAAAATTACCATTTTCAATTAGAAATTTTACACTTGGCCCATTGGGAACATTAGAAAACCAAATATAAAGATCCTTCTTTTTTCGACCTTCAAACATTATAGCTTTGCTGCAGTTTTTCATTTCACACATTTCGTTAATAACAGATAATGTTTTGGACCGCTCCATTTTTGCTTCAGGCTTGTGGTGAGGCATTAATTTTTTTAAATCCTCCATTAAGTGTCTATCTCTATGGCTGATACCTCTAGAGGCAAACACCAATATTCTTTGCTTGTTAATCCATTTTATCTAAAATACCAAAGGTAAATTCTTTCTGCAGAATTAAAATGTTTGTACTAATATAAAAACCTTTTTTGTTACTGGCTCGTCAGAATGTCTCACAGCAGGTACGGTGACCGGCGGTTTTTCAGATTCAATTTCACTATGTTTTCTTTTGTTAGATTTTTTTACCATTTTGAAATGTACACAACACGTGTTTCACTGCCACCACACTTTTCAAAATTGACTACATAACCTAAATTAAACTTTTGCTTGCTGCTTTTGCCTGAAAGTATTTTCACGCGACATACCTGGTAAATAGCGGTATGCCCGGTATAGATGTCATATTTGAACACCGTTCACCCGTCTAACTCATTAGGTCTGTGGTTGCAGAGCAAGAACACAGAATTATATTAATTCTGTGGCAAGAGCACGGCATGTGTTTTCGCTTTCGTTCGTTAGTTCGTTTTGTCTGTGGTTTAAAAGGCGGTCGCGGGCAAGAATAGTATACTAGAAGGATAGTTCAAATACGCTAATTTGTCGGCGGTGGGCGTGGCTACGATGACGTAGACTCCTGACCAGAATTTAGAAATCATTATTGTAAGGGAGCGTATATGCTAAGATATTGTGATATTAATTTAAACTACTGCTGGGGGAGAAAACTAAAATATTGAAAATCGAAAGCAAGTGGCAAATACTAAATGTTGTAGAAATATGAAACCTCAAGTGTAACTCGTTCTTCCAAAAAAATATATATATATATTTTACCCACGAGATTCGCGATTTGCGACCTATCATCGCGAACGTTGCAAAAACGGTGCAAGATACGATATAATTTCACTTATACAAATTTGTAAAGCACAAAATTTCCTACAAAAAAGCCAGTGATGGCATATATCTAACTTGAATGGTGTAGGCGCGAGAGGCCACCGAAAGAGCGCGAGCACATAAATATGACATTGGTAACGAAATTTTTTGTTAATTTAAAATAAATTGTTATTTTCAATGCCTATTTACAAGATTAATTGTACAGTGTTTTGATCAATGACATTTTTTAGCAACATGGGATTGTAAAAATGAGGTAATATAAAATAATTTTGCGTCCTTTGAGACATAAATTATACCTAGTTATACTTACCTCTATTAAGTAGGTAGTTAAAATATGTATTTGAATTATTATATTATTATTATTATATATACATATTATGAAAAAGCTATAAATAAAAACAAATATAATTTTTTTATTTATGAATATTTATTAATTATAAGGTAAAAAATAGTTTTGTGTAAAGTGTAAAAAGCGTGTATATTTGTTGCACGAGGCATGAAATTTTATCATCAATCATGCTGAGTGCAACAGATACACCACAATTTTTACGGTCGAAGTAAATAGATTTTTTTAAAATTTTTATTGAACAAAATAATTACACTGAACAGAACACATCCCACTTGTATCAGGATTAAATTTATCGGCACGTTTACAGCAATTAATCCATTCTTTCAGAATAGTTTTGGAAACAAAATATTTTGTGTGATATATAGTACACTGCGCGTCATAATAAATGTGGTACACTTTGATTTTATCAATGTAAATCTGGCTCAACTTGTCAAATTTGGCATTATAAGATCTGTCACAGATACTTATAACGTGAACTGGAGACGTTGCAATTCTGACGTCTCTGACATGATCATAACCTACAAAACTCTTAAATGACAGTTTGCATCAGTCAAGCTCAGGAAGATCACCATACACAACTAAAAAAACCTGATTTTCGGGTTCGGGTTACAACGGTTGTACCACATTTATATGACGCGCAGTGTACAATGCTTGCATTGCTGATATTCATAATCATCCTGCTATTATTGCAGCCATAAATAGCACACCTACCAGGTATATTTCTATATAATAATTACCTACTCGGTTTCTGAAATTATTTAATTAAGTTTTTACCAGTTATCCATCAAGTTTAAAGCAAAGAAAATACTTACAATAAACAACACTAAACACAATAATCACAACATCCACTTTTTAAGTCTATATTCAACAAAGAAACAGTTTAAAACAGTCTAAACACAGCAGAACAAACGTAAAAGCAAGCGAAAACTGAAAGTTTAGGGCAGGAGGTGACGTCACAAGCACACGGTACGTGACGATCGCAGAGCCAACATAGGGTCTTATGGGAATAAACCATCCTTCTTAAAAAAAAAGGGTCTCGCCGCGCTCTGGCAACTATGTAGAACTAATTTGAATTTGTGGTTATATTTTTGACTTTTTAACATAACCTCGGTAATTAAACTAGTCATTCATATCAACAGAATTCAGATTTTCCAAAGCCTACTCTAATTTAAATAAATAAGTGTAAATGGCATATACCTGAATATTGTTTTTTATATATATACAGGATGTTTCAAAAGTAAGTGTAAACCTTCTGGGGGCGTAATCCTCGGATAAAAATAAGACAAAAAGTTCCTATCAACATGGGTCCGGAAATGCTTTCTGAGGAAGTTACGGACCTTTAAATAGCGAATAAAAAGGGTTCTTATATTTTATTGAATCTTTTAATTTTAATATTTACTAACTAGACTGGACCAAAATTAAATCACATGTCACAATGACAGTCAGTATCAGTAAAACTTTAAATTACTTGAAAACTGACAAACGTTTGTATGATCGACTGTTGTATCTTTTTCATAATCAATTTTCTCGAAAACGGTTCATTCTATCGGGATGAACTAAGAGTACCTTTTTTACGTAGAAAACTTTGAAATTTTATAATTTTCAACGAAAACCTTAACGGGGGCGGTCCCAGTCGCTAACCTTATAAATTCCAACAGATGGAACTATATGTAGCTTTTGCCAATATAACCGTATTGACGTATTGTAATTTATCTACTATGAGATAGGTGGAGTGATGTGTTGTAATTTATCTACCCTTTGATAGATGGAGACATTACACTCACATCTTTTACATTATTATGACGTGCAACCGCGCAATCTAAATTAATTCGTTTTTATAACTACATTTACAAATGATCATACATATTTAATTACTAGTGACTTTTTTTCTGATAATGTTTTTAGATTTGACAGCTTGTTTTATCTAGTTATAAATATTTATATTATTTTGTGATTTGGATATTTGTAGAAATTTTTGTGTATTATTGTAACTGTTTGGACTTATAAATTATAAATATTTATAATATTTATTTGTGTCTTGGACAATTGTGTTTTTTATGGGTAGTGCTGTAAATAATCTAACTATTTGAGCATTATCATTTTTTTTTGTTACTACGACCATATGATTAACATAACCTTAAATTTATAGTTTTTGAAAATTTATTTTCAATTTTAATTTTAATTTTTGTAGTTCTAGCTTGGATCCATTATACGATTTAAAAGCTCATTCAGATAATAGACATATAAAGTTTCAATATTGTAGATTATTAAAAATCGACTGCTAATTATAGGTTGGATTTCCAACCAACAAAAAGCATCTTATTTAATTAGATCAGGGTAATTAAAACTTTAATAATCATGGACTGAACAAGATTTTAGTTGATAGTACACGAACCCAGCAGAAATTTTTTGATAAAACCGACATAATATTCCAAAAACTTAGAAAACGCATAATTTTGAGGTTAGTTGTGACACCCCAGAACAGCTGTTTATATACTTTTCTTGGCATACCTGCCATACGTACCATGTTCCTGAGAAACAGAAATCATTTTCCTTCGGATATGTTTAAGGTTGGAGTAATAAAACATAAAACAGAAAGACATTATTTAATAATATATTTATTATATATAATAGAATGATTGCATTATTAAAAATAATAAGAATTGTTTTACAATCATATCAAACTATTATAGTGCTAGGTAGGTTCCTAACATGTTATTCTGAACAACTTGCTGTAGAAATCTGTTTCAATTTGGGTACTTCCTTTTCTAATACAGCTGAAATACACACATTTTACTTTTTGCCAAACTAGCTGATTTCCAGTATACTATAGATTATAGATGTTAATTAAGATTTTTCCCTTTGTTGGTGCAGCCATGTTTAGGTGTTATGAACTTCGGCACTTAAAAATTTCACGTTCACAACATAAAAATCGTTTATTACCATATTATTATCGTTGTCTACAACTCGTAAATGTCAAATTCCTTTTCAATTTTACTCATCTTTTTAAATAATACTAATAATAAATAACACATTTCCAATGTTCATAGTCGTTAACTCATTTTCGTCTGTCAGCTGTCACTACTTGTCATTCACGTGCGCTTATGCGCAGCCTCAAAATTCGGCAACATGAGAATATATTCTCAACCAAGCGTTAATCCTTTACGAGATTCTATTGGTGGTGCCTCATAAATGTACTTCAGGCTACCAATAGGAATGTAAGGTACGGAAAGCAAAATGCAAACGAAAATGGTTGGGAATGCCCCTTTATAGCAAACTGCTGCGGCGGTTTATATCATCCTGATTTCAATATGACCTTTCAAATAAATTAAAAGATTGACAGAATATTCAATTTATAATTTTGATTTTGCTGCCATCTACGAGACAGTAGCCAAAGTTCTATATGTCATTCTTTAGTATCATTTCGAACCAAAAAACTTGTTTCCTGCATTATATAACGTATTTAATTTCAGTGATATTGGTTTAGTAGTTCGACATTTTTTCAATAATTACTTAATAAAAAATCAAAATTTAAACATGTATGTGTTTAATATAGCGTAGCGGATTGGACCAGAACTATTTTATTGAGATCACGACTTTTTTAATTATTTCAAAATTAGGTTAAAAGTTTACGAAGTTTAACAGCTTGGTAAGAAAAGAATCGTCATTTTCTTGAGTTTTTTAATAGTCCAGTACTATTCTACCGAGTTTTTTCTAAAAGCCAGTCAAAAAATATTTTGAATCGGTTCAGGGATATGGCAGAAATTGTCGAACTACGAAGTGCTTATTTTAAGCAAATCTAACCTATTTTTCCGCCCACCTTAATAAACTGAAACGAAATAAAAATAGGGTTATTTTAGCCCTTAACCTTCCCGGTATGTGACGCCCCTGACCAAAATTTTTAAATTCTGAATTCAGCATCGAGTACAGCGTCAAAAGTTTAATACAGTGTATGTATTTTCGAAATTTGACAGTTCCGGAAATATTGCAGAAAAACCGTCTTCAGGATGCCCCATTCGAAGGGCCGTAACTTTCTCAGAAAGCATTTCCGGACCCATGTTGATAGGAACTTTTTGTCTTATTTTTATCCGAGGATTACGCCCCCAGAAGGGAAACACCCCTGCATATAAATGTCAACACTTCTTAATAAAAAAATAATTATAAAATGATTCAAATCAAATTATTTTCGCCTGAAGCGCTCTACTTCTACTCAGATGATGTATCACCCGTACACTTGTTATAGTATGGATCTGGAAGGCGCCTATTATAATTGCGTCTTTTACACATAAATTGTTTTAAGACTCGATGGAACGTTCATTAATTTTGGACACCGTATACATACAACCAACTGTTGCGTCATAATGACGATTTTTACGTAATGACTTTTCTTTTGATTGGTTAGCAGAGCTTTATTAAGCACTCCTTTTGTCCTTGTTAGTTTACTTCTCTTTGGTTAAATACCACTTATCGGGGTTAGTTGTGGTAACCATGATAACCATCTGAAAAAGCTCTTGTCGATTGTCGATTCAATTGTCAAACGTTAAACAAACTCATGCGGTTTTTTGACGACGAAATAGTTTCAAAACACTGCAAGCAAGGTGATTGGTCTAAATTCGAATTTAGACCAATCAACTTGCAGTGTTTTGAATCTTGTTTGAAACCACGAATGATAGAATTTAACCGGTCAGCAGTCAGCACTCGGCGCTTTCAAACTTTCAAACAGAAGCTGTTCTTCTGACATTAACGGCCATTCTCACCGATTACTGTTTAAGCAAGCCTTAGTTAAGGTTGCTTAAATATTTAAATATGGTTTAACTTTGTTTGCATTGCACCGCAAAATATTTAAGTCTGCTTTAATAAGTATAGATTTTATTGTAATACACCTACTTTTAGGTCATTTGTAATTTGTTGGCAACTTCATTACGTTCTTTGTTATGTCATATATTGTCATCCATTATTTTATTCTGTCTGTACCTACATCACGTTTTGTATTTAGAAAATAAGAATAAAATGGAAAACCCGAGGAAGAGAGTGAGGTCCGCAAATTTTACAAACGATGAAAAGATCCTCCTCTTGAATATTATTAGTAAATATAAACATATAATTGAAAACAAAAAAACTAACTCTGTATCCTGCGAACAAAAATCTTAAATTACTTACGTACTGTACACTTAAATTATGGAAGGGAATATATTTTAACACATACATATCACTGGGGAACTCCAAATTGGCTTCAGTTAAAGTCAAAATATATAAAACAGTATCTTTACGCAATCTAAACCGCCTAAAGAAAGTTAGCTCATTAATTCAGCAAAATAATTTCGTCTCACATAAATTCTTCTGGGAAACCCGAAATCGATAATTTCCAATATATCAATATCGTCCTCAAACATATCTTTCATCATCAGATTCCATTTTATAATAAAATAGGTAATTTAAAGATTGAAAATTGAAATAAAAATCAAATAAATGTCAGTAATGACACGTAATTTGTAAAAATGCGCATGCTCAGAACTATTCTTAAATTTAAACCAGCTTTAAGCCACCATTTTTCAGGGCTTTAATTTAAGGAACCTTTAAGGCGATTTAAGAACGCTTAAGCAACGGTGCAACGAAAAATTCAGATTTAAGCACGCCTTATCGCTAAACCTTCCTTTAAAACTACGGTGAGAATGGCCGTAATAGACCGAGATGGAATTTTTTTACTGTCATGTGCTTTTGGTAATTGTCGTGGTATTTCGCATAATAATACATGAAATACCACGACAACAGCCCTCAAAAACACATGATGACGTAGTTAAAAATAATCCATTCTCGAGATCACAGTATAGATACTACTAGGCATTTACGATAATTGGAGCGCTACATACCGCAATGTATCAGAGCGTTCGAAAATAAGAACATATCTACCGAACCGCGTTCGGTAAATGTATCGAATGTATTCGCTACATCTCCCCGATCCAAAATTTATGGATCGACTACATCGGTTGGTAAATGCGGTATAATCTTAAAATATGATTAAAAAAACTTAATTTTTGACATTTTGTGAGTATTTGAGAAAACAATGAAGTAATTTTAGATGAGGACGGCAACATATATGCATACGTATAATGAATTAAGTAAGTAAGTAGGTATACCTAAATATGCAATACATATAAATGATTTTTTACTTTCCATTTTGACATGTCGAGCAGTATGGACTTATGAATAAGCATAAAATAAAAAAGTAATTCAATTTTCAATTATTTATTAATTAGTCAAGTGATGCTTTACTAGGTTACATTTGAAATTTTGCGTTCGGTAATTCTTAGCTCGGTAGATGTATTGACATAAAACAGCTGATTACCGCAATGTACCAGGATACATTACCCGCTCCAATTATCGCAAATGCCTAATGTGTCGAGTTGTCTAGATCTATTGTGACGTCAGAAGGACGCTGCTGCTTCTGACCGGTAAATTTTATTATCCGTGGTTTGAAACTATTTCGTCGCCAAAAAACGGCTATAAATAAATAAATAAGACGGAAGTTGCATCTATATTTTAGATGAAGTATATGATCTATGGAAGTATCGAGAGTCGAGACTTGTGTAAAAAAATTATACTTTTTTTATGTGTCGATGCGAGTATAAGTGCTATAGTGTGACGTCAAAGTAGCCGCTGTATCCAAACAAACTTACGAAGATTTAAATATTTTATAAAAGGAGATACCTACCTAGCGACTTTTGTCAAAACTGCTTTTAATACATTTAAATTAAGTAAAGGGAAGGTGTAAAATAGAAGTCTTAAATCTCACAACTCCTTTTTAACAAGCTTGTTAAAAAGGAGTTTAGAGATTTAAGACTTTTATTTAACACCTTCCCTTTACTTATCATATTACTCACATATGGATTCCCTTCGCAATACATTTAAATTCACAAACGGAAACAAAACAAAGGTAAAAGAGTTTGTTTGGATACAAAAAATGGCCGCTAGGCTAAAGGCTAAAGCCACAGAACATAAGGCTTGTTTTGGTTCAAAATTTTCGCAGTCCTAGAACCGTTCCCGTCTTGCGCAATTTAAAAAATTATCAATTTTAATACACAGCGCATGGCTGTTTCTTCATTGCGCATGACGGGAACTGATCCTGAACTGTTCTAATCAGAACCAAAACAAGCCTATAAAGGTAGGCTAAAGCACAGATAAAGCCCACGAGCGCCTAGAGCTCGCGATATACAGGTTTGCGCCGACCAATGAAATACTTCTATTCAAGGTCACGTTTGTCAACTCAATTTCAATTTGATTTCTGATTTCTGTCAAAACTCTCCATACGACATTTTGGCTTTGCCATTTAATTTGTTCCGTTATGTTACCCAAATACGTTTTTATTATTTTAAAGAAGGAACATCTTTCACCACGAAGTCAGAAATAAAAAATAAAATTGAGTTGACAAATGTGACCTTGAATAAAAGCATTTCATTGGTCGGAGCAAACCTACACATCGCGAGCTTTAGACGCTTTTGATAAAGCCTTGCATGCGTATTTGACGATGATGGTGATACGTTTCGATCGACACCTGATAAGAACGCGTTCACACATGGATTCTTGAGTCGCATTCTGGAATCCGTTATCCGATTCTAGAAGCGTGCTGAAGTTTGTTATACATTTAAATGGAGTCTGTTCACACAGAGATTCCGCAGAATTTCGTATATGCATTCTACGGAATCTATGTATGAACACACTATTAAATCAGAGACATAGAGTACTATTATGTGTAGAAAACTTCAGCGCGCTTCTAGAATCGGATTCCATAATGCGATTCAAAAATCCACGTGTGAACGCGTCCTAAGAGTATTGTATCGAATCGATACATTCAAACCACAGACTCGACCGTCGACCCAAACTATCGAAAGGAAGGTTTTGTGTTCTGTGGTTTTGTGTTTGAAGCGTTCTGTGGTTTGAAGTTTGAGGTTATTACACACTTATTTTTGCATGTGTGCATAAGTATTTTCATTTCTATGAGTATTTTTTCTACATAGAAAATGACTTCAAGTGAATCCGATTTAAGTGAAAGTGATGTTGAGGTAATTATTCAATGTACTTATCTCATATAAATAGAAGAAAAATGCGATAAAAAAATTTTTTTCGTCAGTATCTGTATTTCGAAAATTTTAAACCGAATGCTACTTAATAGTTACTAGTATTAAATAACTGTTTGTATAACTAAGCTATTAAAACATTTGTGCTTATATTCCTTGCCATTTTTATAAAAAAACTCAAATTTATTGTTGGTTTATTAGGTATACCGATTTAAAAAAAAATTAAATGTTTAATTTTCTAGTTGCAAGAAGCATTTGCTGAAGGTAAATTAAAACCTGGGTTAAATATAGTGGAACAGACCCCAAGACAATTTATAAATAATGTGGTAAGAATAAGAACAATTTCATGAAATTCAAATTCATCTAACCACCATTATTTACTGATTTTCAGAGCGGTTTGAAACAAAAATTAAAGGAAGTTAAGTTAAATCTACCATGGATAGAAATACTTGACTGTGTTAATAAACAAGCACCTTTGGCTCCAGAACTGGCTGCTCAGATGTTGTCGGAAGAACAAAAACGTGAGAACCAACTAAAAAATAATAAAAAACTTCCACAATATGCACCAAGTGAAGACCCCGTTTTAAATGATTTCAAAAGGGAAATGATATTTCATAGACAAGCTCAAGCTGCAGTTACAGAAGCTTTTCCAAAATTAAAAGCTATGGGACTGGCTACCAAGAGGTATTAAGCGTTTCTTTTGGCTAAACTGTTTCGTTATTATATTTGGTATAATTTTGTATGAAAACCTCCCTCCGCAAATCAATTTATCCAACTCTGTTTGGAAAATTATGTATTTTACCTTTGTAGTATTAATTGGTATCACTTCCCAAGTGATAGTATTAAAATGTAAAATTTATTTGCTCATTAATTTTTTAGACCTGATGACTACTTTGCAGAAATGGCAAAAACTGATGACCATATGCAAAAAATAAGGGCACATTTAATGGAAAAACAAGAGCAACAGAAGAGAAGTGAGAGAGTAAAACAATTAAGACAACAAAAAAAGGACGGAAAAATGCTTCAAATTCAAAATAAATTGCAAAGACAGCAAGAGAAAAAAGAAATGCTCAATCAAGTAAAGAAAGTACGCAAGGGAATATCAAAAGATCTTGATTTTCTTGATGGAAATAAAAAAAAATCAATTTCTAGAAAAGTAATGGATAAGAGAAAGTTGAGAGACAAAAAATTTGGATTTGGTGGGAAAAAAAAAGGTATGAAAACTAATACAAAAGATAGTGCATCAGATATTAGTGAATATAAAAGACCTAATAATCCCGGAAGAAACATAGGGAAAGGCAAAAGCAAAGGCAAACCTGGTAAGATTAGACCAGGGAAAAATAGAAGAGTGAAAAACAAGGCAAGGGGAAGGAAATGAAAATTTGTATTAACTAAAATGAAAATGTAAATATAATTTTTAAAAATAAAATTTGATTTTTTAAAATAGTAAATAATTTTATCCAATAATTGAAGAAATGAGGCATTTCGGCGGCCAAAGTTGACAATACTTACATGATATGTGTAAAAATAATTGAAAAAAAATTATATGAAAATCTCGATGAAAATATTTGCTACCTCTCGTTTATTGCAGCTAAAAAAAAAGGGTTAGTTTTTATTACCGACTTTTCATTCTTAGTCTACAGTAATTTGCTGTTATAACATATATTTAAAATGTGTTGCGTTTGTAATTTGTTAACGCTTGAGTAAATGTTTCTATTAGTTGATAATTTTGTATTGCGATAATCTACGTCATATATTATATACTTTTTTTTAACAGAATATGTTTGGAACGGAAATAGTTCTTATGATTTATATTTCTATAAATTGACCAAGCATTTCTTCCAATTTGTCTAGCTAGTCTGTCATTGAACCAACACCGTGAAGATATTTCAAATATCTTTATTCTCTGTTGCTTTAAGACTAATTAGATGGAATTAAAATTAAACATAAGTATTTTCATTTATGCTATTTAACGTTAACATATGACTGCGTTTAACGCAAATATGTCCTATAAAGAACCACACCTGTGTCGGCACTGTTTTTTTGATAAAAATATCCGTGGTGTGTAATAATAATAATAATGTTTATTTACACAGAACAAAACAATATTTACACTTTACTTTTGTAAATATACAATAAATATCATTTTAAAAAGTTGGAATACTATTTATCCGTATATAGCATAAATAAACATAGAGAGGGTCTCATTAAAACTTTTTGCGCACGAGATTCTATCTGTTTACTTTAAGGTACACACGGTGTGGTCTACTATATTTGTATTTATGGGAGTGTTTTTAAAGAGTTTTAACAGCATCAAGGTAACATCCCAAATAAACCTCGAACCGCATGCATAGTTAATTTTTTACATCAGGTGTTATACGTCATTTAATATGTGGCATTTATGTCTTGAACCGCATACAAACTTTTGACTATAACAAACAAGTCTTAGTATGCTTTTTCACGAGACGGCAGAGCATATCAAACGTGTTTACATATTGATTGATGTGTATTATTATTATGTGACCTATCTTAAATAATACTCTTGTATATATTAAGAATACAAGGATAACACAGTTATTTAAATAGACAATCTATGCACTGTCAAATTTAATGTTCTAACGCCGAATTCGCAATATTTAGATCAGCGTCATGCAGACTCGCCAATGTGTTGGAATGAATAAAATATTTAATGCGGTTCTAAAGCCATTGCACATCGTACAAGTCTTGGGACAATTCAAATCTACATGTTAGTAGAGAGGGTCAGCTATTTTTATAGAAACTTCTGAAAATAATCTGGAATTTCTGCATAAAAAATGTATGCCATTTTAAATTGCACATTGCATACTACCCGACTCAGCGGTGGCTCTCAACTAAAAGGAAAAAATCTGATTACTGGAAGCAGATAAAATATATTTAAATATATATTTTTGTAACAATATAACAATTTGTACAATTCACAATTTAATCACAATAAATAAATATAAATCAGTCAACAATTTGTCACAAATTACTTCTTAGGCAAATATATTCAGTAAAACACCTCAATTCAATAATCACAACGGTACAAAATAATTACAATAATAAACATTCAATGACACACTCATATTGCTTATTAATATCTTTGTGGAGATAAAAGTATCCATTACAAAAATGGAAAAATTTCATTAGGTAACAGTCAAGTTTTCAAACTTTTCAGAAGAAAACCTGCAATCATTGATTCATGCATATAAAATTAGCATCATAGAACATCATCAGTAAATGACAAAAAATGTTAAAATAAACAGTTGCTATATTTCTGTCTTGTCATAAGAAACCTTTTCCTACAACGGTTTTGAAGATCTAACCATTCGATTGTCATTTTAGTTTCAAAACGATTTTTTTACACACTAGTGCATAAGACTCGCATACTTATAAGCATAGTACCTAATAATTCTTTACAGAATTGAAAAGTGTGATTTTATTGAACAAGTATAGGCAGAATACTAAAAGCCTACGAGTTCAACAAAGTTCCTTTCCGTGCATGCAGTAGATATAAAAATGGAAAAAATGCCATTTCCCACACCGTAACGCGGTCAGCAAAGGCGTTTACCGAATTCATGTACATAATTTACAATATTACATGACACTCATTTGGGAAACATCTATTTCCTGACCTCGTTATGAAAATAAATATTACGTAATTAGTAATTTCATACTGTAACGTCAATATTACAATGCTAATAATCGTTTAGTAATGAACCCTATTACAGCATTAGTATTGTAATGAAGTTCATTGCAACGTTGGCGTTATAATAATGAATTTTAAATAACAAACAAAAAAAAATCTAAATAAATTCTTTTATGAATTTGGTGAAACGTACGACACTTTTATCTAACTTCATATTACAATATTCAATATATTGCACAATTTTCTCATCTCATATTGTAATATGAAACATTATGATACTAGTGTCCAAGATATCTATTACAGCAATTCAGCAATAGCATCGTGTTGTAAAGTTTGTTTACAGTACTAAACAAACTACTTTCCAGATTGAAATAAGTGTATAAAAGACCACTTTATTCAATGGTCATTAAAATGATTAAAACAATAATACAGACACATTTTAGTTGTTATATTTGCCTAGTAATAATTTCATAAATTTATAATTCTGCCATCTTTATCAATGGGCACAAATAATTAGAAATGCCATTTTTCTTTAATGGTTGAAGAAAAAATGTTGCATGTAACCTGTGCAATAAGTGTTTTATGTATTAGGCGAATTTAATATTAACTGTTTTAACAATTTTTACATCCTATGCTTAAAACACTTATTTTTCGTACTTACTATAATTGATTAGTACATCAGTCTAATTAATTGTCCAAGTGCATGGGAGGGTGAAAGCCCATTAGTTTAACATAAGTCTAAAGACACAACGGACCAAAAAAGACATGGCACCACTTCCCGAGTTGAAGTTTGAATTGTGTTACATACTTATTTTACTGTGATCCTTATTTACTAATGACTAGAACCCGACAGAAATTTCGAAATTTCAAGTACATCGATAGTATTACAGGGTTGCCACTTTTCTGCAAAACCTGGAATTGTCAGGGAATTTTGAAATTTCGGAAATGTCAGGAAAATCTGGATAGTCAGGGGAATTTGTGCCAGTCCGCTGAAAGTCATCGAATTTGATATTTCCATTTAAATAAAATACACAATCAACTTTAATATTCCTTTATTGTAATATTTGGAATACGGTCCTGCACGAGAGCGTATAATAGTACCTGTACTGACGTTATAATTTTTGTTATGTGACTAAAAGTTTATTTTTGATTTTATAATATATTGTGCCATTATTTGATATTCTTGGTATAGCTTTTTACAAATAATTATTAGTAATGAGTCATGGAAAATTATGTATTTAGTCAGGGAATTTCAAATAGGATGTGGTGGCAACCCCGTATTATAACAAAGCATAAATTATGAATTATTCATGAATCAATGTGTAAACACAGGTAAAATGCTGTACAAATTGGAGCCACTTTCAACATTGTGATCTAAATTGCAGTTGTTGACAAGTCTTGGTAGGACCAGTTGAATCGACAATAAAACAATAAAAGTAGTTATTTATTTATCGAATTGGTCGACTGTATCGCCAGAACTTGAGTATCACTCAGCGGTATTCTACAACAAGAACCAACTTCGTAAGAAGTTTGCTTTTGGTTTCGTTCCCATGGCACCTAAAAAATTTCCGTAAATTTTTATCCTCCAGGGTACCCTGAACGAAATTAATAAGTGGAAATTTTTCTGTCAAATTATTGAAATATGATCATATTTAACATTTTCTTTTCAAACGCTATTTCTGAACAAAAAACCGCCTGGAAATGATTTAAGCTAGTAGTATTACAAACTTTTCGAACGTTTTTATGAGTGTATTTACTATTAAGCCGGAGAGATAGACTATAATCTGTCTCCAACAGATATAAATAGACTCCTCCCCATTAATTTTATGGTTGTGCAGAACGGTGTGCGCAATAGCCATTTTACTTAATGAAATTAATGAAAGCTGTGATAGCCATCAGATTTCGATGAAAACCTAACCTTAAAAAAAGCGTTTTAACATTTAATCATAATTATTAATCGTTTGCATTACATACCTTAATACTTAATACGCAAAACATATAAGGTTAATTCTTAGACGTAGAATATTTCAAAACGTAGTAATTAATCTATTAAATTTTTGTGACGTCAAAACGGATAGTCATTGATATAGGTCGTGTACATCATATGACTCACATAACCTTAAATTTTTTGTTTTTGTAAATTTATTTTCAATTTTTGTAGTTTAAACATAGATTCATTATAACATTTAGAAACTCTCGCAAACAGAAGATATATAAAGTTTTAATATTGTAGATTATTAAAAATAGATGGTTAATTATAGGTTGGATTTCCAACCAACAAAAATAATCTTATTTCAATAAGTCAAGGCAATTAAAACTTCATTAAGAATGCACTGAACAAGATTTTAGTTAGTACAGAAACCAACAATGCCGGATTAAGGATCATTGGGGCCGGGCACAGTTTTTTCGATGGGCCCCTTATTTAAGATGAAATAATTATTGTTGTTTATAGTAATTTTCAATCTTTAATAAGTACATGCATTAAAAATATAACAAAGCGAGCAAACTAATGACATTTAATTTAAATAAAGTAAAAACTTCATACTATATTTGAAATGGTTTTTTTCTTGCTTTATTTGCGGCAAAATCTTTAATAATTTCCTCAAAGCTTATAGTTCGTAGTATATCTCTTTCAATGGTCAGTAAACTTAACTTTTAAACCTTTCAAAAAATTAAAAAATTATTCTCGTAGATCTTTTTTTATTTTCCTGTTAAAAATATTATACATTACCACGATGCACGGGGTCCTCGAGACTCGGGGGCCGGGCGCAGTTGCGCCCCGGTTAATCCGGCATTGGAAACCAAGCAGAAATTTTGATAAAAGCGACGTAATATTCGAAAATCATAAAACTCATATTTTCGAGGTTAATATTGCAACGCCACGTGCACAAACGAATTTGTTTGGAGTTTAACCAATAGCAAGACTGTCCGTTTTTGACGTCATTAACGGAAAACTAGCAGGACTTTTGAAATTGATACAATTTATTAATATTTAAGGCAACTGTAAGAATGATATATTATTGAAATTTATTGCATTATTATATTTAATATGTATTCAACTTTGATGTAAATCTATTAAAAACCTTTAATTCAATTGAGGTGTAAGAGCCCATTGCATCAGAAATATTAATTGGAAAATAAGAAATAAGTCGAGTTTGGATTTTTATTAGTGCCCGTTTTTCAAGATTATTATACAGCCTATAGCACACACCCATAACGGTGGCATTGATATTTTCAATTTTGCATAATAGATGTGTAGACATGTCTAGAAATTTGTTCGAACCGAGGTGACCTGACAGTTTAATTGATCAAATACATCTGTATGTAAAAGTTAAGAGTTCATTACAAACAAGTTCGTTTCTAAAAATAAAATATATACTATGAAGATAGGAGTAAAGTTTTGTTTGTTGTCTTTTATTTGCTATTACCGATCGCTTGCTATAATCCAGGTAAAGGAGTTTGATTGTACTTTCTTGTGTCATGAAATTCATCATCAAATTATCAAATATTAATATTCAATATGAGTAAGTTTCCCCAAAATTTTCAACAGAACTTGTTTACAAAAAAAAATGGTATTCCTCTTTACCACCACAATTATTAACAAATACAACTTGAAAAACAATATTAAGAACAGCTTATTGGAACATTTCACAAACTAGTTCTGCTCTATTTAAGATGCATCCTCTGCCATTAACAGAATGGTTAGTTAAATACTTTAATAATGGTTGCTAGCATTTTCTTACATATAAAATAATTAACAAAATTTCTACTGCTACTAATTTTAGCAGTTAAAATTATATATAAATTTGTTGTTATTTCTAAGCAGGCAAGATCTTAATATAATATTCGCTAATTTTAAATTTTGTTATTACAAATGGACAAACATTATTGCTAAAAAATCTGTTAAAATATCTTTCACTAAAACCATTCTTAAATCTTAGTCAAACTGCAATCTTCTGTCAGTAAATACGTAGGGTTCAACCTACGGCACAGACTTGCAGACAAAAATCACTCGACAGAGTGAAAATCTCACAAAGGAGCATTAGAAATCCATAAATTGTCTTGTCTTTTCATTCAACGTGGAGGCAGCATACCTATAAAAGAAAAATTGCAATATTTTCTAATTGTAACAATGTTAGTTACGTACATTCACGCATACTATTACTTATTTTTTGATAAACAATGTCATTTTTAATTCAATTTTAATACAATATCGTGCTGTAATAAAGATTTTATAGTTAAGTATTTGAATTTGCTTACCATTATTGGTTGTTAACAATCGATACAAGTTAGAATTTTCCAGCTCGGTGGTCTCCATAAAATTGCTATTGTTTTCATTAATAGACAAGCGACAATACTGTGAATCTTCTTCGATGGAGTAATCATCAATGTCATCACTCATTATATTACCAACATTTACCTTTTCAAAATCTTGAGGTATACAATTTTCCACTTCAACTCTTTGTACATTACTATTGTTTATATTTGTATCATTAACATCATCATCTCCTTTCGCTTGAGATATATCACTAGCCATTTGATCTGCATGTTTTTTCCTTTGATGTTGGAGTAATTTTGCTTTGCTGGCATATTGCTTATGGCACCATTTACAACTCTGGGGTCTTGTCGTAATGCTCCCAACAGTTTGTGAAAAAGTTGGGTTAGGTAACCCAGAAACTTCTTGTAATGAACCTTGTTTACGATTGCTCATTGGTAAAGCTGCTCCGGGATGGTTTTTCAAGATATGTGCTTTTCTTTTTGAACTGCTTTTGTACACTTTGTCACAATACTGGCAATAGTAATCACGGGTTGTTTGGAGTATAGGAAGATTAAGTTCTGGTACCGAATCTGGACGTATATCAGGATGGCGTTTAGCCAAATGATTCACCAACATACCTAAAAGATATAATTTGTTTTACAACACTTAATGTGAAATATATAGTAATAAGTACTAGTCAATCAGTAATTTATAGACTTTTTAAATATAGCTTTAAACGTATAGCATGTCGATTGTACTGTACCCGTTTGTCAGTTAATATAAATCAATGAATGATTATTACTATTTATGATAAATTCATGTCTTTAAATGACAATCATTAATTTAATTAAACTTGCAAGTTTGTCCGTTTCTTCCAAATTTATCATTATGTAAAAAAAATTAAGAGACTAAAAATCGATTCAACGTTTACTAAAAGATAAATCTAATAACTGAAACTTCGTACTCACCCCTTCGTTTGAATCCAACTAAACAAGCATGACACTTGTAAATAAACCTATGAAAATCTGTAGGCTCCACTTTTGGAGTGAATTTCTTATTAGAAGTGGCTGTCTTTGGAATAGTATTTTCTCTTTCCTCTGAATGCATTTTTTTACAATGCTCTTTTAATTTATCTTTCCTTTTAAACTGCTTGCCACAATCGGCACATAAAAACTCCCGATGATCAGAGTGTCGCAACAAGTGCATACGTAATTTATCCACAGTAGGAAACATTTTTGAACAATGTTGGCAAGTGTGCTTCCTTTCACAGTGAAACGCCCTAATGTGTTTGCGTATTATGCTGTATTTTTTAAATATTTTCTTGCAATGTGGGCAGGTAAAAGTATTATTGTGACAATGCTTAGGTACGTGTAATTTAAGTTTTAAGACATGATCAAAACTTTCTTTACAAATCGGGCATTCGAATACTCTCTGTCCTATGTAATGGGTTTTTATATGGCATGCTAATGCAGAGTTGTTTAGGAATCTTTTACTACAAGTTTTACATTGCAAGGGTTTGGATTCCTCAGAACCATGAACCAACATATGCTTCTGAAAATTATATATAATTAATTTTAGGAATACATTAGGGTAGACTAATATCACACAGTAGTCATGATTAAGTTAAAAATATTGCTGTATTTGAAGTTATTAATGCTCGTTATAAGAAAATATATCCTCAGTAATCGAATACTTGATAAAAGTCTTAGATGTTATCAAAAATCATTCCAATCTAGCCTTTGATAAAGCAGAAGCCTTACACTCTTGTAAACGAGGTACTAGGGTCAATTTTGCAGTATTGACTTTTTTTTTTCATTTTATATGGGTCTAGCAAAATTTTACTAATGTTAATGGTTAACATTTAATCAAGTAACCCTCTCTATTTTGTCCTGTTTGTGTTAATTTGTGAGGTATGAACTCCTGTTTTTTTAGGAATTTTTTTCCACACTGCAGTTTTTTACCATCTCAATAAAAAATCTTGCCGTGCTAGTTTTCAGAAAAACCGAAGACTTTCTTTACTTAATTTTGGATTTTTTTTACACTTTTTAAAATATTTTAACAGCATGCGAGTCAAGGGTTAGTGTTAGTTCAGACATCGTAATATATTTTACAGTATTTAAAATATTGTTTGTGAAAGCAGTTACTAGTGGAAAATCTAAAAATTTCTAATTTCGACATAGCTAATCATTTGTTTAAATCACTCCACTCGGCAAGTTATTTTTTGTAATAGTTTGAGGGAGCAAAAGAATACATTTAATAACAGATGAATCGCAACCAAAACAAGCCTTGTTTAATTCAGTGCAAAGCAAATAGCAAATTTTGATACTTACTTGCAATCTCTCACGTAGCGCAAACATCTTATAACATACTGGACACTTTACTCTTTCCGGTTGTACTATTACTTTCGGCAATGCATGTTGCATAACATGCAGAACTAATTGTCTTTGTGTAGGAAACTTTCTTTGACAAGAAGGGCAAATATGGTTAAGTTGTTCTTCAGAGGAGTCAGGATCATGTTCTAGGTTATGTATTTTCAGCAATGCTTCCGATTTAAATCCATTATTGCACGTGTCACATTTATAATTTCTGAAAAAAAAAAATTCTTTATGTTAATATTCATGACCTTTGAAACTAGTTACTGAGGAACTTAAATGTACGGGGTGATCCACTTAACTTACCCTCCCCCACGTTTCTGTTATTTCTGTAGTTACAAAAAAATTTTTCTAACAAAAGTTGTAGGGCTTTTTCTAAAGTTTTTAAATATGACAAAAAAAAACAATTGAAAAATAAATGCCAAAGTTATATATACAGGGTGGCCCATAAGTAATGGTACATTGAACAATAGCAGATTCCTTACGTAAAAATATTACGATTTAACCAAACTTACCTTAGTCCAAACGTTGATATTAACAGAGATAGAGTGTCAAACATTTTTGTTTCGTTTTTTTTATAAATTCGAGATTGAGATAGGGTTTTTGTTTTTACAGATTCTTGTTCAGCATGACCTAAAACGCCTGTATACCAAATTTCGTTAAAAAATATTCATTCCTTCAAAAAAAAGTAATAAAAATCTAAGATTTCAATAATAAAAAATAATAAAAGTTGAGTTATTTGATATTTTCTAAAAAAAAGTGTCCTAATGCTTAATTAGCGTCATTATAACACCCGACTACCAAGGTATGTAAATATCCGACAATAAATAACTGGAATAGTAGGGTGATTATTATTGAAATCTTAGATTTTTATTAGTTTTTTTTTTTAAGGAATGAATATTTTTTAACGAAATTTGGTATACGGGCGTTTTAGGTCATGCTGAACAAGAATCTGTAAAAACAAAAACCCTATCTCAATCGCTAATATAAATTCCTAATTTTTGCCAATTTCTTTTGATCATAGTAGGCGTATTTAAGTTTGAAAAGTTTTTTATTAATAACTTTTTAAACACAATCTGAAAGAAAAGAAGTATACCAAATTTGATCTAAATCGATCAACAAATGGCCTAGATATTGGGGTGCAGTGGTGAAAAGAGAGACACACTGTATATAACTTCGGCATTTATTTTTCAATTGTTTTTTTGATATCATATTTAAAAACTTTAGAAAAAGTCCTACAACTTTTTGTAACTACAGAAATAGCAGAAACGTGGGGAGGGAAAGTTAAGTGGATCACCTTGTACAAAAAAACCCATTGGTATTGGTTTATACCACTATACAATACTTTATATAAAGACACAGGTTTATTTATGTGTAGGGTTTTGTCTATTCGGTGGTTTCAATTTGGAATAAACTGCAGGCTAAAAATCCTTGCAGTGGCGGCTGGTGAATTTTTGATGTTCAATTTATTCTATTTAGAGACATGGGACTTCTACCAAATTATAAGAGGTTGCATTTAGGATCAAAATGAGAACATTGGCGGTAAAAAAATTGAAAAATAATTTGTGAATAAAATTTACGAAAATCCTGGGCCTCACCTGGAATTTCCAGTAATTTTATATATTTGAATTTTTTTTTAAATATTAGAATAATTTTCGATACAATCGAAGACAAGGTTTTTTGCTTTTGAAGAAATATTGATTTTTGGAAAAGATACAAGCATTTGAAATTTTTTGAAACTATGATCCAACCAAGCCATTAAAAATTTCAAATGCTGGTAACTTTTCCAAAAATAAATATTTTTTTTAAAAGTAAAAAAACCTTGTCTTAGACTGTACCGAAGATTATATAAAAAAATTTTTTTTAATATAAATACATAAAATTTCTGGACTTTCTAGGCGAGGACCGGGATTTTCGGAAATTTTTTTCAATTTCTTATTCCGCCAATGTTCTCATTTAGATCCCAAATGAAACCCCTTATAATTTGATAGAGGTCCCACGTCTCCAAATAGAAAAAAATCGGACAGCGAAAATTCAACAGCCGCCACTGGGTCCTTTTTCGTGTGCATCATTTTAAGGTATCCCTATATAATCAGTATAGCTTATTAATATTAAATTAAACCACAAAAGTTCAAGTTCTTTTGGATAAGATGATATTAATATTAATAGAACAAACCAGAATATTTTAGGATCGAACAAAGTATTCAAGATGCAAAATCATACTTACACCACTATTGAAAAATAATCCTCGACTACACCTTGGTTGAAATGATGTTTCTCAAAGAGGTGGTTCTTAAGAAAGCTATAATTATACTGAAAGAACATTTCAGTGCAAATATTACATTCTACTGCTTCCGTCTGGCATTTTTTAAGCAAACGTCTTTTGTTTCTAGACAATTTCTTTCTTGGTTTTGTATTTTCATCTTTATCTTCATCATGAATATTCAAGTGCTTTTGTAATTCCTCAGAAGAGGGAAATTTCGCAGTACATTCGTAGCATGGCCAACTGTGCACCTCTCGTGGTTGCAAAACAGGTAAATCAAAATATTGTGCGTAAGTAGTACTATATCCAACCTAAAACAAAGTTTAAATTTAACAAAATGCAGTTGTCGCCTTTTGTCACCGATATCTTAAAAAAAAATTATTTTAAAAGGAAAATAATTTAAATTATAGATAAATAAAAAAAGTGGGTTGGCAACAAAACTGGATCCCGCATGCGATTCAGTCACTCAGTCAGGGAAATATGCTGTGAGACGCGACCGCGGCCGGCATATACCGAACCGATGTACAACGGACACAGGTTACAGATGCAGACATGGATCCATGTTTTTTTCCTTATTTGAATGTACGAGTGCGAATAATTGCCTGTTTCCTATACAGTGTGCAAATATGAAAACACAGTATACAATTATACAAACAATTAAATTCATTACCTTAAGCTCCTGTTTTGGCAGTATGTTAGCGGTACTAGTAAAATAAATCGCATTATTCTCCTGAGTTATAACTAAATTTTGTTCCTCATAAGAATTTGCTTTCCTAACAAAACTCATCCAATTTGAAGCATCTAAAAAAAAACTTCATCATTTATGTACAAATAAACAGTCATGCATCAATACTTTCATCTGAAACATCCATTTTGTAAATTGTCCCTTCACTTTCAATAAGAAACATCAAAGACGATTCGTTTTTAACACTTTCGCTATTTAACGACAAGACTCCTTCAAGTGGTCCAAATTGAGATCGTTTTGGTATGGATTTCTTTGCAAAGACTGCATTTTCTGAATAAACAAATAAAAACATAACAAATTTTTATTTTACTGGTCAATAATAGTAAATATTACCTTCATTAATCCTGTTAATAACTAAGTATGATTCGGGTAGGGATGCTCTAGCTCTAGATAAAACTGGCTTATCTGTAATGCTATAAACACAGGACACTGGAAATAAATATTGATTAAAACAGGGTGTTTCGGAAAACCTAGGCTATAATAATAATCGACAACGATTTTCATAATAGATATTTATCAGGTTACCGAAAAAATCCAAATAAGCAAGCGGTTTGATACGTTTCAATATGTGGAATTAAAACCAGATTTAAAGCAATATTTTAAAATATGAAAATAGATGTTCTCTTTCACAATGACGATTTAGAGAATATGAAATTTTGAAAATCATTTCTCACACAATTTATAAAAGTGAATCTGTTCCAACAAATGAAAATGAAATAACGAAATTTTTCTCCTTCAAAATTACTTTAAACTTCGTCCTTTTAAGAATGAATTTTAGGTATATGAATAATATGAAAAACATGGTTCATAATAACACTTCCGAGGACCGAATCGTTTGCCTCCAAATCAAATTTTATGGCAATAATTTAAAATTTTTAAATGCTCTTGATCATGTAATTGGAAACTCAAACAATTATTAATTGAAAATGTAAGTTCACTGCCGCACTCTATTCAATTTATTTCATAATCTTTCAAATAATTTTATCAGGGTGAAATTTATAAAAAAAAACTTTTCCATAAAGGTAACTTACGTAATTGTTCTTCTGGATCCAACTCGCTCTGCCTATTTCCCCTGGTTTCCATTTTAAAGGAACTTCCGGTTTCTAAAGTTTTAAGTTCATTATTGGACAAACTGTTTATATAATTGTTTACAACTTGTGCTTCAACTGAAGTTACTACAGTCGAGGACATGTCAATGTCGTCATTTAATTCTGATTTTAGGGTGCTATCATCTAATGTCAGTAAATCGGATTCAAGTAATGGATCCGGATCAAGGGCTTCTAAAAGTTGTTCATCTTCCAAACAACGTTCCACTAGCAGCTCTTGTGCATTGACACTGTATGAAATACCTAAAAAAAATTAAATACCTAGCAATAGAATGTTATATTTGTAGAATGAGATCAAGGGAAATTTTATTAGATGCAAGTTACAAAGGATACTATCAAATCAAATAATGCTAATCTTACCAGTTGCTTCGTCGGTAATAAGCAATTCAACCTCTTGTTCACTTTCCGGAGCCAGTTGCAACCCTTCTGTATTACCCGTGTTAACCATGTTACTACTGTTTGCTTCTACCATCTGAAGATACTGATTATTAACTTCTCTCATATCATTGTTACAAAGTACGGTAGGCATATTTTCGAGTGAGGTAGCTGTATTTAAATTATTTACAAACTGTTCACTTTGAACATTTGACTCTTGTGTAACCAGTTGATGAATTACAACAGGATTAAACTCTGCAGTGGATTCATTATAAACAGGGCTGTACCTTGCTACAGAACTCATATTTGGATCTAAAGGACTAACATGAGGATCAAAATCTGTATATGTTTCTGGTTGCGTAGCACCTATATTTCCTGCAGAATCATCCATTTTATAGTCTTTTACATATTCAACCTACAACATTAATTAGTAATCAAATTAGTGTACCTCAAAAATTATAAAATATTTTTTTAATAGCATATTTTTAACATACAGAAAAATATATGCAAAAACGGACGGATAAAAGTTAACATCAATTTTGAGGCAACGTAAATCTTAAAGGTGGCATTGTAATAAGTGATTTTTAAATGTTATCTTCAAATTAAAGTCTTTTTCGCACTTCCGGGAATAAAGTAACAACTTCACTCCATTTTGATAGGGACTGAAGTATCACATTTAATCCCTCCGGGATCAAATAATGACAGAAATCTCGGAAGAATGAAATTACCAACAAATAATTTTAATATGTATTTTATTGAAAAAAATTACTTAGAATGGTAATGTACATTAATATTTACATTAACATTATTACAATTGTCAATATTAACTAATTTTTGCTGGGTTAATGCAGCAGATAAAGATACTTGATTCACATTCACAAATTCAGTCTGTTTGTCATGATAAATATACGCAAAACGAACTTTTTCAGCACTATAAGGAGAATTCTGGGCATATAACCTAAATGATTTTCGATGAAAATCATGATTATGAGATGCTTCAGTAATTAATATAACACATAATTTTTTTCTCGGTTTATTCCATTCGCAAGGGCATAAAGCCTCCAATACACCCTGAAATAAACATTATATATTAAGAAAATGCTAATACAGACACATATAATAATAACAATAATATTTTACCTGAGATGAAAGTCGAGGAAGTGCAAGATACTGATTAGACGATATTACATGGTGTAATGTGGACGTAGGTATATCTTTCATTGTAATGCTAGCCATTGGGTAGGAAGTATTTTCATTGAATAACAAAACTGTATCCATGTCATGTGGTACCTGATACTTATCGCGAATTTCTTGAGAATCTACAAAACTGAAATAACACGTTAGAATTGTCATTATTAAGAATTGCTTCTTAAGATTACCCAAATGCCACTCTATGGCGAAAATGATAGGCAGTGACCAAGTAGCGTAATCTCATATTGTATCTAGGTTCGAAGATTAAACCTCTTACTCTGTTATCTTCCCATCCATTTAAAAAGGTTTCAACGCCATCCGTTTTAATTTTTGACACCATTTTGTATGGCATTTTACTTTTAATGAACTCTGAAATAATATAATTTTAAAAATGGAAGATTTTTAATTTAAAAATATAATGAGTAAATTTAAAAATTTGAAGTAAAATTACACTCCACATAATAAAAATTAACAAGAAATTAATCCATACCTTCGAATTGACTTATTTTATTAAAAAAAATCTTTAATGATTTCATAAAACACCTTTACGGATTCAATGAATAAAAGAATATCTCAATAATATCGCGCTAGTGTTATCGATTTAGTGTAATAGCTGTGTCTTTGTCCATTTTTTTGGATTTTAATTAGTAATGGACAAAAAATTGCCATGTTTTTAACAAACATAGAAGATGTTGTAATAAAGTATGACGAATATCGGGGTAATACTTTTAGAGCACAACAGCTTTTTACCACACAATTTCCTAATTGCAATGTTTCTGTCCTAACAACTTTTACACCTTTGCATTGGTAGTACAGTGTTTATGGGAACATGGTAAATTTAAACCTGCAAACCAGGATAGAGGACGAACTCGCTGGTAATGTATTTTAAATGCGGAACCTCAAATTTTAGATGCTGTAGAGGAACGGCCGGGAATAAGTATTTGAAAACAGGCACATCAAATTGGAGTATCACAGACTGTCAGAAAATGCAATGTTTGCAGCCAGGATGATATTTGACAAGAAAGTGCAACGTTTGCAGCCAGGATGATATTTGACAAGAATTTTGCTTATGGTTGCCATACTTCTTGATTAGAATTACCTCATCCGATGGACCGAAAGAAATGGACCTGTATCTTGGCCTGCTAGATCTCAGGATTTAAACCATTGCGACATTTTTTTATGCAATCACATGAAACAAATAGTGAATCAATGAACTCTGATGAAGAACTAACATAACATATTCACTTAGCTGCTGCATAAACTAGTAAAGATCGTATTGCATATGCAAGGATACGTGATTCGATGTGTCGATGAGCTGAAGAGGTACGTGTGAGAAATCACAGACTCCACTTTGAACACTTATAACCAAATCAATGTAAGTCAGTGCAATTTCTATTTTTGAGGAAGTATGGTAACACCGCGAATACAGCTTAGAAGCATTTGTTTGTGTGAAACTCGGTGTCAAGATAATTAGTCATTGTTTCTCCCGTGGAACGGATTTAGGTTTGTTTTTATTGAAACCTTATCTGTGGAATTTTGAAATTAAGACACTATGGATTCATCAATTATGCTATAAAGAATTACAGGATAAAACATTTTGGTGTATTTCAAATTCACCCTGTATAAACTAAAAGAATGTAAGAAAAAACAACTGCTTTTATACTTCAGTGTAGTGATTGGTGCAAATTTCTAAATTATACTAATAAAAAAAATAAATACCTACCTATTATTTTTTGAACGCTAGTAATAGTTTCCTTATAAACAAAAACATTTCCATCCAACAGAAGTACAAGACATGGTAATGAATGAATACTAAGTCTTCTACCTAAATTTGGCTCTCTCCCTGAATGTACTGTTGCGAAATTTACTCCCAGAGGTTCCAGATAATCCACTAACTTACGGCAGTAAGGGGCAGTTTGTAAACATGGAAAACACCAATCAGTATAAAAAAATATCAAATAAGGCGTTTTTTCACTTTTTGGTACAACGAGTTTATCGTATTGCCTAAAAAACATATATAATATATAAAGCATTTTGACTGTTTGGTCATGGTTAGTACCTAACTTTAAGACGGGGATAAGTAAAACGGATCCACTTGTATTGCTACACAATGCCCTATGTCAAGCTTTACTAAAATAAGAACTAAAAAGGATAAGCAATCTTGCCTTGAAAAATTGCTAGAAATTAGGCGACTTATTGCAGTTTTTTGCAGACGTTAAATTGTGCCGATTTTTAATATTACACCAGAATTTTTATTAAAAAAATGTTAAAGAAACATCACTAAAAGATATCAATGTTGCTTAAAATGTAGAGCTAAAATATTTTTTTATCACCAATTTTATTGCAATTTACTTGTTTACGTATTGGACTTTGACTTTTCCTACTCCATTTGTATTGAGATTTGTATGGTCTTTCAGGATAATAAATTATTATTATTATTAGCTTTATATATTCCTTTACTGATTTGCTGTCTACATTTCATACACTTGCATGTATATATTTCTGTTATTTAAAATCTTAGAGAAACAATAAGGAAATCAAGTGTCACTTACTGTTCACTAGAATTTTTTTATGGTTTCTTTTTAAATTTTCAGGCTGTATGACAAAATTTTGGACAAATAATTAACTTAGAATGAAGCGTGCATTCTATTTCTTTTAAGTAGAATTTATAGACCCAGTAAACTTTTCGTCTGCTGGGAAATACATACTTCTTTTATAATAAAAAAAAGGGAGTGACAAGAGTTCTGAACGGTCGGAACACGTACAATACTGCAAGAGTTCCTAACGGTCGGAACTGTTGAACAACATTCTTTACCGCTTCGAAACTTTTAAAACTGTCGTGTAGTTTTAAATTATGGAGTGACTACTGCACGGTCTGACCGCTCTTTAATTTATTATTGCAGACCAGTCCGACCGTGCCCGTTAAAATAATAGCTGCACGGTCTGGATATTTCTTCTTCCTCAACTGCTCTCCTTTATCAGGGGAATAACATATCTAACCTGCCTCCGGCTTCTAACTCGCAATAGACCTCATGCCTGATGCATTTAATAAAAAAAAAACAAGAACGTGTGGGATTTGAACCGGGAACCTCCTGCTTGCCAAGCCCGGCTTGTTTCCGCTTGGCCATCGCATCACTGACAAAATGCGAGTCAAGCAAGAATAAGTTCAGCGTCGGACCGTCTTCCAAAGCACATGCGCGTTCGGAAACCGCGTTATTACACGGTGCCGACCGTGCGGAACTCTTACAGTATTATACGAGTTCCGACCGTTCGGAACTCATGTCACTCCCTAAAAAAAATTAATACAACCTCAATTCGTTAACTCATTAACACATTCAATAATATAAGATTATATAATTACCACAGTAACTAAAAGATGTGGTTTTGTTTTCAGAGCCATTCCTAGATTGTTCGCCTACATGCGGGAGTCCGGGACAAAAATTAGCGCCCCTAGATGCGTGAATCACCGCCGGTGATCGAAATACACCAGCCTTCATGCTTAAGCCTCACTTACACTTTTGGCTTAAGATGCGCTTATATTTATTTATTTTTTCAACAATTAATAAATTAAAATCCTCTTATTTCACATTTCCCACCTGTAGGAGCCCTTCATAAAAATAAGGTCTCTAGTCTTGAATAAAAATCGACGGCTCAAATTAGTCCCTTGGAAAGAAAATTCTGGCCACGGGCGTGGATATCAATATTTAAATAGAAATCAATAATAAATTACTTACCAAATATATCTGAATGTTCTATTATTTTTAAAAATATATAAATACCTCGATAAATACTTACCTTGTAGTAATGGATAATTTGTGAAAAAATGTTATATCATTTTCCTGGAAATTAAAGCGTGCTCCGTGCTGAGCGAAAAGGTCGTCAAACGGATTACTAGTATGAAAAGGGGGATGTTGCGGTTTATTATAAAAATCGTCTTCAGTAATACCCTTATCGTCATATCTTTTTCTTCTATCTGGGTCCGAAAGTAATTCATATGCTTGTTTAATTTCCACAAAACGTTCTTCTGCATTGCTCTCACTTGATTTATCTGGATGCCTATAAAATCACCCACATATTACGAATGTAAAAGTGATTTAGGTAATTCAAAATAAATAAAAAACAATTATTTTCTAGATTATATGTTTGCAAACAGTCCTAATTAAAGAAAATGAGTCAATGTATTTATTAAAATAGATTACCATTCTTTGGTAAGCTGTTTATATGCTCTTCTTATGTCTTGCTGAGGAGCCCTCCTGTGCACCCCAAGAATTTTGTAAGGGTTACCTAACTCCCCTAGCACACCCCAGAGTAAATAAATTAAAATGTAACCTTGACAAAGCCAAAGTTGAGGCATCCATCTCATTTTCACTCACAACATACACAGTTTTTAACTAAAACTATAATTATTAATCAAAATATATATGAGAGAACCATTGGGAAATATTGATTTCACAGGAAAATGTGTCATCTGTCAAACGTTATTTTTATCCCAGCTCACAACCCAGAGTAGCTCTGTGATGACACAACAACCCCGCGAAAAGCAGGAAGCAGGATAGCATCATAAAAATCTTCGACTTGACCAAAACAGTTTAAACACCAATTTTGTTGATCAAAGCCCAAAGGGATAACCGACAGGATATAATTTAAATTAATAACCAGTTATGGCCAATTATATTCAATTTAAAAAGCAAATGATACATAACTTGAGGTAAAATGATAAATATAATATTATAAAATATGAACTGTAGTATTTATTGTACAATGAAAATATGCCAACGTTTATTTAAAAAATCAGTTGATTTACCTATCATTTCTACTATAAATATTCTATACAAATATTAATGTGAATGTGAAAATTGTGAAATGCGGAACCACTATATAGGTAAGTATACATAGGTATGTTCGTAGCCATCGGGAATACTTGCGATGGCTACGGTATGTTATGCATTTATAGTCACAAATTTACATGATACTTAATTCTTTAATTTTCTTTTATTCAATGTTATTATAATTCCTGAGATTTGTTCTTGTTCCAACAGAAGTCACAAACTAAAACTAGTCAGAACCGAATGAACTGATGCTAATGATGCGATTATTGCGATTGGTTGAAAACAGTAGGTGATTGATTAGCTGACCGATTTAGTAGGGCTGGTTGGATGACTGGTGGTTACTAGTTGTTAAGTTTGTGACGACATACCTATGATCATGTTTTGTGCTATGATCGAAGGTAACGCCAAAACGCGAACTTCTGTTTGTTCATTTTAAGAGGTGCTTGTGCTGCTCTACGCCTGCGCCTGTAAAGCTCGGAACTACAGGAACAGCTCTGAGCTGTATAGGAGATAGGAGCAACTCTGAGCTGTTCCTGTGCAGCTCTGAGCTGTACAGGCGTAGAACTGGAAAGCACCAAGCGTTCATGACGGTGATTTTAAATATGCGCGCGTATTTTAATTTTTAAGGTTAGGTTATATGAAATGAACTACTGCTAGCTAGTACACGTCAAATGTATTGATTTTTATAAAGAATTCTATTAAATATCTTTTTAAAGCAGCCACAATGAACGCAGCAATTAATATTGGTGTGGAAGATATGACTGCCACAATTGTGAGATATGGTTTATATTTGGGGGCATTTTTTCAAATTGTCTGTCTTGCAGCTTGTATTTTTATGCCCGACTCTCTTGATGACAATTCTTGGGGTTCAAGGGTATATTTGCCTGTTGTTTTTAACTTAAAATTAAGTTATCTAAATTGTAGGTAGATAGTGATGATGAAAGTTCAGAACAAAGTACACCTCAAAATACACCCCGTAGGCCACATCATAGAACAAGAAAACAGGAAAAGAAAAAGAGACGTTAAGTTGTCAAAGTGTATTTAAAATTGTGTAGTTTCTTTATGACAAAGTATTTATTTATTGGAGCAACCAACTCTTAAGTTGTATGAGATACTATTTTGTGTTGTTTTAGATCTGTGGAAGAGGTACCTATAAAATATGTATACGTGATTAATGATTTAGTAAAACATAACTTAATTATTTATCAGAAACTAAGTAATAACTTAACTATGTCAAATTTATTTTTATCACTATTCGCGAAAATCAAACAGTTGAATAACTCAGTGATTTACCTTAGATACAAACAAATTCACGTGTAGTGAAATGTTCAATTGGTCATCGTTGACATTTTTGCCCATCATATCCTTTGTTATCGTTTTCACATACCAATGAATTTTGTAGCTTCCCCGAGTTATTCATCTGTTTGATTTTTGCGAATAATTTCAGACTTCCTATACAGATAAGTCCAGGATGCTTCGAACACGACAGGGATTGGGACGAATATACGAGTGGCCGACAACTCGCCTCCGTTCTAAATTTGTACATTAGGAGAAGGGCGCTGTGGCCACTCACTGCTCGCTCAGCAGTCAGCACTGTTGTTAGTATCTCATTAAGGCTAAACACAATGAAAAAAATAAGAGATAGGAAAATGGAATAAGAAATAAGATAAATAATTATTCCAAGTTTTAAATACACAATACTCTGGGCGATAATATATTAGTTCTTATTCGATTTAAAATTCAACTGCTCAAATTGCTCCTTGCTTTTTGGATATCATTATTTGTTAATTCTATTCCATATTCCTTATTTCTTAGTTCTTATCTCTTATTTTTGTCATTGTGTTTAAGCCTTAACCGTGTTGGGATGTAGAACTCATGTCTGAAAGAAATTTGATTTACGTTTCGAAATTTTTCTAACTTCAATAATTCATCCTAGATAGGATTAATTATTGTAATTTAAAAAAAAATCTCAAAACATTTAAATATTTCCATTGTTTGTTTTTTCGCAACAAAAATGTGATTCTACAACATAAAATTAAAATTAATAATTGTCGCTGCACCTCGAGTGTTGCAGGTGTAATAAAATTTATTATAAAAGAATCCAAACAAGGAACAGTAGACGCGAGAGCCATCGGCTACAGCGCGGAGATCCACGATTCCCACACCACTGTGTGTCCTCTTGCCTACAACGGGCACAAGTAAATCGCCCAAACTAATACCCATGTTCGAACCTCCTCGGTCTTTACTGTATATATATTTAAAGGAGTTTTCTTTTATCCTGTGATTTGGGTATTAAACTTTTTGCTTGTACTATTGCATTCCTTTTTAAATTCAACAATAAAATTTTTAGAGGAATGAAAGTTCTCGATAATATTCGTTCATTCAGTTAAGCTGAGAAAAATATACGTACCTTTATGTAATTATTAATAACAGTAGTACATATTATAGTAAATCATTTTTTAACATTGTTTTAATGTTGAAAATTGATGATCGTTCTCATTTTATTATTATTATATTATAATATGACACAATTAGGAAAAATTGACCTTGTTTATTCTTTTAATTGCAAAAGGGAATATTATTAATAAGGTGAGAAAAAATGTAACCTTTCGTCTACTCTCTATATTTTTATTTTCAGATAAAAAGAATAATCTCGTACTGATAGGGGCCTATAAAAATGTTTTTTATATACACAACCGAAATGACTGTTAATTTAAAGAAAAAATTAACAAATAAATGAAATGAATTGTTTAAGATTGAGACTAAAATATTGTTTATTTAAAAAAATTAATTAATGACTCGAATTATTTTAAATTCACAGATTCCTATTTCAAAATTTTTAATAAAATATAACAGTATGTTAGAGATGAGTTGCATAATACCTATATTATCAAACAATATAAACTAAAAATCAATACTTTAAACTCTGAAAGGAACAACAAAAATATTTGGCATCACACTATCTATTTAAACTGTGATTATGCAAAAATTAAATAGGAGATCAAAATTAGAAACGATCCTACCTGTGTAGGAAAGATGGTAGGAGCTTCACCTGTTCGTCTTGCAGCTAGTTTTGTCTAAATTAATTTTTTTCCAGTAGTATAAAGTACCTCAATTAAAAATAAACGATTTGTTTCTTAATTTGTTATTAAAACACCACACGATGTTTGAATGTAAAATAAATTACAAATATAAGTATTTAATACAATAAATTCAGGTGATAGCAACTAAAACTCCTCGCTGCCTGAGTTAAACCAATCATATAGTTGGCATATATATGTGTATACACTATGTTAGTAAATATTCGCCTACTCGCATAATTTATATTCTATATCCAGCTTCAGCCGTTGACATATTATCCGGGTCTCTGTTTCACAAACTGTTAATGTCCTAGATATGTTAAAGCATAAAAAAATGTAATATTTAACCTAATAGGTTTTTAAAGAGTATTAGTTTTAAATTTATTATATTAATATAAAAATCTTTCTTAATTAAATGCATTTTAATTTCTTATATTGAGTCATCAAATTCATCCATCAGCAAAAATTCGTGCGTAAATGCTATTTTGTCAGTCTGCAATTTTATGTTTGTTTTACCGTTTGACCTTGTCGACCCTGAAACACCGTTTATTTGAATTTTCCTTGATCGGTCAATTCTTTCGTTTTTATTTAAATATTTTTCAAAAATTATACTTACTGACGCACCTGTGTCTAACAAAAATGTAAATAGAGTTCCTCTATAGTTAAGTGTAATGAAATTTAGGCCATTCAGCTTAATTTTTACACGATCTTTGATATTACTTATTTGAGACACGAAAAAACTGATCAGTCGTATTGGACGAATGATACTGGTTTTCCATATCTAAAGGTTCACTTGAGGTATTCGCAAAAAAACCCTTTACCTGGTTATTTCGGGAAAAGTTGCCTCTACGACTGTAATTACGTTCATATCCTCTACTAAAACCCCTATTGTTGTAATTACCTTGATTTAGATTTCTACTATTACTAGAAAATTTTGTGTTACCCCTGTTAGGATTCACTGAGCGATTACCAAAATTATTACCTCTGAAAAATCTAGAACCTTGACCTGATCTAAAATTTTGACGTCCTCGAATGTGAAAAATTTGAGCGTCACGTTTTGGTAACTCTTCGTCTTTAGCACCCTGTATAGCCTCGTTTAATTTATTATAGTTTCGCGCTTTTATAATGGTTCTTAGGTCGTGATTTTGCAACCCGTTGGCAAAAGAATGTATGGCAATTTTTTCATTTACCTCTCTTAAAATGGTGACAGAATTTTCATTGCCGTCAGCTTGCGTGATTGTGAGATCAACCAGCAATTCCTCGATTGTTTTACCGAACTCTTCGATCGATTTTCCGTTTTGTTTGGCACTATTTAATTGCACCGACAGAAATGGAATAGATTTTTTAGTTATGAAATAATTTCTAAGATCGTCAACTAAATTTGCGTTTGTGGTATATGTCTAGTTAAGTCTAATTTTCGCACTTTGAGAAAGTCGCGTTTTTAAAACATACGTGGTTAACAATTTTTTACCCGCAGCATCCAACAATGCGTCGTATAACTCAATGGCGTCTATTAGCTGTTTTGTTGAATTTTCGGTACCATCCATGACTGGCAGTAACCCTGCTGCAGTCCTTAGGTCAAATTTCTCCGACATATTTTCGCTTTCGTCTGAACAATCTGAATCAGTAAAGTCTGTTTTTATGTTTGAATTTACAGAACTTAAATTACCTTCACTGTGTTCAGCTTGCTCCGTACGAATTTTAACTAACCTACTTTCTAAACTATATTTAATTCCCTCAAAATATTTATTAATTGAAACGGTATACGCTTTTATTTCCTCCCTGATCTTAGGATCAGCATCGGACCTATTAAATAATTCTACTAACTGCTTATAACTATCTTTAAACTTATCTAATTTTCTTAACTTACGACGAGTAACTTCTTCGCTTGTCTTTCTTTCAACATTATCTTTATTCAAATTTCTGTGGAACACCCTTACTTCTTCTAGGAGATATCTAAACTCATTTCCTTGGGACATGACATTTCATATGGATTAACTCTTTTCACTTCTTCCACTTAGTTTTATTAAATAATATATAACTTTTCTTTTCGGCTTCCAATATCAACCACCATATTACAACTTATTATATAAATTACCCTAAAATTACTAAAAAGAAGAGTGTATTACAGCTATCTTCTCACACCAGCTCCTGACTTCGGACAATTTCTCTTCTGACTTTCTTCTCTAACTGCTTCTTACATTTTCCATGACAGTAACCCAAAATTATTATTATACATATAATTACCATGACCATTTCCATAATTTCTTTTACGCCCAATGCATTGTAACTTACTCCATTAGTTTGACCACCACTATTTCCTGCTTGCGCAATTATAACTTCTTCCTTACTTTTAGTGGTACCCATTCTCAATTTTATTAATTTATGCCCATAAATTTCCAGTTATGTTTGCAATGGCAGGATCGCCATGTAGTATACTTCTAGACAGGTTGGATTGTCATAGTATACTTTTACTTCACTTGTAGATTAAGGGTATTGGGAATGTATTAAAAGACATCCGATCTCGTTGAGATTCTAATATCTACTCTACTTTTATTCTACATAATACATATTTACAATATTTACATGACACACTAAACTATAACATATAACGAATAACAAATAATAAATAATAACCTACATTAATTGCAATAATTAATAAATACAATTTAACCTACATACCTATCTAACTTAATATACAGTATGGTAAAATAATACCATTACAGTATCCTTCCTATATACACGGTGAATTTGAAATAAACTGAATTATTTTAATCAGTGAAGCTCTATGGTCCATAAAATTCTTAAAAATAGTCATTTGTAAAACAAATGAAGTACAGCCAAGAAAAGAATGTTAGAATATTTATTTAAATATTCACGACGCTCCTGAACAGAACAGCTGATCTGAGTAGTGACACAAATGCATGCACCCCCCACTCTTCATAGCTACCACGTTCCCGGCGTAGTTCAGCCTGTGCATCCATGGTGTCAAGTGTGAATTTTTCCTAGTGTTTTAGATTTCAGTTTTGTCTTTGTAGCTGCCGCGTTGCTGGTGTAGTTCAGCCTGTGCATTCAAGCGTCAAGTGTGAATTTTTCCTAGTGCTTCAGTTTTGGTTTTACTTGGTGTTTCTATTGTTTTTGAGACAACACTGTGAATACTGCGTAGAGGTAATTGTTCGTAACAAAGTCAATGAATGTCAAGTTCACCGATCGGTGTATCCCAAGTGGGACGAGTTTAGGGTTTTTTTTGTTGAAACATTGACTATGGAGTTTTGAAATTAAAATACTGCGAATTCATTAATTATGCTATAAGAAATTAAAGAAAAAAAAAAATCAGTGTATTTTAACACGTTGACGACCGCTATCGATTAACCAAAATCAGTCTCCACGACCGGCATTATTTTCTTCATGTTTTGGTTTGGAACCTAAATAAATTTTTATTTTGTAATAATTTGGATTGATTTACTTATTTTTGTGCGCTGCAATTAATATTTTTGTGTGTGTACCACACTGTCCCAAGGGTGGATTTTACCTATTGGGACCATGTGGTACTATTACTCTAAAAATATTTTTATTTGTCTAAATAAAATAGTATTTGTCTAAATAATAAATTTATTTTATTGTCTTCTTATCATAGAATCGTTGAAACAATTTTTTTTATATTTGGAGATATTGTTGATATCTGCCAAATGTTGACGACTTATAATCTAAAAAAATATGCATGGTATTTCTAACCCGCTAATATTAGTGGGCCACCAGGCCCGCTATCTAACGTATCCTATGTATTTAGCATTATAACGTGCGTTCTGAATTAGCCACGGACATGAATATAACAGAAAGGTGCGTGTAACTTAAAGTTACCACACGGTTCAAGGGGACATTAAAGGTGTGTTAACTTCCGTTAACACGCAGTCGTCAACGTGTTAAATTCACCCTGTATATAATATAATGACTAATAAACCTATTAACTATTATTGTATAATAAAAAACCTCTCAGCGCATTGCTAGTAATTTACTAAAAAAGAATTTTAGCTTTATTGATGTCAATGTAGTAAACAGTAAGAGTGTGTGTAAGAGATTTTCTTCTTCTAAGAATAAGGATAAATCTCCGCTATCAAGGATACTTTGTTATGCCACAATGTCATTTAATAAATTAAACACATATGTAGGTATTTTTTAACAGTTTTATTTGCATCAAGCAAAATTGTGTAATTGTTATAAATATATTGCCGTTAAAGCATTTCAAAAACAGCCTTTGTTAAAATACTATACAAGCCAAGTACGAAATATTCTCTTTCATAACTTTTTACAAAAATATCTTTTATACACTAAAAAATGTAAACAAATATACATATGTGTAAATTTAATACTTTTATATAAACATATATTTAGTGCAAGCTAGTGCTTTTAATATATAATAATTAATAGTAATAAATTAATAGGAAAGTGTTAATAGATATTGCAATGAAATAAATAGTATACCTACATAGCTGTACTCATATATGAAGGGGAATAAATGTGAAGTATAACTTTTACAACTTATTTTTTGTTTCTTCAACTTTTTATTAAGTATCCTGGATTTAAATTTAAAAGAAACTTAAAGAAAATATACACAAAATTGCAAAAATTAAATAACATGAGTTAGTGCCCCTCTTATCTACAAATTTATATTACTTTAATTAATAATATGTAAAGTTTAACTTTTGTTAGAATTTGTAATTTACAATAATTATTCTTTGTCAATTTACAAGGCAATATATATATTTTAAGATTTCAATGCAGCTAACCTACTTTGCATTTCTTCAATTTCTTCTTCATCTTCAACCTCTGGTTCCTTTGCAGCAGGTACTTTTGTTGCTGGTTCTAATGGAGGTAGAGGGGCTTCACCAATTTTTCCTTCAGTAATTTCGAATAGAATGTTATCAATTTCACTTTGTGCCGCTTCTTCCATTTCTTCAGTATCTTCAAGATCTTCCATTGTTTCATCCAACATTTCCTCAATTATACCAGCCTTCATCATTTCTTTTGACATGTCCTGCATGGTTTGAGCTATTTCTGGTATTCTAATTAGTCTCTGCATTGCTGTCATAACTTCAGTGGACTTTTGTAATGAACCAGCAACTCGGAGGGTAGCTGTAACATCATAAATATTAAATAAAGAGACTAAAGTGTTATTATCAGTGACGGGCAAAATTGAATATTTCAAGAATGCAGTTTTTGATATTGAATTGAATTGAATCTTTCAGCCGAGAATTAAGTTCTTAGATATTTTAGACGCAATTAGAGCATTTGTAACAAATTACCAAAGTTCGCGTTTATAATGCAGTGATTTTTTAGTCTTGATAATCTTGATATTAAAAATTTATTAACATTCAGATAACTGTGTAGTCAGAAAAGTATTTATTTGCGCCAACGGAAATTTGATCAGTGAATTTAGAATGCAACATACTTCAATTTCTATAAGATTAGTTCAGGATCCTTTCGCAACTGAATTTTTTTTGGAAAATCTAGGAATTTTAGTAATTGAGTACATATAAAGTTTTATTTGTAACTTAAATAATATATAATTATTTAATTTGACAACTACGCGTATATATATTTTTCTTTTGAATATAAATATCGTAAACAACTTTTATGTACAAGCTGGCAATAATTCTGGCCATATTAATTTTTCAAAAAATATGTTGAAATCGCTAACCATTGTGTAACTGTGCGTTTGTTATTAAGATCATTCCCACATTTCTAAAAGTATACCCAAGACCCTTTAGAGTTATGAATTCCCATAATTACTGATACCTTCTTGGCATGAATTAACACTGGTTTTTCTTACAATTCATTTGAAAATTAGCATTCCACAAGGAAGTCTAAATATCATATTTCCCCTCGTATTTCCCAGTATTTTAGAAATTATCATCTGCGACTATAAAGGCTAAAATGATTTCTGGTTCAGAATTCCTTAACTTAACAGCATAAATGAAATGATAAATTGTGTAAAAAAAACAAATAGAAACAGGCACTATTCACGCTATTTCATCAATTTCATTCCACTTTAATTTTCCAACACATTTTTATGATCGTGAAATACTATCACTATCAGCATTCGTAATTTACATATTCTTATTTCTGACTGGTTAATTCGTAAAAAAAATATCACATCATATACTTTCAAATATTTTGCAATGATATTTGGATACTGAATTGTACAATGTTAAAACCGCTTTACACTTTGCAATATTCATTGCTGGCAATAAAATTACTCACACGTTTGCGCACTACTAAGTCTTCTGATCAATTGTTGCAATTTTCCTTGCATTGCAGAAATTAGAACCGGACCTAATTTTAATTGTATTGCAGCGAAATCTAGTGATATTTTTAGGGTATTTAAGTGTAGCCAACGGAATAGAAATTCGAAATTTCACATGCACATGATGCTGCTGCAATTTTAGCCCTTTTATTCGCCGCGAACATTATATTCATCTTTTTTTCTTTTAATCACTTATTTAACGTCGGCCTATTTCAGCTACCATCAGGGCCAATCACCGACGCCAGAAAACAAGCAACCCCCAACCTGGAAATTTTGCCGAACCTCTTATCTTACTAAGAGTAGGGATTTTTTACTTGCCAAACATTTAATAGACAAGGGACCGACTGCTTTACATCCCCTCCGAAGGATGGTACATCCTCAATACACCTCTCGCCTACAGTTGTATTGCTTCTGCGATATAGCTGATATACAAGCTGCTAGAAGTAGGGAAACGAGACCGCATCTTTCCTTTCCGTGGATAGTCACCCATCCACTTACTGACCACGGCAACTGTCGCTTAACTTTTCGTATCGATACGAAGTGTGTCAAGTCAGTCCTCCGCTCGCTGCCCTTATTCATCTCTTGAAAAGGTAAATAATAACCATAATCTCAAATCTGTACTTACACAAATCATAATAATCAACTACCTATAAGTTTCTTAAGATGGTATACCTGTTTCTTAACAAGAAAAATTGCTAAATGTAAAGGGAACTGGCAAGATCAAATCCGCAATCCCTTGCCGGCAATGAAAATTGCGAAATGTAAAGCTGAATTTGTAAACTAGGCCGCAGCAGTTGCAGTTGCCATTGCTGTTGCCGCAGCAGTTGAGAATAATTTCCAATAAATTATAAACTCGGCAGTTGGACGTTGCGGTATGATTCGCGTTTGCGCCCTGCCATTGTTACGCTAACCAAAAGTCTAAATTGCTGTTTGTGTTTTATATGTTCCGTGTGTTTGATTATCATTATAAAAGATAAAAATAAACAGAGAAACTGCTATACTCCTTGGAACATTGTGAAGTTTTATTTGTTATTATTATGTGTGCCGTGCCTTGTTTGACAATTTTGACATTGACCAGAAAATATCTACTTTATCAACAATTGACATTAAATTCTGCCATTTCATTAGCTGTCCGCAGCTAAAACCGCAGCAGTTGCCATTCGAGATGAATGATGGTTATCTACCTGCGGACTACGAACTGCAACTGCTACTGCTGCGGACTTTATAAATGGAAGTACTGATTTCCTATTCTTCATAGTGCTACAGGTGCGGCAACAGCAGCGGCAGCTGCTGCGGCCTAGTTTATAAATTCAGCTTAAAGCGAGTTTTAGTATCACAATTGTCCAACATTTTGTTGAATGCAATACATTATTTGATCACACACTGGGATGGTGGCATGACCTTTAGTATCCTACCTAATTGATTTTTCATTTGTAGCATTACGGAATTAATATGAGCTTTGGATGTGTATATCTTATTTATAGCTTTTCTTGCTCTGATAATTTCTTTGGCTAATATGAGACATGTATCCTTATCGTTCTTCTTTACGGCTTCTTTCAAAGACCTTTTAACTTTTTCTTCTTCCCTTTGTATTGCTAAAATGAATAACTGGTTGTAACTGGAGGCTTTTAATCTTAACTTGAGTACTTACATTTTATTTGCCTCTCTAGTTGATAACCTTCTTTTCTTAGTTTATGATTCCATTCGGTTACCTTAAATATGTAATCAATTATTAAAATCATAGATATATTTTCGCTTAAATATTACCATATCTTTAGGGTTTCTTTCAGGAGATTTGCCAAACAGTCCCATTTTTTAATATTTAAGAATTAATGCTCGTAGAGTACTATTTATATTAATTATACATTTACGTTCTTAGTTCTTATTGCTTTCCTATGCTTTGACAATTGTTGACTATAACGATGTTGACAACACTAAAATGAAAATGACGTATTGCGTATTGTTACAGTATTGTATTATTCTGTCACACCCACTCTAAAAAATCAAAATTCATGTGAAGTTAGCTGTTTGTGTTTACAGGCATTTCCGGAGCACGAGCTTCAATATAAATAGACTTAACTTTTCTGACGAACATGCCGCATGCCGCCCCTTGCTGGTCGCCATGATAAGATGCCACAGGGGAAATACCCCAGATGAATAAAAAACAGATACACAATACACATACCTACGAGGATAGACACATACACATACATACACATAAATGACCATATTACTTTGTTTGGTTCCAGCGTATACAAACCAATGGCCAATGCATGACTGCGAGCGAAAAGTGAGTGGGAAGGAAATATGAAACACGTATTTTTTAACTTATATTTATGATGACCTATCCTCAAATTTCTAGTAGTTAGAATAATGATCAAATAGAAATATTAACAAATTAGAATCATATAATAATAATAATAGCACCACATGAATTACGACCCCTTTTATCCCAGAAGGCTCTAGAAGAGCCTTGCGTGGGAGGGGGCTACACATTCAAAGACATGGGACACACATCCAATATCCGAGTATACTGGAAAAATCCCTCTTACAGTATTTTCCATTGCCACGACTGGGAATCGAACCCGGGACTTTTGGGTGAGAGGCAGGTACGCTACCACCTCGACCATCAGTCACTTTGTTACATTTCTTTTAATAATACTATTATTATTAAAAATTAGATATTATTTCGAAATAAAGTTTGGATCTAACAGGGTTTATCAAAGAGCTTTTTAAGTATAAGGTAGGTATTTTTATATACCTGATTCAATTATTAAGATTCGAGTCATTTTTATATTGATGTAAATTAATATCAAAAATACTTTTTAGCTTTATTATTTCAAATTGCACAATTTTTTGGTCGTTAAAATTTGCACAATGAAACTGCCGACATTGCTGAGTTTGTATTATTTATGGATAAAGCATTAATCGGCACAACTGTTTTATTGGGCTAATAATAACCCTCATTAGATACGAGACTTAGCGCTCACAAGTCACAAATAGTAAATGTATAGGCTGGGACAATTGATGGCTGAATAATATAGCCAATATTCTTCACCAACAATCTTAATGGAGCAATACATCTAATTTATCTTCAAGATCTTTCCACGTTTCACGACTTTATTTCAAATCAGTTAGTCCCGCCGCACATCGAACATACATTCTGTGCGACACATATGTGGCACGATAATTGTGGCGGGGCAAATGTATGTTCGGTGTGCGGCGGAACTAAGATTTAGATTTATCCGGGGTTTTTTACATGTTACCGTTCATTGGTATTTCGAAATTTTCCCAAATGTGGGTTGAAAAAGATTCCAATTTAGTGGTCAGACAAGATCTTTAGACCCTAATCTATTCAATTTCTTTTGATGAAAATATTTCAAGAGTTTATGCAACAAAATCGAACAATATTGAGAACTTATTTGTTAATTATTTTGCTCTCTTTTAATGCGCTTGATTTTGTATTTTTTTGCATTTGTATCTTTTATAATACATTATTATACTCGTAAAATTTTTATAAAAAAAAGATATATGGCAATCAAAAAATTATTTTATTCTATTTATTAACTTTTTGTATAATATTACTTTTAGATTTCCTAATTTTTTTCTTTTTTCTTTGAGGTTTACTTTGTTCTTGTAATTTATTTTCTACAATTTCTTCTTTTCTGTTTTCCAACTCGTATGCTTTTTGCAATGGATCACCTTGGAATATATCATCCAGAGGTGTTAATTTGTAACTGTCCTTAGGCCTAGTAGCTTCTGCATGAGCTTTTTGCTGCATTCTGTTAAGGTACTTATTTTTAGCACCAATTCTTATTTGTTGACGATATTTGGTCGGACTGACATAGGATGGATTTTCCCATAAGGCAACTCCTCCAAAACTTCCAGAAAATATCTTCACCTAGTTGAAAAAGTATAGATTAATATTAATATATGACCCATGAAACAAACAATGCTATATATTGGCTTATATTCAAAATGAAAACGGTAGAATGATTAATTAAATTCGCAAGTAATCAAATGAACAGTTTTGATGATGACTCATTAAAATACTATGGGATTTTGATTCAGTGTAACACGGTGAGTTGCGAAGCTTTATAAGTGGCTTGAATAGAGACATAATTTATTTAAAAGTTCAAGATAATTTATAGCATACCTATAAATTAGTTGATATTTTGGGAAAATATTTATACATACTTTATACCAATGTTCAGACATACATCCCTATGGGAAGTGCATTGAAGAAACGAAATGGTAAAAATCGTAGGAAACATGATTTATCAAAATCGGGAGTAATTTTGTTGTAAAAACTAAATATTTATAATTTAAATTTTTTTTATTATTCACTTGATTGTACTGTATTAGCTATTTGATATTATGGCATTATTACTTTATTACTTACAGGATTTAGAACAAATCTAGGTCCAATTTCTGCTAAAGCTCCGTCTTCAGACAAAATCTGAAAATTTCGGAACCATATTCTATTATCTAATACTGTGAATGTATAGACATGATCAAAGAATGGTTGACTCTTAGGATGGTGATTTGGAACTCCAAATATTTGAGTAAGTATTTCTTTCAGCAATGTGTAATGTGGTTTCTCCATGAAAACTGGATCAAAACTTAAAAGTGGCCTTGATCCCCTTAAACAATTGCCCGTTAACTTGAGTTCAGCCATCGTGTATACTAAAAACAAAAACATTAAAGTGTACGCCCACATAAGGTATTTTACATAATTCATTAGTAAGGTTGGATACAGATCTTACGAACAATTATGAAATTTATCAGGCGCGGACTGGCAATATTTTTCTAGGGGTGCTAATATTTGTAGGGGCCCGAAGTTATGACTGAACGCGATACGATTGAAATTATTACGCACTTTTCTAGAAAGGCGTTCAGTGCCATTCAGTCACACTAATAATTAAATAACGTTTAGCTTTAGGTGATATAATCACGATGGTGCGCAATGGTAGAACGTTATAGTGTTATTTATTTAGTGCCTGTCAACATTTTGTTGAATTTTAATTAGTAATAGACAATAAATTGCCATATTTTTAATTTTGAATGGACTGATGTATTAACGTATGTGGGGTAATAGTTTTAGCGAGCGACAAATCTTTTGGAGGTTTGAAACTCAATCAGTATGTAAAAACCGCAATTGTGGGCATGTTAAAAAGTGACTTTAGGGCACTTTATTTCACCATATTTAGAAAGTGGAGGCGACCGCTAAATTCAGATTTGCATTAAAAAATTTTTGTAAAAATCATAGTAAAATGGTACCAATAAAAATAAAATTACCATTTTCAATTAGAAATTTTACACTTGGCCCATTGGGAACATTAGAAAACCAAATATAAAGATCCTTCTTTTTTCGACCTTCAAACATTATAGCTTTGCTGCAGTTTTTCATTTCACACATTTCGTTAATAACAGATAATGTTTTGGACCGCTCCATTTTTGCTTCAGGCTTGTGGTGAGGCATTAATTTTTTTAAATCCTCCATTAAGTGTCTATCTCTATGGCTGATACCTCTAGAGGCAAACACCAATATTCTTTGCTTGTTAATCCATTTTATCTAAAATACCAAAGGTAAATTCTTTCTGCAGAATTAAAATGTTTGTACTAATATAAAAACCTTTTTTGTTACTGGCTCGTCAGAATGTCTCACAGCAGGTACGGTGACCGGCGGTTTTTCAGATTCAATTTCACTATGTTTTCTTTTGTTAGATTTTTTTACCATTTTGAAATGTACACAACACGTGTTTCACTGCCACCACACTTTTCAAAATTGACTACATAACCTAAATTAAACTTTTGCTTGCTGCTTTTGCCTGAAAGTATTTTCACGCGACATACCTGGTAAATAGCGGTATGCCCGGTATAGATGTCATATTTGAACACCGTTCACCCGTCTAACTCATTAGGTCTGTGGTTGCAGAGCAAGAACACAGAATTATATTAATTCTGTGGCAAGAGCACGGCATGTGTTTTCGCTTTCGTTCGTTAGTTCGTTTTGTCTGTGGTTAAAAGGCGGTCGCGGGCCAAGGCTTATGAGTTTACCAGCCTTGGTCGCGGGCAAGAATAGTATACTAGAAGGATAGTTCAAATACGCTAATTTGTCGGCGGTGGGCGTGGCTACGATGACGTAGACTCCTGACCAGAATTTAGAAATCATTATTGTAAGGGAGCGTATATGCTAAGATATTGTGATATTAATTTAAACTACTGCTGGGGGAGAAAACTAAAATATTGAAAATCGAAAGCAAGTGGCAAATACTAAATGTTGTAGAAATATGAAACCTCAAGTGTAACTCGTTCTTCCAAAAAAATATATATATATTTTACCCACGAGATTCGCGATTTGCGACCTATCATCGCGAACGCTGCAAAAACGGTGCAAGAACGATAAAATTTCACTTATACAAATTTGTAAAGCACAAAATTTCCTACAAAAAAGCCAGTGATGGCATATATCTAACTTGAATGGTGTAGGCGCGAGAGGCCACCGAAAGAGCGCGAGCACATAAATATGACATTGGTAACGAAATTTTTTGTTAATTTAAAAGAAATTGTTATTTTCAATGCCTATTTACAAGATTAATTGTACAGTGTTTTGATCAATGACATTTTTTAGCAACATGGGATTGTAAAAATGAGGTAATATAAAATAATTTTGCGTCCTTTGAGACATAAATTATACCTAGTTATACTTACCTCTATTAAGTAGGTAGTTAAAATATGTATTTGAATTATTATATTATTATTATTATATATACATATTATGAAAAAGCTATAAACTATAACAAATATAATTTTTTTATTTATGAATATTTATTAATTAAGGTAAAAAATAGTTTTGTGTAAAGTGTAAAAAGCGTGTATATTTGTTGCACGAGGCATGAAATTTCATCATCAATCATGCTGAGTGCAACAGATACACCACAATTTTTACGGTCGAAGTAAATAGATTTTTTTTAAATTTTTATTGAACAAAATAATTACATTGAACAGAACACATCCCACTTGTATCAGGATTAAATTTATCGGCACGTTTACAGCAATTAATCCATTCTTTTAGAATAGTTTTGGAAACAAAATATTTTGTGTGATATATAGTACACTGCGCGTCATATAATAAATGTGGTACACTTTGATTTTATCAATGTAAATCTGGCTCAACTTGTCAAATTTGGCATTATAATAAGATCTGTCACAAATACTTATAACGTGAACTGGAGACGTTGCAATTCTGACGTCTCTGACATGATCATAACCTACAAAACTCTTAAATGACAGTTTGCATCAGTCAAGCTCAGGAAGATCACCATACACAACTAAAAAAACCTGATTTTCGGGTTCGGGTTACAACGGTTGTACCACATTTATATGACGCGCAGTGTACAATGCTTGCATTGCTGATTTTCATAATCATCCTGCTATTATTGCAGCCATAAATAGCACACCTACCAGGTATATATTTCTATATAATAATTACCTACTCGGTTTCTGAAATTATTTAATTAAGTTTTTACCAGTTATCCATCAAGTTTAAAGCAAAGAAAATACTTACAATAAACAACACTAAACACAATAATCACAACATCCACTTTTTAAGTCTATATTCAACAAAGAAACAGTTTAAAACAGTCTAAACACAGCAGAACAAACGTAAAAGCAAGCGAAAACTGAAAGTTTAGGGCAGGAGGTGACGTCACAAGCACACGGTACGTGACGGTCGCAGAGCCAACATAGGGTCTTATGGGAATAAACCATCCTTCTTAAAAAAAAAGGGTCTCGCCGCGCTCTGGCAACTATGTAGAACTAATTTGAATTTGTGGTTATATTTTTGACTTTTTAACATAACCTCAGTAATTAAACTAGTCATTCATATCAACAGAATTCAGATTTTCCAAAGCCTACTCTAATTTAAATAAATAAGTGTAAATATGGCATATACCTGAATATTGTTTTTTATATATATACAGGATGTTTCAAAAGTAAGTGTAAACCTTCTGGGGGCGTAATCCTCGGATAAAAATAAGACAAAAAGTTCCTATCAACATGGGTCCGGAAATGCTTTCTGAGGAAGTTACGGACCTTTAAATAGCGAATAAAAAGGGTTCTTATATTTTATTGAATCTTTTAATTTTAATATTTACTAACTAGACTGGACCAAAATTAAATCACATGTCACAATGACAGTCAGTATCAGTAAAACTTTAAATTACTTGAAAACAATGACAAAAACGTTTGTATGATCGACTGTTGTATCTTTTTCATAATCAATTTTCTCGAAAACGGTTCATTCTATCGGGATGAACTAAGAGTTCCTTTTTTACGTAGAAAACTTTGAAATTTTATAATTTTCAACGAAAACCTTAATAAACTGAAACGAAATAAAAATAGGGTTATTTTAGCCCTTAACCTTCCCGGTATGTGACGCCCCTGACCAAAATTTTTAAATTCTGAATTCAGCAGCGAGTACAGCGTCAAAAGTTTAATACAGTGTATGTATTTTCGAAATTTGACAGTTCCGGAAATATTGCAGAAAAACCGTCTTCAGGATGCCCCATTCGAAGGGCCGTAACTTTCTCAGAAAGCATTTCCGGACCCATGTTGATAGGAACTTTTTGTCTTATTTTTATCCGAGGATTACGCCCCCAGAAGGGAAACACCCTGCATATAAATGTCAACACTTCTTAATAAAAAAATAATTATAAAATGATTCAAATCAAATTATTTTCGCCTGAAGCGCTCTACTTCTACTCAGATGATGTATCACCCGTACACTTGTTATAGTATGGATCTGGAAGGCGCCTATTATAATTGCGTCTTTTACACATAAATTGTTTTAAGACTCGATGGAACGTTCATTAATTTTGGACACCGTATACATACAACCAACTGTTGCGTCATAATGACGATTTTTACGTAATGACTTTTCTTTTGATTGGTTAGCAGAGCTTTATTAAGCACTCCTTTTGTCCTTGTTAGTTTACTTCTCTTTGGTTAAATACCACTTATCGGGGTTAGTTGTGGTAACCATGATAACCATCTGAAAAAGCTCTTGTCGATTGTCGATTCAATTGTCAAACGTTAAACAAACTCATGCGGTTTTTTGACGACGAAATAGTTTCAAAACACTGCAAGCAAGGTGATTGGTCTAAATTCGAATTTAGACCAATCAACTTGCAGTGTTTTGAATCTTGTTTGAAACCACGAATGATAGAATTTAACCGGTCAGGAGCCCGTTCAGAAAGAGAAAGTAATACCGGGGTAATGGTAAACAATGAAACTTTGCGTAGTGTACCGAGGCGATGTTCGTTTATGAACGCGTTACGGCGATCAAATTATTCAAATCTTATAAAATTATAAAACACAACATTTTGGAGACAAATCTGACCCATGTTGAGAACATGCTTCCCATTACTTAAGAAAAAGTTAAAGATTGTTAATTGTTAATAAAAAAATATTTTCTATATAACCTCACTTCAAACAAAGATATAGCTTTTGCCTTTCAAACTTAATTTACTTTTTATACTACGCATGTGCGGCGATTATCGCTGGGCTCCGGAGCGCGGCGATCATGGTTTACTTTTGGCGACTTACTAAGCCATTTCTGAACGTTGTAGGGTAGTTGACCTAAGAGTAACTTTACTATTTCTGAACGAGTACAGGTACACTGTGTGTACTCGGTAAGCGTTCCTGAACGCTGTCCAGCAGTCAGCACTCGGCGCTTTCAAACTTTCAAACAGAAGCTGTTCTTCTGACATTAATAGACCGAGATGGAATTTTTTTACTGTCATGTGCTTTTGGTAATTGTCGTGGTATTTCGCATAATAATACATGAAATACCACGACAACAGCCCTCAAAAACACATGATGACGTAGTTAAAAATAATCCATTCTCGAGATCACAGTATAGATACTACTAGGCATTTACGATAATTGGAGCGCTACATACCGCAATGTATCAGAGCGTTCGAAAATAAGAACATCTACCGAACCGCGTTCGGTAAATGTATCGAATGTATTCGCTACATCTACCCGATCCAAAATTTATGGATCGACTACATCGGTTGGTAAATGCGGTATAATCTTAAAATATGATTAAAAAAACTTAATTTTTGACATTTTGTGAGTATTTGAGAAAATAATGAAGTAATTTTAGATGAGGACGGCAACATATATGTATACGTATAATGAATAAGGGCATTTACGATAATTGGAGCGCTACATACCGCAATGTATCAGAGCGTTCGATAATAAGAACATATCTACCGAACCGCGTTCGGTAAATGTATCGAATGTATTCGCTACATCTACCCGATCCAAAATTTATGGATCGACTACATCGGTTGGTAAATGCGGTACAACCTTAAAATATGATTAAAAAAACTTAATTTTTGACATTTTGTGAGTATTGGAGAAAAATAAAACTCATCACTGACGAAAATAATGAAGTAATTTTAGATGAGGACGGAAACATTTATGTATATGTATAATGAATTAAGTAAGTAAGTAGGTATACCTAAATATGCAATACATATAAATGTTTTTTTACTTTCCATTTTGACATGGCGAGCAGTATGGACTTATGAATAAGCATAAAATAAAAAAGTAATTCAATTTTCAATTATTTATTAATTAGTCAAGTGGTGCTTTAGGTGTACATTTGAAATTTTGCGTTCGGTAATTCTTAGCTCGGTAGATGTATTGACATAAAACAGCTGATTACCACAATGTACCAGGATACATTACCCGCTCCAATTATCGTAAATGCCTTTAAGTAAGTAGGTATACCTAAATATGCAATACATATAAATGATTTTTTACTTTCCATTTTGACATGTCGAGCAGTATGGACTTATGAATAAGCATAAAATAAAAAAGTAATTCAATTTTCAATTATTTATTAATTAGTCAAGTGATGCTTTAGGTTACATTTGAAATTTTGCGTTCGGTAATTCTTAGCTCGGTAGATGTATTGACATAAAACAGCTGATTACCGCAATGTACCAGGATACATTACCCGCTCCAATTATCGTAAATGCCTAATGTGTCGAGTTGTCTAGATCAATTGTGACGTCAGAAGGACGCTGCTGCTTCTGACCGGTAAATTTTATTATCCGTGGTTTGAAACTATTTCGTCGCCAAAAAACGGCTATAAATAAATAAATAAGACGGAAGTTGCATCTATATTTTAGATGAAGTATGATCTATGGAAGTATCGAGAGTCGAGACTTGTGTAAAAAAATTATACTTTTTTTATGTGTCGATGCGAGTATAAGTGCTATAGTGTGACGTCAAAGTAGCCGCTGTATCCAAACAAACTTACGAAGATTTAAATATTTTATAAAAGGAGATACCTACCTAGCGACTTTTGTCAAAACTGCTTTTAATACATTTAAATTAAGTAAAGGGAAGGTGTAAAATAGAAGTCTTAAATCTCACAACTCCTTTTTAACAAGCTTGTCATATTACTCACATATGGATTCCCTTCGCAATACATTTAAATTCACAAACGGAAACAAAACAAAGGTAAAAGAGTTTGTTTGGATACAAAAAATGGCCGCTAGGCTAAAGGCTAAAGCCACAGAACATAAAGGTAGGCTAAAGCACAGATAAAGCCCACGAGCGCCTAGAGCTCGCGATATACAGGTTTGCGCCGACCAATGAAATACTTCTATTCAAGGTCACGTTTGTCAACTCAATTTCAATTTTATTTCTGATTTCTGTCAAAACTCTCCATACGACATTTTGGCTTTGCCATTTTGTTCCGTTATATTACCCAAATACGTTTTTATTATTTTAAAGAAGGAACATCTTTCACCACGAAGTCAGAAATAAAAAATAAAATTGAGTTGACAAATGTGACCTTGAATAAAAGCATTTCATTGGTCGGAGCAAACCTACACATCGCGAGCTTTAGACGCTTTTGATAAAGCCTTGCATGCGTATTTGACGATGATGGTGATACGTTTCGATCGACACCTGATAAGAACGCGTTCACACATGGATTCTTGAGTCGCATTCTGGAATCCGTTATCCGATTCTAGAAGCGTGCTGAAGTTTGTTATACATTTAAATGGAGTCTGTTCACACAGAGATTCCGCAGAATTTCGTATATGCATTCTACGGAATCTATGTATGAACACACTATTAAATCAGAGACATAGAGTACTATTATGTGTAGAAAACTTCAGCGCGCTTCTAGAATCGGATTCCATAATGCGATTCAAAAATCCACGTGTGAACGCGTCCTAAGAGTATTGTATCGAATCGATACATTCAAACCACAGACTCGACCCTCGACCCAAACTATCGAAAGGAAGGTTTTGTGTTCTGTGGTTTTGTGTTTGAAGCGTTCTGTGGTTTGAAGTTTGAGGTTATTACACACTTATTTTTGCATGTGTGCATAAGTATTTTCATTTCTATGAGTATTTTTTTCTACATAGAAAATGACTTCAAGTGAATCCGATTTAAGTGAAAGTGATGTTGAGGTAATTATTCAATGTACTTATCTCATATAAATAGAAGAAAAATGCGATAAAAAAATTTTTTTCGTCAGTATCTGTATTTCGAAAATTTTAAACCGAATGCTACTTAATAGTTACTAGTATTAAATATCTGTTTGTATAACTAAGCTATTAAAACATTTGTGCTTATATTCCTTGCCATTTTTATAAAAAAACTCAAATTTATTGTTGGTTTATTAGGTATACCGATTTAAAAAAAAATTAAATGTTTAATTTTCTAGTTGCAAGAAGCATTTGCTGAAGGTAAATTAAAACCTGGGTTGAATATAGTGGAACAGACCCCAAGACAATTTATAAATAATGTGGTAAGAATAAGAACAATTTCATGAAATTCAAATTCATCTAACCACCATTATTTACTGATTTTCAGAGCGGTTTGAAACAAAAATTAAAGGAAGTTAAGTTAAATCTACCATGGATAGAATTACTTGACTGTGTTAATAAACAAGCACCTTTGGCTCCAGAACTGGCTGCTCAGATGTTGTCGGAAGAACAAAAACGTGAGAACCAACTAAAAAATAATAAAAAACTTCCACAATATGCACCAAGTGAAGACCCCGTTTTAAATGATTTCAAAAGGGAAATGATATTTCATAGACAAGCTCAAGCTGCAGTTACAGAAGCTTTTCCAAAATTAAAAGCTATGGGACTGGCTACCAAGAGGTATTAAGCGTTTCTTTTGGCTAAACTGTTTCGTTATTATATTTGGTATAATTTTGTATGAAAACCTCCCTCCGCAAATCAATTTATCCAACTCTGTTTGGAAAATTATGTATTTTACCTTTGTAGTATTAATTGGTATCACTTCCCAAGTGATAGTATTAAAATGTAAAATTTATTTGCTCATTAATTTTTTAGACCTGATGACTACTTTGCAGAAATGGCAAAAACTGATGACCATATGCAAAAAATAAGGGCACATTTAATGGAAAAACAAGAGCAACAGAAGAGAAGTGAGAGAGTAAAACAATTAAGACAACAAAGAAAGGACGGAAAAATGCTTCAAATTCAAAATAAATTGCAAAGACAGCAAGAGAAAAAAGAAATGCTCAATCAAGTAAAGAAAGTACGCAAGGGAATATCAAAAGATCTTGATTTTCTTGATGGAAATAAAAAAAAATCAATTTCTAGAAAAGTAATGGATAAGAGAAAGTTGAAAGACAAAAAATTTGGATTTGGTGGGAAAAAAAAAGGTATGAAAACTAATACAAAAGATAGTGCATCAGATATTAGTGAATATAAAAGACCTAATAATCCCGGAAGAAACATAGGGAAAGGCAAAAGCAAAGGCAAACCTGGTAAGATTAGACCAGGGAAAAATAGAAGAGTGAAAAACAAGGCAAGGGGAAGGAAATGAAAATTTGTATTAACTAAAATGAAAATGTAAATATAATTTTTAAAAATAAAATTTGATTTTTTTAAATAGTAAATAATTTTATCCAATAATTGAAGAAATGAGGCATTTCGGCGGCCAAAGTTGACAATACTTACATCAGGGGTGGGCAACCTTTTTAGGTGCTGGGCCAGTCAGAGTTCGTACAAGCTGACGCGGGCCAGAATTTTTTTTTCGCTCGCGTAAAAAAATTCTGGGCTTTTTTTAGGACGAGGAACGAATTTCGCGGAACAACAGTGAAGAATATTTTTAAGAATTTGCCAATTTGTCTGAAGAATCGATACCAAAATTAAAAGTTATATTGAGTTCTGCGATCTGCGGGCCAATTCTTGTGTATTTAAAACAGATTTTAGCGGGCCGCATTAAGCACTTTCTCGGGCCGCAGTTGGCCCGCGGGCCGTAGGTTGCCCACCCCTGACTTACATGATATGTGTAAAAATAAAATTCGAGACAATTGAAAAAAAATTATACGAAAATCTCGATGAAAATATTTGCTACCTCTCGTTTATTGCAGCTAAAAAAAAAGGGTTAGTTTTTATTACCGACTTTTCATTCTTAGTCTACAGTAATTTGCTGTTATAACATATATTTAAAATGTGTTGCGTTTGTAATTTGTTAACGCTTGAGTAAATGTTTCTATTAGTTGATAATTTTGTATTGCGATAATCTACGTCATATATTATATACTTTTTTTTAACAGAATATGTTTGGAACGGAAATAGTTCTTATGATTTATATTTCTATAAATTGACCAAGCATTTCTTCCAATTTGTCTAGCTAGTCTGTCATTGAACCAACACCGTGAAGATATTTCAAATATCTTTATTCTGTTGCTTTAAGACTAATTAGATGGAATTAAAATTAAACATAAGTATTTTCATTTATGCTATTTAACGTTAACATATGACTGCGTTTAAGGCAAATATGTCCTATAAAGAACCACACCTGTGTCGGCACTGTTTTTTTGATAAAAATATCCGTGGTGTGTAATAATAATAATAATGTTTATTTACACAGAACAAAACAATATTTACACTTTACTTTTGTAAATATACAATAAATATCATTTTAAAAAGTTGGAATACTATTTATCCGTATATAGCATAAATATAAACATAGAGAGGGTCTCATTAAAACTTTTTGCGCACGAGATTCTATCTGTTTACTTTAAGGTACACACGGTGTGGTCTACTATATTTGTATTTATGGGAGTGTTTTTAAAGAGTTTTAACAGCATCAAGGTAACATCCCAAATAAACCTCGAACCGCATGCATAGTTAATTTTTTACATCAGGTGTTATACGTCATTTAATATGGGGCATTTATGTCTTGAACCGCATACAAACTTTTGACTATAACAAACAAGTCTTAGTATGCTTTTTCACGAGACGGCAGAGCATATCAAACGTGTTTACATATTGATTGATGTGTATTATTATTATGTGACCTATCTTAAATAATACTCTTGTATATATTAAGAATACAAGGATAACACCGTTATTTAAATAGACAATCTATGCACTGTCAAATTTAATGTTCTAACGCCGAATTCGCAATATTTAGGTCAGCGTCATGCAGACTCGCCAATGTGTTGGAATGAATAAAATATTTAATGCGGTTCTAAAGCCATTGCACATCTTACAAGTCTTGGGACAATTCAAATCTACATGTTAGTAGAGAGGGTCAGCTATTTTTATAGAAACTTCTGAAAATAATCTGGAATTTCTGCATAAAAAATGTATGCCATTTTAAATTGCACATTGCATACTACCCGACTCAGCGGTGGCTCTCAACTAAAAGGAAAAAATCTGATTACTGGAAGCAGATAAAATATATTTAAATATATATTTTTGTAACAATATAACAATTTGTACAATTCACAATTTAATCACAATAAATAAATATAAATCAGTCAACAATTTGTCACAAATTACTTCTTAGGCAAATATATTCAGTAAAACACCTCAATTCAATAATCACAACGGTACAAAATAATTACAATAATAAACATTCAATGACACACTCATATTGCTTATTAATATCTTTGTGGAGATAAAAGTATCCATTACAAAAATGGAAAAATTTCATTAGGTAACAGTCAAGTTTTCAAACTTTTCAGAAGAAAACCTGCAATCATTGATTCATGCATATAAAATTAGCATCATAGAACATCATCAGTAAATGACAAAAAATGTTAAAATAAACAGTTGCTATATTTCTGTCTTGTCATAAGAAACCTTTTCCTACAACGGTTTTGAAGATCTAACCATTCGATTGTCATTTTAGTTTCAAAACGATTTTTTTACACACTAGTGCATAAGACTCGCATACTTATAAGCATAGTACCTAATAATTCTTTACAGAATTGAAAAGTGTGATTTTATTGAACAAGTATAGGCAGAATACTAAAAGCCTACGAGTTCAACAAAGTTCCTTTCCGTGCATGCAGTAGATATAAAAATGGAAAAAATGCCATTTCCCACACCGTAACGTGGTCAGCAAAGGTGTTTACCGAATTCATGTACATAATTTACAATATTACATCACACTCATTTGGGAAACATCTATTTCCTGACCTCGTTATGAAAATAAATATTACCTAATTAGTAATTTCATACTGTAACGTCAATATTACAATGCTAATAATCGTTTAGTAATGAACCCTATTACAGCATTAGTATTGTAATGAAGTTCATTGCAACGTTGGCGTTATAATAATGAATTTTAAATCACAAACAAAAAAAAATCTAAATAAATTCTTTTATGAATTTGGTGAAACGTACGACACTTTTATCTAACTTCATATTACAATATTCAATATATTGCACAATTTTCTCATCTCATATTGTAATATGAAACATTATGATACTAGTGTCCAAGATATCTATTACAGCAATTCAGCAATAGCATCGTGTTGTAAAGTTTGTTTACAGTACTAATGCAGAAAAAACTACTTTCCAGATTGAAATAAGTGTATTAAAGACCACTTTATTCAATGGTCATTAAAATGATTAAAACAATAATACAGACACATTTTAGTTGTTATATTTGCCTAGTAATAATTTCATAAATTTATAATTCTGCCATCTTTATCAATGGGCACAAATAATTAGAAATGCCATTTTTCTTTAATGGTTGAAGAAAAAATGTTGCATGTAACCTGTGCAATAAGTGTTTTATGTATTAGGCGAATTTAATATTAACTGTTTTAACAATTTTTACATCCTATGCTTAAAACACTTATTTTTCGTACTTACTATAATTGATTAGTACATCAGTCTAATTAATTGTCCAAGTGCATGGGAGGGTGAAAGCCCATTAGTTTAACATAAGTCTAAAGACACAACGGACCAAAAAAGACATGGCACCACTTCCTGAGTTGAAGTTTGAATTGTGTTACATACTTATTTTACTGTGATCCTTATTTACTAATGACTAGAACCCGACAGAAATTTCAAGTACATCGATAGTATTACAGGGTTGCCACTTTTCTGCAAAACCTGGAATTGTCAGGGAATTTTGAAATTTCGGAAATGTCAGGAAAATCTGGATAGTCAGGGGAATTTGTGCTAGTCCGCTGAAAGTCATCGAATTTGATATTTTCATTTAAATAAAATACACAATCAACTTTAATATTCCTTTATTGTAATATTTGGAATACGGTCCTGCACGAGAGCGTATAATAGTACCTGTACTGACGTTATAATTTTTGTTATGTGACTAAAAGTTTATTTTTGATTTTATAATATATTGTGCCATTATTTGATATTCTTGGTATAGCTTTTTACAAATAATTATTAGTAATGAGTCATGGAAAATTATGAGTTAGTCAGGGAATTTCAAATAGGATGTGGTGGCAACCCCGTATTATAACAAAGCATAAATTATGAATTATTCATGAATCAATGTGTAAACACAGGTAAAATGCTGTACAAATTGGAGCCACTTTCAACATTGTGATCTAAATTGCAGTTGTTGACAAGTCTTGGTAGGACCAGTTGAATCGACAATAAAACAATAAAAGTAGTTATTTATTTATCGAATTGGTCGACTGTATCGCCAGAACTTGAGTATCACTCAGCGGTATTCTACAACAAGAACCAACTTCGTAAGAAGTTTGCTTTTGGTTTCGTTCCCATGGCACCTAAAAAATTTCCGTAAATTTTTATCCTCCAGGGTACCCTGAACGAAACTAATAAGTGGAAATTTTTCTGTCAAATTATTGAAATATGATCTTATTTAACATTTTCTTTTCAAACGCTATTTCTGAACAAAAAACCGCCCTGGAAATGATTTAAGCTAGTAGTATTACAAACTTTTCGAACGTTTTTATGAGTGTATTTACTATTAAGCCGGAGAGATAGACTAAAATCTGTCTCACCAACAGATATAAATAGACTCCTCACCATTAATTTTATGGTTGTGCAGAACGGCGTGCGCAATAGCCAGTTTTACTTAATGAAATTAATGAAAGCTGTGATAGCCATCAGATTTCGATGAAAACCTAACCTTAAAAAAAACGTTTTAACATTTAATCATAATTATTAATCGTTTGCATTACATACCTTAATACTTAATACGCAAAACATATAAGGTTAATTCTTAGACGTAGGTTAATTCTTAGACGTACCTTAATTTACAAAGTAAGATATTTTATTTATATAAGATAAATCTCAACGAATTCATTAACATAAACAGCTGACATAAATTAAGAAATAATTATCACAAAAATGAATATGACAGTTGACAGTTAGGCGGGCTCCCTATTTATTCACGTTTTTAATACGTTTAGCGTTTAAATGCGTTTCGCGACAATCATAACATAAGCTGATTGGTCTGGTGCAAAAGATGTAAAAGTTTAATGCGTTCGCGAGTACTTTGTAGAGTCGACCTTTGTCAGTCAAATCTAGCGGTTGCTTTGTAATTCGGGTTCTATAAATACGACCAACAGAGAAATTCCATTCAAATTTAGCGGTCATTTTTGGGGAGGAGTCTATTTATATCTGTTGGTGAGACAGATTATAGCGAGAAATCTCTTGTCGGACACTGCTGTCACAAGTGTAAACATTGTTGTGAGTCAACTTTTTAGAATGTTCACAACGATGTTTACATTTGTGACAGCAGTGTCGGACAAAACTTAGACGAGATTTCTCGCTAGTCTATCTACGGCTTTTTAATGGATGCTCGACCAATTGTACACATCTTAGCCACCTGTGGTTTTCATTCACACGTGATGCTAAATTAACGGTAAGTAGTCTTAACTAGAAACATTTACTACAGTGATTTTTTTTTGACAAAACAACTTTCGATATACTAAAACAAAGTAATATATTAAAATTTTACAGTTCAAAGCTTTGGACTGAATATAGTGGATGTGAAGAGTTAGACATAAACAACCAGTCAGCTTGCTAAGCCACATCAATTTTTTAGCAATCGTGTTAAAAGCAAGTTATTCGTAAATTATTTTAAAAAAACTAGAAAAAGATACTCCTATTCTCAGCAGTTCCAAGACGTATACCGAAGTAAACTTCAGCAACACAGTAAGTAAATTTATTATGGACCTAAGATTGTGTAATAATTTCACTACTTTTTAATATCGCAATATGCTAAACTTAAAAATTTATTTATTTATATCAGTTTGAAAAGAGCAGACAATTTCATAAACACTATTTTGATCCAAAGAAGTTTTGTATCGGTTCACCAGTTAATAAATAAATACTCATAATAATAATTAATTATTCGTGAATCAAATTCTTTTACACCAGCTGGCGGCCGGGTCTGAATCCGTCTGATTTACTATGCGTGAGTCTCTACCACTGTTACTGAAACACACCTCTTTCTCTAATGTCGCAATCTTTGATTAAATATAAAATCAGAAAATGCTTTTGCTGACAGTAGCGGCTGCAATTTCTAGTTTACCCTCGTAGGTAGGTAACCAACTCAGCTTATTCTTACAAATAGTATTTGCTAAAGACAGAACACAAAAATAATCAAATTCGGATGTAATAAACTTCTTATAAAAAAATTAATGAAAAATAATAAATTCATTAAATATAAACGTGTAACAAAAATAAAAATGAAAATATCATAAAAATATTGTTACAGAGTCTACTACATGTTACTACCGACAGAAATGGGCTCTTCCTCAAAATTTTGCAAATTATACCAGACTATATTGTGTTTTTAAAATAGCTCTGGCGTATTTTTTCTTTTGCTAATATTTTTCATTTAAGGCCAAAAAAAATATTTCAAAACGTAGTAATTAATCTATTAAATTTTTGTGACGTCAAAACGGATAGTCATTGATATAGGTCGTGTACATCATATGACTCACATAACCTTAAATTTTTTGTTTTTGTAAATTTATTTTCAATTTTTGTAGTTTAAACATAGAATCATTATAACATTTAGAAACTCTCGCAAACAGAAGATATATAAAGTTTTAATATTGTAGATTATTAAAAATAGATGGTTAATTATAGGTTGGATTTCCAACCAACAAAAATAATCTTATTTCAATAAGTCAAGGCAATTAAAACTTCATTAAGAATGCACTGAACAAGATTTTAGTTAGTACAGAAACCAAGCAGAAATTTTGATAAAAGCGACGTAATATTCGAAAATCGTAAAAAACTCATATTTTCGAGGTTAATATTGCAACGCCACGTGCACAAACGAATTTGTTTGGAGTTTAACCAATAGCAAGACTGTCCGTTTTTGACGTCATTAACGGAAAACTAGCAGGACTTTTGAAATTGATACAATTTATTAATATTTAAGGCAACTGTAAGAATGATATATTATTGAAATTTATTGCATTATTATATTTAATATGTATTCAACTTTGATGTAAATCTATTAAAAACCTTTAATTCAATTGAGGTGTAAGAGCCCATTGTATCAGAAATATTAATTGGAAAATAAGAAATAAGTAGAGTTTGGATTTTTATTAGTGCCCGTTTTTCAAGATTATTATACAGTCTATAGTACACACCCATAACGGTGGCATTGATATTTTCAATTTTGCATAATAGATGTGTAGACATGTCTAGAAATTTGTTCGAACCGAGGTGACCTGACAGTTTAATTGATCAAATACATCTGTATGTAAAAGTTAAGAGTTCATTACAAACAAGTTCGTTTCTAAAAATAAAATATATACTATGAAGATAGGAGTAAAGTTTTGTTTGTTGTCTTTTATTTGCTATTACCGATCGCTTGCTATAATCCAGGTAAAGGAGTTTGATTGTACTTTCTTGTGTCATGAAATTCATCATCAAATTATCAAATATTAATATTCAATATGAGTAAGTTTCCCCAAAATTTTCAACAGAACTTGTTTACAAAAAAAAATGGTATTCCTCTTTACCACCACAATTATTAACAAATACAACTTGAAAAACAATATTAGAACAGCTTATTGGAACATTTCACAAACTAGTTCTGCTCTATTTAAGATGCATCCTCTGCCATTAACAGAATGGTTAGTTAAATACTTTAATAATGGTTGCTAGCATTTTCTTACATATAAAATAATTAACAAAATTTCTACTGCTACTAATTTTAGCAGTCAAAATTATATATAAATTTGTTGTTATTTCTAAGCAGGCAAGATCTTAATATAATATTCGCTAATTTTAAATTTTGTTATTACAAATGGACAAACATTATTGCTAAAAAATCTGTTAAAATATCTTTCACTAAAACCATTCTTAAATCTTAGTCAAACTGCAATCTTCTGTCAGTAAATACGTAGGGTTCAACCTACGGCACAGACTTGCAGACAAAAATCACTCGACAGAGTGAAAATCTCACAAAGGAGCATTAGAAATCCATAAATTGTCTTGTCTTTTCATTCAACGTGGAGGCAGCATACCTATAAAAGAAAAATTGCAATATTTTCTAATTGTAATAATGTTAGTTACGTACATTCACGCATACTATTACTTATTTTTTGATAAACAATGTCATTTTTAATTCAATTTTAATACAATATCGTGCTGTAATAAAGATTTTATAGTTAAGTATTTGAATTTGCTTACCATTATTGGTTGTTAACAATCGATACAAGTTAGAATTTTCCAGCTCGGTGGTCTCCATAAAATTGCTATTGTTTTCATTAATAGACAAGCGACAATACTGTGAATCTTCTTCGATGGAGTAATCATCAATGTCATCACTCATTATATTACCAACATTTACCTTTTCAAAATCTTGAGGTATACAATTTTCCACTTCAACTCTTTGTACATTACTATTGTTTATATTTGTATCATTAACATCATCATCTCCTTTCGCTTGAGATATATCACTAGCCATTTGATCTGCATGTTTTTTCCTTTGATGTTGGAGTAATTTTGCTTTGCTGGCATATTGCTTATGGCACCATTTACAACTCTGGGGTCTTGTCGTAATGCTCCCAACAGTTTGTGAAAAAGTTGGGTTAGGTAACCCAGAAACTTCTTGTAATGAACCTTGTTTACGATTGCTCATTGGTAAAGCTGCTCCGGGATGGTTTTTCAAGATATGTGCTTTTCTTTTTGAACTGCTTTTGTACACTTTGTCACAATACTGGCAATAGTAATCACGGGTTGTTTGGAGTATAGGAAGATTAAGTTCTGGTACCGAATCTGGACGTATATCAGGATGGCGTTTAGCCAAATGATTCACCAACATACCTAAAAGATATAATTTGTTTTACAACACTTAATGTGAAATATATAGTAATAAGTACTAGTCAATCAGTAATTTATAGACTTTTTAAATATAGCTTTAAACGTATAGCATGTCGATTGTACTGTACCCGTTTGTCAGTTAATATAAATCAATGAATGATTATTACTATTTATGATAAATTCATGTCTTTAAATGACAATCATTAATTTAATTAAACTTGCAAGTTTGTCCGTTTCTTCCAAATTTATCATTATGTAAAAAAAATTAAGAGACTAAAAATCGATTCAACGTTTACTAAAAGATAAATCTAATAACTGAAACTTCGTACTCACCCCTTCGTTTGAATCCAACTAAACAAGCATGACACTTGTAAATAAACCTATGAAAATCTGTAGGCTCCACTTTTGGAGTGAATTTCTTATTAGAAGTGGCTGTCTTTGGAATAGTATTTTCTCTTTCCTCTGAATGCATTTTTTTACAATGCTCTTTTAATTTATCTTTCCTTTTAAACTGCTTGCCACAATCGGCACATAAAAACTCCCGATGATCAGAGTGTCGCAACAAGTGCATACGTAATTTATCCACAGTAGGAAACATTTTTGAACAATGTTGGCAAGTGTGCTTCCTTTCACAGTGAAACGCCCTAATGTGTTTGCGTATTATGCTGTATTTTTTAAATATTTTCTTGCAATGTGGGCAGGTAAAAGTATTATTGTGACAATGCTTAGGTACGTGTAATTTAAGTTTTAAGACATGATCAAAACTTTCTTTACAAATCGGGCATTCGAATACTCTCTGTCCTATGTAATGGGTTTTTATATGGCATGCTAATGCAGAGTTGTTTAGGAATCTTTTACTACAAGTTTTACATTGCAAGGGTTTGGATTCCTCAGAACCATGAACCAACATATGCTTCTGAAAATTATATATAATTAATTTTAGGAATACATTAGGGTAGACTAATATCACACAGTAGTCATGATTAAGTTAAAAATATTGCTGTATTTGAAGTTATTAATGCTCGTTATAAGAAAATATATCCTCAGTAATCGAATACTTGATAAAAGTCTTAGATGTTATCAAAAATCATTCCAATCTAGCCTTTGATAAAGCAGAAGCCTTACACTCTTGTAAACGAGGTACCAGGGTCAATTTTGCAGTATTGACTTTTTTTTTTCATTTTATATGGGTCTAGCAAAATTTTACTAATGTTAATGGTTAACATTTAATCAAGTAACCCTCTCTATTTTGTCCTGTTTGTGTTAATTTGTGAGGTATGAACTCCTGTTTTTTTAGGAATTTTTTTCCACACTGCAGTTTTTTACCATCTCAATAAAAAATCTTGCCGTGCTAGTTTTCAGAAAAACCGAAGACTTTCTTTACTTAATTTTGGATTTTTTTTACACTTTTTAAAATATTTTAACAGCATGCGAGTCAAGGGTTAGTGTTAGTTCAGACATCGTAATATATTTTACAGTATTTAAAATATTGTTTGTGAAAGCAGTTACTAGTGGAAAATCTAAAAATTTCTAATTTCGACATAGCTAATCATTTGTTTAAATCACTCCACTCGGCAAGTTATTTTTTGTAATAGTTTGAGGGAGCAAAAGAATACATTTAATAACAGATGAATCACAACCAAAACAAGCCTTGTTTAATTCAGTGCAAAGCAAATAGCAAATTTTGATACTTACTTGCAATCTCTCACGTAGCGCAAACATCTTATAACATACTGGACACTTTACTCTTTCCGGTTGTACTATTACTTTCGGCAATGCATGTTGCATAACATGCAGAACTAATTGTCTTTGTGTAGGAAACTTTCTTTGACAAGAAGGGCAAATATGGTTAAGTTGTTCTTCAGAGGAGTCAGGATCATGTTCTAGGTTATGTATTTTCAGCAATGCTTCCGATTTAAATCCATTATTGCACGTGTCACATTTATAATTTCTGAAAAAAAAAAAAATTCTTTATGTTAATATTCATGATAAATAGGATTTATAGGAAACAACTACTGGACGGGCAAAGGCCCCTACTCCCATTGAATTATACCTATAAATCCAAATTGGTAGCCAAATTTGTTATTTGTCTTTTCTCCACCAGACACAGACCGGTTTCGAACTCTTTATGTTCTCATCAGTGTGCCACAGGTAGCTGAAAAGACAAATAACAAAGGCAAACCAAACTAGTCTATGGCAGACCCAGCACAAGTAAGTAGTGAGGGATAAGTGCATCCCTCTGGTGGTCAGTTGCTACTACCAGTCGAGACATCGAAGATGTCTCTGTGACCGATAGCGGCTTGCCAAGCAAGCAAGCAAGCTTGCTTGGCAAGCAAGCAAGCTTGCTTGGCAAGCCGCTATCGGTCACAGAGACATCTTCGATGTCTCGACTGGTAGTAGCAACTGACCACCAGAGGGATGCACTTATCCCTCACTACTTACTTGTGCTGGGTCTGCCATAGACTAGTTTGGTTTGCCTTTGTTATTTGTCTTTTCAGCTACCTGTGGCACACTGATGAGAACATAAAGAGTTCGAAACCGGTCTGTGTCTGGTGGAGAAAAGACAAATAACAAATTTGGCTACCAATTTGGATTTATAGGTATAATTCAATGGGAGTAGGGGCCTTTGCCCGTCCAGTAGTTGTTTCCTATAAATCCTATTTATCATGCACGTTTTAGTCCATCAGGGCTAGAGGTCGCCGCTCTTGGTGCTTGCTTGGCAAGCCGCTATCGGTCACAGAGACATCTTCGATGTCTCGACTGGTAGTAGCAACTGACCACCAGAGGGATGCACTTATCCCTCACTACTTAATATTCATGACCTTTGAAACTAGTTACTGAGGAACTTAAATGTACGGGGTGATCCACTTAACTTACCCTCCCCCACGTTTCTGTTATTTCTGTAGTTACAAAAAAATGTTTCTAACAAAAGTTGTAGGGCTTTTTCTAAAGTTTTTAAATATGACAAAAAAAAAACAATTGAAAAATAAATGCCAAAGTTATATATACAGGGTGGCCCATAAGTAATGGTACATTGAACAATAGCAGATTCCTTACGTAAAAATATTACGATTTAACCAAACTTACCTTAGTCCAAACGTTGATATTAACAGAGATAGAGTGTCAAACATTTTTGTTTCGTTTTTTTTATAAATTCGAGATTGAGATAGGGTTTTTGTTTTTACAGATTCTTGTTCAGCATGACCTAAAACGCCTGTATACCAAATTTCGTTAAAAAATATTCATTCCTTCAAAAAAAAAAGTAATAAAAATCTAAGATTTCAATAATAAAAAATAATAAAAGTTGAGTTATTTGATATTTTCTAAAAAAAAGTGTCCTAATGCTTAATTAGCGTCATTATAACACCCGACTACCAAGGTATGTAAATATCCGACAATAAATAACTGGAATAGTAGGGTGATTATTATTGAAATCTTAGATTTTTATTAGTTTTTTTTTTTTAAGGAATGAATATTTTTTAACGAAATTTGGTATACGGGCGTTTTAGGTCATGCTGAACAAGAATCTGTAAAAACAAAAACCCTATCTCAATCGCTAATATAAATTCCTAATTTTTGCCAATTTCTTTTGATCATAGTAGGCGTATTTAAGTTTGAAAAATTTTTTATTAATAACTTTTTAAACACAATCTGAAAGAAAAGTATACCAAATTTGATCTAAATCGATCAACAAATGGCCTAGATATTGGGGTGTAGTGGTGAAAAGAGAGATACACTGTATATAACTTCGGCATTTATTTTTCAATTGTTTTTTTTGATATCATATTTAAAAACTTTAGAAAAAGTCCTACAACTTTTTGTAACTACAGAAATAGCAGAAACGTGGGGAGGGAAAGTTAAGTGGATCACCTTGTACAAAAAAACCCATTGGTATTGGTTTATACCACTATACAATACTTTATATAAAGACACAGGTTTATTTATGTGTAGGGTTTTGTCTATTCGGTGGTTTCAATTTGGAATAAACTGCAGGCTAAAAATCCTTGCAGTGGCGGCTGGTGAATTTTTGATGTTCAATTTATTCTATTTAGAGACATGGGACTTCTACCAAATTATAAGAGGTTGCATTTAGGATCAAAATGAGAACATTGGCGGTAAAAAAATTGAAAAATAATTTGTGAATAAAATTTACGAAAATCCTGGGCCTCACCTGGAATTTCCAGTAATTTTATATATTTGAATTTTTTTTAAATATTAGAATAATTTTCGATACAATCGAAGACAAGGTTTTTTGCTTTTGAAGAAATATTAATTTTTGGAAAAGATACAAGCATTTGAAATTTTTTGAAACTATGATCCAACCAAGCCATTAAAAATTTCAAATGCTGGTAACTTTTCCAAAAATAAATATTTTTTTTAAAAGTAAAAAAACCTTGTCTTAGACTGTACCGAAGATTATATAAAAAAAATTTTTTTAATATAAATACATAAAATTTCTGGACTTTCTAGGCAAGGACCGGGATTTTCGGAAATTTTTTTCAATTTCTTATCCCGCCAATGTTCTCATTTAGATCCCAAATGAAACCCCTTATAATTTGGTAGAGGTCCCACGTCTCCAAATAGAAAAAAATCGGACAGCGAAAATTCAACAGCCGCCACTGGGTCCTTTTTCGTGTGCATCATTTTAAGGTATCCCTATATAATCAGTATAGCTTATTAATATTAAATTAAACCACAAAAGTTCAAGTTCTTTTGGATAAGATGATATTAATATTAATAGAACAAACCAGAATATTTTAGGATCGAACAAAGTATTCAAGATGCAAAATCATACTTACACCACTATTGAAAAATAATCCTCGACTACACCTTGGTTGAAATGATGTTTCTCAAAGAGGTGGTTCTTAAGGAAGCTATAATTATACTGAAAGAACATTTCAGTGCAAATATTACATTCTACTGCTTCCGTCTGGCATTTTTTAAGCAAACGTCTTTTGTTTCTAGACAATTTCTTTCTTGGTTTTGTATTTTCATCTTTATCTTCATCATGAATATTCAAGTGCTTTTGTAATTCCTCAGAAGAGGGAAATTTCGCAGTACATTCGTAGCATGGCCAACTGTGCACCTCTCGTGGTTGCAAAACAGGTAAATCAAAATATTGTGCGTAAGTAGTACTATATCCAACCTAAAACAAAGTTTAAATTTAACAAAATGCAGTTGTCGCCTTTTGTCACCGATATCTTAAAAAAAAATTATTTTAAAAGGAAAATAATTTAAATTATAGATAAATAAAAAAAGTGGGTTGGCAACAAAACTGGATCCCGCATGCGATTCAGTCACTCAGTCAGGGAAATATGCTGTGAGACGCGACCGCGGCCGGCATATACCGAACCGATGTACAACGGCCACAGGTTACAGATGCAGACATGGATCCATGTTTTTTTCCTTATTCGAATGTACGAGTGCGAATAATTGCCTGTTTCCTATACAGTGTGCAAATATGAAAACACAGTATACAATTATACAAACAATTAAATTCATTACCTTAAGCTCCTGTTTTGGCAGTATGTTAGCGGTACTAGTAAAATAAATCGCATTATTCTCCTGAGTTATAACTAAATTTTGTTCCTCATAAGAATTTGCTTTCCTAACAAAACTCATCCAATTTGAAGCATCTAAAAAAAAACTTCATCATTTATGTACAAATAAACAGTCATGCATCAATACTTTCATCTGAAACATCCATTTTGTAAATTGTCCCTTCACTTTCAATAAGAAACATCAAAGACGATTCGTTTTTAACACTTTCGCTATTTAACGACAAGACTCCTTCAAGTGGTCCAAATTGAGATCGTTTTGGTATGGATTTCTTTGCAAAGACTGCATTTTCTGAATAAACAAATAAAAACATAACAAATTTTTATTTTACTGGTCAATAATAGTAAATATTACCTTCATTAATCCTGTTAATAACTAAGTATGATTCGGGTAGGGATGCTCTAGCTCTAGATAAAACTGGCTTATCTGTAATGCTATAAACACAGGACACTGGAAATAAATATTGATTAAAACAGGGTGTTTCGGAAAACCTAGGCTATAATAATAATCGACAACGATTTTCATAATAGATATTTATCAGGTTATCGAAAAAATCCAAATAAGCAAGCGGTTTGATACGTTTCAATATGTGGAATTAAAACCAGATTTAAAGCAATATTTTAAAATATGAAAATAGATGTTCTCTTTCACAATGACGATTTAGAGAATATGAAATTTTGAAAATCATTTCTCACACAATTCATAAAAGTGAATCTGCTCCAACAAATGAAAATGAAATAACGAAATTTTTCTCCTTCAAAATTACTTTAAACTTCGTCCTTTTAAGAATGAATTTTAGGTATATGAATAATATGAAAAACATGGTTCATAATAACACTTCCGAGGACCGAATCGTTTGCCTCCAAATCAAATTTTATGGCAATAATTTAAAATTTTTAAATGCTCTTGATCATGTAATTGGAAACTCAAACAATTATTAATTGAAAATGTAAGTTCACTGCCGCACTCTATTCAATTTATTTCATAATCTTTCAAATAATTTTATCAGGGTGAAATTTATAAAAAAAAACTTTTCCATAAAGGTAACTTACGTAATTGTTCTTCTGGATCCAACTCGCTCTGCCTATTTCCCCTGGTTTCCATTTTAAAGGAACTTCCGGTTTCTAAAGTTTTAAGTTCATTATTGGACAAACTGTTTATATAATTGTTTACAACTTGTGCTTCAACTGAAGTTACTACAGTCGAGGACATGTCAATGTCGTCATTTAATTCTGATTTTAGGGTGCTATCATCTAATGTCAGTAAATCGGATTCAAGTAATGGATCCGGATCAAGGGCTTCTAAAAGTTGTTCATCTTCCAAACAACGTTCCACTAGCAGCTCTTGTGCATTGACACTGTATGAAATACCTAAAAAAAATTAAATACCTAGCAATAGAATGTTATATTTGTAGAATGAGATCAAGGGAAATTTTATTAGATGCAAGTTACAAAGGATACTATCAAATCAAATAATGCTAATCTTACCAGTTGCTTCGTCGGTAATAAGCAATTCAACCTCTTGTTCACTTTCCGGAGCCAGTTGCAACCCTTCTGTATTACCCGTATTAACCATGTTACTACTGTTTGCTTCTACCATCTGAAGATACTGATTATTAACTTCTCTCATATCATTGTTACAAAGTACGGTAGGCATATTTTCGAGTGAGGTAGCTGTATTTAAATTATTTACAAACTGTTCACTTTGAACATTTGACTCTTGTGTAACCAGTTGATGAATTACAACAGGATTAAACTCTGCAGTGGATTCATTATAAACAGGGCTGTACCTTGCTACAGAACTCATATTTGGATCTAAAGGACTAACATGAGGATCAAAATCTGTATATGTTTCTGGTTGCGTAGCACCTATATTTCCTGCAGAATCATCCATTTTATAGTCTTTTACATATTCAACCTACAACATTAATTAGTAATCAAATTAGTGTACCTCAAAAATTATAAAATATTTTTTTAATAGCATATTTTTAACATACAGAAAAATATATGCAAAAACGGACGGATAAAAGTTAACATCAATTTTGAGGCAACGTAAATCTTAAAGGTGGCATTGTAATAAGTGATTTTTAAATGTTATCTTCAAATTAAAGTCTTTTTCACACTTCCGGGAATAAAGTAACAACTTCACTCCATTTTGATAGGGACTGAAGTATCACATTTAATCCCTCCGGGATCAAATAATGACAGAAATCTCGGAAGAATGAAATTACCAACAAATAATTTTAATATGTATTTTATTGAAAAAAATTACTTAGAATGGTAATGTACATTAATATTTACATTAACATTATTACAATTGTCAATATTAACTAATTTTTGCTGGGTTAATGCAGCAGATAAAGATACTTGATTCATACCAGATACGTCATTTTCATATTGAACTGGCGTTTGTTCCGATAAAGCTGCAGAAACGTTACTACCGCAACGTTTATCAAGACCTTCTATTAGTAAGTGTTCTTTAAGACTTCGCAATCGCAAAATCGGAAATTTTTTAAACACAACAATTGTCGTTATTTCTTAACATTTGCATTCAGTTCCGGAAGTGCGAAAAGTATTGTATATACCTTGGGACTGAAGTAGTATTCTTAATCCCTCATAAACTTTACCTTCGGGATTAAAAGTACTACTTCAGTCCCGCGGTATATAATATACTATTGGCAGATATGAATTGAAAAGGTAACTATGATCTTGCGGACAAAGTTTGCCTAACAAATCACTTTTTAGTATCGCAGATGTGAGTATAATTCATTTAATTGACACTTTAATACGGATAGGTAACCGATTTAGGCTGTAGTGATTTTGCCATCAAGAAGATGAGAAATGAAGCAATTACAGATACGGTATTATAGATATTTGACCTAGAAATCATTATTTATTCAACAATATATTTACACATAATAAAATGTATTTTATACAATTGAAATTAATATTAAAATTTACAAAGTTTTCTAGTTTTATAATATCTAGTAAACTACCTAAGAATCCGGTTTTATTAAATATTTGAAAAGTTATATGCAATATAAACATCGCCCATGGATAATGCACTAGTGACTGGTATATAAAAGCAGATTAAAACTTGGGGGTAGGGTATCAAAGGTTCAAGTAAGTGCTGGATACTCTCGACTTCAGACGTATTTCTGCATCACAGACGTCTTTGACCTGCCTCCTTGGTATGGTACGAGAGAAAACGAAGGAGAAGAGTACACCGCTGCTTGCAAAACTACACCAGCTTTCATCCTTATTTTATGTATATGCAATTCACAGTAAGTCAATCTTTATATTCCATATTAGTCACGTTTCATCCTGCTCTGTGGTATAACACTACAGTGCTTAAACCTAATTTATAATTTATACACTGCAGAATACTTCCAATATACTGAATATGTTAGAAATAAATAAAAAAATCTGGAGTTAGTTGATCTATACTTACGGCTATGTATAAAAGTGTGGAATTATTATTGACAATTCCTTGGTTGTGCGTAGTCCAGTTTGTGGTATCCACAATATTAATATCTTGTATTTGGGCCCCATCATCCGGGGGCCCTTCTACAATAGTATCCATTTTGGATTATATTATTGTAAACAAAAAATACTCATCTACAAAAAGAGTAAATATAAACCACATTGTAAAATTTATTAGAAGTTTATTTATAGACATTTCGTAATAGCTGTATAGATCTACATGATTAGGCGCCTTCAATATTGAAAAAATAATTAATTCGTCCGATCTACGGGAAGAATCCATTTTGAATGGAGGAAGTCCAGCGAATATCCAAAGAAAAATACTACGTAATGCTACTTATTCAAGGACTTATATAAAGTATAATCCCCTTAAACCACGAAATTAATTACAAATTCTCAATCTCAGGCATTTTCCATCTCAGAAATCACGTTACTATTTGTTATTATTAATCCCTACTCACCTTTTCGACGGCAACCATTTTCACTTTTGTTTCCCCCACCACTACAATACTTTGACAGACCTGTGACAGGTGACAGCGCAAAACCGGGTAATTCAAAAAAATAATTCGGTATTCCGTATCCGTAGAAACACAAACAAAACAATCCTTTCAATTTTGTCAAACCATAAAATATGATGACAGAAGAAATGAATAAAATAGAATTTTTTCAGAGAAATTATGATCAAAATCATACATTGGGCAAATGTGAAGATATTATATTAGAAGCAAAGAGGTACTTATTTCTCAATTCTTACTGTTTTATAATTGTTAATTTCTACTTTATTATAGCCAAATGAAAGAATAAAAAGAATACTTATTTAATTAACATTTTGCTCGAACATTTATTTGTACCTATATTACTTTCAGTAAACGCAATGTATCACCTAATCTAACTAAAATTAGTTCGAACCTGGGAGACACACGCATATATATTATGCAAGTACGATAACTGATCTTCTTAGTAACATAAATACACCACATGTAATTATAATAAAACATAGTTTATATAAATCTAGATAGTGAACACGTCTCTGCAGCGACATCCTGTATGACAGATATGGTCCAATTTCAATTCAGCCATGCTATTTTACAGATGTGCCAAATGTTAAGCCTGGATAGAAGTTATCGTGTTTACAAGAAATGATCTATGCACACACAGATATACAGACATACACAATATACATACATGCATATACACTCACACATACAGACAAGACATTCTTAATTTTTGTTCTTAAATTCGAAATTTGCGTTCAGTGTGTTATGAAACAATTTATATACAAACATTTTTCTCTGCGATTATTAAACTTTTTTTTTCGGTGATAATATAAAAGTTATTTTATAAGTGTAAATCACGTGACTACAAAATCAGGCAACCATATATACACATTTTTGATGATGTGATATGTAGAAAAAACAAAATATATGTGTACCTGGCTGCCTATTTTTGGTTACGTGGTAATAACGATAGTGTAATAATAACTGTTTGATTAAAAAATATGAATTTCATTTTTGGTTTTATAGACAGATTACTATTAAACATCTGTGGGGTCGATGGGCCAATTCCTGCATAGAAATCTCCACACAGAACTCCCCTACCCTACCTATAAAAATATTTAGATTAATTTCCCCACACCTTGCTAGAAAATTTTTAAATTATTCTTCATTATTGTTTTCATTTGCACAACTTTCTCAATACATTAATTACCTCTCAAGAACTATTTGTAAGTTGTAAATATTTAGCAGCACACCAAAGAAACGTGAGCTATTCATCTCATATTATTTATAATTTAAAGAAAAAATCAGATCATTTGTAGCTTGCAATGGAAGACAATAGTAAGTGTTTATAGACACTTCTGGTGTTGGTAGGACAGCCTAAAGGCCAACTGAATGACACTGCTAGGTATATAATATAATGAGATAAATTTTAAAATATATACTTCCTATTTAGTGGCAATATAATTTCTTTGGGGACATTAGTTGGTGATGTTGATTTTACAAAATTATTATCTACTGACGTCTGTCACGTCATATGAAACCTTTTAAAGTTTCTTTGATCACTGACTTTCCGTAATAAATATTATATTTAATATTAAGTATTATTAAATATGTCAGTAAATTAAAACCAAAAATTGTATTTTTATCATTTAAGGGTGCTGCTAAATGAACAGCTGGAAAAAATTGCAAATATTACATTATCAGAAGTAAATAATTCAAGAACAAATATAGAAAACTGCATTAAATACTGTAAAGATAGTTCAAATTGGGAAAACGAGATCTTTTGGAAGGAATTGCCACATCCTAAAAAGCCATTAAATAATGTAAAAAATGTCCCAAATAACCAAAAAGAAAATGATATAAATATTGATATTGATGATTTAATAAAAATCAATACACAAAAAACTTTAAAATCAAATGTCCAAATACATAATAATTGGCTAGTTGATAAATATTTTAATATTTGGAAGAAATCTGTAAAAATGAAAAAGGAAAAATCTGAATTATTAAAAGATAAGGTAGACCAAAAAGAAAAGTTGGAAAAGTTCATTAAAAGGTTAAAGAAATGCAAAAAACGGGAACAAGATAAATGTTTGAGAGAAACCGAGTGTAAAGAAATTTCAAAACAGATTAAACCAACAAGCAATTATAAAAATCGATTTGATGCACAAAAAAATATAATTGATATGCAAAAAGCCAAACTTGATGAGCAAAATAAGATAATCGAACAGTTGCAATTAGGTATAATACGAGAAGATCTATTGAAGTCGATAGCAAATTCAAAGACAAATATTCGTGAAATTTTTAAGAACTGTTCTGAAAAAATCAAATGTAAGGTGCCTATTGTGTTTCTAGAAGAGAAAGAACAATTTATGATAAACTCACAAAAAGCACCAAAAGTAATACAACAGATGGAGCAGAGGGCATTACAGAGGGCTCAAAACAGACAAATAATATTAGAAAGAAAACGTTTAATAGAAGAAGCCAGGCAACAAATGTTAGAAGAGGCAATTGAAAATAAACGAGTTATGGAAGAAGAGGAAAAGAGGAGAAATTTAGAAGCAATTAAAGAAAGACGGAAGAAAGAATTTGAATTGGAAAAAATTAGACAAGCAAAGAAACAAAAATATTTGCAGAATTTAAATAAAGCTATTAACTATCACAATAAACTTATCACAGTCCAATGTTTTAGAATATTTTATGATAATTTTAAAGAAAGTAGGAAAAACGAGGTATTGGCAAGAAATCACTATGAAACAAAAATAATAAAGAAAAGTATATATTGTTGGTTTGAGTATATTGAAGATAAATATAGATTAAAATATCAAATTGCTAATGCCCACTTTGCACATAAAATACTTAAAAGAACCCTTAAGATGTGGCGTGATGTAAGATATATATTAAATATTTGCATGTACTTAGTGTTTAATGGTAATTATACTGTTCATTTCTACATAGATTAGAAGAGCACCAAATGAAAAATAGCAACATTTAGACTTGTTAGTAATCGGAATACATAAGAGTAAAGAGCTACCTATGGGAGGGCAATAGTGATAACACTGATAACTGAAAACGCTCCTAATTTGTCAATTATGTAAGTGGGATGATAAATTTTTAAATTGAACTGTATTGTTATTGACGATTTTTATTTAGTAATGTTCAATACTTTGAGGCGCTTTGACAATCTTCATATTGCTATGAACACATTATTAGCACACCTTTTAAATCAGTTACCCCTTCGCATTTATGCATTTCTAGTACTAACAATTCTAAAAGCTGTTTGCTGGCATTTACACTTCTTTTGTAAAGTGTATGCATGCGTGAATATCGTATCCTTTTTGTACACATTCGATTTTTCCTATATATAGAACAATTCAAACTTTTGTTTTGTGATCTTGTTGAATCCTCAAACCAGTCAGGTTCACATTGTTCATTTTAGATATATTAGGACGCGTTCACACTTGAATTCTTGAATCGCATTCCGGAATCTGATTCTAGAAGCGCGCTGAAGTTTTCTATACATTTAAATAGTGTGTTCACACAGAGATTCCATAGAATGCATACATACGAAATTCTATGGAATCTTTGTGTGAACAGACTTCAGCGCGCTTCTAAAATTGGATTCCAGAATCCAAGTGTGAACGCGTCCTTAATGTTTAATATATCATTTAGTTGGGTGAGAAAAATTAGAAATGAGATTGAAAATCCCTGATTTTGCGTGGAAAATTCAAAGTAGAAAAAAATATTAGTTGCAGTAAGTTGATAAGGTCTTTTGAGCAAATTGACACAAAAGCGGTTACAGAGTAAATTTGTCTAACGAAAAAACTGTTTAATTATTTTTATAATTACTAACACCATATTTAAATTCATTTATTTTAGGATCATATTGAAAACGTGAGAAATATGCAAGTCGCTGAAGATTATTTTGACTTTCGTCTTACAAGTAACATTTTTATTCACTGGCATAGATATATGTATTTTCAAAGTCTTTTGCAACAGAAACAAACAAAAACAGCTGAAATTCATTATAATCGGTAATTATATTATTTTTATATTGTAAATAAAAATTTAAATACTGTAATTTTTAGGAGAATATTATTTTTATATTTTTATCTCTGGAGATCATTACCTGCAGTTCTTCAATTGGAAAAGGCCAAAGAGTTGAAAAAACGAAAATGGCGAGAGAAAGTGTGGGAAATTTTACCTGATTACAAACCTCCAGAGGATATTTAGAATTTAGATAAGGACAATGTTTTAGTAGAATAGTAATGCTTTTTTATTATTATATTATATATTATATAAATTTATAATCAAAACAAATATAAATATAATTTTATTTCGTAGCGACTATAACATCTTTCACAGCAAAATCTGTATCAAAATCATAATTTTCTACCGACATATTCTTATCGGTATTCAACGAAAAATTTTCTAAACCTGTTGCTAACTGTTGTGCTACTTTCTCCCTTTTATTTCTTTGCTTTTTCTCCCTTTTGAATTGTCGTTTTCTGATTTGATTAAGTTTTTGATTTCCTTCCAACTCCATTTCTGGGTCTACTTTTTTTGTTCGGGCTTCAGGCTTTTTCTTTATATTCTTCACAGTAGTTACATTTATTCTATTACTTAACTAAAAAAAAAAAAATAAACAATGATATTTCTATTAAATAAATAAATTTATACCCGATACATTTAATGTATTTAGCCCTCAAAATTTTCTTGATGGTGATAATAAACGATTAATTAATAAAAAACATACCAACTTATTGACTTCTACATCTTCCTCCATTTCCTCAACAGATTCAACTGCTCCCAAACTTTCAATTACAAAAGAATTTGTTTTCGGATTTGATTCTTTTTCAATTTTATTCAACACCTCTGTCTCCATGTGTTCAAAACTATCCAAGTCAAATTCTTTAGCTATTTCCGTAACTATTGAAGAACTTATGTGAACATCAGTTTCATTCTGTTCAGGAGGCACAGTATAATACTTTATTTTACCACTAAAAAATATAACATGTTTTAAATTTGTTTATATAACAGAATGTTTTTATAATTTATTTATTTATTTATTTATTTATTTATTGATTTACAATATCCAACAGGAAATTCCCAATTACAGGATAAGGTACACAATGAATTGAAATACAAATATTAAGAATATGATTAAAAAAAAATAATAAAAAGAAAATACATAAACCATGAACTTCGACAACTAAATGTCCAGACTAGACATTACTAAATTTTAAATTTTAAGTATGTATAAGTACTCAAGAATACAAAATAGATACCAACATACCAAACACTTAAAAAAAAATACATATATATATATATATTCAAAATATATACACACATGCACATACACTTATATAAGAACACATATATTGAAAGTAAATAAAGGAAGTACAATTATATAATATTATGTGAATCATAAAATAGGTGAAAAATAAGTTTTAAATACTGTTGACAGCATTTATAATATTATTATAATTAGAATTAGAATTAAGACAGAGTATATCAACACTTTCTTCAATCTGAGTATAATTTATTATCATTTGATGCAATGGCGATGCTTCAAGAATGTTTGTGTGAGGAGTAGGCAGGTGGAATATATTACTTTTACGTGCATTTAGTCTAGGTGTTTTCAGATAAATTAGGTTAAGAAACTCACTACAATCAAAATTATGGTTAACGACCTTACATAGGAATATTATCGAGTGAATCGCTCGCCTTTTATCTAAGCTACACAAATTAGATTTATCTAATAACGCGGTTTGAGGATAGCCTCTTGGAGGATAAAAACCTTCTATTTTATAAAAAACATACTTTACGAATCGTCTCTGAATGTTTTCGAGTGCATCAATACTTACATTATATATTGGATTCCACACAATAGAGGCATATTCAAGTCGTGACCGAACAAATGCAGTGTAAACCATGCGGAGAGTGCTGACATTTTTAAAACTCTTAGAATTTCGTAGCACAAACCCCAAACTTTTGTAAGCTGATGAACAAGTTTTTTCAACATGAATTTTAAATGTTAGCTTTGGGTCAAAAATCACCCCAAGATCTTTAATAAAGTCCGGCCTATTAAGAACAATAGTATCTAAGTTATAATTAAATACATAAATATTACTGCTGCGACTAAATGACATAATGTTGCACTTACTTGCATTTAATGACCACAAATTAGCTTTTAAAAATTACTTTCCCGTATACTGTCATTAAAATCATGATATTTAAATAGTTGTGTACAATGGCGACAATGCGTTTAAATGTTATGAATTGTACATTACAAGTAATACAAATACTGTCATATAATCCAATACTTCTTACTATTAGCTTTCAATTCATTCTCACCCAATAATGACTGGTTTAAACTGTAGTTTGGAAATAGGCCTTTGAACAATTGCAGTAAAATTCATCAAACCATTGAGTAAAAAATAATAAAGAGGCGCAACTGTCAAGGTTTCGAGATTTTAGTATTATATATTTTTGCCAATAACTTCATCATTGTCATCAGTTTTTAGTGCTACGGGAAGGTAATTGTAATGTGGCTGTATAGTCCTTAAAATTGGAGGCAATCATGAAGCTATTGGTAAAAAAATACAACATTAAAATCTCGAAACCTTGACAGTTGCGCCTCTTTATTATTTTATACTCAATGATTAAACGTCAAAAAGGGTGTGTGTAGTGTGCATTTGTTTTTAAAGTTTATGTATTTATATTAATTATGTATAATTATGTAAATATACATAATTAATATAAATGTTAAAATAAATTTCACTCACTTATTCCAGTCCTCTAATAAACCTCTAGCTGCAGCAATAGAGTCGGGAACACCGCCCTTTTTAAATCTACCAGTGTGTTTTGCTTTCAGACTGTAAAACTCCTGAAATAAATATATAAAAATAGTTTGCTTTCAATTTGATTTTGTAATATTTTAGTAATTACATAATCAATATTTAAAGCAGATACTTTTAACGAAAGAGATTATTTTACGGGAAACAATAAAAAAAATGTACATAGTATAAACAATACTGCACAAATTTTGCACGCAGCATGAATATTTCCAAAATGACTTTTATAAAAAAAATATATGGATTGGGAATATCTGGAACTTGATATGGGAATTCACAAGCATGGTAAATCGTTTCATAGAGACAATAGTGCAAGCATAGTCCGTTCCTAGTAGTGAGTGCCCAGATATTTATATTCAAGTTAAAATAAGTACAAAAAGGCAGTTAGAACAACTTACATCGGGTGTACTGTATTCAGGAACATTATACATTTCCATCATCTGCTGTTTAGTTACTCTTTGTAAAATGGCATTTGCAGGCGTTATAGGGTCACTAAGGGCAGAAATACGAACAGCATTTCTTAATGAAGCACTGCTGTCATTTCCTGCTGCAAAAACTATACCAGGAGAGTCTAACAGCTTTATCTTCGAGTCTAACTGCACTTCTTGCATAGCCCTATAAAATAAAAATATTAGACAAAGAAATCGCTATAAAAATTTCTACATTAGTTCCTCTATCCATGTGAAAATTTTACGTCGATATATTGATTGTGCCATTTAAAAAAGTTTTGACTACATAAAGCAGCAGTGATAAGCATGGTAGCTTCAGATACTAAAGAATGCACATTGTATTATGAATATTTTGTAGCTAGTAAAGAATAATTACCTAGTAACTCCAGGAGTAGCACCAACATTACAGGCTCTGGATCTCTTTAAACTATTAATTATTGAACTTTTTCCAACGTTAGGTAAACCTACAATACCAACTTTGATTGAGGTTTTGATGCCTTTATTCCGACAATAGTTTGCTAATAAAGACATCAATAATTCGGCTCCTACACTAGAAGAACCTTGCAGTCCTTTATTAGATTTTGAAAATTTTCTTTGACCTAAGTTTTTGTTTTGTATTTGGGTTGAAGCCTTGAAAGCTATCGCAGGCGTTGTTCTTTTAAGATACTTTAACCATTTGTCGAGTATATCTCGAGGAACTAAGTCAGCTTTATTTAACACTAAAACCAGTCTCTTATTACCCTTCATATCTTTAACGGCTTGTTCAACTTGAGTACATCTGGTACCAAGTGGATCTCTCGCATCCACAATTTCTAAAACTACATCGGCAGCCTCAATTACTTTCTTAAATTCCTTGTAATATTGTCTTAATGAATTTTCATTATTCAAGTCATGAGATTTTTCTACGTTGTCTGGGGTTAAATGCTCATGTAGCTTGCCTCTAACTTCAGCACTTGCTGCCTAAAGTCAAAATACTAAGTTAAAGAGAGCAATTAATTTTGTTAATAATTTTTTACATATAAATATATCACCTAATCCGGCAATTTTATTTTACTATTTGGTACTTACTAGTTGCTCCATGCCCCCATTTAATTTAGCTTCTCTTTGTTCCTCTTTTTGTTTCTGTTTTTCTAATCTCGCTGCTTCTCGTTGCCTCTGCTTTTCTTCTTCCTTCTGTTTTCTCATAGCTTCGACTTCTTTTAGAATATCCTCTTTGAAAGGACAAATATTTGGGACCTGTATTATATTCTGCTTGTTCTTCTTAGGGTTCTTTTTAGCATCTCTTCTTAGTTTCTTGTTGTGCTGGCGAATTTTCTTCTCCACTTTATACCGCAAGCGAGCTGGCTGCCTATTAGATTGTTTTTCTAAAATTTTAAATTACATGTAAATAGGAATAACTTTTGAAGAGACATAATGAATTTACTTACTTATTTTATTTTTTGCCATTATATTTTCAATTTGTTATAGACATAGAACCAACACGTGTTTTTGTATTTCTAACCTAAAAATCTTTGCAGAAATGAGAAAATTTAAAAGAGTCAGAAAGAGATAACATGATTGCACGGATTTCACAACATTAACTAGAAAGCTGATGGACGGCTATGACGGAAGCTGTTAAAAATATCACACACATCATAGCAGCCATATTACGTACAATCTGGGAAAAACGATAGAAATAAATATGCTATTCACATTTTATTTACATGAGGGGAGGCTATGATATGTTTTTCTTAGGTTGTCTCAGGGTTGTCTACTATTGACAAAATATTGAAGTGTCAGATTTAATTGATCGTCACTGTCATTTATTTTTGGCTGAATTGCCAAATTTTTTATTGATAACATTGCTGTGCTTTCTTTAGGGTCTCACTCTGGCAACTATGTAGAACTAATTTGAATTTGTTGTTATGTTTTTGACTTTTCAACATAACCTCAGTAATTAAAGCAGTCATTCATACCAACAGAATTCAGATATTCCAAAGCCTCCCCTCATGTAAATAAAATGTGAATAGATATAGATAATACCATTGTTTATAAATGGCATTTTTTCGCGACATACAACAGCGTTACCACAGCTAGTAGTATGTGTAAATATTCCATTTTTGCGAGAAGTAGTAAAGTAGGGGAAATCATAAGACGTCATGACTTTACGTCATCGCCGATGCCCTGTGGTTACCACAGCTTACCTAGCTCGGTAGTTGTTGTAAGCAGACCACAGAACTAAAGTTCTTTCGTTCTGTGAAGAAGAGAGCGAGAGCAGAGTTGATTGACATTTAAAATCTAACCTTTATGTTCTGTGTTCTGTACTTAGTCGTTGGCACTTTGTTGATTGTTGGTTTATAAATTAGTGATTATGAACCCGGAAAAGACTGAAAAGAGTGTGGACGTGCAGCTAACTTCAAACACTTAATTCATTTTCGTTCATTTTGACAATGAACTGACGTTTAACTTAAGTTTTCTCCCAGTTTCAAATCTCTTCTACTATTTTTCTAATACACTAGTCTTTGTGCTTAATTTTAAATATGGGTTTGTGCTTTGCACCTGAGTGTGATCATATCAATAAAACTGGATGTAAAATGTTTAGTTTCCCAAAGGATTCCAAATTAAAATAAAAGAGGTAAAGCAATAATGTGTATGTTAGTTTGATTATCGTTTCTTAAATATGGGTATGTGTAAATTGTAAAGACAAAATAATGCTTAAATACCTACCTGTGCTTTCTTTAATATTCTATATTTTTTTAAATAGGTTTAATTGATTTTTATTGTATTATTGACACCAAGGTATGTAAGATGAGGTTATAAAATTTGCGTCAGCGACACTGACATTAACGACAGCTGTAACAACTCAGAAGTATAATGAAGTTAGCAGCAGTGTAAACTTTATGTCTGTCATGATAGTAGTACGTACGGTTGCATAATTATGTGACGTCACACTAATGTGGTCCATACTGTTCTATCTATAAAATGTTCAATGAGGTTATGGTATTAACAGTAATGACAGTCAGTAGGTAACTTCCTACATTTTCGCGTGGTTAACTAACAACCGAAACATCCATCCCCACCACTTTAACGATGACGTACTTACAACTTACAACATGTTACCAAGAAGTAACTCGCGAAAAAATGCTAAAAGTAATATAGTTATTCAACCTAACTTGTAAGTATGTGCTGCCAACTTGTGAGTAACTTATGTACTAGTCAGTTTCCATGACTTCCGTTTTTATGAATTTAGATATTATAATAATCATTTAAATATACATTTCACGATACATTACACATTGCGCAGCCGGATGTGACGTCGAGCTCGAGAAAAATATGCATTGCCCTAATGTGTCGTGCACGCGACATCACAACTAACCTAAAAAATATGCACTTTTTAACATTTTTGAATATTATGTAATTTTTAAAATTTCTGCTTGGTTCCTATATACTATCAACTAAAATCTTGTTCGGTGCATTAACTGATGAAATTTTAATTTTCCTAATCTAATGAAATGCAATATTTTTTGTTGACTGGAAATTCGAATCAACCTATAATTAGCAGTCTAATTTAAATAATCTACAATATTGAAACTTTATATATCTACTGTCTGTGAGAGTTTTTAAATGTTATTAAGGATCCAAGCTGAAACTACAATATTATAATTAAAGTTGAACATAAATTTACAAAAACTAAAAATTGGAGGTTATGTTAATCCTATGATCATTTACTCTTTGCCTATGATGCACATGGTCTATATTTGTGATTTATGACATTTTTAGGTGAACATCCAGATCGCTAAAAACTAGGTTTCAAATACAATATATATAACATGTTCCTCCACTTGCCATTCTTCAAATTTATTTTATCTTTTCTGTAGCCAAGCTGTTTTGCCAAATCTTCGTTCTTCGGAAAACTGAAATATTTTATATCAATATCTTTTTGTACTTTGGTTATAATTTTTTCACATAGCTCCAGCACAATTCGCCATTATAAATTATAAACAGTCAAATAACAAACATATATAAAAAAGAACATTAATTTAAACACCTTAAGCATGATTTTTATAGTCGCGAAATTGCGAAAAGCGAAATGCGAGACGTGTTACTATTGGTCAATTCCAAATTTTAATGTGAAATGAACCAATATCAACACGTTTCGCATTTCGCTTTTCACAATTTCGCGACTATCAGGCTTTACAATTAACCTCAAAAATATGCACTTTTTAAAATTTTTGAATATTATATCATTTTTATCAAAATATCTGCTTGGTTCCTGTACTATCATCTAAAATTTTGTTCGGTGCATTACTAATGAAGTTTTAATTATCCTAATCTAATGAAATAGGTTGTTTTTTGTTGACTGGAAATCCAACCTATAAATAGCAATTCATTTTTAATAATCTACGTAGGTACAATATTGAAACTTTATATATCTATACTGTCTTATTAGAGAGTTTTTAAATGTTATTATGGATCCAAGCTGAAGCTACAAAAAGTAAAAATAAATTTACAACAACTAAACATTTTAGGTTATGTTAGCCATATGGGGCATTTACGATAATTGGAGCGCTACATACCGCAATGTATCAGAGCGTTCGATAATAAGAACATATCTACCGAACCGCGTTCGGTAAATGTATCGAATGTATTCGCTACATCTACCCGATCCAAAATTTATGGATCGACTACATCGGTTGGTAAATGCGGTACAACCTTAAAATATGATTTAAAAAACTTAATTTTTGACATTTTGTGAGTATTTGAGATATGATAAACCCATCACTGTCGAAAATAATGAAGTAATTTAAGATGAGGACGGAAAAATTTATGTATATGTATAATGAATTAAGTAAGTAAGTAGGTATACCTAAATATGCATACATATAAATGTTTTTTTACTTTCCATTTTGACATGGCGAGCAGTATGAACTTATGAATAAGCATAAAATAGAAAAGTAATTCAATTTTTAATTATTTATTAATTAGTCAAGTGATGCTTTAGGTTACATTTGAAATTTTGCGTTCGGTAATTCTTAGCTCGGTAGATGTATTGACATAAAACAGCTGATTACCGCAATGTACCAGTATTCATTACCCGCTCCAATTATCGTAAATGCCTATGATGTATAATGATTCATTTTAGAACAAAAAATCCAATAGTTTAAAAAATAGAAAACTGACAAACTGTCAAAAGTTATTAATAACAGTCGAGTTTCGATCACTTTAGTTCCTCGTCGAATGTCATGTGACGTTAGATGCACCGGATGTACGAAATTCGTGCATGCGTCGTAGCATTGTTTATAATAAACAATGGTCGTAACGTAAACGACACCGGGGGCTCCGGTCGTAATAATGGGCACACATCATCCAACACGTCATCTACCAATGATCCACCGGTACTAACAAGAGGTTGAATAACTATATACTTTATAAACAATGATAATACCATTGTTTATAAAGTTTATAAACAATGATAATACGTAAGTCTCAATTGCTTTTTAAAAACACTGTATACTAAGAACTTCTTTATAGTCGGGTTGTCGATAGGAAATGTTTACCTTATGGTAAGAAATAATATTTATTATTAACTACAAACAATATTTATTTAATAACACCACATATAACTTACGATCCCCTTTATCCCAAAAAGCTCTAGAAAGGCCTTGTGTGGGAGGGAGCTACACATTTAAAGACAAGATTCATACACCCAGTATACGTGTACCTATATACTGGAAAAATCCTTATTAGAGTATTTTCCGCTGCTACGTCCGGGAATCGAACCCGGAACTTTTGGGTGAGAGGTTAGGTACACTGCGCGTCATATAAAAGTGGTACACTTTGATTTTATCAATGTAAATCTGGCTCAACTTGTCAAATTTGACTATAAGATCTGTCACAGATACTTATAAAGTCTTATAACCATAGACGTAATATAATAGACTACAAGATGCTATATACGTTTACTTAAAAACCTGTCTTCAGAGTATCCACATGACTTTTTAGCCTTATCGCTTTTCTCTACAATGTAATTCGTATCTTCCATCTCTCTTTCGGGTTATTGTTTCAGGTATGTGCTACGACGTACGACGCCTCTGTGTATTCGGTATTAGCATACTTATTGTCTATGGGTAATAGCTGATATTCCTTTTACAAAACACTGGATATTAGAAAAGAACGAACATAAAATTTATTTCCTTTCCTGTACATACATAAATGCCTTTCAGATTTCTCTAATCAACTACGTAGCTTACTGTAATTTTATGCAACTACTGTTATATTCATACAACCAACTATACATACTTATGTTGAGAGTCAACTATCTGTGGCTCGCAGTTACCCAAAGAAAGATAGCTTTATACGCATCTTACATTATAAAAAGAGACGGAGCGAGAACATATCGTCGTAACTATTCTGGCCCCAAGGATATGAGTTATCTTGGAGTCTAAATAAGTCTATGCTTATAACGTGAACTGGAGACGTTGCAATTCTGACGTCTCTGATTTGATCATAACCTACAAAGCTCTTAAATGACAGTTTGCATCAGGAAGATCACCATACACAACTAAAAAAACCTGATTTTTGGGTTACAAACAACTACTGTTGTACCACATTTATATGACGCGCAGTGTACGCTACCTCTCGACCATCAGTCATATAATGTGAATAATGTGATAGATTATATAAGGCCTTTTTTAGCGTTTAATAAACGGTAATGACAATGACGTATTCATTAATTACGTTGTTTGATACGCTTGCTATTGAATTTCACTAATGTGAGGCAATGGCGTGGTGTACAATTTTTCAAAATTTTTTGTATCCATTCCATTTAGATAAATTGAACCAAATTATTATTATTATTGAAAAAGTTTTTTTCATCAGATTAGGTAATAATAGAAATGATTTTAGAGAAGGTATTTAAAAGAAGAAACACTTATTACAATACAAGGGAAACACCTGCAACCTAAGCCAGTTGAGAAAATATATACAGGGCGTTTAGAAAAAGTAGGTCAAGCCGTCAACCACAGATTCTTTGGCTGAAAATAATGTGACTTTTATAGTGTGATTTTTTATTTTGGCGCTTAGTTTTTCTTATGCAGGGTGTTAAATTTCAAATTTTGAAAATTATTTTTATTAATAATAATAACTCAGTTATTTTTTAAGATTTTTACATGAAATTTTGCACAGGCTTATCTTAAGCAGATGCATTTTTTGTGCAATTTTGGTAAAAAAAGTCAAAGAGCAAACGGGGAAAAGGGGGCTTGTGGTACCCATTAACCTCCCCAACTTTTTCATGCGTATGCCTATGGTCTCTACATATTTATTTTTGGATTAAATAGGTACTTATTTCCCTAATTTTTCTTACTCTTATAAAATTTAGGACTTGGTTAAGGAGATATTCCAATAAATTCAGATGTGTGATACTAATCCGAGGTGAGGGGTTATCACAGCTGGTAGTCGGTGTACAAATTTTTGCTAGTGATACGAATTTCACAAAAACGTCTTTGGAATGATTTAAGTCGTAGTAATTATGTTTCTGCATAACGTCACATTTCTAAATTACCCTCGAAATTACCACTTAAATTCAGATAATAAAAATATTTTTTATTTTTAGTTTTTAGGGAGTTATGAGAGATTATTCGGTTCCAATTTTAATGAGCAACAATTACGAGAACGGTTTAAACTTTAACACCCTGTATAAGGAAAACTACGCGCCAAAATAAAAAATCACACTATAAAAGTCGCATTATTTTCGTCCAAAGAATCTGTGGTTAACGGCTTGACCTACTTTTTCCTGTATATGTTTATATACTTATTATATACTTTTTTTTTAAGTTAACCTTCGACGAGATACAGTGCCAGTAGAGTTGATTTTAAACATGCTAATGATGAGAATTTAACAATATAAAGAATTATGCTAAATGACAACTTAAATCATATACAATTTATACATCACAAAATTATCACATATTTTTCTAGAACTAATCACATACATGGTGGCTCTCTTATATTGGTAAATAATAACTTGAAATGTAATGAAATTACACAAATTAAGCAACTATCTATCAATCGAGTTCCATATAGAGATATGTGCAGTATGCATTCATATAAGTAACAAAAAGTATATTGTTATTGTAGCGTATAGGTCACCAGATGGCAATGTAAATTTATTTTTTAAGAATCTAACAAATGCGCTAAATATTGCTTATGATATGTCGAATAATGTTGTGTTGTGCGGTGATTTTAACATCGATATAAAAGAAAAATGCCAAACCACAAATGTACTGTGCGATGTCTTTAGTTCGTTTGAGTTAAATATTACTACCACTGAGTACACTCGTATATTTACCAATGTATATGGGCATACTAGTCGTAGTGCCGTAGACTACATGGTTACAAGCTTACCAACTAATATTATAGAATGTAAATTACTAAACTCAAATGTAGCTGACCATCGAGCGCATTTGCTACATATAAATGTAAGCAAGCCAATATGTAACATGAATGAAATACTATCATTCTATAGAAGAACTGTGACTGAAGCAAACATAAAACATTTTAACTTTGAGTTAAACCGTGTAAATTGGCAAGAAATGCATGTACTCGGCATCAATGATTCTTTCGCATTCTTTATGGAGACTGTCATATGGTGTTACATTAGCTGTCCCCTAAAAAAAAATAACAATAAATACAAATAAAAATTTAAACTCTAAAAAAGAATGGTTATCAGACAACTTAATAAATCAAAGTAAACAATTAAAAAATTTATATTGGCTAATGGTAAACCTTCAGAATGTGGAAATTAAAACATTATATGATGCAGAAAAAATTAAATACAAAAATAATATAAAAAACGCCAAACAAAATTATTACAAGAATAAAATAGATTTTGCGACTAATAAAACAAAGGAAACATGGAATATTGTAAACACGAAACTAGGACGTAAACAAGAAAAAAACTGCCAAATATCTCTTAACTATGAAAATAAAATAATTTCTAATCTAACAGAATTAACCAACACTTTTGCTAAGTTTTTTTCTACAGATGCATCGAATAAGTTACTACAACACTTTGGTGCAAATCTTTCACTACCATGTACTACCTAAGCATACAGGGAACAGTCAATATATGTTGCACCTATTACAGAACAAGAAGTGAAGGGAGCACTTATAAAATTAAAAAATAAACATTATTTTGGTTTCGACGGGCTAACAGTTAATATATTAAAAAATATAAAAGATAGTGTCATTGGTCACCTTGCCTATCTATTCAATGTCTCCATCAATGAAGGGTACTTTCCCCAAATATTAAAAGAAGCAACAGTTACACCTATATATAAAAAAGGCTTAGCTCGCGATATTGAAAACTATAGACAAATTTCTGTTTTAAGTATAATATCAAAGCTTTTCGAAAGAATTATTTACAACAGGATGACATCATTTATAGAAAAAAATAGCATTTTAACTACAGTTCAGCACGGTTTCCGGGCAAATAAATCAACCGAAACAGCAACGTGTCACTTTCTGGAAAATGTTTATGCAAGTTTAGACAAAGGTAAATATGTTGTTGCCTTATTATTTGACTTGTCGAAAGCTTTTGATGTTATAAATAAAGACCTTTTAAAACAAAAACTCTACAGCATTGGTATCAGAGGAAATATGCTCTCTTGGGTAATGTCATATATGGAAGGAAGAGTGATGAGAGTCAAACTTAACGGGATACACTCGGGCTTGCAGGAATTACTACTTGGAGTTCCTCAGGGTTCTGTTATGGGGCCGTTATTGTTTATGATCTACATGAACAACTTACCTAGTAATATAAGCAATGGTCACTTGACCATGTTTGCAGATGACTTTACAATAACTTTGGCGGCCGACTCACTTGAGGAGCTTCAAGAAGTGGTGAATGCAACTCTTGAAGATGTTAGTACTTGGTCGCAAAGGGATAAGTTAATCCTAAACGACAGGAAAACAATATTCATAAATTTCTATATTCAGAAACCCTTACCGCACAATACGACATTATACGGTGACATAACCTTATCAAATAGCGCTAAATTACTTGGAACTCATATTGATTCAAGACTGTCATTTATGGTGGGTTTATAAACCATTAAGTATTAAGAAGTAGCCACTATGCATTATCCACTAAACATTATGAAGTAGGATTTGGACTGAGAGGGTTTATAAACCACTAACCACTGCGACGTGCCATCTTTGCGCATGCTCACATTGCTCACTTCAGAGTTTTTTATTTGTCTGTTGTTATTGTTGTTAACTTCTAAATAATTATTTTATACTTTTATAGTGTATTTTTTGACTTAAGAGTGCGTGTTGGGACAGTGTTTTATTTATAGTATAGACTTTTGACATATGTATTTTAAAACTAGGGTCTTTTTTATCATAAATTAGTCTAGATTTCATAATTAAGTCCATAAGTAGTTCATCATCAATTTCCATTTTAAAAAAAATAAAAATATCGCATGCACAGAGCACCGTCAAAACACCAAACTTTTCAATCAGCTGGCAGCTGGCGGCAACTTCATGGTCGAAGTGCGTGACATATCGATGTGACGCTTTACGCGCAGCCGCACTTGAATTTCCACTAAACATTATGAAGAAAAGATAAAAGTTGGCCAACTTTGTAATGTTTAGTGGTTAGTGGCTAATGCATAATGGTGTTTATAAACGCCCTTATGGGAATCCGTACATTTATCTTATAATTCTTACTGGCAAATGGCTAGTGTTTAGTAGTTAGTGGTTTATAAACCCACCATTAGTCTTCACATTGACCATGTTTGCAAACAACTAAATAAGGCTTATTTTGCAATACTACAATTGAAAAATACCTTGGACGAAGCAGGGCTACTAAATATATATTATGCCTTGGCATATTCGCACATATCCTATAATATCGTTTGCTGGGGAAATTCTTCTGATAGGGATCGAGTTTTTATATGCCAAAAGAGACTGATTCAACTAATACTTAAATTAGATTATAGAGAGAGCTGTAAGGAAGTATTTAAAAAAAAGAAAATTCTTACAACTCCAAGTATATATATACTAAAATGCTTGATGTACACGAAGAGAAATATGGATCTATTTATAAAATTAAAAACAAATCATTCATACAATACAAGACATGGAGACCTACTGAGCATACCAAAACATCGTACATCACGTTTTGAAAAGTCTCCACACTATAATTGTATATCACTCTATAATAGCTTACCGCACGAGATAAGAAATATTCGAAGTTATGAAAAGTTCAAAAAAACAATAAAAGAAATATTACAAAACGGAACAATATACAGGACTTTTTAAATAGGTAATCCTTAGAACGTGAAGAAATACATTATGTAGTATTTTAATTTTATTATTTGACGGCCGAATCTTCTGTTTTATAGTCTTGCTTTTAATTAAACTAGTATAACTGTAAAATATCAGAATTTACTTGTGTCTGTAATTCAATGTGCTTATGTTTGTCAGTTCATCTTAAATAAGTTTGTTATATACAACAACTACATTGTATCCTGACTTGCCATATATATTATATGTATCAAAGGTGGTTAATAAAATTTATTATTATTATTATTATTAAAATACAAAATTTACTTATAGCTAGAATAACCATCAAATGACAGAGTTCGTATAAGACGGAGAACGGAAGACCACGCTTTTCCACTCAATCAATATGTTTACAACGATATTGACAAAAATGTATACGATGATTTGTTGCCCTTTTGTGCAAACATGTTAATTGTTTTTATTATCTAATAATAAAATGTATATAACAAGGTAAAATTACAGTAACGCCACTGTTTGCTGCAGTTTGTTAATAAATAATATAGGTACTAGCAATGACAGATGTAAACTATAAAGACATGGAACGACATTGTTGTAATTGAAGCAAGAAAATGTACAAAATGCGGTTGGACACTGCCAGAGGGCGATACTGTTCTTTCTCTGTTTCTTTACTGATACTACTGGTTTTAAATATTTAATACGTTTTTTTGAAATAACTTTAAAGCAATTTTGTAATATATGTTTTATGGATACATTGGATACTATTAACAGAGTAAGAAGAAAAATTTAATGTCGCCCTCTGGCAGTGTCCAACCGCATTTTATACATTTTCTTGCTTCAATTACAACAATGTCGTTCCATGTCTTTATAGTTTACATTTGTCATTGGTACTAGATATGCAAGTATATGTAAATGCATGCATAATGCAAACATTTTCATTTTTATTGACTCAGTGACTCACCTATGTGATTATAAATAATAAAGTAATGTTGCAAGGCGACTGAAGGACATAAAGGATATACCTATGTTTGAATTTAAATCTGACGTGTCTACGTACATTTATTATGGAGATGGCCACTAGGCATATTATTTCATATGCGTGTATGGTTTGTTAGCAGTAAGTACCTATACATACACAATTAATATCATAATTGTATGCATAATTTATACATAGATGAAATCTTCAATCTGTATGTTTGTAATGACCAATAAATCAATCAAATCACACACTCGCTACTTCCACTAGAGGATGATTTGATACATGCATATTATGTATACACATTTATTAACTATACCTACCACTTATATCAGCATGTATTATCACAAAAGTGCTGGTTTGATAGCACCAACCCTCCAACGTTTACAAACGATTATTACAAACGAATTAGATCCTATAGTTTATACTGTTTAGTGTCACACAAATGAGAAATATCTACCACAACAATATTCTGTTGTACTTTCTCGGACATAAGACCTATGGTAATAACAACCACTATTTTTGAAGTCGATAGGTATTTTGAAACAAAAATATTTGTTTGGTTTTATGATTCTAATTACCTAATATGGGCGCTATTTATCCAACTATACTCGTTCTTACGTCGTGGACAAATAAGAGTCTATTGATAACGTTTTGCAGTGTGGTTTGGTTGACAGTGTTATGATGACAATTGACAGCAGATAATTTAAATCTGACTAACATTGGCGCATTCGGCATAATTATGAATTTGTATTTAAATTTACATACACTGCGCTGGCTACTTTAAAATTTCAAAAGCATATACAGGGTGATCTACTACGAGTGTGCCAAACTTCAGAGGTCGCTAATTTATCAAAAAATAAATGGACTTTCGTTAATAAACATATGTCCTAAAACGCATATAATAAGGGAGCTACCACCCCTTGAACGGGGATGATGAATATCAATTTTTCGATTATCTAAGTCCAATATGGTGGTACTAAAAAAATGAAATTTTCATACATTACGACCTTGAAGTAGGCGGATAATTACAAATTTCATATTTAACAGCTTGCTTTAATGGGGTGGTTTTGATGAGTGAGGGGTAGTTTTTTACCCCAAACTTTTTTTGACGTCACTTTCGAAGCAAAAGTTTTAAATAAAATTATTTCCCATGCGATCGACTCAAAAAATGTATTTTTCAAAATTTTTGTCACATCAACCGTTTTTGAATAATTTGCATTGAACGCAAATTATTCAAAAACGGCTGTTGTGACGAAAATTTTGAAAGATTCTTTCTTCTGAGTCCATTGCACGCGAGAAATAATTTTATTTAAAACTTTTGATTCAAAAGCATTGTCAAAAAAAATTTGTAATAAAAAACTATCCTCACCCCTCAAAACTACCCTAATAAAACAAGCTCTTAAATATGAAATTTGTAATTTTATGCGTCTACATCGAGGTCGTAAATTTCATTTCTCTTGGCACCACTTCGACTTATATCGAAAATTGATATTATGATATTCATCATAATAAGGGGTTGTAGCTCCCTTATTATGCGTTTTAGGACATGTTTATTAATAAAAGTCCATTTATTTTTTGATAAATTAGGAACCTAATAAGTTTGTCACAATCGTGGTAGATCACCCTGTACATATAATGCATAAGACGATATTAAATTAATTTTTTTATATTAGACAGAAAAGTTACACCTTCATATACTTAGTTGCTACATACTGACTTATTTTTTTGTGAGAAGAGAATATAATTTTCTATTTCCATTTTTTCAAGGAAATCTATTAATTTGTGTTTTGGAATGTTTACAAAAATAAAGATGGCTAATGGTTGGTTAACAGCAATATAATTCTATATTACTCTACTAAATTGTCTACTTCATTTCTCGCCATTGCGACCCATATAAGAGTACTGCGTATTCGTATTGCTAAATTAAGGACAAATTAAGTCTCATTAAACCATAACTTGGACTCAGCACTAGGTTTACGACATCATCAGAGTCCATAACAATGTAAATAGTCGCAGCCAAATGAAAATAAAGCGTAAATCAAGTACGAGTTTAGAACGAACTATTTTTAGATAGATGCAACGAGAATTATAGATGTAATTTATTGTAGGTACATTGTGTTCGTAGAAGAACAGACTGCTTGTTGAAGAGCGTGTTACTTATCTCGATTCCTGCATAAAAAAAATATGACTAGATAATGATAAACGTTTTATATCCGATGTAATTATTTCGAGACAAAATCGATAAGAGAACAATAGAACAAGAAATCACGACACGAGACAAGTAAGAAAACAGAGGAAAGGGGAAGGTAAAAATAATGTTTCCTGAAAATAGCATTTCTTAATTTTTGTAAATAAAAACGCTTCAATTTTCTAAATTTGGATAGTAGAGGGCTGTTGAAATCCTAAAAGATACGCTACCCTTTGTTTTCGAAAACTAAGGAATGACCATAATATGAGGGAAAGAGGAAGGTAGAAATAATGTTTTAGGAAAATTACATTCCTTAATTTCTGTAAATAAAAACGATGCGATTTTTTAATCTGCGGAGCAGAAGGCTAAGAAAATCCTTTATAGAAATGCTGCATTTTGGACACTAGAAAATGTTTTGTTTCAAGGATTAAGGATGAGCATAGAGGAAACAGGAAGGCAGAAAAAAATATCTTCTGGAAATTGTTTTCTCAATTCCTGTAAAAACGCAGGAATTTTTGTTTGTTTGTTTCCAACAATATACCTCTAAAATACTCTGAAATAAAAAAAACATAATAAATAAATGATGATTTAGATGTCACATAATTAGAACCTTACTCACCTTATAGTACATATATGAAATACCTATTTATCAATAAATTTAAATTCTTCTTGGTGATAAGATCACCAGTTTATTATCTTGTATCATTTACTGAAGTAGGGACAGTAATATGCTGGCATAAACTATATAGTTTTCTGTTTTCAAGTTTATCAAAACTCTATAGCTCATGACTTAACTACATGCAATCTGCAATCACATCAATAGATTTTATAATAAAAATAAGTGTATTAGGTAAGCACTTTGTTAGATTAAATGTAGGGAAACACGATCTTTGCAACGCAACGGTATAATTTAAGTAGGACTTCAGTCACATGAAATCGGTACTATAACCCGAATACTATAGGAGATTGAAGACGTGTTCCGAATAACTTTGTCTCCTTATTAGGCTTATAAAAAGGTTAAGAAGAACGCAAATTCCTATAACAAAGACAGGGATACCTTAAATCCCAATAAATATTTCCGTGTGTCTTAAGAAAATTTGTTACCAAAGCAACCCACGAAAATTTGGGAAATCTAAATTAGTTATAGACTGAAGGAAGGTAAACGGACAAATTTTACTTCGAACAGGTCCCTTATTATTATCTGTCATGCTAGTTTTACATTTTTTATTTTCTATGCTTTCAAAATCATTGAGTTATACTTTATTTATTGTGACATTTCTAATTGATTTTAAAGTTTTAATCTATGGTCATTTTCAAACACATACTGAGCTTATCAGTTCTTCCATATCTGAGATGAATTTAGCATGATTTTATTTAGAATTGACTGTCTAATTTGTCCAACATACTTCAAATCACAAACTTTATTACTAAATTTGTGAACCCTGGATCTCTCGGTTAATCCAATTTTATCATTTGGCTTGATGTTGAAAATTTTTTGATGGGTGAATAACGAATACCTGTGTATAAAAATTCGAGAACCAGAGTATACCGAGGTTCATGTAGGCTTGATACAAATTTTAATATTATTTATCTTTCAGTTTGAAAGCCTGAAAGGTCGAGGAAGTTATTGACAACAAAAGGTAACAAGTTATCCATTTTGATCCTTTCTTGTTCGAAGAAATTATTATTCAATTAGCATATGCGAGTATATATATTTTTTATCAACCCACTGTATAATTAATTATACAAAGTTTTAATACGGGTTTACATAACTCCTCCATTATGGGCAAATCATTAAAAGTTTCTCACATTAATGTCAGATCTCTTACAGCTAATTCTATTGGATTTAGAGGGCAAGTTCACAATAAGTTTAATAACGTAATTATGATATCTGAAACATGACTACCTGATAATGCCTTAAATCCTACAATACCTCTCTCTGAATATCAAATTTTCAGAAGAGATCGCCTTTCTGGCTGGGGATGGAGGGAAAATGTTCAAGAAAGTTTTCTGATCTATAACGATACCTCACAGCTTTGGCTTTCTGGTATCTATTATTAGTGTTAAAAAATAACTAACGGTACAAACTATAACATTTTTTTAATGCTAAAACAACAGAATTAAAGTAAGGAGTTGGGAGGTGAAGAGGCTATCGATAGTTTTAAAAATATACAGGGTGTTTCATGAGGAACTGTACATAGTCCAATGGTAGATAGGGCCCATCAAGGTTAGTAACAAACCACTATTTAAAATCATTTTAGCCAAGTATTTAGGGTTGTACAGGGTGATTTATGAATTTTTACCAAAATTTGCTTTCGTTGCCATTCAGAAACTAATTGTCCGATTCAATTTATTTTCGGTACACATTAAGTAAGTACTATCAAATACCAACAGTTCGTCATAATTACAAAACCAAAATTCCAGGTCCGTATTAGGAAAAATTTCATTTTATCTGTGCCCCCTAAAAAGTTCACCCTGTATATATTTTTTTTAAATCTTATTACTGTAGTTTGAAAGTACATAAACTACCAACAAAAGTGGAATACTTCGTTTTCTTGTCACACTTACAACAGATACAAAATAAACACATTAAATTTAAACATTATCTTGTTAAAATGCAAACTTTCAGTAATTCAATGTTATTTGTCAAAGTTCCTATCAGTATAAGTTTCTAAGTAATTATAACTATTATTAGTTAAAAATAGTATGAAATACCAACAGTTAGTCGCAATCAGACAAGACTCCATCAGGACCGTATTAGGAAAAATCATCATCTCGCCGATTCCTCCTAAAATTTTCACCCTGTATAACTTATTCTTAACTTTACTTGCTGTAATTTAAAAGTACATAAAGTATCAACCCTGTACAACCCTAAATACTTGGCTAAAATGATTTTAAATAGTGGTTTGTTACTAACCTTGATGGGCCCTATATCTACCATTGAACTATGTACGGTTCCTCATGAAACACCCTGTATAAACTGCTGGAACTTTGAAACGCATTAAGTAAATTTTTAGTATATATTTGAAGTTAAATATATCAGAAAATATGAAAGATATTTGAACGCGATTTGAAGCATATTAAGGCCTATTGTCCGGTCTTAGAGTAGGTCGGTGTGTTTTGGTTTGTAGGAACTTTAATTCTAAAATACAGGTTGGTAAATAAAACAATGCAAATTTTAACAAATTTCCCTGCGCCATTTCTTTCCAAACAAATTTTTTGTTTTTTTCTGGATTTTAGAAGAAGCAGTGGCTCATTTGTAAAAAACAATTTAAAGGGTTTTTGAATAAAAGTCGTGGTTTTGAAGAAATTTGAGTTTAATCAAAAAACTTCACAATCGGATTTCGTCACCCTGTATCTCTATAGCGATTTTTCGAAACATGTTTTTTCAATTTATTGTTAGTACAACATTCTTGTAATTTTTCTTGTTTTAGGAAAGATTTTATACAGGGTGGGAAAAAAGTATGCTTTCGATACTGCAAAAATAAAAACAACGATATAACAGTTAATAAAATTAAAATTAATATTTTGTTCGTCCCCTATCAAACATCAAACGCATATTACTTCTGCCTAACGGTGGGACATACTAACTACTAAATTACAAGAATTTTGTAATAACAATAAATTGAAAAAGCATGTTTCCAATAATCGCTATGGTGAAATCAGAATGTGAAGTTTTTTGATTAAAAATTTCTTCAAAACCATGACTTTTATTCAAAAATCCCAAAAATTGATTTTCACCAAAACACACCGATCTACTCTAAGACCGGACAATAGGCTCTAATATGCCTCAAATCGTGTTCAAATATCTTTCATGTTTTCTGAGATATTTAACTTCAAATTTATACTAAAAATTTACTTTAATGACTATTTTAAATTTTGCAATTTCCGGCTACGCGATGCTGATGTTTCAGTTCTGATGTCCGATTGAAATTCCTCAGAATTGTTTCACATATGTTGGGTCAAATGTTTCAGTAACCCTGTCTTTACAGTTTTAATGCATTTCTTGTGTTAACCGCCATTTTTTAAATTAGCGCGCATTATACCATAAGTGGAGATGAAGAGTGCCTCTATCCCTCGAAAATTGCAAGTTATTGTATACCTACTATAAACAGAGAGAGACACAAAAATTCAAGTACATGGGATGAGCAAAATAGTACCTGAACTAAAATCAAAAAGGACAAAATTGGACTGTGTCGCTCTGTATATAATAGATACAGTTACAGTTGATGATGACAGCAAAAGAATTTCTCTGGAATCAGATGTAAAATTCTGATATTTTACAGTCATTTTAAATGGATCCATTTTTGTGGTGTCTTCAAATTTTGAGCAGTACGTAGATTGCAAATGAACAATAATTATTACTGAACAAACGAAAACCTAATGGAAAATAACATGGGTTGATTGTGATGAGAGGCTGTGGATTTTGTTATCATTTTAATTTTAATTAATTTCATTTTGAATTAACTGACAGTTTTGATGGGTCTTCCCTCATTGCTTGAGGTGACGTTCCAATATGTAAGGAACACTACGGGAGATAGGCAGACTCTACTTAGAAAACATTTTAGAACGAATCATTTTACCTCTAGCCCAAAACCTTGATCCTTCGAATGTGACCAATGAATCTTTTGAAAACACTGGATGATTATGGCCTACTCTGTTTCCTGTCTTAATCCTACTGAACACCTTCGAGATGTTATCGGAAGAAGAATATTCAAGTTGTCAGTTCAACCACAGACGCAGGATGAACTTAGAAATGCCGTGACGATAACGATCAATAATCTCGTAAGAAGCATACCTAGACGCTGCGTCACCAAGAAGTTGCGCAGTCAAGAGAAGGTCCAACCCACTATAATTGAGTATTATAAGTATATAAGTATAAACTAAAAAAGTGTATGATACATACACTACAAGCTGCTAGCATGACAATTCAACTATACGGCGAAGTACCTGACTTAAAGTGAAAAATTGCATTTTGTTTCTTACCCCGTATAATACTGAGCTGTCATAATGACACTGGGAGTTACAGTTGAGGACAGAGGAAGAATCTTCCTACAAGATGGATCTGATCATTTTTAAACATTTCAGTCATTTGAAATTGATCCATTCTTGTAGAGTTAAAATTTTGAGCAGTAGATTATAAATGAACAATAATTAATTATTCTTGAGCAAAAGAAAACGTAATGGAAAATACTATGATGAGTTTCGTACAAGTTGATTCAGTTTTAAACTAATTTGTGTCCTTCAAAAGTGCTTTAACCTTTCATTCCTCATTGAGCGTTATTTTCCAGTTCCAGTAAATATGGTAGCTGAAAAAATGTAATATCAGCCCTTCCGTCGGCGCCCATGTAATACGCCAGACTGAGTTCAAGCTCCGAATGAACCTATGACGACCTCGCGCTGTTGACGTCATCCTGAAAAATCAATCGACATAATTCATTATTAAACACGCTAATATTTTTGCATTCCTAAACATCTGCTTTAAGCTTTAAGGTGTACTATTTATAAGACAAATCCAGTTCTCCTTTGTCATAATCCCCAAAAATCGATCTGATAGGTTGAACTGGAAAAAATTGAAACTGGACAATATAAGCCAAAAATTATAAATAATCGATTTTAAACTTACTAGGAAGGGAATAAAGACCTAAACAACCCAAACGGTAGCAACAGCAACAAACAAATAAGGAACGTTTGCTACTGGAAATGCCCATCAGATCGAAATGTAAACGTCACCGGTTCAGTTGGTAGTCTAGTACAGGCATTACGAGAAGGTGGATCATCAGTTGGTGCGTTGTGTTGTGCTGACGCCTCAAATGCGGTTTTATTACGTTTTCCGCCTAAACTGATGAATGTAAGTATGCATGCGGATATTGCGTTTCACTGTTTTTGAGTAAAGTTGTTTTGATGCATTGCATTTCCTGTAGAGCACGCCCATTACCGCGGCCCTTGCACTCCCGTTCGTCGTCTCTTAGCGAATATTATTTATGAAAACACACATAAACGTTATCAATTTATTATTAATTGAAAAAACGTTGCCATTAAAACCAATAAAAAACAACAAACAGTTATGAAGTGTCAGTGGACTGGGTTGCATTGTTTTTTTAGTTTTGCCAGAATCAGTACCTTAATTTAGTTGGTAAATAAAATGATTAAATTAATTGAATGGTAAAATAAAGTCGAGAGAACATCAAGAAGGATAATTTGTTGTGTACGTTTTGAACTTCTTGTGCTTTGTTTGTTAATGTTCGTGTGATTGTTGATACGACCATACCATTGTACCTAAGCAAAGTGAATATTTGATTAGAAGTGGATAGTTATAGTTACTTTTTCTTATCCAGACCGATTTGACGTCTCTATGAATAATATAAAGGTAACTATTAAACACCTACGTTATCTCGTTTCATTTGGGAGTATAAATAACTATTTATTAAACACAAACAAGTAGTTATTGGCGAGTAAATTAGGAAATGGCCAAATATAACGTATTACTCGTATTAGAGTAAATTTGTGACACTTGTGAATTGCCTGTTTCGGTACTAGGTAAGTAATTAGCATTAGTGTAAAATATGCCACAAAATAAGAAGTTTGCACCCAGAGTTCGATCAAATGATATTGTGTGAGTAAAAGCTGGGATTTTTGTGTTTTTTAACTTAAATGCGTATAACTAGAAATAAAACACAACGGAAATGCCGTTCTGCTATGTTACATTTTTTACATTATATTTCGGAAAGATTCTTTCCTTCTTGGTGTAGGGGAAACCTTCTACTAGTCAATAGTAACGTTAATTTATCTTAGCAAAATTCAGTTAAAACTGAATTAAACAAAAATTGCATTGCTGATGATTTTATAAACCTTACTGCGTCTTATTGCAAATATAATTTTATCTTCTAAATTTGTCTATTTGGAGAAATATTATTTTATGCATTAAAAAATTAATATATTTTTATATTCAGGGAATCCTAAAAATGAGCCGTTTATGTTCATTGTTTCAATCTAGCATATTATACAGTGTCCCACCACTTTTCATGGAACCACCCTCATATCTCGCTCATCTGATATCCAAATATATTTTAAATTTTGATGGTATATATATATATGTGCCTATAAAGTGAGTTTTTAGACGTAAACACATTTGATTTTAGTCAGAGGCGTCCGATTCTAGGATGGAAAAATTATTACCGACTTTTTTAATAAAATATTTTTAATCGGCACCTTTAAAAACCTTTTTGCACAAAATTACTTCGTAGTGGATTCGAAGGTGTTTGAGGAACCGTCGAAAAGGCAATTTTTTCAACTAAAAATAATTATTATCTGTAAAATGGATTCTCTAATGAAAAAAATGTATTCTTCATTTTTTGTTCAGAATAATGTATTGTAGTCGTTTAAATGACTTTGTCGCATTTTGACTAATAATATGCTATTTTACTAAATTCAAAATCGTTTAATAAAGTGGCACTTTGCCACATAGAAATGGCACTTTACTATATAGAAATGTCACTGTTAATAAAAAACAGTTTGCCAGAATATTGTTTATTTAAATATTATCGAGCGGCATTTAAAATATCTTCAGAACAATTTTCTAAATTGTTTTCAGTAGCAAGACTCATTTTTATAATTCATATATATAACTTAAAATCAATTCGACTCACAAAAATGAAACTTAATTGTTGTTACGTAAATAAACAAAGCCGTGTCAGGTTACTATACACAAGTACCTACTATGATATTTTTTAAATTTCAAACTTTGTAATGTTTTTATGTCTATTACTATTTACTTATAATTACCTACTAACACAAAATGCGAAAAAATAGTATAAACAAATCTCGTAAGAAAAGCAGTTTTACTAAACTCATATAGTTTTGAGTTACTCGCTCGCTGCGCTCGCTCGTACTCAAACACTATATTCGTTTAGTAAAACTTTGCTTTTCTAAACTTGTTGTTTAATGTACTATTTCCAATGGATTTTTTTTTCTAATCATTCTTTTTTCCAATATTGCTTTTGCCAATAGTTCTTTTTTCCAATCCACTTTCTCCAATGGATTTTTTTCCAATAATTCCTTTTTCCAATAGTTCTTTTTTCCAAAAAACAATTTCCCGAGCTTTTTCCAACATTTATTCAAAATTCAAAAATTATGCCAACTTCAAATTAAACTGTCAAAATGAAAATTAACAAAGTAACTTCAAATTTCAAATCCAACTGCCAAAGTCAAAATCAGCAAGTCCGTATCGTCATCTGTCACGTTTTAGATTTGTAGTTTTGAGTTTGATACATTGAAAATGATTGGACATAACAAAAAATGTTGATTTTAAAAATTGTTGAAAAAATTAATTGGAAAAAAAATATTGGAAAAGAGGACTGGAAAAAGTATACCACTACCGTTTGAATTGATTTTGTGACAAAATAATTATTTATTTAGGCAAAAAAATTTAATTCGTATATGCCATTCTCATTTTAATTAAATTGGGGTAGGTTTTGAAAAATCTGAATTTCGTTGGTATGAATGACAAATTTAATTACTTAGGTTATGTTGAAAAGTCAAAAATATAACCACAAATTCAAATTAGTTTTACATAGTTGCCAGAGTAGGACCCTGAAGAAAGCACAGCAATGTCAATAAAAAAATTTGGCAATTCAGGCAAAAGAATTTCGAAATTTTATTAAAAAATAACGGTAAATGTGCCATCAAATATTATGACACTATATTACACACTGATCCATTGTCTTTTTAAATATTTACTAACATTTTCCAATAAATGATATACAGGGTGTTGTTCGGGGCACTCAAGGCAACATAAAAAAAAATAAGTCCGATCCTGGAATTTTTCCCAAATAAATTATGCTTGTGATTGAACTAAAGGAGTGTAATATTTATACCAAATTTTATCCCAATATGTGCGGCAGTTCCGAAAATATGGCGGTATGAATCATTGGTCAAGAACCATAAAACACCCCGTATCTAGAAAAACAATTCACTTTCAAGGGTAAGTGTGGAGGTGTTTTGAACTCAGCAAAGTGTGCTCTATCTCCCATTTCACTATGTCCGTTTCAATTTGGGACACCCTGTATACCTACAATATACCATTTTTCTAACAGATAATCTTCAATTAGGACCTAAGAAAACAAAATAATAACTTGTGTTTCCATGGCTTACCTACTTTATTGATGATTATTTGTTAAAAAAAATGGTAGGTATGTACGAATTAGAATCTTTGTCTTATTAAATATGTGGGATATTTGAAGAAGATTTCAGGTGCGCGTTTAACATCGGCAACAAGGTATGAAAAAACGCGCGATAAACACGGCCAGTGCGCGAGTCAGTGTTAGTGTGAACGACGAATAGGGTAGACAAGTGTGTGTGTATTACGTTGAGTGGCTCTGGATGAAACCAACTGGCCAGACTTATTTTTAATATATACACATACGGTATTTACTACGTACACATATATATTTTCAAGCTATGGTCGACATTCTGAAACAGATACTTATTTAGTACTCTATCTTGTTTAATAATTTTAATATATTACATATAGGCCAAGCGATGCCTGTTCAGCCCGCTTCGACCCTATAACTTTATGTTTACATTTTTTATAAATAAGTATATAATTTTATAGACATCAGAGTTTCCTAATGTTAGCAAGAAGTTCAGGTTAATTGGCATCGGAATATTTATTTCGTTTAATTTTTGGTACAGTATGTCAATGTTTGAGTATTCTAACGGACATTCTAAGATAATATGTTGCATGTCAGCTATTTCGTCACAAATGCAATGTGGATTGTCAGACAAGCCTATCTTGTTTTTATATTTAGGATGTAAGGCGTGATTACTTCTTATTCGACTTAGTGTTTGAATATATTTCCTGTTGGTGTCATTTTGGAACCATGGATGTGTGGGGATATTTTTTTGTATATTTTTATAAAATTGACCCTTCTCACATGTTTCAAACTTGTGTTTCCAGCATTTTTTCATCTTGACTTTGAGTGAGTTATAGAGGTCGGTTTTTGGTACCTTGAGGTTTAAGTTTACACCGTTTCTAGTTGCTTCTTTAGCAAGCCTATCCACTTTTTCATTGTCGTCTATTCCGACGTGTGCCTTAATCCATGATACATTTATATTTTTAAAATTTTGTTTTGCGTTGTCATTAAATGAAAGTATTTCTGCCACAATATGGTTAATATTAGAATGTGGAGATGTACTTTGTAGTTTTTCTACAGCGCTCTTACAATCTGTGAAGATAACAAAGTTCAATTTATCCGAATTCAAACATAATTTAAATGCTTCTCTTATAGCAACAAGTTCTGCACTGTACACCGACGATACGTCTGGTAATTTGTATAGGAGCTCGAGATCTTCTATTGGATAAAATATGGCACATCCAACTTTATTATCTATCTTCGATCCATCTGTAAAAATTTTTTCATGACTTTTCCATATAGTTTGTATTTCTTTTTTGAACTGATTTTGACTTAGAAGTGGGGTATAATTGCTGTGATCATGATTTATATAGCATTTTATGGGCTGGTACTTTTTATATTCTATGGAGTGACATGGGAGTCCTTCGGTTTGATACAGGTCATCTAAATATTCTGATATGTGTACAAAACTTTCGACTATTAATGGTGTTTTCTTTTTATCCCAGTATCTGGATGTAAGGCATAATGTGGCTAGCTTGCTGATTTTTACAAGTATTTCACTATTTTTTGCATGTAGATTTAGTACAAATTTATCGCTAAGAAATTGTCTTCTTAGTTGTAAAGGTGGTTCGCACGTTTCGGCTTCCAGAATAACTATCGGAGTGCTAGGTAGATATCCAACACATATTCTCAGGCATTTATTTTTAATACGTTCTATTTTATTTAAGTGTGTTTCTGCTGCAGTGCCATAAAAAATACACCCATAGTCTAGAATTGACCTTGTGAGACTTCTGTAGAATAATAAAGCTATGTTGGGGTCAGCTCCCCAATTATGTCGACATAGGGTTCTCAGGATATTAATCGATTGTTCAGTTCTTCTTATGATATAATTGATATGTTCTTTAAAATTTAATTTGCAGTCTAATATTAGGCCTAAAAATTTTGTGGATGTCTTGTATGGAAACTCATAGTTGTATAATTGGATCACATTTGGTGGTTGGTATCGTTTCCGTGTAAAGGTAACTGCAGCTGACTTATTTTCTGATATTGAGAATCCGTTAAATGTGGACCAACCATGGACCTCTCTCATTGCGGTTTCTAGTTTATTGTTACAGATTGCTATGGATTTTCCTTCTGTGTAGATAACGATATCATCTGCGAATTGCAACACTTTCACAGGGTAGACAAGTGTTTGTGTCTTAGGAAAGAAGTGACGACGTTTTTGTTTGATTTATTATTTTGTTTTGCATTTGAATTGCTTTGTATACTGTATTAAATATATTCGTTTGTTGTATATTGCCTATGTCTAACCTCTTTTCGTATAATTCTAAATTCCACAATATTTGGGGGCTCAACCGGGATTGATAGACAGACATTACGCGAAAAACAATTAGTTTACGGCAATTGCAATGAGTGATGTGATGTGATCAAAGACGAAAGAACTAGCAACAGTGACAGTTTTTAAGTGTAGTAAAAACAAAAGAAGGTGTAAGAATATATAAGATAAGAAGTAAGAAGTAGCAACAAGACGGCAGATTCGGCAGAATTGAAAGACGCAAGACTCAAGGACGTACCTAGTAAGACGACAAGGCTGGTATTAAGACGGTAACCTAAACAGCTGATACAAAGTAGGTATTTAGTAAAGTATAAACACTCGATGCCGATATACGATATATAAACATTTAATATTTACGAACATTACGAACAGATACAGAACTGTTATAGCTGGTAATAAATATTTTTAAGTTTATGAACTATTTCAGGACTTTGTTTTATCAAGTGCGCGATTATTCTCGACATTTTCTTTAGAGAACTTTTCTGTTTATTGTGTATTTTCCAGAACTTTTAAGGTCAAAATGACTAGTTTAGGACAAATTTCGGGCATAGCTGATAACATTAAAGTGGCTCCTGTTAATGTGATTAAGAAATTTCATAAACTAATCTATGGTGAAGATGGTGATCGTAATAATCGGAAAAGATTACGCGAATTTGCCGGTTTTAGTTTTGAAAAACATTCTAAAGACTATGAGGACAAATTAAAATATATTAACAATAACTTTTCTGTTAGTGACTTGGCTTCTTTTGCTAATATATTGCGTATAGACTATGAAAAAGAAAAAAAAGACTTAGTTGAGTACATTTGTAGCAGTTTAATAGATCTGGGGATTTTGCAAGAAAATAGTGCACAGAGTAAAGAAGATGAAACTGAAGAAGAAGAAAATGAGGAGGAAGAAGAGTCGGTTTCACAAACGCAATACATCCCTCAGTTTTCAATGAACTTTAGAGATGTTGAGGATTCTATTCGGCGATTTGACGGTAGTGGTTCTTACCCCGTAGAAAAATGGATTGAAGATCTAGAAGATATGTGCGAACTATTAGGTTGGAATAAACTACACCTCTTTATCTTTGCAAAAAAGTCGTTGAGTGGCCTAGCTAAATTATTTATTCAGGGTGAAAAAGGCATAAAATCATGGAGTACTCTGAAGGCGGCACTGCAGGATGAATATTCGCTTCAATTAAATAGTGCTCAGTTGCATAAATTATTGTCTGAACGAAAATTAAAGAAAGGAGAGACGGTGCAGGAATATTTTCTGGTAATGAAGGAACTAGCAAGTCGTGGTGGTATTGACAATAATGCACTTATTCAATATGTTATTGATGGCATTCATGATGATCTGAGCTGCAAAATTGTGCTATATGGTGCTAAATCGCTACGTGATTTTAAGGAAAAGCTAAAGATATACAGTGATATAAAAGATAGTGCGCCTGCGCATTCTACACAATCTCATCATCAGCAAAAGAACGTACCTACTAGGAATAGCACTGGATCAGATGATAGGCGAAATAATAGACCACCAGTGTCAACAACTGTTAGATGTTTTAATTGCGGAGTCAAGGGACATAAATCAAGCGATTGTAAATCAAAAAATCTGGGAACTAAGTGCTTCAAATGCAACCAATTTGGACACAAATCTTTTGAGTGCCAAACGAAGACGGATCAACCTTCAACTTTGACTACTACTACGTCGTTAGTTAATAAAATAACTACAATTGCTCGGAATAAAATGCATAAAGAAGTTCAAGTGAATAATATTTTCGTTGATGCACTAATTGATACGGGAAGCTCTGTTAATGTAATAAAATCAGACTTGCATCAAAAAGTTGGTTCTCCTGTTTTACGAAAGTCTGACATCATACTTAGCGGTTTTGGAAAGGGAAACATAGAAACTTTAGGAAACTTTCATTGTGAAGTTACTATAGATGATGACTGCTTTGACACAAGAATATATGTCGTACCAAATGAAGTTATGTCAGTCGAAGCCATTATTGGCAATGAGCTTTTAAACCAAGTCGAGTTAACAATAAACCCAGATGGTATTAAAATTTTAAAAATAACGAAAGAAGAAAAAGAAGAAAAGGAAGTGATGAAAATAAATGTATTTGACTCGGTATTTGATATTGAAGAAGTTGATGTAGGTTCTGAAGTGAAGAAAAAGTTGAAAGAAGAAGTCGAAGAACTAATAAAAACTTACGAACCTGATAAGATTAAGACGACGAATATAGAAATGAAAATTATTGTCAAGGATGATGACCCAGTGTTCTGCAGTCCACGACGCTTACCCTTTGTCGAAAGAGAGATTGTAGACCAACAAGTTGAACAATGGATTCAGGATGGAATAGTGGAACCATGTAGCTCCGAATACGCTAGTCCAGTGGTAGTGACTAAGAAAAAAGATGGATCTCCACGAGTATGCATTGATTACCGGAAGATGAACAAAAAGATAATAAAAGATAGGTATCCACTGCCTTTGATCGAAGATCAGCTTGATAAATTGCAAGATGCCAGAGTTTTCAGCACAATAGATTTAAAGAACGGATTTTTTCATGTTGGTATCGAAGAGCAAAGTCGAAAATATACTTCATTCGTCATACATAATGGACAGTTTCAATTTTTGCGAGTTCCATTTGGCATGTGCAACTCACCAGCTGTTTTTCAACGATTTGTTAACCACGTATTTAGAGATCTTATTACCAAAGGAATTGTGCCACCATACATGGATGATTTAATAATCCCAGCAACAAATGAAGATGATGCTGTGGCAAGATTGGTAATAGTTCTACAAAATGCAAAAGATTATGGGCTTGAAATTAATAAGAAAAAATGCCAGTTTGTGAAGAAAACAGTAGAATTTCTAGGACATCGAATAGAAGGAGGAAAATTATTCCCATCAAAATTATTCCCATCATTAATTTTTCCAACTTACGTAGGCAATGTAAGGAGTTATCGTCAATCTGTTACCAGAATTACTTAAACAAAATTGAAACTAACATTAACAATAACTCTAGAGCATTTTGGAGATACATTAAAGATAAACAAAATTCACACACGTTACCAAATATGATGACATATCGTGATAAAACCAGTACTAATTTAAATGATATTGTTAATATGTTAGCCACTTTTTTTTCATCTGTATATGTTGACTCCCCCAATGTAAATATTCCAACTTTTAACTATGACAGAAATATTGATTTATGTACCTGTCATATTACAGTAACAAATATAATAGATCGTGTTAATGCATTACCATCAAAATTAACTTTCGGGCCGGATGGAGTTCCATCATTTTACTTAAAAAAATGTATTTATACTTTAGCAACACCATTACAAAATATTTTTAATTTGTCACTGAAAACTGGTACGTTTCCAGACACGTGGAAACAGAGTTATTTGAAGCCAATTCATAAATCCGGTCCTAAAGTTAATATCGAGAATTATAGGGCAGTCTGCATCCAATCTGAAATCCCAAAATTATTTGATTATTTAGTGTCTCAAGAATTGTCGTGGGTATTTAAACGGATAATTGTTACTGAACAACACGGATTTATGTCGGGGAGATCAACATCTACGAACTTAATATTGTATCACGATTATTTAGTTAAATCCCTTGAGGATAGACACCAAGTTGACTCTGTCTATACAGACTTTTCTAAAGCCTTTGACAGAGTGAACCATATTATATTAATTGAAAAACTTAGAGCTTTCGGGATCAGTGGCAACCTGCTGTTATGGATACAGAGCTATTTAACAGGCCGAACACAATGTGTCAAAATAGCAAATTGTTTATCTGATGAATTTAAAATATGCTCCGGGGTACCACAAGGGTCTCATTGTGGACCACTGCTTTTTAACTTATTTGTCAATGACATTAGTGATGTAATCCTTTACAGTAAATTCCTTCTTTTCGCAGATGATTTAAAAATCTATAAATGCATTAGATCTACTGAAGACGCTGAGTTACTTCAGTATGATCTTAATAAACTGTGCCAGTGGTGCGATGATAACTATATGCAATTAAATACTAACAAATGTTTCATGATAACATTTTCTAGAATCAATTCTCCGATAACATTTCCTTACAAACTCAACAATACAGATATGAAATCAGTAAGTGAAATAAAGGATTTAGGGGTTATATTTGATAATAAGCTTTCCTTCCAGAGCCATATTAATTCAATATATTCAAAATCCTTAAAAATGCTCGGATTTATTAACAGAAACTCTAAGGATTTCTCTGAATACACTATGAAATTGTTATACTGTTCTTTAGTCAGGTCAATTCTTGAATACGCTTCAGTAATATGGAACCCATGTTACAATATTTATATAGAAAAAATTGAAGGAATTCAAAATAGGTTTTTAAGAATTGCAGCATTCAGAACGGGTCTGATGAGAGGAGAGTATAATTATGAACAAATATGTCAGCATTTGAATATTGATACATTGGAGAGTAGAAGATTTAAAAATGATATTTATACTCTTTATAAAATTGTCTCTGGTCACATTGACTGTCCTGAATTACTACAATTTTTTTATCTAAATGCAGGCAGAAGAACAAGAGTTAGTGAATTATTCAAAGTAACGTTTCATTTAACTAACTATGGGTATAATAATTCATGTTGTAGAATGGTAAGGGAAGCGAATTATTTAAATAATACAATTGATCTCTTTGGTTGCTCTTTTAATAGACTACAGGCTACTTTAAAACATATGACAAATTTAAAGACTTTATGAATAAGTCGTGAGGTTAGTTTAGTTAATACTGATAATATGTGATAATATGAGTTATCTGGTTTGTAAAATATTTAAGTTTATAATGAAATGAATTATATTTTAACGTTAGTTAAGCATTATCTCTACTGTAGCACTTTATCTATTTTTTGTAACAATGGGTTTACCCGTAAATAAATAAATAAATAATTTAAGACTAAGGCTGTAATGAATTTTCCTGAACCTACAACAGTAAAGCAGATACAAAGCTTCTTGGGGCTTACTGGATATTTTAGGAAGTTCATCCCATTCTACTCACTTGTTGCCAAACCACTTAGTGATCTCTTGAAGAAGGACATACCTTTTCAACTTAAGGAAAAAGAGATAAACGCCTTTAATCAGCTAAAGAATATTCTTTCACAAAAGCCAGTACTAAATATTTATAGACAAGGTGGCGAAATGGAATTGCATACAGATGCTTCAAAAGACGGTTTTGGAAGTATCCTGTTTCAGAAATCCTATGACGATAATCTCTTCCACCCCATTTACTATATGAGCAAAAAGACGACCGACGCTGAAAAGAAATATTCGAGTTATGAGTTAGAGGTCCTGGCAATTGTAGAGGCTTTAAAAAAGTTAAGAGTATATCTCTTAGGTCATCGATTTAAAATAGTCACCGACTGCTCAGCCTTTCAAAAAACCATGAACAAAAAGGACTTGACAACAAGAATAGCAAGATGGGCTCTACTGCTTGAAGATTTTGATTATAACATAGAACATAGACCAGGCAGCAGAATGAATCATGTCGACGCATTGAGTAGATACCCAGTTATGATTTTAGACATAGAAGAAATAATGATGACAAAAATACGACGAGCACAAGATGAAGATGGAGAAATGAAAATCATTAAAGAACTGTTAAAGGATAGACCATATGAGGATTACATCTTGAAGGACGATATTCTTCATAAGATGATTGACGAAGAAGTCATAGCTATTCCCAGACAGATGCAAATGGAAGTAATCAAGAACGCTCATGAACAAGGACATATTTCAGTTAAAAAGACAGAAGATTTATTGAAGAAAGACTACTATGTACCAAAGTTAAGAGAGAAAATAGAAAAGATTATTAGTAGCTGTATATCATGTATTTTAGTGAACAGAAAACATGGAAAGCAGGAAGGGTACTTACATCCTTTGCACAAAGAAAGCTTACCATTGCATACTTACCATATAGATCACCTTGGACCGTTAGAATCAACTAATAAGAATTATAAACATTTTAGCTGTTATTGACTCATTCACCAAGTTTGTATGGTTATACCCAACAAAATCGTCGTCTGCTCAAGAAGTGATCAGTAAATTAGAAATTCAAAGAAAATCATTTGGAAATCCTGTTAACATAATTTCAGACCGAGGTACAGCCTTTACAGCACAAGAATTTGAGAACTATTGTTTAGATCAGAAGATCAATCATGTTAAAATAACTACCGGTTTACCCAGAGCTAACGGACAAATAGAGCGAGTAAATTCTATTATTATCCCCGTTTTAGCAAAGATGTCATTAGAGGACCCAACTAAATGGTTCAGACACGTCGATCAACTACAGAGGGTCATTAACTCTACATACCAGAGGAGCATCAAAACGACTCCAATCGAACTTCTTGTAGGGGTTAGAATGAAAGATAATAAAGACTTGAGAATCAAAGAGTTGTTAGAGGAAGAAATACAAAACACATTTGCAGAATCGAGAGATGAATTAAGAGAAGAGGCAAAGAAACAGATAGCGAAAGTCCAACAAGAAAACAAAAAGACCTATAATCTACGTCGTAAACCTTCAAACAGATATAAGGTCAATGACTTGGTCGCTATTAAACGCACTCAGTTTGGTCCAGGACTCAAATTAAAACCAAAGTTTCTTGGTCCCTATAAAATCTCGAAAGTCAAGAACAATGATACCTATGACGTACAAAAAGAGGGTTACCACGATGGTCCGGTTCGTACTTCTACCTGTGCAGAGTACATGAAGCCTTGGCCTCCCCCAGATGAAGTTGACTATTTGTCATCCGAGACGGATGATGATCAGGACGGCCGAAATGTGGGATATTTGAAGAAGATTTCAGGTGCGCGTTTAACATCGGCAACAAGGTATGAAAAAACGCGCGATAAACACGGCCAGTGCGCGAGTCAGTGTTAGTGTGAACGACGAATAGGGTAGACAAGTGTTTGTGTCTTAGGAAAGAAGTGACGACGTTTTTGTTTGATTTATTATTTTGTTTTGCATTTGAATTGCTTTGTATACTGTATTAAATATATTCGTTTGTTGTATATTGCCTATGTCTAACCTCTTTTCGTATAATTCTAAATTCCACAAATATATAATTATTTTGTTATAACATCAATTCAAACTAATAGGGCGAGTTGCTTTATTCACCGGTGGATCCATCAGATGTGTTTTATCTCGTTCTATCTCCGAGGTTAGAAGAGATAAAACACATCTGGTGGATCAACCGGTGAATAAAGCAACTCGCCCATACCTACAATATGCTCGACAATACGTTATTCTGAACAAAAATGAGGCATACATTTTTTTCATTTGAGAATCCGTTGTACAGATAAACATTATTTTTAGTAAAAAAAATGTTTTTTTAACGGCCCCTATCTCAAACTATTTTCTAAAAAAATACTTTTTTCTTGAAAATCGATCCCCTTTTTTCATCCTAAAATCGGACGCCTCTGACTAAAATCAAATGTGGTTACATCTAAAGACTCACTTTATAGGTATCTATATATTCACCACCAAAATTTCAAAATATTTGGATATCAGATGAGCGAGGTATGAGGGTGGCTCCATGAAAACCTGCAGCGAATATTATAGGAAAATCGTTTTTGTTTTTTGTCGCCTTTCGTGTAGGGGTTCTGCTTCATGGACTTGAAAGTTTTCTTATTCATGTGGTGTGTTATTTTAAATTTTATGTTCCTTAATTACAACATTCCTAAAAAATCAACTAAGTAATATGTTAGCACAAATATATTTTATATTACTCTAAAGTGCGTACCTGAAGTTTCAAACGTACTTACACTCGAACGAATTTGATATCGAGGAAAAATTAATAAAAACCACAAATCGATTTAGGCACAAAATCTTATTGCCACATTTGCGAGCAACGATACCCACAATTACAATTCAGATTTTACGTTTATATCAATGCGTAGATTCTATTAATTTTCCCTTTTGATACGATATTCGTTGTAATGAACGTTTTAAACCTCAAGTACATCTAAAAGTTGCACAATTTTTCCAAACCTCTTTGTCCTTATAGGGTGATACAAAAATATTGACGAACCTACGTTGGGATTTTAAGTTATTGCAACTATTTTTTTTTGTCGTTTTTGATCGAGCGTCTGTGTACGTGATAATACTTATTAATCTGTTAGGATATCTCGATGTCTCATGAGCTATCTCAGCTTACTTCGTCATTGAGAAATGTCGGTCAGTAAAGTGGGTGGCGAGGGTGGATAAGTCCAGAAATAAGTTCTAGTGTTTTCTACTATATACATTATAAAAAAATATATAATTAAAAATATCTACCGCTGAAATATAGGTTTTTACTACATTAAAAAATTACGTCTGTCAACAAAACCGTTGATATTTATATCTGCCTATGATATCTTTAGAATACCTCGAAATATTTTGTATTGATCACAGTTGTGAAATAATGAGTAAATACGGGGGCGGTCTATCGTCAAATCTGTAACAGTATGGTTATTTCGTTTTTCATTTAAAAAAATACCTAGCGAATACTTATGTTTTTCATAAAACAAACCTCTTCAGGGGTGTAATTTTTTAAATGTTATTAGCTGTAGAAACATTATTTAATATATTAGTCAAGTGGAAACTCTAGCGTCAAAATTCTTGCCAACCGTTTTTAATTTTACTTGTAGAAGGTGAATCTGAGATTTGGCGACTGGATCTATTGCCATCACAGCATATCAATGATTGGCTATTATCAGAAAGTTTCAGGTGCAATTTCCATTCGTGGCATTGGAATTAATTGTACCAATTTAAACGTGTACTAGAATTCTGATTTTCAATAACCGAAGGAGGGGTTTTGTAATTTTTTTATATAAATTTCACGATTGACTTTTTACGACGATTTAATAAGAGGGACGGTTTTTTTTCCAGAACAACAATAACGTATTATGAAGACATCACAAATCTGGAAAATCGTGATAAGTAAGATGGGGAGTGCTGTACGTTTACAGTGGCGTCCTATTATTTGATTAGTTCTGTTACATTTTCATAAATAGCTTTATATGTTTCTTTTTAAATTACTTAAATCATAGTTAATAGCTAAAGTACCAGTAACGGTCAGTGAATTAGTTATATTCGCCAAATCAATTGATGTAAATTGTTTTATTAGTTTTATAGTAGGATATGAAGCGGCAACATTAGTTCATTTTTTTTTTAATAAAGACCGTAATTGACCTTTTAATAATTAGTAATTGAACAGATACGTGTCTATTTTCTTTAGATTTAATCTGAGATTATATGAAAAATATTAAACACATAAGAATTAAATAAGAAATTGAGGTTCGTATCTGAGATTAAATAGTACTTAATGTGTTTTGTGTATAATTTATCAATTTAGAGTTTTTCAATTTTAAATTGTCCTAATGATGAAATAAATTCTTTCAAAACGCCGAATTTATTAAAAAACAGTTTTTTGCTTTACGGAAAATGTATTGGAAATTTATACAATGGTCAGTTATTGAAACACAATTTGCAATTTAGGGTGATTTTCAGGCTTTATATTTTTCCAAGTTGTTTGAATACTTGGTGATCCTTTCCAGAAATCCAGTATGTATTAATACCTAAATGTAATTGTGAAAAGTCGTGCAATAGATGCTATTTTAAAAATATATAGTTAGTCTATTATTTACATATTTTTGACAATTGAAATCGCCTATGCTTTTTTCCTTATAAATAAAATAACGTTTTTGTGCCGCTTTTGGAAAAAATCTAATCATATTAAACTAAAAATTATTTATGGTTAACTTTGGAATATCATTCTTGGAAAGCAAACAAAAGAGGATTTTGACATTGTTAAGTTTTGAGGTTATTTACATAACCTCAAACTATTTTCTAAAGAATTCGTTATTTTTATAGATATTAAATTTTAGAATTACTTTGAGGTAAGATACCAAAGAAAAATTATAAAAAGTTGATCTATTTTACACAGATTATAAACAAGAGACATTCTTCTATATTGGTTCATAAAACAGGGTGATGAAGGGCTATCAGAGAGTGAACATGTTCAATTTCGACAGAACGTTTTTTTGAATATTCATTATAATTGAGGCTAACGAATTTGAGACAACAACCTATTAACTAATGATGATCATTTACCATTTAGCACCCTTGAAATAAACAAATAAAATAGAGGTGCTAATTGATTTACCAAATTTATTAATAGCGTTAGAGTTTTGATGTTAACTTAACACCAATCGAAACAATTCCATATAGAGGTGCTATTAGTATTAATAAAGTAATTATTAACAATTTCATACTCCATACTCAGTACCCCAACTAGCGATGGTTTCAACAAACATATTGACAACTTCACAGTTTACAGTAAACCTCGCAGTAAACTTCACACTAGCACCCAACCACCGGTGTTAATTGTGGAAAATATACGATCGTTTAGCACCCTCCAAATAAAAATAGGGCTACTAAATATTTTATTGGCTGTTCGTGCCACACTGGAACTGCTAATGATTTCATCATCCAATAGATGAAATTAAAGATCGCTTTTCCTACTAATCTATTGCACCTTTTAACACATACAAATATGTGCACCACAACCATAATCATGTTAGGTTCGAAGTCGTTTCTTCATAACAATGTTGCATTTTTAGTTATTTTATAAATGTAAAAGTTCTCTGTTAGAATAATGACATCAAAGTTTTTGTTTATTTCAGGTAAGCTTTCATAAATAAAAATTATGTTCAGATTATTTTTATATTAAAAGTAGACTTGTACTATTTGTTATTTCCAAATTGCATCTAGCCTCCCAAAGCATTAAGCATTATACGGCTTAATGCTTAGATGCTACATCATCAGCTAAAGAAAGAATAAAGTCTATTAGCCCTCGAAGATAATAAGCAATGTAGGAAAGTCTCAAAAAAGAGAATGTTCTCAAAAAATATTTCACCGACATCCAGTTCAATAAATAGGTTGTCTCCTAGTAAGTGCTATAAGTTTCGCAATTTGCAACGATGACTATCAGCCAGCTGGCTCGTTAAGTTTATACAAAAATAATAAAATCGTTATTAACTATGTGTAAATGATTAGCATCTCTTGATTTTTTAGATATTCAGAAGGCGTGTTAAATAATTCAGTTCAAGGAAGTTCTGTCCTATTTAAATAAGGACAAATGATCATTGATCTTATAATAAATAAGAAGAAGCAATTCTCCATTTTACTTTTCGTGTATTTTTAGTTTATGATAAATTTCGACAAATATTTTTCTCAAAGAGTTGTACTGGAGTCAGGTCATGACATTCTTCTCTAATTTTCTTTGGTAAGTTTCGTTTTTCCAAGGTTATAAGTGTCTTTACTTCGCAGCTATTTTGCTCCTCGAATCTATGCTTTAACGACAAAATTTCGTTTTACTTGCCCGTATTTTCATGTTCACTCATATCACTGTTGCTTAAATTTGTTTTTATGTGTATTATACGTTGACACTGTACCTTAATGGATCAGTCATTTAAAATAAAGATTTGTGACAAAATCGCTAAAAAAAAAATTATCGAAATTATTAGATGAATTTTCACGAAGAAAAACAATCTTTGACGCACAGAAAAAAACTAAAATTAATATTTTGTAGTTTTACTACTCTCACCAAAATAAAAAAGAGAATCAAATATGCTAGAAAATATCACTTCAAATAATTCAATAGTTTTTGCATTTACCTAGATATATATCTGGGCTGACATATAAAATCATTTTTCAACATTACGCTCCTTTGAATATTTAACCGACTTGACTACCGTATGAAAAAGGTTTGATGGATTCGCGTGATTTAAATATTTTTCAATTGACCACGGACGGAATGTTGCTTAGTCACATACTCGATTATTCTCATGATCAGCTGAATGAGCAGAAGAAGTAAAGCAAAAATGTAAGCCCAATCTCTTCCACTCCGCTAGAACTGAAAAATCTGTCCTGGACAACGGAAACAAATCCCTTAATAAGTATAATTAATCATTCTGTAGCTGAAATATATAATTTTAATAAATATTGAAACTGAAAGCACATGCTATTTTTTGCGACTGTAGATTAGAAAGAAGACGTTTTGTTAAATATAGTTATTTCGATCTCAAGAACCTATTATATAGCTTCATGTACACAGAATATTGTAATAAGCTGTATATATACCTAAGTACACACTTACATAAACTTCCATTAAAAGGACATTTTATAGTGAACATTTGATTTACAAATAAAACAGTTATTTTTCGATATTTAACTTTTTGATTGATTGAATCTAGAATATTATTTAACCGTTCTTGCTCCCTGCATGTTGAAGTAGGCTGTAGGCTGTAGGAATTGTTAAAACTGTTTGTTTCACTAAATTTAATGTACTACATAATAATACATATTTAATGTAAGTATTTATAATATCTAGGGAGTTGTGAATGAGTGGCATGCAGTAGGTATATCAACTTGGTAGACAAAGAAAGTTAAGAGATGAAGCGATGAGATTCGCTTTCCTCACTTTAGGATCGAGTTAGTTTCAAGTAATAGTTACAGATATTTCTGAAGCAAAAAATAACATTATGCAAGTGTTTAATGTTTCCATCCACAATTTTTTAAAACAACAAAATTTGCCTATGCTAATAAATGGCGAAGGCGCCGGATATAATATAGGTATGTTCAATACGTGCAAATAGAATTTCAACAAGTTTGTAAGGCTCGTACTTTCATCAATAATATATGTTCTCTGGAGTCGAAATAAACAAAAGCAACAGATCAAGACAATGAACTTTGAACTCGCATCTGACAATGAATAATGAACGGAAAATTTTCTGTTCCGTACACCTACATAATTGCGAACGAATTTTATTATTAAATATTTATTCAATATTTTGCTCTTTGGTTTATAGATATTTTTGAGTTTATAAACAAATAGTTCTTTTAAATAAACAAAAATAATTTCTTGAAATACACAGCGTTATAGAATTGGAGAAATATCTAGATATGAAGAGAAATTAAAATGAAATGATTTATTTTGTAGAGGTATAGCTCCATTGAACAGTAAATAATATTCAATATTAATTTGTGGGACCCACTACAACTCAATGAAATAGAAGTAAAGCACATACGGTGGAAAGAATATCGATATAACGTAAAAAAAATATACATTCGGTATCGTCTTTGTATAAATATTGTATAATAAAACGTACACATATAATACTTTTAAATTGAAATTAACATTAAATTGGTGTTCTATTCAATTTTAATCTAGAAATTTAGAAAAACGGTGATGTTTTTTTCCTCAGAGTGTCCTCATCAGTCTATGGATTCAGGATTCATTCACTTAACTGTAAACCATTAACAGCTACATTAGGATCAGTGCAAAAAATATATCAATTTGTCCACTTCAAAATAAAAGTTGATGAATGTTTCCGAAAAGGTTTGGTTTACTGTAAAGGGCGTTTTAGTAACTCAATCTACGATTCTCTTATCTCGCACTGTTTTTAAGGTGAACATGTTTTACAATGACAAGTCATTATATTAAATTTAAGTTGAAAACCATCAAAAATATTTTATTACACTTATTTACCAGCAGTATTCCATGACGTGCCCATTTATTAAATATCTGATATCTGTTCAAAATATTCATTCGGTACAGATCATCAAGATGGCCGATTGTCCTGGAGCGAAACAGACTATATTGTGATAATAATAATTTAATATTAATGTTGAAAGTTTTTATTGTAAGTACATCATGTGTACACATTGTTTTTAATTTATTGGAGAAGATCTTAAATAATGGCTTGGGTAATGAAATTTTAAAGTCAAATTAGTAAAGGCGAATCATAAATTACTGGACTAACAGGGAAGAGATTGGAAACCTTGAAAAGTTGGCTTCCTTTAAAATCTTTACAGCAAAGTTTCTACTAACAACAACTAATTTAATCATTACGAATGTGAATAGGCATTGACGATGATAAGGGTGTGATGTTTGTAGTCTCAGCGTTGCCTCAATCTCAATATAGTATATAAACAAAGTAACACGATCTTGCAAAATTCCTCTAAACATAATATCTTCTAAGGTCTGATAAATGCCACTTGCCAGAACTTAAAATATCTACAAACGCAGTATCCTGTACAGTGTACATCTCAGCTAACAATAATTGCAACAATATTTATGTGTGTTATCATTTTGTTTAGTAGGTACACATTTTAATCAAAATTTGGTTTATTGTAGAAATTAGCAAAACATGTTTTATACAAAAGTTGCAGAGCATTTACTAAATTTCTATTTGGCAGTAATAAAAAAACAAATGAATGTCGATTTTTTCAGATATGAACATAACCTATGTTTTTTTAAAAGGGACACCCTATATGTTTTTATCCAGTTAGATTTGGTTTTTTTTTCTGATTACACTGATATAGCATACTTGATAGTTTTATTCAGGATGTTTTGAATGATAATTAATCAAAAACAAAAGATTTGTAGGCAAGTATTCCTACTAGTTTAAACAGTTTACGTAAACAAAGAGTACCGTGGATGAAAATAATAGAAACTGTTATTGTTTTGACTATAATGTCATTATTTATACATCAACAATGATATTGGTGAATTCTTATGTTAAAATGATATTAAATTTAGAATGTTTTCATCTCGGTTTTCATCCACGGCATCCATTTAAAATAACATAGGTTATGTCCATATTTGAAAAAATTTGACATGTATTTGTTTCTTTATTACTGCCAAATAAATATTTAGTAAACTTTTCTATAAAACATTTTTTTCAAATTTCTACAATATTTTCTTACATAACTGTTTATCGACAGTAAATCAAAACGTAGGTGTTTCCCAAATTATCTGTAGATAATAAATGATAATTTTTAATTTTTACAATTTTCTCGAACTTACTCCAGCATCAACATTGAAATAAGTCAACCCAATCCTGTTTTAAATCTTTAATTCGATTATATCATAGCATTTCTAACAATCAACAAAATTCCTATGATGCTCATCACGTGTTTTTAGCAACAGTGTCAGTTATTGTGGTAATTCTTTCTCACAACCAATTAAATTCCTGCGATTTTATTTACAGACCAATAGTATCAATATTTTATGCTGAAAATACTTTTTGATTTTTCACCATTTCATTATACGACCTCTTTAAATTTAAAATGAATAAGTGGATTAATATAGTCGAATAGATATAGACAAATTTTTAACTGAATTTTCAGCAATCTTTGTCAAATAATTATTGAAAGTTTTTGCATTTAATAATTTCGTGAGCAGCGTATTTAAATTGGGATCAGAATGTGTAGTGACATGGCTGATTGAAGATTGGATGAGTTTAGAATAAATCTTTCATAGGCCTCTTTTTTTTAGCAATTACAGTTCTGTATTTTACTCCGAATGTATTGATCATGTATTTAATAATAATTTTAGGGTCTTATTTGTTAATATTTACTTAAAAGGACAGACAATCACGCATGTTTATTAATTCTTTGCTGAACCAACTGACTTTGGAAGAATTTGAGTTATTTATTTTAGAGTGTATATTTAATTGGGAAAGTTCAATTATTTCAGTTATTTATTTTATAAATTGTGTAGCTCTGTAGCTGGTGTAATCCCAGATTTGCCAAAGATCTAAAACTTATTCTGATTGGGTTTCATGCCTAAATGATCTGACAGATTTGTATCGGAAACTATTGAGGGGAATTTAAATCCATGAATACGTTGTCGAGACATGAATTGTTTCTGGTGTTAGAATCGATTATTGTGGGTGCTAATCCAAAATACTGACAGTGATTGCGTAACTGTGTGGTTGTTAAATTATTGGTATTAAATTTAACATTGAAATCCCCACTAACTATATAATTTTTCTAGGAAATTTTTAAAATCTTTTGAGATCTGTAAACAGTTTGGTATTCGGTAAGCTCTATGCCTTCAATCTCACAGTGCAATTCTTCTAAAGTTTTTTTGTATTAAAAGTTATAGGAGAACATTCTATGTCTTCTTTAACTAATAAACTTACACTCCAATATGCAGGAGTCAGATATGATAATTTAGCCATTTGAGAGTGGTGGTAATGGTCTGAATACTATTAGGTGGTTTTTTCAATTCTTCAGGTTGGGTTGCTTTGGAAGGAGGAAAGATCACACGAACAGCACCACCCTCTGGCAGTATATCTTATGCATTTTTTAATTTCAACAACTACATAATGGCTTCCCACTTCTTCTTTCCACTTTTTATCCAATTTAAACCAAATTGGGCTCTAAAATAAGTCATTTTAATCTACTTATGACCATAATATCATTTACCTCCTTCAAATGGAAAGTCACCAACATGCAAGATTGAATGAAAATATCATAGGTATATTTCCCATTTCGAACAGCATGCTGTGACTCTTTTGTTTGTGCTAAACAAGTAAATATACTGTGAAATAGAAATACTGTCTATGTCACATGGTGCAGAGTAAAATTAATATTGTCCATGTTTCATCAGTAATTAAGAAATTATCCAGATGTTTACATTATTGAATCCAAACCTGTTGGTGCCGTATACTTTTATAGTTGACGGTAGATATTTATTGCCTGGAAACCCCTTTAATTAAAGGTGTTAAAAGTTGTACAACTTAATTTTAAATTCAAGATGATAAGTCATACGGTCCTGGTCTATTGGCTGATACAAGCTTATTGTATGTAATGCAAAACTAGTCAGGAAAAAATGTGTACAACTGACTTGGTTTTACGCTAGGGATCGAGGACGTATAACAAATATTTTGTTTTCGACAAGCCACTCTAGAAACGAATAAATATGTCAGTTATGCGACTGAAAATATATTGCAGAATTATTGATTTAAGAAAGCGTACCACAAAAAGTGAGCTAGAAAATTGGATACTTTGCGTAAATGCGGCAGAATAAAATTTGAAAGAACTCCTAATGGTAAATGGTGTTCTAAGCAAATGATTTAAATTAGTCTATGCGCGCAATTCACTTTTCGTATTCTAAAGTGTACGAGTGTCAGATTGGTGGAAATTTATATACGCGGTAAGCACACTAGATCTTGAAGTTTAAAAAATTTTTTTGTCGAAACTACGGAAATGGAAACTTATTGTTACTGGTAATTTTTAAAATATATTGCTTTTTGTTTTTAGTGTAGCGTCTACCTACAGGGGGCTACACATTTGAAGAACCCTGCCACATATTTATTGACATTTCCAGTTTCGGACCTGGATTTGAACCCAGTTCCTCATCAAACAGTGTGACCAAGCCTATGATTGCCACAATACACAATTTATTTTAAAATGCAGGTTAACACATGGATAGTTTTTTAGATTTTTTTCACAAGGCAGTGTACTATTTATTAGTGCTATTTACTTCAAAATTATTATAATTATTATTTTTACAAGGAACTTGGACGATCTTGAATCATTTACAAAAAATTCACAGCCCTTCGCAAAGATGCAACCGGAGGAGACATTGGAAATGAAGAAGTAGAATGCAAATCTTGTCAAATTTCGGATGTGATAAAAATGAAAATTTGTTGCAAGAGAAAAAAACTTTTGTATTTATATGGTCTCTTTGATTTACCGGCCGTCAGACGGGAACCCTTCATAGACGAATTTCAACGCCATTTCCCTTATTAAGAGCAAAGTTTAAATATTCATTTAATTATAAAAATAAACTGTAGGTACATAAAGTATATCCACCTCACATAAACACGGATAATCTGTTGGTTTCCAATTATCTCTTCTCATTTTGATAAACCATTCTTTTCTCCTTGCTGGGTCTCTGGGAAAACGTTTCATTAAAAAGCCCTTTTTGCAGAGTTACTGCAATTTACTGCTGCACAACCAGGCATTTCGCCCCTAACTCTAAAAAGCAATAAAATTTGTTTGCATGGTATTTCTCACAAATGCATTAAGTGCGATAAGTAACAAAATTGACTAGTTTTCAATTAGATTTAAATTGAATATAATTAAATTATTGTCGCTTTTCCAAACTTCAAACATTATTTGCATCCTACCTGTCAAATGACTTTTTCACTAAATGAGCGTATAGTCCTTTTAAATTTTTGAAGCACAAAATTTACTTTGTACACTTAATACAATTAAATGTCAAAGTGAAGGAAGGGCGCTATCGAGAAAATTGTTTCGGGGTCCTGAAGTCGTCTCGGGTCCGAAACTATAATCGGTTTCGTTCTAGGACCGATATTAAGAAATCATTAAATTTCGCTGGATCGAATATAAGGTGTAGGTAATCTATAGGACACACTAGGGATTTTTTGGCGTATTTTGCAAAAACACGAAAGTTTTAAACCTTATTTCCAAACGAAAACAGGCCGCTGGGCCGCCGTTCTGGCAAGAAATCCAAGCTCGTCGAAAGTCCAACTTGAAAATACATCGTGAATTGTGCGGTTCAGCTGCGATTTTGAGGTTAGGAGATTTGAATTAAAAAGTGGCATTTGTGACGTTAACGAAAGTCCTGCGCGCGCATGGAATTTGAAGAGTTCTGCGCGCGCATCCGGCAGCCATTAGTCTCGTATCTCTTTCTAATTCCGCAAATTTTACAAAACTCCAATGTAGTAAGTAACTATAATAATGTAACTATATTATGTAGGTATTTGATGAGTAGTCCATAACTGTTTTACTTCTTGATCTGACAATTGGTCAAAATGAGTCTATTAGAAGTTTATAATTCTAATTACACGATCAAGAGCTCAGGAGCAAGGACCTGAGATTCCATTATTTTCCTAATATCGTATTTCAGATTGTGCTCTGGAATTTCGACGTAAACTATGTGGGGCACAGTGCTTGAACATGGAAAGTATTCGAAAGCAAAACAATATAATACCGAAATCGCCAATGTGGATTGTCGATGTTTGCCGTAAGATGTATTGAAAATGAGGAACTGGTATTTTTTATTGATACAATTTACAAGGTAATTTTGGTTATATTATGCCCAAGGAAGGCATAAAATGCCAAAACTGAATTGCTAAAACTTTGGTTATATATTCATGAGTTTATCCGTAATATTGATTTCTACGCAGATAACTGCAGCTGTTCTACTACGGTAAATACGTAGGATAATCCTTGTCTTTGCTAGACCGCAAAAGTATAATTATACTATATTTGATCACACTTTAAACTTTGAATTGCTGTGGCAAGTGCAGACATAGGGTAACGAAAAATATCTTCTTAATATATGGTATAAAAAACAACACCTCTAGGACAGGTTGTTGAACTATAGCCTATCAATACAACTAATAGATGTTTTTGTCAATTAGAAATTGGTCATTGGCCTGAACGAACGGCGAGAGAAACAGTTAATAATTTTGATGAATTAATAAATAGAGTAGTAGATAATTAATACTAAAGATATTATTTCCATAATTATTTTACGAGGAAGGTCTACTATAAATACCAGTCTTTCGTGCTTATCTACGTACTCTCGTACACTAATTAGTTTAAAAAAATGCTCTAACTGCGAGTGAAAGAAATGCATTTTGAAGGACATGTGGCAACAATGGCAACTCAATATTTTTAATATTTTAGATTCAATTTGCTTACTATACCACTGGCACTTAGAATTGTTCACGAAATTTAGAATAATTTAGTGACTAGTATTGCGAGAAATTTAATCGGGGTTTACAGCAGTTGGAAAAAAGATACCAGAAAATGGAATCCCAATATTCACGCTGACTAATGCTGGATCTTGCTTAAAGATAACGACAGCACATATGAAAATAAGTCATTAAGAAAAACATGCCTTCATCCGCTGGATTATTTCATGGTTTCCAAAAAAGTCGACCCCAAAATTTCACTGAAAGATCAAACTCAAGGAAATCGAAAGTGCTAATGTTTGTGTTTGACATATTTAATTTATGAGTACTTTATCCAAACAAAAAAAAATTAGGTACTTTATCCCAGCAAAAAAAGTCGGAATCGATTATGCATTGAAAATGTTAAGAATTGCAATTTAATACATTTGCTTAGATGCCGAAAAACTGTTGTAGATTTTATAGGTCATTGAAAACGTCCAAACACCTAATTTTTTGCATCACTTGGTTAAAATATTTCAAAAAGTTGACGTATTGCGACATTTTCTGGACCAAACTTGTAATCACCGCAAGGCAAATTGAGTCAAAATCGAGATAAAACTCTTAAGTGTTACAAACCTTCACTTCAGGAGAAAAAGTTTAATAATAATAATAATATTTATTAGTCCATTCTATCATACTACATGATATACCGGGTGACCACGGATCATGGTAAACCCCCGCCATTTCCACAATTTTTGAGCTATTCAATTGAAATTTTGCAGCAGTAATGTACGCCCAAAAACACTCATTCACCTGTCAAAGTTACGTCTTTTAATTGTTTCTTCCATGGCTAGCGTGATAAATAGTATAAAATGACGTGTAGTGTTCGATGATTTTTCCCTTTTTTTATTACTTGCACATTGCAGATTTATCAAGGATGGGCACATCAATGGATTCCATACAAAATGTATTATTTTATGGTATCGGTTTACCATTATAATATCTTTTAGGAAAATGGTTTAAATGGACAAAAAGTGATTTGGTCAAATTTGAATGCACGCCAAGACGCCATTTTTATATTTTTTTTGTCGATCTAATTTTTTGGGAGTTATACCAGTACATTTGAACCAAATTAGACCAATCATGGCACTCTAGATTAAAAAATGAAATTGGCTCTAAAAAAATCAAGTGGGCTTAAAGAGCCCCCAAAATAGTTCTCTCGTAGTCAGAATTTTCTCAGTATTCCAAAAATGCAATAATATACAGGGTGTTCCACTTAAAATTACAAAGTTGAGGTCACTTCCGTCGAAACCGGACGTCGAAAAAAAAATCGGATGGGCCAAAATGAGTCTTTCTGGACGTACATTACTGCTGCAAAATTTCATTTGGATAGCTTAAAAATTGTAGAAATGGCAGGGGTTTACCATGATCCGTGGTCACCCGGTATAGGATAAGTCAAGAGTTTTGCATGAAATATGCTAGTCAAAATATAAACACAAAGGTATAATAAAATATAAACATAAATGTATAACACAGTACATAGTATACAAACAAATGTATAAAGACATAGGATTTAATCCGAGCATCCCCCAACATCTACATTAATCTAAGTACTTTTTGTATTTACCTCTTCATTAATAAAGACGATTTATTATTATTATTATTATTCGAGTTATTATTATTATTAATCACTTAAAAAGAAAAAATAGAAAAACATATTTACAAAAAGAAATCTTCAATTTCGTAACAATTTTTATCTAACAAAAATTTCTTCAATTTTGATTTAAAAACATGTACATTCTTGGCAGATTTGATGTCATTGGTTAGGGCATTGAAAAATTTACAACCATTATAAATAAAAATACAATATACCATAGAAATTCAATATGATATCCATCCAAGAATAAACGATTTTGATGATGTACCAAAGAAATTGAAACGGTTTTCAAAATACTGACAGATCAAGGTTGCCTTAAAAACGTGATAATAGAAACGGAAAATATTTATAAATAAGGAAGTTTCCAAAATGTTTTTTTTTTGCTCTTTTAATGGTTTTCAAAATATCCATATAGCAGGAATTTTTTTAATGGATATTATTAAGATTCAGATTAAACAGCTCCCGTTTAAGTTACTAGAAACCAATAGTGGGCGACGAAAATCGGCCGCACCCGGTTTAATAGTTCATTGTACGAAACAAAAAGAAATTAAGAATTTTCTTAATTGCCTGATTCATTAATTAGTTCATTTAAAATTCATAATGTCTTGGGTAACGACTGTAGTTTCGTATCGTGACTTGGAATTTGCTCGAAAAACGCATTGCGACATAGGTCAGCAGCGGTCGAAATACTGGATACTAGATGTGGTTTATTCATAAAAACTGATATTATACCGAGCTGTTATTTTAGAAATGTGCTGTAATAATTTATACTATTCGCAGAAGTGTACGTATACTTATTGTACTTGCCAAAAGTTTTTTAAATTGTTAAGTATCGCTCGTAAGGCGTTATAAGTACGATAACTTAAGAACGGAAAATTCGGAAGAATTGTTACTACTTTGTAAAACATATCAAAATGTAAATAAAATAATTAAGGACTATTTTTACCGGAAAAATGTCCCTGAATAAGAGTGTGGTAATCTTTGAACACTAAAATAAGTTTCTGTAAACAGAGACATAGTGCACAGTATACTAATGTGCGTTTCCATCATCAGGTTAACATTATCGGAAGATGGTGTAGCCTTATTTTTACTTAAAATATTTGATGTGAAACAACACAGACCTTTAAGGAATTGTTTAAAAAGTTATGATTATTTGCAAAAACCGCAAAATCTTATAAAATGTGTAACAATTGTATAAAGGACTGCCTGCAGTCAGTAGGTACAACATTTTTTTATATTGCGCAAAAATAGCTATTCAAATCTACTCTTGCCAAAAATAAGCTAGACATACCAATATACATATATATATTTTTTGTACAAGTTTTATGTAGTTAGATGGTCTTTATAAAATGTATTATATTTATATCTGAATATTACATTACGTGAAGTCTGAAATCATTACTTTCATTTAAATATCTTCAATCGATGTATGTTGTTGCCAGGTTCATGAAACATAACAAAGCTATTGCATGCAGCATGTAGTTATACTAACAATTATTTTATTGATATACCGCATTGCCCCAAAGTCGTATGAATACAACTTTAAATATTATATTGTAGTGTTACAATTAATGGAAGTTATACGAGTAGATTGGAGTAATAATAATGAACAACAAAATCATAAACTATCCAATCCACACCAATTGATAAAAACGGTGGTATTTCCTCAAACTAATATGACACTACGCATATTATTATCTTATTTGTGGTCGACTAATCAACTTAATATTATTATTAAAAAAAATATTAATCTTGGGATTGATCACATAAATATCACAAAACTACTTACACAGGGTGTCCATATAGTGCGTATTTCTTCCATAACTCCTTAGCTATTGTAGATAGGAAAAATATTGAGAACAACAGTTATTCCAAAAATATTTTCACTTATATTGGGTGTTCCATTTAGGCTGGGCAGTTTTAACTTTGTTAAACTAAATGGAACACCCTCACATTATTCCAAATTAGAGGTTATCAAGAGCTTTCCAATGAACTACCATAACATGTACTTCTTTTGAGCGGTTTTTGAAATATTCTAAATTTTGACAGATGTAGAACCTAAAGAGAAATGCCATATTTTACAAATTAAAAGTTTTCTATTTCCTTTCAAATAATTTTCTGTCGCAAATTAATTTGCTACTTGAAATCTTGTAAAAACGTATACAAGATTAAACAATATTCTTTTTTAACAAAATATTACCTTAAATTTCTAATACATTCAAAACAAAAAAATACTTTCGTTTCCCAAAAATATTAAATGTTCACCAAATCTTAGACCATATAAATATAATCTTAAAGTTATAACCAGATATTACTTTCTCGTCATTTTCTTATATTATTTACCAATAAAAAAAACTTTTTTATTCTCAAAAATAATAAATGTTCACCAAAGTTTAGACAATATCTAATTTTAATTCAATGACCAGATATTTACTTCTTGTTAGTCTCTTTTATGATTTGTAAACAAAATAATATTTGCCAAACATAAGACTATATTATATTTTTAAAACAGGATGCTATTTCTTATGATATTTGGAACTGAAATTAATAAAACTAACTAACTAAAGTAACTAAAAACTAACTAAAAATTAATAACATAAAACAATGAAAACTACATTTTTAATTATTATTGTGTTAAATAATAATAATAATAATAATAAATTGTTAAAGTTTTTAGTTATTAATTATATAAGGGGATTAACAAGCTTTTAATTTACGAGAAAAAATGTGCACTCGAGGCGCAGCCGAGAGTCACATTTGTTCGAGTGGATTGAAGGCTGTTAATCCCCGAATATAATTAATTCAACGTTTTATCCCCGACCACGGCCAAATTAGGAGCTTGAAAGTCGTATGAGAGCAGGTGAAAAATTCTGATTTTGAAAACGTCAGATTTGACAAGTCTATTTTGACTAAGAATTTTTTGATTTTGAGCAAAAAATAGAAGCTTGATATTATCAAAGACGATATTATGAATTCTAATCCAGTAGTGTATTATATTAGATATTTAAGATACAAGTGTAAAAATTCATTGTTTATTGCACGAACAGCTAGGTTAAAAACACGAGCGAGTATTTTTAAAAGCCGCGAGTGCAATAAGAAGACTTTTTACACGTGTGTCTTACAACGTTTTATAAACATTGGTTTTATCTTCGATCGTGTCAATTATCGTAAAAAAGGGACAATTTTTTGTGGATTTGTCCTGCTTCCTTACGAATTTCAGGAGGAGTGCAAACAATATCTTCATCGCTACTTGCCATTTTTAAAATTCACAGTGCGATTGACATAAGGAAATGTCAATTTAATTTATTGAATTTTCATTCATTTGTTTTCACAAACTACTTCTTTTCAATCGAATCCTTTCAAATGCAAAAAGAATCCAAAAATTATCATTGTAAAAATGATTAAATGTTCTAGTAGTGGAAAAAATATTATATATTTTATATATATAGAGAAGATTTTTCTCGGCTGAGAAAAATCTCTTCTCGACCTTGGTGTATAATATACTATTATTGCACAGTTTCTTATAAAAGGCTACTTTTTACACTGGAAATGATGTAAAAAATAGTAACTTTTCACACGATCGTATATAAAGGGCCTTTAATCCACGGAAAACAGACATATCAAAGGTTCCTAATATAGTGGTCGTGGATAAATTATATTAATCATGACATAGAAATCAGTCAATACTTTTTTTAACAGTGTTTAAAATAAGTCGCGTAACTTTGGTGTTCTAAATTTGATGAACATTTAGTAAAATTTGTAAAACCTTATTATTTAAAATACAAGCAATAGTAAAACAATAGGAACAGTTGTTATTTTAGTGACACAAATTTCATTTTTCGAACTATCATTATTGGGTATCGCACAAGTATTTTTGGTATTCATTATTTTTTTTGGAGTACAGTGCTAGGGGCTCAGAGTTTAATTTGGTAAACATTATATGTATACCCAAATAAATATCATGTCTGGGGGATCGTCACAAGGCACTTGTAATTCTCTATTTGATTACGAAATAATATACAGGGCGTTCCATTCAAAATAAGAAAGTTATTGATGTTTTTAAATCTAGATATTGGAAATCAAATTATGAACACCCTGTAGATGAAAGTGTAAATTCTAATACATCATTTGTAAGTTCGTATCTAGCTTATTCAACTGCCACAATAAAAAGTTTAAAATTATTTTTAATTTGAAAAATATGGCATTTCTCTTTAGGTTCTACATCTGTCAAGATGTTTTGATAGTTCATTGGAAAGCTCTTGACATTCTTTAATCAAATTTGGAATAACATAGGGTGTTCCGTTTATCTTAACAAAGTTGGTTAGTGCCCAGCCTAAATGGAACACCCTATACAACTAGAAATATTTTTGGAATATGCAGTGTTGATTGCAACAACTGCTGTTTTAAAGATTTATGTCTATCTACAATAGCTAAGGAGTTATGGAAAATCACGTACTACGTGGACACCCTATATAAAGTTATACCTTACGTTTACGTTTATTTTGTTTACATTTATATTTTTTTTTGACTATACATTCCAACTTGTAAATTTCTATTACACATTCTTCTCCGATCGACCATGATAAAACAACGACGCCTGGGTTGTTCCACTCTGCCCTCTAAAGATTCGTAACAACTTCGCCAAGTCCACAGATACCCTATAAAATGAGATCCCACAACAGGCAATGGACCATTTACGTCTTTTTGTTTTTTTTTATTGTTATGTAAAGGATATATTTTTTGTTTATTACATTTATGATAGTGTTACGTGTTTACGCCACTTGGTAAACACCTCAAACGTGGATTCAATAATTGCAACAAGACAAACCACTGATTTATTACCTCACTAATTACTTACAATAATTAATTAGTCATTTAAACCAAAACACTTACTACTACTTTTAACCACTATTATTCACTACCAGTCACTGATGTTTCTTTTCTGTTGTATTCAGTTGACTTTCCAATATTCTACTGCCTTTATATACTTGCAGTTTGCAGTTATACCTTCTAGCCCTAATCCAGATGCTCCTCACAATTCTCTAGTTTTCTTAATCGGTTTTCGTACCATTGCTATGAGAGGGCATAGTACAGACTTCTGTAAAGTGGGTGCAAGTTCATCACAACAGATTTAATTGAATCCACTATGTAAACTTCCTAAAATTATATTATGAAAATAACGTGCTGACTAGCATCGTCAGAAAAAGAAACGATTACCATCGTTTTTTGTTGACTATTCAACTTCTCTTTACTTTCTAAAATTCTAAATCATGAGAGGCTAACATAAGTAAATACTATCTATAAATAATAAATAGTAAATCTTCCTCCAATTTAAAACTATCCTATAATTAGGTATTGAAATTGACTATATTAAATATAGAAATAATTGTTCTATTTATACACACTTTAAATATACGCCCAACTTTCCTGAACACTTTTTGGGTCGATTATAACAATAACGCGTTTGAGATTATAAAGGCCGTAGAAACTTGGTCCATGCACACGTTCTCTTCTCATTCTATTTTAATTAAAGAATATGTTTAATACGGGTCCCGTAACATGTGTTAAACTGTCGGGTTTCTGCGTGGGCAGTAAAAAACCTGTGGTCCCTAGAAGTGAACTAGTACATTCCAAAACTGAAATATTTAAAATGGTATAATAAATACTATTCCAGGCATTTTATTTATTTTATAAAAGGCACATAAAGTTAGTGACCGGTTTACTAGCGGTTATCAAATGGTAGATATAATAAGAGTGATATTATTGAGGTACGCGAAAAAATAATTAGTAAGAGAAATTTTAATAAAAATTATTTGACAAATATAAATCTACACCTCATATTCAGTGGTTATTAAGTGAGTATTGAAATTTATAGTCCTTTTTTAAATAAATAGGATTCGTTAGATATTCATATCAAAAACGTGGTACGCAAAATAAGTTCATTGATAATAAGTTAGAAGTTAAGAATATGTTTAATTCAAGGAACTCACCACGTTTTGCGGTTGAAAATCTTACAATTTTAAGAAATTTCGTCCTTTCTACTGACCGTCTTGGTTTCAATTCGGTCTCTTTCGCCATCATAACTTGTATAATACTTATAACAAAATATTTTCCATTTTGGAAAAACATCAGAGTAATGTGTTAAAAAGTGTGTAAAATATAGTTACCGTGAGCAAAAGGTATACGGAATTATATTTCGTTGATTGGTTAATTGAGTTCGGTTGGATGGCATTGATGGTAGAATGATATTTAAAATATACAATGTAAATTGTAAGGTACGCGCTATAAATTAGTTGTTTTTCATTTATGTATAAAATTTGTGAGTATAAGTAAGACGGTAACTTACTACAAACGTAATTATTCAAGCACATATTTAAATACATTAATATGGTTGTTATTGGCGAAGGCGCCGGAATTAACAACATAATCAAATATCGATATTTTGGCGAAGTCGCCGGAAATAACGATTTCATTTGAACAATCTGCGACACGTCTACAAAGGTTTAAAAAAATAATTTTTGCTTTTGTCAGGAAGTTAAAAGGGACCATTAAAAAAAATCAGTAAATTCTTTATTATACTGCATAGCAGTGATTCAAATGAACATTTGTTCTGCGCAAAATTCATTTAAGACGACTTCTGTGGCTCTTGTTGATTGTCGAGCACAAATTTAATTATTCTCATAAAATTACTTAGTAATGGAAAGCACAACTCTAAAAGTTCTTTCTTGAAAAATAAGCTTTTATTCTTGATAATATCGCTGAATTAAGTATGGTGTATGCGAAATACTCGGTAAAATATTTTTAAAATTACATTAGAATCGATACAAACTACTGCACCTAGTCGTTAGGATATTGCAAGTCTTGTGAATTATTGAATTAAGTGAAAATCAATTTAGTGCACGTCATTTATACAGCACGTACTGTAAGTTGGTGTTTTTTAAACCATTTTTTGTGTTCTTGTTTGGTTGATAATTTTTGATAGACTAGCAAATCAATACTCTTATATAACATATTATAGATTATCTCACCTTTATTTAAATTTGAAATTTTTTTGTAAAATACCTACATTTTATGGTCGAGCAATTTTCAAGTAATCCAAGAGAGGCTGCCCATTAAAATCTACCGATACTAATTTAGTTTAAAATGATTGTAATTTTCATAACCACGATGAATTGTTTGTCTACTTTGTATTGATGATTATCAAGAAAATTGAAACCAGTTTGGAAACAGATTGAATTTCCGAAACGTCTGCGAAATATCAAATATCATTATTTTTATTTTTATTATATTTATATTACATGTCAAAAAGAAACAACTTTAACTGTTTCGTCATAGGCATAAAGGTTATTTTTTTTTTAAATCCAGATATTTTTTAGATTATCTGGACTATTCAAGAACGTGGTAATCAATTCAAAATGAAAGAAAATTAAGTGCCGAAACAAATAACTTTTAGAAAATAATTCTTATACGATTCATAAAAAATATCATCACTTTTTACATGTTTATACTTTTTGGAATAGATTAGGTAAACAATTATCCGAAATTTATATTATTTTTTAATAAAAACAATACACACTATGTTACCATCATTTAGCTCAGTTAAAACGATCACTCGGTTTTTAGTAAACAATCATCTAGGATATAATAATCCACTTTTTTAAATATTACATTTCAGTTAAATTACATGGAAATTATCAGGTGCCTCATTATTTATTTTAAATAGAATCATCCAAAGATGGATGATATAAGTCTTCTATCAATAGATATTCCATTGATTTGTTAACATCACAATCTATATGTTTAATAACACCAAATCAAAAATAATCTCATTAGTATTTACTTAACTACAGTATTAAATTGGCTCATGTTAAAGAAATCCAAGAGAGGTTGCAAAGCCATTAAACGATTACTTGGCATAATATTCAACTTATTCTGGGGTATTTAAATCTCCAAAAAAATAAATATTCTCGTTATTTAATTAATCCAAGGACTTGATGAGCTCAAATAGGATCTCAGAGGAGACGAAAAGTCATATTAAGACAACGATACCTTTTTCTTCACGAAATTGTCTTGACCCTAAATAATTTCTGAGTCACGTATATGAAGAAATTGATTTACATAATTATGTCCCTTGCAGAAATATTTTATATTATTCTCTATTAAATAAATAAGGTAGTTGGATAGCGTGAGTTATACACTATACAGTCACCTAAAATTGCTAATTGTAAAATCGTTACTTTTACTGGCAACAATTCTGCAGTTTTATGTTAAACACGGTTATATTAGATAAATAAATTTCAGCTTGTGGGAACTTACTGACTTTCTGTTAGTAAAAATAATTTTCACACCACATGTTACATCAGTACAATATTAGGAACTAACTGGGGATATAAAATAGGTAGCAAAAATTTTTTAATGTAAAATTAGGCAGAAAATGTGCCCACCAAAACGCAAAATTGCGATTGTAAAATTTCAATTTTCCAATTCTTACAAAATATCTTTTTATTAAGAAAAAGGTTTAAGTATTATTTATATTAGACGCCAGAATGTTACATCAAGCATATATAAGAGCTATGTAAAATATTAAGAAATGTAACTACTCGACAACATGAAACTCCCAATAGGTATAATTTTTATAATAATCCTCGGACACGTCAATAGTTATTTTCCTAAGAAGTGCGGAAAGTTGTACTTTTCCACATGCGACTGCCGTTGACCGAACGATGCGAAGCGGAGTTCGGTCAAGCAGTCGAGTGCGGAAAAGTACAACTTTCCGCACTTGTTAGGAACAATATTTTTCCTAGGAGCGTTATGAATACATTTTTTGCAATTTAGTTACGAAAAGTCATCTTTTTGACACTGATTGTCAAAAGTGGTTCATTTTAGCACAAGTGCTAATATGAGATTTCATTTTAACACTTGTGCCAAAATGAGTTTTCATTTTATCACTTGTGCTAAAATGAGCTTTCATTTTAACACTTGTGCTAAAATGAGTTTAGTCACATAAACAGATATTGCGACAGATCCATTTATTTTTACTAAGAATACAACATAAATATTAAACGTACAACATTTTTATTGAGAAAACACTTATCTTATTTATTATATCATGTTAAACGTAAAAAAAACGTAACAAAAATTTTATTTTTTTCGTAACAACTAAATTGCAAAAAATATTGTATAAAACACGATGCAAAACTGCGTGTTTTTTGCACACGATGAGTTGGACCACTCGCTACGCTCATGGTCCAATCTTCACATCTAGTGCAAAAAACACGCTCATTTTGCAACTAGTTTTATAAATAGCTATTTTACTTAATTAAGAAACTAGACTCTACTTTAAAAAGATGCTACTGTTTGACTTGACGTTTGTTAATTGTTATGTGACTGAGAAACGTCAAAATGAGACAGTCATGGCTATATGCTACGTGATTTCTTGATATTTAAAGTTATAGGAGCACTTCAAAAGAGTTAGTATAAATAGAAATGATTTAATTTCATTAAATTTGTATAAAATTGCCCAAAAATGCAAATAAACATATACCTAATTACTTTCGCGGAAAAATACGTTTTTCCGCACTAGTGCGGAAAAGTACAACTTTCGAAACTAAAATGCGTGCGGAAAAGTGATACTTTTCGCACGCTCGTAGGAAAACTAATTTTTTGGCTATGCATCTGTTGGAAGTGGTTGGAAAAACTTTCCAATGTCAATTTCCAAATCAGGTGGTGTTCCATCTCACGAAATTCATATTTGTTCATGGTGATTTTCGTGTTGATGACACTCTTTGTTTTTCTTTAAGAGTTGTGTTGGTTGCCTGGTCCATTTTCTCCAATAATGCAGTGGTACATTTAAGGTGCTACCTTCTGGTAGCAAATTTGACATATTTTTTTTTACTGTACTATTACCATTACTCAATTAATTGAAAAACATAAAAAATGCAAAGCTTTCATTCCGAGGTTATTTCCAATGGAGTTCAGCAACAAAAAATGTAAGTAAACCAAAAACTTTCTCTTTGTGTCTGTGGAATGGCAATTACTGTCGGCAATAGTGAAATTATCCGTCAACACTTTAATCATTATAATTCTCCGGCTAAGAGCAGAGGCGTATCATAAGTATGATTTTACTGTTACATGACATTATATTGTAATATATAATGCCGATAGATCACGACATTTTTATAATTTTTTGGAATTATCGATTATTTTTTCATATTTAATCTAGTGTGTTGAAAATAATTTAAGCATATTGTGATTTGTCAGAAAACCGAACAGTTTCCTAACAGAATAGAAACGAACTTTCTAATTAAATAGTCAATACTACAGAAAAGAACAACTGCTGTTTGCTATCACAGCATACTTAAAATTAAGCGATATATCTCTTGGTTTAAAGTATCCCATAAATCTGAAAGAAGTCGTTGCAAAGGTCTAGGGATAGTTGGCTATAGATTTATTATTATGTTACTCAAAGTTATACGCACAAAATCCTGAAAACTAACTATCTGACAGAATATAATTTATATATAAGTATATTTACAGGGTGTCACAGAACGGTACAGAGTTTTTACAAATAAAATTTTAAAATTTTGAGGGTTGAATATGTGTCGGTGGCCTTATCATAGCCATCAAACCGGTAATTGCTAACAGGAAGTTGCCCCAAATATCTTATGTTCAACAGTACCCTGTATATTTAAGTCGCTTTTCTCGTAAAGGGTCAATTTCTCTCCCCTGTTTAAATCATAAATCATTTTGAATATTTCATATATTTTAGGAACAAATTTAAAAATAATCGAAGTAGAAATTGCATTTAATTGAACTGAATTGTTTTGTTCATTTGTTTAAATTTAGAGATGGTTTTTCTGTTTTTTATTTTATGGAAATTCGGTCAAATAGCACCCTGTACATTTAAGAATTGTACTAAAAATGGAAAAATCATTTCTGAATCTAAATAAGTCAAAACAGTACAATTTTATATTAAACTTGTTTTTAATGAAATGCAAAGCCCGCTGGGATACTTTTTGTCTATTCGTTCTTGACTTTTAGGGTCAACTAGAAATAACAAATGAATGCCGTTTCCAAAATCATTCATGATCCGATTTTAAATCGGAAAGAACCGGTTGAAAGATAAATTGCAGCTTTTTCAAATTTGACATAAATAGAAGTAATATCTTCTTAAATTCCAAAATTATTTCGAATATAGCAACGCAAACGTCTTGTTTATTCCCTATTTTTATTGTTTATTATAATGTTGTGCTTGTGGTGTGCCAGACTTTAAAACTATTCACGTAAGGAAGTACAGTGTTGTTTTACACCAGATTTTTTACCGCCCTGTACAGATATACCTACTTACCATAAATAAATAAATATGTGACGCCAAATGCTATTCACTTCCGAAGGTTTTGTTTACAAATGTAATTTCGGGGCCGAATCTCATTTGCTTGGATGTCATGCATAATAACGGAAATGTGGCATATTATAGTTAATAGTAAAGAGGCCGTCATTGTTTTCATAATTATATAAGTGCGTAAATACTGCGGAGCCTTCGACAACATTATCCAACGTATCTTACAGGGAATTTTTATTTACTTAAAAAATAATTGTTTTAACAATTTTGAAGTTATATAAAATGAAAACAGTACTGAATTCATAGAAAAAATTATATCATTATTTCGTATTTTAAACGTGGTTGGATATAAATGGTATCTTATGACCATAATATTTGTCTACCTCGTAACAATAAAGCAATTATGGCTCATAAAAAAGTATCTATCATTTAAAGGAAACGATGATCTACCCCAGGCGGTTATTCTATTGTGTATAATTCCTTCTGTACGTTCAATAGAGGCCATAATATATTGTATCTTATAATGTTAATTTAATAGTGCGCTATATTCATTCAAAGTAAGTAGACAATAGCCATATTCTTCAGCTTTAGTGAAGATGACTAAAAATCAATTTTGAGGTAGCTAATAAATGTACGCTGTCTTAAAAGCAGACAAAGGGGATATATAACTGACTTCTGTCATGTTCAGCTAAACTGCATTGTTAGAATATGATTTTAAATTCATAAAATCATTATTCTGCATAGTCTGTACTGGAACTTTACTTATTCATTACGTAATTGCATATTGGAGATGGTGAAGTAGGTATTTATATTGATTTCTGAACTATTATTTTACTTAAAAATTATATTTATCAAGGATTACGACTATTACGAGTGTTCCAACAAAACAGGAATAGCAGGAAACGAATCTCGCCCAATAAATATAATATTTATAAGTTATCTAATATACAGGGTGATTCGTGAGGAGAGGGTCGTACTTTACCAAAAGATAGAGAACATTGAGGTGATCTTAAATCCCCATACAGTAATGGCTAAAGCGGCTTCGTTTCCGAAATACAGGGTGTTTTATATTTTTTTGAAAAATTTTCTTTTCGCCATATATCTGTAATGCGTGAGATATTAATAAAATATCAGGGCCGGATCCAGAATAAAAATATTTTTCAATTATTCCTAGAAAATAACACTCTGTAAACTGTTTATAAAATTCTTGATATTGAAATATTAATTTACACCTAGAAAGATACAAAATTGCATAAAAAAATATTTTGGCACATTGTTTAAATAAAAAAATTAATTTGTTGAATATTCAATTTTTTTTTGAGAAATTGAGAGAAAAAAATTAAAAAATTTCACTTTATATATTAGTAACATATATTATTTTTATTCTCTGTTTGCACTACCGTTTATCATTGATTAAGGAATGAATAAGATACGCGACTTCAATGGTAAAGTGCGAGGCCTTCCTGTGATTTACGTAGTATGCTTTTGACAAACCTGTGTCGTGTCTGGTTTTATATCATTAATAATCTAGTGGTAATAAAAATTTAATGTCCAGATTAATTTTAGTTTAAAATTATTAACGTAGTATGTTCTCTACGCCATCAACTACAGACACAAACAAACTCCAGCACACACATACGTAACGACACAAACTGGCAAAACATCACTCCACACAACCAACAACGAACATATGCAAACGCAGTAACAAATCTAGACAACTCCAGACCTGAACCTGCAACCACCATAGAACAGCAGCTAACAACATTTCTAATCGAATTCAAGAATATGTTTTCGCAGCTCATGAGTCAAAACAGTATGATACTAAGCCTACTAACGCAAGTCATTAATAAATAAAAATCATAAATATACTAAGAATTGCCACGTGGAACGCCAATGGCCTGCTTAACCATAAGCAGGAAATCACTACATTCCTAAACATAAATAAAATCGACATTTTACTTATCTCCGAAACTCACTTTACTAATCTAACAACATTTAATATTCCGCTCTACTCTACGTACTTTACTGCTCACCCCGATGGCACAGCTCATGGTGGATCGGCAATAATTATTCGCAACTGTATCTCGCATCATGAACTACCAAAATATCAAACGGACAAAAACCAAGCTACAAGCATTCAAGTTAATGCAACGCCATGGCATTTTAATGTAACTGCACTATACAGCCCACCACGTCATGGAATATCCACAGACGAATATAAAGACTTCTTTCAAACACTTGGCAACAGATTCGTAGCTGGTGGAGACTGGAACGCAAAACACACACATTGGGGATCAAGACTCATAACAACAAAAGGTCGAAATCTCTTGAAAGCCATGACTGACAACAATTACGATTGCCTTACCAACGGAAACCCTACGTACTGGCCGAGCGATCCCAGAAAAATTCCAGATCTACTGGATTTCTTTATAACAAAAGGAATATCTAGAAATAATTGCTTAATAGAATCCAACTATGACCTTTCATCTGATCATACACCAGTTATCAATAGCATGAGTACTACAGTTATAAACAAATCACCCTCTCCTCGACTAACCTCAAAAAACACTAATTGGACTGCTTTTCAATCCTACCTAGAAGAAAACACTAATCTTAATCTGCGAATCAAATCCCCAGACGACCTGGATACAGCAGCTCAATACTTCACTACACTTGTGCAAAAAGCCGCTTGGCAATCTACACCACAAACTGAATACAAACCAACATCTACCACCAACGTGCCCCTTCATATTCGTCAACTCATTGCCGAAAAACGTCGAGCAAGAAGAATCTGGCAAAGATCTAGAAACAACGTAGATCAGCATACTTACAACAGACTAAGTAGGCAGTTAAAAGCAGCTATCAGAGATGCGAACAACGACACCTTTGAGCAATACTTTACAAATCTTGCAGCAAATGATCAGACACTGTGGGCGGCGACAAAGAAACTCAAGAGACCATATACGACTATACCTCCCATTCGTAAACCAAATGGTGAATGGGCCCGCTCCGACCAAGAAAAAGCGGACATCTTTGCTGCATATTTGACCAATATTTTTCAAACTGAACCCGGAGCTCCTGATGAAGAAGTGGAAGAATTTAACGACGCAGCATGCCAAATGTCTCTCCCTATTAAAAGTTTTACTCCTGCAGAAGTCAAGAAAGAAATAAACAAACTCAACATACGAAAGGCTCCAGGATATGACTTAATCTCGGGCCAAATATTAAAACAACTTTCTCGTAAGGTTATTATTCTTCTGACAGTTATATTCAATCGCATGCTAAGCTTATCCTACTTTCCCATAATATGGAAATTCGCCGAAATTATCATGATTCCTAAACCAGGAAAACCACATAATGAAGTTACATCTTATCGACCCATCAGTCTGCTCCCAACCATAAGCAAAGTTTTTGAACGATTGCTCCTGCAGAGGATCTACGCAGACCACGAATTCCTAACGCTCTTACCGAAACATCAATTTGGTTTTCGAGAAGACCACTCAACCACCCAACAAGTCCATCGAATAGTAAATGAAATATCAAAAAGTCTCGAAGAAAAGAAATTCTGCAACGCTGTATTTCTAGATATTTCCCAAGCATTCGACAAAATCTGGCACACAGGCTTGCTCTACAAATTAAAAAATTCATTATCCAGTAATTATTTCCTCCTACTTAAATCATACCTGTCAAACAGGCACTTCTCTGTAAAATTCAATGACCAGCAATCCAACCTCTGTCCTATCAAGTCCGGTGTTCCGCAGGGTAGTGTTCTCGGGCCGCTGCTTTTCTTACTCTACACATCCGATATACCTGAAACCAACAACACCATAATCGCTTCTTTCGCCGACGACGTAGCGATACTTGCTGCGAACGAAGATCCTGTAAGAGCCTCCCAAAATCTGCAACATCATCTGGATATACTTAATGACTGGTACACGCGATGGCGAACAAAAGTAAACCAAGCAAAATCGACCCAAGTAACGTTTACCACGCGTCACAACATCTGCCCACCTGTAAGAATGGATAACATATGTATACCTATAGCTACAGAAGCAAAATACCTTGGCCTCCATCTTGACCAACGTCTTACTTGGAAAAAACATATCCAAACTAAAAGAAAACAACTTGATTTAAAGTTCCGGCAAATGTACTGGCTCCTAGGTCGACAATCAAAACTGTCTCTTCCCAATAAAATCTTATTATATAAAACTATGCTCAAACCTATCTGGGTTTATGGACTTCATCTATGGGGCTGTGCAAAACCGACGTCACTGAACATCATCCAAAGATTTCAATCTAAAGTACTAAGATCGATAGTGGATGCACCATGGTACGTAAGCAACCAGACACTTCACGATGATTTGAAGATTCCTTTCATCAGGGATGAAATTCATCGAGCCACGGCGTCATACAATGAACGCGTCATACATCACCAAAACGAGCTAGTAGAGGAGCTATTCAACAATGGTCCCGCCACAAGAAGACTTGATAGAACCTGGCCTCTGCTTCAAAACTAAAATAAAGTAGAATAAGGTGAAACATCGCTGGATGTTTCCCTTTCACGCGTAAAATAAACTTGTAACATATTTACTTAATACTCTGTAATGAAGTAGATTGTAAATAAAGCGAAATGTCAAAAAAAAAAAAAAAAAAAAGTATGTTCTCTCTGCCAGCTATTTCTCAACGTTTGTTTGACTTTTAACCGTCACATAATTTTAAACTAAAATCAATCTTTGTTTTCACTAGATTATAAATTATATAAAACCAGACACGACACAGGTTTATCAAAAGCATACTACGTAAATCACAGGAATGCCCGCAACTTGCCGAGATCTCGCTGCCAAAAAAGGCCTCGCACTTTACCATTCATTCCTTAATCAATGCTTTTATTCATATCACATTTTTGCAGTGATATGAGTGAAAAACATTATAAATAATGAATTATTTAAATAACATGCTGAAAAAGTATTTTAAATAATTTATGATAAATTATCTTAACTAATTTCTGCGAATAAACTAAAAACTACTTTTGAAAATTATTTAAATAATATTTTTTTTTTTTTTGAAATGCTTCATAAAGCAATGCGTAAAAGCTTAGTGTGAATGATTAGTTGAACTTCAATACCTAATTGAAATAGGTTGGAAACTTTTTTACGAGAAACTAATTTCGAAAGATTTTAAAATGCACCTAGTTATTAAATTTGTTGGTTAAAAGTCATATTTGTATTTTTACATTATGTATCTACTTTATATGTCATTTATGATGATTTAAAGTTAATCTTAGCTGCCTACATTCAAAACAAAATTTGGCTCTAAAAAATCAAGTCGGCGTAAAAATTCACCAAAGCAATTTAAAATTTTAGATTTTTATGTACATTCGTTACATAAAAATCTAAAGCCTAAACTTTGAAAAAGGAAACGGATATAGTTTCCGAAACGTCAGCGCAGTATTTTTGTATTAATTTAATTCCTATTAGTTGTCAAAAAACACCCTCTAACTGATCCTCTGACATTACGTCAAAGGCGTAGAGGTTATTTCCCAGTTTTAAACTGGTTAATTTGAATATTTTTTAGATAGGAATCTCAAGGAATGTGGTAATAAATCCCAAAAAAGAAAAGGAAGAGAAATAATTTATGAAATGCCACAATTAACGTTTAAACATTATTTAAGTAATTTTTAATTATTTAAATAATTTCTAATTATTTAAATAATTAAATAATTTCTAATTATTTAAATAATTTCAAATTATTTAAATAGTTATTTTCATTATTTAAATAAAAACTACTTTTACAATTTAGTTAAGATAAAATATTTAAACGATTTATTTAAATCATTTAAATGAAACTACTTTAGTTGGAAAAGTAAATTAAATAAAGAAAATGATTTATTATTTTAAATAATGGTACACAATCATTACAAAACTATCAAACTTGCATTTTTTTGGACAATAATAAACATTATTAATCATTACAATATTCATCGTCATCGACAATTTCTGTTTCTTCTTGAATCCCCTCCCCTCAGTTTTCTTTTTTGAAAAGAAACTTCACCATTCTCATTTTCTTCTTGTAATAAAGATGGTTTTTACCAATTTACTCGAAAACGGTGCATCCTATGAAAAAATTACAAGAGAGACTTTTCGTACAAAAAATATCATAGAAACTAAACAAATTCTGGCTAGGACCAGTGGCGTAGAAGTCCTGGTAGAAAAAGGGTTGCTATACCCCCCCATATTGACACCACTGGTGATGTTCGGAAACTTTTGTAATAGGAAAAAATACTGCCTCACGTGATATTTTATATCACTAAATAATTTTTAAATATTGTGGTTCGTTTGAGAGATATTTAAAAAAATCATTTAAAAAATAAAAACTTCAACACCCTGTATCTCAAACGGTGCGTTTGACAGGCAATGTTTATGAAGCAAACTTATATTATTTTTTGATGTTCTATCGCGCCTTGAAGTTTCCGCCATGGAAACCGGACCACCCTGTACAATAGGTAAACTTTTAAAAATGAAAATTAAATTATGTAATAGAAAAGTAAGTTATTCACACAAGAATTACATTAATTAGGTAACAATAATTGTAATAAATAATTTGCATTTCTCCGTAGACTACATTATTAAATAAATAAATAAATAAACTTAAGAACTCTACGTCACATACAGTGTGTCCACGTTAAGGACTTACCACCCTCGTAAAATATTTATTTATGGACCGATCTGAACCAAATTTCGCCTGAAAGATAGAACACATTAGGGTCTACTTATGACCAACAAACTATTCATCCCCTTCAAATGCAAAGCCACCTGCGATACCAAAATAAATGGAAAAAATCAAGAAATCACATTAGGCATTTTTTTATCGAAAAATTTTACGAACGAAAATTATTCAGAATTGCCCAAAAAGCTTAAATTCAAAGTTTGATCAAATCCAGAAAATATTGAAATTTGAAAATATTGAAAATTGTAGATCCAAAAATATAATTTTAATGGGTTTTTGCGTTTCACAGCAAATCGAAAACCCCATTAAATTATATTTTTGGATTTACGATTTTCAATATTTTCAAATTTCAATATTTTTTAAAATAGATCAAACTTAAGATTTAAGCTTTTTGGGCAATTCTGAACAACTTTCGTTTGTAAAATTTTCCGACAAAAATTGCCTAATATGATTTCTTGATTTTTTTCCATTTATTTTGGTATCGCAGGTGGCTTTGCAGAAGGGGCGAATGGTTTTTTGGTCATAAGTAGACCCTATTGTGTTCTATCTTTCAGGAATTTGGTTCAGATCGGTCCATAAATAAAAATTTTACGGGGGTGGTAATTTGTAAACGTGGACACGGACACGCTGTACATTAACTATCGCCATTGGGTAGATAAATTATGCCATTATTTAGCAACTTTTAAAACGTTCCTTCAAATTCTTTTTCGTCCTATTTTATTAATGAAATATGTAGTACATATATCTCTTAGTTAGCGATTTATTTCTGAAACCCATGCAAAAAGGACTAAACAGTAAAAATAGCATTATTAAGACTATCTTGTTGTTTCAGGGGGCCACGGTGTGATGGATGTCGGCGTCGTGGTCTTGGGGGATGGATAATGAACAACCCCACCAGGAGTTGGTTAAGTGCGTGGTGGTGGGCGACACGGCCGTGGGAAAGACACGGCTGATATGCGCTCGCGCATGCAACAAACAAGTGTCGCTAGCCCAACTGTTGGCGACGCACGTCCCCACGGTATGGGCTATAGACCAATATCGTATTTACAAGGATGTCCTGGAACGCTCCTGGGAGGTGGTGGACAGTGTCAACGTCAGTTTAAGGCTCTGGGACACCTTCGGCGATCACGAGAAAGACAGACGGTTCGCTTATGGACGCTCAGACGTGGTTTGTACTTTTTAAGAATTTTTTGTAAAATAAATAATGATACAGAAACGTTTTAAAACCTTCGCGCCTTTCTGACGCCATTCGCATCGTTGTAAAACTTTAAATAATACTTTCATAATAACTATAGGCTTACCGAAAACGTTGACAGGATGTGAGATGTTTACACGAAACGAAACCCGTCTCTTTTTTTAAAAAAAAAAGGTGGCATTTCTAATATCTCGGCGCATACACCAACGAATTTACCACTTAATTTTGTAATAAATAGGTAACATTTTTCGTGCAGATATTGATTAGACTAGTAATACTTATATATCTAAAAATGTTGGTTGGCTTAAATAAGGATAGTAATCAAATTCATTTTTTGTTTTCGTTTCGGTCTATTCATTAACAGACTGGCAACAGAAGGTGTCGAAATTTTACATACATTTTGGTGGTCAAAACTAGCATTCGAATTATTTTATATAAAAATAGTTGTATTAGAAACTTTAAATCTAAAGAATAATCAAAATTCTTAAAGTTTTCTAAAACGTATAAGTTTTTAGGTGCCTATATACAGGGTGGTCCAGATTTTTGTACATTAATTTTGAGAGGTGATAGAAAATCGCAAAATAAGGGGACTTTTCTTAATAAACATACCTCGAAAAATGCACCATAACTTAGATACAGGGTGTTGAAGTTTCATTAAAAAAATCTTTATAATTTAATATCTAAGGAGAGACAAAAGTCATCCTTTTAAAATTTTGCACACTGCCTTTCTACGTAAATCTGCATCTACGCTTCAAGTAAAAAATAGTAACAGAAAGCCATTGGCGTAGATACGGGGGTTACATATTCCTATTTCTAGAAATATGTAGTACGCCACTGGATATTATTAAACTGCTTAATTGCCTATGGAATTCTGAAGAAAAATGTGTTCTTGTAAAATTTTGATAGAACAAGCCATTTCCGATTTATTTACGGTTAAACACTTTTGTGCAGGCATAATAAAGGATATAATAGCCCTCCAAATATGATTCAAAAATATGTTTTATTAATATTTATTAAAAAATTGACAAAAAATGGAACGAAGGCAATTCACATATGTATTTACAAACAGTTTTCAAAGTGCCATCCTTCGGCTTCAATACACTTTTGACATCTTCTGGAAATGGAGTTGATTTCCGCCAATATTTGATGTCGATTTTCGCGTAATTGATGGCAAACTTGACGAATAAATCGGAAACGGCTTGTTCTATAAAAATTTTACAAGAACACATTTTTCTTCAGAATTCCATAGGCAATTAAGCAGTTTAATAATTTTTCAAAAATATCCAGTGGCGTACTACATATTTCTAGAAAGGGGATATGTAACCCCCGTATCTACGCCAATGGCTTTCTGTTACTATTTTTGACTTGAAGCGTAGATGCAGATTTACGTAGAAAGGCAGTGTGCAAAATTTTAAAAGGATGACTTTTGTCTCTCCTTGGATATTAAATTATAAAGCTTTTTTTAATGAAACTTCAACACCCTGTATCTAAGTTATGGTGCATTTTTTCGAGGTATGTTTATTAAGAAAAGTCCCCTTATTTTGCGATTTTCTATCACCTCTCAAAATTAATGTACAAAAATCTGGACCACCCTGTATATACCATGCGTTTAATATCACGAGAAAATCAAATTTCTAAATGTCTAAATGAAAACCTGTAACACAAACTTAATATACAATTCCCCTAGAGTAATATTCTTAGTTTAAGTTGTTCCGCTCGTGCTGTGTTAATGATGTCATTTTTTACGCACACCACGAAAAGTGAGCTCCATCATAACGCTTCTTGCTGTATAACGTGAACCCCAAGATAAACTCTACTTTTTGCTACAAAAGCTCTTATCCATCATTAATATAATGAAGTTAATAACTATCACGAGATATCCTTGTAGCCCACTCAAAATGAACAGATTATTAATTAAACTATTATGGTAATTACCAGCACCAGCGTTATATTGGGACGGAAAATGAACATCTGTATCGTTACGCCTTCCATTGGAATGATATAATCATATAACCGAAAGCGAGAAGAATCATTCCGATAATAGGGAAGTAATCGCGTGGAAGATAAACGATTTAGATTTATTTCTTTAGGGAATAACATATATAGATATATGTTAAAATATTTCGTATTTCTCCACCATTTTTTAAAGGATTAAGATGTTTTAGATGTATATTTCGTATAAAATCCAGAAATATCAGATTCAATAAAATATTTCAACCAAATTTTTCAATCAATAACGTGCATTGCATTTAAAAAAATATTGTGTATAATACCTGTATGGGTGGCTGATCTTTCTTTTTGGATTTCAAAAAATTTTAATTCATACTTCCATTAATTAATATAGAAATTGAATATATCTGTAGTATATAGGCATCATACACGTCAGAAGAAACCAATATCCCTTATATGACATGCAACATCCAAATTACTCTTCGACTTTTTTTGGCGGAGCTGATGATTTGTAGAAAAGTTTAGCAGGGCCGTCCTAACCCAGACAGCACCGGATATCCAAAATATGTACTTTTTAGGTCCATTTATTGTCCCGGATATCCATGTGTATGTAATGGATATCCATTGGACATTTTTTAATGGATATCCACTGGAGGTCCTGCTGGGACCTCCCTTACTTTAGTTTATTTAGCTCTAAATGAAATCTTTTAATGCGTCTTAGTATAAAGTTCCGGTGGAATTTTATTTTTCTTTATACGGGCTTCAATTAGTTTAATTTTATGGAACCTCGGACCAGATTTGAATATCCATAGGATATATGTCAAAGTAAAACCAGTGGATATCCATACTTTAACTGTTTATGGATATCCATTTCTGGAAAGTCTTGGGATATCCGATATTGTAAAATATGGATATACCTAATTATACATTTTTTATCCGCTCTGGTCGTCCTTGGATATTTTCTAAATATTTGTAAAAGAGGGATATTTAATGACAACAAATTAAATGGTCAGTATTTTAATTTTACGGATATTTAATTGACAATTAATAACACCTCAAATATCATCATATGCGGTTAAATTATTGTAGAAAAAAATGATTGTGTCGTTAAAACTACCGAAGTGCATTTTTATACACTCACAGGCAAAATAATCGATCCACGCAAATTTTCGACGAATTTCAATCGCAAATAACTTTTCTATTTGATGTTGGATTTAAACGAATTTTGAAGAATATTGTAGACAAATTAATGGAGAATCGCTCACATTTTAAAAATTTACAAAAAAATATACATACTTTTATAATATACAGGGTTAAACAGAAAGATGTTTTTTACCAAAAGTTTAAGACACTCTGTGGAGTGGCGAAACAGTAAATTGTTCTAAATTAAGTTTTAATTATCAAGTCTCATCTATTCTTAACATTTTTGTTTTTGGTTCACCTCGATATCTTTATTTTTGTGGAAAATATGGATTTTTTTTAAAGAACGTTGCAATTTCCAATAAGTTTTTTGTACGAAGAACTAAGGTTGCTATAGAGGACTGACAGTCTTGTTGACAGTTTTTGTTGACAGTTTCTTTGTAAATGAATATGTTACTTCTGAGGTGTCTTCTTACTTTTAAAAATGGATGTCTCCGACTGATGTTGCCAGAGCCATTGCTTTAATCCAGGATGGGCCATCACGGTCAGAGGTGTACGAATGAACGAGATCTCGTTCATTCGTACACCTCTTCCTACCACATTGACTCCTTCTAGTGTACTCGCCATGTTGATTAAACCAATTTACAGCCCTTTATACTTTACTTCTTGTGACGTTTAAAACTCTTGACACGTAATACTGTGACCGTCCATCCTGGATTAAAGCAATGGCTCTGGCAACATCAGTCGGAGACATCCATTTTTAAAAATAAGAAGACATCTCAGAAGTAACACATTCATTTATAAAGAAACTGTCAACAAAAACTGTCAACAAAACTGTTAGTCCCGAGGTTAGTCCTCTATAGCAACCTTAGTTCTTCGTACAAAAAAATTATTGGAAATTGCAATGTTTTTTTAAAAAATCCATATTTTCCACAGAAATAAAGATATCGAGGTGAACCAAAAACAAAAATGTTAAGAATAGATGAGACTTGATAATTAAAACTTAATTTAAAACAATTTACTGTTTCGCCACTCCACAGAGTGTCTTAAACTTTTGGTAAAAAACATCTTTCTGTTTAACCCTGTATATTATAAACGTATGTATATTTTTTTGTAAATTTTTAAAATGTGAGCGATTCTCCATTAATTTGTCTACAATATTCTTCAAAATTCGTTTAAATCCAACATCAAATAGAGAAGTTATTTGCGATTGAAATTCGTCGAAAATTTGCGTGGATCGATTATTTTGCCTGTGAGTGTAGAATGAAGAATGCAATACAGTATAGCGAGGCAGTAATAAATAATTATCCATATTTGCGTGGAAGGCCGGATTGTAAAGTTTGTTAGTTGTCAATGAACTTATTATTCTTGCTTTACTCGCAACTTGTCAGTTGTGTGATGGCCTAGCGCAAACGAGATCGGCTGGCAAGCAGAAGGTTCCGGGTTCAAATCCTCCCACATGCTCTTGTTTTTTTTTTATCAAATGCATCAGGCATGACATGAGGTCTATTAATTGCGAGTTAGAAGCCGGAGGCAGGTTAGATATGTGTGTTATTCCCCTGATAAAGGAATTTATGTGCAGTGGATATCTGTAAGGCTTTAGAATGGACAATGTATGGACATCTAAAGTTGTGACAAAAGGATATCCATAAGATATCCCATGTGGTCCATATGTTGTTCATAAGGATATCCTATGTCCTTCATGTCCAATATGGATATCCATCAAACGTACAGAGGATGTACCTGTGCTGTCTGGGAAGATATTTGGCGCCCGTGGGCTATTAACAATAATGCTCTTCATAAGAAAATACATGGGAGGGGAAGCGGGAGCTGGATAAACTGATTTGAGTGCAAGCGAAATTGCCGCCCTAAAAGGCTGGCGCCCCGGGGTTATAGCCCATTGAGCCCTTATGGTTAGGGTGGCCCTGCGTTTAGACCATTTTGTGATTTATTTCACAAGCGAAGACCCTGATGCAGGTTCTCTATTTTGAATTCTTGAGTTTTCGACCATCTTCGTGGTACTTTTCGTTTCATAGAAGACCATACGACAAGACGATCGAAACGTTACAAATTAAAAGTATTCAACGGGAACTCAAAGACTATTCGCCTTGCTCCAATTACACCCAAAGACATAGCTTGAAGATTAGATATACAAGGAGGATCGGAGGATGTTGATGACCAAATAATCGGTGCAGAAGAGGAGGACCTAGATTGCTCAGGGACAACAAAACCCTACCGAATTAATTAAGATGAATGTTCATGTTCCAGATTTGTCCAAATTGCAGGGCGAATTGTTGGCTACAAGATGCTGGAATCGCCTTGAAAAAGGAACTAAAATAATGTATGACCGTCAAAAAAAAAATTCAAACGTCTTTTCTCCCTGCAAGATAACTTTTTAGGGCAGCATCCCAGTTCTCACGAATTGAGATTTTCTATATTATAGATTCTTCTAAAATAAATTTAAGAGCCGTCCTTCTCTAAAATGACAATGAAAAATCATCAACCCTTTTGGCCCCGCATCTCACTTGAAGAAATAGCATAAAAGTTAAAGTATTATTGACACGTGTATGGAGATTTGAAAATGACAGCTATTTTAGTGGGTAGGCCTTTACCTTGGATCTTCATTTTAATATAAGTGGGGTAGCAAGAATTTAAACAATCACTATCTAAAAAAACTGATCAAAAAGAAAAATTTGTGACATTCTTGTAAATCTTGATAATGTGTATCTTTCTAGATATAGCGAAAGATAAAACGATGAACCTCATGAAGGATATACATTTTGAGGAACGTTTAAATGACTGCAGCAGTCACATGAGTTTACCTTGTATCAATGATGGAAACTCGCTACCTCAAGATAAATGGGTTTCAAAAATGCCTGCAAGGTGCAAGTTGTCAAATCTGATCATTAGAATACCTAATACGTTTAACATAAAGTACCTTTGGTATATGTGCTACTCAAAGAGCAGATAGAATGAAACATGGAACAAAACAAGCCCTCTTTGGCACCGATATTTTGACATGCTCGTAGCAAAACAATTGTAACCAGTCGTCTCCGTCTTCCCATTTATCGAGCCAACAAAGCAATATTTAATAAATAAAGAAACAAGAAAACACAATTAACACAAAATAGAGTACTACTTACAATAGGGGTCAGAGTAGCCTGAGGAGATATGCACTTAAACCTAAGAGGCCCTGAAGGGGTAACCCTTGAGGCGTCTGGCCTTATCAGCCCCAAAAATACAACTGCCTGCAACATCCCAGTCTCTCCGCCACGGTCATGAATTTCGGCATCGGCAGTATTTTCTATTACTCAGCAGTTAATTTGTTTACCATCTTTTCCTAACTTTAATAATATGGTTCTACTTTCATGACCTGGTTTTAATTAAATAAAAATTAAATTAAATTATGTAATATACTGGGCGATGCAGCAAGTAATAGATAATTAAATTGGCCATTTGTGACAATATTCGAAAACTACGATTTAAGTGGTTATATAAGACCTTCTTTACAAAAACGAAGAGTATATTGAATTAAATTTGTATTTAGTTCCCACGTCAAAAAAATACGTGTACCACATGTTTATATGTTATAATTTTCTACGTCGTTTCCTTATATTTTGGAGGACATTTTGTTATTACCCAGTACGTTGAGTTAATATATAAAATAAAAGATTACCGCGCTTTTAAATTCAGTTATGTGAGTAAATTGTTTCTCCTTTGTTGTCTGATGGGTTATTATATCCAGTTATCCACTTGGCTAAACTTAATCAGTTATATTACCCAAACAGAGTAGTGTCCCTTCTTTCGTAGCGGAAACAATTGGATATAAGTTCAACTAGATGTTATCGGGCAGTTTTTTCGTATTGTACAGTGTGTTACAGAAGAAAATGGTTTGGACTGGAGAGTCCGATAGATGAAAATTTCACTAATAACGCTTTTATAATTCCTGACCAAGTTATAGCCATTTAAAACGGATGTCTCCTAATAGCTTTTAAACGGATTAACGACAGTGATCAAATTTAGTGACTTTTATTTTTGGTGGCTAAAGCATTTTCACGTTATATTTTGTAAATTTGGGGGCGCGATAAAGTTCCAGGTCAAATCTTTTTTTCACGTCAAATAATGTACCTACCTATCTAAATAACTTATTCAATTTAGCAGCTTTTTGTCCTTTGCTGTTTTTCGTACGCTCAAGCGTTTCTGGGTAAATTGCAAAAATGGCGGACATGTCCAAAAAATGTAATTAAAATTTTGGTTTTTTATTGTTTAAAATGAATATTTTATATTTGACGAATGTACATGCAAATATTGCAAATAAAGGAGTAGTTTTCAACCTATTAATTTGTTAGTTGAGCTGGGCATTATAACATTTAGATCAATTCAGTCACAGCTTATTTGCGTTAAAATGGCCTTAGTATTTCTTAAGGTTAAGTGTCTAATAATAAGAGCTACACAGAATAGGTCGATATAGCATGTTGGCTGTTCACTCCCCGTGTCTAATGCGTTTTATACAACATGTAAAATTCACAAATAATTAACAAGAAAAACCACACACTTTGGTTTGTACAATAAAAAAAAGTTTCACAGGAATAAAAGATAACTGAAATGTAAGTTAAAAAATAAATAGATTTTGTTTCAAACTCAGTTTAGGAGTCATGTACAATTTTAAATTGAATTTACGAATACTAATCCTTCTGGCTGATGGAATCCCATTCCAGGCCAAAACACCAAAACAAAAAGGTATGTATAACTTGGAAAGGTTTTGGGATATTTCGATAAAATGTCCGCACATGGAAATAACCGAAGGGGTATAGGGCCTGGAAATACAATCAATTTTTTATTATCTTCTTTGCTTAGGATCGGATCTTTAATTAGTTTTTTTATTTCGCAATATTTGTGATTAAAATATAAAAGGAAATAGTGAAAATTTAGAGTAATGCAAACCTCCAGTTATGTTACACCAAAGGGTGGCCCATATACCTATAGACCTCTGATCAAAGTCGATTCTCTCAGTTGATAAGTTTCCTGAAATATAAGATAAGGAGATATAAGAACTAAAATTTTCCACAATAAGCCATTCAATATATGCGAGTAGGTATTTAAAAATATTTAGGCCGATTCTCTAATAAATAAAATAAGAAAGTAGGTACCTACCTACTTTTAAAGGAGGTATGGAAAGCTCAAATTTAATAGAAGCATAAATATTTTAAGTAAATCCTGTTTAGATTGATTGAGTTTTCTTTCTGGCCAAAACATTAAATTAACCACGAAAATCAAACACCTCTCGTAGAGAGCTATGATTCAAAGCTCTACGAAAGGTTAAAACAAATGGTGTCCAGTGGCGTAACAATAGGGTGGTATGACTGGCAAAATGCCAGAGTGTCCCCCGTCCTGTGGTAGTTTTTCGTGTCTCAATTTAAGACACTTAATTAACTTAATTCTAGTCTAAAAATTTGCCAAGGGCCTTCACATTATGTTTTTACGTCGTCACTGATGGTATCAAGAGCATTTATAGACCAAAAACTTTAATCCCTCTATAAGAACACTCGTATCCTACTGCTGGGCTTCATTATTTTCTTAGTTTATAAGGTATTTTCTGTTCCAGGTGTTGCTCTGCTTCAGCGTCAACAACCCTGTTTCGCTACGAAACTGCCGGTTAATGTGGTTCCCGGAAATCCGCCGTTTCTGTCCCAGTACACCCGTTCTCTTGGTAGGATGCAAGAACGACTTACGGTACATGTACCGCGACGAAGCATACCTCAGCTACTTCCGAGATCGCAGTCCATTCGTCCGCGCCACCAGGAAAAGCGATCTCGTCATGCCCGACGAGGCGAGGGATGTAGCAAGAGAACTAGGTCTTTACTATTACGAGACCTCGGTACTTACCTACTACGGAGTTAACGAAGTCTTCGAAAATGCCATACGGGCAGCCCTCATCGCTAGACGGGCGCAGCGATTCTGGATGACGAATTTGAAAAAGGTGCAAAGGCCACTTTTACAGGTGAGATAATTAACCAGTCACGTGCCAAGGTACCAAGATAACATCACCAGAACATTTCATAGTTAAATCGTCAAGGTTTTGCCTCATATCTTACTAAACGCTACACAATTAGTAAAACTGTTGAGTTACTACCTACTCAAATATTTTTGTTATACTTAGGTTTGATTACTATTACTTTTTATGACAATTTATTGAAAAATAACGTATTTTTTTAGGGAAAAAAATAGACAATAAAAAAACTGCGAATTTATTTTAGAAACAAAATGAGCGAATATTAATAAACAGTCATTACAAAGTGCTTCTTAAGTACATGTAGAAATAAATAATAAAATAAATCGGGATAATTATTACATTGATTATCCAGGTGAGTTGATATTGTTGATAAGGTGTGTTTTCAGGAAACAAGATTTTCAAAGGTATTAAGTTGAATTTTCGTACATTTTGCTCAAAAGAGGTCAACGAGCTGTTTTTATAGAAAAAATATATAAGTTTGTTCTAAACAAAAAACTTTGAATTGATAAATTATTGAATTTGGCTGAAAAAGCACCATATCTCAAGGCCATATACATACAATGGTTTTATGTTTGCGCAAACTTTACTATTTACTATACAGGGTGTGAAGAAAAAGTAGGTCAAGCTGTTTAACCAGATTCCTTGGACGAAATTAATGCGACTTTTATAGTGTGATTTTTTTATTTTGGCACGTTGATTTTCCTTATACAGGGTGTGAAAGTTTAAATTTTGAAAATTATAACGAAGGGAAAATGGTCGGTACAGGACAATAAAAATAACGCTATTCTTTTGCCGACGTTCCGTTTACTCGACGTAAACTTCTTCAAGGCTACAAAGTGAACCAATTTTAAATTAAAACATCTAATTTTCACAAACAGATAAACACAACAACTACATTTATACCAATTAAATAATTACCTCAGAATACGCATGAAGATGGTATCTTCGACCTGTCATATTCTAAAAGGTAAACTCGAACATGGAGCTTAATCTCTGTAATTAGTAAAACCATATATATATATATATATTTTTCCCCCTGTATTTAAATTATAATTGTTAAGTCATACCTGCATGCAAAAATCATTTGCTTTCATATAAAAAAAATAACACAAAACAATGCACAACACTAATAAAAATAATCTGAATAAAACTTCGTGTAGACTAAACACGCTTCAACCTATATTAAACTGAGATATTTAAAAAAATATAAACTAACAGTAGTAGTGACCTCTAAATAATTGATGTATAATTAAAAATTCAAGTAATCTACAATAAATAAACTTAACACTATAGAACACTAAATACATAATTACTTTATCTGTTTGTGAAAATTAGATGTTTTAATTTAAAATTGGTTCACTTTGTAGCCTTGAAGAAGTTTACGTCGAGTAAACGAAACGTCGGAAAAAGAATAGCGTTATTTTTATTGTCCTGTACCGACCATTTTCCCTTCGTTATAAGATTGTCAAGGACACAATTTTTAATTCAGAGGTTTGAAAATTATTTTTATTAATAATTCCGTTATTCTTTAAGATTTTTACCTGAAATTTTGCAGACTTTTTATCTTATGCAGATATACTTTTTGTGCAATTTTGGTGAAAAAAGTCAAAGCGCAAATGGGGAAAAGGAGGATTGTGGTACCCATATTAACCCTCCCAACTTTTTCATGCGTACGCCTATGGTCTCTAGATATTTATTTTCAGATTAAATACTTATTTCCATAACTTTTCTTTAAAATTTTAGTTTAGAACTTCGTTAACGAGATATTCCAATAAATTTAGATGTGTGATATTAACCCGAAGAGTTTTAACTATACCAACAGTCGGTGTATGAATTTCACAAAAATGTCTTTGAAATGATTTCAGTTGAAATAATTATGTTTCTGCTTAAAGTCATATCTCTAAATTAGCACTAGAATTCAGGTTGAAGGAATATTTTTTATTTTTAGTTTTTTTTTGGGGAGTGAAAAATTTTGTTTATTCGGTACCCATTTCAAATGAGCAACAGTTAAAGAAAATCAGGAGAAAAATTGAACAATTTCAAATTCAATAAAAACTTTTGATTTTTTATTGCATTTTGAAATCTGCCTATTTAATTTCCCCACCAATTTTGAAAAAAAAATATGAGAAATATACAGGGTGATCCTTAAGTATACATACATATACATAGGTACTATACATTGAGAAAATTCGGCGACTCCTGCAAAAGATGCAAACAGTCTAATCTAACTCTGATTTTGTCGGCACAAATAAATGTTTGAATGGTCAATGCACACATAAAATACAGATGTGTGTATATGTAGATCAGATGCCACTTGGAATTTTAATAAATTGTAGACAAAAGGGAGAGAGGTTTTCACTCTGCTTCGTATGTTTTCTACCAGAAATTCTAAAGTTACCTCTTGCTTTAGGCACCATTCAAACCGCCTCCTCCTTTAAAACCAGATATTCACATATCGCCTAGTTCGTACACGGAACACATGCGACATTTATGGTTGAGTAGAGCTCACACAGATATCGTATTGGTCGTCGGATCCATGGGATTCCCAGCACACCGCTTTATCTTGGCTGCAACAAGCAGAGCTTTTTACAGGTAGGTCTGAAACGCACATCATACATTAAATAAATCTCGCATCATCTGACTGTTTATCATTTACAAATACACACACAATACATTCGACATTGGCACTGGTGTACCAAATATTAATGTTGTCCCTATGCTGTTTTACAGACTTCTAACAGCAGATCTGATGGCCCGCAGTACAAGTGATTCTAGTATGGTGAGTTCTCTAGGTGACTTCGCTGATGAAACAGAGTGTCTAGTGAGGGCCGAACAGAAGACTTGTAAGAGAAGAGCGAGTTGTCAAGCGTTACCAACTGCCAGAGAACTGGACCATCCTGCCTTCCAATGTATTAGAAATGTCCAACCGGAAGGACAGACAGTTGTGACGCTCAGTAAAGTGGTATCTCCAGGTGCCATGCAGCAGTGTCTGCAGTTTGCTTACACAGGCACTGTTGATCGCAGTGCACTTAACTTACGGGTGAGGAAATACACAGCATTAATTTTTGCGTGGTCACGATAACGTATGTACATACACAGAGACAGCCAGTGCGCAAAACACACACAAAAAAAGGAAAATAAGAAACAATATACAAAGGGTGTTCCCCAAAAACGTACCCACAATTTCATATGAGATAAATTTTAGATAACGATAATTTTAGGTATATATTTAACTTAACAAAAAGTATGTAAAAGTATATTTAACAAAAGTATATAATTAATCAATAAATCAATATTAAGATTAATATTTTAAGTTGTCCATTTAGACACCAGTATTAGAGAAAAGGCATAAACTCTGCATATTAAAGATAATTATTTAAAAATGAACTAGCTTATTGTATTAATATTCTTTGAATATGTGTCATATGTTGAGATGATTTTATATTATGTAATCAAGACTAATAGTTTTATTTACATTTAAGGAAACTTGTGAAGCTGCCGAATTTCTAGAACTGCCTCAGCTATTAGTATTGCTTACCAAGCACCCTTTCGTGGCCCCCGACCCCCCAGATGAAAATTACGAGAACTTTCTTAGAAGAAGATTGCAAGATATTTGCTTGGACCAAGGATTATTCGCTGACGTTATATTTGAGTTAGATGATGGTGCTTGCGCAGCTCATAAATCGATGTTAGCTGCACGATGTGACGTCATGAAAGCAATGTTTAGTGGTGACTTTCGTGAAAGCCAAGCAAAAGTGGTAAGTATAAAATCACAGGAATGATGCGGAGAAATTCATTTACAAACATTTAAAAATCAATATAAATTTGTTTTTGAGTTTGATAATCGCTCGGTCCTTTCAATATATTATATTATTTTATATATCACGATATCTAGATATTTCTTACTACGTTATACTTACAGATTGAATTTCCGGGTGTGAGGGAGTACACTTTTCATAAGTTATTATGTTTCTTATATACTGACGAAGTACCAGCAGTGTCCGCAGTACGTTGCGTGAACCTGCTGGAACTAGCAAATAGGCTGTGCTTACCCAGACTCGTCAATTTGGTGGAAAGAAGGGTTATTGAAGATCTAGAGCATTTACAACCATCTGAAGCCATCGAACAATGTTTAAGACTGTTAGAACCCGTTAAGGTTAGTATATTAATTAATAAGTAATTAAAATTCCTAAAATAAAGAAGAAAAGAAAAAAATGTCACTTGCCATAAGCTATCAGAAGGTGATGCAAAATATACACTTATTCTTTTATGAAATTTTCAGAAAGCATATTGTCAAGAAATGTAATTTTTTCTGAATTTCACCTAAACAAAGGATTTAGACACTTTTTGATCTGTCTCCTATACAGGGTGAATTTAAAATACACTGATTTTCTTTAATCTGTAATTTCTTATAGCATAATTAATGAATTCGCAGTATTCGCAGTGTTACCTCAAAACAATAGAAATACCAAGTTTTATTAAGTAAAATCGAAACTGAAATCTAAAACACTAGAAAAAATTCACACTTGACACCATGGATGCACAGGCTGAACTACGCCGGCAACGCAGTAGCTACGAAGACAAAACTGAAATCTAAAACACTACGAAGAATTCACACTTGACACCATGGATGCTAGGGCTAAACTATGCTGGCAACTCAGTAGCCACGAAGAGTGGGGGTGCATGCATTTATGTTGCTACAAACATCAGCTATTCTACTCAGGAGCCTGGTGCGAATATTTAAATAAATATTCAAACATTTTAATAAATATTCAAAAATTTTTTTCTTGACTATATTTCATTTATTTTACAAATGACTATTTTTAAGAATTTTTACGGACTATAGAGCTTAACTGATTAAAATAATTCAGTGTATTTCAACTTACACTTGGAGTAGTTTTCCACACACACCAAAACACTTTTGCACACACTCGACGCGCGTTTCGCCAACCAAGTTGGCATCATCGGGAGATGATTAATCTACAGTTTTAATCATCTCCCGATGATGCCAACTTGGTTGGCGAAACGCGCGTCGAGTGTGTGCAAAAGTGTTTTGGTGTGTGTGGAAAACTACTCCAAGTGTAAGTTCTACACCAAAGGTTCCAACCCCTCTTCAGGAACAGTGTATTTCAAATTCACCCTGTATATTTAATTTAGAAAGAAATTTAAAAATTACGTAAACATCAAACAAAAATATGTGATTACACGCAGGATATCATTCATAAATGTACATGAACGTTTCTTTATTAATTGAAAAAATACAATAATAACAGTAACTAGTAACATGTAAAATGGGCTGAATTCCCGGGGAAAGTTTAGATGTGTAGTGGATTGCTGAGGGACGCTGTAAACTGGAACACTAAAATTTGCAAAACTTCATATTTTAAATTATTAATTTATTTAAAAAAATATTTTATAGCTGCACAATGGACATCAACTAGCAGACTGGTGTATGAATCACCTATGTGTAAACTACAACAAGTTATGTAGGATGTCACCTCGAAGTTTGCGCTTGCTGCACCCTGATAACCAGGCATATCTGGTGGAACACCGCTGGCCACCTGTTTGGTACCTTAAGGACTACGACTACTACCAAAAATGTCTGGCAGAACGCGATAAAGAACTGAAACCCACGATCAAAACGAGTTCGGGCTGTTTATGCTTTTCTCGTAAGTCAGAGTCCGATCCGGCACTGTCCTCCAGCCAACTCTGACCACGACTGTGACTAATTTCAAAATGCATTTATCCATTTCATGTCACTATTCATTATTGTCTAAACATTATAGGTAGAATAAGAGGTAAGGTATGTATGTGCAAGTGACTGAATATTTGCTCTGAATATATCAGGTAGCTCAAGTAAAATGTCTCATAAAACGTTAAATTCAAAAGGAAAATTGCCTCAAATTAAAAGAGAAAATTGCCTCATTGCCGTATTGTGGTATAACTACTATATCATATTTGACACTGAAAACAACTGCCAACTGTAATTACCACATTATACAGTGTCACGCAATGATTACCAATATTGAAACTAATGTGCGTTTTACTCTGTTCATATAGTTTGAACATACTTCTGTTATTCTAAACAAACGAAAAAAAACATTCGATAAATTCTGTTAATATCGATGATGTTAATACCTTCCAAACAAACTAACCAAATATTTATTCAATATTTAACGTATCAGTGCCTATTTTTATTTTTAATCTGCGCAGCTAAATGGGAAATAATCCTTACTTGTCACAATTTTTTTAAAGTAACGCCTTGGACCTTAGATACTTTAATGAGCTCTCAAAAAAAGCAATGACAAGTTACCCATGCAAATAAAAATGTAAAATGTTCAATATTCAATTTGAATGACATAATTACAGATTCTCCAGCAAACTTTTTTATGATTATCAACTTAATTACCTAAATTACGAGTATATTTGAAATGCACCTATAACATTTAACTGAGATCAAAATGAATCCCAGAGCTATAACCCTTACTGCAACTTTTACCATTGATTTCAAATTAATTACATATACCTATCATTTAATTTTCAAAGTCAAATATAAACACATTTGGCTTATCTAAGAAACATTCCACAATAACTAATAAAATGATAACGCGTTTAAACGAGATATAACGTATTTAATATTTGTTTATATGAGATATTTTACCTTTGAAGCATGATGTACTTGCACACTTTAATTATAAGCATCTTTATAGAAAAGCTAGACTGACCTGATAAAAATTCTTTTTAAAACTATTCTTATAAACTGTTTAAAAATAAAATATTCAATCGGTATAAATAAGGGTCAATTTTTGCCAATATAGATTAGACTAGTTTTAATATTACATCCTTATAAGTTTACTTTTTTATATATACAGCTAAGTTAAGCACTTTTAAAATCGTGTGGATTAAAAGAGCATTGCTTGAGATATTATAAATCAAAGATTTCTCTAGAAAAACTCTGCTTAATTACAATTTTGCACATTTACAGATTCATTCACCATCGCATGTTGATTTTTTAAAGTTATGGTTAATAACTCAAGGTGTGAAAGTTCTCACCTCACTAATAAGATCTGTTTTAAAATTAGTTCTAAGCTTCTTTAGATATTAAAAATACCATAATATAATCTTGTTGGACTACAAAAATTACGTCACTTAGTCAGGGTATATTAATTGATCATATGTGGTAACGAAGAAGTCGTTTAGTGTTACCGAAATACAGGAATTCTGTATTCAATCACAGATTAATAAAGGGTGTTCCAGAAATAGGTGCAAATATTTGACAGATAGATTCTTTGACAAAAATTAAATGGATGTTTCATTATAATATTTTTTAAAATTAGCTTGGTGACGATACTCTACTATTCTACAGAAAATCACTTTCTGAAGATATCAACTATACTCTGGCTAACGAATGTTAGTCGTTGCGTCACGACTGATTGAATGTATCACAGACATTGCAATCTAAATGCTGTCTTTATTCAACGCGCACTGTTTATCAAACTGAAATAGGCCGGAACGTCGCCGGCATAACGCCACCTACTGAACAGAAATGCGTCTCTCGCACGCTATGCGCTAGACAAAGGTGGATGCAAGTTTGTCTGAGCGTTTACGACGCGGTACTGGTTTCACTCATAGACGTTCCTTTGTGTCAAGAATAAGCAGGCTATATTTTTACAGTATACAAACAAATTTGAGGTCCATATAAAATAAATTGTTATTTTCAACATCTATAAGATTAATTTTGCAGTTTTGGACAATACTATTTTTTTTTACTAATATGAGATTGTAAAGGTATAATGAAATATTTTGTAAGTGGAGGATGACAATCATATCATCAACTTTTCATCGCCGGCACTGGTATAATCGGCCGCCTTGGCCCGTACGATCACCAGTGATGACGCAACGACTAACATTCATTAGCCAGAGTATACCTCAACTCCCTTTAAGGATGTGAAAGCAACTACCCCTTACGGTTTTTCTAACAGAACTCGTAATTGATTATAAATAAATAAAGCAAAAATACCTCATAGAAAGCCAGACCTACTTTTTTTTTAATTTTTTTTTACTTTTTACTAAATAGTTGCATCTCAACATAATCGGTTTATAAAATTATACCATGGCCACACCAATATTTAAGTATTATGTTTGATTATAAATGAGTTAGCAGCTTTCAATTTTATTCAGATTCAGATTGATATAAAAATTACATTTTTGTTATCTAAGCATTTGAAACTTATTAAATTGAAAATATAATTTTTGATACCCCTCTTTGTAACTAGCCAAGGAGGCAAATTAAAAAAAAAAACTATATGCAATACTTCGACCGTTTTTGTCAAAGAATTTATTTGCCAAAAATTTGCACCTATTTACTGGATATCCTTTATATGAGGTAATTTAAACTATATTTAATAATTCATTTGATTTCAAATTAAAAGTAACCTTTTAGGCTAAATGATTTGTTGCAAAACTGTATTCCTGAAATATTGTTTGTCCATTGCTGGAAAACAACAGATTCCCACTTAGGGTTGCCAAATCTTACTTTAAAAACTTCTGGGGAATCATAGATTTTAGTGAAGCGATAAATTCATTTGAAAAAAATACGTTAGAAGTAGAAAAAAAAACAACTGCTACATCTGTGCATAACAAATTTAACAGGAAGTTGCTGAGTAAAATGATGAAAAATTTAATTAACAAATAAATATACCTACTTTTTGGTTCGTTCTTTCATTTAGTAGGTAACTTTTTGTTTGTTTTCTCAAAGTATTCAAGAACAACATCTGCTCGTCAGAGATCTAAGAGGGATCATAAATGATGAAGACTCCAGAGATCTGGCAACCCTATCCTATTACATTACACATATGGTGAATTTAGTAATTACAATTTAACGAACGTGAACATGTGATCTTGATACCATATATTTGTTTTTTAGAAGAAAATAGTATCTATACCAGTAGAACTCGATATCAAATTAAAAGGTTTACTATTTTGGGCTGATTTTTTTCTAAAATAATATGTGACAAACACAAATTCGGTTATGCATGTGATACAAATACAAATTTTTCTATATATAGGAGTAAATTTTACGATATGGGTATCTTGCGGTAGTACAGAAATTAATATTTTTCTATATATTTTAAAAACATATTGATATACATTAACTGCAAAGGCATTAAAGGCAAGTAAGGGTAAATTAACGATTTAAATACAAATTGGTTATATGACAAAATATGTGGATATTTTAATTTTCTTATACAAAAAAAATATAATTAACCAAGAAACTTTGTGGACAAAAATTATATAGGTAACTCTCAGGTTTTCTACGACAAGTAAAAAAAAAACATGGGTTTTGGGAAAATGTGTAAAAATCTGTATTTAACATTCAACAATTCAATCCCACCAATTTGAATTTACTCTGAGTAAAATACTAGAAACTTAAATTCATACTGGATGTATTCTGACGTTACTTTACCTCTGCCTATCTTTAATCTTTCTAACGTTATACATAAGGGTCCGTCTAGTTCTTCAATTATTCATTCCTATTAAAAATTTCTATTCATATACGAATATTGAAGATCAGTGTTTCACTGTTTTTTATTTATTCGTTTAGGACCAACTTTTTGATGGCAGAATAGGTGCTCCCTATTTTTACTTCGTAATTTTTCATTAGTATATTACGTTTGATTTTTAATAAACTTATTATATATATTGATTACATATTGGTGTGGACTATACTAGAAAATAAGTAAGAAGATAAGTGAAAATGGACCTAGTGTAGTAGTAATTAATATTATCTAGAATGTATTATAGTATCATTCCAAAGTAGAACATATTGTGTAAAGTAAGTATAGCCTACACTAATCCAAGATTATGCTTTGCTGTAAATATGAGTTTTTAAATATGATAGATTAGATGACAACTAATTTTGTATTTCATCACATTTATCTATTGAAAGACAATTTGTCAATTTAATGTTATGTAAACGTGGGAATTGCAGTAATTAAATTAATTTAATCTAGCAAAATTTATAATTCAATAAAAATTTATACATATTATTCTTTATATGTGTATTATTGTAATTTATATATTTTTACATTTGTTATTAAAGCAAAGCACAAACAACGTGCATACATATCAATTTATATCTTATTTGCACCATTTCTATTGAATATTAACGTAAAATGAGGATTTAAATGCATTATGATATTTTAAAATCTAGTCTAAAAATGTCTGAAGATGCATTAATACAGTAGCTAACAGCCATTTTTTTAAATTCTTTTTTGGTTTATTTGTTTTAAGTAAAATTTCTAAGGCTTAAAAACTACGATTAAATTTAAATTTTGGATTTGCTTATTAATTTGGTAATAAACCTGCATTGAATCATGAATTTTGCGTATTTTCATAGATTGTAAGACAATCGAGTTTAAAAACTTTATTGTTTATTTTATATTATAATTTTACATTTCATAGGGAGATAGGTACACATATTTCAAAATACATTTACCTACTCAACAATCATGTATGTGTGCAATAATTTGCTATTCTAATAAACATTTGTATGAAATATTTCTAATTGTTTTATTTAAGTAAAATTGGTTATTATTTAAACTGCAAAGATCGAGAAACTTGGCATGGCATACACATGATTATTTACTACATACCATCATAATATAAACAGTAGACAAGAATGTCTTGGGGCCTGTTCCGTTTCACGCATGTAGCGCATAAAATGCATGAAAATCGTTCCGTTTGCCTCGTACGTGCGCGTTGAAAGCAGTTAAAGACGATCGTAAACCACTCCCTCCGCTAGCATAAAGCGCGCGTTGACTGCCTCTAGTCGGAACGTGAGGCAGCCGATGCGTTTGCTGCGTGTTTGTACATATGCGTGAATCGGAACGCTAACCCTATGGTTTTCCTCTTATCTATGGCTATGGTTGACCGTTATGCGCCCACTAAACGTTGAGCTTATTCAAAGTTTCATAATCATAATGGAGGGAAATACGGGGTTAAAGGCTTATACACAATGAAAAAAATATAAGAGATAAGAAAATGGAATAGAAATAAGATAAATAATTATTCCAAGTTTTAAATACACAATCACAGCCCACATTAAGTGGGCTGTGACACAATACTCTGGGCGATAATATATTAGTTCTTATTCGATTTAAAATTCAACTGTTCAAATTGCTCCTTGCTTTTCGGATATTTGTTAATTCTATTCCATATTCTTTATTTCTTATCTCTTATTTTTTTCATTGTTTAAGCCTTGAGGGAATTGCCAGTATTTATCAGAGACATAAACTCTCCATGCCTCTGGAGTTTGCACATTTCATTTGTCAGTTGTCACTTGTCTCTCAGCGGTGCGCATTTACCGCATAATTACGTTCCGATTTATTTATCGCTTAAGCTGTTACAACTGAATCGGAACGATATAAAGCTTTGATGCTACTTACGCGATCTGTGCGTGAAACGGAACAGGCCCTTAGTTAGATCATTTTTTTATATACTTCATAATAGTGATTTCCAGTTTGAAATATGTATCTCATTTTATAAGATATCAGATATCACAAAATAGCATTTTTTATTTTCTTGGACGTTTTATTCTGCAGTTGTAAGAAAATAACAAACTTATATAAAGTCTTAAGTACTCTCTGAGAACTAAGAAATTATATAGTTTAAAAAGTAATGAAGTCCTTGTATAATATATAGTCTCATATATACCCCATTATTAGCAAGGACCAGAAATCTTCCCACCAAAAGAATGAACTTATTGAAACATACACATTAGGCAATAACACAATGGGCTAGATTGTGGTTATGAAAGAACACATTTGGTCACTATCTCACCAGAGTTCAAATCTCCGTAGTACTGTGCTATGCTAGAGCAATGGTTCTATATGTGTGTCCCGGTTGGGTTGTAGAATGGCTATGCAAAACTCTGCCCATCGTTAATATACCGAAATAAAACACGATTTATTCTCAGCTTTTTTGGACTTCAATATTGATTGCTAAGATATCTAGAGTTTAAAAATTAAAAGTTGCCTTTATCCAACTTATTTATTGATAAAAATATAAAAAATAGATACCTAACTAACTTATAATGCAATACTAAGATGATTGATCTCTTCTTTGAGTTCGTTGAATGTTTCTTCATACTCATTATGCGGTCTTACCAGAACAGTTAAACAACCACGTTTAACTCCTAATGACGCTCCCAAGTCTTTTCTACTGGGCACAAAAACATATGGGATATTTTTATCTTCACAGACACCTGGTAAATGGCACATAATATCAATAGGTGTTACATCACCAGCAAAAAAGACTATTCCTGTTTCACCTTTTCGAATTCTTGTTTGTACATCTCTTAATCCACATCTAAAGTATGTTTTATATGGGATTGCTGAAATAGATAGTGTTTAATAAACAACAAAATAAAAGCATTCTACTAGCACCAACCTTTCTTTACCAATTTATAGCATTTCTTTGCTAGTTTTTTAGAAGCCATTGGCTTAGCAATTACGTTACAATTTGCCACTTTTTCATCATAAGTTAATTCAACAGGTACTCCTTCACTCTTCATAGATTCATCATTGTTTGTTAAGTCCTCGGATTCTACTTTGATTTTACCCATTTTGTGGTAGATTTTGTAAATACAAAATATGCACGTGAAAGATTGTAAGGTTATGTTCCTTTGCTTTCAAGCAGAGAACATTATTATAGAATAGATCGTAAAACAAGGGAGCACAGAACATCTAAATATCACTTGGTTTGACAGGCGATTGTAGCTCTACTGATTACTACTTTGTGGTCTCTAGTCAAACTAATTACTGGGCAATGTTCGTCATCGTTTCGTTGGTGTTAATTGTATTGTTTTGTTTTCGCACTTATTAACGAAAAAGAATGTGTATCTCAGTGTTTCTCCCGAATTAGGAATAATCGGATTAAAATCCTGATGTGTTTCCCGTAAAAGGAAAATATCGAGTTGTGGAAAACAATTTTGACAAGTTTAAAATAGGTTATTGCGTTTTGAGACATAAGTCAACAACTTGCAAAGTTCTTGCAACGCAGATATTATTTTCATATTCAATACAAATATAAATAATATAAAAATATTATTCAATTGTGAATGAATTTCTATTAATAAATCCTATATCCCATATTTATATAATATGTACTTTAATTTAATTTAAATGTTTTTTTTTTATATTTTTGCGTCTACACTTCCAGATTGCAGGCTGCACACAGGCACGAGATATGCTAACTCGGCTGGATTGGATACATCCCAGGTGAACAACTAATAAACTCTTCTTATAATAAATTTAATGTAGGTACAATGGCATTATGAATGTTTAAAAGAGAAATTATACTGTTTATTTATTAACAGAACTACTATACATGGATTCTTAACTTGGTAAGTTTCTAATTCTCTCTCCAAGTTATTTTGGATTTTATAAAATTTTAATATGCAGTTCTACAAATTATTCACCAGACAGAATTGTAGCCTTATTCACATATGTCTTAGGAAATTACAATCAAAGTTTCCACAGGGTAATAATATATAAAAGTAGCGATGGAATTACAAAGAACTGCAAAGTCGTAATAATGCTGGTTTTGAGATATAGGTGGCGCTTCTGCAGTATTGGTTCGGAGGCCTAAACCGCCACCTATCTCATAACCAACATAATTATGGTTTGCGCCTCTTTATAATTCTTTACTTATGTTTAGCTAAAATAAGACATAGGTAATAAAAGAAAATACGAACTCTATTTTATTAAACAATTAATAAATTATTGAAAAAATAATTTGTGCTTATTTTATAACCACCCTTTTTTCATCATCTGATTATATTTTAACACATTAACTCTGATTGATGTAGATATATCTGTTGCACTTCTATTTTGTCCATAAAAATCTACAAATTCACCTTCTGGGTTAACTAAATACATAATAATTGTGTGGTCAACCTGAAAAGGAACAGTGAGTAACTTACACCAAATTAAAATTCCAGAAAAGTAACTAAAAATATAAATTATTCAGTGTGAAACATACAGTGCCATTCTTTTTAACAAAACATTTGTATAATTGTATTTACAAGTTTTAGAATGGCCCATATTCCACACGGACGAAAGTTTAAGGCAAGGACTACGGTTCGCGAGTATGGAATATGCCATTTAAATGTGTTGTAGACTATAATACATTCTCTAATAAAATTCTAGAAATTATGACCACTTACACTTTTCTCTACAAAATGTCGTTTAATTAATTTTATAAGTATATAAATAAGTATATTATTTCAAACTTTGAAAACGTCAAATGTAAAGCCAGAAATAAATACCTTATTCGTTAGACGTAACTATAGTAACCGAAGCAAGATACTTGATTTGTTGGGATAAACAGTTTTGATTCATTGAAAACTATTACGGAATCATCCCAAACCGCTCACGGTGCAACGAATAATATTCTGAACGATATGTTGGAATGACATTATTTGTTTGAACATTGTTTGTTGTTTCTATAATAGTGTCAGAGAAACAAACTTCATTTGTCAATTTGCTAAATGATAGGTTAAATATTTAGAAATAAAAACTCATTACATCACCGAGTTATGTAATGAAATTAATTATATCACGCAATTATGTTACGACAGACGGTTACGAAAAATGCGACTTTTCATAAAATCAAAAATGCATTTAAAATTTGACTTTTCATAACAGGGTTAGATAAAAAAATATTTTGCCAGGATTATCGAAGATTTTGTCAAAAATGATTAGCTTATACTTTGGGAATAGAAGAATCTATAGGAAATCTCTTGATGCCCATCATGGAATATTTCCCTAGTAATGGATACATATTATCTTCTGCCACTAATCCAAAAAAACTATGTGATTAATAAAAAGCATAAAAACTTTCACGTGATCTTTTGGGGACTGGTTTCACACACATTAATTGAAATTTTGCCGACATCCCGACTACTTGAAAAGTACTTGTTTCAGTGATGAATGCTCATGTCTGCTGAATAAAAAATATGAACAAATAGAATGTAGTTCAGTCTCCTAAATACTTACGATATAATCACTATCTTCGTCCTTTGGTCCCGCACTAAAGTATACTCTATATGCTTTACAAGCCTTTCCCACCTGCTCCTCATTTCCAGTTAAACCGAGCAGCCTAGGAGTAAACTCTTTACAATATTTTCCTACTATTTCAGGTGTATCTCGATTTGGATCAACGGATATAAACAATGGCTGAATCTTAGGCATTTCTTCTGCTGTGTCTAAAATTTTAAAATTAGAATATTAATTCTCAATGGGCTCATTCAGCAATTTTTTTTATTTATTATTTCGAAAGAGAACCCTTGAAATAGCTATGCAAAACTCGAAATTTATTCTAACCTACCTAATATATCAATAACTGCAGCCATTTTCTCTAATTCGTCGGGACATATATCAGGACAATGTGTAAATCCAAAGTAAATAAGTAGCCAGTTTCCTAAAAATTCGTCACTACTTCTCACTTTATTATTGCTATCAAGTAGTTCGAATTTTCCACCTATTGCTGCTTTTCCTAACATTCGTTTTCGTTCTCTCATTTGTGCTTTAAAAGATTAGCCGTTTATATTACAACTTATTTAAAGTACATACACTATACCTTCTTCCTTTTCTTTTTTTATATACAACATAAATGCAAGAAGACCCCCTCCTAAAACTGATGTAATAGCTAAGTTTTTCCATGATATAGGGCCCACTCCTTTCCCTGGAGATTTTTGTTTTGGAAACGGAGCCGGAGTCTCCGTACTATGTTTTCTAAAATTTTCCCATGATTTACTCTTTAATAAATTCTGAGAAAAAAATAGTAAATAAATAACGGCAATAAATGTTAAACCTTAATAATCTTACTTGAGTAATCCTAGATTTGATGCTAAAATGTCGCAAATTTTTTTCAGCTATAAGTAGCCTTAAATTAAACATGATTTTTAAGGTTAGCCGTTAACCGTCTGTCAAGTGTCAATGACAGAATACAGAAAAGTCTGTCACCACAGAACCACCAGAATCCACCGATATACAGGGTGTAACCATTTTAAATACAGAAAATTGAGGATTCGATAGATTTTTGAAAAATAAGTTGTTTTTGCGTTATAAACTTTTTTCCATAGAGATAGAATATAATAGGGAGACGGCATCACGTGGCAAAAGTGGTTTCATGTCCGCCATATTGCTACTACTTTTTTGTCAAAAATGTCAAACTGTAGTGTCATTTGCTGTCAGTTCATGTTGAGCAATATTTAGCATTTCATTTGTGTTTTGAGAACTGTCTAAGTATTTTTTGTTAGTTTGTCTTGTGCTGTGCGTAGCTGCTGTAGCAGAGACGGCGTGGATAAAAAGATGTCGGGAATAACATTTCATAAGTTAGTATAAACAATAAACAGAACCGTACCTACAAAATTATGGTATATAAATGCTATTATTGGTAGTGTACTTTATCCATGCTACAGCGTAGGACAAAGGGCGGCGGTAGACAAATACAAGCATCTTAGAAGGGAAGAGAAATGCGACAAGAAAGGTTTTTAAACCAAGAACTAATATCTGTAGAGTCAGAGTCAAAGGAGAAAACTTAATAAGCAATAAAAAATATATTCTATTTGGATGGACAGAACATTTTCAAGAGCTGCTGGCCGGAAGACCAACCCAAATGAAACACTGAAACCATTCTCTAGCTGAAGCCCACCTCGGAGAATATCAGTCAGGATTCAGACCAGGTCGCTCAGCTACCAACCAAATGTTCACTTTGCATCAAATCCGAGAAAAATCCAGAGAATTTGACATTGGTATAACACTGGTATGCACCACTTGTCATCTACTTTAAAGCAGCGTATGATAACATTCTTAGGTCGATGTTGCACGATGTTATGAACGAACTCGGCGTAGTACCAATGAAGCTAAGTTGTCTGATTAAAATGACCATGGTTGATACCACGTCCGCAGTTAAACTTCAGAACGACATAATATAGGAACCGTTCGAAATACACAAAGGACTGCGACAGGAAGATGCGCTGACGTGTCAGTTATTCAATATAACCCTGGAGAAAATCTTCTGATTGGTACGTACAACTTCGAAGGAATGTGGGCGTTACACATTCACTGATCATTTTCTCTATTTACTCTTTACGCACGATCATCCCGTCTTTGTTTCCAATTTGGCTATAATTTTTCTTGGGGTACTGTATATTTATGTATTCTGAAACAATGTATAACATGGGTATATAAATTAAAGATAAATTTACTTATTTGCCTATTGTTTTACTTTCCATATTCACCATCATCCACACACCCAATTAAGAAGCTGTAGGAATTGGTACTATTGAACTAATAGTGCAGTTTTCTTTCAAAGGGACCTATAAGCCCCATAAAACTAGTTCTACTAGATTAAATATCTTGTCTAAAAAGAACCAAAAACTGCACCGAATTTAATTGATTACGAAAGTTGAAAGTTGACCAACTAAAATCGAATCGTGAGAACGTGCTTAATCCAACTCTGTTAAAGCCGCCATATTGGTGCTACAATAAGCTCCGCCCAGTGGTACCGTTATTTCCTTACCTATTTTTATATCGTATAGCATCTCCTTATAATCAGCCTTATTCTGGTGGCCATTGAAAATAAGACAACGTTGAGAAGTTTTCAATTACTTTTCAATGCCGTTTACCAACGTTGAGTATTTAATCCTATTCAGGTGACATCAAATTCTCATGTTCACATTTTTTCAACGTTGAAAAGGACATATACCTGTGAAGTTGCCAATTTATTTCACAGAATATATTTATTTGACATAACCCTTGTTCTGTGCAAAGAATCCTTTGCTTCTGTGCTTGTGGCCTCTTATAATTTGTAAGGCCCGGTTTTTCAATCGCAAGTACTGTTAGTTAGCCGATAACCAGTGGTTAACTAGAAAATTTGGTTTTTCAATACGTGGTAAACCAGCAAATTGTTGGTTTACTTGTAGTTAAGTTTACCGGTAGTTGAAGTAGAGGTATACTGTTGGGCAAAGTTTACCAGTATTTCTTAAAGTGCTTGTTATTTTATTATTTTTGAAAATACAGCGAAACTGCTTTTAAAATACATACAGGGTGTTCCAGTTTTTTGTAGCAGGGGTTTAACAGTCGATAGACATTTGAAAATTATTTAAAAAAGTCATATCAAAAAGTGCCAAAAGACATTAAATTTTTGTTTTTTCTTGCTTTATTGAATTAAACTAGAAACATGGAAAAATATCAGTGGCGTACTACTTTTTTGTAAAAAAGAGCCTTAGTAAATCCATATATCTATACGCCCATAGTTAAGTAAAGTTGTACTTTGTTATTCTAAAATAGGCCTCTAAATTGTATGTAAAGAATTGGTAAGTTTGGATTCGATACTTCTTAGCATTCTGGAAATATAAATATAAATCCATGTTTATTTTCAAACTTTAACACCCTGTATCTCGAAAACTAAGCATTTTTCAACCTATGTTTATATGAACTTTTTTTAATTATTTTCAAATGTCTATCGACTGTTAATGTCCTGCTACAAAAAATTGGAACACCCTGTATGCGTTGTTTAATACAAATATGTACATTAATAATGGATATAATGTATGATGTAAACACATATAATAGCCATGACGAAATTGATTACGAACCGCGGAGACCCAAAACAATTAGGTAAGGAGTGAATCATTTGGAAGAATGGGATGAATATGACTTTTTGTGTACATACATTTCGGGTTTCAAAACGAACCTTTGGAAATGTTCTTGAGGAAATTAGAGAAGTAATTACATATCCCACAAACCGGTATGTTAATCTTCAACACAGAAGGTCGAATTTAACAAAATAAAATGTTCTTTTTCTTTACAGAAATGACTGCTTATCATCTTCGAACCAGTTACTCCTAGCCCTTAGATTTGATAATATAGCGAGATTTCCTATTACATTTCTCCTTTAATTTTTTTAGGGATCGATAAAAATTACGTTCAATTCGACTATTAAATTCTTCTTCTAGTTGTTTCCAGGCCTTCTCTTTCTCGGACCAAGTTATTGCTCCACTCTTTTTACATTCGATAGTGTTTTTGTATTTTTCTATTATTTGCACTAGCAATTGCTCTTCCTCAACGGTAAAGCTTGCTGACCTTTTGTTATTAGACATGCTTGAACCGAAATAGCGGTTGTTCTCAATGTTCTAATGATAAAAATTCAATTTGTATCTGCTCAAGTCTGCTCTAATTTAAAGGTTAAATTGTCCATTACATTGTCCATACCTGATTAATATCCCGAAAAATCGTACCAACATAATGAAAATCAAATCAAACTAGTAGTTTCATAACCGCTACTTCAAATGCTATTGAAAAACTCACTTCACAGTTAACTAACAGTTAACTTGAAGGTAAAGGTTACGAAACTAAATAGTTTACCAGTGATTGAAAAACCGGGCCTAAAGGAGTTAACTTCAGTTTATTATAAAATTAATATTTATTTCTATTCTATATAATTCTACGACGTAATTCTGGGTGATCTCTGGTGATTCTGGTGAGTTCAGTTCAGAGAGTAGGATGTTAGATAATCGTCTTTTCTTTAATAAATAATGGATAAAGATAAAAAAAAAGAACATCCAAGAAACAATTTCAAATACAGCGTGTGTAAAAAGTATTGAAACATGACCATAACTTTTAAAATATTGATTGAATGAAAAAACCCTTGGATAAGTCGATTTAAAAAAAAAAAAAAGTTGGGGTGGCTGGGGGAGTGGGTGTGTAGAACTAGAAATTATAAATCCCATCAAAAGTTGCGTAATTGAAAATAAAAATCGACATATCCAAAGGTTTTTTATTCAATCAATATTTTAAAAGTTATGGTCATGTTTTAATACTTTTTACACACGCTGTATATGTGAAATACCTAGGGTCCAGCGACTTGTTAAAAACAGGAAAATTAAAACAGTCAGACGACCCAAAGGACAAAAATTTGGGATGAAATGATTGAAATGACTGCAGAACTGAATGCCAGCGGCGATGGGTCCGTAAGAAGCCCCCAAGACAAAGGGAAATGAATAATCTATAATTATTAATTTGTTCAGCCTGTTTACCTAGGTGCCTACGAACATTAAAAGCATCTATATGTATATAAAATAATAGAAGTTATATTGATCTTTAGTTTTGTAATTTTAAATTTTAACCTAACTTTTTATCCTATAAACAGCGAAACAACGTTGAAAAGTGCCGTGGCAAGTCGTAAAGCTTATTGCCAAATACTCAACGCCTATATGTTTTGTGCTCAACGCTAACTTAAAAAGACGTTGACCATTATTCAATGCATTTTGGTCATCTGAATAGGAAATGTTCCACAACGTTGAGAAATAGGCAATTATTGGAAACATTTGAACGTTGTTTTGTTTTCAACGGCCACCAGAATAAGGCTGATTCTATCTCTATGCTTTTTTCCATACGCGCGTATAGTTTCTGAGATACGGGGCGTTGAAATATGTATTTGGGTAATGTTTTTGTGGCATAACTTTTTTGTATTTTTTAATACAGTCATTCCACATTTGGCGGTCGTTTAAGTGGAATTTGAGGAAATGATAAAAAATATGTGTTAAAAATCTCGCCAGTGGCGTAGATAAAGGGAACACGACCCCTTTATTTCTTTACAACTTCTACGCCAATGGTCGTTTACAATAAATTAAATATTTTAAAATTATTCACAAATCTCTACGAAAAAAACATCTCTTGCAATTTTTTGATATTTTGGATAGTTTCCCGGTAAATTAAGTTCATATTTTGTTCCATATCTCTGTTGAAAAATGCCAAGAAAACATGACTCAAATAAAAATTTCAACGGCATGTATCTCAGCAACTACACGCCTATGAAAAAAAGTTCCTAAACCAAAAACAACTTATTTTTCAAAAATCATATATCGGTGCCAGAACCCTCTGTCTCTGTTGGACACTTCGAATCTTTGATCATAATATATGATCGACGCTTCGAATGCTCAAAAGTTGGACCACAAAACATCTGTGGACCCTTTGGTACTATTTCTATTGTGGACAGTACTAACACTACCATAAATAAACGGAAACGGAAGTACGTCTATTAAAATAATATACTCCTCAACACTTAAAGTGAAACCGTTACATACTCCGTGGTGAAATCCAGCAACTTATTAAATAAATTGAGTATTTTGTACTGCAATAACTTTCAAACTAGAACCCTGAAAAAGTTGTTTTTCTAAAGTGTAAATTTGTCATTTCTTTGATTATAAGCCCAACAAATTATTTTTTTCAATGTCAGCGGAGAGGTATACAAAGTTGTCTTATGAAATAATGATTTTTTAACCAAATTTCTGATACACGGTAAACACTTATCTGTATCTATTCCTTGCAGCTGATATTGTTAGGTATTTCTTTTACCAATACTCAACAGGTTGCACTTGGTGCAGAAAAGTGTATCAGTACTTCTGCACCTAGAAAATTCGTCCACATAACCTGTAACCATAATATAGAAATTGTATCTATTATCATTCGACTCATCCATACATTGTTTGCATATACCTTTCTAAGCCAACATATTTAAATGATAAACTGATAACTTGTGATGCTTTCCATAATACTAATATTAGGCATCACAAAGCTTAACTATGCCTTGTCGCTTAATCACTATGTTTTGCAGATCATTCATGAAAGTGGAATATAACTTTTTACAGTGGAGAAAATAGGTGTGTTTGGTGACCCAGTCCAGAACGTCCCGAACTAAAAGTTACAACTTCCCACTGTAGTTTTAAAATAAATATCACTTTGACAACAACTATCAAACGTAAAAATCCCGAGTGTACATGTTTGTACACCGAACAAAATAGTTTTTAAAGTTCTAGCAATTCGAGTTCAGTTCATATAATTCGCTGACTTTAGTCCAGGACGTTCTGAACTGGGTCACCAAACACAGCTAGTATATATGACAATTAAACAAAACAACAACAAAAAAGTGTGATTATTTATTTAACATAAAAATGTTATAGACATGGATATAATCCATTAAATATCGTATATATTATTGATTAGAAGTTGACAAAGGTTTAGACCAATCAACGCTAAGAATAAGATGATCATAACCGTATCCGTTAAGAACAGAAATAGCTTTAGCAGCGTCATTTCTAAATTTAAAATGAATATATGCAAAACCTTTGCAGAGCCCGGTTTGCTTATCTTTCGCTAAGTAAAGCTTCTGAATGGGCCCAAATGGTTTTACAAGATCTTCCAAGTCAGTCTCGGTTGTAGAGTCACTGAGATTAGCAATACGAATAGCTGAGTAACTATCATCTCGTCTTGCCATATTTGGACCATCAGTTCTTTTTACGGCTCCATCTCTCATACTAGGGGGGACATATTTAGAACCTCCTGGTTTGCCAGTATCCCCACCTGGTGCAGCTAGTAAAATAAAAAAAAATTTAAACAACACTGCACTGATCTTGTTGAAACTATACATAAATAGGTCATTACAAAAACAAATATGAATACTATAAAATATGTTTATTCTGACACTATAGTATAGTTTGCCACCTTTTGCAATCTATCTACATAGTCATCATAAAAGGCACAAACTACACTCCTACACAAGAAAATAACTGACTTTTTTAACAAATGAATGCATTTTATAGACCATTCTTTATGTGTTTTAATATATTGTACTAGGTAAAATTGGGTAGGTATTATCTATCGCTGCGTGGCATAGAAAATCGCTATTCTCGTGTTCTTTTATGTATTGATCAATTTTAGCTACTTCAAATTTATGGTTATATAAATTAAGAGCTACACATTAACATCGACATTAATCAAAGCTCTTCAAAATATATTGAAAAATTTCTCACTAAAGAAATATTTCTTCGAATCTAGTATTAAATATCAAGGTCACATTTCGGTAAATTTACATTACTTATTTTTTTACCTATGAAAATTAATCGAATGAATAACATAAGATACAAAATTCAGATATGAATTATTAAAATAATAATCGCTTACCACCACTAGCAGGTGGAGCCTTCTTATCATCTGGAACCTTTCCGCCTGCCAACATAGTATCCCTCCATGGACACTTTGAGGTCCAATGGTCTCCATTACATGTACGACACTTAACGACATTTTTGTCACCCAAAGCTAAAATTAATAATTAATAATACAGCACTTAAAAAATATTTTTTTAAAATACCTTTCAGTTTGTCAAGTCCGTCATCTTCTTGCTTGTTATCTTCTTCTTTGCTAGTGATATATTGCATATACACATCTTCTGCGACAATTGTTGTAGCGGGATTAGGTCCGGGCTTGTCACTTGCGCATTCTCCAAATTTCTTCCAAGTTTTTCGTAACGCAATAGACTTAGAAACAATACGTTTTTCTATTTTATACGTACGTACAATTTTAATCTTTTTATCGTCTTCATTATATTTATATTCTGTAACAATCTTGTATCCATTTTCATATATTTCTGTTGAAGGAGGAAGCGAACCACCCTCTAATTCCACTTCATCTGCCCAACTGGACTTCACTTCTTCCGCTGCAGGCATTGCTATTTAAATATGTATCAATAAATTTGCAAAAATATGTTTTACACGTTTTCTTCAATAACCATTTAACCTCAATTGATGACAGCAAAATCAGAGACAAACTCTGGCAAAATGAAACGAGTGAAACGACAGATGACAGAAATCACAGAACATAAAACACACCAAATATCAAAGATCTGTAATTACCCTTCTATGCTTAATAATCTGTGATAAATTCAAACTGTCCACAACTCCACAGGACTAAAAACTCTAGACTAGAACGGTTAGAATTGAATTTTAGCTGTGTTTGGTGACCCAGTACCCAGTTCAGAACGTCCACTAAAGTCAATTTATCTATCTATCTATCTACTGAATTAATAACTGAGGCTGCGTGGCCATTCGTTCAACACCTATGTGTTCAAAATTATAAAAAAACACGACATATACACAAATCTCTCTACTATATTCCTCCAAGGATGTCAAGGATTGTTAACTAGAAAGGATAGCTTATCAACACAGATTTATTCCCCTCAAGGTCACAAAAGCCAGGCTGGTTGTGACGTCGACAATGGTACCGGTCCGCTACCGCTAGCGGCTTGTACCAGTGGTCCTTTTTACAATAGATACCTACTACCATTGTTTATAAAGTATATAAACAATGCTACTACATTGGTGGGATGCCGTTTTATTTTTTTAGCTAAATTAATAGATCTTGATATTTTACGGACGGTAAAATAAAAATTCATAGATTTTTATTTTACACAGTTATCATACATTAGGTACTTCTATATATTATGTATAATGAATAACAATTTATTTGTTTTAAAAACTTATTTTTGAAATTAACAAATGTATAGGTACCAGGTACCTATGGAAAAAAGAATAAAACACATTATTTAAAATAAAGATAGTTTTAATATTAAGTATAAACAAAATATAATGTAATTTAAAATTATGGAAAGTGCAGAGACTGTCACGTTATATTTTAATTTATTATTTTATTTAATTTACGAGGTTTCCCCCTTTTTGGAATCTGAGGAATCACTATTCTTCCTTTTCAATTTTTGTTTCTGATTGGCCTGAAAATTATAGTGAAATTTATTTTTATTATTGTTCTTAATTTACAAATGTAATTTCAAATATACTGTTAATAAGTTAAATAATAGGCAAATTGCAAAACAAAAACACCTTCAAAAATACACTTTTTATAGAGTCGAAAGTCGAAAGAAACCAAAACACAGAGACGACGCGACGTATCGTACTGTAACCCGTGGCGAAATCAACTATCGCCGGCGGCAGTCTCCGACTTTTTGCGGAACCGCCATCTATTTGTCGCTGCCAGCAATATTATGGCATTGCATCTCTTTATAACTCTTTCATTCAACGATCAGACATAATTCCATACTCGGCGTTTAATCGGCGACGACAATATATGTGAAAAATTAGATGATGACGCCTGGGGTGCAATTCTCGAGCTTCTACGAATATTATTCGTAAACGAATTGGTCGTATGGTAAATTACGTACATAACCAGAAAATTGTATTCTCGAATGTTGTACGTAATGCTCTTTTCATACGACTTTTATTTCCGCATAATCGCTTTGGCAACGTTGTAAACACACAATGTGGCCATACGTTTAATAGTAAATATTACTAAATTCTATGAATCTTTTGTATTTTGATTTGACAAGTGTTATCGTTTGATTGTTTGCCAACCTTGAAGGTAAAATTAATGATTCAAACGGATTATCCCTAACGTGAAATAAACGTATCGGAGCTAAATTGTCGATTTCCGCCTCTTCAAGAGCACCAATTGCAGCAATATTTATAATATCATCCAATATTTATTATCTAAAAACTGTTGTCTATGAGCTTATAAAAATTTTCAATTACCTTCAGCAAATTTTATCAGAATATATATTTACAATCGTATACCTACCTATTTATTTATAAAATAAAAATAGTCACATAAATTATCAATATCGTACCGATATCCACAAAAATAAAAATGTAACCTCAAAACGTAAACAATAATTATGACATTTGTGACTGATTTCCGCATAGAATACCAAATACGAGTGCTATGTATCAATCGGAAAATGTTGTACGGATCTATTCGTAGACGAATTCCTTTTTCGTAGGAAAAATAATTCAAGAACACACAAGTCAAGAAATTGTGCGGAACTTCGGTGTTTTCCGTATACGAACCTCTTCGTAGAAGCTCGAGAATTGCACCCCGGTCGCTCAACTACCAACCAAATGTTCACTTTGCATCAAATCCGAGAAAAATCCAGAGAATTTGACATTGGTATAACACTGGTATGCACCACTTGTCGTCTACTTTAAAGCAGCGTATGATTTAGGTCGATGTTGCACGATGTTATGAACGAACTCTACCAATGAAGCTAACTTGTCTGATTAAAATGACCATGGTTGATACCACGTCGGCAGTTAAACTTCAGAACGACATAATATAAGAACCGTTCGAAATACACAAAGGACTGCGACAGGAAGATGCGCTGACGTGTCAGTTATTCAATATAGCCCTGGAGAAAATCTTCTGATTGGTACGTACCACTTCGAAGGAATGTGGGCGTTACACATTCACTGATCGTTTTCTCTATTTACGCTTTACGCACGATCATCCCGTCTTTGTTTCCAATTTGGCTATAATTTTTCTTGGGGTACTGTATATTTATGTATTCTGAAACAATGTATAACATGGGTATATAAATTAAAGATAAATTTACTTATTTGCCTATTGTTTTACTTTCCATATTCACCATCATCCACACTGTCACACACCCAATTAAGAAGCTGTAGGAATTGGTACTATTGAACTAATAGTGCAGTTTTCTTTCAAAGGGACCTATAAGCCCCATAAAACTAGTTATACTAGATTAAATATCTTGTCTAAAAAGAACCAAAAACTGCACCGAATTTAGTTGTTTACGAAAGTTGAAAGTTGACCAACTAAAATCGAATCGTGAGAACGCGCTTAATCCAACTCTGTTAAAGCCGCCATATTGCTACTACAATAAGCTCCGCCCAGTAGTACCGTTATTTCCTTACCTATTTATATCGTATAGCATCTCCTTATATTCTATCTCTATGGTACTACCCCTTATCCAAGTTAAGAACCTCATGCCTGATCTGTCGCTCCTGATTCTATATATTTTTTAAATTATATCCATAACGAGGATGACAGCTGTGGCTAAATGCAGATCACTCTGTATAATATAAATGGTAACTTAAGTTGGAGCACGTTCACTACTAAAGATAGCCCAGCCAGGGGTGCAATTCTCGAGCTTCTACGAATATTATTCGTAAACGAATCGGTAGTATAGTAAATTACGTACATAACCAGAAAATTGTATTCTCGAATGTTTTACGTAATGCTCTTTTCATACGACTTTTATTTCCGCATAATCGCTTTGGCAACGTTGTAAACACACAATGTGGCCATACGTTTAATAGTAAATATTACTAAATTCTATGAATCTTTTGTATTTTGATTTGACAAGACGTGTTATCGTTTGATCGTTTGCCAACCTTGAAGGTAAAATTAATGATTCAAACGGATTATCCCTAACGTGAAATAAACGTATTGGAGCTAAATTGTCGATTTCCGCCTCTTCATGAGCACCAATTGCAGCAATATTTATAATATCATCCATTATTTATTATCTAAAAACTGTTGTCTATGAGCTTATAAAAATTTTCAATTACCGTCAGCAAATTTTATCAGAATATATATTTACAATCGTATAGCTACCTATCTATTTATAAAATAGAAATAGTCACATAAATTATCAATATTGTACCGATATCCACAAAAATAAAAACGTAACCTCAAAACGTAAACAATAATTATGACATTTGTGACTGATTTCCGCATAGATACACAAATACGAGTGCTATGTATCAATCGGAAAATGTTGTACGGATCTATTCGTAGACGAATTCCTTTTTCGTAGAAAAAATAATTCAAGAATACACAAGTCAAGAAATTGTGCGGAACTTCGGTGTTTTTCGTATACGAACCTCTTCGTAGAAGCTCGAGAATTGCACCCCTGGACTGGATTGTGAATTGTTATATGCGCATGATCATTAACCCCATACTGTGATTGCGAGTCTATATCATAATATGCGTATCTATGATTAGCCCAGCTTGCTCAAGAATAAACTAAATGACCGCTTTCTTTTCACGATCATGAAGCCCCAGGGTTTGAAAACCTGAGCTCTTCTAGGCGGCTCCTGAAAAGAACGGCCGATAAAGATGTTATGATGTTATTGCGACTTGCGTTGACTGTTGTGTAAACATAACCTAACCTATTTTTGCAGTGATTGTGGTATTTCAACTGTTAATATGTAATATGTAAAATAAAATATATAATTTTCCATAAAGTTTCCATATACCTGCTTATAATATTCTACATAAAACGCAAAAATTAATATTTTCCAGTAATAGCTTTCAGATAGTCTTCTTTACTAACAGCTAATCGATATTTAATACCACTTTCTGGATCCTCCAAATCTATCAATGCATTATTTTCCATTTTTTACTGCAAAGTGCAAACTTCAGCTCTGGAACGTAACCGTTACATAACCACAAATTGTTTCAAGCCTTCAAGCCCTACCAAAAAGGTTGGTCCTCGAGGGGAAAGGGGAAAGTATCATTTGCGGTTCTGGTGCGTCAAGCCACAAGTGAAAAGAACACGAGTAATCACGACCTTGGGCGCCTCTGGACAGTTCCAAGCAGTGAAAAGAAAGCGGTCATTCTTGCAGCTTGCTTGCTAAAAAATCAACTGTCAAATGTCAAAGTCAAGTGTCAATTTATTGTCATCCACGTAGACGTCAATTGCGTTGACTTGCGTTTAGAGTTCTGTGTTGACTTTTGCGAGTGCTCTATTTTGAAATCTAAAATTGATTTTAAAAGAATGATATAAAGTTAACTCTATTATATCTCAAGTAATTTGTTTTTAACAAATTACTATATTAAATTGTACGTGACCTTTATCTTTTCAAAATTTTGTCGGGTATCTTTTATAACCAACCCACGTCAGCTAAAACTATGCTGACAAAATTTGAAACCAAGTCGGCCCGGGTGAAAGGGCTTTCTTTTCATCACAAAAGGCCTTGGATATTGGCAAGTTTGCACAATGGATGCATTCAACTTTGGGATTATCGAATGTGCACACTACTTGAAAAATTTGATGAACACGATGGTCCTGTCCGTGGAATATGTTTTCACAATCAGCAACCTTTGTTTGTATCAGGAGGAGATGACTACAAAATAAAAGTTTGGAACTATAAGCAAAAACGATGTATATTTACTTTATTGGGCCATTTGGATTATATACGTACTACAATGTTCCATCACGAATACCCTTGGATTGTATCGGCCTCTGACGATCAAACTATTCGTATTTGGAATTGGCAAAGCCGAACCTGTATCTGTGTTCTTACAGGGCACAATCATTACGTAATGTGTGCCATTTTCCATCCTTCTGAGGATTTGTTGGTTTCTGCGTCCTTGGATTCAACCGTTCGAGTTTGGGATATTTCAGGTAAATAAAAACAAATTCTAAAGGATTTCAAATAAGTTAATATTAATTAATATATATTATGCACAAATGTAAATGTACTGGGTAACTATTTAGTATTCATATTTTTAGAATATGTACTCCAAGAGATACCAGTACTCTGAGAGATAGCTATCTTGTTTTTCACTTGCAAATTTCAATTTAAAATTAGTTTTTCATGCCTACCCTTTTTCAAAACTATTATTGATATTTTAAAGTTGGTTTCATAGTACTTAAACCGAGACTTAAACTCGGTAGAGATCCATTAATTTAATTTCCTTATAATTCGACTAGTCTTTTTCCATCGTTAATCAAATTCGAAAAGTTAACGATTTGCAATATTAAACATAATAAAAATAAGATAAATTTAAGCTCTGCAAAGTTAAAGAAATAAAAGACTACAAAAAGGCAATATTCTTTGAATTTGAACCCATTTCAAAAGTCAATTTAGTTAGTGTAAGGAAGCAAGGAAATATAACTTACTGATTCGGTAATTTTATTTATTTAGGTTTGAGAAAGAAAAATGTTGCACCCGGCCCTGCAGGCTTAGAAGAACATTTAAAGAATCCTGGAGCAACAGATTTGTTTGGTCAGGCAGATGCGGTAGTGAAACATGTTTTGGAGGGGCACGATCGTGGAGTAAACTGGGCAACTTTCCATCCTACATTGCCTCTTATAGTGTCTGGTGCCGATGATCGCCAAATCAAGCTATGGAGAATGAATGATTCTAAAGCATGGGAAGTTGATACCTGCAGGGGACATTATAACAACGTGTCGTGTGTTCTGTTCCACCCAAGACAGGAATTGTTACTCTCGAATAGTGAAGATAAAAGCATAAGAGTTTGGGATATGACAAAACGCACTTGTTTACATACCTTTCGAAGAGAGCATGAAAGATTTTGGGTAATGACATCACACCCAAATCTTAATTTATTTGCAGCAGGCCATGATACTGGAATGGTAATTTTTAAATTAGAACGTGAACGTCCAGCATACACCGTACATGGAAATTTATTATATTATATTAAAGAACGTTTCTTAAGAAAACTAGATTTTACTACATCGAAGGATGTACCGGTAATTCAAATTAGAGGCGGAGGTAAAGTGCCCGTATTTAGAATGTCTTTTAATCCAGCGGAAAATGCTGTATTACTGTCTACCCGAACTTCGAACTTGGACAATAGTACATATGATTTGTATACAATCCCCAAGGAACAAGACCGCGATGATCATGTGCCTGAAGCAGAAAGCAAAAGGTCATCTGGGCTTACGGCACTTTGGGTAGCCAGAAATAGATTTGCGGTTCTTGATAGAACCCATCAGTTGGTTATAAAAAATTTGAAAAACGAAGTGACAAAGAAAGTGCAGACTCCTACATGTGATGAAGTTTTCTATGCTGGTACTGGAATGCTGTTATTACGTGATTCTGAACATGTCACTTTGTTTGATGTTCAACAAAAGAGAACCCTGGCACAAGGTAAGTGATTGTTTATAATAATAATAAAGTTAATTTTGTAAAATGTTTATTATAAGTATTTTTCAAGTGTAACGTTTTGGAAAATAACTAAAATACACATTGCTACGTGATATTTGTTTATATTTGTCTTAGTTTTAATAGCGTATGTTAGAAAATGCGGAAGGACCATAATATGTACTTTGAAATTGATTAAACCCGTTGCGGATTGTGTATAAATTAGAATAGGTATCTTGAATTTGCAGGTCGTGTTTACTTTCATCTCGCTGTGCTGTAGAACGATAGATAAACAAACTCTCAGAGTTATTTAGAGCAAAATTTTTTATGCATTGGTGTAAACAAATGTCAACTTGATACTTATTTCACATTCTATTTGAATCTGAGGTGTTTTATTGATATTTAAATGTGAGTATAAGTACCTTTCTCAGAAAAGAGAAAAGACTGTAATAAATTTATTAAATATATTCTTTTTTTATATTTCCATTTTATATTTTTTTATATTTCCATCTCGATTTGGCTTGAATTGCATAAATGTCAGTATGATTCATGTACTTTAATAAATTGATATTTAACATGAATTAGGTTAAATAATATGAAAGTAGGTTAAAAGAACCATTCATTATAGATTGAGATTTTTTTTTTTTTAGTGAAAATCAGTAAATGCCGATATGTTGTCTGGTCATCCGACATGGCATATATTGCTCTTCTTTCAAAACACAACGTTACCATCTGCAACAGAAAATTGGATGTATTGTGTTCACTACATGAAAACACAAGGGTAAAATCAGGAGCTTGGGATGATTCTGGTGTGTTTATTTATACAACTAGTAATCATATTAAATATACATTATCGAATGGGTAAATAAGGTTAAATTATTATGTCAGTTTTATATTTCCATCAATTATTTTTTTAGCGATCATGGTATTATTCGTACCCTTGACCTTCCTATTTACATTACCAGAGTTAAAGGCAGTCAGGTGTTCTGTTTAGATCGTGAATGTAAACCCCGAATTCTAACCGTCGACCCAACAGAATATAAGTTTAAACTTGCCTTGATTAACCACAAGTATGAAGAAGTATTGTACATGGTCAGAAATGCCAGATTAGTTGGTCAGTCAATAATATCGTACTTGCAACAAAAGGGTTACCCGGAGGTAGCATTGCATTTCGTGAAAGATGACAAGACACGCTTTACTTTGGCTTTAGAGTGTGGTAATATTGAAATAGCCTTAGAGGCAGCCAAGTCATTAAATGATAAAACATGTTGGGATCAACTAGCACAAGCTGCTCTTTGGCAAGGAAATCACCAAGTCGTTGAAATGTGCTACCAACGTACAAAGAGTTTTGAAAAATTATCTTTCTTGTATTTAATCACTGGAAATCTAGACAAGCTTAGAAAAATGACTAAAATTGCTGAGATTCGTAAAGCTAGATCCTCACAATATCACGGAGCACTTCTACTAGGTAAGTGATTATTAGCAGTGTTAAAAAGACAACCAGAATAAGTAAAATTTACATTTAAGGGGACTTGGAGGAACGCGTTAAAGTATTAAAAGCATCCAACCAGTTGTCCTTAGCTTATTTGACAGCTGCTACGCATGGGATGGTAGAAGAAGCAGAACAGTTAAAAGAACAAATCGGTGATGAGAATAAACTACCCGACGTCGATCCTAGTGCAAAATTCTTAAAACCACCTCCACCTATACAACAGGCTGAATCCAACTGGCCCCTATTAACCGTTAGCAGAGTAAGTGGCAATATTAACATTCTTCTTAGTTAAACGAAGTTTTGTGATTGTGGAAAACGACGTTGAAATTTTAACAGAAATATTTTGTTTTCAACCTCATTAAATCCGTAAAGGAGAATCATTTGATATATTTGATTTCTATTAAATTCACAAGATAGTTAATTCATGAATCGCTCCGAATAAATTCAACATCTGTTAATGTATAAAATTTCAACAGAACTATTCAGTATTTTCAGTGGTGGATCCATACCCTATACCACCATCACAAATTAATAGACTCCGCCCCATTCATTTTATGGTTGCGCAGAACGGTGTGCGCAATAGTCAGTTTTGCACGATGAAATTAAAGAAAGTTGAGATAGCTTCAACAAAATTTGTTTATTATAAGTGTTATATTTTATACTACAGCTATACTGTATTTTTATAATGTTTATTCCCATTAAATTTTCTATTATACATTTTCAATTTTGGATTTTTAAAAATAATACTTATTCCCGCGAAAATTTAAACGAAGTTAGTCCGCATTGCGCAAACTCAAGTTACTTTATCAGAGACATTTATTTCCGATTTCCGGTCGTCTAGACCAGCTGATCTGATTGATGGTTTGTTGTTGACATTTGTAGTTTTTAGGTTAGGTGCTTTCGCGAGTTATTTCCACATATTTAAAAGAAAGTACGAGGTTATTTCAGGCAAAAAAGATTAGTTTGTGATTTACTGTAACAATTTCACATAGATTACTCCACTGGATAAACCCCAATGACCCCGATGCACTACTCAATAGCCAAATCTGCCAAGTCGTTTACTTCTTGGTTTCCACCACTGTACATATTTATTTATTAATATCTATCGTAAGATTACTTTTGGTTCTTTTTACGAATAGTCGTGGAATGTTCAAGCAATAAAAACTATACAAACTATATATTATATAATATAGCTAGGTATCTACATCTTGTTTTATTTTTATTCTTAATCTTTAAAAAGCCTATCATTTGCTAGAAGGCAAGAACTTAACTACTTATAAGTTTTAACATGTCCAAATAAATAAACACATACCTACCTACTTCTTAATTTTCACAAGGTTCTATCTATTACAGCTCCTACGTATAAGAAAGTTATGGATGATATCAATATAATATAATAATAAAATGGCATTATTCATCATTACAATACATTTGGTACTTAAGTCAGTAGAAAAAAATAGACTTTAAAAGCCCTACATATACATAAATTTGTAAATAATATTAAAACAACGATAATAAGATAAACGTATATAGGGTGATCTACCACGAGTGTGCCAAACTTCAGAGGCTGGTAATTTATCAAAAATAAATGGACTTTCATTAATAAACATATGTCCTAAAACGCATAATAAGGGAGCTACAACCCCTTGAAGGGGGTTAATGAATATCAATTTTTCGCTTAAGCAATGTAAATGACATAATACTACAAATCAGAAATATCAATTGTTTTTAAACATAGGTGACTTCAAGCCACTTGATTTGAAGATTGATCGAATTAAGTTTTGCATATTTCACATGAAAACGCAAATTATTCAAAAACGGCTGGTGTGACAGAAATTTTGAAAAATACTTTTTTCTGAGCATGGGAAATAATGTTATGTAAAAGTTTTGCTTCGGAAGTGACGTCAAAAAAAGTAAATTTCATTATTTTAATCACCACCATATCGGACTTATAATCGAAAAATTGATATTCATCAACCCCCTTCAAGGGGTTATAGCTCCCTTATTATGCGTTTTAGGACATATGTTTATTAATGAAAGTCCATTTATTTTTGATAAATTACCAGCCTCTGAAGTTTGGCACACTCGTGGTAGATCACCCTGTATAATATAATTGGAAAAATAATATATGATGTCACTTTTATTTTTTACACTGAACAGTCAGAACCGGCGAGCAGTTCCTATTTCTCCTTCGAAAAAAAACCATACTTTACTTACAGTAAGGCCAGCGTTCACCCAAGTCTCATCTAAAAACTACAATCTATGTTCTTCCCTTAGGGCACTATTACGTGACCTTTTTGAGAACCTATAATGCCAAACACAATTACATTACATCACAAAGAAATAAAAAGTCCGAAAGTAATCGTCACAAAGTACTCCGTTTAAGATGAGGCAAATAATCATCTTCATGCACCGCTGCTAAAATTTTGTTTGCAGTTGGTGGTTCATTTCTTTCAAAAAAGGAATGGATTATACGCTTGAGAGCACTTTTAGTTCCTTCATCAATATTGTCCAAAACTGCCCTTTGTCGGTGGTACACTTTTGGTGGCTGATGTTGTTGTGTTTGTTTGTATTCATGAAGAATATTAGAAACACTTGGAACACTCACACCTGCTGCCTTTGCAGTGAACTCCATGCATTCCATCTTTGGTTTCTCTGGATTCTCCCCATCGTAGGCCTTAAAAATGTTCAGAACCTTTTCCTTATCTTCCACCGAAAAATGTCTGGATAATCGTTTTTTGGGTGGAGAAATTATACCTCCTTCAGCCATCGTAAACCTTAAGAAAACCCGTTTTAACATTTAATCAATATTAATCGTTTGCATTTACGTACCTTATTACTTCAACTCCCAGATGAAATGTGAAATGTCACAAAAACGAATAACACAGTTGACAGTCACGCCGGCGCCCCATTTATTCGCGTTTTTATACGTTTTCGCCTTAAAGATGTTCAACACGTTTTCCTTATCCTCAAAAAATGCCTGGAGATTCGTTTTTTCGGTGGAGAAATTGGGCCCCCTTCTATTGAGTTTTCGATTTGACCTTAAAAAAAAACGATGTTTTAACATTTAATCAATATTAATCGTTTGCATTACCTACTTACCTTAATACTTAATACACAAATAAGGTTAATCCTTATACGTACCTTCACAAAAACAAATATATAAATTTGAAATAATTTCACATAGACGAATGAATATGACAGTTGACAGCACAGGTTTACAGGGAGGCCGGCTCCCCATTTATGCGCGATTTTTAATATGTTTAGCGTTTATACGTTTCGCAACAATGATAACATAGCTGATTGGTCTATTGCCAAAATACATAAAAGTTTTAATGTGTGACGCCAGTATTGTAGAGTCGGCCTTTGTCAAATTTAGTGGTTGCTTTGTAACTCGGGTTCTATAAATTCGACCAATAGAGAAATTCCATTCAAATTTAGTGGGCATTTTTGGGGAGGAGTCTATTGTTTTATGTTGGTGGTACATAGTATAGGATGAAGGCAAGGGGGGGGGGGGGCTTAATAAGCGATTTTGAAAACACTATAACTATCATTATTGTTATTTGTTATTAACGCGATAAGTACTTATTTATATAAACAGGTTTATATTTTTATTAATTTTTTAATTTCAGAGCTTTTTCGAGAATACCGCTGCTGCCGCCACTGCCTCTTCCAATATGAAATCACTCATGGTTGAACCAACTGCTGACATTGGCATGGAGGAAGCTGTTGGCTGGGGCGATGATGACGATTTAGAAGTTGACCCCGAAGAGAAACGTGCAGAAACCTCAGCTGATGGTGAAGGTGGATGGGATGTGGAAGATGCTGATTTGGAAATACCAGATCTGGGTCCAACTCAAACTGCAGAAGCCACAGATAGCTACGTCCACCTTCCCACGCAAGGGTCCTCTGCACCTTTAACTTGGACCAAAAACTCTCAGCTGGCTGCGGATCATGTGGCTGCAGGTTCATTTGAATCTGCTTCTAGATTGCTTCATGATCAGTTGGGTGTTGTACAGTTTAAACCCTATGAAACTCTGTTCTTAAACTTGTATAGTAGTTCCAGGACAGTGTCAACTTGGCAGCAAAATATACCACCTTCATTTAGTTATCCACTAAGAAACTGGAAGGATGCAAGTCCAAAAACAAGCTTACCTGCAGCTGGAGTCAAACTTAATGATTTGGTTACAAGATTGCAGGCAAGTAAAGATACATTTCTCAAATGAAACAATCACAAATATATCATTGTAAAACTTTAGTTTTGCTCACGCTATTCTGTATGTACACGTCTGAAGTAGAGACAATCTTTTTTACATTAAACACTGTATTGTTAATGTGAATGACTATTGCAAAAAACCGTGTTTTTTATAGAATTTTGAAAGAGATAAGAAAACCTCATCAAAATTAGAAAAAAAAATGTTAAATATCCTAAATACATTAAAATTGTTAACATTTGAATTGAAATATAGTAAACTGTTTATGTTTATATTTCAGGTTTGTTATCAATTAACCACCGGCGGAAAATTTACTGAGGCCATCGAAAAATTCCAAAATCTTCTACTTTCTGTAACCCTTCTTGTAGTGGACAATAAACAAGAAATAACTGAAGCACAGCAGTTGCTTCGCATATGTAGTGAATATATCTGCGGTTTACAAATGGAAACGTTACGAAAAACCCTCCCGAAGACTAGTATCGAAGAGCAAAAGAGACAGTGCGAAATGGCGGCCTATTTCACACATTGCAAGTTGCAACCTATACATCAGATATTAACACTGCGTACAGCTTTAAATATGTTCTTTAAATTAAAAAATTATAAAACTGCTGCTTCATTCGCTAAAAGATTATTAGAATTAGGTCCTAGACCAGAGGTTGCACAACAAGCCCGGAAAATATTACAGGCTTGCGATTCTAATTTAACTGATGAATTGCAGTTACATTATGATGAACATAATCCATTTGCGCTTTGTGGACATTCGTATACTCCTATCTATAGAGGAAAAGCTGAAGAAAAATGTCCTCTATGTGGAACTTCATATTTACCTAAATATAAAGGTTGCTTATGTAATATATGTGGCGTTGCTGAAGTTGGAAAGGATACAATTGGTCTTAGGATTAGTGTCCATCAGTTTAGATAAGTTAATAATTATATGTTTTTAATTTTTGTTACTTGTTAAGCTAGTTATATACAGTATGAACATTTATATTAAGGTTTAAGTCTCATAATAAATCAATATTTAAAAATGTTTGTATTTGAATTTTTTAGGGTCCAATCATTTTTTCGGTTTTTTGATACTCATTTTACAGAAAAATGTATTTTTGGAAAACTTGCAATTGCGTGACTCGTCAACTACTATTACTACTATTTGATTTCTTTGTATTAACTTAGACGATGCATGCACAACACAATTTTTTATTTAAATGGACTGTAAAATAACCACTTTTTGTGACGCCGTAAAAAGTGATTACTATAAAAATGAGGAAAATCCGCATGCCCAATATGTGTTCAAAATTTGAAATAAAAAAAGAAGTAGACAATTAGTAACTTAAAATTTTATATTTTATTGTCATATTGACATTTTTATTTGCAACGCGACTTTTAAGTATGTCCAAATCAGAGAAAAATGCAAAGATTTTTTACAGAATATTTCCAATGGAAAGGATTAAGTGGGATTATTTCAGAATTAAAGATAAAAAGACCGTATATATGCGAAATTTACAGGAATTGGCTATCGGCAGCAAAAATAAAGGTCCACCAAAATTTTGGGAGTTTAAAGCTGATGGAATTTTCTTTAACAATAGTCAGGAATTTGTTTACACGACAGTTATGGATGATGTACTTGACAGGTATATTAATTAAAAACGACTTAACTGCTAGAGTTGTTCAATTATTATGCTATGATTGACAACCGGTGTATATTTTAGAGTAACAAGGGGATATAATGGAATTATAACAGCATTTGGGCAAACAGGAACTGGAAAAACTGTAACTCTTGGTGGCTTACAATTGTCAGAAAAGGTAAAGGTTTTTGATTCAAAGTTTATAAGCCCTTTAAACCGATATGGAAGATAGATGTTGTTATACTTTAAATGTTATTTGAGAAACCAGGAAAAGAATTATACTAGCTCTAAATAAACAGGAATAATATCAACAAAAAGAGACATAATTTTATAAAAAAAGCCATTTTCAAAACCTTTAGTGTAAAAGAATGCTCCAAACTTTGTTATTTGCACAGAATGCATGTATTTATATTTAATTCTTATGGACAGTTAAGAAAATACAAAAATAAACCTCTGGGGATGTCTACTACTCTAACGATTAAGAATGCTCTGCACTAGGTAGGAAACTTATTGTACTTTCTAAAAAAGAATCGAGAGTTGAGGCTGCTTTTATGTGTTGCCTACTTTAGACAGGGTAGTAGGTAACTCATAGTCCAACTATTTCCACAATTTAATTGATAGAATGAAGTGTGAAGAGTCTTCAACAATATTTATAGCAAGTTGCTTCTGATATCATTTTGAGACTGGTATAATTCAAACTTTGTGTCAAATTACACTTAAAAGACTTTAAAATTTCTTAACAGTATACTTTTTATGAGAAAATTCGAATGCTATTAACACTGGGCTGAAGTGATGCTTGTTTTAAATTGACATGTGGTCATTTTGATGTAAATGCTTCTGAAGATGCATAGTTGATTTGACCAATATTACATATATTATGAAAAATGTTAACGATAATCTAGGAAAAAAATAATTATGTACTACACAACAACTCTAGTTTCTAAGAGTTATGTAAAAAGAGTAAAATATTCTTTATATTTGGAGTCAAATTAAAATATTCAAGCTCCAAGACCTGGGGTGTTGTTGGAGTCGATGACATGGAAAATAATCTTTATTAAACAAATGAAAGTAGAAGAGATTGATGGTTGAACACCTATAAAAGGAAATGCCAATGTTTAGATTATTCTGAAAAGTGAAAACTGAAATAATTTTTGAGAAATAAACAAAATTGGGGAAAAACGTTAAGTTTTTCTGCGATATAGAAATGGTTATACACAGTATATTAAAATTGGTAGTTAATTAAACTGTGCCTCTATATCTAATTATTCTTCTTGTCTTGCTAATTTTGTTTTTAAATATATATCCATTATTAAATAAAAATTCTTTGTTTTTTAAGGATTTTGGAATAACCCCTAGAGTAATAGCTGATTTACTTCAATTAAAAAAAGAGCTTCCTAAGAATATTAAAATGTGCATCCAGATATCATACACTGAATTTTCGAAATTTTCAGTTGCAGACTTATTAAAAGAATATCCGAATTTAGTAGATCTATACAAATCTAGAGAAGTTACCAAAATAAAAATAACTTCAGAATATGAAGCATTAAAGCTTATATACAAAGGTAAAATATAGAAGGTGTAATATATATATATATTTAATTTTTTTTTATAGGAGAAGCAAGAAAGACCTTTGCCGGTAATGATAAATATATGTCGAATCTCTGTGCCAGTATTGTAACTTTCCACATAACGACGAAAAACTTGGATTACACTTGTCCACAAAAAACAACCTCGAGAGTAACCTGAAAATATTTTCATTAGTGTAAATAAATCTAAAAGAACTATACTTTTAGTTGCATATTATTGATATGGTTGGTGTCGATACAGTGGGAAATATGGCAAGTGTTTTCAAAAATCCTTATGAAATTGGTAAAGCAAATATTATAAAAACCGATATGGAACAATTTCTCTTGTGCTTGATAAAAAACATTCCCACACAGATTAAACTTAAAGAGAGAACGAACCCATTGATTTATTTCTTAGGAAGTGATCTCAGTAATGAAAGCATTCTGCGGTATATTTTTAAATATGTTTTTTTTATGTTTATAATATATTTATGTTATTACTCATGTAATAATTTGTTTTAATTTTCACAGTTTTATTGGACATATTAGAGTGTTAAAGGAAGATCTAGTAATTACAATGTCCATGTTGCGTTTTGGACAGCTAGTGAGAGGCTTAAAACCAAAGTTGAAAGAAATAATTTCTGAAATAAGTGAAGAAAGCAAGCTGCAGTATTTTCAGGTACAATTTTAATACATATAATCTAAAGAAATATTTTGGTTCCTAAATCTTTATTTTCTATTTTAGAATCAATTGGAAGAGTTGCAAAGAGATCAATTACATTGTTCTGTTTTACTCAATCAAGATTTAACGAAAAATTTGAATCAGGATAGAATTGACCATATTCAGAGAACTATTCAAGAATACTTAAGAGACCAGATCACTGAGATTAACATTCTTAACGTAGCTGAAGCATTTACAGTGTTCAAAGAATTTAAGGAGATCTATAGTCAGTGTGAGATGGAAAAAAATAGATTATATGAAGAAGCACAATTAGAACTGTCTATGAAACATAAACGTGAATCAAAAAGCAATTCAAAGATTTCGTTAAATAAGGTATACATATAATAATGTGCATATTTTCTAGTGTGTTATTTTAAAAATGCTCCTAATGACTATCACTATTGTGGATTGAATGTTTTTATTTTTCTGCCAATGCAACATATAATACTAAATATTTGTTATATAGACCGACGTTAAATAAATTCAACTTTACGGATGTTAAATATGTTACAATAGGAGCGGATATCATACCATAGTCTTTTTTAGAAACGTTAACAGTCCCTTACAAGAATAATAAAAGAGCAAAGTTGAAACACATTAATTTTTGTTCCCCTGTAGTATATTTGAAAGACTTGATTCAAATAGAAAATTAACTCTTCTAAGTTTCACAGATGGGTGCAGGAATAGGTGTAAATGATCAAACATTTTTGAGTTCATATGTAGCTCGGAATTCTGGGGGTGATATACACAATTTAAATACAAAAAATAATTTAATGGGACTTATTTACAGTAGTTTTTAAGAGACTATATTGCGATTTTATTATACTTCTTTCTTTTTTGCAATTTATTGTTATTTTAAATGTGGAATATTTGAAAATATTATAGTACTTTTGTAACAGTTATACATATAAACTTACTTTGTTACAAAAAAATATATAAGTACATTTATTTATTATTTTTTAAATTATTTTATTATTTTACCTTCTAATGCATCTACTATTTTGCCTTCTATCCAAATCATGTCTCTTACCCTACTTGTATTATTATTCTTTGAAACTTATTGACACGTTCTACACTGTAATGGTATTTATGAGACAACAAATAAATATCTATCTATCTATCTATCTATCTATTAAAAAATAATTAATAAATAATAAAAAATGTATGTATGTTAATCAACTTGCCTATCTTTAGTACTATTTATTGTAAATTTTGATAGGGTTCTAAATCGGCAAGCAAAAGAACATCTAAGAAATCAAGAGAAAGTTTTATGATGCTTGATGAAAAAAAAAAGGATGGTGCTTCCGTGCAATCTTTAACGAGAAAAAGTCTGACTAAAGCCAGAAGAGGATGTAAGTAATATCCAAAGTTTTTAAGTCCTACCTGTGTCATGGTTAAATGAGAGCAACGTTTTATAACACTATTGTAGCTGTACATTGTGTTAAAATCGTGTTTGTATCTAAATATATTTCGGAATCAATTTGTTACAGAAATAAAATCAACAAGTGTTAGTCAAGCAACACGCACTTATGAAGCCAAGATGGATTCGATTATTTGTTTAATAATTAGATTCGGAATATTTTAATTTTAAATAATATTAGGCAATAATGTACTCTAAATTAAGTGTGATACTGATATCTTTGCAGCTTCAGCAAGTAATTCTCAAGTAAATAAAAGAAGATCCACCTCTAGTGGCTTACCTGTACGATCGTCAATTAACAAACGAAAATCTGCAACTAGTGCTTCTGTCGAGAAAAGAGAATCTAGATCTTATTTAAATGAGATTTATTTAATGCCAGATATTATTCCCGAGCATAAAGAAGCTTGGTATACATACGTTAATGATGAAGATTCTTCATACAAAACAATTCTTGAGTATTATAGAACCAATGATAATGACATGCAATTTGTTTACGCAACTTATTTAACACAAATGAAAAGGTTACAGTATTATAAAGAAGTTGTTGAGAAAAGAAAAAATGAAGTCTTAGAGGTACGTAGATATATGTAAATATGTTTTTTTCCTTATTTTATATGTAGGTATAACGAAACAGATTATATCTTGATATGTTTGAGGTCGGATAGTAGAGCGAAAAATAGTTATAGGTTTTCAAATAACTAGATACAAGGAATATTTAATTTCCGAGGTAGAGATTGTCAATTTTACGATATGATTTTTAGACGTTCATAATAAATGTGTGTTATTATATTTTATTATTATAATAATTGTTCATTGCCTGATTTTACAGGAATCAAATGCCAAACAAAAATTAGCCACAAATGATGCTATTTTATTATAATAATATATAGTTATTATAAAAAATTCAAAAAAATTATGTCAGTTCAAATGTTTCAGTTTTTTTTTTATAGTAATCCGCTATCGATATATGCATCAAATAAAACAATTTTCCTATACGGAGCTCTTCCGATTTAGGAACTATGTATGCATATATTATACCTTTATCAATCTTGTTATTGATCTATAAATATATTCTTTTAGGCTCAAATGATAAGAATGTTCAACGAAGTAGGTCAAGCTGAAACATCCAATGAGGAAATAATACCTGGAAGTAATGAGAAATTATGTCAGGATAATTTGAGCAGTGCGAAAACTGATTTATTGGAACAACAAGAAGTTGTTTTAAAATGGCAGTCTGAGCTAAAAATATGTTTGAATAATCGAAGAGAAATAAGAAGTCTGTTAATTGAAAATTTCGAAAATTATTGCAAAGAGAAATTTGTAGTGCCCATTCCTAGTTTATCTGAGGAGGAAGCGATAGTCAGTATTTTTTAGTAGATCATTAGGCTTATGTCTAATTTTTTTAATGAATTATTTTGAGTAATATTTTGATATTTTATTCAATATATGTCATTAGATTACATGGGCGCCGTTATCGGGGAGAAATAAAGAGTCAGTTATATCTCCCCGTAGCTGATGAACTAAGGAAAAAAAGATAATTTGAATGATGCTAAAATATGTACTATCGCGGCCAAAAAAAAGTAATCGACTGATTTTCCCGTTGTAACTATGGTTCTATTCAGTGTCGCATCAGGGCCTGATATTCCCGTATACAAAACTCGTTCGCTCTGCGCATGACGTCAGCAATTGAGTGATCGTAGTTAATACAGTCACTTGATGCCAAAAGCTAATTCTATAGCTGCTTGTAAATTTCTTTTTTTTGCGGATTCTTAAACTTTAGGGTCTTAACTGCAAATATTAAAAAGGAATAGATGAGATTTTACCCCTAAGAGGGTAAAAACCACCCCTTTAGTAAAAAAAATCAATAATTAACGAAATTCTGAGATTATTTTGCCGCTAAACGAGCAATATCGTAATTTGCTAAAACGAGGCGCGCTCGTGCTTATTTCGGTCATATCTCCTTTACAATTAACGCCAAAAATCATCTAAAAAAAGCGTTTAAAAGGTCTTTTAATGCTCTTTAAGGTCAGGTAGATCAAAATAGTACAAAGCTTGTAAATTTTTCTATATTCATCTTAAATGCCTCAATTTAAAAAAATAAAAACATTAAGAGTTAACTTCATACACTTCTACCTCCTAAGCTATTGCCTTTATCAAAACAATAAAAATAGTAGCATTTTCCTTAGTTTATTGCCATCATTTTTTGTTTGCGATAACATTCAGCTAAGATTCTTCCCTGCTAAGTTATTTAACCGCAAAGCCAAAGAAATTCGTTACTTCAAAAATTATTAATAATAATAATAATAATAATACTAATAATAATAATAATAATAATTCATTTATTGGTGCATTATAGACGGAGTATTTACACAAGTCAGAAACGGAACAAGGAAAATATGAATACAAGTAATACTAATTTGTGTAAGAAATATGACTAGATAAAATATGATGCATCTACGAGCAGAATGTCTAGAAAAATACATTATGTAAACATAGATTGTTAAAATAATAAATAAATAATATTAAAATTGAGAAGACAGATACTAAAATACCAATGATATAAACAAATATACCTATTAAATACAACCTTAACAATTACCAATTATTAAAATCAGTATACAAGAACTCCTCAAATTAGTAAAATGCATTTCTAAGCAAAACACTCTTCTCTTGGTTTTCTTAGTTCCTGTACTGCATTCATTTGATGGATTTGATAGATATTCCTCAAGATATTTACTTGGAACGGCGTCATCCTTCAATCCACGATAACGTTTTGGTACGCAGTTTAACAATTTATGTTGTAGATTTACTTTATAGTCAGTTTCCATGAAATGTTTTGAACACACACAGGCCGTTTGTACGTTTAATTTGTCTTTTCGCTTTGTGGCGTGGACCCACTTTTTACACAATAGTTCATTCTTAGGGAAATGAAAAAACTTTACCTCGGAAAGATTATTCTTTGACTGATTGTCAGAATTACACGAATATACCGCACAACGCATATTTATTAGTGGTAATAATTTAGATTTTACACTTTGACACATTTTCAAAATCGAATATGGCGCATGACGTTTGAACTTACTCAATTGCTGACGTAATCGCTCCGCCCACCATGCGCAATATCTTATCTTTAAATTTATGTATCGTGGTGTCGCATCAATCCCAATATTTTTTTTATTAGTGTCAATGTCATTGTCATATGAAGCAAAAATAAATTTTTTATTATTTAATCATGCCTTATCATGTTTTGAGTGAAGAAGGAAAAGGCTACATCATCGCCAAACTTGGGGAAGGGTGGTCTCAACAACGCATAGCAAGTGAAATTAATTGCAGCAAAAGCACATGATTCAAAAACTAAACAAAAAGTGGATAGAAACTCATGATCTGAGCAGAGCAGTGGGTTCTAGGCGGCCAAGAAAGAGTAGGTACTCTAGAAAACGACAATACCCTGGTATTAACTATGTGAATTTAAACCCATTTTCTAATTCTATTGAAGTCAAAGGACAAACCAACTTCCCAGCATCTGTTAGGACAGCAAGAAAACGCGCGGTTGTGAGGTCTAAAAGCCCCGATTAACTAGGTATAAAGAGGCAAGAATGCAGTTTGCAAATACTTTTATTAATGAAAACGATATTTATTGGAAGTGAGTGGTCTTTTCCGACGAAAAGATTTCAGTTCCTGTCAACAGCGAGTTTACCGCCCCAGGGGTCATAAGTTTGATGAAGAATTTGCACAAAACAGATAATAGCGGAAGGTATTCTGTCTTTTTGTTTAGTTTTTGAATTGTGCCTTTCCTGCAATTAATTTCACTTGCTATGCGTTGTTAAGACCACCCTTCTCCAAGTTTGGCGATGATGTAGCCTTTTTCTGCTTCTCTCAAATCCATACTAATTAATTGTTTTCTTATAATTAAAAAATATTAACAACTTTATTTCTTATTAGTTTTTTTTAATAAATACGACCCCACCAATGATTTCTTGTCAAAATAATTTAACTGACATAACTGATGTAAAAACTCCCATTTACAAAGGAAAATTTTTCGAAAATACATACTACTTGATAAAAAATCGATTACTTTTTTTCGGCCGCGATAGTACCTTACATACATAACATATATTATGTTTAATAAACAGATACATTTTATTTATCGGTTTCAGGATATTAATCCTTTGTTTACATGCAAAAGTAGGCTGGTAAATAAGTCATAACTAAAGTTGTACAGTTATATTTATTGCTTGTACGGTAATATTACAATACAGATCTGTCAATAACTGTCAACAGATGAAATAATAAATAATGAAACTATAGGGCTATTTATTAATACAAACAGACAGAAAACTCCAAACAATAATAATTAAATACTGAAATCCAACTGAAATGTATTTTCAGGCAATCCAAGGTCCATTTTTATGTAGCCGTTGTGACATTAAAAATGTAAACATTTATGTAATATGAAAAAAGGTAACAAATAAAAACAAACAAAATATAACTGTAACCATGGCGACAAATCAACCCATACAGACTTGACCAACTAATGAAATGAAAACGTTATTAATAAGAGAATATCAAAAGGTAATATCTATTAATAATGTCTTTATTTTCTGAAACCGATAAACTATTGAACAAGTCACGGATGTTATGAATCATAACAGCCTTAGATGTCTTAAAATCCTCGCTCTACGAGCTCGGATTTCAAACCGACATCTGCGGCAGTCATTCCTTGATATGTTAATAGCTATTAACACATAATTTTTGCATAACATTTACATAGAAATGCATAAAATTGGACACATTATTGTGCAAGATCTTTAAACAGTAAAGATGCCAAAAGTGTACAATGTCAATTGAAGTTAACACAAAACAGTATAATATACAATAAATCAATTTGTTATAATGAATCAGTTTTATTAATGAAATTATCAGGATATTCGAATAGGCAGGATTCCGAAGGTTTTCAATATGTAAACTATTTTAGTCCCACCTGAATTCATCTCTAATGGCGCCTGTGCTAAATTTTATCTACTTGATGATTTTATTTTACTGGTAATAAATTATTTTGGCACTGACTTTCAGTACCTATTGATAAATTTTATTTGATGCTAATGCTAAATAATTAAATTTATATATTTTTAAAGATTCAAGAAATAACACCGGATATTAATATTAGCAAAGTGGATGAAGATAATGTTGAAGACAAGAAATCTGTTGAAATGATTAATAAGAGGGCTATTCAACTCAATAATTTAAAGAAAATCATGAGCAGAGAGCTACGTAGGCATATGCAACGTAAAGCAAATAAAAATACAACATGGAAAAATTTTTCATTGCATCGATAATATATTTATAATGACAAATAAACATGACTTTTTATTACCTAACTTTTTAGTCATTATGAAGAAGTAATGGTGGCCAAGTGGGTAGAGGCATGACATATGTAGGGGTCTGTTACCTTTTTGTAGTAAATACAATTTCAATTAGTACATGAAATCCTGTAACTTTTCTAGTTATCATGGTCATGGATGTTTGAGGATCTGTGTTTGTGGTTAGGTAGTAGTAAAAAGGATCTGGTGAAAGCCTACTTGCATGAAATTAAGCTGCATTACCTTACTATTTACTATGTTTAATGTTTTTCTTTTCATTTATTTAATAAATAGATAATACATGTTTAAAAAAAAATGTACCACCACTAAAGAAGCGCATTCTTGATGTCAAAATAAACCAGGTACTTATGGGTGGACCTCACATTTCAGTTTATTTTTTTTATATTATAGATCTGCTGTCAAAAAAATTATATACTTAACAATTTTCAGACCAATGACCAATGATTTTCTAAATATAGGTTTTAGTTAATAATAATTTCCTTAGTATTTACAGGTGAACTAAAATGAAAAACAAATTAGGATACATACGGTAATTATTATTATAAGAAATAAACCAAACTGTTATTTTTTTGTTAAACTTAATAAATTTCACATCTGAGATGTTCTTGAAGCTAAAATACACAAAAGTCATTTTCTAAGACTCTTAATTAAGTGCTGGGTAGAATTCGTAGTTGATCCACATTTTAGTAATCTTCGGAAATGGAACATTTTTAACGTATAATTTAATATTTAAACACTGCTTTAAATCTAATTTACTTAAAAATTGGGCAAAAATTTTCAATTAAAACACGTTAGAGAAATCGTTAACCGAAACATAGTATAATTTGCAAATTCGTTGGTCTGACAAAAGTAACAGTTATTTCTCATCTATCACAGTGGTGCGCAAACTATTTTCATTTCCGACCCCCCCCCCACTTTGTGTCCAATTCTGTCGCGCGACCCTTGGTACTAATACAGACAATTGTTTTCGAAAAAAATATGAATTTGGCGACCCACAAAAATTTTGAAAATAAAATAAATTACTCTTTAATTGTTGCATGAATGTATGCCAGTCCTATCATACAAATTCTAGGCCAAATCATTTTGTACTATGAAAGGCTCTTAAAGAAGATTTAAACAAATTTAGTCCAAGAAATTTCCTTGAAACATTTTGATACTCTTATTCATGTCACATTTTCCTGGATATTTGATATTATTTACATCTTTTCAAGACTATATTTTAAACTTCCGGATTCATGAGAAAAACCAAAACACTTCTTTTTTAAATCGACCATCCTGTAAGTTTTTGCCTTTTTTTTGAAAACTATGATCGAAATGGTCAAAGCAAGTGTTTTTACTATTGTTGTTAGCTCTGTCCGTATTATCTACAGTCGTGGTAGAGCTAATGATTAGCATGTAAACCCGATAGGGTATATGATAATATTTATATTTAGATAAAATTTAATTCCTCCATAATGAATTTTTGGATAGTGAAAACTAGGCAGATGCGTCTAAAATTTCTGCTAATGATGGCAAATTTGAGAACGAGATGTTTACAAATCTCCAGCAATTTAAAAAACATCCGCTGGTAAACAAGGGAGCAGTGGCAGCTCAGTGAATTAGTGCATTCAGCTTACAACTTGGTATACTTAGCGAAGTAGGTTTGAATTTTCCTTACAGCAACAGTATTCATTCACAAATTATCACCAAGAAGTGCGGCTTTCATTCTTTCACTCTAACAAATTTAGTTTCGTCAAATCTTAAATTTTCGTTAACGTGGAAAGTGGTTAATAAATATGTACTTATGGCAGTCATTCTGCATATACAAGTCTGTTACAGTAGCATTTAAAAATAAAAAGTAATGCCAGTGACAAAAAAAATCCTAAAAAATAAACATCTTAACATGATTTAAAATTCTTGCATAGTATTGATTTAAGAAACAAAGAATAAAAAATAGAAGTGAGAAATTATTAGCGTTACAAGATGATTGCGGTCCACAGCCATTTTTTGAGTTATTAAAATAATTCGAAAACTAAAAGAAGAGTAGTTTAACAATTGATTACCACAATCAGGTAATTTGTTTTTTTGGGGCAGACAAATATCTCTCAAATTGTTTTAACTAGATTAAATATGGAAGCTTATAAAGCTACTTTTGTTCCCAATAATAAATGTTAAATAGGACCCGTTAAGTTTTTGATTTGTTTTTAATGCATAATTATGGGAGGACTATGGATTGCCACTAGTGCCACCTACAAGCCTATGCCTATGCCCATTTTTTTTGTAAACTATTGCTGAACTTAATTTTAAGAAGTGATAGTAGTGAAGAATATTGGTGGGCAACAAGCCCACCAATATTCTTCAGAATATCCTTTAGATAACCTATTCAAAATAATCTCTCGAAAAAACCATCAGCGCATTTTATAGGCAGGCTTAGTTAGAAATAGGTATTGAAGTGCAGTGCACTTTGTCAAAATAAGAAAGGTGATACATATTTTGACAGAAAATTGTTTGCTTTCAACGTTTTAGATTTATAAGATATTTTCTTGTAAATTATAACTTCACTTGTTTGCCTGTTTTTTTTAAAAATTGCTCAATATGTGTTAAATAAGTATAATAGAACATAATGTTCAAATCACAAAATTTTCCAGTTATGCTCGTATTTATATCTTTAACAATCATTTCATTAAATATTTAAGTGTTTCTGTCAATACAAAAGTTTTTTACCTTCAACTACCACCATATTTAAGAAAATTGGATTTTGAGAATAAAAATATGTCGTTTCTGTTTTTACAGATTTCTGCAGTGACAAATAATGCAAACGACAGGAAATTCTGTATTGCTTATCATACAATGGTGTTTTCAAGGTCTATTATGTATAAACATTTTAGCAATAACAAGTAATCACTATAAATAATACAAAATTGTATTAGAATATTTTTATATTTCCTATGAAATATTCTATACACAAGGTTATCTAATTTTTAACAAAAAAGTTTTGGTAGATTAGTTAACACATCATAAATATATCAAAATGTATTCTCCGAACGTAAAATTATGAGAGCAGGTAAACTTATGCACCTTTTCGGACCATGGCTCAAGCTTAACACACGATTTTAATTATATCTTCTCCTTCTTTCTTGGCAACTTCTGCTTTTGACGCTTCATCAAAGTTTTCCACTAGATCTGGCACATCCTCTTCATCTTCAGGGACAATTTTACCTACACCTCCGGCATTAGCCACAGTGTTGGCTAATCGTTTGAGCTGAGTAATACCTTCAGGCCCTAATTGACTTAAAATTCCGGGCAACATATCTGTAATTTGCTTGTTTTCTCCGTGACCAGTTATGGCAAATGTGTTGGCAGCTAACGAAGCCTGTGTTTTGGGGTTATTGAAATGAATTACTGAACCATCATCCTTGATCATATTAACTTCCTCGATGCCGGGAATTGTATTCACAGACAATTTTTTTAAGGATGACTGTAATTTCTTATCATCAGTAGCTTGTGTTGAGTGGACAACCTTCTTCTTGCGTCGTGGGGTACCCTTACCGCCAATCCTTACTTGAGATTGCAATTTTTTCAACTTTTCGGTATTCATTTTGTGTATATTATTTTAATTCACTTTGAAAAGTTCACAACACTACTGTCAATCGAACTCTACAAAGGTTTTAAAATGTCTACGATCTTTTATGGATTATTATTAACAAAGCACATGTGCTTCCTCACCGGTGCAAGTAAAAAGAAAATGGATGACTTCCTTCTTGCGCAAATTTCAGTGTTGTTTTGCGACTGCGTTATTCAGCGCCAATTTCAAACTAAATGAAGTTTTCTAATTTAAAAATCGTCTAAACATATTGTTGAGGGAAACCTATTTATGATAGCGTTAAACAATTTGGACGAGAATGTGGTCAGTCATTGATTATCTAACATTAATATCTATTATTTTATTTATCTTTTATTAATTAACCGATGAAAAATATATAATCAAATATAGGCAACCAGTAAAACAAGAACTCCGATTACTGATGGTCGACCTATCACAAATTTCTTAAATTTTGTCAACGAATGACGTTACGGATTTCATATAAAGGATGGATCACCTCACTTAGAAAACAATATTTGCGTGACGTCATCCGCGTTCCTTATCAAACAATGATCGTTTACTACAATGTATTTTTTATCTTTTAGTTAGTTGAAACAAGATACTGCGTTAATGCTAACCTATAACCTAATATATAAATTCTAACATAAATGAACCTGTTTATTGTTTTCATTGAGGCAGATATTAGTAATTTATTTTATTTTCTGTTTACGTTTTAATGTTTGTTTCTTTTATTGCCTAATGAGGTTAATAAAAGCTATTTTAAATAACATTTCTGAAAAACAAATTGACTGAACTATAATAATGGATTGGAAATTATGCATTATTGGTGTGACTTAATATCACTCTGAAAGTATATTCAACCTAAGATAGAGCAGGTTGATAATAGATTTATAAAGGTAGTAGAATGAGTAAATTCAAATGCAAAATAATTAATGAATTGGGAGGTGATGTGACTGAAAGGTGCTAAACTGTTAAACTTCTTTCAGAATTTGAAACTGACCGCAGGAAGTAAGGAGTTTTCAAAACCGATTATGATGAAAGGCAAGAAAAAATAATGAAAAAAACTAGATCATTATATTTGACTAATTTGTAAAAAAGTACAAAACAATTAACAGTATAATTTAGTTATAAATAACTTTGTTCTGTTTTGTACGAATGGTGCAATGAAAATATTAATTTTCTTTAAGCTCTGTGATTTTTGGTTTACTATTTTTGTTATCCCTCCAAGTAACATAGTTCAATGCCGTGGCCAAGCCTAACCATAAACAATAAGGTGCTATTAGATAGCCAGCTATGGGGTTGATTTTATAAAATAAATATCCAGTTGCAATGGCTGTTAAGTTGACGAGCTGCAATTCACATAGTGCCTAAAATTAAAAGTCATTAGAAATTTAAAACGATGGAAATGATACAAAAGAAACTAAGAATTTTAATACTTTAGATAGGTTTAAGGTAGTATTTGTCTAACTTTCATGACATCTACAATCTACACCTATTAAATTTTTAGTCTATACTATTTAAACTCAAAATTATCAAGATAAAATCTGTTACACTGCTCTCTGTGTATTTACCAGATTGATTTTTGTTTCTGTTAGGTTATTTAATATATTAACTTCCTTAAATTCAATTATATTTATAGATTAAAATACCACGTGTTTATGATGTGCGGTTTTAATAATAATCAAAATAATTAGTTACCAATTTTAATTCCTTAGCTCCAAAGAAAATTGGTGTCCATGCCCAATTAGCTACCAAATTGCTGCCATAAACAATGAGCGGCAATCTTGCAGGACCTTAAGGTAATATGTAAATCAACAAAAACTAATAAGTAATTTTAAAAATATTGTTTATATGCATGCATCAAGGTAAAGTAGGTATATATATATCTCTAAAAAAATTAAGTGAGAATGTTATATTAAAAATATAAATACAGCCGCTTTAAATGTTTTGCTGAAAATAGATATTTGTGTTACATCGATTCTTTAAATATTTTAACATATTAAAAATATATAATAAAGACCACGATACACTTACAAGGGTACATCCCTTCATAGGTGACGTCACATACACGCGAGAAAAATGTCGGATGTCACAACTGTATTATCAGCTACCAAATTTTTTGAAGATATATTGTTATGTATCTTACATGATGATGCATTCTTAGCCCTGCAGACCTGCAATTTTTTATGCATTTATCTCTCGTAACTGCAAAGTTTTCACAAATTCAGCATATATAACCTCACTTTCATTCATTTCCCTCGCTCGTGACGTCATGCGCGACATTAACGAATTAGCGCGCCACACTGTATACCTACCGTTTAACCGTATATCGCGTGATAATTAGATACCAAAGCAAAGTTCTAAGTGCGTGTAAAAAAGTAAAAATATATCTGACTTAATTTTGTTTATCAAATATTGCAAATAATGATTAACATAAGTACTTGCATACACATATTGTAATCGTGAACGCTAAAAAGTCAATGTTCATGGCTTAAATGTTTAAATTACCTAATATTATAATATTAATCAAATATGCGCATGTATTTATATTATTAATTAAAGTACCTAGTTTATTAACAAATTTATCGCCTATAAGACAGAAATTTGTTAATTTTCAGCTAAATATCTATAAAAAAAAATTTTACCATCAAATCCGCCTCCGTCTCGGTATATTAGATATGAGGCATATCCCATACCACAATAAAGGGAAGTCCATACAGGTGCAAATGCGGCATTTGGAGGTCTCCAATCAGGTTTTTTAAGAGATTCGTACCAAGGATTTATGTTTTTTCGTGTTATTATTCCACCAGCTATACCCCCAATATTGGGCAGTACAATAAAACCAACAGCAGGCCAGTTAAATTGTGACATGGTTCGGTAGGAAATACCTGAGTAGGTTCTAAAATTAATCAAAGAAATAAATGCGAACAAGACAATTTATATAGTACTGAGCGACTGAACTGACGGTTTCTTCACGATAATAATCGACACACCCACTAATCACTGATCTATTATCTACTGTAAACACATGCAGAATTTCATTAATGATTTCTACTCGGTATTTGGGTGCACTCTAGTGGTCTGTAAATAATTTGTTTATACAACGATGCGTGGTTTTTAATTTTTGAAACACAGAATTCTAGTACTATTTTTAGTTTGGTTGTGGGATACGTTGATAGATGGCGCCTGCCATATGCAATCCTATATTGCTATAGAGTGTCCCACAAAAAACCATGTTTAGTCTCTAGGTGTTCAACTGCTCGGTAGCTAAGTTATTGAAATTTAAGGCCCTAAGGCAGATTTCTTAAACATAGATTGCCACTCAACATAGCACAAGACGTGTACTATTAGGGTACGTGTTTTCAGTGTATGAAAATTTCATTCAAACTGCACAGTAATGGGTGCTAATATATATATATATATAAAACCTGAAATAGGTTCATACTATCTATATATTGCTATTTGGTTAAATATTTAATAAACAAATTCAGCTAAAATTCAAATTGGTTCTGACGTCAGTCCTCATATCAATGGCGGATTGTTTACATTCTATGCATACTGTTTAGTTGTGTGGTTGTGTTTTGTTAGTGATTTTGTGGATTTATATAATTTATAGTGCGTGTTAAACTAAAAAATGGCTTCAGAAGGATTCGTTAAAGCGTCAACAAACAATTTACCATGTGTACATATTTTTATGGTTAACGAATTTATTAAAAACGACGAACGCTTTAGTTCAGCCGAATTCAAAGGCGTAAAAGCAGCAGCGTAAGTAAAAATACCTAAATTCATTATTAGACAATCTCTTCTTGATATAATAATCTGTCTGTATTGGTTTAAATTAGGTAAATATATAGCATTTCATTTATACAGATCCAACCTAACCTAACCTCTAAACACATGGCTGCTTTAAAAGTAAAATGAACATCATGTCTAGCAGCTTTGAACCACTTACGTGAATAAATCCTGAGGAACAGTTAAAAAGAGCTTGTTTGGAGCACTTATTGACGTATTCTTGCATACTGGTACAAAACACCACTTATTTTGTGATCTATACATGATATACTTATTCTATTAATAATAATATTCAATAAAACAATGATAATCACAATAACGGAAATAATAAAACGAAGCCGAAAACTAATTAAAACAAACAGGAGACACTTTTGTTGATATGAGATGCTACGTCACAATCGGGTTAGGCAACCGACGATACGGGGTCGGTTTAAATTCGTTTTAAAAATATTTTGGAGACCTTTTTTGCAAAAAAAATTATTTCAGTATAATATATGCCATAACTACTTTCTATATTTCGACATTTTAAAAAATGTGAAAATACCCTCTGAATTCTGAATATGTGAAATAAAATAGGTGTTTTCCTTTTTTAGTTATTGTTATATAAATGTTTATAAGGAACTACGGTATCGCTTTATAGGTAAATGATATTTCAAAATTCAAATAAATAATAGAATAACCTCTAAGAAGTTCTTTTTAATTCTCAGATTATTAGAATACTAAAGCAATTAGTTGTCGAGGTGGAGCAGCTTAAGATTAGAGGAGCTAATGGTTTTTCAATTGCCCAACATACATATATATGAATGATGGGTTTGATACAAAGTGTATATTATAGTAAGCTAGAGTACTTATTAAGTTCCTATTCCGAGATAGCTATTTCAAAAAGAAATATACCATCCATTTTTAAGAGACACCCTTTAATTTGGCAGACATTGTAAAATAGATAATCTTGGTAATAATCTAAGAAATTTGAACGTAACAAAAGGTAGATAATAATTATTATTCAATATTGTATCTCGGATTTCCGATCCATTGGGGTTCTAAAACAAATTTATTATTCTCTATTTTCACAGTGCTTAAGGGTAAAAACGATGTTGTGATTTCTTAAACTGACGACTCTCATTTATCACGACAAGACAATTAATTTGAAAGGCCTCCTATTTCCTAAATTAATCACCTTGTCAAAGAGGTACCTAATTATATTGGAGGACGGCTCAGAATGCAAAGCTTTTCGGTTATTGGAAATTCATTTACATTTAGAAAAACCGTTATTTGCATTTTATGCGTAGAGAATATTCGTGTGAATTGATTCTGAAACGAAAAGAAAAAAATTGCCCATATAAATAATTTAAGTTTTTTTTTTATGTAAGTATAGGTAGGTATATATTTTTTTTAGTTTTTTTCTTGGCCGTTGAATTCAATACTAGTATTTTTTCTCTTGGGTATATCGGTCACATATACAGGGTGTTAAGAAAAGTAGGTCAAGCCGTTAACCACAGATTCTTTGGACGAAAATCATACGACTTTCATAATGTGGTCAAAAAGTTAGACATATTGCAAATGAACTAAACACAAACAAAACGGGGGATAGGGGTATTTAGAAACTAAACGGACGTAATATGCAATGTTATAGAAAAAATTGGGATCAAGAGACAAAGTGACATACTCGTATAACAATTATAATTATTTTGAATTTAAATAAATCTCTAAAATTATTCATATATTGAGAATTAGACGAATTCCAAATCACTTTAAACGAATCACACATAATGGAGGTAAATTTAAGCTCGACTAATAATATAATTCTATTTAGAAGACGAAAACTTGACTTGTTCATCAAGAATGGAGCTATAGAGACATAAGTAGTTTCTGGGGAATATATTTGAATTATATAAAATTAGGTATGCAAATGGCAGTCTCTAACAGTATAATGTCAGATCTAGCAACTAACTTCAGTACCTATCCCCCTGATTATTCAAATTTGTGTGATGGCAAATGACAATTTCCGCATTACGCTGCTAAATAAGATAATATGAGGCTTCTTTTAATTATGTATCCCTAATAAAATTATTTTCCTTGTCATATTTGTACAGAGAGAGACCAGAAAAAGAAAAATACCAGGTACCTAGTAGGGTAGCTAGTAAATTGAACGTTTTGGTAGTGTAGATTCTGTGGTACCAATTAGCAAGCAGATTTCTTCAAACCAACCAGTCCGAATACGTTACCGAAACGGGGATTTCGCATAGCAGAGATATGAGTTTGTGAATTTGGTTTGATAAAAAAATAATTCATTGGAAACTTCAGTAAACTTTAGTTTTTTTTAAGATAATTTTATTTTAATTCAATATAATGTCCTAAAGAATGACATTTTCATTATTATGCGTCATTTGCCACATACTGTATGTGATTAAAGTGAACGTTTACTAACCACATGACGTCAGGCGCAGAATCGATTAAAAATCAGACCGCCTAGTAAAACCAGGTGATTAACTTATCAAATGTCATACCTAATCAAATTTTTCCTGTCAATCAAAAAATTAAAAAAAAACAAAAAAGGCGTAGAGGTTATTTCGCAGTTTTAAACTGGTTAATTTGATTATTGAATATTTTTTAGATAAATCAACTTTGTTTGGACAGGAATTTAAAAAAATGTGGCAAAAAATTTCAAAAAAGAAAAGGATGACAGAAAAAATACGATTAGTATTACTTTAGCAACTTTAGTTTTTATTTTGGTTGAATAAATAGTACGACAAAATTACTTTCGAATCTAAAATGTACTCAGAAACTGAAGGATCTTGCTTTCTCCATTTAAAATTTACGTCCGTTAAGAGGGGCAATTAATTTGATGATATTAATTTATCATAATATGCACGTTACATACAACACAGCGTTGTTAAATATTGAGTAAACAGAGGCAATTGCTGTTTGCAGAATGGCTTACGGGTTCCTTGTAATAATAAGGGAAGGGGCAGGTCCTCAGGGAAAGATTAACTTAGAAGCTTTTAATCTGCTTTGCTGCGATGTACAGCAATACTTGAAATTCAAATTACCTTTGGCATATCACAAAGACGAGACAACGTAAAGGAACAATTCAGAGGTGATACATTTGCTATCAAGCAAAACTACCCTGATGTAGACCTTTTCACTCAAAGGAATTGCATGTTGTAGATTTTCGCTTAATTAAAATGTTCCTTTCAAGAATTAATTATATGTTTGTGTGCATCGGCACGTGGATTCGCAAAAATGTCGAGATATAATTTGAATTTATACGTTTGCAGTAGGATTAAGATGTATTCCTTTCGGCATTTATTATTAAACTGAACTGGATATTACAAAATCAATTTAATAATTTTTTAGCAAAAAATCACCTAACAATCAAAGTGCAAACTTATTATTTATCGAATTTGTTCAGTAACCAGTAAAAATGTATTCTGTTGCATGTATTAAACTCGAAAACTGAGAATTATTGTCGAGGTAAAAGAAGTTTTTTTTTTTGTAAAAACCTCTGGAATTTAAAATTAATAATGAAATTTTAAAGTGAGCATTAATATAATATAAAAATGTTTGAACATGTTGTAACCCTGACTCCCCTGTTTAAGACGTCAATGAATAAATATTTTAAACAAGTTTTACACAATCAAATTTAATAAATATATATTGTGCAAAAGGAGGATGTTCAAAAATTTCACATGCGGACCTAAGTGGACACTCTTTTTTATGCTTTTGGGTGTGCTAAATTTGAGCCTTCGAAGTAGCTGAAAATGCGGAAAAAATATAAAAAATGAAAGGCGATTGTTGAATTTCGTACGGAAAGTCAAATTCGAATAATAAAAAATTTGAAATTTTTGAACATCCTTCTTTTGCACAATATATATTTATTAAATTTGATTGTGTAAAACTACTATTATGTACAGGGTGATTCCCATTAGGTTCTCACCCCAATTTTTTTGCTTGTCTTTGGAAATAAAATAAAAATAACGGAACTTATAGTACCTATATTTTTTCCAAGGATTTCGAAAATTTTAATAAAAAAACAATTGAAAGTTAAATAATAGTGAAAAAAACGATGTTTTTTTAAATGGAGCGCCCTGTATTTTTTTACAATTTTTAAAAAAGATTTAAATTATTCCAAAAATATATCATAACATATATATTTACCTTCATATTAAGTAAAATACCGATAATAAATGAAATAATTGATAAGAATAAATTAAATTTTAATTAAATTTATTAATGGAAATAAGTAATATCAAATCAAGCAAGTTACATCAAATATCTTAACAAACAAATAACATTTATATTTAAAGGAACTGTTCAAAATGTCCTCTATTATTTTCGACAGAAATAGTATATCGTTTATACAGGGTGTCCTATATGACATGACGGCCATAGCTTGAGGGTATGTTGCCAAAGCAATTCCAAGTCAAAAATGTCTACTGAACATATACCTTAAACTCAATAATTTATCACTTATTAAATAACATTCTAAGTAAATTTTTTCTTCTGCCGAGTAAGGCATTTTTAACTTTTAATCAACGTAAAGAGTTACAAAAAACTATTTAAATGTCAATTCAAAAAACTTTCTAAGCCAACTCGGTGCTAAATTATTTCAATTATTAGTATTTTACTAAATATTAAGGTAAATATAGGGTTATGTTATATTTTTGAAAAAAGAATTTAAATTTTAAATATGCTAAGCTGCCAAATCCAAGGCGCCTAACTCCGACACTTTAAATTCTAACCTCTTGAACTCCAGGCTCTTAAATCCAAACCTTTAAACTCCAATATATGTGAATATTAACCCGAAACCTGTACCTACTCAATAACTTATAAAACCTCAAATTTATGCACCCAAAAAAAACACTTAATCCGTAGACCATTAACCCTGAAACGCTAAACCCATAAACCCTAACCCTATAATCATGACGGGGTAACGAGCGGGGTAAGTAAACTTCAAACTCATAAAACAACAGTAATAATTGTGTGTGTATATATTGTGTATGTGTACGTGTGTCCATGCATGCAAAAGTTTTAGAATTTATGAACTTAAGGCTTATGGGTTTTTAGATTATGGGTTGAAGTTTTATGAATTTAGATCTTCTGGGTTCAGGATTTCTTGATTTAGGACCCGATATAAGGCTCATGAGTTTACATTTAGGGATGCAGAGTTAAGTAATTGAGGGTTTAAAGTTTATGGGTTTTGAGTTTTGAGACTACTGGTTTACGAGTTTAAGATTCCAATATTTACATTTATGTTAACATTTAGACGGTTTGGAGGGTATGGGTTTTGGTTTTAGGATTAAAAATTTATGATTTACTGATTTTGGATTTATGGGTTATATAGGTTTTAGGCATTTTTCCGAATACTCTAAGGAACGCCATGAGAATTTCCACATTATTCGAGGAAAGTATGACTCAAATTCTACTTGCCCCTCAGGTATGTCTTCTTGTATGATTAGGTAAAATCGCCAATTTTTACATTTTTCATTTTAATGACAGTATTCGAATTCAGTACACCCGAAAATGTAGGAAAATAGTGTCCATTTACTGGCATTTAGGTTCCGAACAGGAGGCAATTTCATCTATTTTAACACTTTTCTTTCAAAGAAACGATGGTATGATGGATTCTATTAGAACACAAGTACAAACCATCGTTTGTCAGAAAATTATTTTATAAGCAGTAGTCAAAACAAATTTGATATGTAGGTAATTAGAAAGATTTATTGATGACATCGTGATGCGAATTATTTTATTCGAATCAACTGGATTTGAATAACAAATTTTTCAATTCGGATAAATCAAACAAGCTAAATAATTGAATGCAAATTAAATTGAACGAAGCATTTATATCATCTGGTATTTTAATTCACCCGAAATCCCGAAATGCAATGAACAACGTTTCATAAATTGAAATATAATATTTCAAATGCTCGAAAATGTGGGTTACATCGATGCTATTTAGTAGGAGACCTCCTAATTCGTGCTCATTCAACAACGCAACGTAAATGTCGTAAATAATACATCTGGATGGAAATTATTTTTCTTTGATGGCGGAGCTCACTTGATTTTTGCAGAATAATCTGCTGAAGATGTTAACCATATCAATTACGAGGTTCTACTTAAGTAGCTATCACTTATATCGGATGGGGTTCATTTCCACTCCAGGTAAGCAAGATTTGATGAAAAATTATTTTCAGGATGAAGAATTTGCAAAATTATGCAACATTTTGTCTACAATTGAAACAAGTCTTCTTATGACCGGTTCATTGAAGGCAATAATAGTTTTTCTCATCCCATTGGTGGTTCATGAGTTTATCATCATTAATTTTATATACCTACTCTGAGAACTAATATCAACAAGTTTTCTCCCCTTAACAGATGTTTAAAAATTATAATAAGTTGGACAATTTCAAAGACATTTTCAGTTGTCAATTGTAATTTTTCTTTTTTATTTTGGTAACCCAGTTTTCTTATTTATCTTATATTAGGTATAGATTCTTTGTATATACATATAATTGTCAATATGCCGGGTGACCAGGGATCATGGTAAACTCCTGGGTCCCTATTCTTGAAACAAGGGAATTTATTCTCCTGAGAAAATGACGTCATTTTCTCTCTGTAATAGTATGTCAACCAATAGTAAATGTCAATTTACGTCATATTGACGTCATTCTCTCATATGAACACGTTCCCCAGTTTCAAGAATAGACCCCGCCATCTCCACAATTTTTGAGCTATCCAAATGAAATTTTGCATCAGTAATGTACTATCGCGGCCGAAAAAAAGTAATCGATTTTTTATCAAGTAGTATGTTTTTTCGAAAAATGTTCCTTTGTAAATGGGAGTGTTTACATCAGTTATGTCAATTAAATTATTTTGACAAGAAATCATTGGTGGGGTCGTATTTATTTAAAAAAAACTAATAAGAAATAAGTTGTTAATATTTTTTAATTATAAGAAAACAATTAATTAGTATGGTTTTGAGAGAAGCAGAAAAAAGCTACAGCATCACCACAGTTGGAGAAGGGTGGTCTTAACAACGCATGGCAAATCAAATTAATTGCAGCAAAGGCACAATTCAAAAACTAAACAAAAAGACAGACCTTCCGCTATTATCTGTTTTGTACAAATATTCTTCATCAAACTTATGACCCCTGGGACGGTAAACTCGCAGTTGACCAATGTAGCAGGGCTGAAATATCTTTTCGTCGGAAAAGACCACTCTCTCCCAGTAACGATCTTATTTATTAATAAAAGTATTTGCAAACTGCATTCTTGCCTCTTTATTATCATCACTGGCACAGTTAAATAGACCTTGCTCTCGCAACCGTTTTCTTGCTGTCCTAATAACAGACGCTGGGAAGTTGGTTTGCTCTTTGGCTTCAATAGAATTAGAAAATGGGTTTAAATTCACATAGTTAACCAGGGTATTGTCGTATTCTAGAGAACTCTTTCTTGGCCGCCCAGAACCCACTGCCCTGCTTAGATCATGAGTTTCTTTCCACTTTTTGTTTAGTTTTTGAATCGTGCTTTTGCTGCAATTAATTTCACTTGCTAGGTATGCGTTGTTGAGACCACCCTTCTCCAAGTTTGGCGATGATGTAGCCTTTTTCTTCATCACTCACAACATGATAAGGCATGATTAAGTAAAAAAAAATAATTTTTGCTTAATATGACAATGACGATGACACTAATAAAAAAATATTGGGATTGATGCGACACTGAATAGAACCATAGTTACAACGGGAAAATCAGTCGATTACTTTTTTTCGGCCGCGATAGTACGTGCAAAAAAACTCATTCCCCTGTCAAAGTTACGTCTTTTAATTGTTTCTTCCATGGCTAGTGTAATAAATAATACTTAGTATAAAATGACGTGTTGTGTTCGATGATTTTTTTCCCTTTTTTTATTACTTGCACATTGCAGATTTATGAAGGATGGGCACATCAATGGATTTCATACAAAATGAATTATTTTATGGTATCGGTTTACCATTATGATATCTTTTGGGAAAATGATCAAAATGGACAAAAAGTGATTTGGTAAAATTTGAATGCACCCCAAGGCGCCATTTTGATATTTTTTTTGGTGATCTAATTCTTTGGGAGTTATACCAGTACATTTGAACCAAATTAGAGCAATCATGGCACCCTAGATTAAAAAATGAAATTGGCTCTAAAAAATCAAGTGGGATTAAAGAGTCCCCAAAATAGTTTTATCGTACTCAGAATTTTCTCAATATTCCAAAAATGCAATAATAAAATTCCAATATTGAGGTCACTTCGAAACCGGACGTAGAAAAAAAAATCGGATAGGCCAAAATGAGTCTTTTTGGACGTACATTACTGCTGCAAAATTTCATTTGGATAGCTCAAAAATTGTGGAAATGGCGGGGGTTTACCATGATCCGTGGTCACCCGGTATGTACGAGGTGTTCAACGTAACTTGCTACCCCCATAATTTCCTTATTTATTAGGTAATAGAAAAATTAAAAATTTCATCTTATTGCATTTTTCACATACTTTTTAAATATATTATCAGATCATATGTCGTCTTCTTCAAATAATGATTGTTGTAGAGATAATATAAATATAATTTATCTGTTATTGCAAACTGTTTTTTATTAATAACTTCCTTAATATTACTCGAAATATACAAGTATTACATATTTTTGAAATCAGAAAAAATAGGCAAATTCAAATATGTAAAAATATATAGGGTGTTCCATTAAAGAAAAACACATTTTTCGCACAAACTGTATATTTTCTGATATCGATATGATCTGATAACATATTTAAAAAGTACGTGAAAAATGCAATAAGATGAAATTTTCTATTTTTTATTACCTTATAAAATAAGGAAATTATGGGGGGTAGCAAGTTACGTTGAACACACTGTACTACAAGCTTATATCTTCATGATTTATTTCTATGTATTGATTTTTTTTCTTGTACTTACCTATTCTATAATTGAATATTTTTACCTGTCATATAATGTAGTAAAATAAACAAATAAATAATATTGATTTAAGAAGTCCGGTATATTATTATTTGGTCAGCAACGAATTGGAATGGAATTTTTTTGTTAACAAAATAAGTTACATAGTAGAGTTTTCAGGTCCTCTTCCACGTTGTGTATTCGATTCTTTAATTCAATATTTATAATTTTCTAAAAATATATGTTGAAACATATTACAGAAAAGTGTAAAGTATATAATTTTTTTATTTTATGTGAGTTATGTTTTCGTGTTCTAATTTCTAATTTGATAAATCTTCATTCAGCGTATAAACTAAACAAAAGAAAATTTATTGGCTTGAGCTTTGTTGGCTATGTGTGCGTTTCGCAGCAGGCATGAATTCGTTTCAATGATTCGTGGTGACACGTGCTATTGTGATCTAAGTCGTTGGTAGGCGCAGGCGTGGCCAGGTTCCACCAATGGCGCTTGGGCAGTCATCCGCAGAGAGGCGTGACTTTGTTTCTGTGTTCTCGTGCGTAGTTAGACAGGCGTACTATTGATTTCGGTAGGCGTGGCTCCGTTCCACCAACGTCGCGTGGCCAGTCATACGTCCTTAAGTTCGCCATCATCAAGAGGTGTGGCTACCGCGTAGTAAAACATGTTTGGCAGCAATGCAGCAAATGATTATAACTGGTTTTGTGATAGAGTTTACTTTACTGACATTTGGATTTCAGCCTACTACAATAATTATGTCACTGATTTGCTTACTAACAGCAAACTATAAGTATTAAAATCATGAAGCTAAATAACTTTAGAATGGCGCATTTCCCAAAAATGTACAAAATAGCTTTTTTATGTGTTATGACGTACTTTTTTTTTATAAAAGGGGGCTGCAACCACCGTTGTAAACCACTGACTCAAGAGGTTGAACTGAAATTTTGGCAGTTAATAGATCTTAAAAGTAGCGCCTCTCGTATAAAATTTGAAAAAAATCGGCTGATTATTTTGAGAGATATGGCCAATCATATTTTTTTTTTCATGAAAGTTAAACGCCCTGCAACTCCAAAACGAAGCATTTTAGGACACATATTTATTAAACACAATAACCTCGCTTTTTATGAAGAATTCACCTGCAAATTTTGACCAATATGCGATAAACAAAATCTAATATTTTATATGAGACTAAAATATGCTATTGACGAACAAAAGGAGATGTATTGCTATTACTTAGAGTCTTGACAGCTTTCCCCATGCAGTTTGAAATACACTATCTAACGTGGTGTAACCCTTTAAAAAGACAGTGACAAAAATACATATTTTCCAAAACAATGTTGTTAATTATTGTATATTAATTATTAATTAGATTTGCGTATGTTCTGTTAATTGTTTGGCAAATCTGAGGATACGTACAGGGTGAGATTTATAAGAGTTAACCCAACTTTATTTTCTTAATTAGAGACAAATTTATAGAAATAAAAAGTCTGTCTTATAGCATTTTCTCTACTTTTTGATTATAATTTCCAAATTTCCATCATGCATAAATTGCATGCAGGGTGTGAAAATGGTTTTTTGAAATGAAACACTAAGTATATTTTTATACAGTTTAATAGAATATTTTCTTCTGAATCCAAAAATGTATAATAGGTATGCCTTATTTTAAAAAATGAACACACTACAACCAAAAAACGAAAAGTAATGAATTTGGGTGTTTCTATTAAAAATTTGTATGCAAGATGGTGCTCCAGTTCATGGTGCAAATATTGTTTGGATTGAAAATTCTGAATCAATATTATGGCCAGCGAGAAGTCCGGATTTGAACCATCTTGATTTCTTTCTTTAGGGTACCCTCAAAAAGAGAATATATGAAAATGTAGAAGTGGACAATGTAGAAAATTTAAAAACTGCAGTAAGAAACGAAATACATCTAATAATTTAAAATAATGTGGTTTTTGATAATGTAAATCGTAATTTTAGTGATTGATGTAATAAGGGCATTGCAAATAATGGTAGCTTAGTTAAGGCTTTGTTATAACAAAATATTAGCGTAAAGTCATTATAATTGTCAAGTTTGTTAAATTTATTATTAGGTATAAACGTATAAATTTTGAAATTACTTAGGTAAGAAAATGTTAAACACCCAAATTTATGACTTTTTCGTTTTTTGCTTGTAATATGTTCATTTTTTAAAATAAGGCATAACTATTATACATTTTTGGACTCAGAAGAAAAAATTATATCTAACTATATAAAAATATACATTCGTGTTCCATTAAAAAAAACAAACCTTTTTTCACACCTTGCATGAGTGAAATTTGGAGACTGTATTCAAAAAGTAGAGAAAAAATACTAAAAGAGACTTTTCAATCACATAAATATGTTTGTAATTAAGGAAATAAACGGGGGTTAACTTTTATAAAACTCACCCTATAATCTCATGTGATCTACCTATATTTTCTGATTGTACCTTACAAAATGACACAACTATATATTAAATTATATCTTACCTATATTATATTATCTTATATAATTCATATATGATTTTCACAAACAGTGTTACATAAAGGAATAAAATATCTACTTAATTATTATCATCCATAAGGATTAGTTAGCAAAATGACAAATTATTGTCTGAATTTCAAGCAAGATGAACGACTTTCTAACATCAACCATCCGTTTTAGCTGGAGTATAGCACCTGGATAGCGTGTGAGAAATGTTTTAGGAAGAGGACTTATACGTAATCCATTTGAAACGTGACTGAAACCTTCTGAAACCGGAGATAGAGCTAATTTAACTGGTATTCTACAGTGGTATTAACCCATTTCATTCTTTGTCAATATTTTTATTTGGTATTATTCGTTCAGATAATATAACTAAAAGAATATCGACTGGTTATCTCAAAATCAGAAAGGAAATTTATCCTAGCTCTTCACGTTTATGTTTACATTTTAACTCTACAGTCTACCTCTAATGCTAACTATAAAGAAAAAAAATAGGGTAGGTGATACATGTTGAAACGTACAAATATTTCTGCTAATATTATAATCTGTGATAAAATACTTGAATAAAACGCAACTAAATGTAGAGAAATTTTAATAAGTAAAGACTATTAGCAAAAGGATCTTTTCTTTAAACTCGGCCTGGGTTCTGCAATTAAATACTGAACTGTCCTGTATCCGATTTTGGATGGCAAAGTTTGAATAAATCATTTTTTTGTCATGTAACGTAGTATATTAGTATATTCGCTCATACAAACTGAGAATGTGTGGGGTTAATTCACTACACGGACCGGAGTTGCATGATCAAAGAATATTTTGAATATTTATAAAAGGGTCGTAAACATAAATTAAATGAAAATAGTACATGAAGAGTTTATAAAACTACGATATAAGCCGTCTATGAAGCTGAAGTTCATGAATAGTCAACCAGGGCAAATGCGAAGCAGGATTAAAATAACTGCCGACGTGAGCTATCATTTTTGAAGAGGCTCTTGTATTTTGAAACATTTATTATGCGTCCTTAAATGAATAATCTGTATCGAATATAAAACTGAAATTTTCCACTTGTTGCATGATCAAATTTGCTCTCGCAAAATTTAACGAACTTTATATCGTTTAAAATTAGACACGCACTAATGGTTGAACTTATTCGAATTAAACTTTAGATTAATTTGTTCTTGTTCTAATTAGACAGATGAGTAATTTTAAGTAGATTAGAGTCTTTTAGATAAACAAACCTTTTATATCAGTTTATATGTATGAATTTATGGGAAAGGTACCCGTTATCAGTATGTTAGTTAATTGTATGAGTAGTTTGTATGTCAAGAATTTTACAATCAATAGTGCTTGAGAAAATTTTACAATATTGTCAATTTGAAATTGCCATATGCAATTTAGACGACTGCTATGAAAATTTCCATATTGTTTGAATGTTACTAATTTTTTCACATCGTGGAAAATAACTGAAATATTCCCGCATACTGCTCGTTTTTACTAAAAATATGCATTGCATTCCGCAATGTCAGAATACAGTTACAATAACAATATTTTACGGTAAATTTCTTAAAAAAACATACATTTTCGCCGATAGTTTGAAAATAGCTTAATTTTGTATTTTTACGGTAAATTATGTGCGTGATGCCATATTTGTATCACAATACATAGTGTAGTACTAGTAACATGTACGAGATCTTTCAGATCTTTAAAAAAACTTGGTGGAGGTGCCGGGAGTGAAAGAAGAAATTCATTTTAAGATTTTTATATTCGTGTATCAGTTGACAACACATTTCATGATATTTGTAGATGTATAGAGCTGCTAATTTGTATAAAAATTGGCCAACAGCCAACATAAACACTGAATTATAATTTTAATGGAAATGCTTTTTAAATTAAATTCTTTGTGAAGCTAATATTTTCGTCGAATTCTAAATTATCGTCACTGTTCTACAAAATAATTGCTGCACTAATAGAGCTTGTATTTGCTAAATTATCACATATGACATCTTAACATATCACCTGCAATTACATGCATCTACCTGCAGCACCAATCCATTATACCACACATGTCAGTTGACCTAACTAAAGTTGGCATTGCACTAGCATTACAGAAACGCTGAATAATCAAACTCGCAATTCGTGTTTACTCATTAGCATCGGCGCATTCGCCAGAACTTACTCGTAAAATGAACTCCCAAAATCAATGAAACTAAAAATAACTGAGTTTCAGTGCAAGTTAAACTGCAGCCTTTTAAGTTCATGGAATTTTAGGTTATATGTTTTATTGAAGATAACCCATGTCTGCCCTTGTAACTTTATAATTACTGTATTATTTAGGTGGAGATAATAAATATTTAAATGGTGAAAATTAAAAACAGGATTATATATCATATATATTCTACAATGTATTTGTTGGTAACGTTCAAGTAGCGAATTATTAATATTTTAATTTAAATGACACTTGCCATCAAATGATCAACAAACAAGAGCATCTATCTACTGGGTTTAAATCATAAACAATATCTTGTCATATAATTTCAAGCAATTAATCCATGTATCTGAAACACTAATTCATAATACCACAAGTGTCAGCGTTTGGTTAACTGAAACAAACAATGTAACCCAAGCATTGTTGAAACGTTGAATAGTCATACTCGATTTGCTATTACACCTTAACCGCGGCGCATTCGCCATATAATGCACGAAATAAATAGTAGGTACTTTTGTATTGAATTTGTCCATATATTATCTAATTCCAATTTATTATAAGCTTTGCGAATTTTCTTAAACAGTAATTGATACAGTCCAACGGTACCAGGATATGAAACATCCTTCAGAGTGTTTGATTTATCGTTCTGCAGCCTGTAACTTTTAAACGAATAATTTTAGCAGAAAAGTGTAAAAGGAAAGAAATTCTATATCATGTGAGCTATATTTTCGTATTTTCGAAAAAACAAATGAACGTCTAACAATTCTAGAAAAATAGAAAAACCGAGCAAAAGAAAATTAATTTGAGGAAAAAATTTATTTTGAAATTATAACTATTTGAAATCAGCGCCCAAATTTAATATAAATTTGTTAATAAAATCTTTTTGCCAAATCATAGCTAGATTCAATTTTGGCAATTACAATTTGATTGCCTATATGATTTTCCTCTGTTTGATTTATTGTAACGCCTGTCACTTCTAAACGAATAGTTTTAGCGGAAAAGTGTAAAGGAAAAACATTTCCATATTATGTTAGGTACATTGTACATTTTCATGTATTTTAAAAAAAATATTTTTGATATACCTACCTATTTTAAAAAATTACTTTTTATTCGAATGTGTCAAAAAATGACGTTTCTCGGCCAGAAAACAAATCGAAAGGTAGAACTTTTCTAGCTACCTCAAGTAAACGACCTGAAAAGACTTTTCCGGCCAAGGCCTGAAAAGTGACAGACAAAAAGATTAAGCGTTTTTAATTACCTACTTTTTAAAATGCTGGCCCTTTTTTTCTACTGTAAAATGATGGTAATGCACATGTAAATAAAACTTTTATTGTATTTATTTTATGTAGTATATTTTCGATTAAATTCGATATTAATATATAAATTGAATTCGATACTAATTTCAAGCAAACTGATATGACAGCAGTTGTTCAGTTGTTATTTATTATATCTGGCCTTAGTTCACAGCCGTCTGTTACAAGAAAACTTGAAAATTGTATCATTTGCGGGGTAGCAAGTAAATCTTAAGAACATAATATTTTAATTTTCCCTATCATTTTAATATCCATAAGCACATTCGAATAAAAAATATTGTATGACACACAGACGAAAAACTGTTTTTCGGATTCCTACGAATTGCCAGCCTCGACTGCGTCTCGGCTGGCAATATTTCGTAGTCGCCCGAAAAACTAGATTTTTCGTCCTTATGACATAAACTACTATTTTGAAAGAAATCGAATTTTGGTATATTTTCAAATAATTAACATTTAAATTTTACCCTGTTTTTACATAAAATATAACAAAATAGTTATTTATGCAACAAGTGCGGAATGGGAATGGGAATGGGCCAATATTGGTTTAATATTGTTAAAAAGTTGACGCAATGTAAAAAAACAATATTGTACCCAAAATGCTAATAAAAAATGTGAACATTTCGCTATACAATACAGAAAATGCAAATGTTTTCGTCAAAAATCCCTCAAATTCTTAATAAATAAGAAATCAAAACCAAACTGCGTCATACAGTTATTAATTTATTAATTTTAATTTTGAATTCCGTCAAACTTGGGCAACTAGATAAATTTTCCCAATTTAATGAATTTTTATTATTTGAACTTTAAGACTGTTTTACTCGACTTTTTTCAAATATAACATATAGAAAATTTTATATGGTTGGAACCGGAATAAAAACTACCAAAATCAATAATAAAAAATATAGGTTGTCGTTTAAAAAAAAAGTCGATAACGTCATAACTTAAAAAAAAAATGACATAAGAAACTGAAAATAGGCTGAAAATATTTGCTGAAGTTAAAATCGCTATACCCCTTCGAGATTTTTTACAATAAGTTAATATCAACGGAATTACTGAATGTATGCGTTACTTAATTTCCACACTGTACCTATATAAGCCATTAACATTTTATTTACATTAGAGTAGGCTATGATATGTTTTTCTTAGGTTGTGTCAGGTCTACCATTGACAAAATATTGAAGTGTCAGATTTAATTGATTACTGTCATTTACTTTTGGCCGAATTGCCAAATTTTTTATTGATAAACATTGCTGTGCTCTCTTTAGGGTCTCACTTTGGCAACTATGTAGAACTAATTGGAATTTGTGGTTATGTTGAAATGTCAAAAACATTAAAATAGTCATTCATACCAACAGAATTCAGATTCTCCAAAGCCTACTTTAATAATTTAAATAAAGTGTGAATGGCATATAAATAAACGGGATACTTATTTGAAATTTCTTATTCTCGGAGGTTGTATAATGACTGGTACACAATAATAAAAATATGAGTGCTAAGCACGAGTTGTATTATTTTTCAAAAATTGGACCGGAAATGAGTTAATAACATTTAATAAGTTATACAGTTATAGACAATAACGTGTTATTTAAAAAAATTGTAATTAGGTGAATATTTGAAAGAAGCGACCTTACAACGGTAGTATACATTGATAAAAAAGGCTGAAATTACATACAATATATATAGACTTATCAATATGGGAAACATCGTTGTTTAATATGAAACAATATCGTTTAAACCATATTGGTTGGAAGCAATTTCGACAATATGGCGTCATTTAAATTTTACTATATTTTAAAACCAATATTTATCGTCGAAAATCAATATTGGTTGTATAATAACCAATGTAGGTTAATTGTATAATAACCAATGTAGGTTAAATATCGTTTTCCAATATTGTAAATCTATCATTTATTTTTATGTATATAATATGTTGGTTAAGCAATCCAAGGAACATTACCAATGTAGGTTAAATATGGTTTTTTCAATATTGTAAAACTAATATTAATCGACGTTTGTCAATATTATTTTGATATATCTAAGTTGAACATAGTTAAAATATTGTAGTACCAATATTGAATTACTAATATTTTAAAATCGATATTTGTTAATATCCATACAATATATCTTTTTCGATTTCAATGTATCTATATTGACCCAATACGAAATCGTGGTCCAGTCAATATTAGGTTCTACCTGGGATTCCTTATGTTTATGTGATTAATTTTATTTTTTTAGCTCAGAAGATTGTCTCCTGCTCCTGGTTTTCGACCTTGTGTGTTCACTTTTCAAGACGAGCTGGACCCAGGTTCACTAGCTTTTAACTAATTTGTGAGTTTTCTCTTCTGGTTTATTTTATTTTCTGAGGGAATTTTTATATGGTAATTATTTGGACTTTGTTAATCGTTAAAATGTACAACATTATTGTCTCCAATTTTTAGGGCCACATTATAAATACCTTGCTGGCATTGGCATTCTTAATTTTTCTATTTTCAATATAGTTCCACTTCTTACTAGCTAGCACCAACTTATTGCTCAAATTTCAACACGTTTGCACTTTTGTATGATAACTTATATCGTGTTCACAATAAACACGCTTGAACAAGCTGTTCAGGATCTGATGACTGCATATAAAATGTTTGCTCTATAGTACTTACAATTTTAAAAATGTGCAAATGCAATATACTCTACGTGTCTGCGAAGAATGTAATAATGGCGTAAGATGGTGAATTATTCAGTTAGTAATTTACGCTAAATTGCAAACGCGACACGTTTAGCTTCTAAGTTAGTGACTCATGTTTGATTTGAGACAGTACATTACTTCGGTAAAATTACACTTTAGCCCTTCGGTTAATTACTGCTGTACCATACTGATATAAATGAAGTAGTTATATTGTTGGTAACTGTTCACATAGTATAATTGCCAACAAGTTGGTGAATTTTAGTTAAACTAGTGATGCAAATTATACTCTCCGCGGTTGATTTATTGCATTTATTTTTTAGGATAGGGTTTCTTGTAAATTATTTTAACTTTCTGTACAATTCTTCTAAGGAAGTACGGTGTTATTTTTCATCACAAATTATTTCTAACATTTTGTTATATTTTAAATGGAGGGAGACACTCTTGATTTACAATACCTACTAAAAATATTCCCAAATCTAAAATTTTTAGTAAAACATTTTAATCTATCTCTTGTTGCATCAGTACTGGGACATATTGTATAACCAATAATATAAATTGGCACCACCACTGTATAACAGATGTTTATGCATCTCATAGCAAAGGGAGACTTATTTTTAAGATTTATTAACATCGAATATTAAAAATTTCAAATAAATTCCTTTCTTCGAATTGCACAATATATAAATGTATTTTCTCGACGTATTTTAAGCGTACTTAATATTACCTGTGAAGGCGTTATAAATAAAACCAGGTTGATTTTATATTTGAAAAATACAAACGTAGGTATATTATGATGAAATTACATGATTCATTAAAGCAACTGTAATGTGTTCTCATGCAATAACTTTTACGGTTCTTAAAGGCATTCAATAATAGAGAGATCACAAATTCCTTTGCTTTAAACTCGAATCTACTCTACTTAAAACGTATTAGTACTTTTTACATGTAAACTTTGGTCATAAAGCAACAAAATAAACTCATGCTACTTTGAAATTTTCAAATTAATACATTGTAGTATTGATAAAGTACACCTAAAGACTGCTCGACTTAAAAATTGGCTACTATTTATAAAGTGTTTCGAATAACCAAAGAACTTAATTAAATACTGCAGTCTGATTTTAGAATTGATTTTATGATATTGTTTTAATGTACTGGATCTGTATGTAGTACGGCAATGAATAAATAGATGGTGAAAATGTCTTAGAGTCCTGAATTTTCCTTAATTTTAGAAATAGCAATAAATCTTACTTACTCTTATTTATTTTATTCTTTTGCTGCGGGAATATACGTAGATTTACTGCTTTTCTATTCCTCATATTCCGAAAGGCTCATACAAGGTTATGAATTGATTAAAACTTAGTATATAATAAAACCTAAATTTAATATTACTGCAAACTTTACGAAGTTTGGTTAGAAGTTCAATACAATACACCAATGATGTGAGAAATTCAAACAAATCTAAACAAATTGAATTTCCAAGCAATAGCTGTTAAACAAATCCTCTTTTGAAATTACGCTGTGGTGCTAAAAGCATTATTTATGCATTCAAAGGATTTAGTTTTGAGTTTTCGAAAACCTGCCATATAAATATTCAGCGTCCCATGCATTTAAAACCTAAGTATATTTTGTATATATAATTATCAAAGTTTAGTGCGAAACCTTTCTTTAAAATATACGCCACACATTCTTTTAATAAATATAAGAAAAATTAAAATGTGAATTGCATAGCTTGCGCTGTATTTACCAGACTTCTATAACTATATAAATATATTACTGAAATGCCACAAATAACATTTAAATAATAAATATCAGCATCTTAGAAAATTGATGGAAAAATTATTTTGTAACTTATCAATTAGTATTCTATATGTCTATAAATATCATGAAGTAATTTTTTAGGGTTTCTAACTGACCAACCGATTGTTAAAAAAAAATTTTCCCTCACTCCTGGCACCTCCACCAATTTCCAATAAAATATCTGAAATACTTTGATACATGTTATTTAACGCGATACAAATATAGCACTTTGCACAATGATAAATCGCAACAAAAAAAGTACCTACTATCTGTAAAATTTTCTGCAGAATTCAAGGTCGCGAACTATTTTCAAATTGACGGCGAAAAGGTGTTTATTTTATTTTCTTTAACTTATTTTTTCCAGTATAACATGGCGGAATATCTCTGCTAAATATTTTAATACATTATTTTTGAGACTACTATTGATGTTGTATTTTAATTATTAAATTAAAATAAAAGTCAAGTGTTGCCTCGCCTCGCATATTTCGTATGTTCCTATGAAGTAAAACTAACCATTAGCTATCCTATAAAGCAATGTTTTCTTTGGAACAAAAATGCTGAACTAGTGATAGCACAAATAATATTTAAAAAAAATAGATTATAGAAATGAGCAGCTCTTAATATTTTTTTCAGAAAATATAAAACACTCTTATCCACGACTACTAACTAATGTTTGCATTATGGATGTATCTCTCAAGCATAATGCTATCCATTATTCCCTGCAGTGATTAATGACTTCATTAATCACTGCAGTGAACAATGAACAAAGTTTCTATGATAACGTATTGAATATTTGTTAAAAATTGTGGCCATGACATGTGACATTAGACTAGCACAAAATTAATTGTAAACAACGTTGACGTTCAAGTTTAATTTATGCCGTTCTCTTGACACATAACACATAAATAGTACTTATAAATTTCTTCAGTTGGAAGATTTAGTAAAAAATATTTAATAGTCGTGGATAAAATAGAGTATTCTACTCGCATATTATAAAGGCTATTATTCACTCGGGTGATTTACGACACTCGCCTTCGGCTCATGCCGTAAACTTTCACCCTCGTGAATAATAGGCCAATATATGCTTGTGGAATAAACTACTATTCTGATGGCAGTGAGAATCTTGTGGCAATTCTAACTTTTTTACATTACATGTTTGGTTCGTTATGGTCAGATAGTAGGTACAATTTATAGGTATATAGAAACTTGCTTCATTTTCCGAATTCGGTAAAAATTCAGGTGGGTAAGAACAAATATTGTGACAGCTTCATCAATATCAGCACCTAGAAAATTGGCCTAACATTGTACAATTTTACGAAGAAATTTTTCCATTAAAAAATAATTCGTGTGTTTTACATATTCGTTGATATGGTGTCCTATATTATTACATGATTGTAGGTATATTTTTGTCATTTCTGGCGTGCTTTCTATGTTAAAGAAATTTTATATTAATCTGCCTGTTTCAACTGTTCAAGCTCAAGTAACTGATTTAATTTCGAAAATAAATCAACCAATTTCCAGCGGCAAAAGTCATAACTACCTTCCATAATCTACTTACTCAAAGAAACGTCGACAAAGTACTTAGTAGAAGTATTTAAACGCTCAGTTTGTTTCAGTTAATTTGATGTTATAATAGAAAACAGACGCGTTCGCCATACTACATTATTTCAGATGAAATTAAATCCATCAATAACACTGGAACCCCTGAGAATTAAATAATTTCTGAGTCCCGAGGAGGCAGTTACCTGAACCCTTCCCGCTCGGCTACACCCTTGTATCCCATCCGATTCGTTTATATTAAAAATAACACTGGAGTGCCGACATAAAAAAGAATATAAACATTTTATTCATTTTGAAGCAATGCCCTTAACTCGTTAAAATTTTATATCGGAAGATAAAAATAATTTTATAAAACTTAGATGGGATCATCACAGCCCCAATATTACTAAGTAATGGATCATAAACCAATGCAAATGGAAAAGAAGTGTTAATTATGATATAGGTATAAAGTTTGCTTTTAAAAATTATGGAATATTAAAAATTTGATGACTTTAAAATTCTATGTGTATAAATATCATGAAGTAATTTTTTAGGGTTTCTAACTTTCTAACACCGATTTATTGTTAAAATTTTTTCTTTCACTCCCGGCACCTCCACCAATTTCCACTAAAATATTTAAAATATTTTGATGCAACGCGATACATATATAGCACTTTGCACAATGAAAAATCACAACAAAAAAATTATCTGTAAAGTTTCCTGTAGAATTCAAGGTCGCGAACTATTTTCAAATTGACGACGAAAAGGTGTTTATTTTATTTCCTTTAACTTATTTTTGCCAGCATAAAATATCGTTATTGTAGCTATATTCTGACATCGCGGAATACCTGCGGTGTAGTATGCACTACTAAAGTCGTAAAAATATAGATTTCTTTAAGAGATAAATATTTTAATATATAAGTATCTATTATTTTTGAGACTTACTATTGATTTTGTATTTTAATTATTAAATTCACATAAAAATCAAGTGTAGCCTTGCCTCGCATGATTCGTATGTTCCTATGAAGTAAAACTAACCATTAGCTATCCTATAAAGCAATGTTTTCTTTGGAACAAAAATGCTGAACTTGTGATAGCACAAATAATATTTTTTTATATGAATGAGAAATGAACAGCTTTTAATAATTTTTTCAGAAAATATAAAACACTTTTATCCAAGATTACTAAATAATGTTTGCATTATGTGTGTATATCCTCAAGCATAATGCTATCCATTATTCCCTGCAGTGAATAATGACTTCTTTATTTACTGCAGTGAATAATGAACAAAGTTTATATGACAACGTATTAATATTGTCTAAAAGTTATTTGTGGCATCTTTCTGTTCTTTTTTTTTATTTACTGCCATACTTCTGAACATTACCCAGACAATCTAAAAAATATCCCAGATATTTTTAAAAATAACCTTTACGTCTGTGACTTTACGTCAAAGGAACAGTTGAAGGTTGGTTTTTGACATAAAATATAAATAAACTAAAATAAAAACAATGATGATTCGCAGACGTTTCGAAAACTTAATCTATTTCCTTTTTCAATGGTAATAATGTTTCTAAAATTGGCAACAAAAAGCGATAAAGTAAATAGTAAAATGGGCTAATTCTAATGCATTTCTAAAAATTCACGCAAAAGGCTAAAACTTAAGAAAAAGAGAACTGCTAAATTATAAATTTTTGAAATCAGAAGATTAGCTACTTTTCAATTATTTCATAATATACCTACAACAGGTTGTCGCCAAAATTTTGTCGGGTGTTAGCTATTTCTGGTTGTTAAACCGGAAGTTAGATGTATGAATGACATATGCCGTTATAACCATAATAATCGATGTCAGTAATAATATACAGGGTGAAAGAAATTTGGAAAATCAGTTTTTTGGCAATAACTCGTATATTAGAGGTTCTATCGCTTATTCGACCTTACAATCGGATTCCTCATAAGGAAATACATGAGAATAAATTATGGTTTTTTCTTTTGGCCCAATAATAAAGCGAGGAAATTTTACCAAACAATGAAGGAGAAAAAATTTTGAATGAAAGGAGGAAAAATTTTTGGCCCCCATTTATTTGCTTAGATTTCTGTTCTTTCGCGCTGCAGGCATCTCTGGCGTGTGCTACAAGAAGTAAATGAAAATAATGGAGATTTTTTTCAAGTAGAAACTACTGAGGAAATCCAAGTGCAATCAAAGATTCGGCAAGATATAATAATTATAACAAAATGAAGAAACCCAAGAAAGTAGACGTTGAATATTTACAAATATTTGATGCCAGAAAATAACCAAAAACTAGTTCAACGATGGTCACAAGGGAGTTCCTTAAATTAAGTATTGCTAAATATTTAACCTCTGTTCCTCGTTTTTCTTAATTCATTTAAAATATTTTTATGTTTTATGTTTCAAATCAAATAGAATTCATCATAAAATATGTATGATTCTTTATTTAATTTCATAAAAGATTTAAATTTAGTTAAAATCTTTAGCAAGTAAGACTGCTAAAAATAAGTCCAATATTGCATATTACAAAATTTGAATCAGTTGCCTTAGCGTATCCTGAACTTTCAGACAATTAGAATACAGCAGTGGCTTAATATTGTTGACACTATATAAAGCTACATACATCATTATAAATAAAGTTCCAGACCTTTAAAGAACAACATATTATTTCCCCGAAGGCTTGTTGCATTCAGACATTCTCCAAGTCTTTGTTATTCTCAAACTAGTGCTGGAGAAACTTATGTGTAATGTTACATTATTAACTGTATTCTCTCAGACTCTGTTCTAAACATACGTTATAGAGACGGGTTGCAACGTGTCGTGAGAACTATTGTTATTATGTATGTATCCAGATTTGTACAGGATTTAATTAAAACATTTGTAGGTATAAAATCCCACCCTCACTTGTTACCAAACGTATGTGTTTCATAAAATCAGAAAAGAAGTATAATGATGGTTTCAAAGAAATTACTTATGTATAACAGCGAGGTATAAAATTATCCCGGCGGAGGACAAAATTAGCCCTCTAGTGGTCAGTTGTTGCTATTAACTGTCGAGACATACAATGTTACTGTGACAGATAGCGACTTTACTAAAGTACCAAAAAGCAGTCGACCTCTAGCCCGGGTGGACTAAACTATTAATAATAAATAGGATTATAGGAAACAGCTATTCAACGGACTAAAGCCCCGACTTGCGCTGCATTATTCCTGCAAATCCAAATGGGTAGCCAAGTTTATTTATTATTCGTCATTGCTATACCAGAGAACAGAAAAAGTTCGAAACCGGTCTGTGTCTGGTGTAGAAAAGACGAATAATAAACTTGGCTACCCGTTTGGATTTGCAGGTATAATGCAGCGCAAGCCGGGGCTTTAGTCCGCTGAATAGCTGTTTCCTATAATCCTATTTATTATTACTTATGTATACAGGGTGTATTCTAAAATCGCCGACAAACGGAAACTGGAGATTCTGTGATCCAAAATAAGACGAAAGTTGTTATAAATGTATGTCCGAAAATGCTTCCTAACCGAGCTACAGGGCTTTGAAAAAAATTTTTTTTTTTAGTTTTTTGGAATTTTTTCAAAAACTGCATAAGATATTATATTGAGATTTGGTACACTCGAATGTCTTACTGAATACAATTAATGAGGTGAGTTTGAGTCGATTGGCTCAATCCAGTGGCGTAACATCGTTTAAGTTACCCCCTCAAATCACAAAAAAACGTACGCCACTGCATTTTTTTTTTGAAATGTTTATTTTTAGATTCACTGTTCTATTCTGCAAATAAAATCATACTTAGTGTTTTTTCGATTAGGCACTCCGTTTTTGAGATAATTGGTATTAAAGTACGACCACACATTTTAAAAAAAATTAAATTTGATTTTTATTTAAATAAAATTTATCAAAATAACGCAGTTAACTATTACATACCTGAAGAGGGGTTGGAACCTTTGGTGTAGAACTTACACTTGGAGTAGTTTTCCACACACACCAAAACACTTTTGCACACACTCGACGCGCGTTTCGCCAACCAAGTTGGCATCATCGGGAGATGATTAAAACTGATGATGCCAACTTGGTTGGCGAAACACGCGTCGAGTGTGTGCAAAAGTGTTTTGGTGTGTGTGGAAAACTACTCCAAGTGTAAATAAACTATTACATAATAAAAATATTTCATTGAAAAAGGAATTATTAATTTAGATACTGTTCAAAATGCCCTGAGGGTCTTGTTGGATGCAAGCTTGAGCTCTTTTAAGTAAATTAAACCTAACACGGTGGAAGATTTGTGGCATGGCTCTAATTTCATCACATGCCGTCTCTATGCGATTCCACAGTTGCAATCAATTATTAATTTGTACAGTATACACACGGGATGGAATCACATAGAGACGGCATGTGATGAAATTAGAGCCATGCCACAAATCTTCCAGCGTGTTAGGTTTAATTTACTTAAAAGAGCTCAAGCTTGCATCCAACAAGAGCCTCAGGGCATTTTGAACAGTATCTAAATTAATAATTCCTTTTTCAATGAAATATTTTTATTATGTAATAGTTAACTGCGTTATTTTGATAAATTTTATTTAAATAAAAATCAAATTTAATTTTTTTTAAAATGTGTGGTCGTACTTTAATACCAATTATCTCAAAAACGGAGTGCCTAATCAAAAAAACACTAAGTATGATTTTATTTGCAGAATAGAACAGTGAATCTAAAAAAAAAATTTCAAAAAAAAATGCAGTGGCGTACGTTTTTTTGTGATTTGAGGGGGTAACTTAAACGATGTTACGCCACTGGATTGAGCCAATCGACTCAAACTCACCTCATTAATTGTATTCAGTAAGACATTCGAGTGTACCAAATCTCAATATAATATCTTATGCAGTTTTTGAAAAAACTCCAAAAAACTAAAAAAAAAAATTTTTTTCAAAGCCCTGTAGCTCGGTTAGGAAGCATTTTCGGACATACATTTATAACAACTTTCGTCTTATTTTGGATCACAGAATCTCCAGTTTCCGTTTGTCGGTGATTTTAGAATACACCCTGTATGTGTTCAAACTTACTGAATCCAAAATAGTGTTTGCATGCTTAACATAAGAATTTTTAAAGACATTTTGATGAAATTTAGTTGATGTAGAGTTGAGGATCGATTTCAGACTTGGATCGTAATTCAGCAATATTGGTCAATAATTTTGCCCACAGGAAGATATAGCGATTTTGTGCCATTTAATTTTAAAATCACCCACTATGAGTTATGGCCTATGGGTTTCATTCTAAATAGCTAAATAGACGGTAAATATTTTAAAGTAAGGCCGTCAGCTGATTAGTTGATAAACTCAACATATAATTGAGCCAATAAATAATAATAGCTTAGATAAATACATATTACTAACTGAGAATATGGGTACTCGAGTAGAGGAATAAATATTTTTCATTTGGAAGCATTAAATCCTGGACAGAAATGAGTGAGTGTGTTGTGTACATTTTCAAATAACATTTTAAAAACGGTTTACATTTAAAATACACTATTTAGTAGTGACACAATTTATAGCATGAAAGATGATATACCTGGAAACTTTTCCCTAAATATATAAAACCTTGGCTCCTAAAAGCCGCTTTAGAAACTTTTTTAATATTCCTGCATCACACACAGCTCGAAAGTTTTAAATTCTTTTTCCTTTTAACACCAATGCGAAATTATGGTAATGACTTTTATAAAACCTCAGAAAATGGCTTAAAACAAGTTTTATATTTTCTCTCAATTATATTTAACTTCTTAATTTTTTCTTAGTTAACTAATTTTAAACTGTCCGATGGAAAAGGTGAAGCTAGTAAGTAGCTTGGAGAATAATGTGACAAGGTATACGATGTACGTTATTGATTCTAATTAAGTCAGAATTTGTTAGTACGTATAAATATTAAATTGACATACGTAATTAGGAGCATCGAAATTCGAAATCGCACAATGCCGATTTCTTTACGTTAAATACAACTTAAGAAGACAACTAATACACACCCAGGGATATAAAATTTCACAAATATTTTTTATTGCTCCGCAGGGTATGGAGTTACACATCGACAGATTAACATAATTTCCAACCACTTTTTTAGAATTGAAAGAATCGAAACATATATTTCAACTTCATTTCATACGAACTGTTTTATATCTAAACATACCTAATTTCTTATGACCAATAATGAAAAAATAATTTATATAAAAACGTAAAATTGTTTAACCTGCTTTTAATAAACGAGAAATAAAAATGTTCCCAGCCAGACTTATGAGGAATAAACGCAAACAATTGAATTATTATAGTCAAGTTTCTTTAAAAATATTGCTTGCCTTGTTTCTTCTCAAACCCTAATTCATCAATGTGCAGCGTTATTCTTAATAATATACTTAGATAAATAAATACAATTCTACTGAGTGTACGGGGAGAATGGAATTAAGACTTGACAGTTTGGGTGAATAATGTTCCTACTGCTCTCTTATCTAGCCATAGCCACACCAATAACGAGACAAAGATAATACTTCGTACATTAAGGCTTTACAATCGTGGGTTAATCTGAAAGGAAAGGTGCTGGTATTGAATCGTCTATTATGGCAAGGAAGGTTGATAAGGGTCTATAAACAGTTTATTTTTGTTGCCTTCTGCCAAATTGTAATAGAATATACTGGACGGAAATTCTTATGTTCACTCAGTTTATTTTTTACACTTTTATTTCAATTTTTCTTTATGAAAATGTAGAAACAAGTACGTATTTTAAGGGGGTTGAATAATATCTTACACAAGACCAATATTTTGTTTAATCAATGGTTTATTGACTCCTTAAGGTCATTTACTATCATTGACCCTTTAACTAGAGAATGTGATTTTATACAATCAAAAATAAATTTAGAAGCCTTACGATATATATTTTGATCTCAGCGACGGTATCGGGCCTTAAGCCATTGAAATATCCCATTTTAAAGTATAATACAAACAAAAGGAAAAGAAACAGAAATTACTTTTGCTTTCATATGATTTTTATTCTGCTATGAGAAAGAAAGTTTTTGTTATATACTCTAATCAAAGTGGAATGCAATTTTATCTGATATATTCTGGAGATGAATAATTTTTATGAAAAATAAATTTATATTACATTTGTAATAATAAAATTGGCCTTCATTCTACTACTCTACTAGACTACTAGATGCAATGCTCACAATTTTTATTTTTTTTATAATAAAATAAAGTTTTTTTGATGATAGTTTAACAAAGTTAAATAAACGTAAAGAATTGTGATTTTATTTTATAATTTTACAATAAGAATTTGGTCCTTTTATATTTTATATTCGCTAACCAAATAGAGACAATATTTATAGGACAGTGCCCATCAAGGTAAATATGTAACGATGTGAACAAAAATGTTTGTTGACACAAAATATCAAACTATTGAAATAGATTGATGCAATAAACCAACATTGTTCGGCAATTGTTCTAGTTTTCATTCTATTCGATTCGTTATGATATTTGCAGAACTATATTGCTGAGGATTTGATGCGGTTTATACACTCGTTAAATGTATTGAAACACTTATATTATAGGTGATTGCCAATTTTCTTTTATTGGGCTCGAATGGGCTATTACCGAGATGGAGTTGTATTCTAAGATTCCCGGTTCTTTTTACATTTTGATTACAGTTTCAAATGCGCATGAAATCAAAGTTAAATAACATTCTATTTCTCTTTGAAAGAGAATTGTTAAATTATTGCTGGAACTCACTGAAGATATCTGTTTTCTATTTGACATAAAATGGAAGGCTGGAGCAGGAGCGGCGTTAGCATTTTAGATATCTGCTGCAAAAAGTTTTTTATTAAAAAAATTATGAAACAACGGAATATTTTTAGTTCGTTTGATATAGGATTGTCTTTAATTAAATTGTCCACAGCGGATGCCGTTAATAGTTCGAAAACTCTTGAAAATAGGTTTAAAAACCATATACCGGGTGGCCACGAGTCAATGTACGCCCCCAATTTTTTGGTTGTTTTTGAATTTAAAAATTTCGTTTTTGGTATACGTGAATAAGACAAAAGTGGGCTATTTTTAGACTAGCAGGAATGAAAATATCACATTCGGTTGAACCGGAAGTGACATCAACTTTTTTTTCTTAAATGGAATGACCATGTTTTTTTTGTGGTGTTTTATAAAACATAAAATTCTAACTGCAACAGTTTTTTCAAATTTCAAAAATTTCAAAAAATAAGTGAGTTACGAACGATTTTTTATTTTGTACAAAATGGCCGCGTCAGATGAATGCGATGTAAGAAAATTACTAAGTAGGCTATGGTAATTATTAGCAAGGTAGTAAGCTTGTCTGTAAAGAATAAAATAGTTATTTAAATTACTGATAGATACGACTATTTTTAGATTTTTCTCAAAAAACGGAATTTAATTTTCATTTTCATTTCCGTAGGGGTCCTATGGAAAATTTTTAAATAGGACCGTACTATTTTTTTTTATTATTCGGACATAATGATTCATAAGCTTTAATTTGTTCGCCAATAATCATTTCTTAACGAGATCCTTTGTAATAATAAAAGTGTTTTTAAAAGGTTCATTAAAATTATTTCTTGTTTAATTTGTGCTTACCTTATAAATACACTTTTATTATTACAAAGGATCTCGTTAAGAAATGATTATTGGCGAAAAAATTAAAGCTTATGAATCATTATGTCCGAATATTAAAAAAAAATAGTACGGTCCCATTTAAAAATTTTCCATAGGACCCCTACGGAAATGAAAATGAAATTCCGTTTTTTGAGAAAAACCTAAAAATAGTCGTATCTATCAGTAATTTAAATAACTATTTTATTCTTTACAGACAAGCTTACTACCTTGCTAATAATTTCCATAGCCTACTTAGTAATTTTCTTACATCGCATTCATCTGACGCGGCCATTTTGTACAAAATAAAAAATTGTTCGTATCTCACTTATTTTTTGGAATTTTAGAAATTGGAAAAAACTGCTGCAGTTAGAATTTCATGTTTTATAAAACACCACAAAAAAAACATGGTCATTCCATTTAAGAAAAAAAAGTTGATGTCACTTCCGGTTCAACCGGATGTGATATTTTCATTCCTGCTAGTCTAAAAATAGCCCACTTTTGTCTTATTCACGTATACCAAAAACGAAATTTTTAAATTCAAAAACAACCAAAAAATTGGGGGCGTACATTGACTCGTGGCCACCCGGTATACTGTAGTAACATAAAATCACATAATAAAAAGAATGAATTTTAATCAAGTAAAAGAATAAAATATAAAAATTTACCTAATTTAAATGCCATTGCGGAGTTTATATTATAATGTTTCACTAACGTAATATACAAAATTAAAGTCATTTCGGAGTTGAATTTTTCTTATTGTTCACTGTAGTAATTAATGTTGCATAGATGGGCAGTATGGCAAATCAAATCCATATGTAGAATATTAAAAACCAAAATCCAAAATGGAACGTTCAGGGTAAAACCTAAATCAGAAAAGAAATTGTTAGAAATTATGAAATATGTATGTCACATAGAATTAGGAAATAAATTTAAGTAAAGCTGTTAAGTGAAAAGAATAGAACTGAAGGTTCTAAAAGTGAATTATAATAAGTGTAGTGCAACAAAAACAAGCAGAAGTGAAGCAAAAGGGACACAAGTCCATAATTAAATACATAATACAACGATAATGACAGATAATTAAGAATAATGACAGATTTTAAATGAAACATTAAAAAAAGAATTCAAAGCAACAAAATAATGACAATTATTAAAAATTAATAGATAAATAAAGTAATAAAAAATAAGATAATATTTACTTACCAGTCATAGAAAGTTAACAGTAATGGGAAGCCAGCCATGAGATAAAAAAAACTTGGTATCCAAGGAAAAAAAAAGAAGGTTGTTATGTTGTTGTTGAAACCCTCCCTGCAAAAAAAGCATCATGTTTGGAGAAGAAAATAGAGGAAAACCAAAAATTGAAGTAATTATGGTAAATGCCAGTGTTTATTAAAAATCCATCCCGATCCAGTTCAAAAGCTCGAATGTCAAGATAAGAAAGGTATATGCAGCCAGGTGTACCTGAAACAGACAAGAAAATTAACATAACCAGTTTGAAAACCTGAAAGAAAACACAGGAAAAGTAAGAAATTAATGTTTCATATAAATTGAACATAGTAAGAGTCATTTTATCAATAATCAAAGTCAATTACTTAACAAGACATATAAGAAGTTTCTGTTGAAAAAGGAAACAGTTCAATTGCCAATTGAAAACCATAAACATTCTTAATTAATCCTAAAATATTCATAAAGAACTTTCATTGCAAGGAAGCACTATTAATTGTGTGGTATTGTAGTTATTAAGTATAGACATAACCTTAAATATTAAGCAGCAGGCAATTTAAAAATTCAAAGCCATACTTAAACTGTTTATGAGCACTTGATCAATTATTATGCTAGAATTCTTAAATAGCCACTCGTATTCTTCATTTTAAGTTAGCAGTGATAATATTAGTTGTACACAAAACTGAACGATCACTAACGTTTTCGACTTGTTGAATGTTAAAAAACTGCAATTTATTTCAAGGATAAATTAAATGCATATTTGAAAAGATAATGCAGGGATCTTTTATTTATGTGTCCATACTGAGGTATATGCAACATAATATACATAAAATAGTAAATCAAATTTATGCCGTAAATTAGGCAACACAAAATACAAATTAAAGAAAATTCATTTAGACAATATCAAATAAATAAACCCAATTTCAATATCTTCAAGGAACCCAGATGAGCCTGAGAAAAGAGGAAACTAAGTGAAATATTATAAATAAGTGTAAAGTAAGTAAAATATTATATAATATTTGTTATGTACAGGGTTATCCAACGAAAAGGCCCACCCTTATATTTTCTTTATTTTTCGAGTTAGGAAAAAATTTTTCAAATAAAAGTTGTAGTGAATCAAATGAACTCATTTAAAACCCCTGCAAAGAATATACAGGGTGTTCCATAAAAGCGGGACAAACCTAACTTACATTTTTTTAAATGGAACACCCTATATTTTTATACATTTTTAAAATCTGTGTTTTTTTGTGAATTTAAAAATATATATATGTTGCATCTTATCTTTTACTGTTTTTTATTTATTGCAAATTTCGTGAACAATATTATTTATACCACCAGCATCTGCATGCGTATCAATCAGGTTAGCCATGGTGAAAAGTTTGCTTTTTGAATTTATTCAATTATTCTGTAAGGCATAAGTGTCAAATTAATTGTTTTTCATCCATTACTAACCTGATTGATACGCATGCAGATGCTGTGGTATAAATAATATTGTTCACGAAATTTGCAATAAATAAAAAACAGTAAAAGATAAGATGCAACATATATATATATTTGAAATCACAAAAAAATACAGATTTTAAAAATGTAAAAAAATATAGGGTGTTCCATTTAAAAAAATGTAAGTTAGGTTTGTCCCGCTTTTATGGAACACCCTGTATATTCTTTACAGGAGTTTTAAATGAGTTCATTTGATTCACTACAACTTTTATTTGAAACATTTTTTCCTAACTCGAAAAATAAAGAAAATATAAGGGTGGGCCTTTTCGTTGGATAACCCTGTACATAGAAAATAAAATTAACAATAAAAATTCAATATAAAAAATAAAAAAAAGTAAATTCCAAAAATTAACAATAAAAATTCTAATATGTGTATAATTATAACATAACAATACCTAATCATCTTCTTATTTTGATAAGGCCAATGCTTGTAGGACATTTTCAGTGTTACGCTTGTATATTCAATTTGTTGAAGTTAGTAAATTGACAACTTTATGAAGCGCATTATATGACGGTAGTACGAATAATTATTTTTATGAGTTTTAGGACAAAATGTTTCTTGAAGGAACACCTCAATAAGTCAACAAGTACAAGTAGATTTTGTACTAAAAATTTCCGTGTATATCTTGATTTTAAAAATGTCATTACAAATGTCCTAATAATTTGTCAAGTTCTGATACAGATTAACAAGATAAGCTCTCTTAAAGTTACAAAATTAGTTTCTGATTTGTTCATTTTTGGTAGAGTGTAGAGTAATCACTAAACTATACATTAAAAATTACTGGTGTGAATGCTCACACATTATTTTATCAGTATTAGTTAGGCTAAACTGCAGTTATTATTGTTTCTCACAAAATTGCATTGATTTGTTATAATGAACCTGTTTGGTAATGTTAAATAAATTTAATAACCTTACAACGCCACCGGAGGCTTCCACTTTATTTTATTTTGCATTGATGGCAAAAACTTTTCTGTAATATATTATGCTTCACTTAAATAAAAGTTGAGAGTTTTACACCAGATCCACATTTCTATTCTGCAACATCTCTCAAAAATTTTAAATATAAATTTACATGGTAGTTTTGATTCTCCAACCTGCTCATTTACATATAAATGTATCCTCTAAGATACACAGGGGGGAGAATGTTTATATGCATAACTTTTTTAACAAATTTCAACATATTCTTCAGGGTTGACAAAAATATGTTCATACTATGATCATTTTGAAGCCACATAATATTGTCGCACCTATATAAGATAAAAACGCATAAATAAGAAATATTCAGCAGTAAACATTAAAAGAAAAATAACTAAATGAAAATATTTAAGAGAAAGAGCTATTCAAATATCTGTAATATGTCTAAATAATTAGTACCTAAATATGAGTATATAACATATAGCACAACAAACAAATACAAATAACGCCCCTGTAAAAAATTTTTTTCTCCAAAACTGCTAATAAAGAATTGATAATATTTGGGAAGTAATTCATATTTTAATTTATTGAAATAATAGACAACCAAATTAAACGAACTACATGAAGTATATGAATATTATCAGGGAAACTTTACACATATTAATTATTTATTTATTTATTTATTTATTTATTTATTTATTTTAAATACATACCCAACAGGCAAAAGCCCAATTATAGGATACGAAGGTACATTGAAATAAAATTACATAAAAACCAAATAAGTGGTAACAATAACAGTGGTGAGAATTAAAATGGTAATAATAAAAAATAGTAAAAATAACAATAGTAACAGTAACAAACGTATTAAAAATCATTATACATTTATACTCAGACAACATATATGTAAATATTTAAATATAATACCCCTACTTAGTTGTAAATACTTTTCAATTGCTTAATTGTACAAAAAAATATATCAACCCTTCCCTCAATGTTGCAATAATTAGAGATCATCTGATATAAGGGAGATGCTTTAAGAATATCGGTATTAGCTGTAAGGAGATTAAAAATGTTGTTGTGTCGCGCCGAGATCCTGGGCACTCTAATATGAATCTGATTTAAAATACCCGGACAGTCCAAAATATGATTTAAAATTTTATATAAAAATATAATTAGGTGTGTTGATCTCCGTTTGGACAATTCTGTAAGATTAAACCTAGTTAATAATTCATTATGAGGAAAACCTCTTTGTGGATATACGCCATCTAACACATACACTGCAGATTTTAAAAATCGCCTCTGAATTCTTTCAAACGTTGCAATATGAGTGACATAGATTGGGTTCCAGACTATTGACGCATATTCCAATTTCGATCTTACAAAGGATATATATAATAATCGAAGGGTAAACATGTTAGAAAACCCTTTTGAGTTCCTAATTACAAATCCTAAACATTTAAATGCAGATGAGATAGTAACTTCAATATGTTTCAAAAAAGTAAGTTTAGGATCAAAAGTTACTCCAAGATCTTTTATATAATCAGGTCTGTTCAATAGTACACCTCCCAGTTTATAATTGAATTCAATAGGATTTTTCTTCCTTGTGAATGACATAACGTTACATTTGGAAGCATTTAATGGTAAGTTGTTTTGTGTACACCAGGAATTCATTTCATTAAGTGCATCTTGTAATACTTCACATTCATCGGATGATTTTATTTCACACATTAATTTAAGATCATCTGCATAAATGAGATAGTGTACATGTAAGCCTGACACAATATCGTTAATGAACATGATAAAAAGGAGAGGTCCAAGTGTCGAACCCTGTGGTACCCCAGATAATTGCAGATAGTTCTCCGATCTAAAGCCACGGTACTGAACGAACTGATACCTGTTTTTCAAGTAAGAGGAAAAAAGCTGTACGAGAGAATTAGATAGTCCGAAAGTACTCAATTTGTTCAGTAGCATTTCATGATCGAGTCTATCGAAAGCCTTAGCAAAATCAATGTATATAACATCTACTTGGCTCTGTCGGTCTAATTTATTGCTAATGAACTGGGATTTACACACAAGATTCGTCACTGTGGACCTACCCTTCATAAAACCATGCTGCTCCCACGATATCAAGCCAGACACATGGTTGTAAATCCTAGAATGAAGAACGATTTCTAATAGCTTTGCGAAATTACAAATTATAGTAATGGCCCTGTAATTTGTTATTTCATTCCTGTTGCCTTTTTTGTAGACGGGGCACACTCTAGTTCAAAGTTCAAAGGTACCTGAACATTAGCTCCCGCGCGTGTAAAAGATTCAGAAAAATATATATTATCAATGAATAGGAAACATTTATTATACAATCGCACTGTATAACCAACCCATCCAACCTTAATTATTACCACATTTCCTAACATTATCACGTTGGCGTGCTATAAAACGAAACTTTTCTAGTCGTCTAACATTTTGATGTCCTGCTCACGTCCCCAGGCACTCCTTGGAGGACTGATGCAAAGTGAAAAGTTGAAAATGTTGACATACATGCAGCAAATGGCGAAACATACTCATCTAACTTGCGGAGAAACTTGACTCGTTACTTAAATATTAACAGAAGAATTATAACTGAAGTGGCAATGGCAGATTGTAATTCTTTATTTTAGTAGCCTGCGAGCATACATGCATATTTTACATAAAGGACAGGAAACAATAAAAAACAAGATTCATAGGTGAGTCAGGCCGGATGATAATACTTTTGCGACTATATAATATGCCAACTGAGGTGTGACATTAAATTTCCATTATATCCCATTATACAGTATATTCACTTTTAAACCAAAGCAGTTTGTGAGTGAATAGGAGATAGTAGTAAAGCGAGAGCACTACACATGCGTGACTGCATGTCGATCTCAGAATGTTAGCGCTCTCGCTTTATTGTCTCCTATTCACTCACAAAGTGCTTTGGTTGAAAAGTGAATTTACTGTATAATGCTTTCCTATTTCATTTTAACACTATGCAATATTTTTATCATGTAGAACATTTTTTTAATGTCATTCCTGCGGCATTTTTATCATGTCAAATAATTTTTTGGTATCATTCCTGTGGCACAATGCAGGCCGTAATTAATAACATGAATGTTATGATATCATTGTTTTGTGCGTATGGATTCTGCTGCGCATTGACGCCCGCAAAATATCCTTCTGAAAACGAAATCCTCTGAAAATAGGCCAACGTGCACTTTGGTAGAAAAATTAATTGCACTAAAGGATGACAATTTAATCTAATTCCAACGTTTTGATTTAGGATAAAGATACTAGACGAAACATCACTGAATAAAACGCTACGTTACAAAAATAAACGCTTAGCTTGATGCGTTGACCAAAATATAACTCTTAAATATGATAGTGCCAACACCGAAGGTCAAAGCATAAGAGAAGACACTTTTAAGCTTAGAAATAATTTGACTAAAATGCAACTAAATTTAAACAGATTCTCTTTCTCGTGTTTCGGAATTATTGTTCCCACCAGTGCATTTTAAAAGAAAAAGGTGGAAGCAAGAAACTGAGTAAAAATTAAGGTCTACTGTTTTTTCTAGGTTCTGTTCTTTAAGTTATGATACGCTGATGAAGAACAATAATTTCGAAGCACGTGTTCGTAGTTGCTAGATTTCTGTGTATATAGAAACTCATTAATGTATTAGGCTATTGACTAAAAACGGGTAAAATGAACCAATTCGTTAATAGTTATTTATGTTATAAGTGCCATATAAGGTATGTTATAGCAAGCGTCTGAAGTTTACAAAACGAACCGAAGGTGAGTTTTGTAATCAGACGAGTGCTATAAAATACATACAGGGTGTCCCAGCCTCGCGTCAGCCAAATGTCCTGGCTCTCCTATAAGAGATCTCGAAAAATTTTAAAAACGAGATGATAGAGGACACAATGGTGCATAGTATAAAAATATTTTGAAATATACAGGGTGATCGATTTAGGCGTGATGTCATAAACTTATGTTTTTTAAATGGAACACTAGGTATATTATTACATATTTGAATTCTCCTTTTAAAGACGACTCAATCGATATGCCACTTGATGGGTCTGCGATGGGTCGGTACCATAATTTGGGTGAGTTTGTACCAAAAACGTGCCAACTTTGTGAGCTCACTGTGGCATAGCGGAAAAGCATTTTGAGATCTAGTTTGTGCCAAAAATTGTCAAAAACCCTGTAGTTTACGCTGCTGTTATCAGATCTAACGAATTGGCCAGGTCATTTTATACCGGGTGAGTCAGGAAACGCCAAATCTACTTTTTCCCATTTTTTTCAAATGAAACACCCTGTATATTATGACACCAAATGAGAGCCCTTTGAAAGAGCTTTCCACTGATATAAAGGTTTAAGGGTCTATCTGTCATGGGTGCCAAGATATTTGATGGCAAAGTGACACAATTCTAGGTTTATTAAAAAATTACACTCAATTTTCAATTGTTTTGTGAATTTTCGCTGAAATCGGCTCTTTTCAGTAAGAAAATTTTGAAAATAATTCTTATACTCGGAGAAAAAAACCGTACTTCAGTACAGAAAAGTACTTAAGTATAAAATAGTCAACGCCTGATAAATTTAATTTTTTTTCTGAAATGTGTGTATAAATTCATGTCATGGCAAGTATTTTCTAGCCCGAAGTAATTTTGTCGCGAAACGATTTACTATTTTAGAACGAAGGTGCTTAATAAAACGTACCTTTTCGTAGTATTTTTTTTCAGCTTTTAGATAGTGTTCTTCATTTTTCTAAAATAAGACCAAAAAATACTTTCATTTTCAATTCAATGAAAGATAATAAAATTGTTGTTAAGTTTGGGAAGCTGTTGTTCCACGTACTATCATCGAAAGAATAAATAAAAAATTGTAGAGAAATTCATATTGCTTCCAACTTTCAATTTATTGAAATAAATTTAAAAAAATCAAGTAGGTACCTGTCATAAAAATACCAGTCTTGTCAATAGTTCACTTTATTGTTGTAAAATTTTCTTATTGAAAAGAGCCGATTTCAGCGAAAATTTACAAAACAATTGAAAATTGAGTGTAATTTTTTAATAAACCTCGAATTGTGCCACTTTGCCATCAAATATCTTGGCACCCATGACAGATAGATCCTTGAACCTTTATATCAGTGGAAAGCTCTTTCAAAGGGCTTTGCTTTGGTATCACAATATACAGGGTGTTCCATTTGAAAAAAATGGGAAAAAGTAGATTTGGCGTTTCCTGACTCACCCGGTATAAAATGACCGATTTCGTTAGATCTGATAACAGCAGCGTAAACTACAGGGTTTTTGACAATTTTTGGCACAAACTAGATCTCAAAATGCTTTTCCGCTACGCCACAGTGAGCTCACAAAGTTGGCACGTTTTTGGTACAAACTCACCCATATCATGGTACCAACCCATCGTAGACCCATCAAGTGGCATATCGATTGAGTCGTCTTTAAAAGGAGAATTCAAATATGTAATAATATACCTAGTGTTCCATTAAAAAAAACATAAGTTTATGACATCACGATCGATCACCCTGTATATTTCAAAATATTTTTATACTATGCACCATTGTGTCCTCTATCATCTCGTTCTTGAAATTTTTCGATATTTCTTATAGGAGAGCCAGGACATTTGGCCGACGCGAGGCTGGGACACCCTGTATATGGCACCGTATAATATACAAAATTTTATCTATGCTCGGCTTATTAATTTCTTTATACATAAAAAACTACAAATTAATTATAGTATATTATTTGACAAGTGATAATACTAAATAACTCACGCCGATGAATTTTGCTCCACGAGCCGCCAGGCGAGTGGTGTAATTCATTCAGTAAGTTATTTAGCATTATCACGAGTTGAATACTATACTTTATCTACGATTATAACAATAAATACTAATCTTTGCAAGTCCGAATTCATCAACGTCAAAACTATTCAAATGTCAAATCACTTTCCTCTCCTCAATAATAGTTTCAATTCCGAAAGATGATAAATCCACAATGTGCTATTAAATTTAGGCTTGGATTTTTTAGAACGGAGTAAATTTGTCCACTTTATAGTTCTTTAACTATAACTCAAAAACTACGCATTTTTAGTATATACACTGTAACGAAGTGATTTTTCCGGTCAAGGAATGTCTGTTTTTGCTTTAAATATTACCGTCACTTGGGTACACCCTGCCGCCGCTTTTTAGTAAGTAAGTCCTGTTTTAGTTAAGTTAGTATTGAGTTGTAAAAAACCCGCTGGTAAACAAGCAGTTAAATAATTAATTGATTAATTTTCGATAATCCCCCGTATAAATATAATCCGTGAATTATTATAAATAATGACCGAGTCGGAAACAAAAATCATTAGTTACTAAAACCGGTTAAAATATTAATCCGTGTCCGTTTTAATCCGTTTCTTTTTGCAATATAGTCTAGAAATTGCAAGTAAACCATTTCGGGTTATTGATGCTACGAGTCAATGTTGCTAACTACATAATACACTCGACCTCAGTAAGTAAAGTAATAAAATGCCGAAGGACCGATCAGTCCAGAACCATCAGTTCAAGATCAATCCGAAGCAGTCCGCATCAATCCGAAACTGTCACCGTTTTCACTTCCGTCCGTAACCGCCGCTCCGACTTATAGTAGTAATTTTCTTGAAAATAATATTGGTAAGAATACACCGTGGTCCGCTACTATCCGTCCGTACCGCCTTCAGTTAAGTATAGATATTCAGAGATCTTATTGTTCGTGAGTACCGCTGTATTATACTACTAAATCAAACTAGAGCTAATTAGTAATTCCTCCGTTGGTCTTTTGTTTCATAAAATATGCATCGGCTGGTTAGATTTGCTCGCTCGGGCAATCTTTAAGGCTTCAGTGCATAAAGTTCTACCTGAGCACTTAACTTACGAAAAATAGTCCTTGTTAAATAGCTCAACGTTTGCGGCAGTAGTTCGCCGTATTGTAAAACCCTTTGTATAGACAAGAATATCTATAGCTAACCGACTGCCCGCCGTTCATACTATATCCTGTTTTAAATTCCGTTTGCTTGCCGTCCGAAATCGTTTCAGCCGCGACAACAGACACCGGTTATCAAAACTCACCGTCTTCCGAAATAAAATCATATTCACGCGTATATACTCTTGATTGCCAGCCCGCATATTTCTTATCGTTATCAAATTTGTACACACTCGACTGCAAAGTAGCTGAAATATCCTGTTTGTTGATTTATTCATTACTGTTTTAATAAATAAATACATTGGTATACATAGGTAAAATTCACGAGTTATTATTTTAGTTATTTATTTCTAATTAACTCGTTTGAGACATTGTCCAAGTCCAGTTGACAAGACAATCATCCTAAGAGCCCTGGACAAATAACCATATCTCCATCTGTTAGCTACCCCTAAACGTTCTCAGCACCGGAGAACCAAACAAGTGCTGCTCCTTGCACTTAAAAACTAAGGAACTGGCGCCCGAGTTTCCGTCTAAAAAGTTTTACAAAGCCAGAGAGTTCCGTTTGTAAGTAGCCCGTTACAAACATTTCAGGTTACGTAAGAAGACGCCATCACAACACATAATATGATTTTTGTAGAGACAAATATTAGATATGTAATTTTCAAAAGAAGAATCTTTAAAACAGCTATAAATTAGTACAACATTAAAGTGTTTTAATATCTAAGATCATATGAATAACAAAATTTTGACCAAATACCTTTATCTATCACTATCATTGATAAACCGAAAATAATTTTTGTGTTAAATAAAAATAATTTTTGTGTGTAAAAATTAATAGTAACATGGTATAGAGGTAAAAAGTGATAAAATCTTAAAAAAGTGGGTAACTTTGAACGACTGTATCTCAGCCCATTTTTATCAAAAATACTTTTATCAGGCACCATTTTGACGAAAATTACGTCAGTTTCCTTTTTTGTGGACCAAACCTATACCTAAATCAACTCAGAAAAAAGTTATACACAAAAATAAAAAAGTAAATAAATTTTTTGGTTTTATTTTAAATTTTTTTTTGGCTAAAGTTCCCATTTTGATAGGAAATTTGATTCTCTACAAAAAATCGTATACCTATGTGTATATACTAGAAATGCATAGTTTTTGAGTTATAGTTAAAAAACTATAAAGTGGACAAATTTACTCCGTTCTCAAAAATTCAAGCCTAAATTTAATAACACTTTGTGGATTTATCATTATTCGGGTACAGTATGAAACACTAAAATACCTTTAACGAATTAGTTCCTTATTCAAGTACATAATCAATAGCCAATATTGTAATTAATCCCCTAAAACTATCCTCTTCTATTATTAATATTATAATAATTTCTTTCATCTGTTGGCTCAACTTTTTAATGTGGTATATTGAAGTAGTTTCTGAACTGTCCAGATTTTTCTATCAAATGGCGAAAAGGTAGCTAAACAATTTTCTATATAAAAGTAAATATTATTTCTATGTATACACAAAAAGTGATTAATTGTTGCTTAAGAATGTTTCCTTCAATAAAAGTTATTTATAAAGTGCTAACTAACAATGATATCCATTAATCCTTGTCTGAGATATGTTAGTCATTCTGTAGATAGTCTTTTTTGTAGACAAGAGTTTAGAAAGTTTATCACTTCTTAGAGTACTTATTCATGACTTGTAAAAGTCGATTTTATGTATTCGGCTTTTTAATTAATCTGACTTATTGTTAAGAGATGAAAGTAAACATTATTTGATTAAGCAGCAGTAGCAGAATTTGTATCACCGTTTCGGCACTTAGGTACATAATTAATGTGCATACAAAACTCTAAAATAAGGGATGTCACCCTCCAGATCGTATGGTCAGGTAAATTTTATTATTTGAATGAGCAAAAATATTCTATATAAAGGTAAAATTCCATAAAACTACATCATTCCTTTCATCATTTGATGTACCTACGGTAATATTATTCATATAATGGTTAAGCTTTGTTTTGTGTGATTAATAGTTTTTTAAACAAATTTTTTTCATAATTATCAGTAAAAACAAGTATCTGCTGAAAAACATATCATTTATTAAAGTGTTTTTACGAGCAAGTTCAATATTACTGGTGTATAAAAAATTACAGATTTCGCTCTATGCTTATACAAGGTGCTAGTGTGCTAAGAAAGAACTCAGATTGAAAATTAAATATTGAACGGCAGAAAGATGGATGGTTATTAATTCACCCCATTAGTTATTCACTTCCAGAGAACACCATTTGCCTTATACATGATTGTATTCGCCTCTCTTGATTTATACTCCGTCGAGAGAGCTCGTTATGTTTTCATAAAGTCTGTTATCATCATGGAAATTTAAAATGTTTAAATGGTATTAGATATTTATTTTGCAATTCTGTCACTATGATCGAGCGTTTCGCATATTTGTCCTATTTCAATTTATTATTTTATTTTAATCACATTCCTCATGATGGAGAATATTCCACATTCTTCTAAATAATTTTTCGGCTTGTTTGTTATTCTGCCATAATCAAACAAAGCATGAACCAAAATGTTTTAACAATACTCCTTGCGTTTTTGTGGTAGAAATGCAACAGTTGCTCAAATGCTCATGAAGAATATGATGAACGATGGTATCAACATTGTTTTTTGGATTACGTTCTATTTATTAAACCTTCTCCTTTTTTTTTGGTTTATGAACTTTGTCTTTTCTACTACAACTTGGTAAATCCGGGTTGCCTCTGTATTTATCTGGTTTTATCACATCTGCCTTCCCAAGTAACATTGATAGGTATATCATAACCATTAAAGAAAGCACGTAAATATTTTAACATTGGAAATGTTTTTGTTTTCGTATAGGGGGTTGAAAATCAGTTTCATGTTGCATATTATGAAGCATGACTTATAGAAACAGTGGCGACAACAGAGTGACCAATTTTTGATTGGTTGTCTAAATCACGTGGTACCGGCAGTTATGTTATTATTTTTTTATAGGCGTCTTCTTGTCGAGAAAATCCCAACGGCTATATCTCGTTGCGATTCTTTGGATATTTAAAAAGTTATTAGCGTTTCAATATCCCATGTCGAAGAGTTTTGTAAATTTTGCGAAATTAAAAAGGCCGAATGCGCGCGCAGAACCCTCCAAATTTCATGCGAGTGCAGGTCTTGCCAAAATTTTTCGTTAACGTCACAAATGTCACTTATTAGTTAGGATCTGCTGACCTCAAAATCGCAGCTGGACCGCACAATTCACGATGTACTTTCAAGTTGGACTTTCGAGCTTGGATTTATTGCCAGAACGACGGCCCGGCGGCCTGTTTTCGTTTGGAAATAAGGTTTAAAATTTTCGTGTTTTGGCAAAATTCGCCAAAAAATCCATAGTGCGTCCGATAGATTACACCTTATAGTCGATCCGGCGAAATTTAATGATTTCTTAATATCGGTCCTAGGACGGAACCGAGTACAGATTCGGACCCGGGACGACTTCGGGACCCCGAAACAATTTTCTGTTTCTCGATAGTGCCTTTCCTTCACTTTGACATTTAATTGTATCGAGTATTGTATCCAAGTAGGAAACTGCATGTTTCAAGAGCAGGATTAAACAAATGTTTTTAGTTTCCTAGTAGGGGGTCGAAAATCAGTTTCATGGCAGAATGACGTAACGCGTGAGATTTCAGTGGTTTCAGAACGATAGACGCCAAAAATATACTTTTTCGTTTACTCCTATTGAGCCTAAAATCAGAGCGTGACCGTGCAATTCACGATGTAGTTCTAAGTTCGACCCTCTACCTTGGATTTCTTACCAAAACAGTCTCTCGGAAATTCGTTTGGAAATAGTATTTGAAGTTTTCGTGTTTTTGCAATTTTTTCAATTTTGTCAATGACTTGCAATTGGACAAATCATAGGGGTGGATTTAGGATCGGGGTTGCTCTGGCAGGTTGCCGATACCTGATTTGTACGTATTACGGAGTGTTAGTGGTTTGAGTGCCATTACTTTAACATGAGGTAGATTAAGCAAAAGTAAACAAAAAATTATTACATGGGAATTTATCGCTGCGTTAGAAAAGTCACGCCCAACAATCTCCAAGACAACTTAACATCGAGAAGCACGTCGAACAGCTTATTTCCTTTTGTCTCCTCGAAATATGTATAGCCGAAAACCATATGTAACTTAAAATGTTGTCGTTTTTCGCAATTTACAAAGATAGCGGTGATTTGAAGGAAAATAAAATACCTATATGTTCAACTCCTCTCTCAATGCCTGATCCAATGATATGTCACACGGTTACAGTACAGGCAACATGTACCGAAATTAATCAAATAAGCAAGAAAATTGCGAAATCTTTGTAACTCTATACTTATTATTTATGTAATTTGAAGGTGGATTTTTATTGCATCCACATTTGTACGACGTATGTTAACTACGTGAAAACCAAATTTAGGCAAAATTCAGTAATCGTAGCCCTCCCTCAAGAAAAGTTTTTGTCAAATGACATAAACGAAATCCGATTAATTTCAATGTTGCCAAAAATTCTTTAAAACAAAGGATTGTTTGTAAAAGAAGCTGTAGATGATGTGGATTCACCTATTGTTAAAATAGCAATTGAAATTTGTACTTAGTTGATGAGAACGTTGATCTCCTTGTTCTATTAATCGCCTTAACTCCAGAAGAAAAAGATATACTTTTCATAAGGCCAGGAACAGGAAAAATTATATGGAAAATTCTTTCTTCGTCAGAAATCCAGAAATGACAAGAACGTATAAATATAGTTATTTACATTACTAGATGCGAAAGGTTACTTTAAGGTGTGAGATGATTTTTGCCGAGACCTTTCAAAAAACACCGAATATTTAAAAGGGTTTTCGCTTCGTGAAATGTATTATATTTTTTCTACTACACCGAAAAAAATTATGGGATTTACGAATTTAAAACTAATTATTTCATGAAATTAATTGACGTTTTTAATAAATTTTTTAGTTTAGGAGGCTGCCTGTGAAAATTGTTTCCATGGCAACGAAATATTACACATTTTAATTTCTGGTGGTTTCAAACTAAAATAAACAAATACATTATGTTTTGTGGCGATATAAATGGGAATATTGCTTGTGCCGAGGCTTGTGCCTTGTTTTACCCCAAGAAATCCAAAGCAAGATATATGCAAACATATGAAGCGTTTTTAAAATGGAGTAGGTAGGTACTACGTGCCGACAAAAATGTTGGCGTACTTCCTAGAAAGACCATTCATTATTAATACAAAATTGTTTAGTTATATTAATTTGTTCAAATAGAACGAATTAATTTCGTTTAAAATTTGTTTTTCTACTTTTCTGTCCTGGCCGCATAAGTTTTACTTTCGTAGATAGCAACGCCTTAGCAACCAGGTAGTAGAAAAATACAATTTTACTGACTCATGCCTTCAGTGGTTATGATACCACGTCTAGAATATTTCAGAAAGAAAAATTAAAATCATCAGACTTCTTCAGAAAGAAATGCAGTTGGTTAATGTAGGAAGAACTTTCAATGGCAAGAATTCAACCCCCTCACAAGTAAAATAGGCTGGTGAAACTCTTTTCCTACTTGTATACGGTGCAAGGAAAATCACAAATGTCTCACTCAACTCATACAGATTTAATCAATTCAAAAAATGGCTGCACAAACAAAAGTCAAAGTTGGAATTAGTACCACCAACTTCAGAGGCAGTCGCTTAATATTCATTACGAGTATTCTACAAAATTCAGAAATGGCTTGGCAATGAAAAAAATCCACAACAGTGGGGATAGAAGAAAATTATCGGCTCCTTACAAACTGTGACAACATTTTTTGAGCCAACATCAGAATCAATATTGCAGCAGGTTGAAGATGCTCACAAATTTACGGAAATTGTCAGGGAGGGCGATGTCTAAATTCATATATGGATAAAATTATCGAGGATCTAAACGACGCAGAAGATTTAGATGCTATCGATTCCGATCTTCTTTAGATACAAAGTGTGTTTCATTCAATATATGTATATAAAATTTTAAACAACTCGATAATCCTCACTTGTACAATGATTATGTACTTTTTCATTTTGCAGAATATACTCACAGATAAACAAGCAGAAAATGAAGGAAACAAACGTAAAATTGGTAAAAAATTTAATAAAAAAGTCAAAAATTAATATTTCTCTATAAATGAAAATATTCTTATTTTTTGAAAATTTCTCATGGTTCAATTGCCAATTTTTATTGTGCATGTGAAAAACCTAGTTCATCCCACGATTTTTCAAGTAGGCAACTCCGACACATCTCTTACGGTTCGGGACTCTTAAGTTTCTTGAAACATAGGTATATATTTTTAAACGTATATATCACAAGTTTCAACGAATTCACTATGTTCTTGTTCAGTTTGGACACTTTTCCTGTACTATTAGCTGCGTTTAATAGTTTGCGATTAATCGATATCGGTATTTGTAATTGTTAGGAATCATTTTTCATCTTCCCGAAATTATATTAAATTATTATGAGAATGTTTTTGTTAATAAAATAACTTTTTATTTTAATTTCTAAATAAAACTACTGATAATAAGACTTTACTTTTTGAAAATGTTTTGTGTTAATGAAATAACTCTATTTACTACTTTGCAACAAATTTTCATTTTTATCACATCCGAAATATCACAAGATTTGCGTTCTACTTCGTCATTTCCAATGTCTCCTCCGGTTGCATCTTTGCGAAGGACTGTGAATTTTTTAGACAGAAAGCAAAATTCATTAAACTTGAAAATAATTATTTACTGTCTACGAAAATAAAAGTCAATTTCAATATTAATTTTTTCCGAAATAACTATCCGATGGTGTGAATTTCCAAATATATTTAGAAGAAAAAAACATCCATGATGTAAGAAATGTTTCTTCTCAGAAAAACTGCCTCAATTAAATTCTTATTCGTTACTTGCAGTACAAACATAAATTACGTTAATTAATTTTACGGATTGAACGTACATTTTGATTAATTTCATCAGATATGAAATAAGTAGATTGTGAAATGTATTCCAGACACGTAATAAATCTTGTCACGGCAAGGTGTACAGATACATTCTCACTATTACATTAACGTTGTAGGCGACAAGAAACGTCACATGCACACGAGACATCTTTGTAGTTGACATTTCATTGAATAGGTACTACTAAGGCCATTTGGGACGTACAATAGGTTAGGGTGTTAAGAGAGTTAAGATTTTGCAGCAATTAATAATTTGGAATTAATTTATTCGAAATTTTAGTTTTTGTAATATAATATAATATCGGATCAAATAGAGTCACTTGTTTCTTTTTTATTTTGCAACAAAGTTTCAGAAATTGTACATGAAATGTACAGGGTGAATTTTATAAAAGTTAACCCCCGTTTATTTTCTTAATTACAGACATATTTATATGAATAAAAAGTCTGTCTTATATTATTTATTTTCTACTTTTTGAATGTAGTCTCCAAATTTCCATCATGCACAAACTATAAAGGGTGTAAAAAAAGTTTTTTTTTTTTTAATGGAACACTATATTTTCACATACATAGTTAGAATTGTTCCTTCTGGAACCAAAAATGTATAATAGTTATGCCTTATTTTGAAAAATGAACACACACAAGCAAAACACGGAAATGTCATGAATTTGGGTGTTTTTATTAACATTTTCCTACCTGGTTAGTTAGTTAGAGTGAGTGAGTAGAGTGAGTATAGTAAGTAAAGGAGAGTCAGTAGACTAAGTACAGTAAGTAAAGCAAGTACAGTAAGTAAAGCAAGTAAAGCAAGTAAAGCAAGTAAAGCAAGTAAAGCAAGTAAAGCAAGTAAAGCAAGTAAATCAAGTAAAGCAAGTAAAGCAAGTAAAGCAAGTAAAGCAAGTAAAGCAAGTAAAGCAAGTAAAACAAGTAAAGCAAGTAAAGCAAGTAAAGCAAGTAAAGCAAGTAAAGCAAGTAAAGCAAGTAAAGCAAGTAAAGCAAGTAAAGCAAGTAAAGCAAGTAAAGCAAGTAAAGCAAGTAAAGCAAGTAAAGCAAGTAAAGCAAGTAGAACGAGTAGAGCAAGTAGAGCAAGTAGAGCAAGTAGGGCAAGTAGAGCAAGTAGAGCAAGTAAAGCAAGTAGAGCAAGTAAGTGAGTAAAGTAAATAAAGTATTATGTTCCGCTGTTATTGATGACGGTGTGTAGTATTTTAATAACATTTTATTATAATAACTTAGTTGACATTTGTATAATTGGTTGTCAAATTGCAAATTTCTATTTTTTTATTACAATGTGGCATAAATGATAGAAAAAATGCATATAACTCGAGAGACCACATTCGCCTATTCAACATGTCTTGCATATTATTTATATGGAATGATTCAAAGCATACGCAACAAAATAAATATAAAATACAGACCAAAAGATATAGTCAGGATTGTTTTGAGTTTTAATATTTTTAATTTAAGTTTTCTCGCCTAGATAAAGCAGCAAATAAAGTCGTTTATTTATTTGAAAGCCTAAAAAATACGCAACAATACTTTACCCTCGACTTTACCGTTTATTTTAGAAAAAAAAATCATCAAATATTATAAACATACATTAAGACTGGAATAAATTTGGTAAATGTAAAAGGTACAGGGTAATTGGTCGAGAATGGACCCCCCTTTATCTGCGTTAATATATAGCAATCTCAAAAAATGAGAGTAATATCTCGAAAACTGTGACAGATACACCCAAAGAATTTTATATTACCGGATTGAGAAAAAGCAGGAGATTTTATTATTAGAAAAATATACAGGATGTCCCATTTAAAAAAAATTAAGTTTATTTTTAAACCCTCTGTATAATTAATGACACATTTAAAAAATGAAGGACAAGCAAATTACTCTCATTTTTTGCACAGATTCATATCCCAAATATTACCGGAGATAGGGGGGTCCATTCTCGATCAATCACCCTGTACATTTCAAGAATTTATAGTTTTATAGGTAATCTTTTTATGAAATATTATTTATTTATTAATCAAAATGTTGTATATTTGTCATTTAACATAGAAACTAAAAAATACCTATTGACAATAATTCTTAACCTTAATTTATGAGAATCTTGCTAGTACTTGTTTAAAGCGAAAGGTTAAAATTTTATAAGAATGCTGCATATTGCTTGGAATTAAATTTTGACAAATGATAGTTAAACCAATTCGGAAGCGCAGTGGGTTAGTGTTGTAGAGTTTATGCTTGGTTACACTGTCTATCGATGGCCGCGGTTCGATCCCGGCTCCGGCTCTGGCAACGTCGGTTGGCGGTAATTATGTGTGTGTCAGTGTTTTTCAAAGCGTATCAATACCAAATTAAATTTTAAGAAACTTTTCTTCTTTGATACGACCCGACGTGGGTAAAGTGAAGTTTATCTACGACATGAAATTTTTTCTACATTATTTTGTACCCTGTACACTTGAATTGAATAAAACATTAAAAGTTAATAACAAATCAACATTTTCTTTAACATTACTTTCTTTCTTATATTTATTATTATATAAGACCCTGTACATCACACCTTTTCTCGAGGAACATCTAGCGTAATCATTCTCACATTTTAAAATACCTATTCAGTTATCATTTTACATTAAAGTTCTAGTGCACTCAACTAGTTTTGTTTTTGCTTTAATAAGAAATCGAGTGTTGTAAACAAAAAATGAATTACGTAATACGCCACCGTAGACTTTGCAAAAAACTTATCAATACAGCCTATAAAAATTCCTTTCAGTTAGTTTGCCCAACAATCGTGAAGTGCGTGCGTACAAAATTATCATTTTCGTTTCGTTTCAGTTATAAAGGTTTAGATATATCGATGTTTTTAATTGTATATATTATGTTGTATGGCTTCGGGATATGTAATTAATTATTACGATGTGTTTTTGTGATTTTAGTGTTGTGATAGTGGTGGAACTAGTTTATTATGTTAATATGGAAATGAATTGCATTAGGGAAAGGATATTAAAGGTAATTTTAGTGATTAAATTAATGTTTTATTAATTGTTTTATTCTTTCTTTTATTTACCAGGTAGGTCCAGAACAATATAGAATATGGTGAAAACATCTTGGAAGGTAAGACACTTTTGTTATATATTTTTACAACGGGAAGTTTTAACAATTTGGCAGAGAATTCTACTATCAAAATTATAAAAAAAAATCCCACAGATATGGATCTAAACTTCTTCCTGAAAAGAAAGTCTCGACACTGCTGTTCTCTAAATAACTCCAAAACAGGTAAAAGTAGAATTATAAACTTTAGTACATTTAATATCAAATCAAATTTTAAAATTTCTTTTTGCTTCGATAAAATGTTTTGTATTCGAGTCAAATCGATTTAAACATTTTAATACTTAAACGTACTGTTTACTATCTGTTGGACAAATTCTATTTTTGGTAAAAACTCGGATCAAATACTGATTTGAGGATTGTTTTTGATACAAGCCCTACCTTCCAAATAGAACATTTAATATTATGTCTAAAATTCTATATGATTGTATTAAGTATCTATAGATACATTTAAATTTTGACAAAGTGAAAACTTAATATTTTGCATAAATCTTCTTAACCACTGTTTAACGTAACATTTAAAGAAAAATTACTATAAATAAACAACAATTTTTTGAAAAAAATCAGAATAATGATGCAATTTCTTTTCGGCTTAAATCTGTTTTTGTAATAAATAGCACAACATTATAAACATCGTGATGCAAAATTTCGTTCGATTTTAAAACAAAAAAACTTTCGATTGCCGTGAACAATTTCAATTCCATTTTCAGTAGGTATGAGATAACTGGATCGATAATTCTGTAATCTTTCTTATCGACTTAAATCTAAAGAAACTACAACTAATGTTTATACAGGGTAATAATTTAAAATAAGTGTAAAATCGTTTAAAATTCTGCTTTCTCGATTTCGATGCCAAAAACCTTGGAACGTTTCTTCAAAATTTCGGATTAAATATGTGTTAGCAAATATAAAGTATTTAAAATTCAGCTAGATTTCAAAATAAAAAAGCTTTCGAGTCCTGTGAACAGTAACCTGCCTTATTGATTGGAATCTCTAAAAACTACGAAGATTGTTTTTTGGAAAAATCCTCGATTGTTATTTTCAATTGCGCGTCTTCAGCTTGTTTATTTTTTTAAGGTAAATAATTCTTGTTTTAATATGATATTTTACAATAAAATAGCAAATGAAGTCAATAATAATATAAAGAATTAACTAATCAAATGCTTAAATTGAAAACCTTCTTGTGCCTGACAGTATCCCAAACAATGAATGAATTCTTGTTGAACTTTATTTAGTTTCTTGAGAAATGTTATATTCTAGTCTAATTTTGTTTTTTAACTCTTCAATATTGTCAGGTTTACATTTGTACAGTATTATCATTGTTTGGTACACATTTTAATTAGAAATTGTGAGCTTATTGTAGAAATTAGAAAAAAATGTTTTATACAAAAGTTGCAGAGTATTAATACATTTTTATTTGGCAGTAATAAAAAACAAATGAATGTCGACTTTTTCAGATATAAAATATAAAAAAATGTTTTGTATATAATTTAATAACTTAACATAATTTAACTAAACTATCAAGTTGTTTAAACAATCGTTTCGAGGCAACTATATGGATAAATTTCCTTCTATATTTTCTAATAGTAACCGTTGCACAATGCACATTTATTGTTCATTAAATATAATTCAACCTTATCATATTTTTCTTCTAAATTGGATCTCATTTTTACGTAAGAATTCACCAATTTCACTGTTGATCTTTAATAAAATGGCATTAGTAAAAATAATAACAGTTTCTATTGTTTTCATCCACGGCTATCATTGCTAACGCAAAATGTTTAAACTCTAGTAGGAATACTTACCTACAATCATTTCGTTTTTGATTAATATTTCAAAACATCCTGAATAAAACTATCAAGTATATCAGTGTAATCAGAAAAGAATACCAAATCTAACTGGATAAAAACATATAGGGTGTTCCATTTTAGAAAACATAACTGAAAAATCGACTCATTTGTTTCTTCATTACTGCCAAATAAAAATTTAGTAAAGACCCTGCAACTTTTGTCTTAAACATTTTTTTCTAATTTCTACAATAAACTCGCAAATTCTAATTAAAATGTGTACCAAATAAAATGATAACACTTCTTTAGGTGACCTCAAAGTAAATAATCTAGAGGGGTAAGCTCCGGTGACTTTGGTGGCCAATCAACACTACCACGTCTTCCAATCCACCTAGTTGATACTGGATCGAGATCTTCGAACATGGAAGATATCATGAAAGAAGAATTATTTAAGTGCAAAAAATAATATTTTCGAATGTCTATGTAGCTCCAAACTTATGAAACTTTTTGTATAAGTAGAAGGAAAAATAATCTGTGAAATATTGTAATTTGCTCTCGCTGTATTAGATTCATCATTTCTTTTTTTTTTTAACTGAATGTCGATATCTTATTCAGAGTCCCCAAAAACTTAGAGCGACAGTTACATCTAGAAATAGTGAATTATTTACAGAGTGCTCCGCAATCTTTGGTTTCTGTACAATACTTTTACTTGGATTTTAAATATTGTCATTTTTTCTTATTTTCTAACTCGTGTGGATATATGAACGTTCTGTCTTTGTGGTATACATTTATGTACTGACTTAAGACCCTTATAATGACATTACCGAAATTTGTCTAGGTAGATTAACTTAAAATTTTTCTTGCTTTGCTTGTGGATTACTAAAATTTTCAACAGTATTAAACGTCATGGAGACAAATTTTTTATCGATTTTAAATCGATAAAAATTTTGTAGTGACCGATTCCAAACGTAATATCAGTATTAATTTGCTGGCTATATCTTTCACTAATCTATATCTGTCTCATTGACTTAAAACCAAAAAACTACAAACAAAATTTATATAGGGTATAGAATAAAACAGTGCGATATCGCTAAGATTTTAACATTACCGTTCTTGGCTTGAAATACTTTTCTCGGTTTCAGTTCCCAAAAAAATGTTTTACTTCAGAAGGATTTTGAAAATTTCTGATTGGATGTTTAGTAGCAAAGATATGATTTTTATTTTGAAATATGCATTTACATCGCACGAAAAAACTAACTAAGTAATTATTGAATATAATTATTAAATTTTCTACATTGTCCACATTTTTATCGATCCTGTTTTTGACGGTAGGCCTAGAGAAAGAAACCAAAAGGGTTCAAATCCGGACTTCCCGCTGGCCATAATATTGATTTAGAATTTCCAATTCAAACGTGATATCTATTGTTTAAATATGCTTATACAATATTTACTATATGAACTGGAGCACCATTTTGCATCCAAATAAAAACAAACAATTTCATGCCTTTTCGTTTTTTGCTTGTGGTGTGTTCATTTTTCAACATAAGGCATAATTATTTATTATTTAGGAATCAGAAGAAGAATTCTATCTAACTGTATAGAAATATACATAGTGTTCCATTTAAAAAACAAACTTTTTTTCACACCATGTACATATTCACCCTGTATGTAGATTATGCATGATGGAAATTTTCATTTCATATAAATATATCTGTAATTAAGAAAACAAAGGTGGGTTATAAAACTTACCCCGTAAAATTTTTTTGAGAAAATTTTGGTCAAAACCATACTTTTTTAAAACCTTGTATCTCCACTATTTTTTGTTAATTTTTCTTAAAAGTTTATGTGTAACCCAACCTTGGCATAATTTATTCGAATTGCCTTCAATATTTCATTATACAGGGTGTCCAAAATATTTATTCAAACATTCCTATTTTCAATAATGATTAATTTTCTTAAATACAACACACTGTATATTATTATACCATTTTAAAACTTGAAGTGTGCTCTTTCAAAAAATATTTGCCGAATCAACCTCCCACATGTTTTGAGATAGTAAGATTTTTCCTTAAGTTTGCTTAGAAAACTGACGAAATCCTCATATTGAAAATAGGGATGTTTGAGTAAATATTTTGGACACCCTGTATAATGAAATATTGAAGGCAATTCGAATAAATTATGCCAAGGTTGGGTTACACATAAACTTTTAAGAAGAATTAACAAAAAATAGTGGAGATAATTATTTAATTTTTTTGGGTGCCACAACTTAATTACATAACGAATATGAATATGCCATAATGGAATGTAAACAATATTTTTTAATAGCTACTTTTTTCGAGGCTTCGAGGTCACCCCAGCCTATACTGGGGTTTTTGTACTCTCCTTTACGCGCTTCGAACTTAAAATTTAGGTGGTGCACTTTTTCAGGTTCTTTTTTGTATAGCCTACAGTCTAAGTCATAGTCATAGTCATAAAGTCATATCCCCATGTACGCAAGTGTTTTTTAATGGAGAAGTATCCTGTTTGTTTGGGTGTTTGGTCTTTTGATTAGTATTTTTTCTTGTCGATTTCCGATACACCTCCAGTGTGTGCTATGTTTGTCCCAGACTAGCAATATGCTATGGAGAATATTTCCCAGCGGGAATATTCTGCGACCAGGAATACATTTATCAAAAAATTATTAGAGAGTGGCATCTATGCTCGTAAAGTACATAAAACCAGAAGTTGTGTTGAATAAATTAATGCTGCTAATAATATTTAAATATTCCCCAAAATTTAATTCCCGGGCGCGGCACATTCCTATGAGAGAGAATGAGATATTGAGCAGCAGAAATTCGCCTTGTCCTTGTTTGCCTCCATAAATTTTTTGAGAATTTTTAGAAAGAATTTTTCTTTCATTATTTCAGCAAGAGGAATTATTCTTTATCTTCACTATGGAATGAGATATCGAGCTACATTTTGCATCAGCTATTTAACTTGTCCTTGTCTACATCATTTTTTTGAGAAATTTAAAAAAATGAAATTTGAATTATTTTCAGTATGGTTAATTTTTACTACGTAATGAAATATTGAGCTGTACTTTGCAGCAGCAATTTGACTTGCCCTTGCCTACCTCCATGATATTTTTGAGAATTTTTAGATTTCTTAATTTTTTATTTCCATGAAGGGAAATCATATGTATGTATTTCTAAAATGAAATAGCAATGTGCTATGGGGAACATTCTTCAAGGTATTTATAAATTCCCCAAACTATAAATTATTTTTCTACCTGTTTACCTACTACAGTTGTAGTTATATTATTGTTGTTTCATTAGAATATATTTTTATTTCAAGTATATTAATTACATATTTCTATACTCGTAAAGTACATGAAACCGGAATTTTTTGTGAATTTTATAATTAAATTCCCGATGAGGGGGGGAATATTCTCCAAAATTTAAATTCCTGTGAACAGCACATTCTTATTTATCTTATTTGACCGATGACTCCGCTCGATGTGCTTTTAGCAGGTTTCTTAGCGCAGGTTCTGAATCAAGAACGATGTTAGTAGATAAATATCTGCTATTGATTGGTAATGCGTATGAGTCTGCATTTTTTCAAACGGTAATCCCCTTCTGGACGGCCTTGATTTTGGAGGTTGTTTAATTTATGAATGTTATCAACGTTCTCAAAACGGCGTAAATAATATTGCTCTATAAATTGCTAACGCTCTTAACTTTGCGTTGCACATAAACGTAGATATGGTAATATATTGTCATGTATTTTAAACTACAAAATAATTAAAACCCGATTATAAAATAAATAAAATTAAAAATATATACAGGTAAAACAGGGATAAAATAAAATATTCCTCACATAACGAGAAACTTACGTATGGTATACTGAATAGATAAATACAAGTTAAAAAAGGATATCATATTGGAGAATAATCTTCCTAAATCAGCTGTAGAACACCTGTTGCTGCAATAGAGGTCAACGGGCCACACATAAACAAAGGGTCAGCTACGCTAAAATAGAACAAATGTAAACAAATTAAAAGCGTAAATAAATTAAATGTATTGTATGTACATTGTACAATGTTTCCTTTACATAATCAATAACAGAACAGCTGTTATTTACACGCTTTGAACAAAGTTTAAACGACTTTCAACGCAACAGTTAAACTAAGATGCACTTTATTTCTGTAAAATTCTATAAAAATGTACATAAATAGTGTAAGACTTACTTGTAAAACCACCTAGTCAAATGACGAGACACAATGTAAATTAGATCTTACGAAGTGATTGTGTAGTGAAATTTAAAAAGTTCAGCGATGCTTCGTCGAAGTCAACGGTAGGTCAAAATTTCATCTAACGCAATATCAACAAATGGGTATCCACAGATTCGTCATGAAATAAGGATGCTAAAAATAACATAATTTCATAGGAAAAATATAGAATAAAGAAAAAATAGGCATAAATACAAACCATAAATAATGACAGATAGCAATCTAGATATCCTTGATTTGCAAATTTTCTACATGTTCCTTAGAAACGAAAGAAGAGTTGAGTTGTTATTGGGTAGTGAATAAAGCAAACCCTCGTCTAGATCACTCCTGAAAATATTTGTAAAATTACTGGAAATTATTGGAAATTTATATACCCAGGACTTTCCAAGGGTGAGTCAAGGGCAAATACGAAAAAGTAACAGAAAAGCAACTCCAACTTACCAGATATAAAGGTAATAATTATCCTAATTAATAAGCACCCATCTGATTGGTCGAATTCCAAAATTGCATCCAAGGCCTATTTGGTTTAATCACATCCAGTAAACGGTGCAAGAAATTCTAGAATAATCAGCCATCATAGCTGCACCACAAGTGTCAAAAGCAGGACTGCCAATTTAAGTGCAGTTAAAACGACTCTGTAACCAGAGAGTGTAGAAATACAAAATGCAATAATTAAATTCCTCGAGATTGAAGGGGAAATAAATGAAATAAAAATAATGACTATAACAATAATAAATGATAATAACCCATGCACGAAAAAAGTGATGGAAATAGAAAAAATCCTCAAAATTTAGAAGCCGAATTGAAGAAAATCAAAAATTCTATAATAGTATCCCTAAAGTCTCATAAACATAATAATATTTACAACCAATAAAATGGATTAGGTCATTAATACTAGGCATCCAACAAACATTAGTTTATTATTATTGGATTCGCAACACTGTTTCAAATGAATAATATTTTGGAAGATCTCCCAGACTATCTTATTAACTTGATAAACCGCTTAAGACTGTGAACACTTGTAATAATGTAAAATTAACTCTTTTACATAAAATACAATGCAGTAATAATAATGAACTTGCTGAAAGCGACGTGGATTAAAGCTAATTATTGTCCACATTCAATAATTAACAAAGTAAATTAAACTAAATAAATTAGAAGACGCTAAAGACAACAGAAAATACTTGTTTGCAGATAACATTCAACTTGTTTCATTATACTCGAAACAGTTTCCTTTGATTGCTAATTCAAGTTTATTCTTTCCATTTGACTTGTTTGACTATGATAAAATATTTAGCCAATGTAGCGGTTGATATGGCAAGCTATTTACATTAATTTTATAGGAATTGTTTTATTACTTTATTGTTACTTTTGTTATTTCATGTCAATAAAAATAAATTGTAGTGATTGATTAATTTCCTTCACAGAATTAAATATAACAATGTATTACAAATATAACTTAAAACAGGGTTTAAGCTCAGGTGAGTCCAGGTCAGTGAGATGTGAGAGGACCTGTTTTCATCACAATATTTCCAATAAAATGTGGGCTATTTATTTGCGATGTGAGCACGTTCAGGCTACCTAACACACGACTAGTTGGAAGGAACTTCATGAATAGCGATAATTGAATTTACTTTTTATTAACTTCTCAAATTGGTTGGTAAAACTAGTTTTAGGGGTTGGCACCTTGTTCCAACTCTTTTTAGAGTAAAAATAAACGCATATATTGCAAGTTGCATCATTTTAGATAACAGGCCATCATTACTCGGAGAACTTCTCAAAATAGTAGTCATTTTCCTTTATTTGTAAGGATTCTCTTATATCAAATCAGGCCTTAGGAGTGATGCAGTGTTTCCTTTGAGGCGCATTAGTTTGTTAATCTCAACAACTTGCTAACTGAATTACCAACTTCCAAGAAAGCTAAACTAAACTCTTAATGCAAATTATACACAATGGAACTAAGATCATAAAATAAATCTCAATTAAACATGTAAATAATGTAGATATTAGTTAAAAATCTTGTATAAAACAAAACTGTACGTTTTTACAAGGAATGTTTTAAAAATTGATGTACCTCAAATTATTAGTGATTAGAATTTATAAATACTGCATGTTTATCTCATTTTGAAAGTACCTGAGTCTCGGCATGTTCAGGACGTCGTTCGTTGAATTCATCGTGACCAGTTTCTTCTTATATACAAAAATCACTGTTTTGGACGTTCCTTCAGGCATGCCAAGCATGATTTATCTATTATAACAATGTCAAAAAATTACATTGAATAATATCCGTGTCCGTTTTAATCCGTTTCTTTTTGCAGTATAGTCTAGAAATTGCAGCAACTCATTTCCGGTTATTGATGCTCCGAGTCAATGTTGCTAATTACATAATACGCTCGACCTCCGTAAGTAACATTGTGAGTACGAGTCCTTCGTTTCAAGTCAGTACGCCCCTTTAACGCGCCGCGCCGTCTGGATACGTTATAAAAGTAATAAAACGCCGGAGGAGCGTTCAGTCCGTATCAGTCCAAGATCAATCCGAAGCAGTCCGCATCAATCCGAAACTGTCAAACCTGACACCTCGCGACCGTTTTCACTTCCGTCCGTAACCGCCGCTCCGACTTATAAGTAGTAATAATTTTCTTGAAGCTAATATTGGTAAGAATACACCGTGGTCCGCTACTATCCGCCCGTACCGCCTTCAGTTAAGTATAGATATTCAGAGATCTTTTTGTTCGTGAGTACCGCTGTATTATACTACTAAATCAAACTAGAGCTAATTAGTAATGCCTCCGTTTGTCTTTTGTTTCATAAAATATACATCGGCTGGTTAGATTTGCTCGGTCGGACAATCCTTAAGGCCTCAGTGCATAAAGTTCTACCGGGAAACTTTATGTTTAAGTACCGTCAGTAGTCAAGGAAAAATACTCCTTGTTAAATAGCTCTACGTTTGTGGCAGTAGTTCGCCGTATTGTAAAACCCTCTGTGTAGACAAGAATATCTATAGCTAACCGACTGCCCGCCGTTCATATTATATCCTGTTGGAAATTCCGTTTGCTTGCCGTCCGAAATCGTTTCAGCCGCGAAAACAGACACCGGCTATCAAAACTCACCGCCTTCCGAAATAAAATCATATTCACGCGTATATACTCTTGATTGCCAGCCCGCATATTTATTATTGTTATAAAATTTGTACACACTCGACTGCAAAGTCGCTGAAATATCCTGGCATTGATTTATTCATTACTGTTCTAATAAATAAATACGTTGGTATACATAGGTAAAATTCAAGAGTTATTATTTCAGTTGTTTATTTCTTATTAACCCGTTTGAGAAGTTGTCCAAGTCCAGTTGACAAGACAATCATCTTAAGAGCCCTGGACAAATAACCGTTCTCACCCCGGAGAACCAAACAAGTGCTGTTCCTTGCACTTAAAAATAAGGAACTGGCGCCCGAGTTTCCGTCTAAAAGTGTTACAAAGCCAGAAAGTTCTCTTTGTTAAGTAGCCTGTTACAAACAGTACAGGTTACGTAAGTAGACGCCATCACAGAAATAAGTCATGAAATTTTTTGCAAGAACTCCTCACTGGTTGTGTAACAAGACTGATTAACACAAAATCCTATTCATAACACCCAATCTAAACTTTTTAAGAGGACAAAAATGCATTTCTTTTCATTATTTTCGTTTCATCCGTTTATAATTCTACTACACAAATATGCGCGAGCTGTAATGAATATTAAATAGTTTATTTAAACTTCAGCACCCAGCTTTGAGGAGTTTATAAGTATGTGACAAAATTCAGCTTACCAACTATCCTACGCCAAGAACTTTTAATATACTTATATTTATAGTTAGTAAATTATAACGAAAATTTAAGCTCATAATTAAATTTCTCAAGCGGATAAGCAAACAGCACTAATCATGGGCAAAATCCTTTAAGTCCTAAGAAGTTGACTTAGTTTACATTCATAAACGTAGCCACTAAATCTGTAATGATACCGGCTTTCTCCAGAAACACAAATAGATTGTGCAGATTATAAGCAGCAACATGACATAGCTGACAGTCTTATAAAGTGTAGGGGTAAGTGGATAGAACAAGTTATCCTTTGTATATTCAGTGCTATCTCCATTGGATTCCGTTCGTCTGAAGGCTAGAGATGACTATATAAAATTTCACCATTCGAATGGAACAATAACAATATTAATAAACCATGGCGTTTGTTTTGTAAAGCGTAAATGTTTTAGGTGCAAATAAAATAGCTAGATTGAGTTTTTTTAGATTTATAATAAATATTAGACATCAGGGCGAATTAGCCTTGAAAATTACTGGTTTTCAAAATATTTTCCGGTATAAATTCAGTTATTCTCGAGTTGGTACTGCTTGCTCTTTTCGGCAACGGCTAAACAGAATACGTTTTTGATAGAATCCCACTGCGAGCGAGCTGGAAGTGCTCAAGAAAAAGGAATGGAAGTAGTCCACCGTTATCCAGCCTTCGAATAAACACCGAGATTCGCCGTTGATTTCATCGTGAAAGTACCGACGTCTTGTATAACTACCTACTTAATTAAATCAGAGATCGGTTTAAAGTGTCCGTTTATTTATATTTAATGTTATATCACCCATTCACCGGTTGAGCCCTTCGGTGTTCTACTCAGATAGTAGGGCCTAGCCATCAGTTAATGTATTTCAACACGTGCATTCAAATCTTTATTTTCCGGTAAGGAAGGAAATAACTTCCTTGTTAGCATAGCTCTGTATTTGAGGCAGTAGAAATCCGGCGTGTGCTAAGTAATATCCGAAACCGAAATCAAAAGAATCTCTGTGGCTTCTTCATAGCGCTCCGATATTTTGGTGTCATACTTGCTAGCCCCAGCCCCGGCCGTTTGATTTCTCCGCGTGGGTATATCTCGATCCGTCGCACTTCGAGTCCACCGCCATCCGCAATTAAATTACTTCCACGCGTACGTCGTTGTATCAGCTGACATATTATCGTTATCAAATTTGTACATAACCGACTGCAAAGCAAATCGCTGCATTATCCTGTATAGTATTAACTTCATTCATTCATTCATCATTACTGTTAGTAAATAAATACGTTGATATGATACGTAAAAAATTTACGAGTTATTATTTCCAGTCCAGTCCAGTTGACAAGACAATCATCTTAAAATCCCCGGAAATCACCGTATCTCCATCTGTTAAGCTACCCCTAAACGTTTTCCCCTGGGAGAGCCAAACAAGTGCTGTTCCTTGCACTTAAAAATTAAGGAACTGGCGCCCGAGTTTCCGTCTAAAAAGTGTTACAAAGCCAGAGAGTTCTGTTTGTAAGTAGCCAGTTACAAACAAACAAACAGTATAGGTCACGTAAGTAAGCGCCGTTGCAAATAAAAAAATTTAAAACAGTATCTGAGGGGCTGATGGGCCTCGTGCCCGTCTGTGGAATAGCATGTTTTTTCGTTAAATTTCCAAAAAATTGTTAAAAGTGTTAAAAGAGACGTTTAAATGTCAAAGGGAAGGACTATCGAAGAACTGATAATGATTTCGGAGTCCTGAGGCGTTCGAATTCCGAAACTGTTATCATTTCTACTCTAGGATCAAAATAAAAAAACTTGAAGTTCGCTGGATCGAATATAAACTAATTTGTCGGACGGACTATAAAAATCAAGATAAAAATTTGGCGAAATTTCAACAGATCTTGGTTTGCTTAAAATTAATTGTCAGGGCGCCATTGAATATTAAGGGTTAAAATTTGGAGGAAGCCGATAGGAATGATGGGTCTAGCTCCCTTTAGAGCCCGGTTAAAGAAGCTAGAGCTTCCGGAAATAATCAGCTTTTTAGCAAAATCTTGAGTAATATCCGAGATGGACCAAAAAGAAAAAAAAAACAGTTCTTCATTTATCTTTCTTCTTGACCGCCGGTCGCCTATTTTCCGGATCTTCCAGGTCATAATAGAAAGGATCTGGAACGTATTGGGAGAATGGCCGAAACCTGACAAAATTACTATTTTTCAAAAATTTTTCTCGGGAAGCACAATCGACAAAAATGATTTCGCTCTGCATATTTCTAAATTTTAATATGTTTTAAAAAAAAAAATGTTTCGTTGGTCATTTCTACTCTAGGACCAAAATAAAAAAAAAATTAAAGTTCGCCGGATCGACTATAAACTAATCTGTCGGACAGATATTGAAGATAAGAATTTGGCGAAATTTCAACAAATCTTGGTTAGCTTTTAAGAATTAATTGTTTGAACGCGTTTGGATATTAAGGGTTAACATTTGGAGGGGGACCTTTAGCCTGGTCGAAGAGATCCTCCGGTGAAAAAAGTTAACTAGAGCTTTCGGAGAAGTACATTTTTTTTAGCAAAATCGCCCTTTATGAAAAATTCGTATCTCGGGTAATATCCAAGATGGACCAAAAACAATAAAGAAAGTTCTTCATTTATCCCTTTTCTTCGCCGCCCTCAAGGTCTGGGTCCTCCAGGATCTGGAACATTTCTAAAGGGTACGTGTCGGGAGAATGGCCGTAACCCGACAAAATTGCTACTTTAAAAAAAATCAACTTTCTTGGGATCGAGAGAACCGATTTCTAAATTTTAATTAGTTTAAAAAAAATGTTTCTACTGTTCGAATACACAAATAAATTTGTAGTCAATGTTTTATTAGTAATTTAAATTCAATTCTGTAAGAAACCAGTGTAAACTTTTCTGAGCAACTATAATTTGTTATAATGAACATGAATTTTATCAAGTACTGAAAATTGTAGACTAAACCAGCCCTAAAATATTTTAAAGCAAGTTAACCATAACTCACCCCATTCTTCATCTTTCTGTTTTTATGCACATGCATTATGGGCGCATTATTTAAGCGAGTAGTTCTATTTGGGTAAAATTATGAAGTTGTTTTCGCACAACTGACACATAACTATTATTTACTGCAGCTTCTCACCATTATTTACAGATGTGTGTAATTTGTCGTACGAACCAGTGCTCTGTAAGTACACTTGACACAGAAGAAAAGCATTTAAATGTTGATCGTCTAATTTCCCAAGCGATTGCTTTCCCATTTTCATTGTTTAAAACGTATAAAGACATCATATCCCAGAGGTTTAGTGATACACGTATGATATGGGATAACAAACAAAACAATATAATAGGAGTTCATCGTCGTCGTCGTCATTTTTTCGATTGCTTATATAAAATCAGATATCGTTGTGTCGTTTATTTAACTGTGATTTTAGTGGGGTAATTTCATCTAATCACCATATTTATAATGGAATATTTAAGAAATGTTTCTGAATAAGATTAATAATTATTTTGATAACAATTTCTAAAAATGTATTGACAATAATTTTTGCAGCCATATGACATGTAGTCGATGTGTAATTGACGTAAAATTTATTGTAATTAATTTGTAAAAATGTCTTAAGGGTCGTATATGATTCTTAGAGAAATAAAAAACCATAATTCTGTCTCACTTAATTCACAGTTAAATTTTCAATCTTCACTCACCTTCTCAGTTTTGTTCTAGGATTTGTATTAGCGTTTTGGATTCCCATGTGCTTGTCTTCCATTTTAAATATTTTATCTGTTTTTTGTCTAATAAAGGTATCATATGATGTCAATTATTTATCCGATATTTGCAGTTTTCTGGTGTGCATAACTTGCGCCATCTATTGATAAGTATCCTTACTTCGATTAAGATTGTACGTTGTTTTCGTTTTATTAATCTGTTATATATGCTTACGTTCCTATAATATATGTACCTATAGAGGTGGTTACAAGGGTTTTTATAAATTTTCGATATTCTAGAACATTTGTGTCATTTAGTTCCTTTTTGTACGGTGTTAAGGACATTATTTTATTTTTAATTTTAATCTGTTTGTCCTCGTACATTGTCTTTTGTCTTTTAATTTTGATTAATTTAAAATTAATTAATGACTTTAAATAAATTCAAGTACATGTATTTTTACATAATATTTATTAGTTTTCTAAATAATTGGACAAATTTTTCATTAATGCTTATACTGACAAACCTTTGGTATTTATAGAAATGTAAGTATATTTTTCTATTTTAACTTATTTTATATTCACAATTTCATTGGTTTTTTAATCTCTTTGGTATCTTTTGTTAATAACTTTTTTATCTTATTTACAAACATATATTTTTTTATATATAAAACAATATTTGATATTATCGTAATAGTTTTACTTGTTTTAATTAAATTTAACTATCTACATTTGATGAAATTCTTAACTTATTATATTAATGTAATATTTGGATTGTTATAGTTTTTTACATAAAACATTTTTTCCTATTTGTAGTCTTGTAGCCTGATGGTGTGATGTAATGTATTGATCACGAAACCGGTTGCAATAAAAAAGAATTTTGTGGGAACAAGACCTTTGTTGTTTTTCTTCTTCAAAAAAAGTTTTGTCGGCCCAGAACCTGTTTTTATTAATTAAAACCCCTAAGCTATTCACCATAGGTATTAGAATATCACGATTTTGATATGAGGGATTACCCTATTGAAGTTTATCATGTTAATTTCATATTTAAAAATTTTAATTAATCGATATTCATTAAATTTTGATAAATAATAAATATATCTCTAATATTTTCCCTAACGACTCTTAGACAATGCTATTATATTGTATAATAAAAAGGTTTCACGATAATATCAAGTTGATATACAACAACGCTATCATTAATCATAAAGTTATAATGGATCCTGATTAAAATTATAAACATATTCCTATCTTAATTCACCACGGTAATGCATTGTTCTTGGGGAATTATAGAGTTAATGTTCTATGCCAGATATATATTGTACCAATTTTATCGACGCAGGAGCACAAAACAAATCTTCGTATACTAATTATTCTAAATTTTACGACGAAATTGGTAAACTAATATATTACCTAAATTGACTGATTTTTGTTAGCATAATTAAAAATAAAACTTTTACTGTTACCTTCGATAATGATTACTAAATGATGCATATTTTTTTATATGTTTATGAAATGATATGTAGTGCTTTTTAATTTCCACAAGGCTATTACTATTGAAAATCATACTCTTATATATTTTGTTATTTGATACAATAAATTTGTTCACAAATTCTTACACTGGATAACAGATTATGCTGGGATATATATTATCGTTCTGGTTAAAGTTTTTGAATATTCCAATATATATAAATACTTCTTATACCAAAGAGATAATCCATGTTCGCTTTTATTATTTTCTTGTTTTCACGCTTTGCTTGCTTTTAGAGTGTATTATCCACTTACTCTCGCACAATTTACTATAAAAGAAACGGCGTTTATTGGTTTCTCCAACTCAACACCCCCAGTTGAAATTTGATGAGTATAGACAAGGAACTCGTCTGTATAACACATTATGCGGAATAAAAGATTCAATACATTTTACATATAGGTATATATAATATGATCATATCGAGACTGGTACTTACCAAACCTTTTATGAAAATTCTTTCAATAACTTTATTTAGTGTAATATGGTACCAAATTTTATCTGAGTTTTGATGTACCACAGAAAAGTTTTACTTTTCAATATTTAACTGAAAAGTCCTCATTTCGTCATAATAAACACAGTAGAAGGCAGAAATTACATCCCATCTAAATTTACAAAGGAAATAAAACGCTCAAATAAAAGTTCGACAATTTCACGCAATCGTCTGACATATGAGATACTGTCTGCAAGTTTTCACTTAGGGACCCTGTATGTGTCTATTTGCAAAACTTCGATCCAATCTTACGGTTTTATAAATTAAAGTTAACTGTGATGCAAGCGACGCAAAATTAATTAGAGGTATCTGATTTAATTAATTTAGTTGACTTAGTGTTCCACGCGTTAAATTGCTTGGAAATCCATTGATTAGTTCTTATTACTCCATGATGCAGATACCAACGGCAAACTGTTTTGTGAGTTTAATAAGTAACAATATGGAATAATAATAACAGGGTGGGGCAATAGTGCGTTGGATTAGTATATAAACTAGATAAAAAAATCTATAATCTGAAATTGTTTTCGAACATACAGGGCGGGCCAAGGCAATATTACAGCCATTACAGGATAAAGTCCCTTTTTTTTAATGGAATACCATGTATATCAGTACATTTTTTGAAGCCTTTTTCTAGACCCTTTCAATTTATTCCTTACTTCTGCTAAAACCGCCCGTATTCCATAAAATATTAAATTTTTTCTTAAACATTCAGCTCACAAAAAATAATGTAATATAATAAATTTAGTGTAAAATAACAAAAAAAGTGTAAATATTTTCGAAAACCAATAAAATATTTATGTCACATACAGGATATCAGATTTCTTCTGGAACCATTTTATTGTGTGAATTATTATCTTTTAGTTATTGACATAAATAATAGATTAGAGCTACTGAATGTCAACTAATTATCGAAAAAAAACAATTTCCGATCAAATGGTGATGGCGCTCAGAAATAATAGACAAATAATGAGCAAAACATCTAAGATTGATGATACCGTATCAAATAAAACGAAATCGATATCATATCAAGAAAATACTTATAATATAGTGTTTACTCGGTTGAGCACTTTCTGTGAATGTTTATGATTTACACAAAATGCTTTTAGTTTTAGTTCAATATTTCAAATTTATTTTTACCGATTACTATGAAAAATATATCTTGGTCTAAGGCATTATTACGATCGAACACTGGAGTTAGAAGTAAACGGACTAAAAATATTAAACATTCAATTTCAAATGCGCAGTTATATGGTTGAACGATAACTCAATTAGCTGGTAATTGGTAAAGGGTTAATGATTCCCAACTCAGTTAACATCCGTAGCAGTATAATAATGATTTTCAATTTGCGCACCCTTGGGCTTATTATGGTATATGTAAAGGCTGAATGGTTACTAATTAACAAGTTATTAATTGATCAACAATTAAAAATGAAACAATTTTCCAATTTTTTTAAATGTAATTATCTCGGTAATTATAAAGAGACAAATGGAGCTAAACAGAATATAATTATAATGGCTGGAAAATAATTATTTACCCACTACGGGAATGTCTCGGTTTGAGTGCATATAATTACTCGTACATATTAGGGATAATTTAAATAAATCTACATGACTATTATGAATATTTGATAAATATGCAGGGTGTCCCGAAAATAGGTGAAATATTCGTATGGTGATCCGTAGTTGAAAATTAAGGGGGGATATTTCATATAAACTTTTCTATAACTAGCTAACCTAGTTATTGTATTGTATTTTTTTAATTGAATAAGGTTAAGTATACGGAAATTTCGAGACAAAAAAGTTTTAAAATACCTCAGCCTTTCTAATGAAAATTTTCTTCTTTTAAATATTTATAGTTAATCAAAAGTTATGCGAAAAAAACCATAAGGGGTAGTTTATTCCACCTTCTAGGGAAACACGGGGTGGGTGATAATATCTTCAGAAAATGTTCTTCTATAGGCAGAATATTGTCATGTATTCTGAATAAATTAAATAAACTAAGTACTCCTTAAAAAATTAAATGAATATAAAAAATTGTCAAAATAAAACTTTTCTCTGAATTCAAAATCAGCGAAAGAGTTACGTAAGAAAACTGAATGTTTAAACCTAAATAGCTTTAAAGGATACCAGTTTTGGGCAACTTATCTTCTTATTGGAAACACCTGTAACTGGACAGCAAGGAGACAACTCACATAAAAGAGACTCGTCCAATCTAAATTAAAGAAAAAACCACAAAATGAATCAAAAAAATAATCTTAACTTAAGCAAAAGCAATCTTTAATAGTTTAAAAGGTAATCAGTAACAAATTAGTAGTGATTTATAAACAATGAACAAAGTTCTAATTTTATCTAGCGAAAAATCAAACATAGGGAGGGCCAGTGGTGTAGATAGATGTAAGTAATTAGCATAATGCTTCATGTAAAACAAATAGTCTAATGTCAGATGGCTAGACACATTGTAAATTTAGACTCTAAGAAATAACAGTGAAGTGAGTTTTAAAACGCAGTGCACAGCACAATCGTTAAAATTAACGTGTAGTGTAGTGAGGAATCGGTTCTAAAGAAATATAGCGATATGGGTATCCACAGAAAGGTTATGTGACCAAGATGCTAAAAATGAGATAATTTCTACAAAATAACTTTGAATAAAGCAAATATTTGGGAAAATACATACCAAGATGACATATTCCTATCTAGAGTCCTTTGACGAAGGAGATTTTCTGGCAGTACCTTGGAAACATTAACAAAGGGAGTTGTTATTGGGCAAGCAGAAGAAACGTCCCCATGTCCACATCGCTCCAAAAAAAGGAATAAAAAGTTAAAGAAAATGGTGGAGAATATATAAAACAACAATTCAAAAGTCGAGGTTCATACTATTTATATTGGACGAGATAATTTGCCGATATTCCCAGAATTTATTGAAAGTATCCACAGCTGGCTTGTTTCCATGTAGCATAATTGGACACTCTATATAGAGCAATCCACTTCCAGCAGCCATTTTAGTTTCAATGTCACTGAACTGATAATTCAAACCGGCGCAAATACCGTTACAAAGCACGGAATATACTAAAGATAGAAACTCATGTTTATAAAAATAACTAAAAATATTGAACTTTTATGTTTAATTAAAGGCATAACACAATTTATGAAATAGATTAAATGTAGTCTTAAGTTATAGCAGGTTCTTAGTTTATTTTTTAATAAATTTAATTTGTCTTTGTCGATAATTTATTGAATAAATGCTGTTAAGTTGAGAGACCTCTATGTTTGATCAGTTAAAATTCATGTTTTTTGCATCACTACCAGAGAAGAACGATCACAGAGAAGCGACATAAAGGCTTTCAGCGTAAACAGTTTTCGTACGCGCATGCGCCAACTATGGTGTGTTGTTGTCACTTGTCACTTGTGTATATTTCAATATTTTTTAGGTTATACCTAAGTATATTGAAAATATTTGTTCAAGCAGTAAAATAACGACTATTAAATCTATTTCATTTAACGATTAAAGACAAAGTAAACGAAATACCTAATCAACTTTGATGTACTTATTTAGGTTATAAAAACGCTATGAAGTAAATTGAAATGTAGGTATATGCGAACACGTTACATCAGGAAAAAGTATTAAAATATTTTATTATGTTAAATATACTAATAGGGATTTCAAAATAAATAAAGTAGATAGAAAATTTAAAATTTTAACCCATATATAAATAAAAATATTTGTTGTGAAACATCTTGTTTTATTTTTATATACATACTATTAACACATATTATTAATAATAAATATAAGTGCATGTGTGAATGTGGCACAAAATCCTTCTTAAATGTATTTTAAGAAATGCATTAAACATCTCTAATATTAGTTTATATGTGAATCAAACTAATTTATATTTTATTATAAATAATGCCAAAGTTTTGCAATAGAGATTATAAATATTTTAATTGGTCTACATTTTATAACATTTACCCATGCGCTCTAATTGCGATGAACAATATTATATAATACACTGTCATGCAGTTCGCTCAGTGTACATCTCGGTGTACATGTACCAAAAGGATAACTTCTCTCAGTGTAAACGTGTGTGTTTACTTCAAATCGGCTGGGCCATAGAACTTCAAACGTTCCGCCGGCACTGTCGCTTCTCTGTGATCGTTCTTCTCTGTCACTACCTTGTCCAAAGCATTATTTACTGACAAAGGCGACATCTGTATTCCAAAGACCACAAGTGTACATGATCGCTGTTTTACCGTTCAGGTAGTTATAATTACAGGCTGTTGCACATTTGGCAGGACCTATATTTGAAAACAAACAACAGTAAAATCAATAAACTCAATTTGAATTGGATAAATCTTTATTGAATCAAAATTAACAGAATATTGAGTAAGGTAACTTTCATCTACTAAAAGATCCCTGGAACGCCCTAAAAAGGAAAAGGAGGGGTTTACAGCAAACCCATCAATAAGTCTTTCGCCTCTAAGTACACACGATCGTTTATAGAAATAGCGGTTGGAGGTTACACCAGGGGCGAACAAATTCGTATACTATACAGGGTGTTAGGTACTGGTCATTACAAACTTTGAGGGATGAATCCCCATCAGAAATGAGGTAGAAAGAAAAAAAAACTCATGGTCCTAAAATGCTTCCTTAAAAAGAAGTTGTTGAAGTTAACTTTTTTAAATCGTTTTTTCACCGTAACTTTTGAACCGTTGGACCGATTTTAATCAAATTTGCACCAAAGTTTAGTAAGATAAGTATTCATCGAACAATAATACCGCGAATCATCAAAAATTTTCAGGGGCGCAGATAATAGGAGGGCGTCTCATTTTTTCTACCCTATTTTTACCATCCTCTAATTATTTTTATTCATTGATATTTTTGGATTCTACGTTGAATTTAGAAGAAAAAGTTACTCTTGCAAAATTTTGATTAGAGGCTTCGTGTTCGAGATATTTAGATTGTTGAAAGCTTTGAAAACATGCCGAAACGCAGAATTCTTTCTAATTTAATTTTGTATCGAGGAGGCGTAGGCAACTAGACACGAAAGGATTGATTTATGACATCTGGATATCATTTTAGATTGCAGTTTGAAAATGTGCTAGTTCCATTTAATAAATAATAATAATAATAATAAATTCCAAAAAAGAAAAGGAAAGAAATAATTTATGAAATCCCACAAATAACATTTAAACAATATTCCATTTAATATCTGAAGATGTGCAGAAAATTTTTCAATTTTGAAATCATGAATTCTGCGTATCTTTTTAAGGAAGCATTTTAGGACCATGAGTTTTTTTTTCTTTCGACCTCATTTCTGATGGGGATTCATCCCTCAAAGTTTGTAATGACCAGTACCTAACACCCTGTATATGTAATGTGGATAATTATAGGCAATAAGTAAAACAAATAAAAGAAATTTAATTCTAAAATAAACTTAAATTACAATATTTCCTAAATTAAATAATAATAATAAATATATTCAAAATTAAATTAAAATTCCAATAATAAATATTTACAAAATTCAAAATAAAACTCAATCTGCCCCTATTACATTACCTACAACATGTAGGTATATTAAATTTTATCTTTATAATCATTCAAAGTCATTTTGGAGAAAAGAATATAAAACTAGCTTTTGGTGCACCCCTTTGTGAGGGTGTAACTCGCTAAGGGCGACTAATAATAGAAAATTTTATAAAAAATATCCTCCTTAATTTTTAACGAGTCTACCTTCCGAATATTTGCATTTATTTTCGGTATACCCTGTATAAAGGGTGGTGCAAACGATATGTAATATTGTTATTTAAAAAGAAGAAATGTTTAAACTTGGGTCAAATGTATATTGTATAATAATTGTTCTTTTTTATGCTACACAACATATTCTTCTACTTCCAGTTTGCCCGAAAGTTATTTGTTATTTTAAATTGTATTCTCTTTATTTTTTATCTTACCTGATTTGTTTTAAAATTATCTTTCAACCCGCAACATGACATTTAATTGCATTATGGCTAGATAAATAAATATTCTTGTTGCAATATATCAATAATTTTTATTTACGAGTGCTATGCATTAATATACAAAATTTTAGAGCAATACAGGATAATTTAACAATTGTTATAGTAATAAGTATAAACATTACAGAAAAAATTATAGCAAAAATTCGTCATAAGGATTGTCAGCATCAAATTACACGTCAAACCAATAAATATGATGTGAAGAGTGATATTCTACCTGAGGCTATTAGTCCTTAATAGCCTGGTTTCATATAACATTACCTACTTATCGTTAACAGCTTGTCCTTTGTAACGTAGTTTATGTAAAATTATCCACCTTTAATTTTTCGAGAAGTAGATGCAATATCAACATGAAACCCGGAGCCATTTTATTCTTGGTGCGCCTGGTAGTGGTAATATAAGAAACTTGTGCAAAACTGTACTTCAAAAATTATATTTAAAACTATTCGTCTCATGCATTTATTAAAGCTTCGATTAAAAAAACCTAGAGAAAATTTCAACTATTCTGGTATATTAAAAATGTTTACCTCAATATACTGATTGGAGCGATTGGTCGACACTCACGGGATGCAAAAATGCAAACCTCATTTTTAAAAGTGCATAAATATAGGACCAGTTTGGGAATAATCCGAGTTAAAAAAATATTGGATATTTACTGTATTTATATTACTTCCAAATATTTCTCAATACTTTTATACTGATACTGATTTAGAATTTATGTAGATGTTTGAGTTTCAGAGCCGGGCCTCTTAAATTTATTTTTAGAAAAATAAAACATTTATTTCAATAAAACATTAACGTCGTCTTTGTTGGGGAGATTTTCATTTCGGCATTCTTTCCAATCTTGCGAAACACGTTTCTTACTTGTTGAGTTCTCTATTGCTCCGAATCCTGCAAGGGACTGCTGAATTTCTTTGGGCTCTTATGTAAATAACTTCACGTCCTAAGATTCTATAACGCGTCTTTAATACCTACGAAAAAGTTATTTCTTTCTGTAAATGCGCTAATGTGCTTTTTTAGAATCTGATATTGATTAATACTGCAGAAAATTTCAATATTACTTTTAAAAAATAATTTTTATAATAATATAAATATAAAAAATACAGTAAACTTTATAAGAGTTGTTTTAAATGTGGACTTAAGACAATTACATAATGGATATTTACTTTAGCAGAAACTTGAAAAACTGATTATTTAACGATTCTTAAATTCCAATTTTTTTAGTTGCTTTTCTGTTTTCATCCTCGTAATGAGGGTTTGTAAATTCAATCGAATTTACAGCTCCGAAAATAGCGTATATTTTAATTTTAATCACTTATGAGATGTTAGATATATTTTTTACAACGTTAGAGTCTGGGTTCAAATTTTTCATTAATATCAGATTATTAGGAAAAGAAAAAGAACGGAAGGTCTGGATGGACAAGACTGCAGACTCACTTTGACTGCTCCTTTTTCCCTTTAACAATAGTCTAGTGCATAAACTCATAAACCCAACCCGTATAGCAATCTTGACTCTAAACCAACAGCAGATATTAAATTGTACACGAAGCATTGTCTCATTTCGCTGCGTTCAACCTTACCACAATTAATTAATGGAAGGTAACTAAGCACTGTTTCTACTACTCTGGATGGACTGAAGTGATCGGCTAATTGGTATGCTACGTCGTTATCCTTTGTGTCACTCGAATGGAAGTTTTCAGATGTCCTTTAAGTAGATGCAGCAGTTTGTAATAATACACCACAGTGATCTGTGGCGAATTTCTATGAAAGTTTTCATTCAGTTTCTAACACAGCGTCTGTGTTTGCACGTTGTAGGCAAGTTGGTTATTAGTTTGACAGTTAGTTTCATAGTGCATTCATAAAGTCACCCCTCCACTAGTTCGTTGAAGTAATTATTGAGTTTTAAATAAATTTACACAAATTCATGTTTGCAATGTCGAAGGAACTTGCAGTTCAAGTAATTCATCACGCTATAAATTGCTGAGTACAAATATATTGTGCCTTTTGACAAATGAGTTGGCGAAATAAGGATCACTTAAATGTAAATTTTCCGTGCCAAAGAATCATTAATACTCTTCAATGTGTTGATCTACTTTTCTTTGTTTCCTAGTAAAATGACGATATATTCTAGCTTGATACTCAGCAAATATAAGGTGTGTAATTTTAAGTCACTATTAATTACATGCTGCTAATTTAATGGATTGCAACCAGATCATTTTTAAATACCTACTAGGAAACTAGTAATAAATTTACAACGGTTTTTTGAGGCAAGTTTATTATTTTGTTTAATTTTTTCAAATATTTGTCCGCTAATTTAAGTGAAAGAAAAATATAAGAGAGTATAAAAATTATCCATTTTAAAAGTCTTTATTTATATTATATTTATATATTTATTATATTTATTACAACATTATTTTCTTACTGTTAAATATTAAATTTAATATTTTTTGTAGTTTTTCAATTTCAGTAAGTTTGTTATGTATCACCGCATTGTTGAAGACAGGAATGCTCAATCGGTACAGCGGAAACCCACAGGCCACAGAAGGTTAAATGTCTTAAATTTTATGGTGGAGAAGTGTCAACAAAATCGAATATAAAAGGAAGATAACCCTAAAAGTATTTTTCTAAAATTATATGTTAATGTACGAAGGCGTAGAAGGGCCACAACAAAAAAAAATAATTTTTAAATGTAAAATTCTGACTTTTAACTCAGAATTCTGACATTTATCTCAGAATTCTGACTTAAAACTCAGAATTCTGACTTTTATCTCACAATTCTGACTTACAACTCAGAATTCTGACTTTTATCTCAGAATTTTGACTTTTATCTCAGAATTCTGACTTTTATCTCAGAATTCTAACTTTTATCTCAGAATTCTGACTTTTACCTCAGCATTCTGATTTTCATCTCAGAATTCTGACTTTTATCTCAGAATTCTGACTTTTATCTCAGAATTCTGACTTTTAGCTCAGAATTCTGACTTTTATCTCAGAATTCTGAAATAGATCACAAAATATCTGCGGTATATTGTACGCCGCAGCTATGACACTGATTTCATACTCTTGAGATGTATCTGTAACTCTACTTTTACCATACAACGTTTTATTTTCTAATCTAAGTATTGGCTGAAGATGAGTCAGATAACACTTGAAGTATTGCAACCGTGATGTTCTAAATTTTTATTAAACGGCTTGGCTCCAAACTATACAAATTTCTTCATATTTATTTGTCTAGAATAAGCCTTCTCGTACTAAAACTAAAAATATTGTCTACTAAAGAATTAGAAACTTTTTAAATACCTACTTCATTCTATAGACACAGGTTCAACATGAATAAAACAATTGTAAAAAATTAGTAAAATATTGAAAAAAAAATGATTCTGCCAGTAATCGGAAATAAGATACTGCAAATATTGCTAGTTTGTAGTTTTTATTAGATACATAAATCCAAAATGTACCGAAATGAAACTCCTCTAATTTTCTGCCTCATTTTATTGTTTACAACGTAAGTTTTTGTTTTTTTAAATACGAGGTGATTCAATGGTAAGTGTACATACTTTACCTTTACTTTACCAATATAAGTTACTTGGGCGATTCCACATCACCTATAGTTAGTGGATCAATAATCCTTAATTACCAAGATACAGGGTGTTTTATTGATTTTGCCTATTTTTGTCTTGGGCCATAATTTTACAACCACTACTACTACGGAGATAAAAGTCATAAAATTCTGAGATTTAGGTTAGAATTCTGAGATAAAAGTCAGAATTCTGAGATAAAAGTCAGAATTCTGAGATAAAAGTCAGAATTCTGAGATAAAAGTCAAAATTCTGAGATAAAAGTCAGAATTCTGAGATAAAAGTCAGAATTCTGAGATAAAAGTCAGAATTCTGAGATAAAAGTCAGAATTCTGAGATAAAAGTCAGAATTCTGAGATAAAAGTCAGAATTCCGATATAACAGTCAGAATTCTGAGACAAAAGTCAGAATTCTGAGATACAAGTCAGAAATCTGAGATTTAAGTCAGAATTCTGAGATAAAAGTCAGAATTCTGAGGTAAAAGTCAGAATTCTGAGATGTCAGAATATTACATTTAAAAAAAAAAATTTTTTGTTGTAGCCCTTCTACGCCTTCGTATTAATGAACAAATTTTGGATATTTTTATTTGACAATGAACTAAATTTTGGGAAATTGGGAATGTTTTTTTTTTAGAATTTACAAAACTTAAAAAAGGCAACTTAGATTACGACCTCGTCTCTCGTTTATAATTAATATTAGTTTATGTGCCATTTTTTAAATTTACTAAGTAACTCATTTGAAAAGTCACATTACTATAGAAATTTCATTAAAAGCTGCTATTAAACGCAATTAATATTGAATGAAAATAATATTTGACACTAAGTAAAATACAAAATAAATGAAAATGTCTACAAAAGTTTTAATCATGTTTGACTAAATAATTTATGCTGTGTTTTTGTGACTCACTAAGGAAACAATTTTATTTTACCAAATTACACTCAAGAGAAAACAAGTGAAATTTAATCCTAAAGTTTATTCAGTGTTTTGTTTACATAACGCATTTATCATTCAACCTATGAGACAATGAATACAATAACTTTTTAATAAAAGTAATGATAAATGTTTTTTATGAGTAATCCGAAATTCGAATAAACGTCCACTAAGGCTTCAGATCTATTTTTTAAAACAGTATTCCACAATATTTAAAAAACGATAACAGATTCTGGTTTACAATTTGACATCAGCTATGGCAATAGAAATTACGATGAAAAAGTGTGTATCTCATTTCATCTACCAGTTACGTCACGTTTTATTTTTAAAAATAATTTCTACGTCCATAATATCCAAGACAATTTTGGACAAAAAACTCTTTCAAATTTCCACCAAAATTATAACGCTGTTAAAATATTTGGTTTTCCTATGTACTATGTTTTATGAACCTCTGTAAAGAAAATTTCTAACATATTTTTCAGTTTTTCAGTAGTTATCAGATATGACAAATTGTTGTGTTTAGTTTTACTTAGTAATATTCTGTTTGCATCATTTTTACACTTGCAGTAATGAGTAATGCTTTATTCAAAGAAATTATATTAGAATTTTTTTTATCGTGAATAATATGTTATATTTCACGCAATAAGCATTAAGTTACCACAAGTAATAAATTTACAAGCCATTCCCTGCGTAAAAGTAATAATAATTTTTTTTATTGGACGTTAATGTTATCTGCTAAAATGGAATTTAATTAAAGGGTGTTTTTTATTTGCCATTTTATACCGTTTTATATTTCCCTTATTATATTTTTATGGCGATATTAAATCTTTCTTCCAAGGAATAATTTAACTATGAAAAATGAGGAGGGTAATCAGGAGAAATGATTGCCTTTTTAAGTATTATAAATGAAAATGACCTATTTAGAATATCAAGTTGATATGCAAATATAGTAATGCAGAATAAAAACAACAGAAGATGTGAAGTAAGTATTTTCTACGAGAAGAGTAATAAAACCAGTCAGATTCTGTAGATAAAATGTGTTTCAGAAACCAAAATGCAAGGAGCGTAGTATTTGGGTCGTTTTAATAATTAATGGGGTAAATTCCCGTAAAACGGTGTTACTACTTTCTCAGGCCAAATAACCTGTGCACTTTTTTACGACTTTCTACTACCGTCGCGTCGCCCTACCTAGGCGCAGGTAGAAATATTCAGAAAGTTTATATTTCGTGTCCTTATGTTTATAAATGTTTTAAGTAGAATCCAGTTAAAATTTTTAATGAAATTCTAGATAAGTGTACTTTGCGTTAAAAACTATGGTACATACTAATATCCAACTGTCAACAAGGCCTGAAAACTAAGAGTACAACATTATTGAATTTTAGCATTTAAGATCTCGAGAACGAAGGCAGAACTGTACTGAAACATCCAACAGAGACATCGACATCAAAGTCATTTATAAACAATGCGTATCAAGCAAAGAATAGTATACTGTGTATACCTAGTGGGAAAAGCCTAACATTCCCGAGACAAGCAACACGGAGTCCGGTACTGTGCTTTTACTACAAGACACACATATTATTTTTTCTGAAATCGCAATCCATATTATTATAAATTAATTAATTTAGATAAAAAATAGTACGGGAAAAATATACTTTCCCGGCCTAGGTCGGGAAAGTAACCTTCCCGGGAGGTTTCCTGATGGTTGCTTAGCAACGAACATGGTTGCTTAGCAACGGACTATAAAACTAAAATAGGCTATTGTTTATAAATGACTTTGTTTAGGTGACCATAATGAATGAATTTTGTGATGAGTAAAAAAAAAAAAAATTTTTTTAATAATTTGTTTTTAGACGTTTTGAATTTTATAATTTTTAATCCAATATTCTTCATGTATTAAAGAAAGTCCAATGAATTTAATAATAGCATGTTTAGAGATGAAACATCAATATGAGTGTATCAATTTGGATATGTTTGTTGTTATTATGCTTGTATAAAGCCTAAACAAAGTCATTTATAAACAATGCATATCAAGCAAAGAAAGAGAATTGTAAAATAGAATAGGCTATTTTGGGGTCCGAAATTGCGCCGAGAAAGTAGACATTCTTGAACGATCTCAAAAAAGAAAATTGTAAAAAAAATTCTGTTCTTATTTAGAATAATTGATATTGAAGGATATCTATTGATTTTTGATTTTATAATTTTTTGCAATGTTAATTTCATGTGGAACATACTTTTCTTAGTTGCCCATTGAACGAATCTACTTTACCAGTACTATAAGTCTGGAAATATCTTTTTAGATCCAAGACTATACGAGAAAAGGTTTAAATCATTCCACAAGAGCCATAATATAATCAAGCTGAAATCGTGCAGTAAAACTGTAATAGCTGAAATCTTGAGAGAGCTATTAGCAAAAAACATAGTCATTAACTCCAAATGTTCGTTGAATTGAGTCATCAATACAATCTAGTAGACTAACCTCTACTAACATTAGTGTATAATATGTTCATTAGCGATAATTAATTGGCTGCATTTCACTGCGAATGCAGTTAGAGGTGATTATAAGCTACGTCTATAAAAATCGGTTTATTAATTAAGGAAGAAAAATGTAATGATTGTCAAGAAATTAAATCAGTAAATTAAACAGGGTGTCATGTTACTAATGGTTGACAGATAAAGAACTAATTATCTGCTTCAAAATAACAGGATTTGGCTAAATTTATTATTGAATGGGCTAATTATGAAATTCAGGCCATTAAAAATATTTTTCGTTGTGTTTTTAATCATATTAGATTTCATTAGAGTGTTTAAGTTGTGTGTTTTGTTATTTATGAAACGTAGCATAGTTGCCTCCGGCACCCAGGTAAATGGTTTAGGCAGAAACTCAACCTCTATCAAGCAATCTCCGTGTAAATAATAGAAAACCAAGGAAAAACATAGTTGAAATTATTAACAAAAAGTAAGTGAATTTGTAAGACCTAGTCGTCAGCCATGAATTTGGGAAACAAGTAATATTGATGATAACGTCCAATTGAAAAATACTTTTAAAGTTGAAGAAGTAAAAATAATCCGTATCGTTCTACAAAACTTCAATCGATAATGATCGTTTTGATATTCTAATAATTTATTTGTCATTTACTCAATTGATATTATTTATTCATTTTGAGTGAATTATAAGGATAGTGCACGTCTCTATAGGGAAATTGGTATGTGTAGATATTGAATTGAGCCCAATACATTTTTAAAACCTTGTACGTTATTATAAACCAGGACTTATACGTATTTTACACAGTAATTCTAGCTGCTGTGGAATTAAGTACTACCCTTACTTGCATTTTATGCTTAATATGCATAAGACTTAAATGTACCCAATGTAGTTTAAACTTACAGTACATGCCATCTTAATATCATGTAATGCTATCTAACTAATTTAACACTCTTTAGAACTATAAATAAACGTCAAATTTTATTGAACGTAATCCTTCTGTTAAAATGCATTTTTTTGCAACTTAGTATTTTCATTTAATTTCGGATAGAACACTTCCTTTAAGTACTAAAGCTCCTACACTAGTCGCTTAGCAGAAATCTTGGGGAAGTAGATCATTTTTCCTGTAGGTTTTTTAGTCCAACGATTCCGGTCACGTCTGTAAACCTTTTCATTTCCGTAGATGATCACTGAAAATCAGAAAACATATAAAGCCTCTATACGAGCCCACTTAGCTTACAAAGCGAATTTACGTTATTCCCATACATACCTACATTATAAAATTAGTATATCAAACAGTAGTAGGTATAACATAATTTGTTGTTCAGTTTGTAATAATAACATCTACCTACTTATTATTGTATAAAATATAGTATTATTTTTAAGGACGGTTTTATATGTTATAATACGAAATTAACGTATACCGTGTGAGATAGGAAGTGTGTTTTATTGGATTGATCTAAAATATTTAAATATCTAAAAAGGAAATCGTGGTTTGGAAGAATTATAACGGGACAAAATATTAATTAAAAAAAAAACAATTTTGATGCATTTCCGCTTTACCTAAAAATAACCACAACTTTTAAAAGAGTATATTTATACATCTTTGTAACCTTGAGGAAATGCTGCAAAAGATGCATTCGTTTTGATCACTTTTTGATAAACTATTTAATTTTTGTTTGAAATGGATTCTCCTAGATTATTAACTTTTGGATGCCAACGTATATGAAACAGTACCGCATTATTTTACGCTATAATAAACAGAAAAGTCAATACATTATTTCACTATTTCATGAAATACATGAATTTGTTTATTATGTGTATGAAGAGGCAGCACCCACCAACTAAAACCTTGACACCATCATCCATCATAGAATTAATCAATCAACTCTCTGCTACGTAAAATACCAGTATAAATTTGATGCAGAAACTTTATTACGAGGAAGGTGAAATTAATAAACACACTTTGTATTTTATAAAAATTATCAAAATAAAGTCGAAGCAGAAAAAGAGAAATAACTTAAATATAAGTATAATAGTAGGTAACAGAAAGTACAAACTATTTTAAACATTATAATGTTAGACCATTATTTAGCGTAAATTACTGGTAAATTTAGGATATAGTCAACAAAATGTTAATAAAACTGAAATGAAATCTAAAGAAGTCAGTCCATAGAGGCAAACTTTTAATAATATAAAAATAAAATAGTAAAATAAATTTTACTATTTACGTCAAATGCGAGTCTTATATCCTCTAATGTCTTAAAAAGACAGGGAAACTCTTTACAGAGCTTATTTGCAAAAATATACATTTAACTGAAAAAAATCAATACTACGAATGTAGAAAGCAAACAATTTAATATTGCAATAAGCCTCACCAGATGGATTAATCCGAAAGGACTCCTCTGTTATTAGGCAGCGCACATCACCATCCCATGGGCCGGTTTCTGGTTTATTAGCCTTCATCAGCATGGTACAGGCAAATGCACGCTGCGAAATAACAGAAAATCTAGTTTTGAACTTTGTATTTGACGTAAATAAATGAGTAAAATAGTGAAATAAATTTTACAATTTTATTTTTATATTATTAAAATGTTAATCTATCAGTTGTTCGTATTTGCCATCATATTGACAAACACAGGCTTTAGGTAATGGTAATATACTTTTAATTTTTTAAATGTCTTTGAAAATCATTTCACTTTTATTTAGAAGCAGGACAAATTTATTTAAATCCCAATAACCAGCAATGAATGCAGTTGAAATTTTGAGTATTGCAAAAACTGGTAAGCAATAACATTGGATGGAAAATGGAACCGTATAGTTTGGGGTATGAACCGGCTTTTCCTTGTAAATTGCTAACTAAAAAAGTCTGCACTATTCTGAACCCCATAAATTTAAAACAAAATTTCCGTAATTAAATTAGCATTTAATAATTATTATCATCCTGTTTTGATCCGACATAATGCTTCAGTTAAAAGTAAAATTGATGACAAAATTATACTTCAAATATAAAACACGCAGATTGTAAGAAAAAAACAATATATAATTTTAGGGGTTGACCATTGGCTGTATCAAATATTCATAAATTGTGTTTTAACTGGCCATTGTGGGGTAGCAATTTATGAATAGCGAAGTAATGGAGGTGAGGTAAGTTCCGGTTCCTGTATAGAGTTCCGGGTGATCGATAACACGTTAGTACAGGATTTGTCCATTAGGATCCGGCAGAGATTGACCATTCAACAAATCACATTAATTATATTAATGTTTCTGTTAAATGTTGTATATTATAATTAGATTGGAGTTATAATCGCTATATATGCTGTCGTTAACAAAATGTTTTGATTTTGCTCCATATTCATAGTCTCTTGTTTCTGCACATAAATTACATGCTTCGGGTTGTTGCAGAAATTTAATATCGAAGTCTATTCCATATTACGTAATTCAGTTATATGAATACTTTACAATAAAAAATATGTTCCCCCTACTAGGAAAATTTATTTTGTTTACGAACTTTTTTAAAAAAAGTCCACAATTGATAAATTAATTACTACAGGGGTAGGAATGTACCTACCCCTGTAGTAATTAATTTATCAATTGTGTTTTTGTGATATAATTCTTGTGTCATATAGATTAGTTGAACTATAATAGGGTATCTATTCATACATTAATGTAATCCTTGAGAAAGTTTTATGAAAAATCAGATTCTTTAAAAATTGAATACGAAAGCCTGTTGAAAGTTTTAAATGAGATAACGTAGTAATTCATTTTAGAGTAGTTATTAAGAGATTACATAAAAATATCAGTAACTGTGCACTAGCGCCCTTCAGTTCCAGTGCAGATTTTCTGTATGTTTCGCTCCGTCGCTATTCAGCAATGCTCGGTCTAATTAAGAATTTCTTTGCAATATCCTAGTAAACTATGTTTTAACTACAAGTTTGTAAACCGCTTTTCGTTATTAAAATCTAATTGCAAAACTTCATTTGAAAACTGGGGTATATTATTTTGTCTTATTTGCATATCACACTGCAGGTCATAAGTTTAGTTTATTTTTAATAATAGTAATAAAACCAATAGAAATATGAAAACTTTGGTGATGACGACATTGACGTAGATTACAGTAAGACCTAAATATTGTACATATTCTTTTACGAATATTTAGCGTAACAAGTTCACGCTGGATATAATTAAAATATGGGTTAATAAACTAGCCACATTATTTCTAATCTATTTCCAATATCAGTTGCGTCACGAGCTAAACAACAAATTTGGTTTTATAGACAATCCTTATTCATATTTTTATTTTGTGTAATTTTCAAACTCATCGTGTTTCATAGCACATTCGTTCCTGTCTAAACTAAAACCTCGACAAAAACAGAAAGTTCCTATTGGCATTAAAGAGATGTATTCAATTTCGGACTCTATGTCCAGCCTTTATAATAATTTATTATTTGTATTAGTACAAGGAATTTTCAAGCGCATGTTGGCAATACCATATTTTGTTACTTAATATTTGAAAAGAGCGAATGTGCTCGTTAAACCCAAGTAAACTTGTGCGTCTCGCTTTTTCCAAATTTTGTTTAGTTTCTGACATCCCATTTCCTCTGATTTTATCCTTTCCCTTCTTTAAAACTTCAAATGCCCTTCAACTGAGTTTAAAATTTGTAAAAATAGGTGTGACAGATACCTTTCCCTTAGGAAATAATTTACAACTTTAAGGCAGTCCATTGCATAAATAAATTGAGCATGGAGATATAGGTTTGACAAACATCCATCCCTTGAGAAATAATTTACAACGTTCAGCTAAATAATGTGAATGAAAGAAAGAGAGTTTGGTGTACTTATGCTTTGAAATGTTTTAGAGCTGTTATTGCTATTTAGAAATGCGTACTGAATATAAAATAATGAATATAAAAAGGTTACGGAACAAAGGAAGAAACACTGAAAACTCTCCTCTATTCCATACTTTATCTATTATAGTATAGAATAGAATAGAATTGTGCATAATTGTGCCCTACTGTTGGTACGTCAATAAATTATTGTAATGTACTTTTCTTGTCTTTATTTTGGCACGGTTATTTTAGAAATAACAAAAGATAATTTAAATCTAACAATTTGAAATCGATTTTACAAGAAATTCCATATAACATAAGAAGATATGCAACCTGGATATGCAACCTGCTGATACTACAGCCAATTTTACTACACTGTAGCCAAACTCAAATAAATTAACATTGAAAACGTCGAAAAGATTGTATAATAAACGATTGCTTTGGTTTGTAATGTATTCAATATTCAATTCGTGTCATGATCTTCATATTAGCCAAATTATTGTCTCTCAAAACAAGGCACATTAAATGAGTGCATGACGAGAGGACGTAACTTATAAATGAATGTTTTGGTTTGTAAGATATTTATAACATATTTTCTATTTTTGGGAATTGAAATTCGTGATTGGGGCTAATTATTATTTTCAAAGCATGCTATAAACGTGATAGTTAATTCTATCTGCATATTCTCTAGATATTATTTTTGTCAATGATTTATTTAATTTACGCACCAAGATTTGGTAATATTCCATAGGCACGCAAGTTTCAGGTCAAAGGGTATTGATGGTTTACATTTATTTATAAATTACCTATACTTAGTGAATTTATAAATATATGTATCTAAATTTATTAGGTAAGTATTATTAAATTTTCCAAGTTTAGTAAAATTTGCAATAAGTAAATTAATATAATAAACTATAGATGAAATAGTCAACAAATATGTCTCACTCGCACGAGAATTTATTGGTCAGAAAGAGGATTTGTTTATAATAAAATAGAAATAAATATACTTAATATATAAAACAGAAATAATCTCCACGTTACATCAAAATGGGGAGATGTAAGTGTTCTAAAACTGTGGTTATATAGGTATTGTTATGTATTTCTAGGTTAATAAAAATTAAGCAAATAAATTAAAATACGTTAACATGAAATTTCTATTCCAAAATCTCAGGAAGATTTACTTACAAAACAGGACGAATTTTATTAAAACTTGCAGCATTTTAAACGACGCTAATTTAATAAACAGGCTCTAGAACAAGGTAAGTTTCTCCTAGAGAAAGAGGATCCCTGGAACGCCCTAAAATAAAAATAAAAAAGGGATTACAATCAACCCTATGAATCCTCCTGGTAACATACACATTTTCGTCTACATACAAGAAAGAATAATAACAAAGAAATAAGACTGAATGTAGAATATTCCGGGAAAGAAAATTGTATTGTACTTAGTTAGGAATTTCTTATAATAAAAAATAAAAATATTAATTTACTAAAACAATAAAATTAAATCCTACCCCACTGCCACATTTAGTGCCGCTTAACGTGGAGAGCAAGAGATTTTGGGGAACTAAAAAATATCAAATATAAATAAATTGATAAAAATAAAATATAATATTTCTAGACTAAATTATAAAATAAATAAATTCCACTAAACTACAGTTTACATAATATACACCCGTTGAATATTCTTTATTGTATATCTCTTATTATTATTATTATTTAAAATCTTCTTATGCGTACATTTTTACTTGTTTCATTTGATAATTTCAGGGCTTTTAAAAAATTTATGGAAAGTTAACCTGTAACAGTAAAGACAAGAAATTGTTAATTATCAAAGTACAGATGGTGCTTTTATTTTAACTACTTTTTTATAGTATTCTCTCCCTGCACTTTCACAGCAAAATTGGTTGAAAGAATCTACTATTTGATTGAAAATTGGGATTATTTTTTTTCCTATTCTGGACCCAAACAGTTTGGTACTATAACTGCTGATCGAAAGCAATTGTGACTTGTACGTTTCTCGGAAGGGGAATGTAAAGTATGTCCTTAGTATATTCTCATTTGGGAAAGGTAGACATTAGTATACATATGTCTTATTTGTAGGAGGATTTGGTAACATTTCATTATTTCCTTTTAGATAATATTGATATACTACGATTACTTTCAAATCTTGATCGTGCATTACAAAAAGAGTACAAATCAATACCTTTTAGTTATCAAAGGACCAGAGTTGCGTAAATAACTATTTGGTGAATAAGAAGCATTATGGTTTTTTAAAACGCTATTGTCATCACTTTTTATTGTTATTATTTCATTCACTTCTATTTTCCATCTTGTGTGATTAATATATAGCAATTTAATTCTAGTTCAATATCAGAAATGGCACACCGTGGTGTTTTTCAATTGAGACATATTTTTCACATATAATTCCAAGCAAAACGCAAACATGTTCCAAACAGGACGAGAAAATATTTAACATTGTCACCGTCCCATTTTTGGTGTAAACGCCACGCTTACTTCTCTTCAGGCATGGGAAATGAAATTCAATTTATAACTGCAAGCAAAATTTATTAGGGAATGAAATTTAAATAGCAAAGTGAAACGTTGATTCCATGTCACTGAATGTACACGGATATACAATTTCGCAGTCGTAACCGGGGCGTATTTTTGTTTGTATAGTATGTAATAAAGCAGATTTAAAAGGTCACCCTGTTTAGTCGCCACCTCGAGCAAAAGGAGGGTTATTTTCATGTGATAGATGTAGTTATTTAAAATTCCGTCAAGCTTGAATAACCGAATCTTTTCATGTAAAGCTTGTACTATTCAATACGAGATGCGATCCAAGGACCATTATAGTAATTGCATTGACATGGAAGAGCTCATTCGTTTAAAATGAGGGTGGTGTTATTTTCTATCAAAAGAGAGTTTGCTAAGCGACTTAAAACACTTTTCTTCCTTGCTTCGCGGAAATTATGCAGAAGATAATGAAATTAAATATTGAGTTTTGAAAAGTTTTAATAAAAATAAATTACGGTTTAACTCAATATAACGAATTTACTTTTCATCAAAATTGTATTAATGCTGAACAATTAGTATAATAACTTGGGTTCAAATATCATTAATGTAGAACAACCTCGAATATTTATACAAGTAATGATTACATGGCGTCTTTGATATTTTTAACAACGCTGACAAAGAACAAAATAAATAATATCTTTTACTACGTGCATAAAAATTTGCATTTTCTTTCCGCATTTTAGGGTCGAAAGTATGCCATGCCCTTCCAGCTATGGGTAATGATTATTACATTCTGATGATATTTTCAGGATGGGGGAGAAGTGAACATTCTATACCTCCGTTGTTGACAATGTTAGAGCAATTTTTATTACATAAAATTAGTACAAGAAGATTTTGACTTCGAAATCCTCAGGAACAGGTCGGATTTAGATGATTCTTTTTGAAAACTTTTTCTTATAATACATTATTTGAAATCAGAAATATCCTGACAGAGGGACTCAAGTATTTATATTGTTTAAAACATAATGAATTTATAGAGAAAATTATTATTTTTTCAATGACATTTAATAAAATAACTATTTATGCAACAAGTGCGTAAGGTGAGATTTTTCACAAATGGGAATCTCATGAGTGAAAAAAGTTCACTTTTCGCACGGATTGCATACAATATTTTTTCTACTACCGAAAAGGACCTAAATTCTCTAATAATAATGTGAAACCTCAAAACTTACCTATTACGTCAAAACTTCATACGTCATTTAAAAATCACAATACTGTTATAGCCCACTTAATTTTAAATAAGTGAAATTAATCAATGTCTATTATTTCTTCTTCAATGTCAAGAATATAAATGAAACTTCAGAATTGTAAAAATTCAATCATTATTGTTAAAGAATACTGAAAAATAGGTGGTATGTTTTATAATAATACCGTGATATTAAATAAATGGGCTACATAAAATTAAATAACCACATTTAACGGTTTTAAAATAAGATATGATTATTATAGGTGCTCTAATAGGTATACAATTGTCTAGTATGTTACTTTACGCACTAGTGCGTGAGTTAAAAATACTTTACGCACTAGTGCGTAAAGTTTAACTTTACGCACTCTTCAGCGTGCGGAAAGTTAGTACTTTACGATCGGTAGTAGAAAAAGTATTTTTTTCATTAGTTTTTGTAAGAAGGTCCATTTTTTTAAAATATTTTTTTATGTAGTAAACTCAGTTATTGAACGTCCTTTATTTCTGAATGTGTAGACCTGCTCTCATACAAGGCTTCTTTAGGGCCTTCAGAGATAAAGGAGGTTATGTTATATAATGGCACCTATACAAATAGACATGTTTAATTTAAACTTATTCACCTATTCTTTCACTTCTATGTTAGTTAAAAATTTAAATATTTCAAATTTCATTAAAAAATATCCATTTTTGTTCTCAAATGTTTCTCCTTAACTCAGAAAAATAGCATTTTACTTGGTGCATTTATGTGCATTATACGTATATTTAAGAATTAATCGTATCGTGCGGCTTCCTCTGCAGCAGTCTATAAAGACCACTTCCTTTCATCTATCTGTAAACATAAAGACGTACAATATTGGGTTCTCCTCGTTGGTGCTGGGCTTTTTGTTAAAGTAAATCGGTTTACAGGCAAACACTGGGACTTTGTAGCGGAGAATATGTTTAACAATGCCTTTGCTCATCTTGAAGCGGTCGGAAACAAATTAAATGGCTTGTAATAATTATTTTGTTGTGAGCGGTTGCCCCTTAAATACCTTGAATATCTCAAATTCCAATTTCAACATTCCCATCTCAATTAATTAGGCATAGGAGTATTTCAAAATTGGATTTCTTGTAGATCGTAGCAGAAAGGTTTGTTTGTCAAAAAACGTTTTCAATGTATATTTCACATATTTCAAACTATTACTTCAAGAATTGCGCATACTAAGTATATTTCTTTATATGGACTTTAATTAAATACTATAGAGTTTGTTTTTCCCGTCAGATTAATAAAAGTAAATATAAATAGTAGTTTTACAGTCTCCTTTATATTTTTATATTAAAATGTTGCTTCGTAGCGCCTTGAGTTTAATTTAAAATTTTCCTATTATGTTGAAACATGCAGCAGGTTAAATAACGTTGATAAATTATTAAACGGGGCAAACGAACGGGAAAATGAAAAAAATCGGGCTAACAAACAAAAAACAACGCAACGAATGCAGCGGGAAAGGCACACGGTTATTTCGCATTTTTGCTTCCTGGATTTATGCTACTTGTGAAACAGGGTTCATTAATTGCCAATTTCATCTTGCATATTAAGCTCTAAATATATTTTACAGAGTCCGCAATGATCAAGTATTTTTTAAAATGACAATTTCAAATAAAATAACTGCGATTTTAAAATGACGATTTTTTTTATAATTTTGTGAGCTCTCAAACGTATTAAATACAACATTACTGCGTTTGAAGAAATGAAATCTGTTTTATAATTAGATGCAAAACTACTAATTGCTCCAAAAACTTGATTTTAATATTATGTGAAATCGTGCACATGCCTTGACTGATGTTCACAAATTGGTTACCGTGTAAACTATCGCAGGTGGTTCACTTCATACATGTACTATCGCGGTCGGAAAAATCGTAACGATTTTTTATTGAGCTACCAGGTTTCCTGTAAAATTACTTTGCGTCAATCTGGCTTTTTGTGTCAGTCTTGACATTGATAACACTCTGATAGAAAGTCATTGGCGTATCAAAATTCAAAGGCTTGTAAATCAAATGCCGAAAACGAAGTTTATTTTGATTGTAGTAAGAAGCAAAAATACCTATAATATTTTGTTCAACTTCCATTACAGTCTTAAAATGCATTGAGCAAAATCAATATTGTAGTCTTTTTACAAACTGTTCTTGTTTTGAATGGGTACATGTTTTATGGTCTAAATTGTATATTTTTTCTTATAAACCTCTGATTCAGATCAGGACTTTTGTCATTTATTGTTGAATATTTATTATATTTTTGCTCAGTGAAGCCAAATTTTCAGCATCGAATGCATCAAACTTGCATTTCCTTTTGCTTGGATAGTTCTTTGATTCCACCTGTTTAATCCTGACTAACGACTGGCCTCTTATCGTATTGGGAAATATTTCCCAACCATTTATTCATTTATTATGATGGCTAGAGAAATAGGGTAGACAATTTGATTGATATTTAAATTTCGTATTAATTTTTTTAGTTTTAACATCATCTACGACAGTGGATAAATTATAACAACTATCACTTGCCTGACAAAATTTCTCGGTCAATTCAAAGCAGACCACTAACACCATCATACTATTAGGTGGTTTACCGGAGGAGTTCGTTGAAATGGTTTCTGCATTTTCTGAACTATAATTCAGTATCCGCCACTAATGTAACATCAAAGAATACATAATATGGATAATTTCCTGTAACACTCGATTCATGTAAGTCTAGATTAGATGTAAAATTTAAAATCTCTCAAGAAATTTCTATTATTGCTTTTTAGTGAATTGACGCCACGGATAAATTATTTAGTTCATTTCGACTTCGAATAGTCGGAGAACGAGGGATCTCTATGATGCATTTTAAGGAACATCCACCTAAAAAAAATTGATTCTTATGTAAATCGACCTGGCGGATCCGATTTTGGAGTTCGCCAGACAACCAGGAATTGCGAAACTGGTCAAAATCGGCAATTTCCGAAAAATCTCAAATTTTATGGAAATTTTTTAATTTTTACGTATCACCCTATATCTCCCTTAGTTTAAGTCCGATTGAATTGAAATTTTTAGGAGAGCCAATATAGACCTTTGTTATCATGACTGATATGACAGAAATGCAAGAAAATTTACGTGTCACCAGTAATATATTTTTAAAAAGTTGGTGATACGAAATTTGTTAAAAATGCAGTAACAAATACTCGATCGAGAAAACTTTTTTTGTCTTTAAATATAGATGTATGTAAGCCACAAAGTTGTAGCCAAACAACCAAGGAAACTTTTTTATTTTAGTGATTTTTTTGATAACTTACTCAGTTTTCAAGAAAACTATTTTAAAGGAAATAACTGATATGTCGACTGAACTGACGTGTCTTCCAGCAAAGTCAAGAGAAATTATTGAAACCGTATTTGTTATTGACATGATGATACTGGTTCAACGATTTCAAAATTATAATTGCAACACCATTAATAATTTGTTTTTAAAATATGTCAGTCTAATTTTAAATTTAAAACCTAAAAATTAACATTTTATTGTGTGCGTCGATCGTTAAGATTTTGAAAACAGCTTAAAGGTTTCAGAAAGAAATAGAAGAGCAAAGAACAATCAACCTATAAATTATGAAGTTCAAGATGAGTTTAAGATCCCGGATTGGAAAAAATTTCTTGCAAACCCTAACAATAAGAAAGAGCTGCTGGCATATTTTGTCAGGAAATTCATAAATGACCATCACACCTTACCAGAAGGTATACATGTATTATTAGCTGGCATGACAGACATACTAGAATGTTTTCAATTATCGATAATTTTGAAAACAGGTAGGTATAAACGATTTTTAATCTGTGCTACAGATGATACAGACATTTTTGCATTATCAATGTACTACTCCTCTTATTATACTGAGAAATATGGATGCAAAATAATAAGAAGATTGTACCATGTCATATGATAATTCAATCACAAGCCAATACCTATCAGAAGAATGCTAAAAACTTAGCTGGGATTTTATTAGAAGGATATTGCTTAAGTGGGTCCGATTCGGTGAGTTTCCCATTCTCAAAGGGCAAAAGAAAAGCTCTAAAAATTGTAATTTCTAATGAAGCATGTAAAATTCAACTTCAAGTTCCAAAATCTTCAGATTGTCCTTGTACCAAGGATGACTAAAAGAAGCAAAGCCAAGCTTTTTAAAAATTACAGCCAACTGCAAGTTATTTACTTGTACAAATAAATATAAATATCTTAAAGCGAATGTGCCTTGCAACATTAGTTGTTAATGCCAAGGGAAATATGGAGCTCAATAGCACAACTGTGTTAATGGTAGTAGATAAGTACCATCATCCCTTTTTACAAATGTGTTAACTCTCTTAAATATTGTTGCTTAATTATACGAGTAGAAGTTAAATGTGGAAATAAAATTAGTACCTATGTCTAAATTACCTTTATCAAAATTTAAAACTTTATTTTTATATATTTCTCCTTTTTCAAAATTAAAATTTACTGAATGAACTTCAAAATAAACTCACGATTAGTACAATACAAATCCTGGCGCTCTCAAGCTACGCATGGCGTTACCGCTTGAGTACACGAAAATAAAAAAGTTTCTATGGTTCTTTGGCTAGAACTTTGTCGCTTACTATATACAACTATCTTTAAAAATAAAAAAGTTTTCTCGATCGAGTATCTGTTGCTGCATTTTTAACAAATTTCGCGTCACCGACTTTTAAAAAAAATATTTCTGGTGACACGTAATTTTTTTTGCATGATAACAAAGGTCTAAATTGGTTCTCCTACAAATTTCAATTTAATCGGACTTAAACTAAGGGAGTTATAGGGTTACAAGTAAAAATTAAAAAATTTCCATAAAATTTGAAATTTCTAGGAAATTGCCGATTTTAACCAGTTTCGCAATTCCGGATTGTCTCGCGAACTCCAAAATCGGATCCGCCAGGTCGATTTACATAAGAATCAATTTTTTTTAGGTGGATGTTCGCGAGTGTTATAGAGGGTGCATCTTAGACATTGCTCGTTCTCCGACTAGAAGATGACCACGCCGAGACGCTCGAAACGTTAAGAAGCCAAAATATTGAACGAAAAATGAGAATTAGAAAATTCTTCTGAAAAATTAGTAGTTAATTTGAGATTGAGAAAAGCTGGTACTGGGTGGGTAAGCCTTACACAGGGCGTTTTTTTGGTTTTACAATTATTTGAGGGGATAATGAAATTATTTGTCTTAAATAGAATTTTCTTATATTATGTCTGTATTAGTACGTTATTAAAAATTAATATTACCTATAAAATTTATTGACTTTTCAAGGGCAAAGGGCTACCAATAAAGCAGAGGTTATTTAATGATTATAAAGAGAAAAATGTTTCCCTTACATATTTTTTGCGATTTTTGAAAAACATTCTATTATTTGTTGAGTGAATGAAATGATAAGAAATGATAAAGTACTTGTGACACTAAAAAATTTATTATTATTATTGTATGTAGTATATATAAATACATACATACCATTACCACCTGTAGGGGGTAATGTACATACCCATTTTAGAATTGTATATTAATTTTAATCCGGTATGTTGACCAGAAGTCAAAGTTAATTTAATGATGTTCATTGTTTGTAATTAACCATGATAAATATACTAATTTTGCATACAATACAATTTTCAATCATATTGGATTGTAAACAAAAATATTTGCAATTAAATATGCGTTGCATTAGTAGTTATGTTATTGATGTTGGTATAATTAAAATTGTAAGTATAAACTTTGCAAGCTAGCTAGTAAAAGTGTATATTTTCCTAATATAAAGATTATATGCATATAGTGTAGCAAATTTTATTATTACTTTTTAAAGCGAGCGTATTTGTATACAAATGATATAAGACAATATGGGTAAGTCAATAAATTAGATAGATTTTGGAAATATGAAAACATATTTAATAAATGAATCAAGTTGAACATTAGAGGAAAATTCAAAACTGTTACGAAATATCCACAATATCTTAATTTGAAAACAGTCCACCTTTTTTTTTAACTATCGAAAATTTTTAAAACGTCGCGCGTCGTCTTCTGTTTCAAGGTGGAACTTTTTTGAAGTTAAACAATAAACAATGATCAGTTCATTCTCTTAACCCCTAATATTAAATGGATCCACCACACTTATTATACATCCTTACAAATCAAATTCTATCTAATATTACTGGTTTTTGAGAAAAACTCTTTAATAAAACGTGTGTTTTCTTTATAATATTTAAAAGTTGTTTTATAAAATAACCGGCTCGCCCACCCCGTCAGCAGAAATAAATTATTCCTCCTGTTCCTGGAAAGTTTACGCAAAAAATATAATATTTAATGTCACCTCAGTGAGTGAGTTTGATGTAATTTGATATATTATTTACAGATACTTATCGAAGTGGTGTGAACGAAATATAAAAAAATCTCATTTCAGCCGGGTAATTTTACTGACCCGTGCCTGGATCTATAAAGGCAACTAAATTGCTTTTTAATTTATTTTAAGAAATTTAACAGCTTTTTAATACTTAATAACCCAAAGCAACAGTTTATTTAATTAAAAGGTCATTTGAAAGTAAATTTGAGATAAAGGGATTTAAATTAAAATAATTATTTTCGTCTGTAATGGGACGGTTAATATAAAAGCTGGAATTTTAATGAATTTTTTTTTAAATAAAAACTCCTATTTTAGAAATATGAAAGCGAATTAATATTAATAACATATATTAGGTACAATTATGAAATCTTATATTTACTATGTTAAAAAATAATCTAAATATTCTGTACTATTACACATGGTTTAGATAATTCAAGAAAATATAAATATTATTTGATCCTGATGTAGTTTCCTTTGGATATCAAAACACCGAACACTTACTCGACATACGTCTCGCAAACCAAGTTAGTATCATCGGGATTTATTACAACTAAACTTTATCCAATAATGCAACTTATTTTTGTCAAATTGTTGTCAGAATTCGATACATTTTTCAAAATTTACTAAGTAATTAATAATTTTCCACTCCTTTCTAAGGTTAATCATATACCTAAACTACTCGATAGTAGTTAGTAGTTCTATATAGTTAATATTGTAACTTTCAAATCTTTCAGTTACTTCAATTTTATTCCTTTGAGCGTCTTTAAAGTTGCAATTTATTTGTCAATCGGTGGACACTGGTTATAAAAATAAAATTGTAACAGTTATTAATTTGTAAGCAAATACAAAATATTTTCATTTTCTGGTGATTTGTATGAGTATCCAAGTGTATTTCTTTCACGTTGATTCTTTTGAATTCTTGACGTTTCGGCCATCTTGTGAGAGAAGTGAGTTCTGTTGGCTCAAGTTCCTTTAAATATGCATTTAGCAGAAGCTTTGTTCCGATGGTGTTGAGTATTATTGATTTCCACGTCATTTGTAGGCGTAGCTTATTTAGCTTATAGAACATATTAGTAACACCAAAAACCGAAAAATCCCTAAACTTGCAGTAGCCACAAATTCAAACGAAACCAGCCACCGAATACAATTCGATGAAATCGAAATATGCGACAGCGGAAATTTAAATGTTGTTTTCGTAGCGAGCACCTTTTGCTTTTATTTTGTACTTTATTAGTAACGCATTAAATTTTCCGGATAAAATTAATATATTCATCCGCAGCAGTGAAGTGGACCGTCACGCTCTGAAAAGAATGTCTATTTCATCTTATACTCCTTCATATTATGAACCTGTTTAAAAAGCGATATTTTATTTCGTTATTCAGCCTGAAAACATAAACAAGAAACAAGGCGTGGGCAGTGATTAATTGTATTTATTTCTCACGAACAAACCAAAAGAAAATATTAAAAGTCACACCGAGACATTTTATTATAGAGAATTACTCTCATTTACTGTTTGTGATTTCGTCAACATAAAATAAATGCGGCAATTTCTCTGGAGCTTCTCTTGTCACCTTTTAGGAGATTAGCGTATTACATCCCCCGATAAGGATTTAAAGAATTGTCAAAAGGTGAGAACTGGGTAAGACAAGGTTACACAGAATAAGAGTCCTTGAAATATAGGTAACACACTTTTGATAATTTTTTCTGAAGGTCACGAAATTATAATATAGGATAAGCATATAAAGTCACAAAATAATATATACTTACTATATAAAGGTTAGTTTCCTCTTTCCGTTTTTTTTTCAACTGTTTTAACAAATTTTCAACAATTTATGGAATGTTCGGAAGTCATTTGAAAACCATCTAGTATTTTGTAGCAATATTTCCTCGGCTTAATTTTAAGAGACATGTGAGTTGCTCAGCATTAAAGCCATAAATTATAGAAAAAACGGAATCTTATCCTGTCTTGGCGTATCTATAAAGAGATTTAACCACCCACATTCTTGACTTGTTTCAGCCCGTACAGCATTTCACAAAAAGCTAACTCCTTAGAGAAATTGACTTGACGTAGCCTCTAGGAAATAATATTAATTCATGTACGTTATACACAAACAACGACTCTGTAAGAGTAGTAACATATGAAATGCAAATAAAGAAAATATAAATAAGCGGAGAAGTAAACAGATAATAATTTCGGGGTATATATTGAGACAAATTTCAAGCGCTTAGCTGAAAATGCAATAAGACACGTAATTTATTTGAACAAAGAATCTAATAAAACGTTGTTTATTTATTCAGTCATATCTCAGTTTTTATTTTTCATTGTAATGCAGTATTATTTGTTTCCTTCATTTTTTATTACGAGACTCAAAATTCCGAAGATCCGCATCACTGGAATCTCAAAATTGTGTTAATTATTACAAAATAAAAATAAATTGCATAAACTTTTAGTTAACCGTAAATATTGTAATCTTAAGTATGTTGGACGCATGCCATGTTCAATTTTAACTAGACTAGACTAGATACAAAAGTATTTTCTCTCTGGAAATTTTTGGTACGGTGGGCGAATCGGAGGGCATTTTTTTTTTAAATCGAATGATTACCGATATTTTTCCACTTAGGTAGTTAGTATAATATGTCCTTCACATACCCCAATTACTTTGGCAGATAAAAACTTCCGGTAGGCACACGGGAAACGGAAACTGAAAAAAAAAATTTTTTTTCAGTCTCCGTTTCCCGCGCTCAAATATGCCATTTCGAATTTATTATGCAGGCTTAAATATAACTTTACTATGTTTCTAGACTCACCTTGTCTAAATTGAAATCAATATTACATTGATTTCCATCAAATTTAGGAATCATTGGTACGATATTGATATAATGAGGTGCAATTACAAGGGTTAAATATAATTACCACAGGACTAATAATTAAATTCGTATTGTAGACGTATAAATTATTTAAGATATTCCGAAAATTGGAATCCTGATATTCTGTGCAGAGATAGTGAGAAGTATGAGGAGGATTTTGGGTGTATATAAAATATTAAAAGAGTCAAACAGGCATGGGAAACGACAAAACCCCGGAGTTATGCTTGGAACGAGATCAATATGGAATACCACTTGCCTCGTCCTTACCTGCTTTCCAGTGGCGGATATATCCTGGAGAACGTGGAGAAAATATACTTTTAGTAGATAGTAAACATAGACTGGATTTATTCAACGAATGTATGATAAAATGCAAATATTTATTGTTAATAATTATTACAAATACATTTGTTCTTTTTTGCTTCTAGAAATTAGTGCATAATTATGTGATGTTAGTAAGAACTTATTATTGTTCTAACGTACTTACTACCTGTTAAAATTAGATCAGCTTCCAAAATTTGCACACCTTTAAATTAACATATATTACTCATAGAATAAAGTTTATTTTTTTTTATTTTGTGTCTTAATACAAAATTCTAAGATTTTCCTAGGGTTACTTCGGTGAGAGGCGGTTAAGAAAACATTTTAAGTGAGGAACTGGAAAGATGGTGAGTGAAACGCTATTCTGCCTCCTTATTCCACATGTGATTAAATTAGAATAAACTTACGATTTTTAAAACAAATAATATTTGAACAATTCATAAACACATACTAATTTACGTTATCAAGTTAAGTCAAATGAAGAGCCGGAAAGTCAAACAGCACATAAGTGCTTTGGGTAAGTGAGTATCGGATTCGATGGCTCAATTCTCATAATAAATTGTTTACCAAGCATTCAAGGTTGGACGTTCGACTCTGAAAGCTGTGGTAATAATGATTTCGATTGTAAGTATAGTGATTTTCTCTAAAGAACCTCAAAAGGAAATTCAATGGAATTATTAATTTTATGACTTAGGTACTGTTCATTTAATATTAAAAATATTTCTTTTTCAAAAAAATTTATTTCAAATATCAATAACTCAGAAACGATTGATTTTAGATAGACTGTAATACATAGAAAATATTTAGAATTTTACAAGGAATTCGAAATTGCAAAAAAAATTGAGGGTTGCCATTCGGAAAATCAAAGTTGGCGAGCCCAGCATTTTTGGAACACCTTGTAGAATAAAAATATTTTTAAAAAAGACCTAATACAAAATCAAAATTTTCCCAAAACTTCGGCGTTTTGAAGATAATGAATTTGTTCCTTCGACCTCACTGTACACGTTTATTAATATATATTTTCTTTAAAGGCATAATTATTGTAACTAAGATTCTTTCAATATGCACATATAGATGCATTGTTCGAGCAAAAAATCACTATATTTAAATAGTTGAGAAAATGTCAATAATAATACATATCTAAAAAAGATATATTCGATATTTAGCTATCACTGTGAATTTCCTACACTTTTACCAACAACCAATAATAATACAGGGAAAAAAGCACTTGACTGGTTATGTAGAAGCCTTTTGGTCTGTCCTGTAAATTCGGAAATAATTTCACAAAATCAAAGTTATTATATATAGCTAGTGAACCATTTGAACGCGACCTAATTGTCAAGCATTGATATTTACAGCGAATTTCTCGATCCACTTTACGATTATGACAAGGTGGGCACCAAAATAGCTGAAATTGCCTATACTTACAGCCCTTTAAATCTAAAATCCTTATATAAACTTTATAACGTAATCAAACAGAATAATGTTACAAATAACCTCGCAATGGGCAGTGGAGCGTTTTTAGCCCAGAAGCTCATGCCTGAACCCGTTCTGGTCCAAATTGTCGTATAGATTTGGTAAGAAAAATAAGTTGTTAAATAATTAACAATGTGTGATGCAAATATTCACTGATAACAAAAGAAATTGAACCCAAGAAATCGACAGTTAATTATTTTAAGTAAAATTAGTATTTGGTAAAATCTGGCCAAAACGGCTACTATTCACTTTTTGATCCACAACAGTGATAAAACGTACAAAAAGGTCTAACTAATAAATAACTCATACCTATAATATATTATTCTTTGTTGGGAAAATCAAAATTTTTATTTCATAACCCTTCATGACATTATTTAGTATCTCAGGGTCGGGATTGTTAATTGTAAATTTTAATTATAATCCTTTTTCAAATATATCCTAAACCATTTCCTTTCGACAATGCACAAATTAAATTTTAATTTCACTTTCGAACTTCATTAAAATCTCACGACCCTTTAATATATAATAACAATAACATTTCTCAAGTAGCAGAAAGCAATAACTTATTTTCTACATAAATCCACCTTTGCAGCCTTCAACTTCAACAAGTAGGAGTTATTATGATTTACAACAATAACAGCCAAGAGATACTTAATATTTGCCGTGACTAAATTACTTGAATCTACCTTTGAATGGAAATTCTTATACCGAATTTTTGTTCCTTTGTCCCTTTTTCATGTTAAAGGTGAATAATAATGTATTCTCATCAAATTGGAGTGACACTGACAAAAGAATAATAATTAGTGAATAATTTTCCTCTATAAAAAATGGTCGCCGAAATTTACGTGTTTATTATAGGTATTATTAAAACTTTTGTAGGTCATCGATTTTAAAAACATTTTTTTTCCTATTTTATTCTTATATATACCTACCAAGCAATTGGATATTTATTTATCTATATTTAGCAAAATTATTAGCCATTCTTTAATTTTCCCTTTTTGTGGTCTGTCTCTTTTATCAAAACTTTTTCTGAATCTCGATTTATCCTTTGTTCATTTTCCCAAGTGTATTCGTAAATTTTTTATCTCTACATTTCGTTCTTTCCTTATATAATTCCGGTGTTCAGCCAACTTTTCATAGAGAAGACTAGATGACACCCACATAACATTTATGACACTATAGGTACTATAAATATAGCTACAATCATTTTAATTTCATTCGCCGTAGGTATACCAGTTTACGTTCTAATTTAAAATTTATAACCAATACAGAACAGTTTTTCACATATACAGGGTGATTCATAAGTAATGGTACACAGACCAACAGCAGATTTCAAACGTAAAAATATCGCGATTTAGCCAAACTTACCTTAATTCAAAAGTTAATAGTAACCAAGATACAGGGTGTCAAAGTTCAAATTTATTTTTTAATTTACCTTTATAATTTAATGAGTTTTTATAATTTTCTTGTGAAAATTTATGAGTGGGGGTCATTTGGGGTGAGAAATCATAATCCAGGTTCAATTTTGGTATAACTTCTAGAGGGCGCTACGTACGCTGCGTTCAATGTGTAAAGATGACCGTAACTTTTTTGTCCGCGCCCATACGGCAGATTTCGCTTAAAAATTATATTCTATATTCTATCATTTCTTAATAAAAAAGGTATACTTATTTCAAGTCTCTAAATACAACAGTTTTTGAGAAAACTGCAAATCAAAAACTTCATGCAAATTCACTATGAGATGTGAAAAATTATTTTTAATATTTTGGTGGCAAAATTCGAAAATTTCTCGCTGAAAATGTTGTTTTTTCTTATGTAGTTAATCCTGTTTAAGTGGTTATTGGCGTTAAACAACTTTTTAAAATTTAGAAAGAAATAAAAAACACCACACTTCTGCAACAATTAATTATTGTTTAAAAGATTGGTTGTTTGACAGGTACTTTTTGTTTTTATGCATATTTGATAAATATTTATCTTTATTTACTCTTATAATGCTGTATCTCAACGCCTACTTTTAAAAATAATTTTTCACAGTGCATAATAAATACGCATAGAATTTTTAATTTGCACTTTTCTCAAAAACTGTTGTATTTAGAGACTTGAAACAAGTATACCTTTTTTATTAAAAAATGATAGAAGAATGAAATTAATAAGCGAAATCTGCCGTATGGGTGCGGACAAAAAAGTTACGGTCATCTTTACACATTAAACGCAGCGTACGTAGCGCCCTCTAGGAATTATACCAAAATTGAACGTGTATTATGATTCCTCACCCCAAATAACCCCCACTCATAAATTTTCACAAGAAAATTATAAAAACTCATTAAATTACAAAGAAAAATTAAAAAATAAATTTATACTTTTACACCCTGTATTTTGGTTACTATTAACTTTTGGACTAAGGTAAGTTTGGCTAAATCGCAATATTTTTACGTTCGAAATCTGCTGTTGGTCTGTGTACCATTACTTATGAATCACCCTGTATAATGATGAATGATATTATAAAGAAGAACGATTTAACTGGACACGAGTTGCTGAGATAAATTAGGAACAAATTTATAAAAATGTGGTAAATATAGTACTCGACTTACACTTTAGTGTATCATGTGCCAAATTTATGATCGCACGAAAGTTACATTTGACTGTTGCTGAAACCAATTACAAAAATGAGCAATACAAGTTTTTATTTGCTCTTCTCAATTTTATCATAAACATCTTCAAAATCATCTGAAATAATATTAAGTGAGATGGGTCATCAGACAGCTCTTGGAATTCGTCAGTTGATTATAAAATACTTATTATAGGTAATAAAGGAATGATTTCCCTCTTACGTTAAAAATATTAGAAAATAAACAGAAAACAGAAAATAACACCAGCAACTCTTAAAATAAAAAACAAAACATAATGCATAAATAATCCCAAGCTAAACAAAAAACTTTCTAAACATTTTGAATAGCTCTCGTCTAATTAGGGTAGTTGTTGTTTCGCTTTGAAGTAAAAAAAGTAGTAGTCTAATTCCTATCATATGTACAACTGGCTAATCTTATTAATTAATGGCGCTAAGTAGGGTGTAAAACGTAATACCAGGATCTGCATATAACGGAATTCGAATGTGACCGTTTTCCTAATGATTCATTAGTTAGCTCAACTCAAAGGATATTTAAAGTAAAATCTTGTTTTATTTCTCTACCTGTTTCTGCAATTTACCTCACTCTAACAAAATATTAAATCCAGTTTCATGTTATGATATAGCGCATACGACTTTAATTTATTTTATAATGATGATTAAAACAGGTCACTACTTTGTTAATTAACAGCAAAAATTATTTTTCCAATTTTCATAAATCTCTAAACATTTTGAAAGGGCCATTAAAGTAATTGATTACATTATAATTTGATGATTGTCATGTTTATTAACGAGCAATTAATTTTTTTATAAAGCTACCACTGCAACCGAAACAAATCTTAAAAAGAAACTATCCCAAATGGATGATTACCAAAAAACAAGTGATGAAATAAATAATCGAAAGTTCTTAAAACCCATGCTAGTTAGCTTCCTTGCTATTTAACATTTTTAAATCCATATTGAAATGTTAAAAAATCGAAATACTTCATCAAGTTTATTATTTATTGAAAAGATTTACTGTTTGTTATTGGACACAATATATTCTTCTAAGCATTTTCGTATAAAAAGGCGTAATATATATTATATTGTCACAAGTGTCAAAGAAGCTATCAAACGTGTGCTCCAATAATAGCCAATAAAAGAGACTGATACCAAAATAGTCACTGAGGTTGGCGTTGTTGATGTAATTATTTTTTTATGGATGTATCTCGTGCCTAATGATGTATAACTTTTCCCACTCGTTTGAATAATGTGAATGGTACTTGAATTAGAGTATTATATAATATAAATTACGTATATGTCGCAATAAATCAATGAAAGGTATAGATGCATACCACGACAAGAAGATGGAAGTATCAAAACCATTAACGTAGACTTAAATTCTTATTATATGTACCTATATACAAAACATAGTTTTGTTTTCGTCCAAAACATATTTTTTTTTTGGTTTTGGGTTTTCCATTCAGCCAGGAAAACGTCCAAAATATAATTCTAGTAATTTAAATATTTGGCGGAGTCGCCAGTGTATATTACCGTTTTCACTACTTCTAAAATAACTTATTAAAGTGGTAACTATGCTATTGCTCACTAACTTTGTTAAAATTCTTGCGTTTTAAATATTCTGACTCGTTTCTTCTCTAGTATATAAAAACACTGAATTTACATAGTAAACAATTACATTAAATTGTTGGTTGAATTAAATAGTATCTACCCCAAATACCCTTGCGTTAAATAATTACGCTGATAATCAAATGCCATCTTTTTACTCATAGATGATATTGGATGCGGAATCTGTAACCGATCATCCCTTGTCACCACAATTTTGAATGCTTAAATACGTCGTGCACCTTGGTGGTATATTATTAAGAGCTTACAGAGATTTAATTTGATATACAAAATGATCGATCGATTTTACTTGAGGTTTCACTTTCTGCGTTTGATCAAAAACTCTTTCAAAATGGAATAAAGGTTGCTAAAGTAGTGGAGACTATTTAAGTTATTTATATTTTTTTGTTATACTATTTAAAGTATTATTGGCACTTTCTTGTGGCCATTTATATTAAAATTAGTTTTTTTTACTTTAGTATTAAACTGTTGTAGGTCCTAATTAGAAAATACTTGTTAAAACTCTTTGTTAGGTAAAAAATACATATTTCATAGTTGTAAATAGAAGGATAGTTAATAAATATGCAAATTTAAATTTAATTAAGCAGAGAGAAACTGTTGGAGAAGTTTAAAATGAAAAAAATATTGAAAAGCTATTAAAACTTCAAATATATTTTTTCTTCAAGCGTATAACAATACTTACATTACATAATGCAACACGTCCTGTAGAAAGAGCCTATTATTGTATTAGTACAAATATTTCTCATTTTTTTCCTAGTACAAAAATGAAGTAAGTGTCCATGGCAACGAATTACAAATCTAAGTTATGACTTGTCATAAACGTCATTTTAAAAGTTGACGTTGCGCGTCGAGCCGTTTTTTAAATTTAAAGGCGAAAAAGTCTGAAGAAATGCAGTGCGTACCACCTGAAATACTTGAAATTGCACATTCACCTATGTCATTTTTCATTGATAAATAAAATGGTTAGTATTACATATATATATTTTTTTTTGCTAAGCTAGAACGAATTTGATCTGATGTCATTTTTCAAAATTAAAGTTTTGATATTTTTGATTTTAACGCTTGAAGAAAAAATAGTATATGTCACTCGGAGTAGAAGGCTCATTATGTGTTTCGCCCAGTTTGCTGCCTCGGCTTGCGCCTCGGCTGAGCAAACTTCTGGGCTCAACAATAATGGTCGCCTTCTACTCCTTGTAACATAATATACTATTATTTTCGATAACAATATATCTACCTCTTTAATAAATCAGTTGTTATACTTTAAATCTGCGAATTTAAGCTTTTCGAGGTGTTATCTGAAATACTTTGATCCTTCTGTTCCAAATATAACCGAAATATATTCATATATGACTGAATACGTAAATTTTCTTTATTTTCAATTTCCCTTTCAACAGCCTTACTACATTCTACACGAACGGAAATGGGAGGGAAACCGACTGAATTTTTAGAACAAAACTCTAGGGAAGAATTTACCTTGAATATGATACCTTCACTAAATTTTTTATATAGGGTGCACCCATTGATTTCTGTATGAAGAATTTCTGTTTTAATTGTCATGTGATTTTTAGCCTAAATTTAAATTTCATTTTTTGGTTTAATACTTTTTCCCCCAGATTTTCTTGTAAGGCGAAAATTATATCATTGATATTTTTGTACTCTAAACGTGTAGTTTTTGTCAAGAACACACATTTCGAAAATCAATTTAACATTGCTGATTTATTATCGTTTTAGTGGGATAAGAACGGAGGATCAGAACTTTAGCGACTTTAAAAAATGCTAATATTTGGCGGAGTCGCCGGTGATATTTACGTAATGTTTAATATTTGCCAAGCTATCAATACCGCATTTCTTCTTCACAACTTTCATAATAGTAACTACGCTATTGTTGACCAATTTCTGCAAAAATTCTGTGGCACAAAATTATTGATACCTATAGATAGTGGAGAAGTATGGAATAGAAGCAAAAGAATTAAATTATTGATATCAAATATAATCGCAACGTAAAGTCCCTAAACCTCTATGATAATAACGAGTTAAGTATTTTTTGCAAACTAACTAGAGCCATATTGACCAAATGTCAACAAGATCCAAATATCCACACATAACAGATTTATCATAAAACAGAACCATCGATTTTGAGATCATAAATAATAAATCAATTATTTTTCATTTCTAAAAAATATTTCAAGGGTCAAAAAGGACCTGAGTTCAAATAGTTCAATATCTTCGCAATTGATGTTCATTTACTGGAAATCGTCAAGGTACACAACATATCAATATTAAACATTCGCAGTGTCTTATCTTCACCCAGAGAGCGAACCCCAACACCGCTGTCGTCGACACTCTCTCGCGGTCATCCATTCAGATACTAGTCACGATTCCTGTTGCTTAAGGTTTCGTAACGAGTATGATCAAGATAAAGCTGCGCTCGCCCCAGAATATGTAGGTATATTAAAATATTGTATGTTATTTACTAAAGCTATTCAATACTGATTCCTGTGTGAGAACAATCGATAAAGTAGATATTCCTATAATTCTCTAACATACATAACAAATGTACATAACTAATATAATATTTAAATTGAGGAAGTTGGTACATGTTAATACAGGGCCAAGGGTCCCTCATGTGATAAGGTTTATCATATGGAATATTTTAATAAATTCATTTTCTATTCATCGTATGCTAAATTACCTCAGTAGTGTCACTACTATATTTGCTTCCCAGAGACTAGTTGCTACACTGATAGTCAATAGATACATTCAGGCCAATTCTGTAACTCAGTAGCTATGCTAGTGGTTAAATTGTTAGTAACTTCTTGTAGCCACTATCATAACAACTGAATACAAAATTCATATTTTATAACTTTAATTTAGCCACAGTCTTTACGGAAATTCACCGTAACCACTAGTGGCAATCAATGAAATGAACTTAGCCATAAATGACAAAAAATTCGTTTTGATACCGCTGTTTTCAGCTACATTGAGTGATATTTAAGGTTAACTTGTCATTTATTTGTGTTGGTTTTCGTTGTGAAAGTTGCAATAATGGAAATAGAGTGTAAAAAACGAGGCAAAAAAACTACACCAGAGCAGTACGAATATATAATCTCATTCATTGAACATAATAAATTAATGATGAAACAAAAAACGTCTCCTTCCGAATCTGTTACAGTAGAAAAACTGTGGGATCAGTTGTCGAAAGATTTAAATACAAAGAAAGGGCCCCAAAGGAGTCCATTACAATGGAAAAGGGTGAGTAATACATTATAACTTTAAATACGTAGTAATTATTTTATTTTATTCGGATTTCAGGCATTTATTGAATACAAATCTAAAGTAAAAGCTCGGGTAAGAGCAATCAAATCTGATCTTAAGGGTACTGGAGGAGGACCTGTTGAAAATAAACCCCTCACAGATTTAGAGGAGAGAGTCATGAGCTTAATTGGTTGGGTGGCAACATGTGGTGATCCCAGTAATATAGAATATGGTCTTACGGCTCTGAATAATAACAGTATTATTGGAGTTGGGGATAATATAGATACACATGTTTTGGAGATGGATCTTGAAGATGATCATCCAGCGTCACCAGCACCCACTAACCTATCGCACCAAAAAGATTATACAACAGAAGAAGAAATTTTATTGGTAAGTATATACCGACACAAACTAAAAAAATATGTTAAATATTAAATGTATTTTAGATTTTTGATCAGAATTCTGATCAGAATCATTCAAAAACAAAAAAAATTACCCCACAAGCTGACTCTAAAAATTGTGTTAAGAAAAAACTCAAAGTAGAAGAATATGCAAACATTTTGAAAGAGTCGAATGCTATAGTTAGTACTGCTTTAGAAAAGGTAGGAGAGTCACTAAATAATGTGGCAGACTCCAACAGAGAGATTGCAAAGTCTAATGACAATATCGCACAAGCTTTCAATAAATTAACAGATGTTGTGTATAATTTAAGCAATAAAGTATTAAATAAATATTAATAAACCATGAGTTTAATATTTTTCAGCATGCAGTATAATAAATAAGATACCTACCTTTTTTTTGCCAATATTTGACAACTAACATTAGGCATTGAACTTTTAAATACTTGCTACGTAAGCATTTACAAAAAAGAAGTACCAACTTCTTCTGTTTTAAGAATCTATTTTTCTATAATTTCATTTCCCATAAACCGGGAACTATATCCTTTTTTGTCTCTTTAAATATTAATTTTGTAAACTATTGTGACAAAGAATTTAATTTATTTTAAAAAAGTTATACATTTCTAACGTATTTAAGCACACTACTTTTATATTAAAATTATCAACACTAAGTATTTGGTTCATATTAAAAAAAAATAATGTTAATACACAAAATCTATTTTAATTATTTACATCAAAATGACGAATTAACTGGCGCCTAATTCTATATGCTTGAGGTAATAATGCATCTCCTTGAATATTTTCAATTGGCTGTGGTATTATATTATCTGCATTATCCATTTCAATATCTGGTAAGTCTATATTTCTTTCAATACAAATATTATGTAAAGCTGCACAGGCATAAATAATTTTTGCTGCTTTTGGTGGAGCATAATGTAACACACGGTGTTTAAGAATACACCGAAATCGTGCTTTAAAACACCCATTAAACCGTTCAATAACATTTCTTGTTCTTATATGGGCTCGTGTATAAGCACCCTCTGGTGTATTCTCTTCTGCATTTAGTACTGGAGTCATCAACCAAGGCTGCAGTGGATAGCCTGCATCTCCCAATAACCAAGTATTAATACGGCCTTGCATGTACTTTTCCTCCATATGTCTTCTTATATTAGACATTTGCCATATTGCAGCATCATGAGTTGAGCCTGGATAGCGTGCATTTATTGCTTTAATCTTTAAGTCAGCATCACAAATCTAAAATTAATTGAATAACAAAATTTAATAGAAAAATTTAAAAAAATACTTACAACTTGGACATTTAAACTTGGATATCCTTTTCTATTATAATATAGGGCTCCTGGATATATCTCATCATCTGCTGCTGGGCTAATTATGGCAACATGCGTACAGTCTATACAACCAATTGTACCTGGGAAATTGAACTTATCAAGAAATCTAAAAGAAAAGGTTAATTAATTAGATATATAAAGGTATGTGATATCATATGATGGAGCAAAGAGATTATCAATTTGATATGTAAACATAAACAATTAGTTAGGTAGTTTGCCTGCAACTCTGACTTTCAATTAGGTAAAAAGCTCCTACCTTTGTTTTGTGGTTGCTATTTCTTCATCATTTTCGGGGAACTTTACTTTTAGATGTAACAAATGATTACAAATAATGTCAGTAACATTATTTATTATTCTGCTAACTGTAGATTGACTAACGGCAAAAGAAAAGTTTTTGCCAATTCCAGTTTGATACGAACCATAAGCATAAAAATTTAGTGTCAACAAAACTTGTAAGTGATTGTGAATGTGGGTATTTCTTGTGCCTTGAGGTAACAGATTATTAACAACATTGCAAAGTTCCATAGCACTTTGCCTATCCAAACGGAACAATTTTTTAAAATTTTCCTCGGGGAACTCAAATGGATTACTTTCATCCCTAAGCATACGATGCCTAACCCTTAGGTTATTTCTGAAATGAATGATTAATCTCGTTACTTTAGTCTAGTCCCAATTTAGTTCATTAAATGTACATAACCTCAAAAATTACAGAATTATTATTATTAATAAATTATCGTACCTTTGTTCCAAATTGTGCATCTCATCAATAATTTCTAATATGACTGCATTTTCAAATATAAAAGCCATATTTAAATGCTACAGCTGAGATTTATAAACTTAACTACTGTCAAAGTACCACTTTTCATTTCTCAGCAACACCCTTAACCCACTTACTAAGTTTGCCACTCTCTATAACCACTAGTTGCTAAAACATAACAACTTCTGGTTTTAAGAAATACCAATCTAACTGCCAGCCACTGACCTTGCCCATAGCTACTATTTTAGGTGACTGTTGATAGCAACTGAAGTTAAAGAATTGGCCTGTTTTGTCTTAAATTAAAAAAAGTACTTGTTCGTTTTTTTTCAAAACATTTAGGGATGCACGAATAGAACTGGACGAAAAGTACATAAAAGTGGCTTCAAAGTGAAGCAGAACATCTGTCAATAAATTCCCAAATAACAGGCAACCAGAAGAACTAGATTCACCAGGAGTCCATAGTATTACGTCTTCAGTCTTCATGTGAGATAAAAATTAAAAAAAAGTTTAAAATTGTGACGTCGGATACAACTACCGATGACATGGAAAAATTCCGTATGACTAATAACGTGAATCACCATAAGAAATCACCAAAAATAAAAAACGGAAAAAGATTATCCACCACCATTATAATAGTGGTTTTACCACCATTAATCTTGATGACTTACTCTTTAACAAAGTTCATTAATTCACTCTTTTTTCGATATCTATAATATTACATAATAAATTACATGATAGTGGCTAGCAATATGACGAGAGTTAATTAGTTCTTTTTGACTAAAGGATGAGGCATGCGGTTTGACTTAAATAATTAATTTTACCTTCATTTCAAAAGTACTAAATTAAATTAACCTTCCTTTGTGCAATCTTTTAAAACGCTGTCACATGCGGGAAAGACTTTATAGATAAGGGTAAGTTGAATGATGAGCTCTGCTGTGTGTGATAAGAAAATGTACGTGGAAAATTTGAATAGCTGACAGTGGCGGCAGAGTTAATGAGAGATTGTATTGCAAGTGGCTGCCAGAAAGAGCAGGAATTATCTGTCTTATTTTAATAAATTTAAAAAACTATTTGCTAGCATAATTATTGTACTCTTTCAAGGTATTATTCTTTTTTAATAATTAATAATGCAAAATCTTTATAAGAAGGTCGCACTTCCCTTACAAGTATAGGTACACCGAATAATGCAGTATTCACCCTTCTATCTTCGTAATGCATTATTGATTTATTTAATGGGTTAAATGCGCCCTCTCGCCTACAGATCCCGCTTCTCAGAATGGCCATACATTAAAGGGGAATTTAGCTAAAAATTTTATTAAGTTTTATGTTACAACCACAAGGTGCAATATTAGGGTAATGCATAATTAATAGAAATTGTTATCCGATAGCATTACAAAATGAACATTTAAAATGTCTCGGGTGTGAAAAAAGTGTTAAGGACTCACATCTGTGGTATTAAAAAAAGTTAAATATTTGGGAATATCAAGGGTTCATTCCTTTATTTTATGACTCAGTAGGAAATTGCCCCCCAATAATCAATCTAGGTAATCGTCATCATAGGTAATAATGTTAATTTTATTTTTAGATTATATACAGGGTGGTCCGAAGTTTACCTGACAAACTTCGGCAGGTGATAGAGGGACTTAAAATAAGTGGAAAAGTTCCTATCAACTTATGTCCTTTATGTCCTTAGGTGATTGCTAACAAAGATACAGGGTGTTAAAGTTTTGTGAAAAACAAACCATTTCTTTAATAACTCTAAAATTATGAAAGCTATTGACTTGAAATTTTAGGGGCGGCGATGTTATTTAAGCCTCTATTGTTTTGGAAGAAAAAAGGTATGTTTTAATTTATTCGTACAACGCTTACTTTTCGAGTAAAATAGCAAAAAGAATTTCCATGACTAAACTTTATTGCAAATTTATCATTTATTTTACATTGCTGAACAATCTTGGTATCTTGATACCCAACATTAACACTATAAAAACTGACAGGGTGACAGGTCAAACATTGACTGACAATAATGTTTCATTGTTTACCATGGGATTAATCTAGGATTATTAATTTTATTATTTTTGTAGTAAAGGTTTTAGTGTTTTAGTAGAGATATAAAGCAAAAACAGCCGTTTTACTCGAAAAGTAAGAGTTGTACGAATAAATTAAAAGATATCTTCTTTCTTCCAAATTGAGCTGATATTCGGAAAATCTTAAAAACAACTGTACAAAGCAGTGGCGTTACATAGTTTCGGCGAAAAATTTAACTCCCCCACCCTGTGACGGCGCCACTAGAAACAGTACAAAGGCAAGATTCCGTAAAACAATAGAGGCTTAAAAAACATCGCCGCCCCTAAAATTTCAAGTCAATAGCTTTCATAATTTTAGAGTTATTAAAGAAATGGTTTGTTTTTCACAAAATTTTAACACCCTGTATCTTTGTTAGCAATCACCGAAGGACATAAGTTGATAGGAACTTTTCCACTTATCTTAAGTCCCTCTATCACCTGCCGAAGTTTGTCAGGTAAACTTCGGACCACCCTGTATATCAAGCGGTTCTGTGATTTATTTATTAATTATATTGTCATAATGTGGAAAAAATAGAATACTACTCATAAAATTCCTTTATTGGACGTCCAATAAAGGAATTTTATGAGTAGTATTCTATTTTTTCCACATTATGAACAATTACTCATATGGGATTAACCTACCTAACTTAATTATATTGTCGTTTTGTTTAGGTATGTAAAAAATATGCTTTGTTTTTTTTTTGGCTTGGGTCACTATTGTAGTTAATGCATCATCTAACACGTAGGCATATTTTATTATGATAACTGATAGGTTATTTGTTGGAGGCGGCCTAGTTTCAGTAGTTCACATCTGTATATGTTTATTGGACAGTTAATTAATAGTCGTCACATTCATAGCTTATTCTCGTGTACCAACAGTCATAGCAATATGGTGCCAAAAATAACACACTTTTTAAATGAACTGGTTACAACAGTTAATTATCATGTCGCCAGATCGTTAAAATTTAATAATGTAGCATAATAAGGTTTCTGAAGAATTTAGAAAAGGCGTTCATGAATGGATGGGTTTTATTTTTACTATATTTTGTTCTGAAATACGTACAATAAAAGTGGCACACTTTAGAAACAAAAAATAATTAGGACCGACCTTATTAAAAAATACTTGTTCTCTAGTTAGTTGAAAAAGATAATTAAATAGTCACAAAACCCTCACGGGTGACATTGCAATATTTATGTGTATGAACACACAAAATTTAATTTTTCTGCTAGCGATCGGAAAGTACTAACTTTCCGCACGCTGAAGAGTGCGTAAAGTTAAACTTTACGCACTAGTGCGTAAAGTGTTTTTACCATACGCACTAGTGCGTAAAGTAACATACTAAACAATTGCATACCTATTAGAGCACCTATAATAATATTATTTTAAAAACGTTAAATGTGGTTATTTAATTTTATGTAGTCCATTTATTTAATATCACGGTATTATTATCAAACATACCACCTATTTTTCAGTATTTTTTTAGCATTTTTTACAATTCTGAAGTTTCATTTATATTCTTGACATTGACATTAGACAAAGAAATAATAGACATTGATTAATTTCACTCATTTAAAATTAAGTGGGCTATAACAGTATTGTGATTTTTAAATGACATATGAAGTTTTGACGTAATAGGTACGTTTTGACGTTTCACATTATTATTAGAAAATTTAGGTCCATTTCGATAGTAGAAAAAATATTGTATGCAATTCGTGCGAAAAGTGAGCTCTTTTCACTCATGGGATTTCCATTTGTGAAAAAATCTCACCTTACGCACTATTACTTTCAAATATTGCATTTATTTTAAAACTATCATGAGGCCAATTGTTTGGACAGTTTAATATGATAAATACTATTCATTGTTAAATGGAAGTTTGCAATTTCGGGAACAAACTGTATTAATTAACAAACGTGAAGGTGAAAGTGAAGGTTTCATCGGGGCTACTTAATATTTAAAAAAATATGATTTAAAAGAAAATTGTAGCAACAATTTGCAGTAACTTCAATTAAATATTGGCAAATTGCTACCCCTGCTATGCCGAGAAATGTTCGCCAAGGATTTTATGATCGCTTGGAATACTGCTCAGCTCAACAGGGAGCATTTATTACATTAAAATTTATTTGGTTACCTTAAAATAATTTTTTATTGTATTTTTGTTAACTATTTTTTATTCAGAATTACTTTGTTAGTTTCCAAATTATAAATTTTAGTAGATCACACATCTACTCTTTTAATAGTAAGACAAAAACTGCGTGAAGGACGCAATATTTATTTCTGATGGTTTTACCCAAAAGTAGGTATATTATTTATCATTTATTAGTATATGAAAATTAGTGTCTGTTTTAAGGTAGACACCGAAATTGATACTTTACATTGCATCAAGCTTCATTATTATTGTAACGAAGTGATTTTTTCCGATCAAGGAATGTTCAATTTTGCTTTAAATATTACCGTCACTTGGGTACACCCTGCCGCTGTTTTAGTAAGTAAGTCCTGTTTTAATTAAGTTATTAATGAGTTGTTAAAAAGTCCGCTGGTAAACAAGCAATCAAGTAATTAATTGATTAATTTTCGACAATACCTCGTATAAGTAAAATCCGAGAAATATTATAAATAATGGCCGAGTCGGAAATAAAAATCATTCGTTATTAAAAATGTTAATCCTTGCCTGTTTTAATCCGTTTCTTTTTGCAACATAGTATAGAAATTGCAAGTAGCGCATTTCCGGTTATCGACGCTCTGAACGAATACTCCAAATTGCATAATCCGCTTGCACTCTGCAACGAGCGTCGTGTTGAGCACACGATCCCATCGTGTCAAATCAGTACGCCCCTCTTAACATGCCATATGGGCACGTCAGAAAGGTCATAAAAAGGAAGAATCGCCCTGGAGTGGACATCAGATCCGATCCACCTTCAGAAGTGCCAGATCGAACCAGCCGTCTACAGTTTCGCGCCGCCGCTCCGAATTAAATAGCAAATCCTATCAGAACGTGATTCCGAAAATTATTTTGGTAAGAATACATCGTCGTGCACTGTATTTTGCAGGTACTGCTTTCAGTTAAGTATAGATATTCAAAGGTTCTTGTGTCCGCACGTATTGTTGTATTATACTACTCAATCAAACCAGAGCTAATTAGTAATACCTCCGTTGGTCTTTTGTTTGTTAATATATGCAGCAGCCGCTGAGGTCTATTCGCTAGGGTCACCTCAAAAGTTCCACTGCATAATAGGTTACCGGAAAACCTACGATAAATCTAATAGCCATTATATGCATCAACTGAGAGGAATTGTTCGCTAGGGCCTTCCAAACGGGTGATCTGCATAGAACTGGCTCGCGAAACTTACGTAATAATATAATAATAATATAAGCATTAGCAAATCGCTCTACGTTTGTGGCAGTAGTTTGCCGTGTATGTAAAAATTCCGTATAGCCTAGAATATCTATAGCTAATCGATTGCCCGCCGTGCATAATACATCCGAGTGGAAAGGTCCGTTTGCTTGTCGTACATCAGAATTCATTAATCTCACGTATCCGAAAATTCAGACGTAAAATCACGTAAAAAATTCTTGATTGCCAGCTCGACTTATTTTTATCATTTTTGAAATAATTTTATACACACTCGACTGTTTGTACAGTCGTGGAGGTTTAGAGTAAATTAATTTGTTCATTATTATCCTTGAATAAATCCGTTATTTTAAAAAGGTAAAATTCACGAGTTATTATTTCTGTCATTTTAATTTCTGATTAATCCGTTTGAGTAGGGGTTGAAGTCCTTTAGACAGACCCCCAACTTGCGACCTCTGGCTATCTGTATCTCCATCTGTTAGCTACCCCGGATTGTTTTCCCAAATAGGAAAGCCAAAAAGTGCTGTCCTTTGCACTCAAAAGTTAAAGGGCTGGCGCCCGAGATTTCCGTATAAAAGATTACGTAAGTATCTGGAAAAGAGAGGAAGCCATTACAAAATGGCGCCCTAGAGCAGGAACTTTATTACGTTAATCAGAAATCCGAAAGTGTAAAATTTGTCCAGAAAACGGAGCCGCCGAAAAAAATTACAAGTCTTGTGTGAAATACGCGTAGAATTAAATAAATACCGAAACACTAGAAATTTGCAATTAGACGCCGATTTAAAATAAAATAAAATACGTGAAGCCTGTTTTTTCAGTCCGTCGAAAACGCTAGAATTTTTTATAAATTACAGTTTTTTTATTGATAAGAAATAAAAACTTGTTGTTCGCCGTACACGAGGGTTTTATCAATTTAAAATTTATAAAACCAAACAGTTTTATTTCTAGTAAAGAAATAATATTCCGTTATCAGGTGATTTAAATTAAATATCGTCTGTCCGTCTGCTAGATAATAAAAACATTTCCTATTTAACTCGGAGGATTTAAACATCGAAATAAACTTGAAATAAATTACTTCTAGGTTTTACATCCGTCTGTCTGTCTGTCTGTCTGTAACCTAGCCAAGTGATTGCAACTTAACTTGTTAATACGTCCCGATTGCAATTACAACCGAAGGTGGTTTATTTTAATTTTACAAACAGCTGCTTGCATAAGTACTTACTTCCGCGAAATACTCAAGCTGCTATAGCCGCTGTATACCGAATCGTTAGAGGATTTTTCAAATTATTTTGACTTTGCCCTTGGGGTTAACTCCCGCTACTCTCTGCCATGTTGAGTGGAAAGGCAACGTCAACATAATTGAACCGATATTATACAGGGTGTGCCTACTTTACTGATACTGCATACCGTACTGTTACAGTCTATTAGGGATTTAAATAATTTTAGCATTATTTTGTTATTTTTGACGCTGTCATAGGGGGCAGATACCGCTGTTGCCCTATGCCGAGTTGTTAAGCAACTCAAAACCTGAAAATTATTCTCAGATAACGTGTTGTTAGGTACTCTAGCTGACAACAAATTATTTTGACGTGACCAGGGTGTGTTTTCACCATTGTTGCTTTATAGCAAGTAAGTAGGCAATTTCCAAAAAATCTGCAACGCAGATTTACCGTTTTCTGTTAGCATCCAACTGCCCATCCGCTGGGTAGTGCAGCGATCTGTTAGGTTTGTTTGTGAATTCGGCACGCAACGAACGCAACCAAATTTTTACTAGCCGCGGTAAATAAGCCTGCGACGTGTCGATTCTGATTAAATCGAACCTGAAGAACCGATTGCGACTACTTACATACCGATTCGAACCCTATTGAAGAAGTTACATATAACTTTGACGCGACACAACGTTATTGAAGCCAGACTGAGTTATACGTTATTAATTTACGTGACGAGGAACTACGATTACACGTTCCGAATCGAATTACCGTCAGTTGTATCCAAGGGCATCCAGAAATACCCAGGTACAAGCTAGCCTTGTGGGGTATCCTTTTTAGGGTAATCGCACCCTAGGAACCGATTGGTGATACTTGCAACCCGATCTGAAGCACCGTTGCTGAAAGACGCCTACCGTCGCGACGCCTGAGGTTGAATATCATCACAACCTGCAGATTTCCGTATCCGTGACCGCTATACAGCAGCCGTGACGCCTCTTACTATTTCACCGGAGTTTCACCGGAGTATTTCGTGACTCCGGAGTCAGAATTTTCCGAGGGTGTGACCCCTCATTTAATAGTAAACCGAGGACGCTAAAGCGATTGCCGATAGTTTCGACGCGATATAACCAGCCCTTCCAGACTTAGGATTTTCCGACTCGTATCGTCCGTTTGATTCGGCCTGAACTCGTTTTACTGACATCTTTGGGAGGTAACACAATGCCTACCGAAGGAGATAAAACCGACACACCCGTATTACCCGTCGACGAGGCCGCGAACCTTGATCTGGGAGATATTCGGCTAGGCTGGATCTATAAATTAAAGAAGGAACAAATAGACGATCAGTTAGGGAAGTTTGGTCTACCCGTAACCGGTACCGTGGACGAGAAGAAGCGCCGTTTGGTCAAGTTTATCAAAGAGGGGTGCTCTTCGCCTAGACCAAATACCGCGCCACCTGTTTTTCCGCCGCCGGTACCGCCACCGTTACCACCGCTGGTAATACCTCAACCGCCCCACAATATTGCACCAGGACAGACGCCATTAGACCCCGTACAGATACGCAAATGGAACATCCATTTCAATGGCACTGGCGATCCAGCCGCGTTCCTGGAGCGCTTGGAAGAAGTTTGTGGGTATACCACCCTCCGTCCCGCGCAGTTACTTCCGGTCCTACCTGAGCTACTGCAAGGCTCCGCCTTGCTCTGGTACCGCAATAATAAAGTCCGCTGGACCTCCTGGGAACAATTCCTAGCAGATTTTCGTATTTTTTACGTACCGGTTCACTATCAGGAAGATATAGAAGCAGAAATTAGCCGTCGACTGCAACGCCCAGAGGAGTCAGTGATGACGTACATCACCGACTTGCAGACTCTCATCCGCCGTCATAGAGGACTTTCCGGGGAACAAGAGTTACGATGGCTCTACCGAAATTTGTTACCCGATTTTCGCCAGTACATTCGTCGACAAGACTTTACAGACGTAGCAATATTAATCGCGAAATGTCGTGAATATGAAACGCTGAAGCAGGAGGTTGACCGGGTGTATAGCAAACCACCTCTCGCTCGCCGTTCCACCAGTACACGTCAGTCCGACGATACTTCCGGGACGTCTCAACGCTTAGGTCTGGGAGACCGTACTTCCAACCAACCGTCGTCACCACCTCCGCGGTCAAGCAGCGACCAGGCACGGACCGCGACGCCCTCCGAGAGGACGCGTGAAACCCAGGAAACTCGAACCCGTCCAAACCAGAAACGTAACGGAAATAACAGTCCCGCATCCGCAGACATCCCTACTGACCGAAGTACAATCTGTTGGCGTTGTGGCAAGACCGGTCACTTCCGCAGTGAATGTCGCTCGCCACCCCGCCTATTTTGTTCACGCTGCGGCCGTCAGGGCACAATGACCCGCGACTGCCAATGTAATACAGCGGAAAACTAAACCGGAACCGCACCGTACCGAGGCCAGTTTGGTTCCGAAATATTACCGCCTCGCACCAGGAACTGACACCTGAACATGACAACCGCCCACATATCCCCGTACACATTCGTAATAAGACCTTCTCCGCCCTTGTGGATACCGGCGCCGTCCGTTCGTACGTCGGTAACCAAATACATGAATTTTGTACGCGATTGGGGATTAAACCGCAAACTGTTACCGCACCCTCTGCCCGATTGGCTAATGGCAACTTGGCTACCGTCACCCAAGCATATTCGCTAAAATTTACCATCGGCCGAACACAATTCGCTGAAGATCTATTGTATCTGGAAAATCTCTCGTCCGACATTGTCCTGGGAATGGACGTAATGAGCAAGCACGACTTTCTCATCACTCCAAGAACCGCTTCCGTTTCACTGAATGGTCATGTGGTCTCTCGACCACGAGTCACGCCCGCTAGCCCGTTAGGCACAGTTTCCTTGACTCTCACTACAAGTGAGGAGCATCGCCTGCAGAACTTTCTTGATAACGAGTTACCAAGTTTTCAAGAAATCCGTGGTACTACCGACCAGGTACAACACCACATCCGTCTGTCGCATTCCGAACCAATCAAGCAGAGGTACCGTCCACAAAACCCGAAAATGCAGGAGATCATTAATCAAGAAGTTGATGAGATGCTAAAAAATGGGATCATCGAACCGTCTCACAGTCCGTGGAATTCACCGGTAGTCATAGTCAAAAAGAAAGATGGAAAACCCCGGTTCTGTATAGACTTTCGAAAAATAAACGAAATTACCGAAAAAGATGCATACCCGCTACCATACATCAACCATATTCTCGACAAGTTACGCAGAGCCCGATATATCTCTAGTATCGACCTGAAACAGGGATACTGGCAGATACCTCTCTCCCGTTCCAGTAAACCCATCACCGCGTTCACCGTTCCGGGCCGTGGACTGTTCCAGTTTAGAGTAATGCCGTTTGGACTGCACTCCGCCCCCGCCACTTTCCAAAGACTACTCGACAGCATTATTGGACCCGACTTGGAACCCCACGCGTTCGCCTATCTGGATGATATAATCGTCCTAGGAGAAACGTTCGAGGAACACCTGACCAACCTGAGAGAAGTTTTTCGCCGTCTCCGAGCCGCGAACTTACAACTGAACCCTGCAAAGTGTGAATTCTGTAGGAAGTCACTGAAGTATCTGGGACATGTCGTTACGTCCGAAGGAATAAATACCGATCCCGACAAGGTGGAGTCTATTCGTCAAATTCCGACGCCACGTAACGTCCGCGACGTACGCCGATTTTTAGGCGTTGCGTCCTGGTACCGTCGATTTGTGCCGGCATTTTCGCAAATCGTAACCCCCCTGACGCGACTGCTAAAGAAGAATCATCGATTTAAATGGACTGCCGAGCAAGAGGACGCCTTCAACCGTTTAAAAGGCTTTCTGACCGAGGCCCCCGTCTTGACGTGTCCGGATTTCTCTCAACCATTCACTCTGCAAACAGACGCGTCCGACCAAGGCCTTGGGGTAGCGTTAACCCAGGAAATAGAGGGTCATGACCGGGTGATAGCATACGCTAGTCGTACTCTCTCACCCGCCGAGAAAAACTATTCTGTCACAGAACGAGAATGTTTAGCGATTGTCTGGGGAGTAGAAAAGATGAGACCCTACCTGGAAGGCTACCGTTTTACCGTGCTAACCGATCACCAATCTCTCCGTTGGTTGCACTCGATCAAGAGTCCGGCAGGACGCCTCGCTCGATGGAGTATCTTTTTGCAACAATACGATTTTGAGATTAAGTACCGAAAAGGCACCTTGAACCGAGTAGCAGATGCCTTATCAAGACAACCCTTACCGGGACCGTCGTCCGCCCCAGATTCCGAGGAATTGGGATCTCTAACTGAAACAGCTGACTGCTCCTGGTACAACCGGAAAAAGGCCGAAGTGGAAAAAAATCCCGAAGCCTTTCCAGATTATTGCATCCGAGACAACCGTCTGTTTCGCCACTTCTGGGATGCACATGATCTGACTGAGCCGGAGCTGTCTGACCCCTGGAAGCTATGCGTACCCACGTCTCTCCGTCCTACTGTATTGGCCGAAAACCATGATGCTCCGTCCGCTGGACATATGGGAATAGCCAAAACTGTGGCGCGCATGGCTCACCGGTACTATTGGCCTGGTATGTTTCGCGATATCGCCAAATATGTCAGAGGATGTCTACAGTGTCAAAGGTACAAACCGTCACAACAACAGGTTGCAGGGAAAATGCAACCTTCCGCAAACCGAAACCCGTGGGAAACCGTCAGTACAGATTTGGTCGGTTCCCTGCCACGATCCAGTAAAGGGAATAATTACCTTGTGGTTTTTCAAGATCGCTTTACTAAATGGGTCCAGTGCAAGCCGCTCCGAAGTGCTACAGCCCGTACTGTAAGTCAAGCACTGTATGACGAAGTTATCACCCGTTTTGGTTGCCCCCGCACCATTATAAGTGATAACGGCTCTCAGTATGATAGCCGACTGTTCCGTCGCACCCTGGAAGAATTGGGAATACAGCACCGTTTCACGCCTCCGTATACGCCGCAAGCCAATCCCGTGGAACGAACCAATCGGACAATCAAAACCATGATCGCCCAATATTGCGAACAAGACCATCGTAAATGGGATCAAAACATCACCGATTTCCAATTGGCGATAAACAGCTCAAAACACGAGTCAACCGGATTTTCGCCTGCGTTCCTCAATTTTGGGAGAGAATTGGACTTACCCAAGTCTCTGTATCGCACAGAAACCCGACAGCAAGGGGAAGAAATAACCACCGACTCTCTCAAACCCGCTGACCTGAGTAACCGGTTAGAAAAACTGCGTGAAGTTTTTCAGCTGGTTCGAATAAACTTAGCCCGCGCGTTTTCTACACAAAGTCACTATTACAACTTGCGTAGGCGGGAATGGCGCTGCCACCGTGGCGACCGCGTTATGAAGCGAGAAAACCCGTTGTCCTCCGCCGTTCGCGGATTTGCCGCTAAACTAGCTCCGAAATTTTCTGGACCGTACACTGTCACCCGAGTCATTTCACCCGTCGTTTACGATTTGAAAAGTGATACCGGCAAGCAAGTGCGACATATCCACATAAAGGATTTAAAACCAGCCTCGCACGCGGCCCCGCCGCCCATTAATGTGTAATTTGACTTTATGTTACAGTACTTCTTCCACATGGACAGTCCCATACTGGAACTCCTCGGCGACCCAGCCTCAGACTTCGAGTGGGAGCTGATGGAGGCCTGTACTGAATCCCCCGAGGACAACAGGAAGGAGGAGGAAGTAGCCCGTCCGAGCCGTCCGGAACTACTGGAAGTAAGAAGCCATACACCGCCCCCTTTGGTCCGTAGCCCGACGCCGACACCACCTGCCACCGACTCCGAACCCCTGCGGATGACTCGCCACGAGAGCCCATCGAAGACGCCCCAGTCTGGGTTATGGAGACGTGAGCCGTATCCGCCGCAGACCTACCTACCTGTCGAGCAGGATCTCTGTTGGAGATGTGGTTATCCGGACCACAGCAGAGACCGTTGTACGCGGAGGAGGATTATATTCTGCTCCAGATGTGGGCTCGTGGGCATGCTATCCCGCGATTGCCGGTGTAGTACCGCGGTTATACCTCCTAACCCCACCCCGAGGGCCACCCGTCGACCGAACCTTCCCCGCAAGACCCGGACACAAGGGATCCAAACCGACCCGCTGTATTTGCGAAATAAGCGAGCTTGTCCCGTGTGTGACTGCCACTGCCACTACAAGGCCTGAGCTCGACGTCCAAAAATTCCGCCGACGTTCTACATTTACCGCCGTCAATTAGCTTCACCATAGCTAACTGCTTTTTGTATTTTCAGAAGGACCAGCCCCTGACCATGGTCGGCCCAATTGAAGGACCCCCCAGGGAATACTGACCATCTTGGAACACGTTAAGGCCAACTGGTAAGACGCACCGAATGAAGACCCCCAGAGGTAATGACACCGGTCCCGGGAGGCTGTTTAAAGTTAATTTTGTTTTTTTGCTAATTTAGAATTTTGTTCTGTAAATACTAGATTAGGGAGCTTTCCGTTTTCAATTAATTTTGCCTTTGTTTACCTGGAGCGTCCCAGGGAGAAGAAAAAAAAAATGTATAATGAATTATAATTTTTTTTACCGAAGTAAGAGGGGGGTGTAACGAAGTGATTTTTTCCGATCAAGGAATGTTCAATTTTGCTTTAAATATTACCGTCACTTGGGTACACCCTGCCGCTGTTTTAGTAAGTAAGTCCTGTTTTAATTAAGTTATTAATGAGTTGTTAAAAAGTCCGCTGGTAAACAAGCAATCAAGTAATTAATTGATTAATTTTCGACAATACCTCGTATAAGTAAAATCCGAGAAATATTATAAATAATGGCCGAGTCGGAAATAAAAATCATTCGTTATTAAAAATGTTAATCCTTGCCTGTTTTAATCCGTTTCTTTTTGCAACATAGTATAGAAATTGCAAGTAGCGCATTTCCGGTTATCGACGCTCTGAACGAATACTCCAAATTGCATAATCCGCTTGCACTCTGCAACGAGCGTCGTGTTGAGCACACGATCCCATCGTGTCAAATCAGTACGCCCCTCTTAACATGCCATATGGGCACGTCAGAAAGGTCATAAAAAGGAAGAATCGCCCTGGAGTGGACATCAGATCCGATCCACCTTCAGAAGTGCCAGATCGAACCAGCCGTCTACAGTTTCGCGCCGCCGCTCCGAATTAAATAGCAAATCCTATCAGAACGTGATTCCGAAAATTATTTTGGTAAGAATACATCGTCGTGCACTGTATTTTGCAGGTACTGCTTTCAGTTAAGTATAGATATTCAAAGGTTCTTGTGTCCGCACGTATTGTTGTATTATACTACTCAATCAAACCAGAGCTAATTAGTAATACCTCCGTTGGTCTTTTGTTTGTTAATATATGCAGCAGCCGCTGAGGTCTATTCGCTAGGGTCACCTCAAAAGTTCCACTGCATAATAGGTTACCGGAAAACCTACGATAAATCTAATAGCCATTATATGCATCAACTGAGAGGAATTGTTCGCTAGGGCCTTCCAAACGGGTGATCTGCATAGAACTGGCTCGCGAAACTTACGTAATAATATAATAATAATATAAGCATTAGCAAATCGCTCTACGTTTGTGGCAGTAGTTTGCCGTGTATGTAAAAATTCCGTATAGCCTAGAATATCTATAGCTAATCGATTGCCCGCCGTGCATAATACATCCGAGTGGAAAGGTCCGTTTGCTTGTCGTACATCAGAATTCATTAATCTCACGTATCCGAAAATTCAGACGTAAAATCACGTAAAAAATTCTTGATTGCCAGCTCGACTTATTTTTATCATTTTTGAAATAATTTTATACACACTCGACTGTTTGTACAGTCGTGGAGGTTTAGAGTAAATTAATTTGTTCATTATTATCCTTGAATAAATCCGTTATTTTAAAAAGGTAAAATTCACGAGTTATTATTTCTGTCATTTTAATTTCTGATTAATCCGTTTGAGTAGGGGTTGAAGTCCTTTAGACAGACCCCCAACTTGCGACCTCTGGCTATCTGTATCTCCATCTGTTAGCTACCCCGGATTGTTTTCCCAAATAGGAAAGCCAAAAAGTGCTGTCCTTTGCACTCAAAAGTTAAAGGGCTGGCGCCCGAGATTTCCGTATAAAAGATTACGTAAGTATCTGGAAAAGAGAGAGGAAGCCATTACATTATAACTCTTGTCGTATTACAAATCGTGTCAATTACAGTGGCTTTTTTATTGTATGAAGCTTGTTTGCGGCATAAAATGTTTGTTCATCATCAATCATGTTGGTGTAAGGCTAACTAAAAGGGTAATAACCATATGATTTATGATGGATAGTGTGTTTTTTATCCCGTGTTTTTATTATTCGTTAATGTATCCAACATTAAGAGAGAAATGTCCCGTACTCTAAAAATATGCTTTTGTCAAATACACACTATGTGAAATATAATGGTCCGTAAACCTTATTGTCTAAGGAAATTCGGTTGTTAGTTACGCAAATATGTATATATACAAGGTGTTTAAAAAACACAGGCCAACGCTCGGGAGCAGATTCCTCAGCTAAAAACAAAATTTATTTTCTCTTATCAACATGGGTCCGATTTCGTTTCGGTTATTAGCTACAGGGTGTCAAAGTTACAATGCCCTTATTTCTAAAACTCAAGGGAAAACGAAAAAATAGAAGAGACAATTTTTGAACAAAATTGAGCTAGATTTTAACCCATGTAATTAGAAATTAGAACGGAGAACCAATTTTTTCTTTGATTAAATCCAAGGACTTGCAAGTAAGTCCGGTCCTGTAACTCATGTTCAACATAATAATTAGTTGTCCAAAATTTCATTTAATTCTCTCAAGTGGAAATCTGTATTTTTGGGAAAAACATATTATATTTTTTAACATTGACACCCTGTAGCTAAGGAACAAAGCGAAATCGGACCCATGTTGATATGAAAAAATAATCTTATTTTCAGGTCTGCCCCCGAACGTTGGCTCATGTTTTTTGAAACACCCTTTAGAACGAAAATGTTTTCGCCTATTGTGCCTCGTCATTCTTAATAAACAAGAATAAAAACCAAACTGTGACAACAGTTATTCTCCGGGTTATATGCCCCGCCGAGCGCTAAATTAAAATGCTTGGCCGAATTTTGCATAATAATTGCATATTACCATAAAACGTTAGGGCAACAAACATTAGCAGGACTATTTGTTGTTTTGTTGAAGTATTATTTCCCAGCAAAACTAATAATTTAAACTACATACGGAATACTTTACAGGAGTATAATTATGTGCCGTCAAATTAGTATATACAAAATAAATTATTTATTCGATTTGTAAAATGAATTTGCCCGTTATAAATTTAAAACTAAAATTCAGTTAAATATAATGTAACTAACAATAATGTAATTTAAACGTTGCTTTCCATTTTGCTATTGCAAAAGCAGTTTATTAATAAAATCATGTTAACTCAGTTAACAAAAAAAATTGTAAAATATACTTCCATTTTGTTATTCCCATAAATATTTAATTATGATATACCCTTTGCGAAGCCATACCTAAAATTAGTTCTATGGGAGCCATTCAGATATAAATGACGAACTGACATCCATAAATCTAAATTATTCACCGATATTAACTTATATTAAAAACTAATTATGGATGATTGAAATTTATTTTTTATTGATGAGAAATGAACACGGGGAGAGCCTTTCATCACGTTTCAACCCTCACTTTTCAGGAAATTAATCAAAATTGTATTCATATATGACAAAGAAATCTCTTTGATGTTTATTGCTTTATCATTTATGACATTTTTCAGAAAATGGCCCTAGCTTATTTTTCTTCTATGCAAATATTTATCAATTCTAAATTAATTCTGCATCTACAGTTCAAAATAAATTGTGTACTAAATAAATTCGTCTTTTATTTACGGCTTATCAAACAAGCCCTGCTCACTGATGATTTGTAGAATAGTTCTGGGTTCTCTTTTAATTATTAATTAATACGTTTTGACCTGATATTGTCGTGGCATTTTTCTAAGAGCAAAGCAAAGCAAAGCAAATAATAAAATTGTTTTATTTTACTTTAAATTAAAATTTACATAGTTTCCGGTACTAGACTAATTTATCTGATTTGTTTACGTTCATAAAAGATAGCGAAGTCAGACGTAGGTACTATTACCCCACTCGGTATTATTTGATTTTATAAAGGGGTATATATTTTTAAGTTTTTAAATTTTAATCTGACCAGATTCCACTATGAACTTTCGTGATTCGTTCCTTAATTTAAATCAATTAAAAACGATTCTTATAAACATACTCGTGTTTGTATTATAAGATAAAATTATTAAATTATGTATCTAGGGTTACACATAGCAACCCTTTACCTTGAGGAGACCTTCACTAAACTGGTAAATATAACCATTAATTCTGTTGTAATTCCAACGTGCAAGTGGTTCAAGTGTAAAGTTTGACCGTTTCCCTTGTTTTAATAGCATGTAAACAGAGAGCAACTCAAACACTTAACTTTACTCTTGGTTGAATTAAATACCAATTGTTTCAACCTAAATTTGTAGTAAGCAGTGAGATTTTCCAAGATAATGTTAAGGGGAATAAAATGACTGAATTCGAAGGAATAATACATTTAACCATAGTTTTATTATGGCATTATTAAATATTAGTATTTTCGTTTCATTGTAACGTAAAGTGGAAAAAAATTGAAATAACTTCGTTGCCATCAATTACGAATGTAGAGATTATTATTTTATTATTATCTGATAATCAAATAATATGATTTTGGACATGAATTAACTCCTCGAAATTGGACATTTCAAAGAATCAAATGAAAGATTAATTGTTCCTAAAATTAGGGATGTTAATTTTCTTATGGAGGCATTCTTTTGAAAATCAAATTTGACTTTCACTAACAGCAGAAAAATTAGACAATTTTGGAAATGTAATTATGGATGTTTAGTTTATGAATCCATGAATATAGTGTAGGTTTTCGAGCACTTAGCAATAGACAGAGAATGTCCCATTCAAATGTACATGGCATGTATGGAATCAAATAAATGTACATTAGTTGGGATAATACGATTCGATTCGACCAACGGGCGTAATGAAATTACATTTGCAACGTTTACTTACGGATAAACCAGGATTGTCAATACACCTCGTCTCTTCTTATCTAATACCAAATCCAATTATTTTTAAAAAATTAGTTCGCTGATTTGTGGGTGGTTAAAAAAACATTTTATGACAAATATTTTAAGAAAAACATTTTTATTAAACTAAACAGCAAAATAAAACACTTTCACAAATAACACATTAGTATCAATTATTCATTTCAGAAATATTCAGAAATATAAGAATTTCATTCTTCACAAATTCCGTCATATCAAAATTACTTTTTTATATAGTTTGAAGCTCAATACGAATTGTGTTAACTTTGCTTGGGTGTGAACATAAAGTATTAATTTAGAATGGCATTCACGCCAAAACTGGCGGTATGATAGTGTTATCAAAAGTAACGTAAAGCCAAAGAACTAATCTGCATAATTTTTAAATTTAACAGCACTGACAGAGCCAGAGCTCTAGCCGGGTCATGCTTAATACGTAAAGCGAAAATTCTATTTTGAGGCTTGGAAACGTTTCCTCAATATTCTCTTTAATAATGTGTATCCACAGGAAATGGCTTAAAAGGTTTTTAGTTGAAATAACCTAACATACTATAGACACGTTTTTATTTTTCTATCAGTTTAAATTTTCTGAAATAACTCTTTATGTTTCGTCTATTTTTATTGAGTACAGTAACAAATAAACGTTACTAAATTATATTTCTGTGTATGATGGTAATATGTTTCCTTAATTCCGTCACATGTTTCCAGAATAATCGTAAATTAATTATTTGGAAACTGTGAAATGAATATTTGCCGTCTGTTTTCCTACATTGTTCTGGATTTGACATTGGACAAAATTACTGCAGAAAGTAAGTTGGATCAAAACCACATTGAAATGAAATTGATTTTGCAAAAACATTCCTACTATAATCGTACATACTATATAAACAAAAAACTTCTGCATACATACGAAAATTTATAATATAGCAATCGAATCCGGGCGTGTGACGCCATCAGAACCAGGATCGGCTCAAGGTGGCATGAAAATAATGCAATTTGGTAATTTTATTTAATTAAGCAAACTGAGCTCTGTTGGCACGAGTTTCCCTGTTTGCGCAATTGGCAGGAGGCATGGCTTTGCTCCATTGACACTGTGTGGTGGGCCATGCCGATCAGCAATTTTCTTTCAAAGCATCTTTTTCTGAAAATATAAATAAAATATGTAAAATAATTGATACTGATCAGAAAAAGACAATTTTTGGCAGCCTCCAAGCTAAGGCCGTAAACGATATTCCGATTGAGGAAATAGTGGAGTCAATAGAGGTTTTCACTTCGGAAACATTCCGGGAAGCGGTAACTTTTGAGAATACATCTCTGACAATGTCAAGAACAACATACCAAAAGTTGATAGAATAAATTTACCAAATATATTGATTAAATGCAATTTGAAATAGGGTAGTCATGATATGAAAATATAACAACATAAATTTTCATTATTCATTGTCGTTCACATTTCTGATATCTATGTATACCATTATTACGTAATGTCAAATATAAATTCAGAGATTATGATTTGTGACATGGCCGTCCGTTACTCCACTTGTCAACGTTATTAAAATGTAATGCAACTCGAGTTAAGTTTTTGAGAGCATTTTGTGTAATTGTTACTAAACGAATTTTTGTTCTCTGTTAACTGCAAAGCGGCCAGCCTGGAAATCCATATCCGATATAAAGAACGTGAAGTATTGCTGGTCCGCTATAATGCAAGCGAAACTGTATGGAGCAGCAGGATAATAATAACCACTAATAAAACCTGAGCGTGCTCTACATACTGAAATGTCCAAGCAGAAGTAGAAACTGACAAATGTGTGGGTATTGTTCACGACCAGCTTTTTAGAGACAATGGAATAATCATGAATGAATTTCGCCAGTTTGAATCAGGAAATAAAGTAATTATTCTTGCTAAATCCCCATTTATTATTCTTACAGGTTTTTTTATTTCCAAATGAAATTACACGTTAATAAATTACTAACTAAGCATGGAAGATGACCTATTACTCTTGGTCGTATCTCAACTAAATGGTGCACAAATGAAGTGGAAATTGAAAAAATTGAGGGAAAAATATGAACAATATTTGAACCTCAATATTTTTGGAATTATATGATTAATCTTGATAGGGCTTTTTGTGATCGTTAGCAAAATTCATTGACTTTCGTCCACCGTAAATAAATTTTTAAATTGTGGGCGTTTCTTTTATCTACAGGGTGATTATCCAGACCCTTACATTTATATTAAAGTTCATCGTTCTCCCAAATCCCTAAAAAAATTTTGGGGTTTCTTTAAACACGTTCATTATGATTTACAAGTAATTATAAAGGACCAATTGGAAGATTTCTTTTATAGCTTTTTTATTTTTAGAGATATCATTCGTTATAGAAAAAATGGCGAATTTTTTAAAAGTTTTTATATTCTCACCAATCTTCTTATATTTGGCACTTCGTTAAAAATCTGAAAATAATATTTTATCAATTTTGTTAAAATATTTTAGAATATTGGATAATATTGTCGAATAGATTTCAGGATTCTTTAGTTATTAATTTTGTGTATAAATATAAATATAACATTAATTTGATCACAAAATTTCATGTGCAAATTAAGGCATAAATTTAAATGGAACAATAAATGCGTTGAAAGAAATAATGAAATAAATTCTAAGAGAGACGAATAGTAATTTGAAGAGTAATAAAATATAACAGAAAATTGATTTATCTTTGCAATTAAATAAAAGAAACGTATTAATTAAATCATTTACGACAAACGGACTATACATTGTATATGAACACATGTTCTCAAATAGCAAATTGTTGTAATAAATCCTATCAGATAATAAATCATACAACATTCATGTTAATAATGCAGTACGTATAATAAGTAAAGTATGGGGCAGTGATGGTCGCCTGGGTCAAGGTTTGGCACATCGCTGGATCGGGGCCAGTTGGCACCGAGATTAAAAAAATTTAAAACAAAAGAAAAACGAAGTTGGGTATACTGAGTTTCAAACTTGAACAAAAATTTGCCTGCGGTTTTTTTTGTAAAAGTAGCCAACAAAATACATGGCTATAATAATTAATCAATTGCTTCAAGTTTTTTATCCCGTTCCGTAAATAATACTTCCAAAACTCAACAAATACGACGTGAACACAATTATTCTTTTTCGCAACTTTTTACCTTTTACTAGGGATGAATTTTAAAACCACTCTGGGGTTGATATAAAATATCCTATGCCTGTTTACTTAGCAAATATCACCAAACATTGATTATTTAAAACATTTAATGAAATGCGGCAAAGGTAGGTACTGATTTAAAAAAGATATTTTCATTCCAATATTAAAACTGGAAAAGCATTTTAATCTAGCAGAGTTTTATCGTCCCATCTCTCTTTCATCATGTGCTCTCAAAGTCCTGGCGGATATCACAAAAGGAAGACTGCAGTGGTGGTTATAAAGTCAAGAACTGTCACCAAACAAAACCAGTTTGGATTTAAAAACGATTTGGGATCATTGGTGCATTGACAACTTTAGTTGATATAAAAAAATATCTTCATCTTTAAATATACAAGGCGCATACTGATTTACGTATTTTGACTGAAAGAATGTTTAGGATATCTGCAAATGTAACAAATTTTAAAATATAATTTTTTATAACTGGAAGTGTAATTTTATTCGTTTTATAGATTTTAAAACTTTAAATACATAATTAGAAAACTTGGTGCGAAATTCGTTCAGATGGCAATACAGAATCAACAACAAACAAATTTATAGAATAATTAAAAAATAGAATAGAAACTTGAAAGAGCTAATAGAACAGGATAGGTTAAAAGTGTATCTATTATTTGCAAATTTTTATAGTATGCTCGAGTAAACCACCACTGGCTGTAATTTTAAACAAAAAGAAATGTATAAATCACTTTTTACCAAAATTAACTATAATGCCAAAAGTAGTAAATTTTCTCACTTTTATAAACAATTTCACTCAGGTGGCACTACGTGTGAGCAATATATAACAGTTCGGTGCCTGGAATTTCAATGCGTTGTTATTCGGATTATATGCTGAGCGTTGAAACAATTTGGTAACGTTTAATGACAGGCAGGATCGCGATAATTGATTGATTACCAGTGATTTGTATCAGCCGTCGAACAGAGGCAGTATTTGTTGTTTGAACGTTTCGATTTAATGTTGAATCGAATTATATGGTGAAAAAACATGAGTTAAATTTGGAAACAGAATAACTCAATGTCTCTCAGAGCGTTCTATTTAGATTTAGTTGTTGGTTTAGTTAGTTTAGCAAAATGTTTAAAGCAGAAAAATTAGGCTTTAAAATAGTTACCGTTTCATATTATTATCTAGAATTAACGTAGTAGTTTCATACTATTAACGAAATCAAACCAAAAAGGCGCAGCCAAAGCGTGTCATCCAATCTTGTCAGTTAAATCAAAGGCAAGGTACAGTTAATTCAGCACAATAATGTATCTCAATATTCAATATTCTCAGAAATGTGTGGGCAGTTCAAAAAAAGAATTTTTGTTTACGGTTTTAAGTTTTTTTAATTTTTACTTCATTTTAAAAGTAGTCAGTAATATTTTTAGGTAGAGCATTGTATTCACCCAGTCTATTAAAAAATACAAATTTTCGTCCTTTAATAATTTTTTTTAAAATTCAATATGTAACTTATTCTTGTTTCTAGTGTGTGAAAATCATAGTTTATTAATCCTAATAGATTTTATTAATCCTATAATCCTAATAAATATTTAGGTAATAAATTATGTATAACTGTATACACATAAATCATAGTTTGAATATTATTTGATTTACTGAGAATATTTCTAGCGTGTCCAGTATTAGTTTAACATTATTACACATCAAAATTGTTCGCATACATTTATTTTCAATTTGGATGTAATATGAACTGCGCGAATTGAAATTTGTTTCAGGAAATATTGCAATTAATTATTAAATTTGTTGTCCAATATTACTGGTAAAAGATTGGAGTAATATTACAATACTAAATAACAAAATGTATTTTGTTAAATGTTGTATAATTTGAGTATGTGGGTTAATAAAATAATAAAAACTTGTTAAAAAGAAATTGCCAGGCCACAAAAATACGCAACCCCGTTTCAATAACTTAAATTATAACAAATTTAAAAATGACGAGGGTATAAAATTCGTTCCCCAAATTAATGATAAATTTGAAAAGGGCAAAAAAATTCAGGTTTTAATATAGTTCCATATGCGGTGTATGTAGGCTGAGGATTAGGGATATCGGGATACAGCTACACGAAAAATTTATTTATTTTTAAGATTATTTTCATGTTTTTAATACAATCCCTTGCGATTTATTTGCGGATACATTGGTCTGCCATGTTATTAATTTCAATATATAGAGTAAGGTAAAAAAGAAGTAAGTATACCGGTACCTACATATTTTTGTATCTTTAATTATCCAAGAGGCATTTTTATGGCTATAGGACTTTGACTTTGGGACTTATACTGAGTATACTTAGTGCAAATTGAATAAATGATGAAATTGTTTCTTTGTAGCTTCCTTCCACTCTTATATTATTATTAGCTCCTTCCAAACCACTTGGATGTAATTCTTTTCTGAAATAACGTCATCTGCATGTTGAAAAATCACTAGTCACAATTATCAATTTTAAGAAAAAATATATTAATATCAGTTACAATTTTCACTTCCTAAAAGTATACAGGATGTCAAAAAATGGTTTATAAATCTAAGTATAACTCTTTGAATAAAATTTTCTCAATTTTTCCAAATGAAACACTGTATATTTTTGTTAAAATTATTCAAAAGTTTTAATTATAAAAGCACTTTAAAATATGTTTGTATAGTTGCAGAAGTACAAACTTTACTTATTAAACTAAGGTGTATGATGATTCAGTGAATATTATATTAAGGTACATACACGCCATTTGAAAGGTCTTTTGTTCTTTAATAAACTAGTTGGTACTTTTAAGACCGGGTAACACGAGCAAACTTTCTTCTACAGGTTATATTAAACGCAAACATGAGCTTCGGATCTTTTGTATGTCACCTAACGACAGAACTAATTAAACACGGACAATACCCTAGATGATAGTAGCTTTAACTGTGAGAGACCTAATGAGAAACAAAGCGTCGGCTTCAAGTTGCTGCACAAAATGTGTATATTTAGATAAATTAATTTTACACATCATGTGACTTTTAAAATGTTACCATTTTGTTTTATCAAACTGTAATTGCATAATATTAATAAAACAATAATTTGGTTTATGCCGAAACTCTAGAAAGAGAGAACGATACAGTCGCAGGCATTCTATATGTAGGTATGTAAGTAAATGATGCCTAATCCGTTTATAGATAAGGAATGATATACAAGATCCCAGAGTTTTTAAGTTTGATTATCTAAAAATAGTTAAATACCTATATAAAACTTACTAGCATGGAAGAGTCCACTTAACAGTTGCTATGATATTTATTCTATTCCTCCAACTACTTAATTTTAAACAGCTACATTTTTCTTTATTTCTAAATTTAAGCAGAAATGTAGCACATGTAGCTCCAGGATTGGCCTTATCTTAATTTATATTTAGATCAAAAAATTATTTTCACTTCTAATATCTTTGGGTGCCGACAGGTCGAAAAGTACACAATAACTATGGGGATACATTTTGTATAAAATAGGTTTTTCAGCTATAATAGAGAAGGTGATTTAGAAGAAAATATTTGCTATACAATTATCATCTTTTCAGAAATCCACCCGACGAAAATAAGTGTCAAGATTATTTAAAAGTTAATTCCCTTTTTCTGCTTTGTCGTACCTTTTACTTCGGAATTTGAAAGATTCTTTATACAAACTATTGGAACATTAAATACTTAAAGTAGAAAACTAAGTTCTCTAACAGATCTTGCTCGATTTATTATATCTTAAAACGTTGTATCTTTTTATTTTAGGTTGATGTGGCTTAGTACTTTTTATGTAGAGTTTTTGGTGCAATAAAAATTCGAAGTAATAAAATACCCCTTCACAGTAAATAAAACAAGGCTACTTTAAAAATGACCTGGACTTTTGCATCAAATATTTTTTTGCTTTTTATTGAAGATAGGTCGCCCTAAAGATAATTCGCGTATCCGATCATTTAGACAACCTTGAATATCCACGTAACTGTTTACTTTAGGACTTTTAAAGTTTGCATGCAAAATAAAAAATTCACCATTTTATAAAAATTTCTTACCTATACAGGGTGATTCACGAGGAAAGGGACAAAATGTTATGGTAGATAGAGTTCACTTAGGACTTAGGTGAATTATAAATGACTATTGAAAAAAACCTGAGCCTTTTTTTTATTGATCTACAGGGTGATTTTATGAGTTTTGCCCAATACTTCTTAAGGTAATATCTTTTAAACTAATCACTAGAATCAGCTCGTATTGTGGGTATATAATATACTATTAATTGTCAATTTACATGCATAATCAAAGACAGAAAATTCCAGGGCCGGTTCAACTAATTTTTATTTTTAGGGCTCCTATGAAAAAATTCACCCTGTGTGCGTGATTTTTAAATTCAAATACTGAATTATGAAACTACATACAAAAATGATCGAAAACATGTATTTTGTTGTTTTGCCACACTTTGGGGCGAATTTTAAATAAAGGATCAATTTTCGCCAAAATCGAAGGTCTGTACAAAATAAATTTATAAAATTACATTTTCCTCTCTTATTTAAACTAAAATATTTGTTATACAAAATTTTGTGATTTCATGGTTGATTAATATGAAATAAATAATCAAAAATAAATAATTTCAACATCAGATTAAGTAATTTTTATTTCTGAGGTTTATGTGAAAAAAATCAGTCTGTATACATTTTTCTCAAATTCTGATAATAAATTATGGAACTACATTAAAAAAAACCGCTGCCAAATATGGGATCAAAACTTCCTCACCGTGTGGTGGAGTTTATAACAAAAGTAATTTTTGACGTATTTTGCTTTTTGACGCATTTTGTTTTTTTTATTATTTTGTGTATTTCAACATTTGGACACAATATTATAATGAGTTGTATATCAGATCCTATTTATAATCTTTCATCACGAATAAATTTTTTTGTAAAGTTAGAAATAGAAATGTTGGGGTCCGGTAGACCCCATTCCAGAGGGCCGATTTTGCTCATCAACGAACTCAATCTTTTCCTTGACCTCTAGAACGTGTGTACCAAATTTGAAAGCTTTATTTCTAAAAAAGAAAATTTTTGTGTATCATAATTTGTTGAGAATCGTCCAGAAATGTAATAAAAATTTTCAAACATTTTTTCACGAATACATATCTTCCTCACTTTTGGTGAGGAAGTAATTAACAAAATTGTTTATTTTTTTTATCACAGTACATCAATAAACAGAACATTAATAATCCTGTCGTTATTAGCAAAGCCGTAGGAAATTTAATTTTACGACAAAGAAAATGTAGGGAGGCAGTAGGTTTTCATTTTGAAAATAAGTTATAAGGTTTTATGTTCTGTGAATTTGTTGTTTATAATATTCTGTTTATTAATGTATTGTGATAAAAAATAAATAATTTCGTTAATTTTTAAATGTAGTTCCACAATTTGTTATCAGAATTTGAGAAAAATGTAGGTATACAGAAACCTCAGAAATAAAAATTACTTAATCTGATGTTGAAATTATTTATTTTTGATTATTTATTTCATATTAATCATGCATGAAATCACAAAATTTTGTATAACAAATATTTTAGTTTGAATAAGAGAGGAAAATGTACAGGGTGAATTTTTTTATAGGAGCCCTAAAAATAAAAATTAGTTGAGCCGGCCCTGGAATTTTCTGTCTTTGATTATGCATGTAAATTGACAATTAATAGTATACTATATACCCACAATACGAGTTGATTCTAGTGAATAGTTTAAAAGATATTACCTTAAGAAGTATTGGGCAAAACTCATAAATCACCCTGTAGATCAATAAAAAAAAAGGCTCAGGCATTTTTCAATAGTCATTTCTAATTCACCTAAGTGAACTCTATCTACCATAACATTTTGTCCCTTTCCTCGTGAATCACCCTGTATAGATTATGAAAATGCAATAATACGTTCATGAGTTCTGTTACTTTAATTCACGTACACATATTAATGTATTAACCCTCCTTGTTCCTCCGAAGTTCTAAGGTGGTTACTTTGTCGCCTGAGGGGCGGCGGTACTATCAGGACGGTATATCCCGGGCGCCAGTTTCCTCTCTGAGTGTAGAAACACCACTTTTCTCTATTAGCAGGATAACAGAGGCTTAGATAGCTGCAGTGAAGAAACGATAATGCCAGGGGTTTGGATTAGCCTATGAAGAAAACTCAGGAGTTTCTTGTTAAAAATTAATAACATGTTTAATTTATAACAAATCAATAACACAGAAAACTACTGAGGGCAAAGGTTAAATACAAGCAAACATATGTACAGGAAACTTACGGCAGACAGGCAATACTAAAGCGGCAAAACTGCTGTTAAAAGTGGCAAGACGGCAAGTAATAATACAGGGCAGCGAGCAAGCAATAATACGGTTAAGCGATAAAGCGTACAGTAGGCAAAGCACAGGATTTTACTTACTCAAACTGGTAAACTTTATTTGCTAAGCTGGACTGGTCGGGCGGACTGCTAGAAGCAAACCCAATATTCCAATCTATTCTGCGCTCCAAGTTATTAGATTTCTAAATGGTACAGAGTGAGAGAATGTGTAGTAGACCGGCGCGATAAATTTGTGAGTCTATGTAACTGGTGACCAAATAATTTTTTTCTTATATCCATTATGTATTCACTATCATTTTCGTCTACGGCACAATATTTGAAAATGATCGCTTCTATAGTTTCTTCTTTCTTCTACAGAAGATTCTACGTTCTCAATTTGAGGAGATTGCCTGAATGTTAAAGAAAGGACCGTCAAATCTTTTTAGGTAGGTCCAACTTTTTTAGAAATATATTGAACTGAACTGACCTAAAAAACAGAAATTATTAGATAAGTCGATTTTACTTATTCCCTGAAGTTCTGGTAGTTGTGTGCTAAACGGTGTGAAAGTGGATTGATAACTGACAATTCAATCTCGCGGTCTAGCTATCTTAAGTCGACGATTCGATCAATGCGGCGGATATAACTTACTCTGATGCGCCAGTACTCCCAGTATTATATGTAATCAATAGACTGGTGCTACAATGGTTGATGGATTCAGATTCGATGTTATTTTTTATAATATAGTGTCGAAATAGAATCGATTAAGCTTTGGAGCTTAATTATAAAGTAAATTGAAATTAATACTATTTTCCTGCCTTAAAACAATACAATTTACTTACATTAAAAATACAGACTGCAGAGGGATGAAATCTTCACGACCCTAAAATCACTTCGTTACAATATGCTTAGAAGAATATTTGACTGTATTGTAAAAGGCAAAGTACTAAGTAACTGTTCGGCATTTACCTAAATCAACATATTTTTCAGATTTTTCTTTGTAATTGGGTTTTTCACTTGTTGGGTAAGAAACTCTAAATCCAGCTGGGTTTTCTCAAAACGGCCACTTCTACGAAATTTCGCTTCTCAACAGTACAATTGATTTGCTAAATTTTTCTTAGAAAAAAAAAAATTCACCATAGTTAAAAGCGTTGCCTTAACTTAATACTCGAATTAATTTCGCTTTATTTGGATAAGTATCAAAATTTTTGGTCACTTTTGGTTATGATTTTGACTTAAAAATTCACGCCTCAGTAATTTTGTACCAACAGACATCCTGTATATACAGACCAATAAATAATATACTGGGTCCATTTATGTTGTAAATAACGTCTACTTACATAAATAATTTATGTATATGTTGTATATTTACAAAGATCCTATTAGAAATCAAAACACTGTACTTCAAAGCCAATTTCAGGCTTTTACAGAATAGTAGAAACTTATGTATGTCTCATTTTCAAGAAAGAGAAGAACATTTACTCAAATAATGAACACCTCTTTATTACGTCGCAGATGTTCAGTAGGATGTGCTCACATATGATAGCTATACATTTATCCAAGAAATCAAAGAACGTAGAGAGTCCTAAGCGATAGCCTTAAATAATTTTAAGATCTTTGAGTGGGAGAGGGTGATATCAAAACCTCTTATACATGCTGTCAGTTTTATGGTTTGGCGGCATAATCGTATCTTTATCTACAACCAAACTTCCCCTGAATCTCTTGTATACGTTTTGGTTGATGAAGTCTTGTCTACCAATCTCTTTCAAACATCACTCTTATCGTTCTCTCCGACCCTTCCTTGTGCAACGTCTTCTACGTATAATTTCATAGTGCATGCAAATGATTTCTTTTACAGAACAAACATTGCATCCAATATCAGCAGCAATTTAATCTCGGGCTTTGCATTACACGAAGTTAATTAATTTTTTAGATAACAAAAAACCAGAATTATTTCTTCAATATCAGTTTTATAATAATTGTTGAACGATCTATGGATTATTCTTGATTTTTTTTTAAATTTCTTTACTATGGCGTAATGCCACTAATTAGATTTACATATTAATTTACAATAATTAAACAACTGCACAACAAAATACATAAACAAATCTAATTTATAACTGTTTAAAGGAAACGGCATTATTAAGCTTATGGAACTCTTACTGTTTAATAAAATACAAATATAACCTGTGAAATTGTACTTAAAATCGAAACCAAAAATAACTTTGTTACGCAGCTGGTGCAAAAAAATACATAGGTTATTGCTGCGTTTCCAAATTACAATATTAATATGATTGCATGTAAAAGTTTTGACCTAGAATTGCAAATATTCTACGCCTTGACAGTTAAATGTTTCTTGGCTCGTTTACATCAAAACAAAATATTGTGAACTATTCGACCAAACGTAAAACTTGCACAGATAAAATGACGCAGCATTTGTATTTACTATTCATAACGCACCAGAGCATTTTCATCTTTTCATTATTCATTTAATGTAATAAATAAGTGCTCACCTGCCTGACAGAATAATATACTTTTCATTACAAGTCATAAGTTTTATTATTATATTAACTTGAATGGGGCGACCCTATTTAACAGGAAAAAAAATTAAAAACATTTATTTACGATGATAACACAAGAAAGATCATTTGCCACAAGCGAGGGTTTTATGCTGGTGAAAATTTATGTTCACAAAAGTACGGAATTGTCAAGTATTGAGTGTAGTGGATTTTGTGCGAATATTGAGATGATTGATGATGTGGTGGAATATATAAGACGGTAGAGATTCGGTGGAAATTTTAAACTCAGGACTGTTGTTGGTTAACCATCAATTTAAAATTTTGTTTGAAAATACTTTACGTGAGAGCTAATATTTTCTTATGTACGTAACTACCGATTTTATTGAATGGATATAAAAGTCTTTGTTATTGATATATTAGTAGAAACGTTGTAATTACCTGATGCAACGAATTAGGTAAAATTGATTACAATAGCTTATAAAATTAAAAAAAATTGCGCTTTATTCAAAAATCGAAAAAGTGAGCGTATAATCTAGTTTTAATCACGAAAGTAACCAACCAATTTACAGACTTCTCTTACTAAGCCTTGAGTCATTAATGTCTTTGGGCCTGTCAATAAGTGGTTGAATCAATTCCTCAGAAGTATTGAGTTGGATATGGCAAATATTGTATATTAAGTAGTTCTAGAAAAAAGTGATGGTGATAAAACGTGAAAATGTTGGTTGTCCAGACCATTAAAGAATAAAGATATAAATTTATATATGGTTTTACTTGTTTCATTGTTTTCAGTTTAAATGACTTTCGTGTTAATAAATCGGCCATTCAGTGTCTCTTCATATTCTCTTAATATAAAATAGAACAAATAAATGTACAGATTTTATGGGTATTGATTTTTATTTAAATACACTTATTTTGTTATATGGCATAGAGTTAGTGTGCAATTTTCTAAAATTTAATCCTGACTTCCTATATGTATACTTCTATTTATCATAAAAGTATTTAATCTGATATATGTTAAGTATAGATTAAGCTGAGCAATGCTTTTACAAAAAGTGCTTTAAAACTACCTCAAACACTTCAGTGCTTCGTGTTTCAAACTGAAGTCATTTAGTGTTTGATAATTGGTAATACATGGAAAAGGTTTGAAGTCCTTTATGAGATGATTCAAGCAGTACCTCAAACCTTTAAAAGCATAGCTTTCAGCGAGACTTGAAGCTCCTTCAAATATTACTGATTTAGAAAATATTGAAATAGATAGCAAATAAGCTGTTCATTGTGTATGTATGGAGCTGCATGTGCAAAGTGCTTTTATTGTTTCTGTTTGTAAAGATATTATATTGTAATGAAGGTTTGTATATTTGTTATTCTTATTTAATTCTTTTTAGCCCCACATTGGGAGCCAATAATATGTGATGTAATATGGAAATTTTTAATAATATTTTTGCCTTTCCCAAAACTGTAGTGCCCCACGTTGGGATGACAATAAGAATTATTAATTACCCACATTACATACAAATTTTCTATTGCTTGGAATACACCGGAATTTTAATTATTTATAAACGACGTGTATTTACCAAGCCGTTTAAACCCGTGTTTTTTATTTTATTTCAGGGCGTTCCAGGGATCTCATCAGTCGGAGTAACTTACCTTTCTCTAGTTTTATTTGATTTGTAATATTAATAAAGATTTATTTAATTTAGCCTGAGTGCACTGATTTTATCCAAGAATATTTTAAAATCTGCATCATATCCAGATGCAGTGACCTGTAATTGATTCTCTTAGGTTTGAGACACTAATATAGACATTAGTCTATATTAGTGCAATTATGCAGCTTATGGCTTTTCAGCACAGGTGTCACTGATCTTAATATTAAAATCTAGTTCATGGTAATGTCACTGAGGTGGCGCGTATTTATTCTATCTAAACAGTTCAGTGATTAATGGTTTTGATGGAGGCACTTTCTTGTTTGTTGATTAAAATTTGTGAAACTAGCCAGCTTTGGACAATTTTTATGCAATACTACAAGCTAGGTAGGTACCTGATATTATTTATCTACTATATGAAAATTCCTTCCTGACTTATGCATAATAAGTTGGTCTGCATATAATAGGTTAACATACCTTTGTAATGTCAATGTTTTTTCTTACTCTTTAGCGGATTTATTCGAAATTTTCATATCTCTTTTTTCGTATATCTCTCCAAACTCGTTCTCTCCAATTGTCTTTGTTGATGTTTCCAAGACATTGCCAACAAAATTCCGCTTGTCACAGAATACTAAGATGGAAATATGTCATTTTTGATAAGTAATTTCCCAATTATTTGCCTTATTTTAAGTTGTTTTGAATAATTAATCTTGTTTTCAGCATCCTTGTCTGATAAGCTCTCTGTGGATGTCCAATATGCTATATTATGTTCAAAATTATTTAGGTCTGCCGTTCTTTGGAATTCACAAACATTTTGTTTTAAATTTCACTACACTGTCACTACTTATAGTCTAGATTTACAACATATCTAGCCATTAGACATAGATTATCGATTAATTCTTAAATTTAAATACATGTATGTCGTAAATAGATTACTCTATGTTTATCTTTTCGCTAGAGAAACTCAGGATCTCACTCATTGCGGTCAAATTGCTACTATTTTAGTTACCGATTAATCTTTAGATTGTTAAAAGTTACTTTTGCTTATGTTTAAAGTCATTTTTTAATTAGTTTTGTGGTTTTTTAGGTTGGACGATCCCCATCTACGAGGACTGCCTTATTGCCGTTCGATTGCAAGTGTTTACCAGAGAAAGATTATTGGTAAGACTGTTCTCCTTTTGAGCCTTTTTAAACTCAGTTTTATATTGACTTATTTTTGATTTATTTAATTTTAAAATAATTTATTTTTATCAGTTAGAATACATGTCGACAATATGTGAACAAAAATCAAAATAGAAGAACTTGCTATAGACCTGTGAATTTTTAGAGTAGGTGCTTAACAGGCGTCACTTAAGTTCAGTAGTTCTTCGAAAAGCCTTGGTACTTCTATGACGTTAATGTTATTTCACGTATTTTACATCACGTATTTTACTCAACTCTAACTCCAATTTCTTCGTTAAATTATTAAAAATTAGTAGGTCTTTATATTCGCAGCATTTTAAATGATTGCAAGGCATACTCACAGTTAAAATTAAAGTAAGTTAAAAATATAACTTGAGTTCAATAGTAAGAAGGATACATTTTTGATTAAATGCCAAAAAAACAGGTCAAAGTGCTAATAACTTTTATATAGCCTGTCATATTAGGAAGGTTGGTACAATTTAAATATCACAGAGTATAAAGTCAAAATCTCAAGTAAAGCAATATTCTGCATAAAAGTTGACATTTACCGACATGATAGCTTACACGACAGTAGGAACATGCTTTATCAGTGTAAGTTATTCACATAGTTTTCTCGAAGTGAATAGCCGGATGACTTTTGAAAAGACATAGTGTTACAATGTTCAGAGAACATATAAACTATGTGAAATAGGCTTGTAGCAGATGAATTCATATAAATAAGGAAGGAAATTTCCAAAACATTTCAACGATACACATTTATTTCGATAAAAGAATAGATATATACTAATGATATATACATATATGCAGTTCTTCCTGGAAATACTAAATTTTAAAACGTAAGTATGAATGTTTGCTTAATTAATATTAGATAGGAACCGGTTATTTTAATATTTCAAGATCTACAATAAAATTTTAGTGTTTTATAATAAATAAATTGTAAATAATAATGTAAAGAATGTAATTTAAAACAATACCTACCGTAAATTTACAGATAAAAATAATGAATATTTCAGGAACAATTTATTTCGTAGATTAACGACATTTTAATACTTAAACCCGAACGAAAAAATGCATGTGGAGAAACGTATATTCATACTTATATGAAATGAGCTTTAAGACTTTAAATCGCTGTCTTTGCCATTGGAGTAAATTATGTGTATATCAATTGTCATTTATCTCTTGAAAAATTATACTACTGCCTGTTTCTCAGCTTAGTGCATAATTTTTCCGGTTTTGAAATTGTTCTCTCATTTTAGTTGTATTTTATGTGGGTGGAGTATTGGTGGCGGATAATTGATAATAACCATAAATTGTACAGCGATTTCATTTATATTTTGACATCTACTTTGAGCATTTATTTTAAGAAGTAGGTACTAAAAAAGTTAATTAAAAATTGTAGGATAAAAAATATATTAGCTTTTAAACTCGCCGAAATAAACATAAACAATTTTGAAACAAAGCAGTTCAATTTTTGAAGTATCATTGATCCAAAATATCTATTTTTTCTGAATCCAAAAATAGAAAAACTTTCAAGATTATCCTGAAAGACAGTATGAATATTATATCTAGATTTAAATAACTGTATATATCTGGTTTTCAGAGTAATCTCCATTTTCTAAAATTAATTTGATTAGAAGATCTCATAAACGGTCCAAGTAATTATCAACAAATTTTTAAAGTAAACCCTCTAAGTAGGTTTCAAAATACAAATGAAAATCCAGTAGGTACATATTTTACGGTGATTTACAAATTGTAATTGTTTTTTTTTTGCTATTTTTTTCTGTTCTATTTATACCCACCTTGCACCAAAAATGTAGGTGCGCATTACCAGCTTCGTGTTGATGGTCAGTAACCAAGAACTATTTTACGCATGGTATTTATACCTTGCTCGATATAGCTAGTTCCCTCTAGTTAAGGACAAATATTTCCATGAGAGCTTATTGCAAGCAAATGAATGAAACATATCTGCCAAATTTGGATCAATTCGGTGAAGCCATTAAAAAAATATGGCCGATCGAAAATTTGGCAAAAATAGAAATGCCGTATATCAGAAAAGAAGGGCATTAGGTTAAAATAATGGACGTTCTAAAACTGCCTCAGGGTTCTCTACTTCCCACTAGTGTATGGTCAGTCACTCAGGAAACACCCTGTATAGATATTTACCAAGTCGTTTTCCTTTTTTATCCAATTTTGTATTGCACTAATCTGTCAGTCCATTAAAAATAATTACCAATTCATTAACTGTATTACTTTGACGTAGGGAGTTCATTGTGTTGTTGGTGGATTTGCAATACCTGTTCCATGCTCATGAGGACCAATAGCCTGAAATCAGTTTATTGTTAGTATTTGTGTTCTTTAGAACTAAAAATAAAACCTTCATTATTGAAATGATCAACGGTGTCTAAGAAAAATAACTGGGTAGTGTTTATTAGATACTATATTCAGTATTCGAAATTAAAATATATTCTGCGGTTTAAATTCAACCTAAATTTTGAGTTAGGTGTTTCCAGCAGTTTATTTATCGCTGTTTAATAAAATAAAGTTTATACCCACTTAGCAGTCAAATAAAGCAGTAAAAATCAAATTGATGCAATAAATTGTCATAAGTATTTGATAAATATTTCCTAAAAGCAGTTAGCAGTTAAAAGATGATAACATAATATACTTAAACTAAGCCATTTAAGGAAATAATCCTTATTTATTGCTAAATTCAGTACAATAATGTTCCGTTTATAAAATAAATGAGTAAAGATATTCATTGTGCCCACAAAAGCTTACCAGAGGAAATAAATGTAACGACAATGTTAATTTCAGAGATAAACTTGACATGAATTGAAGCCGACAGGAATGAGTTTCTAGCCAGATTTGTCAACACCAATTTACTTAGATCTAAGAGTTTTTCTTCGAGTCAGATCGTTAGGGATATCGGGATTTGCTTTAGAAGATCGAGTGGGAAGTGGCAAAAGCTGGTTTGATCCCTCTATCTGGGTTCAGATGAAATATTTAGCTTGTATTACATAATATATTAGCTCTGACGCAGTTATCCGAATATTTCAGTCGAGTTTTAAGGTGATATGTACCATATAGCATTGAATAATTTCCATATCTTTATTTCTATAAATGCTTTTGCTTCATAACAGAAAATACATAATATGTAGTCTTTTGAAAATATCTTTAAGACACTTTTTTACAATAGGACTCTGGAGTGGTATAATAATCAGCACAAATAAATTTAATATGAATATAGTCAAATGGAGAAGAAAATATTGATGTTCTTAATGTAAAAACGAAAATCTCAAGTTAAGAAATAATCGTATTATTTATTGTTTTTTTGTTGGAAGCAATGTACGAGAAACACTTTGTTAATATACTTACAAAATGTCTCTCTTAAATGTGGAAAAAGCAATATTTTTATTTTGTGTTTCTGTGTGTATAATTTTCCATGGTACGTAGCTTAGAGAAGGAGGGGAAGGTACAGCAAAGTTGTAGATTATTCAATGGTTGAGGGCGTTCTATTTGAATTTACGGAGATATCTTAAATTTTCTTTTATCTCGTTTAGCATGATTTTATTCACACCCTGTATTCGCAGTTCAATTTCTGATACAATATTCCAAAGAGCCATCTTGCTCAACAATTAGCCAAGAAATATTTTTACTAAATGATTGGCAAGAATTTCAGATATTATGAGTAACGAAAATTGAGAGAAAAAACATATCGAGCTGAATAATTTGAAAAAAAAATTATAAAAAATATAGGTTGCCCTTAAGATAAACAAAGTTACTCCTACCTGCCCATAAAAACTGAAACATCCTGTATAATCGGCATTATTTTGATTTTGCAGAACTTGAGAAACTAGGCACAATGCAAAAAATATCTATTTTTTTTTTTAATGAACAATATATTGGACCTCTGTGCATTAGGTGGACACCCTGTATATATATTTTCTTAAATACAAACAAACTCGGATAACTTAAAGAAATGTAATTTGTTTTTAAATATATTTATTGTGCGTCCATATAGAATACTTCAATATTAATAATATAGCAATATATTTTAAAATTTTCGTGACCTTAAATTAATTAAATTTTAATGCATTGGTAGACGACAAAACTCTGTGTTATAATTTCTCATTTTGTTCTAATTTCTACTTTATTTGGATGTAATAAAAACCATATGCAAATGAGGCCGTCTTTAGTTGGTCAACTTAGTTTTAAAAGTTGTTTCTATAGTTATCAGGATGATAAGGAGAAATTTTGTTCTCTATGAAACGAGAAAAATAATGATTGTATTTTCTGTCACTGTACATAAACCTCATTTGAATGACTTAAACCTTTGCGTCTTATCGTGAATTATTACACAAAAGAAAATTAAGACCTCCAGGTGCCTGGTAATAAAGAATGTCGAGATGAGGTGCAATGAATAGCCTTGCGCATCCTAGGGGCTTCATAAAATTGATGGCGCAACCCTCCAACTTTATCGAATAGCAGGAATATTCTCTTCGGTCAAATATTAGTGTTATCTGGTATTTGCAGAAATGTAGCTATCAGCCATGTTCTCATGAACTATTTTCCAATAGCTGGCAAATTGCACTCGACAGAATAAATAAAGGTCTTTCAGAAAATGCCAGAATGCACTTTTTATGTAGCAACAGGAAATTGACTTGACATTGCACGAGTTCGTGAACAGTGCTGGAAATTGAAATACACCATCAGGTTGCACATTAAATAATCGGCTCAAATCGCATTCGCCTTCATATACAACTAACTAAGTGCTTCCTATTTATAAAAGTAGCATATTTTCAACACATCGAGGCGTATATTTAAAAGTAAAATTAACAATTTTATTTCTCAATTTAAAATTGAAATTGCCAAGGGTTGGAATTAAAAATAAAAGCCAATTGTGCACAATGTTTTTATATCTACATTCTATTAGTAAGTAAAGGTAGACTTGTTGATTAAATTTCTATTTCTGTACTACAATGGGTTGATGTTATTGTTTTACTAAAGAAAGAACGTTCGTTTCCTTAATGGTGTAATAAGTATCAAGAACGGTAAAGGTTTATTGGTCGACGGCAATGTTTAGAAGCTGAGTGTTAGCGAATAGCAACAGATAATGTCAATAAACAAAAAATCTCGATCGTGAAAAAAATATTTTGTTAACCACCTCTCAAGGCACCAATATCATTCATGTAAATTCTAGGATTTTGTATTAGGAAGTAGACATAAGGCCCTACAGTTTGTTGTGGAGTTCGAACCATATCTATGGCATGAACAGTTCCCATTCTTATCTAAGTTTTCAAAACCAAAACAGTATCGATCCCTTGTGAGGTTCGCTATTAATTCAAAATTTTGCGTGATCGCATTTAATAACGTTCGCGCAGAATACGAAATACTTTTATATTACAATTAGAGCATGTAGCAAGAAATAGTAAAACAAAACCCAGCAGTAATTACACGAAATTGAAGGAGTTCGTGATGTTGAATATAATGCACTGACCTCAATACAATAGAATTGCAAGCTCTCAGGAGGGTTGAGATTTACTGGATGCACGCGAGCATTAAATAAAATAATGCAAATAATAGTCCATTAGGTATGTAAGCAAAATATGGTTTATTCAGGCGTTGTTTTCACGTTCAATATTGCTGTAATCTTTGAGCGCTATCAGCACAATTTCTTATATATGAGTGGAAGGATTAAAGCTTACATCTCAAGAGAAATATACGAAAACTTTAACGCTCACGAGAGCTCCATTATAATGCACAGTTAAAAATCTAACTCAATATGCAATATATAAAGTATGCACACATTTTTACAGAATAGAAAATAGGTTTGATGTTATGCTAACATTCAGGATATTTATAAACCGTAATTCTGCGAATTATGGTATGTATATTGTATACATTGCATTTTTCTACCAATAAAGTAAATTATTTATATATTTAAAATTGCTTGTTGTGGCAACTAGTTGTTATTATTTTTTAATGTAATCTGTCCCATTTAAACAAATTTAAAATATATTTGATTTGCTTTGGACTTAGATGGAAAAATTTATATTGTATATTATAATTTCGGGGCTTAGAACAAAAGTTTAAATAAAATCAGCTGATTTTCCATTGCACTTCATTAAATCAGTAGGACGAATGGTGGGCTGAATGGCAGCTGAAATGATTAATTTAAAGGTAAAAACCATGAAACCTCAATTATTGCTGGTATAATATTTGAATTAAATAAAGTCAAATAAAGTAATTATTGACCATTTTAATTATCCACGGATTTAATTTCACAAGAAAAGTAATTTATTATTGAAAATACATCTCCAGTGATATCATTGTTTAGGTTAATTTATATTTTGCTTATCTATGGCTGCATTTGTAATTTGTCGAGTAAAAACCTCTACTAGAAGGAAAAACTACACTCTGTTGAAATATTCGTGGGCGAAACCATCCAAGTTGAGAGATAATGCGAAGTGTAAAGTTCACCACGTCGTTCTCGTCAAGCCACAACATGGCACATGATTTATTTTCAGCTTTCGTCATGTCCAATGTAGCTAGGTTACAATTTGAATTTAAATAGTTTAAAATGTGATTGTTAGTGGATTTCTTTAGATTTGGATATCTGAAAATGTTCTATTGATGAAAAGTATGGATAAAAATTTAAATTGTCTTCGTCGCAGTTGTATTTGGTTATACGAAATATTTGAATCATTGAATTATTATAATTCACATATCTAATCAATGCTCAATAATATTTCCAATAACATTTGATTTCTTTCACAAGAAACTTATGCATATAAAAATTAATTCGATTATAATGTGTAGTTAGCGTTATAAAATAATATAAACAAAACTCTTGTTTCTTGTAAATTTCAACGTCAATTTATATTTTATTATTTGCCTGGAGCAAATAGAAACTCACAAATAATCTGTAGAGCTGAAATAAAACCTTTGAAACATGCGATCCTATATATCTTAATATGAGTAACTTTTCATACATAAAAAAATGAGAATTAATAATATATTTTATAAAAAATATAAAATAAGTATTACTGCAGTCGACAGAATATCCTAACTTATACCTATTGACCATGTTGGTCCTTAATAGCTTACTGTTTATAATATACAACTCATTGTCGAAAATCATAATTCACCAAATTCTCGTCTCTTATTTGCCCCTATTTATATTGAAAAAACTGGGGCCGCAAGCCTTGCTAAAATCTGTAGTAAATCATATTTCCGAGTGGTTCACTCCATGTGGTATTGTTGTTTCGATAAATTCCCTTAAGCGGAGTTATGAATCATTAATGTCAGTAAAAAAAAAATAAGACGAGGTTTACCCTTATACTTAAGAATATAGTACGGTGTGTAGATTTCAACTAACTAAATATTCCATAAATGTTATTATTACGTGTAAACACCCCAAGCGTGGATTTATAACAAGACTAACACTAAACATTTGATTTATTATACAGCGCCGGGTTATCCATAAAGCGGAACAAGCGGAGGGTCCGGACGAGACTCCAAATAAATTTTTTGTTAGTTAATAAATACATAATGATACCACATAACATCTGGTCATACAATAATTGACCAGTTTGCAAAAGATAAGTCCAGAAAGAAACATATTTGATCATTCTAGGGTCTAGGGTACCTACCCTAGATAGCACAAACATATCCCTAAATTATTTTTAGAATATTTCTGCAGAATATTCTATTTTTCTTAAATTAACCTATAAATAAGAATATTCTAAGAATAGCCGAATGGGACCCGTTTTTTCTCTTAAAAATATTCTAAGAATAATTTTCAAATTATTCTCAGGATATTTTAAATTGATTTAACCATAGAATATATCTTTGTACTTATTTTAATAATAATTTTCAAATTATTGTCAGAATATTTTGATTTGATTTAACCATAAAATATATCTTTGTTTTTATTTTAAGAATAATTTTAAAATTATTGTCAAACGGGAAAAAGGGGGTTGTTTTACCCATTGACCCCCCAACTTTTTCATGCGTACGCCTATGGTCTCTAGATATTTATTTTTAGATTAAACACTTATTTCCCCAATTTTTTTTACTCCTACAAAATTTTGATTTAGGACTTGATTAACGAGATATTCCAGTAAATTCAGAATCATTTTCAATATTTCTGTTTCGGAATTTATTGTTTTTACTATTGTTGTTCGTAGTAATCCTGGGTTTTCTTTAAATCGACTACTTTTAGACAAAAAATGGTAGAGACTTTTTTTGTTGTGCATAGTCAGAAAAGTTCAATAAAATAAAAATCTTAAAAAAAAACAAAACTTGTAAGTGGATTACCCGTAGTAAAATACCCCTCGTATTAATATCACACACCTGAAGTTATTAAAATATCTCGCTAATCAAGTCCTAAATCAAAATTTTGTACGAGTAAAAAAAATTTGGGAAATAAGTGTTTAATCTAAAAATAAATATATAGAGACCATAGGCATACGCATGAAAAAGTTGGGGGGGGTCAATTGGTAACACAACCCCCCTTTTTCCCGTTTGCACTTCGACTTTTTTGACCAAAATTACACAAAAAGTGTATCTGTATAAGATGAAAGTCTGTGCAAAAATTCGGGTGAAAATATTAAACAGTAGCAGAATTATTAATAAAAATAATTTTCAAAATGTAAACTTTAAGTCATATAAAAAAACTACGCTTCAAAATAAAAAATCACATTATAAAAGTCACATTATTTTCGTCCAAAGAATCTGTGGTTAAAGGCATGACCGACTTTTTCTTAACACCCTACATACCTACGGAAAAACAGACAGCGCCGTGCAAGAATAAATAAATAATTGTTTTGTTTCAAATATTTGTATTAATGTAATCCATACATATTTCCATCTATTAATCTAGATCAGTTATACAATTCAATACAAATTTTTATACAGGGTGAGTCGTGAGGAACCTTACAAACTTCTACCACGCATAGAGTCCATTGAGTAGAATATCAAATGGGCATTAAAAAGTTTCAGATCCCTTTTTTTATTGATATACAGAGTGATTTATCGATTTTGACCAAAATTTCTTTTCGGTGCCGCTTTTAAACGATAAATTCAAATTGTGTTATATTTTGGTAAAACTATAAACTAATGTCTAGCATCACTGTGACGTATTCAAAATTTAGATATTCCAGGACCGGCGTAAGCAAAGTTGATCAGTAGGTCCATAAAGAAGAAAACACCATGTATACGGGTGTTTTCAAATTTTAATGCCGGTTATTTAAAGAGTACAAATGAACAAATAAATAACGCCATACGAAATTTTTGTCACGCTTTCCACAGATTTTTAGAAGCCGATCAAATTTGGTTAAACCTGAAAATTCCTCACCACTTCGTACAACACGTATTCGATTTACAAGAATAACGCCTTTAAAGGCAAACACTCAACTTGAGGCAGTTACTAGGCAGTTAACTCTTGATCCAGTTTTATTTTTTCTCGTCTAGAATCAAATCTACAGGACCGGATTAACCATTTTTAAATAATTGATTAAAAAAAAGTCAATAGAGAAAATAATTATGTAAACTACGTTTGGAATATTAAATTTAAGCGAAAAATCTAATACATTGAACAAACATGTTGTTACCTCCTGTTCTGAAAGTAACTTTTGAAACAATCATGAATTTACAAAAGAAAAATGTTGCTAAATCACCTATACGTACATACCTGCATTATTTACAACCACAAATAATAATCAGTTGTATTTACATAAGGATTTATTAAAAAAACATTTAGTACTTATTTAGAATATGTATAAAAAATAAAACTACATAACAAATCAAATCAAACAAAATTAAAAAACAAAAAATGTTTTTCTTTCATATGGTTGAATTTTTTAATTTTGGTCAAAATCGATAAATCACTCTGTACATCAATAAAAAAAGGGATCTGAAACTTTTTAATGCCCATTTGATATTCTACTCAATGGACTCCATACGTGGTAGAAGTTTGTAAGGTTCCTCACGACTCACCCTGTATAGGAGGAGCTAGAATATTATAAAAACAATCCTCGTTGGAATATATTTAGTTAAAATAAAATAGTTTATTCATTATGTTTCAACTTGTCCGGACTTACCTAATTAAATAGGTTCAAGAGCTAACTCTTCCTACTAATAAGGGATGGATAAAATCACTAACATTATATTTTTTGATTGATAAACGAGTAATATGTTTATTTGTTGAAAATAACTTCGCGCGTTACTACGTTCCTCAATACGTTAAATAATTGGCGAATGCGCCAGTCACAGAACGACCCTTTAATTTAAAACTCTCAATTCTCAAGAGTTTATACAAAATAAATCCATTCGGTACACTTTAGTTGTATTTAGAGTATAGTGGTATTATAAAATGATACAATTCGACGTAAAAGGGGTAAATCCGAAAGTAAAAGAATATTGGAAAAGCACTGAACAGTTTTTGTGGTCATCTGTGAGAATATCGAATTATACTTATTACTTAGAAGTGCGTTAAAGGTCACGCCATTACAGTTAAAATGTGTTAGTACTAGTGCATTACAAAGCGTAATTTTAAATTTTTTTTTCTAGTAATCTTCTAGTATCTTAAGATATCTAAATAGTGAATACCCTCTTTAGATTACCAATATTACCAGATCATTACAACAAATAAATAACGCTCTGTTAATCAATTAATATAATTACTTCTCTAGTATCCTCGCTTACAAGTTATATCCAAATTGGATATAACTGTAATGCTTTTGGGGATATTTATTTCCTATCATTCCAAATGAAAATTAAATTGTTATTTATTTATTAATGCTAAAAGCGTTTCTAAAACAAATTAAATCATTAGTTTCATTCACTTAACTAAAGCTATACATCCTAGACAGTTAACTGTCCTACGACCTATACTTAATTGAGCTAAACTTTCTCGTTATCTGCTTTTGATATTCTGTGACTGAACTGTGACGTCATATGGTATTTTAATGTAGGTATTTACTACTTACCCTTTATTTAAGTTTTTGGAGAGTATCCCTAACTGGAAATGTATTTTCCCTGAATAATAGGTATAAGTAGTTTTAATATTTTACAGAATCGACAATTTTTAAAACACCAAAATTAAGTAAAAAATAAAACGAAGCCGATCTTTCTGAAGTTTTGCTGAATCAGAGTAGCTCGATCTTTTGCTGTTGGCTTAGGGCCATAATTTTATGTTCCTGCAAAATTTGTTGGTGTTGAAGAAGCTTTTTTTTTTAAAATAGTTTAGAGTTTCCGCGTACCTTCAGGACCAATTGAATGCAAGTTATTATATACATTGTAATATGAAAAGAGTGCCACGCTGCACACGACAGTTTCCTGGCTTTGCGCCAACGAGACAGCAAACAGATAAGTTGAAAGTCTAATAAAAACTAGTCATCACCTTCAGCTTCTATTCCATTATCTTATGCAGCCATGTATGATTATCCTCTTCAAACTGGAAGTAAAAAAACTATATTTTAAAACGCAAACAAATTCAAATAATATTTAATTTTACAAAAAGCTAAAATATATCCAGTAAATATCCCTTAAGTAAATATAAACTCTAAAATCTCTAATTTGAAAAATCTCTAAATCCAAATTGATGTAATTATATTCATAATTTGTCGACGTTGGTGGTGTAACAATTGTACAACTCGTCACAAGTACGTGGGATACAAATGTACAACTCGTCACAAGTACGCGGGATAGAGATAACACCCAGTATGAGAGGTATTTTATTTTAAACTGTAATTACCATTAAAGAAATAGCAGTTCTTTTACTTTTCCCAGAAAAGACACTTTTAGCCATAGCTCGAATATCTTTGTAAAAGTTACCAAGAGGGTCATTCTTTAAATAATAAATAAGTCAACTTCAAGTGTTATTGCTTCCTTTAATAACTTATAAATCAGAAACAAATCCAAAACCCTCTGTACAGATTGATTTATAATGTGCACTTTTAACATTTCTAATACGATCTTTTAGAAACCCTTACTGAGGTCAGTAAATTGTAAACACATGTTTTGGGGTACATTGCGAGCGTCCGAAAGACCGTTAGTCCGGGAGCTTCTGCTAAATGTTAAAGAAAGTTATCTTGGGTTATGCATACATAGTAACGGCCGGACAGGTAGTTATCGCGCGAGCAGATTATTTAATAGGGTAGGGCAGTTGCTCAATTAAACGAGCGTACCTGAAGATATATCTCTATCTACGGAGTAAATTGAATAACATAACTGGGATAATTAATTCTTGAAACATTCCATTATCGAAAATGTAAATAATATTAAGTTAGGTAGAGTCTATATACACCTGAGCTAGGTTTTGTCCCAATAGTAAATGAATCGTATGAATGGGTTTCCCTCAGCTCGAATTGCGAATGTATGAGTTGTATTCATGATTAGGTTAATTGATTATTATGAGGCATGGCAACTTATTTAACGGTGCCAAGGCACTTGCCCTAGGATAGTAATTTTTCACCACGTTAGCTTGGCAGAGCAAACAGGTTCAACCCCTAAGTAGGATACTCAGAGGCGGGGCTGGTCTCAATTGGTCAATTCTTTTAACTTAGCTAACCCCCGCAAGTCAACAGCCCTCAGGCGGTGGTTCGAACCTGATGCTAAATCCTGACACTTTTAGAAATCACTTTTCGTTTAGTCGTTGTGCTGTAAACATCTTTCTTTGTTGTGTCATTGGTAAGAAATAATAATAATCTTAACTAAGTGTTTATTCGGTAATTTCTGACTTGTTTTGTGTTAAGTCCACATGACCGTTTTCATATTGCCAGTAGAGTCAGTTATTTGTTCTTTAGTAATTTTATAAACTAGACTACTGGACGTTTGTCTGTTTCTCACTAGTCGGGGATTCCAGAACGGTTGTCTATTTTCTGGAAATCCTAGCGATAGATAGCTTAACCGTGGTTTGCGGGGTATTTTCGACCCATCTAAATGTTTTCCAGACGTTAAGCTATACATCCGATTTGAAACCACTGCCAACTAGTTAATAAGTCACTAATAAGTTGTATATTGTTGTATTGTAAGAATTCCACATTTTTGTTGGGAACTATTACCCGTTATTATTTCTGTTTTATTCATTATCATTTTCTTTATTCCTTTTATGTGTAAATAAATAGATACAAAGTGTTTTGAGAATCATTTGTTTTATTGAAAGTATGGTTGCCTAAGTAAATTAAAAGTAAGATCAGAATTGCTGCCCATTAATATTTGTGATATACGTCGCGAGTGGGTCAGTGTCCAAAGGTGGCAGCGGATCTAGTGCCAAAAGAAGGCCGCACACTGAGGTGTCTGATCAACTGTATTGTAAAGGAGTAAGATCTAGATAATAAGTAATCATACGGAAAGTACTCAGAACAATAAAGATTAGTGATCACCGGGTGAGTTACCGTCTCCCCTTTTAGTCAACACCAGAAGATATTGTTCAGAGTGACTATTTGTATAGACCTGTCGTTCTCGCGTCGATAACAGATCTCGGGTAAGATTTAGAGTAATAGCGTTGTCTAGAGACTAAAGTAAAGGTTTTTGGATTAAAGTATAAAATGTAACTCGGTCAGTAAAGAACTGTTATGTGGTATTCCTTGGAGCTTCTTTTTGATAACCATTAAAGATGATTAAGTGAAGATGGGTCATTTGCTATTTTTCTCTTTACAGTAAGCGTAGAAAAAACAAATACTTTCAGATAGAACAGATTTCTTTGACATCATTATCATCGCAACCACAAATTTAAGCGGTTTTTCTTTGATTATGTCAGTGCACCAACGTTACATCGCTAGATAATAGCAACGTTTCAGCATTAATCCTACTTGTTTTCTCCAGAGCGTTCGACACTTTGAACCATTCCTTATTATTTAGTTAAATTATTATGGTTTTAATGGCACTTTTACCAGTTTTTTTAGATTTTATTCAAACCGGCATCTAATTGTTATGGATAGTTTTCTGTCAGTGTCCTATTACTATAGAGTGCCTCAGGGTTCGAAACTATAGGGCCTTTTCTATTCTTGATATATATTATTACTGAATCTGTACCGCTTACAAAAAATGCAAAGTTATGCTGACGACATTTAAATTACTAGCTTTTGACCCAAATATATAACCAATGCTAGTGATAAAATAAATGATTACTTAAAATCCATTTCCTGTCGAAGATTTTTTTGATCAATATATCTAGCGCATAATATATTTTGCTAACAAGACAACCTATCGCGCCTTGGGTAATTCTACCTTTTTTGCATCCAAATTGAGAACCGAGTCCAGATAATTTACGATTTTTGCCTTAATATTTTTTTCGAAAATTTAATAATATTACCGATCAATGATATTAGTCTATAGTTTGTTACCTCCTTCTTACTGCTATTTTTGAAAATAGGTTTAACGACGGCTATTTTAAACGTGAATGGACATTCTCCTTCAGCTATTGTTTTATTTATTACATATATACTCTTGAAAACTTCTTGTAAGGCATTTACAGTAATTTCATCTAGTCTAGTCTAGTCAGTTTGTCTTTTCTTGCCAATATCATATATTTGTTTACAATAGCATAAAACATTGTTTTAATAATAAAATTACAGTTTCAATAGCCATCTATAGATATAGATATCTCTATAAATTTTCCGCTTCATCATGTGAAATGTCAGTTATTATGATGATAACACATTATATCATATTTGTGAAAAATATATTAAAATGTTATTTATTTTTATATAAATTGGATAATTTTCCGTACCGTCGCATCAAATGTCAATCATTCTTATAAGAAACACATTACGTTATTTTCCCTCGTCGAAAATAGATTTCCAAGTTTTTCCATTAGTAAGATGTCGAATAGAAAACTAAACTCAGAATGTTTTCTAATTTTAGTCACCATTTCAGATAGCAATATTAATAACTGACATTCGATTTGAACTGTTTCCGGATTCCTTAATGCCATATGTGAAGCTTGAAAATAAATTTATCGAGAAATGAATTTATGTTTGTGTTAAATTATTAAGTAAATATCTACTAAACATAAATATTTGTTTCTAGACTTTTCTCGATTATTTACGTTATATTTGTGCTATTTCAAAGGGTAAGGTCATTAATCTGCGTCAAAACACAGGAAAACATGCAACACTATTCAGAGCTTTAAAATATTAGCCACTGACGAATGCAAGAAATAAAATATCTCAGAGAACCAGAAATGTCCATCACAATTATAACTCAGGTGAATTTAAAAAAAAATTAAACGTGACCTTTTATAAGGAGGGTATTGCTGATGATTTAAAAATAAAACTATAGGGTCAAACAGAGGTATAATAAAATAAATTAGGGACCCATGGATACATTAATAAAAACGATTTACTTCAGAAATAAATAAATTTCAATAAGTCGTGTGCAACCGACTTATTGAAATTTTCATGTTGGAACGTTTTTGCCTTTTAAAAATTCCTTCAAATGTGTGGTTTAAACTTCGACGCCTTATATCAGGTTTGGTACAATAAACTTTTATTTAACTTTATAAGTAAACTTCTTCAACGATGCAATTCAATTTACGACAATACTAAGTAGATACGTTGGCTAAGTTACCTGTGGGATTTAAGAACATTCTCTAAATCAGCAGGTACGCTTCTGAATAAATACGGGAGTCCCAGGAGGTCACTGAATCTTAGAAAAAGAGTACTCCTCAATAATTCATAGTGTGCAATATGGGAACTTTGGTAAATATATTCTACTTGAGCAAATCTAGGTGGAATAAATTTTTAATTTAGAATAGAAAAGTTTACTCATTCTTTCAGGATAATATTTATTAGAGTGCTCGTTAAATTATTAATCTTCTACAGAAATATTATTATTATATGATAAATTATTGGAAAAGTTGCTTATAAATTTGTTTTTAACAATTTTATATTTTGTTGGTAAACTCATAGCGATGATGAATGAAAAGAAATATCACGAAACGTGTTTTGATAGTAAATTGGTTATCGATCGGTTTTTAAAACTGGACAGTTTTGAATCAAATCAATTGATTTGCGACATTCTGGAAAATGGCTTTCTTCTATAGGTAATGTGATCTGGTTTATTGAGATCATAAGTTACTCTTTGGCAGAAGAAAAAAAATCATTGAAAAATGAATGATCATGGGACAAACTAAACAAATGGTTAATCCCAAAAATAGTTGCAAGCTTTAAAATGACACTGATACTAAAGTAATCTCTAGAAAAATATTGTATAGTGTATTAATGTGCTTAACGTGCGTTATCTGATGTAAAACAACACTTGGTTACAAATTATTTTCCAGAAGATTATGAAGAATGAAATACAAAAATTGCAATAAATCGACTCTACGAATAATTAATAATAACTAGTTTCGTTGTTATTATTATAACAGTCTTGCCGAGCTATTTTTACTATTTATAAAAAGATATTTATTTTATACTTCGATAACCAGTTTACTATAACATGGTTCTTTCAATATATCAATACTCGAATTAATTAGTCTCTAGACAGAATCACTACCCACAGAACATAGTACGAGCCCTCATTAACTTATCTATGTCTTACTCCTTTACTCATTATCGACCAGCCAGCTGTATTGGACACTGATGTCACTCACAAAACGTGTCGTGGGTTAGTAAGCACTTCAACCTGTTTATTCCATATTTTCTGATCAATGAAATTGCCAACTATATTGTCAATAAAACGAAAGAATCTCAAAACACTTAAAATACTATTTATTTACAATTGAAACGAAAAAAGGTAAAAAACAAAACAATAAATGGAAAATACGGGGAATAAGTCCCAGTACAAAATGAACCATTAAAACAAAACAATATGCAAATTCATACTATAATAACTTAAAATGCTAGTGTTGGCAGTGGCAAAAGTGAATATCTAGCTTAACGCGTGGATAACATTTACATGGGTTCAAAAATATCCCTCAAACCACGGTTAAACTATTATCACTAGGATTTCCAGAAAATAGACAAACGTTCTGGAATCCTCGAATAGTGGAAAATAGACAAACGTCCACTAATTCAATCAACAAAACAAAACAAAAATAAATGACTGACTCTACATATATTAACAAACAAACAAAATCAGAAAACACAGAACAATCACTACACTATCTTTACTTCCTTTATTTCTTATTCGCGAAACTAGAGATGATGTTTTCGGTCGGAAGCTAGACAAAAAGTGTCTAACAAGCTTGAAGATTTAGCACATTAGGTTGTCGATTTGCCTGAAGGGCGGTTACACTTGAGGGGGTGGGTAAGTCATTAGGCGATTTACCCAATTGCACTCGTCCCCGACGGTACTTAAGTTCAACCCGACCTGTAGCGCTATCTGCCCGTTACGATGGAAAATTATTCTTATGGCACATTCCTTTACTATGTTAATAATTTACCATGGTATTAGAATCTTACTTAATTATCCTAACTATGATACAAATACAATTCATATTAAACTATTTCTATATAGCACCTGCATTCGCAACTACGAGCTAGGGAAACCCAATTTCACTAATCATTCCTGTAATTCCATTTCGGGACAAAACCTAGCTCAGGTGTATATAGATTCCTATCTATCTTAATATTACGCACATAACATATAATGGAATATCTCCTGAATTAACTACCTTACTTATGTTATTCAAAATAGCCTGTAGATAAGAGATGGACACCGAGATATGATTCCTGTTGGCGGTTTATGACCTTTACTCGCGTATTCGATTGATTCACTACTCGCGATTGATTGATTACGCGCCTTCCCTGAAATACCCTAATAAAGCCATTAACTAAATTACCCTTGTTTAACCGACTTGCCTGTACTATAGGTCCTCCGTGACTCTCAACATATTTCAAACATGTGGTACCGATTTGGCTGTACCCTTAGGTTTTTTCCAAAGAAATACTTTGAACTTAACAATTGTCGAATATTCCTGGCAAATGGACTTATAAACGTTATGGCTCTTCTATGATGGTATATCTTAACTGTGGGTGGTAAACATATTTCATCATTTGGGTTTGACACGTACTAAATTTTACAAGTTTGTTTTAAAAGAAATGCCCCTTTTGCAATTTCACGATCCGTCACGTATAATATTTACGATGCTTTGAGTTTAACTAAAAGAAAGCATACCGGGTGTATCTACATTTGTTACATTATTGTTAGTCGTGCTTGTATTAAGGATCATATCGGACAAAATTATTTAACAACGAATTAGTCGTGTTTCATGATAATCACACAGACATTTCGAACATTCATTCATTCATTCATTATTATATATATATTTTCATATTGTTTTTTGAGACCTAATATTTTTTGTCTTTATTTTTATATTACTTAATTATTTTACATTCCTTAAAATCTTTTGATTTAAATCATAAATGATACAATTGATCATTGAAGTATATAAATTAGTCTACCAGTTTAATAATAATAGTGTTAAGTAGTAATATTTGTGGCTGCTATCAAAATTAATTCTCTTAATAACAAACTACTCCCACAACTCCTTAATTTAATGAAAACAACTAAATAAAAAGAAAGTCATTGCAGTTAATTAAGATTACCCAATTATATTATCATAAATCTTCATAAGCATAATTTTTTCATCCTAATAACAAAACCTGATATAATGTTTTTAGTTAATAATGTGTTTTCATTCTAGTAAATATTGTGTATATTTTATTTACGTCGTATATTAAACCTTGTGTGCTAAAGTTTGTAGTTTATTGTAAAAAGCATAAACATAAAGATTTTTCAGAAAACCAAAATAAAATTATTGAATTAAATACACACTGAACCAAAACCTTCAAGCCTCATAGTGGTAGCTTTATCTACAGCCACACCACACATCCCCCAGGGTTAGAGACTGTATGCCTTGGGTAGACGGAGTGACCCTAATTTGATTGCGTTGTGTGTTTGGGTTGCCAGCTGCTTTGCTGATTTTTGTCAGGGAATAATTTTTATTGTAAAAATTAGCGTAGGTTTCATATATTACGGGTCACCGGTTATCAGGAAGACCATACAAGTGACCATATTATCTGTTTCTTCTTCAAGACGACGCGGGACGCGACGTTTGGTCATCGACTACGTTGGACTTATTGGTTTAAATTACCTTAATGTTGGAACGAATGGTTCCAAATTTGTGTCGGTGGATATAGGCAGTAGTTCCAATAAATTTGGTACTTATCTTCAACCACTGTTTATCTCGTATAAATGGCGTAGTCAGTATAGTACTTGTAATACCACATCGGAAATGCATGAGCGACTTCAGCATCTGACGGATATCAGAAATCTCTATAACCATCACGCATCTACTAGTAGACAGGCCACAATAATCTCTGGTTTCTGACTTAAAAAAAGAGACAGCTTTGTCTATTGCTTCTATATTGTTGTATGCAAGCATCGGTTTGTTAACATGCTGAAATTAGTTAAAATTTTCTTGGTACAGCAGAATTAATTTAGTTACTTACTTAGACACTGCTGTATGATTAGCAGTGTATCACAGATTCATTTCTCAACAGGATACCTTGGTTGTTGTTATCAATCTTATTATTTTTCGGATTCAAAAAATGAAGATGAACAAAGGTTTGCAGCAATATACAGGATATTTCGGGAGGAAAGGGAACTATTTTAACAAAAGAAATGTACTTGATCGCATTAACAATGCTCCAGGTGGTATAACAAATAATCCTCTTTCTATTCAACGTGCACAAGAGCTCTTAATTCGAGCCAATAAATGCATCGAATCTGGCCGGCGCTGGTTTTTTTTAATGAAAATATTTAAGATATTTTTTATACTTTAGTGTTTAGAATTGGCTGCCGATTAAGGAACAAATACCTATTTCGCAAAAAAGCAGTGGTGTACTATTTTTTTTGTAAAATTATTTAATTTTTTGCTGTCACGCACGCTACTGATGGTGTTATTGTCAAAACTTGTTAAATCGACAAAGAGTATCTCTATGCCAGTATAGAGCATACTAAATCTCAACTAGATACGATAAAGGAAGCATCATATTAATTTCTTCATTAGTAATACAGTCTCTTGGTGCCAAAAAGTACCCAAACTTCGAACTAATTCTATAGCTGCTTGTAATTTTTTTTGCTGATTCTTAAATAACATAGGGTATCAACTTCAAACATTAAAAAGGAATAGATGTGTTTTTACCCCTAAAAGGGGGAGAATTACCCCTGAAGTTCAAAATTTAATACTGACTTTAGTACGAGCTTTAGTATTAAGTGTTAATTATTAAAAAAAATCATGTACCTATATGTATTTGAGGTCGCTGATTACGAATCTCAAGTCAGAATTTTGGAATTCGTGATTGCACCCCTAATATGGCGGATAAAATAGGGGTACAATGGAAACATATGTTTTGAGCAAGTGGAAGTTTTTCTTTGCAAATTATTAGGTATATTTTAGGACATACCTAACACTTATATCTTAATAAGAAAAATAATTGCTCTTACCCCTAAGAGGGTGAAAATTACCCTTAAAATCAAATAATCAATAATTAACGAAGTACTGAGAATAAATTTTTGAAACTTATATTATTTATGTTTTTGGAGTCGCTGATCACGAATGTGAAGTCAGACATTACAAATTTTATGTTGCACCCTCAATATTGCCGATATAAAAAGAGTAAAATGGATGAATTAATCATTTTTTGTTTATTTTGAAAAATTAGGACTTTCTTAGCAGATTGTTACAATATTCGAAGTTATGAAAAGTTCAAAAAAACAATAAAAGAAATATTACAAAAAGGAACTTTCTACAATATACAGGACTTTTTAAATAGGCAATCCTTAGAACGTGAAGGAATATATTAGTATTTTAATTTTATTATTTGATGGTCGAATCTTTTGTTTTATAGTCTTGCTTTTGATTAAACTTGTATAACTGTAAAATATCAGAATTTACTTGTGTCTCTAATTCAATGTGCTTATGTTTGTCTGTTCATCTTAAATAAGTTTGTTATATACAACAACTACATTGTATCCTGACTTGCCATATATACTATATGTATCAAAGGTGGTTAATAACATTTATTATTATTATTATTATTATTTTAGAAATAAAACTCATCCCCTAGGTAGTAAGAAAAATAATTGCTCTTACCCCTCAGGGCGTGAAAAGCACCCCTAAAGTTAAGAAATCAATAATTAACGAAGTTCTGAGTCTAAATTACGACCAAATAATCAATATTGTAATTTGCCAAAACGAAGCGCGCTTCTTATTTCGGTCATATCTCCTTTGCAATTAACGCTAAAAATCATCCAAAAAAGGATTTTGAAGGTCTTTTAATCCTCTTTAAGGTCAGGTAGGTGAAAACAGTACAAAGATTGTAAGTTTTTCTATATTAATTTTAATTGTGTGAATTAAAAAGAAACGTTAAGAGTTAACTTCAAACGCTTCTATTAGCCCAGGGCATTGATTAAGGAATGAATAAGATACGCGACTTCAATGGTAAAGTGCGAGGCCTTTTTTGACAGCGAGATATCGGTAAGTTGCGAGCATTCCTGTGATTCACGTAGTATGCTTTTGATAAACCTGTGTCGTGTCTGGTTTTATATAATTTATAATCTAGTGAAAACAAAAATTGAATGTTCAGATTGATTTTAGTTTAAAATTATGTGACGGTTAAAAGTTAAACAATCGTTGAGAAATAGCTGGAAGAGAGAACATACTACGTTAATAATTTTAAACTAAAATTAATCTGGACATTAAATTTTTATTACCACTAGATTATTAATGATATAAAACGACACAGGTTTGTCAAAAGCATACTACGTAAATCACAGGAATGCCCGCAACTTGCCGAGATCTCGCTGCCAAAAAAGGCCTCGCACTTTACCATTGAAGTCGCGTTTGTTCATTCCTTAATCAATGCTCAGGGTCAATCCAGGTCGATGCTCAACAAATTAAAGACAAGCTGAAATTTGGTATGGTGCTTTGTATTGAAGTGCTTTAATATATCTTGAAACACCAGCGGTGAGTCGTTGAGCCCGTCCCCCCAAAACAACCCCCAAAAGGGGGTAAAATTGTCCTTTTCTTACTTTTTTCTATATAACTCGAAAACGAAGCATTGTAGGAAAAAATTCCAAGAAGCCAACGTTAAAGAGCAGAAAATTTCCCATAAAATAAGTCTACATTGAGAAATTTTGAGCTAGCAGTGACGGAGCAATGAATTTTTATATTTAGGGTATTTTTCGAAATATTTCGAAAAAGTGCTAAATAGTGTTTTTTTGGCTAATAATACAGTGTAGCACTATAGGGTTATACATTTTTTCGGGTAATGTGGTGGTATGCTTCATTTTCAAATTATAAAGGAAAAAGTAAAAAAAAGATTTTACCCCATTTGGGGGGTTGTTTTGTGGGACGGGCTCAATGACTCACTGCTGGGGTTTCAGGGTATATTTAGCACTTCAATACAATAGTGGAGTAAAATCGCCGGTCTAACTCGCTTCTTTCTAGGGGTAGGTGACCCTCGGCATAGAACCAGATGAGACCTTTACCATTTTGTAGGGCATGTTTTGGGGCATATGTGGTGTGATCTACAACTTTTTTTAGTAGGGCACTTTTTTTTAAATGGCCTTAGAGTGCGTTATCTGCATAATTTGAAAACATGCTTTTTGGCGCATACATCGCCATTAAAAAAAAACGACTTACCGCCCTGAAATTTTAACCACTTGTGCACAAAACCTAAGCCTTTTTTTGGTAATACATCTATATATTACCCAAAAAAATACGTAAAGCCAAAACTTCCAAGATTATGCATGAAGAACTTCGATATGCGGTTAGCTATGTGAAATTTTCAAAATTTATATATATATGCAGTTAATGAAATGTAGCCTAGATATTGAAAAAGTTTTTAAAAAAAAGTTTGAGTTGATATCTGTAACAGTTTTCGAGTTATCGAATTTTTAAAAAACGCTCGGGTTTACACGGAGTGAAATATTACGGCGCGCTCAGGCTTATGGCATAAATACAGGGGCCTCTCATGCAGCAAGTAGTCGATACCTCGGTCGATACCTATTATTTTAATGATTAAATGACGACCATTATTATGAATTTGAATATTTTTTGAGAAAACTGTACATTCTGTGACTATTCAGACTTTATTTACTGTGTTAGTTCGGATATTAGTTAGGATATTTTCTATTAATCATAGTGCTTAGGTGTAAGACAATTTTATTATTAGTGTTTGACGGCGAATTGGTAAAAAACTATTGAGTATGTGTATGCTGTGGTTGTCTTAAAAGTAGATTAAAGAAACATAATTATTTTAGCTTTAAAATGTCGGAATGCTTAATTTGTGGTGCTCCTGTGACCCTTCAAGGAATAATAGTGTCAATAAACCCACACAAAGAGGCCTTTTAAAAATTGTTAAAGTCGCTGAGCGAAGACAAGACAAATTTTCAGTTAATATACTTAAACAAAAAAAAAGTATTCTAAGTGGTAATAGAAATTTCAAGTACCACGTCGCATGCAGAAGTTCATATAATAGTCAAGCAAATATAAATAAAGCCACAGTAAATAATAACTGTGCGAGTATCGCGAGCTGCAGCACTTCCAATTTGCGTGTTTCCAGGAAAGATGGATTTGAAATTAGAAAAATGTGTGTGTTCTTCCCAAGACGTGAAGTAAATTCTATTTCTCCTTTAAATTTGTTTTTTAATTTAGATGCTTTTATTGTTGATTTTCCACTAAATTCTGCAGCACTATTGTATTTATTCAAAAGGACATTTAAGGTAATAATTTGACTATTTTGTATTACGTGCTCTTGAACATAATTTACAATTTCTAAAAATATTTCATTTCCAAGTGTTTGTGTTGATTCCGATGCTCGATCAACACTTAGCCGAATTTCAGAATTTATATTTCTTTCTGATATATAGTGTCCATAACAGGACTTATGATACTTGGCATCATAGGCAAACAGATCGGAAAAATTAGCTAATCTTGATATCATTTCAAAGTCACTTTTTTTCTTTGCAGCATCTAAAATTTTAAGTCTCGTCTGTTTTCCTGAGCCTGTTCACAGATACAAATAAAAAATAATTACTGTCAGTTAAATATACAGGGTGTCAAAATTTACACATGTACCTATTCTACATAAAAAACAATGCTTCGTTTCAGAGTTACAGGGTGCTGAAGAAGTTTTAATTTTTGAAATTAATTCATTCAAATTCGGTACATAGAATGATTTGGAGTACATAGCATTTCAAAACATTTATTAAACAAAATAACCTTGTCTTTTAAAAAAATAAACCTGTAAATTTTGACTTAGGCTTCCTGAGACACTCTGTACAGGGTAAGTATTATAAATGATAACCCCCTTTTATTTTCGTTATTTCTGGGCGAATTGATTCGTTCAAAAACTTATTTCGAATAATTTTTAACGAAGTTTCCGAATCTGCTAACGTTTTTCAAAAATTTTTAAAAATGTACGAGGTGGAACAAAAAATATGATTTTTTTAAATGGAACACCCTGTATTTTTTTACATATTATAATTTGTAGATTTTTTCTGATTACAAAAATATATAGTTATAGCATATTTGGATAAGTAGTTTTTAAGTTATGATGAAACATGTAAAACGACAAATCTGTTTACGTATTACTCAATAATATACGAAGTAGCCTTTGGAAACAAAATTTTAATTTTGTATACAAATGTCAAACAATTAGTTTATCCTAAAAATATGATTTGTCAATAATCAGTTAATTATTATACAAAACTAGCTAAGATATCTATTCAATGATTGTGACAAAAAAAATATATACCTAACGAAACCATACACAAGGAAACAAATAAAATAAAAGTATCAAACTTACAAAAATTAGAAAATAATATAAAGATTTACATTGTATCTTATACATAACTTCCGTTGTTTTGTAAGCATTTGAAACATCGCCGTAAAAAATTTGATCGCACATCTTCAAATACCGCTGCATTTTTGTTAAAGGAATCTATTTCTCGTCGTATAAACTGTTTTAATTGCACAGTGTCCCCCGACAGTTCTTCACTATAAATATTGTTCTTGAGAGCACCCCAAAGGAAAAAATCTAGCGGATTTAAATCGGGGCTTTTAGCCGGCCAATGGATGGGACCATTTTTTCCAATCCAGAGGTCATATTTTTGGTTCAAGTAGTTCGTCACAGGTCTAACGTTGTGTGGGGGAGCTGCTCCGTCTTGCTGCCAGATTGCTCTTAAATTTAGAATAACTGGCAAGTCATCCAAATATTCCTCAACTTGTTCTTGTAGCAAATGGAGATAAACTACACCTGTGAGATTTGCATGTAAAAAAAACCTTTTTGACGTTTATACAAAGTTAAAATGTTGTTTCCAAAGGCTACTTCGTATATTATTGAGTAATACGTAAACAGATTTGTCGTTTTACATGTTTCATCATAACTTAAAAACTACTTATCCAAATATGCTATAACTATATATTTTTGTAATCAGAAAAAATCTACAAATTATAATATGTAAAAAAATACAGGGTGTTCCATTTAAAAAAATCATATTTTTTGTTCCACCTCGTACATTTTTAAAAATTTTTGAAAAACGTTAGCAGATTCGGAAACTTCGTTAAAAATTATTCGAAATAAGTTTTTGAACGAACCAATTCGCCCAGAAATAACGAAAATAAAAGGGGGTTATCATTTATAATACTTACCCTGTACAGGGTGTCCCAAATTGCTTGATTTTGGCTGGTTTTCCTATTTCCAGACTAGGTAGAGAAAAACTGACATATGAGTCTAGAGCTCGATTTTTGTGAAACGCCGATTGGTGAAAACCACATTTCGATATCTCTAACCGTTTTCAAGATATCGGCAAAAATTGACATTTTACAGATTCCGAAAAATTGTCAACTTTTTTATTTTTGGATATTTTTTCAAATGGTAAAAACTTTTTGACGTAGAATAAGATGCATTTGTCAAAAAAAATATATCGCTTTTCGATTGTTTGATATCAAAGCTAACTTTGTTATTTCAAATGGAGACCATAGTTTTGGCTTTGACTTTAGAAAATAGGAAAAAAAATAAGCTTTGCAAAAATATATATGCCAAGATATGTCTAGTCATCCTTGCTGCCAATATAACACATTTCTCTTTAAAAATAACATTTTTTAACGTTAAAAAAAGTTTTTCGGAATCTGTAAAATGTCAACTTTTGCCGATATCTCGGAAACGGTTAGAGATATCGAAATGTGGTTTTCACCAATCGGCGTTTCACAAAAATCGAGCTCTAGACTCATATGTCAGTTTTTCTCTACCTGGTCTGGAAATAGGAAAACCAGCCAAAATCAAGCAATTTGGGACACCCTGTACATACCCACATTACCTACATATAAAAAAAATGAAATAATGAATGGTGTAAAATATACTTGAACTTCTATAAAAATAAAAGCTAAATCGTCACCTGTCTGTATGGAAATTAGTTTTTCTTGTTTCTTTTTTCCTTGCCGCTTACAGAACACACACATTTTTCTGATTTCAAATCCATCTTTCCTGGAAACACGCAAATTGGAAGTGCTGCAGCTCGCGATATTTATATTTGCTTGACTATTATATGAACTTCTACATGCGACGTGGTACTTGAAATTTCTATTACCACTTAGAATACTTTTTTTTTGTTTAAGTATATTAACTGAAAATTTGTCTTGTCCTCGCTCAGCGACTTTAACAATTTTTAAAAGGCCTCTTTGTGTGGGTTTATTGACACTATTATTCCTTGAAGGGTCACATGGAGCACCACAAATTAAGCATTCCGACATTTTAAAGCTAAAATAATTATGTTTCTTTAATCTACTTTTAAGACAACCACAGCATACACATACTCAATAGTTTTTTACCAATTCGCCGTCAAACACTAATAATAAAATTGTCTTACACCTAAGCACTATGATTAATAGAAAATATCCTAACTAATATCCGAACTAACACAGTAAATAAAGTCTGAATAGTCACAGAATGTACAGTTTTCTCAAAAAATATTCAAATTCATAATAATGGTCGTCATTTAATCATTAAAATAATAGGTATCGACCGAGGTATCGACTACTTGCTGCATGAGAGGCCCCTGTATTTATGCCATAAGCCTGAGCGCGCCGTAATATTTCACTCCGTGTAAACCCGAGCGTTTTTTAAAAATTCGATAACTCGAAAACTGTTACAGATATCAACTCAAACTTTTTTTTAAAAACTTTTTCAATATCTAGGCTACATTTCATTAACTGCATATATATATAAATTTTGAAAATTTCACATAGCTAACCGCATATCGAAGTTCTTCATGCATAATCTTGGAAGTTTTGACTTTACGTATTTTTTTGGGTAATATATAGATGTATTACCAAAAAAAGGTTTATACCATTCGAAGCGCTTAGGTTTTGTGCACAAGTGGTTAAAATTTCAGGGCGGTAAGTCTAGCCGTTTTTTTTTAATGGCGATGTATGCGCCAAAAAGCACATGTTTTCAAATTGTGCAGATAACGCACTCTAAGGCCATTTAAAAAAAAGTGCCCTACTAAAAAAAGTTGTAGATCACACCACATATGCCCCAAAACATGCTCTACAAAATGGTAAAGGTCTCATCTGGTTCTACGCCAGGGGTCACCCAAGTGCATAATTTCGGGCGGATTTTACTCCACTACAAGTCACCATACCAAATTTCAGCTGGTCTTTAATTTGTTGAGCATCACTCATGTAAGATGAGGACCGACCCTGGGCTATATCTCTTAACCTATTATCTTTATCAAAAAAATTAAAAAAGTAGAATTTTCCTTAGTTTATTGTCATAATTTTTTTGTTTCTGATAACATTCAGCTAAGATTTTGCTCTTCTTAACCTCAAAGCAAAAAAAATCATTATAGTATGAAAAATTTTCGAAACACATTAAGTGTAAAATCTTTCAGTTAATTTATCCACCACGGCCATAAAAATTTTAGCGGATGCATAATAGTAATGACTGACAAAAAACACTATTCGAATTTTTTTTCAATTTAAAATTTATTGAAACAAGAAAACGGGCACATTTTTTGTAAAAAATCAAAATTTTGCCTTTATTTTCCTTGTATCATTTTTGATTTAGCAAATATCAAAATTTGCCAAAAGACAATTTTAAGCTACTATAATAAGCTTCAATTTGATGAGGTACATGTCAATTGATTAGGTAAATGTCAAAAGGTTTTTTAAACCAGAGTTATGACTGTTTAAAGCGCGTGATTTTTTCAGGGCTATGTTCAAATGCACCTAACATGAACTGTATCTCGGCAACTATGAGCCTAAACAAATTTTTATTTCATGGATTAGTTTTGTTATTTCATCAGCTAACTTTTTTGTTGTGACAAACTTTTTCGAAAATGTGATCCTCTTTAAGTAATTTGCTTAAAACCTTTGAAAAACCAGTGATTTTTGCTTAAAAATCAATGTTTTCAATCTCTGTAACTCGGTGGGTATTAAAACAAAAATAACGTTATAGGGGGTAGAAATCGACGATTTACACGTTCCAATAGTCAGTAACAAATATGATTTTTTACGTTCAAACCGCTATTTCGACATGTTCTGCCAAGCAGATTATATCTCTAAATAATGTTTATAATTTTTAATATATTATCCTAGTAAAACGCGAAATTTAATACATTACCTACCTATTAAATTCACTTCCTTGTTTGTGACAATGCACAGGAACCTAAAACTACAAAGTGTACGATATCCTAAATCAACACGTGACCCCTGCATGTTTGTTATGTTTAGAGAAGTTTGCAACATCCTTAATAAAGTGAATTTGCATTTTTTAATCACTGGTAGGGAGCTATGCTACTAAAGGCCTACATGCAATTTTAGATACGTTTTGGCTCATAAATTATTGCAAATATCTATTTTGATGAACAAAGAAATAGGCTTTAGTATAACATTAATAAGCATTTGGTGTAACAATAAAGCAGTTCCTTATAAGAATTAATTTAAAAAATGACACTGCACAAGGAAGCAATAAAACAACTTATATTCATAAATCAAACTTATTGTATTGTAGATGTGAAATGTTGTTGTTAGGCTGGCTTGGTCGTTGATATTTTTCATACTTTTTTTCATATTATCCTACTCTTTTGTTTATTTTGGTTATCGTTCAAATACAAAATTAGCTCTAAATAACTGCCCCAAAAAAATCAGTTTTTAAACATACAAATGGATCTTAACCTAATACATATATTTCCTTGATGTAATTTTTTTGTTTTATGTCAGTTAGAAGGCATTTAAAAAATTGGCTTTATTGAAAATTTTATCTGTTAAGTTAAATACATTATGCTGATTGAGCTGTGGCGATTATTGTAGTATTCATTTTTTAATACTAATTAAACTATTAATTATTTTAAAACTTGACTTCGGTCATCGTTGGTGTGCCCATCATATTCTTCGTAAATTTCTGTTTATTAAAACCTGTCTATATAAATTACATTTAACAAAATCAACATTCTATTTATGTATAAGTGTAAATAAAATGATAATCAGGAAACCAAGTAGGTAGTGTAAGATATATATTTGTTTTTGGCTATTGAAAAAGTCAATATTTTTATTTTTTTTTGCATATTTTGCTTTCAAAGAGGTAAATATTTTAAATTATATTTGATTTATTATGAAAAAAATGACTATTTTTGCTGCACTACCTATTTTTAGCGATAAATGTGCCATAATATCACTTTGTAAATAAGGTTTGTTTGCAGTATATTTGACGGTAAATATAATTAGAAATGAAACTGACTGAAACAACATTTGATCAAACGAATTCTAATACCAGATACAGTTTTTTAAATATGATTACATTTAAAAATTTAATTTCTAGATTAATCTAGTTAATATTATTAGAGAATATTTGAGAGTGTACTTTCCGACTATTGGCGCTAATGCAGGATAGTATTTGTGGGCAATTTTTGCAATAATTATAATTGCTAGGCTGTGATAAGTTAACTTTCCATTTAAAGAATATCAAAGATACTTGAATACTGACAACAGGAGCATGTTGTGGACTAAATAAAGACTAAATAGTGAGAATTTTCGAAATATTCTAACTAACGAGGCTGTATGTAAATAATCACAAGACTTGTAAATAATCACAACATTGTTCCAAAGAATGGACGTCCAAGAACGAGAGAGGAAACAGAACAAAAATAATGTTGAAAAAATAAGAAGGAAAATGTCAAAAAAAAAGCAGAACAAGAACGAAAACGACCAAAAGGAGTAAGATAAATTATAGAGGGTCTAAACAAACAAGCCATTTTCTTATGGAAAAGAGGAATATAAAGAGAGGTGAAGGCTACAGTGAATTGTGGAAACCGCGCTAATTGTTGAGAAGTAAAGGTTTAAAATAAGTTGTGTCTATTTTTCATTAGTTTAGTAAGAGGAATCGTTCTTGATAAAAATAATAAAGAAAAGGGATTGTATTTGAATTAAAATAAATAATACACCACATGTAATTACGACCCCCTTTATCCCAGAAGGCTGAGCCTTGTGCGGGAGGGGGCTACACATTTAAGGACAAGGGACACATATCCAATATCCGTGTATCTCGGGACTTTTGGGTGAGAGGCAGGTACTCCACCATCTCGACCATCAGTCATAATTATGTCCACAAATATCTTTTAGATTACCACACGTATTTTATCCCTGAAGTGATTCTTTGTCAACGTTAATAATGGATCAGTTTCTGAAAGACAAAAAAAAAATTTAAAAATAAAAAATTTATTTATTTTTGAGTAATACCAATCGTGCAATATATTTGAATTTTCTGAGTATGGCACATTATTAAAATTGACTCGAAATAGAAAATGCATGTGGAATTGTTTGGGAATATCTTAGATTTTTATTTTAAAATGCTCAGATTTTTCAATCCAACAGACGAACCTTCATCAGTATTTTCTTTAAATGGGATACCCAGTATATTTTTATTTAATCATATCACTGCGATTTGTTTGCCACTTAACGAACTCACTGTATATTAAAAGAACAATGCATTTTTTGTAGTGATCGATAATCATGCAAACGAAACAGGTTTCCTGTTCATTCGCAGCTTTCTTTTCAACGCTTATATATTGACGTTTTCCTTATCATTAGGCAGCACGCCTAATGCAAAATACTGATATACTACAATTTCAGACAAGTTAATGGCTCCTTCTCGGAAGCAGTAAATACAAAATGCTATTAAAATAAAACACTTTAATGAAAGAAGCAAAATATCGATCTTCGTAATAAGTGAGGTAATATTAAATCGTCGAAGGTAAAGCTAATGTTACATTTTTGCCAGAGCCTTTTCACTGCTGAGTAACTGTTTGAAACGTATTCTTTATTTTCTCCATATTTTGTTTTGTATTTGCCATGAATTGTAGAGATGTTGTTGTTAGATTTTGTACAAATTATTTTACTATTTTTATCAAAAAATCTATGAGATTTATTTTTTAAACTAAATATTTAAAATTATACTAAAATGTTAGAGAGCTAAATTCAGCATCTGCATTTTTTGTGTAATTTGTGTTTTGTTCTACCGATAATTTTATACCATGTGGTTAGCGTATTATGATGTCTTCAGTTATATAATATATTGTGCTACTGCTACCGCATTTTTAACAGTAAGCTAACTCAAAGGCATCAATATTACCGAAAAAGTGTCTAAATCATAATAAATTGAACAACTGTCTAAATTATAACAAAATGAAATATGTTTCGAAATATAAATTTACATAACTTTCTCTTACGAAAAATCTCGCATTCTGTATCTCAGTCAGCAAGTTTTAAGAACACCGAAGTTAGATTTCTTAATATTATCACCTTAATTTTTACAGCAAGAAATATATTTTTATACCCTTTATAATTCTCGTTACCTATTGAATATTGATAACTAGCAGTTACTCAGATATAAAATTCCAGCCTAAATTTGTTTTATGAAATCGCTTCCCAATATATATTTGAGTCGTAAAAAATAGGGGTGAAAATTCAATGGACGATTCCTCAATATCCGTTGAGCCAGCAGGTGGTAACATCAAATTTATTGAAACCGAGCATGTGGTGAGCGCAGTAAATAGTGGTCATTCACATTAAATATTCCATTAGCGATAACAATTAAGGGAGTGAGAAATATGACATGTTTTTAGATTATTTTATGGATATTTCGGACGGTAAAAATCACTTTTTTATTTGAAACGTTTATAGCTAAATGGTATGTTCGCAATCAATTCACTACCGAGTTTTAGAAGTTCTCTGTAATCATTAAATTATTTAATTCAGTTTGTGATAATTAATGTACATTACGTTTTATCTACAAACATGTGTTATAATATGTGTAAGTACGTAAATTTTTATTAATATAATGGAAAGTAAAAGAGTCCTTAGATGTAAAATTTAACATGTAAAATAGTATTAGAAAAATTTGAGTACAAAGTACAGTACACGTGACACCCCATATCCACTCGTATTTTTATTAATCTCTTTCTGGAAAAGAGCATACAAATTTGGCCTTTTAATGTGATCGTCTAGTTTTAAAATCGCAAGACCTAAAATACGTTGTGGTTATAGCTTTTTACTTAGATTATATATTTTGAAGTTTGATATTATTTAATTTCAGTGATTTCTTTTAATTTTGTTGATACATTTACTAGCAAGCTTAAATATGATATTTAATTTAATTTCCTTAAGAGAACGATTAATGAATGAATGTTGTCATGTATTCTAAACTAAAACCCCACTAATAAATTAATAAAATTTAAAAAAAGAAAAATTCAATTCAAACCAGGGTAATATGAAAATTCCTCCTAATAAAACTAGAATGAGAAACTTACGTATAGTATACTCATTAGATAAATACAAGTTCAAAAAAGGATATTATATCGTAGAACTATTTGATAAATCAGCTGCAGGACACCTGTAGAGGCGATAGAGGTCAATGAGCCTTATGTAAACAAAGGGTCAGCTACGCTAAAACAAATTAACAAATTAAAGGCGTAAATGAAATAAATACATTGTGCAATGTTTCCTTAAAATAATGACATAACAGCTGTCAGTTACATGCTTTAAACAGAGGTTGAACGATAGTCAAATACGGTTAAACAAAGATGGACTTTATTTATATAAATTTTTATTAAATTTGTAATTAATTAGCTTAAGACAAACCTAGTCAAATGACCAGACACAATGTAAATTAGTTCCTAAGAAGTGAGTGCAGTGATCTTCAATACGTTTCTGTGATCCCTCGTACGAGCCAACGGCAGATCTGAAATTTATCTCACGTAATATCGAAACATGGGTATCCACGGATTCATCTTCAAATAAGGAAGTTAAAAATACCATAATTTCATAGTAAAATTACATAATAAAGTGAAAAAAGGCGGAAATACCTACCATCATGACAGTTGAAAATCTAGAAATCCATGGTTTGGCAAATTTTCTGCATGTCCTTAGAAATGAAACAAAAAAAGAGAGTTGTTATAAATAAATAGAGAAATATAAAATTTAAAACGGAAATTTATATTCCCACTACATTTGAATAATGGTTTAAGGCCAAATACGATAAGGTACCAGAAAAACAGCATCAACTTACCAGCAATAAAGGTAAAATTTATCCTAAATAATAAGCAGCCATCTGATTGGTCGAAATCCGAATGGGCATCCAAGGCCTATTTAGTTTATGCAAATCCAGTAAATGGGGAACTAAATTGTAGAACTGCCAGCAACCATATTCTGACCACAAATTACAAGTGTCAAAACTTAAAAACAGGTCTGCCAATTCAAGTAAATAACGCGACACGGTAACGTTAGTGTGTCGAGAGTACACTGAACTGAAATTTGAAATTTTAAGTTTATTAAATTTGTTATTATCCACAAGGACTCTGTCCGATATTTGTTGTAGATTAAGTTAGTTTAAGGTAGAGCAGGGACATAGTTTAAGATACATTTTTGCTCTTAACTGTTTGTGAGTTCCATCTATGTTTAATTCAAGTAATTAAAGCATTTACATTCATCTCAGCTGGAAATCTATAATACAGTAAAATCAGAGACATCTAGCTGTCAAATGACAAAATAATATTCATTCTGATAAAGATCTCTATCATTTTAAGATCCTTACTAATCAAATAAGAAATAAAACTTGCACGAAATTTAAATAAACTTTATTCAAAACTTCTACAACAGCAGATTTATAGGTAAGATATTTCTTCGATTGCAGAAAGGAGCCCCCTAAGGCCCTGAAAGGTAAAAGAGTAATTATAGCAAACCTATACGTTTCACGTTAAATTATCTTAAAATCATACGCACTGTCGCTTATTGTTCAAAACGTTGGCAAATCCAGCCCAGTGGCGGACTGATCGTATGTTATAGTCAATAATTCAAAAAAAAAAAAAAAATTTAAACAACTAATAAAAAAAATTAATTTAAATTTAAAAACTAAACAACTTAATTACCAGTGCATGTATAAAAATAAATATGAGTATAAAACTTAAATATCCAAACGTGCAAATATAAAATAAAATAAAATTTAAAAACTTACCTTATAATAATAAATTAAAATAGAATTCAAAAATAAAAAATTATTGTTTCCTCAAAATCCTCCTAAATACTACATTACTTAGCACCACCAACGTGGGGGTCCTAATAAAAAGAAAACCACCCAATAGAAAATCAAAAAGAGCAAAAATAAAAATTAATAAACCCCTAAAATTCCCCTATCATTACATTTATTGGCGACCAACGTGTGGGGCCCTTGATCAAAAGAAAATCCAAAATAAATAAAAACTAAAATTAAATATTTTCCCATATTACACGGCAATGTATACTCTCATAATGCTTAAACTGCTCTACTTCTATTCAGAGACAGCCGTCAAATTATTAAACAAAAATACTCTGGACTGCCGTACAAATGGCAAAACTTTATCATACGCGCAAGAGAAACCTGCCTTGTAATGTATTGCTGTTATTAAATTAAATAATTTGTCTGCTCTTTAAATTTTCAAAAGAATGATTCATATAAACCACACTTTTAGTCTTCTAGAAATTGCACAAAGTTCGGTATTGTTTGTTACATTTTATAGGAAATCATTGTAGAAATGATCTAAATTATTGCACAATTGAAGTGGATATTGGAAAAATATGGGCAATATTTGAACCTCAATAATTTTGGAACTAGATGATTAATCTTGATGCGGCTTTTTGCGATCGTTAAAAAAGTTCATTGACTTTCATCTACTGTAAAAAGATTTTTAAATTGTGGGTGTTTCTTTTATCTACAGGGTGATTATCCAGACCTTTATATTTTTATAATAAAGTCATCGTACTCCAAAATCCCTAAAAAATTTTTGGGACTTTTTTAAACATATTCAGTATGATTTATAAGTAGGTAATTCTAAAGACCCAATTTGAAATTTTTTTTATAGCTTTGTCATATTTAGAGATATCGTTTTTTATAGCAAAAATGGCGAATTCCTTACATTTTATGTTACAGCATTTTAATACAATTGCCAATAATAATTTTTTCTTCGATATTCAGCGCTCACAGTGCAGCCTCTTCGAATGCAAATTGAACAAATTATATAACGTAATAGAAAATTAATTGACGAAAATTAATTGAAAGTTTTTATATTTTCACCAATCTTCTTATATTCGGCACTTCGTCAAAAATTTAAAAATAATGTTTTATCAATTTTGATAGAATATTTAAGAAGAAGAAAAATTGGCAATCGTAATAAAATTCTGTAACCTAAAATGTAAAAAATTCACCATTTTTACTATAACAAACGATATCTTTAAAATTTTCTTTCTGTTCTTATTTGGGATTTAGATATAACACAGCTATAAAAAAAAATTTCAAATTGGTTCTTTAGAATTACTTAAATCACAATCACAATGAATATATTTTAAAAAATCCCAAAATTTCTTTAGTGATTTGGGAGAAAGATGAATTTCAATATAAATGTAAGGGTCTGGATAATCACCCTGTAGATAAAAGAAACACCCACAATTTAAAAAGCTATTTATGGTGGATGAAGGTCAATGAATTTTGTTAACGATCACAAAAAGCCACATCAAGATCATCTAATTCCAAAAATATTGAGGTCCAAATATCACCCATATTTCTCCAATATTCACTTCAATTGTGCACTAGTTTATAACAATGAATAGAACTAATTTGCCAATTTAGTAACTCAAGTTAGGTATCAGAAAGAGCAAAGTATGTATATGTTTGATTTTAAATGTTCTTAAATGTTCAGAAAATCCAAACAACATTGAATGTAACTGTAGTTGAGGTATTATTTTCATTTCTTCTGTATCACATCCTTAGTTTATGGTAAATGAAAAACCGATTCTATATTCAATTTAAAAATTTCATAATCCAGTAACTAATTCCATTATCAAAATTTTTTGGATAATGTGATAATTCTTCAAGAAACTGTCTGAGATTTGTACCTCAATTATATTTCAAGAAAAACTGGATATTTCCTTCGATTATCGTTATACGTTTACACATTGTGGAATTTACCTGGCGAACATTATATTCACCATTCCGTGGTGTATTTGATGTGTTGAATATTTTCAGCTTCCTTCGCAATTCTTTCAGGTAATTCCAGGGTTGGAGCCGGAGCGATGTGACACCAAATCCTAAACGATCCACTTAACGTACAGATTATTTACACTGTAACGATGAATGTATTGCTTGCTGAACGAACTATTTTTTGCACATATAAATTTTTGGAATTATTAATCTCATCCATGTACAAGGAATTTAAGTGCAACTAATTCTTAATTTTCTCAAATCTCCGTTTCAATGAACTTTAATACATTCGCGTAAAAAACTTCAAAATATTCACGTTGTTAAATAAATCACTATAAAATATGGTACGCGTCTGGCGGCGACATTGCGTAAATGCGTACGATTTTACGAATCACTTAGAAAAATATAGTGGAAGAGCAAGATCATTTATCACATATAATACAGTTTCTCACACACGCACACTTATGTTGTTTAGAATTATTTACCATACCCGTATTACAATGGTCAAATAGGTTTTATTTCTCACTAAATTTTGCAAAGTCGTGAAATAAAGTATTAGAAGTCGATCACCTTTCTTTATAAGCATAACTACTTCCTACATAGTTTAAGTTCTGAAATAAATTGAGTTTAGTGTTCGTATTAAAATTCAATTCAATTGTCTCTATAGAGTTTGAGCTAGAGCTTAGACAAAGTTTCCTTTCAAGTAACTAATCAATATGATATAAAATCCTTTAAGGAAAATATTGAAATAAAAATCTTACATTCAGAATTAAACTGTGCTTACCCGCATGTTTACTCACAGTGAGATTAATATCAAGTGGATAGACCCATATTACCTTTAACAAAATCAGTGATCACAACTTTTATTAAAATTTTTGTGTAAATATAGTTACTATAATCATTATTTGATATTCTACAATAACCCTCCCAACAACTGACGAATTAAGAAATCGAACTTTGAACCTTTTTTGTTTGATTTATTCCATTCGTGGAATAGCCAAACACTGCATGTAGACTATGTTCCAATATCAATATATCCAAAGCTCAGAGGTATTGTATTTACGTGTGAAGGATGCGTTGAACTATCGTATCCCATTGAATTTGAAACTGGAGATTTGAGATTCAAATTACTTGCATTACAGCATTATATTGCATAAGATTATATTGACCATTTGATTCGGAACAACAAGAGAGGCAAAAATGTGACACCAATACCTCATTTAAAATTTTTCTATTTATTTCTATTTTTTCTCGTAAATGTTTCACACAATTCATTTGCAAAAGTTTGAGCGATATTTTTCAAATAAATGTGATTTTCGCTTCTTGGCAAATGCTTCAAAATAAGTTCTTAATAAATTCTTCAGTCAAAATTATGACACTTGACTAAGAGTTATAGCGTAAAAAATTCAAAGAACTAGAAGATTCATCCAGCGAAGACTCTCATGGATCTTAAATATGAACTTCTTGAGGGTTTCGCTATCAACCGTAGGGATTTGTAGTTAGGTGTGTAGTTTGGTACCAAAATTTTTGCTTTTAAAATAAATAACTTACCGGTATGTATATTCTTTCAAACTACAGAATTACAGAGGGTGTTAAATTTAGCCGCGACAACGCAAAGTCTTTATATAGTTGGTACCAAGTTGGATTCTAAGAAAAACTTTAAGGCACATATAATTATTTGTCGATTATTGAGTCATTAAACAATTAACTAGCAATAAACGTAATTGTAAGCAAACTAAAGTTTTGCGAATTATTTTTTTATAATTTAAGAAAGTCAAGGGTATTTTTTATGCATTATTAGTGTTTTTATGCGATAATGATCGGAGAGGTAATTTTTCATTTTAAAACCCAGTATGTAAATAGTACAGAATGCGAAATTACAACATATACATGTGTTGTAGAATTATTTTAATTATACGCGGCATTTTTTCCTTAGTTATAAGTACTTCTAGATAAATTAGAAACTAATTATGTATATTTAATAACTAACAGTTCATTAATATCGAAAGTAATGTCTTGTTTTTTAAATTAGTTAAATTTAACCAATTATACAACATGACCGAGGCATTGTTAGGTAGTAAAAAAATGAGTGAGCTAAAAATAGGTAAAAAAATTGATTGGAGAATTGCATCTTCCCGTTATTATTGCAAAGCAATAAGGCAGAAATTCAAATGGTTTCAAATCCAATTGCCTCCTGAATTAGCTGGCGAAAACAAGTTATGATTTTGATTGAGCCTTATTGTTGGCTGTGGCATTAATAGTATAGTGCCGAACCGGTTCTCAGAGACCAAAAATCGACAAATATCTTAGCAGTATACGGATGACGAAAAATTTAGGATTAATGGTATATAAATGGGGGAAAATCGGTTGGACCCCAACAAATAACCAGAAGTAGGGTGGGGGTGGAAAAAGGGGTGTCTTTAGGGGTGAAAAGTGATTTTTTACGATTTGCTGCAAAACCTATCGAAAAAGTTAAGTGCAAAAGTTGTAGATAATTGAAAGATCTACAACTTTTATTTAAACTCAAATAAGCTGTAATTTTTTTGACGCAAAATATTTATTTTTTTATTTTATTGCGAATTTAATTTGAATAGGCCTTATTTTCATTCAAAAATGTTAATTAACAAAATTTTAATTTTTGAAAATTTCAGGACGGAATTCTTTTCGTTGAAACCTCTACTTTAAATAAAAAAATCATACTGTTATTACGGAAGAACATGATCAAAAAAGGGAAAAATCAAAACAAAGATCTTTTCAAGATCGATTTTTCCATAAATGTCACGAATTCTTCATTGTTTATTAAAATGAAGTGTTGAGAACGATGTAAAATGGTAATTTCAATGTAATATCAAATGTAGAAACTATGATTAACCGTTTACGAAATGGTGAAAAACAAATTGTTTAAACAGCAATTTTACAAAAAAATATTGCTAAAAATTACCGTTTTTGTGCAAGAATTTTTTTATTATGGTTCATGGACAAAGATAAATTTTTAAAAAATATCTTAAAACAAATATTAAAAATTATTCCAATTTACAAAGTAGGAATATAAAATCAAAATTCTATTTTAATCTCATTTTTTTGGAATTCTGCTCTACATCATCAGATTCAACATAGTTTTCGGTTTCTTCAGGATCTCCGACAAGGATACTATTGATACTAATTTGAGTAAAACAAAATAATTAATTTCCAAATAATTGCATTTTCGGAACAATGTTTTTACAACGGATGTAGGCATCTTACTTTAAAAATTATGTAAGTGAAAAATAAATTAAACCATTATTTGAAAACTGCTTTGAAAATCGATTGAATTCAAACTGTTATTGTTCAAACAATTTGTTTTTCGCCATCTCGAACCTTAAACGGTTAATCAAATTTTAATTATTGATATTACATTGAAATTGCCATTTTGCATCACTCTCAACACTTCATTTCAATAAACAATGAAGAATTCTTGACATTTTACGGACAAATCGATCTTGAAAAGATCTTTGTTTTGGTTTCTTCCATTTTTGACAATGTTTTTCCATAGTAACAGTATGATTGTTCATACCATCTTAAAGTAGAGGTTTCAACGAAAAAAATTCCGTCCTAAAATTTTCAAAAATCTAAATTTTGTTAAGCAACTTTTTTCAAATTAAATTCGCAAAATCAAAAAATAAATATTTCGCTCCAAAAAAATCTTATTTGAGACACAAAAATGAACATTTTCACCAAATTTCATTAAAATCGAATCATTCTTGTTGGACATAAAAATAAAAAATAAAAAAATAGTTTTTTGGCGTTTTTCTCAATAGTTTTGAGGTTATGTTGAAAAATGGTCACTATAAAAGTTGTAGATCTTTCTATTATCTACAACTTTCTATTATCTACAACTTGTGAAACTTTTACGATAGATGGTCTAGTTTTGCTGGAAATCGTATTGTCCCACCCCCACCTTACTTCTGGTTAATTGTTGGAGTCCAATCGATATTTCCCCATTTATATACCATTAATTCTAAATTTTCCGACCATCCATATACTGCTATGATTTTTTTTTTTATTTTTTTTTTTTTGAATAAAAAATTATTGGCACTGTATAATATCCTCGTGAACAAAGTTGGGATTAACTAAATGAACAAACGGCTGAACAATTTGTTCAAATACAATTAATTAGTGTTAGGGGCTGTATGGTTCAGGGCCTTTATGCAAAAAAAAAAAAATTAGTGTTAGGCGTTAGCCACTTGGGTATCAAACCTTATAAAGGTATAGAGTAATTCGTATGTTTACTTTTGACCTTCCGTCAAATGGAATTCGTTTCTCATGCAATTTCTTAAGAATCACAATGAAAGTTAATGAAAATGCACATAAAAAAGCAAAAAAAAATTATTAAAGCTTTCAGACCGTTTGATTACAGCAATATTTTGGATGTCACCTTAGAAGTTGAGGAGCATGTAAACTTAATTCAATATAGCTCGGAAATCATAAAACTGTGCTGACGTTCATGATTCATGGATTAACAAGTAATAGCAATGCAACGAGACAAGCCTTGAGTTAACAAGACACCTGAAATTACTGTGTAAAAGTACACCTAATTTTGTATTGGCCAAAAGCCAAGCTTATCATTTTCTATTCTATGATAGAAGAGAACACACTAAAGATTTTCACTTTGTAATATTGATGATGATAAGAGGAAAGGAATATTATTTCAAAGTTTTATCTTACAGAGTTGAGCATAACTCAAGTTGAAATATCAAGTTGAATGAATATCATGTGAAAATTGGTTCAAATAATCTAAAGTACTTTAAGAATTTATTTATTTAGTTGCTGTTTAATACTTCAAATAACTGAGGTTCGAATTTTGGGTTCGAAATCAGGATATTAAAGTTAAAGCTACAAACTTGACAGGAATTTTTAAATTTAGCCTAGGGTTAATTCGACAATATGAAAAAGAATTAAACTGAAAGGTGTCTGTAAAGGTGGTGGTTGTCCAAAAGATGGGAAAAATTTAGTGAAACAATTATAGTGTTAAAAAGTAGAACAAGTTTTTTCGTCTCTTTTTCATTTCAGTATTCAATCATTTAATAGTTGTCGGAGGAGCCGTTTACGCGGAAAATAGTAGAAAAGAGAGTTGCATTTGAAAACTCAACCACTCCCAAAAAAATTTCCTGTCGAATTTGTTTGAATCTTTGAAGAATTGCAATAGTAGGAGACGATGCGCTGTATTCAGGCAGTATTAAGATAAAGGAGCCTCATACGTTTATTGATGTGAATTGATTTTTTAAAATTTTCCATCTTTCTTCATAATTTAAAAAAATTCGCAGAACGTTTCATTTAAGAAATATAATTAAAAAGATGTTCTTTCTAGATTTTTATATTGCAAAAGTTTTCAGGTTATCTAAATTTAAATCTTGCAATACTACTCCTGGAAATATTGCACAAGCCTATTATGCATTTCAATATCTGTGTAAATATGCACATGCACAATTCCTTTGACACCCAAGTCAACTACTTTAGTAATTTTAGTATCTACGTCGACGTCTAATTCATCTTCTAAAAATAGAAATCATTTAAAATATGTGTATCTCATTGTTGTTGTTTACTCCCATAAAATTAATTGCTTATAGTCCGCCGGCCTTGTGAGGCATACGACTTGAACAATTAGTAAAATTGTCGTGCAATTATCCATTAAGAACTGGCATTACATTAATATTTTATAAATATACTAAGCAACGCGTATAGAATATTTTGTAATTCAATTACTTACACATTAATATTCAAATTACTACTTTATGTAACAAAATAATTTTCGTGTACATTTTGTTAACATCAATCTGTAAAGTACATACTTATTGATTAGAAAATTTAATAAATGGTCAGTTTATAGATACTATGTATATTAAACAGGGCGCAAGAAAAGTTGTTAAATATAGTAGGTTTGATTAAAGTATTAGTCAAGATAATACGTTACCAGAATTAGTTACAACTTTGTGTCTTGTTTGAAATAACCATTATTTATTAAATATGTGCAGTGACTTCTGCAAAGAAGATCCTACACGATCGTAGATGCAACCAGAAACCAAACCCTTGATTCCTTTGTTCTCATTTATGACCAAGTCGTCTATCAAAATTCTACTCTAACTAATTTAGTTCTTTTGAAAGTGGTACAACAGAGTCATAAGGTTGGGTTTTTGCAAATATATTTTTTTCTAATTCAACTTTGGACTTCCAAAGGAAAGTTAATTTGAAATGGTATCTCTTAAATCTGCAGAATCAGAAATAGATCTTCAATATTTTCCATTAAACGTTTTCTCTATAACGCTAATAAAAATAAATCAACAGGTTCACATGGCTAATACCTGAATACTCTGAGATTGTGGTACGGGGCTGCATATTGAAAGACAAGGAACGTACACCGATAACCAAGTTACTACAATTAAGTTGTACCTTCGAAAAGGTCACGGCAGGGATTTGAACCCAGTACTCCTGGGTGAGAGTCAAGAGTGCTTGCTTCTCAAACAGTCAGTCGTTTGATTCATATAAACAAATTTTCTTTCAGTTCAACTGAAACGATGCTCGCTAATTAAACAAAACATATCACGTTGAACAGTTTGCCTAATATTGGTGGTGTCAGATCTTGTCAACTTTTACACCACAATAATTAGTTAAAACTTAATATCCCGATTGAATGGGAAAAAATCGTATATGGTATAAAATTAAATATATATCTGTAAATTTCAAATCAAATATTTCCTTACGTTTATATATTGGCACCTAGTTGTTTATCAGTATACACGTTTATTTGGCAAATAAAATCTGTTTATTAATTGGTTCGGTTGTGCTTGATTAAAATATGGTTAGGTGATAAAACGCAACAATTTATTTCATTTTCCTGGTGGAACGTAAATTAAATTTGAACACTTTGTTCCAATCTCGACTAGTTTATCTTGACTTTCCTTTGTCTAATGGAAATTTGCTCACATAAATATTGAAATTCTAAAACTTAATTATTGTAATCAACTCGAAACATCGCAATGCGTTAATTCCATTTGGTGGCTGTTGTCAACAAGCATATTTACTAATTTGATTAAGATAAAGACTTCATATATTATTAGTATGCGTTCCTGTTTTTAGGGGATTTTCAAAGCGACAACCATGGGAGCTTAATATTAATTTACACACATATTGGTGGGTATTAAATTGTTCGACCTAATCAACCAGTTATAATTAAATAAAGTACTTCATTCAATCATAATCTGAAAGATTGAAGTATCCTTTATTACTAGTGTCAATACTTGGAAGCAAATAAAACTGAAGTGTCGACGGTAAGCAAACATTGCAGGTATTAATATTTCTAGGAATAGGAAACGATTGCCATTGTGAAATATTAACTATTAAATGATATGGATGAGCAAGTATTAATACCGCCATAAAAAAATCAATGGTCCAAAAATACATTAATTGAATTGCTCTCTATTGTTAAATATAGAGGAAGCATTAAATGAACATTAATAGTAGCGTTATATTTTTCGTACAAATTAAAACGCTGCTGTGCCAGTTGGTGGGCAGGAACTGGAATATCCATCTTGATTTAATTAATTGCATGTTGCATGTGAGTAGAGGTCAGTGCAGCCTTGACTGTACTTGATAAGAAAGGTTAAGGAATGAGAGTTGCAACTAGTATCTGGATAGGCAACCAGAAATAGCAGTTAATAATTCTTATTCTACGGCAGAAGAGATGTTCATCAAAATTAATAGTAGTGTGTCTCCTGACGCTGCGTGAGTAACGGAAATACGTCAACGTTAAACGATACATATCATTAAGATCTAAGCATAATATAGGCCGACAGACTGATGGGCCAGTGATAAATTTTATTCAGGTCAGATAATAAAAGCGAATTAAGATCTTTCTTAATTCGCTTTTATTATGGGCCGTTGATGTTGCAAAGGCGAGCTAATATCTCATAGAAATAGGTGACTGGCAAAGATTTTTTTATTTTTCGGTTTCTTACAGAGTTTCAAAGACCTCCTCTGTATATCTATTCGAATTCGAAAATTTAGCTTTTTCTTATAGTGGAGGGAAATTAGTCAAAATAATTGATAAACAGTGATGTAACCGGGAAGTTGAATTTTTTTTTGTTTTTACATGCAAATTATTCGAAAACCAAAAAAATTAGCAAAATCGGGCTGCGGCTTCGCGAGGAATGCGCATAAAAGTGCATTTTTGATGCATTTTGAGTGCATCACTACACAATTTTTTAAATATCTTTGGCTCTATTGGTCGTAGAAAAATAAAAAACTAAAGTCAATGAATAGACTATCGAACTGTTGGTTTTCACTTTTTTTTTTTTTTTTACTAAAAATGCAATAAGTGGGTTAATAATCTTCAGATCCTTAAGAAAATTGGAGAAAATATATATGTATTTTTATGCTATAAATTTTAAAAAAAATTTTTCATTTTACGGCCACAATTGAACATTTTCGAAAAAAATGAAAACGCTTGCCATTTAATGAAAAATGGTCGTAGGGTAAACGTTTTTTTTTAAAGTGTAGGTTTTTTATGTACTTTTTTGTGAACGTATGCCAGAATATGTTAATCAAGTTAAAATGCCGCTTTTTTAAATAAAAAAAAATTAAATTTCACTTTTTTTAATTTTTTTCATATATACCGTATCTTTTATCCCAGATTTTCATATAAATTTTATTTCAATGTAATTCGTAATTCAATAAAAAAATTCTAGAAAATAATTATTATTTATATGTTTAAATGTTTTAAATGGGCGACGTCGTTGTCTAGATCCGCTAACTTTTTATAAACTAAATGCTACAAGGACAGCATTACGAAGTGCAGGGGAAGCGTGTGTTAGGGCAATTTATGGATTTAACCACCAACCATATTGATTTAAATGTTATGAGGTGCACGTTATTTCAGAAAAACTGTTGAAGCCAAAAGAACTGTTGCATGTAATTTGTCTTTGCTTCCTTTATTTAGATTTAGATTTCTCTGCCTACTCTGTTTAGAGATATATCTAAATAACTGATCTGCCAGTCGACACTATAACACCCTGTATTTTGAAAACGAAGTGTTTTTCGACGAAACTGTATAGAGGTTTTGGTTTTATTTTAACGTTCTCTACAAGCTCTTAAATTTATGGTAGTCAATTTAGAAACACCTTGTATACTTTGTATTTTATATGTATAGTAATAAAAAGTAAATATAATAATACACCTTACGAAAGCTCTTTTAATGTCCATTCGATAGCGCCAAACGTCAAACGATTGTAATATTTTAACTGTCATATATAATCTTCATAATTTAATTATTTTCATTTTATACAAAACTTATTTGAAATCTGGCATAAAAGATACGATATGTATGAAAAAATGTCAAAAAAGTGAAATTTATTTATTTATTTTTTTAATTAAAAAAAACATTTTTACTTGATAATCAGATTCTGGCATATTTTTACAAAAAAGTGCATAGAAAAACTACACTTTAAAAAAAGTTTTTTTTTAAGTGGCAAGCGTGTTAATTTTTTTCGAAAATGATCAATTGTGGCCGTAAAACGTATTTATTTTTTTTTAATTTAATCACTTATTTATAGCATGAAAATATATATTTTCTCCAATTTTCGTGAATATCTGAAGATTTTTACCCTACTTATTGCATTATTAGTAAAAAATATAAATTGAGAAATTTGGATTTTTTGAGGTTAGGATGTACTTTTAATGTAACTATACCCGAACAGTTCGATAGTCTATTCATTTACGAGTATTTAAGTTTTAGTTAGTTTTATTTTCTACAACCAACAGAACCGGAGATATTTAAAAAATTGTGTAGAGGTGCACCAGGAATGCATACAAAATGCACTTTTATGCGTTTTTCTCGCGAAGCCGCAACCCGACTTTGATAATTTTTTCGATTTTCGACTCATTTGCATGTATAAAACAAAGAACAAAAAAAAATCAACTTCCCGATTACATCACTTTTAAATTTTAATTTCCCTCCATTATTAAGTATATAAATTTTTGATATTCAGTGAATTTTTAAGAGTGTGAGTTGCGGTTTTAAAAATATTTAATACAACAGTAATGTAAAAAATAAAAATATATTGATGACGTCTTGTCTCAAAAAAAACATGGTATTTGTTAAAAACCTAAGTACCTACGTAACAGTCTAAAATAATTTTTATTGAAGCTATTTTTAGACTCACTTAAAATACCTAGCTAGCTTTATTTAGAAAATAGTGTTTTGACGATATGTTTGCGCAACCCCGTATAGCCTTAAAGACTCCTTCCAGTCATATTTCGACTCAAAAATCCGCATCTCATTTATTTTAAATCATTAAAGAGACACACCTCGTACAGCTAAGTTATTTATTAACAACATATTTTTTTACTTGAAATTTATATTGCGACTTAGTTATGATGTATAAATAACGTTCGAAAAATATAAAACGTGTTAGTGGCCTAATACAGATTCTTTCTTGATATTGCAGCTTTTTGTATGATTCTAAACCAAATCAGCATTTTCATATTAGAGATAATCCAAACTGAAATTCCAGTTCGGATTTAGGCAAATCAAATCTAGAATATCAAAAGTTTTTGTTGGAGTTTCTATACCGATGTCGAATAAAAACATTGAACGTCCTTTATCACGTCGCTCAATTGAGCTAGGGACGGCAATGTAAAAACTGCTTGTATTTAAAGGTCCAACACGTTATGTGCGTGCTATTTAAAAGAAACACATCTGTTTTATTTTGAATTAATTAACAGCCTTCCCTCATTTTTGAGAGCCATATTGAGTCAAACAATATAGTTTATTGTAAGAAAGTGAAATACTGTGCAGTATATGAAGAAAATGAGAGGTTTTCTTATTTAATTATTTATTTTATTCATATTTATTTATATCAATTAAGTATCTAACTGGTAGAAATGTATTTACATTTATGTAGGGGGCAAAGTAAAAAAAAATATTTTAAAGAAACGACCATAAAAGTCAAAGCAGCTTGATCTTTAGTGAATAATTCTCTTCCCATTCTGCAATCCTCAAGTTATAAGGCACATTTTTTAATATTGATATTTTCTTCGTATTAGATAGGTGTTAATCTAGTCAATAAGTTGTCCAAAGTCATTAAAATAAAATCTGCTAATATAATCAAAACCCACATCTACGGATATTGACCGGTGTTTAGGAATTGTTGTTCTTCATCAGTGCGGCCTTGTTCGAGGAATTAAATTTTGGAGTGGAAAACATTTGTAATAATTTCAGACCTTTTAGGTGGGCACGAATGAATTTTTAGAAATGTATAGCTAGCAGCTAGTTTTATACTAACGTTTTTAGTACTTAGCCCCAGTTGGTAATTGATAAGTTTCTCGATTAACGTAATTGATATAATTCTTATCATTATTATCCATTACTTAATGGAAATTAAATACATATTTTAAAATAATGGCGCTGTGGATTCATCAAGTTCTTAGCACATTGAATTTTAAAATAAACCAAAATAAAACAAGGTAAGTTTACCAAAAATAAATCTCACTACATGGGGTTGCTTCAGTTTTAACAAGTTTGTTAACGAGGCTACTTATATGAAGAGTTCTGAACGTGAGTTTAATGATTTCAAGCTGTTGCTGTTACCTGCTCTGTTGCGCCTTAAAGAACAGAATCAAGTTTAATAGAGAGTGTACATGTACGACGACATTTAAAGGAAAGCTTACTGACTTTATGCACTTACTGTCACAAACTTCACCAATATAAATTAAGCTTAATAACCTGGTACATGTTTTCACCTTAGAGTTTGCTCTAAACTCGAGCTGGCATCGAGATGCTTTCAGAAATATGCCATGTATTCATGTCCGATGAACAGATGCAGTGTAAACAATTACTTCAGACTTCAGTATGTATATTTTCAATTAATAAATTAAAGAAGAATATGACCAACCCACATGGGATTAATTCTACGTTAATTAATAAATTAGTTTACGGTGGCTTTTAGATCAAAATTAATTTACAAATTAATCTTGTAAAAATAATAGAAATATATTCTGATGACTCATCAGATCATCAGTGATGAAATTTTGATTTTAAAACTTTAATTTTTTTTAAACTAAGTATTTAGCAATGCGGATTCCCTATCTGTTTGACAAATTTGGTCTATCGAGAAATCTGATATCTGGCATGCCGATAAGTCTAATTATAATACTAGAATAATCCATAAACAAAAGTCAGTACAACGGCTTCGAACTATACGATTACTTTAAGCTAGAAACACCAAAAATATTTATTTACTATTTCAATAAATTTTAAATTCAAGGAGCTTCAAAGTCTATATTGTAATTAATTGTTTTGTTTTGAAATCCAAAGTTTCCATTTATTTATATATTCACGTTTTAAAAATAAAAGTACTAGGTATTTAATGACTATCTGTATGCGTGCTATTATTTAATAATAATTATAATCCTACGGTATTAAATGCCACCTACCAACCTCTCGCTCAAGTTCATGTTTATTATTTATTTCCTTTCGAGTGTTGTTTGTGTTCAGTTGCTTACATCGTTGGCTGTGTATATGATATTGGATTTGATCCGCGATAGCACTTGATTATTGCGATTCATTATTTTGTTTGTATTATGATATTGTTATTATTTTAATATGGGTGTCCCGATTTTAAACCGACAAACTGCGGGTACAGAAACTTCACATGAAATTATGACATACCCCTTCTAACATTTCTTCTCTATCGGGCCTCCTAACGGAGATACAGGGTGTTGAAAATTCAATTTATTTTTTGTTTTTCTTTAATAACTTCCACAATATTAAAGATACTGAAACCAAACTTGGTACACATAGTTAGGTTGTGAGGGTCCATCTCTGCTATGGTTCAGAGTTGAACTGAGGCGCGCCAGTGGCGTGCGGTGTGGTCACGTCGACATAATTTTAAGGAAAAAAGTATGAGCACTAATTTTTTTCGCAATTCTGATCAGATTTTCATAATTTACGGTTAATTTTCTAAAAAAACTTGCTCATGTAAAATTTTGACTGAGGCGTTAGTTTTCGAGATATTTGCGTCTGAACAAAACGGTGCACCAAAAACACAATTAATTAATTAAGATAGCCCTTTCAAAATTATTTTCAATCTGACTTTCGAAGGGATATACTGAACTGAACTGTCAATTTAATGTTTTTAATGTTTTTCTTCTTTTGCAATGATGCGTTTTTAAGGCCTTTTGCAAGTCAATATTATTTCTGTCAAAAGAAAAATTTGTTTGTTACGAAATTGCATAAAAAAATTATCAACATCCAAATATCAAAAAAATCAACACCCGTATTTCCGTTAGGAATGGCTATAGAGAAATTTTAGAAGGGATATATCGTAATTTCATCAGAACTATTCCCGACATGATAATTGTGTTTTTGGTGCATCGTTTTGTTCAGACGCAAATATCTCGAAAACTAATGCCTCAGTAAAAATTTTACATGGGCAAGTTTTTTTAGAAAATCAACCGTAAATTATGAAAATCTGATCAGAATTGCGAAAAAAATTAGTGCTCATACTTTTTTCCTTAAAATTATGTCGACGCGACCACACCGCACGCCACTGGCGCTACTCAGTTTAACTCTGAACCATAGAAAAGATGGACCCTCACAACCTAACTATGTGTACCAAGTTTGGTTTTCCTATCTTTAATATTGTGGAAGTTATTAAAGAAAAACAAAAAATAAATTGAATTTTCAACACCCTGTATCTCCGTTAGGAGGCTCGATAGAGAAGAAATGTTAGAAGGGGTATGTCATAATTTCATGTGAACTTTCTGTACCCGAAGTTTGTCGGTTTAAAATCGGGACACCCTGTATATATATAGCGAAATATTGAGATCCATGATGTAAGGGTGACCATGATTGACATGCCCTGACCAACTAAATTATTTAGTAAACGGGGTCAATTTTCTCACGAAACACAGGCACCACGAGATAAATTAAGAAACAATCCAACTTTTGATATCATCTTAACCTAGTTGCAGCAAAAGAAATTAGTCAAGTCTACTTGTCTACTTGGCACTACTTTGAAGAGCAAGGTAGTCCTGTGGAAAACGTCGACTAACCGGTAACCTAAATAATAAAGAATTCAACGTTTACAATGGACATTCATTACCCAACTTTGAAGTTCTTGGACCAGTGATTCGACTTCATGTCCTAAAAATAAAGGCACCAAAGACTAAAGCGAGGCATACGCCTTAACAGTAAGTTAGAAGATGTTACAGGGAGAAAAAGATACATTATTAACATTATTGTTAACAGTATTGTAACAGAATACAAGGAGTCAAAAAGGAAGACTCCCACACACAAAATGCTAGTAAAAGTCGTTTAAATTTAAAAGCGTAATGAACTTTCTAAGCCACCTGGCAGATTAGAGTTATATGCCTTAATGATTGAAAAAATTTAGAAATATTAAATCTGAGGAATCCACAATTGCTTCAACGGAAGCGTATAGTTACAGTATTAAAATAATGTAAATAGCCAAGAAAATAAACCAACTAGCATTTACTGAAGAGTTTTGAGATTCTCTTCTGCATTAAATATTTTTGATTCTTGACTATCTTATCTAAAATTCTTCGTTGGTCTAATCGAACAACTGTTAATCGACAAGAATTTATTTTTTTATTACCCCCTTGGAGTTTCCTGTGAGGATATGAAAAAATCTAAGGTAATTGATGAGCTAGTGCTTTACACATAGATGTTGGAAATACCACTCCAGTAACAATATATCGAAAAATAATGCAGAAATTAAGAATCTAGTCTTTATATGTTACGGTGGTGAACATTTAGATTTTCTATTTCTTTACTGTTACTTTGTCCTTATTTTATTTTCAGAGGGAATGAGAATGCAAAAGACAGATAGCAAGTAAAACGATATTAGAAAGAGCAGGAAGGATGATAGATGGAATAACATCGTAGAGGAGAAAGACATTCACAAATGAGAAGTTAAGAACAGACATCAAAAGGATGCTTCAATGATTTCACAGTTTTATTGGCCGTTCACTCAATATTGCATAGGATATTTCCCTCTAATTAATTTTTTAATAAGGTTGATTTTGCCGAACAACTGTACTTTTCCGGGGATCATTTTTTCTACAGAACTTTCAGGAAAGTTAGAACCAACTTTCCTCTCGGATACCTGAAAATTTGTTGCTTAGTATCCATCTACGTCCGAGCTCGGATAATCGAATAACTATTATGCCCCATTTTCTTTTACATCTTCGATAATTATTTTCACCCTTTTAACAACGAGATAACCGTCAGTCAATAGAATTTTTTTTAACTGTTGAAGAAAAATAGAATCCCCGCGTCGCGATGAGGTCGAGGGCTCTCTTACTATAGGGAATAGGTAGGTTACATAAAAAAGAATGCTAAATATTGACAATACATGATCCAATTAGTATATTCAGTAGTTGAGTCTTATTTTTTTATAAAATATGATTTAGCAGCGTTAATTCTTTACCTCAGCTTTAAAATGCAGGTGATCTAATTTTGTTATGATTCAAAACAAGCTACTACAGTCTCTAACATTATTGACTATGTTAAGTCAATTGAAAATATGAAATATGATAGTGTAATGACAAACAATGTATACTAATATATGAAAATTAATTACGTTAATTTGAGACAGTTCGATAAGTCTGTAAATTAAAATAAAACTATTGTCATGTATTTTAATTAATAAAAATTAAATTCAATACTTTAAAAAGAAAAATAAAAATTAAAAATTGTTCATATAGAACTTCACCCTGAATAAAAGCAGCTAAATAACTTACTTTAAATAAATAAAAAAAGGTTTAAACACATAGTTAAAGGATACCACTCCGAGGAAACTCATCTTCGTTGCAGAAACACCTGTTACGGGATAGCAGTGAGACGGTCCACCAGATGTGTGTGGCTCGTACCACCTAAAACAGTAAATTAAAACCACAAAAATGATAAATAAAATAACATTAACCATCAGAAAGGTAATATTAAACAAGGTAATCAATCTTTAGTGTCAAATAAGCAACAATTAATAAAGAATGAGCAGGGTTGTAGTTTTATCTAGCGAAAAGACTAACGTAGAAAACCGTAATATTAATATTTGATGTTAATTAAGATTTAATTTTGTGTAAAACTGATCGTCTATGCCACAAGGATGGACACATCGTAACTTACAATTGTAGTTAAGGTATAGTGAAGTGAAATCTTAAAATGTAGTGCTTCATCGTAGCCAAAAACGGCAAGTGAAATTGTGTTTTAACGCAGTGTGACATATTGGATATGTATAGATCGGTCATGAGACCCAGAGTTCAAAAATAATATGATTTCCACAGCAAAATTACATATAAGAAAAATATTTCCAAAAATACAAACCCAAAATGACAGTTTGGCATCTCAAGAAAAAATAATTCAGGATCACCATGGATACAGGAACAAAAAACAAGGTTGTTGGAAAATCAGCTCCAGAGAGGCGTCACGTAATTGAAGTCGTTCATACGTCTAGTTTGATAAAACGACAGAGTCTGCTCATTCTAACATTATATACAGTATCCGTGCTTTAGCGAGGGCGACATCTGCGAATATTGCTAAAAGAACTGCACGGTTGAGGCATAACCAATTCAAATTCAATAATTATAGGTCCCCGCACTTCATGCAATACCAACTTTTAATTAGAATCACTTTAAAATAATACAAAACATATAAAGAACTTAATTTTCATTTATTAATAAAATTTACATAAGCTAAAGAATTCTAAAGGTAAGTTTCTTCCTAAGAAAGATCCCAAGGAGACCCTGAAATAGAAAACAGGAATTACAGAAACCTGAAAGTAAGTTATGCGCTACGCGCAGCACACACGGTCGTTTATCAACGCAGTAGACTGGTCGCTGTGTATAAGGCGCAGGTATTAGTATTTTGAATTAGTAGTACGGATGGACCAAGTCAAAAAAGGTCACAATTCTAATAAACTAGTAAAGAAATTCTAAAATTAAATTAGATCACTATATTTCTTAAATAAAATTAATACTAAAGATATGCTATTAAAAATATTCTTAAAACTAACATGCAATAAATATTAAATTAATAAATACCACCTACCTTTTCAATACTAAAATAATATAATCAGCAAACAGATAATAATTTAATAAATAAAAAAATTAAATATATACACAATTTTCCCCTACCATAACAAATAAATTGGCATACAACGTGGGGCACAGAAAGACAAAAACTGTCAATAAAAATAAAATAAAAATATAATTAATTCTATCACCACAAATAGATTGGCACCCAACGTGGGGCCATAACACTACATATACTTCAGAAAATATTTATTTTGTCGCAATATACGATTAGTGTTCATATGAAAAACCACTTTGAAACTTAAGAGGTACCAATTAGTTTTCTAGGTAATGTAACAACAAACATACGTAATGTATACGATCATAGCGGTAAATTATCAATTATGTTAATATTGTAGATGCTCAACATGTTTGTAAATGAAAATAAAAGAAAATATAAATATACAATAATTGTTTATGGTCACAAGGTCACAAGAAACTTACGAATGATATCAATGTTATGAGAAGAAAAATACATTTGCTCTAAGACATTTTTGAACTGATAGACCCTGTACAAATTAAAAATGTATTTTACATATTTTTTATTTGCAAAATATTAGTTACTTGGTCAGATAATTTTGACTTTATCGGGCTTTCCATTATTTGCTGAACATTGTCAATAATTTCCTCTGTCAAAACAGTTGGCCTACCAGTAGATTTCCCATTCCTTACACATGCGGTGTTTAGTTTCAAATCAGTGTTTACATTGTATAAATATCTCATAATATGAAGTATTTTCGTTAGAAAATTCTACTGTTATTGTTCGCTGCACGATTGAAAGAAATATGTCCATGATTCGTCATTATTGAAAAACCTATTAAAAGTACACAGGACTACAACAACTTTGAAAAATTAAAATCCAATATTTTTTTTAATTATCACTGTTTACTTATCACAATTTACAAAAATAAGTAAACAATTAAAAATCAAGAATTCAACATTTCAACAGACTCGAAACTTTTCAAAGATAATTAAGAGTATCTGCCCTATTTATCCTATTAAAGACTTTTATTTATTACTTATTTAATATAATATTGATTAGTAAGCTCATAAAAAATCAATTATTCAACTTGTATCCAATATTATTGACTGCGGTTTATGAAACAGACAGTTATTAAATCTTATTATGCGTCACGTGGTTCACGATTATTTCTGAGGGCTTTGTGTATGGCACTTTTTATTTTAATACTTGGATATGTTAAGTAATGTAATAAACAAATATGAAGACAATATATTTATTCGAATGCTCATTGTCAGAACTGTTTAACATACTGTTACCAGACATAATAATATTTTTAACGGTTGTCGACATACTATTGTATTTTGAAACGTCTTTTTATCATCTATTAAGTTCTATTGCAAAACAATCAATACAATAAAAGCACTAAATTTTTTGATTGTTAGAAGTTTTATTAAAACACTTTTTAACAAGAGTCGCATTAAAGTTAGTTTCACTGTTCGTTAGTCATGGAGGTATCTTACACTGAAAATAGTTGCTAGGCTGGATGGAAAAAACATTTGCTAATAACATGCAATTACTGGTAAATACATTGATTCAATTAACAGAACAGGCAATAAAACGAATAGTGTGTATGTGTGAGGAAAAGCATTATCAATCAAATATAATAAAGTTCCAATGCAAGTCACTGGATGTCCTATCGACGATTTTTCCAGAATTTACCTTTTGGGAGGTGAGAGTCGACGTTGACTTGGGAGAAGAATTTTATTAGGCTGCGATATGATGCATGAACCATCCACTTCTTTGAACTTCTACATTTTTAGGATATAAGACAAGAACAAATGATTTTACTTGGTTTTAGATATTTCTTTTTAATTCCGATATAACTAATTATGAAAGGGTTTAATCCAATGGGAATTACTCTTATAAATTAAAGCTGAAATATACTCACGTTACATACTATTTTATTTTATGAATGGTACTCACAAAGGACTTGTCTATTGTAGCGATGAGGTGGATGCTAAAATAGATAGCAGTACCTATTTACTTTTACCTTTAAGGTGTTTTACAAGAAGCTGATGGAGGTCACCTATATTGAACGTTCTACGTTTTCGTCAAATTATCGGAAAATTTTATTTTCCACCCATTAAAACCAATATGGTGCAAGGTCGAAAACTTGGGATTTTAAATAACTTACCTAAATAAATAATCGTACCAAATATAAACTTTTCTATACCTTTTGCAACCTGGAGACATTTCTTACGCTCTGTTGATTGGGCTATTTTACAAGGTTTTTCAAACGATTCACTATATGTTCTAGAGTGAGGCATGTATTAGCTCAGACTCACAAACTTCGCTAAGCTGGATTTTAGTATGTTTATCAAAACTTTTATATTGGCAATAAAGGGATTTACTGATATTATGATTTTACCTTAATTATTTTTTATTGCTTAGAGGAATCGCCGATGAATTTAATAAAATACTACTTCAGAATTGATAGACGTGCAAAATGGTCGTGTACTAATTTTATGAAAAGAGTAATAATTGTGAATATTGTAAGAAATATTTGGTTATATATAAAACGATACAATTGATGCTATTAATCCGCATTGTGCCAAAATCTTGTGACTTCAATTTACTATTATCTACGAAAAATTTTTCATTAACCACGAGTGCAGCTCTGTCTTGACCGAAATCATATTCGATATGAAAAATTAAATAGCTAACATCTGAGTTTAGGTTTATCTTTGCTATGTGAAAGTGGCATTTTCATACAATAATCCTCATATATGGAGAAGTTTATTAGTTTTAATGGATATTTAAAACCTATCAAATACAACTATAGGTAATCATATATTGACTGTTCACTGTAGAAGAACAAAATTAAATTTTTAAATATGGATGTTATAAACATAAAAGTTCAGTATTAAAATTTCCATTCGAAAATATGTAATCGCAGTTGACATCGACCATCCATATACTCCAATATATTGTGAATTAGTAAAAGGAAATTTAGTTTTAATTAAACCTTAAGCCGTTTGGATTATGTGCCAATTTAGGAAGATTATATAACGGAAACGAGAAATAACTGCATTCCTATACCCAATTTATTTATTAGAAATAACCTCACTTGCCGTCGAATGGTCATACGAGAAATGTGAGGTTTTAAATTACATTAATGTCGATAACAACCGATTAAATAAAATTGAATTTCGTTGATAAATTTGATACGTTCGAAAATATATTTCTGATTTATTTAACTCAGTCAGTATCAGTCAGAATTGCAAAATATGATTATCTACAGTATCAGATACAAATACAATTAAGTTTTACTGCAAGTTTCTTCTTAATTCTAATTCGTCTTTGCATTGTAGTTGTAAGATAAGAAAAACACAAAAATGAAAACTAAAAATTTTTTTTTCAAATATCTCAAAGACCAAACAAGATTCTTGATTTTATCGTGGCATATTATTGGATATTAAACTGCAAAATTTCGCACCCATTTAACCAACTCTTTATCTCTTACTATTCCCGAGATCCCAATGGTGAGCATCGAATTTGATTCACCCTGTACAGGAAAAAAGTTGTTATTAAAAACGACTACTTTGTAACTTACATTGTCTTGTATATTTTTAACAATAATGAAACTTTTAGTAAATATTTTTTCCAAAAATATTCAGTTTCCTTAATTTTGGAAAGCCCTGTAATGATTGCACGAGAACTTTTATTTAGTCACAAAATCGGACATGATGAAGAGTAGGGACGACGGCAAGCATTGGCAAAGGAATACGCCATAAGTTTCACGAGCTATACGTAAATCAAACTGGACCACGAAAAGGATTACAATAGAAACTTTATTTGTGATTTATGTTGACAAAGTTATAATCAATATTTATATCTTATATTTTAAAAAACATGCAATTGAAATTTTGCGATTGTCTCCTTTACCTCCTGATATACATATTGTAGTTATATATATCTTAGTGCGATTAGAAAAAAAGCAATATGGGGATTTTAAGGCATAATTTTGATATAATTTAATACAATTTAGTGGATATAATTTATGACTTTTCTTGCATTAGCATAAAGAGGAGGGTGGCGGTCAGTATGGTGGGAAAAGAAATTTAAAGCTAAGATTTCTCAAAACAACACTAAAAACAAAACAATATTACAAAATAATGCAATAAAGTTTATGTGAAACCATTACTTATAACGGCTCGAGTTTCAGGTTGAAGTATATACATATTAGACTGTTCCACAAACACTATGTTTACTCTATCTAAAGCTCAGGGATTCAAGAATACATTACACCCTTCGAAGAATCAGATGGAAAACGATATTTATTGAAATCAATAACAGGTGGAAAATGTATTAAAGAAAAATGGGTCGGTCTTGTTGGTTAAATATTTGCTGTAGGAAAAAAAATGTTGCTGGAAATATTTTATTTTAAAAATGTATATACGATATGTATAATTGAAGGCAAATATTTTTTATAAGCAGTTCAAATTTCGTACATACGCATCATGTATTGTTTTTTTTTCTTAACGAATGAGAAATTAAATTTATAACCAATGAGATGGATAAGTAACTACTATTATTATAAATATATAAAAATGAACAATTATTATGACAATCTCAGGACTTCTTCACGTGTATCGACATTGACTATCCGCATCCCGAAATAAATAATTACCGTGCTTGAAAATCTGAATTAAAATTAAAGTACCTCCTTTATACGTTAACTGTCTAGATATGAGTAAAAAAGAAACAAATTTATTTATTTAAACATTTTATTATGTAATAAAATAATAACAACACAAACCTAAAAGGGCTTCGAAGGTTATCCGATTTGTTCAGGTCATATTTGATAGCAAAACTATTTTTATGCCAAGTTTTATCAAAATGAATTTAGCTGTTTAAGAAACATTAAAATCCGAAAAGTTTCAAAAATATAAAAATTGTACAGCTTACCATAAGGCTATAATTGTTTTATATAAAGGATTAGGACCATTTGAGAGGTTTCTGGGGCCTCAAAATCTAAGGATCTGATGAAATATCGATTTCGAATTTCGGCCAGATTTTGAGAACTTCGATCACTGTGGAGTGGGGAAGATAAAAACAAACAAAAAATAGATAATCATAACATCATAATGACGGGTTATGTCGAAACCAAAACAATATCTAGTAATATTTGGACACTAACCCCGGTCCGCATTTTTTCTCACATTTTACTAGGTTTAAATTTTTTACCACCGATAACAGACATTTATTGGAATTTTCATTACTTAACACCATCGTTTTTATTTCGTACGAGTATCACATTTAAAAAAAATAAATTGATAATAAATCCTCATATTACGTTATTATGCTACGTACCTAATGTAAGATTGATGCACATTTTATTGTGAAGTTACAAAATAAACCATCAAGGAATGCTTTTAGTAAGAAAAATATATATTTTAGAATGAATCAGTTAAATATACATTGTATATGTAGAACATTCACTTAATAATAATTTCGATTATTTTTGGACGTCAGACTCCCTCACGCATAGGCGCACGCTTCTCTAATCTGCCTAATCTGGTTAACTAAACAAGTGCTCATTGTTTGCTGTTAATAAAAAGTGTGTACATGTTTTGTTTAAAGTAACAAAAACAATCTTGTAATAATTAAGCAGAAAAATTATATCTAATCGCCCATGAATTTTTGAAAGTCGTGATTAAAAAAAAATATATTGCAGAGTTCTTACATTTATGGATATTTCTTATATCCGATAATTGTTTGATAGAAGTGGGCAGCGCCAGTTTACGTTTTATTACAATGTTTGAAAAAAAAAGAAGATAATTTAAGCGATTTATTACAGCTAGGAGATAAGTTTTAAAATAAATATTTCACCAATTAACAAAATATAGAGGATGCCAACAAAAACGATATAAGTATATAATTATCCTACTATTATTACTAGAATTATTAATTTTTATAAACCTTTTGAATAAACCATTCATATCGGGCATGTATGATAATGGTCAAGATGATTCATTTATACGAGCTTCTAAAAAATTTTCGACGGATATAATGTGACAATGATATTTACTAATGGAGCCTTCGAATTTTGTATTTTTTGTTTCTCGACTAATTTATAATAATGTTTAATGGAAATATAATGTACTTTATTTCATCGTATTCAAAGCATTGAACATCTCTTAATTTTTAAAAAGTTTATATCTGGAGAGATTATTGTTATATTTAGTTCCACAAGGATCTGTTTTGGGTCCCTTGTTTGACATTTTTTTATAATTGACTTTGTGCTTGGTATGAACGAACTTATTGGATTTCTGAAATATGCTGGTATACGTATAGTGAATAATTATATAGATGGAATAAATATAAATCGCAATGATAAAAATGTCAGTTCTTCTGTCATTTGTACGAAATCCAGTCAAAAAATTCTCCAACACTTAAAAGACTACCTTACATTAGGTAGTCCCTAACTGGAAACGACGCAAGGTTCGTTGCCGACTGAAAACTTACACAGGATCATTTATGGGAGGAGAAGTAAACGTTTGTTTAATAATATTTGACATAATTATAATATGTTTTAAATTATTGGCTGTCTTTTAATGTCATCGAAAAGACATCATTCATGTTTGATGGATGACACCATCCATGTATACTATTTCAAATAGCAACTTCTTTTTACAGATGAATTTTTTACAGTACGTATAATCCTCTTTACGTTAACTATCTAATAATGCAGCTCCAAGTTTTTGAGAAAACAAATAAAATTCTCGTAGCATTAATAAAACTGTGACAATCCCAGGTTTCCTCAATTAGAGTCCATAAGTGGTCTGCATTTCGTGGACAACATTTAAATTTTGCATATTTTTAACCATTATTACCCAAACGGTTTCCATTAGATTCATGTCTGGACTCTTCGGGGCCTATGGAAGAATTTCATTTATTATTTTCGGCAAAATAACTTTTTACACAATGAGCGGTGTGCACTGAACAATTATTATTATTATTCTTGCTGGAAAATAAAATTGCTATTTGGAAACACTTCTCTTACTGAAGGTAACATTATATTGTCCAGAATTTCTAAATATTTCACCGAATTCAATCTTAACGTTCCAGCATGGTCCTAAACCTCCTCTATATATGTATGCCCAAACATTAAAGGAAAATCTGTCAGAATTGTCATTTGGTGAGATATATTGCTCTTTATATCTACAATAAGGCGGCCTATATACATACTCTAAACTCTTATATGTCCATCATGATGTGATTGGAACATTTTTTCACCAGTAGTAGTAAGTGGTAGCAGAAGCAGAAAAATTTGTCTCTACACGTGCCGTTTTTGCAGTTTCAAAAGGATGTTCCCTTAAATAATTTACTAAATCATCGTCCTGCTCAACTGTAGTAATAGTTGGTCCCCCTGTTCGTCTTTTTCTTTCTAGAAACCCTTCATTCTCCCATCGTTTCTTAGTTCTATGAACAGTAGTTTTGCTTAAATGATATTCTTCTGCTATTCTTCTTATAGATCAACCTCCCTCAATTTTGGCAATTGTTCGTATTTTCTGAATTTCACTTAACTGTTGGTATTTTTGAAATAGTTATTTGTGATAGATCTTATCATTCATAGTCAAATTTGACAAATCTAGCCCGATTTGCATTGATAAAATCAAAGTGTATCTTATTTATATGTCGCGCAGTGTATACTGCGCGGTATATATACTTACATGTGGTACAACAACAGTTATAACCCGAAAATCAGATTCTTTCTTTTAGTTGTGTAAGGTGATCTTCCTGCGTGTGATTGATGGAAACTGTCATTTAAGAACTTTGTAGGTTAATGATCAGATCAAAGACGTCAGAATTGCATCCTCTCCAGTTCATGTTATAAGTATCTGTGACAGATCTTATAATGTCAAATTTGACAAGTTGAGCCAGATTTACATTGATAAATTAAAGTGTACCACATTTATATGACGCGCAGTGTACCACAGGAAAACAATAATGATGACTATGAAAGCCTAAACGAAATTCAAGGAATTTATAACACATCATAACGAAAATCATCATCGAGAAATTGTATGATCCAGTAGGATGAGATTTATACCAGTTTATTCAATTTGCCCCATGAAGACTTAGAAGTTGTAACTATAAATCACGGAATTGGTCAGAAAAGGATCTCTTTGGTCAGGCGATATGATAATGAATCTGGTCAAGTAGGAACGCGAAAAAAAAGAGAAAATATGCTTTGGTGTATGAAAAGTCGGGTAGAAAATTGATTGGGAAGAAGAATTTATGTAGTCACTAACATTGGAGAAAAAAATTATATTCGAAACATCAACAATACAATATATAAACTCCATCTGGATTGAAGAAGCTGATGGAAAAATGATATACATGTGAGAGACATTGCGGAAAATTGGTTCAGATTTAGGGATGAATTTTGAACAGGGAAGCAGATCAGCTTCACCAGCTAATTGGGAATGTATTATGCATAATGAGTAGTGAATATCAATTTTGACCACTCTTCTACAAGTTTGGCAAGCCTGAATTAAGCTATACTGCGCAACTACATACCAATAATTTATTTATGCCAATCATAATTCATGCCAATACCCAATGGGTTTACAGAAGTCAAATGTACGATTATTGTAAATCACATCATAAAAGTATTAAGTAGTATACTCGTAATAATACGACAAACCAACATATAGAACACTAAAAATTTAATATCAGACAAAAACTCGTCAAAAGAATAATATGGTCCATTCAGCAGAATTTGTTTAATTCTAAAATGAAACTTTTTCTCCGGCAACTCCTTGATGTTTAGTGGTAACTTATTGAAAAATTTTGGACCATAATAGTTTATTGCATTCTGACTTTTAACTAATCTGGAGTAATCTAAACAAACTTGACCTCTGTGTCTGGTGTTGTATTTATGTATTTCTCCGTGTGAAACATATTGCATGATGATTTCCTTAACATGCATGAGTGCCGTAAGAATATAATAGCTAGGAACTGTTAAAATATTCAACTCTATAAATTTTTGTTTTACATCTTGTCTAAAAATCAACCGAGTCATTATTTTCATAATACGTCTCTGCAGTGAAAATATTCTGTGTAAGTGTGAGGAGTGTCCCCAGATAAGTATAGCATAAGAGAAAACACTTTGAAATAAAGAGAAATAAACGGTTTTTGTTATGTTTTGAGGTAATTCTGCCATTAAGTTTCTCATCAAATACACAACTTTGCATAATTTACCGGAAAGATAATTAACATGTTGATCCCAACGTAAATGTGGATCCATGATTACTCCTAGAGATTTTACATTTTCGGGATTGTCAAAATGATCTAAGTTCCGAGTTGGAAAAAACATCGTTTGTGTTTTTGACTGATTTAGGTGTAATTGATTTGCTCTAAACCAGTCAGAAGCTTTTAACGTTGAGAGCTGCATATCCTCCAATAAATTGTTTGCATTGCTATTTATATTAATCATGCTGATGTCATCAGCATACAGTACTAATGCAGTGTCATTTACATAATTAGGTAGATCATTTATATATATTAGGAATAATAGAGGCCTAAGTACGGAACCTTGAGGTACGCCGAAATTTACTTTTGTTGAGGAAGATGACACTCCATTAAATAGTGTTATTTGGTCTGTGCCTGTGAGATATGAGTTTATGAAATTTACAGCTGTAATGCTAAGCCCATATTTTTTAAGTTTATTAACCAGAATATCATGCTGCACACAGTCGAATGCTTTCGACAAATCGCAAAAGATGCTTCCAGCAAAACTTTTATTTTCAAATTCCACTGTTATACTTTCCACCATTTTGTTAATTGCATCAGTCATAGATTTACTGGAGCTAAAATCAAATTGACAATTTGACAAGAGGTTATTACCTTCAAAAAAAGTAGCAAGTTGTTTAAACATGGCTTTCTCTATTATTTTTCCAACGTAGGTATAATTGATATAGGTCGATAGTTGTACATCGCCTTTCTTAAAAAGTGGAATAACTTTGGTGATTTTTAGACACTGTGGGAAAGTTCCACACTATTTATGCATGAATTAATTAATTTTGTCGGAGGAATAATAATAATATCTTGTACGTATTTTATAGCATTCATATTTATGTCATACACATCTTTACTAGGATTATTTTTAAGATTTTTTATAATATCGCGCATTTCGATAAAAGAAATCCCTGAAAAATTAAAAATGTTATTTGCTGTACTTGTTGTAACTAGACCGATAGGATCAATAGTGGTTGATATGTTTTTTGTTGTTTCAAGTTTTTGCAAAAAAATTATTAAAGTCGTTCGAATTTAGATTTAAATTATTATTACTACTACTCTTTTTATTATTCCCGCGTTTAGCATTTACTATATCCCAAGATGCTTCTGACATGTTCGTGCTACGAGAAATGTAAGACTCATTGGCATTTTTTTTGTAATATTCAATTTTTCTCGTATATATCCGTCTATATTCTTTCACCCTATCACATATGCCTATCAAATTCGGATATTGAAAATCTAGATTTTCACGCATCTCTAGTAAATCGTCATTATACCATTGTATATTTGATTTTTCAGGAATTTCACTTTTTACTTTGATTAGAAAAGCAACTTCAATTTGTTCAACAAGAATATTCAGGAAAATGTGAAATTTTTCATCAATATTAATTTTTTTGTCATTTACGAAATTTCAATCTATGATATTTAAGGTGTTGAGACCTACCTGGGTTATAGGCCTGGACCTTATTTTGTTCAAGTTTGGTGTTTTTTAAATAATATCTAGCTCTAAAACAATGGCCTTATGGTCTGACAAATTTGTGTCAACTGCATAGGACGTGTTGAAAGGAATCAAAATTTAGGAAGGGAGTTATCTAAGCAGTTCTTATTTCTTGTAGGTTCTTTTGCTGAACAAATAAAACCAAAAGAGTTTATAAAATCTGAAAATTTACAATTTTTTAAAGTGTCTGAATTAAAATGTATGTTAAAATCTTCAGTTATTATCACTTTTTTGTTTAAGACTCTAATCAGTTCAAAGACTTCATGCAATATGGCTAAAAATAAATTAAAATCCCCATCGGGTGACCTGTACAATGTAATTATAATAATATTGTATTGGACAATTTTTATGGCAGTTCACATATCACACATCATGGGAGAGTTGTACCACTTCATCAAGAGGTTGAAATTTGATATTATTTTTTACAAGAATCATGACACTTCCGTGCGTCCTTTCTATTCTGCTGAATGACATAAACATAAACACAAGTATAGAGATTTCACGGAGTCTAGTCTGTTTAAATTATTTATTAATGAGTTTCAAATGTTTTTCCACTAATTTTATTTTACAATTCTGAAATTTGTTAAATAATTAACTTTGTCGATGGTCCGCCATTTTGAAAGCTCATTCGTTTTTAAGAATGCACATTTTTGTAGGTACCTATGTGAATGACACTTGTTCACTTGTTCCACCTTTTATACTTCGTCGTCCATTTAAAAAATAAACTCTTAAGAGGAATATTTTTTGGCTACCCTTCTAATATCATTCTGTACAGCTTGTTGGGCGTCGCTTTTATATCATTAAATGTCTCATGGTTACCTCCTAGATAAATAAAAACCATTACGAAAAAACTGTGAAAAAATTGGACATAATGGTCATACCTAGTAAGCGCTATGTATTTAACCTTCGTTAAAAATATCTTATTGAAAACAATAAATGGTTTCAATATTCAAAAATTGCATAAAAATTGTTTAATATCGGAGTTTAGAGTTTTCAATCAGTTCAATTGTAACGTTCCAATTTTAATCAATTCATATTTAAATAATTGAGGCCACCCAAACTAAAATAGCAGAGTTCTCAATAAAAATTTCGGTAACGATAAAATTGAATTTAATAGTGGTTGTTCAATGATTACATATTTCCTGCAAATTAAAAACAGAAAATATTCCTAGTCTAATTACATAACACAAATTAATGGTAAATCGTAAATTAACCTCTTCATTCTTTCAATTCCTTAAAAGTTATACATTGGGGATGCTAACAACGTGGGACAATACACCAAAATCTTCACCAAACACCGCGTCATATCCACGCGAACTAGATCACAGGGCACTTTAATAAATATATTTGAAATGCAAAAGAAATTAGTGGTACATGATTTAATGATAAAAATATCTAGAAATTGCCAACCACCCTAATATTTATCTAATTATTTCACTCGCATTTGCATCCTGACGAAAATCGCGCAGGCCAAGACAAAACATGGTAGCGAACTATGGATAAAACAGTTGACTGCCGGCATCCGTGTGGTGAGCATGGCCTACTGCGTTTGCCTCGTACTACTCCAATCTCCTCCCGTTAGTCGCTAGAAGTAATTCAAAAAGCTGACTTTTAATCACAAAAGTTTGATAAACAGTTGGCTGCTAAGGGAATGCTGTGTTTTATCTTTCTGATGCTTCCATAGATTGTTCAATTAGTGTTCTGAAACTTTTTAAAAGTTTATAAATAAGTACAATATGCAAATAATAATAAAGTGACAAACAGAAAAAGTGTAACTACCCCTACTTTGAAATTTTGAAACGTAATGTAAATTTTACTGTTGCATAGGTTATAATAAAAACTTTTTTGTGTGACTTTAATAAACATTATTATATTTAATTAAATGATATCTAAAGTGTTTGAACCGAAAATAATTTGGGCCAAAACAAAAACAATCTGACTATCTCTTAATATAAAATATAATAAAATCTAAATAATTTAATGTTGTTTGTGTTAGTGCTTAATTGATACATTTTAAAAAGGATGTTACTGTATGGCATGAATAAGTGATGAAGGTTTTGTTTGAGTGACAAGTTAAATTATACAAATATAAGTATACAAAAGGTTTCCTAAGTAACGCTTACATCACAACAATATACTAGGTGAAATTATGTGAAAGTGATTAAAATATTGAATATAATAATTAAATGGAAATCAACTAAAAGTGTGCACGTATTTATCAAATGTGTTTGAACTTCTGCTTGCTTGACTGTCTGCACTTTGGAGGATATCCATCTACTAACTTTTGATAGGTGAGCATATTGTATGAATATTAAGATGCTAATTTAATTTGGTATACTGTTTATTAAACCATCCGGTGACTAGATAATAGATATACGAAGTGTTGCAAGATATTATGCGTTAAACTCGGAAAAAAAACTACCAGCATTATTTCTATTGATTTTTCCTCAGAATTGACTAATAAATAAAGAATGTGAAGAAAATGCGGATTATTAATACTGTTTATATATTAGATAGAAAATAGGTAATAACTAATAACGTATAGAGCCTAAAATAAACTGGATATTAACAATTCATTAGGTCGCTATATTAATAGCGCCATTATAGTTTTAAATTATCATAAAGAAACAAAGGTTATGCATAATTTTAATAATTTAAATTTCCATTTCAACAAAATTAAAAAGGTATTAATCTTATAATTTTTGTATGTACTAATATGTAATATATAATTAAGTAATTAAAATTACTTAAATAGCACTTAGTAGAGCAGTTTTGTAGGACACTTCTTCATTTTTCGTTATTAGAATCCAAAATCAGGAGCCATTTTGATTTATGTTATGGTCACTTTTATCACCTATCCATTAACAATATCAAATTTGCTATAGGTTCTATAATGCTCTTATTTGAACTATATAACTATATTTTGTATTTAAGCAATACAGCAAATTTCTATTTGGAACTAACTACTATATACTATACACATTTCTATGAATATGTATGGTACTTACTGAATATAAAAACAGGAAATTTATCTAATATATTCAATAGGATCAAAATTATCTTGTATTTATTTTTTAAGATAATTTATAAGGCATTGCTCACGGCAAGGTTTTATGCGGGAGTATAGTTTTAAATAACCACAAACACGTATTTTAATGTGGTCATTTACTTATTATGTACATTCATAGTGCGATGACCAAATCAATACAAGGTTATTATTATTTTTATTTGATCCTTTAGACTGATATAATATGCAATGACAGGTACGAGCGGTATGAGACTTCTTCAAGCATTTTCTTTGCAGGAATATAAGATCAAAATTTTTATGTAGAATTGGGTTGGTCTTGCTAGTCATATTGTGAAATTATCGCATTTATTGGGGTTTCATAAAAAAGTGGCACTGCTTACTGCAATAATTGATTGATACATATTATGCGAATTTAAATAAATGGAAGAGAATAGAACAAAATGTGTTTATTTGATGATATATTATGTGATTATACATTTACGCACAGCAAGTCAAGATACAAGATTAATTAATATAAAATAAATAAGTAATTAGACTAGTAATTAAAATACATGTCCTGTAGGTTTGAAATCTCTATATGAAGCTGTACAAATAAGAATAGATAAAAATTTGTTTTCTATGATTTCTTTTCAATCTATATTGTATTACCTACATATTATATGATGATTGGAATAGCAAAATTACAAATATTTGCATAAAAAAAAGTTTCTTGTCTTGGGCATTCCTCACCAATATTTGACAAAAATGTAAAATGCAAAGGTAAAGACAATACAAAGGGTACTGTTCAAACCTCGATATGAATTACAGTTAGATAAAAACATGAATAAATATAGAAATAAATTTTGAAAACACGAACCTGTTTTTATTAAATTTCCCGTTGTAAGTAGCGATATTTCGTCAATACGCACTGTCCAATTGTTTCTGTGTGTTTATTTTTCTCAATAAAGTAAACCGCATTTCGTTAGCTAGATGCTGCTTAGAATTTCCATGGAGCTCGACTTCTTCATTTAAATGCAGTCCTACGTGAATTGCTCCCAAAAGCTATTCAAGTAGTTTTACTTTAATAGCTTTAATTAATAAGTCAACTACTAATAGTAGACATCGTGTTACTGTTAAAAGGCTGTGGAAAATAATTAAACCTCGAATTAAACATTATATATAAATTTTTGAAATTAAAAGTAGAATAGTAGCTCAAAAGTCTATGAGCTTCGTACTTCTTAATAAAGATCATTCAATGTATTTTTCAAATAAAAACATAGAGTTTTGTTTCCTGCTGCTTGATATGATACAGAAATTAACTATGAGAAAAGAAATATAAAGTATATTTCAGTTTAAAAGAAGCAAACTTCGTGTATAAATTTTAATTCAAATATCATGTGAAATATAAAATTAAGCATCGTTTCGTGATTTTCTCACTAAATAACTTTATTAACAATCACGCGGAAATCAAACAGAAACATGGGATTATTTGCATATTATAATAAAAATATATACGTAGATGATCTTCATGTCTTCGGTCATAATAGTAGAATGAACACTTCTCCAAAAAATAATAAATAATAAACAAGGGAGCAAATCTTGACTAGAATATTTTTTCTTCAATGAATAAAAAATGGTTTGTGTTTTCTAACATTACGAGTAAATTTTTAATACATACTACGAAGAGACGGATAACTTTGTCAAGAGATAAGTGTTATGATAAATTTTATAGTTTTGTATAAGGCATAAAGTTTCAGTTCTATTATGGAAGAGAGCTCATCACATTTTCTTTATTCAAGCATTCATGCAAGTTTGTAGACAAATGCAGCCTTTATAGAATAAAAAATAGAGTAGTTATTTTTAAAGATATTACGAACTTCCATTTGCCATGAATTTGAAAAAAGCACGTTTAGATATTTCATAATTTTTACTCATAATTTTAAACAGCATATATTTGCGTATACAGGGTGATCTACCACAATAGGATTTTTCAGCAGCCTATTGCCGTTCAATGCAAATTATTCAAAAACGGCTGATGGTGTCTCAAAAATATTGAAACATACTTTTTCCTGAGTCCACGCATGGGAAATAATTGTATTTAAAACTTTTGTTTCGAAATTGACGTTAAAAAGAGAATGGGGTAAAAAACTACCCCTCACACTTCAAAACTACCCCGATAAAGCAAGCTGTTAAACATGAAATTTGTAATTTTATCCGCCTTCATCGAGGTCGTAATGTATGAAAATTTCATTTTTTTAGCCACCATTGGACTTATAATCGAAAAATTGATATCATCACCCCCCGTCAAGAGGTTGTAGCTCCCTTATCGCTGCGTTTTAGGATATATGTTAATTAATGAAAGTCCATTTATTTTTTGATAAATTAGCGGCCTCTGAAGTTTGGCACACTTGTGGTAGATCACTCTGTATATCATATGGAACGTCCAGTTATATTTCAACTTACAGTTCTCAATCGTTTTGAATTTGATAGGTGGAATACAGTTTAAGATTATGCAATTTAGTTACGCTGTGAATTCAAATTCGAAACCGCTCCCAATAACTATAATCAGCATATTCGACCAATCAAATTGGAAGACAAATCACATAACAGTTTAGAGCTGTTTGTTTGGACAAATCTATTGATATTTAACAGTATTTGCAATTCTGTCACAACATTAGAAATTGAGCAAATATTCACTTAAAAAAACAAGACTGGTAATGAGAGGTTTGAGGATTATTGTTTATTTCTTAAGTTACTAACCGTTACAAGACAATTTTGTGGAAAAACAAATAAGTTTGTAAATAGACAAATAAATATACAAAACTTACTGAACAATTTGTTTAAATTATTAAATTCTTGGTATATAAAACTTCTGTGGGTATTTTTAAATCAGCATGTGCTAAAAATTACATGTGAACTTATGCACGAAGTGAATTTAAATATTTAAGGATTTATTTAAAAATACTTTTTTTACCGGTGCAAAGATTTTTCGTTATATTCCATTTCAAAGTTTGCTGTGAATCGAATAACACTATACTTATTTGTTTTACAAAGACATATATTGCTGAAATATAATTGCTTTTGTACTATAAAATTTGATCAAAGTTTTAAATTTAGGAAAATATCACAACCCAGAAATAGAATTGGTTAAAAATCGATCTAGGACAATAAAAAAAATAAGTGCAGTTCTGTGTCCGGTTTATGATCTCTTATGTATTTTACCTATTAGTCAAAATAAACAAATAATTCATCAGTGGGGTAATCTTGTTCATTCGCATATTAATGGTTAACGATGTAAACACAAAATTTGACATAATATATTTAAATGAGAATGGTTTACAAAATTACTGCTAATAATCGATGTTCGTATAATAAACATATTGATAGAAAGTTGGTGCTTAGTTTTGGTGCTGTTTATAATCTCTAAATAAGTAATTTCTCTTTAGGGATAAAATGATCGCATGGCCTGTGGTGTCTAATTGATTTAACTAATAACATACATTACATATTGTTGCCACAGCTAACTAATTTTTAGTACAAATGAATTTCAATGTGAGTAAATTAAATTCAATAGTAAGTCAGTTATTCTCGAATAAATATTTAATGTGTCTATTATTTTTAGATATTTAATTCCTGTAATAAATCAGTATTGAATTGTAGTAGAGTTTTGTGTAGGTTACCTGTTAGACTGTTTTAGCTGCTTAATATTACGTAAATAAAATCCGGTATCTCGAACTGAATCCACAATTATACATTAAAGAATGAAAGAGTTAGCGGGGATAAACAATAACCAAACCACACATAAAGTTATGAGAGAAAGGTAAACGGATTAGGTCGATTGAGCACTAAACATGAGGAATTAGAGTTGGAGATCATTACTTCCTTAGTTCTAAAAAACTGTAGAAAATGGTGTTTCTACTAGGTAAATGCATTTTTCCTATTTCTTCTAAAAACTACTACTCACTGTTAAAAAGAATTGTAGAAATGAAATCAAAAAGAGGAAAATCCATTATTGTTAAGAATTGTTTTTATTAAAATTTAAAAGAATTTAATTGGAGATTGGAGGGACTCCTCACCTCATGCGATAATTCTGCAATAATCATTCTATGCCAGCCATATTTTGACTTCATTTGATCCTTTAAATAAGTTGAGTTGTGAAAGCTATTTATACTGTTATAGAACTTATTTTAGCTCCTCATAGGCACCTGATCTGGATATGTTTTGTGGATACTATTTTTCCATACCTTCATTTTACCGTTTGCTGTTCTACCAATCTCCATGAACGACTGTTCGTTTCATCAAAATATTGTTGTCATCCAAGGATTTCAAAATGGTGCCAGTGGATCAATCCTTATTTGGAACGACTTTTATTCTTTCTAAAACTATTTGGTCTACTCCTCCGCAGCTGCTTTGCTCAAGAATACCGTTCCCTTCTTCCTTACACCATAAAACTCCAACATCTCTGATACTCCCTTTATTAACAATATCCTGAACACATCTCTCTATATGGCTGCGTCTCGTCATTCGCTTGCCAGGCTCCTCATTTCTGTTTTCAGACAGTTAAGTTCTTCATCCGTCCTACCAAGAAACTTCCATTAATCTTTTCATGTTCTAGGATGCTGCTACCTTCTGTAACTATTACGATCTCTGTAAACTATCACCATTCTCCCCCGCATCGTGGATCAATCAACTCCATTTAAATCAAACAACTTATTTGTCTTATACTCCTTTATGCCGTCGTTCACATGACTTTTTGAATACTATTTAATACGAAAAATATCGGTGAATATTCTGTAAGATTGGACTTTTGATTTTCAGATGTACAGTTCATGTTATGTATGTTCAAAAGCCATTCACCTCTTGTGGCATAATTATCGACAGATAACACCCATATTTAAAAGAAATTAAAATGGGAAGGAAGTGATGATGCAAGTGGCTAAATTAAATATTATATTATTTATCTTCTCCACAGTAACGAAGCAATAGATATTGATAAAATATAAATTGAACGAGTTAAACTAGCGATGAAAGTCTGTTTGCTGTCGGTTTATTTTATTTCTTATGAGTATTGCGCACTCTATAGGATACTTTTAGCAGTTTTTTTGAGGTAATCTTTTTCAAATAATTCTTGTAGACGGTGTTGTTTCAAATGGGATTGGTTAAGTAAAATATGTCTATTATCATCCAGCTTGGGTGTAGGAGTGCCATTTAGTATACGGTCTACTATTTCTGGTTATAAAAAACAGTTCAGCGCAAATTCCATTTCAACTCTTTCATTTTTTATTTCCATCCTTTTTATTACCTTCAGATTTAGCTAACTTTCGACTCCCAGAAACCTTCCAAAATAAAAATACTACAAGCATTGTGAAAGGGAGAGGAACATATTTGGTATACTATAACAGTCTTGCCGAGCTGTTTTTACTATTTATAAAACGATATTTATTTTATACTTTGATAACCAGTTTGTACTATGACATGGTTCTTTCAATATATCAATACTCGAATTAATTAGTCTCTAGACATAATCACTATCCACAAAATATAGTATGAGCCCTCATTAACTATAACTATGTCTTACTCCTTTACTCATTATCGATCAGCCAGTATTGGACACTGATATCACTCACAAGACGTGTCGTGGGTTAATAAGCACTTCAACCTGTTTATTCCATATTTTCTGATCAATGAAATTGCCAACTATGTTGTCAATAAAACGAAAGAATCTCAAAACACTTAAAATACTATTTATTTACAATTGAAAACTAAAAAGAGGTCAAAACAAAACAATAAAGGAAAAATCCGGGGAATAAGTCCCAGTACAAAATGAACTATTAAAACAAAACAATATCCAAATTCGTTCTAACTTAAAATGCTAATGTTGGCAGTGGCAAAAGTGGATATCTAGCTTAACGCGTGGATAACATTTACATGGGTTCAAAAATATCCCGCAAACCACGGTTAAGCTATTATCACTAGGATTTCCAGAAAATAGACAAACGTTCTGGAATCCTCGAATAGTGGAAAATAGACAAACGTCCACTAATTCAATCAACAAAACAAAACAAAAATGAATGACTGACTCTACATATGTTAACAAACAAAATTAGAAAACACAGAACAATCACTACACTATCTTTACTTCTTTATTTCTTACTCGCGAAATTAGAGACGATGTTGCTGGTCGAAAAACTAATTGAAAAGTGCCTTGGAAACGATCTAAGATTTTGCACCTCCGGATCGGTCGGGTGCCTGGAGGGCGGCTACTCGAGGGGGTAGGTAAGTCGTTAGGCGATTTACCCAATTGCACTTCGACTCGTCCCCGACGGTACTTAAGTTCGACCCGACCTGTAGCGCTATCTGCCAGTTACGATGGAAAATTATTCTTATGGCCCATGCTTTGGCTATGTTAATAATTTACCATGGTATTATAATCTTACTTAATTATCCTAATTATGGTACAAATACAATTCATATTAAACTATTTCTATATAGCACCTGCATTCGCAACTACGAGCGTAGGAAAACCCATTCTCAATATTCATTCCTGTAATTCCCGAATAAACGAATCAGGACATCATGACCAGTTACAAAATTCAGAAACTTACGAAAATGTTTGACCTATCTTTCTCGCGTCAAAGGGTAGTCATTTTCTGTGGCCAAACTGGAAACACTAGGTGGCCATGGCAGATTACTACGTGGCCATTTACTCACCCCGTCACCTACTTAAAAGATGGTCCGAGACAGATTCAAATTAGCTGATAGTATTGTTGAGGGCATTAATGAAGAAAACAAAGGAGATGGAATAAGTATTATGTTAGCAATTTTATCCTGCCCACATATCATGATGTGGAGAGAATCTACATCATAAGTGACAGTCATATAGCATTAAAAATTTTGAGAAATGTAAAAATAGGTACCATCCAAAGTAGAATAAGATCGCTTTAACAATCCAGTGACCTTAGTAGAAATGAACAGGGTTATTCTGGTGAGTACCAGGATTCCAAGGATTTAAAAATAATTATAGGTAACTGACACTTTAGCACAGAAAAAAAGGAGAAAAATGCACGCGTGGGATATCGTATCGGACCGCAGTGGTAGCTGAACTAAGGAAACAATATGCACCGGCATATTGAGGAGCCATTTCCAGAACCTGAGGAAATTATAAATACACCCATTGGCAGCATCTTGATTCTTACTGGAGACATCTATCAAAATAACTACTGAATTGGTTAATACTACTAATATTTAAACTATATCAATTTTGCATCCCAAAGAGAAATAACAATTAATATAATAATTATTTAATATTAAAAAAAAATAATATTTTAAACAAATCTATTCAATTTCATTCATTCCTTATAAGTTTGTTCGAACGCTTATTTTTCTTCAGGAAGACTAGAAACACTAAATTTGAATATGACAAATTAAAAAAACTTGACTGAAAAAAATTATTATGGCAAATTGTAGCGACTTGTCGATTTCGTTTTAAACAAATTTCTTCCACAGTTGTATTACTTTTAGGCTTTATACAAGCATAATAATAACAAATATTACTTAATATCAAGGAAACCGAAGCCGAATAAATTTGAATAAATTTTTGAAGTTATATAGTTAAGATATCCACAAATATATTTCTAAAATCTAGTTAGTAGAATGACAATGAAATTAAAAGTTAGTTTTTCCTTCCAAGATAGGATTATTCTTGCAAATCAACGGCTGTAAAATATTGGCTCAATAGTTGTTTTGATTCATTCCTACAGTAATATGCATTTTAAGGTTGACTTCTCGGTTACCTTGAATATGTTTGTATGTTTGATGTATAGAACAACAGAATATGAAAAAATGACGATTGGTTTCATATTAAACGATAAAAGTATGGCTTAAAATCCAATAAAAATGTCATTCAAATATATTGTTTCTGATATAATCCTTATTAAATTGATAAAGCGCATATTTGTTTCGCATAAGCGATTTGCATTACCATATGAATGTAGTTGAATATTAAATAAAAATTTAAATCAGTTGACATTTAATTGCATATTATGCATATTTAAGGAAAATTATGCCGTGCCTTTCTAAGTAATAATACAAGAAACTTCTTGGTTTCCTAGTATGAGTAACTGAGTAACTATTAAGATGAACTGTGCGAAGTCATTAACATAATGTTTTTTTGACTTATTAACATACCAAAATCAGATAAATATCTCTACTGTAAAAAACAAAATATTGAGTACTCAGAAATGACGAATACCGTTACACAAATATTGTGACGTCAACGTTACGTAGTGCCAATTCTATGTGTAAATGGTTTCAGTCAATATTTTCTGATTGATTTAGCTAACTTTACCTAATTAAATAATTGAAACGTTGATTTCCTAATGTGTTTAAAAAAACAAAAAATCTAGTCGTTTCAAAACCATAGCAAGTTTCTCTGTTTTCTATTACTAAATACTCATTGTCCTGTGGGAACAAATTAACGTATGTATATGAAATAAAAAAAAAAAGAAATTGAGGTAATAACAAGATATGATTACTAGTGCAAGAAGGCTGCACAATTCCATTGTATGTTAAAATCAAATAAATCGTAAAGTGGTTCTTTAGAAAAATAATAATTATATCAATAACCACGGTTGTATATAAACAATTGCTGGGATCTAGCTTGCACACATATTGGTGTCATGTAATTTTTTTTGAGTCACTGATATTTCTTTGAAGAATAAAAAAATAGCTTGTCATTGTCACAATAAACTGTAGGGCCTCGTCTCTCTTTATCCAACGCTAAATTCTAGGATTTTCCGGGGGCGACTTGAGAGGTTGTTAAGAAAATATATTTTTTCTTAGTTACATTGTTTATACATGGATTCCTTGAGCAAAAATAATAGACACTAAACAACCTGGGGGACAATGGGTACTGGGCCCCCTCTATTTTGAATATTTGACAATTGTTTTCTGTTTTTGGTCTTTCAAAATATGTGACCCGTTAAGTTGAAGCACCTTACCAAATTTTAAATAAATATCTTCTGAAATACTCGAGATATTAAAAAAAATCATTTTTAAACTTCAAACTTTGACACCCTGTATATCGAACATAAGGGTCTAAAATGAAATTTGGCATTATGAAAGTCCTATTATTTTTGCCCAAGGAATTCATGGTTAACGGATTTGTCTCCGTTTTCCGGACACCCTGTATAATGTACAGTGTTTTATCTTTTAGAACTAGCTTCCCTAAACAGTTTTCTACAATAAATTCGATTTTAATGTTAACGTTACCGAGAAGTTAAAATAAGGAAAAGTAGTCCGTCCGCTCTCCGCCAGCTACCGAATTTAACACATAAACTAAACATTCAATAGTCACGTTTTTTATAACTAGATAAAGGTTGATTTATATTATCCGTTCAGATATCTAGAGGTAGCGGGACGTCCAGACAAACATTATCCAAACACTTTTATGGAAATGTTTATAGCTAGCAAATCGGGTATGACATTATTTCTGAGAATATTTTGCTTGATATGATACGCGTCTCACCCTATTGAAATCTGTAAGAAAGGGTACGTTCTGATAGTTAAGTACATTATCTTCAGGCAGTTTCTAACGTTTTGTTATGGCTGACCGCACATTCTAAAAAGCTCACAGGGGTTGTGAATACGAAGACGAAAAGAATGATAATATTAATGAAAAAAAGCAAAGAAAGTGAAAGAAATAGAACATTAAGTAAACTACGCAATGCTATAAGCGTCTTGATAACAAATTTTCGATTGATATAAACAATTTCAAATTTGTTTTCAGTGTTTAATAGTTTGATTTTTCAGTAATATATTTTATTCACTTGAAGACTAGAAATTAGAAACAAAGTTTATATGTCACTATTTCACTTCTACTTTTCCTGTTAAAACCAATTGAAATACCAAAGTGGTATTTCGTCGACGTCAAAAGTTTCATGTCATGTCCAAATAAAAATTCATATCTTGGTTGTTAGAAACCTTCCGATAGAAAAAATTTTGATAAATTCAAAAACGTCGCGAGGCAAAATCTCTACTTGCGTGATTTTGGTACCAGAACTGAAAAAACAAACTTATAGCAATTTTCAACCATTTTGTATATAAATGACTTTATATGCTCTATAGAAGCATAATAATAACAAACATATCCAATTTGATATACTTATATGATGTTTCATCTCTAAACATACAATTTTATTATTAAATGTGTTTAATACCTACATGATAAAAATTGGATTAAAAATTCAAAACGTCTAAAAATAAATTATTGAAAAAAAAAAATCACCACAAAATTAATTCATTATGGTCACCAATTAAAAAACGATGCCCCCAGGAAGATGTACATGTTCTTTCGCCTTTATTTAGCTCATCAGGGAGACGATACTACGTTAAATTGAAAGAATCTACCTATGTCTTGAAACTTATACTTAAAATTGTATTTAATACTTTGAAGAAATTTTATTTATAGTTTCTTGCGATTCGTGTCAATAAAATATTACTGAAAAATCAGGCCAACAAACACTGAAATTCGATTTGGAATCGTTTACGGTAATTCTAAATTTATCATTTTAAAATGGAACGAAAGTTTCCATCACAACATACGTATACATATACAGGGATATTATCGGAAGGTTCACCCTCTACAACTTTTTTATTTTTCTACTTGACGATAAATACAAAAGCGGTGTGAAAATTTTCCTGCGATCTCAGCGTACTTATCGAAACGACAATTATACAGGGCGTTTTGGAGATACAAACTAACTTGTGTTTTTTAAATGGAATACCCTGTATGTTTTATATTTTTGAAATCTGCGCATTATCTAGATTTCAAAAATATACATGGTATGTATTCCGTTTAAAAAAACACAAGTTAAGTTTGTATCTCCAAGACGCCCTGTATAATTGTCTTTTCGATAAGTACAGTGAGATCGCAGGAAAACTTCACACAACTTTTGTATTTACCACTTTTTTCTAAGTAGAAAAAAAATTGTAGGGGATGAATCTTTCGATAATATCTCTACATAGGGTGAACCCCAACTTATTTACTTTCTTTTAAGAGATGGCAGGTCCCTTAAAATGGTAAGTCCATATACAAAAAATTAAAGAAATGTACTGTGTGGTTTTCGAGAAAAAATTCATGAAAACGTGAAATATTTTGAGAACTTTAGAACCTTTGTAATTTTAGAGAAGCTAGATAAACAAAACATGTTGTTCACATCTTAAGTGACTCGCTACAGGGGTTCTCAAAAGTTCAATATAGACATTCTTATGTAAGGTACGTCACTTCAACTTTTCTTTTTATATTTTTTTGTTTGTAATTCGTGTTACAAATATCAACAGAAACTCCCCCGTAAAAGGAAGTAAATAAGTTGAGGTTCACCCTGTATAGTATAGTTTAGTACGAATGTCACGACTGTCATTTTATTGCACCCATAATATTAAAAAAAAATTCTCAATCTTGTAAGAGGCACTCCTGAATGTCGGATTACATTTATTATCTTCGATTTATGGATTTTATGGAAGAATCATAATATTTTGCTGTTATTATTTATAGCTTACTGGCCTAGTTTGAAACTATTCTTATATTTTATTAAATGATTTAATGTTACGCAATGTTTCTATCATGGAGACAAATCAATAATTACATTATTTTTAATTAAATAATAAATGAAGATGTTCCAAAAATAAATTAGAACAATTTAGGACTCTGTTTTTTTAGATGCGGACTGATGATCCGAAATTAATTCAAACAATTGTTTATATGAAAATAAAATTATTTTTATCAACCTTGATCTTATACTTATCTTTATAGCCCCTTTTTCCTTATTTTGAGATAAGCAATACGAGTATACTACTAAGTTTGTGCCGTGGATTCTTGGAACATTTTCTATGTTTAAAAGTTCACAAACCATTCCACAAACCATTCCTGGTCAATAATAATTATTATTTTTAATTTAAGTAAGTTTGGGTATAATTTTCTTTATACAAAACACAAATATTAACATAGCTGCATATCCAATATGGTCTCTATACGTTAATTAGTTTATTAAATTCTCACGTCTGCTGCTATTACGGCTACATAAAATAATCGGAATTAAAATATCATTTGAATTGTAAAAATAAAATATCGCTTTGGTTTCTTATTCAATATATTTTACCTCGAAAATATGAAATATAAGGGCTATTTTATAGTTCGTCTCTTTTAATGCCACAAATTCAAACATCTCGACAGTGTTTAGTTATATTACGCTTACCATAGCTTCATTCTGTCACTAGAGATATTATTTTTCTTAATATTTATCAATATAGAAATATATGAATAAAAAAATTCAACACTCACGCTTCACCATCGTAGTTTTCAATTAACGTCAAAATACCGAACGTTCCACTCAATATCTGTTTTGCCAACGAAGATGCATCAGGGGATGATGAAACTTAATTTAAGAATGTGATGTATTATAACCAAAATTATTATTTGCTTCTCCGTTATTTGCTTATTTTTAAATCCGGGTTATCTAAAAATATTTGAATTAAAGAAATCTCTACTGCAGATATTTTTTAGATTATCTGGATTAAGAAACATTCAATAATATGTGGCAATAAATTCCACACAAAGAAATAGACAAAATTAAATAATGTTGCAAATAACTTTCAGACTTCTATAACTTGAGTTAATAAAATAATTAGGACACCAAAATTTTAGGAGAATCTTCGACTGTTCGAAATGATAAATTTATATCAATTCTATATGAACCCAGATTTAATTTTGTACGACAATGCATAGCATTAATCCAGAAATAAATTGAACTAACTTTTACGTAAATGATAGATGTTTTACCAATTGCTTTATTTCAAACTTGGACGAAGTCTAGCATTACCTAGAGTGTGCGTGTCAAAATACCCATAAAATAGAACTTAAAACTAATTAGAAATATACAAAATAATAATTTTAGAAACTACAAAATGTAGATATAGCATGAACAGCGGTAAGGTACCTAGCCCATCAACAACAATGTTGCAATATACTGCCTCATAATAAATGGGTACACTAAACTCAAGCCACTTTATATCCAACACAATTCATTTGTCTTTAGTAATGTAGTACTTTAATCATAATTTATATATGCTAAACAGTAATATGAATTATACTAGACTTTGCCATGGTTTTCAGCTGAACTGAAAGTGTTGACTGTCTTTTCACATCACAGAGAAAAATCTGGTTGATTGTCTTCTTTTAAAAGAACGATAGATTCAACATTTTTTAATAATTGCAGGATAATTTAACTTTAGTAGCTATTCAAAAAAAAAAAAAAAACATCATATCCGAGATCATATCTGATAATCTAATGTTATTAATTGCGATAAAATATTTAAACTGTGCATCGTGGGTAGTTGATTTAATCCCTCTACATCAAAGTCAACAAGCTTGATTTCTATGTTTAATGTCATGTTTTTTGTATCTTTGTTATAGTATGTTTGTATTATAAGTAGGTACTTATTTTAGAGCAACGTACCATTAACACCACAGATAATTAAAATTATGACACCATAAAATCAATTAAAAGCAGATTAATAATGGAAAATTTGCAAACAAGCGCATATATTGCGTATAAAGTATTTGTTCAATTTAAGAAGTTAAGTGCCGCAAATAATATTTATTTAACATGAGTTTTAAAGGTTAAACGGAATTAATTTTTCATAACAGACATTACTCTGGTTTTATTTTCCAACAAGTATTTTGCAAAATATAAATAGAAGAAATAATTCAGTACCAGAGATTAGTTCACGAAGATAATTATTTACCAAATAAAAAAAATTCCATGGTAAAAATAAATGTTTATTATATAATCTAATAACTTCTTATCCTCAATTTATTCTATTGGATGGATAATGTTTCTAACGCCTTATTTACTTCTACACAAACACTTTCATAGTGCTTTCGTAATTCAGGAGTAACACAACCGGATGCAAAACAACATCGTGCATTTTTTGACAAATTTAATTTTGTTGCTTTTCCAGGAACGCAACTTTTGATATTTTCTTATGATTGACATTTTGAACATAAATCTCATTCCATCGGAACGTTTTAAATCTTTTCAATCCATTAATTGGCCTGAGATACAAATGATAAATTTTATGAATTTTGGGAATTAAAATATTTTGATATATTTCAAATTCACCCTATATACACATAAACATATGATTCAAATCCTTAACCATAACTGAACTACTCACTTCTAATACGCAATGGAAAATAACCACAGCTTTAATATTAACAATATTGGAAAACGAAACAAACTGTTACCGAAGAACAGTACGTGAAATGCTGGAAATCAATAAGCGTAGTGATATTGAAAAGTTATTATATTAAGCGAACATGCTTTAATTTACCAACTACAACTTTCTGACACTAAGGAACAATGTATTATCAATTAATATATTAATCGTAACAAAACAAAATTATCTCTTTATAATTTTAAAACATTTTAGTCTCGGTTATTATTCTAACCAGCATATTGTTGCTAGGACGCCATTTATAGAAATTCATCTCAGAGAAAAATATCAGTCTAGGCAATGATTTCATGACCCTTCTGCTCTCCATGGCAGGACAGATTCTTGATTAACTGGTCGTGATTTAGTTTACGTTAACGGAACTACCTTAAAATCGCCAATTGTTTCACCTCTTCTTCAAATCGATTATCTTTAAACATCCTGTATGTAACTTAAACTTATCGTAACAAATTGCTTATAAATTTTAATGCAATAATTAAATTACATAGTTGTTCAGACCAAATCCAAGGTTACCTTATTATTCAAAACATTACATGCAGTTCCATATGCGTTCAAAGTTTCATATATACATACGTTATGATTGTCATATTATTGTTATATTAGTTATTTATTTAACGAGACATCATTTATGTAAATTATTTCGGCTGTTATTATTGTCTTGGGCACCAGATTTGGAAAGTTTGGACAAGTCTGACAGGAAACGTCAATGCAGACGTCTTTAAAGTGTTTGCCTATAAAGGATGGATTATTATGGTTATCTCAAAATGGAGAGATTTAACTTCAATTATTATACAAATTTATTTAAAAGTAATAACTGCCTATTTTTGATATTTGGCAAGTTAACAAATTCTGGCTATGAGAAACAGGAACAGGAATGGGTAATGCAGCAAAATTCAAGGTGTTATTAATATGTATAGGTACAGGGTGTTCACACTGTTCACGTATATGTTGAGACATCCCGTAACTTATTTATTTTTGAGTTTAGAAAAAAAAATTCTTAATACGGGTTTTAGTGTTTCTTTTGAGGATTCAAAATATGCTATCAGAAAAACAATTGGACATCTGAGAAAAAAGATATATAGCAAACTTGATTTTTTTTTAAATGGAATACCCTGTATATGTTTCTAAATTTGGATAGACCTTTTTATTCTGATTTCAAAAATATACAGTTTTAATACATTTTCTTATCGTTTTCGAGATATTAATTCATAAAAATTATGACCACCTATCTTCGACATCAGGAATAAAATGATAGAGCAGGACCTGCGAAAACAATTTCGCAACAGCATTTTTATTATTTTTTAGGTATATTCGCAATATATTATATTTTTCGTCTTCAGAGAAACCCATTTATTTGTAACTTACACAACAATTAATGCAATAGAATACTTCAAACGTCAAAACTTAAAATAAAATTGTTTTTGCAGGGCCTGCTCTATCATTTTATTTCTGATGTCGAAGATGGGTGGTCATAATTTTTATGAATTAATATCTCGAAAACGATAAGAGATAATGTATTAAAACTGTATATTTTTGAAATCAGAATAAAAACGTCTATCCAAATTTAGAAACATATACAGGATATTCCATTTAAAAAAAATCAAGTTTGCTATATATCTTTTTTATCAGATGTCCAATTGTTTTTCTGATAGCATATTTTAAATCCTCTAAAGAAACACTAAAATCCGTATTAACAATATTTTTTTCTAAACTCAAAAATAAATAAGTTACGGGATGTCTCAACATATACGTGAACACCCTGTACATATACCTATACGATACACAAAGTATTTTTTAAATGTGCTTCAGTAACTCAATAATAATTCCCCACTTTTTAATTTTCTTTTGCAATACAATATTTATTATAAAAGTTAAACCTGTTTATGTAATTAAATAAATTTTTCATTTTTCTCTCTCTTGATCGGGTATCTCTGGATTGTTAATGAAAAGTGAAGAAAATAAAAAAGTAGACTGCATAAATCCACCTTAAGTGAAACTGAAATTGGTTTTATATCATCGAAGCTTTAATCAAAATGGCAACACTGTCGACTCGTTAGATGTAAGTGCACCGAAAGCTTACCCAGCGGCGCCGGAATTACATTTGAACCGAGAATTGAAAAAAAAACTCATAACTCGACCATTTTGCAACTTGCAAAAAAAATTGGATTCATATTCCTAATGACTAGTACTATTACCCATAAAAATATGTCCCCCACTTAAAGACTCACCTTGTATAGAAAAAAGTTATTCTGGCAGACTAAACTATATAAACACAACAATGAAGCTTCTACAAAATACAGCTCGACTTTGCCAATTATCGTTAAATTTAATACTGAGAAAATGTATTTTAATATTACATTATATCGGGTGGTCCAAAAAAACCGGAATATTAATTTTACCTTATATGTAACTTCTTTATTTTTTCACCGATTTTCAACTTTTTGGACTCGTTTGACAGCTATAGCTTCCAGCTAAATGATTCTCTATCAGAAACTGATATTATGATCATAAATGTCAAGGCAGACGTTTTTAAATTTGAGCAATTTTTAATAACTGCTGGAATTTTGTTGAAATGCCGTATTTATAAACGCTTTGTATTTTCATCATATTGCCAGAAGACCAGTCATGATGATAAAATAAATACGGCATTTCAACATAATTCCAGCAGTTGTAAATATTGCTCATGTTTAAATACGTCTGCCTTGACATTTATGATAATAAGATCAGCTTCTGCTAGAGAATCATTTAACTGGAACCTCTAGCTGTCAAATTAGTCCAAAAACTTTAAAATCGGTGAAAAAATAAAGAAGTTATAAGGTAGAATGAAAATTCCGGTTTCTTTTGGACCATCCGATATTTATAAATCTATTATTTCTCATTTCTTGTCACATTACATGCACGCTATGTAGCTTTATTCTATAGCACGCCGAGTTAACCAAGAGTTGTGACGCAGGAATATACAGGTTAGAGAAAGCAGACATAAACAAATCATCATATTTTCCTAGTAGAAGTTCAGTTAAATTATCAGTGTCTGTCTTGAATCATATGTGACTCGAATTATAAATACTTATAGATTTCAAAAAATAAACTTTATTCACTAAACATAAATATAATATGTTGTAACTGAAAATTTCATGTACTTTAGAGCTCTACGGTTGAGGTTTCCTGCTGTGTTGGTTGCCATTGTATCTATATTAAAAAAAATTTAGATTTCGCCAAAATATAGCCGAAAACAAACGAAAAAACTTGTATGTAAACATTTTTTCCATTAACTCATTTTTAAGAGGGGGTAGGCATTTTTCCATACACTTGCCGTGTCCACAAAATTCTCGACCAATTGAAAATATATCAACTCCTACTCACATCGATTATTACAAGAGACAGAGCAGTCTCATAGAATTTAGTAAACATTTTTTATTAGTAACATCATTAATATAGTGTAATAAACTTGTCATTTTTGTTAAGGAAATTTACTAAAAATGTAAATATTTACACTTGGTATAACTTTGATAAGAGATTAACGTTATTATAGGAATACATGCACGTTTGGGTATATAACCTACACTATTTTTGTTTAGCTGTGCAACAGATAATTAGTAGAATCTAAATATAATTTTAGACTGAAGGATTGACACGTAAATAAAAATGGTGGTGAGTTAATTGAATCCAATACATTAGTGTTATTCTAAACATAATAATATATTGTGTAAATTAACATTTTATTAATAGATATAAACCGAAAACTAAACGACCTCCGTTAACATATGTGAACAAATTTTTTTTACGTGCTAGGTGGGTGCATTAAATATTACTTTCAGTATATTTTCTAGACCTCGAAGGATATGTTTATTTTAATTTTAATTTTCTTTGTAAAATGAAACATTAAAAAATAAAAATAAAAATTTCTGGAAGGTGCAATAACAATGTAGGTTCCAAAATTTCTGTCAGTATTTGCTTAGCGTAAGTTTAAACGTTTTTATGAAGTGATGTAGGACGTTGACTTTAAATGTGATACTTTTAACAATACGATCATTAACCAGAGATAATAAATCATATTTCACCTAGTATTTAAAGTGACACCTTCCAGTAATTATTTCATACTTTTAATATATTTTCGTGGAGGAGTTTAATTTTTTTATAAAAATATTTTGTTACGGTATAATATACTGGAAGTTTTACTAGAACAATTTTATTATCCCCTCACCTACACCCTCGTATATATAGGTAGGAATTTATATTTCATTATGTTGTAATCCCTCATGCATAATTGGAAATTATAAAATTATTTGCTACGTACTATTAAATTAAAATATATTTAGAGAGCTCTTCACCAACACCACACCTACACAGTTCACAGTCTCCTCAGTGTCTGAGTTCAGCATTTATAATATATGAAATATTTTCCTTGGACATATTTTTTTAGTTACATGATGGATTGGCATCCATTCACATTTCTTCACATCGGTATTTTTGTTTCCTCTTTTGATCAATATTTCTAACATCTGAAAGCTTGTTTGTGTTTATGATTTTAGAAAATGGTTAGCTTCGTTTTAGAATCTCACTGAAGAAGAGACAGCAGTGAATATCTGACCGTAACTAAAATTCATCACGAATGAAAGAGAATAAATAGTCTTCTGTTCTGTGCACTCGCTGCTTCAAAAATCTTCACAAAGACTAAAATGTTCTTGTGTCCAAGGAAAATATGGTGAACAGGGTGGTTCCTATAAAATATACCCCCCATCATTTCATTAATTTTAAGTTCCCAGAAAATATTTATTTGAAACCATTGAAAGGTATCAGTTTCGATTTGTGATAAATGAAAAGATAATTTTATCATAAATGTCCCTTAAACCTCATTTTATACATCTTTAGAGCAATGCTCGGATAAACATCGTACACGTTCTTTAAGACGACGAGGGATATGGAAGGTCGATTCTCCAGGGGTTACTAGATTTTATTTTATAAGGCCCATAGTCAAAGAAAATATGGTTTGTTATTGTGATGCAGGCGAAAGGTCAAATTTGATTTAAAGCCTGGTATTTGTATAGGAATCTTTAAGGATTTAAGCACATCAATATAATATACCGTTAAACTGGGGAAGGCTCCGGTTGATATAGGGACAAAAATGACGGCCCGCTTCCGTTATCAGTCAAGGGAGTATAAAAATAACGATTTCAGTTTTAGTTCCGCTCTTAAACCTTCTTATTTACCCTATCCAATTTATTCCTTTCACTTATTTCAGGGACTGGAGGCAAATATGTTTCGTTTCTTTAATCTATAGAGGTTTATACATATTTTATAATTGATTGATAAAAATCTAATCTTTCCACAATAATTTGGTATTTAAAAAAGAAAATAAAACTGCGGCTTAAAAATTTGACAGTAAATACAAAATGTACTGGTAAAAATAACAGTGATATTTTTTTACCCTCATTTATTAATAATATACGGGGTGTGTACAAATTTTGGAATATTGCGTATTATTTTTTAATTTATTTTTAAAACTGAATTCTTAAAGTTGTTCAATAGAATTAGACTTTTTTAACACGCTTTTATTAGCTTCACCTGTATGTTTGTTTTTGTTTGTATGTTTGTTTGTATGTAACGGAATCTTTCAACGAGATTTTTACCCACTTCAAAACGTCAGATTAAACTGAAAGTTTGCACACTTATCAAGGATCGATATCAATACAATAATTTTATAACTTTGTCCTAATGTCCTTACCAGGACCATCAGGATAAAATAAAAATAATTTTATAGGTTAAGCATATGCCATCTACAGAATGACGGTAAATGTTGTCCTTCTTTATGGACATAGAAAAAGAAATTTGAAATGAAAATTTTGAAAAAAATTCGAAATGAGAAATACCGAAAAAATTTGTCTTCAAAAATAGAAAGAAAAATTTGAATACAAAAAAACAAATTAGATTCAAAAATTTTGAAAAAAATTTAAATTAAAAAATTTCGAAAAAAATTCGATTTTAAACATTTTGAAAAAAAAATTTCAATTGAAAAATGTCAAAAAAATTCATTTTGAGAATTTTGAAAAAAATTCGATTTCAAAAATTTTGAAGAAATTTTGAAACGAAAAATAAAAAAAAATTTGAATTGAAAAATTTTGGAATTTGATTTCAAAAATATAAAAAAAAAATTATATTTAGTTGAAAAAACTAAAAAACACGCTTTAAAGGGAAACCGAACTAAAAAGTATAAAATAATATTTATCTATTAAAATTGTGTTCAACAGTGATAAATAATGCACTTAATTTTGTATAAGTAGTTATTTATCTTTATCATGAATTAGTGAATAAAAATCTGCCATATACAGAGCTCTTTTTATTAAAAATATATTTTATAATATCAATTAAAGGAGGTAGATTTCAAGAATGATATATATTTGGTTCTTAATTTTTGCTTAGTAATATTTATCAAATACTCTCCTTGACGTGCTGTCGCAATTCATTGTCACGGTTTGAGAAATCGATCTCTTAATTAAGAAATATATATGGTTAAAATGGTAGGCCGTAGAAGAGAATTAAGGTCAGGAAATCACGATATTAGGCAGTAATACTGATCCTGTGATCCTACCTAGTGATAATGGCAGTTTTACACGGAATTTTCTAATTACTGAGATATCTTATTAGTCGAGTAATTAAGAACACTTGTTTTGTGTGGTGTGATGAGTAATATCTTGGTATATTAGTACTATGCGTAGTAATTTATTTTTATTAATGGTACAATAAAATGAGCCAAATAGTGAAACAAAAATAAAACATTTCCTTATCTCAAATTATAATGTAATAAACATAAATGTGGTCTTCCGGTGATATTTAGCTGCACGAGTGGCTTTTAAATAGATAACCATGACTTCACAAAAGTATTATATTTAATTATTGTAATTTTTACGAGAAGTGATAAATGCGATTAAACGATTAATGTGAAGAAAAATATTTTTGGACTACGTCCCAGTATACAGGGTGTTTCATGAGGAACTGTACATAGTCCAATGGTAGATAGGGCCCATCAAGGTTAGTAACAAACCACTATTTAAAATCGTTTTAGCCAAGTATTTAGGGTTGTACAGGGTGATTTATGAATTTTTACCAAAATTTGCTTTCGTTGCCTTTTAGAAACTAATTGTCCGATTCAATTTATTTTCGGTACACAATAAGTACGATCAAATACCAACAGTTCGCCATAATTATAAAACCAAAATTCCAGGTCCGTATTAGGAAAAATTTCATTTTATCTGTGGCCCCTAAAAAGTTCACCCTGTATATGTTTTTTTTAAATCTTATTACTGGAGTTTGAAAGTACATAAACTACCAACAAAAGTGGAATACTTCGTTTTCTTGTCACACTTACAACAGATACAAAATAAACACATTAAATTTAAACATTATCTTGTTAAAATTCAAACTTTCAGTAATTTAATGTTAGTTGTCAAAGTTCCTATCAGTTTAAGCTTCTAAGTAATTATAACTATTATTAGTTACAAATAGTATGAAATACCAACAGTTAGTAGTAATCAGACAAGACCAGGACCGTATTAGGAAAAATCATCATCTCGTCGATTCCTCCCAAAATTTTCACCCTGTATAACTTATTCTTAACTTTACTTGCTATAATTTAAAAGTAGTGCTGTCATTTGAGGCTGCAATCGTGGTCCACGCTGACGAGGAGCAATAACTCCGAAACACGTGTCCGTAGCTGCATCATGTTTCTTTTTTGGGGTATATGGCATTAATCTTATCTCTTGTATTATTTAACCCTATTAAACGTCACTCTTCTATTATTTTGGTTTACCTACTGTTCAATTAACAGAGTATAATCAGGTTTCCTAGTGGAAAAAAGTAATGTCCGTTTTTATCCTGTTAAGTGCTAAACCTGTACCCTTACAGTAACTGCATGGAACTGATCGTTTTACTAGCCTTAAAGCTGAGCTCTTTTATGGCATGAAAATTAACAGCAATGGTGGAATCATCTGCAAAAAGTGATATGAGGACATCTTCTAGGCGAAGCGCGATATCGTCTGTAAACAAAATGAATGACAAATATTCCAGACAGCGAAGAAAATTGCCTGCAAAAAAAATGAGAAGAGTTAAATCGTGAATGAACAAAAATTACATAAACTTTTTATTATAATACAAATATTAGCGAACAATTATTTCGGCTACTTTCAATACGCCTAAGAACTTCATGAATTTTAAGCAAAAAAACCCAAAAAAGTGCCAGATATAGGAGTAGTTGAGTGGGATGGGGTGGATGCACAATTTCTATATTAATTGCTTAAACGATTTTAATTATGCTCTAACTACAAACTAAATATCAAGTAATATTTGCTGTTTTCCACCACGCTTCATGTGTTATTAATAATAATATTGCAGATTGGGGTATAAAGTTATAATGAGTTGAGATCACAACAAAATAAAGCTGGATAAAGTTTTAGTTAAACAGGCAGTTAACAATCAATATTTGCAACGCTGGTCGTGGTATTCTATGCTCACCAGTATAATTAGTGCATCGTTTTATATTGCTATAAAAAGAAAATAAATTTACCGAACTTCTCTAAGAAACAATATTAGACTAAGCCAAAAATCAAGGTGAGGTTTAGAATTTCAAGTAATTGAAAATAAAATTTCCCGGTTATTGTTAAGATCTGAAAATGATGTTCGTTACTGTTAATAACAATCTTTCAATTTTTAGTGAAATAGTTAGCAGTTTATATTCGCCTTGAGGAGAGTATTGTAATAAAGTATGCCATTACATAAGAATTCATTTAAAGAAAATCGCAAACTGTGTCAGTATTACCAAATTAATAACATTTTTGTTTAGATACGCAATAAAAAAATAAAATCGGCCAGTGTGAGAATACTTTTCACAACGCCTTTGCTTCATAAATATGAATTTTATTCTTCAATTCTGAAAACTTTATGTAGTAAGCTAATGATATATCTATATCATTTTCAAATCAGTAATACTAGTAAGTGTATATATAAACTATCTCAAATATATTAATATATGAAAATTCTTCCAAATAAAAAGTTCCTTAAAGGAAGAATTTACGTCAAGTTTTATAAACAAAATTCTTTGGTAATTTTTATTGCATAAACTTTGATGAATGGTTCGACTTGTCAGTTCCAGTTTTACGAAACAACTCGATTATTGATTTTCTATTATAAAACTATGTTGCCTTTTCAAGCTTTTTTATTGAATATGTGTCGTTGGATATGATCATACGCAATCACGTGGAATTATTCTGGTTTTTATATGAAAGCCACGAAAATATGAAAGCATTTCCTGGACTGGATGTTCTGAAAATAGTTTTCCTATTATATTTATAAGATATTGATAATAAGTTATTGATTCACCGCTGACTAATTTAAAGAGTGCCAAAATTATTGGCCAAAAGTTGTGAAAAGTCAGTAGTGGAATAATTATTATAAATATTATAAATATTATAATAAAATAAATTTCTTCCATTCCATCCCCCACTTAATATACAAACAAGCCGATAAAATGATAGACAATTAGCAACTTTCATAGAAATGCAACAACAACTTTTCAAATGATTACACAGGCCTTTAGATATTGTTTAAAACCACGGTTTTAGATTCAGTGAGGTTGAAAATTTGTATTAAAATGCATGCCAGGTCTTTCATATGAAATTACTAAATATTACGAAATACGAAGATACACAGTTAATATAAATAAAATAAAAATAACATTTTTTCGTTAAATAGCTTAAAAAAATTTTGCTTCTGGTTGCTTAATTTTGCAGTATCTCAATAAATAACACATCTGGGCTGAATTCACATATATTTTAAATTAGATGCAAGACACAAAATGGCAATGAAATGGTATGCAATATAAATAATATTCACGTTTCAGATCTTGTGTGGTCTAAAAAAAAATCAATGATTATAATTTTTGAACGTAACCTATGTTTTTCATAAAATTGGTAACCAAATTTGAATAGGTAATATCAAAATCACGCCACAAAAAATGAAGACCACTTCAGTTGTATCTAATCATTATGTGCGTACAATTTTAAAAGCTGTTGCAAGACTTGTAATTGACGCAATGTATTAGATTTAAAAATAAAACAATATTTATCAACATTAATTATTTACAAGCTAAACTTTCACACTTAATTTGATAATAACAAAAATATTAAATTTGATTTATTTATATTGATGCAAATCTCTTGGACATAAAGTTACTATTAGATATAGGATGTTGAACTACCGTTTTATCTAAAAATAAGAACTCTTTGGGTATTTTGTCATTTTCAATTTGTTAATTGCATTGATTTATTGAAACGTACAAGCAATACAAATAAAATTCGTTCTGAAAAAATAACAGATGTAGCTTTGAAATTAAGATAGAAATAAAGACATAAATAGATATAGAAATAAAGATAGAGAGAGATAAGGGTAGAAATACAATTTTAAATAAAAATAGAAATAGAGATGCAAATAAGTAGAGATAGAGATATAGGTTGATAGAGACTGAAATAGAGAATGAGGAATATAGAAATACGGATTGAAATAAAGATACATACATTAGGTCGATAGAGATCAAAACGGAGATAAAGATAGAGATCGAAATCGAGTTGGAGAGAAATAAAAATAGAGATAATGAAAGAAATATATGTAGTAAGCTCTGACCAAGTTAAACATTTGATATGAAATTAATCGGGAATGCCTTAAAAAAAAACAAATATATTAAATTAAAATAAATTTGAACCAAGGTAAAGTATCTTTTGTAAGTTATTTATGACATAATGGTGAAGTGTTTGTTATCGAAATGTAAGTAAAGAAAATCTCTATTAAAATAGCATAATGAGGTATAATGGTTCCATAAAAAAAAAAATCTTAAATTGAAAAAACCATTTCCAAGATGGCTATAAAAGCAAAGTTAGCTCACTTAATATCACGATTTTATTTTTCCAATACGCAACGGCTCAGAAAGAAAAGTTTATCAGCAATCATGGCTCCCTAGATGCCCACTTAAATTATCCTAAAAAAATTTTTGAAGTTATGTTTCTTCCTCGAAGTTGATACCATCGCATGCAGAATAAATCACTGAATCCAAAAATGTAAAAATATACAGGGTGTTCCATTTAAAAAACAGATGTTACGATCATTTCCGATGAAACCGGAAGTGCTAGAATTATTTTATTAACATGCATTTATTCAAATTTACTTGTTATTGCAACTACCAAAATTTCAAAATGATATCTGAAAAAAACAAGAAAGTTATACGGGTGAGCCTAATTTCATTTACACCCGGTATGATAGTATGTCTGATCAATTTTTGTACTTTATTAATTTTATTATTGGTTATATTAATTATTATTTAGTGTAGTATACAATACGTAAATATCGTTAGTCGATAGATATTATTATCATAAAAGCCATAAACAAAAGGTAATGGCAGCAACATTTATATATACATTACTACATTATAAAATATTTCTTTACACAGATTTCTACACTCTTTTATTTATCATCCGAATAAAACAATGCCTAAATAAGAATTTGGTGTTTAAGCATGATACCAGTATTTGGCATTGTATAAGAAAAGCCAATTTCTTTGCTAAATCTTATTACCCAACCATTTTAGCTGAACATGGCGGATGTCTATTGTTTTTAGATCCCCTTTCAGATATGATCAAGGAAGTGAATAATATTTTCCAGACTTTCACAAAAGAAGTGCCTACTTATTCAGTTTTGCCTTTTTAAAATTCAATATATATTCCTGAAACCCATGAATTTTTATTTTTCACCTCGGTGAGCAGGGACACAGAATTAAGAGTTTATTTTAAGTAGAAATAATTAAGGGTGATGTTCGGCAGAGGAACAAACCATTTTTTGCTTGTAAAATTTCAATTAAAATAAAAAAATGTAATGAGGTAAAATGCGAACTTTCGAGATTTTAAGTGAATTAGAGAAAATACAGTGTGGAAATTTTAACCGAAATAAATTATGTAACTTGAATATATTTAGTATTTTTTTAAAATATCCTAAATGACGTCAATTTTACTTTTTCAATGGCATTTCAACGATAATATTCTTAGTGCCATCATCGTTCGGAACATGCGTATAGTCCATTAAAATGAAATTTGATTTATTGCTATGTCAAATTGCAGCTCACAATTTTGTGTCTGTAACTATGCTCTGTCACATTTTCCAAGACCATTTATACTCGTAGCCATAATTGTCTCACACTTTTTTTGTTGAATCAGGATGTTTGGTGTTCTTCTGCCCAACGCAAAGGTTCATCATGATTTCTTCTATAAGAGCTGGAATCTCAGGGGGCATCTATTTGTTAAATTGGCTTCTTGTAGGCTGTTTCTTACAGTAGCATTAGATATTTTAATGGCATAAATTTGCTGCATCTTATTAGATATACCTGGAACAGTGGTCGTTGGATTACGTGTAACAACATGGTTTAAGAATATGCCCTGTCCTGAACTTGGTCCTTTCGATAGATTAAAATGCCCTAATAACTCCATTCCCAAAATCGTGACTAACTCTCCAGAGTTTGGCTAAATCAACCTGCCGTGCACCATTTTTGAACTACAACATATCCTATTAATTCAGCCTGACTCAAAAAATATCTTTATATATTTGAAATCTTCTGCTTCGGACTTAGATGGAGAGGGAATTATCGACGCCCTAGATGTGGTTCGGACTCCACAATAAACTGTACTATTACATTTTTTTTAAAGATATTCTAGAATTTAAAATAATTTTAATTATCGCCTAAATCCACTAAACACCACTATGTTCCTATCCATAATCTTATAAAAATCATTTAGGACACATAATCATCCACAAATAAGTATCTCATTTAATAATTTGTGAGAACCCAGATAAACCAGGCAACCCATTATAATTTATATCGTCGTGATGCAAGTTTTATAGTACTCAAATTTGATTATGTTTATTTTACAATGATTTAAGGTGGGTGTTCCCAACAATGACTTGTATGCTCTCATAGTAATTTGTACAATCAGTAATTTTCTTTGTTATGGAAGGCGCCATACAGAATAACTGTAAATCTATTTGACAATGTTTTTTAATTATAAATAGAGTTTCTGGTTAAACCAAAGAGAAAACAAATGATCGATATTTATATGCTTACTGAACTTTCACATTGATTACTGTGTTAAAATTTGCCAAATCTCCTATCTGTTTGCTCCATAACCAACTTCGCCAATGTGCGGTTAATAATGTTGATTTTCTTGAAGTAGATACTTAAGAAAGTTCATTATATTGTTTGCTATTTACTGAAGAGAAGAGTACACTTTGTCATATTTGTGTAATGTAGATAGAAAATAATGTCGTCAATTTTTCAATATACCTTTTGTCGATTACATATACGATTCCTATCCAATTATTTGGCTTCTCTGTGCGCTCGTACAATTGGTTTATTTTATGAAAAATTGTGTATACAAATTGTTAACAAAACAACAAATGTTTGAATATTTAGTTTAAAAATCGATATATGATGTGAAAAATATCACCTGGAGTGTGAACAAAAATGACCTACAAATATTTTAAATTAATTAAGCATCGTACCGGAAAATGGCTGGCGAAAAAAACCAAATGACAGTAAAAGTAATTAATATTCCTAAATATAAATTTAATAATAAATTAATAAAAATAAATAATTAGGTTTATATTTTCTATTCGTGCAATAACATTATTATTAACTAGTAAATATTGGACAAACAAGTTTATTAGTACTGCCAATATTAAAGGCTTGTTGCATGTTTGTTGATGTTATCTGAAGCCAATTGTAAGAAAATTCAAAATATGTATACAATATTACTTAATTGTATAATCTATTTGTTGAATTTATTAGTATGTTAAGTTGCGGAATTGTTATATTTACTTTATTACTTCTTTTGGTGTAATAAATATTTGGACTTGATTATTTAACTTAGAAACGAAATATTTTATAATAATTCTATCTCGCCACTAGAGGAAATTTTAAGGAGTAAGGAACTGAAAGATGGGATTTTTTTTTATTTAACATATTCTAGGTATCATCAGCATCTACCTAATTTTTTTTTATTTCACGAACTACAGCACATCTTTTGATGTTTAAAAATAATTCTCTTTTTTTTGGTACATTTTGAACATCTCTAGTTCTATTGATCGGATTAAAAGAATAAACGAAAAATGGTTTTCTTTGTGCAAATGATAATAATTTATAGAAAAGTGACCGTATTGTGATACTATTTACTTCAGGTAACGCAGTATTATAACACTCTAATGTCTTCTAGATGTCAATGATTTCTTTATATCTACGAAACTTAGGAAGGAATCATTTCGGCGGCGGTTCCATAATGAGAATATGTAAATGTACATAAAAACATCTTTTTGGTTTGTTGACCTTTGTGTCCCGTCTACAATTGATTTATTTTATGAATCAATTAATATTTATGGGTTCAGACGAAATCTTATTGCATTAATTTCTGTAGTTGTTTATGCATCGTTTTAATTTAGACAGTATTTATAATTCTCTCTGAATATTTTGTAAATAAAGATATTGGTATATTAATAGAAATTCAAACAAAAATTTTGCTTGATTAATGCGATGATTAATCTAATTATTATTAAGCGATCGGGAAAAACGTGATAATTAATATCTACAGTAAACTGTTTAAAATTTTAAAATTGCTACTGTAACCTTTACTTTTTTCTGGTGATGAAGTACACCTCGTTTAACGATCAATAATACAATAATATAATATAATATTATATAATATAATAATAATCTTTTAAATGCATTCTTATTGTCAAATGCATGTAATCCAAATGATTATGAACCAATTGCACAAAGTAAGTAAGTTTTGCATTTAACAAATAAGAGTAACTAGATATTATTTGTTAAATGCAAAAAACTTGACTTATGACAATTTTATATTTATATGACCCATAGAGTGTAATATGGAGAATATTACATAATAACTTAAAAAATTAAAACTCTTAAATCAATATATATGATAATGAATTTAATAAATATTTTACTAATGTTGCTGATAATATAATAGATAATCTTTCCAATTCTCAACTAAAATATAACGATAATGTAAATAATGTAAATTTGGATATCATTTTTTGGTTCCGATGTAATAAGCGGACTTAAGGGAATTCATAATAGTAGTGTAATATTAATATGAAAATTCTCATGCATCTCTGCGTTAGAAAAAAATAGTTTTTAATCTTTCAAAAATTTTACAAAACAGATTTTAATGATTATCCTCCAATTGTCATTTTTTTAGCAAAAGTTTTATAAATAATATTGGTACCATATTAGGTTATTTTGAGAAAAATAATTTATTGGACTTAAATTTATACGCCTTTAGAGCTAAACATTTCACAACGCTAAATATAAAATCATTAATTAAAATGATCACTGAAGGCTTTGCAAAGATGGTTTGTTAACATTTTCACAATTTTTAGAATTCACAAAAGCCGTTGAATGTGTATCATATAAAATATTAGTTGAAAAATTAAACTTCAATGGCATTGGAAATTCTAACAATTTATTAAACTCTTATCTAACTATAATCATTATCGGTAAGTATGCTCACAAAATGAAATATCTTTCTTTGCATAAAATACGGAGTTCCTCAAGGATCTGTGTTAGGACCACTATTTTTTGTATCAATATAAATGACTTATCAAATATTACTTTGGTTGCAAACGTGGTTTTTATTTGAAGACACATGGACAATATTGATTTAGTTGGTAATGGGGTAAAATCTTTGGGAGTCTGCCTCAGCAGAAAGCTAACGTGGGAAATACACACGAATTATATTTCTAGAAAAGTTTCTAAAAATATGTATTTATTGCGAAATCTCCCATGCAATGTATTACATATTGCATATGAAGACTTAATCTATTCAGTTGTCTCTTATGCTATTCCGATTTGGGCGGTTTCTAGACCCTAAGAAAAAATCAGGATATTTATTGGTAAAAAGATCACTGCAAAATTTAGTTGATTAGGATACTTATCCTTATATTGCAGTTAGCGTCATGTGTAAAAGAGAATAAGGATCATTTCATCTCCATAAAATAAATATAAATTTTTAAGGTTAAAAAAAATGCCCAACATTGTTGCTATATCGTTGGTGTATGATATTAAATTTTGCCTGCTAGTTGTATGAGAGAACTAATCAAGATGGGAAGAACAAGTTGTTGAGCCCACTTTAAAAATTGCGTACGGTGTCCTAAGACCATATTTTAACCAAACGGTGATGGATACACCTCGATACGTTGTTAAACCCGAACCCGGGGATCACCAGAGTCATTTTGGGCTTCACAATGACCGTTTATATATTCAGCGGGCTCAACAATACCTGTTTATAACTCTAATAGTATTTGTTAATAATTTAGTAATTGTTTTGCAAATTTTAGTATTGGTTATCATCTTAACAATCTAGTTTTATTATTTCCTTTTTCACTTCACATTTGTTAATTTTAATATAAAGGATATAATGACTTTTGCAATGTACTGCCATTTTTTATGCATATTCTGTTAAATTCAGTTTGTTATAAAGAACTTGTTAATGTGTTTAAGTATTTAGGTTTCTCTTAACATGAAAATAAGCGGCACTGTGTAAATTTGAAACAGTCTATTAAATGGTTAACTACAATGGTAGTGGCTCTAGGTGGGATCCTTGTGGTACCCCGAAGTTACTTGAACCTGTCTTTATTAAAAGTTGTTGATTTTTATAATTTTGTAGGAATTGTATACCAAAATTTAAAATCTGATTAAATAAGGTGAGGTGGCTTGTCAAATGCCTTCGAAAATTCATCATACGGCATCAAACTGTATTGATTTTCTAAATATTGGAATATACTGAAGACTTTCAACGTGGTTTAACTTTTAGGGACACTTCGTTTCTCAAATTTAATATTTCAGCCACTAGGGTCAAATATATTGAAATTGGTTAACTTGCCTTGAGAATTTCTTGAGTAGATCACAAAGTTCGACGTACGATCAATAGAAAGATATTAAAAACTTTATTACAATGATTTAAATGTATTTTATATTAGTTACGAAAGTTAAAATACTATGTTAAAGTTAGAGTGTTAAAAGGTATAGGCAAAATAAATATGCAAACTGAATTAAAATTAGATTTTCTGTAAGTGCACGAAACCTAGTCTTGTATTGCGCAATAGTCTTATAATCGAGTAGGTTCAAAGGATTGATGGCAATAAATAAAATCAAAGTTAATAAACTAACGTAATGGTTTTCCATTAGTATTTGAATTTATTTATAAGCAATGTCAAATATAATTTTTCTTGAATATATTTTTTGCTAGTAGTGTTGTAACAGAATTTTTCCGTAAATGTATGAATAATTATACAGGATATCCCAAACCTATCGCATTTTTCGTTTAAACACCTAAGTATAAAGTTACTACTGAATCGACTTTGTTCAAATTTGGGGAAGTTGTGAAAGAAAAATATTAATCAGAATGGCATTTTTAGGGAATATTACAAAAAATAACAAATTGGTTTTGCAATAGAAGTATTGTTTGAGAGATGTGTGACTCAACCAAATTTTATAGAAATTAATATAATACAACTAAGACATCTATTATAGACAGATTCTAGATTATAGCAAGGAATAATAGTTCAAAAATTATTTGCAATCTAGTTAATTCTCGACATTTGTTTTGCTTAAATTTGTCATAATTAGAAATTTATATATAAAAACAAATATTTTTTACCTAATTTACAAAGTGAAGAGGTGAATGTTTTATATAAAAATTTTAAAGAGTTAATATAAACTTTTTTGTTTCAGGTGAGTACAAGACTGAGCTCAATTTACAAAGCAGCAAATGACTAACGTAACATTATTAGGTAAGTTACATAATATGATACGAACGTGTATTCATATTTTAATCGGCACTTGATAGTTATTTCTACCTACAAGTTTGGCGACACTATTTCCATTAAGTATTTTGTTCAAGTCTGATTCCACAAAATCGCCTCAGAGCACTCTTGTAAAAAAAATGGGCAATAAAAAACAATAACTGTATTTCCCAATATTTTTTTATAAATATAACCAACTCTATATATGTTTTTTCCTGCAGTCAACTGTAGAGTTGTATATATTACTCATAAACCCTATATTCAGAATTTTTGATGGTTGTAAATGGTTATTAATGTCCAAGGATTTTTAAAATACTTACAAGCTTACTCACGTATAAAGAATCTTATACTGAGTTGATTTAAACTCACACAGAAATTAATTTATTTTGTATAATTTATTTTCATTGTGATATTTTCTTAAATGTTCGACCTCGTTCCGTTTTGTTATGACTTATATATCAGTGTATATGCGCAGAAGCCGTGCAACTTTAGGAGAGAGTTATGTAATGGATATACCACTCCTTGGAAAAATATTTAGTGTATCGTTTTTTACAGCGTGTTGCTTTTATTTATTTTTCTTACTATATTGACAATAAATGACTTTAAGTTATTTAAGTATTTTTGTTAGTTTAATATTTTATTTTGCTGCTTTTATTATATTGATCACAACAGCCGATTATAAATTGCCCTGACGATGAAATAAATTATTTTGAAATGTCAACTATAATAAAAAACAGTTAAATACAATTTTAATTACTGGCTTGAAACTACTAAACTCTAAAGAAAATCTATTTTTCTTTCTATTAAGTATTATAAATATTATTTCTGGTTATTGTTTCCGTCAGTAAATGTTGTTGGTGCATTTTCTAAATGCGGAAATTGATACAGCCAGGGTTAATAGCCAGTTATTTAACCACTGACAACAAACTTTCCACCAATAAATAATGTAAAAGTATTTAATAGTTATCCGAAAAGTTCAAAGTATGATAAATGGTTGTTTTATAAGAACTATTTTTGAAGTTTTCCAATTATTTTTACTTTTGGCCGGATTTCAAGATGTATTACTACTTTAGAAATGTCAACTCGCTAGAACTGATTAATGTCAAGAATTTCTTACCAACAGATTTAGCACATTAATAATAATATATCATTTTCTTTAGCAAGTTTACCACAGCTTGCGGTAAAGCTGTAGTATTCATTTTAAAACCGTTCTATAATATAGTGTGAAATGAGTGAATCAAGTCGCATCAAATAAATGACTGCTTCCATATAAACTTAAAAGAAATTCTAGAAATGGAGAAAGAAATACATATTAGATAAAACTGAAAATATGTGTTAATAAAACGTCAATAAAAATTAATGTTCTGTGGTACGTACAGGGTGATTCCTATAACGTTCTCACCCCAATTTTTTGGTTTGTCTTTGGAAATAAAATAAAAATATTTAACGTAACTTATAAAATTTTTTTTTCAAGGATTTCGAAAATGTCAACATAAAAACAATTGAAAGTCAAATAAAGGTGGGAAGAAACAAAACGATATTTTCTTAAACGGAACGACATGTATATTTTTACAATTTTGAAAAAAGGTCTTAAGTTCTCTTTCCAAAAATATAACATAACATATATTTAGCTTCATATTTAGTAAAATACATACTGATAATAATTAAATTAATAATAGTAATAATAAATATCAGTATTTTACTAAATACGAAGGTAAATATATGCTATGTTATATTTTAGGAAAAAGAATATAAACCTTTTTTCAAAATTGTAAAAAAATATACAGGGAATTCCATTTAAAAAAATTTTGCTATGTTTTTTCTCACTTTTATTTTACTTTCAATTGTTTTTTTGTTGAAATTTTCGAAATCCTTAGAAAAAAATACTATAAGTTACGCTAAATATTTTTATTCTATTTCCAAAGACAAACAAAAAAATTGGGGAAATGAAGTTATCGGAATCACCCTGTACATTCACCATAATAACAATTTTTTGTGTGCAGGGTGTTTCCTATAAAACTATACCCCCCCTTATTTAGGTCAATTACCACCGATTGTAATTTTCAAAAATCCGGTCTAACACAGAATTTTCCGTAGATTTTGAATATGCTATTACTTTTTTCCTACTTCAACAGTATACGAGGGGCAGAAAAAATTATGGTTTTTTTAAATGGAACACCCTATATATTTTTACATATTTGGATTCGCCTCGTCCTTCTGATTACAAATATATATGACACTTATATATTTGCTATAAAAATGGCGTCAATAATTGAATTTAAACTTAAGGCGTTTCCTTCAAAACTTATTTCAATTATAAACGAATCAGAATTTTCAAAACCAACACAGAATTTTTCGTAGATTTCATATATGCTATTACTTTTTTTCTCCCTTCAACGGTTTACGAGGGGTGGAAAAAAGTATGGTTTTGTTTTATGGAATGCCCTGTATTTTTTTACATATATAAGTATTATATATATTTATAATCAGAAAGGTAGGGCGGATCTAAATTTGTAAAAAAATACAGGGCATTCCATAAATAAACATACTTTTTTCCACCCCTCGTATACAGTTGAAGGGAGAAAAAAAGTAATAGCATATATGAAATTTACGAAAAATTCTGTGTTGGTTTTGAAAATTTTGAATTGTTAATAATTGACCGAAATAACCCGGGGTATAAGTAGTTTTGAAGGAAACGCCCTAAGTTTAAATTCAATTATTTACGTCATTTTTATAGCAAATATATAAGTGTCATATATATTTGTAACCAGAAGGACAAGGCGAATCCAAATATGTAAAAATATATAGGGTGTTCCATTTAAAAAAACCATACTTTTTTCTGCCCCTCGTATACAGTTGAAGTAGAAAAAAAGTAATAGCATATTCAAAATCTACGGAAATTTCTGTGTTAGACCGGTTTTTGAAAAATTAAATGTTGTTAATGTGTTAATTGACCGAAATAAGGGGGGGGGGGGGGTATAGTTTTATAGGAAACACCCTGTACATACACAATACTAAACGTAGTGACACAATGTGATAATTTAATGAAATAGGAAAGTCTTGTCCATTTTGCGTTCCTTTATTCACCGATTTTAGTGATTTTAAAGCATACAATTCGAATTTTATTTTTTAATGTCACATGTGAGGAGCCATAATTTTTTTAAATTTGAACTTAGACAAAACTTACAAATAACAAGAAAATGCTCTCTGTTCTTTATATTGTCTACACAACTCAAGAAATTATTTTGACAAACCAACAAACCACTGATAGATGTACTTACACTGAGGAGTTACCAAAACATCAATAAACATGACAGTAAAAAAATCACACAGCTGTAACTATTAAAAAATATATCGGCTATTAGTACTGCCAAAAATATGTGCAACATGCCATCAATAATTAGACATCTACTGGAATAATAATTGTGCTATATTAATTTGAGTAGATACTTTTATTTATTATTATGACAAAACTATTAATTCTCTAAGTGAATAATTGCATTACTTAGTAGTAAGTACGCAATAAATAATCTGAGTGGGACTACCATTGTAAAACTTTTCAAAATTAATTAAAATGAAATCAAATGTTTCAAGCCCAATATTGCCACAATGTCTACGGATAACAAGCAGGGGCTGAATGGAATTGAAACTTTTAAATTTAATTTTCTCCATGTGAGGTTGAATTAAAATTCACGTGAAACAGAAGAGGGTTGCTGTTCAATAAAAGATTGTTAGTGATTTTATTGATTTAATTTGCCGAATTTTCCAACGTACTGAGCTCACGATGTCATTTGCAAAATCGGACAGTTTTACGTTTATTTAAATCTGGGTGTTAGTTCAGTTAGTAAAATGTGGCACGTGACGGTACGTTACTTATTCTTAAAAAAAAATAAGCATCGGTATTGGAGCTTTGAATTTTTGGAATTCCAATAACAACAAGATTTTCTGTAATCCTCAATTAAGTTGGAAGTCTTTTCTATTATAATTCACAATTTAGAGATATTTTGAAAAACAAAAAACACACATATTTCGGTATACCAAACAGTCAAACACTTACCTTTGACTTTTTAAAGTTACTCAGACTTGCCGACATATCCGGAAATAGGTCGAATTTTATTCTGGACCTTCATAAACGAATCGAGTTCGTGTTTTATTTTCGTTCGGTCCTGTTGATGGAATCAGTCTCACATAAGAATATGTAGGTAACATAAACACAGCAAGGTTTATTTTCCTAGATAACAATTATTAAGTGAGTAAACAGAAATATTAACAGATATATTTCTTGAGAAAAATTAATGGGCTTTTGAAAAATAATGTTTTTGAATTAGTCCTTCTTAGTAATAAATTTTTACTTTATCTGTATGTGTTATTCTTAGCAACATCCAAAGTGCCTCAGTGTTCCTATATAGGGCTTTTAAATGTATTCACAACTGATATTGCTAAGGTTTAAATTTTTTATTATTTGCAGACGATCCTTAAATATTTTGTGATGTCCGTTCTCTGGTTGCCTGCGCTTGGAATCAAAATGATTTGGCAGGAACTTATGCGAAGCTGTTTCTTAATGTTGATAACTTTTACTCGATGTCATTAAGCCGTGGGCTGTTTCGCCTTTAAAATTATGAATAGCTACTAGTTCTCCTAATTGCTTGGAGCTTATATGTTTTAACATATCATCCTTCAATCTTCGTTCTGGTTGTACCTTATTGTTTGTTGATCAACCTATACAATGGTCAGTCTTGTGAATTGAATAAGCTCTACTGTCAATAAATACTGCGGTGCTCTTGATTTGTTTAGTAAGTCACTTGAGGTTCAAAAATCGGGCTAATCGTGTTTAGTATACTATAAATTTTTTAACTCATTCTACAATATTAATCATATGCTGGTATTATTGTATTTAGGTAGGTATACGTTAAATAAATAAATATACAGGGTGTTCCAGTTTCTTGTAGCAGGACTTTAACAGTCGATAGACATTTGAAAATTATTAAAAAAAGTTTATATAAACATAGGTTGAGAAATGCTTAGTTTTCGAGATACAGGGTGTTAAAGTTTGAAAATAAATATGGATTTATATTTATATTTCCAGACTGCTAAGAAGTGTCGAATCCAAACTTACCAATACTTTACATACAATTTAGAGGCCTATTTTAGAATAACAAACTACCACTTTACTTAACCATGGGCGTAGATATATGGATTTACTAAGGATCTTTTTTACAAAAAAGTAGTATGCCACTGATATTTTCCCATATTTCCAATTTAATTCAATAAAGCAAGAAAAAACAAAAATTTAATGTCTCTTGGCACTTTTTGATATGACAAGCTGTTGTTCAGAAAATTTACATTTAATCTTTTGATGCACGCCTCTGGACGAATTTTAGACAAACTTGAAGTCGCTCAGAATTTCACCAAATTTGATGGTGTGAAAAATCTCTTAAAAAGAAAGAATGAAACATTTAAAATATTTATTGTAAAAGTTTATTATCATGTAAATCAAAATTTTTATAACACAAATGTATTAAAACGCAACGGTCGAACTAAAATAAATTATTAGAAACACAAACACTAAAGCTAGCAACATGTAAAAGTGCGATGTTTCAGTCTTTCTTTTTAAAAGACTTTTCGTAACATCAAATTTGGTGAAATTCTGAGCGACTACTTCTTAGCATTCTGGAAATATAAATATAAATCCATATTTATTTTCAAACTTTAACACCCTGTATCTCGAAAACTGGAACACCCTGTGTAAATTGCTTAATTTCACTATTTTTGTAATTGTTGGGAGCAGTTAAAAATATTTAAAACCATACGCCTGTAACAAAAAGGCTTGTTAAAGATTTTCTTCTGTTAGATTCCAAAAAATAGTTCTTGCAAATAATCGCTTCCCACATTCTTTATATAGACTTAACGGGCTTCTTTGAATTTAATTAATTTTATTTCATTTATAACATGTAATTAACAAAGTCACTTTGATTCTTGGCAAGCAATAAAACTTAATTATTATTATTGATACTCCTCTTTTGAATATTTGCAGTTTCCTTGGAACATTTTGTATAAAAAAGCTTTTGTATATAAGCATTGAGAACTGCATTAATGGTTATTGTAATTTATCCATATAATTTTCTTAAAAAAAATATTTACTCCAATAAAACTGAGACTTAGTTACTCTCCGGGAATATAAAAAAAAACAAATTACGTTAACATATTATATGTTACACAGTTTATTTAGTTATCTTTTTTTATTTGAAAAACAATTTAACTGTAAATTTACAGAATTTTTAGTACCTTCTCAAAACAATTTGAGATTGATGGTAGTTGAAAATGCTACACCTGACTGAAAATACATGAAATAAATGAACAAAATTAAATAAATTAAATAATTGAAATTAATTGAATGAATTAAATACAAGTAAACCACTGTAATCAGCTTCCCCTAAAATTGATCTGTACCAAATTTCATTTAAAAATACCGCGTGTTAAAAATTGATATTACTATTAAAAATTAATTTATAACCGGAAACGCATTGTGAATATTAAGTAACTCATAAAATAAGTGTAGAGACCTAAATTGAATTAAACAGCATTAAATCGAATTAAATTGTATTAAATAGAATTAAATCGAATTAAATTGTATTGAAATGAATTAAATTGGATTAAATCGAATTGAATGGAATTAAAGTAAATGAAGTAAATTAAATAAATTAAATAATTAAAATTGCTTATATGAGTTAAACAAATTTAATAAGTTAAAGAAACTAATATAATTAAATCGAATTATATCAAGTTAAAATGAATTAAATCGAATTAAATTAAATAGAATCAAATTGTATTTAATTGAATCAAATTGAATTACACTGATTTAAATCGAATTAGATAAGCTTCAATCGAAATAGATTGAATTAAATAGAATTAAATGGAATTAGATTGAATTTTATTGAGTTAAATTGAATTAAATCTAATTAAATGGAGTTAAATTGATTTATATAGAATTAAGTGTAATTAAATTCGATTTAATAACATCAACTTATATTAAACTAAATCATTTAAGTAAATTGAATAAATTAAATAATTAAAATAGACTAAATGAATTAAATATTTAAGCGGATTAAATAAATTGAATCGGCTAAAGCACACCAATTGCAAGGCCAGAAAATGAGAGTAAAAAATAAATTGAATTAATTAAATAAATTAAAAGAATTAAATAAATTAAATAAATTGAATAAATGAACTAAATGTAATAAATGTAATAAATGAAATAAATGATATAAATTAAATAAATTGAATAAATTGAATAAATTAAATAAATTAAATGAATTAAATGAATTAAATGAATTAAATGAATTAAATGAATTAAATAAATTAAATAAATTAAATAAATTAAATTAAATAAATTAAATAAATTAAATAAATTAAATAAATTAAATAAATTAAATAAATTAAATAAATTAAATAAATTGAATAAATTAAATAAATTAAATAAATTAAATAAATTAAATAAATTAAATAAATTAAATAAATTAAATAAATTAAATAAATTAAATAAATTAAATAAATTAAATAAATTAAATAAATTAAATAAATTAAATAAATTAAATAAATTAAATAAATTAAATAAATTAAATAAATTAAATAAATTAAATAAATTAAATAAATTAAATAAATTAAATAAATTAAATAAATTAAATAAATTAAATAAATTAAATAAATTAAATAAATTAAATAAATTAAATAAATTAAATAAATTAAATAAATTAAATAAATTAAATAAATTAAATAAATTAAATAAATTAAATAAATTAAATAAATTAAATAATTACTAATAACTAAATACATTTGCATTTTAGTCGGCCATCAAAGATATTTTACATATTTCAGATTTTCATATTCCAAAGTTAAAAAATTATATCACTGTAATTCGACTTCTTGTTAGTTATACAGGGTGAATCTTAGAGTGGCGGCCATATTTACAGGAGGCGACTCCGTTCAACTATGGGAACACAAAACTACAAATTTTTTTTTTTTAACGCGCTATGAAAAATGAATTTTGTTTAAACCCTTTTTATTTGAATTTGGGTACCCCGCCAGTGGAATGCGCTAGCGAGAGTAACGTCTAATAACTGAGACGCTCACGCCTGTCTTGAACAGTGCGTTGTTGCCAAACTTCACGATTGAAATAAAATACGGGGAATTTAATAGTAAAGCAAACAAGAAACTAAATAAAATGAACTATCTAAACAATAACAAAGTAAAAACTAATCTCCGTGAGTGTAACAATAAAAAAAGTAATAACTAAAAAACTTAATACTTAGTAACAAATAATGAACAGAAAATTATTTTTTCTAATAACAATAAATCTTTACTTATCTTGGATCGGCATTTCTCATAGCAGGTGTTGAAACTGTCCTCCGTTATTTTCCAAACACGCTGTAGCTCGCCGCATCATAGAATCTATTTCCCGTAATTCTTCAACGTTGTTGACAGGAGTCGTGTACGTACACCAAACTTTTCATGTGCCCCCACAGATAAAAGTCGCCTCTAAAACACCACTAAAATAAAACTACACACACGTAGAAGGTACACCTCACTCAATTATTAAACACAAACACAAAACTTTATAAATTTCACTAAAAACTTACACTATTTAATTTTATAATCACAATAAACCACACTAGCTGCTGTCTGACTGGTCACTAACACTAAAAACTAAAACTAAAACATAGAAAAACAACTGGCACGCTTCGCCGTGTGCGGCTTTTGCATTTCAGGAGAACCTTTTTTTTTATCGCTCTTTTTTGTTAATGCACCTGCTTGTAACTAGGTCAGTGTCATAGTTTGTAAAGAGTTCAGCGACTCTAACAGCTGATGGGTGGTAAATTTCCTATAAACTAATTCTGTTTTTAAAATCTTTTTCATTTTGTGTCATAAAAATTATGCAGACTATGCAGCCGGCTTTTTCATTTTGTTTTGTATTACAATTTTCATTATGGAAGTTAAAACTGCGTATTTCAATAAACCTGTTTATCCAATTGAATTAATAAATTTTTAATTTTCACTAAGGTACCCTTATCTCTCTCTCGTGATTGGGTATCTCTGGATTATTAATGAAAAGTGAAAATGTAATCGATTGGTTTTATATCATCTACACTTGGCAACACTGTCGACCAGCCACACGTAATGCAGCAAGTGCTTGCCCAGCGGCGCCAGAATTACAAGAATTATACATGAATCGCGAATTTTTAAAAAAAATTCATAACTCGGCCATTTTACAACCTACAAAAAAAAAAATTCGGATTCATGTTGATGACGACTAGTACTATTAACCCCAAAAATATGGCCGCCACTCTAAGATTCACCCTGTATAATTAATATTGCCCCTTTTGACTTGTCAAGATTTTTTTATTATACTTTTTTTTGGTAGACAGCAAATGATTTCTTCGTAGGATTTTTCTAGATTAGTATAGTTGTAAAATGCTCTTGTCACTGGTTCTTTAAGTTTCTTAAATCATTTAAAAAATTTCTAATTTCCTCATTTGATAGTTTTTTGGGAATAATATAGCGAAATAATATCGAAATTTAATTTAATTCAAATTACTAAAAATGTTACTGATAGGACTACTGCAGAAGAAAAGGTAACCTTGGTTGGTTTCAGTATTTATTCCTTTATACCATAGTATCCGCCTAAAAGATCTGTAATTAGTCTAGAGATGCATCTTTGAATTTATTAAAAGTTTACATTAAAGTTTAACGTAGCGTTTTGTATATATGGAAACGCCGCCATCCTTCACAGGTTTCTCGGCAGTGATTATTAACTTAATTAATAAATAATTAATATATTTATACAGGTATTTTATTAAATATTCTATATACTATAGACTGTTGAAGGGCAAATTAGAACCCTAAAAGATCTAAGCAGTATGGTTTAAAAAGAATCTGGATTAACAACTTAAATCCATCGGTTTAAGATGCCAGATATTTTAGACCCGCCGTAAGCTTCTATTTTATAAAAGAGGAAAATGACCTAGCTATGTCAATTAATATAAATTACCTGCTTCCAAACGAAGACAAATAACAAAATTTATGGTTCCATTCACGAGCATTTACTTTACGTCTGAGCTGGAAATGGGAGTTGGGAACAACACAGTCAATTTAGCATACTTATTTGAATGGAAATGGTTAATAATGGATGTTCTTGTAAAGTACAATTAATTGCTGTAGTCCAATAAGAGATTAGTGGACTGGAAATAAGCACAAAATAACCTTGCATTGTAATTATGAGAATATGCTGAAACATAACAATACTTATGGCTAATATTTCGTATTTTTATCTCCAACTATAAAGAAAGAATTTGACAGTGGACAAAATTGAGATTTTAACAGAAATACAATATGTTTTGAACTGCCTGTGTATAAGTAATCAATAACTAGAGGAGCTTTTGGGATATCTCGATTAAACGCTAGAAGTATAGATAAGTATTAAAAGTCTAAAATACTTGTTTTACAAGTATTTGGCTGCCAGTCTGTCATGATGGTTTAGGAACGCCTGATATAGATATTTTGGTGAAATGCATTTTAAAATTTTCCAAGTTCACAATAAAATTGTGCAATAAAAGTCAGTATATAGAAATGGAGACAGCGAATATGGTCTTGGTCACAATCGTTTCATGTCAGAAAATAAAAATGTCTTGTAAATATCGCTTTATCTTGAGTTTCTGAAATATTTGATATTTCTTTGTGGTATACCAGTTTCAAAAGGCTCTTCTCAATTATTAGACGGTAGACTTGGAAAATAAAACTTAACTTACTGTTCATTATTGAGCTCATACGAATTTTCTTCCTTCAGTTTTTCAGATAAATTTACTTCACTGAAAATCGTGAGTTTCTCAGCCATTCGCAAACTCTACCTTCTATTTATTTAACTAAATTTTCTTCAAACGGTTGTTTGAGGTTTGTTTTGAGGATGTCCCAAATCTCGAAATTGTTTCAAGAAAACATTCCGAACTAACCTCGGAAACCGCGACAGAACTTTATCGCGATATACTAGTTAGCCTGTCTCTTATTAAATGAAATTCTTGAGATTAAATTAAATAAATACTGTCGTAATTTATTCTATTTTATTTAAATTTAGCTCATTGCGAAGAGTTCGACTAGTAATGTCGTAAAAACATTGTAGCAAGATGAGTTATTACAGAGATCATTAATGTCAAGGTCACACGGTAACGGATGGTGTAAGGTCGACAGAATAGCGAAATGGTGACGTAGATTGTATAGGATGTGTTAGGAGTTCGAAGAAACTTAAACAGAGAGATGGTGGGTGCGCCCCATAAACAGCAACAGACTATGATTTTCTTCGGCATGATAAAAAGGACTATCCTTTGACGAATCCTCTATGCGTTGTTATTTGTATTATTTTGGTCTTGAAAATGATCTCAAATAATTAATGAAAGTTGTGAATCTAGAGATCACCACCACTTACTTAATCCCACTACATACCTTATCCATGCCACTATTCACGTTTTTTTAATATCTCTTCGTCATCTTCTTGACGAGCCTTGTGCGTGCCCACGTTAAATCTTAGGGATTTATCCGATCGCATTTATTTTTATATATTATATAAGAAATCGAACGTCAAAGTTTGAGTGACCTGGGTCTAGAAAGTTATACTTGTATCTCTTAATTTTTTCAAATAGATAAAGGGTTTGTCTATTTATTCCTAAATTCTTATTTTATTACAGTACAACTCAGGGGTGGTAGTAATGTTCATCTTAATTTAATTTATTTACCCCGTAATTAAAACAATGCGTGGGCTATTAGACTCTCTCAGTTTCTGATTTTCCAGGTAATAAGACGAAAGGTGGCTTTAATTGAAATCCTCCCTGCTCATACATACCAACTGTTGAATGCCTTTCGAAACGAGTAAATCGTCGAAATATTTGATGCTCGTTATTCCCAGGATCAATACAAGGGAATGCTGGTTTCAGGCATTAACCTTAAGTTATGCACTTATGTACTATTAGGCTCAATACCTATATTATTTTTGTTTTTTATCTTATTCGCTCTCATTTGGATTAGGTCTGTATGTGTCGCGGCGAGTAGACGCTATTTTCATTTACTCCTACATTTTTAAATCTGGTCTAAATATTCAAGTGCCAATAATAATAATCTTGCTGTTTTTCCTTTTTATACACATATAACAAGATAAAATCTCTTAAAATGCCTGAAACGAGAACTAATGATGATATTAAGTATCTGCTAGTTATGAAGAAAAATTTACAGAAGTAAAAAAAGAAGTTATTGTACTGCAAGATGAAAATGAGAAATTGAATAAGAAAATTGATTTTCTGGAGCAAAATACCAAAATGAATAAACTGAGGATCTTAGGTGTCCCAGAGGATGTGAATTTGAGGGAAAACTGCACAGATAAGTTAATGAACATATTTAATAATAGGTTAAAGTTAAATTTAACTGCTAACGATATCTATAAGTCATACCGTATAAGAACTAATACAAATAAATCTGATAGTGGAAATAATGTGAACAAAAAACCTGGTCCTATTATAGTGGAATTTTATCAAAGGAATGTGAAGAATTTGGTATTTAAAAATAAAAAGAATTTAAAATCATCTGGTATTATTATTCATGAAGATTTGACGCAAATTCGCTACAACTTATGGAAAAAAACTGCAACTGCTTTTGGAATAAAAAATTTTTGGACTGTGGATGGTATGATTTATGCTTCGCTGGACAATAAGAAAACCATAATAGTCAGAAAATCTGATGATATCTCGGCTAATTTGTTTGGCTTAGCCACTGTCGAGGATCGGGCTGCTAGCGACGCACTAATTTAATTTAATACAAAATTTCTGTTATTTTAACAAAATGTAGTTGTAATGAATAGGTATTTTACTATTTTTTGTACACAGGATACTGATATCTTTTTGTAGAATTATATATAATATATTCTGTATTTCATTTACTTTTCCTTTTTGTTTTAATTTCAGTTTGTTATTAAATAATAAATATACTAGTACATATTCTGATTTGTATAATGAATGATTTCAAGTTAGGCCATGTAAATATTAGATCTTTATATCCTAGTTTCAATGATTTAAAAAATATTCTAGTGAATGAAAAATTTAAGTTATTAGGCATAACTGAAACTTGACTAACACCACTAAATACTAATTACCTCTGACGTTTTAGACGTTGATGGTTATCGAATTTTTAGAAATGATCGTGATGGGAGAGGTGGAGGAGTGGCCCTCTCTCGGGCCCTCTACTATGATTCTAGTTTAAATGTTAACATTTTTAGTGCTGAGAATACGCCTGAATTAGAGTAGCTTTGGATCACAATTAAAATTAAACAATTCAACTATGGTATAGGTATCGTATATAGACCTCCTTCTCAGAATATAAATGAATCTTTAAAAACTCTCGAAAATAGCATAGCTGATATTTTGCCCTCTGTAGATAATCTTATAATAATGGGAGATCTTAACATTAATATGTTCAATCTTAATAGTAATGCCACGGTGCAGTTGCTAGAGCTAATGGGTACGTATAATTTGTTACAACTAGTTTGTGAGCCAACTCGTATAAATAATATTAGTAGTACTTTGATTGATCTTATAATAACTGATAATAATAATTTAATAACAAATAGAGGTTGTTCTGATTTGCATGATTTAACTAAAAATAGATGATAATAGTCCAAAATTATTTACACTCTTAGATGTAACTGACGACATTGCTCCGGGTGTTGATGACAAGAAGACAACTGCTTTGGTATTACTTGACTACAGCAAAGCTTTTGACACTGTTAATCATGATCTCCTTTGTGCAAAGTTAAAATATTATGGCTTTAATACTTCTGCTTTGAACCTTATAAAAAATTATCTTACAGGGATCAATAATTGGACCTCTTCTCTTCATATTATATACTTCTGATGTGTGCAGTCAGTTACAGTATTGTCGTAGTCATCAATATGCCGATGATACAAGCGTTTACTTATCCTTTACTAAAGATGATGCATTACAGGCTCAAGTACAGCTTAATTCAGATTTAAGTAATATTCAGACTTATTCTGTTCGCAACAGCCTTATTCTAAACCCACAAAAATCAGTACTGATCTATTTTGGAAATGACTCTGATTGGGCAGCTACTAATTTAAATATTACTTTAGATGGTGTGCGTCTTCCCGTTGTATCTAATGTCAAAAGTCTAGGTTTAACCCTTGATAGCAAATTCAGGTTTCGAGAACATGTAAATAAAATTATACAAAAATGTTATCTTGCATTGAGAAATTTATTTAGAAATAAAGCATTTCTGAATAGGGAGTTAAAAAAGAAATTATCCGATACGTTAGTGTTGTCGTTAATTATACTGACATTGTGTATGGACCTTGCCTGGACGTTAAAACAGTTGGTAGGCTGCAGAAAATTCAAAATAGTTGTATTAGGCTAATCTTTAATTTATCATTGCGAGACCATGTAAGTGATAAAATCAAGGATATTGGATGGCTCAATTTACACTATCGCCGGCAACTGCACTTGGTTTGCTTTGTACATAAACTTCTAAAAACTAAATGTCCAGATTACCTTTTTAAAAAATTAAGCTTTCGTCATTTACTTCACAATATTAATGTTAGGAACCAATATCTACTAAATACCCCTAGATATCGTACTACTTTTTTCAGGCGTTCTTTCAGTTACTCTTCCTCTAAGCTCTACAATACTGTCCCAACAGAATTTAAAGATTATAGTCCTCAACGTTTTAAAATATCTTGTACAACTTTTTTCTTTCATTGCAAGCCATGAATAATTAATATTTCCTTATTCCTACTTATATATTTATTCTTATATATTATTATATATTGATCTTATGCATTTGTAACAAACTGTATGTTATATTAGGTTATATCATATATTATTTAATTTTATGTATTTTCTATTTTAAAACTCGGTTAAGTAGACTTCGCCGAGTATAAAATAAAGACGTGTTATTATTATTATTATTATTATTATTATTATTTCATCTCTCTATCTTATTTCCATAGTAACAGAATAATATAAAAATATACCTATAATAGAATATGATCGTGGAGAAATTTATATTAGTGGAGGCAAAAATCCAAAAAACGGTTTTTAAAAAATGTCTGTCTGTCTATAGCTTGAGTATGTTCAAAATTCATACACTTTTTAGTCTTATTTAGGGCGTTCTTAAAATCACTGATAAACGAAAATTGATGATTTTAAAAGTGAAAATGCTTCCTACATGGTGGAAAATCCAAAAAAATTAAGGCAAACATTTTCTAAGGAAATATTATCAGTCAGTCCTTATTTAGATTTAGTCCACTTAGGAGTAATTAGTGCCACCAAACGAATTGGTAGCAACGAAATAATTCAAAATCAAATTCTATAAACAAAATTATTCAAAGTTTTTTAGAAACACGACCACATTGTCGTGTCCTTTACCCCGAATTAGTTCATTGTCGTTGTCGTTGACTGATTGCAATCAATGCTTAGAAACTTTTTTCCAGATAAAATAATTAATAAAAGGTCTTCTATTAATTGTTGAGGTCCTGCTATATAAAACTAACTCACCCTGTATATAAAATAAAGGAAGAATAAATTAAAAAAAAAACAAATAAACTTTTAAGAAAGCCCCTGAAAAGTATAAAATTAAAAATAAATTTTGTACTTATTTACGTTGTGAATTTTTAGAATCCAGTATAAAAAGTTGCTTTTTTAAACAGTTAGTTTCATGGGTGTTTTACAGGGTGACAAAAAAAGTGTTACAAAAATGTTAAAGTTTACCTCTTTGCAACGTTGATACGAGCAAGTTTTTAAAAATAGTTTTGGACAGGTACATGACGATGTAAAGCTAGTATATTCACGAAGCCATAACAGATATAAAAATGATACAGTAACAGTAATAAAATAAAATAAATAAATGCATTTTTTAGACAAATATGTTTATTCACAATCATATATGTAATGTTTCAATTGCCAGCTTATAAACAGTTGGGAGGCAGGCATTTGTTAACTCCTCCAGTAAAGTAGCTTTACCAGCTAGTTAAACGTCACTTTCCCGGCAAGTTAAACGTCACTTTGCGGCAGCAAATCTTCTGGTTGTATTTTCTGCAGCAGCTTTCAAATCTGGTGGTGTACACTCTCTAAGTCACAAATGACCAGAATCAAACATTTTGTTGTAGAATTTTGAGCGAATTTAACAGAAATTATTGATAATAAATACTTGTGGAAATAACCTAATTTATTTGACAGAAGAACCTTAATGCCCGTTACCTAGCAACGCTCAACTTTTATCACTGCAGCCTACCTACTTATTTTGCATAATTTTCTAATTCTCATTCACTATCAATCAATTAAATAAAAAAATTGTATGCTGAGATTATGTTATTATACAATGATTGTGAATAAAATAGTTTACATACCTCACTGGTCGTCTTCATTACAGCCTCACGTTTATATCAACCCTCAGCTGTAATGAAGTACCTCCCAGCTCAGTATGTAATGTACTATTGTTCCATTTATAATAATATTTACTTATTTATATATAACAAACACCAAATTAATAATATTAATAACAAAAAAATTCAAATAATATAATGCACTATTTTGTTTAATAATGCCACCGTGCTGTGGAATTAACCTGCATTTTAGAGGGAAAAATGCCACAGTTCCACCGACTAATACCTAACTAGAGCTCCAATTTTGATCGAGATTCGAAACACCAGACACCGCATCGCCTTGTAGGGATCAAAACGACAGGATATGGATTCAGCGGGAAAAGCCCCAGCCTGCCTGTACGTTTTATGCAGTGTCATCTGCTTGCAAAATTATAGCAGCAATTTTCTGAGATGGAATTTTATTAACGGATTGCTCGAGGGTAGACAGAAAGTAATTGAGATATCTGATTATTCTCGAACTGCATAATCAGGTTTTATAAGAACAGTTTTTCAGTTTATTAGGGTAAGGCGTTTATTAACAGCAATTTTTATTACATTGATGTATTTTATTTTTTTGGACGGGCAGTGGGTGAATGGATAGTAATACATAATACTGTGTGCTGAAGGAAACTGCTAATTTTTTGTTTCTCGTTTTTAATTCGTTTAATCAGGCCCGGACTGGACCTCATTCTGCTACCAGGCAACTTTTTTTGCCGGCCCCACCCCAGCCGATTATTTTGTATCTATGATGAGATATAACAATAATTTTATTATTTGCATATTTTCTCGCATATTTTGTATTATACGCGATAAAAATATGAGTGTACTTTATATTAATTTAATATTTGTTTTAAAAAGCGGGTTCTCGGCGCACAGTGGGACAAAAGTGAATTGTTTTATTCAAATCAGTCTGCAGGTCTTAATACTTAAGCAATCGGAGAGTTATTTTTTTTTGATATTTCCGTTTTTTATTTTTTTTTAATTATGTACTTATCGAGGTAGATTTTCGATTTTTGTGTAAATATCACTCTATTTCTTAAGTAATCACGACAATTTCTGTTTTGAAATCTTCGTTTGTGTCTTTTCAAAAATTTTCAAATTTCATTGGAAAATTTTGAAAAGTAAGGGACAATATCGAAAAACTACCTCAACAGATATCGATAGGCAAAAAGCGAAAATTTCAAAAAATTCTTCTCGATTGCCTAAGTATTAAGATCTGCAGATTAATTAGAAAAAATATATATATTTTCAACAAAAAATGTCTCTATTTTGTGTAAATATCACTATTTACGGTCAGACCGTATTTCTTAAGTAATCACGACAATTTTTTTTTTTGAAATTTTCGCTTTTTAATTGCTTATTGATCAGACGAAGTAGATTTTCAATTTTTGCCCCTCATTTTTTAAAAATTTTCAAAGAAATTTGAAATTTTTGAAAAGTTAATGGCAAAAATCGAAAATCTAGCGCGACAGATCGATAGGCTATCAATAAACGAAGATTTAAAAACAAATTGTTGTTATTACTTAAGAAGTACGGTGTGTAAACGTTATTTTGATGAAAATTGAAACTTCTATGGGAAGTTTTTGAAAAATTAGGGGCAAAAATCGAAAATCTACCTCGACAGATCGATAGGCAATTAAAAAACGAAGATTTCAAAATAAAGAACTTTTCGATTGCTTAAGTATTATGATCTGCAGCCTGATTTGAACAAAAAAAGTAACTTTTGTCCAACTATGCGCTATTTTTGGTTAACGCACTGCACTGCATTTGAAAACTAGGTCAGTAGTAACGTAGTAGTAAAGTTCAGTGACTGAAAATCAAACAGCTGAAACAGTGAAATGGGGAAAAAGTCCTATAATCGAATTCTGTTTTTCATTTTGTGTTATAATAATTAGTAACTAATGGCGGATTTATGCAGCTGACTTTTTCTTCTTGCATTACAATTTTCATTATGAAAGTTACAATTGCGTATTTAAAAAAGAAACTGTTTATGCCATTTAATAAATTTTTAATTTTCACTACCCTCATCTCTCTCTCTCTCTCTTGATTGATCTCTGGATTGCTAATGAAAAGTGAAGATGTAAATGTAAGTGAAAATAAAAAAGTAGAGTGCATATCCACCTTAAGTGAAGCTGAAATGACTTATATTTGATTACATATATCGCATTGGTTGTATATTATCTAAGCTTTAATCAAAATGGCAACACTGTTGACTGGTCAGACGTAAGTGCACCGAGAGGTTGCCCGGCGGTGCCGGAATTAGATTTGAACCGCGATTTTAAAAAAATACTCACAACTCGGCCATTTTGCAACTTACAAAAAAAATCGGATTCATAGCCATGACGACTAGTACTATTACCAATAAAAGTATGACCCCCACTTAAAGATTCACATAATTATTTCCCCTAAAGCTACGGAAATCAATCAAAATTTGCTAAATTTTCTCTCAGAGATGAAAAATAGTGATGGAAATTCTGGATTTACTTCCAACAGTAAAGCAGATATTGTTCTTAAAAGTAAAAACAACATGGTTTACATGTGACTTAATTTCCAGTAAAGCTACGATGTGGAAAAATTGTATCGATATGGACATTATCTTTAAAATTATGTAATTCTCAAAATCAGTGGTGTATAGTTAAAGAAATGGATCAACTCCTGTGAAAATACTTCAAAAAGTACGAAAAGCAGTTACTATTGTTTTTTGAAATAAAAATAATAATAATAAAAAAATAATATTGAAAAATGGTTCTCATCTTCTAAATACGTTTTTTTTTAGCAGTTTACTTTGGATTCCACAAGGGCTGGTCCATACATATTCCGCTTAATGCAGTATATTATAAAAAATATGTGGCAATTTAATGGACAGTATATTTTATTTATTTAATAGTTAATAGACTTCGGTATTGTCACAGATACCTACATAATATGTATTTATTTTCTGATTTTTAATTAAGCTTTTAATCAATTTTAATTTATACCAACCTAGATTAAAAATGTTTTACATCTTCATAATCATTCATTTTACGTCACTGAAATTTCCTTTTATGTGATATTGTAGTAATTTAAGTAAACTTGTAAACACAAATATTTTCTGCATAAAACATTTCTTAATATGTGGTTGCTGTAAATATAGTTAATTTATGCTAATTATAGGAAGGCTAACATACTTTGTATTTGCCTTAGCGGTAGCACATAAATTACTGGTTTTATAGTTTATCATTTTTCAATCGTTTATAAGAATATCTTGTATCCCTTGAACAAACAAATTTTCTAAAAATGAAAAAGGAATATCGGGAATGTTGCAAGATTTTATTAGTGTTTTGGCACTGAACGTAGGTTACGTTTTCACGTCTATATAGTTAACATATTTGACAGGGTCAACGTCTTCCTTTCATATTGTAATAATTTTTTATTATGAACGATCTTTAAACCATATGCTACAATTGATAGTTCATTACAGTAACAATATGTCGGCCCAAACAGTTTACATATAATTTTCAATAATTCCAATAATTGCATGAAGGCTCTTGAAATCTATTAGTAAACATTGCATCCGAAATCTATATAAGTAGAAACAGTACCGTAAATTAAATGGTAACGAATAAACTTTAGATAGTTTTAACATAACTGTGGCGATTTCATTCAAATATTTATTCTTTCGCGGTGAAGAGAAATGTGGTATATAAACCTGTAATTACATTACTTTATTGAGAAATTAACGCTTCACTAAAAATAATAAAGTAATAAACTATAATTTTTATCGTTATTTTGTATATAGTGTCTGTATTATTTGTAAACAGTCTCTACAGCTTTAATGACATCAGTTATTTATGTACTAAAATTTGCTTTGGTTCGTACATTATTGTACCAAAAATTTAACTTAAAATAATAAAATATTAACTTGACTGTTATTTTAATAGACGCTAATATTCTCATTAATTTAGCTAACTTACTAATATAAACAGTTTTATCTACATGTATAAAATATTTCGCTAAAAGAATTTTTTGATAATCCAACTGGATTTCCCATATGCGCTAATTATCTTCTCCTAATTCGAAAATAACTTTTACCTGAAAACTTATATACCAGTTTGTTTGTCACAAGACCACCGGTTATTCTTTCGATCTGCTCATCATTGTTCTTTTATCATATTCCATTATAGTCTCCTTTATGTGAATGTCAGATCAGTTGTCTACTACTACCAAATAAATCGCTCTGTCATTCATTCACCATCACCCCTTTTCTTGATATAAAGGACGAAATATTTCATATCATGTTATACCAATAAATTACTTTGCTCTTAAGTATATGTTATCTGTCTACCATTGTTCTACATCGGTGATTGTCACTAGTGATATTTTGCAATTTATAACTGTGGGAAGATCTAAGTACGAGAAGCATGTACTTCTTAATATCGTTCTATACTGATTAATACTAATATAATTAATATTAATCGGATTCCCGAGACAGACAAACCGTCAATCAAAACATTGCTGAAAAGACCCAAACATCTTTATAATATGGCTGCGTTTGCTCACTGACTAGAAGATATTTCAGAAATTTTAACGAAACTGACGAAATTCCTCGCTTTGTTTTTTAACATCGCCTAGTGAATGGACCCCTTAAGGTAGGTATAATAAGTTAACGATTATCGTTTATTAACTTATTTACTTATTAATTTAGGTAATATTGCGGGATAACCGCATTGCAAAGTGCACAGTGTACAAAATCTTTACATCAGGTAAAAATTATTGAACTGCTTTATTTCAATCGCTCTAAACTACATGTAATATGAACAAATGAAAATAGTAGATACAGCCTTAAAAGACATTTCATTTCCATGAGCCAAAAATTTATAAGAGGAAATTAATTTTAACTTATAACAGAAGAAAAAGACCAGCAAAGGATACAAACATATTTCTCGTCCTGCCACTTGTCAGGACATTAAGCACAGTCGGATTGACTGATTAGTTTGATAAGAACACTAATTTTGAAATGGATGTTGGAACGGATGGTATTGAGGCAGGAATGTTGCATGAAGTTTGAAAGTTTCAAGCGTGGTAAATACGCGGGAAGCGGAAGAAAATAATATACTTTATAAGTAAATCGATATATTTTTATTTGAATGAAATAGGACTGGAGGATATTTATGTTACCTAGTGAAATACAAGCACTACAGGATAACATTCCTTTGGTTAACTGCGATGGTACAGAATACACAGGCGACAAAACTACGACAGGACTAAACTATAAGCCAATTACAAATTGTCGATAAGTACACTGTAAATTAATTAATAATTTCGAGGAACAATAACGTTAATTGTAGTAGTTTGAAACTGGTGTTTGATAATCACTCAGGGCTTAGAGGTCCTGACAGAGGTTTGTGTGAATTCAGTAAATTATTCACACGATTAAATCGATATGTTTGCTCTATTTGCAGTTTGTGTTATACATAGAATTTTTCACAATCAGGATTTTTTGTTACCATCAGAAACACTGCAGCTCTTTATTGAACGTTTGTGTCATTTTATTACGCCGTGACATGCTGTACCATCTGTTATAATCCAATTTTAGCATCAAAGTACAAAAATTATTACTTTGTATTTATTTCCTTCATATGTACCTTTTTGCGAATTAGAAGAAAATAGCAGTAGTCGATTGCATATTATATAATCTGCTTAATGAAACGATTTCAAAATTGTGTTTGTAAATAAAAAAATTGAAAATCGTAAAATTTATTTCAGTACATCCCAATTAGACCTTTTTAACTTATTATGAAATACTATAGCGACAGGCGGATAGCGTATACAATTAATACTTCAGTGTTATTCTTATTGTATGGGAAATAAAAATAAATTTTTAAGCTAAGAATAGCCATAGTTAATTGTAGAGAAACAACTATAAATAGTTAAAGTAATGGAGAATAAATTTAAAAATAGTTAAACTGTCGACAACTTTCCGGTGTTCAGTCTAAAATAATTAATCTAACAGTTGTCTCTAAGAATAATCTTTTGATCCTTAAATTAATAAATGATTACTTGCAAGTTAACATGAACATTATTGGTTTTAATGTGTTGTCACATATATGCGCTGGAATAAATATATTTCGGTACAACCACGCATAATTATGAACACAAACAAAGTACCGCTTTGTTCTCTAGAAATATACTTAAAGTCTTCTGAATAATTAACTTTTAATTATTCCATTAAAAGCAAGATCAGATATCGACGCCGTAAACACTGTCTATATTTGAGCAAGTTTTAATGCGGAATAAACATTTTGTAGGTAACAATATTATTAAGTAATAAAATATGTTTGTTTATCCCTAATAAAATTTCTGTCGTAAAAATTTTATAATAGACCATTTATATACAGTGCGGCAAGTACGTGTGAAATCCAGAGTAAACGACTAAAGCAAAATTGAATTGAAGGGTATAAATTATAAAATTTTTTCACTTATATCCAGGTCATTTTTGTAAATGGCCATAGGGGTAGTGGTCTTATAGAAAACTGAAAGGGAGTAGAGTCTTAATCTCAAAAATGTAACATAAATGTGTGGTGAAAATAGAAAAAATAAGAATGGGTAGGTTTTATTTTTTAAATGAGCATCTCTTGATGTTAACGTCATTATCGAGGATTCTCTTAAATGGAACAATATGATAACTGATACCTCAATTGGAATATAAATGCAAGGTGAATTGTACATACTAAAAATAATGGGGTTTTCACAAAAACTGATGGCTTTCTTGTAGAAATAGTGGATGGATGCTTCAATATTCTGTGTGAGTGCGTTTCTGAGTTGAATTAATGTCTTTCAAATCTTCAATATTTTTAAATGTACTAATGCACCTTGTAGCTCAAGGTATCTCACAAAATAATGGCTATCATCTTTTCGGTCAATTCAAGAGTTGAGAAAATTTGGTCAAAGTAATTTTGAAATTTCATTCGCTAAAAAATTAACTATTTGCGATATTGATCTGATTTTTTCATTTATATAGTAGAATCATGAGCGCCTCTATCTGCAGCAATGAAATCTAAAAAAATTTTTTTTTAATAAATCCTAAAGTTACAGCAACGAAATTTGTGTATTGAAAATTTCGACATATGGGAAACTATATTAAATGTAAAAAATTTGTACACACTATATGTGAACAAAACGTGGTCCGAAGATCGAAAAAGTTTAAAAAAAAATATCAGGTCGGTATCTTACACTGTTTGAGAGTTATAGATTTTTTAAAGAGACAATTATTTACGTTTGCGGAACTCCTAGTAGTATTCAGCTGTTTTCTGGCTCGCGCGTTGCCATCCAGCTTATTGTAATGCATAAAGAATTTGCAGATAGTAGGACAAAACAGCTTTTGGAATTGCGTGATTGTTATTGAAATTTTTACAAATTATGTAAAATAAAAGTCACATTTGACAGATTATGAGGGTGTTGTTGATAGATAAATAAATTATTAGATTATTTACTATCCCATTATTTAGGTACATTATGTACAAATGGTAAGACATTTTACAAAAAATGTAAAAAAAATATATAAATACCTATACACAAGACATTTACTTACAAGCAAGCACTTACCTATTCCTAGTCAGAATCACTGTCTGACAAGAGCTGCTCCGTATTATTTTTGCCTTTAAAATAATTGTAGGGAAAGGCTGCACATAGTGCACATGTACAGGCAACAGAACACCAAGTGCACGCACATTTTTTGTCACACATTACTTTACAATTGCATTTTTTAATTTTTTTTAGATCTGGTTGTGGTTTTTTTGATTTGCAGTTTTATTTCATTATTCTCCATCACATATCCAAAATTTCTGGGAGAAGGTAAATTTGGAAGGGGATCGGTGGACCGATTGAGGACTAAAATTTGATATAATTCGTGTATTAAATGCAGTAAGAAAGCGTCTTCAGTAGGTGGTAGCGAATGTAAGTCTAGAAAATAAATGCTGCCTTAGTAAATCCAAGGATTTAAAGTCACTACGGCCATATAGATTCACAAAGAACTTACGAGCATCTTCAATTACACAATCATCAATTGCATCGCAGTTATCTCCAAAATTAGCCAAATTATTTAGTTGACCTGATTGTTTTAAGGCAACTGTGGCTGCACGTTTCTTTCCCCCTCGGAAAGGATAACTGACGGAGTCAGTCGGATAATATATATTATATGCTGTCCATAAAGTGTTATATATACAGTCCTGGACAATTAAAGTGCATATTTGGATTTTTTATTAAAATTTTCGAATAAGATATCTCTACAGGGAGGAATATTATGGAGTTGCGGTTTTCGGCATTTTGTTGCAAATTTTATTGACAATAAGCGGCTTTGTCTGTTGGAATGAGCATTCAATAAATATTGTATACAGCGCCTAATGTAAGACCCGTCCAAAAATGGAAAATTTCATCGACACCGAGAATTTACAATAGCGGTTTTAAATTTTGATTTTGTTATATAGGGGTAATCTACATACTATTTGCAAAAACCAATTTGGTCACTTTTTCAAAATCTGCAACATTTAAAAAAATATAGCGACTTTCCAGTCAGGTGTTTAATGGGATATTTTTATTCGTCACTTTCTTACGCAAAGGTGGTCATACAATATTTATTGCAAATGCTCATTCCAACAGACAAAACCGCTTATTGTCAATAAAATTTGCAACAAAATGCCGAAAACCGCAACTCCTTAATTTTCCTCCCTGTAGAGATATTTTATTCCAAAATTTGAAGAAATAATCCGAATATGCAGTTCAATTGTCCAGTAGTTTATTTTTTCTTTATATTTTTCATTTAAAATTTTATTGATTTCGTGAATTGCTATATAACCTTTTTTGCCATATACCCATAATTCTTTTAAGTTTTCTATTTTGCACAAATTAAACATACTTAAAAAATTTATATCCGTATCCGTGGCTTCTATTAACGCTCGTTCAATACGCAATTCCTAAACGTCAAATTTTAAATGTGTAAATATTCTTGTGTCCGCTTCTTCATGATTGCACTTTAAATTTATTACGGTAGAGCACTCATTTTTCGATATTTTAACACATTTATATAAGTCATCAAATGTGCCTCCTAAATATAAGGCTACATTGATAGGCAACATATGTCCTTGTTTACACCACAATTCGGAAATGTATTTTAAAAGGTTTGCTTTATTTTTATTATACTGCGATGCAATTTTTTTTTATACTGCGATGCAATTGATGCTTGTATAATTGAAGATGCTCTTAAGTTCTTTGTGAATCTATAGTGCCTTAGTGACTTTAAATCCTTGGATTTGCTAAGGCAGCATTTATTTTCTATTAGCCAGGGTGACACGTTCGCTACCTCCTATTGAAAACGCTTTCTTACTGCATTTAAAACGCGCGTTATATCAAATTTTAGTCTTCAAGCGGTCCACCGATCCCCTTCCAAATTTACCGTCTCCCATAGATTTTGGATATGTGATGGAGAATAATGAAATAAAACCACAAATGACGACAAAAAACCACAACCAATTCTAAAAAAAATTAAAAAGTGCAATTGTAAAGTAAAGTGTGACAAAAAATGTGTGTGCACTTGGTGTTCTGTTGCCTGTACATGTGCCTAAAGCCCTACAATTGTTTTAAAGGCAAAAATAATACGGAGCAGCTCTTGTCAGACAGTGATTCTGACTAGGAATACGTAAGTGCTTGCTTGTAAGTGAATGTCTTGTGTATAGGTGTTTATATATTTTTTTTCACATTTTTTGTAAAATGTCTTACCATTTGTACATAATGTACCTAAATAATGGGATAGTAAATAATCTAATAATTTATTTATCTGTCAACAACACCCTCATAATCCTCTGTCAAATGTGACTTTTATTTTACATAATTTGTAAAAATTTCAATAACAATCACGCAATTCCAAAAGCTGTTTTGTCCTACTATCTGCAAATTCTTTATGCATTACAATAAGCTGGATGGCAACGCGCGAGCCAGAAAACAGCTGAATACTACTAGGAGTTCCGCAAACGTAAATAACTGTCTCTTTAAAAAATCTATAACTCTCAAACAGTGTAAGATACCGACCTGATTTTTTTTTTTAAACTTTTTCGATCTTTGGACCACATTTTGTTCACATATAGTGTGTACAAATTTTTAACATTTAATATAGTTTCCCATATGTCGCAATTTTCAATACACAAATTTCGTTGCTGTAACTTTAGGACTTTAGGAAAAAAACTGCAAGCGTATTTATATTTCATTGCTACACGTTTTCATGAAATACCATTACGCCATCTTTTTTTTCTTTTTGAGAAGTTGTGCAAGAGCCAACAAAAGTCCAACAAGCAATTTCTGATGCCGCTAGGGACCCTCTTTCGATATGCCATCTCAAAAATTATTTACCTTGCTGGAATGGGTTACTTGACGATTTTGATGTGTTTTGAAGGCGTGGATCCCTTACTATATTGTGTTAGGTATATGTTTTCTTTGATGGTTGAACAAACAAACTGAAGCACACTTTATAGCAATCAGCTTTTGTTTAGATTTTTAGCAGCAAAATGATGTAAAAGTTGCCAAAGTTGGGTATATTCTCGAAAACAATGAATTTCTGTAAATCTGACACGAGTGAATAAATCAGTGATCACAATAGAAACAATAGTGGTCCCAAAACCGAACCTTGAAAAATTCTAGATGCAAGGAGACGTTTACAGAGTTATTAGTCACTACTTTTGAAATTGCAAATTTAACTAGGAATTGAAAGACTTAATCATTGAAACCATAAATATTCAAAACTTGCACAGAGAAGTTGGTGGTAAGAAGCATCAAATGCTTCGGGGAAATCAAGCATAATGATTACGGCTGCTTGGTTTTTATAAAAAGAACTGGAACTGTCCACAGTTATATTTGATAATTAGAACCAGCTTCTTTTAAAACTCGATTATTATGTAGGAATTACGTTATTTTTCAAAACAATATCATATATTTGTAGTTGTATTTTTTCCAATATCTTAATTAAGTACGGAAATTAAACTAATCGGTCTTAAATCAGTAAATTTTGCTTAGGACTGAGTATAACTATTGAGTTTCCATTTTTCAGGGAATATTAGATTCCCAAGCAAAAGTTATTTATATGCGTAATATGTATACTAATTATTAACAAGCAGTATTGTAACATTCTAGAACTAATGTTATTACTACCATAATTGTTTATTTTTTTAACTGTTGCCAATTCAATTTTTTTATTTTGCCTAGATTGTAGGGCGTGCTATACTGATGTAAAATAATTATTAATTTCCTCATGCTTTTGTAGATCGTATGGAATATCTTTATCTTTTTCCTAATATTTAAATTATTTATGACATGTCATAAATTTCCACTGTTTAGACTCTGTTAATAGTACCTATGTAAGATAAATAAAATATCGTACGGCTGTTTATTTTTGTTAGAATCTCAACAGCTTATCACTTTCTAATATGTTAATCTAGGGTGGTCATGTTACTTTGAAATGTCGATTTTTTTTGTTTTTATAGAACGATCCCGACCTACCACACGTATTAACGCTTCCCGCAATCAGTTTTTTCAGTGAATAAACACACATTTTTTGCTACCATTTTCCTAAGAAACAAAATCAGTACGAAAATTTAGAGTGAGTGCTTTTCTAACTGTTGCCAGCAAGTCAAACATTAAATTTGGTTCGTTCTGGCTCACGCAGATCTATGAACACCAAAAGCAAGACAATTTCTTCGGGATCAAAGACACCTTCGTAATTTTTTTTACAGAAAAAATAAAAGTTGCGTTAAAAGATTTTAAGATGCTCTCTATTTTTTTATATTAGAAAGCCCTCGGTAGTTATCAATAAGAAATATTTCAGTTTTATTTAACACATGTCCAAAATATATTGATGTTTCCATTACCGCGTTGAAAGCTTTTCGCCGAAATGCGAAACACGGAGGTTTGTTTACTTTCTCTCCTAGAAGCATTTACACCGACACGATATTACTTTCCTTATTTTATATAACGGAAGCAAGAAAATGAAAATAATATATACAGAGGGTTCCATGTACAACTTCCCAGGCTAATTGCTCCAAAATTAAAATAGATTAGAGTATAATTAGTAAACAGAACCAGCGTTCCGACTTCAAACCATAAGTTTCTGTTTCAAATTATGATTCAATTAATGATTTCCTATATATTTCATTCTAATATAGGCACTGAAATAGATATAAAGTTCCAATAATTAATGGAAGAAAGTAACAGAGAGAAGAAATTTTTAGTTAGAAGTATTTCCATTTGGTTCATGCACATTCTGTAATATTTTTGTAAGTCAAAATTTGTGTATTTTACAAACTTCCGTTAATTTTTTTATGTAATTGAACTATATCCCCAATTTTTGTTTCACGTTTTTTATAATATAACCTCATAGCAGGAAGCAGTGTCATTAAAAAATCTTTTTGTATACAAGACAACCGTACTTCTTCAATTTCTTTTGTCTTTTCATTAGTTTATTAGGATGGAGTTTTGCTGGATTCAGTTTAGTCAGTAATTCATCAATCATAGAGAGACATAATTTAAATACTGAAACTCAGTTACTTACCATTGGCATGTTAGAAAACAATTTCACTCAAAGAGCTGCAGCTGAAACCCTCAATATACTAAATTACGGTTGAGGTATCAGAAAATATGGGCTGAAATTGAATACTGCACATACGAGAGCAATTAACGCAATTCAGGATAGATTTCCGCGACATCGAGCTTTAGAAACTGCATCATAACTGCAACTAAGCTTGTTATTAACTGCATATATTCATACACAACGTACCAAACTGCACGTAACATATTTCACAAATATAAGCTAGGCGTTCCTCATGTCTATTACAGTTGGTGCTAGAACGTATTGATTGGCAACGAGAAAACATAATTCTTGTGTTTCGATTGCGAGCATATAAGAACAATGGTAAGTAACGATGCAAGAAGTTCATAGCTATCAAGGAGAGACTATGATGGTTTAGAAGTGGTATCAACATCGCTGGAGGAACGGAATTGGTTTGTTTGGAGTGCCATATAAATGCTGTTAATTGTCGTGATATCATTCCTCAGCTTATTGGGCTTTCATAAGCATGGACTTCCACATGTTGCGATGGTTCTGCAGAGGATTGTCGAAAACCACGTAGTGACTTACCGAACAATGTACCGATCAGTAAGTGGATATTTTGAATTCCAGCAGCCAAACAGATGTAGAGCAGTTATCAACAGTCATGGAGGTCACACGACGTACTAAATGTGTTATTATTGTGGTATATGAAGTATTTTTAAAACATAACTCTCCCACGATTTGACATGTTGTGTAATTTATTCAAATTTCTGTTTACATTTTCATTTGTCTCGTGAAATATGTATTGGAATAAAAAGTAGCCTCATTTATTGAATTGTTTTATTGCATACGTCGATAAAATAACTATCAGTGTTTAAATGATTGTGCCCTAAATTATTTTGATATGTGTATATTATATTAAAATAGTATAATAACCTTTTTTTAGAATTCATAATCAATAATATTGCGTACAATTTCTGAACCTTTCGCCATAATAAAGTTACCCTTCTTGCAAATATAATAACTTGAACAAAACTCTTGGGATTAAAACTGTCAGTTTTTAATAATTTAGGAACTTGGACGGATCGATATCCAATGTGAAAAACATTAATAAAGTATGCCGATGCGGCCAGTGTAAGCCAAAGGCTGGTAACATATAATAATTTAAGAATATGATAATAAGACATGCAAGTTTAATATTAAAATCGAAATTAAATTATTAAAACTAAATTGGTTGTCTAGAACTACGGTTCCATGTGATGAAAACTACTTTTTTATATTTTTCTATATTTATTAAATAAAAATAGGTTAACTCCATATATTCCATTAATACGATACGATAAAATAATTTTTCTACAACGGTAATAGTAAGTTATTGATCTTTCCCTCATAATATGTTAGTGGAGGACTATCAAAATCTTATGCTTAATATTGAATTGATTTAACAACAAAGATGGCGGAAACAAAGTTACAGAGTTTGATTCATTCTTAAAAATAAATACTTTTAATTTTGTCGTCAACTGCGTGTATATTATCATGATCAAAGCTGGAGATGAAAAATGCACAATAACTAGATGATTATTTGATTCTGATATAATTATTAAAGGTTCAAACCTACATTTTTAAAAATTATGACAACAAATAAAAATGTTAATTACTCTAATTATTTCAGCCAAATTAAAGTTATTGATTAAAATATAGACATAACCAACAGCACATTTTTGTCTCAATTAAATTCCTTAAATTCCACTTTCGTTGACAATAGTAACTAAATAAATTTAAGTTAAAGAACGGAATGAAGAATTTCCTTAATCGAAGGTTAAAATTAAATCAGAATTTATGAAATTTAAAAAGTGCCCTTAAATTTTAAATTTAAGTGTTGTGGTTTTAATGATAATTTCATGATATTCTCTACCTTTAACTTTTAAATAATATGGCGAATCTAGACCATCGTTAATGTTTTGCTAAAAAATGTTTCCTTAACCGCCTCTCATGTAACTGCAGTAACCCCCGGAAAATTCTAGGATTTTGTGTTAGGTAAAGAGTAAAATCTATAAATTTTGACCAATTTTTAATGATCCAATCTACAAATCTGTCTGTCTATGTATCTTTGTTCTCCATGTGTCAGTTGACATATTATATAATACGTAGCATTCTTAGGACGTTAATTAATTTTAGTAATTGATAAATATTGAAATTACTTTCCCTTCCTATCTATAGTTTTGATTAAGTGATAAAAAAAAATCAGTCAACGAGTTAGGTGTCGCTTTAAGGTATATTTTCTTGGATTTGACTTTAACGCTTAATATTTCTGATGTGGGTGGTATTAGATAAATGGTAATGTGGTTTGCTGTCAGAAGTGAAATAAGCTATTAATTCTATCGACCTCCAAATTCTGGAAAATTTTACAGTTTTATTTTTCCGCCCATTTTATTGTCCTACGCAAAAACAAGGATTATAATTAAACTTAAATACATTGTATGACATCTAAAATAAAATATTTTTTAACTTAAGAAAATACATTAATATCGATTTTTCGGTACTATATCCGTCAGCTGAAGAGTAAATTTTCTGTGGTTATCAAGCATAGTTTATTTACTTTTGTCGCTTCCAGAAAAAAGAGTAATGGCATTAGTCATGTTTATTAAAATTTTATTAAATATTTTAAACGTTTTAATTTATGTGCCACATTACGATTACATAATTGATTACTAACCAGTAATTACAGTAGGTACCTAAATATATTTTTTTTTACTCATGTCCACCTTACTGTTTTCTTTATTTTCAATTTTATGCATGATCAAATGATATTCTCGTAGATTATACCTTTGTGAAAATTACTTTACTGTTAATGAGGAATCAAGAATACTGAAGTTTCTTAGTAATATGAGTCATATTAGTTTAACAAAGAAGACAAAGGTTAATCGAAGTAAATAAATAATACTGTCGAGCATTGAACGCAGCGAGAACTTCTTGTCTGACAATTTAAAAGCAACAAATTGATTATGTTATTAGTGAGTCTAGTATGACAAATGCTGGTATCATTAAATGGATTTTGTAGTGGAAAAATTATCAATGTAAAGGTAATTCCTTCACTAACTAAACCTATTTTAAAAGTCACGAAAAACGTATTCAATAATATGACACAAAAATATTTAGCCCCAATATGGATACTAATAATGCCACGTGATTTTACAGATCAGATTAGGCAAGCCATTGTCGTCACTGTTCTAAATAGAGTCTCGAATAGAGTCAAATCTACCAACGGAAACAACTTTGCTAGCAACTTAACAGTTCTGAAGTCCGGAAGATGCAGGGCAACATGCAAGAACACTTATTTTGTTTCTTTAGAAAAGGTGGATATAGCAAAATTTTTCAAAGTGCTTTTTCGTGTTCAAAAGTTATTATCATTTTGTTGAATTGGTCAAGAAGAAGTTCAGCTATTTCAAAAAAGGCCATGAACCATTTGATATCAAATTTCAAATCATCTGCTTGGACTATTAAACCAAAAACAATTATTTTTCCAATATTTTACCACCTAAAAAGGTACGGCTCTTCAACATATATGATGTGATAAAATACTTGCACTCTTCTATCATCTGTTGCCAAAATTGAAAATTTACAGAGGAAGTAATTATCATGAAAAAATCGATCAATCCATTAAGATTTTCTGGATAATTTCATAGTTGATCAATGTCTACCTAAAGCCGGAGTGAGTGAAATAAAAAACGAAAAGGAAAGAGAAAAAGCCAAAGAATGCCAGTTTTGAAATAATACCCATAAGGGATTACATCTAATTTTTTTACAATTTTATATTACCGCATTGCTGAGTTAGAATTAAATTGAAGCGCGATCCTAAATCATATCTAAATTTATCATTGGCATCAATTGAGTAATTCCTGTCAGCTTTGATATAGAAAGTGTGTCTTGACGCAATATCGAACTGCTATTCCAAACAGAATTAATTTCATTTGAGAATGCTTCAAAATAACTTTTCTAATGCAATAAATATTCAATTAGTGTATGGTATTTTCAGCTTCTATCGGGTCATCAAAAAACTATCCGTACCAGCATATTTGTTTACTGTTGTTAAGCAAAAACAAGTCGAACTGAGCAAGATATGGCATTTTTCTATTACTTTTCTATTACGTCCATTGTGGGTAAATTCTCCATGTGAATATTATTAGATACTCAGGAACTTGTGCAGTCGGAAACAAATCAGAAGAAAACAGTGCATGGGCGTCTTTGAAGAGAATTTTTTTTATTTTTTATTTTTTTCACAGCTACCCTCAATAATTATTGTTAATGTATGCTTTTAAATAGAGTTTACTAGCATTTTTTAATTGGTCATATTTATTATCTTCGTAACCAATGAACCGATTTGGCTCCATCAGATTTTAATAAAGAACGAGGTTAGAAAAAGGTAAATTTTTTTAAAGTATCTGCCATTTTGATTTTTTCATTTTGAACTATAGGTTTTGTTAAATTGTCTATCTAATGACGCCAAGTTTATTCGAATCGGTTAAGTAAAAAAAATGGCATCCAAGAAACAAAAATTTTAAATTTTTTTCCCACTCGGTATATCTTCTTTAATAGCAGATATAAAAAAGTGAACCAAAAAAATAAATGTTCAGAAAAGATGAAGATACAATTGGGTCTGAACTGGAGTTTAATTATTTTGTTGCTGGCGATTCCCACAGGGTGTTTTGAATTTTTGAAAGACAACGTAATTATTATTTATTATTATTCTTCTTTAAAGAAAAAATAATTTTTACTGAAAATTGGCACTGCTATATATTCCCGAAGAGTTAACCTACTAAACAAAAAAAATATATTAAAATCAGACAAACGGTTTAGAAAAATATCAAATTCAAAATCATGGGAAATTTTGGGTGGTGCGTTAATTTTGGTCGTCAGCGGAGTAAAACGTGTTTAAAAATGTGTCAGATTGCTTAAAATAATTTTTAAATATTGATCCATTCATACTCGAATATTTCGGTTATTTCATTTATCTAGTATTCGTTGTGCGATGGGCGCGGGCGCGGGCGTGGAGACATCAAGTTAATATTATTTTCTGGCAACTGTAAATAAAAAACTAAAGACATGTGTAGGTAAAACGTGTACATCAGTCTGTCACATTGCCAGAGTTGATATATTCATTTTCCTATTTTAAATATTTTGGTATTTTATTTACTCGAGAAATGTCTTAAACACAAATTGAACTAATTTGTCAAAAGTGGGTAAATATTTACGGCTACGTGTTATACACAAAATAAAATTCATCGTGTCTGCAGGGCCGTAGTCCAAAATGGGTGAGTCAGTATTGATACTGTCTGATTTAGAATATGCACAACAAAAATATGCATTCCTAAAACAAATATTAGCAACTCTGATGTCTTCTTAAAATTTTGTGTCTCTAGTAAACTGAGTCTTTTGTTGAAAGTGTTGGAACAAGACATAAAGAGATAAAACCTATTATGGCCATACATTTTCAGTTGATGGCAGTTGATCTTGAGAGATAACAGCATTTGCATTAACTTCTATTGGGAACCTCATGGTTCTGATATCTTCCCAAAAAATTCTTCTACGTGCATATTGCTGCCAGAAATAATCATCAGTGTACATTACTCGGTTAGATGATTCTCATTCTGTCCATGTTTGTAGTTTCGCTCATACCTTACTACTTGGTACTCTGGGTAAGTAGCAACATAAGTTGAGCTCAGTAAGCTGGAAAATCAAAAGACCTGGTTCCCGGTCTTGATGCATTTTCGTTGACCAGAACAGAGACAAACAAAGTTTTTTTTGCTACCTCCCTATACTAAATATAGCTAGTTTTTATTACAAAATGTGTTCTTATTGTAAACAAAAATAAAATGTAATTTAAAGAAAATAACAGATTTTTTCGTAAATACAGCCTGCTGTTACAATGTATATGAAGCACAGATATAATGTAGCTGACATCATTGACTGTTAAAACAGGAACTCCACTTATTTTATTACCTGTTTGATCTGTATTTTAAAAGCCACATACTGTTAAAAGTCGTATACCCTTCCGGGATTCTGCCATTCTTCGTCGTTCTATTCTCATACGTTTTTATTACTTGTCAAAGCGAACGATTTTATATTCTGCAGACTAATAGACTCGGTCGGCTCATGGAACTGAGAGAGTTTATTAACATGACAATCTTATAAGGTTACGGAAGTAAACCTATACCTATATTAGATTGACAGAAATTTTGGATAGTTAAATCCCTTAAAAAAGTTTAATATAATAAAAGCGTCCGTATTCGACCTACATTCACTTTGTATTCCACCTACGCTCACTTTATATGTATTAACCTTAGAATTAACACAGTTATTACATCTCTATACTCTTTTATTTATTTATAAACATTATTTAACGCAAGCCTAACCTGAGGGATTTCAGAGACTGAATATTTAAAAAAATTCCTCGATGTTAAAAGATACGTAAGTTAGTGAACACGCTTTTTTAATTCTCTTGGAATGTATATAAACGTTTTTCTAAATGGGCCTCAGTTGCTGTGACTATGAATGTTTTTCTCCAATCAGTCACTTTGCGTTGTGATTGGCGAGATTTTACGAGTATTAGTTAGCCAACGAAGGTGCTCCCCAAGAGTAAGTATGTATTTTTATGATGGCGTCTTTTTCTGTCATTTAACTCTCTTCATAGCCGAGACTAATAAACACTGCAGCTGATTTTACATTTCCAGTCATGAAGTCAGACAGACTCAATTAATGGATCGATCTATCCAATAGATAGAATATGGACTCATTGGCATTAAACCAAGAATATTAGTGAATGTAACAAAAGTGGACCAAATATTACCATGTTGAAGTAAACTGTTACTAAACTTCTCGATATTTATGTTCAGGTTAAGATATTCTCATTAATGTCATTTCTGAATCCTATTCTCACACTAAGGTCAGAGTAAGTAGGTATCTGATTAAATCTTCTCACACTCCTTTACATAAAAAAAATTAGGTAACTCAAAGTTCACCTAAATTAAAGCAAACTTAAAGTTTCAACCAAGTATGGATGATCTTCCAAATACGAAATCACAATTAGAAAATTATTGCATTTACACTTCTGTTCATCCCTGGGAAATAATATGTTATGGCTAGTTGGAAACCTTAATGTGTTTTAGCAGCTTCATATTTTGTTCTGGGGATTACGCCAAGTCTAAAAATAAAAAGGGTAACCGAAAATACTGAAATGTAGTGCATCTGACAGACTGAATGATCTATTTCCACTACAAGGAAGCTATGGAGTATATGTTTTAGAATCATTGAAGAAATAAAAAGCGTAGAGTTAGCCAGCGTTTCATATACACACAAAATTAATCATCTGCTTCTCTACAGCGTAAGACGACAGCCTGCCATTTATTTCATTAACTATGAAAACTTTGCATTTATGTGCAGGTGTGAAGGTGCTTTTGTTATAACATGGAATATAGGCGACACGACAGTGACAAAGTACGGGGCTGACTTTAATTCAATTTAGAGTGCGTGCATGTAAAATAAAAAGGTGAAAACGTACAAGGAGTGCTGTAGTTTTCGTTGCTTTGAAAAAAGGTAAATTAAATTTCGTTTGTCCAGTTGCAGGATTAAGCACTATTAAGTAAATATAATATGGGAGAAAACTTTTTCTATTTTTTTGTTGGTTTTAACTACATTTTCACATTTTATTGGTATTAAACTTCCTTATTTTATTGATGACATGAGGATATGAAGGTAGATATATACCTGAAGGCATTTTATTGGATAAATTAATCAAATAAATATTGTGGAAATTAATACTGAAAATAATAAATTATATGGAGGAATAGGTATATACTTATAATATTTTAATTATTTTTAAACACCAAAATTTTTTATGTGGATATTCTAAATTATTGACAAACAAGATTTTAATTTAAACGTAAGTTTTTATCATATTTTGTTTTTTAAATGTTTTTACTATATAAAAATCCGATTTGGTTTTTAATTCACTTTAAATTTGAAAATGCATGCTTAATGTTTTTTTTATCCATATACAATATCGTAAATAATTTTTTTTAATGTGTTTAATTGCGTAATTAATTTTTTATTTTTAACGTTTCGTTTGTGTTTTAAAAAAATCTCATTACATCTAATATTACTTTTTAGTGTCCTGAAGAAGCCAATATATTTGACGAAACGTCGACAAGTTTGAGAGAAGAAATTTTGTTTTAATTTTAATGATCCCATCACCCACTATAAAAATTATTGTATAAATTTATTTATTACGATATTTAATAAACAACTGCAAACAAAAGCGAAACAAAAGTAACCTGCAGTGGAAGCGCATACGGTTAAATTAGGGGGTTCGTGGGAAATAAATGATTAAAGTTGGAGACATAGTTATTTTGTTAAAAGGCATCTTTCTATGTATGAAAATCCATGTTTCCATCTTCAGCTTCGCGGGCCTCACCTTCTGCACCTTCTGAAGGTTAAAATATTTTGATTAAGATATCTCAAGAACTATTCATCGTAGAATATTTGTTTTTTTGCCAAATTAAAGGTCTCTTTATTACGAAGAAAAAAAGGTATTATGGATTTAGTCGTATCTCTATGCGTTTTTAACTTATTCGGAAAAAACAACATTAAAAAAAAAGTTCTCTGTCCTTTCATCGGTGTAAAACAAGCAGAACACTTTCTCAAAAATATCCCTAAATAAAAAAGTTGCACTCGTTCTTTAGCTTTAAAACGATGTATATAACAATATATTTCGTTTAAATGTCAACGTGTGAAATTCACATTTCATGCCACCGACCGAAAGCCGCAAATATAGAAACACCGTTAAAATGTGGATCAGCGCGCAGACTGAACTGGGCCTTGAAGCTTATGAAAGTTTTAAGATGACTCGGATCCACAGTAATGACATGCATCTATGGAATCCAATCAAGAAATTAAAACTTCATCTCTGCCGTGAAGGCAATAAAAAAATAGTTACCAAAAAAGATAACGCTATCACGGAATTAATAGCTGACCGATTATTATTCTCAAGACTTTTAATACTGTGCCGTTCAAGACCCGACCTAAACCTGAAACAAATACTAGGAGATTATGAACTTTCAGCACTTCCTCGGTCATTGTTTGCTCTTGATGGAAGTTGAATCTATCATCCAGAATGACACTCCCAATAGTAAATAATAATAATAATAATAATAATAAGATTTATTTATAATTAATTTAAAGAAGCTACAAGATCAAACCGTTATCTAAACAATTTCATATATCAGAATATATCTACGAAATATTTGCTGTCTCATAATAATACGAAGAACGACCTAACTGAGTACCTTTCAGTGAAGTTAATGAAATCGGCTACGTTTGAATCTAAAAATCTGATAGTATCGTGGCATCTGATTTTCTAATAAAAAAGGTCATTTGGAACATTTAGCAAGTACGCAAGAGGAAGTGGACACAGAACTTATATTGCATTCTCTAGCAGCGACCAAGTTACATTCAACATCAAGAGAATCGCTTACTATTTACTATTACCGTATGCTCTCCAGATTCTGATGTATTTTTTCTCTTATTGAAGTATTATGACGACTTCTCCTGCCATATCACATTTTAAACAGGAAGTGGATCCAAGAGAAGAGGTGTAACAGTTTCATCCGTAGCATCTGTGCATTGCGTAAAAAATAATAAAGAGGCGCAACTGTCAAGGTTTCGAGATTTTACTGTTTTATATTTTTACCAACAGTTTCATGATTGTCTTCAATTCTATATACAGCCACATTACAAATACCTTTCTGTAGCACTAAAAATTGATGACAATCATGAAGTTATAGGCAAAGAAATACAATACTAAAATCTCGAAACCTTGACAGTTGCACCTCTTTATTATTTTTTACTCAATAATCTGTGCTAAGCAAAGTACAAGGAGGCCCTGCTAGCAATGCATGCATTATCGGGAATCGGGATGCGACACAACGGGAGTATTCAGTAGAGTTCAGTAGTGACGAGGATCAAGAAGAAACGTCAATAACTGACCTCAGCGAGGAAGATTTGTAGAATGTCTTGAACTTGCTGTTCATTTATTTATGTATTAGTTAATTACGTTTATTTCATTAGGTTCGATTTCTCAAATTTCTGTACAGGATTAAAAATATAACATTTTAATAGACCTACTTTTATTATAACATTCAGGTCGAATAGTTTCAATGCAACAATAATCACTGGTATATATCATATGAAAAAGTTCTCTTGAAACTACCTACGAATATATTCATAATTGTGGCAATCGATGTATAAATGCAATTCATCTATTTAGGAGAGAACATTTTGAAATAATGCATCATTTTAGTTCAAAACTCAATTTGTATAGTTTCCACCAAAGCAACGTAGATACCTCACATCTCCTTATCCTGTTGAGTGTTCTATTGCATAAATAAAGTAAATTAATGACAGGTAGGTATCCATACCATTTTGAAGCTTGCACCATCACCTACAATTGTTTTGGAAGCATGTTTCAATTCAAGTGCGACAAAACAACATAATTTTCCAAATTACCTCCCTAACTATTCGAAATATGACAAAAGTTTATCCGACCTTTTTCTTTCTATACAAAAATACAATCATTTCAAAAAAAAAATCAAGTCGCTATCTCATACCGTTCACGAGATATGAAATATTGAAGAAAACACCCCTTATGGGGGGTGAAGGTCAAAGCCCGCTCGTCCGCGGGTGGAAACATGAGTTATCTTCAATAAAACAATGTAACTCAACAGAAAAATTATGTTTCTAACTTTAATCAGTTATTTCCCACGCCATGACACATGCGCTTCTACTACTGTCCAAAAATCTTCAATTTCTTTCAACACATAATTCCAGCATCTTCATTAAGGTATTTAAAATACTTAAATCTCAGATTTCAGTTATAATCGTCGAATTATTTCTTGCACATCTCGTAAGCTACATATTTATATCCAAGATCTGAAATGAGGACTGCTAGGAGGCCATGACTGATAATTTTCAATGATAGTTTCTGATTATGATAAGAACATAATATTATATAGTGGGGCACCGTCCTATTGCGACATTTATTGACTTTTTACCTTGGTTCTGAACCTTTTCTAATTGCTGATGATTTGTCGCGTCCCAGAAATGAATTGTTTATGTTATTCTTTGATAGTCGAGAAAGAACATTCGTCGTCGTAATTTTGTGCAAAAATTGGTCGTCTTTTCAAATCAAAATAATGCGAGAGACTCTTTGAAATTTCGTTATATATAATCGTGGAACTTGCTCTGAATTGATCCAAACGAAATATCAAGTTCACTATGCAAATGTTTAATTGAGGCTCTGGGAAATATGCTAGAGTATAAAGCTCCCATTATGGTACTTAACGATCTGTCCAAGAAATAATTCGAAAGGCTAGGACAGCAATAAACAATCTGGGATTATAGCCGAATATTTTATAGTCCTAAGATTGAACTTGTCACAAGGCCGAATTTATATTTGTAAATATAGAAGATATTTTGAACCGTTTTTATGATTTCTTCTGTTTTATTAATATTAAATTTTTTACTTATAATTCCCATGAAATAATATTGTATGTATTTTTGAAATCGGGAGAAACCGATCTATTAATATGTATAAAAATATATATTGCAAACTGTTCCATTTAAAAAATTGCAGTTATGTTATTGTCTTATTCTTGAGTTGTTTAATTGACTTTATGATTGGACTAGAAAAAATTTACCAACTTGAACCAAAGTTAAAGTTGATGTCAAAATATTAACCTAGATATTTCCTACCAAAATGTAGACAATTATGGAGAATCAGTTTAGGTATCTATGCACATTTTAGAGCAAAATGGTTCATTTGTTTTAGTAATTAGGATAAGTTAAGATAACAAATTTCAATGTACCATGATGGTGGCTGGTTCAATTTCTTCATTCACAAATTTAGATCTGTCAATTTTGGAAGGCTGTCTCAGTATCTTGGTAGGTGATAAATTTAACTTAGTTTAAAACACGTCAAGAGTTTTATTTGTTGTAAAAATACTAATTTAGAAAACAATAATGAAAAATTAAAATCTTGTCAGGGGTAGGAAGAACACATGAACATAATTGCAAAAGTTGCCTGACGTCTTTAAAATATTGTTTCCTTACCATCAGATAAATTTCTAAAACAGCCATGAAATATCAAGTAATTCAATTTCTGTTTCGTCCAAACGATACCAGGTATATTATTGTTTTACCCTCGGCTTATACTCTTTAGAAAATATCAGAATCAATAGACCTGTATAGGCAGGCAGTTTACGAATCCGACGATAACGAAACCCATTTGTATCTATACCACTGGAATTTAAATAAAAATTAACCAAACTAAAGAAACTAAAATACCTCAAATAAAGAAAATGAGCTACACTGTACAATATTAAATATTTAGTTATAAATTTCCTTAAAGAATTTTAAGTTAATTTTTTATTTCTTTTGCAGAGTATTGTCGACCAAAGGAAAAAATATAATTGGACAGTAATTTATTATCAAAAGGTTAGTATAATAATCAATATCTATTCATCTGATCATTAAAAAACTGGCAGTTATTTGCCAGCAGGGGTGATAAATATAGCATACGGATGACACGATAAAATTCTGTGTTAATAATAGAAATATAAAATGATAAATTGCCTTGTTAATTGGTATTAGTAATGTAAGTCTCATTTACCAATGTTAATTTACTGCCAGATTTACTAGACTTTCATTATTTTCCATTATGAGGTTTTATACTTCTTTATTTTATACCCGTTCAAATACTTGTACAAAGGATTTTTATGAATATATAGCTTTTTCATAAATATACTGAGGTGAAATTGTATACTCTTGAATCTTCGTTTAAATTTATATTCATTAAGAAATTAATTGAAGAACAGCTACTTATGTAGATGCGGAAGGTGGGGTACTTATTTGATTTTTGCAATTGATACCTGAAAATTTTCTATGATAAAAAAATTTATAGATTGCTGCTGGATTTGGACATTAATTTTTATGAAAATATATATGTCCATGGGTGTGAGTGATACATGCATTTCTAGGCCTGTTCTTGCGTAAATGAAATTTACTTTTAATGCATTAATTGATGTTTAATCATGTTTAAAATTCGCTGAAAACAGTTTTAAAATTAAAATTGCAGTTACATTAACCAAATAAAAACATTTTATAATGAAAATTAATGAGAAAATTAATATTTCTAGTTTTTGATTTAATTGTTGAATAGTCGTCATTAGATTACTATTTGAAATTTTACCTTTACCCTAACAAATATACACTAGTGATGATTTTAATTATAGTTTTTGCAGATAGTGAAATTACTGCATTTTTTATATTGTAGCACATTCTAGGGAAAACCCTTGGTAACTTTTTTTTATCCCGTAACTATGTGGAAATTGCTAAGCACAACATTCCTGTAAACACTTTCTTTATTTTGTAAAAGAGAAAAATTAACGTTAAGACCGTACTAACAAATTAAATTTATCAATAAATTTAATTATTGAGTGAAATAATTATACTTTTCCTAAATGTTTAATGTAATGTTTATATGATAATGATAATGGTTTTTTCTCCTTTTTTTCCACTACTAGATTTGATTGTTCCAAAAAGTTTAATATCGGAAACGTTCCAGCCTTTATTTGGAAATTTTTGCACGTCATGTACATTAAGAGGAAAAGTAGATTCCAATTTTACCTTTATAGCTAAGAGCCACAATAAGATTAGTGGTTTAGATTCCACAATGTCATCAAATCAGATAACGCCAACGTTTCTAATACATTAAAGTTAATTAGATATCAAGAAAATAGCGGATTAGATCTATAAAATTCTACGCACTTTAATTGTATGATGGAAAAAAAGAATAAAAAGAAATGTTTTTTGTTTAACAGTTTATTTTTGTCTATTCAAACATCAACTAACTAAATACTACATGGAATGTAGCTTTTATGAATGTACTAATTAGTGTTCTCGAAGGCTAATTCTACCTTTAAGACGTAATTATTATTTCTGAAATGTGTAATAATAGTTAAACATTATAAATAAAATGAAATGTAATACTTCTATACAAGGTTCATCAATTAAAAATCCTCACACTCACATATATTTTTTTTTGAATTAACAGATTATAAATATTTAATTTTTTTTTAAATGTAAGAACCTCAAAAATTTTTTATCGGGAAAAATTGTTACAAAAATTTTTTGACATTTCTAACAACCAATTAAATTTCGTTATTTCTTGTCATGTGGCACAAATCACCCAATCATTTTAACGTTACACTGACTATTTAACTCACCTTAAAATTATCACATAATCTGACCAATCACAAACCAAAGACAGCTTGTATTACAGCGAAAACACCGACTGTCTTTCAATTCTAATTGGTCTATCAGAGTGGTGTTTTCAACGACGTAACCATGGATACGGATGGCCGTAACCATGGATACGGATGGCAAAGCAAAGCTTGTCAGTTTAATAAAAATTAATTATAGAGACAGACGTCAAAAAGAGTCGCTTCGGTGCTACTTCAAGTGAAGTTATCAACCAAAATATTTGTTCGTGAAATAGTCTAATAAAATACCACTCGTGATTAAATTTATCTTATAAGTCTTGAAAACACCACTCGTCCTACGGACTCGTAGTGTTTCCAAGCAACTCAGTTTCGTTAGAAATAAATCGACAGACTTATCGCGAAAATTCAATCTCTTGTGGTATTACTACTGAAAACACCATCCATCAGGAAATTTTCAATCACTACGACAACAAAATTATTTAACTTTGGCAACTTCATAAAAACGCCAAATAAATTTCAAAATGTCACGTTTTGGCAATGCCAATTCTCAATCTATAAACTTTTAATAAATAAATAATTGTTTTTTTTTTGCGACTTTTTGATTTTATTTTGTCGTTATGTTGTTGCTAAAAATAAAAAAATAGGGTAATGCGAGTTTTCAATGGCAGACCATGTTAGTATAGGTAATTAAAAAATATTTGCAATACATCAGTGAGGTTTATATTCGTTGCATAAGATAAACATAACATCTAATTTTTGCTAAAACCAAACAAAATTCTGTAAATCATGTTCAACAAAAATAACAAACAACAAACAAAAATAAAAGTGAAGGCGTACATCTTAAATATAATATAGTAATAAATTATTTAATATTGTTTATAAATATACAGTGGGAAACTATCGAATGAATAAACACTATTTTGAAAAGCTGTAGTTGCCAACCACACTCGTTAAAATAATACAAAAACAGTAGAAACAAAATGGCGTAACTCAAATTACACGATTAGAGGCTAGTGCCTTTTCATATAAGACAGGAGACTTTGCCCATAATTTGTTCCAAGTCAGATAAAACTTCGAATAACAGAAGAATAATCTTAAGGAAAGAACTCTAATAAAATAGATAAACCTCGTGAAGTTTCAACTATGTTTGCTCATCATTTCTGAAGCAGAAGTAAACATTAGACGAGATATGTCGTTGAATGAACAATAAAAATAAATAATATCGCATAGATATTATTTTTTATTTGAGTATATTGTTAATTTCTAAATTCATTGAATTAGAGAATAATTGTTCATTCAGATTTGAAAAATATTCAATAACTTCAGATATCCTGAAAAGGGTAAAAATACGTAGCAATTTGTAAATTTTGGAAATAAGTTTTATGTTAGTAGGTATTATTATTAATAATAAATCGTTTTATTTTTGATAAGACTGTATTTTATTAATAATTTTACTTCGATTTTTTCACAAACCTTTAATAAGATGACTAAGTAAGGAGTTTTATAAAAGAGCGAAATATGTATTATTATTCAGTCATCAATCCTCCACTTCATACAGGAATGATCATTGCCACAAAATTACTTAGGTAGCAATGCGGATTTCCAAATAATTGAAATATTTTATAGAGAGATTCATCAATCATCTCACATCCATTCTCTCTTCATTTCACCATACTTAAATTCATTTATTTCTTGTTAGTTGGTTAGTTGTCCTTCACATGAGAGATTAAACTAGTAGATAGTCTAAAAAACTGATATAATTAAGTATTTGTATCATTAGCATAATATTCTATATGACGTTGTACTTGCATGTTTTCTATATACCTGTGTTACTTTAATTTTGGTGAGAAATCATACTCATTATTAGGGTCAAGGACTTTACACAGCAAATAATTAAAAATATTACTATTCATCCTTTGAACGTAATTCACAAGTGACGTACACATTTTTTTGTGCCGTCATTCAATACCAGGAGAATTATTTATTTTAAATGTAGGATCTAAAAATAGGAAAATAGAGTGTATATTTAAATGAAAAGAATAACCTTATGTTAAACATTGATTTATGTGGATAAGCAAGCATTGATAAAACAATTTACTTTATAAAAAAGCTAAATCCTATTAATCGTCTGTCTCTATATTTCGGTCACAGAAGAAATTTAAATTATTTATCTCAAGATAATAAATGTTTTCGTATGTTTAAATCAGAATGTACAGTAAAAATGAATCACAATATAATACGTATAGCGGGTATTCCACACGGAATTTCTGACGACTGTTTCCAAAATAAAAGAAATCTCTTAATTCTGAAAAAGACCTTGTGGACGTTTTAAGCTGGTATGATTTTATATAAGTGAACAAAACTAAATCCGACGCCATCGGCATTACAATACCAATACATAATTTTTTGATGTCTTAAATTGGATTAGTACATGGAAGTCTAAACATTGTTTATATAAATTAGCCATATGCTCAATTTCTGTTCATTTTTAAAGGTAATTACTGAGATATTTCGGTTGCTCTTGAATATCACTTGTTTGTGGATTATTCTTAATCTTCTTCAATATCTTTGGACCAAATGAAGATGTAAGCGAATTTTTAATAGGTATACTAATATGTTACGGTCAGGATAATCTTTGGTCGTTCAGTAAGCAAAGCGAAGTAAAATTTATAGAATTTTAACCACGTAATTTTATTGTCATCAGGATAACCAATGGCTACCTATAAGTTGATTGATGTTCATTGCCTCCGATTGTATATTTTTTTGTGTATGGTCTGGCAAAGCAAAACAAAATGCCTGCTTTTGATTTAATTATTATTAAGCAGGACAATTTTCCGTAGAAGTTAGTAAATCGTTGTGAATAATGAATATTTAATACTTTGTAGAATTTTGTGTTACGTAGAATTTTATGCACGACGTAGATGGATTTACGCCTACAGTTCATTAATCTGATTAAAAATAATACAAACGAAAAAATACATTAGATTTGTTTATTGAATAAGAAAACAACTTGTGTTTTAATGATGTGGAACAAAGTAACTCCCACAATTCGCATCATCCTTTACAATTATAAAGACCACATAGATCAAAATAGAAATTAATTTACAATTTACAAGTATTATTATTTTCCAAATCAAAATATTTCAGAAAAATGACATGTTATATTCTAATTAATTTAAAAAATAGTAGGTAGCTCCATTTTCTAAGAATAACTCAATCAATTTTAATTATATTACACAATTGTATATAATTTTAATGGAAAGATATACATATTTTATCAACTAAGCCTTAGGTTAAACAATCAACAAATTGCTGTTTTGTGACTAGAGAAATGCCATTAGTGCGACCTAGTAAGTCAAGTTATGTCTTTATAAGACTGACGTACACTTGAGAGCGACGAAGCAAAGGGTGGCGGGTTGAAAATTTTATATTTCCTTGATGCTTATGGGGTTAAGCGTTCGCCGCGCTTCCGGCAAATTAACGTAACTATTGGAATTATTAGCAAAAATTACATCACCTTCGTTAAGCAGAACTCTTACTCTGTGTAATGTGATACTGTAAACTATTGACTAAGCGAGACGCACAAAATAAATCTAAGTTTTCGTTTCATGAGTTAGTTCTCTGTAGTATATTGTAAGAACAAGATTAGAAATAAAAAGCTGCGTAATATATTCGAGTTTATTATTTAATATTCTCCACTGCATAATAAATAAATTCCCATAGGTTATGGGCCCAGGCTGCAGTTTTAGTTAAGTGCTAAATTAAGTGCAAGTTTGTTTGAAAGTGCGAAAACCGAAGAAACTAAAATGTCTAGTGAAAAACGTACGAAACGAAACATTAAGCCTTTTAACGGCGATAACTATTTGGTGTGGAAATACAGATTACGTGCTATAGTTGAACAAGAAGGTGCGTTAACTGTGCTAGATGAAGAACCGCCCGAAATCCTGACAGATGAATGGAAGAACTGGGAGAGATTCGCGAAAGGACAAATAATCGAACACATTGAAGATTCGATGCTAGGTGAAATACCAGAAGGTGCGACGGCCAGCCAAATTATTGGAAAATTCGACTCCACCTACGCCTGTAAGAATCTTGCCACGCAGTTAAACGTACAAGATAAGCTTTTCAATTATAAATTACGTTCTGAGATGCCTTTAAAGAAACATTTCATCGAATTAGATGAAATGATCAGAGATCTTATTGCATGTGGCAATAGTGTAAATGAGATGACTAAAGTCTGGTATTTATTAAACACTTTACCTCACTCATACGATGGAGTGGTCACAGCAATAAAGACCATGTCCGATGATCGTCTCACTTTAGCTTTTGTGAAAAAGTTGCTGCTGGAGCACGATCAGAAGTTAAAGAAAGACATTACCGAAACAAGTACTAAAGCACTGCAATTTCAATCAGTTAATAATAAATACTCAAATAAACGCAAGCCAGTGAATAAATGAGGAAATTATTCTCGTAAACCATATTCAAAACCGACCTTCAAAACTGGACAAAAATGTTATTTCTGTGGCCGAAGAAACCATATGAAGAAGGACTGCTATTATTATAAGCAGGAACTGAAAAGGCAAGACTATCGTCAACCAAATAGGCAGGGACCAACCCGCAGATTTGAAAGCACTCCTGGAATTATGACTGTTGCTTTACCCTCTAAAGAAAAGGAGGACGGTTTCGCTTTTATGATGTATGCAGAAGATAGGACTGAACAGGTCGGAGGAAATTTAAAATTTGTATTGGATTCTGGAGCAACAGAACACCTCGTAAACGACCTGATTTTCTACAAGGACTACAAACAATTGAAGGTACCGATAAAAATAGCTGTTGCGAAAAAGGAAGTGTGTATTTCAGCAACACACGTGGGCAACATTGAAGTCTTGACTAACTTGGGCCATGTTGGAGTCCTGCGAGGAGTCCTTTATGCTCAAGAGGTCCCGTTCAATCTTCTGTCAGTAAGAAGACTGCAAGAGGCTGGATTTTCCGTGATTTTTAATCACAATGGTGAAGTAATCGCCAAAATCGGCCAGAAGACCATATTAACAGGTAAGCGCATGAACGAATTGTATACTTTACATTTTATTGTTCAAAATGCGTTATTAAATGGTCAGGCGGCTATAATTAGATTAGATAATAAAGACAAGCTATGGCATGAACGGTTAGGTCACATAAGTAAAAATAAATTTAATCAAATGAAAATTAAATTACTAGCCGAAGACAGTAATTGTCTAAAAGAAATAAATCCCCTAGATTCATTGTGTGAATCGTGTATAAACGGTAAACAAACACGACTTCCATTCGCTAAAATTAAAAATAAAAGTCACATTCAAAGACCATTGTTTAATGTACATTCGGACGTATGTGGTCCGATAACTCCATCCACAATTGATGGGAAAAATTATTTTGTAAATTTTATTGACGAATATACTCACTATACTGTAACATATCTGATGACTCACAAGTCAGAAGTAATTACCTATTTTAAAGACTACGTAGAGAAAAGTGAGTCACATTTCAGTTTGAAAGTGGTCCACTTGTATTGTGATAACGGAGGCGAATATTTATCGGCAGATATGAAAGAATTTTGTCACCAAAAGGGGATCACATATCATTTGACGGTGCCGTACACTCCGCAACAAAATTCTGTGGCGGAACGTATGAATCGAACATTGACAGAGAAGGCACGTGCAATGGTGCATAGTGCAGGTTTAAATAAGCGTTTCTGGGGTGAAGCAGTGTTAACTGCTACTTACTTAGTAAATGTCATACCCTCAAAAGCGATTAAAGTAGAAAAGACACCGTATGAATTGTGGCACAATAAAAAACCAAAATTAATATTTAAGGGTATTTGGTTGCACTGCATACGTGCATAATAAAACAAGAAAGCATAAATTTGATGATAAATCAATAAAAGGAATTCTTGTAGGGTATGTACCGAATGGGTACAAAATATATATTGCAAATACGCGAAAATTCATTGTAGCTCGAGATATAATCTTTGACGAATTAAAATTTGAAACATCAAGAAAAGAACTTGATGACACGATCGAAATTGATAGGTATTTAGGTGATAATACGGATGATTTGGTACCAAATATAAGTACTGAAGAGTTCTCAGTAACAGGGGGTGCTGGTGAAAAGTCCGTAAAAGAAATCCATCCTGGTAAAACAGATAAAATAATAAATAAATACAATCAAACCCTGAAAAATAAACAAGGTGTCACTGATGAATGTATTCCAATTAACACGAGTACTCTAGAGTCAGAAGGGCAAGGTCAAACATCTCCTGCAAGAGACGTCCCTGAACCAGATGATGAAAATCTGTCTTATCCTTCTTCTTCCAAGGTGAGGAAAAGAGATAAAATACAGGATGTGAAGCGGAGCGAAAGGCTCAAAACAAAGCCGTCAATTTCGTACAAAGATCGTGACTTAGAAATAAACAGTTATAATATATTAAACATTCAAGTGTTAGATGAAGTAATTCCCACATGCTATCAAGAAATAGCTAAAAATCAAAACAGAGTCAAGTGGGAAAACGCAGTTGAGGAAGAACTGAACTCTTTAATTCAAAATAAAACTTGGGCATTAGTGCAAAAGCCTAAGAATGTAAATATTGTTGATAGTAAATGGGTGTTTACGATAAAACACGATAAGAATGGAAATCTGACAAAGTATAAAGCACGTTTGGTAGCTCGGGGTTTCAATCAATTATATAAGTTAGATTACGATGGAACATTCGCGCCGGTAGCACGAATTAGTACTTTACGATGTCTATTAGCTTTTGCTAATCAATATAAACTATTAATTCATCAAATGGATGTCAAAACAGCTTTTCTCAATGGAGATTTGAAAGAAGATATATTTATGAAAGTACCTGATGGTATTGATATTAAAAATGTAAACATTGTATGCAAACTCAACAAATCATTATATGGTTTGAAACAGTCGGCTCGATGCTGGAATGAGTGTTTTGATAAAACCTTGAAACAGCACGGTTTCATAAATTCTTCTGTCGATCGTTGTTTATATCTCCAAAATAATGGTCACATAAACAAAAATATCTATGTTATTTTATACGTAGATGACGTAGTAATTGTAACTCGGGAAACAGATACAATGTATGCTTTTAAAGATTTTTTAATGAATAAATTTCAAATGGTTGATTTAAAAGAAATTAATTTCTTTCTTGGAATTAGGATACAGAGATCGGAATGTGAAATTTCTTTAGACCAAACTACATATTTAAAATCTGTTTTAAGAAAATACAATATGAGTGAGTGTAACGCAGTGAGTACACCATTACCGCCAAAATTAAACTATGATGCTTTAGTCAGATGTAGATTGCGGAACACCCTGTCGAAATTTAATTGGTTGTTTACTATATGCAATGCTATGTACACGTCCAGATCTATGTATCTCACTAAATATACTGAGTAAATATCAAAGTAAATCAAACAAGGAATTGTGGCAATCCTTGAAGCGTGTTTTAAGATATATAAAAGGTACAATTGAAATCAAATTGATTTACAAGAGATGTGATTTTGTAGAGAAATTAATTGGATATGTTGATGCAGATTGGGCAACTGATGAAACTGACCGACGAAGCACAACAGGGTATGTGTTTAAAATGTTTGATAATTGTACAGTAACTTGGAATACAAAACGGCAGTCCTCAGTTGCAGCATCATCAACCGAAGCAGAGTATATGGCTTTATTTGAAGCGGTAAAAGAAGCTCTGTGGTTGAAATCATTGCTAAAAGGCATTCAAATCCAAATTCTACATCCAATTATCTTGTTTGAAGATAATCAAAGTTGTATAGCGATAGCGACTAATCCTACAAATCACAAACGCTCAAAACATATAGATATTAAATATCATTTTACGCGAGAGCAAGTAGAGAACAAAATGATCTGCCTTAAATATGTTTCCACAGGTAACCAAGAGGCTGATCTCTTCACGAAGTCGCTGCCAGCCCCACGTTTCAAGGAGTTGCGGTGCAAGCTGGGCTTACTGGATGAAAAACAATAATCAAATTGTTTAAAGTTTGTTATGTTCATCTTAAATGTTTAAAATTGTTATAGTTAGAATTAAGGAAAGTTAATGAATGGTTTGACTAGGTTTTTGAATTGGGGTTTTCCCTAGTCCTCGCAGCAAATGCTGGACCATGTTAAAATCCCCGTAAAACGCAGCAAAAGTTTTTTTTATCAGTTAATAAGTTGATGAATTTTTGAGGGGGTGTATTGGAATTATTAGCAAAAATTACATCACCTTCGTTAAGCAGAACTCTTACTCTGTGTAATGTGATACTGTAAACTATTGACTAAGCGAGACGCACAAAATAAATCTAAGTTTTCGTTTCATGAGTTAGTTCTCTGTAGTATATTGTAAGAACAAGATTAGAAATAAAAAGCTGCGTAATATATTCGAGTTTATTATTTAATATTCTCCACTGCATAATAAATAAATTCCCATAGTAACACCATTAGAAATAATAAAATTTAAAATAATCGGCCTCTACGCACTTCGCCTCGCCAAGCCGAAGTAAATACACAAACTAATATTATAATTGCTTCTTCAGAACCATTATTGGTGTTGATGCTAGAATTGAATTCATATTTAAGCGAGTTTCTGCATTTCTCCTGGGATCCAAAGTGTTAAACAAGCTCCGGTAAAACTACAGAATTAAACTTCGTTAAATTTTTGTGTAATGTAACTTATATGTTAATGTCCCCTACATTATCTTTTTAATTGCTTTATTTGTCGGTCTTTTCGCTACTACAGCTGATCCCCGACATCAGATAATTTTAACAAAACCTGCATTACGTTGAGGTCCTTAATTTGGGAATTTTGTTGAAAATACTAATTCACTGCTTCATTATGAAAAAATGGAACAAGTTAATATTATTTTCCATCATTATTTTTTGGAGTTTGCTTAATATAAGTTGCGTCGTTGATATAGAGATAAACTGTGTATATTAACTCAAAAACGAAAGGCTATGATTTTCCCTGGCCTATATTGTCATCAGCTGATGCTTTAAAGTTTTTGATTTGCATCTACTGCTCTCCTAATGATCACTCGGAAAGAACTATTCTTATCTTGGAAAACTTTACTGTCACAACTTAAATTGACTGATAAAACCGACAATGATTAATCTCAATTTATCAAGGAACCCACTCGGATGCCTAATATCGACACTCATTTAGCAAATACTTACACAAGATCTCCTTCCAACAACCAATTCAGATCATAACCTTATTGATCGATCGAAACAGTGCGGTTATGGAAAGGAGGGATTTTAAATGAGCCCATTGAGATGATATTCGTATTTTCCATCATATCCATGGTGTTTTGCTTGCTTTAATACAAATGATTCATCTGCTTGTTCACAAACCACACTATTGGGTACGGAGCTGTGTATACAACAGTTTCGTATGAAAATAAGACAATGAGGACAGCCATGGTTGGCGTTCAATAGACCTGATCACTTATGTTACCCACCACTATAAACGAACGATGCAATCGAAAGACTTGGAGAAACCTCAATTTTCAAAGCGTTTGATACAGTCTGGCCATTATCAAGTTCTAGTAAACAAATTACTATTTTTTGAACTTTTCTCTAACCGCACCTTTATGTTACATCCCCAAATGACAGCTGAAGCGTTTGGTCGATGACCAAAGTCATTTGGCGGAATTTTACAATCAGCACTTATCCTCGTCTATCAAAAAAGGACGACTTAACAATGCTTAACACTATATGCTCATAGAAAGGATTATTCAGAAATTGAATCTAAATATTAATTAATTAACGGGATTTGATAATATTCCTGCTACTGCACTCAAAATATATGTCTTAGAGCTAACTCTAGTGCTCTGCTAGCTCTTTGACCTTTCAAATCATAAACAAAATGTTTTCCCTTTCAACTGGAAGATTGTTTTGGCGCAACCCATACCTAAGGAGGAAAAGAAATCGGATCCAAATAACTATCATCCCATCGTCGTGTTCTTGCTTTCTAAAGCTGCGCTATTACCATGCAACTCCTGAAATATTTCGAAACGGGTGGTATCCTGAGCAGTGGGAAATATGGTTTCCGTCGGAAGCATTCAACAGAAGATTTGAAATGATACCATATATGGAACGATGCAATCAAGATATTTGAAGAATCATTTTTTAAATATTTCCAAATCATTTATCGATATCGATATTTCCCTTTAACCGCTCACTTTATCTTTTAATAAAATTGATGGAATCTCATCAGAAACTTTTTCTACCAACTTGATTTTTACTGATTTTGTTTTTTGTTCATATTAAAGACGTTTTCTGCAACGTCTTAACCGTACAGTTACATAGGTGATAGTGACCCTTCGCGCAAATATTTCCATTCAGAAAACAGAGATTGTAACTTCAAATATCATGCAAACCAAGTGGAGTAATTCCGATTTGCCTAAAATTGTAGCTTCAAATAATTTTGTGAGCTTCAAATGGATCAAACACCGCCATGTCATGCGAAGTTGTGAATAGAATTCCCATGGCAAAGTAAAAAAAAAAACGTTTAACGAAGAGGCGCTCTATCAATAATTTAAATAACATGCTTTTTTTATTTCAATTAGATATTATAGTTTAAATACGCATTGTTCAGATGTTTTTGTTATATGCATTATTGCTTTAGACATTGTTACATTAAATCATGTGCTATTTCAGTTTTCTTTGAATGCTTCTTTAGAATCAGCACTTAATTCACATAGGTACAGGGATATCCAACGAAAATGACCACCCCTAATAACTTCTTTATTTTTGATGCTATAAAAAAATTTTTTGTATAAAAGTTGTAGGGTTTATTGAAAGCATTTAGAATATGTATTCAGAAAAATAAATGAAAGTCGTTTAGAGGAGAGGTATTAACTTGCATTTTTTCAAATGGAGCACCCCATTTTTTTTGCATTTTTGAAATCAATAAGGTACTTTTCTCATTTCGAATATATAGATATATCTCATATTATCTCTTAGGGTTTTCTAATCATTACAATTTTTGTGGCCCGAATACAACAAGGAAATAAAATAAATTTTTATTTTTAGAATGCATTAGTCTTGGCTAATTTAGATATTAATTACAACTATAAATAAAAGTAATTAAAACTATCCTACATAAACTGTTCAAAATGACGCCCTTCATGTTAGATACAAAGCCGATACCTTATTCGAAATGAGAAAAGTGCCTTGATTTCAAAAACCAGTTAAAACCATATCTCCTCTAAACGACTTTCATTTATTTTTCTGAATACATATTCTAAATGCTTTCAATAAACCCTACAACTTTTATAAAAAAAATTTTTTATAGCATCAAAAATAAAGAAGTTATTAGGGGTGGTCATTTTCGTTGGATATCCTGTACATGTCACTATTATCGTAAAATTTTGTAAAGAATTATATGAACAGAGGGAGGTAACGATATTAATGTGTTGCACAATTTTTATAATCGAAATCTATAATATAACTCCGCGTAAAACTAAAACTAGGATTTAAAATGTTATAGGGGCATTAAGTTTTATTCGTCTATTTATCAAAATCATGATTAAAGTTTCATATTATAATTTATTATGTTCCATTATATTTTTAGCATTTCAGTAATCACTAATAGTTGTAAAAATTTATTGCATTTTATAGTTGCACCAAGGAAATCATTAAACTCGTAATTTAATATACGAATATACTAAATAAACTTTTATCCACCAGTAACAACAAATAATAATCATTCTAAATTACAACTAGTACTAACAGCCAACAATAATTTTAAATCATGGTAACCCTAATGCTTTACTCTCAACATTTATCTTTATTTGAATAAACCTAGACTATAAAGCTGTTTTTCTTTTTACAGTTACAGCGGTCGACGTTGAGCATAACACATACATCTTGTGACATATGTCCTGTGGTTTCGTTATTGAACTTCTTATTTATGTGCCTTATCAAAGGGAGATTTCGCCATGAAATATTGAAGACATTATTACCCCGGTCAAACCCGCAGACCACATTATGCCCAAAATAGCAACCATTTTTTGCTTTATTGCTCCCTTCATTTCAAATTTAAAATTCATGTCTGCACCCTGACCTGGCTATTAAAATAATGTAAGCCTGACATTGGGTTATTGTAATCCTGACCTATATAAACATAATTTTCCTTAATAGCTCAGAAAATGTGACTGTGAGCAGGGAATTATTGATTTAAAGTAGAAGTTACGTCGGGTGATTAACCGCAATTTGATTTAAACTTGTTAGTTATGTTCATGATGTTAACATTCAACTATAAATAAACGTTTTGTTTTCCATCACTTGCATTACTTCAAATATGGTTCGATAATTATGTAATTTCTAATCAAACTTTTGAGACAGGGATATTTATTTTATAATGGCAAATGTTATCACGAAACTTGTCGATCAATCACTGTTATAATATATTTATGTTGCCGGTTTATCTTTTATCTTTTTATTTACAAAACATGTCTATTATGTTTTATATAGGTGGTTATAACGTGATTTGTTTTAGTTGGTGTTCTTGGAGCAATTTTTTTTTGGCAAGTGTTTAATTGTTCTATTAATTATTTTCACATTGTGTGCTAGATATAGGTGTCATAAATCAAGGGATGATTCACTTTACAAGAAATAGAGCATGTTATTAAAGATACAACGTTCATGACAGTTGAATGTTTTGTAGTCTTACGCTCTCCTACTTATTGATGAAGATAAAAAAGAAAAAATTCTGAACACATAATTTGACGCCACTTAACTCCATGCCAATTAAGATATAATCATCGGATGATGATAAATTTAATCTAATATTTCTATTTACATCTAAACTAATTATTAGTAAATAAAGCACAGGTCGTTTTTAAGCCTAAAAGTTCTTGCTGTTTTTATATTTTGCAATTTTTAATATTTTAAAAGAATCTAGTAACTGAATGCATCCTAACCTCAAAAAAATCCAAGTTTCTCAGTTTTTTTTACTAATAATGCAATAAGTGGGGTAAAAATCTTCTGATCTTTACGAAAATGGGAGAAAGTGTTTTTTTATTTTCAAAAAAAATTAAAACGCTGGCCATTTAATGCAAAATGGCCGTAGGGTAAACTTTTTTTTAAAGAGCAGGTCTTTTTATGTAATTTTTTGTGTACATTACCAGAATCTGTTTATCGTATAATATCATAAATGCTTAAAATTTTATCGATTATTTCACTCAGAAATTATTAACCAATGAAACTACTACAATTTTTAAATTTGGACCAATGTCAGCAGTATTATATCGATAAAATCCCTGAAACAGTTTTATCGCGATAAAATCATTCTTTATGTCAACTGTCACTTAATACGTTACTTTGACATTTCGTCGTTAAAGATATGTTTTTGTATTTAACCAGTTGAGCGCCACCATACCATCAGAAAATCTGGTCTCAAGTGCCCAAATATTTTTTTGTCGTTTTTAAGACATGCAAGTATTATATTATAGATATGTTCACGAAATTTTTGCATTTCTGTTTCCGGTTTTTTTTTCTACAGCATTTCTTTCTGAAACATACGTTATATGTCTCGTGGCCTATAGGAATAAATGTATATTTTAGGGCCATGTGACATAACTGTCGCGTCGCATTATTTGTTGCAAGTTTAGACTTATATTCTCTTGTTTTGAGAATTCATTCGTTATCTTACAATTGTAGCAGTTTTATTGCAAATACTTTATTCGTTTATCAAAACTTTTTTCGTTTGTAGTAGTTTATTACCTTCTTGTAATACCTATGCAATGTGATTTTTTTTGTAACTTTCAATGTACCAAATGTTTTGGAATAAAATTTATTTTGTTGCTAATCTATTGTTTTATTATTTGCAGCTATTAGTTGTAATAGAGCATTTTATTATCATCTTATACATTTAAAATAAAAAAACCTTGAAAAAAAAACACAAATTCCCCGGACCAAGATCATAGCCTGGTTCGTTGGGCCACACTATTTTAATTCCCATATAGAAACTACAGCTGCGAGATATCTCTACGATACCTACCACATCACAAAATAAAACAGTTCGCAGTGAGGTACAGTATGTATGTCGCAACACCTCACGAATAAAAGTATATGCGGCACGCGCACTATACCTCGTGGCGCTTAACTGGTTAAATAATTTATTCGTGAAATATTCTTCGCAAATACCATTCGTGCTTGAAAATTTTACCTATAAATTTTTTCTCGAGCGATATTACCAACAGTAATATTACTCGTGTAAATTGGTCACTTTATTATCAAAAATTAAATCCCTCGCGCTAAAGCGCTCGTGATTTAATTAGATAATAAAGTGGCCAATTTACACTCTTAATATTACTAGGCAATATCGCTCTCGAAAAAAATTTATCGATAAAATTTTAAGCACTTATGATATTACATACGATAAATTTTTTTCGAGAGTGATATTGCCTAGTAATATTAAGAGTGTAAATTGGCCACTTTATTATCTAATTAAATCACGAGCGCTTTAGCGCGAGGGATTTAATTTTTGATAATAAAGTGACCAATTTACACGAGTAAATATTACTGTTGGCAATATCGCTCGAGAAAAAATTTATAGGTAAAATTTTCAAGCACGAATGGTATTTGCGGAGAATATTTCACGAATAAATTATTTAAATACAAAAACATATCTTTAACGACGAAATGTCAAAGTAACGTATTAAGTGACAGTTGACATAAAGAATGATTTTATCGCGATAAAACTGTTTCAGGGATTTTATCGATATAATACTGCTGTCATTGGTCCAAATTTAAAAATTGTAGTAGTTTCATTGGTTAATAATTTCTGAGTGAAATAATCAAATTAAAATGTCGTTTTTTTAAATAAAAAAAAAAAATCACTATTTTGACATTTTCTCATAGGTATCTTTTATGTCAGATTTTCATATAAGTTTTGTATAAAACGAAATTCATACACGTTAAAGTTCCACAATCTACTTTTTACCTGTAGGGCATATTTAGTAAGTGTAGCGTGTAGCACCGACTATACAGCGACACCGTCGACGTTACAGTTAAAAATAATGAAGACGTAATTGTATTAAAAAAAAATAAAAGTTGATACAATAGACTTGAATTATATCTATGTATTGTTTATTTTTAACTAGGCAAAAACTAGGCGAAGCTAGAAAAGAAATTTGCGAAAAGGTTAAGAAACGTAAATTCTACAAATTAATTTCACGCGACAGAAGGGTCGCACTCTTGGGTGTTTGGAGAGTAGCGTTCGCAAATTGGCTTTAATTTTTTAATATCATATGCGAGAGGTGTTTCGTCAAGTGGAAACTACGTCAATGTCAAACTATAATATGTTTCGTGACGTGGCTTTTGGTCATGAATCACATCAATATTGTTCAAAAACCAATTCTACCCACTTGATAAAACGAGCAATTAGAAAGGTTTATAAAGGGATTGTTTACCGCGAAAATGTAAACATGCTTTATATATGTCAAAATAATAAATTATGCATCTTCCAAAAATGAAATATGAATGCTACTTTTATTTTTATCAGTATGGTATGGGTTAGTGTTAGCTTTAACGTATATGTAGAAACAGGGATTGATGTTTCGTGTTCGTTCTTATACAATCCTTTATGCTTGGTTGTTAGGTGGGTGAGTGATGGATAGATAATAATATTGATTTTAACTGTTCCATTTAGATTTGAAAACTTTTCAGAATGTCGGGTAAAGAGGTTGAGTGTATTCTTTTATATAATGTGAAATTTACGAATCCGTAGGAAATAAGATATTTAAGGCTCTCGATATAAACTTCAGGTAAACTTGTATTTGAGATGGTGCGATGGCGTGTTAAAGTTTGTTATTGTTTAAAAGGTTTTTATTTAGTATCTGAAGATAGAAAAGCCTATCCATCTTAAACTAAGTACACTGTTCTTCAATATGACGATCCGTCAAATACTAAATAAAAAATTGAAACTGAGAACGAACTGTGAAATATTGAGGCAAATATAGCAAAGTTCTTCTATATAGAAGGTATGACACGTTTGGGAAAGTTTGGATAGTGAACCATTTTGCTGGAAAAGTCATCTTTAACAATCTGGACGTTATAGACAAACATAGCATAGCAAAACTATCTATTCTTGCCAATTAGTGAAATAATATTGGAATCCAACGACTCGCATTTCCTTGTTCGTTTTACTGTAGCTATAATTCGACGAATATATTATTAAAATATAATTTTTACAAAATATATGATACTAGTAGATTACTTGTTAGACAATATGAAATTAGGGCATATTAATAGGACTGATATTAAAAAAGCCATGTGGAACCTATATCAAATGCTTAATAATATTAAAATTGCCAGAAAATCATGGAAAACATAGAAATGGTCGATTTTACTGATTTCTATTATACCTACAGAAAGATGTCAAAAATAAAAAGTGGCGTTACATCAATCTCGATTGACCTATATGATCATTTCATACCACGAATAATGTGAAAATAATCATCACTTACTCTGGAAACTGTGAAGAAATCGAAAAATCATAAGAAAGTAACGACAATCGAGGATTCCACATTAGACGGCAATTATCAAGTCCCAAGTACTTTAACACCAAGTACTTGTTAGTTTGAACCTTTGAACTTCGAACCCTTAATCACATACCTTTAAACTTCAAGTCTTTCGCCTTTTAACCAGAAGGTGCATGTTCTTTACTTTTTTCAAAATAATTTCGGAGGTTCTCTAGTAATTGTAAGAAGAACACTTAATCCGAAAATGGTATCGTGTCTAAATATTAATAGTGTTTATTGAAATTATTTCTATATTCCTGTTATAATCCTGAAAAACATAACTCAATTCATTGTTTGTCAAATACAAAGCTCTGGTATCTACAAAATGAATTTAAAATTAGTCAAGTAATTCGAAACCTATGAACTTTTAACGTTATTTCCACTCGAATAGCTTTGTTTATCGTATTGAAATCTAGTTTCAAACGTCTAAATGTTTACATGAATGTTGAATATCCTTTAGAATTGTTATAATTAAATAATTTGAAAATTAGCAATTGTCATTGGAAACTGAATAAAACTCGTCACTCCCAATACATGCCCTTAAATCAGAAGAATATGCATAACATTGTCTTAATTTTGAATAAATACATTTCAAATTGATGGTTATCTAGAAAGTTTCATAAATGAATATCCTTTCCACACTGTTTACGGAGGATAGAAATAATAAGGCTATCAATGTTGATTCAGGTTATCCTGAATTGAGGAAAGACTATTTCAACACGGACTAATTTTATGAATTGAGCAATAATCCACTTTGTCATTTGATCTTGAATGTGTCAAAGAAGGCGAGTGAAAATAATTGTATTCTAAATTACTTATGTGAAGCACTTATTATAAGAAAACAGAAATATCCTAAACCAACAACGTGCTCTTTATATTAACTATAAAAGTATATGAAAGGATGTTTTCCTTCTCGGGCTCATAATCAAGTCATTTCTAATGGTGAGGAGAAAGTAAAAAAAAAAAACCTTAGAGACGAAAGTTTGTTTTACTAATCTAAAGTTCTGAGTACAGGGTACTTCACGTAAATCGACCCACCCTTTATTTAACAATATGTAAAAATATTATAGGACAAAAATTGTATTGCTTGAATATAACCATTTCAAATATATCGGTCGAGAGATAGGTAGACTTGCTCAAAAATTTAATTCCACCAAGTAACAAAAAAAAATCATAAAATAATTAAAACAAAAAAAAAAACCTCTTTAATTTATTCAAAAGATGATTTATGTTTTATGGGTGAATTTTGATTAAAAAAATCAATTTTTTATTATATTCATTGGTAGGTATTGCGTGTTAAAATATATACAAAATATTTCAGTTAAATAATAGAAAGTTGAATATTGATTATGTTTATGTGTGATATGGCACTAAAAATACACACCACTTTGCACTTTATTTAACGAACTTTATCAATAATTTCTATTACACACGATGTTCTGTTAGTAGAATAGTGATGAACTTTAGAGACAGGAGATTTTTGAAGCACCCCAATGAATGAGAAAATAAACATATAACAGAATCGTTTAATTAAGAAATAAAGAGTAACATCGTAAATCTTATTCTTCTCGTCTTCCACATAGCTTTAAATTTAGTTAATGAAAATTATCCAAGATTAAAAAACTAGAGGAAAAAAATGAAATAAAAGTATTCTACAATAAAAATATGCAGGAAAACTGAAATATACAGGGACAAAATGTTATGGTAGATAAAGTTCACTTAGGTGAATTAGAATTGACTATTGAAAGAAGCCTGAGCCTTTTTTTTATTGATTTACAGGGTGATTTATGAGTTTTGCCCAATATTTCTTAAGGTAATATCTTTTAAACTAATCACTAGAATCAGCTCATGTTGTGGGTATATAATATACTATTAATTGTCAATTTACATGCATAATCAAAGACAGAAAATTCTAGGGCCGGCTCAACTAATTTTTATTTTTAGGGCTCCTATGAAAAAATTCACCCTGTGTACGTGATTTTTAAATTCTAATACTGAATTATGAAACTATACAAAAATGATCGAAAATCGAAAACATGTATTTTGTTGTTTTGCCACACTTTGGGCGAATTTTAAATAAACGATCAATTTTCGCCAAAATCGAAGGTCTGCACAAAATAAATTTATAAAATTACATTTTCCTCTTTTATTTAAACTAAAATATTTGTGATTTCATGGTTGATTAATATGAAATAAATAATCAAAAATAAATAATTTCAACATCAGATTAAGTAATTTTTATTTCTGAGGTTTCTGTGAAAAAAATCAGTCTGAATACATTTTTCTCAAATTCATTAAAAAAACCGCTGCCAATTATGGAATCAAAACTTCCTCACCGTGGAGTTTATAACAAAAGTAATTTTTGACGTATTTTGTTTTTTTGGCGTATTTTGTGTATTTCAACATTTGGACACAATATTATAATGAGTTGTATATCAGATCCTATTTATAATCTTTCATCACGAATAAATTTTGTAAAGTTAGAAATAGAAATGTTCCAGTGGACCGATTTTGCTCATCAACGAACTCAATCTTTTACTTGACCTCTAGAACGTGTGTACCAAATTTGAAAGCTTTATTTCAAAAAAAGAAAATTTTTGTGTATCGTCATAATTCGTCGAGAATCGTCCAGAAATTCAATAAAAATTTTCTAAATTTTTTTCACGAATGCATAATATCTTCCTCGCTTTTGGTGAGGAAGTAATTAAAGAAATTGTTTATTTTTTTTATCACAGTACATCAATAAACAGAACATTAATAATCCTGTCGTTATTAGGAAATTTTACGACAAAGAAAATGTAGGGAGGCAGAAGGCTTTCATTTTGAAAATTGTAAGTTATAAGGTTTTATGTTCTGTGAATTTGTTGTTTATAATGTTCTGTTTATTTGATGTATTGTGATAAAAAATAAATAATTTCGTTAATTTTTAAATGTTCCACAATTTATTATCAGAATTTGAAATGTATGTAGTTTCATAATTCAGTATTAGAATTTAAAAATCACGTACACAGGGTGAATTTTTTCATAGGAGCCCTAAACATATAAATTAGTTGAGCCGGCCCTGGAATTTTCTGTCTTTGAGTATGCATGTAAATTGACAATTAATAGTATATTATATACCCACAACACGAGCTGATTCTAGTGATTAGTTTAAAAGATATTACCTTAAGAAATATTGGGCAAAACTCATAAATCACCCTGTAGATCAATAAAAAAAAGGCTCAGGCTTCTTTCAATAGTCATTTCTAATTCACCTAAGTGAACTCTATCTACAATAACATTTTGTCCCTTTCCTCGTGAATCACCCTGTATAAATTTAATTTTTTCAAAAACGCAAAATGAACCAGTTCTTATCATTATCGTCTTCAGTAGCCTTCTTTGGGCTCAGATTGGATTTTGTAATAACTATTGCATGCTCAAACAGTATTGGAAGATTCATTCAAGTGTCGACACTACGCCGAAATATACTTTTCGAGAAGAGAAGAGAATCGTGGAGCAGTGAAGAATTTATTTGAATATTAAAGAACAGTCTTCGTCAGCACGAAAGAGGTGAGGTTAATACTTACCACTACTCTTCCAATCCTCCAAGTCAACCCAGAATAAATAAGTTAATGAGTTATCGATTCTTTGGGTACTAAATCATCAGTATGCGCGTGACCGCTATTAAAAGCAAGGATATGGTATGGGTTGAAGAATAAGACCTAATAAAATTAACGCGCGCCGGTTACTCGTATATATCAGAACAAAACTCTAAAAAGACACTAATGAAAATAGTACTCGTAGAAAATTCACTTAATTGTCGCGACGAACTTTTCGCAACTTGTTAATAAGGGTTACAACCAACCCCTTAAATGACACACTATGGTCCGCTACCGTCGCGCCGGTGAGCGTTTCTTCAGCCTCCCCACTAACTGTCCACTGACTTCTAAGCCTCAAGCCTCGGTTGCTTCTCTCAAAAAATCTTCTGAGCCTCCTCGGTTAGTTACTAGAGATGCTCCTATTAAATTTTCACACTCAGTGAAAACGTGATAACAGTTTTCAATTCGTTTCTCGCCAACCCAGCAAATTTCTGAAAGTTAATCTTTTCTATTCGACATGAAATTCTTCCGTTGGAATTCAGTAACTTCCTCTGCCGTAGTCATAATAATCCAGAGACATTGTTTTATTAAAATCTATGATTCCGATGTTTGTTCAATTTGATGGTTAAAATACAGGGTGAAAACAATGTACCAACAATTGTAATTATTTTTCATGTTCCTACAAAAATAGCCCCCTACTTGTTACACCTCAGTAAATATGAATGCTAATTGCAAAATCGATCCAGTGATGGGATTTGTACTTCCCAGACGTGGAATACTCCTGAAATTTAGAATAACCGTTTTACTATTTTTTTAGACAGATTTTTTAAAGGGATTGCGTTAAAATCAAAATAAACAATATCGATAAATAAGGTATTTAACAACTTTTTTCTTATTTGCTTCTCTTTCGGTCAATTTAGAGTTTATTTTGCATTATTCACGAGAAACAACGTAGAGTTTAAACAATATGAACTCTCCGTTCTGATATATGAATGAACTTTATTACATAATACTATATTTTATAGAGCTGCCACTGAAGATCTAAAAATCCATTTGCAATTCTCAGAATATTTATACTACGATCGTTAAAATAGCTGAGAGTGAATCGCTAGTAATACCGATTATTTATATATATAGAATTAAGTAATATTCTATTTCAGTGTATTTCATATGGCTGTTAAATAAGTAAAAGCAAGTCACAAATGGATTTTAATAAATATCTTGTTTACATTAGACGACTTTTGATCGACCGAATAGATTAACAATTAACATATGGTGAGATTCAAAAATGTACTCGGCAATTAACTAGACTAGAGATTTACTTAATTCGTTTACAACTTTTTCATTTTATATTTTCGAAAATAAATTCAACGATTACAGATCGAAAGATAATAAATATTACATAAACTTTATTTATAGATAAAGTAAAGTGGCTATCAACCTGGTAATAACACCTGGCTTAAACCCAGCGGGTGCGGATGGTTTAAACAGTTGCAATACAATCTTATAATTATTATATTATAATAAGGTCAAATATTTATCTACAGATACAAAATAAATTGTTTCAGAAAGAAAAGGAAAATAAATGATCCAAGCGAAGTTACACCGAAATGGCGATGAGATAATAATTCAATGTAAAATTTATAATATGTATGAGGGATAAACTTTGTATAATTTACTCAAACGACTTGTAACAGATAAAATTGAAATTAAGTATTGAACAACTTTACGGAAGTGCTCTTAATGCATTGGTTTTAAATCCAGTTATTATGTAGTAAAGTAGATTAATTATCATTTCAGTCAGAAAACAAGGTGCATGTTTAAATCAAGTAATGGAAAAGGTTAAATGGTTTTACCATCCAAGACTATTTATCCTTATAATAGGTGGTTGGCATTGACAAAATTAGCACCCTAATTTCTAAGCTAAGCAAGTACTGATGTTTAAAGGTGGCGTAGAAAAAATTGAAAAATGTAGAATTTTTTTTGTTATTAATTTTAATGAGACACAAAGTTAATCAACTAAACATTTTTAGCAAAAATAGTTTTGACATGCATCAGATCAATAATCAGACATCAGATTAAAATCTGTGTATAGATTTAAGCGACGTAACTATTTTTTTACAACTTTCCAGTGCCTTAAATGTATCCTCTCAGAAAGATAAGAAAACAATTGCTACGGGAGGCTTTAATGTCCACTTTCACAGCCCAGATAAAATACCCACGAACTATTAAATGTATTTGGGCCATTTGGTTTTTTCTTTAAACCATTTTCCAACTCGTAAAAGAAACTACGTCTAGATACCATATTTATACATTTCTCACAAGATGTCTGTAAAACGAATACCTGTAATTGATGTTATCAGATCATGTTTTTATTTATTAAATTAAGTTTAAAATGTTTCTGAGGATCAAATTGTTTTAAATAATTAATTATGGGTTTGTAAGGGACAGGTCTATTTAGATCGAATAATTACTAAAATGAGGCCGAATAAGGATTTATTGACAAGTCAGATAAAGGTACAAGTATAAGTAATAAATTTAAACTTCCGGTATATAAAATCACATCCGCATTGAATGTTGCTTCTTCCATGAAATGTAAAGTTTTAAATAATACCAAAATAAATTGGTTTAGAGACAGTCTAAAGCAGATGAGAGAATTGCCTTATTTTTTTGAAAGACGAAGAACCTTTCCTTCGAATGAGAACTTTGATAGCAAATAAAAGTCGGATTTATAAATCTGGAAGGCAGAAAAGCTGCTTAAGGTAATTATATTCTCATAAACAATAATTATATTATTCAAAAGCAATGTTGAATTTAAGCAATAAAAAAACATCCGCTTCTCCCCAGTCAAAACTCGTGTTCCTTCTTGAGTTGTTTAGTAACATTTTTAATATGATTTCTCTTGAATTAACAAATACTTTACCACCTGCATATAACAGCACGAAAACTATTTAGTTAACTCCGCTATACGCGACTTAAACAGGAAATGTGATTTTTCACAAATGAATATCTTTTTTTTTAAATCGGCATTAAAGTACCTCAAAATCGTCATTAAAGTGATAGAAATAGTCATTAAAGTAATCCATTATTGTACGATTTTTGTAGTTGGCCGAGGTGACAGAAAAACGTAAACATTAATGTTTTATTGCTGGTGATAATAATTGTGTTGTGACAAAAGGTAAATAAATACAGTTTTTTAAATTCAGAATTGCATTATCACCGAGATTATCACAATTATAAGTGCTAAAAATAATGGTTTTCTTATAAAAAATTATTCCGACTTGACATTTAAAAATAATTATGACATTTCCTTGAACTTGAAATTTTAAATAATTATAACATTTCTTAATGTCACTGAAAATTATTTAAAAAATAGAGTTAATTAATCTTAATTTCATAGTTTTTGGATTTAAAAAAAAATGTAATATGCACCTCGGCATTAAAGTTCCTTTTTATCACTCATGTGGTTTTACTAAACTCCACATTCATGATAAAAAGATTAACTTTAATGCCTTGATACATAAATAACTAATATAATGTACTAGATATAATTATTAATAATTTGCAAAACGTGCAAGATACGAATTTTTATATGAATATTATAATACTAAATACTTACTATCAAATACATTATTTAATCTATTAACAAAATTCAATGTATCAAAAGTAATGTGATTCCTATACCTAAATTGTCAAAAGTTGCCCCTTCCAAAAAAACGGCTCTATTAATACCTAATATTATTAATTTATATATTTTGTATTTTATTTAGTCGTAATCAAAAAGTTTTTGACTTGTTCAAAATTGTAGATTAAAAAAAGTAAATAATTATTATGTTTCAATTCCTCTTTTTGTTTCTTATTTCGGTCATATCTTCTTTGCAATTAATGCTAAACATCATCCAAAGAAGCATTTTGAAGGTCTTTTAATTCTCTTTAAGGTCATGTTGGTCAAAACAGTACAGAGGTTGTCAGTTTTTTATGTTCATCTTAATTGCGTCAATTAAAAAATAGTTATTTTTGTATCAAGGGTGCGAAATACTACTTTGGTGATCGAGAACGAAAGTTTTTTGACGAGGCGCAGCCGAGTCAAAAAATCGTTCGAGATGACCAAAGTACTTCGCACACGAGTTGCAAACAATATTTTTTCTACAACGACTTTAATTTGATTAAACTAAAACTATAAAACAATATCTTTTAATATAATATTTAATTTTATTGCAAATTAATTTAAAAAGAAATAGTAGCAAATATCTCAGGTAACTATGGAAACCAATATGTTTGACAACAAATATTTTTCACTGGCGTTTTCGGCATTGTGAGTTGAATATTGTGAGATTTTTAAAGTAAAATAACACATAAGATAATAATGGAGAGTCTCGAAACTGAAGATGATTTATCAGATGCAGCTAACCTTGTTACACTCAATCTTCTAACCAGAAAAATTCAGACGGCAATATGATCAATAGGTAGGTGATGTACAAAATATTTGCACCCTAATACGCAAATTATTTTGCCGCACGGGGTCATGGTAACGTAAAAAAAATAATGTCAATGAAAAATTGGCTCATTTTAGACACTGACGTTAATGCGCAAACATAACCTTTTTTGACAGTTGTAGAAAAAATACCTTTTTAGGTACGTTCAAATGCTCCCAACGTGAACTGTATCCCTGGCAACGATGAGCCTAAACAAATTTTCATTTCATGGATTAACTCATATACCATCCATAATGGGAGATGAAAAATGTTGTTTTAACAAAATGGCAGACCATCAAAATTTTGCAATTTTTGCACTACTTTGTTTTACACCCTATATAATAAGAGTATCTAAACTATTTCAAAAAAAATTATTCTTTTATGTAATCTGAAACAAATGATATTTTGCACGGTGCAAGCCGCACAAAAGAATGTCAACTTTTAAGAAAGTTACAGCTAATTGAAAATGGTGCTAAAAATTGCCTTTGCCGAACTTTTTGTTGACCAGTTTATTATAAGTACTTAAAAGTTAAACACAATTTATCCGCTTTTTACAACCGCTGTACAACTACTATTGATTTTCAGATACGTATCAAAATCTAAATTACCTCTAGGAAAAAACCGTTCCTACTCTTAAAGCTTTGGTTGTAATTATTATTATACGATATTATGATATTAACTATTCATACCTATATATAAATTTAACTTTTAGAAAATCTATATTTAGGTTGAATTATTACAATACGACCAATAAGTCTATTATCAAATTATTTTTGTCAGTCGAGTAGAATTCAGTATTAATGCGACCGAGGCACAAAAGAAATATAACTATAAATATACGTTCAGAAAGAAAATCGATAACTACTTTCATTAATTTCCTTTTGATTTACACTACAGCTTACATTCTGTTAAAGTCCTTAAAGACGAACATTTATTTTTAGATGTGTTCGTGACTGCTTCATTAATAAACGGTCTGGCATGACTTCTTCAATTTTAATCAACTATTTTAGCAATTACCTGCGCCGTTAAATTAAATAGTAATTGAGAACGAAGAACCACGAAGGAATTTCATAAGTAGAATACTTTTCACCTTACTTCGTACCTTCAAATATTTCTTGTAGTTAACAAGGATTTCAATCGAACGATTTTTGAATTCGTAATAAACCGGAATTAATCGTAATTGTCTGTCGGTATCTTTATTACGGTAGATCGTGTTATTAATGGTATATATAGGTACGTATTTGATTAGCAACATACAATTGTTTAAATCATTAGTGTACATTGACTTGCACTTAGAGATTTGCATCTAAAGCTATTGTTGGATTAAATGTTAACACATATTATATGTGTAGTTTTATAAACTATTATTGCATATAGACGTGTTACTGTTTTGCTTACCAGTGCAGGGGAGTTTCTGTGCTAGAATGTTGTTTATTTACTACTAATACTGGTTGTTATATATGATTTGTTTGTAGTCACTATGGTTAATGGTAAAACAAAAAGCCAAACTCTCACCAATTTGACCAGTTCCTCATATTGCATTATCATCTGTGTTATCATTGTCTTTACTAAAATTTTTCCATTTCTTCCTGTACTTTGTTAATATTAACCAGTTCATGCATTGTTTTTCCTTTATATTCTCCAAAATAGCCTCGCTCCATTTCCTCCTCTTCCTTTTCCCTTCTTTTATTTTCCAGTCTACGCATTTTTTATTTCTGTCATCTTCCATTATCTCGAGATGACCTAACCACTTAGTCGTCGTGCTTTGATAAATTTTGTTACAAAAAAATCAAAATACAATAAAAGACAAGAAACAGACGTGAAGTTACATACTAAAAGTACTATGGCTGGGAACTAATTTTGGCAAAGTCAAGGTATTTTGATGTTTGTACCGTAACTAAAAATGTATGACTGATGGTCGAGATGGTAGAGTACCTGCCTCTCACCCAAAAGTCCCGGGTTCGAATCCCGGTCGTGGCAATGGAAAATACTGTGAGAGGGATTTTTCCATTATACACGGATATTGGATGTGTGTCCCTCGTCTTTAAATGTGTAGCCCCCTCCCGCACAAGGCTCAGCCTTCTGGGATAAAGGGGGTCGTAATTACTTGTGGTGTATAATATAATATAATAAAATAATATATTAAATCTAAAAATAAATTATATATATATCAGACTGTTTATATGACTTTTAAATATTACTTTTAGTTCTGTTTAAATGTAAAATATCTTTACTGGTGAAAGTTAGTTGTAATGACTAAATTAATTTTTTTATTGCCGGTTTCATATTTCAAGCCCCAACTAAAAAGTTGTTAAATAAGTAATAATCTCCCAACAAGTAATTTTGTTAATATTTCCAGTCCTTAATTTATTATATGCGGCGTAACTAAACTACTACTGAAAATCGTGGTCTTTTTAGACCCGTAGTGGAAAAAACTATATATTTTTAGATATCAGTCAGAATTTTAATCAGGTATTCGAAATAACTAATACCAAAACAAATATTTTCCATTGGAAACCGTTTCTCATTGATTTTGCGAAATTAATTACTACCAGGAAACATGTAAACAGAAAAAATAATATTAATTAAGCTAATTTAAAGCTGTAATAATGTTTCCAGCATTTATTTCTTTCTGTAAATGATCATTTGTGAAGTTTATATTTTTTATAATATTCAGGCTATTTAGTAAGCCTGCGTAATATTTGATTTAGTTTGATATAAAATTTTGGGCATTTATATAGACCTAAGTGGCCCCTTCTTAAGTGGCTGCTTACTTACCTAACTGATAACTCTTGTAGTAAAGTATGAAAATGATCTTTTATCATAATTTTGCCCAATGTCTGTGTTCCTCCTGTTCTTAATTTTCTTTAATGACAATTTTAATAACTGCAATGCTAATTTGCTGATTATTTCATAGTGTTCTTTAAAATTACGAATTATTTAACGCGGAACAGAACCGGAAAACTTCTACAAATCATCGGCCCCGAAAAATCCTTACAATCAAAACTGTTGATTCAGCTAATACTGGCGCCTTCAAGCTAGGTGAATGAGTCGGTGTTTAAGGAAAATAAAAAATTATTGATCTACTGATTAGCTTTGTTTTACCATGAATTATATATTTATGTGCCCTGATGTGTATAGAAATAATGTTCCATTTTTTATTAAATGATAATTATATGAATCCAACTTGCTTATAACGCCTCTGGAATTATTGATAGTAAATAACAAAAACAGGGTAAAAAGAATAATATTAAATTATATCAACAGGGAACAATTTGCTTTAGTAATCGGAGAAAATACGCTAAAATCCGTATAACAATTTTACTTCCTTACCTCATGTAATGGTTTTCGTAACACATTACCTAGAATATGGTGTGAAACGGACGGGGTTGACGAGTATTCCATAAGGTCAAACAATCAATATACAAATGGAATTGCAAAGAAACGTTTAATATTTTGGTCAGGTGAGGATTTCAGCAACGATTTAAATAATTCTACAGAGAGTAGGTTCCGTAAATTAAATACGATTTAATGAGATAAACTAAAGTATTGGGGAATATAATAATAAAATATATGAAACTAAAACAGTAAGCAAACATAATTTTGAGCGCAACACTGCAAACAATATGCACACATGAACAAAAGGAAAGAATTCTAAAAACCAGTGAGAAACGTGAAATAAAAAGTATTTCACGTGAAGAGAGAATACAATTCGGTGCTTTAAAAATAGGTATACCACAAACAAAAATCTGATTAAGCTGTAAAAGATTACGTATAGTATCAGAAAGGCAAAAAAGATTACACTCAAAAATGAGTTAAGTGTATTGAGAAATGTATCATATTTAAAGTGAAGTTATTCTTTCTATTATTTTAGAGATAAATATTCAGAAGCATCTTATGTTTCAGAATCTGTGATTGAGAGATCGATTGGACGTTAAAAACTTTTTTTAATTTTCTGTTTCAATTGCGGTTAATTTAAATTATATCCTCTTATAAAAAGTTTTAAAAGCGATAATTTTTAATTAATTTCCTTTTCATTAATCCCATTGTTCAATATTTGTTAATCATAAACTAGACTCTAAGCAAAGTTCTTTAACGTGAAATATTTCTAACTACTATTAGGCAATAGAATTATGTTTTTCAATTGAAACCTGCTACATCGATATTATGACTTTTTCTATTTAAAAGCAGGTAATAGTCCATTAAAATAGCTTTTACGTAACATCACACAATAGCCAGCGTCATAAAGTCAATTACACCGCTTTCATTGCACAAGAGTCATAATTGTGCAGACTACGCTTAATTACCGTCTCTAGAAAAGTCTATAAAGAATTGTATTTTTAGAACCTCCTGAATTCGTATCGTAGAATTTACAAGTCTTTAATTTATGATTTTCTTAATAGTCAAATTATTGATTCTCTAAAAATACCCCGTTTGATCTATAAATATCATTATAATTGTTTATTTAGATAAATCATACGAAAGGATTTAACGCAGGTTAAATGTGCGTATTTGTAGTGAATTATTAATGAAAATATTCATCTCAGTCAGTATTGAAATTAATATTTTTGCAGATATGTATATTTTTGTCTTCAGTACCATTTATCTTGAAAAATTCCTCTATTGCATATCATAAACCGTAACGTCTAACAACTGGCTAGTATAAATTTAATAAGCCGTGCAGATATGCATATTACATTATTTATACAAAATATAGACAGACGTAATGACCCCAAGTGTCGTAATTCTAAACGTATTAAATGATCCATTCAGTTTTAGTTTAAAATGTTTACACGATAAAATTTTTGAAGACATAAAATATAGCAAAGGAGTTTATACTTTTTTATTTTTGTGCATTTTTAATAGGTACTCTAACATGAAGAATAGATCGGTAAATTGTATATTAATAAATAGTCTTGCTAAAATATATAAAATATTTTTTAAAATTAGGGGTGAAAAATTGTTTTTGTTTAAAAGTAATATTTAGTGGGCAGTTGGGTTTTAGGGGGTTTTAGAAAAGAAGGTTTCACGCCGTGTCTGTTCTAGAGAAAAAGGTATTTTTTACGCAGCTTTGATAATGTTTGCCGTATTACATTAGGCATGCCACGAGGAGCAGTTTCTTGGCCAGTAAATTCTTGTAGAAAATAAAGAGAAGCCATAGAACTATGCAACATCCAAATAATATCAATAGCGATGACGGCTTATAACTATCGATGAGAATTCAACCGCATGACTAACGGCATGATTCACCAAGTGACACCACCAGCCACTCGAAGCCACCCCTCCACTTCCAATGACGTTGGTGGAATGGAGCCACATCCACCGAAATCAATAGTACGCCCTTCCATAACGTTGACCTGCCCACGTGACATGGGCGGAACCAACCCATGCCAACTAACGACGTGGATCTCAAGCATGCATTACCTACTGCGCAACATCAGCAAAACTAAGCCACACCTACCGCGGAACACATACATAGGGAAGGTCCGGGCAACAGAGTTCATTTCGCTTCAGAACACGGTCGATATAGGTATAACGCGAAAATTATTCTAAAATTCATCAGCGCCGTGAAAACCTTAGACCTACAACTTTGTTGAACATTCTTAAATCATATATGATACCTTATTTTGGTTTTCAACTTTAAGTCCGAAATAAAGTAGCGGAGATAAATCTTACGTTTTTGCCATTTATGAAAATGTTGCATACTGATTAAAATATACATTCGCGATTTACCAAAAATCTCCAGTTGATAGTAAAATTTGTTTTCAGCCCACCGAAGTAAATTCGAAACACCAAAAAATTCTGTTTCAGCAGTGCAATTATTATTATAATAAAGGAAACGCTATAATTAACGGAAACGCCTACTTAGACAAAACTGATTCAAGTCATGCATATCTGTTGGATTTTATGACTTGCTTTAGCTTATTTAAAATGGACTGATTAAAACATAAATTAATTAATATAAATGATCTGTCAAGCTGCCGTAAATTGCAACTGGAAGACCGTGAACTGAAGCTATTAAGGACGCTTAAGACAAATTGTAAATTTTGTCCAGTAATCCAATTACGAGAGTTTTAATTTTCCTCTTGTTACTGCCATAAGTTAAACATCAGATCCAATGTAAGTTCAAAATATTAACGTAGCATTTTTATTAATTAACAAAATTGTTATTGATCAGTACTTAGTATTCTAGTCTATAATTTCCATCAAACAACTTGATAGCATTCTGTAAATAATGTTTATTTGTAAGATAGGTAACGATTAAAACATCTTGAAAACCATTTACCTCAATAACGAATGAAACATACTATTACGTGAAATTTTTTGCTTAAAATACCTTTCTACATGTTTGTGTTTGGCGTACTCAACGTGATTTTAGTCAATGTTAGCTCATGCTACTGCGATACAAATAGAGAGTCTATTAAGGAGTTGCATCTCAAATAATTAATTGGTCAATAGTCAAACTGATACATGAGAGTCAAAAGAGAGTTATTCTATGACCAACCCATGTTATTTCGTAAGATCCGAATTAAAGTTACTATATACTGACGTAAATTAGATGCATATAAAAAGACGTCTGCTGAACAGAGACAACTGAAAGGATGTTCTAAGGCATTTAAAGTCAGCTAAGAAGAGTATTGAAAGATATTAAATTAGAATTTACATTTAACAGTATAGCATTTTCGAGCAAATATTTTACATACTTTACATAAAACACGTTTTTTATTTTAGATAAATATCAAGTAAAGAGTAAAGTCATGCATTGTCATATTTAGATGTAGAAAGAAAAATATTTATTCTGTTTTCTTCGATTCGCTTCAACGGCGATAATAAATGGAAAATTGGTGAAAATAGTATGATCGTCAGATTTTGCTGTCTATATGCAAACGGCGTGGTTTATGCAGATGTATATTGTTAGCGTGATACATTTATTTGACAAATGCATCATTGGAAGTTAAACGGAAATCCTTTGAGAGTTAGATATATGATGAATGATGAAAAACTGAATGAGGGAATAACAGTAAAAGAAGTAATATAATCAATCACATTCAAATTGAAAAGTTCGGTGGCTTAGAAGTATTCTGTTATTTAAATAAATTTGCATTTTGACGGAAAAATGTAAAAGTTTAAATATATTCTTTAAAGCGATGTTTAATTTTTGAATACTCTGCCCCAGAAATGATCCTAATTGAGACTTAAATTAATTATTGTAGCTTTTGCGACGTTGAGTTTGCGATATTAATAATTTGCAATAATTTTTATCATTGTATGAATATACGACATTAAAATTCATTAAATAGAATTAAAAATTGAGAATTAAAGTTATTAGAGAGCTTCATTTAAAATTAATATACCGAGCGCTCAAAAATCAATCAAGACAATGAATTATTGAACACGTTTAGATGTTCTATTTCACAGTTATGTCAGACTGAAATTTAAAGCAAAGCTCGGTCAGGAAATAAATACGAAAAGAAATGTGTAATGCACATAAAACTAATATTTGTTTGTTTATTGAATCTCGCAATTCTTCGAGACTTTGTGGATTGTTTCGATTACTGTGGCAAACAGCAAACAGGAAGAAATTGGGAACAACTATATCGGGAGAACATAGCTAGAATAGCTACTACCTTTATGATGTTACGGATGATATTAAAATTTTATTATTTTATGTCTTTATTGACGATCCCAACTACCGCTGGCGATTGTAAAGAAATATGAAACGAGTAATTTTTTCTATTTCTTGTATGTGTTTTAATTGTTTTGTGTCTTGTATGTGCGTTGATTGTTTTGTGAAAGTGGATAAATGATAATAATAATGTTTATTTGCATTAATATGTACTGTTCTGTTTCTTTGTTTTCTGTCGAGATTTTTTATTTCTCGTAACAGTTTTTTGTTTTATGGTTTCGATTTTCTCTTGCTCTACTTGTCTGAACTTTTTTACAGCTAGTTATGTTCTTTCAATACGCTTCGTTCTTTTTTCAATTTCTGAATTTTTCTCATGAAAACAACGATTTTATGAAATTATTCAGAATTTTTCTTTTATGGTTAGGTAATACATTTTTCAATATCTTACTGACAAATGACAAATGTTTTTAAACACTTGTATGTGTAGATAGATCGTATTTAGCCACTGGTTGATAAAAAAAAAATGACTAAAATTTACATTTTAGTTGCATAAAATAATTTAGTTTTGTTAATAATGAGTGAACATTTTAAAGAACATTAATGTTTGAATTCACATAATGCCAAATATTACTACGATATTAAAACTGAAAGAAGATGTCAAAAATTATTATTTCCCAATTCACGATTAAAATAATGACTTTTTTACAATTCTCTTTCTTTGCTTGATATGTATTCTTTATAAATGACTTTATTTAGGCGTGATAGCGAAATAATAGGTACATCTTCTTGGGGACATCGTTTTTTAAATGGTGACCATAATAAATGAATTTGGTAGAGTTAAAAAAAATTTTTTCAATAATTTATTTTTAGACGTTTCGAATTTTGTAATTTTGAATCCAATTTTTATCATGTATTTAAAGAAAGCCCAATAAATTTAATAATAAAATTGTATGTTTAGACATCTTGTTTTTATTACACCCAACAAGATATTTTTAAACTAATGCATGCCATTAAGAAAATACTTAAAAATCAACATTTTTGTCTTCAGGTGTCGCATATTTATTATTTATATCAGTGTTTCTTGTGAGAATTATTTTTTCGATAACATCAAGGCTCCAACACTAAAAGATGCCGAGGGAATATGCCCCTTTGGGAGCTTACGATTTTCGCTTTAATTAAGTTATATTTGTATACCGTTAGACCCTGAATTTCCTTTAGAAGCAGAATTCTGTAGTAATTTAATTGATTGGATGTGAAAAAAAATGTATTTAATATTTATAATGTATTACGTATTACGTTGACAGTATGTATTTGTTTGATGTGAGTTGACAACAATTACACAATGTATACAATCATATTATCACGTACATAATAATAAAAATATTAATAATTTATAATCAATTAATAGTTAGGTATGTCAGCATTAAGAAACTTTTGGCTTAACCATTGAATAAAGGAATAATAGTATAAAGACGACCGGCGAGCAGGTTTCGAGATTGTATTTTTTGCCAATAGCAAATAAGGGTGCTTTTTCATAGGGGATGAGTTTCACCCCACTCAGGGGTTTCGATAAAAAAGTGACTATTGAAATATGTAGATTGTCGAATTCTACCTTGTACCTTGAATCAAATTGAAGCTTATTGCAGTAGCTTAAATAGGCAAATTTTGATATCTGCTAAATCAAAAATTAAAACAAGTAAAATAAAGGCGAAACTTTTATTTTTTATAAAATAAGTGCTCGTTTTTTTGTTACAATAAATTATTTTAGCTTAGGAGATAGGAGTGTTTGAAGTTAACTCTTAACATTTTTTTTTCTTTTTAATTGACGCATTTAAGAATAATAGGTATAGGAAACTGACAACCTTTGTACTGTTTTGACCTACCCGACTTTAAAGAGGATTAAAAGACTTTTAAAACGCTTTTTTTGGATGATTTTTAGCTTTAATTGCAAAGGAGATAATATGACCGAAATAAGAGGCGCGCCTCGTTTTAGCAAATTACGATATTGCTCGTTTGTAACTAGGTCTCAGAACTTCGTTAATTATTGATTTTTTAACTTCAGGGGTGGTTTTCATCCACTTAGGGGTAAGATTCGTTATTTTTCTTATTAGGGGATGAGTGTTATATCACAAAATGTAACGCTAAGAAAGTCCTAATTAAAAAAAAAAAAATGGCGAATTCATCAACTTTACCCCTTTTATATCGGCCATATTGAGGGTGCAATAGGTATAAAATTTTTAATTTCTGACTTCATATTCGTGATCAGCAACTCCAAAAACATAAATAATATACGTTTCAATGATCTATTCTCAGTATTTCCTTAATTATTGATTTTTTTATTTTAGGGGTGTATTTCACCCTCTTAGTGGTAAGGGCAATAATGTCTCTTATAAGATATAAGTTTTATGTCCTAAAATATAAGAATTTGCAAAGAAAAAGTTCTAACTTGCTCAAAACTGATAAAATATGTTTTTCCATTATACCCCTATTATATCGGCCATATTAGGGGTGCAATTGCGAATTCTAAAATTCTGAGTTGAGATTAGTAATCACCTCAAACACATATACATGAATTTTTTTAATAACAAATTCTTAATATTTGAGTCAGTACCTATTAAGTTTTGAATTTCAGGGGTGGTTTTCACCCTATTAGGGGTAAAAGCACATCTATTCCTAATATTTGAAGTTGAAATCCTAAAGTTTAAGAATCAGCAAAAAAAATTAACAAGCAGCTATAGAATTCTAAGTTTGGGTACTTTCTGGCACCAAGTGACTATTATTAGAATTGTTATCAATTCTTAGTGCTACGGGAAGGTATTTCTAATTTCTTTTTTAAATCGTATTATTACCGATATTTTTCCTCATACCATAATTACAGACAAAAATTTCCGGTAGGCGCGCGGGAAATGGAGATTGAAAAAAAAATTTGTTTTTCAATCTCCGTTTCCTGTTATAATAGTGAAAAATTGAAATTCTCTTAAACGGCATCGGTTAGAAATCTACTCAATGTCAGAAAAAATTTGGAGTTGTATCCATTATCGATTTGTTGGGTCGCGATCCTTTGTAATTGTTCGTGGGGGTTGAACTTACCCCCTTTCATGGTAGAAAAATGGAAATTCTCTTAAACGGCATCGGTTAAAAATCAACTTAATATCAGAAAAAATTTTTAATTGTATCTCTTATTGGGTCGGGATGGTTGATTTGCCCCCTTTACTCTTCTTAAGGTCTGTTTAGATATGTATAACTAATAATATTCAATTTCTAATCTTAATAAATAATTACAAGGCAACAACGCCTATCTACATAAACGAAAACATGCAATTCCATATAAACGAAAACCATGCAATTCCAAAAAAATATTCTTGAATCTTACCAATAAATATTATTTTGACTTGACAAATGATCTTCTATAGATAATAAATAAAAACGGTAATAATTGATGTTTAAAAAAAACAAATATTAAGGGTAAATGTTAATTCAATCTAATTTTTATTGTTGTAGGTTCCATGGAAACGTTCGACATTTTTGTAAGTATGTAATAATATAATTATGCTAGCTTTACTGCGGACCTGACACAATTATTGAAATAATAGAAGTAGTTTTGTGCATTCATTTATTAAAAATCGAGTTACAAATCACAGTTCCAATAGTTTGGAAAGCAATAATTAAGCATGACGAACAAAGGGAAACGCTGTAATCTTTGTTGTCTATAATTAATTACCTGTGCCAAGATGGTATTTTCTTGCATGTTTGGTTGTTAAACCACTGTTTGTAAATTATGATAATATTAAACACGACAAATTATGCAATTTATTCTATAGACACTTGAAACGGTACATTAGATTTATATTATTATTTCGTCTTTAGAAATCAAAGTCAAACAAAACTACCGATAGTACCAGATATAAAAAATGTATCTAAGAAATATCCAACAAATATTGCATAGTGAAAAATTAAATTGGCAAGTGGATATATTCACACTCTGATTATGTGTTTTCGATTAAAGTAAACAAGTAAGCTTTAAAATGATTACGGAAGTATAAGATGGTGACGAATTTTAGACAATCAGAGGAAGGAAACATTTCTGAATACCAAGTAAAAGAAGGAAGTGGCTCACAATGTTAGAGGAAATTTGAGCCAATGAGCTTCATCCTAATAATTCTATGCTGCTCTTAGAATTGAAGACGACACCGACGTGCCAAAAATCAGTCGACTGGTTGGCGACCAAATGCAGAAGGCAGTTTACTTTGTCACTTAATTAAGGTGTCTTCAGTACTAACATATCATGAGATGTGCGCAGCGATTCGTCAGTTAATTACCTTCATTCATAACATCATATTTAAGGTCTTCGTTTTGATCATTAATTATCGTATAAGTTTTTCCATCAACAGACCATAATTTTTCTCCAGTTTTGCTCTAGACAATGTTTATAACTTTTCTCTTTTTTTGTCGAGTTCCTCAGCAATGATAATTTTGGTACTTCTATTTTATAGTATCTACCTTTGTTAAATATTTGCAAATGTGGTTATTCCCACTTTGTGTTTAGTTATATTATTACCGGCGATGTAATGTGGTGACAGTTCTTCATAGAGATGTCCAAACCTTGTCTTTCAAGGTACCATATATTCTTACTCATGTAGGTTTAAACAGTTGCATTAATATCGCCAATTTTATTTCTAAATTTATTGTTCTCACTCTGTATATAAATTATCTCTGTTTCTAAAATATTTACTTTGGCAAAAAGTTTTCAACACGGTAAATATATTTTTTTCGCTACTATATTATTTATTTTATTGACGAAAGTTCTTATGAAGATTTTGTCGTTTAAAAATTAAATTAATTAAATTAAAAATATTTTTTTGAATATTTCTTTGGAAATTTTTTAAATCCAGTTGTTTAACGTTCAACTACCACAGTGGGACTTTACTTTAGCCTAGTAAATTGTTATTATATAAATTACTTATAAACACGATTTGCACAGAAAAACGTGTATTGCCTTATGTATGTCTTAACCAGTTTTGAAAATTTCATATACACTTTAAAATTCGAATTAATTACCCAGATATGCAAATTCACTCAACTCGTTTCAAACGGTTTTATTTTTATCACATACTTAACGCCAACGTTTTTTTAAAATCCATAAAAAAATTATAAGTATCATAAACTCAATGTAGCATTGGTTTTTATATACTGAGACCCATAAATCAACATCATTCTTTCACAAGCTACGTAGTCAGCAGTTATTACGTCAAAAATAACAAAACAGAAGATATAGGTTAATTTCTTATTTGCGTGATCTTAGGTTGTTTCAGAGTATAAATAGGCCGATACAACTTTCTAAGTGGTTGACTTGTGTAGCTACTGAATGTAGGTATATAAGATTTTTAGTACAAGAAAATACCTTTTTAAACGTATACAAATCATTGCGTGTGGATGCACAAGGAAAAGGAACTCATGATTTATTTAAATACTACCCAGTGATATAATTCTTATCTTTTAGTTTACTTAAAAATCCGCCATCCTTCACATAAAAAACCGTAAATTAAACTCACGTGTTCTATTTAAAGAAATACTTCACAAATCCTCGTTAAAATCTACAAGTGCTTTATACAAGTTGTCCCCAAAGTTAAGGCATTTATTTTAACAGGATGAAAAACTCGTAAAAATAAGTCATCTTGCCAAGAATCACCTATATAAAAGTTGCAAAATAACGAAGTGAGAAAATTTATCATTTATTATTCCTATTCCGGTCCTGGCACTAAAAAATACATGAAAAAAGAGTAGTTATTATTTTAATATAAATATTAATTTGTCATAGAAAGTAAAATGTATTTAATTATATCTCTTCGCTTGACAGAATCAAATTAAGAAAATTAGAAAAAATTGTGAACAAATGTGAAGAGGAATTATTGACCTGCCTATTTTGTTAGAACTCTTTGTTACTGAAACTAATCCTTCGAGTTAAATCAAACGGCTGTCATTTCCAAGACGTATTTAATAGAGTTAGACCTAACTAATTGCTCCATAACTAGAGCAAATTCAATTTAAAATCAATCTTCATTGTCAAAACGCGTGAAGGTGATTGACCAAATAGATTTAGATATAATGTTCTTATTTGATTCGAACTAATTCTGAGATTCTGGAACCAGTGAAAACTAAATTTCATTCGGATTTAAAAAGTCGATTCCCAATTGTTTCTGAAGAAGAAATAAATTCCAACAATAGGATATTGGATGTGTCCACTATCTTTGAAAGTGTGTCAATCTCCAAAAGGTATCATCTGGGAGAAAGGGTGAAGGGCTCCTATTTGAGATCTGTAAGTTACCCCCACCTCACCCCAAAGGTGTGTCAACTTTGGTATCACTGGATAGCTCTTTTAAAAATATTAAACACGTATTTTTTTATTTTTCGATCCGAAGTGTATTTGTAGTTATTCGACTCTTTCTAGACTTTTCGGACACCCGGTATCTGTGATTAAGTATTAGAATTTCAATGCGCTGTACAAACAAAACAAAATTTGAAAATCCTACGTCACCAGCCACATAAAAAAGTGGTGGATAAAAATAGAAGGTACATTAAAAGCAAATTCCTTTTTATCATTCAACGCATCAGTTTGCAAATATTCTCTTGCGTCCTGATGTCTATGATAAATACGATTACAATAATTGTTTTTAACCTTTGGACGAAAATAGTCAATGTGACAATTTCATCTTAAGGAAAGCAATTAAATGAGGACATACTGTTCTATCAAAAAGTGGTCATTCATTTTGTCAGTACGTTACAATAATTATAGCATCACAACATCAGCATTAAAATTTGTAACATTTGAAGAATTAAAACGACCTTCTGTACAAGAATTCTCGAGTATTCTTTTACCTATATTATTTTGAATACTTGACATTGCAAATATCTTGTAGTGATATTTTTTTGAATTGATGAATTCAAAATAATTAACGCTGAAGGCAATCCGGAAATTCACATACGAAGGTTGAGTTTCGCGAAAGCCTTGGAATAAACCTACTTTCAGATTTTTATCGCAATTTCTTTTTTTTCTGAGAAATTTGCATTTTATTCTCCCGAAGAATGTCTTTGATCTTCGTGAAGACGAAACATTTTATGGAATGACTATCTTTTGAAGGCTTGACTAATATTGAAATAAAAATAAAAACAAAATCCTTATAATGAAAAGGTAACTAAAAAACGCAAGTGCAAGGGGAAGTTATGCTTTTTGCACTCGATTTATTGTATTTTTATATAATTATTATGAATTCTGTAAGATAATTTCAGCGGTTTTTTTGTAAATAATAATCTCTTGTAATAATTCTAAATAATTTTTTTTATTTAGAAACTTCGTTTACTTACCTCTTGATTTTTTTCAAAAACAATGATGTTTCGTCCTTTAGCTAATGCTCACCTACAGTTCTTAAGTTATTGTCGGACAGAGATGAGCGGTTGAACATTTAAAAAATGATCAAAATTCGGCGACTAATGGTGCAAAAAATGTTTGCTCTACGATCGATATTTACGATTGTAGAAATCCGCTGGTAAAGAGAATATACTCTTGTGCATTGAATATAATAATAAATCATACACATTAATTTCTAAATTTATATTTATAGTGTTTGCGTTGTTAATGGCTTAATTAAATTTAATCTAAAACATTTAATTGGAACATAGACTTCACAAGCGATAACATTTTTCCAGTATATGGGTAATAAAATAATAATTTGTAATATGTATATCAAAAACAAACTTTGTTATTATATGCAAATATGGAATTTACTAAGTTGCGAAATGTCTGGATTGCCTACTTTTTAACTTCAACGAGAGTATAAATTAACGGTTTAAGCAAACATACCATATTTGTATGTTTTTGAGATTCTAATATTTGTTTAAAATTTCCAATTCGCTTTTCATTTACATAATGAATGTTAATGTAGGCAATGATATTTTTATCTTAAAATAACATTTAACGATATACTCAGATATCATAAAAAAATACGTTAGTTAAATGAAAACCAAACACTGCGTCGCAGAAAATATAATTCATTTCAATGAAGGTTACTAATGTTTGGAAAACCAATCGTTGAATGTATTTTTTTTTTTTATTAATTCTAATGGTGTCCTATTCCATTAATATCGTAATAGTGTTATTTGGTAACCGAAAAAGTTTAATTCCAATCTTATTCATTTTTTGTTTTTTTTTTTCAACCAAAGAAATGTATTCTTATATTTATTGGATGAACCTAAATTATCGCTTTTGTTGCTTATTTCTATCGGCGGAATGACTGAGACTGGGTAGGTGCAAGGCATTTTCAAGGAGCCTGTTTCCTAGAAAAGAGTAACTTACGGTTTAGATACTAATATCCCTTGTATATATTAATATAATTTCTAGAAACATTGCTATAACAGTTATTCACATTTTATGCAACAAATTGCAACTAAAAGCAAACCAAAGGATAAATTTAAAGTGAATGAAAGATCGGGGATTTGCACATGAAATTAAATTTAAAGAGCATTCAGTTCATCTCGTACTGAGAACTGATAAATGTTACCCAACACGTCTTTGAAACTAACCGTAGAATAACGTGTATTAATGATTAAAGCTAATTAAAAATGTAACAAATAACGGAATACATGCTTTTGAAACCATAGAAATTGCAAAACATAAAGTATGAATAGTTTATTGTGTCCGAATCTAGTGCACCGACAATTCGAAGCAAATCAGAAATAAATTTTTAATTTGCTTCTGGATGGAATTAATTAAAAATTTAGATTTTAATTTAAACGGTATTTTACAAATAGTAGATATTGGCTTTAACTGGATTATTGGGCATTATTAAAGCTATTTAAATAATTTTGTGTATTATTTTAATAAGCTGTGTAAATTTTAAGTTAAAATAGTTCCAATATATTAATATTTAAAATAATAAAAGCTTTGTTTAGTTGAAAACTCTACAGCTTGTAAATTAACAATTTAGATATTTTTCTCAAATAAATATTTCCAATTATTTAAGTTGATAATAAACAATCCAGTAGGTCTGTCAAATAAACACATATTTAATTATTTTAACTGTGGATTTAAATGAACTTAATTTATTATGTTAATTTAGTTAGTTTATTTAATTTATTTTCTTTTCTGACAATATAATAGGAATAGTCCCAATTACTTACAAAATGATTCACACGATATAAAAATCGGATTCAGGGTAATAACATAAATTATTTTAAATTTAGGCACGTGTTTCCATAATTTGGGTGATAATTACTTATGGCTAATATACGATTATTGTTTTCTTTATTTAAAATATTTGCATATTATACTCTTGGTTTACCCAGTAAGGTTTTTCTTATTCCAGCGTTTACTGACTAATTTTAATTCACAACGGAGTAAAATCTTATACCTGAATTAAGTGTCAAATGAAAATAAAATAAAAGGAAATAAAATACATTTATTAATCCAGTCGATAACACTTCTATAAATTGTGCAGTTGATCTTTCAACCAATTTATTTTCTACCTGTCTGGAAAGAATTTAGTAATATAGACAACTGATCACGCAGACTATACGCCTCAATTTTTTTAAGAAGTTGCTGATGGTTGATGGAGTAAAACGCCTTTGACAAATCAATAAATATTGCCATTACTTTATCTCCTTCGTCAAGATGCTTAGCAATTTCATTTAAATATTGTCTAAAAGTTATTTGTGGCATCTTTCTGTATTTTCTTTCTGTTCTTATTTGGGATTTACGGCCACACTTCTGAACATTAATCTGATAATCTGAAAAATATTTGGATTATTTAAAAAATAACCTTTACGCCTGTGACTTTACGTCAAAGGAACAGTTAAAGGTTGGTTTTCTGACATAAAATATAATTAAAATAAAATAAAAACAATTATGTTTTGCAGACGTTTCGGAAACTTAGTCTGTTTCCTTTCTCAATGCTAAATAGTCTTTCTCTTGTGTAATTCGTGAAATTACACAATTTTAATGTTTATATTATAACCATAGATACTTACTACGCTCACAGAAAAGTTGATTAGATTAGATATTCAAGTTGCTAAGTTCTTCTTTTAGCATCGGTAACCATATTGTACAACAATCTACAGAATAATTTGATACGCATTTGTCTTCATTTAGCAAAATTATTGCAGATTCTTTAATTTTTCTCTTTTTACTGTCCGGTTCTATTGTTAAAATTTTTGCTCCATTCCAATTTATTGGATGTCCGTTTTCGAAAGCGTGTTCACAAATTTTTGATTTTTCAATTTCATTTTTTCTAATATAACTTTTGTGTTCGCCCAATCTTACATTGAAGGGTCTGGATGACTCACCAACATAATATTTGTCACATTCACAACACGGAATACTGTAAATACAGTTTTTTGAATTTTGATCACTATTAACCGGTTTTGTTTTTGTAAGTATAGATCTTAAAGTGTTAGTAGTTTGAAATACCGTTCTAACATTAAATTTATCACCGATAGTGCGTAGCTGTTCAGATAATCCCTGTACATAAGGAATCATTGTTACTGTTGTGTATTGCCGTTCGGGTACTTGTTGGCGCGGATTATTAATTCTATTTTCAATATTTGTCAATGTTCTATCAACAAAGACTTCTGGGTACTGATTGTTAATTAGTAGGACATTTTTAATAAATATTTTTTCTGTATTTAATATTTCTTCAGTAGAAGAAATTGTTTTTGCCCTATCATATAAACATTTTATAACACCTCTTTTAACACTTTTTGATTGATTCGAGTTATAATTTAGATATCATTTAATTCCGAGCATAATGCTTAGCTAGGTTCTTGTATATAAAACCATCTTAAATCTCTGACCGAATCATACTAACCTCTAGAAATTTGGTAATTCTACTACTAAATTTTAAAAAAATTTTGAAAACACTTAGAATAATGACATGACAATAATTATCCATAAACTTGAGGTTACCAATTTTAAATGGACTACTAACTTTAGAAGTTTTAAATAAACTGGGAAAAGTACCGTTTTTTAGGGATAAATTAAATAACAAACTGGTTTCGATATTTGTTGTGCCCATTTTTTAATCACTGATATGGGATAATTATCTACATCACTTGCATTGGTGTTTTAATTTTTTATTACTTTATTGACTTCTGTTCTGATACTTAAGGCTTATTACTAGGACATAGGGTATTTTGAATGTATGGAATTTATCTAAAGTGTTCATTATCAATCATTCTTGCTTGATTGTTTTGAATTAAGGTTTTTCGAAATATTTATAAAATTATTATTAAATGCGTTTGAAATCTCCGTTCTGTCAGTGACTTCTATGTTATCGTTTAATATGACGTCTGGCGTTTTGTAACTTGTTTATTTTTTATTGTCGAATTTATTATATCCCAGACAATTTTGGCTTTATTTCCAGACTATAATTTTATTATCATAATTAAAAAGCAGCTCTTATTACCTTTGTGTAAATTGATATGTATTTATTAGTAGTTTAATTCGACCAATCTTTGCTTGTGCAAAAAGTGTGAATTTTTTAAATTGGTAACTGAAATTTTTATTATTACTATGTAAGTATGTTGTGGTGAGGTTTAATTACCATTGGATAACATTCAAAATACGATCTTTCTCAATTTGAGCCCAATTGAGGATATTAATTATATTATTCATTATTTCATACCTCAGCTGCTGCAGATAGTAATGCCTTAAGTGAATGGTTTTCTGCATGTCCATATTGAATGATGGAATATTACGAATATGTTTGCAACCATTGAAGTAAGCGCTGTATGTGCTTTGATGCAATCGGAAGTCAAACTTCCTCATAATAAACCGATATTAATTGATAATTAATTAAACTGATAATATTAATTCGTCCTTATTTAGATTTATGGCCTGGCTGGATTTAGCACAGCGATTTCACAATTCAATCAGAGCATTGTTAATAACACACGTATCAACTTATTCATAAAATGCTAGTTGTACAATTGTATAATGGGTTCTCGATTAATATGCATGTAAACAATAGATAAAACCTATTTGGCGCAACTAATTATAAATCCATATTTAGCGTGTATTTACAAAAAGTTAAGTTCAGAATTTTTTGCTTTTTGGCAGCTGCCAAATGTATCTTACGGTAAGATAATCATTCACTCAAGTTTCCACTCATGTTAGACGTCGCCCAGTGTTCATAGACAATATCCTGATTTTAGCTCAATTTTGTAACGCAATAAGCATCTTTAATACACTTCCTAGTATAACGAATGAACTAAGTTTCTTCGGGGGCAAGTTTGCGCATATTATGGCATCATTTTGAGTTTTTTTAAATTCCATTATGGTTTTTTTAATACCGCATATATGATACTATTTATGTATTCTATAATTTAAAAAAAACTAGTAAGCATATTGTTAAAATCTGCCTGCTTATCTAAAATTTGCCTCTCTGCATTTATTCGGATGAATGGGTCTAATTGTGTCTATACTTTTTTCTTTTTTGCGAAAGTGGAGCCTAGGGATTATAATGAGGTAAATTAACCGTATGTTGCCAACAATATTTCCCGTTTTCTTCCTTTTACCGTCAGACTATTTTCTTGAAACCTCACCAAACATCTTTTTTTGTATAAAGTAAGCGGATAACGAGTAAAATATGGTTACGGCTTTATTCGGATCATTGGCTTTGCTTTAGTTTACATGTTTGTAAGACATTGAAATTTCACTAAAAAAGCCACCTCCATAAGCCTGTCATATCTGACTAGGTCATGTGTATTTTGTTTGTAATATATCGAGCGAAATAACCAGATTTTTGTTTTGAATGGAAATATTATCGAAATATTGTATTAATTCTACATATTTCCTCGTTGAAAATTTAGTTGAATAATAATAATTATTTATTATATCCAATGGAGCGTTGTCCCAGTTACAGGATAATATTGAAACCGGCAAATATGTGATAAATATTGTTACACAAATATTCAACAGTGAATATAAATGACATACATTTAAAATTATTATGTCAATAAACAATTTATATAAATAGCTGTTTTGCAATACCTCAACGATAAGTTGCTATTATTAACAAATTTCCATTACTAAGTCGAACTTACAATTCGCTGTAATATTTACTTACAGTCCACGGGTCGGTTAACTAAACTGGATGCTAAATAGGATTGCAGAAAACAACTATACTTAGCGACCTGCATAGAATTCCACCTGCATATCCTGATTGGTAGTCAAGATTATATGTTTTTTCCTTACTAGACTGCTTTCGAACTTACTATGTTCTCGTCAGGTGTTTGAAAAGACAAATAATAATGGCAAACTAAGCTCGTCTAAGCAGACTAAATAAATCAGACGTGGGTGAGAGACAAGCATATATTCTGGTGATCAGTGCTACTACTTGTTAAGACATCAAAGATACTGATGAGAACATAATAAGTTCGAAATCGGTCTCTGGTATAAAGGAAAAGACAAATAATCTCGGCTACCAATCAGGATTTGCAGGTGTAATCCAATGCAGGTTGGGGTGTTTACTCGCTGAGTAATTGTTTTCTGCAATCCTATTTAGCATTTACTGAGATGTGAAAGTACAATTATGCTGTTTATTGTAACGGCGCTTACTTTCGACGTATACTTTAGACGGAAATCTCGGGCGCCAGTTCTTTAATTTTTAAGTGCAAAGAACAGCACTTTTTGGCTCTCCTATGGGGAGAGCAATCCGGGGTAGCTAAACAGTTGAAGACACGGAATGTCCAGCGGGTCGTGAGATGATTATTATGTCAGTGTGACTTGAACAATTTCTCAATCGGGTTAATTAGAAATTAACGGCGGAAATTATAACAGAAATTATAACTCGGAAATTTTCATAGGTATACTACTAACTTATTTATTTATTAAATAACGACAGTTAATAAAACATTTCATTACAAAAATATAAAGCCTCGGTTGACTACACAGTCGGCTATGTACAAAATTAACAATAACCCTATCAGCTGGTAACACGGTGTACTTACACGTTATATTACTTAAATTTGTAAACTACTTAATAACCGCGGGTTTCTACTGCCTCAAATACAGAGTTATGTTAACAAGGAATTTTACTTCCTTCCGGAAAATAAAGATTTAAACCATACACTGGTGCCATAAACTACCAGAACTGATTATCGAATTACTTTGCCTGTGTATGATAAATCCACGCTTTGAAAATACACTCGCTGATGGCTAGGCCCAACTATCAGAACGGATTATCGGAGGGCTCAACCGGCGAGTGTGTAATAGGACATTAAATACAACTAAACGGAAACTTTAAACCGAACTCTGATTTAATACGGCGATATTTACGCAATACAATCTACGGTGAATCTCGGTGATTATTCAAAATGCGGAGCGGCTGGATTACGGTCAACTACTATTGTTTTTACCAAGACGGTTTATGATAAATGAAATAAAATTTCTTGTCGGATTTTCGGGTGCGATTCGAGGGTATCGATAAATCGATAATATGGATTTTGCCTCACTCTGCCGGTGAATTTATTATCTTTCTTGCTGACGTAGGCGGGCGGCGCGCACATACGGTAGGTGGAATCTGGACAGGTGGAATCTGGACAGGTGGCTCGAACGAAGAACGCGGTTTACTAAGTCCGAGCGGGTTATGTAACAGGGTGTACCCAAGTGAAGGAAATCTTAAAATAAAACAGGCAATCCTTGGCGGATAAAAATCACTTCGTTACATTATTATTAACAGTCAGAATTGATGTTGAAGTTTTTTTATCTCTAAAGTTAATTCCTGAAATAATTCAAAGTCATCAAGTGGATCATTCACCATATTATTCGGGGAACTTTTACTGGATATTAAATGGGATGGACCAGCTTCTTGGTTGGTAATAGGAAAAATCTTGTTAGTCACTTGTACTTTGCTCGTTAAAGATTCCGCCACATAACTTTCGGCTACATGTCCTCTCACCACAAGAACGTCGACTCCGCTGTTAGCAAAAACAGTGGCCGAGGTCTGCCAAACGAATGTCCAGTATAATTTTCTGAATTTTCCAAATTTAAATTTTTTGCAATTTCAGAAGGAATTTTAGCGAAAACATTTCTCCCAACTGGTTGTTAACGCATTTGTCATTTGATATCTCAGGGCGAATCTTCTGTTTTCTAAATTTCTTTTTCTCTCTTTTTATTCCCTGTTATCATGCACAATTCGTCTTTGCGGCAATTCCTAGAAAGGCAACAACCTTCCTTATTAGATACGTTTGGTCAGATGAATCGCTCAAAAATTTGACCATATCTTTTATCGTAACCACCTCTCATTTTTTGAGCGACATCCCAATTTGCTTAGAAATGCATTTAATTTGGCGTATTTTGAAATATCAACATTATCATTTAAAGAAATTCATATTTCATCGATTTAAAGAAATGGTTGGACTACATCATGGAATATTCACACCATAAGCTGAAGAGGTATATTATTATTCAAATTTTCTAGAAAATATGCGAGTAAGATTGCTTCACTGGTATGAATATCCACCTCTTTAGCGTCGCACCACTTTCTAAAAAAATCATACGTGATGCAGAAGCATCATTAGTTTCTGCGATATCCATCTCATTCGTTTGTAATAGTTTTTACTAAAAAATGCAGTTTTCAAATGTCTAACTGGACTTTTTGGGGAATTGCTTATTTACTACGCCTTCTTTTGTAAAATTTCAGGCTATACCCAAGAAGATTAGAAAGAAGGAGACATCAACTTCTGGAAGTGTAACGTGTCGATATTTGATGCCGCTGATGGCGCTGCGATCAGCCTCGAAGTCGAAAAACATCATAGTATTGCGGCAGCAGCCAAAGACATCTGCATCCTCGCTTTAGAGGGTGTAGAACACGAACTAATCCTAAATCTAAAAAAACACCTCTTTCTTCCGTTTTTCGGCCCTAGGCTTGCGAGGGCTCATAGAATAGGATTTGTTACATGTAAATTAAACTATGTACATACCTACCACAGCATTTATTGTATTTAACAAAAAGCATACAATACAGTAATTTATTTATTTTAGTTAAAATAGTCCACTTTCTTCGTAACGTAATGGTCATTTCAAGCACTCGCTACAGTTTAGTGAGATTGACAACCACGGTATTACTAAAATAAAGTATAGCGGTATAGATTAATTCATAGTATTTTCCTCATAATACCAGAAATAATCTGATGTGCTTGTAAAAGACTCGGACACAACTCTTGTTTAGTACAATGTATTATATTGACCATTGGCTTTTCATTCGACACAAGGCATTCTCCATCTCAGTATTACAATAGTTAATAAATTCTAGTCACATTTTTTATTCTTACTGCTAAGGTATTGTACATAAAACAGCTGGCTTGTAAACAGAGCTGAAACAAAAAGACATGACCTTCAGACGATACACAACGAAATTAAATTTCCCAAATAACTCGTATAATATTGTTTTACTACTTACCTAGCCATACAGACAGAAGTTAAGATATTAATTGAATATTTGGAACATTTGTTTGTTTATATTTGTGCTTTTCGAACTGTCAGATGATAGTACAGAATTTCTGTCGAATTTAGTTTTTGGTTAGCTGATGTTTTGAAGTATCGCCTTGGAGAGTCGTGTATAGTGACGTTAGTCACGGTCGGAATTTGTTAAATAATAAATATCGATGAGATGTGAGTGTCATGGAATTGTCTTTTGAATAGGAGACTTGGTTTATTCTTAATAGGCTTTGTAATATATAGTTGGCTAAATACGATTGATTTTATATAATAACCCGATGGTTGGTTGTGTCGAGAGAACTCGTGAAAACTCTGCTTGGAGTCACGGACAGTTCCACAAGTACGAATTAAGGAGCGCATGCGTGGCGGATAATTTGACATTTCTGACAGATACAGTCTACTCCGTTCTGCCCGCCCACTAGCCAGTGTCTCTTCCGCACTTTTAATTTGATTCCGGCTACCCACCGGAAGGGGCACTTTAAACACTCAAATGTTATTATCTACCATTTTCACCTTAAGAGGCTGCCGAACTAGATCTCTTTTTTTTTATAACAACTAGTTTTTCACTAGGGAAGAAATTGCCGGGGTAATAGATTTTTTTCACCTAAAAATTTTCAGACGCATCTTTTTTACTGTCCTATTACTAGTCAGTAGTTTGCAATTAATTCAATAGTGTCCAAGAGTATCTTGAAAATGCAGCGCAGGTCAATCAACACTTTGTCACTTTAGATTTATTTTTCCTTGTTGAATCAACCCCAAGAGAACGGACCTTACTGTCGTTTTTAACATCCCTAATACGAGATGTTAAAAACTCAATTCAAAAACACATAAAATGGTCTGTAATGCGAACTTCTTCTGATTCTCTACATACATATACCAATCAATGTATTATGAATGCCTTTATGTCGTTTGAGATCTCGAATGAATAAATTATCTATGTGTTGTATTACAACCCCCTAATCTGTAAGGGAATAAATCAGTTCGATTACGCCCACACACAGTGTCCCTGACCCCACTGTTTGACCCTGTATTATATTTGACCAACGCCTACACTGAACATTAGGATATTCATTATTCATTGTGAATAATAAAAAACATTGTTCTCTGTAAAATACATAATTCTACGAAAGGAAAGCATCATTCCAAATGTTTTAGATAAGTTCAGGTGGGAAACAAATTGTGTGTTTAAATCCCAGTTTAAATAAAACATTCACGTGTTAATAGACACTTGCAAGGATTGATTTAAAAATATCACAACGTTAATATGGCTGAGGATGTGTATTATTATAATCGTTACATGATTAAATAGTATCGAAACGTAAATAGTACGTTGAAATATTAACCTAATATATCAGTAATATTTCATTTAGTAATTTGTTTACTTAGTTGTACTCCTCAATGCACATGGGAATTAACTGTAACCGTGAGTTTTCGTGATCAGTAAAAGCTACAGCGTTAGTGTCACATCAGGTTTTATACCTGAATACGAAATCAGCCATTGTAAGCGGTCAACGCAAACTGAATTCAGATATTGAACGACAGTGATAGCTATTTGAAGTAAAGGATTATTTTGTATCTATAGAAAATCTTCACCAATGAAAGTAAATGGACCGACGTATTCCTGTAAAGGATTCCGGATGAATATTTCTATTTTAAGTAAATTACTTGGTGGTACTAATATTCAAGAGAAGTGCCTTTCCAAATGCTGAAACTCGGAATCCTCTATTTACGAATACACGATGCTATTAGGCTATTATTTACTTCTTCAGATGTTGTGCTCATATAAATGCTTATGTTGAACTTGGGACATTAGAAAATTGGCACCATTTTATCTCCTGAAATAAAGGGAATAAAGAGCTGAACTAGGAAATGAGATGCTCTGAATAGATGACTGGTATAAGATTTCTATTAGATGCGCTTGTGTTGCTAACTCACGTCACAGAGGGTGTTTTGAAATTCATTAAATACGCCAACATCTCTAATACGATTATGTGGCAGTTTGAAAAGACTGTAAACACCTAACAATGCATCATCTACTTGGAGCAATATCAATTAAAATCATGTCTAATAGGTTATTAAAATGATACACGCACCTCACTAAATCATTAAGATGGGTCTTAAATTCGACGATAAAATTTAAATATAAATAGGTACATAAAATTTAATTATTGCCCATTCTAGATGATTACAAATATATTAGACAACCAACTGACGACATAATTAAAATACGGTAATTGATAGAATATTAATTGTTCTACTTATACATTTTAGGACGCAGACAAAAAGCAAGTGCCCATTGCTAAAGTTTTGACTACCGGTGGGTGTTAGTGGAAAATTTTGTTAATTTTTATTGCATTTTATTTAGATATAAGTACATTAATATGTTAGAGTATTTATTAGATTTTAAATGAAATTGGGATTGAAATAGTGTAAATAGTAAATTGGTTTAGTAAATTTTACATTGTTAGAGATGTTCCTCTCAAAACAAATAAAGATTAACACCCAAGAATAAGTAGATACTGTCATGTATTTTAAACTAAAACCCCACTAATAAATTAATAAAATTTAAAAATTAAATTCAGTTCAAACCAGGGTAAAATGAAAATTCCTCCTGATAAAACAATAACGAAAAGCTTACGTATGGTATACTCATTAGATAAATACAATTTCAAAAATAAGGAATAATATCGAAGAACCATCTGATAAATCAGCTGTAGAACACCTGTTGAGGCGAGAGAGGTCAACGAGCCTCATGTAAACAAAGGGTCAGCTACGCTTAAACAAACCAAAAGTAAACAAATTAAAGGCGTAAATAAAATAAATACATTGTGATATGTTTCTTTAAAATAATCAATAACAGAACAGCTGTCGGTTACATGCTTTAAACCGAGGTTGAACGATTGTCAACTACAGTTAAACAAAGATGGACTTTATTTATGTAAATTTTTATTAAATTTGTAATTAAATAGCATAAGACTAACCTGTAAAACCTCCAGTCTAGTCAAATGACCAGACACAATGTAAATTAGAGCCTAAGAAGTGAGTGCAGTGATCTTCGATACGGTTCTGTGATCCCTCGTACAAGCCAACGGCAGTTCTAATATTCACATCCCGTAATATCGACACATGGGTATCCATAGATTCATCTTCAAACAAGGAAGCTAAAAATACCATAATTTCATAGCAAAATTATATAATAAAGTGAAAAAAGGCGAAAATACGAACCATCATGACAGTTGAAAATCTAGAAATCCAGGGTTGTGCAAATTTTCTGCATGCTCCTTAGAAACGAAACAAAAAGGGAGTTGTTATTGGACCGTAAAAGAAGCAAACCCCCGTCCAGATCGCTTCTGAAATATAAATTTTAAATTGGATAATTATATTCCCAGTACTTTTGAATGATGGTTCAAGGCCAAATACGATAAGGTACCAGAGAAAGAGCTTCAACTTACCAGGAATAAAGGTAAAATTTATCCCAAATAATAAGCAGCCACCTGATTGGTCGAAATCCAAATGTGCATCCAAGGCCTATTTAGTTTAGGCATATCCAGTAAATGGGGCACTAATTTGTAGAACAGCCAGCTACCATATCTGGACCACGAACCACAAGTGTCAAAACTTAAAACAGGTCTGCCAATTCTAGTGTAAATAACGCGACAAGGTAACTTTATTGTGCCGAGAGTACTCCGAACTGAAATTTGAAACCTTAACTTTATTAAATTTGTTATTATCCACAAGGACACTGTCCTATATTTGTTGTAGATTAAATTAGTTAAATTAGAGTAGGGACATAGTTTAAGGAACATTTTTGCTCTTAATTGTTTCATATATACAATAAACCCGACTTGTTGAGTTCCATCTATGTTTAATTCAAGTAACTAAAGCATTAACATTCATCTCAGCTGAACATCTAAATTACAGCAGAAACAGAGACATCTAGCTGTCTAATGACAAAGTAATATTTATCCTGATAAAGATATCTATCTTTTCTAAGTCCTTACTAATCAAATAAGAAATAAAACTTGCACGAAATTTAAATAATCTTTATTCAAAACTTGTACAACAGCAGATTTATAGGTAAGATATTTCTTCGATGGTAGAAGGGAACCCCCTAAAGGCCCTGAAAGGTAAAAGAGTAATTATAGCTAACCTATAGTAAGTCTCACGTTAAATTATCTTATTATCATACGCACTGTCGCTTATTGTTAAAAACATTGCAAAATACTGCCCAGTGGCGGACTGACCGTATGCTATAAAGTCGATAATTCCAAAACTATATACAAGAACTAAACAAATTTCTTTTAAAAGGCTATTTACAACTAAATTAGAAAAATAAATTTATATTTCAATTCTAAATAACTTAACTACTATACTAGTGCATGCATAAAAATATATAACTAAAATTAATATCTAATATAAAACATTAAATATAAAATCCTCAAATTTTAAATTATCTCGTATAAATAAAATTTATATAAACAAAAAATTAAAAATAAAATATTTCCGTAAGATTCCCATAACATAACATTTAAATTGGCGCCCAACGTGGGGCCTAAAAGAAAAGAAAATCTAAACCTAAATTAAAATAAAAACAAAAGTAATAAAAAATAAAAATTTCCCCATAACGTAACTTAATTTGGCGCTACAAAGTGGGGCCTAAAAGAAAGAAAAACTACCCAATAGAAAATCAAAAATATCAAAAATACAAAATCCCCAAAAATCCCCATATATTATTTGGTTTTATTAATCTATTATTGAAACGTAAATTAAATTTTTTTTGCTCTCCACGAAATGCAATAAATATATATTAACTGCCTGGAATACTAAAAATAAAAATTGCAAAATTACGACCAATCTAAAACACACTGCCCAGTAAAATTAACTCACCACAATTAGTCTCATTCGACTTTATTTCTTAACCATTTGTCCGATTGTCGTGATATTTTTTTTGGTTACGAATTGAGTTTTCTGGGATTTTAGGGTGTTGCAGATTATAACTCGAAATTTTATTATAACACCTGAAAAATACAGCAACAACAGTATTACGATTTAGAACTAACCGAGCCTTAACGTTTCTTAATGTTTCCCTTTTCGGTTAATTTTATTATCTCTGCTAATTGAAGAAATACACGTTTTTATTGACTTCTATTGAGGTAATGTTATCAATTTACAAAGTGTCAGCTTGTTGTTGGGCGAATTGTTCCTATAAATTTCTTGCTTGCAAATAGTTTAATTAGGAGTCGGCTTTGTTTGTGAAAAACGTTCGCCTTAGGATCAATTTAAACCTTGTCGAGTGTGTTCAGCCAGTAACTTTGACCGATGGAAGATTGAGCCACCGTGCCTTAGCTTTGAAGTGGAGAGTTTCTCACACAATAATGTAGTTATTAACGTTTTAGGGAAACAAATGACCACAATAATAGACGCCATGGACAAGGAAGACTTAGAATAATAACAGCAATTTAGGAAGTTACATTACAATATTTACTTATTATACAGCATAAATTCATGTTTATGTCTGGTCAACAAAATTCAGTTTCTAGAATATTTTAGTCTTAATGGTTATTTTATTATATTGTAAAATAATGTACTTTTTTATGCTCCTAGAAAAGCAGTAGTGGTGGTATTTGAAAAATTATTGAAAAATGTATATTTAAAAAAACAAAACTGTTATAAAGACAAAATAAGTGTGGAAAAATATTATTGGAATACTTAACATATAAGCAAAAAATGCCACATGTTTATGAAGTGGACGCAAATTCAAAGGAGAAACTGACAATTCGTATAATTTCTGTATATATTGTGGATATGTTTAACTTGTTTTGCTCCTATAAAATTGCGGTTATATATAAAGTTCACATTATATGCATATTATGTGAATACCTGAAATGAATTTGAAAGGAATAATATGAACATAATTTTCAATAGATATAAATAAGTTATATATAGACATATTTACTTCGGTGGGAGGCATTATATTTTAACCTTTATATAGATAATTTTGGTCAGAAGCTAGATTAGAATAGATTATATTTTCTAGTGGTGAGTCATAATGCATACTTGTGATGAAATGTAGTAATTAAATATTTCTAACAAGTTGCAATGTAATGATGGAAGCCTGTTTAACATCTCCTTTGTATTTGTTTGGAACAAAAATAAAATGTTGATAAATGATGTACCGAAAGTATATTTAATGATGTATTGTTACGTAAACATAATGTGAGAATAATGAGATATAACTATAGCAAAAAACGGTTTTCTATTTCTTAAAATAGTCAAGGTCGGTCCTTATGAATATAAAAAAATGGATGTCATTCGATTAGTGTTTTATAATAGTGTGATGTTAAGCTATATATTATTTCAATTTCACGTGCTTTTACATGCTTCTCGAATTCGTGACACCAAAGTTACTTTTAACATCTTTTTTTCGTTTAATTGTATTTCGGATTAAGTTCTAGTATAATATATTGAAAAAAATCATTAACAATGACATTTTCTTTAATATAGGACATGCTTTTAAATATATTCCCGTAACGGCAAAAGTGTATTAAGTCACAAAATCTAAATTTTACAGCAGAGGGATTCCAAAATGTTTGTATTGAACATTTATAGCAATATTACCAAACAATAGGTACTTAATATCATAATTGTTTTCGAAATAATTATATTTCTTCACAAATTGGCAATGATTATTTTTTCAAACTCTTTCATTCTTGAAAAAGATAGACTGAAATATTTTTGAAATGCTTCTATTTTCTGGTAATTGAGATAGAAAGGACAGAGAGGGATTAAAAACTTTTTACTGGAGTCAAATTAGTGGAAATTTACGGGAAAAAGATACAGAAAAAAATAAGCAATGTTCTGTGTGTCAAGGAAAACACGTACCTATGTATTTCTATTTGATGATCTATGGAAACCTTTTTCTCGACGTTTTTAAAAAATACTTTTTTTTTTGTACATTTTACTGTACCTATATATTTGACGATACAAAAAGTGAAACAAAATGGTTTTCTTCGTTATAATTTTTCCCACTAAATTAAGTATAGGTAAAATCGATATACGGTTATTTTCACAACTTTATAAATATCCAATGAGTTTTCATGGATTTTCAAAAAGGTACTTTTTGGTTAAATATAAGTGAACTGAATATCATTTAAAAATTCCCGCTAAAACGGATGCAAATTGCATTTAAAGCAAATCGTGACTTCCTCATCACTTTGGTTATTATATGATACGATAGAAGGAAATTTTTTCCAGTTAACCAGAACTAAGAATATCATTAAGACTAAGTATCATAAAAAAAGGTAATTCAAAAATAAACGGAAAGTATGGGTCCACAAAAGTAACCATGTAAGGCTGCGAATTGAGTGTATATTTGGTTGCCTAATATTTGTCAAAATAGATGTAAACAACGATGTACTAGTTGGTAAATAACTCCATTATAAATATAAAATAGGAAAAAATTATAGTTTAAAAAAAACTAAAAAAACACGCTTCAAAGGGAAACGGAACTAAAAAGTAAAAAAGAATGTTTATCTACACTTGGCCAAAAAATTAGCGCAACACCTAAAATTTCGGACATTTTTTTTTTGTCTTTTTTGTGGTTAGTTTTCATCCGATTTTCAAAATCTTTTTTTTGTTTGAAAGCCTGTAGTTTTGCCTATTTAAAAATTAATTTAAACCCGACCTAAGAATGGTCCATATACAGGATTGTGTAGAAATCCTAACATTCTGAATTTTTGTTAAAAAGTGAAACACCCTGTGGGATTTCTTACAAGCGGATAACCAAAACTGATGGACCTTAAGGTAACCCTGTGGTATTGTTTACCACCACTCAAGAGCATAATTATACACAGCGCCTCTAAAAGAAAAAATAACCAAAATAAGAAATGCGGTTTTTCTTTTCTGGTTTCAACTAAATTTAAAATTAAATCATTTTGCATATGATTGTGATGGTTACAATGGTTACTATGGTTACTGTAAAGATGCACAGATGTAATCAGAGCCAGGGGTGGAAAAACTAGATATTAGAGTATTATTGTAAGTTTTGTTAATGTATTGCTTATTTATTTGGCGACTTTAATTGAATTAAAATTGATTAAATTCTTAATTAGTGTATTAAGTCTTTGATAAATTAATTTATAATCATTTGTAAACAAACAACCGTTTCCATAGTAACCATCGCAATCACATGTAACATGATTTAATTTTAAATTTAGTTGAAACCAGAAAAGAAAAACCGCATTTCTTAATTTGTTTTTTAGAGGCACTCTGTATAATTATGCTCTTGAGTGGTGGTAGACAATACCACAGGGTTACCTTAAGGTCCATCAGTTTTGATTATCCGCTTGTAAGAAATCCCACAGGGTGTTTCACCTTTTAACAAAAATTCAGAATGTTAGGTTTTCTACACCATCCTGTATATGGACCATTCTTAATGGGGTTTAAATTAATTTTTAAATAGGTAAAACTACAGGTGTTCAAACAAAAAAAAGATTTTGAAAATCGGATAAAAACTAACCACAGAAAAAGACAAATAAAATGACCGCAATTTTAGGTGTTGCGCTAATTTTTTGGCCAAGTGTATTAAGAATTTGTTCAACAGTGATAAATATTGCACTAACTCAATATAATTAAATGTTTTTTACAATGTTTTGACAAATAGTATAATAGATCACCGAGAGAGGGCGCTATTTCTACTTACAATGAAACTGAGAATTTATGAATGGAAGAAATAGGCGGCAATTTTAAATTCAATTATACCAAAAAAAAACTATACAAGGTTAGGTAATATTTGCCAGTCTCCTAGCCAGGTTGATGTAGTAGATATTTAAATGTGTAGCCCCCTCCCGCACAAGGCTCTGCTAGAGCCTTCTGGGATAAGAGGGGTCGTAACTACATGTGGTGTATTTATTATTATTATTATTTTATTGTAAAGAAACACCTTACATTATTGCAATTTTAAATTCGACTTCCACTACCATTACCTAACTACCAACAGTACCAACTACCAAAACCAAAGCCGAATTTTTGCGTTTCACCGTGAGCGAACAGTTTACTTGTATAACCAATCACGGGACAGGAAATTTGTATTCACCCAGTCAAAATTAGTTGTTAATAACCACGTTCCAGTGGCAACGCAAAAATATGCCTCAAATCACATTTATTTATTCGTTGGGGCAAATAGAAAGAATAAAACGTCGGGTCGTAAGCAGGTAAAGTTCCTGCATTCAAGGTTAACTTTACAACTCTTTACTAATAAAACGCGCTATTGCCAAATCGGTTAGAGTAATTACACATTCTAAAAAAATATTTTTTGTAGTTTTTTTTATAAGGTTTCCTTTTCTTTCTAATTACAAGTTACCATTTTAATTAGTATTAAATTTTTAAATCAAATAATTATGATATTACTATCACTTGGTGGCGCTATATTTTATTATTTATAATATACGTATATAGGTATAGAACTTAAAAAATGAGACTAGTATAATAATTATATATGCCTATGCAAATAAATCGTATAAATTTATGATTTCTTTGTCAAGAGGGAGTTTTTCTTGCATCTGGCAATGCTGCTGCGGGTCTAGTAATCCTCTGATTTTACAAGCATTGGTACACTCACTGACATCTAGCGTCGATAAAATATACTAGCTTAAGAGTTTTTGACATTTCATTCGTGCCCGTAAGTAGACCCAAGCAGAAATAAGATGATTTACTACATCCAATTAAAATTATCGAAAATAGAAAATGTATTGTATACAGTATATTCTAGTATTTTTATGTGCTACATACACCCTTGGTTTTGTGCATCCTCATATTACAAATATCATAACTGAGTACATGGGATGAAGTTGAAGTCACTCGATTGGATTAGCTACCACATGGTCCAGACCTAAATGTGAAGGAACACGTGTTATCAATCAAATAGACGTATCAGTCATAGCGAAAGTGCTCCAGAAACAATAATTGATGATCTTCGATGTGCTATTCAGAGAGAATGGCAAAAGTTGGACCAAGATGTGATTGCCAACCTCATTTGGAGTGTATTTCGACAGTTAGAAGATATAAACCAGATCTATAATTATTTTCTGCTGTTCAATACATTCAAGTTAGCCAGAATTTTTTCCGAACTGTCGAAATTGCAAGTGTCTGATTTTTTTTGTCCAACAGTGTATACGCACATACATTATGGAACCACAACTTTTGTTCAGAAATAAGGTGAATATGCCGGACTTTCTCAAAAAAACTAGCTACTTAAAATCTTCAAGCATGTAATATTCCGCCATTTTGAGTTATAAATTATAGTGAAACTTCTGTGAATTTACTTCACGCTCACATAAACCACTGATTTGTGTGAATAATAAAATTGGTTTTGTGGGTTCACATATAACTAAATAGATATATTTTATTAGATACGTCGCATCATTATGTTAGTAATTACACTATGTTTAATAATAATTGTGGAGCAAGATATGACTATGATATGAATACTGCATCATTTACGAAATAACGTTCATAATTTAAATAATAATTAAAGTAGGTAATAGATACCCTACATCAAAATTCAACCAAATTTTTTAATGAGGTTTACTTAACGCAGTTACGACAATCAATTTATCACAAGGTGACGGATACGTAAACGTGTCCAATAAATTCTATTTTTTGTGTGGATAAACTAATAATGATAAAAAACAATATATTATGTTAAATGTTTAAACGCATTTTCATATAGATATTTAAGTATTTCTACCGGTTGAGAATTATTTTGGAGTTTGTATCAAAGCCGAGATCTTCAAGACAAGTGTGAAAATTGTTATAATGGTTATTATGATTTTGCACGATCGGAAAAATAATCAATAAATTAATATCTGTCAAAGAAATTTGATGTAAAAATCAGGTCAACACTATTCATAAATTTAACCGTAACAATGGGTTGCTGTGGTATATAAACAATGCTACTTATTTATAAACGTAACCTATCATTGTCATAATTAATTAAGTGTCATTAAACATGTCAAATTGCGTGATCGTAAAAAAAATCATAACGTACATTAACATCACTAAAACGACGCCCAGACGTCAATAATTACATCAGTATTGAACGTGTGATCATATGTTGATGACATAATATTAAAGGATTGATATTATAGAAATGTTAATGAGTTGACTGAAAGGAAATTAAAATACTTTTAGAATTTTTAATATACTGATGCAGTGGCAATAAATATTGATAGACTGATTTGTTTACAAAGATATGTGCGGTGTAAGAATTAACTATAAATCTGCTTCTAATGAGAGGCAAATACATCAAAATAATAGTGTTCAATTATCTTGGGCATACAGATGCGATGAAACTGAAGGAACTGGAATAGAGAAGACAAGGCTGCTGAGTTACTTTGCCCTCACAACAAAAAGACGACCCATACTAGGTATATTCGGTTCTGCATAACCAACATATGCTGTACAGAACTAGATCTCATCCATAAGTTAATCATGAATATTGGTTGGGTTGAATAACTAATGTGTGGCAATTGCCGCCCTCCATTTCTCGTGGAAGCAGCACAAAGCACAAGGCCAGATTTTATATGTATAGGATTTCTTCTCCCCCATCCTACCGCAGAATGCAGAAATACCAATCGTTAATCGTAAACTAAATGTAATCTAATTATACTTGAATCAACAAAAAAATTTAATCAATACTTAATCCTTTTCGAAATTTAAGAAAACGATAATAACAATGATATAACTAAAAGTGCTTACGATTATTATACAATACTGTTTGTATGTTAAGTTTATGCGAGAAGTATTAAGTACTATGAAGGATTAACTAAAAGGTTACAGTGTATAATGTAAATTAATACGACGCTGCATTTCACTTTTTTTATTACTTTGACTCAATTATTGCGCTCCCAGATATGACGTTCTGCTATTTAATTAATTGAATTATATTTTAATTCAAATTTACATCTCTGAAAGTTAGTTCTTCGTCCGAAAGTTTAATTGAATTGTAAATATTATAACAGCTTTGTTGATGAAGTCCCATAGCTTGTAAATTTACATATTAATTTGTTAAACATTTACCTGAAACACATACAGAGTTTTTCTACGAGGACTAGCCGCCTTGAGTTCTGTTATATTTGTTTTTATTTAAAAAACGCTCAGACATGAACAATGATGCTATGCGCACAAAATTATAGAAATAGGATAAGAAGATAATTTTATATGGAATTTTATTTACCCACAATGCACTAAAAATTAATGGAGGCCAAGTGTTGGCGTTTTATAGTTAGCAGTTTCCCTCCTCTAAGGAAAGATATCACAAGGCTAAATCTATTTAGATATATTTGACATTTAACCCTTAAGTAATAATTTCTGCGTATAAACTTTGATATTTCGAAGTCGAATTTCTAGAATTAAATACAGTTCCCTATCACCGCAGTTAGTTATATTATTGACAAATTATTAAATATTTCATGTTCTTCAATAACTTCATATGGGCATACTATTTTATATTTTAAATAATTATTTTGCTACTATTGTGCCTTTGTAAAATTAAAATTAAATCAATTTATTTTGCATTATTGTAATAATTAATGTAATAATTAACTTGTTCATGTTAACATTTATTACCGTAGATATAGAATATTTAAACAGTGTGTTTTATCATTACCCTAGGATTAAGTAAATTGGAGCGCTATTTTATATCGCTTTTCATGAAGGAAAACACCACAATCAATATTGTGCTTATGAAATGTTCTTCATACTTGGAGTTCTTGCGGTATACCAAGAGGATTACACTTAGTTTTTAAACCGTTTGTTTGCTTTGTGTGCCTAGCCTCCTCGATGATGCAAATTCAAGCAGTATTTACTTTGAGTATCACAGCAAATAAATACCTGCTGAATATCTACGACTCGAAACTTAACTGAAGGGGACTTCATTACATAAAACGCATTTTAGTTCAATTAGAGTTAATGGCCGAGGGTAATTGGCAGTAATCTGCTATCTTGCCTCACGTGCAACCGATATTAAGCCTTATAAAGCTTATTGCACTTCACTGCAGCATTGGAATAATTGCTACACTGGCCTTGCTCTCAGTAACAGGGATATTATTTGGTACAATGTAATTCAGAAAATACTTTATTATTTTCAATTATACTGGAAAATTAATTATATGGGCACCCATAAAAAAGTGTCATGTTCGAAAGATTTAATCACTTTATATGAAATTTGATGCACTGAATTTGAACTCGACGTCAGATTTGCTCCATATGGTCAGTTTTTTGTAGGTAACAAAAAAAAATTCTGAAAGTCCTTAAAAATCTTGTTCGTTGGAAAGAAAGCAAGTTATTCTTCTGTGTTTCAAATCGCTTGAACCGAATCTGATGTTGAAATTGCTCTATCACGTTACAGTTCCTTTTAATCTCAAAAATGTCTCAAATGATGTTATACACGATAATATTATTTATAAATATTGTTTAAATGTTAATTGTGTCATTTCATAAATTATTTTTCTTTCTTTTCTTTTTTTGGGATTTATTACCACATTTCTTGAGATTCCTATCCAAAAAAGTTGATTTATGTTTTGTTTTGAACCAGTCTACACACTCTAAAAGTTTGACCGCATAATTTTGTATACCCCTCATAATTATTCTAATTGTGTCTAACACAAAATGGCGAACATCAATTTCTTGGTCCATGATGTATTAAAATAACCAAATAATTCGAAATTCCTCGATCTTTCAAACTGAAAGAGATATTTCGAAATAATGATAATATGAATAGTGACAACAATATCGAAAGTTGGCGCATCGAATTGTGACAATAGTTTAGATCAAAATTGGTTACATTAGGTTGAATTTTACTTATAAAGGACGATTCAAAAATAACGCCGGTTTTGAATCGTTTGCAATTTTGTAGCTTTTTGGTTGGCAACCCTGTTTTGTAGAATGTTGTCATCTGTTAACTTTCCGATTCTAATAATTTAACTTTATATTTATAAAACAATGTTGCCAACCAAAAAACAACAGAATGCCGAACGATTCAAAATCGAAGCGATTTTTGAATCACCCTATATTTCCCTGATGCTTGGTTATGTATTCTGTATTTTGGTGTCCAGTAAAAACCACTCTAGAAACAGTGCCACATCAAGTTTTCAACTCTCTTCAGGCAAACTAATCCTGTTGGACCGACATTGTTACCATGAAATGATTGTCGATTGTAGTTTGAAAGCTGACCGAGTTCTACAAATAACGTTATTCATAATTAAAGAGAAACTAGTGTTTTGCGTCAGTTACCCTCGTTGGAACTGTGCTTTGAAAATCCAACCGCAAAGCTACAATCATTCCATTATACTTTAGTACTTGTATATTATTATTTCTTTATTATTATTATTTGCATGCTAGTTCTTTACACACGCCTTATTTATAAAATATGTTTCAATTACCTAAAATCTTATTTCGAAAACTTATTTTTATCGCCTGTACACAACGAAATGAAATTGCTGTTTACTAAATATTCATATATGCTCACTCAACAGCTCCACGACAAATATTAAATTTGCATGTAAATGTTACTTAACTCGATGTCACTCAAACAGACAAGTGCAAAGACGTAATGTCAAATTAAATTACACGGGATATTCATTCGTATATAAATATTCTGTATACGTACCTACATAACATACCGATTCTATTTACGCTATGTAATTCCCTCTTGCTACCGTTGCAGTATCGATTGAAGTTTACGAAGTGCTGGCAATGTAAAGTTTAGTAACACGTCGAATCCAGGCGACAATAATTATGGTTATGGTTATGAATACTGTTTTGAGTCCAAGCAGAGAGTGTGACCACAACATTTCTAATTTCTTTATTTTGCAGTACCGATTTACGAATGGGCATACCTCGTTAGTTGGTGATTCAAGTGCCTCATGGAAAAATTTTTGTTATATTGTGATATTTTTTTTGATAATTTAAAAATGGTAACCGTCTTTGTATGGCCTTTGTTGATCGGTTATTTAAAAAAAATGACCATGGACAACAGCAAGTGTGCTAATGACATTCAGATTCCTAGAGCTACCAGCAGTGTTAATTACATATCGCTCAATCCATACTTTTCAAAGTAATATAGACTGTCATTAACATGCAATGTATCCAATTCGTTGTTTTCGAATTGGTACATGGCGTCGATATTAATTGGATGAAAATTAACAAACTTCTTAGTTCATTCAAACTCGTAGAACTTAAGTAGTGTTTCGATTGGGAAACTATGTCTTCACGTATTTGGATGCGATGAATTCGAATCGAAAGTCGGAAGTGCTCCATCGCACCGTTATATTCTTTCAAAATCAAGTAAAATTTCCGGAAAATTACCAAAACTTAGTTCTTCTGTGCATATAGAGAGATGAAGATAGATGAAGAAGTGGACGATGTTTCTTGCTTATCCTCTCCACTTACTCCTTTTTTCTCATGTAACTGACTCTCTTGTTTTCGAATGATCTACGCAGCGCCAGCGGTTTTCTCCTTTCTTTTTTTCATTCTGCTTGGTTTCCTCTTTAGCGTCCAACAAAAATCTGCCATCTTGTGAATATATGAATATGCCTTCCTTGGTATCGACTCTCCAATTCACTCATATCTTGATGAAATGTTTCTTCTTGTACTTCGATACAGTTCCGAAGGTTTTCGGGAAAGTAGTCAAGGCAATGGTGTAAAATGTGCAATTTGAGATTCATCAAACAATCAACTGTTTGAAATTTTTCAACAACTCTCCAACTAAATCCTGGTAATCTTCACTCTTCTTATTTTCCAAGAAATTCTAAGAGGCATTTTTGAAACCCAGCCATGCTGATTTTTCAGTATCATTAATTTTTGTGGTAAATTTTTCGTCCCCAAACAAGGTGCTAATTTGAGGACCGTTCTAAGATACCCTCTATTAATTTAGCAGCACTTATTTCGAAAAACTTTTCTCCTAATTATTGAAAACAGTCGACATTTTTGTCCAAAGCTTTTACGAATTGTTTCATGAGACCAAGTTTAATATGAAGCGGTGGAAGTAGAGTATTTGAAGGATCAACCAATGGTTTGTGTATAATGTTCTTTGATCCTAGATTAAGCCCTGTTCTCCTTGGCCATACTTTCTGAACATAGTGATTTTTTCTGTCTCTACTATTCAGCACACATAAAAAACATGGAATCTTTTGTGTATCCTGAGTGTTGACCCAGGATATGCATTAAAATTTTTAGATCACCGCAAATTTTCCATACGTACTCTGCGTACTTTATTTTCTCTAATACTGTTTGTAAATTTTCGTACGTTTTCTTCAGCTTCATTGAGTGGGCTATTGGAAGAGGTGTCAGCGTGTTCCCGTTGTGAAAAAGAACGGCTTTCATACTTCATTTTGAAGAATCATCAAACAGTCTCCACTCTTCGTCTTGATAAATATTCGGTTTAATTCATCCACCAACCTCTTCACATCTGAACAGTATACTAATAAATTTTCCTCATCCTTGGCAAATAATTTTCAAAACTATTTGGTTTTTCTTTTTCAGTGCTGCGGCTAGATATTCGGCCTCATCTTTGGCTAATCCCAAATTTCATATAAGATCATTTAACTCCTTTTGGTTGAAAGTTCAGGAGCCTTCTTTTTACTTGGTGCTAAATATTCATCATAATCATCATCTTCGCTATTACTTTCACTTTCTTCTTCGGAGAGTTCGTAAACTTGCATTTTCTCTTCCACGAGAGTTTTCAACGTCCATAGGTTCGAGAGCTACAGTTTCCTCTTCGATAGGTATTGGCGTACGAGATTTTGGATTTATTAAATTTAAAACTTGCAGTGTCGGTCATACAGATACAGCAATTTTCTTGACATAATTGCATACCATATCTTTAGATCTGTAAATTTCAGCTGCTTTCGTTTTCGATTCTTCTCCTCTCACCCTAACATTGTATATCATTTGCTACAAATGGTATGTGGTATCCAGTTAATATCCATGGTTGGCAACCTCCAAACCGAAGCAAATTTTATTAACAGATTTCAAGTTATCAGATGAAGGCCTTCGATATTACACCTAATGCTAGTGCCCCATAAAAAGAAATTTTCCGAATTTAAGGGTGGTTTTCTACAATTAGCTCATTCTTCCTTCTTACAAAAGAAACATTTGAATTTTTACTGAACCAGTTTCTTGTAACTTTGGGCTCAAAAATGAAAAGTCTCTCCGAAAATAACAGCCGTTTGCACTTTATGCCAGAAATAGTTTTTAACGCCTTATTATTAAGATATGATAACACCAAATGTTTAACTTTTGGAAGATGACACGATTTTTACCATGTTGATCGATTCTGATAAATATGCTAAAAATAAAATCAAAAACAATAAAATAGTAATTATTAGTTGATGCAACTATCTTTTATTGCACGTGCGTTGAAAATATGGCGGATGCGCCCGATATCATATAATATACCTATTATATAAATGATTTTCGATTTTCATCTTATACTAGACGTAGTTTAATTAAATTACAATGACACCAGACCCAGGCAATCCAGTACATTATGTCAGTATGAAAAATATTTCAGAGTATTCGCTTAAACCAAACCGAAGTAATGAGCAAATAGAAGGAAAACATGCGGGTCGAATTCAGAATTTTTCTCTCGGTGTATACAGCATAATATCTCTCATAACCAAGTTACCAATCTATAGTTTTCTTTGTAGAAGTTGTAAATAACTAACATTTAACTTTACAAGGATTTTAGAGTAATTCTGGTTTGCATACTTTACAAAGTCAGTTTGTGCCCTACTTATAACGAAATAATTTCTCGTTACAAATTATCCTTAAAATGGTTCCAACTTCACTATATACTGTAGTGTATCTTCCTTATTTACATAAATTTAGATGTTCCAGACTTAAGAGGATTGCTCGAGTGACTTGAAAAGCGGTTAATAAATGTTAATTACTTTCCCTTGCCACCAGATGATATTTTTAATATGAGCATAAAGCAAAAGTTAAAATTAACTTGATTCTAAAGCAACGACTGAAAATATATAAATACAATTTAAACACCTTTCATGTTTCGCGTAATAAAAAAAAACTATAAACACTAAACAGTGTTTTTATTCTGAAATAAATTCTTACGTCGATGTGAGCTGAATTTTCATTCATGATCCGCCAAGTCTGAAAATTTACATGCAACTTTGTTGTGACGGCAACTTTATTTTGAGTTTTACTGCTCTCAAGTCGATTTATATTTCAAGTTTAAGCGAGCGACTATTATATTCTCTGGTAATAAAATGGTGATGCGCTAAGGACGCATTATTATATTCCAACGGCCGTTTTATATGGATTCTTCACTTGTCAATATCATACATAGTACAAAAACTTTTATGTTCAGAACGTAATGAAAATGCACTGCTATACTAACTATTATAGATGAGTTGGCTGATGGCCTCTGTTATTCCGCTATGAAGTCGTGACGGCCATGTTGATGTATGCTGTATTTTTTTTGTATTTGTTTTCCAGTTGAACTCCTAACTCTGTTGGTGGCATTACATATTTTTTTGTACCGAAGATAAATTTTATTTGCATATAATCGCCTAAAATATTATGTCTAATAATAAAAATAATCAATGCATTCGAATAAAAACGGATTTGCAAAAACAAGGTAAGTGACGATAAAAGAAATATTAAATAATGAACTTGGGAAATTAATTAATCTTGGCAAATACATTAAACATGTTTTGACACTGAAATAGTTTCCACTAAAGACTGGGCACCGACGTATTTAAGTTACGTTTCACCAATCAAATTTGGGATAAATCCATATTGGCACTTCTGTGCATCATTTAAATATTCGCCACTTTGAAGTTCAATTTAATAAGCAGCAATAAGTTCTCGAATGAGCGTGACATTTCTCACGATCTGTTCGAAAACGCTATATAGATGTACGCATCTGACGAAGCTGTCATTCTGCTAATCGCATTGAAAGAAAATACGATAATTAATCTGAAGAATTTTCAGAATCTAGCTCTTGAAGCGTACGTGAGATGTTTGCGTTTAGACGTATAATGCAAATCCCACTTCACACGATCCATTAAGCTTGAACATCAATTAGTTAGAAATTGTTAGCTAACAACGAATTAGATAAAAGGGGTATATAATGCGCTGCAAAATAGATCGAATAGCTTTTGTTTATTTAAGTACACATATTAAAAACAATGGATAACGATTAAAGAGAAAATACTTGAGTAGAGATAAATAACTACGTAATTTTTTATATACAGTGAAGTATTCTTTCCATAGCATCATCCAAAATATGTAGGTATGTACAAATACGAATTTTAACAAATCGTGACAAAAAGTCTTGACTTCAACAATTTTTGACAGTTTATTTAAAAGAAAATACTAAATTTTGTTTTAGTAAATCTTGGCTAAATTGCTATAATTTCTGAACAAAGAAATATAGGACCTATGTTTAAATGAACATTTCTTCATGAAATTAAATCTACTTTTCAGTGCCGAAGCTTGTCCCCAGGCTAATGGAAGCACCCTGTATAGTTATTGCCTTTACAGGTAGGATTAGGGTTTAGCATTAAATCGTTTTTAAAATTTCAAAATGGGATGAAATAAGTTCCCCCAATATCCGCATTAGTCTGTATAGACGAACTTGTGATGAAGGCTATTTCTTACGGTGCTTTTAGTCAAGATACTTACGTAATCTTTAATTTTTAAGTGCAAAGAACTACACTTTTTTGGCTCTCCTAATTGGGAGAACAACCCTGAGTAGCGAAACACCTGAGATACGGAACTGCCAGGGGTCGGAGCTGGAGATCTATCTAATGGATTTCGATCATGCTGCTCAAACGGGTTAATCAGAAATAAATTAAAGAAATAATAACTCGTGAATTTTACCTCTTTAAAATAACGTATTTATTCACCAATATTTGAAACAGAATAATTTACTCTAAAACCTCCACGACTGTACAGTCGAGTGTGTATAAAACTATTTTAAAGTGATTAAAAATCAAGCAAGCTGGCAATCAAGAGTCTTTACGCGATTTTACGGCGGAATTTTCGGAGACGTTGAATTAATAAATTATTGTGGGCGACAGTGGATGCACATTTAGGAATGACTTTTCTAATTACAGTGGGTTTTCCGGAAACCCTTGTACATGGAAACCTCTCAGATCACCCGAACGAGAAAATCCGATCAGTTGGTGTACAATTTATGCAATAATAAAAAGAATAAGCATTAGTTTAGCAACGAATAAACATTATGAATTAACTCTAGTTTACTTTGGTAGCAATATACGGCGATACTCACGGAAAATAAGACCTCTCAATATCTATACTTAACTCAAGGTAGTACCGTCAGAACGTAGCAGGTTACGGTGAATTCTTACCAATATTATATTCAAAGAAATTTACTATTAAAAACTCGGAGCGGCGGTACTGAAATGTTGACGGCTTCGGATTGATCTTCAATGGCTGACGGCAAATCGGATCTGATGTTGCGGACTATTTCGGAATGAACATGAACTGCTGCCGGCTTTCTCGGAATAAGTGAAGAATGAGCGTTCCTCTTCCTTTTGTAACCTTTATGACGTATCTAGGTCGCGTGATAGAGGGGCGGTCACCGACTTGAAACGAAGGATTCGGATGCACAACCCGGCGTAACTTGCAGAGGTGCAGCGGATTATGCAATTTGGCGCATCAATTCAGAACGTATATAACCGGAAATGAGTTACTTGCAATTTCTATACTATATTGCAAAAAGAAACGGATTAAAACGGCCAAGGATTAACAATTTTAGTAACGAATGATTTTTATTTCCGACTCGGCCATTATTTATAATAATTCTCGGATTTTACTTATACGAGGGATTGTCGAAAATTAATCAATTAATTACTTGACTGCTTGTTTACCAGTGGACTTTTTAACAACTCATTAATAACTTAATTAGAACAGGACTTACTTACTAAAAACCGGCGGCAGGGTGTACCGAAGTGACGGTAATATTTAAAGCAAAAATGAACATTCCTTGATTGGAAAAATCACTTCGTTACAAACTGAGTCAGTAAATTGTTCCAAAATTTGTTTTAGGATGTTAAAGATCATCAGAGATAGAATGATACAGATATGAGTGATTAAGTTGAAGAAATCTTAAATAAAAAGTTATTTAAACTCTTTCAGATCTTTACAGATTCGAAAAGCTGAACACAGGGGAGGTGAACATTTTTTATTTCATAATTTATCACATAAGTCTCATGTGTTTGGACTTGAAACTTTATCTAATAAAGGAGTGCGGAAAAAGTGCTCAAGGACTAAGGAATTCTCTTCTTATAGCTAGGAGGTTCAAGAGCTTCTACATAAAGTGGATTTTTAGGAGTTGAATTCATTATGAGCACCAAAACAAACTCTAATCGTTTTTTTAGCAACTTTTAGCTTATTGATCTAACATAAATTTTATAGAAAAGCAAAGTAGTATTCACATCGGCTTCACCCCAGATTTTTATGAATGTCAACAATATTTGGAGTAGTGTGTCTAGAAAGTGCAGAATAGATTGATTTTTTGTTTGTGAGAGTTCACAGCCGTTCATGATAAGTATATCACTTCTAAAATCTTTAGTGATGTTTTCAAGAGATTTCGTTGCATGTTGAGCTTTCTGAAAAATGCAAATTCTTCCTTAAAATAAGTTGGCAATGATATAAGCCAAATTCATTTGATGGTTTATCCTTCTGAAAAATTTCGCTTTCGTCATAGTTTTTGTTGATACTTGATATTGATACTAGTTTATCCATTTTAAGTACCTATTTTATAATATTAGGTAGTTAAAATTGAATATGTACCATTTGTTGGTGGGTCATACTACGTTTTAAGAGAAGAAAGTGTTGCAGTGCATTTGTTACGTTGTAAGGAAACGGGAAAACAGAATGCTCCAGAAACTTAAAGATTAGCATTTAATGCAGGGGTGGGCAACCTTTTTAGGTGATGGGCCAGTCAGAGTTCGTACTAGCTGCCGTGGGCCAGAAATTTTTTTTTCGCTCGCGTAAAAAAATTCTAGGCTTTTTTAGGACGAGGAACGAATTTCGCAAACAACAGTGAAGGATATTTTTAAGAATTTGCCAATTTGTCTCAAGAATCGATACCAAAATTAAAAGTTATATTGAGTTCTGCGATCTGCGGGCCAATTCTTTTGTATTTAAAACAGATTTTCGCGGGCCGCATTAAGCACTTTCTAGGGCCGCAGTTGGCCCGCGGGCCGTAGGTTGCCCACCCCTGATTTAATGTAACCCCTCTTGGCAACCGCATCGTGAATCTTACAGAACAGCAACGATAATGCGCTTACGCTTATGGAGGCCCTTTGATCTTTGCATACTTTGTTTAGGGTTACATTAAATCTATACTGATGCAGCTAGCGTTCATGCAATTTATTCCGCCCTATTATGCATAACAAATAAATGTCAAATGCAGATACGTGCAGCTGCCAGGGCCAGGAAAACGAAAACTGATATTAATGGTAGAATATACAATTAGAAGTTCTTAAAATTGTACTACAGCACAAACAAAAAAAAATCTTCCACGTGACTTGAGATACAGGTTCTATATACTTTATTGTAGCATAACTTCATTATCATTGTTATGAGTATCAATTTGTTGTAGTTTTATTAAGTCTCCAATTCACCACAAAAGTTCAATTGGGAAGAAATCTGTAATGTGATCATGCTTGGTCACACTGTCTATCGTAGATACAGAAGTAGTTTTAATGATTTATAAATATTGCTCTTCTTGTACATCAATTTCTGGCAGATAATTTATAATAGTAAATAGTTTAAAGGAAATTTATTTCTGGACGTCATGATATGCGCATTGAATTTATTATTCAGTGTTTTTAATTGAATCTACAAATATGTATTCATTGTGATTTCTGTCTTTATAAGGATTAGCATTGTATTATTTATGTAAAGTTGTACAGTTCATTGCCATTGATACATAGTTAGGATGAATATTATGCCACATAAGTGAAGTTAATTCTTGATGATTTTAATTTAGTATTGTCAGCTTAATATATCACATAAACTTTGATCTTTTATAAATAGTTAATCCATCATTTTCAAACAGATTGCATAAAAGTAGTTTCATTAATGAGCCTTGCGGGACACCTTAACTAGTCATTTTGTATAATCTAATTTGAGTTCGATCAAAATAAGATTAAAAAGTCCAATGTAATTAGATAATTCAAGCTCGTGGTAAATTAAAAGCTCGTGTGAATTTGACGAAGAGCTGCACAAAGTATTTACTGCAATTTTATGGGGAAATTCATATAACGCAGACTGGTTGTTTTTGCTTATATTGTATGTTTTTAACTCGTACCTCTTTCAATCGCGTACCTAATTAATTAGTAGGTCTTAAAAATATAAACCATCGTTTTAAAAAAAAGCCTCGTTTAAACTACCAAAAGAACTGTCAATCCTGCTAAAGCAAATAAGGATTTTACAAATCAGTTAAACAAATTTGCTTTATCAATATTAATTAATTAAACAAATTTACAGATTTAAATTTATTTCTCTGATTTTAATTTACTTTATTTATTTTTGGCCCTAAAAGTGTTAAAATGTTTTTTGCATTTTATCGTAAATCTATGTTCCCTTTTGTAAGAGAACAAATTTAATTAAGGTTTTCTTGTTCATATTTGCATACAGTAAAGACTTCACCTTTCTCTGAGATAAATCTTCTTTAAAAGAAATTTTACATAGACTGAAAGAGAAACCAATAATTTCAGTTTTCATTTTATAAAGTATTAAGATATCTGATGTGTTTGGCACATAACTTTCTTTAACGACGGAATATTATATAAATCCGTTATAATGAATTAATTGGATATATCAATAGGTATCAATTCATTTTAGACAACAGGAAGCAGTAGTAATATCTTAAGCTATTGAAATAGTTTGATATGGAGGTTGCCATTTAAAAAAATTGCCAATGACATCATAATTAAAAGAAAATGTTTGATGAAACATTTTGTTTACATAAAAAAATTGAGAATGCATTTAAAAATCGACATGCCTGAGCAAATTTTTGTCACTTGCTTTGTAACGATTTCAAGCTATTTATTCCAACCTTTACATGCTCACTGCGTAACAATAACGTTTTGGCTGTTCGGCATCAGTACTACAACAAAAGTCCCGAAGGCGGCCGAAGGTTCCGCCTCATGTTTTATATCAGGTTTTAAAATATAAAATATTAATAGGTGGCGTAGAACGGCCACTATTTATAATGTCTCTTCAGTCATTATCTTTAAGTCTAGAAAATGGGAGTTTCTAATAATAAATTATGCTTATCATGAACAGGATTATCCATTTGGCGTTTTGTTAAAATTCCGATGTTAAATTTGTCAAAATATACTTAATATCTTTTAAAAAGTTAAAATACTGTCAAAATAAAATCAAAGTACTTATCCGTTATCCGTAGTTTTTTTAGTCCACGACCCACGCATGCTCTATTCATATTCACATGTAAAAAAACTACTGACAGACTGACTGAAACCACAGAACAAGTATGTTAGAGCTGTGCTGAAAGCTGAAACTATTCCGTTCAGTTCAGCATCGACACTTCACGGAGGCGGCCGAAGATTTCGCCTAACGACGATGCCGTGTGTTGCGATTATTTTGCCATCACGAAAACGCCACACGGTTTGCCGATGTCTCGCTGATGTGCGGGTGTCGAATTAATGCGATAAGATAGAGTGCCTATCCAGCGTGAATGTGCGGCGCGCTGTACTGCAATTTTTAGATTACACACCCCCAACCACCAACGGTAATGATTAATTGTAATTGTATTGATATTTGAGAAGCAATAGTCGAACGTTGAGCGAACGAGCCGCCACTGGTCTTTACATTTCGCGATTCTATAAGCCAGATGCTAGGAATGCATTGTTTGGTATTGATGCATTCTTGAAAAACATACTTTTTTGCTGTTTCAATTCTTTCAACTTCCTGGCAAGAAAATCACGAGATTTGCCAGCTATGTGGAGGTGATTGATTTATAAATTGCGCTTCAATTTACTAGACACCATCCTTTCAGGCGCTAAAACTTTTATACACAGTACACAACTGTGGTCTCTCTTCACCGTGAATTTCTGTCGACGTATAACCAAACTCTGAAAGGTTGAAGCAAACATACAATTCATATATATCACTGGAATCGGGATAATGCGTAGAGTTCAAAAATATAAAATATACAGGGTGTTCCATTTAAAAAGACACAACTAGGTGTATCTAAAACGCCCCGTAGAATTGTTTCTTCGATAAGATCGCAAGAAAATTTCATACAACTTTTGTATTCACCATTTTCTTTCAAAGTGGAAAAATAAAAAAGTTTTAGGTCGTGAATGTTTCGATAATAGCCCTGTACATATATTATACAGGGTGGAACAAAAGTATCAAGCAATGGCTTTAATTTTGTTATTTGCAAAGTTACAAAAAAATGTTCAATATGGAAGCTGTTTGGTTCTTTACCATGCATCTTTTGAGTTTTTTAGTTTGTTGATATCTTCTTCTGGTTTGTTCCTATGGCAACCAACTTATTATTTTTAAATGGCACCCATAATTTTTTTTTGTTAATTTGAAACAAGCATATTTTTTTCTAATCAGTCACAAAATTTTGCAATTTTTCGAAAAAAAATAAGCGAGAAAAAAAACATTTATTACGACTCACTCGTCGCCTCTTAATAAAGGATGCCATGGTAAAAGTCATGCAGTTATAAAACACAAACATTACTTTTGGTAAAGAATGCCATGGAAGTTTGACAATTAAATTTTTACAAACAAACAACTAAATTTTAGTGTTGTGATGTTGTGAAATTAATTAATTTATTTCCGATTGAGTCGTAAGAAATATTTTTTTTCACGCTTATTTTTTTTCCAAAAATTGCAACATTTTATGACTGAATAGAGAAAAATATGCTTGTTTCAAATTGACAAAAAAAAAATGATTGGTGCTATTTAAAAAGAAAAAGTAGGTTGCCATAGGAACAAACCAAAAGAAGATATCAACAAACTAAAAAACTCAAAACATGCACGGTAAAGAACCAAACAACTTTTGTATTGAACATTTTTTTGTAACTTTGCAAATAACAAAGTTAAAGCCATTATTTGATACTTTGTTCCACCCTGTATAATATTTGGTACGTATCAGTTCAAGCAAAAATTTTCTTCAACGTGGATTCCAATCAAGTAGAGTGGATTTTGTTTTGCCTCCTGGCTCTCTATTATTCAGAAAACTCTTTCCATCACTAGGTTCCTGTTTTTATAATGTAAATTATTTTAAGTGCTCTGAACACCTTTCGGCTGATGTTCTAAACAGATAAATATAAAATTCAATATATTTATAAATATAGGATGTTCTTGAAGGTAGAATTTTTGTTTTAATTGGAAGTCGTAAATCTGAATTTGTCAATTTTCTAGTAATGTAAGGCGGCCTTATGTTATTTTATCGGTTTCAGGATATTAATCCTTTGTTTATATATGCAAAAGTAGGCTGGTAAACAAGCCATAACTAAAGTTGTACAGTTATATTTAAAACTTGTACGGTAATAATATTACATATACAGATCTGTCAATAACTGTCAACAGATGAAATAATATATAATGAAACTATAATATAGGGCTATTTATTAATACAAACATACAGAAAACTCCAAACAATAATAATTAAGTACTGAAATCCAACTGAAATGTATTTTCAGGCAATCCAAGGTCCATTTTTATGTAGCCGTTGTGACATTAAAAATGTAAACATTTATGTAATATGAAAAAAGGTAACAAATAAAAACAAACAAAATATAACTGTAACCATGGCGACAAATCAACCCATACAGACTTGACCAACTAATGAAATGAAAACGTTATTAATAAGAGAATATCAAAAGGTAATATCTATTAATAATGTCTTTATTTTCTGAAACCGATAAACTATTGAACATATCACGGATGTTATGAATCATAACAGCCTTAGATGTCTTAAAAAAAACCGACATCTGCGGCAGTTATGATAGTCATAACATTCCTAGATATGTTAATAGCTATTACATAGTGGCCCTTTTTTGTTTTTTGTAACGCCTGTACCTATCATATTGAGAAATGTTGTTACGTTCGTTTTCCGGTTTTGATATATATATTTTGATTTTGATTTGATTTGAAATTGTTAATTTATTTTGTTTTTGTCAATTTTGAAGGTATCAGATTAATTTTAGGTAAATTATTTTGAATTATTATTTTCTTGCTCACTTTATATATCTAGATCTTGTATTAATAACTAAATTCCTAAAAATGTTCCTTAAACACGCTGATGAGGAGCAATAATTCCGAAACACGTGTCCGTAGCTGCATCATGTTTCTTTCTTGGGGTAAATGGCAAAAACTGTATCTATTTTATTTAACTTCCCCAAAAAACTTTTTTCTTTGTTTGATTATATTGCCTAGGTAGAAATTGGGCAGTACGCATAGAGCTCTATGTGTTGACTGTTACCATTTGAGACCATAAATTGGTCCATAGTGCACGAAGGCACAAATTGAGTACTGTGTGCTGCTACTTTCTAACCGTTCTTATGCAGATATTCTATAACTTTCTCTTATAGCGCTATAAACATACACATCTATAAAATTATAGCAGAATGTAAATGGCAACTTTAATTTTTATTATTACTTATTAAGACATCAGCCTATCTTACTTTTTATAACATTCAGCAGTTTATTTAAATGCAAATTACAAATAAAAATTTCATTCACTAAGTCTAGGGTTAGGTTTTTCTATAACACTTTACAAATTTACAGTTGCATTTTATGCTATAGAATAGACACTATTTTATATTGGATATAATAAGTCAAGGTCAAAGGCTTACATCCCTTACAGCGCTGTAAAATGGGTTACAGAATAGCACCATATGTTATTGTTTCTGATCCTATTCACACGGATCCATTAAGCTACGCTACGCTGATGAGGAGCAATAACTCCGAAACACGTGTCCGTAGCTGCATCATGTTTCTTTCTTGGGGTAAATATGGCAAAAACTTTATCTATTTTATTTAAATGTCACAGATATCGTGCCCTCTATTATTAGTGAGTAAAACTAATTTATTGACTTAACGAATTCTACACTGAATTTGGATTTCTTTTATTACTAATGGCAACCCTTCTTCTTCAAAAAATGTAATAAACTCCATAACTAATTTTGGTTGTTATAAATTCGTTTTTTTAAATTATCTGTGGTTCGTTTAAATGCTTATTCTGAAGTATCATTCTGATAGGAATCATTTCTCAGGATTTCCGTTTTATTTTTTTCTTGCTTCTCTTAAGTTGGTATGAACGATATGTTTCAACCGGATGGATCATTTTGCCATATTATTTTTCCCACTTTCCACCTGGGGCTTGATTTGGTGCCTTTCTACATGAATTATATAATTTTTAAAATCCAAGTTTATTTGGGAGTCATTAAATACAAATTTAAAAAAAATTCCAATTGAAATTTAGTTATTTCTAACTAAATGTGATTATTTTAGAACTATATTGTTGAAAAAACTTTAAGTCCTTTTTAGTAGTTAATTTTTAACGAAATATGTTTTTTTTAAATTTATATTATCTTTTTATCAAACCCTAATGATTTTCCCAACTAATCTCCTCCAAACACGGGTTTTACTGGCCTTACAACGGGAAAACGCGAAAAAGGGGGTAGTTTTTGGCCATTTGAGGGGGTTGCTGTCGCGAAAAACTTCATCCACTATGTTTTTCGTTTTCAGTACCCTCAAAAACGGAGGGGTGAGTAAGTTTAGTAGCTGCAGAATTTTGTCTGCAACTTATCCTTGACTCCACTTTTTGTCCTTATATGTTATGAGGGTTTTACTGTTTTCCAAATTAGATTTGTTTTTCTAAAAACAGTTTTAACACGCAATGTCAAGTCATCTTGATGAAATACGATTTTTGTGTATAACAAACTTACTAAGTACATATTATGGTTGACAATTTTGGTATCGGTTTAGTGGTGTAATGAGCAGTGGTGCGTCTTTCCATCCAGGCTGTTGGATAAACGAACCTTCTTGCGGCAACAACTCTCGGGGATGTAAAATTGTGGGTTTCGTGTCACTGTGAGCATGTTAACGATATCTCTCTTACGATAAGAAAAGAAAACAAAGAGAGGATTATTACAGAATTATCCTTTTTCTCATTTATTCTCACTGCTTACTTATTTACTTCTCTACATTTTTTAGCTACTCCTCTTAACACAAAAAATGATAACAAGGAGAAACTAATTAAAAGACTAATTAAATATGTAATGTAAAAAATTGCTTAATGTACCAAGGCAAACAAAATGTGGAAAATAGCGACAAATTGAGTTAAATGTAAATGTAAATGTAATGTAAAAAACGTTGAAATATACGTACTGTAAATGTAACTAAATTACCGGTTAAAGTAGGTGATAAAGCAATTAAAGGGGTTAATAGTATATGTAGATAAATGGCACTGTATTCGTATGTTATTTTTAATTTAGGGTAATATGTTAATTCAATAACAACTGCAAAACGACATCAGTTAAAGCACTCTTAATGTAAAACTCTTGTTTTTACATTCGAAATAAAACAAGGATGATTTGATCAATCATGTAGAGTAGTAGACTGGACTAATGGTTTTTTAACCACAGCTTTTTAACCAAAGCCAGTGTTTACCAGAACTGAGGAATGGTTACTTGATAAAGTCATATTATAATTAAATAGTGCAATTTGTCATCAGATAAATCAATAATAATGAATGGCTTGTTTATTAAAAATAATATTCCCAAAGTGAGGTTTGTCAACGTAACATAAATTCATAAATAAAAAGGATAGTGATATTGAAATTTTACTCCGCTGCTTTGGTTCTACGATAATGCGTTGAACGAACAAGATAATCTGACATCGAACTAAAAATATATGCTTCACATTTTTTATTATCTAAATAGGTTAATTCTGATTTTTTTTTAATTTACGATTTCCGACTTTTATTGCGCCTTAATTGGCATAATAATATATCCGAATCTCGGGAAGTTTCACTTTTGAGAACACCCAGTACGTAAAAAAAATCCCCTGATTAATTTCTCCGTTCTACCTCTCATTTCTATTATTTATTTTGTGTCACAGTCCACTTATTCTATATAATTTTATTTCAAAAGTAAACTGATGTAATTGCTCCGTTAATTTCAACGATGAAATTCCCCACTAGTCGAAAAGAGTTCTACATGTGACCCTGTAGGCTATTTCTATGTCAAAATTGTCCTTTTTTTGTACTGACGCGTAAAACTCTCATTTTCCGTCCTTAAAACCGCCGTTAGCGAAAAAAGGGTTTGCCTGATTCTTTGTTTCCCATTTCATAACTCTGTTTCATCTGTTTTTGTAAATTCTACTACGTAAAACGTGACAATGATTGCCGAATAACATGTGATGCCAAAGAACTTGTGCCATGAACCCTTAGGCTTTATAATACGGAGAAGGGTCTATATAAACCGAACCTTATCTCGTTCATATTAGTATTTATTCATACATTAGTTTAGAATTCATACTGTTAATATATTATTAGATGTTACTGATGTATTAAATAATTAAGAGGGTAATTTGTTTACGAGGGTGAATCTAACTCTACTCGGTCTTGTAATTTCGGAAAATTGTCGTTAGTCAAAAGTCAAATAGCATGTTACTGAAATGCTATTTTATTTCGTAGAGGATAACGGTGTAGAAAAATTTGTTCTTAATTCCTAATTATTTTACTTCAATCTATCAATCTAGCTTAATTATTTGTTTTTATTTTGTAAATAGTAATCATCCCCTGAGGATGCCAAATTGGCTGGTGAAACGGACGTCGTAGTGCCAGTGCTTTTTATGTTAACTTGAAACTATGTTTTAGTGAATAGAAATTTCATATTTCTCTGTCAACGGATGAAGAGTTTAAAGGAATCAAAGTAACATTGTGGTTAAGAGAGTGATAATTATTGTCATAATATATAGTGTTGGATGGTCGGGTGATAACTTAAAATTTATTAGGGTTGTATAACATCGTTATTCAGTTATTAGAGTAAACTAGAATCAATTATTTTTGCGGAAATTATTTTCTTAAAATATTTGATTAACCGCCTCTCAAGTCACCGAAGAAACCCCCATAAAATCCTAGGATTTTGTGTTAGGTAACAGACACTACAGTTTATTGTGGAATCTGAACCACATCAAGGGCTTCGATAATTCTATCACCATCTAAGTCCAAAGCAAATCAGAAATAATTTTGTTTAATTTGCACAAGGGTGGATTCGAACCATCATTGACCTTCGCAACCAAGTATCAACACATATTGTCATGTATTTTAAACTATAAAAGAAATTAAAACCCGATTATTAAATAAATAAAACTAAAAACAAACTCAGGTACAACAAGGATAAAACAAAATAATCCTCTTAATAAAACAAATAACGAGAAACTTACGTATGGTATACTCAATAGATTAATACAAATTTTAAAAAAAGGATATCATATCGGAGAACAATCTTGATAAATCTGCTGTAGAACACCTGTTGAGGCGAAAGAGGTCAACGAGCCACATGTAAACAAAGGGTCAGTTACGCTAAAACAAACTAAACGTAAGCAAATTAAAGGCGAAAATAAGGTAAATGCATTGTACTATGTTTCTTTAAAATAATCAATGACAGAACAGCTGTTAGTTACATGCTTTAAACAAAGTTTGAACGATTTTCAACATAACAGTTAAACAAAGATGGACTTTATTTCTGTAAATTTCTATTAAAATTATGATTAAATAGTATAAGGCTTACCTGTGAAACCTCCAGTCTAGTCAAATGACTAGACACAATGTAAATTAGATCCTAAGAAGTGTTGTGTAGTGATCTTCGAAAGGTTCAGTGATGTTTCGTCAAAGTGGACGGAAGGGCAAAAATTCATCTCACGTAATATCAACAAATGGGTACCCACAAATTCGTCAGGGATAAGGATGCTAAAAATTACATAATTTCATAGGAAAATTATATAATAAAGTTGAAAAAGGCAAAAATACAAACCAAAATGACAGTTGGGAACCAAGAAATCTATGGTTTGGCAAATTTTCTGCATGTTCTTAGAAACGAAACAAAAGTTGAGTTGTTATTGGGTAGTGAAAGAAGCAAACCCACGTCCAGATCGGTCCTGAAATAAATTGAGAAAATTAAAATTTAAACTGGAAATTAGGTATATTCCCAGGACTTTCAAATGATGGGTCAAGGTCAAATGCGAAAAAGTAACGGAAAAGCAGCTTCAACTTACCAGGAATAAAGGTAAAAATTATCCTAATAAATGAGCAGCCACCTGATTGGCCGAAATCCAAAATTGCATCCAAGGCCTATTTGGTTTACACAAATCCAGTAAACGGTGCAATAAATTCTAGAACAGTCAGCCATCATATCTGGACCACAAGTGTCAAAAACTTAAAACAGGTCTGCCAATTCAAGTGCAATTAAAACGACTCGGTAACCCGAAAGTGCAGAGCTTACTCTGAACTGAAATTTTAAACCTTAAGTTTATTAATTTTGTTAATATCCAAAAGGACACTGTCCTATATCTGTTGTAGATTTAATGAGTTTTAATTATCGCAGGGACATAGGTTAAGAAACGTTTTTGCTTTTGATTGTCTGATATTTGCAATAAAACCTAACATTTTGAGTGCCATCTATGTTTAATTGAAATAACTAAAGCATTTAAATTCATCTCAGCTGGATATCTAAAATACAGCAGACTCGGAGACATCTAGCTGTCAAATAGCAAAGTGATATTCATTCTGATAAAGATCTCTAACTTGTCTAAATCCTTACAAGTCAAATGAAAATAAACCAGCACGAATTTTAAATAACCTTTATTCAACAATAGTACAACAGCAGATTTGTAGATAAGATGTTTCTTCGATGGTAGAAGGGAACCCCCAAAGGCCCTGAAAGGTAAAAGAGTAATTATAGCAAACCTATAATAAGTTTCACGTTAAATTATCATAAAATCATACGCACTGTCGCTTATTAATGAAACATTGAAATAATTCTGCCCAGAAGCGGACTGATCGTATGTGATAAGGTCGATTATTTAAAACTATATACGAGAACTTAAAAATATTTTTTTTGAATAAACTATTTGCAATTTCTATAGAAAATAAAATAAAATTTTTAAACTAAAATAACTTAATTACTATAGCATGCATTAAAATTAATCTAAACGTGCAAATCTAAATTTAAACTTACCTTAAATTATAAAAACAATAAAACAAATGAAATATAAATTCAAAATAAAAAAAAAATCCCCTAAAGTCTCCTATATCTTAACAATATACTCACTCAGCTACCGTCCCCTTACTAATTACTACTTTTATTCAGTAAAAATGGCGTAACAAATCAATATCAATAAGTATAACATTATCCGATTAATACGAAAATCTACGGACTCTTAAAGTCGTCGGTATCCAAAGAAAAGTCTCACCACAAGAACATAAAAGAAATTCTTACCACGTCCCTTAATTGGGAAACTGCTTATTATATTTCTATATAAAATAAGATAAATATAACTCTATTATAAAAAATTTATGAATGTAACAGAACAGAAGGCCTTTTTAAGGGTGCCTCGAATAATTTATCATTCACTGAGTACTCAAAGGTCAGCGACTTAAAAACTTTCGAAGCGTGCAACTTCGAAGTATGAAAACAAAGAAGTTAATAATGAACCGTTCAAGAATACTGAATATGCTTGAAACGAGTTTTTTTAGTATCCTTATTACTTTCAATTTGCTTTTAAATCTTGTTCACTACAGTAGCAAAATATATTTGGTCTTACAGCTGCGGTACTTGTCATTGAGCTCAGTCAATTTGGCTCCTCAATCAGTTATTTTTCGTCCCAATTTCGATAGCATGCAAATATTACGTCCAGCCCGTCCTACTACAACTAATTTTGGAGCTAGCTCATCCTTACATAAAAAATAGAAAGGAGGTGTCTTCGATAGCCCCCTCATTTTTATATCTATATAGTTTTCGAAACGTTGGTACAACTAACCTATAGCAAGCAGAGTCTGGCACATCCATTTTCAATGCTAGCTCATCTAGAGGGATGGTAACAAAACTGATTAAACTAGTATGTTCAGCCTTACTATTTATATTTTTTCTTTTAAAATTGAGATATATGGTTTTTACACCTAGCACAAGCACTTGCACTAGCACTTGTCAGAACGTCATCGGAAAATCACTGACTTCATCGGTGACTGAACCATAACATCTTCCACATTTGTATCAGCGTGTTAGCCATGAAATAGATGTGCTCGAATATGATAGATGTAAAATTTCCTTGCGAGCAAAATTGAGGAAAAAAATGAAGGCGCCAAGTTGACTGACCCTTTTAACCAACGACATAAGAATTACTAGACACGTAATGATTCTCTGAAATGGACTCGTCCAACGTACGCAGCGTCTCATTGGTTACAAACACGTGGTAGGTTGAGCGCGCACCAATGAGACGGTGAGTACGTTCGCCGAGTTAATTTCAGACCGAATAACATACAAACAAATCGGAATCATTATGTGTCTAGTAATTCTTATGTCGTTGCTTTTAACATTATAATACTTTTAATTGCTGACGTTAAAATACATTAAAATACATGGTGTTCTAATATTCCACATATATGATGATATCATAGCTTCTTTGGGTAAACATAACCACATTTAATCAAATTTATTTTTATTACAATAATTGATTGATCATTTAGTTGCGTGAAGTAGCATACTTTTATTTTTATCAAATAATCAACTCCAAAAAGGTATAAATGATTGGAATGACACTAGATATGACAGTGTTTCCATAGAGAATTTAATAAAGTCGATTAAATTACACCATCAAATGGCCTCTCAATTATACCTGATTCTATTTCAAGGACATTATTAATTCGGAATAAAGATAGTTGAAATTAGGTATTTTTGACCATGACATGTATTTGTCTAATTTAACATGCGATCCAGATCCAATAGATTTTATATTTATTTAGCATAAGCGTGTTTAAAATCTTTAGAATTCATTTCACTTAAACGTATAGGTACATGTGTACAGGGTGATCATTTTAAGTGCCTCACTCGATTTTCCTGCTTTATTCTTCACCTAGGAAAAAAATTCAAAAACCATACTTGTGTACTTTTTTCCGAGGAATCCGATTCCGAAACGATAAAAACAATTGAATGTCAAAGAAAAAAGTTATGGACGAAAAACTGAAAAAGAAAAAAATATACACCCTGTATATTAATGCGGAAATGGATATGTGACACAAAACAATTTTTATATATTTAGAATTATGAAACAATTGAATTTATTTTAAAAATGAAGAAAAATTTAATAAAAACTTTTAAAAAAACTTTAAAAAAACTGTTACTTACTCGTCAAGAGAGTTTTATAAAAGATTATCCACAAATTTCATTGTTCCAAGAACACATGGGCAAAACATCAACATAATAAGATACAAACTTTTTGATTAACAAACAAAACAAACATAATTGTTAAATAAATTCAATTGTTTCATAATTCTAAATATATAAAAATTGTTTTGTGTAATTCAATTATAAATAATATTTTTTCAAAATAATGTCATATTAGTTTAACAACTTATATAATAGTTGTTATTTATATTGTTACTTATTTGTTTGTAGAGTGGCCCCTGATGATGACATGATGTCGAAAGTACTTGGCACTGATTATGATTAAATTTTATACACTTAATACATTTGTCTAGTTTTTCCATTATTCTATCGAGTGTATACAACCTGTTTTCCCTTTAAATGCTTTTGTTTGTTTTCATGGATGATTTTATTTCATAACATATATTTGTGTTGTTTTAAATTTAAACCCCAATATCTTATTAAATATGAAAGGTAATGATAATATGTTATATATTGCTGAATTCGGAAAGAAATGTTCTTTAAACTGAGCTCAATATACAGGGTGTATCAAAATAAAAAAATTAAAACAATTTCCGGTCAAACCGGAAGTGAAAAATATGTTTCTGATACACATTTACAATCAGTGAAATGTCACATATCCATTTCCGCATTAATATACAGGGTGTATATTTTTTTCTTTTTCAGTTTTTGACCGTAACTTTTTTCTTTGACATTCAATTGTTTTCATCTTTTCGGAATCGGATTCCTCGGAAAAATGTACACAAGTATGGTTTTTGAATTTTTTTCCTAGGTGAAGAATAAAGCAGGAAAATCAAGTGAGGCACTTAAAATGATCACCCTGTACATCTTGCGAGTTGCGTATTTAGTGTAGTTAAAGAATGACAAATTCAAGTAAGCGACGGACGAAAAAGAGTTATTAAACTCCCCTAGCGCACTTTAATCAACTTCTAAGATCGTATTACAGTCAACCGTACGCTCAATATATACGTCTATCAACTACTCATGTTACCCTTCATTAGGCAAGGGTAAAAAGCCACACACTGCGGAATCCCTTTATACCCCAATTTTTAAACGATCTAACGCAACAATACGTTTTTGGTTTCGTGCCGTTTAATTCAATTGAAAAATTGACCCTTTTATTAAAACTGCATTAGTATTATTCAACTATCATCTGTCCACAAAATGCAAACCTTCAATCTGCCTTAGATAATATTTAATAATATGAATGCCTACTTCTTTGAGGACGTTCACGTAAAAGAAAAAAATATGGTAAAAACCGAACTGGCGAAAACATGCGTGTGAATTCTCATCCGTGTCCAAAAGATTCAGTTTGGATCATCTAATAAATTTAAACTACCACTTTTTTAGATCCTTCCGAATTCCCTGTCTTGTTATTTAGCGTTAAACGACAAAATGCCTTTGTGTTCATACTACGCATGATTTCACTAGTCATTCGGAAATCTATACATACAAGACATAACAATATCAATAAGGAAAGAAAAGCCTGTTAGATTTTTGTATACGGGGTCGCTAATATGTAGTGTATCAAGGCCTTCTTGTCGATTCTGCTTTAAGATATCACCTTGAAAAGAAAAACAGGTAAATTTCTAATTTTTATTTATAATACGATGGTGTAAATTTGAAACATGCCACTTTTACCGCTGCCCCCAACATTTTTCTTTTAAATAGAAACCCCCAATTTTCCTGCGGGGTTGAGCTACCCATCAGGCGCGTCTCCAGGTGGCGGATAGGAGGATGGCCAGACTTCTAACGGAGTAGGGTTAGCGTTGGTCATATTGCCGGGGGGTCGGGCTAATAACCCATACCATACCCGGCTAAAACCACGCCGCGGACCAGCTCACGACACACACCGTAAACCGCCTGGCGACACAACGACCCTCTGTTCTCGGACAGAGGTACGTGTCTCTAGGGGGCACGGGGGTCTTGGCTTAACCGCCCGGACTACGTGGATGAAGTACCACCATAAAAACTTCCCCAATCCCAAGGTATTGTGCGCGCCGAAGGGATGCGTGGTTGGGGGGCAGCCCAGCAACTAGCGACAAAACTCGGGGCACCTGGCGCACCCCGTTTTATGTAGCCTTCCGTGTCCAAGGGGGCTCTGGGCACGGTGACATTTAAATCCCCCACACTCGTGGGACGAAAAATGGAAAATAATAACAAAAAAAATAACGACACCAATAAACAAAGCTCGGAAGGAGGCCCTGTAAAGGAGGATCCGCCGAAGAAAAAACTATCCGGAGCGGCCAGAAGGAAGCTCCGGAAGATGAACCGGGAAGAATCTGGGGGAAAAGCGGGACCTAGGCTTTCACAGCCAGGGGGCGTAAGTACTCCCAGTACATCTCAACCGGGGAGCAGCAAAGCCTCACGGGGGAGTGACCCAAAGCCGGGCGCTAAACGCGGCCGATCTGAGGGAAGCACCCCAGGGGAAAATAGAGTGACGCAGCCAAAGAAGAGGGGAAGGGCCAATAACGCCCCGAGTACCTCCTATGCGGCTGCGCTCACAGATTTCAAGGTGGCTATTATACCTAATGGCTATCCTGAGATGTCATTGAGCTCGGAGCAGGCAGATCTAATAAAGACTGCACTGACCGACGCTCTTGATGACGTCGCAGAAGGACAACAACCACCAAGATTCTCGGGGGTTAATCTACGGGGGGGCTTTCTCCTAGCCTCCTGCGCTGACCAAGCCACAAAGGACTGGCTAGTGCGGGTGGTGGAGAAATGTGTACCCTGGGAGGGTGCAAAACTTAGCACATGTGATGCCAAGGATGTACCCAAGCCCGTCAGAACGTTGGTGTGGATACCGGGGCCAGCACAGGAACCGGAAAAAACGCTCAAACGTCTGAGAATACAGAACCCAGGGCTTCAGACGAATACCTGGACTGTAGTCGACACGAAGCCAGATCCGAAGGGACAACAACTTGTCCTACTGATGGACGAGGCTTCGTGGAAAAGAATTGAGGATCTTCAATGTAAACCCTACCTCAACCTAACCAGGGTCCTATTTAAGGCCCTGGGGAGGAAGAAGGGAGGGGAGCAGATGGAAGTCGACCAGGGGACGCAAGTCGAACCCGAAGGATTAGAGGCTGCGAACGGAGAGGACCAGCAGTAACTCTCGACCACCGTCCGTTACATTCAACGTCACACAGGTGAACATACACCACTGTAAAGCGGCATCGGCCGCATTGCAGAAACACATTGAAAACAACAATGTAGATATAGCACTGATACAAGAACCCTGGGTGTACAGGGGGCAAATCAGGGGATTAGGGATGGGAAGAGACTGGGAAATAATCAGCCCAGGCGGTAACCTTGCATTATCGCAAAGAAAAATATTAATCTGTTACCAATGTGGGGACTATGTACAAGAGACCTAATGGTGGCACGAACCAGCATAGAAATGGAGGGGTCAACGAAAGAGCTGGTAATAGGATCCGTTTACCTTCCATACGATCAACCTGATCAACCTCCTACCCAGGAAGTTAGAGAACTGGTTCAGCAATGTGAAGCTAGCCAGGCACAGCTCATCTTATGCTGTGATGCCAATGCACACCACATTATCTGGGGGAGCACGGACAACAATACAAGAGGTGAGTCACTCCTAGAATTTATCATTAGTAATAAGCTAGAAGTAGTTAATCGTGGAAACGAGCCTACCTTTGTCACGACGACAAGGAGTGAGGTTATCGATATTACTATCGCGACACAGTGTGCGGGGCGAGTGATCAGTGAGTGGCATGTGTCTCAGGAACCATCGCTCTCGGATCACAGGTACGTAAGATTTAAAATACAAACACCACCGGAAGAGAATAAGATGGGCAGGAATCCAAGGACCTGCGACTGGGGACTCTTTAATGAGATCCTGGAGCAAGGGCTGAAGGAGTGCCCATCCAAGCCACAGACACCGGTGGAAGTGGAACTGATTAATAAATTCATTACATCAGCAATAAAAACAGCCTTCGAGCAAAGCTGCCCCCTAAAAGAGAGGAGGCAGAAACGTGAGACCCCATGGTGGAATCACGAGCTCTCCTCCAGGAGAGCAGCGGTTCGCAGGCTTTTCAACCAGGCGAGAAAGTCTGGCAGATGGGAAGAATATAAAACTGCCCGTCTCGACTATGCATATGCCATAAGAGATGCAAAAAAGGAATCATGGAGGAAGCACTGTGAGGAAATAGAAAACACTCCGGAAGCTGCCAGACTCCAGAAAATTCTACAGAGAGACAATCAAGGTAAAATTGGATCACTGCAAAGACAACAGGGTGACTACACAAATACCGAGAAGGAGACTTTGGACTTACTCCTAGAGACACACTTCCCGGGTAGTGTAGCTATCCCACGAAATCATAACGGTCCAATTGAAGACATACCTATTAAGAGGGCGTCTAAAGAAGACTGGAAACATGCTAATAGTGTAATTAATATAACAAAACTTAAGTGGGCGATCAATTCGTTTGAACCGTACAAGTCACCGGGGGTAGATGGAATATTCCCGGCACTACTAAAACAGGGTATAAGCAAACTTGCAACACCCCTGTGCACATTATTCAGGGCCAGTCTGGCCCTAGGATATGTGCCAACCAGCTGGCGGATGGTAAAGGTGGTATTCATACCAAAACCAGGGCGCGAGACCTACGCCCAGGCCAAATCATTCCGACCTATCAGCCTAACATCCTTTCTCCTGAAAACCATGGAGAAGCTGGTGGATAGGCATATCAGGGACGATGTTATGAACTCAAAACCTTTACATCGAAACCAGTATGCCTACCAGACAGGAAAATCATGTGAGCTAGCCATACATGAGCTTACTCACAGAATAGAAAGGGCACTGGACAGCCGGGAAACGGCTATAGGAACCTTTCTGGACATTGAGGGGGCTTTCGATAACACCTCATACGACTCTATAAGCAGAGCAGTGAAGAGACGCGGGGTCAAGCAGTCGATAACAAGATGGATTGACTCAGCACTCAAAACTAGGAAAATACAAACAATGCTGGGCTCCACGACAGAGGAGGTGTCGGCAACCAGGGGCTGTCCTCAGGGGGGTGTCCTATCACCCCTGTTGTGGTGTCTGGTTGTTGATGAACTCCTAGAACACTTAGAACAGCAAGGAATATATGCGCAGGGATATGCAGATGACATCACCATCCTGGCAACAGGAAAATTTGAGGGCGTCACATCAGAAATGATGCAAAGAGCCCTCAAAACGGTAGATAAATGGTGCAACCAGGAAGGTCTATCCGTCAATCCAGGAAAGACCACAGTGGTAGCTTTTACAAGGAAAAGAAAAATTCAAAACCTGAAGAAACTATTTCTTCGGGGAAAAGAATTACAAATGAGCGGTGAAGCCAAGTATTTGGGACTAACTCTAGACACCAAACTGAACTTCAAAGCTCATATAGGGAAAGTGACCACCAAAGCCACGCGGGCCCTATGGGCTTGCAGACGAATGGTGGGCAAAAACTGGGGACTACAACCACGAATGGTACATTGGCTGTACCAAAGGGTTGCGATACCAATAATAACCTACGCCTCCCTGATCTGGTGGCACAAAGCTGGAAAAGGAGAGTCGTTGAGGAAACTAAACAAGGTACAAAGACTTGCGTGCCTAGGGATAACGGGGGCCATGACAACAACGCCTACCGCAGCTATGGAAGCACTGCTATGCCTACCTCCATTAAATCTAGTGGTGGAGAATGAGGCATTGATAGCGACTTACAGGCTAAGAAACAACGGGTATGAGACCTTTCCAAGAAAAGGATATCATACAGAAATAGCCCAACAACTGGGAAATAACCGACTACTTGAAATGCAGTCTGACAGAATCAGCACTACTTATAACTTCACAAAAACCTTCAAGGTGATTATACCTGATAGGGAAGATGAGGGTAAAAGGCAGATGCGAAGTCACCCAAATGATACCATATGGTATACGGACGGATCAAAAACATCAAGAAGTACCGGAGCAGGAATTGCGGGAGACCAACCAGGGACATACTTCAGTCTGAACCTGGGCAGCACTGCAACCGTGTTCCAAGCAGAAATAACAGCCATAGAGGCTTGTGCGCAAGAAATGGTACGGATGTCTTACATTAACAGAAGAATCCGTATCATCACTGACAGTCAGGCAGCTCTTAGAGCTCTGGAGGCAGTAGAAATACGTTCCAAAACAGTAAGAAATTGCCTGAAGCCCCTGGCGAAACTAGCAGAACACAACAATGTGCAATTGGAATGGACGCGAGGACACCAGGGAAATTCAGGTAATGAGAAAGCTGACAGGCTGGCCAAAGAAGGAGCAAAGAAAGCCTTGATAGGACCCGAGCCGACATGCGGGATCGCATATAGCACCGCAAAAGGCGCAGCAAAGGAACTTTTAAGACAGAAACACAACTTGCATTGGAGAGAGGCACCAGGAATGAGACAATCACGCATATTCTTAGGTGACCCATCCAAATCAAAGACTAAGGAATTGCTGAAGCTGAGCAGAAGACAGCTAAGATGTGCAGTGGGTATTTTAACAGGACACTGCACGCTAAACAAACATCTCACCAACATAAAGGTGAAGGATGATCCAGATTGTAGGATGTGTGGTGAAGAGGAAGAAACACCTCACCACATCATATGTGAATGCCCGGCCCTAGCGGCGAGAAGGATTGCACACTTCGGTGAACCATCAGTGACACCGGAAGAGATAGCTAATGCTCCCATCGACCGTATACTCGCCTTCGTGGGAGGAACGGGTCTCATGGAATAGGGAGACTATGGGGGTACAATAAGCTTCAGCTTCAGTACAGCGGGCCAAAAGACCGCAACCTATAAGGAAAAAAAAAAAAAAAAAAAAACCCCAATTTTTCTTGTTGATTATTGACAAGCACTCAATTCTGAATTTAGAAATGTAATTTATTTGAAGATCAGTCATACCGCCACCTGGCGGTGATTTTAGCAGACATACTTTCTACAACAAACACCAAAGCTATGGAATTCATTTCGGTTACATTTCTGGGATACTACTCTTCTCCGGTCTTTGGACTCAGATATCTGTGCCATACTCACAGAGCTATGTGTCATGTTGGTCACTAGTTAATTAAAAAAATATATTTCCTGTAAGGTAAACCGAAATTGGATTAAATAAATCCATAAATAAACCGTATGTTCGCTAGCGTACACAGAGAGAATATAACTTGTTTTAATTAAAAATCGTTTTTACGTGCATTAGTTGTACAAAGGGTATCTATGTGTAGTTTGAAAACCGATAATGGTAAATAAACGAACAAAGGTTAAAGTTATTTTAACAGTTGATTTAACGTTCGTTTGTATAGCCTCACTGATAATTTACTGGTTTTGACTTCCTATTGTTTAACACATCACTTTGCGAATTTCAGCGATTTATTGAACGCACTAAATAATCTGAAGTGGCAAGTATGATGTATATCGTAATTGTATTGTCAAATTAATGACGAACGAACGAATGATTATTAGGCATAATCCTGTCGTTGTTAGAATATAACAAAAATTTTCCTTAATTTGTATATTGTTTAAAAATTTCATAATAAAATTTAACATTATAAATATCACTTATAGCATAAATGTATCTCAGACCCCTGTTTGGCTAAGATAAGAAGTCTTCAACTAAAGGAATAAGCGAATAAAGAAAAATTATATTAAGTTCAGAATCGTTGTAAAATGGTTTATTTAAAAAAGTATTTTCTGTGATAAATTAAATTTTTTTTGCGGTTTTCTTCTAGAAACTATCTTTGTTGTTATCGAATCGTTTTCTTGCAAAAATCAATTTTTTAAGAGAACGGAAATATAGTGTTCCTATTAATATTGATTCGAAAACTTCATTGATGGGCAGATACTGACTGCATAATACATTATGCACAGTGTGTCTTCATTTGAGTGGACACGCCCCATAAAAACTTTATTTATGGATAGATTTTAACCGGAGTTTTTTGAGTTGGAGATCTATGAAAGTTATATTTTGTAACCTCATGAAGTTTTTGAAAAAAAAAATTTTAGTACCTACTATAATTTATTTTGTAGGAGCCAAGAATCAGGAAATCATGTTAGCGATTTTTGTTACTCCTTTGTTTTTAATGGAAAAGTAAAGTTTTTGGGGAAGAGAGTTGTAATTACTTTTTTTTTTAGATACAATGCAATGAACTGACAAAACGAATAAAAATTTATTTTTAAAAATGGGTTGCAATGTTTAGTTCTACTACCTCTCAAGTTGAACCATGGTTCATCTCTAGTTTACTTCTTAGAGAGGACAAAGGACTAGTGGCTAAAACGCCAAGACTTTAGACGCGGTTCCACCCGTAAATTTTTTTCTCGTATTTCTTGTAGAATTAACTATTAACTAAAATATTGACATGTCTATCTAATCCAGTTCTTAGTGATATAGCCGTTTACCAGCAGCAACAAATTTGCAATGCGTGTTTAGAAAATCCAAAATTGAAACTACAAATGTACAATGAATTGTAATTTTGGATATTGAGATCGACACCTAAAAATTATTAGTTTTATTTTGGTATGAAAATTAATTTACCCCGTATAAATATCACACATTTTATCGCCTTATTTCTTAGTTCTAAGGGCACCTAACTTTGCATGTCCCAAGAATCATTATAATCATATCTTAAATATGACAGATATAAATTTATTCATCATACCGGCTGTCACAGTCTCTATATATTCCTGTCAGGTTGATAATGCTTGTCATGGACACTGGTCTCCCTACAATGAATTTGATATGTTTGATATAACGCCAGTAGCGAATAAAAGACGTCAGATATCTTATAAGGCGATCCAAAGAGAACTTAAAAAATGGAACAGATTGAGTTTTCGAAACGTCTGCAAAATATCATTATTTTTATTTTATTTTTGTTTATTTATATTGTTGTCAAATTCGTCATAACAACTACTTTTTTAAACTACCTGTTATAAAATATTGAATTAAATACCAGAATTCATAGCATTGAAAACAAAAAAATATTGCTTACACACCGTCGTTTTACTACAAATAATAGTAATTATTATTTAACAGGTTAAATGTATATAAGTATTATTATGTGACATTGCATGATTTTGAATCATATTTGTATAATATTATGTTTTTATTGTTCCCCTTGTTGTAGACTTTTCTGTAAATTGAATCTAAACTGAATAAATTGTATTCTAAAATATATTGTCTATATCTATTTTAATGTCACTGACTCATTGATTTTATTATGGCAACCGTAACAGACAACGGCTGGTATTATATCAAATCTGTTGTAGAACTAAATATTTGTGTGCTTTGAAATCCAATTTCTTAGTTCAGCTGAACACATTTGAGCGTGATAGAAGTAAATATGTATACTTATATCATACCCAAGAAATTAATAGGTACAAAGTATGTGTAACAAACCGTAATATTTAAAAAATTTATCGAAAACTCGTTGACCAACTTCTTAAGGGGATAATAGTACCCAACATATTTTTGAAAATTCATATTTTCGTTACTATTCATCGGAATCGTTTCAAATTTTTATGAATGATATAGAATTATATAATCTAGGGCTGTGTGCATGCATATTTGAATAGGCCGAAAAAATTAAAAAAAAAAAATCAAAAAAAATGTGAAATTTTCCAAACCCATGCACATGCATCTAAAATGTATTTCTAAATACGGTGCTAAAATTCAAATCATTTACCTGCTGTCATTTGCGTATAATAAAAAAAAAACTCATGGCATTTTGTACCTGGACAAGAAATTTTTTATATAAATTATTAGGGTGGATTGAAATATTTCAGGCTTTACAGCTTGTGGGGATATTCAGATTTCGAAAAGTACATCAATTTTCAAAAATTCTTTGAATGTTTATTAAATTTACACGACAGAAATTGCCTAAAGAGGTAAAAAAAATACACAAATATTTACCAATGAAAACCTTCATATATGTGCTTATTCAAAATAAACATGGACCAATAAAATTTGTAGCATCCATTTGGCCAATAATGCAACATGGTTGCATTAACTGCTGATAATATGTATCAAATACCACTGACCTTTCATTATAATAACCCAAGCAAAATAATTAGGAAAGTATGCAAATATGTATGATTTTAAAGCCCTTCTTGGGATAAGTACTTAATCTACCTACACATTGCGGCTCTTATACGGATTATATTTTAGTCGAATACATTCGCTAGTGTTTAAAATTTAAATAAATTATTATGAATAATGAGATAACCTAACTTTAAATATTTGTAGTTTAAATCATAAGTGCAACAAAATCTCAGCTAAATTTGTTTCGGTAATTAAAAAGTTGTTATTTATTATTAGTATTAATTCTAAATAAGTTCTAAAATAATTATAGTTATTAATGTAAATAAATTGGGTGCAGTAATAGACCATAGACTTAAACCAATTATGTTGAATAAATTTCAGGACAAGCGTTAGTAGTTAGTAGTAGTAGAAAAGAGAGCCAAATCGTTCAAATTTAAGTCTTTTATCATCAATATTAGTTATTTTAATGCACCTGACAAGAACCGAAGTGAATCTGGTCTACCCAAATACATATATAGAAAGTTACAGACTTTATCATAATAATTTAAATAACCTGAAAAATGTTACGTTTTCGACATAGAACGTTAAGGTTTGCAGTTCTTTTAAGTTACTACAAGCACAGACTTGCAGACTTAGGTAGGGGATTAGATCACTTCTTTCCTCTGTAATTACTTATCTGGAGAACAAAGAAACGATTGCATGAAAACATTGTTCAAAGTGTGCCAATGTATGGAGCTGAAGTATGGGATATAATGAAAGTAATGAAAAACAAATTTCTAGCAACAGAAATGTATTTCCTACGAAGAAGCTGTGGATTGTCAAGAATGAATGGAGTGAGAAACGAGGAGATACGTAACAGAATGGGCAGGGAAAATAATGTTTTGGAAGAAGTTGAAAAAAAACAACAACTGACCTGGTTAGGTCATACGAAAATAATAAAAGGAAACAGATGGACCAGGATAGTATTGTAATGGATACCACCAGAAAGGAGAAAGAGAGGAAGCTGGAGAGGCGGACTGGATGAGGTGATGGAAGTATGTCTTGACAGGAAAAAATGGAAACTGGGTATGGAGAGGAGGCGCCAGCCGTAGAAATTTGCATATACATACATAGTTTTCTGGAGAACTGGAAAATATGGAAACAATATTCAATTTTCAAGAGAATAATGCTGGATACAGAACCTGCTTACTTATAGAAAATAACCTTCATATGATATTGAAGAATTGAAAATTTGATCAATTCTCCAGATAGGGCATGGTATATTGGTGTTCTCTTCCGCTTTGAAAATTTTGAATTCTTGACATTTCACACAGGTTTCAAAATGTCACACAGGTAAACATTTTGATTTTTAAGGTAACGAGTTTTTTTTTCATTTTTTAAATAAAAGTCGGACTTCCGCTCGCTGCCCAAAGGTAACGAGTAGAACTAGAAAATTGGTCTCCTATAATAGTCCAGATCTAAACCATGTAACTATTACTTATGGGGTAATGTAGAAGAAAGGATACACAAAAATGGTGATTATTTTTAATAATTTAGACTCATATTCCATTGTTTAGGTATTAAATTTGACCATAATTATTTTCATTTAATTAATTAATTTGTAATTCAATTATTTTCTTCAGTCCGTTATCTAATTATTATATTCACTTTATTAGTGATATTCTGGTAAGTTTTATAACGGGTTTTTTAATCTATACAACAATAGTATATTGTGCGGCAAGTGCAAAAAAGTGTAAATTTCTCACGAGTTTGAAGCGAGTGCCGCAATCCAAACGAGTGAGAAATTGCATTTCAGCACGTGTAGCACCTATACTTTTTCTACAACCACATTTTTTCTCCAAAACTAAAAAATTAATTAATTTTTTCTATTAATATTTAAAATTCTTCTTGAAACTGTGCAGTTAAAATTTTTGCGGCACAGTTATGTCGCTTTGCGACACCCTTATGTCACTTTTTAAGCGCTGTGAGAAATTATCTAGTTTGTGTACAATAAACCGTGCACAAAAGCTTCAAAAATATTCATTTAATTTGCCATTTAAAAAAAATTCAAATATCAGACAAATTTCTGTCAATGTCAATTTCTGCCGTAAAATATTGTAGTAGAAAGTTTTGGCTTCCTAACGATCCAAATTATTAAATTAATTATAAACAAAAATATTAATTCTGTTTTCTTTTGTACCACCCAATATATTGTAATTTGAATATTACCAACAGCAGAATCCTTCAATGGAGTTTCTGAAACATAAAATTACTATCGGAAATCACCTAGGATCTCAGTTGAACGTAGTATTGTAGAAAAACTAGCTTTAAAATTCATAATTTATTTATTTAACGTACAGGCCGCCAGCAGATATAATAATCTGATTTAATTACAAGGTGGCACAGAGTAATAATATCAGACTGCATATTATGTTAAATGTCTAAATAAAACAATGCCATTATTTTCACAAAACACTCAACAGTCCCTTGCCGGATCATATTAGTAATCAGGGGTGAATGCTGTAAGCTGCCGTCGAGAGTCACGTACGAGAAACAATAATAATATACCTAAAATTAAATTAACCTAACCAACTTATAACTAATACAAAAAGATAGGGAGAAGAAGAGGAAAAGAAAGAAGAGGAAACCAGAAGTAGAAAAACCAGGAGGAGGAAAGAATAATTACAATAAATTAATCTGATACGATTTGGAATGATCTATGTTTTACTTGTAATTGAAACTAATGACATAAATCAACACCTATAAAAATTAAATTAAAGCGTAAATTCGTACTGGAACCATCGTACAACAAATTAACATTTTACTTAAAACTAAACAAACAAATTAACTAAACATGCAGAACGCTTAGAAAACTAACTTTTAACTCTCAAAATTTTATCCATCTCCATAAAGCCTTTAAGATAAACTAGATCAACGTCTCTCGTTCCATCATGTTGACATCAAAATATCTTATACATGCAGAAAAGTTTTAGTTACAATGCAGTTAAGCTCGAAGACTTCGTAAAAGTTGGCAAAACATAGATGCAAATTTTACATACATGGGACAATGGTGGACGTCATTAAATTATGTTTTATATTTTATATATGCTTATATTAATAGTTTCTATATTATGTATTACTATTGTCACATATTCAACTCTCATTTACTTCTTATTTATATATTTATAGCGTATGCTAATACAGTCTCAACAAGGCTAAATAGCAACTAAACTTCACCTTGTAGGGCACTTCTCTTTTTTCAATAAAGGCGATGTTTACGTTTAGTTATTAATATAAATATTGTATCATCGTCGTAACATATGCAAAATTAGCAGTATCCAATTATCCATTTAATATACAATATGCGGCAAATGTATCGACCAGCTCTTGTAAAAGTAAGCAGAAAAAAAGTTACAAATTTAAAAAGTATCAGTTTGATGATAGTTGAAGCTTAAACAGGAAATGTCCCACAAAATGTGTTAGAAAAGTGGATAAAACGTTGACCGCTGCGTTGAAAACATTTTGGGAAGCTGTTGTCATTTTTGCTATTATTTATAATAGATTTTGCTGTTAATATGAAAGAAGCTAAATTCACTATAAGAGGGCTTCGGTATATCTATCATCATTCCGGAATCAAAATTTAGAAGAAGTTACTGACTCAATAAAAATGCAGCAAATATAAATTTATTCAGGAAAAGTGAAAATTTCTGCTAATCAACTATGTCTTCTCTGAGGTCTCTAAATACTGCCACTCAAATTTGCTTATTAGTTTTCACTGAATTATGCTTAACTATATTACGACCTATATAATAATAATTTAAAAAAATATATATCTTAGCTATACAATAAATAATAAAAATTGGGTTCTTCCTCACATGCCTCTACACAAGCTGTACAATGTTAGAAATATGTTAATATAAGTTTGTATTTACTTTGTGGATTGTACCTTGGGAAATAAAACTTTTAGTAAGTATAGGTTGTCTCTTTGGTTAGCTTTATTGTTTCAAACAAAACGCACCCTTACAGACCCATGGCCGGTAATACACAAGTAATTTTTCCTTAAGATATCCTAAATTTTGACTGGTACGATAATAAATGCGTTGGTGGTTTATCATTTCTCCAAAACAAAGGAAGATCATTCCAAAGTTTGAATAATTAAAATTGTAAAGGAACTGTATCAGGTGCTCATAAAGTTGTAACTTTTAACAGTTCGTTATATTTATTATACATTATTTAAGAATAGTTTATCTACTAGAAAAGTACAAATGAAAGAAACTGAAGTGGAAACCACATAATTCATTTAAATACATGAAGTTCGAAATACCTACATAAAAGAGAATAAACCTTTCTAATAATGTTATGTGCTTTTTCGGGTCACTGATATAAAAGGTCTGAAAGGCGAAATAAGTGTTGAACACCTAAGTTTTACTGAAATAATCCTAAGAACACATAATCGAGACGACTATTCCTAAAATAAATAAACAAACTTAGATATACTTAAAATAAATAAATATGTGACATTTAGTTTCTCAGTAGTTTATAGGATCTTTCAATTATGTGTTTTGAAACGTCATACTGCCAAACTATTTTAAAAATCAACAAATAGAAATTCATAAATTTGGCTAAAGGACTACTTTTTTAATATTAAAACAAGAGACCGAAACGAAAAGTTAGTCGTAAGTTGAGAATAAAATATAATAAAGATAGCTTAACAAGCAAATAAAAGTTGCAAGTGAAAAGTTAAGTTTTCTAACATTCAAACTCGACTAATATTTAAACAGTACAAAAAAATTATCAAGTTTGGATATTATGTATATAATATAAGGCTATAAGTTAGAAACCTATAATAGATATCATTTGGTTCAACAGATATGCATTAGTACGCTCAATAGTATATTACGGTTCTTTATTTTGTTTTACTGTCTTTTGCTTTTTTCTTCTAAGTAGGCCAAGAGCTTTGGATACATTCGATTGTGAGCAGAAATTACTTTGACAAATTGAATTGTGATAAATCGATAGTGACTTTATACAAGCTGTAGTAATGATATCCTTGTCCAAAAGTTTAGACATTGACATTTTTATTAAAAAAAATCAAAAACTATTCAATGCTTCCAAAAAGGAATTTAATTACATTATCACATATTGAAGAAAATAACTAAAAAGTAGTAGATAAAAGTAGTCCTTGACGTTTTTATTTACCTTTAGATCTTTTCAAAAATAACATGGTTCTTCTTCTTCTTAGCTTCAATTGTAATAGGATTGGGCTTTTCGTTCTTGAGCTACAAGGAACCTGATGTATAGACGAACGGACGGATGAACATTATGAAAACTAATACTAACTTTTTAAATTGGATACATTTTCAATACATTTCGAAATACGTGTTTATTTTTTGTTTAATTAGAGCATGAAATATGGACATCAAAAATTGGATTTTCCTTTTAACACTAGCTCCTACTTTATTATTATATTTAACTGCGTATCTGAAACTAATCCTAATAAAAAATTCATTAGGAAGATTTGACAGAGAGACATTTGACAACTTTAAAATTTTGAGTCCGATCTGATCTACTTCTACAGTTTGTTACCTGATTACGGTGATTGGCCCGAGCAACGAAAATAGGCCGACGTTAAATTAGTATTTTTAAAAAACAAACGCACGTGACGGAATGAATGGGTCACCCTAATACCAATTAGGAAATAAACAAAACAATTTGAAGGATTAAGTGACAGAGCAATTACTCGCGAGAACTTTCCATTGTTTTTTACGTTGCTTATATTTTTGCATTTCCTTAGATTTAAAAATTGCCTCCCTTTATTGTAATTATTGTTATTATTAATCAGCCGTAATATAAGTATTTTAATATTATTCGTCATACTTCTGAAAAACCAAATCTTGGTCGTAATATATTTGACATATATTGATCAAATGAAGGAATCTCCAAATGGTTCTATTAGATTCACATAACTCTGCAAATTGGTTCATAAAATGCTGTACCAAATATCTCTTTGTACTCCATCATGTTCTCAGACTTATTTGCATTCATACTTTTGTTAGTCACTTCATATTTCAACTTGTCAACATCGCTTTATTGCTCTGAACTGCAATTATTATAACGTACTGTATTCTGAAACTGTTTTACACTTTGGTCTCGTAGGTACAATGGTATGCATTCTGAGTTATTACGGCAAACAGAGGTAAAACTTTGTGACTTTATGAAGTGGGAGGAATATATTTATACACGAAATTATGTTAGCATTTCCACTAGGTTAAATAATATATTCAGGCCATGTAAAGTGAAAATATAGTTTGTCTGGTGCACTTTACGATGCAATATTGAAACAATCTAAAAAAAGGATAGACTTTCCTCAGTTATATAATGTTAATGTAAATTATAACTAAAGGCATTTTTGAGCAAAGGACACGTAAATAAATTAATACGACTTCAAGTTTTGGAAAAACCGATTAGTTATGCACTTCTGAAAATTTCATTTAGTTTTTATTATTAAATTTCAGTAAATTTGAAGCCGGTATTATTAAAATTTTGAATCACTATTATGTGTATCTCAAATTGGTAAGAGGTTTCTGTGTAAATATCACTTTACAGACCGTATTTCTTAAGTGGTCACGACAATTTTTCTTTTAAATCTTCGTTTTTTAATTGCCTATCGATCTGGCGAGGTAGATTTTCGATTGTTGCCCCTAATATTTCAAAAATTTCCAAAGAAATTGGAAAATTTTTGAAAAGTTAGTGGCAAAAATCGAAAATTTAGCTTTCCAGATCGTTATAGGCAATCAATAAAGGAAGATTTCCAAGAAAAATTTGTCGTGATATTTAAGTAGACCAAATAGACGTATTTTGATGAAAATTTAAACTTCTGAAAATTTTGAAAAATTAGGGGCAAAAATCGAAAATCTACTTCAACAGAAAGATAGGCAATTAAAAAACCGAAAATTTCAAAAAAAGAACTTTCTGATTGCTTAAGTATTAAGATCTGCATATTGATTTGAACAAAAAAGTCATTTTTGTCCCACTGTGCGTCGCGCGTCGGTCGGCGTCATCACGACAGCGTCTCATCACAAAGGTCAAAGTCTATCTTTTCGATAGGGGCCCGGACAGAGATGCCCTGCGAGTTGTCCTAGCGCTACACGGTTCTAGCCGTTTGAGCCGTTTCTGAATTATAACCTTAGCCTAAACTCTACATTCCCAAACTATTGCAAAACGCAACTATGGTCCACTTTTAACCTTTTTCGAACATTTAAAATGTATGAAATATAATCACAATGTGTTAGAAATCATCGAAATTTACTGCTAAAGTCATGAAAAATGCGCGTAATCCAGTGCAGGGATGTCTCACTAATAAGAAACTTTTTTTCATACGTAGCTCGAGAAAATTGACTAATCAAAAAATACTTTAGTAGTAGTTTAGTAGTTTTATAAGACGATAAACGAATATATATATAAAAAAAATAATAATTACACCGATCTGAAAACCTTTTATTTGAGAAGTAGGTAAGTTAAAAATAAATATAATTCAACTTTTTCTGTTTTCGATGTAAGTTCTTTGTTTTCCAGATCCAGAAGCACATATTCGTAAAATGTTCCACAACACAATTACCACAAATATTGTTGGATCGTAATAAAGGAGTCTTTGTCGAGATTCATTAAAGAAAATGCAAACCTCCTAATGCACGTTTCCCCTATACATCATTAAAATTGCCACGTGTAGCTTTTCAGTAAAATGAAGCATAATTAACCATTGACGCATAAATCAAATATAAAACTAATTATATAATATCTTTGTATTCGATCACAGTAAGTATTACGTAGACAGATTAATGCCAGTCATTGATATTATGTGCCAAATTGAAAATCTTTCTGTAAACTCATTAACGAGGAACTGGTGGCAATTCAGAACCAATAATGCCGTATATATCAGAAAGGTGTCCGATTTCGGAATTTTGTTACAAGACAACGTTTTTAATATAGAAACGTCTCCCTAGGGTTGGCCAGGAGGTTTGGAAACATCCTGTATATACTAAATGTGAACATAATATGTTACTATATGATGTTTTGTACTTCTACACTTTTGTAGTTTGTTTTTACATGATCATATTGCACGTATCTGTTTATATACATATTTTCTGTTATACGTTATATACGATTATTGCTTTTTTGTTTTTGTTATCTTATATCTTTCAAATGTGTTTCGATTTTTTACTGTTTACTGGTTATCAATAACTCTTTTCTGATAACTTCTAACTTATTTTGACGTTTTTCTATACATGTAATGCATGTCTACTGAAAAATAAAGAGATTATTATTATTATTATTATTAAAAATAAATCATTGTATTCAGGTTTCCAAAACTTTGAAATGTATCGGGGCAATAATAAATTGCGACCAAAAATAAAGTCATAAAAGGACAAGCTTGGCTTTTTCGGTGACAGCTGTAATAGAGTAATTTATTTCTTTTGCGAATGCGTTTCAAGCCAGCTCTGAATCTGTTTTTGATTTGTTTGTTGAGTTTGGAGTAAACATAAAATATAAGGTTGTATATATATATATTATATAGCAACTGTTGAATTATCACCTATATTGTATTTAATTCTTGCTTTGTGGTTCAGATGATTTTAACGTTAATTGTGAGTTTTTTTGTGTCCCTTGAACTCACGAGTTAACAAGATTTACACATTTAGAGGGAATTTAACAGTTATGACAAGAACAATTTCATATTTTTTTATTTTAAGAGTCTTCCTAACATATCTTTCACGTGCATTTTCACAGACTTGTCTAAATAGTAATATTGAAATCAATAATGATCTATAGAGTTACTAGTAATTTCAGGCAGTGCATTTGATTTCAATTTCATGATAAAGTAACGATACATTTATACTGGGAACATTGCCTGACGTACTGTTTAGTGATATTCCAGATATTATCAAAGCATGCCAAATAGAATACTGAATATTGTACCAATATGTAATTGATGAGTTATGATGTGTAGTGGCATAGATTTAAACCACCAAATATCATTGTTTATCAGACAAAATGATAATGCTTGTTATTATTAACATTCTAGAGTATGTGTTGTGCAATTTGCGTGGATGAAAGTGAAATTATCTCGACAATCATAAATTCAGTCGTACTTTCTCAAATTTTTTTTTTATAATATCAAAATCGCTGTGTATTATTGTATGTATTATTCGGTTTTCATCTGTCAATATCCTAACCTCCCTTCTCCCGTAAGGCCCGTTTACATTTATCCATACTTAAAAGACTATCATCTTTTAACGCAATAAATTATTACGAAATACCTATGTAAACGAACATACATACCTTGATTAACAAATAAATAGGTCATGGATGCCACACTGTTTTAAAAAAAAGTGGAAATTCTTAGCAATCATAAGAAATTTTATATGAACTCCTGTGAGGTTAATTTCACGTGTTCGTCGTCCCCTCCGTGTTGTTTTCATAACTGTAAAATATACGCGCTCTGCTTTTGTTTATTTGTCTGCACTTCAATGGTATTTGCAGATTATATTGTCGTGTATTCATTCATATTCATGCTTGAGAATTATTTACCAATTATTACGTAATTATGGAACCAACTGAATTTAAAATTAATTACCATTTTGTTTATTTTGTGAACTATGTTATATGAAATGATTAATTAATTCAAATTATTTTCATTTATCCAGATAAATGCTGGTGAATTTTAATCAGATGTGCTAATTTATTTTAATTTAATTCTGGAATTCAATTTAATGAACGCCTATTGTAAAATATGAAACCACCACATTTGTACAGGAATTTGATGAAAGTACTTGCCTTAAAAAATATCTGCTGTACAACTAAACGATGCATGATGAACGGCCAGAGGTGTAGAGTTAGAGTTATTCCTTATCCGATTTTCAAAATTCAAAAACCAAAGTAAATGGTTCAAAGCGTTCTACAACCTGACAGTAAGAAATATTTTTTTATTGAAATGCCTTTCAGCATTGAAAGTCAACTTTTTTTTTAAATGACAACTATATTTTTTTCATTTGGTTTCGAATTCCGCAGAATTTTCTAAAACAATCATGTATCAATATCATAGTTCGCTGCATACGGATGCGGCGAACTATGATATTGATAAATTATTGTATTTAGAAAACTCTATGGAATCCGAAACAAAATAAAAAAAATATAGTTTTCATTTGAAAAAAAAGTCGACTCTCAATTATCAAAGGCATTACAAGAAAAAATTTCTTAGTGTCAGGTTATAGAGGGCCTGGAACCATTTATTTTGATTTTAAAATTGTTATAAATGGGGTAAGTAATAACGACTCTACAGCTCAGGCAGTTTTCATGCATCTCTCTGTACTATATTTTGGGTAGGTATAGTATAGGACAGTACAGGTAATATATTATGCATACTGCACAGAGGCATCAGTGTTATTTTAAGTTTTAGATAAATTTACTTTTACTTTACTTTGTCTTCGAGGTTTATTATTGATATTCTGCACTTTTTGATTACGCAAATGGAATATTAATTCCAGCGTAAAGCAGGTCAATCTTAAATGTCTGTTGAAGATATCCCGTACCTACAATAATATCTCTTAGGCCCCGGGTTAAGATAAATTTCAATATACTTTAGTGTGTTGAATCTGGCTGAGAAGCAGCTTCCTCTCCTGTGCCCTCTATACGGATAAAGGGGAATAGTGTTTGCCTCAATCTTTAATTACCCACTTTCTCAATTTTAATAATAACGACTGACCCATTAATTATTTTTATTCCATTTTCTACATTGTTAACTCTTAATGGTGCATTTCCTATCCTCAGAACAATCCCTCTTAATGCTTTAATGGACCGTATCTCGAGTATTAGCATTTATATCTGTCACTATTGTAACGACGTCTGCTTTTCTTACGTAATCTTTTATACGGAAATCTCGGGCGCCAGTACTTTAACTTTTGAGTGCAAAGGACAGCACTTTTTGGCTTTCCTATTTAGGAAAGCAATCCGGGGTAGCTAACAGCTGGAGATACGGATAATGCCAGCGGGTCGTAAGTTGGGGGTCTGTCTAAAGGACTTCAACCCCTACTCAAACGGGTTAATCAGAAATTTTTGGACAGAAATAATTACTCGTGAATTTTACCCTGAATAGCGAAACAACTGAGATACGGAATAGCCAGAGGTCGGAGCTGGAGATCTATCTAATGGATTTCGATCATGCTGCTCAAACGGGTTAATCAGAAATAAATGTCAGAAATAATAACTCGTGAATTTTATCTCTTTAAAATAACGGATTTATTCAAGGATAATAATGAACAAATTAATTTACTCTAAACCTCCACGACTGTACAGTCGAGTGTGTATAAAACTATTTCAAAATGATAACAATAAGTCGAGCTGGCAAGCAAGAATCTTTACGTGTTTTTAGCCTCGGAATTTTCGTATACGTGGGATTAATGAATTTTTATGTACGACAAGCAAACGGACCTTTCCACTAGGATGAATTATGCACGGCGGGCAATCAATTAGCTATAAATATTCTAGGTTATACGGAATTTTGAAATACACGGCAAACTACGGCCACAAACGTAGAGCTATTTGTTAATGCTTATGTTATTACGTAAGTTTCACGAGCCAGTTCTATGCAGATCCCCCGTTTGGATGGCCCCAGCGAACAAATCCTCCCAGTTGATGCATATAATTGCTATTAGATTTATCGTAGGTTTTCCGGTAACCTATTATGCAGTGGGGCGTTTGAGGTGGCCCTAGCGAACAAACCTCAGCGGCTGCTGCATATATTAACAAACAAAAGACCAACGGAGGTATTACTAATTAGCTCTAGTTTGATTGGGTAGTATATTACAACAATACGTGCGGACACAAAGACCTTTGAATATCTATACTTAACTGAAAGCAGTACCTGCAAAATGCAGTGGACTACGGTGTATTCTTACCAACTTTATTTTCAAATAACGTTCTGACGGAATTTACTATTTAACTCGAAACGGCGGCGCGAAACTGTGGACGGCTTTGGTTTGATCTGGCACTTCTGGACTGCGGACGGCTTTCACGGAATGAGCTGAACTGCTGCCGGTTTTCTTGGAATGAGAATGAGCACGGAATGAGGAATCAGCACGGAATGAGAGCGAAGTGACTGTTCTTCCCCTTTTTGCAAACTTTTTGACGTATCTGTCGTGTTAAAAGAGAGGTGGTCACCGACTTTAAACGACGGACTCGGATGCATATCCCAGCGTAACTTGCAGAGGTGCAGCGGATTCTGCAACTTGGTGCATCAATTCAAAACGTATTTAACCGGAAATGAGTTACTTGTAATTTCTAAACTATGTTGCAAAAAGAAACGGATTAAAACGAGCAAGGATTAACATTTTTAGTAACGAATGATTTTTATTTCCGACTCGGCCATTATTTATAATAATTCTCGGATTTTACTTATACGAGGGATTGTCGAAAATTAATCAATTCAGGGTGTACCCAAGTAACGGTAATATTTAAAGCAAAAATGAACATTCCTTGATCGGAAAAATCACTTCGTTACAATATAGATGCATATCTGATATCGCAAGAGCGCTGTGAATGATTCTAAGATTACTATGTAATCTAGAACTCACAGCAAACTTGCATACAGTAACACCATCAATTTGACCAAACTAAAATTACATAGGGATACATCACTATATTTGGTACCGACGTATATGAAATAACCTATTTTTTATATTATTTTTGAAATTCAGGTCACTTAAAAATTATTTTTATTCCATAAAAACGGTTATAAAAAACAAATTCTTTATATTGCTGTATTTAGTCGGCGAGTGTAGTAATATAGTTATGCTCAAACAAACATCGTCCTTAGTTAAGGAAAAAAATCTATAATAGTTATTCGATTTCCAATCAACGTATCAGAAAAACAAATAGCATGAAAACATTTTATGTGGGCATTAATGGACTTTAGTGAACTAAAAAGACTATAATAATTATTGTGTTATTGCTGCGTTATTTTCGTGTTGAGGCGAATAGACACGCAGTCACAGACTAATAAATGAAATATAGATATATGGATATACATCGTCGATACAATATAAAAGATGAATAAAAAATTATCGTTACCATTAGCTGAATCAATTGGACAAAAGTAAATGTATTTTTGGACTTTTAACAACGTCGAATGTAATAAGCATATAGTTAAAAAAAATTTATGAGCTAGTTAGTGTAATAATATGTAATTTACAAAGGGCAGAACATAACGGTAATCTAAATTAAAATTTCATTAATATCATAATTTATTGAAAATGCGATTTAAACCTATTTTGTTGTTTCATGGCCTTCTACTAAACTTTTATATTCAACCATGTTCGTATCTATTGGGAATACTTAAAAATTTTTCATTAGCAGTTAAACTTGCTCGGGATGCTTTGAGGACTGCACGTAAAAATTGTTTTCCTCGATTTGAGTTTTTTACCAAAATGTTGGGACTAAGATTCTTCTAGAAAACTTCTCTACTGTTTATCTCATCAATTTCATAATAATCTAGAATTGTTCATGTTAGCTAAAGTTATCAAAGTGGCATAGTCTGGTTAACTAACGGAGATACACTTTTTAGAAATATATTATATATTACCAGATAAAATAATTATTATCACCTACCGACTAATGTAATTTATTTAACCAAAAGACATTATGAAATAAATTAAAATAGTACTGGCAACATATCACTTTTGTTAAATTCATTAACACAATCCACCACATAATCCGTTTTACCACTTTCGTTCCTTCTACTACCTATTAAAAATGTGTGTTGTAATTCCACCTTTACACGTATTCTACATGACCCAGCCAATGTGAAATGTTACTCCCTTTTTTCCTGTACTACTTTTCACGCTACTTCATCACGCTAATTTGTTTCTCTGTGAATTATTTTGTAAAGTTCCACAAATAGCAATCGTATCAATAATTCAACCGCCACAAACAGAACACATCTATATTACACTTGCAGTGAAAAATTGCCTGACACTGTGAGCAATGGGGCACTCTGCACACTTTATATTATATATTTACATTTAAATTACGCTACTATGCATGCAAATAATACAGACTTTTTTAAACGCGATAATAAGATTAATGATTTGAGACTATAGCATAGTTTTCGATATAATTGGATTTTTGGTGCTATTATACTGCTTGTCTTGGAAAATTGAAAACCTAGTTAATCAAATATTCTAATAGAAATTAGGTATTTTCGCATATTACAGACATTAAAAATTTTATAAAAATATCTTATTATGAGTAGGTTCTTTCGTATAATTGAAATTGAAATCATCTAACGTTATGAAATTGGTCACCTCACCTCACGTAACACCCACTTAGTTCCGACAAGACATGGGGACTACACGCCAACGCTACAAAACCACAACTGACACTGTCTCAACAACACAACATGCCCAAAACTACCCCAAGAATCAACAACCACAATATAAACTGGGCAGCAAATTGTGGAGCATTATATCATATCCCTTTATAAATAACTTTATACAAGCATAATAATAACAAGCATATCCAATTTGATATACTTATATTGATGTTTCATCTCTAAACATAAAATTATTAAATTTATTGGACATTTTTTAATACATAATACAAATAGGATTATATCACATCCCACTTCGATTCCATCCTACCCACATACCCTTTCTATAGAATCCTATAATCATCCTATATTAGCACGCCTTTCCTCTTTGGTATCCATCAACCTCCACGTCAGACCGTAACAAATTGTACAAAACAAAAGCCACAGAACATGCGATACGCTCCTGCATCTGTCTCCTAACTGACCACATCCTTCGCAGACTACTCCGGAAATTTACAATCCTTGTCTCATCTGAATCTTATCAACAGCATTTCTATCTTCAAATTCGATTCGGTCCCGAAATTTTCATCCCTTAATTACATAACGCCCACCAGTCCCATAGTGGCATAAAGTTTATAAATCCCTCTGAGAAAAAATCCATAGAAAAAAGGAGAGAACCGTTATAACACCAAAAGAGTCATACGACACAACTCCTGCAGAACATCGTGAAATACCATAAAAATATTTACTATTCCGAGACACCCTGTAGTCTTCGTGGTTATGAGAAAATACTTTTTAATCGGTTCTATGTGTATGTTTAGAATACAATATTACCGCTACTCGTAATACAATTATCTCAATTGACCCTATATGCTGTTGGCAAAACAATCCCTTTATTAATATCTAAGCCATCAGGGTTATAAACCTATCTACTTTGTGTTTACAATGCTTAATTAAATTTGTAACGAGGTTTATAATATAACGTTTGAGATAATGTATCTATTCAAGATAATATTACATCTTACTCAGTCTATCAATGTCTGTGGATGATCCTTCATGAAGCGATTTCCTGTTTGCCAAACAAAAGCCTCAATTATTGGCAAGGAACTATGTCTCTTCACTTCTATTGAGTTTCGCTTATTAAAAGGAATGATTCTGTTGTAATCGAGACAAAGACATATATACTATTCAGAGAAACTATGTTCCAGCTTGCAGATAATCGTTATTCGAATTATATGCTTGTAACTCATAACCCTGTGATATATAACATATAAAAATATCGTCAGCAGTAATTTATTAATACAAAATTTAGATGCGTTATCAGATGTATGTACAGGGTCATTCTTCATAAATTGACACCCCATTTTCAGTAGTTATTTACATTACATTTCCGATGTTCATTTGTTTTTTTTTTCTGATAACGAATTCTAAAAATATAGAGTGAGTAAAACATAAATCATCTGACTTTACAATTGTTTAATAACTCATCAAATAACTGCTGTAAGTGGGGTGTTAATATATGAGGAATGACCTTGTACAAGGTCTCTTCGATATCGCTTAATATATTCGCACTTGAATTAGACATTTTCAGATATTTTCAGTTCTTATAAGTAGACTGTTTAACGAAACATCAAATTTATTTACTTGACTTGCAATATAATTCTTGCAATAATTCATAATTTCATCGATTCATAAGAAAAGATTTTTTAATCTTGTTTGCCAAAATTATAAAAAAAATCTTGCATGAAATACGTTAAGATATGCGATTTTGTATAACTTGTCTGATTTTGCATCCGGCAAAAATTCCACTCGTGATATAGAAGGAGTCATTTCCTTACTGGCTACATAAATATTATTATTATTAAAATAATATTTACAAAAGATCTCGCAAAAGATGTTTACATATCAGTCAAATTATTTCTCTTAAAGGTTACCCATTTACTGCCAAAGAAACATCTCGCAAATGACTGAGATGTATTAGGGGTGTCTTTAGAATTTTTTCCCGAAATTCCGCTTGAAAGCTTTTGATCCATAGCATAACAAGGAGGGTTATTTTGCTTGCGTGATTTTGTGATGGATTGTTTCTTTTGAAAATACATTAATGATGAACAAAAGTTTATTGAATTATCAAAAGAATTTAATAATTTTGTGGCAAATCAAATACCATCGTTTTTAGTTATAGTCGATAAAAGAACATGTATTATTACTCGCATAAGTTATTTTCAATATACATAAGAGAATTGAGTTCAACTAGTGAAAAAAATTTTAAGCATCAAGTTCCTATGAATATTACTCCTAGAGGTATTTGTTTCGGAGACACAGGGAGAATATTACGTACAGTAATACAATTTATATTTACATACCTATATTTTACATTAGCAGGATGGAATCTGTAATATACACGACTAATTAATAACTTTCGATTTTGCCAGGAGATAAACAATATTAATGTGAAATTCATATTAATTTGCGAGACGCAAAATACAGTTACCACATACCAGCTACTCAACTTTTTAGATGCATAAGCAATAATAGACTTTAACCCTCAGGTATACCAAATGGTGCCGAAGACTGAAACTTTGCTCCAAGTCATGCACCTTAAAGAAAGACGCAATGTAATGAATTACACTGTTATCGACCTCTCATCAAATGGAATTTCAATAATATGCTTACCACAAATAATATCTGTAATTATACCAACTATTTAGAGCTGATTCTTCAGCCGGTAGGGGCTCCAGTATCTTTATTCATTAACTTTTGAATTGCAAAATATTAGGTTATTAATAAAATTAAATTTTGTACATTAATAGTAAATAATTTATTTATAAATGACCTTATTTAGGATTTATACAAGCATAATAATAACAAACATATCCAAACCGATATACTTATATTGATGTTTCATCTCTAAACATGCTATTATTAAATCCATTGGACTATCTTTAATACATTATGAATATTGGATTAAATTTTTAAAATTCAAAACGTCTAAAAACAAATTATTAAAATTTTTTTTTTAACTCACTACAAAATTCATTCATTATGGTCACCAATTAAAAAACAAAGTCCACAAGAAGATGTACAGATTCTTTCGCTATTAGTAGCTCATCAGGTGGACGATTAATCTCGCAAAACAAAGTTATTTACTTGAATTTACATTTTACAATTAATAAACATGTAACCATAAGAAACAAATTTCTATAATTAATGCCACCTATATTTTTCATGCTTTCTTATAAAATACCCTACCTCTCTTTATTCGAGACTTGTTGTCTATAAACAACCTTATTCAAGCCTTATATTGGCCCAATAACAAAATTATCTAATATATTTATTGATGTTCCATTTCTGAACATGCAAATATAAATGAGGTTATATTATTTTTTGAATGTCAATGTCAGAATTAAATTAAAAATAGGGAATTATTAACATAATAATGTCACAATTAAACTAAAACTAGATTATATTAATTTTTTATGAAGATTAATAATTTTTATTTAAATGTTTTATGTTTTGCTTTGAATGTTATGGATTCTGAAATTTAATTCAATGCTGTATGACATATAGGCCTGCAGAGTATTTTGTTTTTGCATTATTCGACAATAATAACATTCTAAAGTGTTTTCAACAATTTTTTCATTCAACATACTTTATATTTGCATGTTCAAAAATGGAACATCAATAAATATATTAGATAATTTTGTTATTGGGCCAATATAAGGCTTGAATAAGGTTGTTTATAGACAACAAGTCTCGAATATAGAGAGGTCGAGTATTTTATAAGAAAGCATGATAATATAGGCGGCATTAATTATAGAAATTTGTTTCTTATGATTACATGACAGTTTATTAATAATTGTAAAATGTAAATTCAAGTAAATAACTTTGTTTTGCGAGATTAATCGTCCACCTGATGAGCTACTAATAGCGAAAGAATATGTACATCTTCTTGTGGACTTCGTTTTTTAATTGCTGACCATAATGAATAAATTTTGTGGTGAGTAAAAAAAAATTTTTTACTAATTTGTTTTTAGACGTTTTGAATTTTAAAAATTTAATCCAATATTCATAATGTATTTAAGATAGTCCAATGAATTTTATAATAGCATGTTTAGAGATGAAACATCAATATAAGTATATATCGGTTTGGATATGTTTGTTATTATTATGCTTGTATAAATCCTAAACAATGTCATTTATTAATAATGCATATCAAGCAAAGAAAAAGAATTGTAAAATAATAATTTATTTATTAAAACAATAAATTTTTGTTTCAGGAATGACTATGTTGTCCAAAGATGGTAAGTTTATTCAGCCACTTTTATCGTAACCCATTATTTGCCTCTTACGGTCGTAGTTATTATCTCAGGTAGAACGAATTACACTTAAAATAAAAAACAAAATATTGTCTGGCCCGCCAATGAAAACGAAACAAAGTTTGTATTGATATAATTTGATAATAAATTACAGAAGCTTTGTGGGCTATTTGAATAAAATATTCTGAGCAAGGGAGTTTATTCCCAGTTTAGTTTACATTTTTAAGAATAAAAACGTTCTATATATATTGATTTCACTATTCATAATATATGGATAACGTAAATATTACACCCACTTCGGATTGCATAAGAGAGAAATATCCATGTTATGTTTATACGTTCCATTTATATAAACTATATATTTTTGACACGTGTATATGTTAAAGTAAAACTGTTAAGGAAATACATTTATTAATGTTGCTTTTACACATAAGTAAACAATCAAACACACTTGTAAACTAAAAATTGAGAAATGTGAAATTTTAGCTTTCAAACTACCATACAATTTTTGTATTAGTTCGTAATATAAATAAGTAGGTATTAAATACTTAGTATAAATATATTGTATCAATATACATCGTTATAAATAATGCATCTAATGATACTTATGCTTTATGATATGTAATTAATAATAGTCCAAATGGGAATGATAAAAACATATCAACAACACTTAGCTAAAAATAAAACGGGCAATTACTTATCCGAATCAATAGAAATGGCTAATACTTGTTTTTATATCCTGTCACAGAAGACAAGTTGAAAATCATTGTGATGACATTAAAGCATAAATCCCAAGTAATCGATGGTATTTCTGGATATATATATTAATATAATATCTACCTAATTTATTAATTCCTCTTCTCTACTTAATAAATGAATCTTTACAATAAGGCAAAATTCCAAATATTCTATAAATAATTCCAGTGCAAAAAACCGCTGCCAATTATGGGATCAGAACTTCCTCACCGTGTGGTGGAGTTTATAACAAAAATAATTTTGTTTGACGTATTCGTGAAAAAGTTTTTGAATTTTTTTTTGTTTAGATGTTGCTCATCAACAAACTCTCTCCTTGGCCCCTAGAATGTGTATACTAAATTTGAAAGCTTTATCTCAAACATTGTAACTGCTATCGCGATACACACACAGAACATTTTTCTTGTCTGAAATTTTGTGTATCGTCTTAATTCGTCGAGATTCGTCCAGAAATACAATAAAAATTTTAGTAAATTTGCATCTAAACTAAATTATGTTTGAGGACCTATAAGAACCAATAATAGGTGTTAACAATAACCGACAATAATTAAAATACCTGTATTAAAAACTTTTTAATCAAATAAAGATATGAAATATTCCATCCCAAAACGAAAATCTCAAATCATTCTTAAGATGCAGGCTATTTCGAATATTCACTTAACCCTTAAAAGCGTGATAGAATTGCACGACACGTAGCCTAGGGGAAAGAAGTAATTCAGTATTGTGCAGCTCCATATTGAGCAGGTGTACTGGGTCGCTTATTTCTATTATTTAATTCCCACGACTTCCTCATATTTATTTCATTATCCGGTTATAGGAATATACGTGGATCCAATGATTTCTTCTTATTTTTAACGTAGAGAGCTTGAATTCATTAATATTTGGTTTAGTCGCCTCTAAAGAGAACTGAACTGAGTTTTAAAACTTAGTTCAGATCACATTTTTTATTAAAATTTAGTTTTAACCATCTCCCAGTGAATCTCACTTAGTTGAGACGTGCATCGTGTTTAAGTGTTTAGAGTTTTGCTGATCATCGTCTAGCAACGGAATATTATATTCATTATTTAAAGCGCCTCGAGGAAATTGAATTCTTTCGATGCGGGAAGAAAATGCTACACTCTCTGCATATGCGGAATTAGAAAAACATACTGTGAGGAAAGTTTCATTTTCGTTCTAATATAATTTATTGCCTGAGCTATTTCTCTGTTTGAGCGCAAAAGTACTATTCATTGTAGTTACGCAAATAGCTATTCTTTTAGTATGTACTAACTTTTACAGTAAAAATAAATGATACGTACACTTATTTCATTTAACCTCCCCGCTTTTCTTTTAAGGATAGTTTCTATAACTGATGGTTTGCCTCAGTAAAAATCACTTATAGCAGATTATTGTAGAACTGGAAATATAAAGATATTTGGTTAGATGTTAAATGAGCTATAAACTCGATACTTACTAGCAAACACGAAATACACTGTATTTTTAAATTGACGATATTGCATCTGAAGAGCAAACGTTATATTGAGTTAAAATCATTTTAACTCGATAGAGACTAAGAAGAAATAAACATTTTCTAGTTGGTTCTCTGTAAAACACATTTTATATTTCGTTCCAGAGAAATATTTCAGTTTAAAACTCCTGAAAGACATTTTCTTTAATATATAAAAATATTTCTAAACGCCCCAACTTATTACGGCAGTAAGATAACATTAAAGACACACGTTCGAGCAGTCTAGCCTTAGCTATTTTACCAAAAATGTACTTAAATATAATTTTATAAAATAAATATGAAATCAGTTTGAAATAATTTTTAAATAGAAGTAGTAGAAATTTTATAAAATTATAATATACAGGGTGTTTTGTTCACGCTGTTTACAAGATAAAAATTGGCTGAAAAAACAGGCATTTGTTTAACACCCTGTATAGGCATTTTTTTGTAACTTTATTTTAAAGTTAAATAGGTAAGATGAGAGCCAATTAAAATTCCTTTGAAACGCTAAAACTCCGGGGCAAATCCATACATTTTTGACAGTTTTTTACAGCACTATAAATATTGGTAAATTGTAAGGTGTCCTCGAAGCAAATTTAGTATATAATGAATTTTGGAAAAACCATAATTTACTTAAATTATTAGACAAACTATTAAAATTTTGTTCTAAAATTTCGACTACCTTATTAGAAATGATCAGCATCGTAAAATGAGAAGTAGATGGGCCCAAAACGAAACCCTGCGGAAGACCCATTTTTAAGTATGACCATTCAGAGGTGGCTCTATTCAACCCGTTTTGATCATAATGTGTAATATTTACCGATAACTGATAAACCAGTTTTGATCATAATGGGTAATATTTACCAATAAATTGATAACACATTGTGATCAAAATGGGTTGAATAGAGCCACCTCTCAATGGTCATACTTAAAAATGGGTGTTCCGCAGGGATTATTGAATCGAAAGCAAATTGATATCATGATATAATTTGATATCCAATGATCATTGGATCCAATTATATCCAAGACGATCAACTGAATCATTAATAGTGCCCATTAGATGATCCAATGGAACCATACAATATGATCATCCAATGGGATGATTCCAATAGGAGCATCCAATAGGATCATTCCAATAAGATCATCCAATAGGATCTTCCAATAGAATACAATGGGAATCTCCAATAGGATCATCTAATAGTATCCTATTCGATCATCATCATCTTGGAAGGATGGTATACATATTCAATTTGCTTTCGATTCAATAATCGATCCAAATCGTTCAACTCAGATCGACCCGTGAAAACGTACCCTAAAGGTACTATAACTGGTCTATAGTTCTCTAGATAATTTGGGTCATCTTTCTTGAAAACAGGAACAACTTTTCCAGTCTTCAAGATATAACAGTCTTGCCGAGCTGTTTTTACTATTTATAAAAAGATATTTATTTTATATTTTGATAACCAGTTTTTACTATGACATGGTTCTTTCAATATATCAATACTCTAATTAATTAGTCTCTAGACAGAATCACCACCCACAAAATATAGTGCGAGCCCTCATTACTTATAGCTAGGTGTTTTACTCCTTTACTGATTGTAGATCAACCGCCTGTATCGAACACTTATCTCACTCACGAAACGTGTCGTGTACTAATAAGCACTTAGGCCGGTTTATTCCATATTTTCTGATCAATGAAATTGCCGACTATACTGTCAATAAAACGAAAGAATCTCAAAACACTTAAAATACTATTTATTTACAATTGAAAACTAAAAAGAGGTAAAAAACAAAACAATAAATGGAAAAGAAGGAGAATAAGTCCCGGTACAATAGACCTATTAAAATAAAACAGTATGCAAATTCGATCTAACTTAAAATGCTAGTTGGCAGTGGCAAAAGTGGATATCTAGCTTAACGCGTGGACAACATTTACATGGGTTCAATGATATCCCGCAAACCCCGGTTAAGCTATTAACACTAGGATTTCCAGAAAATAGACAAACAAAATTAGAAAACACAGAAAAATCACTACACTATCTTTACCTCTTTATTTCTTACTCGCGAAATTAGAGACGATGTTGCTAGTCGAAAAACTAAACGAAAAGTGATTTTGAAAAGCTTAAAGATTTAGCACATCAGGTTGTCGATTGCCTGAAGGGCGGTTACACTTGAGGCGGTAGGTAAGTCGTTAGGCGATTTACCCAATTGCACTTCGACCCGTCCCCGACGGTACTTAAGTTCGACCCGATCTGTAGCGCTATCTGCCAGTTACGATGGAAAATTATTCTTATGGCACATGCCTTGGCTATGTTAATAAGTTACCAGCCATTATAATCTTACTTAATTATCCTAATTATGATACAAATTCAATTCATATCAAACTATATAGCACCTGCATTCGCAATTTGAGCTGAGGGAAACCCATTCTCAATATTCATTCCTGTAATTCCATTTCGGGACAAAACCTAGCTCAAGTGTATATATATTCCTACCTATCTTAATATTACGCACATTACATATAATGGAATATCTGCTGAATTAACTACCTTACTTATGTTATTCAAAATACTCTGTAGATAAGAGATAGACACCGAGATATGATTCCTGTTGACGGTTTATGACCTTTACTCGCGTATTCGAATGATTCACTACTCACGATTGATTGATTACGCGTCTTCCATAAAATACCCTAATAAACCCTTTACCGAAATTACCCTTGTTTTTCCGAATTGCCTGTACTATAGATCCTCCGTGGCTCTCAACATATTTCAAACATGTGGTACCGATTTGGCTGTACCCTTAGGTTTTTCCAAAGAAATAGATGTTGGGCCAAAGCCGATGGGGCTTCCCGAATTGTTCCATAAACCTTATTGATGTATCTTAACTACGGGTGGTAAACGTTATAATTTGGGTCTGACACTAAATTTTACAAGTCTGTTTTAAAAGAAATGCCCCTTTTGCAATTCCACGATCCGTCACGTATTCTATTTACGATATTTTAACTTTAACTAAAAGAAACCATACCGGGTGTTATATCCGTCTTGGTTTACATAGGATATAGGTACATTTGTTACAAAGATGTGAGGAAATGTTTCACTTTCTAAGAACATATTGATTAGATAAGTAATTTAGTTATGAACATAGTGACATTACCTATCTGTATCTAATGATTCTTTTTTTGTAACTTACGGATTAATACATATAGAATTGTTATGTAGCATTATGTTGTGTTTTTAGAATTAGGTACATTATTTAATTTCGGTATTTAATCAATTATATTTTTGGGTGACGAAAGTCAACTGAACTAACAGCATTTCTGTTCTTATTTATATCGATCTCGAATTTAACTCGATGTAGGTACAATAATAAAGTTGACAGCTTTGTGAGATGATAGAACACTAATAATTTAAATTTTAAACACTTCGGAACATCATTTTATTACATAATGTTAATATTTAAACATCAAGCATTCTCAGCATGCATCATACCGGTATTTTCAAGAAAACTTTTAGTTACAAAATAGCAAAGTTCTATAACTCGATAACAAAAGTGAATTTAAAGTTTCGTATTTAAAAAGTTTTAAAATACCTGTTAAATTGAAATTGCTCCTAAAACAATAAATTCACTGACTACACTGCGCTAGAATGTTTTATATAAACTTATTATTAATTTTCATAATTTATATATTTTAAGTAACATATCGAAAGAAAACATGGCAATCTGTAAGGTAACTATATAAATTATATAATAATAATGAGGAGTTTCCCATAAACGGTAATGTTCAACGTTCATATCCATGTCCAAAGCATATTATTTTGTAATATCATACTCATAATCGACCGCTAGTTAGCATGTTGCTTAATTTGAAACTACCTATCCTGTGTAACCCTTTCAAATTAACCAATGAATAATTAATAGTACTATAATTTCAGCTCAACACGTTTAGTGCGAAATTTAAGTTAAATGAATCAAAATCGATCATACAAATTACCATGTTGCTTCAATATTACCTATGAATGTAATGGGATAGGTAGTCTGCATAACACGTTGCGAAGTATATCGATCTAGTGTTAAATATCTATTTAATGTAGAATCTAGAAGAAATTAATTCAGGTAATTATTATTTTTGTTTCACTTTATAACTTGTCCTACTTTAAAATTTTCATTTTTAATCCATTTGAATATCGATTGCAGGAGAAGAATGCAATGCCAAAGAGACAGGCAAGGCAACACGCTCCCAATTGACATACGTGCATCCAGGAAGTAGATTCCTCGTGAACACCTAAACTGGTTACTGGGCACACGTGCTGTTTACAAAGAAGTCCGGATTTTGTTTGAAAAGCTGTAATGTATTAAAATTGTCTCTGAAACTGTGTTATAAACATATCTATAATGAATTGAAAGGTAATTTGTTCAACGACGCAAAAGTTTGGAGCTTTTAAATGATCCATATTTGGTTGATTAAAGACCAAGCATTTCTCTTTAAGTACACTCATAAATAAATACCTGAAAGGTTAAAGCCATTACGATATTACATTATTTTATTAGATATAAAAGCAATATTTCTGTGTAGTAAAAATAATTTGGGAGGTTATGTTAGTTGTCTCCATAAATATATATTAATACTAACAATTCAAGCCAATTACTTAGTATTTACTGGGTGAATCATCGTGTATTTTTTTTTATTATTATACAAGATGTCTCGTGAAAAATTGGATATACTTAGAACTATGTATAAATTATAAACATAATGAATTAACAAATCACACCCCTGAGAAATATTATTCGCAATCATCAGAGAAGATGAAGTGTAATACATAATTTCCATCCAAGAATTTATTGTTACGTCGCAGAAGAATAGTGAAAACTTGGAGTTTTCATTACATTAGATTATTTAATAATGACCGGAAAATTATAGCACCTATTTTTGAATAAAGGAATTAAAACTTTTATGAAATATAAGCAGGATCCATCCCTAGTACCTAGTACCTTATGGTACTTCAATTTAGTACATCAATAGGCTTGTAACGTGTCAAAATTGTGCACTAAATTTACAGCAAATAGGTATCAATTTTTTTTTTTAATCTTGGCAGATTTTGGTCTTCTTAAATATGCAACTTTGGTAAGTTAGGTTAAATCGTGGTATTTTGATCTGATTTATACGTAGTTGCATTAAACTCAAATAGTTACAAACGACTATGAATATATGTAAATAAATAACTATTACTTATATTAACTTATCTACTTCTACAACAAACTTTTAAAATACTAAAAACTTTTACTACTGAAATGCGAAAAAAATGAAAATGAGAATTTTACTGGCGAAATCGTTTTTGTGTTTTGGCCCAGTGGTTATAATAGGTAGTTTCATTTGACTTTTACTTAAAATATAACGAGAATATTCGAACATATACATAATAAAATACAACTTTTACTATATATATGAATTGTTTTTAGTATATAACAGCTCGTTCAGAAATGGAATGCAAAAAACTTTTTGCCGCACAAAACCTAGCATACATTCTAATAGGTGCTTTATATTTTAAGTTACGAGCATCGTCTGCATGCGAAATCTAACCAAACTAAACTAAGTAAGCCGCAATATTCTGGTAGATGTCAAGGTCCGCATTTTCGTTATCTGTTTGTAATTAAATAATAATGTGTAATTTGACAAAACAAAATATAGTCGCTTGAATATCTAAGCGATAAAAATCCCTTTTAGTATACTATGTATCTGTGTTCTCTTAATACTGATCAACTGAAGGTCATTGGTGGGACATATTCCTTATGGAAACACTCCTTTAAATGGATTTATTGTAATATAAACTAAATTATTAATTTAGTCTAGACATATCCGAATACAACACGCAAACATAAGGGAATAATAAATTACGGCATGTCAATATGTTTTGTGCAAGGCAATATACTAAAATATACTTTATAGACCTTCACATCATATGATAAGATTAAGATAGTACTTGGAACGCACCGCCAATTTAGTTTTCCGCATAGTGTTTTCACGTTCGGTGTGGAAAATTATGTGTGCGTAAACATCAAAAATAAAGTGTTGAAATAAATTAAGTTAGTTTACAGTGAGGTTATTTATTGAACTAAAGTTATTGTTATTTGTCGAGTAACCCTAAAATAAAAAGGTAAAGTTTCTTATCTGCTTGTTTGGAAATAAAACTCGGGAAATAAAATTTTTCGATAAAGGATAATAAAATTGACCGATCAAAACAGCTGTGAATGATATATTATACAGTTTTATAGATGTCCTTATTTGACAAAGTCCAACACCTTTGTGTTGATAACAATTTTTATTACGAAGCTCATAAAAACGTATTAGTAGGTATTTATACCCTAAAATGCCCTTTATATTTGCAAGGCTATTTTCTGGTAATGTTTCTTAAATTTCTGATAATATTCTTTTAGTTAGTCTTTAAGTCTCAAAGTTTTGACTAACCTAATATACAAACACTATAATATAAAGGGTAAAAAATAGGTGAAATTCCTTAAAATATACAATCTCGAAATTTGAAAATTCAATTGGTATTTATTTTATAAGACTAAAGCAAAGATCGAAATTAAATTCAAAATCAACGCAAATATTTATTAAAGGCAATATTTAAAAGGCAACATCGAAAACACATACATGCAGGGTAGTATTTTTTCTCCAACCATGAACAGGGAAATGCATCTTTTTGCATCCAACCTTTTCGGTACTAGCAGTTTCACAACATATTTGAATTATTACATGGGACTTGTAAGTCTGCCATGTCAATGTTTTATTGTACTATGATAAATAAAAGGTGATCGTTGATGTAAATTGTTTAAATATAGTGATTAGTTATGTTGACAAGTACTGGTTCTTGTAGTTATTTTTTTTATGTTCTGTTAATTAATAATGCCAAGACTTTTTTTGACTTTATGGCGGATGAATATAGAACATGGATACTTTGACAGAACTCTTTGAAGGAGTCGCTCAAAATGCGGTTTTATTTTTTATCTCGTGAACCTTTTGGATTAGGTACCTATCATTGATGAAATTTGGTATGTCAGTTAAGAGCACTCATTCGCCGGTATTGGCTATCATTAATTTAAACTAAGGGCGTACTGAACGAGGGAAGCTCCCTAATTGCCGGGCTCATTTCACTTTTCTCCTTTTCGACATTTTATCACCGAATTGTAATTACCTGTTTAGGAATACATAAAAATATCTGAATCAAATCATGCAACCTAATAATTTGAAATCGATATGTGTCATAGTAGGCACGCATCAATTATTGTTATTGTCGTTATTACTGCAACATAAGCTTCACATATGCATATTGTAAATACTCCATTATATGGTAATGTACCAAAATTGCATAATCTCAAGATTTCCTACGATTAATAATTGTAAGCCTAAAATTTTTCAATGAGCGACTTTGACTTTTTAAAAATATATGTTTACAACTTGTCTATAAATGACTTTGTTTAGGATGTATACAAGCATAATAATAACAAACATATCCAAATTGATATACTCATATTTATGTTTCATCTCTAAACATGCTATTATTAAATTCATTGGACTTTCTTTAATACATTAGGAATATTGGATAAAAATTATAAAATTCAAAACGTCTAAAAACAAATTGTTAATTTTTTTTTTTAACACCACAAAATTCATTCATTATGGTCACCAATTAAAAAATGAAGTCCACAAGAAGATGTACATATGGAAAAAATTATAATAAATGTTCCACATGTTGCCCATTTTCATTGACACACATCTCTATGCGCTTTTGAAATGAGGTTCCCACTATTCCTAAAAATGCCGGTGTGATTATATCTAAAGGCAGTTATTATTCTTTCCTTCATATTTTGTAGTGTTGTTGGTGTGTGTAATTTTTTCTACTGAGTTATTTAAAGAAACTTCTTTTTTTAAGTTTATTTTTGAATTTTGTAATTATTGCTCAATAAAACGAAATTGATTGCAATTAGCCATAGGGAAGTACTTACAAAAAATATTCGTTTTTCATTTCTACATCACATCGTTGAAAAATATACAGGGTATTCCATTTGAAAAAATTGAGAAAATTCAATTTAAAAAGTTCTTAATTGAAAAATAATATTTGGCCACCCTGTACAGTTTTAGGAAATGAAAATGATTCAAAAACATTAATTAGATGTCTCGTAACTGGTATTCACGTAAGTTTTTCTTGAAACCCATAATTGTGACTGTGGTGATTTTTTTAATATCCATCTGCAGATTGCATTATTTCAACAAAAAAATTCATTACATCAAAGTGGTTTGGAGATATTCTATGCTAATATAATAGAGCCTATAAAGAGGCTTCAAAAAATGTACTGATATACATAGCATTCCATTTAAAAAAAGGCACGTAGTCCTGTAATTTCGTCTTGGCTCGCCCTGTATGTTCGAAAATAATTTCCAGTTATAGACTTTTTTATCTTTCGTAGAACTCGAGATATCGAGGGCCGATGCACTATTGCCCCACCCTGTATTTTTGAAATGTTTATATACGTATTTAAAAATCAAAACAAATTTGTTAGAAATAATATTTATCATAATGTAAATACGAGACAGAAAAACAATCTTCACGTTCCGTTTGCTAGATTAAAGAGAACTTATAAATCTCCTAATTGTTTAGGACCCAAATTTTTTAACTTGTTACCTGAGGAATTAAAATCCATCAAGACTGAAGCGTTTATTTAAATTTAAACTAAAAGAATTTTTACTCAGTAAAGGTTTTTACTCTGTGTCTGAATACTTTTGTATATCTTAGTTTGTAAGTTTTATGACTATTCCTATATATGTACCTACTGTCAAAAGGAAAATAAAAGGTTATTATTATTATTATTATTATCATGATGCGCAAAACGTAATTCTACCGTATATTAACCAAATCTCAGTTTTGTTATATTAAACAGAAAATGATAATATTTTTCTAACGCATCTTATTTCATTCATATTGTTCCTATTCAATTTTCGCTTTAACATTATAGCGTTAATATCGACGACCACGTACAATGGCATCACATTGCTTATGGCATAAATACTATATGTGTCGGATATTTCGTCAAAGTCAAAGAGAAAATTGCACAATTTTCCCCAGTGCATTCAGTGCAGAAATAACTAGAATAAGTTTTACAAAATGGTGCAACCACAAAATTCACCTCTTGCTATTTTAAAGTTATTTGAAGTTTTTCATCATCTCTTAAAAAATGGACCAGACTATCAAGGCTAAAGTAACAATTATTATTCGATAATATAAATTGAATTTAATAAAATTTAATGAAGAACAGGTAACTACTTATACAATTTATTCTAATGAATAAGATTAATATATGTAGTTTTAACTGATAAAGAAGGGAATATATTTTCAACGTGACTTGGCAGAGAAGCAAACACATTTGTGTAGCAAGAACCATCGTTCACTTCTTCTTCTTTCTATAGTCACATAACTAAGTTTTGTCAATTTTCGGGAAAAACATAAAAACATAAAAAACATAAAACACACCACAGAAATTAGACAACCCCCAAATCCTAAGCCAAAGGCTGTCCGGAAGGGGGCTACACATATGCATATTGAATAAAATCATAAAAATAGTATTATGATCATTCATACAGCGATTAAGTAAATTATACGATAACATCTCATTTTGTATAATTTTATGGGTAATAAACTACTTTGTAAAAATTGTTTTAATCAAAAGCGAGATACTTATTATTGCGCATTAATTTTGCATAATCCCATCACCTATTATTAGAACACATCGCTACTGCAAGATAAATTTTAATGGAAGTATTTGTATTTAAAATTTATCAACCGGTGAAATTTGTGCAAAGAATATCAGCGATTAAGCCATAATCTGGGTAAGTTTTAAATTATCGTTTATAATCCACGAAAAATATTCTACAATAGGCTTTTGTTGCGGGAATACTTTATTGATTTTTAGGCTGGAAACCGTTATTGTTACTTTATATTCTCTACTGGAAAGCTAAGTACTTAAACTAAATGATGGGAATTAATGAAAGTGGACACACAAACACTTTAGAAAACTAATTAAGGAAGAAGATTGACGAAGTATTCTTTGTGATTTTTTTTAGGGTGAAAATAGATTTTCATCGTATCGGTTAATTCGTAGGCATAGAATTCAATTTTCGCAATTTGTGGCCGTCCTCGAAGCAAAATTAAAATTGATTTAGGAACAGAAATAAGTTTCTTTAGTACATACGTAAGTATTTTCCAATTTATTATTAATCTAATAATAATAACACTGGGCCCCATGAAATATTTCACTTCAAAAGTAAAAAATGAAACAACCTTTCTTCATTTTTTTAATATATTTTTTTAAGAATACACATTCGTAATATACCTTGGAAAAGAGCATGCTATTGTTCATAAATAAATGAATAACAAAAATTTACACATTAAAATTAACATAATTAATACTCTATTGTCTATTCTAGCTTAAAGTCAAATATAAAAAACCCTTAAAAATATACCTTCGTAAAAGCTTTCGTCAGTTTTAAATTTGAATGGAACGCTGTTTTTTCTTTCGTAATTTTTTATAAATCTGGTCTAATATTTGAAAATTTAAACCTTATATCTTAAGCAATATCCAGCCGAATTCTGTGTTTCGATTTTAGTAGAACGTGTACAGAGAAAGCTTGTTCACACACATAAGTTGAACAAAAAGGAATGAAATCATAGCATTTTTGGAGATCTCATAGTAATAAGAATTCATTTTAATCCAAAACTGAAATAAATCATTGTCATTAGAAATTTCTTTTTCAAAACTGCTACACGACAGGTCGATGAGCTTGTTGCTTTTCTGTAAGACTTACATTTTCTTCTATTTATCTCAGCAGCAAAGCGATTTCTAATCCAGCTATTTTCAATTTTTGGTGCCGAAAAATATTCACGAAAACTTATAGATACATTGCGCAAATGCTTGGCATTTTTATACCATAAATTGTTACCCAATGTTATAATAATAATTATTATTGGATTAAATGTTATTTTGAAAATCAACTCAATATAACAATTTTGTAACAAAATGGAAGTCAGTAATTTGGTGTTGTTGATCTCTTATCTCAAATTTTGTTATCATTGTCGACATTCCTCTTTCGGTATGCAACTATTTTGTCGTGGTCTTCTTCAATAACTTCTTTACTTCACTTTAGAAGAAGACCACAGATGGTGTAAACCTGTAACATTAAAAATAAACAAACGTGGAGGAAAACCGTTCTACAAATCAGATTGGATTGCTTCCTTCAGGAATTTCCTTTCTTTGTCTTCAGACTATCATTTATAATACGTCAATCAAGAAGACTCTTTTCACTTTACAAAAAAGTGACTAACTATGACTAGTACTCCCAATTTTTCTCTCTTAAATAAGTTAACAACTCAATATTTTTATTCTCTAATAAATAGAATAAGTATTTGATAATAAAAAGTATTATTATATCCATATTCTTATCTAATAACTAAAAACAGGTAGATTACATTACATTTTATTCTCTAGAGACAAAAGTAATGATCATTTCAAAAATTACTTTATTTTGTATAAAACAAAAAATGAATTTGAACATCCTTCATAATCATAATTAATTCTATTGACCAACTGAAATGTCCAAACATCGAATAGGGTCTTTTCTAAAAACTTTTTTTTGATTCAATTATTACGTTAATTATCGCATGCCATATTTCAAAAATTTTACATCAGTTAAAAATTACATAAATTTTCGTATTGTCCTGCCCTTGACGTGTTTTATATTGAGAATAAATATTAACCAAATTCTTCAAACCATTGAATAATAACTAGATATATTATTCATGTAAATATTTCTAAATATCGTTACATTCGTTTTTGGCTTACATCATGCAGTCAAGTGAGTGACGTGCTTGTAATCCCGCAGGTAACTCCCTGAAGTCGGAGTGTCTGTCTAGCCGTGCTATTTTCTGAGAAACAGTCTCATGGATAAATCATAGCACGCATGAGGTATTTCAATAGAAAACTCTTTTAACGTAAATTTGTGTAAATCTATGCGATTCTATTTTGCATAACTTTAGTGAGATAAATTCATCTGAAATAAGGTAGTGTGAGTAAACAAATCGATATTGATGATAATTACAAAGATATATTAAGTAGATGTATATCTGTATAAGTGTCTCATGGTGATTATACATTTTATAAAAAAATGGAATTAACAGAAACCAGAAATGTTATCAGCGAATGTAATTATTAATCGACTTTCTGCTATAATTAAATATTTAATTACGCGAAGCAGATCGTTTGATACACTTTTCACATTATCTGTAGCATGTTGTACATTTGAATTTCTATTAAATGCAATACTTACTATACATTGTGTTGTTCATGACATGTGATGTGTTTGCCAAGCAAACAAGCTCAACGTTTCCTTGTCGTGCAACTTGACTTCCAGATACAACAGAATCACTGCTAATGTCCTATTCCCATAAGTCTACTTATACGGCTATGTGACAGGAATATATTTTCCAGTTGGAATGATTTTGCCTCCGATCGGCGTCTGAGGGTGAATAGATGTGTTCCAAACACTATTATGGATAACAAGAACTCTTGTTGGTCCTGAATATAAGTTCGTGAGAAAGCCACCAAATCGGGTTATGTTTTTTCTTTATATTGATCCATTTATTTGTTGCCATAGTCGCAAAGGTTTCGTTATTGTGTGTCGATTTGCCGATAGTGTTTTAGTTATGCTAGTGTAGTATTGGCGTTTTCAGGATATGTTTCAACATGATGCATTTTGTTGGAGGATTCAAGTGGCAATATTTAATGATTTGTTGTTTTGAAAGATTCCCGATGTTATTTTGCATACACGTTATATATACAAACATACTGGCGGAAAAGATGCAGTTGTAAAGCTTGATTTTAAAGTAAATTGACATTTAATTTGCCTGCCTGAGAAATACATTTAAATAATATAATATACTTACTTATATTAAAATTATAGAATATAGAGGAATGTAGTATACCATAAAAATCAGTTTGTTACAACGTATCCAAGTTTTTATTATATTTTCCTGTATTTTGGGTGGCCACGAGTCAATGTACGCCCCCAATTTTTTTGGTTGTTTTTGAATTTAAAAATTTCGTTTTTGGTATACGTGAGTAAGACAAAAGTGGGCTATTTATAGACCAACAGGAACGAAAATATTACTTCCGGTTGAACCAGAAGTGACATCAATTTTTTTGTGGTGTTTTATAAAGCATAAAATTCTAACTGCAACACTTTTTTTCAATTTCAAAAATTCCAAAAAATAAGTGAGATACAAACGATTTTTTATTTTTTTTAAAATGGCCGCGTCAGATGAAAGCGATGTAAGATCCTTACTAAGTAGGCTATAGAAATTAAAGCTTATGAATCATTATGTCCGATTAATAAAACAAAATAGTACGGTCCCATTTAAAAATTTTCCATAGGACCCCCATGGAAATGAAAATGAAAATTAAATTCCGTTTTTTGAGAAAAACCTAAAAATAGTCGTATCTATCAGTAATTTAAATAACTATTTTATTTTTACTACCTTGCTAATAATTTCCATAACCTATTTAGTAATTTTCTTACATTGCATTCATCTGACGCGGCCATTTTGTAAAAAATAAAAAATCGTTCGTATCTCACTTATTTTTTGGAATTTTTGAAATTGGAAAATACTGTTGCAGTTAAAATTTCATGCTTTATCAAATACCAAAAAAAACACGGTTATTCTTTTTAAGAAAAAAAGTTCAACCGGAATTGATATTTTCGTTCCTGTTAGTCTAAAAATAGCCCACTTTTATCTTACTAACGTATACCAAAAACGAAATTTTTAAATTCAAAAACAACAAAAAAATTGGGGGCGTACATTGAATCGTGGCCACCCGATATGTGTTTTTTGCCTTTTAGATTTTTTTTTAATCATTTTAGTAAATATTTATGGTTTTATTGGTCGGATGTTAAAAAATATATTTATTTGTTATTAGTTTCTCTACAGAATTGTGTAGAATAAAACCCTATAAGTTTATACTATAGTCTAAAAGAAAATGAAAACAAAAAACAAAAAAATTAGTTTTTGTTATTTTTTTTCTTAACATCACAAATAATTGTTGAATTTCAATTTTGCGGAAAAATAGTTTTTATAATATTTATATTTAAGTGTATTACTTGTCAATAATTAAAGATTTCTATTAGAACAGCTATAAAGCGCATTTAATAAAAAAATACCTGCTTATGACTTAATTAATATATTTATATTGTTACTACATATGCTATTTTTCTTTTTGCGTGCTTTCAGAACGTACATTTATTTTATCAAAAAAATATCAGAAGAATAAAATTTAAAAATGGATAGAATTTTTTAAGAAATACTTAAATAGAAGCTAAAAATTTTCAAATTGAAAAAATATCCACCTTTCAAGTATTGACCAAAAGTTTATGAGATTATCATTTTTCTTAGGGCGTTCGGTAGTAATTTCAGCAGGAATTGGAAATTGATCCGTTTAAATATAAATATTAGTAATTAACCTCTTAAATACAGGGTGAATGCCAATAACTCATTTTAATTTTATGGGATGGTAGGTCCCTTAATGGTAAGGCCATATACCAAAAATAAAAAATATATACCCTGTAGTTTTTGAAAAAGAAAATAAATTAAAATAGGTACGTCAACATTTTCAGAACTTCGTAACTGACTTATCTCAACAGAAAATAAATCAGGATAGGTCTTTGCCTCTGGCATTCACCTTGTTTTTTACAATCATAAATTAACTAGTTTTTGCTGTCACTGTCAATTAACTTGTCTCCGACCGCAAATTTATGAAAGACCGTCGAACGGCGGCTTAACTTTATTAGACGTTTTTTGTCACGTTTTTTACGTTAGAACTTGGAGTCTGTGACTTGGATACAAGGCATGTTGTTCACCCCATAAGTGGCTCAGTAGAGCGATGAAGCGGTACGCAAAAGTTTACCAGAATTTTACGTAGGGTAGGTCAGTTTTTCAACTTTCTTTTTTATATTTTTTTATTGGTAATTTGTGTTATAAATATCAACGGAAACCCCCTCTTAAAATTAAAATGAATAATTGGTATTCACCCTGTATGTATAAACAAAATAATTATCTTTTTTAAAATTCAAAGAAAATCCAAAGAAAAAAATCGTCACTTTTTTTAGTTTTGTTGTTTTACTAGGTTATGTAATAAATTAAAAATTAAATTAAGAACAAGGGAATGTAATTTTTATTTCTTCAATACATCCAATAGAATAAAAAATATTCATCACAATTTTTTTTAATGATTTTTTTTAATAAAAAAGGGTTCTGTATATAGCCAAATATAAAAATCTTGGGTATGTTTTTTTCAGTTCTTTTTTTCAAAAACGTTTAGTAATATTATTTGATAGTCTTTATTTTATAGGAACATATTTTATTCTATTTATATTATATTTTATTTCAATGTTTTGACCATGTCATTTATGTACTAATCTATTTTCTTTTAACTGTATCTGACTTATCCTATATCATGTAAAGTGATCGAAAGGATTAATAAATTATTATTATTATTATTATTATTATTTAATGCCAGACGATGCTGATTTGGATGATAGTAAATATTAAATAATTGCTTTAATAGAATAATTAATATTGTCAGGTATTATGTCTAAAATGTTTTCCTAATTTCCTATCAGGTCGCCAAAGTAACTCTCGGAAAACAATGTATTTTGTGTTGGGAAAGAGAGACGAATTGCTACAGTTTATTTTGCAGAATCCAAACCACACCTATGACCTCGACAGTCACCTCTTCCATCTAAATCTAAATAAAAACAAATTACAAATTATTAATTTACTTCTGGATGCCTTTGAACCATCGATCTTTGCAACCATTACCCATTCGGTTAGCACCTTGCCAAAGCATTTTTTAACGATAAATATTACTTACTGATCAGCAGATCAAAATGATTACACATTTGGGGATATCTAAATTAAAACTTATTAGTATTTAGGAATTTAGAAAAGGTCAACGACAATTTTATTTAGAGTAGATCTACAGCTAAAAGAGTCTACATGCCATATATTCTGCTGGGACCAATCTGTACACTGGGTGGTGTGTAGGCTTGTCAAGACGATTTTTTTGATTTTGCCAAATGGGACGAATCATTGGGATGACCACACGATTTCCTGAAACCTCAACCAGACACCCTACTAGTTGAATGATGTGTAGGACAATTGGACTAATTTGGTGATTACGTAGCAGATGAAAAATTTTTCATCTTTTCTGATTATAAAGTCTTTTGAATTATTATACCATCGACCACGATGAAAATTTGATGCCATTTGATGACATATTTGTGCCGCGGCCATATAGAGAGCCAAACCGGACCCTAATTTATCCCAACTGTAAAGTATAGTAAAAATGAAATCGATAAGGTCATCGTTACTCTCATACTTGGGTTTCCGAAGTTCTTAAAGTCTGGCTGGAAACATGAAGGAGATACGTAACACCCACATACATTCGTAAATTATAGTATTATATGGATCGTACACTAATGCTAGTTATCTAATAATCGAGCTAATTGAGCTTACAGAGATCATCACTTCAATTCTGGGACAATATAAGCGGAATGATTGGGGTCAGTATAGTTGTGACCTGTCAACATGGATATTTCTCTGATACAATTTCCAATAGGTCTAATTTTAATTAAGAACCTTCACGCTCTGAGTTTAATTAAATATTAATAGTATTAGGGATTATTTGCAAATTGTGCCTACACAATGAAATTTCAAGCTAAATCACATAATACCAGTTTGAATTTCAAAATATCTTTCTTAAACCGCTGCATAAAGAATAATGTTTGGGTTCTATCTTCAGAGTAATTTTATAGTACTGAAGAAAAATTTTGTGAAAAAAAATATTTTTATTTTCACATGAGATAGGTATATTTTATGTACTTGACTTCGCGGTGTACATACATTTGGATATACAAAGTGTATTCGAAAATGAAGTTTTTCATTTAACATTGAATAGTATTTACCATGGATTTCAGAATGTTCAAGATCTGCAACGATGTGTTCTTAAAACTTGACGATCTGCACACCAAGTTTTTCTATGGTTGTAGAAAAAATATGTTTTTTGAAACGCCTCTCAATTCACCAAAGTAACGCCTTTTAAGCCAGGAGTCGATGCCTTATTTTGAGTTTATTTTGGAGTCCTGACCACATCTGAGGATTTGACAGTTCCTTCTCTCATTTTCGTCTGAAGCAAACCACAAAATAAATACATTTCTAATTTGCTTCAGATTGAAATCGAACCAAGTAAAATATATTATCAACGCATCTACCCATTTGGATTCCATTCTCTTATAAATATATCTAAATAAATGAGTTATTAATCATTTTTTATTTCAGACGCGTTCCATTTTTAAGATGCGTTAATTTAGGAGTATTTGATATTGCGATGATATCTTAATTCTATACTGGATCAATTTATAGTAAAAATGAGACGAAAATGTACGTGGCAAATTTCGATTAAAATGTGTGCTTTCAAATAAAATATGTACATGAGCTTCTTCAGCAATCAAGAAATATTTCGCAAATCATTTGTTCTAGAAACATTTTCAATAATTATCGACGAATCAGATAGTGTTATAACAAAGTAGGTATCAGTGAAAGTATCATTATCTAGGAATTAATTTGTGAATTCGATTATAAATTACCAGCAGAGATAGTCGGAAATTCAATAAATTTTCGCCATTGATTGGCATTAACAAGTACTATTGTCTGTTTAATAATAATTGATATTTATTTATTATGTTTTTGTTGTTTTTGTTTTGTTTTTAATTTATCAATATATTATGTGCCTATATACCTAATTACTTCAGTGGCTTAACTATCAAACAATTTAGTTGTCTACCTTTATTTATTACTGCAGTTGATAATAATAGTAATTTTACAAACAAAACACAAAATATGTTCAAGGCAATTTAACAGTTTTGGCTTATTTATAGATGCTTAGCTAGTAATTTAAAGACAGAGACATGAATGAAAGAAATCAAACGATTTTGTTATGTATTTATTTATGTACAAAAATTGATAAATAAAAAATTTACAGAATAAATCGAAGAAAGAAGAAAAAAAGCAAACAAAGCTTCCCAATTATAATCCTTTTTATTTCTGTACACAATATTTGTTTTATCCCAACTAGTTTCGGCTACAAGCCATCATCAGGGGAATATTAATAGTCCCCTGATGATGGCTTGTAGCCGAAACTAGTTGGGATAAAACAAATATTGTGTACAGAAATAAAAAGGATTATAATTATTGGAAAGCTTTGTTTGCTTTTTTTCTTCTCTCTTCAATTAAAAATGTTTCTGTACTATAATGGATTTTCGTCAAGAAAAGAATCAAAATCACCTGGTACTGTATTTATGGAATCGCTCATATGATATACACGGTATTTGATTTTCAATTCACTTTTCAATTAAATTTTCAATTCAAACTTCAACTGAATTTGTTCCCATTTTAATTTCAATTTTCAATAATTCATATCTCGGTACCTTTCAATGCATCTCTTGATCCAATAATCAAGTAATATTCAATTTGATTTCTAATTAAATCGCTGATTTAGTTTTCCATCCAATTTAAAAAAAATTCAATTCCTGATAATTTTCATCTCAATTTTTCTATCAATTTTCAGTTCAATTTTTAACACTTGGTTCTACTTTATTTCCAATTCGATTTTAATTCAATTTAAAATATAATTTTCGATTCGATTCGATTTTCGATAATAATAAATAATAATAAACACACCACAGAAATTAGGCAATGTCGAATCTTCATTCAATTTCCAATTAAACTTTAAATTCAGTTTTCAGTGAATTCTTTAATTTAATTTCATTTTTATTCCATTTTCAATTCAGGATACAATTCAACTAAGTTCACTAGCTCCAATTTTGGCAATGTTGGTGAATAGTGGTTTTGTGTTTACATTTTTCAAATGTGTGACCCCCTACTGGACATTCTAATTATGATCTACTTTTTGTAGTGTGTATTAAGTTTTTCACTTCGAATGAAAATTTGAATTAATTATTATATTAGTATCATTTTCCAAATAATTTTCAATCCAATTTTCAATTTAACGTTTAGTTCAATTTTCAGTTTAATTTTCAATACAATTTTAATTTTATTTAATAAGTTTTGGTTCAATGTTCAATTAAACTCTATTTTCAATTAAAATTTCAATTCAATTGCTAATTCACTTTTTAATCCAATTATTATTTAATAAACAAATTATTTTGTTTTATTTTAAATTTTGCTTTCGTCAGTTTCAATTTCATTAGTTATTCTTTCGACACTAGGAGCGTGACCATCGTTGGAAGGTTTCTGTGGGTCAGAAATTTTGAGTAGCTTTCGTAAAGAAGTTAAGAAGAAATCCAGATGAATTCGCCTCTAAGACAATGCTTCATATTTTCGGAAAAAATTTTGAACTGAAAATCGAATCTGACAGTACTGGCGAGCACCTGCCAGACGCATTCCCGAGATTTGACATACATGTGACTTCCTTTCGTTCCCAAATATCAAAAACACCTGCTCAATTGGTAAACTGCAGTGTCCCTTCGAATAGCAAAATATTGGTGTTTTACACGTCGAAGGTTAAATTGCAACATTTTCTGAATAAACCATATTTCATTCCAATCCGGTTTTTAACTAACCACACCTCGTATACAACTCACCCTCATAAGACTATCAAATAAATAATTGAAGTAAGTCATCCCCTCAAGCAGATAACTCATTTGTCTACCTGTGGCCCAACTGTCATCCTTTATCTGACACATATCATATCTGTTTCATACAACTTTACTATTGTGCCATTAAAGATCGTTATGCTTAAGGCGATCATAAGGACATCTTCAGATGATAAAAGTGATGTAGGTAAATTGAAGTGTCTAAACGAATAACAATCGACGATTTTAATATACGAGGAGAAACTGGGAATCAGGCGAAAACTTGCGAACTATTCTATTGATTACTGAGTTTTTTAAAGTAAAATCAGTCTCGTGATTATGAGTGATTTGAGGTTGTACCAATATGTACGTTTAACAACTGGAAAAAGTTTCGGAAATGACGTAAATGGAGGGTTGCACAGTAGATTGCAGCTGCCAAATCCCAAGCGCTTAGTGCGAAATCCTTAAATCCCAAGACTCTAAACCCCGGAGACAAAAATTAAATTTGCTCGGATGCTGGGTGTATGTGTGTCACTTGAGGAATAAATAAAATAGGGCGTGTGGTGTATTTTTAATTTAGTAAAATAATACGCAAATTAGAACTAGACATTTATTATATTGATCCTTAAGTGTTTCCATTTAAGGTCATATACCAGTTATAGCTTTATTTACAGTGTATAAGAAACATCAATAACTGAGGCTGAAAATCTTTTGTGCGTTTATCATTATTAGTACAAATCCTTTACACTCTGATATGTGAACAGCAGAACAACGAAAAGATCCAAGTCACGTTGTTTGACACTAATATGAAGACATTAAACTAGAAACAAACTGTAGAAACACAAACACTACACTGAATAACAAAATATCAGTGAAACCTATAAAGATTTACTCATTCTTCTGGAATGCACCTAAGAGCAATTAATTATCTATCGAAGTGGAAATATGTCTTTTCCCAGGTTCCTGCAGACCAACAAAAACCAGTAAATAATTCAATCCAATTCAATTATTTATTCCTCTAGAAAGTATATAATAAAAAATTAATTAGTTTCAAAATGAAGCAGAAAACTCGGTGTCAGTAAAAATTCAATATATGGATGAAATATAAATTTGCAGAAGACAAGCAATAAAATATCTTAATGAAAATTTAAAAGGGAATATTAACATTGGGCAACCAATACAAGAAAGACACATCAAAGCACGAAGAATGTCTGTTTGCTAATGTAAGTAAGAATTGAATCTGATAAAATTAGTGTGAATTCGAATAGAAAAAGGAACGTCGTAACCTTCAAAATAAATGAAGCAAAGTAGTTTCTTTATAGAAGAGGTAACTGGAAAATTGCAGTAAATAAAAAATAAAATTGCTGGTTTGCAATAGATGGTTTATTTCGTTTTTGAGGTTGGACAAGCAGTTTGTCATCATCATTTGATCCAATAATATTATTTCCACTTAATCACGTAATTATTTCTGTTTGTTATATGTAAAATAATTTAGATGTGTAAATTATATAAATGTATAGTCAGTCAAAATTCAATTTCAAAAAAATAATACTCTCAGAAGCTAATTCTAAATTAGTAATATATAAGTTAATAATTTACTAATTTATAATTAGTTTTTGACAATACATTATTTATCGTGTATCTGATCTCGTTTTTTAAAGATATGTAATCAAATAACTATTATTCACATTTTATGATCTCGAATCAGATCAGATTACCAGATTTACCTACTCTAAAAGTTTTTAAATTTATTTAATGTATTGTAATGGGATCTCAGGAACAAATATTATTAGTTATTAATAATATTATTTGTTTACATCTTTCTGCATTTGTACTGCATTTTTAAATATGTTTAAATTGGCAGTAATGGATGGTTTAAGGGTTATATGAATTACAGAGAGCTAATAGACCTATTAAATATGATTTCTGCCGTACATCCCTCTAAGAATTCTAGCAAGTAAATTATTCAGAGCTCCCATTTTCTCCTCCATATTCGCGTGTTAAAATGCCTTCATTATCCTTAGTTATGCTAATTTTACCCTTTGGTTACGCTTAAGTCGTAACAGAACCTCAGTTAGTGATATTTTTTACTTGACATTTTTAGTAAAAAGATTTCTGACGACAATAATGATGTTTAGGTTGTACACATCATATTCGGGAAGAAGAGGTCTTGGTAATTTGCTTGCATTGCTAAATTCAGTGTATATTATCATATTCGTATTACAAGATACGAACATACGGTACCTTCTTTCACTATTCTACATGATGCTACATTAGAAAAAAATATTACTGTGAACCATGTTCTTCTTTAAATATATCAGAGATACATTATTTGGCTAATTCGAATTCCTAACCATTATTATAGTTTCGCCTCTGTAATCAGCATAATCCTAATTTTGGTGTTTTGCTGCCTGGACGTAAATATTGCGATCGGCTCTTGTAATAAGAAGTTATCATCAAGATAGTGTTCAATTGCTACACCGGTTTGATATGGTGTGTTGTTGGAAATTTGATTGGTATACACTCTAAAAAAAAAAAGATGAGACTCACATAAACAAATGGCAGTACTTCAAAAATATATTCCTACTCCTATCGAGAATACTTATATTCCCAAAATATAAACCTATTATAAGTTGTTTCATCCAAGATTTCTAATATTGTTGTGAAATAATATTAACAAAGTTTTTGTCTTTTCCATTTAAGATTTTCGAAGAAATAGCCTAAAGCTATATAACACCGAATACATACAGGGTGTCCCATTTTTTAGGGGTAGGACTTCAGGAGGTGATAGAACATCAAAAAATAATAGTACTTTCTCAAATGAACTATATGTCGGAAAGGCGTATTTTTCGAAATACAGGGCGTTGTAATTTGGAAAAAGAAATAGTTTTTCTTTTTTTCTAGCCCAAACGGATGGAGTTATGAACTGAAATTTGGTATATTGTCCACTAGTATCAAGCTTCATGGAACGCGTCATATCGTTTACCAGGGGCGTTTCCTTCGGGTATGCTGAACCCCCTTTTGTAGAAAATATGATACACCAATGACAAAATTACAATATTTTAGAATTTGTTGATGAATTTTGAACAAGAACTGGTCCTTTGGTAAATTCTGTCAGATGCACCGTTTTCGTTCAAAGTTGTTGATTGAGATTCATTTCTTTAAAAAAATCAAAATGCAATTCCATCTTCAATAGATTAATAATTAATAATTATCAGGAACAAAATTTGATAATCAGGTACAAATTAATAATAGAAAAAAAAAAAAAGAAAAACTATTTCTTTTTCCAAATTTCAAATTTCAAATACGCGTTTCCGTCATATAGTTCATTTGAGAAAGAACGATTATTTTTTGATGTTCTATCACCTCCTGAAGTCCTACTCCTAAGAAATGGGACACCCTGTATAAATTAAACTTTACAGACAGATATTATAAATTGATGATTATAGTTATTCAAATCATGGTGCTCATATAAAGTGCTATTTTATTTAATATTGTTACGCGTTGATAAAGTGGTACTTAACTATTTTGATATAAAATCGCAGGTGATAATCTGATAATATAAATAATTGTAAAATCGTTATTTTATTGTGGGAGCTTAGCTAGATGATTCGATGATTTCTAGTGAAGCCATATTTTAAGTATTCAAAACAAAAAATTTTTATTGCAGCAAAAAGTATGTTTGAACAAGGCAACGATTGCATGGAATAAATATTTAGATAATTTAAATTTTAATGATTATATAGTGTAGATGTGCAACTTTTATGATGTCGTGAATTGAAAATTTTGGTATTTTCATAGCTAATAAATCAAAGCACATTTTTACAAAATATTTCCGTCTTCAGAAATAATGAATTTATTCAATATTATCTCTTTAATAATTTTGTATAAATATGCTCTGAGGTTGTCTTATAATAAAAATGAAACATTTTGAGAAGAGTTTTGGCATTTTGGAAATTGGTTTTCTACTTTATTGACCGCACCCCCAAGTCCAGGCTTTTATTCAAATTTGTCTTGCAATTATCTGCCGGTAGGATAGATTCAATTAATAAGTTACGAACGTCTATTTTATGTACCTAGATAATTTAGGGAGCTCCAAGTGAAATCAATGGATTTAGCTAGAAAATGTATTCCCTATCCGACATGGGCGCTTCTTTAAAATTAGAAATAAAGTTTTCACTGAGAACTTATTAAAGTCAGTGAATTTGTTTGGATTACGCCGTTTCTGAAACTAGTTTAAAGTCACATGATTGGTTTTAAAAGCAGGAATACTCTTCATGTAGAAACTGGTGCAAAGGGCTTTACTAATTGTGTAAATGTTATTTGTGGCATTTCATAAATAAATCCCAAAAAAGAAAAGGAAGAGAAAGGCTTTACTAATGTTCTAAATATTTCATGTATTTGACGCATTTTTTAGTATTTTTCTATTTAAAAAATTAACGACTGGGTTCTTATACAAATTTTCTTAAAATATATCTTTTGTATTGTCTTAATCACTTGCTAGTTTCTGGTGTAACGTAAATTAATTTCTTCGAAGATTTGAGGTCGTGTGGAGCATATTTTAGACTTTGGTTGAATTTTTATAAAATTACCAAGAAAATTTCACACGTCACATTTTTAGCAAATCGGAAGTTTGCTTTTGGTTTCGTTACCATGGCAATCCAAAAAATTTCCAGAAATTTTCATTCTCCAGGGTACCCTTAGGGAAATTGATCAGTGGAAATTTTTGTGTCACATTATTGAAATATGGTCATATTTAACATTTGCTTTTCAAACGCTATTTCCAAACAATAAACCGCCGCCAGATCGCCTTTCTGGCAAGAAATTTAAAGGTAGGGAGTCCAACTTGGAACTACATCGTGAATCTCACGGTCTCGCTGCCATTTTCGGAGCAAGAGGTGCGAACGAGAAGTGATGATTTTGACGTCTACCATAAAATTGGCCGTTTCGAATTTTCTAACCTCATTTATTTTTTCATTTAATTTAGGTGTAAAATTTTCTTACCTAATGAAATATGCATGCGTCAAACAAAAAAGAAAAATAATAGTGAAATAATTACGATATAATATTAAACTAGGTTATTTTAACAGTAAGCAAAATTATGTAACGGATGATTGACAATGGGATTAAACGATACGGTTAAGTCAGATAAAACGATATTAAATTGTGGGTAGTGGGCAAATTTAAATGTCAAATAAATCAAAAAGACAATGTTTGTGCTGATGGCTCAAGCACAAAGAGCGACCGTTTTAATCGCTTATCAAAGATTTAAGATAAGGATCCTTATTGCAGTGCTCAAAATATGCGCCATAAACTAAATAAAAGTACCTGTACGAATTAATAGAAACTCTAATTAATTTCATGCCAAGGATAAGATAAAATAAATCTCAATATTAATTAAGTAAAGACACATGGCATTGCCAATGCATACCATTATTGTAAAACAAACAAAATAATTTGTTATCACCCTGTAGTTATAAGAGTGATCTGGGATCCAGATAATTTCATCCTTACGTTGGCAAACTGCCAGTAGTATTTAGTTGCCCTTTATATTAATATTTTAATTACCTATCTGTCATTTATGGATTTAGGAAGGCTAGTTAAGGCCGACAAACTTCCTCGGGCATACTCATTAATGAAGGTAGACGAGACATATTGCCTTAAAGTAAACTCTAACCGATGAATTATCAGTGGAAGTTATAATACAGGGAGGGTGTTAATAGGAGACAATATGTGTGAATGCGAACTAATCATTGGAATGTATTTATAAGCAAATAATAATATTTAAGCTTTAAATATATGTCACTTACTGACAAAATGATATCTAGATCGAAGCTGTTTATTACAGTATCATGAATTTAAGCGTATTTTCATCCTACATGCATTATTTATATCAGATATCAGAGGGAGAGACGTGAAGGAAAGACAGTTTTTTGAGATATTGCATACCGAAATTTGACGCTCTGTATTGCCGAAACGGTTTATTGTAGGATTATGAATTTCTGCGTATTTGTCTCGTTATATCGTCATCATCATTAGTCCTTTTGCTTCCTTGAAGCAAAGGGCGTCGTTTCCGACGATTCTTCGGCATTTCTTTGGCGTTTTCACTTGTGTGGTATCAGAGTTGCCAGCTCTGTACCTGCTCACTACTGATGTTATTTGTACTCATCTATTTACTTTCTTCCTGGTGTTCACTGTCTTACTTCACATAAGCCTTCACATATTTTTTTTCACTAAGTTTTATCTTTTGCTTTCACTTTGATGTCATTCCATTGTAAATTTTTTTCTGTAATTTCATTCTGTGTCTTTTTTCTCCATGCCTTGTATTTTTTGGTCTTCCTCTCCTTCGTTTTCCTCTGACGTTGTATTCCAGTGCATGTTTTGTTATACCAGTATTTGGTTTTCTCAGTGTATGTCCAATCCATTTAAATTTTCGTTTTTATATTGTTATCTGTATTGATACATGTTGCGTTTTTTCCATAATTCTACATTTGTGATTATTTCTGGCCTATTCCTAGGACTCTTCTGAGGCATTTATTTACAAATATCTGTAGCTTCTTTATGTACATTTCGTTTGTTATTCACGATTCTGAGCCCTTATAACAATATCGTTTTTACATTTGTATTGAACATTCTGATTTTTGTTTTAATGTGTATTTCCTTAGATTGCCAAATTTTCTTAGTGTGTTAAACGCTCCTTGGGTTTTGTGTATTCTTACTTTTATATCTGCCTCGCCTTCTCCTCTTGTATCTATCGTGCTTCCTAAATATGTAAATCTCTCTATCCCTCTATCCGATTCTATGTCCTCTAGTGTTTCACCAACTAATTCCTGTTTTGTTATCTTCTGTTTTTCTCATAACCCAATCTATTATTACCAGTATAGTTTGTGTATAAAAGTTTTAATCATATTTATAATTTCCTTTGGTATTTCATATGTTTCTAAGATTTCCCACATTTTTTTCCTGTCTATTCTATCGAATGGTTTTTCGAAGTCTACGAAAATGATTTGGAGTTCCATTTGCCATTCATTTGATTGTTAGATGATGGTATGCTGATAAATATGTTGTCTATGCAAGATCGAGTCCTGCCTGGTTATTCCTTAATACCTCGATTCCATCTTTAATTCGGTAATTCGGTTTAATAGTATTCTTGTAGGGATTTTGCTTGCTGTGCATACCTGGGTTATTCCTCTCCAATTTGAATATTCTGTTTTATCTCCTCTTTTTCGTAGTCTTATTATTATTCCTTCATTTCATTCTTTTGGGATTTTCCTTCTTTCCATATGTTACGTAATAAGTTATACTTAATTTCTATTGTTGTTTCCCCTCCTTGTTTAATTAATTCTGCAGGGATGTTGTCTATACCTGTTGTTGTATGGTTCTTTAATGTTTGTATGTTGTTATGTTGTTTAATTTCTTCTTTTCTGATTGTTTCTTCATTTATATTCATTTCTTCTCCAATTTCTTCAACTTCTTCCATTATTTTTTCTTGTATCGTTGCTTTGTATATTTTTTCGAAGAGTTTGATTCATCTATCTTCAATTTCTGTGTTCGTTTTAAAAATGTTTCTATGTTTGTCTTTAACCCTTGCTTCGGTTATAATTTTTCTCTTTTGATATTTCAGTTTTTTCGTGCTGCTTCTTCTGCTCTTTTCAGTATTTTCTCGTATCATGTCTAGTACTTGTTTTAACATGTTTATCTTTAGTTTTTTTTTCATTTTCATTTTTGCGAGTATTTGTTGCTTGATCTGTCTTCTTTCTCATATTAACTCCCATGTCTGTTTTGAAATCCATACTTTTTGCTTCGCTTTTTTATATCCTAGTACTTCCTTTGCTGCTTCTTTGATAGTTATTCGACAGCTGATCCATATTTCTTCTACTCCTTTATTTCCTTTATTTGTTTTCTTTTTCTCCCATTCTCTTTCTAGTTTTTCTTCATATTGATGTCCGGTTTCTTCTTCTTTTAGCCACTGAATGTATCTTTCTCATTTTGTCATCCTCTCTCTAATTGCCCGTAGTTTAATTCTCTATCTTTTCCCTTAATAGTGCATGTATGGTCCGTATTTCCATAGGCTCCTCTCATCGCTCTCACATCACACATCATGTTTTTCCATTTTGTTTCTATTGCTATGTGGTCTATTTGATTTTATAATTTTTCTCCGGGTGAGGTCCTGGTTACCTTGTGTATAGTTTTATGTTTAAAGAGGCTACCTCCTATTATTATTAGGATATTCCCTGCACAAAATTCTACAAATAGTTCGCCATTTTCATTAATAATGCCTACTCCTTCTTTCCCCCATTGTGTTCTCTCTTCCTCTGTTCTCACTTCCAATTTTTGCATTCATATCACCTAATTACATTTTTATGTCTCTTTTATGTTGTTTATTTATATCATCAAAGGTTTTTTGTAATTGACGTTTTGTATTACCAAAACTGTAAGTAAGTAAGTCAGATTTTGCGTAATAGGCTACATTATAGTTGTGAGAGAACCGCGACTAATCACTGCATATTGGTGCATATCCCTCCATTTTTCAAATTTAAAACTGGATTAGTGGCAGGGTCACAGAAATTGGAATAGAAAATCTCTGAAAATAGAAAAAATATGACTGTTTAAACTTGGACCTTTGTTGAAATTAAAAATTATCTTACATTATTGTAAGAAAACATAGGCATATGGAACAATCATCGCAGTACTTGCTGACCGGATTGTCGGTTGTTGGTCGGCGTCGATAAATCACTATTGCTATCGATTCTATTTTTTATTTGTATCCCTTCGGCACCCTTGTTACGAGCCTTTCTGCGATTCAGACACTTGTTTTGTTGATTTATTTTCTTTTTTTAGGTACGAAACACACATGTAGCAAATAAAAAATTGCGGTATACAATTCTATAAAAACTAAAGTAGTTCACGTAAGATATAAAACTACAAAAGGCATAAAATTCTCATAACTTTTTTAAGTTTTCTAATAAAATACTTTGTTGTTACATCGGAGTTGTCTAGGAATTTTGTATAGAATGCACACCAAATACTTTAAAAAATTTCATAAGAGCATGCTTGCTTACTCACAGACTTTTGCATTTTACGGCTAGGTAAAGCTTATTTATCATACTGATTGTTATCATATTTGCTAAAATCTCTAAAGTAGTGCAAAATTACCTTATTGATTTTTATTAAATTTAACATTCAAAATACATACACCGCATTCTTTCGTTATTTTAAAATATTTGGAAATGATAAAGTTTAATCTCAAATGTCAAAATAATCAACTACTAAGTTATTAATATGATTGATACTGGTTATATACTAGGTAATGTAGAAATTGTGATTTGAATAAATCTAGACAAAAAATTTATCTAAAAATGTATAGTTCTTAAATTATACCACAAAATTTACATATCCCTCTTTACCCATCAGAAAATCCTAGGATTTTCCTGGGGTTCCTTCGGTGACTTGAGAGCTGGATAAGAAAATATTTTCTTTAAAAAACGTAAAGAGAATAACCTCTGGTTAGAAAGATTGTAGAGCCAGCAGAGCATTGGAGTCACTACTAAGACAACGACTGGGGTATTAGCTCCTGTCGATTTATTAGTATTTAGTATTTGTATTGCGAGAAGACACAGAACAATATTTAAATATTTTGAATCAACTAATTGATTTATTATCCACAGATTGACAAGTTAAAATACACCAGAAGTCGATTGAAGTATACATTTATTGTTATGGATTGACATAACATAATTAACTTCAAATCAGTTCCACTATATTGAAACCAAACCATGGCAAATTGATATTCGTCTCATAACATGTTCGCGGACATACACGCTGTTGAAACAATTCATTGGAAATCTAATTAGTACTGTCGAATAAAAATTTACATATTGCATAATATGACAAGTGAGTTCGTTTTCTGCTCCAATTTAATTAAACCGTATTTATATTAGCCATTAGCTTATCCAGTTTCAAAAACTCTATCCGTCCTCAATGGGCAGAAGTCTAGGACATGTCTATTATTAGAGGAGTTTTCATAACACATTTACACGTTAATTCGCGTTGCAATACATGCGAATAAAAAAATCTACTTTCTAGATTTTACAAACATATATATAGAAGACGTCGAATAAATTGCTGTTCTTTCTAATTGCTCAATTTCGCCAACAAATTTACTGTTTGCATACGATTATCCTCACTGATATACTGAACTATCTTAACCACGACCCAAGCAATTTCGTTATTTTTCAACTGGACTGAATAAAGTTTACTAATCTTAATCGAGCTTATAAATTATCCCATTTTTTAACTGAAATTTTTATTTACGAACGGTAGGGTTACTACACAATATCGTGAGTGTGGGGCCTTGAAGGTCCAGGAGGAATAGTACGTAGCAAAGATATTGTCTCTTCAAAACTGGATGTTAAAAATCAATCGGGAGCTGAGGGAGTTGTGGAGACTTAAGCATCCTCGATATCTATCATCAATTCCGTATCAACGCAGATATCAAAACTAGTATTTAAGCTTTATATACGTTTAATTTGGGTAATACAAAAGAACGGGAAAGCTCCATATTTATAAATAATTTAAGAGGTAATTGTGTTACTAACAAACTATTCATTTATAAATGACTTTATTTATAGTGGAGGGAAATTAGAATTTTAAATCGGGAAGTTGAATTTTGGTTTTGTTTTTTGTTTTATACATGCAAATGGGTCGAAAACCGAAAAAAATTAGTAAAATCGGGCTGGGGCTTCGCGAGAAAAGCGCATAAAAGTGCATTTTTGATGCATTTCGAGTGCATCGCTACACTATTTTTTAAATATCTCCGACTCTATTGGTCGTAGAAAAATTTAAAAAAAAAATAAAACACTCGTAAATGAATTGCCTATCAAACTGTTGGGGTATAGTTACATTAAAAGTGCATCCTAACCTCAAAAAATCCAAGTTTCTCAGTTTATTTTTTTTTACTAATAATGCAATAAGTGGGGTAAAAATCTTCTGATCTTCACGAAAATTGGAGAAAATATGTATTTTTATACTATAAATACGTGATTAAATTTAAAAATAAGAAAAATATTTTTACGGTCACAATTGAACATTTTCGAGAAAAATTAAAACGCTTGTCATTTAATGTAAAATGGACGTAGGGTAAGCTTTTTCTTCTAAAGTAGGTCTTCTATGTACATTTTTGTGAAAATATACCAGAATCTGTTTAAGTTAAAATGTTTTTTCGAGTGTTTTTTTAACTAAAAAAAAAATTTTTAATTTAATTTCACTTTGTTGACCTTTTCTCATATCCTTTGCCAAATTTTCGTATAAGTTTTGTATAAAACGAAATTCAAATTAAATTATGAAGATTATGTGACAGTTAAAATAATTATTTGAAGAGGATGAACGTTTAAGGGCAACTTTGTTTGACGCTATCGAATGGACATTAAAAGAGCTTTCGTAAGGTGTATTATTATATTTACTTTTGTTTTACTAAGTATACATATTATAAAATACAAAGTATATATGTACAATCCCACTAAACAACATATATAACCACCATATTATGTAATGTTAGACCTATACTCTGTCTGATGAGAGATTGCAGTGGTGGGCGTGGCTTGGGCAGAGAGCGGTTTACTAAGCTCAAAATATTTTATAAAGCGTCGCAATGAAATTCAAATTATTTTAACTGCCGTAGTTTGAGTCTCAACTTCTACGTGCTACGCCATTGTTGAGGGGCTACTATTGAATTTATTACTCATCTATTTGCTAAAAGTTGAAGGGAATACTACCTTACCTTTCATATTATTTGTAATTGATAATTCGTAATGTTAAATTTAGGATAATACACATTTATTACTTAATAGTTACAAGTTTGACAGTCGATACACGCAAACTTCAATGACCTGTCAACTCGTATTCGTAAACGCCATTGTAAACCTATCTGGCTCTGTAACCAATAAGATCAAAGCGCGCGATTTTGTCGTCACTTCCACCACTGCAATCTCTCATCAGACAGACTTTTTTTTTAGATAACAATTTTAATGTTCCTATGAAATATTATATTTCTGTTATGATAACTAACATTGATATATCTGAGAAATATTATAATGTAACATATTTAATAAATGCTTATACTTACAATATTAACTCGATGCTACTAGAAAATATTTCTATAATATCATACGATACACCTTGTAAATGTATTGTAATACATTCTCTTAAATGTGTCTTTAATATTTTTTCTCAAATGTTTGCAAAATGTTATACAAATATAATTTGTAATGTTAAACTGAAATATTTCATATATGTAACATAAAATATGTTATAAATAGCACTTTGTACATTATAAATATTATTCATTTGATTGTAGATTAACATTTTTGGTGGAGAAATTCAACATTTTTTTATCTATATTTTTTATTGCTAATCGACGTTTGAAGAGAAAATAGCATGTTTTATTCGAAGTAAATGTTGTGACTCATCTGTAATTGCCGAACTCACTTCGTTCGTCCGGCAAACCTACAGACTCGTCACAAAAGTATCACTTTTACTCCTAATGAAACAATATACTATTTTTTTATTTTATTAATTATGATTAAATATATACTTGCATATTCCAAAAATTTACGTTAAGAAGATTGTACTTCACAAAAAAATTTTAATACTGTGCTTCCATATAAGTACCTGTTTGCCACAAACATTATAAGAAACTGATTCAAGTGAATCGTATACACAAAGTTTGGATTCTAGCATGTGCGAACCACTTTGTGAAATGGAAGAAATTTATGATCGTTTGAAGCAAGTGAAAATAGTGATTTAAATGACTCAAATTATGGTAAAAAAGGAAAGACTATCTAAAGCTTACTTTGTATTTTATATGTATTGTATGTATATTAAAAAAATATAGGTAAATACAATAATACACCTTACGAAAGCTCTTTTAATGAATTGAATTTCGTTTTATACAAAATTTGAAGAAATGTCAAAAAGTGAAATAAACGACATTTTAACTTGATAAACAGATTCTGGTGTATGTTCACAAAAAAGTATATAAAAGACCTACTCTTAAAAAAAAAATAAGTTTACCCTACGACGATTTTGCATTAAATGGCAAGCGTTTTAATTTTTTTCGATAATGTTCAATTGTGACCGTAAAAATAACTTTTTTTTAAAATTTATTCACGTACCTATTTATAGCATGAAAATAAATATTTTCTCCAATTTTCGTAAAGATCAGAAGATTTTTACCCCACTTATTGCATTATTAGTAAAAAAAAAAAAAATAAACTGGGCAACTTGGATTTTTTGAGGTTAGGATGTACTTTCAATGTAACTATTCCCCAACAGTTTGATAGGCTATTCATTTACGAGTATTTTAGTTTCTTTAAATTTTTTCTACGGAGATATCTAAAAAATAGTGTAGCGATGCACTCGAAATGCATCAAAAATGGACTTTTATGGACTTTATGCACTTTCCTCGCGAGGCCCCAGCCCGATTTTGCAAATTTTTTCGGTTTTCGACTTATTTGCTTGTATAAAAAAGAAACCAAAGAAAAAAGTTCAACTTCTCGATTACATCACTTTTTATCAATTATTTTGACTAATTTCCCTCCACTATTAGGTTTTATACAAGCATAATAATGAAAAAAAATATCCAATTTGATATATTTATTGTTTCACTTCTAAAGATACAAATATAAAATCTATTGGATATTTTTGCTATTATTATTGCTTATATAAAACCCAAATCATTTATAAACAATACGTATCAAATTGGAAAACAACAAATTACACATTTACCAAATTTCTCAAAATATGTCGATTGGTTATCATTACTGTGAAACCGACGAAAACATATTTTCTTGTATATTCAGTAAGTTTCACTCTCGGTTCTAGTGAAATAATAATTCTATAATAAAGATAAAATTGTTTGTTTGTTTTGGAAATTGGATAAACGAAAATTGTTAAATTATTTTATAGGATTATTATGGAGAAGATATTAAAAATAAGTCGAATAAAAGGATAGTGGAATCATAGTTGTTCTATGAATGTAAATCGTATCAACACGTAGAATATAAATCATACTAGAGTTATCTGTCAGAAGTGAAGTTAACTAAATATGGCTGACAAACTTAGCTTCCTATACTATTGATAAGTTTACTATCGTTAGGAATTACGCTGCATTAGAATATGTCTGTAAATATTACCTAAACATTAATGTATTTGTTCTTCTTTTTTTTGTGCAATAATTTTAACAAATACTAATGCGCTAGGTAATGTATTGAACCTTAAACTTGAATACAATTTTTAAATTATTTTAATTTCAACACCATGCTTGGCTTGTAAACATCGTTGATAAATCCTTGAGTCAAAAACGTTTAAGTTGTAAACAATTGAGTTTAAAATGGGTAGAAAGAAACAGCATTTCTTTTCTGCACTTTACGAATTGGGTCCCCCTTCACCCCGTCGTACACTTTTTATCCCGAATGATAAAGGTAAGGAACTCGTTACTTGGTGATGTTCCTCCTGAGTCTTAATTCTAAAGACTACAATAATTTCTTCCATATTCCTAATAAATGGTATATAATATAAATGTTTTTCTGGGTAGACGACAAGTTTGTGTTTAATGTTTTTCCTTATCGGTATCACAATAACGCTGATTAAAAGAATGAGTATAAATTTTTTATAAATAAGTTATAAATCCGAAAGTAATCTACTCTTTCTTATCTGAGTGATATACGATTAGCAGGAGCCAAGACTGTAAATATAAATATATTTTTCTGAAGGTGTATTGCTCCTCAGATATTTAACAAAGAAGTGCAGTTGTACCAACTTGATTTTTTAACATCTTATTATAATTACTGTATTGAAGATCAAATCAAACACAAGCGTTTTAAACCTTTGACAATCCAACGCAGACTTATTTGGACATGACACGATATCTAATGGAAACATTTTGGATTAGTGCTCTGACAGTATGTGTAATTATAAACAATAATAATTTATGAATTAAAAATGCAACAACTACTTTGGTTCTCAATGAATGTTCGCTGCGTTGTAAGCTCACACAATTACATTTATTATTATTTTTCTACTTACCTATGTATTTATAATAAAAGTAGTATTTTTTCAAATAATTTTATCTATAGCGTCTTGAAATTACATGTCGAATTACCTAAAATTAAAGATAGTAATAAAACTGAATAAGCTCAAACTAACCCAAGGGTAATTTGTGGTGGTATTAATAAATCACGAAGCATGATGAGTAAAATATATCAACGAAGTCTACATTTGATACTTCCCTTGTATTATTAATGAAGAAAATTGTAATTCCGCTGGATTAGTAGAGGACAACTAGAGCTATACATAAGCATAAACATAACATAGATATTCCAATTCGTTAAAGTAAGAGGATTATATTGCTCTAAGTTAAATTATTTCTGTGTGATCTCAGTCAGCCGCATCATCTTGCAAACTCCTAACATACACTTTTGCAGAAATCTGATTGAACCCGGACAGAATTTAAACTAGATACAAACTGAAACTTCTCTGCTGTTTGAGACATGATTCCGAACTTATTTTGAACAAGCTCTGTTAAGATTTGTGTCACATCTTGCGCGTTTCTAATGAAACGATTGTAAACTCGATTTTTTTTCAATTGGTTTGAGAAAGGTATCTTTCTTTGGTAAACCTAAGTGGCGGTAAACTTGTGATTATCCAAGATTCGATCTTGCCGAGTTTTGCAACTTATAATCTGATTTATACTTTAGTACGTTTGTGATTGTATACAGCATTAAATAAAAGTAACTGTCAACATAGGATGTAGTTGGTTGTGAAGAAACTTCTAGAAACTTGTCGAAGGAAAAGAGTTAAGCATTTTATAAAAAATTTATTTTGATACGAAGGCATGAAGTCGTGAAAACGTTAACACGTTTTCATATATTCTTCGAACAGGGCCAAATTAGTAACAGATTTAAATTTGACAAAATTAGTAACGATATCACTTGGACAATAGTACCTAAAAGTATTAGTAAAAATTCATGTGAACTTTGGGCGAATACTACGAATATAATTCATTTATATATACAGGGTGTTTGATATTTGGTTTTACAATCGTTATTTGATTGAGATACCAATAGGCTGTTTTGCAAGAAGCTATGTTATAAAAACCTGAAGAGTGGTGTCCCATCTATAAATTTATAATACCGGATTTTTGTTTATTAACCGATTTTAATCAACTAGTCATTGGTTAGAGAAAAGAATGAACTGTCGACAGAAAGTTTCAAAATGGCCGATTCGTTAAAATGCAAGATGACGGCCTCGTTTGAAAATAGCCCTTTGTTTGAGCCAATTCTTTTTGAAGAAAAATTATCGAAATGACACATCCAATAGAAAAAGGCAATAAAATGAACCTTTCTCTAAATTTTAAGACATCGATGAGAAAAATCGGTCCATCGAGAGAAGCTATACGTAATCATACAAAGTGTCTTTTTGTCATTCTTAAGCTGTATTACGTAAATTGCACTTTGTTTCATTGGCCAATAACTTTTTGTTTATTAACCGATTTTAATGATCTTGGAGTTGTTGCTATTGAAAAAATTTCAAAATGGCCGATTCTTTAAAATGCAAGATGGCGTAAAATGTAAATATAAAAACTGCAAAATTTAGTATAGTAAGTATTTACCAATTTCTTAGATCTTAGATTTTTATTACTTTTTTTTTTTGAAGGAATGAATATTTTTTATCGAAATTTGCTATACCAGGCGTTTTAGGTCATGCTGAACAAGAATCTGTAAAAACAAAACCCCTATCTCAATCGCTAATATAAATTTCTAATTTTGGCCAATTTCTTTTGATCATAGTAGGCGTATTTAAGTTTGAAAAATTTTTTTATTAAAACTTTTTAAACACAATCTGAAAGAAAAGAAGTATACCAAATTTGATCTAAATCGATCAACAAATGGCCTAGATGTTGGGGTGTAGTGGTGAAAGTGAGACACTGTATACATCAAACAGATAATTTACCATAAAAATGATGTACAAAGTCTGGGCCTATTACTAACTTAGCCATTGAAAATTTAAAATATGTTTTGGTTTAATATCAAAACGACTAGTACGAACTCGAAAGTGGGCTGTGGACTAAAATTGTTTAATATTTTTTAATAAAATTAAGCTTGTCCATTTCACATTTTTTTGTTGTACCGTATAAGCTGTATGTACCTGAATTTCATTGAAAAGTGTAATAAAAGAGATAAGATAAATGTTATCGGTTCACCATACTTACAAAAGGTTATCAGTGTCATTTGTGAATATATTTTGAACTCCAGAGAATTATGGATTAAATTGCACCTAATCTATATTTGACAAATACTAGTGTAAAAAATCTATAATATGTTTTATTTACGTAAGGTAGAGGAAAATAAATGTTGAAGTGCGCAATATAAATAAAATCTGGATACTAAACGAGGCAGCGAAATAATGATGTTACTTATCTCTCTCTACTATGCAATTTTAAAAATGTAAATAAAACTAATCCGATTTAATATCACGGACGGTTAAATGGAAATATTGATCCTGGCTTAACAAGTGAATTAATTAGTATTTAACTTGCGCTTGAAGGAGATTTGTAAAAAGATATTTTTATTTGCAATAACTAAATAGTATCATATTTTTGTTTTTAATGGTACAATCAATAATTATGTTAGTTTTTTTGTCACACCGCTGACTGGGAATTGGGAGAGTTTAAAACAATTCTTTCACATGCCTCATTTTTCTCTTTAGTAATTAGAATTCTGATGCATTTATTTCTAAAGGAGTATGTTTAGTAACAATATTAGAGTATTGTTTGTTGATATTAGTTAAAGAGTCCAGATAATCACGCATATTTATTACTTCTTTGCTGAACTACCTAAATTTGATGAAATAAAAGTTTACATTTGATTGGGAAGTTGATTCAATTGCTTCAATAATTTTTTCTATAAGCAGTGTACATATTTCTAAAAAATGTCTTCTATTTTTTAAATTAACGTGGAATTTGGAACGTTCATATGCAACACAGCTAGCCGTACAATTTTCCATTTTATATAAACTTTAATATTTTCCTTCGTTACTATATCTTTCAGTCTTGATACAAAAATCCAAGCTTTTTGTATCAAGTGTTCAGTTTTTTCTGGTGGGTCTAAGAAAACATTTTCTGTCATCAGAATTACTGGTGACGACGGATTTGTTATCTTCCTCATCTTGGTATGATATCACTAAATGGACCTGGCATTGATTGCGGTCCTATATTAGCTGAAACTGTTTACTATTATGTTTTTGCCACTTTACTTATGCTTTTAAGGTCTGCAACTTTATCTTCGAGTAATGTTTTGTTTTCTTTAAGAAAAATAGTTTTTCTTCTCGAGTCCTTGTACTTTTCCTGAGATAATGATTTTTCTATGTAAGACTTTCTAGAGTCGTGGTATTGATGTGATTACTAGTAGTTGCCGCTTTCTATACTTCAGGTTGGCTTTCTTTGGATAATACATCAAATTCTCTTAATGTGAAACCAATCTTTGCAAACTTTACATTGAATTGTATGTAAGTTGGTTTTTGTTTTTGTAATGTGCAAGATTGGCACATATAATCATTTGGGCTTTGAGGCGACATCATAGAAATGATCCGAGTGAATCGAGCAATTTTGGTTATTGCTGTCATCAGCTAGTCGCCACTCTGTAGACATGAGAGCGGCACATTTTAAGTTTTTGTCAATATTCGCATTTTCCCAACGTGTATGTTATGTATGTATATATTATGTATAAATGTGTATATATTGCTTATTTATTGTTGAAGAGTTTTGAATAAATAAAGAAATAAATATTTATTTTTTATTATTTATTTTAGTTTATATTTTATAAAATGTTTAGTAAATATTCCCTTTTACTTGCAAAGTATTTTAAACTCAGATTTCAAGCTTCTATTTTCGTCTGTGCAATAAAGCGATATTGTGTCTAAGTAATCGGAAAAATTATGAAATAAATCATTTAATGCACATTTGCTGGATGTAAATATTTTATCACGGGTATTTTTACAAAGTAACATTTTTCCGCTAGTTAATTATGAAACGGATACCCCTATTTGGATGTAATCCTCGGATACACTGTTTACTTTCATCAACTCCACACATTTTCTCTCACTGAATATCCAACATGCATATTCCCCGATGTACCTTTTTAATTAAAATTTCGAAAGTAGCATATTTCATTCCGAGGTTAAATAACTAAATATTTTTAATATTCTCTCAAACAGTATATTTATGTAATATAGATTTATAAAATCTAAAATTATATTTGAATACTTTATTTTCTTGTCAGTTTTATAAATAATTTTATGTGCGATGAAATATTTTCAATGTCAGTATTTCTATAAATATAATTGTTTGAGTTAATTGAAAATATTCTCCAATTATTCCTCGATAAATGCACTTATGAATAGTTTGACTCGAATTATTTCCATGTATACAAAATTGTATTGCAGTTGATTGGTGGGTGCTTTAATGGTTGCTGTTATCGAAACGGTGAGAGAAATTGTCTAGTTATGTTCACACACAGATATTGATCAGATCTGGAAAATATTCACTTTGAGAAACATATGCATCACTGATTTGAAAAATGCAAACTTGTCAATTCTGTATTTGTTTCAGATAAAATCATAACGATGGGGGTTTTAACAGGAAATGAACTCACTGGTAAGTATTTACGATTTTAAATACTTTCATTTTTATTTCCTTAATTTTGGCAATGTATATTGTTTATTTTATTTATTAATTAAATAAAAAATCTTTCGCACAGTATGTATACTTTCTATGAATTTCTTCACATGCCTAAACTGTAATATCCCGTGAAATTAATGACTTATTTTATTCCTGGGTTTTATATTATAGGCCGCTGTGAGTATTTATGGATATTTTTTGTATAATTCATAAATCAAAAAAATCAATAGTCACTGCTAACGAGAAATTTCCCGGATGGAATCTCTGTGTCAAGAAAATCCACAATATATCAAGTTCAAATTTATTAAGTTGATATGGGGTTGACGTCTTCGTACATAGGCATAGGGAATTATTGGGAAATACTGAATGCAAAATAAATGATAAATGCAAAGACCAATATCGCAATAATCAAATTGGTCCGTGAATAAAAAATAAGATAAAAAGAGAAAAATTCAATAATATGAATTGAAAACATATTCATTTTTCAGTATAGAGATTAGTCCATGTAGCAGATGTATGTTGCACATGAATTAACGTTCAATAAAGGGCATACGGAAGAAAAAAATACTCCAGTCTTTTCTAAATATGCGGATTTTTTGTCAGTACTAACCTTGTCATAATAAAACACAAATTAGTTCTTACTAAAAATAAATTATTTAAACCCAACTAAAATAAGATTGAAAAATATAGAATCTCTAGGCTGTAGGTAATGTGTGAAAAAAGTTCAATTTTATAGCACAACTTACATATTAATTAATCAGAAAAGTAAAAAGTGTGCTTCTAATAAAAATAAAAATAAATACAATAAAAAGGTTGCGGAATTCTTTCAAACAACTAATTAGTGATCTAGTTGCCTCTTTGGGAGAAATATTACTACCATTTTTCGGATATAAACAAAATAATTCGTATATTATTTGCTTCTACAGAAAGATACAAATTTACATTTCTTAATTTTCCGAGTGTTGCCATGACGTTGGATGAATGAAAAAAATTATATATTAAACTTTGAATTCTAACAACCGCAAAAAATATTCTTAAAAGTAACCTTTTTTAAAAATATTCATTATTTCTTATACTATCAACTGTTTCCTGTAATGTTCTAATTATCTTGATCTGTGGTAGTTTTATAAAAATAGTTTCCAAATAAATCAGTTGCTTTTATCTTAATTATGATATTATTTTGATATTACAAACATAATATACGATATAATAAATGTAACATAAAATCCGTTATTACGATTCTGTGACATTTTTAATGGTTGATTGCTTTCATTTATGCCATTGCTAGACATTAAGAGGTGCTACTATGTATGTTATCTAAATCCATTACTCCAATAAATCATTAATGGAAAGTTGGCATTATGCAGGCGAGTTGGGATTTAGAAACTAACTAGACGTAATTCAACTAGCAAGTGATAAAATTTTCCGAAAGCTTTAATAGCAAAGTTTTAAGTTTCCATATAAACTTTGTCTCCAGATTTCGTTCACTGTTTCTCAAAAGTTTTGGACATAATAAAGTACTATGAATGACTAGACTCCTAAGTTTTAATTCATCTGTGTTTATTAACACGATAAAATTTAATTTAGTAGCACTTTTATTAAAAAATTATATTTAAAAATGATGATTTTGCCTATAGTGTAACACTCCTATAATTCTTTGATTTATCAGATAAAGACAGTAACTTACTAGTCAAGTCGGAAACACTTCACAAGGCAATTTGTTTCATAAGAGGTCGGTAATATGCGACTTTTCTTGAAACGTTACAAGACCTAAAAAAGGTGCAACTAGTTTTTAGACAACGTTTGACTAAGTAGGTACACAATTTATACGAAAGTTTTTCAAAGTAAAATTAATGGCACCTAAACTTTTCAAGTAACTTGGCAAACAACTAGAAGTCAATGTCAGTCATATGTTAAAACTTTCAAAGGCAAATTCAAAGAGTTATTCTATATACTGGGTGTCCACCGAGTGCGCGGAAGTCCAATAAATTAGATAAATAATTTTTTTCTCGGTTTTTTTTACTATGTATCTAGTTTCTCAAGTTTTACAAAATCAAAATAATGCCCTTTTCTTCTAGGCAGGTAATAAATAACTTTGTTTTCTAAATGGCCATTTAACGTGCTAGATTTCGTTCAGCCTGAATTTAACATTGATCACGTGGGCGGTCTTCACAGCCTATTATGCACATAATTTTGTGAAATGGTTGTAAACTTGAGTTTCTCTGATTATTAAAAAATATATTTAGTTGCAATATATGATAAAACATACTAAAATTATCGAAGTGTAAAGTGGTAACACATTTATATTGTTGGTGTATAAATACAGTATATTTTCCCTTTTATTTACCCTCTATTTTAAACAAGGAATGTATATACAATATTTTGTATTTATATTGTCAAAAAACAAATACCACATTATCCACTCTTCCACAGGGATTTGTGCTGAAGCTCGAAGCTCGCATTTAAGTTACACCGACGCAAATAAATAAGTCCAAAAAATTCCTTCAGAAAATAAAATAAACCAGAAGAGAATAATCGCAAACTACTTAAAGAAACCTGATTACGAGTTTCAGCTCGTATTGAGAAGTCAAGAGTACACAAGGTATTTCAAGAATTAAAAACGAATCAATTTTAAATATAGGTGGGAAGAATATACTCAAAATGTGATAGTTTTGACGCGATCAACTTTGATAATGCTCGTTGGGGTGCGACCGTGTGGGGAAAATTAAGTTTTCAAATAAAACTATTAGCGATTTTTTATAGAAATTTTGATTTTAGATTCGTATTCAGCATCCCTAATTGAACAAAATATTTCACGACTTTCCCAGATACGAGCTGCTTTTTTTTTAAATAAAATGTGCTCTAAACGCCTAGTCTTTTTGCATTCATTCACGAAAGCACGTGATTTTCCGGCTTTTTATAAAATGCCTAATTTTGCATTATGACTACGACATGTACAAATGTTAATATTATCCATTTCTCGCTTTGAACTAATAAATACTTAACCAGATCCTTCTTGGATGTTTTAATTATTTTGCAATTATTTTAATAATAATATTGATATATAACAATTAAAAAGTGTTCTCTTCTGTGATATCTGTTACATTTTCAACATTTTGCTCATTTTTGTTTAAATCAATTCAGCCACGACCAAATATCACCGAAAAATCGTTAAGAAAATCGATAATGGAATAAAATGTCAATTCATTCTTACGATAGAATCCGACTGAATAAAGTCCACGTTGTTTTAACTTTGATTTAAAAATTTATATAAGTACCTACATATTTTTATTATTATTATTATAAATGAGACAATATTTTATTTAATAGTTTAAAACACCATCAATCAAGTGTGTGTGTTTATCTCTAATTGCATTTATCAAGTAGTAAAAAACAAATGTTATAAGAAATATCTGACAATCTTAAGCAGTTGTCACCGAAGAATAGGGGTTCTAAAACCATTAGATGAGAGGACTGTACGCCACAGAGCTTTAGTTGATGCGGACGGTGGAATTAGAACAGAGATACACTGACATATATGTCTACTAATAATCTTTGGCCAATTCCCCTTTGTTTCTTTATCACAGTGAATGAGTTTTTTCTCTATGGACTTTGATGTTATTAAAGTTCTTTTCGAAAGTGTAATTAGTATTAGGAAAAAAATTGCTTTTTTGTTTTTATTGGGATTTCATTTAGAAATTGAATGCATACCTGTTTTAATATACCGTGGATGTTGTTTCAATTATTTTTTACGGAGTGGACTTTCCTACTTAATAATGTGTATTTAATACTCGTATATTGAAGTTCATGCTTTTTAATCCATTTATATTAAAGTGGACTCACATTTAACATTATTTGATTGCGAACTTCCGCCCTTACTAGAATCAACCGCTATAAACCTCAGAATTAATTGAGTAAGTACTGGTGACCAGTCGAACAAATTTAGCCACGCCAGCAGCATTTACAAAATTCAATTTAAATCACGTTTAAATGGTGGTTAATTTTCCTTTGGTCATACGTGTTGGAATATTAGATAAAATTGGGTTTCTTAAAGAATTAGAAATACAAAATGTCAAAATATGCCGATTTTACAGCAGATTCTATTTTCAGGGAACATTACAAAAAAGTACAAATAGTATTATTTGAAAATAATTAATGATTAATAGATAAACTTTTTTATATTATTAAAAATGTACCTCTATGGACTACTGACTTCTTTAGATTTCATTTTATTTCTAATAAATAAACCCTCTTTATTATCTAACCAGCATGATTTGCCTTTTTTGCCTTTTCACGAATAAATTCTGTATTCTTGATCTGTTGAAGAACCGAATAACATTTCACTTCCTTAAGATTCATTATTTTAAATTTGAGAAATTTATACCTTATCAAAAATTGTTAGGAGATTTTTTCTCTTCCTTTTCTTTTCTGGGATTTATTACCACATTTCTTGAAATTCCTATCCAAAAAAGTTGTTAGGAGATGCTCTTAATTTTTTCATTGCATGTTTCATTTGATTCGAATTCTGATGTGAGTGTAAATCGTGTTAATGATTAGTGCTAACAATAAATAAACAAAGTAAGTAACGTAAAGAAATATTAACTAAACTTTAACCAACCGTTTAGATTTGCAAATATCCTCCTAATTTAACATTGCTCGCTCAACCACGACTCTTTGTCTGCAGTTGCTTCTTGTCTTCCTCAATAACACAATGAAATTGGTCTATTGCAACTTTAGGAGTAGCAAAAGAATGATCAAATTGCACCAACTGCTCACCTTCTGCCCTCGTTGACTTTCTAGAAACACCAGAATCTTCTTTTCAATGCGAATCATGCGAATCCACTTGCGCTTCAAGTCAAAAATTGTTATCAGCGAATTTCATTCGTGACAAATAGTTGCAGTCGTTATTCTTTAATTCTTGCAATTACAAAGTCCTTCGAGGACTTCTAAGCATATGGTTTGGCATATTAAGGAAAATCGCTGACTTTTATAATGGTAGTTCGATAATAAAATGTTTTACTAATGCTATATAGTACGTCAACTGAGCTCTCAGGACAATTCACTGCTGAACTTTGTGATGTAATGTTCTAGCTGTTTTAATAATATGGTGTCATCTGCAAATAATGCGATGTCGGCCTTCATTATACCCTAATTTAGGTTATTGACGTAAATTAACAATAACCCCATTGTAATACCGATAACTCTGGATCAGATTTTTTACATCTAAAAGTTACAGTCATTAGCTTTGTTTTCACAGCATTTATAAACCGTTTACATGCTGTCAAATATGATCGTCCAGTTAGTTTTTTAAAGCTTCTAAATGAGTAATGGATATTAAAAATAACTGAACTAAACCGTTTTTGATTACTTCAGACACAATTTGACGATATGATTCATTTATTAATGTGACAGAATCTATATTCATTGAACTTGTTTCTGAGAATCACGCCAATTCTAAAAAATAAATAGAAATAAGAAAATGTCCAAAATATGTTAAGATAAAAGTGTAGTATCAAAGGCAAACCTCAACAGAAAACCACTGTATATAGTTCCAAATGAATATAATTTGTCAAAGGCAACCAGCTTAATTTTTTAATAGATCGCATCAAAGTAAATCAAGTAGTTAGTACCTAGTTAGCATTTTTAGTATTAAAAATATGATATGATGTTTTAACTGAATAATATAGGTACATTAATTACTTGTGGTTTTGTATGTATCATTAAGAAAAATTTATCCGGGTAACAAAAGTTGTGGTGCCGTGAATAAGGTTTATCAATTAAGCAATTATTATTTTCGTTTTAAGGAAATATGCCTAAAAGGTCATAAAAGCGAGATATTAAGGAAAAACGCACCCTATAAATCTTTTTTATAACCACGCTTTTGAATACAATCAGTGCTTTTGCCTGAAAATTGATTTAGGTAATGCGCTCTATAAATCTGACCTATTTCCAAAATAATTATATAATAGAATTTCAAGTAGGTATACCTAATAAATTATGATACAATTTGTATTAGATAGATGCTATAAATATAATTTTATATAGTTTTAGGTAACAACAAAAAGTACGCTATTATCTCTAACTTTATATAAATTAATGACAAAAAACACCGTTGGACAGTTTATCAAATAAAATATATACTATCATTGTAGTTCGTTAAGAAAATCCAGTATTGCGGATTGAGTTGATCTATTCTGCCTTTACGAAACCCATGTTGGTCATTAGAAAATATGTTATTTTTGGTACAAAATAGAACAGTTCTATTAAATATAACTATTTATTTCCAATACCTTCGAAGCGCATGATAAAAGAGAAATTGGTCTTTAATTATCAATAGATGATCCGTTTCGTTTATTGTATAGTGGAATTACTTTGGCGATTTTTAAATATTTTAGGAAATACTTCGTCTGCTAAAGACCAAATTATCAATACGGTTTTACAATATGATGAACGATGAATTTTATTATATTTGTACTTAATTTGTCAATACCAGAAGAATTGGATTTTTTGTATTAATAAATTTTAATGTCTTATTTTCTCATATCGCTTCAACAAATATCGTAGGATATGATTACTTGCATCAGTATGATACATATGCATGGTATTAAAGTTGTTAATTAATTTTATAGGTATATTTACATAATGTTTATTAAAGTTTGTTACTACTTCTTGCAAATTATTTACTATTTCATCATTAATTTTAATTGAATTGAATAAACAAAATTGTATTCTCTTTGCTGATTATCGACGTCAGATGAGAATAATAAATGTTTTTAATTTGGAATTTTTAGAAAAAAATAATGCTGCAACACGTATGAAAAGTAGTTTTGTTGCATTTGTGTAATTTCCTCGCAGTCATACGGCAACATAACTTTGCACAATTGTTACATAAATAACGACTATACTAATGAAGTACCTAACGAATTAAATTCCATATCTCTATGCTACAAATATCAACATAAAATTAACAAAGTTGACTATTATTATCGAGCAAATATTATGTATGGCAGTGCTGTGGTAGTATCTCCATTATGATTTATTGACACAATAAATAACGTGTACCTGTACATATACATTTTACTAACCAAAACATCGCACATCAATAAATTAACAATTTAGTACATGCCAATTGGACCTGTTCATCTCCGAATATACGAAATCCACTGTGGAATAATACTAATTTTAGAATTACTTTTTCACTATGAAGTAACTCGAAGAAAGGGGAAATACAGACTAAATCAAGAGATTTGCTATGACTGAGTATACTTACTATATCAGAGTTACTCAGTCAGTTATTAACGTAACCTACAAGGAATCATGAAGATATTCTTGTTTCAAATGGTCGATACCTAGGTCAAATTCAAAATTCATTAACGTATTAGCTTCTTTTATAAATTCGATTTTAGTGTATAAAGCCAATATATCCGCAGGATGTAGAAATCGGATAAGGCGAATTTTTCTGTAGTTTCTGTTCATGTAATTTGGCCGCAGGAAGAAAAATACGTTTGCTTGGTAAGATGTCTTGTCTTTTTCGTTTTTTACAAAAATTGTTTTCGTATTCTTTTGCTACATATTTTATTTTCAATATAAATAAATGTAAATGGTTAGAGTTAAACAAGGATAATAATAATAATATGTTATTTGAATATATTGTAATATTTCTACAATGCGATAACTGTACTATAATTAATTCTTATCATAAGCAGGAAGTACTTATACTTATTGTTTATTATCATTATAAACTATGTGAATATTTTACTGGAATTTTCCTAGCCATTATCGTTTGTATTAATGCCAATTCATAATATACATACATACATATCCTACACTAGATGCAGTACCTGTAAAATTTGCAGAGGCAAATGCAGATAACATTCTTCGAGAAAGATCCCTTACTGCAAATTTTAGTGTTAATTAATTTATCATTTTTAGTCATTAATTTTTAATAATGTTCATTTTGAGGTATTGTTTACTCAGAATTACAACTTTTCAACTGAAATGGGAAATGGAATAGAATGATAGGAATACCTAATAGGAATGAAGACCGTCAACCAATTGACAGACCCAAATAGTGCCAAATGGGCGATTTCTTCAGAGATGCATTTACTTCAACTGCTGAAATTATCAGAAAATAAAACAGCTAAGTTGCCCATCAAACGGTTGTTTGATTTCAGATCCGTGGACTTGCTCTCCATTGACATTTTAGAGGAAATCATTAGTAGGCACTTCTGCAACAATTTTAACATTTTATTTTGCATCGCATACGTTGTACTGACGCCTTGCAAGGAAGTTGCGATCCCACCATTAACTTTGCTTCTTTATAATCTCAATTTATTCGCTTGAAGTTTAATGTCAACTTTTTCACTGAATCTGCAAGAGAGTCTAAAAATGAAATCTTGTCAAACAGGACTGCTCCTGTCCACTCAAGAGCCTCAGTCAACAGTTATCCTGTATCATGGGCTGACATACGTATTTTCTAGAGACATGCCAATATCTTTAATGGGTTTGTGCGATATCTGCCTCACTATATTTTCTCAGTTTGATCAAATATCCTTTGTAAGTTCTGTGCAAAATCTTTAAAAAAAGTCAACAACTTATCCACAAACACAGTGGAACATAGCAAGAAATTAACATAAAAGCAAGTAAGTACATTCTCTACGATGCGATGGTGGAGAATTATACACTGCAACCTTCGTCAGATGGTAATTCCAATGTCATTCTTAAGAAATTCAGATTACAACGTTGAACAAGGACCAGCTGAAGCGCACGTCCTCTCCATTTACAGATGACCCGTTTCTTGATATGTGGCACACTGTTTTTTGTTCAAATGGCACCACTAAGTGCTTTTAAGTTTTAGAATTTCAATTGCTTAAAACTTTCCTCCGACATTTTTACTCTTACATTGTACTTTATGTGCTATTTTATTTTGAGCTCAATAGGGTTAGTCCCTTACCTCTTCTTAATATTGTAATAATAATAATAATAATAATAATAATAATAATAATACTGTATGATATTAACACACCACGTACAAATGGGTTCAAAAGTATTCTAGATATAATTGAACATACGTACAAAAACATAATAATTGTAATACTCCTATTTGTACACACATACTAGTAGATAACAAAATTGGCAAGGAAATCATCCATTCTTTATTTATAACAAGTTACTGCTTATTTATGAAAACTGATATATATTTAATTTATTTAAGGTAATTGCAGGCAAAAGTTAAAGAATGTAAAAAATAATATTATGTCGATCAACCTCACCCTCACCACTGCTTGGATTCCGTCATTTTATTTTGTTTTTTCCAGTCTGATGATCAACTAATTTAAGATAATAATTGAGTCGGAAGCAGAAGAGATGAATTTAAATTGAAGGAGATTAAATTATCGGGAGAAGTGTAGTTTATATCCAGAATTTAATTAAAATTTTAATATTAAACTGCAAACGTGGAGAACTAAATTAAATAATTTTAATTTTCAGACTACGTTTACAGCCACGATTATTTCATGAGATAAAATAAAAATGTTGATAACAACTGTACGTAAATACTTTAGTTTCTTTAGCACATTGATTATTGTGGAATAAATATTAGGAAATTAATCATCACGTTAAAGACACGTGGTAAATTTCCATGAAATTTCAGCTGTCAGATACTACTTACTGTTTATAATCAACAACATTAATTGATGAAATACTATGTATTAGTCGGCATATTACTCATTAAATTTGTTTATTCGTTTTATACAATTAAATTTATTTTATTAAGGGCCTGGATGATTAAATGGTTCCTGGCATAGGCACAATCATTATGATCTGTTTATTTACCTGTAAAAACTTATAGCAATTTGTTAATGTTAATATATTATTAATAGTTTCTATACATTCTTGATCAATATTAATGCACAGTGTACATATGGTTATAAACGTAACAGTAAACTCTGGGAATACTGGTTATCATTGGGTTTTTCCAAAATTGTAAAAAGGAATCAAACAACATAAAGGAGTAACAGGTAAAAAATTGTACTTTACTAATTAATTGGTTATGGATAATGTTTTCATAGTATTTGGTATAGAGGTTTTGCTCAACTTTGTTTCCACCATAAATCACATCAGATGAAGTTATCATTTTCTTATACGAAAGTTTCTTCTTTCCCAACTACCTAGTCTTATTTATAGACAAATCATTGTATAAAATCCACTTTTGAGCAAAAAATTAATCACATACCTATACTCAGCAAATAATCTCGCATCGTTTCAGTCTTTCTTTACATGTTTTCTTTCATAAAAACTAGAATGTTAGAGAATCAGTTAGGCAAAGAAAAATCCAAAATGAAATTTTCAAATCGTGTCAACTACAACTAATCTCCAAAAGAGATCATTAATGAGCTACTCTTTCAGTTCAGGCAGTGTAAAATCTAGATGTAGATACTTCAGCTCAGAATAATATATCTCTGATTAACAAAGAAAATATTTGTGTATTAAATCTGTACAGTATTGAAGTATACAAAAGATAAATCCCATATAAAAATAACATTGTCTATTATAAGGCAGCTGAAACAAAATTATACAATAACAAAGCTGTGTTGAAATATATTCAGCTTTTGTCAGATTATTTAAATCAAAGGTAAACGAGGGTTCAACAGATGGTTGCCTTCGGATAAAAATATTATTCCGGCTAAATGAAATTTCTATCGCGTGATAGAAATTTAAACTGTTTTCAGTTTGAACTTATATTTCATCATTGGGATTCTGTAAGTAGCATTCCTACATAGAAATAGAGTTACAAATAATAAAATTGCACATACTTTATATCTATCAATCGAGATAAAGATCGTAGCCGTATATCATTCGAACCGCAGTTAGAAATATTTTTTTTTTGTGCGACGATGTACAGGAATTTAATTATCCCTATTTTCACAACGGGATGCTACGAGATTCGTTTTGTTTTCTCATTTTGGGATAGAGCAGAAGTCGAACCGATGGCACAAACCGTAGGACGATATTCCAATTGACAGCGATAAAACCACAAATACAAATGAAAATGGCGGAATTAATTATAAAACAACAGGTAAAGTTTAAACAAATATTTGCCACCTGATATCTCCGTTATCTAAGATCTCTGGCCTTTCAACCTCACGCTGTTTGATAGACAATTTTTTTATGTATCGATGGAGATAAAGATCGTATCCGGATCTCCTTCGCAACCGTAGTAAAAAATATTTATACGATGATATGACAAAAGTGGCGGAATTAAGTTAGTTCAAAGTACTAACAAGCTCCATCTCTATTTGTACGTTTCATCACAGAAGTAATAATAATAATAATAATAATTTTCCAGTGCCACAACTCGCAGCCTCCTTTGTACACGTAAAATGCTTTCCATGTCACTGAAATAACTTCCTGGTATCTAAGATTTTGTATTAGGTAAAGAGAAACGAGATGCAAATTAAAACCACGTTTACGGCATCGACAATCCCCAACTTGGTTCGAGGTAATTCAAAATAAATTTGAGTTTACCTCAGGAAGGAATCAACCCATCGATTTTCGCAATTATTACTCTTACGATTTGCATGCCTGTATTTTATTCTCTTCTATTTCCTAAACATTTCTTAAAAAAATTAATCGAGTAATGGGACTTCGTTAAAGTATTAAAAATTATTAATCAGTTGTTATGTGATTATTATTAATTATTATAACTAGAAGGACGTTTAAAGTGGTACAAGCTTCGAAAATATGTGCAGTATAACCAACACAGGATAATCCCATAACGTCTGGGAATTTAATTCATATATTATGTAGAGACAACCTGTCTGATAGTCCGCCCACAGTCTTATATTCAGTCGGTTTTAGGAGTTTATTTTCAGAAGTTTATAACTTCGAAATAAAATATAGAATACAGCTAAAACTTTCGTGATAATTCATAATTTTCGCCAAAATCGAAGGTCAGCACAAAATAAATTTATAAAATTACATTTACCTCTCTTATTTAAACTAAAATTTTGTGATTTCATGGTTGATCAATATGAAATAAATAATCAAAAATAAATAATTTCAACATCAGATTAAGTAATTTTTATTTCTGAGGTTTCTGTGAAAAAATCAGTCTGTATACATTTTTCTCAAATTCTGATAATAAATTATGGAACTACATTAAAAAATACCGGTGCCCATTATTGGATCAAAACTTCCTCACCGTGTGGTGGAGTTTATAACAAAGGTAATTTTTGATGTATTTTGTTTTTTGACGCATTTTGTTTTTTGTACGTATTTTGTTTTTTTTTGGCGTATTTTGTGTATTTCAACATTTGGACACAATATTATGAGTTGTATATCAGATCCTATTTAAAATCTTTCATCACCAATAAATTTTTTTGTAAAGTTAGAAATAGAAATGTTGGGGTCCGGTAGACCCCATTCCAGTGGTCCGATTTTGCTCATCAACGAACTCAATCTTTTCCTTGACCTCTAGAACGTGTGTACCAAATTTGAAAGCTTTATTTCAGAAAAAGAAAATTTTTGTGTATCGTCATAATTCGTAGAGAAACGTCCAGAAATGCAATAAAAATTTTCAAAATTTTTTTCACGAATACATACCTTCCTCACTTTTGGTGAGGAAGTAATTAACGAAATTGTTTATTTTTTTTATCACAGTACATCAATAAACAGAACATTAATAATCCTGTCGTTATTAGGAAAGCCGAAGGAAATTTAATTTTACGACAAAGAAAATGTAGGGAGGCAGAAGGCTTTCATTTTGAAAATAAGTTATTAAGATTTTATGTTCCGTGAATTGTGTTTATTGTGATAAAAAAATTAATAATTTCTTTAATTTCTAAATGTTGTTCCACAATTTATTATCAGAATTTGAGAAAAATGTATACAGACTGATTTATCACAGAAACCTCAGAAATAAGAATTACTTAATCTGATGTTGAAATTATTTATTTTTGATTATTTATTGCATATTAATCATGCATGAAATCATAAAATTTTGTATAACAAATATTTTAGTTTGAATAAGAGAGGAAAATGTCATTTTATAAATTTATTTTGTGCAGACGTTCGATTTTGACGAAAATTGCTCGTTTATTTAAAATTCGCACAAAGTGTGGCAAAACAACAAAATACATATTTTCGATCATTTTTGTATGTAGTTTCATAATTCAGTATTAGAATTTAAAAATCACGTACACAGGGTGAAATTTTTCATAGGAGCCCTAAAAATAAAAATTAGTTGAGCCGGCCCTGGAACCTATTCTGTCTTTGATTATGCATGTAAATTGACAATTAACCGTATACTATATAACCACAATACGAGCTGATTCTAGTGATTACTTTAAAAGATATGACCTTAAGAAGTATTGGGCAAAACTCATAAATCACCCTGTAGTTAAAAAAAAGGCTCAGGCTTTTTTTAATAGTCATTTCTAATTCACCTAAGTGAATTCTATCCACCATAACATTTTGTCCCTTTCCTCGTGAATCACCCTGTATATTATATAACTAGGAAGCTGAGTTTAGGAAATTAAATATCATTACAAGATTCAATAACACCTATTGAGATATGTTAAAAAATATTCTAACAGATCATCGTGCGACTTCTTATATAAGTTTATCTATTTCGTAAAAAGAAACCCAGAACAGAGAAAACCTGAACATATAAATCCAGAACCCATAAACACCAAACTCACAAACCCAGACCCAATGATCCCGAAACTATACACCCAAAACCTATAAGTTTAGAGTCCATAAATTCAAAATCACGAACTCTGAGCCCATAAACTTAAACTTAAAATGCATAAACCTTGGGCGCTGAAAGCCAGACCATAAGTTTGAAAAGCCATAAGTCCAAAACCAATAAATTCAATCCTCATAAACATATAAACTTTAATCCCAAAAATGATAAAACCATAAACCCAGAGGTCCAACATGTAATTCTCATCTAAACTCGTATATTTAATCACCTCGGAAACCCTCAAATGTAGTTTCAAACATACGTATTTTTTAAGACAATTTAGAACCCCTCCTATGATAATTCTTTTACTTCTACGCAGTTTTCTTTGTCGGTTCTAATTTTTTTGTACTCACTCAAAAGGTTTATAAAAGCACAAATCTATTAGAATCTATTTGTGGTATTTTCGAACCCGAGAAAAGTTCATATTTTTCCTTTTCCGACCAGTGCAGTTCCAAGAAACATAAATAACTCTCGTCAAGTGACCAGTATTATTAATAATTGAATTTAAGCGACCATGACATCAAAACCAGCGTGTACAGAAAAGTTATATTACGGTAAACCGCAATTGCGGAAATCCATGAGTCCACGAGAGCGCTACATGTCAGGAAAGTACTAGTCGAAAGTGTGAAATAATAAAATGAACGACTGTTTGCACTGATAGTAAATAAAGTAACAGCAGGACTCACCGAATCAAAAAGAGTCTTTGGAATGATCCGCTCTGATTCGGTCTCTAGGATTAGCTAACATTTTGATTTTCTCGAAGTTTTCCAATAAATACTGTGATATAAAGCTCTTTATACATTTTTGTGATAATACCTTTACTTAAAGGTTTTGGAAAGGCGAAGTTTTCTTATAATTTTTATTCTACAAAAATAAAGATAAAGATTAAAAACTGCGCTCAACGTTTCATAAGATATTTCCATAATTTATAAAAGAGTCACATCATTATAAGAAGTTAAAATTTTATACTTTATTAACAATAAATTTAGGAGAGTGCTTTATCCAACAGTCATAAACAAACTTTCCCAACAAGAACGGAAAGCGTTTTGATAATCTAGCATATCGATAGCACGGTGGAACAGGGCTAGCTAGCGCTTAAGGGAGCTTTATTGGAAGGAAGTGAGAGCCTATCATTATTAAATTTTCTTTTTATGACTTGGTCGCCTTATTGTTTTTTAATACTTAGGTATAGGTATTGCGTGAAGTTGCAATTTAATGACTTTATTTTAAGGCACTATTAACACAATGAAATGCTCAACATATGCGTTCTATTAGCTTGACAATGAACTACTATGACGGACTGATTAGCAAAAATATGCAATTATATCAAATAAAGAAAGTAGGCTCCAATTTGTGAAACGATAAGGATATTGCATGATTAAGTTTTTTGTACCTACCACGATATGCTCTAATTACAATATTTTGTAGCTAATAATAAGTAAAATCAACATGATAAATGTCTTTCATTGGTGTAAAACAACACTTCCTTAATTAGATTCCGTGGTTGTTTTGAAATTTGATTATTATATATGGGAATAAAACTGTTTATTAATAAGAATCCTGCTGGAGGATATGTCTTTATGTGACAATTCAACTGAATGGCTAAACTATTTTTGAAATAAACAATTTATACCATTTACATGACTAATAAATCTTAACTTTTACAAATTTACTATACTTTAAATTTATGAGGCATTAATAAGTTTCCTTAACCAAGCAAACTCTAATACTTCCGGCTATTCCAACTTTCAAATTTAATATGGATTATTATCTAACATTCAATTTTCTAGTAGATGCAGGTCTTTAATAAAGGCTGCTTATCGTATCACGAGCTGCATTTTCCATGTAAATGAGGAATTTATTTCAATATCAGTTTCCTATCGTCTTTCATTTAAACTTCTAAGATATTGCATAGCAGAGTTGTTTTACAAAACCTAGTAGAAGATAGTTATTTTAAAATTGAAAATTACCAAGTAATTTTGTCTAAAAGTTATTTGTGGCATCGTTTAATTTTCTTTCTTTTCTTGTTTAGGATTTATTATCACATTCTTCAATAGATAATCTAAAAATATTTTTTTTTTTTTTTAATCACTTATTTAACGTCGGCCTATTTCCGCTACGGAGGCCAATCACCGACGCCAGGAGACGACCAACCTGGAAATTTTGCCGAACCTCCTATTTTACTAAGAGTAGGGATTTTTTACTTGCCTAACATTTAATAGACAAGGGACCGACTGCTTTACATCCCCTCCGAAGGATGGTATATCCTCAATACACCTCTCGCCTACAGTTGTATTGCTTCTGCGATATAGCTGATATACAAGCCGCTAGAAGTAGGGAAGCGAGACCGCGTCTTTCCGTGGATAGTCCCCATCCATGTACTACACGCGGTAAATGTTACTTTACTCCTAATATCGCTATGAAGTGAGTGAAGTCAGTCCTCCGCTCGCTGCCCAATCTAAAAATATCTGGATCTTTTTATAAATATTTACACCTGCAACTTTACGCCAAAGTAACAGTTAAAGGTTGTTTTTTTTTGACATAAGTAAAATAAAAATAAAATTAATGATATTTCGCAGGCGTTTCGGAAACTCAATCTGTTTCCTTTCTCAAATGCAAAGCTTTTTTATTTGTTGATTCGTGAATTTACACAATACCAACTAACGAGAATCAATGGTTTATAATAATTATTCATTTAGGACCCTGTATTTTTATTGAAACATCTTATCTCATGGAAATTTTTATTTCGAATATATTTAAAGAGCTTTAACCAAGATTTCTTTCACCTGCTGAAATCAATTTAAATTTTAAATTACTTTAAAACCAAAACTTTAATTCAATTACATGCTTTGCGCGAGAAAAAGCTTAATTAACAGCGTTTGAAACAAAGTTTAACATTGCAGAATAGCATAAAGTAACTTGCATTTGAAATAACCAGTTAGAATTACAAAGACAGTTCCGTGCATACCAAACTGTTGCGTCGTTACTGAAGAATATAATGCAGGAAATGGATGTTCCGCTTACACGTGTAGTTTCAATTAAATTTGAATTGATAATTGTAACACTTTGTTACAGGTTACACACTCAGTTGTCATAATTTAATATTTTTCGTTCATTGAAATGCCTCGAAAATGTAATTAAATATTTCTAGAAACAATATTTCCCTTGTAAGATTAATTGTGGAATTAAATATATGGGAAAAAAATTATACTAATACATTTATAAAAGATAATTTAGGAAATAAATTGTAATACTAATCATTCAATAAACAAGAATTAAAATCCTAAACTCTATGCATGAACTGCATAACTAGCTTCTGAAGTCTGTTTCTAGATTATTATTAAAGCAATTCAGTTTATTTACATAATATGTTTATAAAGTTTGTATACGCCTCAAAATAATATAAACATTTTGTAATAAAACGAGCGTGCATGTGTACACATGCATAAATAATTTTTGTAGCAGTAAATCACTTTAAGACACGAACGCGACTATAACTTTATACTTACATATAGTTAGATGTAATTTTAATGTAGATTATACTTATTTATTTATATTATTGCAGTTTTTATTCATGCTAAAATATTTTCGATAAAATAATAAATTTAAGCTTTAAATACTTTTATTAATATAATCTTCACATTGTTTAATTATAACTCAAGTCTGCAAATGGGGGGGTCGTAAAAGCTGCCTGACAACTTGGAAAAGTTTCCTACCTAATTTTTTGCATAGAAGTTACCCATCAGGTCAGAATTTTGAGACATTTGAGGTTAAATGACCAGAAAATGGCTTTTTGGCTATATTTGAGGTTATGTATAGAAAATAAAAAAATGTCCGCTTATTTCTGCTGGTTGCGTCTTCTAGTACTAACTTTCCCCTTCAAAATGAGTTTTCGATTGCCCATCTACGATTTCCTTTATCGGAGTTGTGGCTTTTTTAAGACGAATAAATTTGAATGTTTATAAGAGTTACTAAATGAATATCAGAGATTTTAAGTCTTTGAGTCTTAGTCTCCAACAAGTCATTATACTCATAAGCCCTTAATTCATAAACCATAAAGGGACGATGCAATCAGCAGTAATGAGCTGAATTTTTTTTAATTTCCTGTACGTAACCTCAAATTAGCCAACAAAGCCATTTTTTGATCATTTATCCTCAAATATCTCAAATCCTGACGTGATGATTAAATTCTGAGATTCGGATTCTACGTGAAACATTACTTTAGAAACACCTCATATTTATTAACAGTTGAACCTTAGATTTGTGTAATCATTATCTATTGGTTTTCAAACAAAACAAGACAATAGAGCAATCTAGAAAGTCTAACATTAGATATCATCAATAATGTTAAACAATTACTTTCACTGAAACAATGAATTTGTGAATAGAAAATTGCAATTGGTAGATATTCAGTGCTGTTACCTATATTCAATATCAATAGCAGCTGATGGGAAGATATATTGCCCAATTTTTTGTCTAAACTCTTCAAATAATTCAAGAGTCCTTATTTCGAATCAGGCGATTTTGTCTTGTTCTCAAAACCAAAACACTCTAAAAAGCAGTCGGTTGAGATGAACCACTTCTTCACTTTTAGGCCACACTATCTTAATGCCACGCATACCTTTAAAGGTACAAATCTGTTAGAAACTATCATACCTTTTTTGGATATTAAAAAACTATTTTGGTATCTTATGGAGAAAACAAATGATTCGAGCAAAGAAGAAATAAAGACAAAAACATTAGACTCTAAAAAGTTTTGGTCTTAACTTTAACTCAAAAATTTACGTGTGTATTTTTAACAATTTTATTAATATACATAGGTACATATTTTAACGTGTAGATATTTATCTAATTATTATATTACCCTGTAACATAAGAAACAAAGTCAACAGACCCTTTAGTAGCCTAATTAAATGAAATGATTAAGAGGGGCAAGTTAGAATGTTTCCGCAACTTTTGGATACAGGTGCGTAAACACCCAAATAATAATTACTTATACTACTCAGTAGCACAACAAACTACTTCGCGTAGGTTTTGAGTGCGAAGAACATCTGAGGCCCGTAATGGCTCTGTCACTTGTATTGGTTTGGTTCGCAGATGTGGGGGAACATTATCGTTTGCGGTTTACATGTTTCCAAGTGTAAATAAATTGTTCATGCATTGCGGTACTGAATACAATTCATTACGTAGAGAACTTTGGTGAATTAGTTGGTGGTCATAAAAAGATTATTCTCAATTGTTGTTAACACTTTAACTGGCACCGATGTAGTGACACCAAAATACTTAACTCGACACATGTGCCACCAGCATCATGCTGCGGTACAATATCCTTAACTTGGAAAATTTCACTTCAGTTTTACCTAATGCTTTGTTCAATGAAACATCACGTTTTAATTTCAGTGGCTCCAACGCATTAAGAATTAAACTGAGTGTTTTAATAAACTAAAAATGAAATCTATTAGTTATTCATAACCAAAATGTACTAATTGGTAACGTCTGGCATGGCATTAGGTTATGCATACATATTGCTAAATGGAACAAATGAGTCACAAATGATGTGACTGGTGCATGGAATATGCATTTCTGGTTACGTACTTCTAAGTGTAAGAAGGTTCAGAACTATTCCCATTATGTACACTGTTTTAGTCCTTTTGCAAATTTGCTAGTGTGATAATGAGGTAAAGCTGTGTAATACCGAACTTCCTATAACACTGAAGCCATTGGATTAGATTTCTGTTGTTATAGAAATACCCCCCGGTCACTTTCAACATCGACTATTTGCTTATGAAGTTTCCAAACGCCCGAGGTGTAAATAGGATAATGTACTTCATTGGTGACATGGTTATTAAATTATACCTCAAAGGATTCGTTGTCAAACCGATTTTCGTATATTTATTCGACACTGCTAAATAATTCAGGAGATACAAATTAATTTCAATTAGTTGTTTCACGACCGCCCTAATAACTTAAGGAAAAAATATTTAATTTATTAGGCAAACATTCAATGGTTTCTTTTTTCAATTAATTATTTTCCTCAATTTGTTTTTAAAATATCATATAGAGTACAGAGTACCGCACAACAAAATAATTCCAGGCTGTTGAGCTTTTATATTGAAATTCGGAATCATTTTTTAACTGTATGTAATTACACTATTTTGGCCTTAAAGTAAGTAAAATTGTTTGTGGTAGATATTGAAGCACTAAATAATGAATCTGGTCCCGAAGGTGTCGTGATACACCAAGGTAGATATCCTACCTAATTTGGCCATTTTCAACGTTGTTTAAAATCTTCAACAATTTTTTTTCACCATCCATGCTAATATCATATTAAAGTGGTATTCTTATCTCTTCCAATGCATATTTTATTTAAGGATCCAACTTCTTTTTGTTGAAATTTTTATTTTCCAACTCAAGATGTGTAAAGTTCAAGGATTGATTCATACATATTTTACAAAACGTGAATGTCAAGGCATCATCTATGTACGACATCACATGTTTTATGAAAGCCTAAGATCATCTAAGTCTCTCCGATTGATGCACACCTCACAGCTATTAAGACTCACACTTACTCTTAAACCGCAATTGAGTAAATCCAAGTACTAGTCGAAACTGTGAAAGAGCTTAAAGTAGGTAATAAAAAGAATGACTGACAGTAAATAAAGCAACAGCAGATCAACTCATCGAATCAAAAAGAGAAATTCGTGTCTTTGGAATGATCCGCTTTGGTTCGGTCTCTAAGATTAACTAACATTTTGATTTTGCCGAAGTTTTCTAACAAATACTATGATATAAAGTTTTTTATACATTTTTGTGATAATACCTTTACTTAAAGGATTTGACAAGACGAAGTTTTATTACAATCTTTATTCTAAAAAAATAAAGATAAAGATTACGGTTCGGGCCATCGCCTGAGGGGCTGTTGACTTGCGGGGGTTAGCTAAGTTAAAAGAATTGACCAATTGAAACCCGCCCCGCATCTGAGTATCCTACTTTAAGGGTTGAACCTGTTTACTTTGCCAAGCCGACGTAGTGGAAAAGTACTAGCAAGTGCCTTGGCTCCGTTAAATAAGTTTCCATACGCCTCATATTAATTAGTTAACTAATCATGAATACAATTCCTATAAACTATTTCTATATAGCACCTGCATTTGCGACTACGAGCGTAGGGAAAAACATGCTTACGATTCACTTATTACTATTGGGACAAAACCTAGCTCAGGTGTATATAGACTCTACCTAACTTAAGATTACTTACATCGTCGATAATGGAATGTTTTCTGAATTAATTACTCCAATTATGTTAATCAGTTTACTCCATAGATAGAGATATACCCTCGGGTATTCGTTGAATCGAGCATCTGTCCTACCCCAATACATAATCTGCTCGCGTGATAACTACCTGTCCGGCCGTTACTATGTATGCATAACCCAAGATAACTTTCTTTGACATTTAGCAGAAGGTCCCAGACTAATGATCTTTCGGACGCTCGCAATGTACCCCAAAAACATGTGGTTTCGATTTACTGACCCCAGTAAGGGTTTTTAAAAGATTGTATTAGAAATGAAGAGCACGTTATAAATCAATCTGTACAAAGGGGTTTGGATTTGTTTCTGATTTATAAGTTTTTAAAGGAAGCAATACCACTTATAGTTGACTTGTCTATTATTTAACGGATGACCATCTTGTTAACTTTTACAAAAATATTCGAATTATGGCTAAAGTGTCTTTTCTGGGAAAAGCAACAGGACTGCTATTTCTTTAATGGTAATTACAGCTTAAAAATGAAAAAAACTTTCATACTGGGTGATCTCTATCCTGCGTACTGGCAACGAGTTGTACATTTGTTACAACAGCACATGCTTTATGAGAGCCTAAGATCATTTAAGTACCTCCGATGGATGCAGACCTCACAGCTATTAAGGCTTACGCTAACTCTTATGGTTTGTGGTTTATTTAAAATATATTCCTACTGCACATTTGTTTCCTCCTTAACCTTTAGCAACTCATTGGACTTTGATTTGGAATAGCTCACCACCGTGGATTCTATTCTAGATGCCTTCGTCCAATGCAAAACTGGTTTCTGTCTTAGTAGTTCCTATAACGATCTGACTGTTTTGCAGCCTCCCTGGCTAGCATGTTTACCGTCAGCAACAACTTAACTGTCAGTGATGATGTAAATTTTCTTACATGATTTCTGAACTCTTCCGCACATAGTTGTAAGGCTATGGCTAAAGTCTAGGTTGATTCTCCAAGACTCTACCTATGATACTATGACATTTTTGATCTATCATTATACCAAGAGGTGTCGTTGTATGTCTCCGCACCTGCACCATTCCATCATATTCTTGTAAAGTTGTGCATATAGTTAGTTCCTTCATATTTGTTGAAATGCAACGATATGGTATTCTTTCCTTGTAATGGTCATATATCTGATTATTTTTAGCCTACAATAATAATACACCATTCCTCACAGGTAAATTAAATATTGCTTCGAAAATCGAGATTATGAAAAATACAATTTATTGTAAAGTATATAATATGTGATTTTCAATATGAAGAGTTACTAAATACGTTTCTAATAGACAGAAAAAATTTGATTTCTATGTATTTATATAGTTTTTTCTTCTCTGTTCTATTTTTTATTTGTATTTTGTATAATTCCAATCAATATATTTTGTCACCCTGTTTTAAAGTGGAATGGTGTAATTAAATAAATAACTAGAGTCGCTCCATTTTTTATTTATATAAACTTGCCTGGCATAATATTTACTTCCCTAGCCTCGATTGGATTAAGTCTAATCTAATTGAGGCTAGGGAACTCGAAATTGAATCCCAACTGGAAACTGAAATCTCTTAAAAAAAAACGAAAATAACTTTTAATAATGACTTTATAACATTCACAAATTTGAACGTAAAATACCTCACATTAAATTTATCTTCCAACGAGTATCAGTATGTTTATGAAAAACTAATTTAGTAGAACATGCTTATTAAACAAGTTTAGTTAAAGAGTCTTTAGTATAATTAAGGAATTATTACACGCTCCCACCAATTAACAACTATGTAATTTAATCTCTTCCCTTAACTGTTCACCATTTGACTCGATTATCATATATTTAACGAGTTAAAATAGTAAAATTATAAATATTTCTATAGATATATTCTAAACTTAATTTGTGCACTTAACAAAATGAGTGTGGAAATTCAGTTCTAATGGTGTTGCAAAATCATCAAATTTACTTTCGAATTTACTCATATAATTACTACTAATAAAAAATACTGAAATAAACTAAATAAGCTCTTGGTGCTTGCTTGGCAAGCCGCTATCGGTCACGAGACATCTTCGATGTCTTGACTGGTAGTAGCAACTGACCACCAGAGGGATGTACTTATCTCTCACAGTTACTATGTGCTGGGTCTGCCATAGACCAGTTTGGTTTGCCTTTGTTATTTGTCTTTTCAGCTACCTGTGGCACACTGATGAGAACATAAAGAGTTCGAAACCGGTCTGTGTCTGGTGGAGAAAAGACAAATAACAAATTTGGCTACCAATTTTGGATTTATAGGTATAATTCAATGGGAGTCGGGGCCTTTGCCCGTCCAGTAGTTGTTTCCTATAATCCTATTTATTAAGAAATAAACTAATAAACAAAAAACCAATTTAACGCCAAAAGTCAGCAATTTGATTTACTGATTTACAAACACGTTTTGTTCGTGTCCCGCATCAAATGCACCAGTTTAAATCGGCGAAAAGGTGCCGTACGGATGGAATTTTGGAGCGGTAACAATTTATAGTTGCAAAACCCAGGATTTATGAAGACTGCTAAGGCAACAATCGTTTACGGTGGACTCAGCATGAGAGGATTTAAAACGACAGTATGAAATAGAAAACCAAGAGAATTAAAAATGTAAATCAGATATTATTTCAGCATCGCTGAGCCTCTATTGTTGCTCAGCAAAGACAACGTGCCATTTTATAATGTAAAGTTTCTGTATGTTTTATCTTTTAATTAACTTGTTTTATGTTACTTTTTATGAATGTAACTAGGTACCTTTGTCTTATTTTTTTAATTTTCTTAATGTCATTTTTTTTGTTTCAGTGCTAGTGATGCAGCCTTTGTATGTATGCGCACCTACGCCAAATTAATACTCTAAATATATATATGGTTATGATTACATTTTATTGATTTTGATAAAAATAAATATTGCTTTATTATTACGTATTATATTCGATACAAGTTTACATTTGAAACTTTCTATTCTTTGAATTTTATATAAGTTGCTGTGAATTCATATGTTGTGCTCTATTATTAGAATAACTAATTCAGGTTTTCACTTTTTGTAGTATACCACGTTCCAGGTATAATAAGTATTTTTAGGTCATTGGTTGGTGAATCGACCTTACGGTTTTGATTATTTTCACAATTCCGAAAAATCTTTGTATTTATTTAAGAATTGTTACTATTTGAAGTTGTAGGACGACTAGATTATTGATATAGGTACCCCTTAATTGTGTCAGATTCTTGCATCCAGAATTGCACATCATAATCCAACAACATGATGTATGATAAACCCAATCATCAAAATACTAAAGAAATTAAATAAAATCTATTTCTTGGGAGCCATCTTCTAAGGACTCCAGCACTCTTAGGAGATATTTGCAGATATGTATCTTAAAAGTGACAAGTATAATCGTTTTGATTTTTATCAAAGTAAATAAAATTATCTGTTTGTTCATTAATTACATTATCATCGGTGGAAGCTATGTTTTATTTGATGACAAGAGCTGTAAATTGGTTTGCAAATATCTGTCAATTTAAGAGCCGACATCTTATAAAAATGATTAAAAATATTATGTTAATACAGTTAGTATCTTATATTCCTTATTCGTAAGGTAGGTGATTTTTTATTCAAGGTAAGCTTATTAGAAAATATATATCTTGACTGTTTCTAACTTAACTTGTTTGCGAGTACACAGAGGATTTTGTAAAACTAATCATTTATGATGATAATGAGAAATAAACCTATTTTTAAAATAAATGTATTGGCATCAACATTTTTATCTACTAAGTACGTATCTAAGAGGATGAATCTCTATAAATTCACAACGCATTTACAAGAGACAGCTCACTAGCTCATACTCATATTGTGTAGAGTCAAGTGAAAACATCGAGCACAATTATGACAAATGGCGTATGTAACATACTGTGTTCTGTAGGAATGTCATTTCCATTCGTTTACAATGTCACAAAAAGTAACAGATGAGCGTTGTTATAAGTCAGAAATAATAGTACGAAAGACATATGAATTTCATATTTATGTTCAGTATCTACTTCTGTATATGATTATTAACATATTCCATTATACATGAACAACAAAGGAGCCATAACGATGATCTCTTATTCGATGAATTTAGTTTGAAATTAACGAATACAATTATCATAATATTAAATCAATTATTCATGTATGTTGATAGCTTCAAAAGTATGCACTAGTAAATCGTTGATTTGATTTTCATATTCCTCTTTAAGTTTGTTTGTTTGCTCATCTAAATTAATCGCTGCTTTTATGAAGCAGACTATGCAAAAACACTGAAAAGGTCAGTAAAAGAGTAATCTCGGGAGATGCGTTATCACTCGATTAAAGATAACTAAATTGTAATTTTCTAGGTGATTCTACAATAATAGCTGCTGAGTTTGAAATATAGATAAAGAAGGCATTAAATGACAGAGGAAACATTTCCGTAGTGTGCTTGTGTCAATCAAATTTTCTCTCCAATAGTTTACTTGATGGGGTCAGAAACCTTCTCTGCTATCTCTGCCGTTCAGTTAGAATCTGTTATATCTACAATTTTGTTTCTCCTTCATAAAAACGATTTACTATCTGCAACATTAAAGACATTGTAACAAATGTACAACTCGTTGCCGGTACGCAGGATAGAGATCACCCAGTATGAAAAGTTTTTCATTTTAAGCTGTAATTACCATTAAAGAAATAGCAGTTCGTTTGCTTTTCCCAGAAAAGACACTTTAGCCATAATTCGAACATTTTTATAAAAGTTAACAAAAGGGTCATTCCTTAAATAATAGACAAGTCAATAAGTGTTATTGCTTCCTTTAAAAACTTATAAATCAGAAACAAACCCAAACCCCTCTGTACAGATTGATTTATAACGTGCACTTCCAGCATTTCGAATAATACGATCTTTTAGAAACCAGTACTAAACTCAGTCAATTAAAAACACATGTTTTGGGGTATATTGCGAGCGTCCGAGAGACCATTAGTTCCTGGGGCTTCTGCTAAATGTTAAAGAAAGTTATCTTTGGTTATGCATACATAGTAACGGCCGGACAGGTAGTTATCACGCGAGCAGATTATGTATTGGGGTAGGACAGATGCTCGATTCAACGAATACCCGAGGGTATATCTCTATCTATGGAGTAAACTGATTAACATAATTGGAGTAATTAATTCAGAAAACATTCCATTATCGACGATGTAAGTAATCTTAAGTTAGGTAGAGTCTATATACACCTGAGCTAGGTTTTGTCCCAATAGTAATAAGTTAATCGTAAGCATGGGTTTCCCTACGCTCGTAGTCGCAAATGCAGGTGCTATATAGAAATAGTTTATAGGAATTGTATTCATGATTAGTTAACTAATTAATATGAGGCGTATGGAAACTTATTTAACGGAGCCAAGGCACTTGCTAGTAATTTTCCACTACGTCGGCTTGGTAGAGTAAAACAGGTTCAACCCCTAAAGTAGGATACTCAGAAGCGATACCCGCCCCGGGTTTCAATTGGTCATTTCTTTTAACTTAGCTAACCCCCGCAAGTCAACAGCCCCTCAGGCGATGGTTCGAACCCGATGTGCTAAATCCTGAAGCTTTTAGAAATCACTTCTCGTTTAATCGTTGTGCTATAAACATTTTTCTTTTTGTGTGTCAATGGTAAGAAATAATAATCTTAACTATACTCGGGCCAAAAAGAGTAGTCAGTAGAGCAAAAACTCACCGGCAATTCTTCAAAGGATTTAGCTGTTATGGAATACAGAAGCGGCAGCTCGTTTTACCATATAATCCCATATAATTCAGAGAAATATATCCAGTTTTCTCCGCCTACCAGAGATGAAAACCACAACTAGGTCATTATGTTTAATTGGTATAGTCAACCAAATACAGTACATGCTTGAACGTGCCGCCAGTATACCCAATAATTTGTTCGGCTATTGGAAAGGTCGTCGAGAGGGCTTAGATAGCGCATTCAGTGGCGTCACATATGCTGCAACGCAAAGGATGTGCATTGTTCAACTGCGTTGCTATACCTAATTCGTGGAGATAATGTTGCCAGATGTAAGCATATTATTTAAAATTTAAGACATGGTAACTCATATTCATGCATAATTAACACAATCCGCTTTCATTTGTTCGAATTATGAAATTTACGAAATTCGTAAATCCGTACGCCCCTGGACTGACTACTCTTTTTGGCCCGAGTATAAGTGTTTATTCGGTAATTTCTGATTTGTTTTGTGTTAAGTCTACATGACCATTTTTAAATTGCCAGTAGAGTCAGGTATTTGTTCTGTATTATTTTTGTAAATTAGACTAGTGGACGTTTGTCTGTTTTCCACTAGTCGGGGATTCCAGAACGGTTGCCTATTTTCTGGAAATCCTAGCGATAGATAGCTTAACCGTAGTTTGCGGGATATTTTCGACCCATCTAAATGTTTTCCAGACGTTAAGCTATACATCCGATTTGTAACCACTGCCAACTAGTAAATAAGTCACTAATAAGTTGTATATTGTTGTATCTCAAGAATTCCGCATTTTGTTGGAAACTGTTACCCGATTCTATTTTTGTTTTATTCATTATAATTTTCTATATTCATTTGTATGTAAATAAATAGATACTACGTGTTTTGAGAATCATTTGTTTTATTGAAAGTATGGTTGGCAAAGTAAATTAAAAGTAAGGTCAGAATTGGTGAATAAGCATATTCGAAGTGCCCATTAATATTCGGGATATACGTCGCGAGTTGGTCAGTGTCCAAAGGTGGCAGCGGATCTAGTCTCAAAAGAAGGCCGCACACTGAGGGGTCTGATCAACTGTATTGTAAAGGAGTAAGATCTAGATAAGAAGGAGTCATACGGAAAGTCCTCTGAACAATAAAGATTAGCGATCACCGGGTGAGTTACCGTCTCCCCTTTTAGTCAACACCAGAAGACATTGTTCAGAGCGACTATTTGTATAGACCTGTCGTTCTCGCGTCGATAACGAATCGCGGGTAAGATTTAGAGTAATGGCGTTGTCTAGAGACTAATTAATTTTTCATATCTTCATATATGTACTGAGATTTGTCATAAAAGGTTGAAGGTAAAGATTTTTGGTATAAGGTATAAACTGTAACTCGGTCAGTAAGAACTATTATAACATTGTTTAGTTTTGCTGATGACAGCACTCTTCATCCAATTTATTCCTTTCAGAGACCAGACACTGCTGCCGAATTTTAGACCTCAAGACATAATTAGATCCTCTCGGTTAATTTCAACCCATCTAAAATTGTCGAAAGGGGTTCAAAGAATCTTGTTGAATGCATCAGATTTTATTCTCCTGACTCCTTCACTAGATCCAATATCAGGTTCCTCGACCCTTAGTTTTTTGCGTATCTGTGGCTGCTCCCCCATCCAATCCTCTGCCATCAGTATGCACTTGGAATAGGAGACCTGGCACTTTGCTTTCTCAAGTAATTGAATGTAGGAATTTCACTCAACGGAGTGTTTACCATAAAATGTAACAAATGTATTTGCTAATGAATGTAACAAAGTAAATCAGACATTACAGAGCCGAACTAAGTGGTAGCTAAAGACCTCTTAATGTTTATACCCAGTTTAACTATCTTAGATAATCCCGCTTAACACACTTACATTAATTAGTAATGAAGTTTGATTTACTGTATAAAACGAAGGGGCTACTTTACTACACCGTAAATGCAACAGCTACATGAAACAACTCATTAACGATTATCCAAAACAGTGACTTAAGTAATTTGATTGGTGTAAGTACCTATACTCGATTTATATAAATATATGCAATATAGTACAAAGTCATTTAAGACGAATATTTTCCATTATCCAAAGAAGTAGTAATGTGAACTGGTAAACAGATAGAATCAAGATAAATGTGTTTGCTTCCTTGACTTTTATTTTACGGTTAACAAAGATTAAGCACCATTGATTCATTCATAACTCGTATAAATATACCTACTATAGATAGGATAATTTTTCATTTAGTTTTTTAAGTTTATTATTTTCATGTAAGTATTTTAATTTAATAAACGGCAGAAGAATACTATACATAATACTCTGTGTATTTTTACATACATTGTAGCAGTAACTATTAAACTTTTAATTGACCATGCTATTTCTGCATTTTAAATGCATATAAATGTTTAAAGCTCTATAAAAGTCTACTTATATTGTGCTCTTTCTTATAAATTAAATTGAGCGTATGGGGACAATGTATGCAGTGTCAATAAAACACTATTATTTTGTCTTCGTTTATTTTGTTTGGTTTCGTAAATTTTTATTTGTTTTTCTCTACATTTATATTTATATAGGTAGGCTACACGTTTCCTTAAAATAAGATTTCTTACATATTATAAAACGGGAGCATCTGTTTAAAAAAATATTCTACTTAGGTATAGCCTCCTTTTAAATGTTAGTATTAGGTATACAATATACACCGAGATATTAACCAAAAATACAAGCGAGCACCTACGAATTTCTGAATGTACCTATGTCAGACTAAATAACACTGTGGTTTCTTTTTTTTTTTGGAAATTCGACGGAAAACTATAAAATATCTGATATGACAAATTGTCGCGTTAAAACTATTAGCACAATATTTATTAATGTTAAAATATGTACTATTAACAGCGACAAGACACATGCTCAATTAATATCCATAATTACCAACGATTTCTTCCCTCTAAGATAATTTGAGCCAAGCTGCTCATTAAGTTCGCCACCCCTGTCAAGTTTAACTCTGGCCACCAAATTACGCCCACATTCGAGATAAATTGGTTGTGCTTTTTACAACTATCGTCCTGGTGGAAATAGAGAAGTAGCCAACGGACCCGAACTGAGAATTATTTATTAATGATTGTTGTTTTATTTGCTCGATTGTGATTGCGTGGGACTTACAGGAGTAATGATAGAAATATATCAGCAAAGTATTATTTTTGTGTTGAATTAAAAACCAAAGAAAGTATTTTACTGTTTATAAATAAATAATAAATAAATACACCACATGTAATTACGACCTCCTTTATCCCAGAAGGCTCTAGAAGAGCCTTAGGCGGAAGGGGGCTACACATTTAAAGACAAGGGACACACATCCAATATCCATGTATAATGGAAAAATCCGTCTCACAGTATTATTCCATTGCCACGACCGGGAATCGAACCCGGGACTTTTGGGTGAGAGGCAGGTACGCTACCATCTCGACCATCAGTCATATAAAATCATCATCAAATCATTAGAAAAATGAGGGTAATAATATTAATAAATAGCACTTGTTTGTTATAGTCTTTCTATTTCCAATTGAAATAGTCAGTCTAATAAGTTTATATCAGGCTCATTTCATTACAAAGCCTATGTGCGCTGAAACAACATCGAAATCGTGTTCGAATATAAATTATGCTACCCGTATGTAGTCGACCACATGAGTAACCGGCATACATAAGACGTTATTTACTGATGCTTTCGTTGGACAAGCATGGGTTCGCAGGTGTCACGGGTCATCAAAAAAAAAGACCAGGCGCCTTATGAACAGTGTACAGTGCAGTGAATTTTAAAATATTTGAGGGAACTACGGTTTGTGCTATATATCCTAAATTGAATTATGTTCTGGTTCAACTCCTTCGTAGCAATACCATGGACGACATATCAATTACGCAAATATACCTACAAGATGATGAACATGGGCAGGATTATTTACCTTGGGTTGTCTTCTCGTATGTACCTACTTTTAGAGTCAACGGGAAGGAAGAAGCTATGACTTTTTGACCTGGAGTGAATAAATAACATGGACGAGGGTTACTGTGCATGACATGTGATATTCTTAGGAGTTCAGGTCCACTCCTATGACCAATTAGTACTCCTATGAACAGTTAGAAGTCGTGAAATCGTGAGAATTGAGGATGTCTGTTTCAAAAAGCAGAAAAAAATACATTGTAGAAACTGGGGTTATCTACAAAACTCACATTCAGTTTTTAAAATTCAACTAGGCTTAAGGCAGCCTCCTGGAGATTTATTGTGGCCTATTAAGATGGTGTCAACATCACGAAACCTATATAAAATAGGTAAAAAAATATTGTGAAATTCTTAAGAATTAATTGTTATGACCATACAGGGTGAATACCAATAACTCATTTTAATTTTAAGGGATGGTAGGTCCCTTAATGGTAAGGCCATATACCAAAAATAAAAAATATATACCCTGTAGTTTTCGAGAAAGAAAATAAATTAAAATACGTCAACATTTTCAGAACTTCGTAACTTACCTATCTCAACAGAAAATAAATCAGGATAGGTTTTTGCCTCTGGCATTCACCTTGTTTTTTGTAATCATAAATTCACTAGTTTTTGCTGTCACTGTCAATTAACTTGTCTCCGACCGCACATTTATAACATTAGAACAGTGTCGGCCTGTGTTGCATTTATGATTTTTTTTTTCCCAATGTAATGTTGCAGGTGGTCGAATATGAAAGACCGTCGAACGGCGGCTTAACTTTATTAGACGTTTTTTGTCACGTTTTTTACGTTAGAACTTGGAGTCTGTGACTTGGATACAAGGCATCTTGTTCTTCCCATAAGTGGGTCAATAGAGCGACGAAACGGTACTCAAAAGTTTACCAGAATTTTACGTAGGGTAGGTCAGTTTTTCAACTTTCTTTTTTATATTTTTTTATTGGTAATTTGTGTTATAAATATCAACAGAAACCCCCTCTTAAAATTAAAATGAGTTATTGGTATTCACCCTGTATAGCATTGGTTAAAAATGAAGAAGATACGCTATACAAATGGTAAAATGCCATGCCAATTCTGGCCGCGAGGTTATCAGTCAGTTGCTGGCATTCTTGCAATATTTTTAGATTATTTAGACCACTGCTAAACAAATTGCCAAATCTCTTTGAGCACTTATAATTGTACATAATAATAATAATTTATATGCCATTTTCATTATTCCGTTCATGATTATTAGGTAGTTATTATTATTTTTTAGTTGTTATTAGGGATTTACTACCACAATTCTAAACATTTCCCAGACAATCTAAAAATTATGTGGATTTAAAAAAAAATTACCTTAAAACGCCTGTGACTTTACGTCAAAAGAGCAGTTAAAGGTTGTTTTTTTGACATAATCCTATATAAATAAATTAAAATAAAAATTATTTTTTTATCCAGATATTATTTAGATTATCTGGGAAATGTTCAGAAGTGTGGTAGTAGGTAAGTCCTTAATAAAATTTGAAAGAAAATTAAACGATATGCCACAAATAATTTCTAGGCAATATTTGGTTGTTAGTTATTTAGCATTATTATTTTTGATATTTGTTAAAATTTATTTATTGTGTGTGCCTTTACTTGTGTTCCTACTTGTAATTTAATTTTTATAGTTTCGTTGTTAATAATTATTAATTATGAAACATAATAAAATATAATTTTAGTTTGAAGAAAATTTGATTTTTTTCATTGATGATGATTTACAGCTATGAAACGTTTAGCAACATAGATCTGTGCTTAAAATAACGTACTTGATGTTGGTCGCGAATAGGCGAAACGTCTTAAAAAACATTTTTACGCTATCTTGTAAAGGATAAAAAACGCCAGTAAAAAGTGTTTTTAGTTTTTCGATATCTCTTCAAATAACGCCGGGAAAAATTAAAAACAAAAATTAAAAATTTTACATTTGTTTAAAAATCTCGTGAACGGAATAATCCTGGTCGCTAAATTCCGTAACTTTGCTCCAATTTGACCGATGCTCTTACCGTTTACGAGGTCCTTGTAGTGAGAAGCAAATTTGTAACTTCCTGTATATTTAAATTTTGTATTAATTTTTTTACAATATGTTTCTAATGTTCGAACGTAATTTTATGTAATATAAAAAATGTGCGCCATTTCTTCCAACATATGTTGTTTTCTTACTCTCTTATGCGTACCATAGCAAATCAAATCTCCCAAAAAAGTATTTCTCCCTGCATGTAGTCAGTTTCAATTTTAAAAAGGGAAATTGAATTTTATTCCATTTGTCGTGGTTGTTTTAAACCTGCTGTGAACCTAAACGGGACAAAACATAAAGTAAGATGGTATTTTCTATACAATTTCATATTTATATTCCTATATAGCAGAAAAGTTGTAATAATAAAAAGTGTACGAAATATTATTTCTAACGAGGCAAATGAATTTTTAGTCTTTTTCAATATAATCTGAGCTTTCTCAAACTTGATTTCACAAAAAGCTTCCAGTACAGAAATCCACTGTAAGTCACACATTACTAAAGTATTTTTTTGGAAGCTGACTTTGAATATAAAGTGAGTCCATTACCACAAACCGGTTTACTGATAATAGTTGTACCCTCTAGATTTGGAATGTTCCTTAAATTAAGTATTAAGTCCACAATGACTGCTAGTACGATTCATTTGCACATAAAATATTAGCGGAATACATGTATAAACTTTTCAGGTATCATTAAAAATAGACCATAATAAAAAAAAATCGATAAAGTAACTTTCTCAAACCTAATAGATCAATAAATACCTAATCATATATTAGATTTATTAGATACTATAACGAAAACGTGATTGACTAAATATGAAATTTAATTCAATAAAGTTATCGACAATTACTCGGTTATGTTGTTAGTAATCCAATGTAAAAAGAAAAATATACAGAACCAAGAAACCACTAAGAGTATTTACGAAATTAGTTGTAAAGATTGCAAATTAATGTAGGATAGACAAATAAATCGGTTAATTTTAACCAGGCTTTAAGGAGCATATGGCTCATCAGATAAAAAAAATAATTATGTCTAGTGGTACCAGGCATTCGTTTGAAAATACTCATTATTAATAAAAAATATAACAAGTAAGTATGTTTCTAGATTTTTAGAAATTGTGGAATGTGAAATGTTGTTGTGCTAATTATTATCTACCGAAGAAACGTGCGTCAACATATTCGATGATTTGATTTCCTGTGTATACGACAACATAAAAACGATAGTTACATTGGAATTGCTTACCTTTAAGAAAACGCCAATTATCAAACATACAGATTTACGTATTTTGGTTCTTAAATAATAAGTTTACCTATCTTACTGCTTCAGCAAACATCACATCTATAATTATATATATCATTCTAATTATAACCTTAATAAAATTTAGTACCCAATTTAAATTTATTTTAGTTTTATTGTCTTATTTGTAAGTTTACGTATTTATGGCGTACCTAATTTATTAGAAGCTGTACAAATAATTATTTTAACGCAGATTAGACTCGGTATTTCAGTTAATTTTAGTATTTTTAGCTGCAGTTGCTGTACCTACTTTTCTTATAATATTTTAGTAGATTTAATATGCCTCAAAAAAGAAGGTAACGATAATCAAGGGCCCAGGTGGTTCACCTAAACTTAGCTTGATATTGTTTGGTAGATAAAAGAAACCTGAAAAGATCTAATTTTTAGTAAACTGAAGATGAATACTTATCACATTTGTTTCCAGTATTATACAATGCAATTTTTGTTTTTTCTTTGCCTACCCCAAAAAGTTATTCAGTGATTCAATGATTCTGAACCCTTGGAAAAAGTTAGAGCCAAAACGTATATGCCAAAGAAGTGATTCAGTCCCATTATGAACCACAGGACCCCCTTGTTTTCTCCTACCAATTTTGAACTTCTAAAATATTTTCTTAAATAAATATTAACCAGTAGGTTTTATAATAAATAAACAGTGGCATTTACAATTCAATTGTAAATATTTAGTTTTCAGATGAAATAAATATCCACGCAATATTCAGGATAAAGTAAGCAACGAAATACAATATCAATTTAGAAAGTAATTCAATTTACCACTAAAATTCTTTTTATTTAATAAAGAGGTAAATGCTGCATGTAATTGCACTGAAAATTACATTGTAGCCAACCGCCAACTAGTAGCAGTTAAACCGGGTAGAAACACTCGACGTTTATTGCGGAGTCGATAACAGGCATCAAAATTTCCTTTCTGCAGGAACTTCTGAGCATTTGTTTCAGTGTTTACTGGTAAAACGAGAACTTAAGATGAGCTTATTTCAACCGGGTAGGAAGGAGACAAGTTTTATCGTTGCTTTTTTTTGCTTCAAATTTCAAATTTGTTTATAGAGTGAATCTTTTTATGTTTCTTTTGCTCTGTTACAGGTAACAACTTGTTTGGCGATTATTTTTAATTAAGTTGTTAAAATTTATCTTATAAATTAAATATTTCCCGCGGAAATATTTAAAATTTGATTTTATATTGTCTGTTTACTATTTCAACTAAAGTAGGTATTCTATTCTTTACATTAAGTCGATTAGATTTAAAGGCGGAAAACGGCACTTGCATGCAGAGTATACTTGCTTGGTTTATAGTACAGGTATTTTATAAATAATCTTAAACTTCGTGACCTACCGTATAATTAACATTTAGAGGTATTCATTCTTGAGTTTTATGTTTAAGTTAGGCGTGTTTTAGTATCTTAGTACTTATATCGTATATTTATATGGGTTGAGTGGTAGTGTTACTATTAGTGGTAGTAATAATATGGGTTAAGTAGTTAAATAACATATGGGCACTTCGCCTGCGAAACTGTACTTTGTACCCATATTTCAATAAAGTCTTTTAATATTATTATTATTATTATTGTTTGTTAAGTTCGTTTTTTCAGTTATGAACAAAACTGTGTACAGAGATATCGCAGAAAGCAAGTCATTAATGTGAAGAATGATACGACAGATCCTTGTGGAACATCCATTTTGGTAAAGGAAGTTTCTGATGATACTCCATCAATTACAATAACATAAAGAGTGCTAAGTGACAGTATACGTGTCGCAATAATTACCAACAACGGTTGTGAAGTTTGGTCTAAATTACAAATCAATTAATAACTTTGTTCATACAATTAACACCTCTGTTTTCTTGTACTATTTGGAAGGAGCTAAGTGAATGCTAAATTACAGTAGACGTTTAGCAATTAGCACCAGTGATTGTGTGAGGATGAAATTTGACACCACAGTATAAAATTGCTATGATGCAGCCTAGGAAGTTTCTGTACAGCAGTGTAAACGTGATTGCCTAATTCTGCAGCCACGTGGTTTACAACTATTTATGAAACTTCGGTGTAAAGTTTTGAGAATAGGGTCCGAATTTTGGTTGAATTTCAACCTAATTTCATTATTAAATTTAATTACAAAGTATACCGTTGGACGCATTATTATTTAAACATCAATTAAGCTCCAACTGCAAATTTAATGATACATGGGGTTCAGGAGTCTAAAGCAATCGTTTGGCGATGAATTCGTATCCTGTTGGTCATTAAATACGTGTAAGGAATGAAGAAATTCATGATACTGTGGCGCGTTATCTACACCGAATAGCACATAGAAAAGCAGCATCTTTAAATTTTTAAGGGTCCACCGGAATAGAAATATACATATATGAATAAAAATTACACTTCGAATACTATGGTATTGCTGCTAACTGTAAAATTGAAGTAGACTATCATATGTTTCTTGCATTTTCCTATGAATTGTTTGAGCATCTCAGCGAATGCAACAATCTATAAGCATATTTTCACCTAGAAGAATATATCAATATATTACATGTTTGTAGTTCCGCAGAACAACTTCAAGTATCTTTGCACAGCTCAAAAGTCATCTCGTAAGCTGCCCTCCATGAAAATATCGGACCGTTGTTTTTTTGATACCACCGTGGTTCCATCATCATCATCATCATCATCGCCAAGCCCATTATCAATAGGCTGTAAGAAACATTTTTGGATAAGTTTTCATTAATGACAAGCTAGAAGCAATGTTACTAGTCTACCGACACATTTTTTCCCTTTAGCGAAGCCGTTATTTTAGTTTACTATTAAATAAACCAAATCTAAGTAAGAAGATTGATAACTGGATATGTGGACAATGTGGACACTAAAGACGAAAGAAGAGAAGAAGTAACCCTTAAATATGTCTATCATGTCTACTTGGTTTGTATTGAATACAAATGTATGTACTTTATTGATTTATGGGCTTTATCTGGACTGTGTTTTTAGGAAAGAAATTTTCAAATTTTGTATGATGTCAATGGCAGTGGTGAGCATTTGTCACATTGACGACAATATGAAGAAGCACAATTTAAATATTGCCTTCGACTAGGGGTACCGTTTTTAACAGAATGTTTTTGAAAAGTCATGTTATAAAATATAAAAAACATATTTATTCCATGTATGGCGATAGATGTAGTAAAACAGGTGGGAAATTACAGAAAAACAAACATCAACATTTGTAGAAGAAGACAAAGAAGACGAAAAAGAAGAAGAAGAAGAAGAAGAAGAAGAAGAAGGAGAAGAAGAATAAGAAGAAGAGGAATAAGAAGAAGAGGAAGAATAGGAAGAAGAAGAAGAAGAAGAAGAAGAAGAAGAATGTACCTTGATTTGTATTTATATTTGTTAAATATTTTCATTTAGATATTTGCCAACATGGACTCTTAATTAAACCGTTCTAGATTTGTCCATGTGATGTTGCCACTAATGCAAAGGAATTTTTTAGATATCCCAAGTGAGACTACATTGTTGCAGAACTCACTCTATTATTATATAAATATTTCATAATAGGTATAGGTACGTGATTATTGGAAGTACATGTAGATGTAGGTACATTTGTCACGTTTCCAATTGTCTTTCAAACATTGCACCTGCTAGCATCCTTAGATATGCAGGTCGTATTTATTTTTTTTTTGTCTTATAATCGGCTCTATAAGACATCATTTCCCGAAAGCTTTGAAATAATTTGTTTTACATTTACAAATTTACATGTTTCCAAACAAACTTTTCACTTGTCTTCTCTCTACTCTCCAAAGAAATACATAATGAAAAGGTTACACAAAGACACGAATAAAGAATATAAACTTCGAATATATAAAATAAAGTGTCACACCTATGTCTATTTCTACAGGGTGTGTCACGACGATGGGTCGTTAACCGTATATGGAAAAGTAATCGGAATTGAAATTTGAAAATTTAGATGCAGGGGTTTGACACAATGGTCTATTCAATGAAAATATTTACAACTTTCGTTTAGTTCCGGTTATACCTTCGGTTATACCGGAAGCAGCTGCCAACTTTGTTATTTTAAATGGAACACCCTGCATATTTTTAGATTTTTTAATTCAGCGTAAAATTATCTATTCGAAAAAAAATATGAAAAATTTGGTCAGAACAAGGTTAAACGAAATAATTCGCTGTGTGTGTATATTAGATACTATTAATTGAGAAGATTCTATTTTGCGCCTATATCGACAAGGGATGTACTTCAACGACACAAGCCCCAAATATTGAGTATATTATACAGAGTGTTTTGTACACTAACGCTAATTTATTACATTTCAAAGTACGTTTTCTTATTTTTTTTTTAAACGGAACACCCTGTATATTATTGTATTTTTGAATTGGCACCTTAATTCTCTACAATTTTTATGAAGATATTTTTTCGCATTTTCATTCCAAACCATTAAATTATATTATATAGTTTTTATTTCTAACTGATCTTAGTAGCCATGATTTTTAATAATGTGAGAAAAATTGAAAATTATCTTACTGACGTTTACTTATTAACTATTGTGACAAAGTAAACGGGTGTATCACGGATGCTGAATTCCTGAGAGAATTCTAATATCTGGTCAATAACATGCCCTATACAATCGTTTTTGGAACAATTTCATGTTTTCATTCCCAATTTTGCAAAATCATCGTAGATAAAATGTACCTTTTAGAAAAATTGGTACTTGATATTTTCATAAATATCTTTGGATTATGATATTATTAGCAAATCAGTTATTAGCAAATGAGACATCCATATGGTGGAAAATGGACGTCTCATTTTATTTTAATTTAAAATTTTAAAATATAATTTTCAATTTTTCTCACTTTATGTTAGATATAGAAACTATACTAATTCAACGGTATTGAATGAAATTGTGAAAATATTGATTTTAGGTATAAGACATCATTCATAAATATTATAGAGAATTAAGGTGCCAATTCAAAAATACAATAATATATAGGGTGTTCCATAAAAAGAAATGATAAAATGCCTCGCAAAATATACTCTGAAATGATCTAAATTGACGCCAGCGTAGAAAAAGACTCTGTATAATATAATCAATATTTGAATAATGTGTCGTTGAAATACATCCCTTGTCGATATAGGTGCAAAATATAATCTCCTTAATAAATGTAATACACACGTAGCGAATTATTTCATTTAACCTTGTTCTGACCAAATTTTTCATATTTTTTCACATAAAAGATAAAAAAGATAAAGATAAAAGATAAAAAATCTAGGAGTCGCTGGAAAAATAATTTTATGCTGAATTAAAAAAAATCTAAAAAATATACAGGGTGTTCCATTTAAAATAACAAAGTTGGCAGTTGCTTCCGGTATAACCGGAAGTAAGTTGTAAATATTTTAATTGATTGGAGCATTGTGTCAAACCCCATCTAAATGTTCAGATTTCAATTCTGATTACTTCTCCATATACGGCTAACGGCCCATCGTCGTGACACACCCTGTATGCCACGATACATAGGGTGTTTTTGTAATATATTTAGGAAAAACTGTAGAGGATACCATTAAGTAAATAATATTCATGATTTTATGATTATGATAAAACATAAAACAATAGTTTAGCCGTTGGCGTAGACATTAAATGAGTTAGCCAATAACTCTTTCATTTTTTTGACACCGAAGAATTCCATAAGAGTAAATTCTATTGTTTGGCAACTATATATATTTTAGACGTATATTAGACGCGAAGGGCCAAATTGAGTACTTGATATACTGTGTGTACTGCATTTTCGGTCTATTTTAATATTGTTGTTCCTGATTTATCCTCTACAGAATCATGTTTTTTAAAATACGGTATGCTAAATGAGATTATTTCTGAAAAAGGTGTCAGTAATGCCTGGTTTATTGCAAAGATTCTAGAACTCTTTATGGAATCATTGACTGAAGAACCGTTTCTCTACAAGCAAATTTGTAGACAATGCTACCATCAAATATATATCAGATTTATTTATCGGTGGTGCTAGATTCAAGCGACCTCATCTCACTTCTTTGCCGTGTTTAATTTCATTGAATATATTTTTATAAAGCGTGTCGTTTTCTAGTAATACATGGACATTCATTTTATTTTGTAAATAAATAAAGTGAGGATACTTCACATTAAATAATGTTCATAGTTTTATACGCTTTTAAACATAATATAAACGAAACCTTAGGATATGGTATGCTGTTACATTCGTGTAATCCGGCTTTCATCTCATAAATTATAATTCACATTAAAGTTTGTGCATGTACTTCGTGTTTCATATTTTATTCAAACCTTAATTAGAACAATGTACCTACCGGTCTTTTATTTCCAAATACAAATATAACAGATTCGAAACGAACATATTTGAGATAACGCACCGAAAAGGATCACATTTTTTGTTATTGTTCGTTGATCGCCATTTATTTACCTGTTAAAGTTTGTTATTTAATCATTTCTTAATTTTCGTATTTAAAATTATTCTGATATTTAAAAAAAAATCAAATATATAGAATTTTAGGACTTTCTAGGGCAGGCTGGGGGGTTTTCGAAAATTGTTTAACGAAAATTGTTTTACGAAAATTGTTTTCCAATTTTTTTTCACCAATATTCACATTTTGATCCCAAATGAAACCTCTTATAATTTGGTATAGGTCCATGTCTCTAAATTGACATATCGACCATCGAAAACTCACCAGCCGCTGATAAGAACAACACTTCTACAATTTTTAGAAAAAATTATCATTAGAGAAAAATTAATTTTTGAAAAACCCTTAAATATAATAAATCGCAAATCAACCAACCTAATATATTAAAGTTGATATAATTTGATTATAATACTTTGCGCACAGACAGTCCTAAAGTGATTACTTACTAAATTGTATCTTAGCACTTTACACAATATACTAAGTGTTAAAAAACAATAACGTCGCCAAGCGATAAAAAGAAAATTTAATAATGATAGGCTCTCGCTTCCCCCAATAAAGCTCCTTTAAGCACTAGCTGGCTCTGTTCCACCATGCCTTCGATATGCTAGGTTATCAAAACGTTTTTGTTGGGAAAGTTTATTTATGACTGATGGATAAAGCACTTTCCTAAATTTATTATTATTAAAGTATATAAACCGAACTTCTTGTCGCAACGATGTGACAGAACATATAAATTATGCAAATATTTTATGGTACCTACGTCGAGTGTCACTTTTTTAAACTTTACCATTACTCTTGGTACGATTTATTAACAAAAACGTATTAAAAGTTTGTGGAGTACATTTCAAAAGCATCTAAATCTGAAAATTTATAAACCATTTCATGTTCCTTGCGTAATCTGCTCGGCAGTGTGCTGGGCTATAACGTGTCCTACCACCCAGGGGGTTCGGTTTGAAATCCAATTAGGACCAAGTCGATCAGGTCCTATGAGGTAAAACTGTGAGTTTCGTGCAACTACGATGTAAGACAATTTTTTATACAAATAAGCAGACTTCACAATAAGTATAAGTACTTAATAATGTAAAAATCGAATTCATTTACTTATACTAGCATTTATTTTCTCATGATGTAATTTGTTAAAATCTATCATAGAAGTGGAAGTAATAAATCATTTTAAGTGACGTTCCAATCTTGGATAATTACCCTCGATATATATTAGGTTATTACTGGATATATCAAGAGTTAATTGGAACTGCAATAGGAATAAGCGTCATTTTTTGTTTTATGTTAAATGTGTGAATTGATGATACTGATATGCTAACATTGTAATCCTTGATTTGCAAATCAATAATCCTAATTGGATAACTGAAATTTATGAAATCGTGCATAGGTACTAAATTTAGATAGGAATTTCAAAAACATTATTATCCAATTGAAAGATTATAAATATGTAATTAATTGCTTTTGATGTTTCTATGTGCGAAAATGCTCAAACTATTCTAATTTTTTGTATAATGAAAACACATTAATAAGACGTTTTTGAGTCATAAAAAAATGATAATCTAATGATTCATGTGTTTCAAAATTCCTGGTATAAAATTTATTATGGGAACATTGATAAATCATCTGTTTTATCGTTCGGTTATCAATAGGAGCAAGTTTTTATAACTAAGAAAATACAACGCTTATTTAAGATATTTGAAAATAATTAAATACGACGACGGAACTTACCCTGAATTGTGGTCCAGATGTTTTAACTTAATTTAGTTTGTAACATTTTTATTCAAATAATTTCAATTATCCACAATATCAAATTCCTTTGGCGCAATAGTTCCACTTTGAAGTTGCAGTAATTACTGCAAATTGTGATGCATGTACCAAATATTTTTGTTAACTGTAATTACGATCTTTGTGCTGTTACATTATGCACCTAGTCACATATTTGCAAATTACTGTTGTTAAATACTGCGTTACGGGTTTGTCTGATTATGTGCACCGCATGACAGCCGACATACAGTGATGTTACACACATTGAAATTAAAATAGACATTTATGTAAAATTATTATAGTTTAAATATATAAATTAAACCGAAGAACCAAATATTGGACGTACATGAATCAAAATTTACACAAATGGATATTATTTTCGAAATCAAATACTTACCAAAAAAAGGTATTAAATTTTTCGCTACTATAAAACAATATGTTAAATATATAAATATACCAAAGAAGGTTTTGAGAAAAAACAATAATTACTAAACAGAAAACTTGAGAACGGACGATTCCGGAGTTTATTTTTAATATTATTCGTAGTTACAGGATATGTTACGCATGTTTCACCAACAAACAAAGTTGGAAAATGATGAATACAAAAATTTTATCTGTGTTTCACTAACCAATGTAATTTGGTATAGGGCAATAGTACACATTTTTATAACAATCATTTAAAAACGTTATTTTCATCAAAAAAAAATTGATAAAAAATATTATACTTTAGAATACTCGGCAGTTATATAAAAATGGTATATTTTTAACCACTATTTAGTTATAGTATCTGTAACTTTACGTCGAAGAAAATTATGATAAAGTTTATAAAATAGCATCTATAGTTTCTTTGCATATGAAAATTTCTACTTTTACTGGAATCCTTTTTTCAAAACATTCGGCACATTATCAAACTCTGTTTATTTAATAAAGGGTTTTTTATTGCTTATCCGGGTATTATTAGGCTTAATGAGATTAAAACCATGAGATATGGGTTATTTTTAATAAATGTTTGCCATCAATCGGAGCCAGAAGAATTGTGAAATCGCTGATATCTATGGATTACAAAATTTGTATAGATTAGTACAACAAACATTTATTTAATAAATGAACAGAACACAATACGATATTAAGGCTTGTAAACAAGATTTATTAACCAATATTTTGTATAAAATAATTCAATTTAGTGTCATTGAAAGTTTCTATTTTTACAGTTCAAGAACTCTTGAGATTTCCAATCGCAATTAATAAGAGTTGAGATATCAACGGGTGAGTATTGCTGAAGTTTATTTTTTAGTTTTTGAAGAAATTCCAATTACCTATAACTACTTACTTATTTCTGAAACGTTATTACCATCCGTGATGAATGCTGATGATCTTTTAAAATTATGAGTTTTTCAATTGAAAATATATTCTACGAATAAAATTTCGATGAATTTCTATTCAACTTTTTAATATTAATTTACAACCTGTCAGGAGTTCACTTTAATCTTTAAAGTAAAAACATGACACAACTGACTGTCTTTGGATTCAAATCATTGCACAAAACGTTCATGTCTAATGTTAATTTCACGTTTATATTTACCATTTATTAGATACGGCAATAAAATCAATCTTGGACCTCAGAATCATTCAGACAATTCCTTAAAGTATTCATAGATATACAGTACACTCCATCTTATGCGAAGAAATTATAACCAATTAATGCTTGCCTGTAAGGAATCATAGTCATGGATCGATTATATAGGCCATCCACATTTCTTGTCCTACTAGTACTGTATTAGAGACTAATAATACACTGATGTTTAATCCAAAAATAAAAATTATTTACGTATTTTTTCCACTAAATTAAAATATTCCATTGTTTTATCGAAAAAAATAAATTTAATTCTCAGTAAATAATTAAAGTAATCTTGAATCAAGCTGTGCTATGTAAACAGAGAAGGTTATGGGTCTACTTTTGAATGTCTGCAAATAGTTCCCTTATTTGCTTCACTGGATTATTCAGGTGGTGCAATTTTCTTACTTACTTTTTTTCTTGCTAATTTTAAACATTAATTGGTCCCAAAACATGACTTGAGGTAGAAGGGAATTCTATTTCAATATTTCGTCCTTTCTGCGTAGTACTTAGTAACAAAAAACTGTTCATCCATTTTGTTTGTTTGCTGAACACAATAATATAAATACAATATAATAATACTACGTCTCGGACTATGCAATTTATGTATTAAACCCAAGAGGATTTCAGAGTTCAAACTAACTGGTACGTCGCTGGGAATTCATTACAATTGCAATTAATGACTTAATTGGATTTGTGTATAGTTTTAGTTAATCAAGCAAACGTGTACATTGTGCGTTTACTTAAAGAGTGTGATTTGTAATAAAACTGCACCGTTACTTTCACTATAAAAATATTCATGTAAGCGTTAATGTTGTGATATAGGTAGTTTAATAATAGACAAACTTGGATCACATTCAATATTAAATGACCAATTAATGAAGGGGAAAAGAGAGGGGAGAATCCATTTATGGAAAAGCAAAAGCTAGCTGTATACTACCACGAAATTAGAAGAGTAGTCAAAAGAACAGTGAAGAGAAAAAAATTACTATTATAAATTTCATTTGCTACAGAGTCTTCCAATGTGTGAATGGAAGGAAAAAAATTAGGACTATGAATACGGAATTTGTAAGCTACCAAAAGGTGTCCAAGACCCATAAGCAACTATTTTCAAAATTGTGTTTCTTAACTAGCAATTGATAAAAATACTGTAAACTTTTACAAACATCTGCATATGCACCAAACTTTAAATTCCAATTACATCAGAAGAGGTTAGAAAAGTGTTTTTAAGTATAACGAGATTTCAAGCTACAATCGCTTCTACATATATTATTGTTAGCTTCCAATGTCTCTAGCTCTAGACCTTGGAAAATTGTATTAGTACATCCTATGCCTGAAAAAAGTAATACGGAAGAGCATAAACCTCAGACCAATAACTTTGTCAAGTTATTAGGAAAAATTGTTTATCAACAGGGTTCTGATGATCTGGTCTGATATTGAATCTTTGATGGCCTTTCCTAATCATCAATCTGGATTCTGGAAAAGGCTATAAGTACAACTATTTCTTTATCAGCATTTGACCTTACTTATACCAAAGACAACAGTAATGCCTCAATTTCGGTATTAACTAACATTTGATAGTATAATTTTGATTTATTATTGTCGAAATTGGAGGCGTAGAGAATAATTATTTTCTGAAGAGAATTACATCAACACAAGTCACCTCATGTACTTTAGACCTTCTTCGGCTATTGGCATTTCAAGAGAAGCGATATGACCTCTAGCGGCCGAATGCGGAAATAGTCTTTCGTACATTACATTAGCATTAGACCATTGACCTATTTGTTTACTTTTACTGTTTCTACGATTTCAAGTGCTATTTTTACTGTTATTATCATTATTTTTCCTGTTTCGTTATTGTTTGTTATTTTGGTTATTGTTGTTATTATTTTTGCGATTAAGTCGGTTATGTCCCGGAACCTTTGTTGTTTGCTAAGAACCTGAGATATATTCCTCCAAGCTTTCGAACCATTACTGTTGTGTTCCTCATTGCTATTCCTGGACCAAAAAGGACCCTGAAAAAGAATTGAGTTTTCATCTTTTTCCTAATCAAGGCTTCCTCAGAGATCCATACTCGAACCTCTACTTTTTTAACATATTTACTTTTGATGCTTCAAAATGCATTACAACTGGAACTGTTTATATCATAATACTGACGGCACACATATCATCCTAATTAAAAGAAAGCCGCCGATATGCTTTCATTTAATTAGAATAATATTGGAAATACATTCCTGATCATCAGCAGCATCTTAGTGTGGAGTTTAAGAAAAAGGCCTAGTTGTTAATCCTGCTGAGACTTAAGTTACTACAGGAAAAATAACTGAAAACAATTAAATGAAAATTGCATTCATGTTTTCGTATTACAATACAGACATTGAGTAAAAGATAATTCAAGAAACTTTCCAAGATAAGTAAAAATAACAGATTACATTATCGTAATATTGTGTATCGTTACTCTTATAATAGGCCTTTAGTGTATGTACAGGGTGTCCCAAAGTTGATGTCTCGGGGCTATATCTAGAGAATGAAAAAAGTTATCACAAAACGGTTTACGTGGTTTAATTTGGGGTGCACTAAGGTACATTTTACGCTAGAAATTTTTTTCCTTGTTTTCCTTCGAAATCTGGAAAATGGCGAAACTGACGTCATCAGAAGTTTTTTTCCAGGAACATACATTTTTTTTATGCTACCTGGAAAGTGCTATTTTTTTGTGTGCATTTTCTATTAAAAAAGTTTTTTCGTATCTTTTATATTTAAAAATATACATGGTAAAATAGTTTGGAAAATACCCTTAATTGCATACGAATTAGCCATGATGTAATCGAGTGGCCTATGGAAATAGCAATTTCCAGGTAGCACAAAAAAGTGTATGTTCCTGGAAAAAACTTCTGATGACGTCAGTTTCGCAATTTTCCAGATTTCGAAAAAAAAAATTTCTCGCGTAAAATGTACCTTAGTGCACCCCAAATTAAACCACGTAAACGGTTTTGTGATAACTTTTTTCATTCTCTAGATATAGTCCCGAGACATCAACTTTGGGACACCCTGTACTTACATATTTTATGATAGAGAGAACCTCGCCAATAATATTATTCTCGAGCAAAGCCAGTACCAACATATTATTTATAATAATTGTTACCCATCACGGATTTGTTGCTCTTCTTTTGGAATATCATGATAATTTATGATTATTATTATTATTAAATATTCTGAAGTAAATTACGATGTTCGCGTAAATCAATATTTGATCAACCTTACCTATTGCCAGTTTTAATTTGTTTTAAATGACATTATTTTCCACATTGGCTATTAAAGTAATAATATAACAGCATAAGAAATTGATCGAGAGATGATAGATATTCTAACGTTAACTAAATTAAGTTTATGAAGATTTCTAAAATTTTCGATATTTTGAAGTATCACCAAAAAATACAACTTACACATAACACATAGCAGTAGTACTTCCAGTCATCCAGACACATTCAATTGCTCCAGAAAATGGTAGAACTTTTCTTCATTCCATCTGCATCCTGGGTACGTAGGATCTTTATCACTTCCATGTGCTAGTTGCTTATTTTATCTGCAATGATCCGTTAGAACTGCAGTTAGCTGATCTGGAGTATTCCTTTACTCAGTAATCAGGCTGATCTTGATTTATTTGGCCCTATCACAAAGTCCTTACATTATTTTCAGCTGCTGCTTATTCTCCAATACTTCTTTAATTCTCGCAAGCTCATAAAATGCTCTCGAGGTGGGGCGGTAGTTATCCAAGATAAGCTCAGATTCTCAATAGGGTTTCCCGTTTCCTCATTTGACCAATTTATATGTTGCAATTTATTTCGTTTCCTTGAACTTCAGTGTGTCCCAGAGTTATTCTTTGTCTGGTAAATCCTTCCACAGCATTTCCTCACTTTTTAACGTGGGTTGCTCTTAACTTAGGAGAAACGGCCGGTTTGTTAAATCCACCTGGCTCTCGTGGCAACTATATATTTTATACTTCCCGCTGTTCTCAATCTGCTTCATAGTTTTCACTTCCTGACTAGCAAATCTCTACCGGAAAAATTACACGGTCTTGCAATGCTTTTCTGCATTCCTTATTTTCTAGAACAATTTCACGCTAGATGCCTGTCCACCAGCCTCCAATGCAACGATTGCTACGTGTCCTTCAGCTTCACTTGTACATTTCCAACTTTCGAAATGTGATATAAATCAGTTATGGTCCTCTTCTTTACCCACGACGGAAGTCTTGATATGTTCAGCATAGCATCTAAGTAGCTGAAACTATTTTACTTGATAAGATTTATACAATTGATACATATTTAATTACTCATTACAATTATTATTATATGACTGCCAGAATTACTTAATATTCGAGATTTACAAACTTTGCTACCTTTGTTTATTTAACCGGCACTAACTATACAAAGAAAATTGGTTTTAATAAACTCGATGAATATATAAACATAAAATGCACATTGGTCCACCCTATTTTCCTTACTTTACCATTTGTTTTAGTATTATCCTCTTTAAGATCTACTGGTACTCTTACTAGAGGCTTTGTAATGCATTTTTATTCTGATAATAAAATTATTTATCGCTGCTTATTAGTTTCCGTTTATAATTTATTATCTTTGTGAACCTGCAACGCATTAAATTACTTTTTAAATGTAACTTATCAATAAATCAAGCTTGGCGAACCACACGCCAGAATATAATTTAGAGGTTTAAAATATAACATTATCCCAAGAGAAATTATATTACGGAAGGTAATTTTATAAAAATGCCGTGAACAAACCGGCATATAGTTTATTAGTTTAGGAGCTGTGTAGCAAAGAGTGTTCTTGATAATTAACATGAATGTCCGTATACAGGTGGTAATCGGTATATTTGGACGTCTTAAAAACATCAATGACACGTGATAAATAAAACTCGAGTGATTCAGACGCCGGATGATTGAAACGATTGAAAAGGCAATTAGATGATAATTTAGGATTTCTAACAAGGATCTTTTTTTTTTCATAGGAGTTTAAATTTGCCGATCGGTGGCTATATAAAGTTGCTTTTGAATCTTAACTGTCGTCCAAATACTTCTTGGTAATCTTTAAGTTTAATACAATCAATGCGCACCACATCTCTCACCAGTTTCTTTTATAAATAAATAAATATACCTACTGTATGACTTTAAATTTTGAAAAAAAAAATAGTTCATGCCAATCTATTTTTCAGCAAGTGTATACCTTTGATCTTATCCATCGATCCACACATGCTGCATTGTGACCTTACTATATTCTTTGAATTGTTTTAAGACTATCTAGGTAGTCGTTAAAAAATTACACTCTCCTATGAAAATCACAACTTTTCGACATAAATCATTTCAGTTATCTTTTCCTTATGTTAAAATTACTACTTTCCTCGCAAGGCTTATCTCCTCAATATCATCCAAATTTCAGTTAGAAGAACATTTTGTGTTTCGAATTTTTTGGAAATCAGAATTATTTATAATTTTCAGATGTGCCGGATATTTATATTTTTCTTGGATTTATCTTGCTCAGTCACATTTTAAATTGTGCTTAGTGCTTCAGTAATGCTTTGCCAATGCGATTATTCACTTGTAGTGTTCGTAAGAGATGGAGTTGTAAGAGACACTTGCTTTTTCGCTATAAAATACTTGCGTAAATTTTAAATTAATTGATCAACTAAATGTCGTCGTGGCATACCAGAAATGTTCATTCCAGAGCTAAAATAATATTGATGGTTCCCGTAATAGTCAATTTACTTAGAATTAGTAAACTTTATGGATACGATGAACTACAAGGCGCCACTGAAAGTAGAACTGGGTAAACCTTACGTTTATATAGCCGTTATATTCCATAATACTGTTTATTTTTCCCCTAGAACAAAATTTTCTTGATGGAATGTTAATTTTGCAAAGGTCATGAGTAACAATGGGCAACATTAGCATAATATGAGATATTTATAAACTCGTATGATGTGTTTACTATCGACGCATTAAACCTAACGATTTTAACGTCTGTGTAATTTCACACTGAATTTGCATGATAACAGTAATTACACCACGTAAATGCGATAGTCCTGAACAGCCTCTGTAGGCATATAATTTTAGTTATTGTACAAAACAGTATTTAATGTAATTGTTTAATAAACTTAAGGTACAGAGTGATCAATAACTGCGCCCATGATTTGTTCTCTCAAAAGCGACAAATGGTATTTCAACAAATATTTATGTTGTAGCGATTTGCTTGTTCTTCAAATAGTGTTAAAAATACCATGATGTACTTTTGCTTATAGACATATTTCTTTTATTGAAAAAACTGTATGAGTATATCGATCTACTTTAGAGATAAAAAAGCAGATGGTGATCTATGCTAATTTATTCTGAGGATATGCAACCCACTGCACCATTATGCGTATTGTCAATAAGGAACCTCAAATAAAGTGAGAGATAAAGGGCATCTGTCACTTTTGCAACATTAAAATTGAATACGTTAATTAAATAGACTGAAAACTAAAATTACAAGAAATACTATTCGAAGAAAAGTCACCGATGGAAAAGTAGTATCAATAGATTATATGCATTTTTGTTTATAAGAACCTAAGATATACGAGGTCAGTCGCAAAGTATACTTGAACAAGTTAATGTTAATCAATATTGAATTTAAATTTTATTATTGAAAAGTGATAGGGAATAAAATATTGTTTTAATTATACAAATTTGTTAATGTTTAGTCAGATAAATTGAAAGCGATAAAATTAGTAGATATTTTGAACTGTATCTCGTATTATTATTATTGTAGTATAGTTTAATTCTCCATCACCATTTTGTTGTAAATTTTTACTATTTAAAAAATACATAATGATGATTGTCAATTCAATATCTTTCAAATTCATAAAATTTTATTTACAAAAATCTATGATTACATATCAAAATGTTAGGCTGTATAACAGACAGTATTTATTTTTGGTTTTAGAAGTTATTACTTGACAGATGGAATTTCTATAAATTATGCAATTCGTGGGCCTATCCACTTTTTTATTGTAATTTCGGGTTTAATATTTATTTAATATAGGTAATAATTTCTTCAAAATCAACTGCGTTATTTTGAGATAAATTGTATTTTCAACAAAATTTATTTTTAATTAAGTTGTGTGGTCATACTTTAATGGAATTATTATTTGTAGAATAGAAAAGTGAATCTAAAAAAATACGTTCCCAAAAAAAATGTTTTTTTAATTTATGCAAGTAACTTAATAGTATATTACATACCGCGGGACTGAAGTAGCACTTTTAATCCCGAAGGTAAAGTTTATGGCCCGACCGAAGGGAGGGCCATAATTTACCTGAGGGATTAAGAATTCTACTTCAGTCCCAAGGTATATACAATACTTTTCGCACTTCCGGAACTGAATGCAAATGTTAATTTTTTTCAATAAAATAAATATTAAAATTATTTGTTAGTAATTTCATTCCTCCGGGATTTCTCTCATTATTTGATCCCGGAGGGATTAAATGTGATAAATTTTTTTCAATAAAATACATATTAAAATTATTTGTCAGTAATTTCATTCTTCCCGGATTTCTGTCATTATTTGGTCCCGGAGGGATTAAATGTGATACTTCAGTCCCTATCAAAATGGAGTGAAGTTGTTACTTTATTCCCGGAAGTGCGAAAACGATTTTACGCCACTAAATTGAGAAAATTTTTTCTTCAAAACACTGTAAGTAGCTCGGTTAGGAAGCATTTTAGGAAACACATTTATATCCATTATCGTCTTATTTTGGATCAAAGCTTCTCCAGTTTCCATTTGTCGGTGATTTTAAAATACACCCTGTATATGAAACTCTTCTCCAACATAACAAACACAATACGACCTAAACATATTATTAAGGCGAAATTGTACTTAGAAATCTGAGAAGTACCTGAGAAATCTCTTCACCCACTGAATAAAAGGTTTATGTTTACTACTCCACCGCGACATATTTAAGACAAGGCTAGAACAAAGGTTTAATATGTAAACGTAATTACTCAGCGTTTCAACTCCCCTAAAAAACTCTTCTTTCGGCGACAATGAATGCGTATCATAGTTTACCGACCCTAATTATAAGGGAAATTTCCTAAAGAAATTATATGTTTAATTTGTGTAGTTATAAATTCTTATCTTATATAGCTCTCTATGAAATTAATACTCGACTAAACTAAAGTCACAGATTATATTATTTATTCATGCTTTAACTGTAATTAATTAGTAATAGTGTGTTATCTCAATCTTTATGAGACTGTTCATCTGAATAATTTCTGATAATATGTGTATTGTATGGGCTAGCAGTGTTTTGTTGAAACCACATTTTCTCCGAAGTTTATATGATATATTTGCCATTATGGCCATACACTACCAAAATCAGGCATAGCATGAATATTGGGGAGATAAAAGTTAGCGGTTAGAATATAATTATAAAGAATTTGTGCCAACCAAATTTCATATGAAACTATGATAATTTTTACTTTGATCTCGAAGTTAGTACTATAAGAGATTTTATTCGATTAAAAATTTTTTTTTATGAAGAACAGACTTTTTAATGACGTATTACACAGTTGGGTGTCCTTAAAAAATTACCCAGCGACTTGGTCCACTTGGAAGCCGTATCATTATTAACAGGAACAAAAAAACACTACAAAAACGTACTTTTCAGTATTTTCGTTGGCAATTTTATTTCGTCTTGTTGGACAACAGTAATCCATACAGAATAAATGAAAGCAGAGTATAGCGAAAGAAAGGAGCTTAAAGTCAACATGCTATGATAGATAATGTCGGAGAGCGTCGAGGTTGAATCCACAAAACCCAGAAATGTTTCCATGTTTCATTTTTTTAATTATGCTAAGGCGTCAGACGGAAAAGTGCATAATAGCAAACTAAAATTATTCAAAATTCTTTAATTTGCCAAATGGGACTTTCTCACTTTTCTACGATAAATAGGAGGGTTCTTTCCTTTACTACCCCATTTCTTTGTCCTGCTGCTGGCCTACTAGGTCATACGATTGTATAAGTACATTGGGTTTCGTTTGATTTAAGATAACAGTAAAATAGAGTTTATGAGCCGTTCGCATAATAGAAATCGATGATTGATAGAAAATGATACCTAAAATGACAGTTTCCTATAAAGCGCTTTTTGTGTAAACCGCACCAAAGCTGCTCGGTTTTCATATATAGGCAATTAGAAAGAAACCCATAAAGTTCCTCAAGGCAAGACTCATTTGAGTTATTTTATTACTTAGCTTACTTAGCACTTAGCACCACGTAATAACGAAATAAAATAAAATAATAAAATTTATTATTTCACTTCCGTGGAGAGAGTATACTCTTCGATAAAAGCATTTGTACGCGGTGGTTCTCTAAAATTTTACGCCCCGTTCTTACAATAATTTTCGAATACTTTAATACTTAAAACAAGTATTTTATGTAATTGTTCGCATATATTACGAATTATATATCAATCTTTTTTTAATATACATACATATACGAGGAGAAACTGAATTATTGCCTTTAAGTTAGATAATTGTTTGTTTTTTAGAACTAGAATTCTTCTTCTTTTCTTCTTCTTTTTCTTCTTCTTCTTCTTTTTCTTCTTCTTCTTCTTCTTCGCCGTCTTCTTCTAAACTTTCTTATATTATATTATATTTTTGTGATGATGGGATGAGATGAGCAGTTGCCCATTGGAACATCAAGATCTACCGTGAATATGACCATTTTGTTTATCTCACCTAGGAATTTCCAAGCAAAAATGGACTGAATGAGAAATATGTGCCGAAATGAGAACATTTATTCCACCATCTTTACTATATATATATTATCTTGGCCTTAAACACTGACAATTGATTAGATCACAGTGTATTTGGACTAAAAATAAAAACATTGCGCGTAAATTTTGAAATATCGCTTTTATACAAATATTTATATTGCTCTACCTATTTTGATACAAGACTTTTCACATAACTGTAATATTCAATTTTAACACTTCGCGTTTTTATTTAAGTTTTACGCTTCCAAATATACTATCATCTGATCCAATACGAATGTTAAATTTAACATTGCAAGCCTCCTCTTTACATATCCATTATTCTACGACAGCCGCTATAAAACAGTCCTCAAAAGAATTATATTTGCCGTTTTAATACATTTTGATAAAATTTTGTTTTAATTTTTTTTAATAATTATATATAAATTCTACAACTGTAATTTCAATAAATTAATCAGAAATTTATTGACCAGGTGTAATTATGCAAACTGACACATTAATAACGAATCATATTTATTTCCCGCGGGTACACCCTTTAATTAATTATTTGAAACATTAAGATTATATTTAGCACATATTACGGTACAGAGTAACAGAGGTCAATGAAATGGCAATACATGTACTTGTTTACTTTGTTAAATGAGTAATACTACTACTCGAATCAATTAATAAACAGGTAGAAAGAAAATATATTACTGTGATTGGCAAACCAGATTTTTTTTATTTCCCAAATACAATTCAAAGGAAAAAATCCGAATGAAAAATTCACCCACTATCAAATATGATTTTATAATTCTTATGAGTTTAAAGAGTCACTACGTTAAATATCTAAAATATTTAAATGTAGGTATCTTCTATGAGTGACTACTTTAATAAAAAGCTTGTAAAAATACAAATAAATATTATTATACCCACTTTACACAAGTATAAATCTCATTGCGTTTTAAATAGCCCTTATAACGTAATAAAATAAGCTGGCGATTATTCGTGGCGTGTAAATTGTATATTGTTTATACAAGTAAACTAAAAATAACCGACTGTTAAACTGCTATAATAAGATTTGCGTGCCATTTTTTATTATTAAAGCAATGGATTAACTACAAATAAAACCCATAAATAAAAAATGTAGTTATTTAAGGAAAGAGGTTATGACTTAAATTATACCCAATATTTATCTGTGACAAAACGTTAACGTCAGCATTTTTGTTATCACCTTCCGACTTTCCTCACTTTGATAGTTCATGTACCTTGTACCTAGTGAATCGTATGGTAGAGTGTATAGAAGATAATAATATATTGGTTGATTTGAATGGTAAGTGCATTTTGGGAATTTGGTAAATTCTAAATAATTTTGAATTTACCCTAAAATGATGTGTAAGATATTGAGAATGCTACGTTGTAGTGAAGCATCGGGCGCTATGAAAACTATTTTTAACTGCATTTGTGTTGTATTAGATACTTACACTACCTTTCGTAGACCGGGTTCGATTTTTAATTTCGACATAACCTTGGCCCTCAATTAGGAGGTTGTCTAATGTATTTATGTTTTACATTTTTATAAATATAAGTTAATTAGGTACGGTAATGTTAATATTGAATTAAGTTAAGATGTCGGGAATTAATGAAATTAATTAAAGTATGCAGTTTTAAAAAATGGGGCTTTAGTTACAAGGTCCAAATTTTGATAATTGTTGATTACCATCATTTGAGAAATTCAAATTCGATAAAAAGCAAAGGCTCTTTCTTTGAATCTAAAATTTTTCGATATATTTATTTTATCAAAAACTTACCAAAATGTCATTTTTACCCATACCATCTATGGAGTTTTTTTTTGTAACTCTTTTCACGCCTTAATATTTATTAGTGTTATTGTAAATCACATACGAAACTAGACCAAAGCGTTTAAGAAAATAATCTCGAATTTTTTTGATTTTTTACATTTTTCTAATTAATTATTATTAAAGTAATTTTTGGTATAGGCATTTAATTTTTCACTAGGTATTTAATTTTTTTAACTTTTTACTTACTAGATTTAACTCCTTCAGAAAAAAAGACACCTACCCATGAAGTTTTTTAAAATACCCCCCACTCTCAATAAATCCTTGATTTGAGAAATCTGTCATTTTTGTGTTTCAAACTGAATTGTAAATATTATCTAAATTTAACTTTAATTTTGTTACAGACATTGCTCACAAGTATTAGGTTGCATAGACATTTTAACCTAATAGCAAAAAATTTAAAATAAAAACTTCCACCAAATTTCCTATTTCTAAATCGACTAAATGGATTAGAAATAGAATTAATTTTACAAATGTACTGAGGGTGATTCATTAACTAAGAAATATAAAATAAAACTACAGCCACTACCGCTGTGATCCCCCTTTAATCTAATTTCATTAACAAATTGAATTTCTTTTCAGGCTTGGCTGAACTTTGCAAGATGGTTGGAATCAAGAAATCAGTATAATTTATCACAGGATACTGAAAAGGGAAGTATTAACCAGTGACAAAACGTAAACAACAGAAAGTGGTAAAAATAAAGTTGCGTTCTGTATTTTCGGCATTAAGTTTGGAATACAAACAAACAACCTGATGATCTGGTCTGAGAGATATATTTCTTCAAATATTAACTTAAGAATTATGATGAATAAAACATTTTAGAAGAGCTTTAAATCAGAATTTGTAATGAACAGTTTAAAACGGAATATACATAATTTACATTCAAAGTGACGCAGAATCAGATACATAATTCCATTTGGTATGAGGCTCAAGAAGAAAAATCGTCAGTAAAACGTGGTTGTTTAAATTTTCGTATGGCGGCCAATATCTCACAAGTTTTTATAAATGATTCCACTAATGAAACGCACGTCGATAAATCTGGGTACAATCAAGCTGAAAGTATAATCATAACTATAATTCTAGTCGCAATTATAATTGGAACAATTGTAGGAAACATATTGGTTTGTGTTGCTGTTTGTTTAGTTCGAAAACTACGTAGACCGTGTAACTATCTTCTTGTCAGCTTGGCTATAAGTGACCTTTGTGTTGCAATACTCGTGATGCCGATGGCAATGTTCTACGAAATAAAGGGACGATGGATATTCGGGGAAATTGTGTGCAATCTCTGGGTGAGCTTCGATGTCCTTAGCTGCACAGCTTCGATACTGAACTTATGTATGATTAGTGTAGATCGATATTATGCAATAACAAAACCTTTAGAATACGGCGTGAAACGGACTCCAAAACGAATGATTCTATGGGTGATACTAGTGTGGTGTTTCGCCGCTTGTATTTCTTTACCCCCTTTATTAATAATCGGAAACGAACATTCGGAGATAGAGGAAAACGGGGAAAGAAATAACGAGGTATGCTTAGTGTCACAAGACTTTGGTTACCAATTATACGCGACGATGTGTAGTTTTTATATTCCTCTTACTGTGATGATGGTAGTTTATTATAAAATCTTTCGAGCTGCTCGAAGAATAGTGAATGAAGAGAAAAGAGCTCAAAGCCACCTGGAGTCTCATTGTTATCTGGAGATAAGTGTCAAGAACGGTGGCGGACCCCCTGAAAATAAGATATCTAGTCAGTCTCCTTCCCCAGCTAATCCGGCGAGGGTTAATCATAGATCCAGCTCGGCGAGCACAAACACAATGGTAAGTGTATTTTGTTATAAATCCTTCCGAGACAATAATAGGGTTATAATTATTATTACAGAAGCAAAAGTATTATCAGTGATATGAAAATTGTTTGAAAGTACACGCAAAAATTATATATAGTAAGCTCGTAGAGTTTAGAATAAATTCGATAAATCATTATTGAAGATTTTCACAGGAAATCCTTGGACACGTCAACCTTATTTTTTAAAATGTTACATTTTTCCGCCATTGATCTTTTTTTGTTTTTGAGCTATGACGTCATCGGTAATATTTTTAAATGCCAATCCATATTTTCTTCAACGGATTTTGATAGAGTACATTATTTTGAGTACGTCAAAAACGTTTGACTATGAAGATGGAAACTTTTGAGATATTCAGTTCCAAAGTTTTAAAAATACATGTACAGGGTGATCATTTTAAGTGCCTCACTCGATTTTCCTGCTTTATTCTCCACCTAGGAGAAAAATTCAAAAACCATACTTGTGTACTTTTTTCCGAGGAATCCGATTCCGAAAAGATAAAAGCAATTGAATGTCATAGAAGAAAGTTATGGCCGAATAACTGAAAAAGAAAAAATATACACCCTGTATATTAATGCGGAAATGGATATGTGGCATTTCATTGATTATAAATGCGTATCAGATACATATTTTTCACTTCCGGTTTGACCGGAAATTGCTTTAATTTTTTTATTTTAAATGATACACCCGGTATATTGAGCTCAGGTTAAAGAACATTTCCTTCTGAATTCAGCAATATATAACATATTATCATTATCTTTCATATTTAACAAGATGTTGGGGTTTAAATTTAAAATAACACAAATATATTATGTTATGAAATAAAATCATCCACGAAAACAAACAAAAGCATTTAAATTATATATTTATTTCAAAAACTAAAGAATATAAGTTATTATTCTATATCTTTTTTAGTTTTTGAAATAAATAAATAATTTAAATACTTTTGTTTGTTTTCATGGATGATTTTATTTCATAATATATATTTGTGTTATTTTAAATTTAAACCCCAACATCTTATTAAATATGAAAGATAATGATAATATGTTATATATTGCTGAATTCAGAAAGAAATGTTCTTTAACCTGAGCTCAATATACAGGGTGTATCACCTAAAATAAAAAAATGAAAGCAATTTCCTGTCAAACCGGAAGTGAAAAATATGTATCTGATACGCATTCGCAATCAGTGAAATGTCACATATCCATTTTCGCATTAATATACAGGGTGTATATTTTTTCTTCTTCAGTTTTTCGGCCATAACTTTTTTCTTTGACATTCAATTGTTTTTATTTTTTCGGAATCGGATTCCTCGGAAAAAAGTACACATGTATAGTTTTTGAATTTTTTTCCTAGATGAACAATAAAGTAAAAAAATCGAGTGAGGCACTTAAAATGATCACCCTGTACAAGCTATCGGGTGGGTCAAGCATAAACAAAATAAAACACAAACTTGCTTGGAAAAAGTGCAAAACTGTAACAACTGTCAAAACTGTCATTTTTCCAGCGCTTCCTTGATAAATGATTCTTTTGTCATAGCTTGTACCATTGAGTACAAAATAATAAAGAGGCGCAACTGTCAAGGTTTCGAGATTTTAGTATTGTATTTTTTCACCAATAGCTTCATGATTACATCCAATTTTAAGGACTATACAGCTACATTACAAATACCTTCCCGTAGCACTAAAAATTGATGATAATCATGAAGGTATTGGCAAGAAAATACAACACTAAAATCTCGAAACCTTGATAGTTGCACCTCTTTTTTATTTTTTACTCAATGCTTGTACACATACATTTTTGAAACTTTGGAACCGAATATCTTGAAATCGTCCATCGTCAAGGTTATACGTTTTTGACATATTCAGACTCAGAAAAATGTACTCCATCGAAATCTGTTGAAAAAAATATAGATTACTAATTAAAAATATTACCGATGAAGTCATAGTTCAAACACAGAAAACAAAAAAAAAATTACAGTGGCGGAAAAAAGTGACATTTTATAAAATAAAGTTGACGTGTCCGAGGACTTCCTGTGAAAACCTTTCAATAATGATTTATTCCAAACTTTACGAGCACATTGTATATTGAGTTCGGGGCATATTTTATGGTGTCTGTATGGTCTATCTATAATATCCATTTCGTTTTCTGTCGCAACTAAAACAATTATTTTAAATTGGAGAATAAACTAATAAATACGCGCATTTCTTGAAATTATTTTCAAATACAGGAAGTTTCTCAAAAAATGTAGCAAACAATAATTTTCTATTCAGGAAATTGTACATAACATACTCTTCTTTAAAATTAATGAATGAATTCTCTAAGAAATTAAAATGTTACAATGTCCAAGATAGAAACTGCTCCAGTGAAATATATGACTCCATGATGATGTGCAGGATTATTAGTTATATTTCGCCATCCCTTTATTTTTGTTGGTATGGTCGCAAAAAAATCCAGTAAAAGCTTGATATTTAGCGAAGCTCATATTCAAGATTCTTTGAATTTTAGAATTTTATTATGTTCCGCATTTTCTAAAACAATTTTATACGACGATTAATTGTATCTCTCTCTGGATCAACAATGCCAAATTTGTATTTTCCATTTGTAGATATCACTGTAATTTATTGCCCAAAAATAAAGTTAAAATAAAAATCATAAATGAAAAAACAAAATAATAAATAAAAATAATAAAAAAATGTTCAGTGGAAAAACCGGAAATTACTGAAACCTCTTAAACACATCTACGTTGAATTCCTTTTAATTTGGTCCTTTAATTGGTTCAGGGTGACGGCGGTGTCGACGAACACTTTAGTTTTTACTTGTCTCCACAAAAAACGTCTCCATTTCAGATACAATCTAAACGAGTTAAAGTGGAATTGGAGAAAAAATCAATGAAAAGTTGTCAGCTAGTATTATCTTTTTTTATTTATGGACCTTTTATAATATGAATACTCATACAGCATACAATATAGATTACCCTTTTGCTCCAATGTTTGAAATCCCGAACATGCTATTTATTTCAGCCACTTATGTACACCAGTGATTCCGCCAGGGAGAATATTATTTCCTTTTCTGTAAACATGACGTCCAAGGAAATATTTGTCATCCCAAATCTTTTCGGATCCGTCTCCGTTGAGGCATTGTTATCATCGAGTTTATCCTAGCGGCCAAGAGGAATAATCGAGTTTCTCGGTTTTTGTCTTTGGTCTTTGAACGTGTGCTTTTTAACTCGTTATCCTCATTCATTTTTTGAACTATACAAGTGACCACATATTTTATTACATAGATTTTTTAGTTGTATTACAAATTTACAACTGAAACTAGAGCCTATACCTTGTCCATAGTTTTATTTCATATTTATATTTATGTCATTATTGCTAGGTACCAGTTTCGCGAATTAAAACTTATTTTACATCCTCGGGCAACAAGATTGCAATAATTAAAAATGTAGAATTTGCGAAAACGTTTTAAGTTATTATAGTAAAATTAACATTGTAGTAATATGAGAAATAATTGAAAAAAAATGTATAAATAAGATAAAGAAATATAAACATTATCAAATAAATAATAATAATTGTAAATATATTTAAATTGGAAATAAATGATGATAATAAAAGGAAAGAGAGAGAGAGAAGATTTTATCTTAATTAGTTTGGGAGATACCAATAATTTTTTTTCACCACAAAACTGGATTTATTTAGGTACATTTGATCAAATTATCATTTGAATTATTATTTGCTTGATTTATTAAATTGACAAAAATATCAACGCAGTGTACCTGTTTACCTATAGACATATATAGGGCATTTTTATGCCTCATTTAAATATTTATGGGGTAGAAACCTATTTAATATGTACACAATAGTCTCTGTTAAACTGTAGAAGTTTTCATGTTCACATAATAATATGATTTATGAATACTTACAAAGTTTTTGAATATCATTAGTATAAATTAACCACCCAAACATTTCCCAGAAGCCCGTGTTAATTCAAAGCTTCCGTTTTACATTCACTATATTAACTATAAGGCATGATTTAAGTTGTCCGATAAATCTGTGGGGATGTTATAATAGATTTTGAATCTATTTTTAGGACATGTAATAAACTATGTTTTTAATAAATATTTCATGCCCCATGAATATATTAGCATATTTTATATATTATTTTGTTTTTTATTTCGGTTAGGAATTTTACATATCATTGACCTAATTCGTGAAACTGTATGTTCAAAATATAAAATCAAAACATTCTGGGCGAGTATAATATACAGAGCGTTTATTATTATTATATAACACATATTATATTTCTTTTCCAATACTTCATGCACAAGTCACTAAAAAGTGGCGAATGTTTGTCCTGCTGTGTGGTTCCAATAGAGTGGCGACGCTGGTGATATTAAAATACTCGTTGAATTCCATGTTAGTTTTTTACTATTAATAAATAATTATTTAATGTACAGCAATGTAACGAAGAAAAAAATGTTGATTTTATGGTTTGCAAGAGAATGAAATTTACAGACATACATTAAGCTTCGTCCACGCAAATATTACTTGTTTCTGACAAAGACGCAGCAATTTTATGTAGGTCAATTTTTTTTATTATCTGTTTACATTTTATTGTTATTCCAAACTTTAATATACGATGGTAACAGTTCTACATACAAAATTCCTATTCATATTTGGCATTTCATAAATTGAAACATTTCTGTGAAAAGGTCAACTTATAAATATTTACATTACTCAGGTAAATTCTGGATGGGAGGGTGGTTTCGTGTGGCTCAACCGAGAATATATTCATTACTATTATATTACATTGAAGGACATATTTGTATAAATTGTATATGCACGTTCTGTTTAAAAATACGAACTACTCTGGGATATGTTACCCAAAGTTTAGAAACCGTTTGGAAAGTATGTATGTTATTTTCAGATCCACTTAAAAGTTGCTATATTTATAATATATTATTAGTTTGATATACTATATTCATAGATATTATGGCAAAGTGGCTGTTTGTCTGCTGCTATGGAATCAAAAGGACTATAACTTAATTATTTGTAAAGGTTATTTATATTATTTTTTCATTTTCCTAAATACCCAATGGTCTTAGAATTGTAAAAAGAAAGTTCGAATTATTGTAATTTATTATTGACTTCTTCCTTAAACTAGAAACACTAGAAACTTTGCTGAATTTAGATGACTCAAACTCAAAAATTCAAATATTGAGAAGTAAAATCAGAGTAAAAATTTGCCAAATATATACAGTGGATTATTCTATACTACAATTTATATAAAAGGTATATTAAAAAATATAACATTCAATTGATGAGGAAACTAAAAACTGTATTCTAGTCAATTTCGACAAAACTTAGGAAGAAGTACTACCACGTCGTGTTTCTTAAATTGTAGACACAAACACATTTACTAGGTAAACTAAGTTTTACACTTTATGTTAACATACCTTCTTAATGATCACACGCCAATATAAATATAAAAAGAATGTGCATTTAAAAGCAAACAAATAAATTTCTTTAAACAAATTTGCTGACTTTTCAAATAGGTACAGAAGTATTTAAAGAATGCTCCCCATGTTGTATAATAATAATTATTCGCTTGTAATTATAGACTCAAAATTCGTATTATCTACAATGTGTATGCTCCATATTGCGTTTAGTTAATTAGTTAATTGAATAGAAACATAAGCATTAACATACGCTTTACTAACTTGTCTAATCATGTCCGCTTGATTGCAATTAAATTATATGTTAATATCGCCATGTGATGTATTGTATATGAAACTGCACATTCCTTTTATTTGTTTATTTGCAGTAATTTATTCAACGGGTGGTAAAAATCAGTTACAGGATAAATTAACAGAAAAACGTAAATATTCAAAATTAGTGAATAATAGCATACAAAAAGATAAATAAATACAGTTATATAATAAATGCATACAAACAGGGTAATATAAATTAAAATAAAATATCATAGATATTATGTTGTTGCACATATAAAAATACATTAATTAAACTGATATAAACAAATTTAATATGTTTTATATCAACAATTTTACAATTAAATACTCAATATTACCATACTCAGACTCTCTAGGACATAGTTGTTCAAACTATAGTGAAACATAAAAGTTTTGTTTTCGTTCAAAATACATGACATTACATTAGGTAATTTACAAGAAGAGGCTTGTTTGTTGCATATGTGGTTAAAAACTGGCTGAATTATAAAAAATCTGATGTAAAAAGGACGCATATCAAGAATTAAGTTTTCGTTTGTATACAGGGTGTTTCATGAGGAACTGTACATAGTCCAATGGTAGATAGGGCCCATCAAGTAACGAAACACTATTTAAATTTATTATTATTTTTTACTATTTATGAATTTTTACCAAAATTTTCTTTCGTTGCCTTTTAGAAACTAATTGTCCGATTCAATTTATTTTCGGTACACATTAAGTACTATCAAATACCAACAGTTCGCCATAATTACAAAACCAAAATTCCAGGTCCGTATTAGGAAAAATTTCATTTTATCTGTGCCCCCTAAAAAGTTCACCCTGTATATATTTTTTTTAAATCTTATTACTGTAGTTTGAAAGTACATAAACTACCAACAAAAGTGGAATACTTCGTTTTCTTGTCACACTTACAACAGATACAAAATAAACACATTAAATTTAAACATTATCTTGTTAAAATTCAAACTTTGAGTAATTCAATGTTATTTGTCAAAGTTCCTATCAGTTTAAGTTTCTAAGTAATTATAACTATTATTAGTTAAAAATAGTATGAAATACCAACAGTTAGTCGCAATGAGACAAGACTCCAGGACCGTATTAGGAAAAATCATCATCTCGTCGATTCCTCCTAAAATTTTCACCCTGTATATCATATTCTTAACTTTACTTGTTATAATTTAAAAGTACATAAAGTGTAAAGTGTAGTGTGATCCGTTTTCTTATTACACTTTCAACAGGTTTTAAACCAACCAACAATTTATCTCGATAAAATTTACATTTTCAATAAATTGGTTTCAGTTAGAGCAGTTATTCTGTCTGTAAATAATACTCACTGAATTTCAAAACAATTTAATAGTAACAGAACAGAACAAGCAAAATAAAAAACGCAACATGAATACAATGCAACATAACAAAACAAAATAATACATATTAACATAATAAAAAGTAAAAATCTATAACTTATTTTCAGAATGTAAACCCCTCTTCACGGCATTTTATTTGTCTAACTACTAAATGTCCCACAGATTTTCGTATAACGTCCGGGTAGTTTCCTATTACGTTACAATACTGTTCAATTCGGTCTATTAATTGCTGCTCTCAAGTTGAACTAATGGCATTAGTAACGTAGAAACAAAAGTTATACCTCATCAACAATTATACCTGGCAAACTATTGCCAAAGCCGACTACTCCTTTTGTTAACAGTGTCAGTAGATAAAAAGTCTATTATATTCCTACTGTAGAAAGAACTGACAAACTTTCGCAGAAATCCTGCACAAATGTCTTTAGCTGCACACTAAATAAAATAAGTTCATTTCTTAAAACTAGAACTGAACATGAAAATATTCTACATTACAAATTAGAACAGAATGTACTAGATTACCCTGTAATTACTACACAATTTATGTGTCGGTAGCTGGACGTTCATAATTATTATTGAAAATTGTGGATCACACTACACTACTTGTTGATACTTTATGTACTTTTAAATTATAGCAAGTAAAATTAAGAATAAAATATACAGGGTGAAAATTTTAGGAGCAATCGACGTTGATGGCGACTAACTGTTGGTATTTCATACTATTTTTAACTAATAATAGTTATAATTACTTAGAAACTTAAACTGATAGGAACTTTGACAACTAACATTACTGAAAGTTTGAATTTTAACAAGATAATGTTAAAATTTAATGTGTTTATTTTGTATCTGTTGTAAGTGTGACAAGAAAACGAAGTATTCCACTTTTGTTGGTAGTTTATGTACTTTCAAACTTCAGTAATAAGATTTAAAAAAACATATACAGGGTGAACTTTTTAGGGGGCACAGATAAAATGAAATTTTTCCTAATACGGACCTGGAATTTTGGTTTTGTAATTATGGTGAACTGTTGGTATTTGATCGTACTTAATGTGTACCGAAAATAAATTGAATCGGACAATTAGTTTCTAAAAGGCAACGAAAGCAAATTTTTGTAAAAATTCATAAATCACCCTGTACAATCCTAAATACTTGGCTAAAATGATTTTAAATAGTGGTTTGTTACTAACCTTTATGGGCCCTATCTACCATTGGACTATGTACGGTTCCTCATTAAACACCCGTATACTGTCAAGCGCATTTTAACCGATAAAAATAAAAAAGAATTTTTAAAATTAAATAAAAAATAAAAATCAATATGATACTTATTTATCTGCATAAAATCTGACAAAGGACTGACTTACTTAGCAAACCAAATGAGTTTAAACCTAAAAGGCTTTAAAGGATAACAGTCTTGAAAACAAATATTTCTCTGGCGAACATCTGCAACCTAACAGCAATAAGGCATTCCTCGTAGATGGGCTCGTGCAACCTAAAAAACCACAAAACTAATTAAAAAATGACTTTAAACATAAGTAAAAGTGATTTTAATAGTCTAAAGATTAATCAGTAACTAAATTAGTATCTAGTAATTTGACAGTAATGAATGAGTTTCTAAATTTCACTAGAGAAAATTAAAACATAGTGTGAGTTATTTTCGATACACCTGTATTTAAATTTAAGGATCAGTATAATAATTCATGTAAAATCGATAACCTATGTCAAATAGCTAGACCTGTTGTAAATTTAGACTATAAGTAGTGACAGTGTAGTAAATCTTAAAACACAATGTGCGATCTTCGAATTTAACTTAGAGTGGAATCTTATTTATCGATGTATTTGTTCAATAAATGTCGTTCACTATAGAGATACCTATGTTTTATCAGCTTAAATCTATATCCCCTTCATTGGTCTCATGTTAGAAAGAGGTATGAAAACTCATAACAGAGACATCTGTATTCAAAAGCCACAAGCTCTGCATAGTTTATATTAGTTTATTTACCCTAAGAGAATCAAATATAGGTCACTACATCTTGGTATGATACAGATTTTAAAGTACTCTTGAACAAAACCAATAAATTTTTATTAATATTACAAATCAAACAGGAATTTGAAAAAGGTAAGTTTCTCCAATAATGAGATCCCTGGAATGCCCTGAAAGAAGAAAAATAAGGGTTTATAGCTAACCCAAGTAAGTCCTTCGGTTTGATAGTTATACACAGTGTCGTTTACAAATAGTAGTAATCCCAGTGAATAAATTTGTATGTAATGTGGGTAATTAATATAAAGCAATAAGATAATTCCAACTTAGAGCAAATCCTAAAACAACTTATTAATTATATACAAAATTTAATTAAAATAATTGGATTAAATGGCAAATCTACTTTACATTACAATAATACATAGAGGTATATATCGCTATCTCACCCGCGCATCCGCCATATTCTCGATAAATAAAGTCATATATTTATAAGTATCTACTAATAATAATCTACTAGTAATATTCGCTTAATGGATTTTGATGTAACCTTTAACATATTAGAGATGAGTATATTCCAAATTACTAGCTAAAACCTTTGTATGGCTCTAGGAGCGTGAGTTCGTGATGGAATTGTTGCATCACGTACATTATAAATAAATTGATTTGATTTGCTTTTATTTAACCCTAACGTATGTTTATTTTTTTATTAGTGCCGTTAATTTAATTCAACAGTCTGTGTTTGCCTCATTCCCTTTTTCCTTTCCTCAGCTCTGTCTAGATCATTATCTTTGTCCTTATTCGTTTCATTTAATAACGAAAATAATTATGAAATTTGATTGACTCCTACATCTAAAGCGTAATGATAATGGTCTGCTATCACAGCAATTTTTCAGCTTCAATGTCGTTTGGGTATTCCGAGCAATGCTCATTGGTTAATAATTAACTAGTACAGGCAGGCAGTTACATTCATGAATGTAAGATATATCGTAATTACCAAATTGCGGGAACTCCCAGGTTGTGAGACAACCAGAGTTGCTTGGATTTTGTGGAGAATTTACAGCCTTTTTCTATTGGATAATAATTTTTTTTAACGTAGGACTAACCAGAGCGGTATTTTTCGAATGCCCATTTTATGTACAACTTTTTTACCAAAACGGTAGCATATTCCATTTCTATGATGATCTATGAGAGTTTTGTGCGAACAAACTATGGAGCATAAACATTGTTTAAAAGAGATATCTAGGCATGGTCTTTAAAAGAGATATCAACAATTTTATGACTTGACATAATCGGTTTCACATGTTAGTAAACAAAATATTATTATTGAGCAGCAAAATATGTTATAAAGTAGTAAAAAGAAATTAATACCACATGAATTACGGTTGTTTAATTGTGCAGACCGTAAAGATAAATAGGTTAATGTTAAATCAATAGCTGGCTTTTAGTACAAGTAGCTATATCAAAATATTTGTAAAATATGATATGACGTTATAAACCAAACTGATATTGTAAACATATTAATGAAGCTTAAGGGATATAGAGTTTACGAAATTATAAAACGGCACTATATTACCCATTTGAGCGATAAACAACTTCGTAGGGAATATTCGACGAACCAAAATTTCGAAAGAATAGTGTAATCTAAACATCAATTAAGGCACTTTGGATGAAGGTTTATTTTGTATGGGGAAAATATTCTTACAAACTGTACATACATATATACATATATACATATATACATATATTAGTATATACATTATACATATATTAATATATTATGCATAAACATATTATTTTTCCAACAAAAATCGAATATTAATTTCTATATATACATATTGAGGAATCACTCAAATTAGCTATTAGCTATTGATGTAGTTAATACTAAAAACTGCTATGAAAGTACCTATATGAATTAATTCTTAGAATTTGAGAAAAAAGCAATAAAAAAATTAAAATTAAAAATTATTAACTTAATTGAAGCCTCAGATAACCCAAAAATATCTGGATTTAAAAAGTAATCTTTACGCCTGCGACTTTACGTCGAAGGAATAGTTAAAATTAGGTTTTATTTTGACAATATAAAAATAAAAATAATTATAATGATATTTCGCAGATGTATCTGAAACTTCTGAAAATTACACTATTTCATGTGCCTATATTTTTAAAGTCGTAATGTTTGATTTCATATTGAATGAAAGGAATTTACCTAAAATTTAAAAAAACAGCGCCAGTCTGTGTGCCTCGACCAATTACCGGATCAATCCATAGCAATATAAAGTTTTACAGCTGAGAATTAATAGCTATTTGGTTACCATGATTTTTATCTTAGATATGAATTTGCCGGTCATAATTGCCTTCATTAATTTAACCTAAAATACGACGCAATAATCTGTGCCTTAGAAAATATAACGATGGGATAAGATTGCAGATATATTCGGCAAAGTTATAAGTATTCAAATCTCATCCGTTTAAATGCGGAAAGCTTCGGGTGTGCACCTAATTAAATTTAGTCAATTTATGTTAATCGGTCATTTGCAGGCTGCCAAATTGTCACTGCTTCATATTATTGCTATAGTTACAGAAAGAATGTATGATATTTGATGACAAAGTATGGTAATAATATGGAAGTGTGATTGTAATGGAGATTGCTAAATTTTAGCAACGAAGGGTGGGTGTGTAATGAAATAAAAGAAGTTTGCAGGGTAACGTACCGGCGTCAGTCTGAAAATCGACGTAATAATCGGGTAAATTTTTTACCAAATCATTAATAATAATAATAAAAATTGATCAATTTTCTAAATAATGAAAAGGAATAGTTAAATTATACAATATTAAACATTATTAATCACTATAAAATTCATCATCATCAACGATTTCTGTTTCTTCCTAAAAAAATATCTTCATTATTTTCATTTCCTTAACAGTAACAATGAATTAGGTACAAAACACTTATATTAAGTGTTTTTATATTTGTTGTAATTTTTCTAGAGGGTTTAAATTATTTACACGATTCACAAGAAAAAAAATAAACATAATTTTCTCAATTACTCTTTTAAATACCTATATTTTCCGAAAAATTATAAAGATATTTTTTCATAGGCGTTTATGAAGTTTACAAATAAAAACTAAGATTCTTACGTCAACTTTTAAATAATATAAACCAAACGTAAATGTTAAGTAACAAATAAATCAAAAAGCAGAAGCCTTCCTCTTGGAAATGTCTAACTTTAATTTAATAAATATTTCATAAATTATCACATTTTTTCCTAAAGACCTCACGGCTGGGTATACTGCGCCGTCCGTCCTGTCTTTTATCGCTTTTCCATTACTTAATTGAAAATCTTTGCAACTTTAACAGTACGCAGTTTTGCATAAATTTTGCTTAAAAGTCAAAATTATCCAACTGTTCCACACTGATATTTTAAACCAAATAGTTGAAGTAATTTATGTGCGGGCTTTAGAATAATTCAAAACTATGACCAGTTCATGTTTAACAAGAAGATTTCACCCACATATCACCTGCTGTGTGTGCACTGTTGTTAATTTAATTTCCCAGATTGTATTTGACATGTTAAACCACTTTAGGAGATTTATGCTATCTATGAATTATATGCAGAAAATCTTCACAATAGAAACGAATAATAACTATATAGAGATGGGAAAATTTGTAGGCATTTATTGTTCTTGTAGTTCCTGCAAGTACGAAATCCTTTGTAGAAGTAAATGATCCAAATGTTTCTTTGAAAAAATGTCAATGAATGTTGTACAACTTTTTTTGTTTATCTATTTTTATCTAATGGGGGTGATAAATTTTTAAATATATGACATTCCACCCATCCCTTACTAATTTTCTTGTGTTAGCCGTTTGTTTTAAATTCTATTTTGATAATAATTTAAGCTATAAAGTACTTGAAGTATTTATGAACAATATCACTTATTTACTTTGTAATGTCGCCCTCTTTCTATATACTTACGTAACCTTTTTAGACGGAAGACTCGGGCGCCAGTTCCTTAATTTTTAAGTGCAAGGAACAGCACTTTTTTAGTTCTCCAATGGGGAGAACGATCCGGTGTAGCTAAACAGCTGGAGGTACGGTAATGTCCGGGGTCGTAAGCTGAATGTCTGTCAAATGGACTTCGACAATTGCTCAAACGGGTTAATTAGAAATAAATGACTGAAATAATAACTCGTGAATTTTACCTCTATAAGGGTGTTTCAGTTAAAAGTCCCCGGGCCATTATCTCGAAAAATAAAAATGATATTTTATTTTTGTAAATGGAGTATGATAGATACCAAAGGGGGCTTTAAATAACTGTAGTTAGAATTTTTCCTCTACGGTTCACAGAGATGGCGCTGCGATGCAAAATTATTTTTCGATGGCTGGAACCGTGGAACATGATTCATGTGATTAAGGGATAATTTATGAATAATTTTGATGCAATAGAAAATTTCGAAAAAACCAGCCCTTGTGGAGTTATTGAAGCGGTTACGGACGGAAACGGTGACGGCTTCGGATTGATCTGGAATTGATGACTGTAGATCGGATCAGATGCGGCGGACTGTCTCGGACTTAACCTGGACTGCTTCGGACTTTCTCGGACTGGACCCGGACTGGGCTGGTCTCCGGCGTTTTATTACTTTTATGACGTATCTAGAAGTCGTGTTAAAGGGGCGTACTGACTTAAAACGACGGACTCGTACGCACCACACAACGTTACTTACGGAGGTTGGGCGTATTATGTAATTAGTAACATTGATTCGGAGCATCAATAACCGGAAATGAGTTACTTGCAATTTCTAGACTATAGTGCAAAAAGAAACGGTTTTAAACGGACAAGGATTAATATATTGGTTTTAGTAACTAATGATTTTTGTTTCCGACTCAGTCATTATTTATAATAATTCTCGGATTTTAATTATACGGGGGATTATCGAAAATTAATCAATTAATTACTTGACTGCTTGTTTACCAGCGGGCATTTTTACAACTCAATACTAACTTAACTAAAACAGGACTTACTTACTAAAATGCGGCGGCAGGGTGTACCCAAATGACGGTAATATTTAAACCAAAAACGGACATTCCTTGATTGGAAAAAATTACTTCGTTACAACTTTGCCTTGGTTATAAACTTTATGATGTCCTTTCAACTGAAGGAGCTTTCTTCTTTCATCAGAGATTCAAACATAGGGCCGTGAGCCTCGTCAGCTTTCTTATTCCTTGGCCTTTGTTATGGTGTGTATATGGAATATGAGATTCCATATACACAATTTTTCATTTTCGTATCTTAATCTTCAACTCAGTTCCTAAACCCTAAAATCTTATTTTTGCCTGATATGCACGAAATATGAGATTTCGTGCATATCAGGATTTTTTTATATTTTCAGTACACCTCCAAATTCCATTTATCTTTTCGGCCATTTTCCAATAATTGAATAAACACATCCAGGCACGTAGAGACGATCAAGGATAGCATCTATCCTCAGACAAGTACCGAATCCTCAATGGACGGACTGCGCTTTTTATAATAATAAAATTGTTCGAATTATTATTGTGAGAAGCAGGTCACGATCACGAGCGAAGACTCCATATAGGCGCGAGAGTGAATCTACCATAGATCAACTATCTCTTGATCACGTCTCACCATAGACTGATCCACCTTCGTGGTTGCGTGGGTCTGCAGAAGAATAGGTTCACTCTTCCCTCGCGCTCAGGAATTCCTTGTAAGTCCGTGACCAAAGCGTCATGGGGAGGTTGAGCTGGCCTCGCCCTACCCCAAATCATCGTCTCTATCGGCCATTTAAAATTTTTGGAACTGAAGTGAAAATGCAAAAATGCGGATATAGTTGGACCGGTGGGCGTCCTGCAAGGGTACCAGGTCATTCTCGTATTATTACCATAATCACTCCCTCGTGAAAAATCATTCGAAAAGAAATCTTTTTAGAAAGACTTTACGGACGTTGATGGGTGCATGTTATTTCAGAGCAACACTCAAAATTCTCAGTAAAGGTTTTCACCTAAATAATCATTCCCCAATCCTTAAATTCCCCTTTTGCTCTGTTATAACTAAATTATCTTTTCATTAATTCGATCACTACTCTTTGGGTTGCATTTGTTGCGGTCGCTGACCCTTTGTGGGGGTATCGTGGCTATTGCGATTAATCTTGCTTTGTGAAGACTTTCTCCGTGATTAACCAGTGGAATAATAAATGTCCTGTAAGAATATTATTTGTCTCATTACTTTAACCGCTTTCTTTTCAGAATAATCACCGAGTATAAGGATCAAAGTATTTGCGTTGGTCGCTTAGAATACGACCCTCACATTGTGTGCAGGAAGACCCTTCAAATGCTTCACGGGGAGAGTGATTAAATCCTGTAGGAGCAGGAATAAATATTAACAATCATTATATCTGTGAGTTGTATCTTGATAGTGTATAAGTTTTAATCCAATATCTAATCAGGAAAGTTGCGAAACCTGTATACGAGTAGACATTCGTTGTCGACGATTCCGTATATTTATATTTATATATCTGAATTAGTTGCACGGGCCTACGCAGATAGTCAAAGGCCGAATGCTGGTTCAGAGGTTGTGATAGCGTCTCGATTGACTTAATAGGGATACGGGCGTTGACTCCAACTGTTCCTGATTCTCGAGCGAACGGTTAACTGAATCGTTGACAGAACCCCCACTTGACTCACATAAGGTTTACTCGTTTAATTTTTAGGTTCTTCCAAAGAATATCCACACTTTAGTATCAAAATCCAACCTGCTTGCAGTTAATGCTATTAAAGAAAATTAACTACAGTATGTTCGGTCCCGGGTTCTCGACAAAGATAAATGACTTAATCATATACCTCGTACCTATTTCTATAGTGCGAAATGTACCACAAAGCAGCTAGTGGTAACAGAAAATAAATAACGTTTAAGTCAATTAAACAATTATATACGTACTAAGTGAATGTACCGCATATACTGCAAAATTCCTTATGTAATGCGACTCGTTGGGGGTTTAGGAACATCTATCAAGTAAAAACCGATTTTTGAAAAATAAATTAATTTCAGTGCATGTCACATAACGTACGTTTGCCCGCTGTGTCTAAATATGTTGCTTTCTCCAGCAGGTCTTCGGAGGTAAACGTTGTGGTACCTATAATATAATTTAATTTAAGTCTGGGGTCGCAAAGAGAACCGGTTAAATTTAAATTTATTGATTATTAATTCTTAGTCGAAATTTAACATTTTAATCTAACAAAAGAAAAAACAAAAGCAAAACAAATAAAGTGGCTTGATAGCAAATAATACATCAGTTACATTAACTCTCTTATAAATCAGACATTAAGACACTTTTAGGATTTAATTTAACCTTCCAGACATTATCAGACCCATAATTCTTCTGGCAACGAAAACTCAAACTTACGTAATGCTTTAAAATAGGTCTTCGTACATGAAAATCCCTGAATTCTATAATGAGCTTATGAACTTAACGAGGAATCATGCTAGTTAAAGAACTCACCAACAAATTGTGAATTATGATCGTTCTCTTTGAATCTATATAATGATGTGAGCATTTAAAAGCCTATATCGCTCATTAATTCTAATTAAGGCGGCGTCTCTCATTAACCTCTAGCCGCATACATCAGTGTAGGTGGAAAGCTTTTATTATATCTGAGACATAAAAGGCAAAGTTACTAAATTCATGTCAATTTCGCTCTACGTTACTTCCTGTCTTTTATAACAATAAAACCGAAATATTAACTTGACGCGGAGGGAAATTGCAGTTAACATAGTTTATGCACAGGGGGTGAGACGGAAATATTACTCAACATCAATTACTATATTTTTTAGTGGTGAAATCTATTTCACTATTTTAAAAAATTGAATAAAAATTGGATTTTGGGAATTTATCGCCAAATTTTTGCTCGAAATATTACAGTGGGTTAATGTAAAGTTACTACCATCTAATCAGTAGATATAAGTACATCAAGGCAACCGAATGACTAAATATGTTTATAAATACTTACGTAGTTGCAAAGACAAAAAAAGATAGATACATTTTTTTATGATTTGCTTTAGAGAGATGGAAAACTGCGTTATCCTAGATGTGCCAGTTAAGAGGAACGAGGCGCTACAGTTTAGTGTGGAACCTGATTCCACTGTAAACTTTAGGGCCGCGTCTTTCTTTACTTAACACAAAATCCTGGGATTTTCAGGGAATTGCTTCGGTGACTTGGGAGATGGTTAAGAAAACATTATTTTTTAATTTGGAAATTCGGACACTTGGGCTTTACTAAAATGTTCGGGAAAGAGATAAAATAAAAATTGTTTTTAAGGGAAGACAATACATTCATCTTTAATTTGGAATTTGTTATAATATATTAAAAAATATCGAACTATTATTTTTTCTTCACGACACGGAACCTGACAGACGATCAGTTGGTGATTTCGCTACTCTTTGTTTGCAATTTCTGCCGTAAAAGTGCTATACTATATTAATTAAATCTAACCACCAATTATTCTGGCTCTTATGTAGTATTAGTAGGTATTTTAAATACCTGTGATTATTCTGATGTGGCTCTACATTTGCTGTGTAGACAGATAAGAAGCAAGACGTACTGTGCAAATTAAAATTTTTTATTATTAATAGTTTTTCGAATTTTTTTTTGTAAAAATCCTTTTTATATTAAATATAGCAGTCATTATGGTCCTTAAAGACAGTGTTTAACGATTTTATAAGTTATGGTAATGTACTATGAAAGAGACCTTATGTTCATATATTTTACTGTTTAATATTCTTGATTTACCTTTTTGCAAGATTAGTATTTCAAGATGATATATTTGATTTCTAGATTTACCGGCCTAATTAATTTGCATTTCTCCTGCTCCAATATTCTCCTTGTTGCTAATGCTTTGGTCCTTGACTGTTCTGGTTGTGTTATGATATTTTGATAACGGAATTCTCCGGTTATAGATACCCATTATCACTAAATGTTTCTAAAACACTCAGAAAATTAAAGAGTTGTAAAAAGCACAAGAAATATATTTGTAGTAAAAATTAAATTCAAATAAAATTACGTTATATTTAAGCTATCCTAAACTAAACCCTACTTTTAACATTTTGAAGCTAATAAAATTACCATCGGTCTAATTTGAACGCCATTTTAATAAAAGTAGAAACATATATATTTTAAGCGTGCACAAACTTGTTTTAAAAGAGCTCAAGCATGTTAAAGACTTATATAATGGGATTAATAATCGGGCAGTCAAAAAACCAGGTAAAGAAATGAGCACGCTGTGTGAACATTGAATTTGTTTTAATGCTGCCATTTTGTTATACGTCGTCGGATTACTTCGGCGACCAGACGCCATTTTGGAATCCTATCAATTATTTATTTAGAGTCAAACAATTGCAAATCTATCTGGAAGTATAAACCCTAAGACTCCAAAAAATATTTGAAACCATTAAAAAGTTATTAGAGGGGTAACTGACTTTTGGACCTTACTGTATAATGTAGAAATAAAAGTAATTAACAAAGTTACTTAATGAATGACAGAAAGGTGCTTTCCATATATTTCTTTCATTATCTTTATCATATTGCATTTTAATAGTTGAAGTTATTCGAAATCATTCAAAATTGGAGTTTTTCTACAATTCACTCCAAACATAACGGTGTTGACTGCAGTCAGTACTTTATGTACCCATAGTTAATTAAATACCCGTATACAGATCAAGTAAAGCCGTATAATATCCTTAATTGAAATTGAGCCATATAACGTATTCACCAAAATTACACCAACTTCTGTTTTATGGGTAAACTCTTGAAGCTAGAGCTACAGATTATTATTAATAATTTTTATTAGTGTCCAGATGCCTGCGAAGCAAATTATTAAATGTCAGTTTAATAATAATAAAACTCTTATTCAAGTATGGTTAATAAGCTTTAATAAAAATTTTAAAATATTGTGACTTGTAAAAGGAGTTTTATATGGGAGGGTTAAGTTGGACTTCCTGCACTTATTTATATATTTTTTTCTACTTCTTCTATTGCGCCTCTATGCTTTCTACAATCATTAATTAACGCTCTGCTCTGTTGGTGTTGAATAATTAGGGATTGGAAGTGAGTGGAGCGGAATTAAGGTTTTTTAGTAACTAAATATAATTAAAAAAATTAACTCATATGCACGAAAGACCTGCGATGTTCATTATTTGGATAGGAAAGTGGGAAAGGAATGTTCGCGTATGCAAAAACATTGTATTTATTAAATTGTTGTTACGAAAAGCTGGCGTTTCAAGGGGGGCAGACTAGCGGAGATAGTTATGTAACCTATTATATAATCGATCTTTGAGGTTATGTTTTGAAGTTTATAGGTTTACCTATAGGTTATTGAATAAATTTTCTTGCGTATTTTGAAAGAGTCTGGATTGACTAAATTAGTATTTTCATTGTTAACATTAAACGTATATTGGGGAAAAGGCCATAGCAGGAACAAAGAATAGAATAGCCAATTATTAGAATTTATACATTTTATTTTAAACGTACTGTAGGTATCAGTATGTATCATTATTTAAACACAGGTTTCTTATATTATGAACTCACCAAGATGTTACCTACTAAATGTAGGGAAAAGTGGAGACGGAATCCTAAAATAGTGACTATATTATGATTGTTTTTCTATTTTAAATCATAGATGATAAAAAGAGGAAAAGAAGAGAAAAAATCAAACACATATAATTCAAAAACAGGAGGTTAATTTTATTATGTAGGTGAGAATTTAATACAGTAACTTGGTGATCTCACTTAGGGCTAATTCTATAGCAGTTTTAAATTCAAATATTTTTAGATAGTTGGATTCAAAATGTTCGAATATGAAATGTTATAATGGAATTAAGAAGCTATTGCGTTGGGGATGAGTTTCACCCCAACTCAGGAGTTTAGACGAAAAAAGTGACTATTGGAACGTGCAGATCGTCTAATTCTACCCCAAGAAACCCCCTATAACGTTATTATTGCTTTAATACCCGCTGAGGTACAAGGGGTAGAAAACGTTGATTTTTAAACAAAAATACTGATTTTTAAAAATTTTTAAGCATATTACTCAAAGCGGATCACATTTTCGAAAAAGCTTGTCATAAAAAATTAGCTTATGGAATAACAAAAATATTTCATGAAATAATTTGTTTAAGCTCGTCGTTGTCGAGATACAGTTCATGTTAGGTGCATTTGAACTTAGCCCTGAGAAGGTCACGCACTTCAAACAGTCATCTGATTTAAAAAAACGTTTTGACATGTATACGTTAAATTAAGGCTTATTATAGATATTACGGTAGCTTAAAATTGTCTTTTGGCAAATTTTGATATCTGCTAACTCAAATAATATACAACAAGGTAAATAGAGATAAAATTTTGATATTTTACACAAAATAGTGTCAATTATTGTATTCCACTATATTCCAAATAAAAAAAAAGAAAAACTCTAAATCATGTTTTTTGTTCGTTCTAACCGAGAATATCTCGAAAACGAACGCCTCTGGAGATATTTAATAAGAGCATCTTTATTATAGCATTTTGATTGAGGAATTTGAAAATGAAACGATATTTTCAAAACCTCTGACAGCAATTTTTTTTTAACGAAAAAGTGTTAAGCTACCCCTTTTTCTACGCCACTGAATGGTGGTATCAGATTTAAAATATTATCCAGTCATCGGTAGTCTTAAGTAACACTCTTTCACAAAAATTTAGATTCCTCTCCCTACTCTGTTTAGAGATATATCTAAAGACATATATCTAAATAACTGATCTGCCAGTCGACACTATAACACCCTGTATTTTGAAAACGAAGCGTTTTTTGACGAAACTGTATAGAGGTTTTCGTTTTATTTTAACGTTCTCTACAAGCTCTTAAATGTATGGTAGTCAATTTGGAAACACCTTGTATATTCAGTTTGTCCGGCGATGTGGTAGACACGGAAACGGAACAAAAATTTAATTTTTCGAAGAAAATTCTTTATAAAAAATTTGCTTGCTGAAAGAATACGATTGTCGATGAAAGAAAATAAAAATTGTATACAGGGTGTCCAAAAAGTTAAAAATTCAAATCTTTTACAAGAGTAAAGTAAGTACCCTAATTCTAAAGTTTTTAGCAAAATGATATTTAAGAAAATTGTTTCAAGTCATCACATCTTCTAAGATATGGGTTTTCATTAAGTTTGGATAGCATTAATTTTTTTGCTTTAACTTTTAAAGATTTTGTTAGTTTACAATGTTAATAACGGAGCAAACAATTTTCTTAAATATCATTTTGCTAAAAACTTTAGAATTAGGGTACTTTACTCATGTAAAAAATTTGAATTTTTAACTTTTTGGACACCCTGTATACAATTTTTATTTGTTTTTATCGACAATCGTGTTTTATCAGCAAGCACATTTTTTTATAAAGAATGACTTTCCCCGGAAAATGAAATTTTTGATCCGTTTGTCCTCTTGTCTACCGCACATCGCCGGACATACTGTATACAGTATTATACACCTATTTCATGAGTTTTTTTTTTAGATATTTTTTAAATCTTACTATACCGGGTGCAAATGAAATTAGGCTCACCCCTATAACTTTTTTGTTTTTTCAGATATCACACACACACCCTGTATATTTTTACATTTTTTGATTCAGGAATTTATTCTGCATACGATGGTATCATCTTCGAGGAAGAAACATAACCTCAAACATGTTTTTAGGATAATTTAAGTTGGCATCTAGGGAGCCATGACTGATGAAAAACTTTTCTTTCTGAGCTGTTGAGTTTTGGAAAAATAAAATCGTGATATTAAGTGAGCTAACTTTGCTTTTTTAGCCATTTAAACATCTCGGAAATGGTTTTTTCGATTTAAGAATTTTTTTTAAATGGAACCATTATACCTTATGCTGTTTTAATAGAGATTTTCTTGACCTACATTTCGATAACAAACACTTCACCATTAGTTCATAAATAACTTACAAAAGATACTTACATTGGTTCAAATTTATTTTAGTTTAATAAATTTGTTTTTTTTTCAAGGCATTCCCGATTAATTTCATATCAAATGTTTAACTTGGTCAGAGCTTACTAAAATAAATTTGAACTAAGGTCATAAAGTATCTTTATAAGTTATTTATAAACTAATGGTGAAGTGTTTGGTATCGAAATATAGGTAAAGAAAATCTCTATTAAAATAGCATAATGAGGTATACTATATGCCATTTAAAAAAAAATTCTTATATCGAAAAAACCATTTCAGAGATGTTTAAATGGCTATAAAAGCAAAGTTAGCTCACTTAATATCCTGATTTTATTTTTCCAATACTCAATGACTGAGAAAGAAAAGTTTTTCAGCAGTCATGGCTCCCTAGATGCCAAATTAAATTATGCTAAAAAAATGTTTGAGGTTATGTTTCTTCTTCGAAGTTGATACCATCGTATGCAGAATGAATCCCTGAATCCAAAAATGTAAAAATATACAGGGTGTTCCATTTAAAAAATTGATGTTACGGTAATTTCCGGTGAAACCGGAAGTGTTAGAATCATTTTATTAACATGCATTAATTCAAATTTACTTGTTATTGCAACTATGCCAAAATTTCAAAATGATATCTGAAAAAACAAAAAAGTTTTAGGGGTGAACCTAATTTTATTTACACCCGGTACTATGTATACCTAAATATTGTATTTGTTGACCTGTCTTAGAGTCTGTAATTGTACTCCTTGGGTTTAATAAAGTACTTACTGACTTACTTACTAAGGCCCAGTTTTTCAATGTTGAGTTAACTCTAACTAGAGGATAATATCGAAGGAAACAATTATTGTAACAATGGTCTCCTTGGATATTATCCTTTAGTTAGAGTTAACTCAACATTGAAAAACCGGCCCTAAGTGTTTGAAGTGAACTTTTAACTTAACTTTTTTTTTAATTGACGCATTTAAGATGAATATAGAAATGCTGATAACTGTACTGTTTTGACCTAACTGATCTTAAAGAGGATTAAAAGATCTTCAAAATGCTTTTTTTTTTTGGATGATTTGTAGGAAATATGACCGAAATAAGAAACGCGCCTCGTTTTAGCAAATTGCGATATTGTGCGTTTGGAGGTAAAATATTATTAATTATAAGGAATAATCATAATATTTGTAAATTAATTAATTTCCAGTACTTCCTTTATATTTATTTTTTTTTTTAATTTTGGGGGTAGTTTTCACCCTCTCACGAGTAAGAGCAATTATTTTTCTTATTAGGGAATGTAATTTATTCTCGGTATTTCGTTAATTACTTATTGATTATTTTTACTTTAGGGGTGGTTCTCATTCTCTTAAGGGTAAGAGCAATCATTCTTCTTATTAGGATATAAGTTTCATGTCCTAAAATATAAGAACTTACGGTTGCATTATACATTTAAATATTTGGCGGATGCGCAATAAACATTAAGCCGTGACGCGCACAGCCTACCTTCTCGTTTATTATATTTTTAATTAACATTTGCAGAGAGAAGCATATGCTCGATTGGCAATTTTTGATCAGATATGCCTCTAATCACAACATTAAATAATTTAATTCGAATAGATGAGGACATCAATCACGAAATCTCGTAATTGGAATACAAATAGAATCCAAAAATTAATAACTTATTTTATAATTTTGCGTTTACTGCAGACAATAGGAGCTGCCACTTTACGTGTTAATATTAACTGCACTTTGTTTATGTTTGCTGAGCTGTTATCTAGATATGTTTTTACTATTAACATTGAACAAATTAACTTCTTTTGTCGGTAATGGTCAACAACTAATTAAATATGGATATTTATCAGTTTATCTGTCGCCAATTTAGCGTAACGTAACGTTGATATGCATATGTTAAAATTAAATACTATCTGAAATTAACCACTTTGTTGGATTTTTTGTGCATATACCTATGATTTTTTTATTGAAATAAGACAAAACATGTGTATTAACTCTGAAATTTAAAGTATAGATAATCTATCACTGATGTCAGAGTGCTATATAGTTGTGCACAAGATACTACTTTCGTACCTTTGAATGCTCCCTACCTCCCGCGTCAGCACCAATCGTTGAGACTTTATTGCAGGTTGTTCAGGATACTCCCCCCTACCCCTATGCAAAAATCCGAAACTACATAAACCTGTAATTTAATAGATCTATTTGTGTAATTTTGAACTCTGTTGATTGGACTACTATGTGTTTCCATGTTCTTGTTCATCATGAAATTCTGATTTTAGCGATATATTACATTGACATTTGACAATAAAAATAAAATCCCTTAGGGGCCTACTTGTGTTATTAAGTTTTTTTACGTTATCGATTTTGAAATAAATGCCAACTTTTGACAGATCACTAAAATCAGAATTCAGGACGAAAATATAAAGATATAGGATATCTATCTAAAATAAGAACGTTGGTGTCATTTGTCATTTCCGGTCAGACTGGAAGTAGATTTTTCTCAAAATTATGTTATATTTGGTGTTAGCGACATATTGTCTACGTTATCAGTCTTTTATAATAATCTAGTTATTACGTATTACTTAGAAAATATTTATTTACGATACATGTGGCCATGTAAAGCAAATTATTTGAAATTTGTTTTCATTACCTTAACTAGGTATATTTAATAATAAACTTGATTGATAAATTTTCAAAGGATGGCAATATTTTGACAATCTTTTGTAAATTATTGGCCCTCAAAAATAGTTTAGAACATCAGGGTTTAAAAATTTTGCTAACCTCTCATCTCAATTAATTAGGTAAAATGAAGACTATTTATTTACATTAGGCCATTTATAAGTTTTGTTTTTATGACACGTATTTGATTAAAATCTTAAGAATAATCATGCCATACCATAGATTTTACATTTATGTGCATTTACTCCATACTTCTTACTAGCATTATATAAATAAAATTTCTAACAAAATTTTGTTGAACACGAAACAATATATCTACTTTGTTTACGCATTAACATGGAATAATCAAATAAAACCAGACGAATAAATAACAATTCAATTTATTTTTTCCTTAAAGAGAAGAATAATCATTTACTTTAAATTTAAAAACTTCCATGTGACTAAACCTTGTAAATATTTCATTAGATTCCTTTTCTCCCTCAAAGAGTTCGTGCTCTCTGAACCTATTTATTTAAATGTACTTCTAAATATAGTAGCTCATCCGAGTTGAAATCACCATATTAAATCTCTACGGAGAAAAATAAACTTGTTCCGCATAAAAAGCAAATACATCGTTATATATACACTAGAATGCGGAATTTTTTGTCGGAAGTATTTTATAATTACAATTATTTTGAGAAGACGAATCGTACTTTATTCTGCATCACTGAGAATATTTTTGTCAAATAGCTTTACTATATAATTAATATTCGATAAATATTAATATTAATTTTTCTTGTTACAGTGCAGCTTGGACAAGGCGAGTTTGGGTCGTTGCTTCAAATCCAGACACAGCAACGAATCGCAGTGCCCTATGCTATCCAACAAGTCTGCAGCTAAACAAACAAACAAACAACCGAAGCAAAAATCAAACCTTCTAACAACTGTAAAGACTTCGCCTAGTACAAACAGCAATCAAAAGAAGCTCCGGTTTCAACTGGCTAAAGAAAGGAAGGCTAGCACCACTTTGGGGATAATAATGAGTGCTTTTACATTTTGTTGGTTACCATTTTTTGTATTGGCTCTGGTAAGGCCATTTTTGGAAACCACAAATGCTTTAAAGACGTTAGGTAGTTTATTTCTGTGGTTGGGTTATGCGAATAGCCTCTTGAACCCAATCATATATGCAACGCTCAACAGAGACTTTAGGAAACCCTTCCAGGCCATTTTGTACTTCCGCTGTGGCAGTTTAAACCACATGATGAGAGAAGAGTTTTATCATAGTCAATACGGAGATCCAGATCATCATATTAATAGGTGCCACATAGACTATGAAGAAGGTGTTGAATATATCGAAGCAGACGGTGATGAAATCAAAGTTCCTGAGACGGATACCGCTCATGAATCGTTTCTATGATTTTCAATAGATTCTGAGTAAGGGAACTAAAGCTTCTAAATTATTGTTTAAGTCTGAAAACTTAATAATTCGAATGATCAAAGTATAGCGTTCCTGTGTTTCAAAAGTTTTGTAAAAGTATTATGAAATACGTCGTAGGCAGCTACGTTATCTAGGAAGGTTATTAATAAAGTTTTCAGCAAGGTTTACAGTTTGTCTGCATTGCTGTTGAAGAGACATTGGATGGCGCATTAAGAAATAATTCTTAACAATATTTATTATTACGAGAATTAGATACTTAATTACTTGGCGGGGCGGATAATAACAAGAAAGACTATTAAACCAAATTTTTTGACACAATATTAGTTAATTTCTGTGTATGTAATTATATGGCACTAAAGCTAAAATTAAAATTAGAGTTATAAGACTAATATTGACGATTACATTTTTTAAACGTTAAACATTTAGGAAAGTACTACTAAATAAAGGCTATTTTAATAAAATTGTGACATTTCAAATTTGCATTCCTTTTTGAAAATTCATCACTCCAATATTAAACCAACTTAAAATATGCTCTCTGCAAATTCATTTTATTTGAATGATACTTAATATGTAGCTTGTTAATTGCAGATATAGTTAAATAATAATTATTACAACAGAAAGAATATTTCAGCAAATGATGAAATCCGATTTATGTCATAGATATGCATTCTTCAATTTTTTTGAATGCCACCGAAACAAAATTTATTACTGTGTTGCTCTGTTTCTCAGAAGCCTACTTCTGAATTCTGAAATTGTGTCTCTGTAGGTCTAATAAAACGTAAAATGAGTTCGGTATAGTAAAGAACAAGTAGAGCATTTAACTTTCTTAATGTCGTACTAAAACAGACGACTATATTTTTGAAATCAAATCGCTCTGGCCACCTATTATTTATTAACACTTATTATCTCTGTGAATTAAACAGCTCTATAATTATGTCAAATTGCATAGAACATCTCGTAGGGTTTCTAACTAAATGTGGCAGATAGACAAAGAGATTTTACATATCATTGTAATGACAATAAAAATACATTTTTGGGTTTACATAACACAGCGAAGGTTTTTATTCATGGGAATTGCAGATTTCATTAAGCTAAATTTTGGAAGCGTGACTGGGTCTAAAATAGGTCAACTATTCTAATTAAAAATGATTGCGAACGTTCGTTAAGAATTGGGAACTGTTGGGTTAAAATTTAATTAAATAAAAGTCACAGTTAACATTTGAAATACGTTATTTGGCCCAGACAGGACAAAAAAGTGGACGTCAGATACTAAGCATTGTACTTCGTGTACATAACTTAATTTCATTCACGGAATACAACAGTCACAAAATGTATTGTCTGGTATGTTGGTCAACATGTGTTTCTATAAACTACGAAGTAATTCTCAAAATTTCAATAATTAAAATTTTAAAATTATTTTTTGACAGACTTACAGACTTTACAAAACCAAGACAAAATAAAATTTATTTTCCTCTTCCACAGCTCTCTTAATTATTTCGAAGCAAAGAGTAAACAAAATCATGCCCCATAATCTTCAATTTCTTCACCTTCATCATCTTTGAGATCATAGCCACAGATGAAATGAGTGTTTCTGCCACAATTCAACATATATGGGCACCAATCGCTTCTCCTGAGTAGAGTGTAATGATCGAGAGCTCTTGTTAGGGAAGATGTCATTAGGCTTTAATTTTGACCCATAATTTTCATGCGCTTTTCTCTTAATCCCCAGAATATAATGCTTCATCATTTAGATCGTAATCCGTAACTTCACTTCATACTACCAGTACCTACTCTCATCTTTGATTGGCTCTCTTATCGTCTCCCTGACGCAACGATCTTCAAGGATCAGTATTCTTGCTAACTCCTGAGCTACTTCGGAATACAGATTTTTTTTTTATACTCTACTGGATTTTTGTTTGGTATTCTATGACATTTTATATTCACCATTTTCTTCTAAGACGTTTTAGTTACTTCTACTGAAACTGTGTGTTTTTAATTATTAGCCATCACTTTCTTCTAGGCATTTACGTTTAAGTTGCTTCTACTGAGCTGTACATTTTTGTTTAAATTTCGGATCTTTCAAACATGAGATTAATGCCATTATAGAAAGTTTAAGGATTTTCTCAAGTATTGTCCTATTGATAAAATACTTTATTCCTCTTACCCTAATTTACTAACTTATCCATAAATTTCACTAATAGGCAATAAATGAGAATTAAGATGCATCCTAGAAAAGGCGTTATAGGATAATGTCACAATGAAAATGCCAATTAGAATGATATAAGTGGACCTTTCTTTTAAGGGGAGTTCAGATAAAACCGTCGAAGTATAAATAACCAGCCATGAGTAATACTGATTGATTTGAGAAAGTCGGGAATACATTGTTGAAGTGTAAACAATCAAACTTGAGATTTATTGCCTTGTTCCTTGTTGAAACTTATGCAATGTAAGCTGTTAAGGGGTAAAGAGATTTTATATAAAATTTGCTTAAATTAATAAGAATTACAAAAATACTTAATCGTAATAAGCTAGTGTGTTGAGGAGAGAAAGGTTCGTGACGTGGACTTTTTATTTACTTTCCTATAATACTAAGAACGAAACACTGAATGATAAATTATGTTGATTTGCTGTGACTGAGATTTGCTTATATTGTCACCTGTATTAAGTATTTTTAAATTTAAATATTAACGATCGATTTTTTAAACAACAAAAAGTACCACGTATCAATACCGATATAATCTAGGATTTAAAAGCCATTGGAAAATTCAATAAAATGAAAAATACCGGATTTTAGTACATTTATTCAAATCGTTACTCTCAAGGGGCACCTGACAAGCTCATATTTTAAAGAGATGCCTGACAATTATATAATGAATTTAAACACTGTAATTTATCAAACACTCAAAGCATTTTAATTTAAATCTGGGATCTGAAAAGGTTGTAACTTTTTGTTAATGTTCCAAAAAGAATGGGGCTAAAAAACTGTTGAAGGCTTCAATAATTATCACCAAAGGGATCATGGAATTAAGCTCTATATATTTCATCGTCATTTGTGATTTCCAACTATTTTTAAGAATGATGTAAAATGTGACTGTAAATTTTCTATTTTAAAATCAGGGGTTGGCATTTGTAATTGTTTTCAAGATGATAATATTTTAATTAAACCGTGCTACGAAAATCGATAGACATCTTGTAAACTAGGTCTAATAACGGTATTAAAAAAATGTTTCCTTTTTGCTTTGAAATATTAAAATATTTTCACCACAAATTCACGACTTACACAATGAAAAAATATCATGATATTAACATATTTTTCATCATTTACAAGTAGGCGAATAAGCCGCTAAATTGTGTATTTGAATACTTTTCAATAAAGGCGTGACAAAAATTTATAAATAACATTTGCATGACTTACAAAGCTTTGTATCCAGAAATAGAAGCCCGCCGATTTTTTTCATAATGTAGAGTGGAATTCGTTTCGCTACACTCCTCAAAGTTTTTTACAAGTACAGTAGTAGACTAAATAAATTCCTCGGAGCGTCATAATAAGGGGAACGTTACATATAGCCATTTTGTAGGTACGGCATTTTGATGAAGTGTAAATTTACTGAATAGTAATTTTTTGTGTATGCTTTTATTATTATATTTTTCGTTTGGAGAAATTAATTCCTAAATACAATGTTGATTATAAACACTTAGAAAGAAAATATTTAGTTTTAAGGAGCACCCACCGAAAACATTCCCAATAAATTAAAGCTATTGATTTGACTGTCATTTTTCCTCTCCATGTTTAAACGAGTTTTATATCTCTAAAATTTTAACTTTTATAATTATTACATCTTTTTACCCTTACCGTATTGTCTTTGAAATGTGTCATCGTCCAATTTCCTGTGCATAAATGCAAACGTCCGATAAAAATATACTTCGTGAATAGATACGTCTATAAATTCGACTCTTGCCTGTCGTGTCAACGTTAAATGAACTTAAAACTTTGGTTGGAAATATGCAAATGAAAAATTTATATTATTTGGCACAATTTTTAAGTGACAAAAACAAAAACGTGGAATTGTATCAGATTAAGATTAGATTCTAGTAGCTGCCTTACAAAGGTAGGAAGCTGAAATCAAACCTCTCTAAAATTATTGCATAATTTTGAACTTCAAATAAATTTTATAAATAAGACATTGGTAATAATTCAAAATGTGTGAATTATCCAACTTTTCGTGCCATAAATTTATCGGATGCAAATCATGCCTGAAGTTTGTCATGTAAACATTCATCTTAATGGACTCGGTCACTTAATAGGCTAGAGCCTGGCTACACAATCTAGCGAGGATTGGGTTCAATCATCTGGAATCAGTGCGTGATGATGTGTGATTGTGTTTTTTTCAGTTGACTTGGGCATGCCTGATTTTGAATTTAGGAAGTTGTCTAATTTACGTCGTGTGTGTTTTTAATCTTATTGTTTATGAGATATAAAGTGTTGAAATTTAAAAAAATTGTTGGTATTTATTCTAGAACAAGTACTCGAACCAAGAGCGGTATCAAATTTAAAATCGGCACGAATAATATAGATTGAGCTATCAGCAATATTTGGAAGGTAATATTAATATCACAAACATAGTAATTTTTTAATGCTTTGTTGCCTTTCAAGATTACCTATAAATTATTTATGTCGATTTTAATTTTGACTTCAATACTGGTTCCAGAATGTTATTTAAACCCTGTATCATACGAACAAAACAACTTAAGACAAATTTTTACAGGACACACTCATAATAACATATCAAATTTCTTAGAGACGTGTAGTTTAAAATTCTAACGTTCTGTATATTAGTTAATATTAAAAAAAAACACATGTCTGTTAACAAAAATATATTTCTAATTTTACCTCAGCCATTTTACTTGTAATTTTATCTGATGAAATTATGCCTCATTATGAGAAGTAGAAAATGTATATAATTTTATTAGAAAAATGTTCGATTTCTATTTATCTGATTCTAAAGAACTTAGTAGCTGCAAAAAAATAACTGTGTCTCCAAGGTCGCGAATTAATAATTATTGCGTTCAAAAACGTTAAAAGAAGTAGCTACATAAATAATTCTTTTAACTTCGAATATAATTTTCGCAACGTTTGAGCAGCTTGGTAATCCTTTGTATCCTTTATTTTACTGTCGAGTCTCTCTTCCAAACAGATTTTTCTAATTCAAAGAAAACAGCTTTCCATTATGCATGACAGCGGAAATATGCTACTTGTCCTTTTACTGGCATAATATAGATACAAAATAAATGGTGGCGTAGCTTTGATGTGTTTTCGCCAGGCTATAGGCTGTATTTAAGTTGCGTGGCAGGTAAAGGACTAATTTTTTCATTGGCTTAAAAAAAACTTGATTTAGAACTTTGAACAACCTGCAGAAAAACATTCTCATTCGCTTCACAAATTCAGAAACTTCTCGGAAATAACTTAATTTTCACCCTGTAATTATACTGCGTATTTTTCTTTTTATTTAGCAAGGCGGTACACTGAAAAGAAAAGGAAAAATAATGAGTTGATTCAAAGTAAAAATTAGAGCTGTGTAATTAAATTAGCATTAGGCGTTGGTTGCAAAAAATGATATAATAATCATTATTACAGTCCAACTTTGTCCACTTTTGCTAACAATATTTCAAATTGTGGAAATAATTAAAGGAAATTCACTACAGTAATAGAGGGTAGAGTAATTAGCTAAATTATTTCATTCTTTTATTTTAACTTGTTTGTGGATGGGGGAAATATTCTCAATAATGACTTGAGTAAATTTTTCACAAAGATTGAAGGTCGAACGAATTAAACTAAACGACTGTGTTGCTTGCAGCGCACCACGATTTATTCTACATTCGAGTTGGGATTGAGCTCCTATTAACAGTTTCCCCCTTCCGGTATAATGGACGTATTGTGATCAAGAAAGTATCATCATGGGATTTTAAGGGGAAATATTTACGAGTGTATGAGGAAAGGCTGTCTGCTGGTTTGTTGGTCCGACTGTATTTACGAAGTTGATTATCTCCGTAAAATTTGACTTACAAGAATTAACTTAGGCGAGGTGAAATAACATCGACCAATAATAAGAATGTGAAGCAGCGGGAGTGGTACTAAATTAATAATCTCAACTGATGAGAAACTTTTAAATTTATTCAAATATAAGAATATCTTCGTCACTTGTTTCAAAATATTTCCAAAAATAGAAAAATAATTAATTCAACACCAAGTACGGGCCCCAAAGAAAAAATATATGATATAATATGATATGGCACTTCACTTCAACTATAACGCATCTTATACCTCATTCAGCCAAATAAATAATAAATACCCACAAATGCGTTATGTTTGATTTACTTCTCGTAGCCATTAGCGTTCCTGGAAGTTCCATTTGACCATCAGTTTAATTTGCGAGCAACTGCTTCGTTGTTTTTATTTTCAACTTTGGTGACTCTTACTCTATCAATTTCTGTTAATATTGGAATTTAACCTTCTTCCTTTATTTGCGTCAGTACTGTTATTGCCACCACTTTGATCCTATCCATAATTATTATACAGGGTGATTCACGAGGAAAGGGACAAAATGTTATGGTAGATAGAGTTCACTTAGGTGAATTAGCAATGACTATTGAAAAAAGCCTGAGCCTAGAATTGAAACTAAAATTCACAATTTAATAAGACAAAGATGAGTTTGGCTGCTAATGAATAAATAAAAGAGAACATGTCGTATATCATCATGAAGATAATCTGATGTAGAATTCACACATCACATAAAAAACATAGGTTCCTATTTAAAAAAAATGTGAAACATTCAGCTTTTGTTTTCAAATACACGAAAAAAAGAAAATGATCCTAGTAGACATTATGCATGTCAAATGTTTGCAAATAATGCTATCAGCAAAGCAACAATAAATCATTCCTTTGTTTCCACAGCCTCCCAACCACGTTTTGTTTCCTGGCGGCGAATCAATGGCCAACTTAAATTTAGTATAAAAATAATGTTTCGCCGCCATCTTGAAAGCAAATGTCAATGTGTTATACATCATTAGAAAGGGAATTTTATGTAGATTTCAAATATTGGAAAAAAAATTGGTGTTCTCATTTAAAATAAGAAAGTTGATACCACTTCCGGTTAAACCGGAAGTGGTTTTAACACATGATTTATGTCAAAATATGAGAATCTGTGTATTTATTTCACCATAAAATTTTGAAATTTTCATCTATGAAAATGCCAACAAAAATGGGGGGGTAACTACTCCTTGTGTCACCCGGTATAGTATGCTATTAATTGTCAATTTACATGCATAATCAAAGACAGAAAATTCCAGGGCCGGCTCAACTAATTTTTATTTTTAGGGCTCCTATGAAAAAAATCACCCTGTGTATGTGATTTTTAAATTCTAATACTGAATTATGAAACTACATACAAAAATGATCGAAAACATGTATTTTGTTGTTTTGCCACACTTTGGGCGAATTTTAAATAAACGATCAATTTTCGCCAAAATCGAAGGTCTGCACGAAATAAATTTATAAAATTACATTTTCCTCTCTTAATCAAACTAAAATAATTGTTATACAAAATTTTGTGATTTCATGCATGATTAATATGAAATAAATAATCAAAAATAAATAATTTCAACATCAGATTAAGTAATTTTTATTTCTGAGGTTTCTGTGAAAAATCAGTCTGTATACATTTTTCTCAAATTCTGATAATACATTGTGGAACTACATTTAAAAATTAACGAAATTATTTAATTTTTATCACAATACATCAATAAACAGAACATTATAAACAACAAATTCACAGAACATAAAACCTTAATTTATTTTTAAAATGAAAGCCTTCTGCCTCCCTACATTTTCTTTGTCGTAAAATTAAATTTCCTACGGCTTTCCTACTAATAACGACAGGATTATTAATGTTCTGTTTATTGATGTACTGTGATAAAAAAAATAAACAATTTTGTTAATTACTTCCTCACCAAAAGTGAGGAAGATATGCATTCGTGAAAAAAATTTTGAAAATTTTTATTGCATTTCTGGACGATTCTCGACGAATTATGACGATACACAAAAATTTTCTTTTCTTGAAATAAAGCTTTCAAATTTGGTACACACGTTCTAGAGGTCAAAGAAAAGATTGAGTTCGTTGATGAGCAAAATCGGTCCACTGGAATGGGGTCTACCGGACCCCAACATTTCTATTTCTAACTTTACAAAAAAATTTATTCGTGATGAAATATTATAAATAGGATCTGATATACAACTCATTATAATATTGTGTCCAAATGTTGAAATACACAAAATACGCAAAAAAACAAAATACGTACAAAAAAAACAAAATACGTCAAAAAACAAAATACGTCAAAAATTACTTTTGTTATAAACTCCACCACACGGTGAGGAAGTTTTGATCCCATAATTGGCAGCGGTTTTTTTTAATGTTGTTCCATAATTTATTATCAGAATTTAAGAAAAATGTATACAGACTGATTTTTTTCACAGAAACCTCAGAAACAAAAATTACTTAATCTGATGTTGAAATTATTTATTTTTGATTATTTATTAAATATTAATCAAAAATGAAATCACAAAATTTTGTATAACAAATATTTTAGTTTAAATAAGAGAGGAAAATGTAATTTTATAAATTTATTTTGTGCAGACCTTGGATTTTGGCGAAAAATGATCGTTTATTTAAAATTCGCCCAAAGTGTCGCAAAACAACAAAATACATGTTTTCGATCATTTTTGTATGTAGTTTCATAATTCAGTATTAGAATTTAAAAATCACGTACACAGGGTGAATTTTTTCATAGGAGCCCTAAAAATAAAAATTAGTTGAGCCGGCCCTGGAATTTTCTGTCTTTGAGTATGCATGTAAATTGACAATTACTAGTATATTATATATCCACAATACGAGCTGATTCTAGTGATTAGTTTAAAAGATATTACCTTAATAAATATTGGGCAAAACTCATAAATCACCCTGTAGATGAATAAAAAAAAAGGCTCAGGCTTTTTTCAATAGTCATTTCTAATTCACCTAAGTGAACTCTATCTACCATAACATTTTGTCCCCTTCCTCGTGAGTCACCCTGTATACCAACTAAACATTAACATTCACAAAAAAAGGATTGCTGACATGATTTTTACGAGGAGGTGGTATTTTCAATCTAAAGCTATTCCATAAAGTATGTCACTCTCAGGACCAAGATCTATCATACATAAAGGATAGGAATGGAAGGTGGTGATTTGAAGACTCCAATAATACACTACTGGGTGTTAGATATTATTGAATAAAAAGAAAAATATGTTCTTAAGACATTTTTGTGTTAGTCATCATGAAATTACTCTCAAGGTATTTCCTATTGTAGATAACAAAAATATGGGATGAATAGTTTGCATAACATCGGAAAAAATATAAATATCACAACTTAATTAAATACAAATTAATTATTCTTACACCAGTAAATTTCCATGTAACTGTACAGTTCAGATCGGCCCATGGGCTAAATTATTATTATTTATATTTACAAGCATTTTGATAGGATTTAGTTAAACTGAATATTGTTTAAGGCAACATATTATATTACGATTCAACTATCAGTTGTATTTACATAGAAATTGGAATTACCTGTTGTATAGTTTAGAAGGAATTCAAAACAACCGGAAAAAGGGGCTTAAATTCTGGAAAATTGGATTTTTACGATTGTCAATTGGCTTCTATTGATTTAGTTCTGAAAGAACTTGTTTCGAACGGTGAATTGGAAACTTTTACTAGACTTACTCGAAATGGCCCTTTCATACATTCAATGACGTAATGTTACATGAGTACATGGATTGCATTTAGATCCTTGTAAAGGATTATTGTCAATGGGATTATACATTTTTAGCGGGAATTTTTCTATCATACGAAAAATCATATAAACTGTTTCAAAAAGTAAATGTATTTACATACAATTATTTAAGTCGATTCAAAGATAGTTACAAGTTCTAAAGAAACGGTTTTTTCATTATTCATTTTTTATAAAAAATATTCTAGTTTAAACGGTTTTAGAAATAATATAACTTTTTAAAAAGATAAACAAGCCATCCGTTATTTATAGATATATCTAGTATTATCGTCGCAGATAACTGCTAACTTTGATTATCGCATTGGGGAATCTATAACTGCATTAGTTACACTTAATATAAAATATTTATAAAACCAGTAACGAGTTACCTCGGTTCTTAAATTTATACAGGTTATAACTGTGTCACTCTGTATATAAGATATCGATCAAATTAGCACTTCTACGAAAATCTGTTTCATGTCACGTACCAGTACAATGTTATTACCTACTAACGTAAATTTAAACACAGCCTGTAGCACTGATGAAGTTAGCCCTCGAGTAATATTATTGAATACAAACAAAGTGAGTATATACTCAACAATTCTTGTGCTTTTCAGGCAAATAAAGTTAACTATATTCAATTCTTAATGAAATAACATATGGATGAACATCATGTGTTCAGTTTTTATTGTCATCTTCTGTTTAAATGCTTTGTTATATAATAAACCACATCACTTATTTCTGCTTCATATCTAAAATGGATACATATTTTCCTTTATGTATTTTTTTATCTACAAGCGTTGCTTTGTTATGCAGAATTTTTTTATTATAAAAGGTAACTTGTTATAAATATATGTTTTGTGAAGGTACATCTGGATTATCCTTTAAAGAATAGAAAGAGGAATAATCTATAGAAAAATTATCTAGACTTTTACTGTATTTGAGGAATATTAAAACTTGAAGAGCATAATGAACTCATTGTTGTGTTTTTTTTTCCACAGAAATGGTTCTTACGGTGAAATTTAATTACGGAAAATAATAAAAAGTAAATTATAGCCTGCAAACATTTATTATCGGCTTCAGAAAGAAACCTATTTTGACCCATTCAAGACAAATAAAAATAAACATAATCTCATCGGAATATTCTTAACGAACTGATGACTATAATACACTAAAAGCTCTAAAACCTCACCTCAATTCGTCTAAATTCTAAATAGATAAATTTGACAGTTATATAATTTGCATTTTCAATAATATATTTTTCTATTTTCTTTTACACCCCAGTTGTCCATCCTAAAGTATGGCTTAATTTAATATAGTATGTGTTTTACTATTAATTGCAGTAAAGTACAGTAAAATTTTGTATAGAGAGTATATTTATTTTAACTTGTGTAAATAGAGACTAATAGGTATAATTTTACAATAATTACCATTCAGTGACATCCACGAATAAATATGGAAATACGGCGATCAAACATAAGCAACATTAGTGGGTGAATACAAATATTAATGGTAAATGAACAATGCTGATCGAAAAAAAAAATAATTAAAATATACTCATAATATCCCATTTAGAAAATGTTTACAAGGTATTGTTATTTTGTCATGTTTACCAGTTTACTTTATTCACAAAATATTAAGCTTATATACTACGTATGCGACAATCTGAAAGTTAAACGAATTCTGTAATTACCGACATTAATAATGTGTTTGAGACTGTTACAATATTCATTCCTCATCTCGATAACAAAGATTAATATGAGTTTCCCTTCCCTATAGATTCAATGTATTTGTTCGAATAAGTAATTTGCAACGCTTTCATGTTTTCTAATATTACAAGTATGAATTTGTAACGCCGGCACCGCTTCTTTAATTTTTGAACTTTAGCAATTAATTTAAGCTAAAGTTTCCAAGTGGTACTTAAAATCCTTTCACAATTTCGTCCTAAGTGCGTTGGAGTAAAAAACGGTACTTATCGCTTGATTATTAATACGCTAGATTTCTAAAATTATCCAGCAGCCTCTACAGCAAATCATAAATTTAAGGGAAAAACAGCGACGTCGACTGAAATTGAAATTGTAGAATGAATAGGACGATTATAACGTATATCGATCCAGGGTTTCTAAAAAGAATAAATACAAATTGGGACCGCACGCAAGTATAGTGTCATGAACTAAATCATTAATCACTGTTGGAACATTTCATTGTTGTCGAGGTCGGGGGTCAAGAAACCATAAAAATATCAGTGCTCACAATAATAAATAGATAAAAATTTCTGTATGTACCATGTGCTCCAGGAATGCGGCAGCAAGGATGTGTTGGGCCAAAAGTTTTGAATTCCACATTTCGGGACTAAGCTCAAACTAATTTCGATTTTCGAAATCGGGAGAAATAAGCTATAGCAAAAAATATTGGAGACATAAAAATATTTGCAGTTGTGTTATTGCACGAAATTCGCTCCTTATTTTCTGTAGCATTATTACGAAAAAAAGTTATCGAGATTGGTTTGCACACAATCATCTTTCTGTAGGGTACACAGACTTCGAAAATAATATTGTTAAATATTGGTCAACTAAAAACAAAAATGAAATAAAAGTGTTTTGGTTTGTTTTTACTGCATTTTATGACCTCAAGTGGCACCATATGCTCTTCCATTGTTTCTTATTTCATCGTCCTTTTGCATCTAATAGCTAAAAATTTTTATACGGTTATATAGGAAAATTTCCAAAAAATATTTTTTAATAGATTCAGATCATTTTGATGTCTTGGAATTGTTTCCTAAATGCTGCTTTACTACAAGTGAAGCTGTAAGGTCTTCTAAGATCTTACAAGTCTATGTAACACTTCATAAAACAGTCGCTAGGAATTAAATCAAAATCTACCGGGTGACCACGGTCCACGGATCATGGTAAACCCCCACCATTTCCACAATTTTTGAGCTATTCAAATGAAATTTTGCAGCAGTAATGTAGGTCCAGAAAAGAACATCATTCAACTGTCAAAGTTATGTCTTTTGTTTCTTCCATGGTTAGTGTGATAAATATAGTATAAATTGTCGGTTGTGTTCGATGAATATTTTCCCTTTTTTTATTACTTGCACATTGCAGATTTATCAAGGATGGGTATATCAATGGATTCCATACAAAATGTATTATTTTATGGTATCGGTTTACCATTACGATATCTTTTGAGAAAATGGTCAAAATGAACAAAAAGTGATTTGGTCAAATTTGAATGCATGCCAAGACGCCATTTTTATATTTTTTTATCTAATTTTTTGGGAGTTATACCAGTACATTTAAACCAAATTAGACCAATCATGGCACTGTAGATTAATAAATGAAATTGGTTCTAAAAAAATCATGTGGGTTTAAAGAGTCCCCAAAATAGTTCTATCGTACTCAGAATTTTCTCAGTATTCCAAAAATGCAATAATATACAGGGTGTTCCATTTAAAATTTCATCGTTGAGGTCACTTCCGTCGAAACCGGATGTCGAAAAAAAAATCGGATGGGCCAAAATGAGTCTTTTTGGACGTACATTACTGCTGCAAAATTTTATTTCGATAGCTGAATACATGCATATTTAAAAAGTTCTGACTTCTCATCCAACGTATTTTTAATAATATCTTAAAGGGCTTCTGTTACTAGAATGACATTCTGAGTCTAGAAATCCTAATATTTTATCATCCATACCACTTCATTAAAAAATAAGATATGATTTAAAAGATTTTGATTCCATTGGCATATACCCTTCATATTTTCTCAAAACTGCAACCTCCTATCGAAGTCGTCTTCCGCTATCACTTGCACTAAATGGCCTTTATGCCAATGGAATATATTTCCTTAAGGAATAATATGATAATAGAGTTGATGATTTGTAGAAGAGTATTTGGGTACGTTTCCGCGTTGATTATTTGGATTCGAATTTTTTACTTTTCGACCATCTTTTTGTGGTCTTTTTTCTTTTTCATTTTTCCCATTGCTTTCTCAGAGGAAACCAATAGAAACCATTGCTACCTGCAGTCACTTTCGCTAGTTTCGGTTGCATGATTTATTTAACTCCATTAATAAAATTATTGAACGTTGATTTTACTCAATAATTTTCTTGATAACCTTATGAAAATAGTATCCTGTCAAATGCAACTGAATAGATTCAAAATCAAAAAGCAACAAACACGATGCTATTTAAAAAATAAAATTACTTGCCATGGCACTTTTGAGGTCACCAAAATATGGCAAATACTAAATCAAAATATTCTTACTTAAGCAATTTTTCAGTTGACCAATATTTTAGAAATGGCACTATTTCATACATTTACCAAACTGTATGCGAATCATAAATACCAAGTAAACACTGAATTCTGAATGAGCTGATTTCATATCATAAAGTATATCAAGAAATATCTTAGTAGCATCATTATTAAAAACCCTATTAATCAAATCATTAATATAAAATGTGAAGAATGCAATCGTATCTTTATCACCTAAGGAATTCATTATTATTAATTTATGATGTCTTAGGTTAATAGCTTATATTTATTAACTAAGTTTATTAAGTTTAATATTGGAGTGAATAACAGCCTTAGAGCGTAATACTTTTTATATAATGTGTACATTATAAATGTATGGCACGAAAAATCTGTAAAGCGAAAAAATTTTATTTTTATTTAATTAATTTAGACAAAATTGCTAACTGTAGTTTATGAAATAAAAGCTTAGTCACGTTACACCTTCCAGCTTAATTCCTTAACCGTGATGTGTTGAATTTTCAAACTTTACTGTGAAGATGTAACTTTATGTTACTAATATGCTAGTCCTTCCAAACACAAGTGTACTTAGTACACTATAAATGCGGTTTCAACATTAATATCTTGAAACTGTTGGGAGCCAGAGGAAGTTTAAATTTGTCAAAGTTTCATAATATACACGTTAATAATTCAAGATAAAATTGTTTCAAATCGAAATATTATAGAAACCCAGAAACTACTGAAACAATTTTTCTCTAATACAGCGCATAGTAGGTGGGTACTGAAGAATATTATGGTCAAAAACTTATAACAAGTTGTTTCAAAAAATTATGTCACATTGCCAGAACCTGAGGATAAAACCAAATTTATTCAATCCAATTAACATAGATCCAAAATTTAAGCTCTAAAAAATTGCAAAGCAGCCTGAGAAAACCTTTTCTTCGTATCTTTTTTAGTTTTGTTGTATCTTTGGTATAAATTGATTTGTCCAACGGTTCAATAGTTTTAAATTTTTCAAAATAATGGTGAATGTAAAAAATTCTATACAAAAATTCTGCGACATAGGTGTAGCAATAAAAAAGTTACAGGGGATAAGAGAAAAATATTGCTCAAACTCAACTTTGGTTATTTGTTACTTCTTAAAAATGCATTTTGAATATAGATGATTTGGTTGGGTCAATCTTTTTCGCCCCTAGATGTCACAGTAAATAATATGGCTCTGTTTTCCGAACCCAGTGTTACGTAGAGAAAATTTACCTATTTTTGGAAATTTAAATAAATACTCAACTACGCCAAATTCAAGCAGACCTTCTACCTCGTGGTTTCTAAGATCCTAATGGTGAACCTTTAATTCTACAGTTATTTGCGTCATATTGCCAAAACAAACTCCTTTAGCAGTTTTGTCTATTTAATTGTTTCCGTATAATATTGTGTTGCTCTGTACAAATTTTTGTAAACTATAAAGTTGTCTGATATTTATTAGGAGGATATTGTACAAGAATGTGAACAAATAATAATTTAAACAAATAGAGACAATCGACTATTAATATATTTATATTTAAGTATTAAATAAGCTTTGTCTGTTCCTCTTCTAGTCAATTTTTATGCTTTTTTATACCATTTAAATTGCGTTTAAATGTGAAAACTTCAAAGGCTGTCGATATAGTTGATAAGATTTAGACTATTAAATAAAAAAAGTGTGTTAAGATTCTTTGAAATTTTTCTTAGTGGTACGTCCTTGTTGACGGTATATATCTTAAATCGCTAGTACTAAGAATAAGTAGAAACGTATTAAAAGTTAGAATTTTACATGGAATTAAATAAAATTAATATATGTGTGCAAAAACATAAGCAATAAAATAGTATTATTGTCGCCTATGTCTTAAACTTTTATACAATCTTAATACACTTTTTTACACGTTTATATCCGAATTTTTGTACATAAATTATTGTTACTGTATATATAAACTCTTCAGGCCTAGTATAGACTCTACTGTAAGCAAAAAATTCGGCATATAAACATCTACTTTCTACTACTACTGTTATATATTTATTTATTAAATGTACATTTCAAAAATATAGCGAGGATGGTGGACTTCATTGAATGTGAAACAGGGTAGGTTAATTTATGTGATGATTTTCAGTGGAATTTATTTTATTAATTTGCCTACTGAAATAACTCTAGGATGCTGTATAAAATTTATAATATATTCAAGAAAACGAATAAAATATTACTTCAAAACGTTTTTTTATTCACCTAGAAACCGTCATCCACCCTATAGGTAGGTATAATAAATTACAGATGCTAAGCCGATGTTCAGAATATATGACATTCAGGTATGGAAAATTCTTCATAATAGGAATAAGAATTCTTAGTGACCTTTATTCAGATAGAATCCAACTAACCATTTCGCAATATAATATCATTCGTTTCCGGTCTAACGGCGGAAAATAGCCTCATGGGCTCATAATATTGTGAATAATAAATAAAAAATCTATTTTGTTTTAAAATGATGATGAGTAGGTATAAGAATTTTGATGATTTTTGAAATTTTTCTTCTTCCTTACAAACGAGGGCCCCAAAAGAGCGACGATTTTGGACTTCTTTTATTACTGGACAAAAAGGGTTAACTTGATTCTTCCGCCCTCACTTTTAATACCTAATGGCTTTGAGGAATTTTCTTAGGGACATAACGGATAAATGAATATCACTAATTAAAAGCCAGGCGTTGAAAAACCTCAAGAACCACTATAATGACCATCTGTGTGAACATATACAAATGGAATCCAGAAATGTTTCAATGGTTTAAATATATCATTGAATTCAATTTAAAGCGATTCATTTCTACATATTTGAAAAGAATTTTGAATAAAAAATTTGTCATGGGAAATATAATAAGAAAAGGCGAATGTAGTTATTTAAGCCATTTGAATATGAATTATTGTATTGTCTATTTTTCATATTTTAAAGGAGCAATTAGGCAACGTTTACTTCTACGCTTGCCTGATTGATAAAAAAATAATAAGGACCAAATCATTTATGAGAACTACCTCATATTTCATGCGAAGACGCTTTCTGTGAAATCTTGTCCGTATATATATTTTCCTACAGACTTCTTCGCTTAAATTATTAAACGGTCTGGGCCATAGAACTCCAAATCTTTACCTTCCTCTTAGATGTTCTAAATAATGAAGAAGATTGCTTGCTAAAATTTGTTTTTAATATTAAAAACAAACTGATCAACAATTCAAACATTAAACGTGAATTTGACATATTTTTCCAAAATAGGAAATACTGATTTCAAATCGATTCTTGATTATTGAGTATTTTTTTAAATGACAACGCCATCCTTTTTGCAGATTCTGATAGAGAATATTTTTCTGAGTATGGCAACGTTAAAAAGCGTGTTAAAGAGGAAAGTTTTTGGGATATCTGCTATTAAACTTCAAAAGAAATTATAAATCGAGCTAGCTATGAAATTGTCAAAATTTCATAGCTAGGTCGATTTTTAATTTCTCAATCTAATTAAAACAACAGTAAAACTGATTTAGAAGGATTTAATAATATTGTTATTTATTTTATAAATAACTCAGTTTTAAAAATGACCGAATTATCAGCCTAGCTCAAAATGATTACCGGTTGGATTTAGAAAGAAAAAGGACAACGTTGGTTATTGATAATTTAGCAGATAAAATAAAGAATGGTTTTAAGGATGGTGGATTTAATTTTTCGCAGTTTCTGGACTTAAGTAAAGCCTTCGACTGCGTATGCCATAATATCTTGATAAGTAAATTAATATTTTGCAAATTTTCGATAAATAATAGCAAATTGGTAAAGTCCTATCTTAAAGATAGATCACAATATGTCGATACAAATATTAGGGTAGCGCAAGGCTCAGTATTAGGCCCAAATACTATTTTTTATTTACATCAACGGTTTACCAAATTCTGCAGCTGAACTTAATTTTACTGTTTTTGTTGACAATCTATGATTTCTTTCTAAGTAATCAGTTAGTATTAAATAACGTAAAAACAAAGACCATGGTTTTCAGCCCAAGGTGAGTATTAATTTGTCCAGCAATATAAAGTTTTTAGGGATCTATTTAGATCATACTTTGGCCATGTAAAGTATGTTTGTAAAAAAATATCTAGGATCATATTTTTACTACGCAGCCTGGCATTTTAATTTTTTCCTCTCTTATGCAATTTTGATAAAATATAAACTAATTTTTTTTACGTTTATCTAAGATCCGAAATGGCTCAAGTATTACGTGATTCATTTTTTAAATGTACTACCAGGATATTATTCAAACACTAAAATATAATCGATTTAAAGCTTAGATATCATCTTTTTTACTTTATTTGCCTATTACGATTTAAATGAATACTTGTTTTTTGACGTATGTAAAATATATAAAAACATTAAAATATATGAAAACAATAATAAGGGTAATAACATAATTTTTTGGATTTGTATAAATATTATAACGTTTAAGTACCAATAACTATCTATCTGTCTATCTATCATTCCTTTGATCAAAAACTCTATAGCTGTACCTTTACCTGATATCTTTTCCATCACCAACAATAGAGTTAAGCAATTCACTGTTCAGTATCATTTTCTGTGGTTTCTATTCTCAGGTGTGTAATTTTAGAAAATAATTTGCAAACGACACCCAATAAGCCCCAATAAAGTTTAAACTCTATTGGAAATTATTTCGTTTCAATAAATTTAGATGTCTTAAATTTCAGAGGGTCCATTCTGTAACTTAAAATGCGGTTAATAAATATTAAACAAACATTATTATTAAGTTAGTGGCAACCAAGATACTCATTTATGAAAAACTAATTAAATATTCATATTGAAAAAGGTAGATATCACGCAAAATTTTAATAAAACAATATTACATTTTTCGTTGGAGAGGGGAATTTCAAAATGATTGATGTATAAATAAAAGTTTAATGTGGTTTCTATAGCGAAAACTCCGGAGAAGAAAGCATAATATTCCTTACTGGCGTATTTCGTATATATCTACTGATCAACAAAAAAGATTCCTTTTTCATTTCAACGAAGAAAATGTGCACTTGCCAATTCTATAGAAAGCCTGGGAAATTTGTTCTACATGCCTATTTGTTCGATATGAGTTTTTCAAGATATGCTCTATATGCTTATTGAAAAATATTGAATTGAAATACACTAAATGTACCTACATACATTTTTATTAAGAAATACTTTTGGTTCGCAGTAAACTATTAAAATATACACGGTGAGCTAAGCTGGCGATTTATTTGTTATTTATTATGTCATTCAGTTGCTTTCGTTACTTTGAACAGATTTTGTTAAACAATTAATACAGTTACTGCATAACTTTTCACTTTTATTCAGCTTTGTATAAAATAAATTCACGTGTATGTTATCAAAAGACCCAGTAATAGAAATTTAATGTTGACTTACGAATGTTATTCGTATTGATTTTTTTTTAAGTAAAGTGACCCCTAATGTCCCTTAAATTTTAGTTTACTTTGAGACCGAGATATATCCGGGGATTTTGGCAAATGCCTGCCCATTTCTCGTCCTTCGGCTAATATAAAGTTATGTGCTCTTTGTTTAGAACCGTGCTTGCCCTACTTTAGACTTAGCACTGCCACTCTGCAGTAATTATTATTTAAATGACAAGGTACTTGAATTATGGCTTGACTTTTATTAAGAGGATTTTAGATGTGCAACATTATGTTTCATAATTAAATTTTGCCCTACTTATACCCTCGCTGTAAAATATCTTGTCCTCTTTAATGCAAATCTTTAGGAGTAATTACTGCAAGTAATTACACGAGACAACATATCTTTTGTTATTTTATTGTGGGAAAATACCAGATGCTCTAAAATTAAGAAGCACTAAAATTTGTTTTAGTGAAGGTAATCTATTTCGGGGATCATACTTAAGGTGTAATAATACTAAGAGTGTATATTATGTATACGCCAACATGCACTGATGTTTATATTCAAGGTGTTTATTTCTTTGATATTCATGTAGGCCTGTAGAATTAGACGATGTGAACGGGAATCTGTAACTAATTCGTTTTAGATAGCCGTAGGTAAAAACAGGTGTATTTAGTTATAAGGAATATACCTCTGCGATTCCTCCCAAATCAAATAAACAGAACATTGTTTAAAAGTCACTTTTATGTGAAAAAATCATGAAATTTGGAGTTTTTTTTAAATTACAGTAAGACTGCAGTAGATTAATTTTTTTGAATGTTTCTGTTTACTAGGTATTCCAAACCGGTTAATTTAAGCCCCGTTTGATTTCATTTCATTGATTATTTATTTAAATAATTACCGAAAACCATCGAAATTTTCGAAAATTTCAAGCATTTTTTACTCTGAAAGGAAAAATGCTACTCTTGAAACTTTGGTGGAATATGTGTCTCATTACCCTCAACTTACAATAAAAATTTCGTTTCAAAATGTTTATTAGTTTTCGAGAAATTCTATTTGTTTATTAAAAAGGTCCCAAATGTTTAATGAAAAATTGACCTATTAACGTTATCAAAAATAATTCAACCACAGCTCATTTTTTTCGTCAATACGTCAATTTTACGAATCTGTTATGGGCGTATCGATTTTCAATAATTTTGACCGTCAAAATGGCGTTAACAACATTGGTACTTTTCGGAGCAGCGTTTTTTGAAAATAACTTTACAACAAATGAACGTATCTGCATAAATCTTTCATATTTGAGTTGCTGGTATTTTTCTACAAATTTATAAAAAAAAAATTGTTGCTCTGGGACATGTAGTGGCCGAGATAATTTTTTAAATTGTTTAATGCGCCAAACGTTTATTTATTAATATTTATGGCCAAAATTGAAACTGGTTGTTAATAAGATCTTGAATTTTGTGAATTCATCAAGTCCTATTGAAAACGGGCCCTTTTTGAGGTTAAAATATAATTTTTAATAATTAGTGATTTTAGAGCGTCTTCAATTTGTTTGGCTCAAGGGACAGGTGAATTTTTGATCAAACGAGTTTCAAATTGGGGTAGCGAGAAAAATTCGTCATATCTCCGTTATTTTCCGGCCAATTTCTACGTTGTTTTTTAATTTGGGGTAGCTCACGAAAATAATAACAATGGGCACATTTGCAATATCCAAATAATAAACAAATAATTGTTATAAACAATTTTTTTTTTAATTTTTTCTTTTTTGGGCTTATGCAACTTATAATGTGCTAATTAATGTATTAAATATAAATTTATAAAGATTATATAATGGTAACAATGCTGTAACATCGTATATTGTTTGATGGAGAAATAGTTTGTGCATACATTGTTACCATTATATAATCTTTATAAATTTATATTTAATACATTAGCACATTATAAGTTGCATAAGCCCAAAAAAGAAAAAATAAACAATTTTAAAAAATTATCTCGGCCCCTACATGTCCCAGAGCAACAATTTTTTTTTATAAATTTGTAGAAAAATACCAGCAACTCAAATATGAAAGATTTGTGCAGATACGTTAATTTGTTGTAAAGTTATTTGCAAAAAACGCTGCTCCGAAAAGTAGCAATGTTGTTAACGCCATTTTGACGGTCAAAATTATTGAAAATCGATACGCCCATAACAGATTCGTAAAATTGACGTCTTAACGAAAAAAATTAGCTGTGGTTAAATTATTTTTGATAACGTTAATAGGTAAATTTTTCATTAAACATTTGGGACCTTTTTAATAAACAAATAGAATTTCTCGAAAACTAATAAACATTTTGAAACGAAATTTTTTTTGTAAGTTGAGGGTAATGAGACACATATTCTACCAAAGTTTCAAGAGTCTAGCATTTTTCCTTTCAAAGTAAAAAATGCTTGAAATTTTCGAAAATTTCGATGGTTTTCGGCAATTATTTAATTAAATAATCAATGAAATGAAATCAACCGGGGCTTAAATTAACCAGTTTGGAATACCTAGTAAACAGAAACATTCAAAAAAATTAATCTACTGCAGTCTTACTGTAATTTAAAAAAAACTCCAAATTTCATGATTTTTTCACATAAAAGTGACTTTTAAACAATGTTCTGTTTATTTGATTTGGGAGGTATCGCAGAGGTATATTCCTTATAACTAAATACACCTGTTTTTACCTGTGGCTATCTGAAACGAATTAGTTCCACCGTTTTTTCTATTTCTGCAGGCCTAATGGTATTTTACCCTGGTACCAATTGATTTGAAATTTTATTACGATCAGACAATATCTACCCAAAAATTGTGAGTTGGTGCTTCACGTCACCTTACTCACTTTCTAACCTTGCAAAGGCTGGAAACGTAAAAAGTACACTATTTGTTTATTTTTTTCTCTGTTTTCAAATATTAAAACAGATCTACAAAATTGTTTTCTTTGAGATGAAAGTTTTTTATAAACGAATCTGGATTTTGATTTTTGTGTATGTGGTGTTTTGTCAAGTAAAATAAGTGAAATATACGTACGATATATGAGACCATTATATAAGACGGTTCAAAAAATTTGGCCAATATCAATAAAACTTCATGTACCTATTTCAGTAACGAAAGATCATGAGCACATTAATGATGGGTGAATGATAATGTAAGATTAAAAGTTAACCTATAACTTATTAGATTGTCACCAATTAGACAAATACATTCCTTGTGAAAAACATGTAGGTCATAAGAACTAAGTTTCCATAAATGGGGCATAATATTTCAAGTGAAAATATAATAAAACTGACAATTTAGCTTTAGTTAGCTTTCCTTTAAACACACAATTTAAATCATCCTCTCCAACAATTCTAAACGTAGTTTATTTATTAAACGAAATAAATTGGCACTAACTAGAGTAGTTAAACATAAAATGTTGCTGATTATTCGTTACGCTCCAAAAATTTTAATTAAACGAAAATTCGTTAAAGGTAAGTTATTAAAATTAAAAATTAAATTTGGATGCTTTGTGTGCAATTTAGTAGTCAACAAACATGGCATGTATCAGTTATTAGAGCGAAACAAATCTAAGCCCAATTGGAGAGAATGATGTGCGCAAGGGAGTAAATACCCTACGGAGAGAAATAAAATTACAGGTCCAGTGTCATATATGCGATAGCACTGCACAATAAAGTTCCCTATAGAATAGAGGTTTGGACGGTTTAGTGACTCTCCCTATGGATTAGATTAGAACTACTGTAGGTAATTAGTTAAACAGAGGCTAAATAAAAATGTATCAAATAAAGTTAATTGCGTCAGTTTAGTAATTTTTTTATTTATTTATTTATTTATTACAGGAAATGGGACACACACAGGCTATAGCCCAAACCAGCGTCCACTAATACAAATATAAATTTAAATTTACAACTAAATTAAACTAACAAAAACTTAACTACTCTATAAAACTATTTAAGAGAAAAATGTGATACAATTTAAAACAAAATAAGGTATAGGTATAACAGGTATTATATTTGGTCTTTTATAGCGGCTTTGAACTTTTTCAGTGACAAATTAAATATATCTAATTCAATGAAATTTATGTTGTATGTTCTAAATGCTCTATTTAAAGGGGAGTTTTGGCCAGAATTTGTATTGCGAGGTGGCTCATGAAATAACATATTACTCCTAAGATTACGAGAAGGGATGTGATAATTTACCATGGCTAGTAACATTTGTGAGTCAACTAATCCATTAATTAACTTATATAAAAATATTAGATCAGTTTGCGATCTTCTATTCTCCAATGACAACATGTTAAATTTATGTTTTAAAAAATTACTATTTTGGAAACTGTATATACCGGTCTCCTTGAAACTCAAATATCTCAGAAATCTATTTTGTACAGATTCAATACGAGATTTGTATACTATATATTGCGGATTCCAAATTATTGAGGCAAAATTGATCTTACTGTATACATATGCAAAATAAACTGTTTTTATTGCATTAATTGATTTAAATTTTTTACAAGTGCGGGTAATAAATCCCAACATTTTGTTACTCTTTGATATTATAAAATCTATATGGGAAGAAAAAGTCATTTTTGAATCAAAAATAATCCCAAGATCTTTTATTTGTTGTGTTTGAGTTAGAACCCTATTATTAAAATTGTAATCATACATATAAATGTTAAGGTTACGCGTAAAACAAATATAATTGCATTTTTCGAAGTTTAAATACAGTTTATTTTTCATACAATAGTTGCAAAAAGAATTTAGGTCTTCTTGAAATGCGGTGCAGTTTGCTATATTACTTATTTCTGAATAGATTTTAAGGTCATCTGCGTATAACAAAAAATTACAAAATTTAAAACAAGCACGAATATCATTAATATAAATTAAAAATAGTAACGGTCCCAAGTGCGACCCTTGGGGCACTCCAGAGGTTACTGTGTACGGAGATGACTTGAATCCATTTATCGTTATTATTTGTGACCTATTAAATACGTAAGATGTAAGCCATCTCAGGAAGTCTCCATGTACCCCGATTTCAGCCAGTTTAGCAATAAGTATGTTATGATTAATTTTATCAAAAGCCTTACTGAAATCAGTATACACGGAATCAACCTGAGTTTGACAATCCATAGCATCAATAATATATTCTGAGTATAACACTAGGTTTGATTCAATTGATCTTTTTGGAAAAAAGCCATGTTGTTCCGCAATTATTGATGTCTGGACTGCGTTAAATAAATGAGTATGACCTAAACTTTCAAAAACTTTGCAGAAAATACTGAGTTTACTAATAGGCCGATAGTTTCCTATTAAGTTCTTATCCCCATTTTTATAAATAGGGACAACAAATGCCTGTTTCCAAAATTTGGGAAATTCACATTCAGTAAATGATTTATTAAATAACAAGGCGAGCGGTATACATAGACTTTGAGCACACTTTTTTACAAAATATGAAGGAATACCGTCTGGACCTGCCCCTTTATTTTCGTCCAAATGAACTAGAACGTTCAGGACTTCTTCAGTATTAACTCTTATATAATTTATATTATTATTACCATTATTATCATTATTATACTCTATTAAAGTTTGATCATATGGTTCATAAACACTCTGAAAAAATTCGGAAAATAACCTACAAATTTCGTAACCATCCTGTGCACATTTGTCATTTAATTTCATAACACTTGGAATAGCAAAATGAGATCTCTGAGCAGAAGCAAACTGCCAAAATTTTTTTATATTATTAGGTATATCATTTTCTATTGAGCTTATATAATTTATTTCATCTTCTCTAATGAGTTGCTTAGACCTACTTCTTAATATATTAAAACAATTTCTATCATTTTCATTTCGATAAATCTTCCATTTTGTGTGAAATTTCATTTTTTCTTTAATGACCTTTATCGTGTTTCTTGAAAAGTAAAATGGGTATTTTTTATTTAAATGTTTTTTAGGAATAAAGTTAACGATTGTATAATTAATTTTTTCATAGAAAACTGTCAGAGACTCATTGATATCTTTATGTAGAAATAAATCATGCCATTGGGTATTATTTAAATAATTGTTTACATCTTGATAGTTGCCTTTTCTAAAATTGTATACAGATTGTATCCTAGATTTTAGTAATTTTATTTTCGGACAAGAAAAAATAAATTCTATGCACGGGTGATGGGGATCTTCATTTACTAAAGTACTATTACACTGACTTACTTCGGTTACAAAATTACTATTACATAGCAATAAGTCTAACATTCTGCCATTATCATTAAATATGGAATTAAGTCTAACATTCTGCCATTATCATTAAATATGGAATTAATGTAGAACAAAAGGCAATAATAAAGGATTAGCCAAAAATAAGTATTTCTAAAGTCACTGGCGCACAGACAAAAAATTAGTAGGCTCAATGGATTCAACAATCTACTATTTTATTTATAAATTAGAAGCATTATAACTATATAACAATATTTAATACATCTTATTTTTATTAGGCACAGAAAAACAGTAGAAAAAAAATAACCAGTCCAAAGAAGTTGATCGACATGACCTCCATTTATTTTTGTAAACATATACGAGCTTTCTTTATTAAAACCAGGACCAATTTTTTTCAACTTATCTCTAAAACGAAGCATTTTATCAAAATTTGTTAAGAAACAAAAATAATCCAATAATAATAATTATCTCAAAAAGGCGCAGGCATGAAAAAGCTGGTGGGGACAATGGGTACTGGACCCCCTATTTTAAATATTTGCCAATTGTTTTTGTTTTTGGTTTTCAAAACATGTGACTCTTCAAGTTGAAGCACCGTCCAAATGACAAAATTGGTAGAAGTTAAATTAAAATTCATAGATTTAACTGCATGTTATATGCTTTCCAAAGATTAGCTCCAACCTCATTTAGGTTTGCTTAATACCTAATATCTTCTTATCAACATCGCATGTTTAATGATTAACATCCTTCGTGATTTAATTAAACAACCCCTATTCATGATATCGTCTATGAATTTAATTGAAAAACGTCCATACAATGAATGTATTTGCTCTGGTGGCCGGTACCGTGATCTCACGATTTATATCAATACAAACTTTTATTTAACTTGCAATGTATGTATGTCAGTTGTTTGTTTAGGTCAAATCTTGCAACTGAATTTTAAAATAGTTATCCCCAACCGATTGAGCTGAAATTTTGCATACACGTTTAGTTTGGATGACAATGCATGTTTATCTAAGTGACGTCATTCTAAATCCAATATGGCGGACTCCCAAAGATGGCGGACTAGTTATTTTTTATGCACCCCCATGATATGGGTATCAATTAAAAGGGTTTTTTGAGAAGAATACGAAATATAAAATGACGTCACACTAAATTCAATATGGCGGACGCCGCAAGATGGCGGGCTAGTTATTTTTTATGCACCCCCATAATATGGGTATCAATTAAAAGGGTTTGCTGAGAAGAACGAAAAATAAAATGACGTCACACTAAATTCAATATGGCGGACGCCCCAAGATGGCGAACAAAATTTTCTTATCTACTATCATAATATGGGTATCAAATGAAAGGGTTTGCTGAGAAGAATACGAAAAAAACTTAAAAATTAAAAATAAATTAATAGTAAAAAAACATTTTTAAAAACAAGCTTTTATTTAAATGCTCTAAAAAGAAGAAAATAAACTTTAAATTAAATCAAACCCATCAATTTATTACATTATACAATTTATATGATATAAAAGTCGCGAGATTTGCCTGTGTAAATAAACAAGAATACAATATTAAACTCTCGCGACAATCTTTTATATCATATAAATTGTACAATGTAATAAATTGATGGATTTGATTTAATTTAAAGTTTATTTTCTTCTTTTTAGAGCATTTAAATAAAAGCTTGTTTTTAAAAATGTTTTTTTACTATTAATTTATTTTATCAATAAATCTTGTAGCAATTGTGCAATCGCTTACAAAACGAAAACATACATTCGTCTTAATTTCTTCAATATACCTAACCTTTACATACAAAATTCAACTCCCCCCTCTCGTTGTCGGTATCTTAAAAAATAATTCTCTTATATTTTTTCCAGACATAATGCATGTAGGTACTAAGGTAAATCAAAAACAAAAAAAGCATCAGTAGAAATTGTTGTCGAAATAAATGTCTATCAAACGGTTCTTACAGGACCTCTTAGTCGTTCTTTGCTATTCTGTATTTAAATATTTAATACTGAATATACAAAATGCAGTGGAGAAGTCTACAACATTATATAAATTTACTTACTGTAATGCACATTGCTCCGACGTATACGAGTTGGACGATAGGTGCCTAGGTAAAATATATAAAGCAAGCATCAAATATTGTTTGCACATCTGTGACGGATTTAATATGTACATACTTCGATTGAAGAATGACGTCTATATTCTGGAATACATTCTACTATATACACATAATAATGTTGGAATACTTTCATTTTATAAAAAGTCTCAATATAAAGAGCTCGTTGTTGGTTTAGAATCAATACCTGTCAGATGGAGAATTCTAATTTAAAATTTACGTGCGTTATATAGCTTATACCCATAAAGGAAAAAATTGGCATTAATATTTGGTTCACAATCTCGCGGACTATCACTTCAGCCTATCTATGAATATGAAACATATTAGAAATTTCGGCAGAAATCAGAAACAGAAATTCGCTCATACCAAATTTAATAGGTTATTATATTTTTAAAAATGTATCTGTTTAACGACTTTGGAACAACCCTTTGAGGCATTTTAATAATGCCTATTTACTAGGTGTATATAGATATTTCCTCGGGTCTTTCATAATAAAGACATACATATAAGAAAAAAAGGTAAAGTAATAAAATCTTGGAAGACGTTTGGTATTTTCCATAAAGTTCGCGAGGTATAAATGTACCGATAAAAAATGTGAAGACATAAGGGCATACTTTCTTAATATAAACATATAAAAACGAGCTGATGAATAATTAAAAAAGTATCAACCAAAAATTATCAAAGTTTATCGAAACTGAAAGAAGATATCGAAGAATATCAGAATCTCAGAGCCAAAATTTGAACGGTTTTAAATACCTAAGAACAAGAATATATGATTGGATCAATCTCTTTCCATCCCTGGAATTCAATCATAACATTATGACATGATTTTAAACATCTTGTGTCTAAAACTAAAATATGTATGTGTAAATGGTTGCAACTGCTTTACAGTTAATTTATTTAATATTACAAGTAACAAAAAGTGGACAACATAAAAAATAAAAAGATGAACTAAATACTTGAGTTGAATTAAATAACCGGAGAATTCTTACGAACTTTTTAAAAAGCTATTCAAACTTTTACGTAAACTCGAACGCCTGTAATAAGAAACTGACAAAACAAAATACTTTGAAATGAACAGTAGGTAGAACAATAAAACTAGTTCATAAACAAAATTTGTGTTGTACGAACAAATTATGTTGCCTACTTACACTGTTGCCAAGCTTGCCATTCAGTTACTTATGTTTAAATAATTGCGTTAGATGATAAATACTACCTAATTAATATTAATAAAAACTTTAAGTGAGTGTTTGGTGACCTGTCATATATTTTCTAAATTTAAGTCAATCATTTAGACAACAAACTGATTTTAATATTATCGTTTCAAAATATATTTATTTTATCACCAGGATGGCAGTTTTATGTAAAGTAGATATACAACTAAAGCTACAATCTTGCCCACTCTCCTATTTGATTTTTCAGATTCAGTTACTTGTAGATACTTGGTTACTTGCAGAGTCAGTGATTGTATTTTTATGGATGTATGCTATTTTCTATTGCAAGTCATATTATAAACCCATCAGATAGGAGCTATATCCCAATCCACAAAAACTAAATATCTGATATCACGAGTCCTTAAACAGAATCGAATTTAATCACTGTATACTATCAGATCCAGATCCAGTCCTCTATGGGTAAGTTCGTGGTACCACTCAGGTTTAATCTCGGTGCATCCTGATTGATCCGATCAAAAATCAAAGAAACTTCTTCTTCGATAAACGGATTTATGAATAGTCTTAAACTAATTGCTTATGTGCTTTGCGTTTAGTGGTACTTCGAACAACCCCAATTTCTCTCCGTGGCGTTTCAATAGCCATTTTGCATAACCTCATTTAAAATTAAAAAAAAATAAATACTGTCTTCTCATAACTCTATTTCTGTTCTATCTCAACTTTGAGTAAATACCAAAATAATATCCTTCAATCGTTCAGTTTCCATTATTTATCATTCTAATCCTAAGTCTTTCACTGAATTGATAATTCGGATGTTCGGGTTCTCATTAGCATTGATAATTTTGAATTTTTGAAGTGGTATTCTTATAAAGCGCAGTGGTTCAGAAGAAGACCACAACAATATGGTTGAAACCTCAAGTCGAATCCAAGGTTCCTTTTCAACCGAGACGTCCATTGCCATTGTGGCCCATGTTAATCACTTTCCAACGAACATCTTGAAGTAGGTATATTGATTTTTTTCTTGATTCTTATGTCTCCTATTTCAGTATGTGTAGTTAATTAATTAGTGTTCAATTTAAATGTTTCTATTTTTGCTGTAAAGATCTTGCAACGTCTAATTTTGTTACATCTGTGTGCAACTGTATGGTACCGGGTGACTACGAGATGAGGTTACACTCTATAATTTCTTTGTTATTAAACCGATTAATTTGAAATTTACAGGTGAGGCATAACATCTAAATGCGCAACTTTTGACACTTGGTGGCTTTATTTCTTACTTCCGATTTAGCCGGAAGTGATATTAACTTTCTTATTTTCGAAACTTTTAGAACTCCATCTCAAAGATCAACTAATAAGCTTTTGCAAAAAAATATGCTGCTTTCTCCTGGTCAACATGGTTTTACTACAAACAAAAGCACGGAGACTGCGTTATGTCATTTCCACCACCAAATTATTAAAGCGGTAGACAATAAGAAATCTGTTGTGGGTCTGTTCGTAGATTTTTCACGGGCTTTTGATTTGGTTGATCATCAGTTGATTATAGCTAAACTCGCTCGATATGGTGTTCGAGGAACAGCTTTACAAATATTTTCCTCATATCTAGATAATAGAACTCAAATTGTAAAGATGGATGGTGGAGTTGAAAGCGAAAGTCGTGATATCACTCAAGGAGTTCCACAGGGTTCAATTTTAGGGCCACTGTTGTATATATTATTTGCCAATGATATTATTGATTACTTACAAAAAATACCAAATGTTCATGTAGTGTGCTATGCCGATGATACAAACATCCTAGTTATAGAAGATAACTTAAATAAAGCAAAAGATACCACTGAAAGAGTTTATCGAGAAATATTATGCTGGGCCCAAAAAAATAACTTAAATTTAAATCAGTCAAAGACTATTTCTATACAATTTTCATTAAATAACAATCCTGAAATGCTAACACTTTTTAATGGTACGGATCTCGAAATAAATACCTGTGATGCGCATAACCTATTAGGTGTTACTTTCGAGAAGCAACTGCAATGGACTCACCACATCGAAAATTTATGTATAAAGTTAAGAACATGTTGTTATGCCCTTAAATTTATGTCTAAATACTGTAGCGAAGAAATACTTAAAACATTGTATTATGCCAATTTCCATTCCCATCTTAGATATGGAATTGTAAACTGGGGTAATAGTAGCAACGTGGCTAGGGTATTTATATTACAAAAATACGCAATTCGCATTTTGTCAAATCTGAATTATAGAGATACTTGTCGTAATGCTTTTATAAACTTGAAAATATTGACTGTTGCTGGTCTTTACATATTAGAAGTATGTTCATATGTTCATAAACATAAAGAGATTTTTTTAAACAATCAAGTTAGGCACTTGCATGACAATAGATCCAGAGATCTTTTACTGCCTGATTCTCATAGAACAACTATGTACTTACCAGAAAAGTTTTCTTTACCAAGGTTGCAAATTATACAATTCACTAGACGAAGATATTCGAGCTTCTGGTAGTATACATATTTTTAAACGAAAAATGAAAAAATTGTTGCCTGGCAAAAATTGCTACACTCTTGATGAATTTTTTTAATAGTTTATTCTCTACATTTTTTACATTTTATACTACATAATATATGTAGTTTTTCTATAATATATATTCTTTTATATGTGACGGGTACAAATTAATCTGTACATTTTTTTTATATATTTATTGTAATCTTCAATATGTTACTTTGCAGTGTTTTTTGCACTATTTATTTGTACTGCTATTTTTAAATATTTGTGACGTTTTCTTCATTGACTTTTTGTATACTTTTGTATATATATCTTTGCACAGTGGAGAAATAAATATTATTATTAACTCTACCTGTTTTTGTCATGTATCTTATTCGTTAGAAAATTTACAATACAATGATATGTCACACAATGACATTTCATTTCAAAATGGCCGAAAAATTAAATTTTTTCAAAAATATTAAAATGTCAATTAAAAGATATTGAAAAGTAATTTTTTTCCAAAGTTGCCCGTGAAATCAAAAGAGTAATGAATTTGACATGTTTAATTTTTAAATTTGTACAAAAATTTCGTTTTGTGGATATTGGAAAATATTATTAATTTTGGTTTTATTAAATTTTAATTTTGAATTTTAAGATAAGTTTAAATATTAATGTATATACTTTATGCATGCACTAGTATTTAGATATTTAGTTTTGAAATTTAATTTTATTTTCTATAGAAGTTGTAGGTAAATAATTTTTTCAAAAGAAATATTTTTAGTTCTTGTACATATTTTTTAAATTATAGACCTTCCGATCAGTCTGCCACTGGCCTGAATTATTTTGGTACTTTATTAATAAGTGACAGTGCGTATGATTTTATGATAATTTAACATGAAACTTACTGTAGGTTTGCTACAATTACAATTACTCAACTTTTCATGGCCCTTGGGTTCCCTTCTACGATCGAAGAAATATCTTACCTATAAATCTGCTGTTATGCTAATTTTTAAATAAAGATTATTTGTAATTCGTGCTGGTTTATTTTATTAGATTTCTATGGATTTCTATGAAAATTAGAGATCTTTTTAAGAATGAATGTCACTTAACTATTTGACAGCTAGATTTTTTTTTTTTTTAATCACTTATTTAACGTCGGCCTATTTCCGCTACGGAGGCCAATCACCGACGCCAGGAGACGAGCAACTGGGACCTGGAAATTTTGCCGAACCTCTTATCTTACTAAGAGCAGGGATTTTTTACTTGCCTAACATTTAATAGACAAGGGACCGACTGCTTTACATCCCCTCCGAAGGATGGTACATCCTCAATACACCTCTCGCCTACAGTTGTATTGCTTCTGCGATATAGCTGATATACAAGCCGCTAGAAGTAGGGAAGCGAGACCCCGTCTTTCCATGGATAGTCCCCATCCACGCGGTAAATGTTGCTTTACTCCTAATATCGCTATGAAGTGAGTGAAGTCAGTCCTCCGCTCGCTGCCCTGACAGCTAGATGTCTCTGAGACTGCTGTATGTTAGATACCCAGCTGAGATGAATTTAAATGCTTTGGTTATTATAAATAAACATAGATGGCACTCAAAATATAACGTTTTATTAAAATATCAGATGATCGAAAGAATTAACGTTTCTTATATCTAAATCCCTGCGATAATTAAAACTAATTAAATCTATAACAAATTAAGGACTGTTTCCTCTTGGTTGTTAACAAAATTAAATTATTATATTAAAAATTATTTTAAAAATTTAGTTCAGAGTACGTTCTACATACTCTCTGGTTAGTCTTTTTAACTGCGCGTAAATTGGCAGTCCTGCTTTTGACACTTGTGGTGCAGATATGATGGCTGATTGTTCTAGAATTTCTTGCACCGTTTACTGGATTTGTTTAAACCAAATAGGCCTTGGATGCGATTTTGGAATTCGACCAATCAGGTGGGTGCTTACTAATTAGGATAATTCTTACCTTAATTCCTGGTAAGTTGGAGTTTCTTTTCCGTTACTTTTTATATTTTCCCTTGACTCACCCTTGGGTCCTGGGTATATAAATTTACAATTTAAATAATAATTTTATCAATATTTTTCAGGAGTAATCTGGCCGAGGGTTTGCTTCTTTCACTACCCAATAACAACTCAACTTTTGTTTCGTTTCTAAGGAACATGCAGAAAATTTGCAAATCAAGGATTTCTAGATTGCTATCTGTCATTTATGGTTTGTATTTCTGCCTATTTTTTCTTTATTCTATATTTTTCCTATGAAATTATGTTATTTTCAGCATCCCTATTTCATGACGAATCTGTGGATACCCATTTATTTATATTGCGTTAGATGAAATTTTCACCTGCCATTGACTTCGACGAAACATCACTGAACTTTATGAATCTCACTACTCAAACACTTCTTAGGATTTAATTTACATTGTGTCTCGTCATTTGACTAGACTGGTGGTTTTACAAGTAAGTCTCACACTATTTATTTACATTTTTATAGAAATTTACAGAAATAAAGTGCAATATCTTTGTTTAACTCTTGTGTTGAAAGTCGTTTAAACTTTGTTCCAAGCATGTAAATAACATCTGTTCCGTTATTGATTATTTTAATGAAACATTGTACAATGCATTTACTTTATTTACGCCTTTAATTTGTTTATGTTTGGTTTATTTTAGCGTAGCTGACCTTTGTTTACGTGTTGACCCCTTTTGCATCAACAGGTGTTCTACAGCTGATTTAGGAAGATTGTTCTTCAATATGATATCCTTTTTTAAACTTGTATTTATCTATTCAGTATACCATACGAAAGTTTCTCGTTATTTGCTTTATTGTGAGAATTATTTTATTTTATCCTTGTTTTACCTGAGCTTATTTTTAATTTTATTTATTTTATAATCGTGTTTTAATTTCTTTTGTAGTTTAAAATACATGACAATATTGACCCTTTATCGCTATACTCTTTAATTTTCTGCAGTCAACTACCATTCGATGACCTCCTGTTTTCTTCTCCAACAATATATTGGGCTTGAATATAATGACACGGCTGGTTCAATAATTTGTTTTTGTGGTAAGTCATCCACAATTTATCGCACCTTTTCTCTTTCGTAAAATGGACAACCTGTGCGGTTTTGGACTGAACAAATTAGGTAAACCATTTTGTATCATAGCAACCGGCAGCTCTCGCACTAGATTTTAGAAACGGATCGTGAACTGTGTTAACGCATCTAAATTAACGCATCACTTATTTGACAGCTTTGTCTCAGAGATAAATTTAAAAAAAAATCAATATTTGATTCCATGGCACGTTCTATGTTAACGAATGTTCTTAGTTTAAAAAACATGTGCGGCAAGAAAAATTTTCTGTTAATTCATTTTTCCTAGCATTCCATGAAATTTTCCTTCGTGCTGTTCCATCCCTCTCAAAAACATCAGCTGTTGAATCGATGACTTGTAACCACTGATGGCATTGATATTGCATCTGTTCGTTTTTGACAATAAATATCTTATAATTAAACACACTAGTACAAGCACAGGTAGACTTTAAGCAAATCACACATCCTTGTGTTTTAAATTCTAACAATACATATTTTTTTTATTTTCTAGTCTATTTTTTTAATTTAAATAGTAATTGTTGCACTTACTATGCCATTAGCTTGGCATATGCAAGATATCCATTTTCAACCAGCAACAGTAAATTATTTGCAGGTTCGTTCATTACTTCCTACGGCCTCTTCTAGATCGAAAATCCGAATGCCATAGTCGTCTGTTGCAGCGGCGTATAAATTCCAGTAGGGTTACAATAATGGTGATAAATCTTGTTTAGGGCCAACAAGAAATAAACAAAGGGCTTAAATTCGAAGCCTTACAGTTTTCACGACAAATAAAGAAAAACAACATTTATATACTGTAAAATTCTTTTAAATTTTGCCGGCATAAAAATGTCATCCAATATTCCTTTTAAAGTAAATGGAAAGAAATGTGAATATATTTTTTACCTTTCACCGTGCTCAAGCGTTGCTTGTTTCGCCGAATTTATTTTTAAGGCGGAAAGAAATCAGCGGTACAGAAGAGTAAATACCACCAATATGTAGTAAGATGTTGAATATACCCAAAGGGAGAGATTAGTGGCTGAATATAATAAGGATTTATAGGCGAGATTTATATTTCCGATGTAAGAGAACTGAAGCGATAACAAAAGTACAGTATGTTCCCGGATCTACGCTACGATACGATAGGTGTAAAATAGAAATATTTGAAGCTGAGTTTCCTCTTGCTGGGATTTCGTGCTGCTTGGTTTTAGTTTTCTTTTAAATTGTTTGTACCCTGACAACTATTAAAAATCTCATTTTTCTTGTATTCGCGGAAGAGAAAATATTATAAACATCCCTTGGATAAGTTATAATTTCCTCTGTGTTAAATTCAATCTTAATTAGATTAGTTTGTTTATTTAGAACAAAAATCCCTACCATGGTATCTGCTGAATTATATAGAAAAACAGTACCACAATTATTACTTTAGACAATCCTGTTGAGTTTCTCACCATTAAAGTGATTGAAATTTCGAAAGAGGTACCATTCCAAATTTTTCGAAAATCCCCTGAATATATATCTAGTTAAGCAAGCTGGATAACTAAATATTATATCATGAATTAGCCAATAGAACTAGTTATTTGAAAAAGTTTTATTTTTTCATTAAATGTAAATATAGGATTACGACAAATGATCAAATCAACCCCAGCAGTCTACTACATTCATTTATGATAAGTTATATTTACGGACATAATTTTGTGCCATGTTGGCTTTTAAATAAACGCACGATGTTCATACAATAGTAGCCGCATCAGCTCATTCGTATTTGAAATAAATCATCTGACCCCAATTTGCCCTTTGGATTGCCCAATAATTCAAATTTCCCCCAATGCGTGAATAAATGTTAAACCTATAGGGTGGTGCAGTAAAAATTAGTATTTTTTTAAATTGATTGTAAATAATTTCAAAGAAAATTTATTTAAGGTAATATACCTACTTGAATTTCATTTCATGACACCGTGGATAGAAGAATAATATATAGAGTCCATTAAAAAGTGTTGGAAATTATTTTTAACGGGTAATATTCGTTTTAAAATGTATCCATTAAGGTGCAATAAAAGTGTAAAATTAAAAAATAATAATTGAAAATAGAAATATTTGGATGACAAATAATATGGAATACAATAATTCTTTCTTAGCAGTGGTAATACCTCAATGAGGATCCTTCTTGTGATGAACAGAACCTGTCTGTATTTTGTTGTTGTTGCTACTGGGTGTTATACATTTTCGAAACAAAAATCAACATCATCGTAACACCTTTTATTCAATAAAAAATGAAGTTTAATTAAAATAATCAGTACACAGTAATATTTCTGAAGAGTCAACCTATCACACAAAGAAAATCATCCAAAATGAACAGTTGACTCCAAAAAAAAATTAACATCAAATTTATGCAAAATTTCTGGTGATAATTAATAAACTGAAAAATTATGACGTACTAAATTTCCACATGTTATGAATATCGTAGTAGGTAAGGGCGATTAGACAATTTCACCATAAAACAGTTATTTGGGAATATAAAAAATTATTGCGATATTTCTATGAGAATCGTTTCTGAGTATAAATGTATCATAAAATTATATAATAAATAGCTCTAAATAAAATCGTGACATTTAGGTATACCAGTTTAATGGTTAACCGCCTAGCAAACACATTTTACTCATCCCAATTTAATAATAATAAATAATAAATAAATACACCACACGTAATTACGACCCCCTTTATCCCAGAAGGCTGAGCCTTGTGCGGGAGGGGGCTACACATTTAAAGACAAGGGACACACATCCAATATCCGTGTATAATGGAAAAATCCCTCTCACAGTATTTTCCATTGCCACGACCGGGATTCGAACCCGGGACTTTTGGGTGAGAGGCAGGTACTCTACCATCTCGACCATCAGTCATAATAGCGCTATAATTTTCTGAATATTTGTTAAACTGCAGATAGAGCCAATATTAATTAAAAAAATGTTATTTCAGGTATCAAGTAAACGAATATCATAAGCTAAACTTATACTCTGATAAAAAATAATGTATAAAAATGTTAAGCACACTTATACATATATACCATATTGTTTTCATTAATATTCCAATAATCTGGATTTGGATGCATATCAACACCGACGCGACGGCTTGAAAATATCTGCCTGCTGATGATTTTGAAATTGATATTCCGTGATTTAGCTCTATAGCTATTTAAATTGCAAGTAGAGTCTTCAAAGAACTTTGAGCTTTGCGTTTTGTTACGCCGTAAATATATCTATGAAAGCTGATAATTCTTTTTATCGTGTTCGACAAAGGATACAACAATAAAATGATATCGACATCTCGCAGACAATCCAGCCAGTCTGGGTCCTTTTTTTCTATTAATATCTCCCTGTGTAACATGAAATATTATTTCTTGGTCCTTTGAAATATATACACTATAGAAAGTGTTCCAACAGTAAACACTACCACATAATAAGAGGACATTGTTGAATTTTATTGATAAATGATATTTACACTATCTCTCCAGTTTAGCTTACAGATGTATGGCTAAATAAAGAATATAGTTAAAAAATCCTTAAAATGTTAAAAAACCTTAAGAATATTTAAAATGAAAAAGTTAGTAGTGAGATAATCGAATTTAAAGTTTAATCAATATGTCAAATTTTTATTTTTTAATAGGGTAATTATCAAATTTTTTTGAATTTATGGACGCAATTTGCTGAAACGTTTCATTTTTTTTTAAATATTCACGTTAAATCGTATTACATTACCTCTTTTTTGATATTGTCAATAATGTTCAAAAAAAGGCAAAGCACACTATTGGCCATTACAGTGGTTTGCCTTAGTTATGTGTTCTTTCGTAAAATATTTCAATAACAGTATCAGTTTAAGAGATATTCATAAGAACATGGTCACAAAAGATCACTTATTTTTGGCCTAGTTAGACTAACTATACCAATAACTAACAGTGCTAGATGGTTACAAAGTCGAGGAAACTTTATGAAGACGTTAAACATCTGGAAACTAGCCAAAGTGTTATATTAATCACTTTAAGGAAAAGGGTACGTAAATGTTTCTGAAACATTTAGCTAAACCCTCCTAAAATTAATGGTTATTGTTTCATTCAAATGTCAGGTACAGAATGCATAACTTTTGAAAAATATATTTTGCCTCAAGTAACGAGCTGTAAACCGTTTTAAGCACGATGCATGGTGTTTTTTATGATTTTACGCCACTTTAATGTTTATATTAAATTTAATATCTCATCTTCTTCTAAAGTGTTATACAGGGCGCACTGGTTTTAACATGTCATTGTAAAAACGTTGCCATGTAAATTTAAATTGTTTTCTTAATAAGAAGCAGGGTTTGAAAGAGTTGTTGGTTTCCATTTTATAATAACCAATGTCCTCATTATATTGAAAATTAGAGGCAATATTCATTAAGTCTTAAGTAATACCAAAAATATAATATCAATATTACAAGCACGCAGGGTGATATTTTCTTCTGCTATGCACCCCAACTCTTTTCTGATACGGTGAACTTTAGTTTATTTTAGTTTGATTCAACTGATATAATTTCACCATTAAAGTGCAACTATACCGGGTGAGGTTACACTCTATAACTTCTTTGTTATTAAACCGATTAATTTGAAATTTACAGGTGAGGCATAACATCTAAATGCGCAACTTTTGACACCTGGTGGCTTTATTTCTTACTTCCGATTTAGCCGGAAGTGATATTAACTTTCTTATTTTAAATACAACTCTACCTGTTTTTGTAATGTATCTGATTCGTTATAAAATTTACAATACAATGATATGTCACACAATGACATTTCATTTCAAAATGGCCGAAAAATTAAATTTTTTCAAAAATATTAAAATTAAAAGATATTGAAAAATAATTTTTTTCCAAAGTTGGCCGTGAAATCAAAAGAGTAATGAATTTGACATGTTTAATTTTTAATTTGTACAAAAATTTCGTTTTGGCAGAAAGATATTAGGAAAATAAGATAAATATTTTTCTGCAATTTTTAAATACTCAAAACTATTTTTTTTAAATACACCTACCTGACTTTTTTTAAATTTTGCAATTGCTTGTTTCTTCTCTTTGATTTAATGCCATTAACGTACCGAATTATTCACAAAATATAAAAATTAAATAAAAATTTCTCCTAATATTTATTTTATTTTTCTAATATCTTGCCGCCAAAACGAAATTTTGATGCAAATTAAAAATTAAACATGTCAAATTCATTACTCTTTTGATTTCACGGCCAACTTTGGAAAAAAATTAATTTTCAATATCTTTTAATAATTGTCATTTTAATATTTTTGAAAAAATGTAATTTTTCGGCCATTTTGAAATAAAATGTCATTGTGTGACATATCATTGTATTGTAAATTTTATAACGAGTAAGATACATTACAAAAACAGGTTGTTATTAAAATAAGAAAGTTGACATCACTTCCGGCTAAATCGGAAGTAAAAAATAAGGCTACCAAGTATCAAAAGTTGCGCATTTAGATGTTATGCCTCACCTATAAATTTAAAATTAATCGGTTTAATAACAAATAAGTTACAGAGTGTAACCTCATCTCGTGGACACCCGGTATACTTAGCCATGAACTTGAGTACTGCAGGGGGTGGTTTAGCATATTTAAGGTCCCTTCGGTTTATTTTAATTTAATGAGTCTATAAACGATTTATTTTTATTTTTTGAAATTATCTATAGTCCAAATCACGAAAGAAGACCGTTACGTCATCATTATAATTCGTGTGAATCAAATCAGTACTGAGTTAGTCAAATTCATGCTTGTTGAAATGACATCCGGATCTAAACAAACTTAAACGTCAAAACAAAACATAACCTGCAATTTGTCTGTTAAATGTCAGAATAATTTAACGATCTCGCCTGTCTAAATTTGAACTAATTTTATATTCTTATCGAAGTTTTTAATATATATAATTTGGCAAAATGCAGAACTATCGTTAGTTCCATAATGAACTGTTTTTAATGTGCAAAAATCAATGGAATAAGGAAAACGGAAACAATCAAAAACAAATTCAAATTTGACAACTGGCTGACATGCAGAAACAGGAAACTATGAAACATGCGACAACGGCGCTAGTCAAAAGCGTTCAATCAGTTGATCGAATTCTCGCTTGTTACTGAGACATACGAAATTGGGCCCTCTCTTTCTTTTTCGTCAAGGAGGTTACGTCAGTCGGAGATATTAACAGTCACATATAATGGACTTCCTTTCCCTATCTCTCTCGTTTTACTTTGTTGTAAACAAAGAACGCTTGAACAGCATACGTTGAAGATTAGAAATTAATTTGTGACGTAACGGTCATCTCTCGTGATTTGAAGTATATGTCTTAAGTAATGCCGTTGGATTTTTTCTAGCACTTAAAACGGCTTCACAATAAATTTTTAAAATTTGTTAAAAGAACATAGTGACGTCAGCGGGCCACTAACGCCAATCGCTTGTTCGAACGTGCGCGTGACGTCATAAATAACCTCAAAAATACGCATTTTTAAAGATTTTCGAGTATTATATCGTCTTTGTCAAAATTTCTGCTTGATCCCTGTACTACAACTAAAATCTTGTTCGGTGCATTATTAATGAGGTTTTAGTTGCCTTGATCTAATAATATAACATGCTTTTTGTTGGTTGAGAATTTAACCTATAATATAAATGTTTCAGAAAAACACCTGCTATAATAACACAGCGCGATATACTGCAGCGATCGGCATTTATTCAAAAACTCCTAGAGTTATTTTTTACAATTGAGCCACTGCTTCTTCTAAAACCCAAAAAAACAAACATTTTGTTTGAAAAGAAATGGCGTCGCAGGAAGTTTGTTAAAATTTACATTGTTTTATTTACCCCTATATTTTCGAATTAAAGTTCCTACAAACCAAAACACACCGATCTACCCTAAGACCGGACAATACACCCTAACATATTTCAAATCTCATTCAAGTATCTAGCATATTTTCAACTTCAAATATATATCTACTAAAAATTTACTTTATGCATTTCAAAGTTCCAGCAGTTTAGTTTTTTCTCAAAACAGTTCGTTTTATGACGTTTTATGGTTACTTGAATATTACAAAAACTTAATTAATATCGAGAAAGTTCTCATTACAATCTCTCCAACAGGAACGCCCCTGAAGGATTTTAAAATTTACTTGTTTTTTTTTGCTAAAAATGAAAAAGTGCTCCTACGTCCACCTAAATTTTATTGGTTTATATTGTACGGTTTTCGAAATATTTAAGAACAAGGTAGTTTTCAACATTTTGGATCTGTTTTTATGTGAACGTTTCAGTTTATTTTAATGGAGTCCCTGGACACTTTTTCTTGAATACTTTTATCCCATTGTGTGTATATCGCCAAAGAAAAAACTTAGTCTTATTTTAAAATCTAATTTTCTCCATTCTAACGACTTACTTCTAATAGTTGAACTTTGAACAAACGACATGCTTACGCGCTTACAATGTTGAAATTAAATGTGTTTCTCACAGCTACCACTGGGTGCAAAGGTTAAATATTTATTTCAATTTGTCTTCGGTCTACTGTGGCATAACCTTAATTTAGAGCTCTGGTTTATATTCCGTTTTGTAAATTTACTAACGATACAGACTAGGGAAATCTACTGACATTGATTGATATAAATGTATACCAATCTATGCTATGATTTTAACCTTAATAATTTCCCATATTCCCAAACTTCGATCACTGACGCAGAAGATAACGAATTTTGTAATAATTGAGCTCCTGCTTTAAACACATTTTATCCATGTGCTGAAATCGGGCAAGCTTAATATGTTAACTGAGCTGATAAAATTTACAGATAAGGATCCGCAAGGGTGTTACGTAGGAAATAGAAATTTTATCTAATGGCATAGAAAATGGTAAAGCTTTATTGCCGGATATGTAAACGAGATGCGGTCAAAGTTTTATAGGCACATTAACATTTATGCGGACTGAGATTTTGAAATGCTGTTACGTCAGCGTTACCCCTACAGATTATTAAATTATCGAAATACAAAGATCCGCACAGAGGTAAATATGTGAAACATTTAGTGATAAATACTAGTCATCCAGTCCTTTTCTCTATCCCCTGCCCTAGAGGGTCTACAGTTACGGATATAGCCGGGATTATAAATTAGTAAAGCAGACGCAGTACGCAAAATAAAATCGTTGTTTGCAACGAATTATTGCAGTGAAAGAGTTGGTTAATTAGAAGGAACTACCTATGTCGGACTGGGTGGACCAATTTATGTCTATTTGTCTTTCATCAGCACGGCGCACGTGAATTGCATTCGCATCAATAACCAAGCCGCTTTAGAAGCGATAGAAGTTTGTGGCAGCTATAAATAAATCCACCTGGTATCTTACTTCAATCACAGTTGGACTTGTCAGTATATCGAAATATGGAGATCTACATAGGGACATAAATATTTAAATCTGCTCATGTCAGGCATTATTATTTGCAGTTTACAATAATAACATTTGTATTAACAAAATAATAATAGCATGATATTAAATAGAATGGTAATGATATATTCTATTATGATATTTTTTTTCATGGGTTTAATAAAACAAGTTGAGAGGAAAATTTGTACAAATCTGAATATTATAATGCTTGTCGGAAGACTAGTACCCTGACAGAGTCTTCGATGTTTTCTTTATAGCATTGATGAAAAAACTCTGTACTTGATAAACAACATGGTTTAATTTAAGCTATACTTATTTTAGCAGCAGTACTAACAAATTTCGACTATTGTGTAAAATTGAACCCATTAGACTCTCGGAAATTACCACGATTTGTCTCAGCTTGTGTTGGAAATTTAAACGATTTCAGAATCGCATCCGACAGACCCACAAACATCTTTAGTTTCATCGTTAAATATTCACGTTACATATTTTTTAAAGACGTGTTGATAATACATAGTGCATCATAAATATAAATTAATTCCTATTAATTAATCGATTAATATCTTCATACTTAAAAGATCGTCTGCAGTTTGTTGAAATCGGCGAGATAAAAAGTGAACATTTACTGCATAACAGTGGAGTACCGCAAGGCTTTGCTCTTGGGCCTTTACTGCATTCCCTGCATATGTTGTAACTTAATATAAATAAAATAATATTTATGCTGTTTAGTCAAAAAAAGAATGTTAAGAAATATACACACCAATAAGGGCAAAACTACAGAGGTAACAAATCATAAATATTTTGTTGTATTTATTAGTCGGTATAAGTTAAACTGGAATACACACTTTAACAGAACAGGAGAAAAATAAATTCCTATGGTTGGAGCATCTAAGTATCTAGTAAATAACTAAGTAAATAAATAAAATTCAATATATTTAACGCATATTTTATATCAACACTAGGACACTTAATAACACTATGAGGAACATGTAATAGAATTTAAAAAATTCGTCGATTACAAATAAGATCTTAAAATTAATATTTAATCTGCCCTATGAAACTCGCAACACTGAATTATACTCCATTTTGATGGTTCCTAATTTAACAGCTTTGGTAAAAATAGAACAGTGAAATCTATCTATAAGCTAAAAATAACAAACAAAAAACAATTATCAGGTTACTCAAAAAAATCAAATCTACCATACAACATGAAAACAGCTCAAAATTTAAAATTAACTAATGTCAAGACAAAAAAATCTGCCATAGAAAACCTCAACATAGTAATTCTTATGGAGAATTTATACAAGGTGGTAAAAAGTATTTAAAATACAGACATGTACCCACAATCATAAAAAAACCTAAGTCTGATTAAATATAGCCGCCTAATAATAAAAAATATACTAAGAATAAGACAAAAATCCAGATTGAAACTATGCACAATAACCTACAACTCTAATACCTATTATAATACCTCGGATAAAAAAAATTATCCTTCAAGACTTGTTTACTTCTGATTGGCGATTGCACATCCTCTGGCCTATAAATTTTTTTTCAAAAAAATATACAATGTGCTCGTGAAAGGCCGAAATATTATTTCACCAGAAGAGTAAACTCGTGATTACATTGGTGAAAACATTATATATTATGTCTATATTTAAATTTTTGATGTAAAATTCTGAAAAAAGATTTTCCTCAGTTTTGATAGTACTTTATTAGCTGGAAACATGATTGTATCGTTATTAATATTACACGCTGTATATGTGGATATAAAATAAATAAAGAAAAGGAACTGACTTGAAGACAGCAGCATAAACATAAAAATATTTCCTATTAGTAATTATGTACTAAGTACTTAGTAGACAGGATTATTCACAGAAAGCGGGTATTAGACGTTTCTCTGCATCTGTGGAGTTTAGAAATTTGAAAATACGCATACAAAGGTTTTTGGGTGGCGCATGGCGTATCTAACGGAAATATTTTCAACTTTGAGTTAATTCCGGTTATACCGGAAAAGTCACCAAATTTTGTTATTTTAAATGGAACACCCCATATATCATTGCATATTTGGATTCCTCATAAAATTTTAGCTTGGTGTGTACCATAATGTACCCTTAAATCTACTATTTTCCGAGATAATTAATATTTTTGAAAAATTTTAACGGTTTCTACCCTTTGGAAAGGAAATTCGATGTTGTAGGTTAAGAAATTTTTCGAACTTATACAAGTACCCTACGGTGTAACTAAAAGTGCGTTTATGTTTTCACAATTACAAGGTGTTTTATTTTCACAGTCAAATATTATTTTAGTTCAAACGTATACATTTTTTTTAACAGAACCCCCTGTATATTTTTTCAGAATCTAATAGATTATTCAATTCTCTCTCAATTGATATTACCATTCCTTATACCTATCTCTCACGGTTTTCTCACTTTGGACGAATATTTGTAAATTGCTGATTTTATATGAACAAATCAGCAGTTTCATAATGTCATCTAGTAGGCTGAATTTGTCAAAATGTTTTGTTTTTACCAATGTCAATATCGTGTTATTGATGTGTGCGTAGCGTTACTAATGCGAATTATTGGTAAAAAATAACATTAATTCAAATGATTTAATATTAGATTTATTTTCTTATGGAAATACTACATACCGAAATAATTAGTACAATGTGCAGAGAATTCAATGAGAATTACCGACAATTACCTGCAATGACAAATAATAAATTCCGAGGAATCAGGAGAAACTTTCTAAAACGTTAATTTTCTCTGTTAAAAATTCTTTCTTTGAAAAATTAAGCCTCGTCAGTCCAAAAAATCCTTTTAAAAAAGATCAGGATTTTCTTGAAGACGTACTATCACCTGCTCACAGAAACCTGTTATTTTTTTTAAATCTTCGGGCTTCAATGATGGACATTTTTTAGTACAGAAAGTTATGCATCGTGTGCTTCTTCAGAATTCGTTGAATAGAGGAATATGAAAGTATTAAATTCCAACTAGCACCGTGAATAGATGCCTGCGGATTTTCATAAATAAATTAATTTATAACTTTTTTGAGGGGGATTAAAAATCATTAGTTGAAAAATTTCCTCGAAATACATCATTTACTAAGTTATTTACAAAAAATGCGGTTTTGTTCATAATAGCCGATTATTATAACAATTGGTGGAAGTCGGTACGTTATTCCTGCAATTGTTTTTTACCGCATTAGTTACATAAAACACTAGTTGAAAATTTAAAAATAATTCGGTTAAGTAATTGTAATAATTGTATAAATAAGAAAATAAATGATTCAACTAATTGAGAAATCTAATTTTCCAGCAATTACCTATTCATCCAATATGATTAATTGAGGAATAATTCATCCAGTATGATTATTCCAATGTGATTATTCCAATATAATTATTCCAATATGATTATCCCAGTATGATTATGGCAATATGATTACTCCAATATGATTACTCCGTTCCGTTATGATTATTTCATTATTATTATTCATAATTCATTAAATATGATTAATTGAGGGATACGCTATAATTTTACGCAATTTAATTTGATTTAAACCTAAAATTCGTCTAATTATGGAAGAAAAAATGCAAGATAAAAATAAATATATTTTTAAATTATACTGGGTGTCCCATTAGTATGAAATATTATTAAATATTTTTTTAGCTGCATCTTGTAAAAATACTATCAAGTATACAGGGTATCCTATAAAAGTGCTGCCGACGTCAAGTTTGTTTTTTTAACCCCCTACTTTCTCTTCATTTTAAAATTCTGCATACAATTTGGAACTGTCTGATATCCCATAGTCGAGCACTTATTGTTGGCCCGCCATTTTAACTTTTATGCCAAAAATGTCACTTGCAAGGGGTATTTTAAAAATTAATTACTCAGAAACGGTAAGAGATAGCAAGTTTCGGTTTTCTCAGACATTTAGAAGAAGAAACGGGCTTTCATTTTGTTGATCCAAAGTTTCATTATCTGCTCAAGTGTATTTTCTGCGAATCAAATTTGAAATACATTAAAAAGTAAGCCAAAACATTAATTTAATTTTCTTCATTATTTGTAACTGGCTTTGGTATTATCTTTTCGGCTTTAACTTTGCCAAATTTTAGAAAATTTGATCTGATTCTTTGGAATTTATTGTTTGTCATTGGTGTGTAATTCTCTGCACATTCTACTTATTATTTCGTTAGTATTTACATAAATAGAAAACAAATCTAATATCACAGCATTTTAATTAATGTTATTTTTCACTAATAAATCGCATAAGTGACGACACGCGCACAACAGTAACACGATGTTGACATTGGTAAAAACATCCTGACATTTTCAGCCTACTAGATGACATGAAACTTCTGATTTGTTCATACAAAATCAGCAGTTTACAAATTTCGTACAAAATGAGAAAGCCGTGAGAGATAGTTATAGGGAATTGAATAATCTATTATATTCTGTAAAAATATACCTACAAGGGGTTCGGTTTAAAAAAAAATGGCTTTTTGATGTTTAAACTAAAATAATATTTGACTGTGAAAATAAAACACCCTGTATAAAATTGTGAAATATAAGAGCACTTTTAGTTAGACCGTAGAGTACTTGTATGAGTTTTAAAAGAAAATTTCTTAATCTGCAAGATAGAAGACATCGATTTTTTTCTGAAGGGTAGAAACCGTCAAAATTTTCCAAAAATTTTAATTATCTCGGAAAATAGTAGATTTAAGCGTACATTATGGTACACAAACCTAATCTAAAATTTTATGACGAATCCAAATATGCAATTATATACGGGGTGTTCTATTTAAAATAACAAAGTTTGGAGACACTTTCGGTATAGGAGGAAGTGACACAAAGTTGAAAATATTTTCGTTAGATCCGCCATACTCAAAAACCTTTGTATACGAATTTTCAAATTTCTAAACTCGACAGATCCTGAGCAACGTCTAATACCCTGCATAAGATAATCATTACGCTGCATTTAATTGAAATTAAATTTATTTAAAAAAAAAACTTAAAAACAAATAGAGAATCCAAAAATTTAATGACGCATGGTGTTTATTTAATATAACGAAATTGCGTATACCTAGGTAAAATTGAAGAAACGCCCTGTATATAATATATAAATTGAAAATAATGTATGTATAATTTTAATCTCTTGGATTATTTTAATAGGAAGTTAGGATTTTAGCACTTACTGCTTTCACGCTTCTGTTTAAATCATCAGCTTGCTGGCAACCCACGCAAGATTAGAAGCGTGGGCGATCAGTTGTTATATAAATTGGATTGCTCAATTTTTGTCATCGATAAATTAAATAATTAAGCTTTTTACGATGAGTAACTGGATCATAATAATTGTTCTTTCAAACTAGTCGTTGTAATTCCTCAATAGAATAAAGTTGTTAATTTTATTCAATACACACGGAGAAAAATATTTATTGAATATAAATTTTGCAAAATAATAATTTGTGTTTGAGGACAGTAATAATTATCATAGCAACAAACCAAATTTGTAACAATTATGTTTAAAATGTTTTAATCAGTAACTTTTGTGGTTTCGTGTATAAAATTAAAGAGAATTTTTAAAATTTATGTAAACCCATTATAATATTAAATTGTGTATGCGAGAAACATATTATAAAAGTATTCACCGTAGTCCCATTACTTATTTTTCTCTTTAAAACTTACATTTAAAATTAAGTACGGGTAAATATTTTCACGTGGCTCTTAAGAAAGTTCTACGGATTTGAATGGCATTGTCAGTTGTCTAACGAGCTCAACCCTTATCAAGAAATTCTCAAACTATAAGCTTCTACCATACCTTTTTCTCCATTTTCACTAAAATGACTAACGTTCTATTCTCCTATACACCTATAGAATGCATTTTTCTCTTACTAATTACGAAATAAAAACAATTAACAAACATTCTATTGCATCAAATATATTTTAGTAGTGAGAGACAACTTCTTGAACTAAACGTAGACTATTTTTTTTTGAACAACAGAACAGGGATGCAATCCTGAAGTAATAAAAATAATTTATGAAATAATAATTAATAACTGAAAACCAATCGGAACTATTTTAATTATATCTCGACAGCGTCTACTTGGTTGAGTGGTAATTCAATTCTTTGTTTGTACTGATTAAAGGAAGGAAAAGCCTTCCTTTCAATAATAGGAAGGAAAATTGCTTTCTTTAAATAACAAAGAGCCATTTGGAGTGTATGAAATTTTCAAATATTATGCAGCTTATCACAATATTACGATAAATTGTAAAAAATATTCATATAGTTACGGTAGAGCTATTCCAGTAGCTTGCAATCTAATAAGCAATTGATATATTAATGAAAAGCATACAGATGTTATTTACATTTGCATAACGGTAATAATTGGTTATTGTTTACCAGACCCAACGCAAATATATTTACTATTGTATTGACTTAATTGAAGTTTAAATGTCAATAATTATAAATCATTAGTTATTGCGAATTGCACTGGGCAAGCAGTTGCAGCACTAATTACTTTTTTGTTCATTTAATTTAAATAAATTGTTGTCGTTCATCCACCGCCACCGTGTGATCTGAATGACTTATTTACACCATTTAAGTAATTAAAGCATTTAGAATATAGGTACGGTCGAATTAACGGTTCTTCGAACTAACATCACTAACACAGGAAGAGGGAAAAATGTATCAGACAAGTAGTATACTCGTCGGTCACTTCTTCAATAAAAGAAGACTAGCGACCATTTCAGTAAATGGTTACAAGAGGTGTACCTTCAACAATTAAAATACTCATCAATGACGAAATTTCGAGGTATCGATTCCTAATCTGTATAGAAAATGGGAGATAAAAAAACATACTGTCCATTATATTTTTGACAACTTAACATTTTTTATGTTTAACAGCACAATTTTCATTCAATTTGAAACAAAAAGAAATTGGATATCTTGTGATTGGACTAGAATTAACTTAACTTTACAAGAGAAACAGTTGTTTAAATCAAGAAGCATTTAAAAATAAATTCAAACATCAGTTTCAAAGAAACGATTTTCTTGAATAATATAGTGTTTAGTAACTGTTTTGCAAATTTAATAATTAAGTGAAAGGGTGCCTTTAAACCCGCATAAATGTTGGAAACGTGTAAAAGTTATTATAAATTTAAATTCAAATAATTAAACTCAATCTATATTAAATTTTATGGTAAGCGAAACCACTTAAAACTGATATGCGGAAATATGGGGTTACTCGTTGCGTTTTATAGCAAATTATTAATATAAAACGGTTTTAGGCAGTTAAGCCAAATTGGCGAAAGGGGTGAAAATACATTTTTGCATATTCGGCACTGATATCAATGCGATTAATTTTTGCATAAATTTGGAGTTAGAAAAGTATAATCTTAATCGTGACGTTTACTGTAATTTTCGAGTTTGGTCCAGATATTTTAAAAATTATAAAATGTAGTATACAGGGTTCTGCTTTGGCAATATCCCGAAACTCGTAATTAAAACTGTAACTTCGATATTAGTAAATTAAAAGAAAAATGGAAATCCCATTAATTGTTCAAAATCACTCAGATTTACCAAAAATTTGAATGTGATAAAAAATGGATTGAATCGCGCCATAAATCTCATGATTTTTTTTTGACAAGCTTCAGTAACACGCTGTTTTTGTACATATTTTACTTAAAATATGTCATGACTAAAATATTCCGTGCATTCACCAAATGTGTTACGACTCCTCTTTTTAGTATTAATGTTTGTTGTCTTGGTAACAAAAGAACTGCGTCTAAAATAATTTGTCATACTTTTCTTCTATAAGATGGTTCTCTAAAACGAAGATTTCAAATTTATGATCAATCATACGCTGACCAAAAATAGATTCTAATTACCTGCTCCAGGGGTAAAAATTTAAACAAAGGCCACTATCTTCGGATTTTAAATTTGTATGTGATAATACAGATTACCATGCCATGATGGCCAGAGCTATTGTTAGTTTCGTCGCCCTAAAATTCCTCTCTAGACATGAAATTTGGAAACCAAATAACAGTGAAGTATATAGTGCAATGATATTAAACGAGATAAAACTTGCTTCATTATGGGCGATGAAATGAAGTTATAGCTGTGATCACCCCATCTCATTAGTCATGCTTTACAATGGACAGCTGTACCCACACATAAATTCTTGTATAGTTTTGTGTGTTGAAAATCAGAAACAAAAATTTTGTGGTTTGCACTCCCCAAACACTCATGAATTTTTGTCACCAATTCCATAAATTTAAATGATGTTACCATACTCCTCATTTGAAACCTGAATACCAGACGTCTCTTTAATTGTTCTGTTCAAACAAATTTTAGAGGACATGTACATTAATGTACAGTAAGGTAGCCAAACTGCTTGCGAAGCATGGCTGAATAAGGATTACAAACTTGTCGAATATTTCACAGCGATACCACTTCAGGCAGTTTAACATGTTTCGTTAAAGGAAGCATATTCTTGAAAGTAACAAAATTCGTGGAAATATCTATGAAGAATTTCGCTATTTATTTATTAACACCAGCAATACCTGCAATATTTTACCACATTTTATTTAAGACGTCTTTATTATAATGGTTTTTATCTCTTGTATTCCATATGGCACAGATTTGACTTTTAGATATTTCAACAACCATATTGCTGCCCGAAGCGTTTAAAATAAATTGATTTAAATTTTACGAGGAAGTCGACACAGCAAATCTCGCTTTGCGCTGCCGCATTAAGTTAGGACACCCGCACTATGTCCTATGGTTTGGTGTTTGGCGGTTTTGGAATAACACGCCACACGGGCGGGCAGTTTGCCCGCACACTTTTTTAAACTAGAACAATTATTGATTCCTCGAGAGGAGTGAGTGTGTTAGTTCAATTTTTGAGTTATTTGTTATAACTTACAAGTCACTGATATTCTACTTCAGCTTGTGGCGACAAACATATGTAGGTAATATGATTTGCTTGAACTACTTCTCCATATGCCTTTTATTACCCTAGAAACCTAATACTTATTGTTATTGATAAAAAAAATTCACAGTCCTTCGCAAAGATGCAACCGGAGGAGACATTGGAAATGACGAAGTAGAACGCAAATCTTGTGATATTTCGGATGTGATAAAAATGAAAATTTGTTGCAAAGTAGTAAATAGTTATTTCATTAACACAAAACATTTTCAAAAAGTAAAATCTTATTATCAGTAGTTTTATTTAGAAATTAAAATAAAAAGTTATTTTATTAACAAAAACATTCTCATACTGAAAACTAAAATGGTATTATACAAATTTTTTTCACTAACAAACATTTTTAATGTTAAAACTGAAATAATTTAATATAATTTCGGGAAGATGAAAAGTGATTCCTAACAATTACAAATACCGATATCGATTAATCGCAAACTATTAAACGCAGCTAATAGTACAGCAAAAGTGTCCAAACTGAACAAGAACATAGTGAATTCGTTGAAACTTGACATATACGTTTGAAAATATATACAACCTATGTTTCAAGAAACTTAAGAGTCCCGAACCGTAAGGGGTGTGTCGGAGCTGCCTACTTGAAAAATCGTGGGATGAACTAGGTTTTTCACATGCATAATAAAAATTGACAATTGAACCATGAGAAATGTTCAAAAAATAAGAATATTTTCATTTATAGAGAAATATTAATTTTCGACTTTTTTATTAAATTTTTTTACCAATTTTACGTTTGTTTCCTTTTTTTTCTGCTTGTTTATCTGTGAGTATATTCTGCAAAATGAAAAAGTACATAATCATTGTACAAGTGAGGATTATCGAGTTGTTTAAAATTTTATATAATATATTGAATGAAACACACTTTGTATCTAAAGAAGATCGGAATCGATAGCATCTAAATCTTCTGCGTCGTTTAGATCCTCGATAATTTTATCCTTGTATGAATTTAGACATCGCACTCCCTGACAATTTCCGTAAATTTGTGAGCATCTTCAACCTGCTTTTCTGTTGCGGTTGCAGGAGATAAGTGCAATATTGATTCTGCTGTTGGCACAAAAAGTGTTGTCACAGTTTGTAAGGAGCCGTTAATTTTGTTCTATCCCCACTGTTGTGGATTTTTTTCATTGCCAAGCCATTTCTGAATTTTGTAGAATACTCGTAATGAATATTAAGCGACTGCCTCTGAAGTTGGTGGTAATAATTCCAACTTTGATTTTTATTTGTGCAGCGATTTTTTGAATTGATTAAATCTGTATGAGTTGAGTGAGACATTTGTGATTTTCCTTGCACCGTATACAAGTAGGAAAAGAGTTTCACCAGCCTATTTTACTTGTGAGGGGGTTGAATTCTTGCCATTGAAAGTTTTTACTACATTAACTAACTGCATTTCTTTCTGAAGAAGTTTGATGACTTTTAATTTTTCGTTCTGAAATATTCTAGACGTGGTATCATAACCACTGAAGGCATGAGTCAGTAAAATAGTATTTTTCTACTACCGTCTATATAAATGAACTTTGTAACCCTAGCAACACGCGCGATAACGAAAGTAAACATTCGAGTTACCTGGTTGCTAAGGCGTTGCTATCTATATACGAAAGTAAAACTTATGCGGCCAGGACAGAAAAGTAGAAAAACAAATTTTAAACGAAATTAATTCGTCCTATTTGAACAAATTAATAAAACTAAACAATTTTGTATTAATAAAGAAAGTTCTTTCTAGGAAGTACGCCAACATTTTTGTCGGCACGTAGTGCTTACCTATATAGGTACTCCATTTTCAAAACGCTTCATAAGTTTGCATATACCTTGCTTTGGATTTCTTGGGGTAAAACAAGACACAAGCAATATTCCCATTTATATCGCCACAAAACATATGTATTTGTTTATTTTAGTTTGAAACCACCAGAAATTAAAATGTGTAATATTTCGTTGCCATGGAAACAATTTTCACAGGCAGCCTCCTAAACTATAAAATTTATTAAAAACGTCAATTAATTTCATGAAATAATTAGTTTTAAATTAGTAAATCCCATATTTTTTTTCGGTATAGTAGAAAAAATATAATACATTTCACGATGCGAAAACCGTTTTAAGTAATCGGTGTTTTTTGAAAGGTCGAGGCTTCGCCTCGACCTTTCAAAAATCACCTCACACCTTAAAGTAACCTTTCGCACGTTCTTGTCATTTCTGGATTTCTGACGAAGAAAGAATTTTCCATATAATTTTTCCTGTTCCTGGCCTTATGAAAAGTATATCTTTTTCTTCTGGAGTTAAAACGATTAATAGAACAAGGAGATCAACGTCCTCATCAACTAAGCACAAATTTCAATTAATTGCTATTTTAACAATAGGTGAATCCACATCATCTACAGCTTGCTTTACAAACAATCCTTTGTTTTAAAGATTTTTGGCAACATTGAAATTAATCGGATTTCGTTTCTATCATTTGACAAAAACTTTTCTTGAGGGAGGGCTACGATTACTGAATTTTGCCTAAGTTTGGTTTTCACGTAGATACGTCGTACAAATGTGGATGCAATAAAAATCCACCTTCAAATTACATAAATAATAAGTATAGAGTTACAAAGATTTCGCAATTTTCTTGCTTATTTGATTAATTTCGGTACATTTTGCCTGTACTGTAATCGTGTGACATATCATTAGATCAGGCATTGAGAGAGGAGTTGAACATATATTTTATTTTCCTTCAAATCACCGCTATCTTTGTAAATTGCGAAAAACGACAAAATTTTAAGTTACATATGGTTTTCGACTATACATATTTCGACGAGACAAAAGGAAATAACCTGTTCGACGTGCTTCTCGATGTTAAGTTGTCTTGGAGATTGTTGGACGTGACTTTTCTAACGCAGCGATAAATTCCCATGTAATAATTTTTTGTTTACTTTTGCTTAATCTACCTAATGTTAAAGTAATGGCACTCAAACCTCTAACACTCCGTAATACGTACAAATCAGGTATCGGCAACCTACCAGAGCAACCCCGATCCCAAATCCACCCCTATGATTTGTCAAATTGCAAGTCATTGACAAAATTGATAAAATTGCAAAAACACGAAAACTTCAAATACTATTTCCAAACGAATTTCCGAGAGACTGTTTTGGTAAGAAATCCAAGGTAGAGGGTCGAACTTAGAACTACATCGTGAATTGCACGGTCACGCTCTGATTTTAGGCTTAATAGGAGTGAACGAAAAAGTGTAAATTTGACGTCTATCGTTCTGAAACCACTGAAATCTCACGCGTTACGTCATTCTGCCATGAAACTGATTTTCGACCCCCTACTAGGAAACTAAAAACATTTGTTTAATCCTGCTCTTGAAACATGCAGTTTCTTACTTGGATATAATTCAATTCAATTCAATTCAATTTATTTCTGGAAAAATTATTACAAATAGGTATATAATAGTATAACATAATACATAAAAATAGAAACAATAAAAAAATACAACTTGATCCAAACACCTAGGTATGAAATACCTGTATGTGAAAATGAAACAAATTTATGATTATATACCTAACAATACATATAATTAGTATATACTAGCGAGACAAATTTGTAATGCTGAATTAATTTAGGACTACTGAGAGAAATTGATACAATAATCACACGATCAAAAGTATAATGAATATATATGATGAGCTATTAATTTAAATAGTAGAAAAACAAAAAGGTAAGTGTTTTATTAATCAAACAAACTCTGGAAGAGAACAAAATTTGAACTAATATATTTCTTTACTTCTCTTTTATATTTATTATAATATACAATAGCTTTAATTCCTAGTGGAAGTAAGTTACAGAATTTAGGCCCCAAAAACCATATAAATCTTTGGGTATGGGCTTTTTTACACATTGGAGTAACCAGGTTTTGTGATGAAACAGATCTGGTGTAATGATTGAAGGAACTTCTAGAATTATCGTTATTTCTACGCATCCACAAGATACATTGGTAAGTATAAATTTGTCTTATGTTTAATAATCCCACTTCCTGATATAACTGGTTAGTTGAGTATCTCCGATGTTTTTTAAAAATAATTTTTAAAATCGTATTTTGTATGACTTCTAGGTTAGAAAGCGAATGTTTATATAATCCCCCCCACGCAATGATGCAATATCTCAAAATAGATTCAACTAAAGCATCATACACCGTAATCACAATCTTTTTACTAAGTATGTCTCTCAACTGATAGAATTTGTGTATCAGCCTCCTAAGTTTCTTTGTAATAAAATCTGCATGTTCATTCCATTTTAAATACTGATCAACAACAATTCCGAGGTATTTCAATGAATTAACTCTGTCAATAAGTGAACAATCACAATTTTGGTTATTATCACAACTAATTTTGTGTATTTTAAGTGTATCATTATTTGGTTGATCAGCAGCTGTAGTGGAGAAAGTTATAAATTTAGTTTTTGTTAGATTTAAACTTAGGAGACTAACATTCAACCAGTTTTGAACTTTTTGCATCCCAATTTCTGCATTAGTGTATACTTCATTCCAGGAACTCCCAACAAAGTTAATTACAGTATCATCTGCATAACATACAATTTTTCCTTTAATATCAAGATTACCCAGTAAATTAATATATATAAGAAACAAAATGGGACCTAACACTGTCCCTTGAGGGACGCCCATGGATATTTTTAAAGGGTCACTTATGCAGTTATTAATTTTTACAACTTGTAGTCGATTTGTTAAGTAATTACTGAAAATCCGCAAAGCAGAACCACGTATACCACTATCCTCTAGGCGATTTAGCAATATATTGTGATTTACGGTGTCAAACGCCTTAGCTAAATCTAGAAATACAGAAAGACATTTTTTGTTTTCGTTATTATTAATTATGATATTTGTAATTAATTCATGAATCGCAGTCTCGGTGCCAATATTTTTTTGAAAACCAAATTGATTTTTGTTTAATATATTGTTTTTATTTAGATAATTCATCAATCGTGTTTTGATACATTGCTCAAATAATTTAGCAAAGTTATTAATAATTGTTATGGGTCTATAATTTGTTGGGTTACTTTTGTTTCCTGATTTATAAATTGGAATTGTTATGGACTCCTTAAACTCGTTAGGTACAGAGCCAGTAGCTATAGCGATGTTAATAATATGTACCAAAGGTTTTACTAAATGTTTGTGACACGTTTTAATTAATTTTGCAGATATACCATCTGGCCCAGGGGAAGAGTGATTTTTTAGATTATTAATATTTATAATTAATTCATTTTCAGTTACCGGATGCAAATACAAAGATTTCGAAGTTTTATTTATATTTAGAGTGTTCGATACATTCTTGTCTACTAAGCTAGCCATTTTCTCTCCAATATTGATGAAAAATTTATTAAAATAATTTGCTTTACTATTATCACATTCTAATAGCCTGCCTTGTTGATCTTTTATGTTAAAGTTTTCTTTATTAATTTTATTTTCACTATTTGAAGCTTCATTTATAATTTGCCAAATTTTTCTGTAATTATTATTTGAATCATTTATTTTATTTTTGTAATACTCATTTTTGGTTAATTTTATTAAATTATTTAGACGGTTTCTGTATATTTTATATTCTGATATATTTTCATCTGTATTATTTGTTTTCAAAATTTTTTTTAGGTAATCTCTATGTATAATTGAGTTTATAATACCTTGCGTAATCCATGGTTTTAGTTTGCGCATTTTGTTACTTTTTATTATTAATGTTTTTGTGTGTAATTTTATAATATTTTGAATTTTATTTATGTATAAAGAAAATCCTTTTTGAGCGTCTGTTTCTAGAAGTACATCTTCCCACGTTTCTTGTTTTAATGCTTTATTTAATTTATTATAATTAGTGATATTTATTTCATTTATATTATTTATTGCCTTTAATTTTTGTTGCAGATTGACTGACAATAAAATGGAAAAGTGATCCGATAAAGCTGTTTCAATTATTAGTGGAGTTATAGAAATTTTATGTGTAGTTTGTTTGTCTACTCTAATAAAGGCATGATCTATTATACTAGTTGAATTATTTGTAACTCTAGTGGGTTTGTTTATATAAGACACAAGTCCATATTGTCCAAGCGTACATAAGTAATTATTAACTAAATTTTCATTTTTATTATTTAAATTTATGTTTGTGTCACCAATAAAAACCTCAACATTTTGCGAGTTTAATTCAGTGAAATAATTATTTAATTCCTGGATGTGCAAGTTAACATTGGTTGAAGGTGGTCTATAGGATGTAGTTATTCCAAAAGATATTTTATTTTTAATAAAAGTAAATCTCATTAAATTTGTTTCACTAAACTTTTCAATTGTCATTCCTACATCTATACTATTTTTGCAATAAACTACGACTCCATCATTTTGATTGAAATACGACTTATTATAATATACGTTAAAATTAGGAATAGTGAAATCACCGACTTCTTCCAGGCACCAAGATTCAGATAACACAATTAGATCCAAATTTCCTTCACCCAGATGTTCAAGATAAATCATTAACTCATCAAAATTTTTTTTTAGGCTTCTAATATTTAAGTGTATTATATTTAAAAAGTCATTTTTGTTGTTACTGATTAAATCAATTAAAGAATCATTAATACTCTCACAGATTACTGTATCAATTTCCTCAGCTTCATTTAATTCATTAAGTAAATTTATTTTGATTTGTTTACAAAAAAAAAAAAATGTCTGTGTAATATATCACAATTTCAAATTGTAAATTTTATTCCCCCGAGTATCATACTTTTATCAATAGAAAAAGAGAGAAAAAAAAAAAAAGACCTACATATTATTGAATAAACGCCGGGCCGCCGTTCTGGCAATAATACTCGATACAATTAAATGTCAAAGTGAAGGAAAGCCACTATCGAGAAACAGAAAATTGTTTCGGGGTCCTGAAGTCGTCCCGAGTTCGAAACTCTACTCGGTTCCGTCCTAGGACCGATATTAAGAAATCATTAAATTTCGCTAGATCGACTATAAGGTCTATCGGACGCACTATGGCCGCCGGGCCGCCGTTCTGGCAATAAATCCAAGCTCGAAAGTCCAACTTGAAAGTACATCGTGAATTGTGCGGTCCAGCTGCGATTTTGAGGTCAGCAGATCCTAACTAAAAAGTGACATTTGTGACGTTAACGAAAATTTTTAAAGTTTTGGCAAGACCTGCACACGCATGAAATTTGGAGGGTTCTGCGCGCGCATTCGGCCTTTTTAATTTCGAAAAATTTACAAAACTCTTCGAAATGGGATATTGAAATGCTAATAACTTTTTAAATATTCAAAGAATCGCAACGAGATATAGCCGTTGGGATTTTCTCGACAAGAAGACGCCTATAAAAAAATAATAACATAACTGCCGGTACCACGTGATTTAGACAACCAATCAAAAATTGGTCACCCTGTTGTCGCCACTGTTTCTATAAGTCATGCTTCATAATATGCAACATGAAACTGATTTTCAACCCCCTATACGAAAACAAAAACATTTCCAATGTTAAAAAATTATTTGGTTTTATTGAACCCATTGTTATAGAATATGTTCTACTTAAGAGCTTCAACAACGGCATGATCCTTAAATTAACCCATTACCTCATTCAGCATCCTGTATAGTGCTAAATATTAGTGAAAAACGTTTTCAACTGTTTCATTTTATTGAATAATAATAGGATTCGTTAATAGCAACTTGTTAATCAAAATAAACCCGGTGATGAAAATTTTATTTAAAATTTGTTTTTAACAATGTATATTTATAACGAGACTTGTGATTCTTTTAAAGTCCCGTTAGATACGTTAATTTAAAATAAACACAGAGAATGTGGGCGTACAGCCCAACGCACACCACACCGCCTCGATAACATAACAGCTACTCGTTTGCGGTTCAAACTGTTTAGACATAAGATCTATACACGTCAGGAATTTGATTGATGATGAACTGGCATAACGATGAATCAAAGGCACCCCACATTACCTCCAACTATACCTAACGATTTAAATTCACGAGTTTCCATTCAAATACATTTTTGCTTAGTCATCTCGTGGATGAAATTAAAATAACTTTGTTCTCTTTTTAAATAATGGTGAGATTTATATACCCATTTTACTTTAGGTACACTTACCCGTAATAATTCCTGTACGTAATGAAAATAATTTATATTGATAATAATGTCTTTATCACCATGATTGCATTGAATCATCAATCAAAATACTCCATCTTGCTTATATTCTAGTGGCACCAAATTTAATTATCCATTAAATAGAAAGACAGCCAGAAAACTGGGGTGTATAATACGGGGTATTAACGCTGAAATTCAGCACGCATTTATTAGGTGATAAAATTCCAATAAAGGATGTAAAAGAAATATTTGAGTCGCTGTGACGACATGTTGCCTGACTGAAAATATTGTAAGTTGCGAAGTTGTCAATTGTCTAATAATATTAAATCAATGATGAAATATGCACAACGTGGTTTAATTATTTGAGGTCATTCCACTCGGCTATAATAATAATAATAATAATAGTTTATTTGCAGAAAATCATTAAATACAAGAATATTAACAATATAAGAAAGAAGAAATACGAAATACGAAATACCTGCAAAGAGAACAGAAAACAACGTAACCCCTAAGAGCTTGCTGATTGCGTTTTGGTTTCTGTTAAGATTTTTACTTTTTACTGTCTGCATTTTCAATCAGTTCTGCCTTTTCATTGGCATATACATAATAATTTTTATTTCCCACTTTTTAATATAAAGTTATATTATTATGGTCTTCCCCTTTCTTTTGTTTTTATTTTCTTTGGCCGCTCTATTTCTTGCTCTGAAACATAATTTCGTCTTTTGATCAAGGTAGATGTTTACATATCATTCACTGATTCATTTCAAGGTTGGGTATACATGTCTACGATTAATTTTTCCACACTACTTGACTGCAACATTTTATGGCAAAATTAAATTCTTCAAAAAAAAAACTCCTTGTCTGTTGGAATTCTTCGATGAATTGTTCTCCACGATTTTTAAACACTTTTCGCTCTGTTGCATTTTAAAGCATGTAAGCCTCTGAATTTGTCGAACAACCAAAGAAAATGCACTCTTTTGATCGCAAATAAAATTTTCGAAACGGTTCTAAACGAAGACCTGTATAAAAGACTTTAGAACTAAAAGAAATATGTAATAAATGCATTTATATTGCTTCATGTACTTGGGTTGGGATATTTTATCTGCATTTGTAGATAATTTCTTTCATACAAGAGAAATCATAAATTAAGAATATTTTTATTAATTGTATTGGAAAGAAAATAGAAAATGAGATATCTAAAAATTTTTAATTAAATTCCACACACCCGGGATTGTGCTATTGTATTTTACTTCAGTTGACTCAATAATTTCATTTAATTTAATATTCAATCAAGATACCGAACAAAAGAAAAATACCCAAGAGTGCCACACTGCAACCAGCTGTTCATAATCTTGGACCATTAACTTATTAAGTAATGGTATAATTTGTTAAATAAAAGTGTAATTAAAAAAAAATATGGAAATAATGTTACTAAAAGCTCTAGACGTAGCAGTATATATAATGAACCATAATGTCCATTAAGTACAATTTTATAGCTTTTTTAACGATGGAAATAAATATAAACCAGCGAAGTTTCAAATAACCATATTTGACTGTAAAACTACGTCTTCATTTAATTGCAATACAGTAGAATGTGGTAGTTGAAAACACCATAAATTGTTTTCATTCCTTTTTAAGCTAATCAGGCCAAATTTAAATTTAGGTGAATCTCAGCAGCCATGTTCCTATTGTTTCTAATATATTATTCGAGTGTGCTTTCATTTCCCCTCCCACATATACGGTGGATACGCAAAATTACTATAATTTTCCTTTCTCTAACGTGTGGTGAATACGATGAATATGGAATATTAAATAACCAGGCAGATGGCCGAAATTATCGCGTTGGAATAAATCTATATTTCGCATATGTAACGATGTGACACACCATGTGACTGCACCTCCCAAGGATGTGGAAATGAATCATGCATTGCAATTAAACTGATCATGCAACATTGGCGGGACTAAGTTACGTTTATAAATGATGTGAAAATGTGAAAGTGGATAATCCGATTGACTCACCGCGCAACGTTACTGGACTGAAGCCACAGCTCCTGTAAAATATGTAAATATTGTACTTCTCAAAATGTTTAAGGGAAGTCGAAAATGTATATACTGTCTCAGTGTTTGTGCATTGTGCATTCATATAGATTTGCCATGATAAAATTTTGTCTCTTCTAAAAATTTAAAAGGGTTTGTGGGTGCACTTGACCCACAAACCCTTTTAAATTTTTAGAAGAGACAAAATTTTATCATGGCAAATCTATATCAATTTTGGCATACTCATGGAATTATCATAATATTATTAGCCATAAATATAACAGTTTTTTACTCAACAAGGAATAAATTACGAAAAGCATAAAATTGGAAAACCTGCAATAGGTTCGGATATTTATTAAATTAGTTGTAAAAAATATGATTTAAATATGTTGAACCAACAAGAGAGTCAATGCCAACGAGGTTTAAGGAACGTCTCAAATTTCGAAGATCTGATAAGCTTCAGTATAAGCATAATATCTACTTTAGCATTTTTTAAATAACGATTTTGAATAGTTATCTCCATAATTTTATAAAGCAAATTTCGTATATTATTTTCTCATTATTCCATGTTTGCTTTTCATCAGATCATATACCTATAATAAGATTACTGAAACTTCCCCCTCTGAACAATTAAATTTAACACAGTTCAGACTATGTACCAATGGCACGAAAATGTATTCACAGGATATTAGATTTCTCAGGAGCATACACTTCGAACCTTGCGATAGGTTAATGTCAGGCCATTTTGAATGGCTCCAAGGTAGATGTCTATAACTAACTCAATAAATGTGCGACATACGACACTAACTGACTAGCGTTAAAGTTTATGTGAAATAGAAGGTTGGTAGTAATTAATTAGTACGAAACTGGTTTGCTTTTCTTCAATAAATTAACTGCGATGAACATACTTTAATTAATAGTATGCTCGTGTTTGGTTTGGTTTTATTTGCTACATTTAATGGATTAAAGTTTAATGAAGTAGCGTAATAAACCATTAAGTATTGCTGCTTGGAATGTGGAAGAAATTGTTCAACATTCAACAGAATCATTACTTAATATAGCAAGTTTTGTCTTGGCAAATAGTGCACGACAAACATTTCGGAACAAAATAACCACAAGATTTTGATCAAAGTAGCACACACTATAGAAGACGCCAGCGATTGGCTAGAATAAGGTGGAGCGAAGCAATTGGTTGACTTTTCAATTTTGTTGTACATTACTCATTATCGATACGCATCCGCAAAATTAGAAAACGTGTATCCAAACAGTTAAAGCAAAAGCAAATAATCAAGTAAATCAAGATGAAATAATACCAAATAGTCGAAAATACATATGAATTTGTTTCAAAATCTTATTTTGACAAAAGAGTTGACGGCTAATGGCTTATAGTTCAGTTCATATCTGTTGAGCACATAAAAAGGGCCGGATTGTTTGAAGTTTTTATCGGCATCAAACAAGCCGCCGGTTTTTTACGTGTCTTACAAATCTGAAGTCAACCATACTAAGAAGAAAAAGCAGCCTGCATCCTATACCACTTAATTTTACGTTTGGGATAAACAGCCCGCTTTTTACACTCATGTTATTATACTGGCAACAACACAATTATAGCTGTCTTTATTTTTTGTTACAGATTTGTATTTACCCACTTTTTGTATGCTCTGTAATAGTGGCCTTGGTCAGCTCTGTATAAGTATACACACAGTCTCTTACAAAAAGAGGGATTGCAAACGGTGGGTAGTTAAAGTATGAAAATACTCTGATAAAAAATTTGTGAATTTGGAAGGTAAATCCTCAGACTTTTATATTAAATGCGTAGATTTAGTTTATACCTGTAATTAATTAGGTATACGAGATAGGACACCAAATTGAATCCTCGGTTAACTTATTGCGAAGTGGAAATGTTCTAACTCAAGTTGTTTAGGTTTCGACAATTTTCTGTAATTTATATAATATTAAAAAAATAACATAGGTACTATATGAATGCTATCCTAATGCCTAAAAATTAAAACTGTCACGTTTGAAACGATTATCGCTAGCAATCTAAAAAAAAAAATACTAAAAGAGATTATGTGAGATGTTCTACTACTTGATTATCCAAATTAATGTTATGAATACAACCTCTGTTTCTCTTGAAGCAGGGATATTCATACATATAAATCTTATCTGTCTAATTTCCCCTGAAAAGAGGCTTGATAAATAATTAAGTCATATTTGTCTTCATATTCCAAATTTTTTTATACAGAGTATGTTCACAGCTATTAGGTACGAATTAATTTATCTCCAAGTTTTCTTAGGTAAGCATCGTACTTAATTAAAGAACGTTCACTCGACGCAACACCCACTCCTGATGTATTTATCCTGATATTTACTTAATTCATATTGATATACCTACCTTCATTGATTGATCATAAATTTACCCCGTATTGCTACGTCAGAAATTCTATTAGTGGATGAGAATTAACTGCACAATTTATCTTCGTATTTAGGACAATCTAAATACCTAAAAATAGTCAAAAAGGTATACATTTTTTCTAAAATGAAATAAGTTTATACTTAAATAGCCCACATCCTAAGGACTATCTCTATACTTAAACTCGAAAATTGAGTTAAAACTATGATGAAGGAAAATAAATTTTACAGTTTTTCTGAATATTTGGGACGTAAAAAACAAATAGGTAACTAAAAACTTTAAGAGGTGTCACCTAGTTGTCTCTCGACAAGAAAAACATTAAAGAAGAAAACAACTGCTAACGTTGACTCACATAATTAAGATTATATTGACGCGTAGGTCAACGTTAGCAGTTGTTTTCTTCTTTAATGTTTTTCTTGTCGAGAGACAACTAGGTGACACCTCTTAAAGTTTTTAGTTACTTATTTGTTTTTTACGTCCCAAATATTCAGAAAAACTGTAAAATTTATTTTCCTTCATCATAGTTTTAACTCAATTTTCGAGTTTAAGTATAGAGATAGTCCTTAGGATGTGGGCTATTTAAGTATAAACTTATTTCATTTTAGAAAAAATGTATACCTATTTACGTCTGACCGGCGCATTCGCCATTTCTTTAAATATAAAGTGCAAGTATTAGCTTTAACGCTTCTTCCCTTTAAAAGAATCATTGATGATCTCTAAACCCTGACACTGGGCCAGTTTCTCTTTTATTAACACGACAACGAAACAAACGTGTATCTCTGTTGACGGGTTTAGCAGAGGCTAGGAGCCAGGCTAGGAGTAACTACATACCTATACCAAAAATGAATTAAAAATTATTTCTTAATTTGTTTCATTTAAATGAATTCACTAATAGATTTTTCTAAAACATCTCCGATCTTCATCTTTAGATTTAAAAGTTAAATATTCGTACTGTCATTTTAAGAATTCTTTGTTCAAGAAAAGTAAAATCGAAAATGCGCCTAACAAAAAGCGGTGGTTTCATTAGCATGTCAAAGGGAATGTAATGTGAAAGTCGTAAAAGGAACAAAAGCTTAAGCATTTCCTGCCAACATACATTAAAGGCTGTTTTAAACAAGTGGCTAATTTAAATTATAATGCTCTTTAATATGTTTTGTGATGGTCGTGAAAATTATGCGAATACTTGATGAGCGCTAAAATGCAAGTAAGATATATCACACAGGAAATGCAACACAAATTAAAATATATAAATATAAAATATTTTAATACCTAAATAATAGTCCTTCCCTCATCCCTCTATAGAAGGATGATAAAAGCTGTAATCTATTCTATTTCATTCTATTCTTCACAAACTAAGTACTTGGAATAGGGTATGCGCATATGCGAGATTTTTAAGCAAAATTGGTTATAAAAGATGCTATAAAAAAATTAATAACAATAAAATTTTATCAACAATGTACCCTATATTTATGTATTTGTTAATTAAAATTCATATTATTTTTATGTTTATTGGCCGAGAACAAACGATGAAATCCGAATCTCACCGTGACGTCTTACGCTGAAATGATCCTCACATACAACCCCTTTGGTGTTTTCTGATATATCACTTTCACTCTTCTCATGGTACGTAACAATAATTTTCGTTTTTTCTTTAATTTAGCGCTTGATCGGATATTGGTAATGAGACAAACCTTTTTTCTGGTGTTTTTTTTATTTACGACTGGCACTTATTTATTTTATTATTTTATTTTTTATTATTTTATTTAACAGTACCTTGGATGCTTAATATCAATAATATCCTTGTTTTCCATTGTAAAATGCTGCGTTAAACGCTATTTTAACAAGTTTTACACAACATCAAACACCAAAATGCGAGTTTCTGACGTCACAACACCACAGCAGCCATTTGCATGACGTCATAGTCATTTTTGGAATAACCAATTTTTGTTAATTTTTTTTTGGATAATGGGTTACATTTTAGCTATTTTTTATTAAGGCGATAGCCATTTAGTAAGTTAATTTACAAAATTACATTTAATTCAAAAATCATGCGCATACCTTATTCTTCTAAATTAAAAGAAAAATATACAGTGTAATCCACTGAAAAAACTAATTATTTTAGCACATCTCTTTTGACAAATCCTTTACATTTTAAATTTCTATAAGTAGGTAACTTTAAAAAAAAAATGTTTACTTAGAAGGTACGAGATATACATTTTTTTATGAATATTTATCTCTGGTTAGGACACATAAATATATCTGAATGAATCGAACAAACGTTTATTCTTATTTCGTTCTTTACACTTATTATTATCACACCAAGTTGTCCAAAAATAGAAAACAAAATTGATATCGCACGCGAAATTCTTTTAAGAACGATTGAAACAAAACCAACTTTCCGTTTACAGTAATCGGAATATCTCGCGACCCAGTAAAATTGTTTACCCTTTATTGCTATTGACAACTCAATTACTACTCACACTTTTAAACTCGTTCCTCTTTTCTTGCCTTTTCTTTTTGTCGAGTTAGCCAATTTGTACAAATCTCAATTAAAAGCTTTGTCATCCTTGTTAATCTGCAGTCTGTTATTATTGTTTCTTGTTTTTATCATTTCTTGGCGTTTTATAATAAGCAAACAAAATTATTGCGAGGCTTTGAGCTCTTTTAATTTTTAATATCGTCCCAAAAAATACGCTATGATTTTTTAAGGCGACAGCAAACTGACATGAAAATATTAATGTTGGTTCAGAATGAGGAGAAGATGCTAATACCGTCATAACTTTAATATATTGCCGTACCTCGTAAACAGAGTATAGAAGTGTAAGATATTGCCATTGAAACACCTCCAAGTTTCCCAGTTAAAGTATTAATGAGTCAATTTAATAACTTATAAATGCAAACGTTTATTTAATATACAGGCTGTCTATGTCTCCTAAGAAACGTCGCAAACCATATTTATAATCTGATTTAAAAAAAAACAAAATGTAATGAAATGGCTTTCTTATGTTTTTTTTTTTTTTTTGAAAAGCAATAGTCAACTTTTTTTCAAATGGCAATTTTTTTATTTACTATTGTGCTGATTTCTTTTCTGAATCCAACGATGTGTAATAAATTGACTTTTTGTGAAACATTTGTATCAATCCTTTTTTTTTTTTTTTTTTGGCTTCGGATGCTTGTCCATTCAGCCATGTATCAATCCTTATGATCATGAAATCGGAAGTGAGGAAAACAATTTTATTCGCATGTGTCCAACGGAGTTCAATGATTTTTTATTGAATTCGCATAGTTTCGTATGACACTCTGTATATTTTTGCTGATAGCAATTGGAAACAATCGACAATCGATTTCAATTATATAACACAGGCGACATGTGCTTTTAAATTTTACAGATAGTTCAAATCCATTCCCACATCCAAAATCTACAACTATTCAAAATCCAACGAAATTTCAGTGTCGCGTTTTTATTTTTGACCAATTCATTCATGCGACACGCTTATTTTCATAATTATGCAATATGAAAACTTCTCTTCAACTAATAATTACTTGTTAACGTATTCTAGTATTGTAACTTTTAATTGCTTGACTCAGCTGCACAAAGTAAATGAATGCTTAAATGTTTCCCTGGTTTAAATGCTTTGTTAAGTCGTTATTAATTGTAATCTCCTTATAAACATTAATAGCTATGTGTACCATTCATTATCTGACTTGTCGGTTGCGATACACACAGGGATTCATTCTGCCTGGAAATGAACTTTAATGTGCTTTCACTAATGTAACTGTTTTCTCAACAGGAACTTCATGCCACTCTTAAGTGCCATTAAGTTTAAATATGCCAGGTTATTTGCATTGTAGTTTGCACACATTTCCATTGAATTTTCTTTATTACTTGTTGCTTGATTGTTTTCTGTTTGCCGCTCACGCCAACTTGGAATTAAGTTAGTGTGTTTTTACTTCAACTGTTTTATTCGCAGGCCAAACTTGGAAATTGTTTTTGTTTGTACCGCATAAATTAAAAAGTGTGTATATTCGAAACTTTTAACTCAGTGCGGTACAGTAGCATAGAAGCTTTCACACGATATTTTTTGTATATTAGGAGAGAAATGTTCTATATTTTTCTTCATGAATGGCGCTTCGTGAAGAGATATTACCATGACTTGGTCCGAAACGATTGGAGACGATACTTCTGACCTTTGTTTGACTGACGTAATTTCTGCTAGTATTTTAGCAAACAACCTCTCACCAACCTTAGGGGAAATTGGCTTTGGTTATAATGTCATGTGATCATCAATTTTAGAAAAATAGAATTGATCTGACTACATCTTGAAGCTGCAGTGTTTGGTATCTGCAAGGGGGTGGCTTGCATGGAGGGAACTTTTAGCATCAATCTCCACAACGGTTTAAATTTTGCAAATGAAGAAAAAATAAAGTAAGATATATAAACAGATCCTCACTGGACATAGGAATTAGTAGAGAACGTATGTGAGGCAACTCCATCAATCAAGACGTAGAAGAAAACTCATTTGAACCAGCAATGGTAACTTGTCTAAAAGGACTTGATGACACTTTCTCAAGCTATATCTTAAAATTTCCCAAATATCACGTTTGTGTCTTTCCATATATGATTATCATTTGTAAGAATAATTTCAATATATTAGTAATATACCTGCTGATACGAGGTATTGTAGCGATTGTATATTGTTGGTAGTAAGTTTCCTATAGTATCGAGTAGAGATATGGCAATAGAATCATAATTTTGATCCAATTTTCTTTCTTGGAGAGCAACTTTTTAATTGCAAAAAAATTATCAATGAAAATTATTTTAGTGGCCTAATGATGAAATAGACTTCCTTCGAAATTTTTACTGTGCTAGTATACAGTTTATTATTTAACTATTTTCTATCCTAATCGACCTACCAAACTTTTAATATAAATATTATTATTTCAATATATCAACCCTATGTCGACCCGAATTATTTATTTGTGAAGTATGTATTGTCATTAAATAATTTAGTAGATAATGGCGACGACAGAAAATTAGAATTATACAAAATATGAGTAGAGTATTTAATAGTTCCATTGACATTTATCATATTGCATTCATACTCATAACCCAAAATGAGAAATATTTGAGGAAGCATCTTCTAAAATGGTATTGTTATCATTGCTAATAAAATATAATTTTCTTGGATTCTCTGGGGCTCTTACATGTAGTCCAGAGAGACGCGAGAATGGCCGCTGAAAGAGATGTCTGGATTAGATAAAAAACCCAATATAAAGAAAATAATGAAATAAATCCAATAAATTCAATAACGCCAAACCATATTTTACTCACATACTATAAGATACATTCAGTAAAAAAAGTGATAGGATATTGTCGTTACTTACTAATTTATCTTCTTATTGAAACAATTGTTTCAATAAATTCCGTCCTTTGCTAATTGTAATAACGAACCTCCACAATGGGAATTGCGAATTCTAAGTCTTAGTCAGATTCAACTTCTAACAGTGTGTTTGACTCCTTGAAAAATAATTTGTTCATTGAATATCTTTATATGCGTTTAAAAATATTGTGACTTTTCCTGATATATTTAATTTTCCAGTAATTGAGTCGTTAATAAAATATCTAATATAGCCGGCATATAATCATTTTATATGAATGTGACATATATCTAATTCTGGTATTAACTTATCGATATAAAATAATGGTGTAATTATTATACACTTGGCCAAAAAATTAGCGCAACACCTAAAATTTCGGTCATTTTTCTTTGTCTTTTTTGTGGTTAGTTTTCATTCGATTTTCAAAATCTTTTTTTTGTTTGAATACCTGTAGTTTTACCTATTTAAAAATTGATTTAAACCCGATTAAGAATGGTCCATATACAGGATGGTGTAGAAAACCTATCATTCTATTTTTGTTAAAAAGTGAAACACCCTGTGGGATTTAATTCTTACACGCGGATAACCAAAACTGTTGGACCTTAAGGTAACCCTGTGGTATTGTCTACCACCACTCAAGAGCATAATTATACAGAGTGAATCTAAAAAAAAAGAAAAAAAAAACAAATTGAGAAATGCGGTTTTTCTTTTCTGGTTTCAACTAAAATTAAATCATGTTGCATTTGATTGCGATGGTTACTATGGAAACGGTTGTTTGTTTATAAATGATTATAAATTAATTTATCAAAGAATAATTAATAATGGACCATTCTTAATCGGGTTTAAATTAATTTTTAAATAGGTAAATCTACAGGTTTTCAAACAAAAAAAAGGTTTTGAAAATCGAATGAAAACTAACCACAAAAAAGACAAAAAAAAAATGACCGAAATTTTAGGTGTTGCGCTAATTTTTTGGCCAAGTGTATAATATAGGTATATAAATGAGTACATTATTTTAAATTATATTGGGATAAAAATATTTAAAATAATAAAATTGTTAAAGTTCTCATCAAAAATTTGTTACACACACTAGCTGATGATATCGAAAAATAGATCAATGTCTCACTAGTAGATACGGGTTCAAATCATATACCCAGTAGGTATTTTCTAATAACTTAGGTATGTTTCTTGGTCACGCCTGTAACAACAAATGTTTCCATAGAATCTTTAATATTTTTATTATTTTATACATGAAACTGGGAAGAGATAAAAAAAAATCCGAGACAATAGAGTTAAATACGAGTATTTTGCTGCTGACGTGTATTGGGCTAGAAACTCAAAAAAGGAGTCAAAAACTTTTGCGTTTAATGATTCTAGAATAATGGTATATGTATATATATGGGAAAAATATGGCAGATTTAGCTTTGTAGCAATGAGTTCATAGGCCTCAAAGATATTCAATAATTTTTCTACTTTACTCGTCTTCTTTCTAGAACTACTTTTGTAAAACCTTGAACTTGACTATTTCAGTTAATGTACTTGGTTGTGCATTCTTCTTCCCTCTGCTGGTTTGCATCTAACTCAACTTTAAATGTGAGAAGATTTTTCGAAGCAATCAAAATTTTTTTTTTTTTAATCTATATTTTTTTAAATTTCCGTGTAAACTGTACGCCGTGCCCATGGCTTTGAATTTGTTACATGTAAATTAAACTACGTACCTACCCACAGCATTTATTGTAATTAACAAAAAGGATACAATACAGTAATTTATTTATTTTAGTTAAAATAGTCCACTTTCTCCGTAACGTAATGGTCATTCCAAGTACTCGCTACAGTTTTGTGAGGTTGACAACCAAAGTATAACTAAAATAAAGTTTAGCGGTTTAGATTAATCCATAGTCTAAAGTATTTTCATGATAATACCAGAAATAATCTGAGTGTGCTGGTAATAGCCTCGGAAACCATTGGCTTTCCATTTGACACACGGCATTCTCCATCTCAGTATTACAATAGTTAATAAATCCTAGGCACATTTTTATTGTTACTGCTAAGGTATTGTGCATAAAACAGCTGGCTTGTAAACAAAGCTGAACCAAAAAGACATGAGCTTCAGACGATACATAACGAAATTAAATCGGTAGTTTCCCAAATAACTCGCATAATATTGTTTTACTACTTATCTAGCCATAAAGACAGAAGTTAAGGGAACTAATTGAATATTTGGAACATTTTTTGTTTGTTTATATTTGTGCTTTTCGAACTGTCAGTTAATAGTACAGAATTTTTGTCGAATTTAGTCGTTGGTTATCTGTGGCATAGCTGATGTTCTGAGGTATCGTCTTGGAAAGTCGTGGCGCTGTCTAATGTATCGTTACTTTAGCCACGGTCGGAAATTGTTAAATAATAAATATCGATGAGATATGAGTGTCATGGGATTGTCTTTTTGAATAGGAGACTTGGTTTATTCTTAATAGGCTTTGTAATATATCGTTGGCTAAATACGCTCGATTTTATATAATAACCTGGTGGTTGGTTGTGCCGAGTTAACTCGTGAAAACTCTGCTTGGAGTCACAGAACGTTCCACAAGTACGAAGTGAGGAGCGTAGGCGTGGCTGACAATTTGACAAATACCATTTCCGGCATTTCATTTTGTTGATCCAGGCGATAGTGTGACGTGCTTTTTCTAATCAGGTAATTTATTTCCAATTATTGGGATTGTTGATGGAAAGCATAGAAAATATAGTGGTAATATTTTATATTGATGTTGGAGAGTCCACATATTTTGCCAATGTTTGGGATTAAATCACACTTGCACATTGGGGCAAAGGCCCATATGGTATAGGAACCCCAGGATCTCGCTTCAGCCCGCCCAAGATACACAGGTAGGAATATGTCAGATTGTACTGTGCTGTTTTGCTTGTATTTTGCTTGGTTTGATGCTGTTTTGATGGTGCATTGTTTCTACATTGTTTGACGCTGCTTGACACCGCTTGGACGCTGTTCTGCTCTGTTTGGTGGCTGTAATTGTTCGATTTGAAGCTGTTGGAAGCACTTCCACTTCAAGAAGATGATTATTGGAAAGTGAACTTAACACAACCGAAAAGGAACTGAAATACCCCAATACCATACCTATACCGATTTTTCGCTTTCCTATTAAACTCCAAAATAAAATTCTTTACATTCAGTTTGTTTATAATTTAAACATCTGCGTTGTGATACTTTAATTCGTTAACGACGCCAAATTAACATAAATACCGCATTTATTGAAAAAACTATTTTAATTTTTAAGAGACAAACAGCCGCAAGAAAAAATTACAATAATATAACAATAACTTAAAACATATTATCGTGCATTTACTAATCAATATTCTCTACCAACTTAGGTCCTAGAAATCCAGTACAAAAACAGATTAGACTATTAATCACGTAGTATGTTTTAATTTAATGCCCCAATCAAAACAAACCCCTATTTTCTTAGACCATCCATCCCGTCTATTATCCTGTTATCATGAGCCGCATCCCAATATCGAAATTGGTGTCTATAATCCTGGCGTATTTAATACCTTAAAATAATGATTTTAAGCTGATGCGCAAGGAAAATGATTTAATCTTCTTAACTTTTAACTTTGTCGGAAATGTGTGCAGTGGATACATAATTGCAAATATAGCGTTGTACTATTTGATTTAAAATGCAATTTTTCCGAAAGTGGCAATATATATTAAGTAATATATTTTTACCCCAACGTTGTTCATACCTTACTAATTTATATACGCAACTTACAATATTATGCGCAATATTTATGTTAAATGGTTTAATAAGTTATTATACAGCGTGTAACGAGAGATTGGCACACATGTATGCAGGTTATACAAAAAATGTCGGACTCATCGAATTTTAATTTCCATTACGCACCGTCGAGGTTTTCTATATCCTACTATTAAATTTTAACTCCATTGTTGTGAATAGTAATAAAATTATTACAGATCAGTCTCTAAATCTTCTAGTTCTCTATGGGACAATCATTGCCATCAAACAAGTTATGGTAGTAAGCCTTTCCAAATAATCGAAAACAAAATTCTTCTAATGAAAATTATTCAAAAAATTTTTAACGAAGAACGCAAATTAGTTTCAGCAATTTCAAAGAGAGGAAGTTCCACGCCGGATGAAGTGCATACACACAAACAGCTACCCAGCATTTGCCAGCATAAGTGGAAGCGGAATTGTGAATAAAATTTAACAAGAAACCTAATACAAAAATGTACACGTACATTCTATGGAACAAGGATTTTCTTCAAAGATTTTATATAACACATTTTTTGTATAAATTGTCGTTAATATTTACAATGGTTATATCGCTTTTGTGATTTGTGATAAAACTATTTAAAGAATAATGAAAAGGCAGTCTGCTCAAACCCAAATACTTTTCTTAGACACAACGATTATTAATAATAGTTTAAGTTTCCACACAAGTAATATTCCTCGGACTTTTTCATTTATGGCCGCCCTATAAACAGGCGTTATTAAAAAACTTTTTTTTTTGCAACTATTAACCTCGAACTTGGTCATATCACTTTTGTCCGATACTCCTAGAAAATAAAAACTGTACGCAACACTTTTACGAAAATCAATAAATGAGGTATTACTTGCATCTGTGTCGAATGAAAATATCGTTTCCGCGCTCGACGAGTTTAGATAAAAATTATCTGGATGGAAGTGAAATATGCGACAAAGTTTTATACTGTAATTTTCAGTCAGCAAACTCACATAGCAGATCATAAAATATCAAGAAATGTATTTTCGTAACGTATGTTACGTGAGGCTAATGATGAAAATGATAATTTCTGTTTTATTATTACCCAATCATTTTTCTATGAAACGAGGAAATGTTTCCATATCTTTCGTTGTTTTATACGTATTATTTACAATTTTATTTTGATTTAACACAAACATAGTATATACAAAAATATCCAACTTGATACATTTTGTCATGTATTTTGAATAAATAAAATAAATTAAGTACTCCTTACAATTAAATGAATTTAAAAAAATTGTCAAAATAAAACTTTCCTCTGAAATCAAAATCAGCGAAAGACTTACGTAAGTAAACTGAATGTTTAAACCTAAATAGCGTTAAAGGATACCAGTTTTGGAAAACTTATCTTCTTATTGCAAACACCTGTAGATGGACAGCAAGGAGATAACGTTCGTCCAATCTAAAATAAAGAAAAAAACACAAATGAATTAATAAAATAATCACTGACAAAGGTGACATCTGTGTTCCAAAGACCACAGGTGCAAATGATCGCTGTTTTAACCGTTTAGGCAGTTACAATTACAGACCGCTGCACATTTGGTATGACCTATATTTGAAAACAAACAACAGTAAAGTCAGTGACCTCAATTTCAATTAAATAAATCTTTATTGAATCAAAATTAACAGAATATTGAGTAAGGTAACTTTCCTTTACTAGAAGATCCCTGGAACGCCCTAGAAAAGAAATAGGAGGGATTTACAAAAACTCAACAGTAAGTCGTTCGGCTGCTAAGTACACACGGTCGTTTATAAAAACAGAGGTTGGAGGTTTCACCAGGGGCGAACAAATTCGTATACTATAAAATGTGAGTGGATAATTAAAGACAATAAGTAAAACAAATAAAAGGAACTTGATTCTAAAATAAACTTAAATTATAATATTTCCTAGATAAATATAATAAATAAATAAATATATACAAAATTAAGTTAAAATACCAATAATAATTGTTAGTTAGATTTTCTTGGGAATATCGGTCACAATTATAAACAATTTTATTTTCTAACGTTTCGGTTTCGGTTAGAAAATAAAATTGTTTATAATTGTGAACGATATTCCCAAGAAAATCTAAATATTATTTAAATTCAACGGTCAGGAAAAAGGAAAAATAATAATTGTATACAAAATTCAAAATAAATCTCATCTGCACCTATTACATTGCAATTATTTGGCAACCAACGTGGAGCCAGAGAAATAAAGGACTCAATGAAATAAATAAAATAGAAATACCACCTAGTACATTACAATTATTTGGCGCCCAGCGTGGGGCCAGAAAAATAAAGAACGCAATAACTGTCGAATTCGCTAAATCAACTGAACCAAAATTAATGAATTTAATATTTAAGAAATAAACGCAAAATATTCATAACAATTCAAACTGAAGAATATCTACCGTTTTTGCAAACAGCCCAGTAAAGTAAGAATTTTGGTTTTACCTATTTAATTGGTTCAATAAAACTATAAAAAATGGCAGATAATAATGTTCGACGAACTTCTCAACTTCTCAAACATTAACTTGTAATTATAGTGAGATAAATATCGAATGAAAAATTAATTATAGGTCCACTTTAACACCTTACCCCTGCATAAATATATAAACTGGACCGTATTGTAGCCAAGAGAAATTTCATTTAATTACACTTTTTATATTATATCAAATTATTTTCATGCCAAATAACCAGATGAAAAGCTTGTGACCAGAGGCAAACCTTCTGTGTTATCCATCCCATGACAAGAGGAACTGGAAAATGTATAATAATTAGTTGTTTTTACTCTCTACGTCAGCGTTATATTACACCGAGAAGAAAGCATTAATAACAGGAACAAAAAATTTAATAATTATCTGCAAAATCTGGCATTGCCCAGGACAGGATAATCCTTGAAATTAGTTTCAGCTGCTACCTCTTTCTTGATTATTCCCCATTTAACTTTTAAACATACATTTCATTTAATTGGCAAATTATATTTGTTAGGGATGAAGCACTCCGAAATAATATACAATTTCTGCTGTTTATCCCTTGTTGAATTGTTTCTAAATTGAAATCCCAATTATCATTCGACGTCTCTGCTCCATTGAGCTGGTGCTTCACCTGTCCATTGCTTCTTGACGTACATACAGCTGACTTAAATAAACGTGTCTTTGCGGTATTTCAAGAATTCTTTTGAAGGCCCCAGAATGCAAACGCAACGTTTGAAACGGGGCACTAAATTTTGGTATAAAATGTAGAAATCCTGATTTTTCCCTTGCACTTGCAATATTTTTGCATAACCAATAATGTTCATCCAGTGTTTTTTTAATTCCAAAATGTTCAATATCATTGTTTTAATTTTTTTAAACAACCCATCTTCAACCTTTCTTGATGGGAATATGATGCCATCTAAATAAGGAACAACCCTAAGCTGTCTTATTGGGTCATGTATCTAAGACATAGGTTTCTGAAACACCGAAGATGTGTTGCAGAGGCCGAATGGTACTCTTAAATATTCATCGTGTTCCTCTGGCGACAACAATGCAGTTTTATGAGCTATATTCGGGTTTATTACTCATATTACTAATTGTTGTCTCTAAACTAGATACTTTCCATGTTCCTGGAAAGTAGCCTTAATTATTCAACCTCTGTGACGCTCTTTTCTTACTTTACTGAGCTGTTTGCAACTTATTACCTACAAACAGTATCGCCCAGCTTTGTAACATCTTTTTTTTTATGGTGGCTTCTAAGACAGGCGAGGGTAAACTGCAGTGGAGATACGGAGTTACACGGGGGTCTTATAGGTTGATTGCCAATTTTAGCGGTATGGACAATTTCTCATACGGGTCTAATTAGTTTTACATACTCTAAATGACAATTCAGAGATATTAGAATAAAATACAAAATCTTTAATATCGATAATATCCATCATATTTTATACTGTGTGACGTGATGATGGAAAGGTCCGAAAAAATTCAATATGGAACTTTTCTTGGATTTTTGTAATTCCATTTTCTCTCGATAAGAGGCATACTGGGGATATGGTATATTGAGGATGGTAGCTCAATGATTTGTGATAGGATAATCCTTAAAAATACTATCAAGAAGTGGATAAGTATTCACTATAAACAATAAGGATTCACACGAGTTGAGATCATCTACAATTGTCAGGCTGATCAAGCAAGCTCATCTGTATCATTGTAGGCCAGAAAAAAATGATATAAGGGCCGTAAAGACCAGATATTAAGCTTACCGCAATGTATATAATTTTATAACCAAACGAAATTATATTATACATGACAGCTAAAATAAAAATTGTGAATGTTATTGTGGGGGGATTTAATTTTCCATAAAATATATACCTGAATATAAATTTGTATATAATATAACGCTCATTTATCAAAAGAAACTTGTCACCTGAATTTTGCATTTACCGGACTAAAAATGAAGAAGATGACGAACAAAAAGATGAATCTGTACAGATCCTCATAAATATTCAATGTTAATTACGGAAATCCACAACTAATTTGAATATAATATAAAATTCCTTCCTCGTACACGTGAAGAGGCGTAGCACTAACAGAACAATTAGAAGAGTTCGAACGATTAATCTTCCAAGGATCTCCGGTTCTCGCAGGAATGAAAATCGAACATCAATTTGTAACAGAGTGTTTCGGTTCATTTATTCTGCGATTCAATTGCAATACTCGTTCGATAATTTGTAGGTTTCGGTCAGTAAAGCGAAGAGAACTATCCTGGTGCCACCGGCTATTGAAATATCAAATTAACATTTGTGCTTTCCTCTGTCTTCCGATTTCGCTGTACCCTATATTTCTCTAATTTATATCAAATCCGAAGGCCTCTTGTTTTGCGGAAAACATTGTAAATACCGTGATCAATTTTATTGATGTCTATATTGTGAGCTATTTTAATGCTCTACACCTTTAACGATAAAATAGTTCGATAAATTTATTTAAAAGCTAGAATTTCTGTATAATGGACACGATTCTCAATTGTTAATATACAATGCGCAAAATTTTGAAGCAGCTTTAAGAGAAATTCAAGTTACTTGTCGTATAAATAAAAGAAGCGCAAGAAAAATTTCCAAGAAAACTAGTTCCTGGTGCTAAGCAAATTCACCATTTAGAAGAGGAGGACAAGCCAAGGCGTACAACTTCTTGTAAATAGGGGAATTTCAAAATAGTTCTTCAATAAACTTATGGTTAGGTACCAAAATAACAGATTCCTATTTTTAAAATGATCAGTTGACTGGATAAAGGTATGACTCTCCTTTAGAAGATTGACATTACTGATAAAGCCCCTCACCACAAAGCCTTAACACCAGGACTCTTTAAACGAAATCTTGCATTAACACTGGATAAAAATCAATGGATTTATTCAATGATCCTATCGTTCTCCAGATATACAGCCGCAACAGATTTCTTAGTATGGCATTTTTTTGTTAGAAACCGAGAGTAGAATACTTTTTAAGGCGTTTTTCAAATTTTTAGGTATTTATTCGGACGTTTAAGTCCTTAAATAAATTACCAAAGTTGGACCGCGCGAAAACTCGTTCGCGGTCGGCGAACCGGGCCGCTGTGTTTCTGCAGAATGACGTCACGAGTCAGCGAAGCGCTTTGCTTTGTACTGAAACCTAATCTTTAACATTGAATATCTAAGGATTGTGTAACAGTATTGATCCAAGTTATACGTCCATCCACATTTTTATATGTTAATTGGATTGCATACCTAAGGTAAAATTAATTATTAACATTGCTCCTCGCGACAACTTAGGCAGCTCATGTAGTCTTTGGGTGTATATTTGGTTACCTACTCTTAGGTTAATGTGTAATTTATTAAGGTTCTGGCAACTTTCATTTGATTAGTCGACGAGGTGACCTCGTGGAAGAAGGAGAAAATGGAGTTCTAACAAGACAGTGTTTGATGGTGATCTTTTAATTAATATTGCTGTATTTGCATATCCGTTTTTGTTGTGGGATTTCTTACAAAGGTTTGCCTGGTCGTGTTCGTTCATTTTGATGGCATTTTTGTGGTGAAAAGAACACGATACTTGGAAGTTTTCGGATATCAAACCATCCTGTACGACATTTTTTTATGATAGGGGCGCTTCCCTTGTGCGATACACCTAATCGGTTAAATATTTGGTTTATCAAGTAGTTAATTTATTTTTAGAAAGTAGTTAAACGTTTGGACACCCTCTCACATTTTCTGGGGAGCCTGCCAGCGAGGTTGCTAACAGCTGATGGCGCCCTCTTCTTATACATAGATGGTAGTATGATTTGAACCTACCCCACTCGCCGACTGGGACTGAGCTAAACCTCGGCAAACCGTTTGTGTCACGTGTCTTAAGCTGTTCAAACGGAACTGAGGAAAACTACCACGACACCATCACACTGGAATATACTTATGAAGTTGACATTTTAACAGCTTATCTAGTTGATCGAGTTATATTGAATATCATAAAAAAATAACAAAAAAAATTATTGGTAACAAGCCCATTGGCGTATTTCGAACTGCTAGCATATCTGTTCCCATTTAGACGGACCGATCTGTACACGCCGATCTTTGTAATAATTTAATAATATTTAAGTAAATGTTTCGTTCACGTGGTATTAAGCAGTGGACAAATAATTTGGAGATACGCAAAGAAACGCACTTGATAAAAGATCGTAGAATTTGTTTTCATACAATAGGCCAAACCAATCAGACCATTTCCCCTGTGGGATAACAAAGCTCTTAGTGTCCTTTTCAGTTCACAACCTTTCGCTAGATTTTTCTTTTACTGCTTCAATCATATCCTTACATCGAGTCATGCACATTCGCTTTTATACCCCAGGCCTTTTTATTTCTAGCAGGTAGAGGAGTAGCGTTCTACAAATAAAAAAATATTGATGTTAATAATTAACTTGAAATATTTCTATTTATATTTTTTTTATATAATATGAAATTTTTATAAAACAATTTTTTTCCCCAATTATGATCGAAACAAACCGTCCAAAAAATATTTTTTTATTCGAATGTGTCAAAAAATGACGTTACTCGGTCAGAAAACAAAAACGAAAGATAGAACTTTTCTAGCTACTTCAAGTAAACGACCTGAAAAGACTTTTCAGGCCTAGGCCTGAAAAGACTTTTCAGGCCTAGGCCTGAAAAGTGACAGACAAAAAGATTAAGCGTTTTTAGTTACCTACTTTTTAAAATGCTGGCCCTTTTTTCTACTGTAAAATGGTTAATGCACTTGTAAATAAAACTTTAATTCAAGCAATTTTAATTGAATAAAATACGAGATTTCTGAATTTTATTTAATTCGATACTAATTTCAAGCAAACTGATATGACAGCAGTTGTTGTGCAGTTGTTATTTATTATATTTGGCCTTATATGTAGTTCACAGCCGTCTACAAACAAACTTGAAAATTGTATCATTTGCGGGGTAGCAAGTAAATCTTAAGAACATAATATTTTAATTTTCCCTATCATTTTAATATCCATAAGCACATTCGAATAAAAAATATTGGATGTCACACAGACGAAAAATCGTTTTTCGAACTCCTACGAATTGCCAGCCTCGACTGCGTCTCGGCTGGCAATATTTCGTAGTCGCCCGAAAAACTAGATTTTTCGTCCTTATGACATAAACTACTATTGTAGAATCAGTTTTACTTATCCAGTACGAGGAAAGAAAGCATTTATGCTAAAATCGTATTGTTACGTGTTTACTCCCCTTAGTAAAGCGTTGATTCAATATTTGTAGGAAAATTAACACTGAACTAAACCACTTATTTATTAACTCAATAATGACTTACAATAATTAGTCACTTAAACTATAACACCAATTACTACTATTACTCACTACTTGTCACTGTACTACTCACTGTTCCCTTTCTGTTCTGTTCAGTTCACTTTCAAATATTCAACTGTCTGCAGTGGACCATCCTGGCCTTTATATACCTGCACAGATACCTTCTAGTATATTCCAGGTGCTATTCTAGATAATTCGACAATTCTCTCTTTTGTTTTTTTAATTCGTTTTCGTACCACTGACGCCATCTATGGGTCGAATGCTGAACCACCACCTATTTAGGACTGCTTTGTGCAGCTATACTACAGACTTCTGGAAAGTGGGTATAAATTCATCACAGTATTTTCACTATAAAATATACAGAGTGATTCTTAAAAATAAGGCCACCATTTAATAGAGAGTAAAATGGAGAGTTTTTAAAAGGTTACAAGGTAAAGGGATTCCTTTAGTATTTATAGTTTTAGTTGCTTTCAAATTTTATACAATAATAAAAAATATACATACTTGCATAATTGCATATTCTTCTGACAGTCTATTTATATTACATAGCGACGTATCTGGGCATCATTTTTTGTCTAATAATGAATAAGATTTTAATGTGGAGATTCTACATTAAGTTTTTCACAAAACACAGGAGATGCATTTTTAACAATACTTAAATTAATAGTAAATAAGCGTAGTAGCCTGTTATTAATTTCTTTCCTTAGGTTTGGGTGGGATTGAGGCCAATAATCAAAACAACAAACTGTTTCGAAACGTCGCCATTATTAAAAAACAGTTTGTTGTTTTGATTATTGGCCTCAATCCCACCCAAACCTAAGGAAAGAACTTAAATTAATTTAGCTTTTTTTATTATTTGTTTATCGAGCGCATCTTCAATTATTAATTTATAAAATAGAATATATTTGTATACTTTGCTTATGCTTATAGTAGCTATGGTGCTAGAATATTTTTTTTAAAAGAAATTAAAAGCAGTTACGCATGATATACATAATATGTTTATTATCTCTTCTAAATGTGCCTCTAATAGTAGTAGTTTATTCCATAAGCATATAATTTACTGTTTTATTCACGAGGGCGAGTGAAAGTTTACGTCACGAGCCGAAGGCGAGTGTCGTAAATTATACAAGTGAATAATAGTAAATACATGCGAGTAGAATACCCTATTTTATCCACCACCATTAAATATGTTTGACTACATCTTTTACTGAAGAAATTTTAAGTAGGTACTATTTATTTTTAACATTTTTTATGAGCAAGCCGTTATGTGTCAATAGAACGGCCTGTCATAAAATTAATTTAAACGTCGACTTTAATTACAATTAATTTCGTGCTTTAACTCACATGTCATGGCCACTTTTTTAGCAAATATCCGATAGATACGTCATAGAAACTTTGTTCATTATTCACTGCAGCTAATAAACGTCGTTCATTATTCACTGCAGGGAATAATGGATAGCATTATGCTTGAGGAAATACATACATAATGCTTACATTATTTAGTAGTCGTGGATAAAATAGTTTATTCAGGAATAAAGAGAAAAATACTACAAAATGCGTTATTGTGAATAATTTTTTGTTAAGATTCTCCATTTTCCATTCTATATAAAGTATGTATAACGAGACAAAAACGTTATTGCACAGTTGATCATTATTCATTATTAAAATAATATCTACTGTATAGAAGTGTAGATATCGTAGATATTGTGTACACGTTTTCCGAAAATCATTAATTTTTGAAATTTGGTTGCTAAATCTTCGCATAATAATTTTAAGAGAAATCTGATAAATAACACGAGGTATTTACAGAAAACTAAGCTTAACTTAAAAATGTCTGTTTGAACCTCTATCATCCTTTTAAAAAAATCTTTATTTTATAATTCTCTATGTGCTATTAAATGCCAATAACATAGACAAAGGCCGTGTTGCCAATGAAACAATAGCTGTCAGGCGTTTAAGTCCGTTCAGCAAGCTTTAATATTGAAAAGTTTAAGGTAAATTTCCCGCAAAATGTACAAGCTCAGTAGAGATAGTGGAATGTACTACCATTGTATATTCTATATAAATTGTCTATCGATTTTCCATTAGATAGGTAGCTAGTGTTTATACAATGTACCTACAAGATTAGGTATTCTTAGGGTACTGTTTACTATTGCAATATTTCCCTTCTCTTGTTGTTCTAAAATTCAGGTCATAGAGACCTATAATGTGAGTAATGCTAACTATGTCTGAAATTATCATTATAGTAGTCCATTCTACATATATTGTTGAACAATATCTCGTATTAAAACTCCTTTAAAAATATTATCTCCTACACAATGTAAGCTTTTTCATATTATCAATATTGCTTGTTTCTATTGTCTCACAAATGCAGAGAAATGTGAATAACGATTTTAATAAAATAACGTAACGTAACGTAATCCGCGAATAATATCTAGGGATAATTTTAATATATATTACTCGTTAGGATAGTGCATAAGTTAATGCAGTAGAGTTGATGGTATTGTAATTAGGGAATTAAATTTTTTTAAATTATTGAAACATCGAAACCTCCTCTTAGTAATTTTCTTTTTAAATCTTTATTTACCTTAAGCGTCGTGAGAATTCAGTTAATTGGGGTGAATTTTTTTGGTGTATATGTGTAGATAGACCACGTTTTGATTTGATCCGAATCACGAATTAACATTTGCGGAAATCTGAAGTTTCCTCCTATCAATTTTGCGCGATCGTGCACATATACCGAGCATACGTGTTCAAAATGTATGTAGGTTTTCGCTCGTGAAATGGAGGGGCTAACAGCTGCAAGTGCTGCGTTTACCATAATGCAGAATTGGTTGGAGAAACCGTGATCTTCATCAAAATGAACATGCAGTATATTATGTCACATATCCAATAAAAATATAAGACAGTTGAGATCAGATTATGAATACTTTTTAAGATCCAGTGGGACTCCATTCTTTATTTCGTATGTATGCCTCGATTAGCCAAGTGACAGAAATATTTTAAAAAATAAAATTCACTTGACTCAAAAATCACTTCGTTAGGTACACATTAAATCCCACTTTTGAGCACATTATAAAGTATAATCACACAATTTACCTCTAATGGAATTACAACATAATCTAGATAAATATATTACCGTAACATAAGGGGGTGGAACTCCATGAAACTCATGTCGACATGACAACAAAGTTACACGAACTAATAAGATTTGTATTTCACATGTCAGATGTATTAAAATTTTCAGAAATGTCAGATACAAGACTTATTCCATTTTAATTTAATATAAAAATATTTCCTTTTAATATTGAACGTAAGTCTGCAACTTGCTCCAAGGAAATGTTTTATAAAAACAGGGGGAAATAAGGATAATAAGATTATATCTACCTACTTTTATTTTAAGAGTACGGACAAGTTACACGATAAGATTCTTATCTACAAAGTAAAGGAAATTTTCATGGAAATATAATGCGTCTATTTCATTCACTCTTTTCTACATAATATAAAACCTTATTAGATCGCGGATTCTTATAGAGTGTAAGAAGTAACAACAAAAAGTAATAAGAGTAGGGGTAGTATCCATTAAATAAATAAGACTTGTATCACTATAATACTTCAATTTTTACACACGAACATCCCAAGAGTGAACAAACATTTTAGTCCAACTTTTATGTCAATCATGTCAATATAATTTAATAAACATGAACGTGTCTGATATAACATACATATATGTAGTACATGTACATAAACCCTAGTACTTCCTAAACTAAATTATCTATAGGTATATTATTTTTCTCATCGACATTATCGGAGTTGCTGCTTTAGCTGAATGAAAGATTAATTTCAATTTTGACAAAATATTACCTTAGATTGCTAATATTTTCAAAAGAATTCAAAATAAAAGTGCAATCTCATCAGAAATCATTTTTTTATGAAATAATATACAGGATACATATTGGAAATCAAAATATGAATACGAACATGAACGAATATGAACACCCTATAGACGAAAGTTTAAATTTTAATACATCATTTGAAGGTTCATATCTAGCTTAATCAGTTGCCACAAAAAAATTTTTAAATTATTTTTAATTTGAGAAATGTGGCATTTCTTTTTAGGTTCTACATCTGTCAAAATCTCGGCAAAATTTAGAATATTTCAAAAACTGCTCAAAAGAAGTACAGAAGAAAGCTTTTGACATTCTCTAATCAAATTTGAATAGGGTGTTCTATTTAACTCGATTTGGTTGGTTACTGCCCAGCTTAAATGGAACACCCTATACAACTAAAACTATTTTTGACATATTATGCAGTATTGATTGCTGAATAACTTTTGTTTTAAAAATTTTTGTCTATCTATAATAGCCAAGGGGTTATGGAAAAAATACGCACTACGTGGACATTCCGTATAGTCTTCTTAATTAAGTCCGTTTTTTTTTAATATAATAAACACTGTGTTCTTCTTTATGTGATATAGATTTACCTTCCTTATTGTAATGATGCTAAATAGCATTATATGCGCTTATATACGATCCATTTCTCCATCGGACATTGTGGTAATGAATTACAAAATGTCATCCAACCAACCAAATCCTCGGCTTCAATGTTCTGTAGACTTTAGTTCAAGTATTGCGTCAATCGATTCATATTCTCATTCAATTATTTGTGAAATTGAGTGTAAACACTCTCGACACAATTGGTTTCGGCAAATCGAAAGTTCAGTTCAATTCGCAGGCAGGGTTGGATACTCTTTATTCAGTATTTACTTATCCCTCACCTAATTCGTTTTTAATTATTTAATTCTGGACTTATTCCCTTTGCTTTCGGTTCGATTTCAAAGGACACGTTCAAAAGATATAAAAGGCCTAAAGTGTTTTATAAATTATATAACATATAAAACTTTTTTGAAGCGAAATGGCTATTTATTATCTTAAATTTTAATTCTGTATTCTAAAGGATTTCCGAATAAAATTTAGACAATTGATAATTGAGAGAATTGTGACTAAGCTGAAACAAATTCTAAAACTGTAACAAATGAGAATAAAAGTATTTTTTCCAAAATGTCGCAAAATATCAATTGATGTTGTGAAACTTCCTTATCATTTATTAAACAAAACCGTTATCGTTTATTTATTTTAAAAATATAAAGCAGCACATACAAAGTCTCAAGAAAAAAATAAGGAAATTTGTTAGCATTTGTTACCTAAAAATTATTCCCAGTATGCGCGGATCTGTAGATTAGATCGCAGGTAGGACTTTAAGGCATTTATGCCTTCCTTTACTACAACTTGAAACATCTTTTATGCCCTGGATCTATATGTATCAATTCCTAGAATTCTGAGGCAATCTAGAATTTTCCTAGGAGCTGTGTTTCCAGCAGTTGTACAAAATACCTATTACAAGTATCGTAGCCATTGCCAGGTTAAGACTGCATAGACACAGAGTATGTGTTCCACAGTTTTAGACGCATCTCTGCGGGAACGTCATGTGTTGTCCTCAGCTTTGCCCATTTTTTGAGATAACATCTTAAATGGCAATATCTCGTTGAGTCTAAACTTCGGTTTCCCGAGCAGTTCTATAGCGCTTTTTTGCGAGTTGTTTATACTTCTATAACTTTTTTGCTTGATTTTGTTCCTAGGGTTAAGCTCCAAAAGAAGGATTTACTGTCCTGCCATGCCCTGGGCGCTTACATCAAGGTATCCTTGTTGTTCCTTACCAGTTGCTTTACTGTTTGCAGACAATCTTAGACTTGAAGATAAAAAGATAAATAAATTAAGAGCTTTAGAGAATCTTCTCTAAAGCTCTAGATATAATCTTCACCCTCGTGTACCCCTTTTTATGAGTTCTTGTTGAACTGTTCTTATATCAAATGGGGTCGTTTTGGCAATTAAGTGAAACCAAATGCATGCATTGATACATGTCATACCACGTTAAAATGACAGTGGCCGTGAATTTGTATTATTATTAATACATTGAAATTCAATTAGAATTATTAATCCAATTTGAGTCTATAATAAAATTGCAAAAATAGTCTCGTTTTCACAGCTATTCTAATTAATATTTATATTAAATACACTCTAATAATTTACTTAAAAAAGCATCTTTTGTATTCTTAAAATGTGTCAATCATTCATATAGACTATATACAAAAATAATAATTATTAATATATTTCCTTTTGTTTTACATCAAAGGTATTTTTTTCATTCTTCTCTTTGTTGTTTGTCCTTTTCACTTGCTTGGGTATTTCTGCAAACAGGTTTGTTCTGTACAGTGTTATCATTTTGGTTGGTACACATTTTAATCCGAATTTGTGAATTTATTGTAGAAATTAGAAAAAATTTTTATACAAAAGTTGCATGGTATTTACTAAATTTTTATTTGGCAGTAATAAAGAAACAATTGAATGGCGATTTTTTCAGATATGGACATAACCTTTTTTTTAAATGGGACGCCCTATATATTTTTATTCAGTTAAAAATGTATTTTTTTTCTGATTACACTGATATAGCATACTTGATAGTTTTATTCAGGATGTTTTGATCAAAAACAAAAAGATTGTAGGTAAATATTCGTAATAGAGTTTAAACATTTTGCGCTAGCATTGCTAGCAAAGAGGGCCGTGGAAGAAAACAATAGAAATTCTTATTGGTTTGACTAACGTCATTATTTATACATCAACAATGAAATTAGTAATTTCTAAAGTTAAAATGAGATTCAATTCAGAAAAAAATTATCCTATCGTATATTATATTTAATGAACAATAAAAGTATAACGGTTACTATTAGAAATTATATTTAGAAGGAAATATCCACAGCGTACAGTTCCGTCAAAACGATTGTTTGAAAAACTAACGAAACATTTACGTGAGACGCGTTTTAGTTGAATTATGTTAATTTATTAAATTATACACAATTGTTATCCAGTTGTTTTAATATTAGGACCTACCACAAGTTTAGAAGATAATGCTACAACTTTTTTTTGTATTTACTAAAATAAACTCAAACTTACATTAAAATGTGAATTATAGAACAGTTTCTATTGTTTTCATCCACGCTCTTTGCTAACGCAAACAGTTTAAACTCCAGTAGGAGTATTTACCTACAATATTTTTGTTTTTGATTAATAATTCAAAACACCCTGAATAAAACTATCAAGTATGCAACATCCGTGTAATTAGAAAAAGAATTAAATCTCACTGGATAAAAACATATAGGGTGTTCCATTTAAAAAAAAACATAGGCTATGTCCATATCTGAAAAAAATCGACATTCATTTGTTTTTTTTTATTACTGTCAAATAAAAATTTAGTAAATACCCTGCAACTTTTGCATTAAATATTTTTTCTAATTTCTACAATAAACTCTCAAATTCTGATTAAAATGTGTACCAAACAAAATGATAACACTGTCCATTTAATGTTGAATCTTAAAGCTATAACAAAGGACAGAAGAGCCCAGAATTTTGTAAAAAATGAAGGGTTAAAGTTGTAACCACCTAAAAACACTGTAGTTCTATTCACTAGAATAAAAAAAAAGAAATTTAGGTCTCCAAAGAAATACGAAACTGCAGTCGTTTACTAAACATAATTCCGTTTCACGAGCTTTTTTTATTAGAGAAAGAGAAAAGTGACTAACGAAAATTACTGACATATGCATATAAGACTCTACTGGTACACTATGGTGGAAACAGGAACCGGAGTAGAGATACACCAAGGAGTATTGTCTAAAAGTTATTTGTGGCATCTTTCAGTTACGTCAAAGGAACAGTTAAAGGTTGGTTTTTGAGAAAGTTTTTTCTCAATTTTTTTCCCTACCCTCGCCAATCCCTTCTATGTAATTTCATTGTATTAAAGCTACATTAATAATAGTTGTTGAGCATATATAAAGTTATTACTTATTGTAATTAATGTGAATTAATCAAGTCAAAAGTACTTTAAGGAAATTATTTTTGAAAATAAAATAAAATATTGTGGTGCGCGATTTTATGACTCCGCCACTGTAGAGTCAAAACAGTGGGGAGAGGAGACTGAAGCGACAAGTGCGCGCATCAGCAAGTGAGGAGAGCCCGATTGAACGAGGTAGAAGTAAGGTCGGTACAGATTACTGGCGTGTTTGAGAAAGAATTGTGATAAATACACCACATGTAATTACGACCCCCTTTATCCCAGAAGGCTGAGCCTTGTGCGGGAAGGGGCTACACATTTAAAGACAAGGGACACACATCCAATATCCGTGTATAATGGAAAAATCCCTCTCACAGTATTTTCCATTGCCACGACCGGGATTCGAACCCGGGACTTTTGGGTGAGAGGCAGGTACTCTACCATCTCGACCATCAGTCATATTCTCGACCATCAGTCATATGTGTGATGGTTTTCCTGGGGCCCCAGAGCTGTTAATGGTAGCAGGAAGCTATATGAATAGTCAAGGAAAGTGTGAGTACTGTTTATCATTTTGTTTAACGCGTGATTAGTAATATATTATGTAGACCGACCCCTGACAAAGAACTAGAGCATCTCAATATTTCTTCTGTCCAATTGAGAATCAGTATCGTACCGATTGTTTAGGTGATAAATTAGTGTGATTTATGTAGCTAAGTAATATTAAGATCAATAGTAATAGTAGCTGTCTGTTCTAATGCCAAGCCAAGAGAGAAAAAACACAAATCAATCCAAATCTGATGTATCTTTTCCGAAAGCATCGAAATCATATGACATCCTCGCAAATGTAAGATATGTTATAAATTATTTGCTGTTCGTGTGCGAAATACAGGGTGAATTTGAAATACACTGGATAATTTTAATCCGTTAAGCTCTATAGTCCGTAAAAATTCTTAAAAATAGTCATTTGTAAAATAAATGAATACAGCCAAGAAAACAATTTTTGAATATTTATTAAATATTCACGACGCTCCTGCCTGAGCAGAACAGCTGATGTGTGTAGCGACATAAATGCCTGTACCCCCACTCTTCTTAGCTATCGTGTTGTTTGTTGTGTTGGCGTAGTTCAGCCTGTGCATCCATGATGTCGAGTGTGAATTTTTCCTAGTGTTTTAGATTTCAGTTTTGTGTTCGTAGCTACCACGTTGCCCGCGTAGTTCAGCCTGTGCATCCATGATGTCAAGTGTGAGTTTTTCCTAGTGTTTTATATTTCAGTTTTGGTTTTACTTGGTAAACACTGCGAATACTGCGTAGAGGTATTTGTTCGTAACCAAGTCAATGTCAAGTTCACCGGTCAGTGTATCCCCAGTGGGACGAGTTTAGGGTTTTTGTGTTGAAACATTAACTATGAAATTTTGAAATGAAAACACTGCGAATTCATTAATTATGCTATAAAAAATTACAGATTAAAAATATACAGTGTATTTTAAATTCACCCTGTATATTAAAACTACGTGTTACTCATTATTTTCTTAGAGCTAAAGGAAAACCCTGAATAAAGTTTCCATCACATAAACATAAGCTGCACTAGTGTTGGAAATTAGCAGTTTATGGATTACTTAAAAGCTCTAAGCTAATATTAAATACAGGAATGTCTATTAGGGTATGGCATTAGAGTGCTGCTGCATATATTTTTCACTCCTCCGCAATGTAGTTATCAGTCTTTCAGCCAAGCCCGTTATTAATCACCAGGCTCTGATTCCACACTTTAAATGAAAAAGTTAAGGATTAGAAGAATTTCTTACAATTGTTTGCTATTATTTCTTTTTAAGGAAATGCGCTACTCGTGCCTCAACTTTTTCTTTTCTGTAGTTTAATACTGAGTGATATATCTATAAAATATAACACACTTTAAAATGTAATGACTGGTTTAATAAGAAATAATCTACAATATGCCTTATATTTTGAACTACGTTCTCAAGAGTATTTTTAGTTCGTTATAATGACGTAAAATAAAACATATTTCACATAATGTAAACTTAAATTGAATTCGTTATTCATTGTACGTATTTCCGGTACCGGTAAAATTAAATTCCCTGTTTTAAAATGTCCTTGTTTCATGGATACAAAAAATATAATATTGTTCAGTTTAATAAAACTACAGAAATTGGAAAAATAAAACTTTATGGGTTTATGATGGGTTGTTCAAACTACTTATAATATTGGGTAGCCGAGAATAATGCATTTGCAGGTCATTTCCTACTAAACAGGATGATATGAGATGTTATTACAGAAGTTAAGTGTCATCTCATATTACGTTGTAAAATACATATATTAAATTTCAGAAATTTTATTATTTGACATTTAACCTACTTCTCTTATTTGGTTTTCAATTATTGTACCATGAGGTTAGTTGTTAAAATTTTTATTATATTGATTCGGAATCTCCTCGCGGTGCTCCCCAATTTGTTTTAATGAATAAAAAATTGTATTATCTATACATATAGATAAATAAAATGCATATATTGTTATACTTACCAGGGGCGTATTTTATAACAAGCCAGACATAGGCATAACACCATGATGAAGTACATGAAGAGTAGTAATTTCCCCATTTTTCTTTCTCAAAACAAAAAATATCTGTTGAAAAAAAATGCTTGAATAAAATTTGGCGGAAAAAATGTGTAGTCAAAAAAGCCGTATTGTTTAATGTACTTATGTAATTTTAATTTACCGATTTAATGATTTAAATAGTGATATAAACACTTCCTATTAGATTTTTGAGGATCTTGTTTACAACTTAATTTTGATTTTTTACGATCTAAACTTTTTTACTTAATACAGTAATAACAAAAATTTCCTATTTGGTATATTTATATTGATATTCTACTTCCAATACATACAAATATAGAATCTGTTGAACATAAAAAAAAACACTAGTAGGTACTTCGAAGAGTGTTCCAACAGACGTAACCAGGCGAGTTGACAATCATCCAAGTTAATTTCTGATTGGTCAGAAATCTGATATTCTCCTAAAGACTGTAATCGTTGTAATAAAGGCAACTGAAAGATAAAAGAGACTTAAGTCCAACGAAATGTTTTTTGTGTGTTCAAACATTTAAAGCTTTCAAGGTTTCAAAAAGTGACAGCTGTCAATATCAACATAAAAATTCGTTTGCTAATGCGTCGGAATTAGTAGAAACCGCATATTTTATCCGCACAAAAATCGTCTGCTGCAGAACCCGCCCTAGTAGTCGGCCGCAGTGCTTCGCTGAACTTTCAGGACGTTATGTCCTTCGGCATCTACACCAATCTGTATACTTTTCTAAATATATCAGTACTTTTCTAAGTGTGACTGCCCTAGAGAGAAAAAAAGGTATGGTTTTCTGTGCTCTGAATTTCGTTTGATACGATTACTAACATGTTTTGATCCCAACACAACACATCTATTTTAATGTCGTCGTCAAATATGCGTATCTAATAAATATTATATAATTTAATAAGGAATTACGTGAAAGTGGGTAGATAAATTAGATTCTCGGTACGAAACTTTATCAAAATGGTTTGCAATAAACTTTTCAACGTTACATTTTACTTTACGACCTCACGTGACGGTGGAGACGTAGCGACCCTTTAAAGAAGATATGAAATATTGAGTAGTTTTGTAGATAAAACCCTTATATTTTATTCTTTTTCAAGCTTAGTTTAACATAAATATTTCAGAACTCCTACATTTTGAATAAATATACAATTCTGATTTTATAATTTAATGTTAAAAATTCGTAATTCATAGTTCTTTTTCATTATTTTTTATATAATGTTTATCTTTTTTTTTTTCGTTATTCCGATAAGAATAAAATTCCAATAAAATCTGTTTTCGCTTTTTACAAATATTTATCAGTGAGATATTTTTTTGTTAATTATCCAATAATATAAATATCTAAAAACAAACTCATCAAATTATTCGATCCACTGGGGTCATATCACTCGACATTTGATTATTCGACAATTTGGCAATATATGCAATAGTTTTTAATATTTGCTTTGCTATCTAATTAATTTTAATATATCCCTCTAGATACAAAATAAATGTTTGCTGTAGGTACCATCCTTCTTATGTCGTAAAATATTAAAATCCTGCATCTTATTTTAAAAACCTTATCAAAAAACTTAATATCATTTCACTTCAAAGTTGAGCCGAGTATAATTTAGTTCACTGAAATTATAAAAGTTTCTTCAAACCTAATACCATCAGAGACAATGGCGAATTGGAAGCGGCATACGACACCATATACCGTGGTTGGCAAAAGAACAGTATAAAAAGCATATTTCTAAAATAAAGGGGTTGTGAAGAAGAACCTCGAAAACCTCGAACAGATTAATTTTAAAAGAAATGAAATCCAAAGAAGTCAGAAATCCATAGAGGTAAACTTTAATAGAATAAAATAGCAAAATAAATTTTACTATTCAGCCTAAATCCTCTAATGTCTTAAAAAGACATAAATACTCTTTTCAGAGCTTATTTGCAAACTATCTACATTTAACTGATAAAAATTTGGTCAGTACTACGAATGTAGAAAGCAAATAATTTAATAATTGCAATAAGCCCCACCAGACGGATTAATCCAAATAAGGACTCCCTCTGTTACCAGGCAGTGCAAGTCACCAACCCATGGACCGGTTTCTGGCTTATTAGCCTTCATCAGCATGGTATAGGCAACTCACACTGCACGATAACAAAGGGACTCCAGATCTTGTCAACATCGATCGACTAGAAGTCGGTAAGATGCGAATGTGGACCGTGGGGCCCTCTGGTGAAACTTATTGCAATGTGGATTTTGCCCAGACTAGGCTCGTATGAAAGAAATGAAATCCAAAGAAGTCAGAAATCCATAGAGGTAAACTTTAATAGAATAAAATAGCAAAATAAATTTTACTATTCAGCCTAAATCCTCTAATGTCTTAAAAAGACATAAATACTCTTTTCAGAGCTTATTTGCAAACTATCTACATTTAACTGATAAAAATTTGGTCAGTACTACGAATGTAGAAAGCAAATAATTTAATAATTGCAATAAGCCCCACCAGACGGATTAATCCAAATAAGGACTCCCTCTGTTACCAGGCAGTGCAAGTCACCAACCCATGGACCGGTTTCTGGCTTATTAGCCTTCATCAGCATGGTATAGGCAACTCACACTGCACGATAACAAAGGGACTCCAGATCTTGTCAACATCGATCGACTAGAAGTCGGTAAGATGCGAATGTGGACCGTGGGGCCCTCTGGTGAAACTTATTGCAATAAGTTTCACCAGAGGGCCCCACGGTCCACATTCGCATCTTACCGACTTCTAGTCGATCGATGTTGACAAGATCTGGAGTCCCTTTGTTATCGTGCAGTGTGAGTTGCCTATACCATGCTGATGAAGGCTAATAAGCCAGAAACCGGTCCATGGGTTGGTGACTTGCACTGCCTGGTAACAGAGGGAGTCCTTATTTGGATTAATCCGTCTGGTGGGGCTTATTGCAATTATTAAATTATTTGCTTTCTACATTCGTAGTACTGACCAAATTTTTATCAGTTAAATGTAGATAGTTTGCAAATAAGCTCTGAAAAGAGTATTTATGTCTTTTTAAGACATTAGAGGATTTAGGCTGAATAGTAAAATTTATTTTGCTATTTTATTCTATTAAAGTTTACCTCTATGGATTTCTGACTTCTTTGGATTTCATTTCTTTCATACGAGCCTAGTCTGGGCAAAATCCACATTGCAATAAGTTTCACCAGAGGGCCCCACGGTCCACATTCGCATCTTACCGACTTCTAGTCGATCGATGTTGACAAGATCTGGAGTCCCTTTGTTATCGTGCAGTGTGAGTTGCCTATACCATGCTGATGAAGGCTAATAAGCCAGAAACCGGTCCATGGGTTGGTGACTTGCACTGCCTGGTAACAGAGGGAGTCCTTATTTGGATTAATCCGTCTGGTGGGGCTTATTGCAATTATTAAATTATTTGCTTTCTACATTCGTAGTACTGACCAAATTTTTATCAGTTAAATGTAGATAGTTTGCAAATAAGCTCTGAAAAGAGTATTTATGTCTTTTTAAGACATTAGAGGATTTAGGCTGAATAGTAAAATTTATTTTGCTATTTTATTCTATTAGATTAATTTTATTTTTATAATTACGTCATTATGTAGGAGTAATAATATATTCCACAATGAAATATTTTGCGCGAAAGCGAAAAAGTATTTTAGGCATAAATGGGTAAAAGGAGAAAAATAGTTAAATACATAAATATTGATCTTCTTCGTGATGTCTTGGTTCTTCACAAAAATTTGTTAAATTTTCAATTTTCAAGGATATGGTTTACTTTCGAAACTTCTCGTACGATTTATCTAATTAAAAGAACACCATATGTACTATTTTTTACCCTAAAACGTCACTTTTGTAAATATCAAATCGTAACTACCTCGAGAGGTAAAAGTACCTACTTACCTTTTCCTCTCGACCGTCAGTAATAAATTACTTTGGGCGGATCTAATATTTAACAAAATCAGGTATTTATCCTTAGAGTCTTTGCCGACGCTACAAAAAGTACCGACTTAATATAATCATATTTTCAAGAAAATTTGCAATTCCGACAGCAAATAGAATAATCGAGTAGTTAATTAACAACTAATTAACAATTACAAGGCAATTAGCGTTAACCTCCGCATAACGATGAAAGTGCATATTTAAAAAACATCAATGAAAATTATAAAACGCTCAGAAGTAATTAGAAAATAATTAAGCAGAATTATTTTTAATTAAAAACAAAAGTATTGAATTATGAGATGAGAAATGAAGTTCAACATAATATACTGAGTAATTTACAAAATTATTCGCTCAATTTAAAGAAGCAAAAAGTATAGCAAATACAATTTTATACATTACATTAGTAGAGTATATTGAAATAAATATTTTATTAATCTCCTCCCAATTACCAAGCCTTGAAAATTGGTTAGAGAAGAAATGTAATTTCTTCTCATATTTAAATCAAATATAATTGACTTTGGATCTTCCTTAAAACTAAAAATTAACGTATGTAAAAAAGGTGCATCACGTAAACCAACGGATAATGTATTAAAATTTTACCAAAAGTATTCTCTTCCAACCCTAGACCTGTATTTAATGAAAGATATTTGAGTTCAAAGTGAAAACAATTAATCTAATTTATCAGCCTTACCGAAAAAATTGTAAATTAAACTTTCACAAATAAAGATAAATTATTAGAAGCCATTTATTTAACAAATTAAAAGAGATAAAAAAGGACTGGATAGTAATGTGGGTAATTTCTTTCTCGTTCTTTCCACTAAGTTCGCACAGCTTGATTTGAGTAATTCAGCAAAGTAATTTATTTATTTCGTAGTAGATAGCTAATGATGCAGACAGAAGGGTTCGAGTTGAATTGCATTTCATCTTATTTTGTCGTGGCATCTCGCGAAAATATGAAGTAAACTACGCAGCAGTGTGGCTTAAAATTCGATGAATGGAAAATAAGTAAATAGGTAAAAAACAAGAAAGTTTGACACAGAAGTCTTTGTGGGGACTGCTAATATTTGAGATCTCAAAAGATACCAAAAGTATAAATAGACTTACTGTTTACTATAGTCTCCAATTTTTTATAGTTTTGTTCATTACTTAAGCCACGCCTACGCTGATGAGGTGTAATACCTCCGAAACTTGTGCCTCACGGTTTATTTTTTGGACATATGGCTCTTAAAATAATTGTAAATTTTTTTTTTTAAATCGCCACTCAATTCACAGAAGTAACGAAGTAACTCCCGCAAATTCTTGGGATTACATTCAAATTTTCAAGATTATAAGTAGTACCTAAATGAGTAACGTTTCAATTAGTTTATTGGTTATAATTAAACGTAGGAATAATAAGAAATTAAGCTTCCAATAAAAAAAACTTAATATTAATATATCTAAATCTGTTTAACGTTCAATTTCTGAGATATAATACCTTTTAATAATAAAGTCATTATTCTTTAACGTAAAAGTTGTAATTCACGCTTAATGGTAAGCCATAAAAAGCACTTCTTCTTTGTGAATATTAAAAGTAAACTAGCAACTCAGATTTATTTTGCCCGTCTCTCATAACTTGAACAACTCCCTTGCGTACAATACTTATTTGCATAAAATGATTAAGTACAAAAAACACCGTTTTTTCTTCTTTCTCATCAAATCAAATAATTATTGTTCCTTGAAAAAATTGTTAAACGATTTGTTAAAGTTTGAAAACTGGTTATTGCTAACTTTTAATAATTATAATGAAATGAATATGTATTAAATTCTTACAGGTTGGTTGCTTCATTATACCGAAAGATCAACGAAAAACACAACCAAGAACAAGATTAGATCTTAACTATTATTTATCTAATATCTCAACCTACTATAGTCCACAGAGAGGCAAATACATAGTAGTGAGTGTTAATTAGTGCCAAAGTGCAACTATTGGATATCGAAAACCATAACCCTTTTTGATAATTCCATTGAGATGCCTCGATCCCAATTAGCTTCACAGATTATTCGTGATTTCTGAAAACAGATGAGTTCTATATTTTTATGTTGACAAACCCTACTTTATGATCTTTTAGTAGGCGGTACTGTTTACACTGTACGAGTTGTCACTGAAATAATCAATTTTGTCAAAAAATTGATGAAATCAGTACACTAAGAGTGTATTTGCAAATAATGCTATAATCAGAGTATTTGCAATAGAGCTGCAGAATATATTTTAATTTAATTACATATCACGAAATTATCCATATTGATATTGATATTATTAAATAATCTAACGAACACGTAACCATCACACGTAAAACAAAAATATGTAAAAATTGCAAATATGTCAATAGACTTAGCTGGCTGTCATCTACATAAAAACTTTGATATTGTAAAAGATAGTGCGAAAGAAACACTGAACATGTTGGGGATTTAAAGTGGTAAATGTAATAAATATTATACGTCAAATATAACTACAGGTAAATAATTGTAATGGCTAAGAAACGGGAAGATGTTATAAGTCGATTGAAAAAAGAACAAGAATTAAGCCAGCCTCCAGGACCACCTATACCACCAAAATATCTAAGTGAAAGCTGTCTCTATCTGAAAACAGACCCTCCCGAAAAACTAAAATCAACCGTACCCCCCACCTCACCTAAGCAACTTATTTACGATTATAGTTTTACGTCATTGCCAGACTTGTTTCCGAAACTTGCAAATTTGAATCTTCCATATATCAGAGAAGTTGGAATTAAAGCTTCTATACAGCAACTTGCGGAATATTTTCAGTGCGTGGATTATAAGTTTAACTTGATTCAATTCTGGTTCCTTGATATAATCACGGACTGTTTGTGGAGAGCTCAAGATGAATTTCAATTTCCCGACGAGCATCAGAAAATTATTTTGGAATGGATTCTGTACATATTTAATCTAATAAGAGGTTTGCATAAATATAAATTTTGTACTGACTAAGGAATATGAATTAATATCCTTTTGTGGTTTTTACATTACTTTTAAGGCCTTTTCGTACGGTAACTGCTTTATCTCGTATTTGTCTTTTACTGCGTTTTACTCTTCAATAAGGAATAAAAATAATATTATTTACCTAGTTCTAAAAATATATAAATATGTATTAAAATATTTGGAATGAAAAAAACTAATTTCAAATATACTTTGCTTACTGGCTGAGTGATGAAAAGTCTGTATTACGTGATGTGCAAAAGAGGATTTATGCAAGTCAAAAAAATGTACTTATGAGAAACTTTCGATATTTAGTTTGATAGGATGCATTTTTCACAATCAATACGGTCCATCATAGCAGGAACAACGTACACCTTATGTGTGAAGAAATCAAAACCAATTACTGCTTACCCGTTAAAAGAATTATTGTCAAATAGTAAACCCCCATTTTTTATCTGTAATACAAATTATTTTATTTTCTTTGCCTGATACGTATTTTCACATCTTTATTAAGATGTTACAGGCTAGACTGCATCATTTCTCAGAGCAAAATGATGAATAGCACTATACTCTTGCGAAAATTTAATCGTCAATTCGACGATCTGTATATCAATTAAAAAATCAATAATTAGCCTATTGGACATGACACTTTTAAACCTTAAGTTAAATAGCAGAATTTTCTAGATTTTTTAAAATAAAGTAGCAATTAGCTCCTAATGTTCATATACAGTGTGTCGCACTTCTAAGAGTGAATCACCCTTATAACTTTTTTCATTTTTATCCGATTTAAACCAAATTTCACTCAAAGATAGAATCCATTAGGATCAACTTATGACCCAAAAGTCATTTGCCCCTTACTAATGCAAAGCCAACTACGATATCAAAATAAACGGAGAAAATCAAAAAAATATATTAGGCATTTTTTATCAAAAATTTTATTATTGTAAGTTGTTCAAAATTGTTCAAAAACCTTATGTCCAAAATTTAATCAAAATCAAAAAATATTAATATTTTGTTTGAAAAAATTCTGAAAAAAGTCTGAAATTATAATTTTAATGGATTCTTGTATTGTAATATTTTATTTTTTATAAAAAAAAAACTAAAGAAATACTCTGCAACCAGAGCTGTCAAAAGCACTTAGTGAAAGTATTTGAAGCCCAAATACCAAATACTTCTTAGGAGTCTTTTTAATTGCAAGTACCAAGCATTTGCATACAATAAAAGTATTTCAAATAACAAATACTTCCAAAATGTAATTGAAAATATGCAAATAAAATACTTTATATGTCCTGAATGCCTTCAAATACCATATAAAAGTATTTCAAATACTTATAGATAATTGAAGTATTTGAGGTACTCATAAAAGTGCTTCAAATACTTGATTCAAATACTGCAAATACTCTTTACGATTTACAACTAAGGATAAAAAAGAAAAAAATCACATATTATATACAGGGTGATTCATAAGTAGTGGTACACAGACCAGCAGCAGATTTCGAACGTAAAAATATTGCGATTTGGCCCAACTTACCTTAGTCCAAAAGATAATAATAATAACCAAGATACAGGGTGTCAAAGTTAAAATTTATTTTTTAATTTTCTTTTGTAATTTAATGAATTTTCATATTTTTCTTGTGAAAATTTATGAGTGGAGGTTATTTGGTGTGAGAAATCATAATACCCCTTCAATTTTGGTATAACTCCTAGAGGGCGCTACGTATGCTGCGTTTAATTTGTAAAGATGACCGTAACTTTTTTGCCCGCACCGGCCCATACGGGAGATTTCACATATTAATTTCATGCTTCTATCATTTCCTAATAAAAAATGTATACTTGTTTCAAGTCTCTAAATAAAACAGTTTTTGAGAAAAGTGCAAATCAAAAATTCTATGCGTATTCATTATGCACTGTGAAAAATTATTTTTAAACCATTATCCTCGCCATTATCAGAGTAAATATAGATAAATATTTATCAAATATGCATAAAAACAAAAAGTACCTGTCAAACAATAATTCATTGTTGCAGAAGTGTTGTGTTTTTTATTTCTTTCAAAATTTTTTTTAATACCTAAAAACTCATCGCCACATATTTTTTTCGAATTCTGAAATAAGAGAAGTGAACAAGTTGAATATTTATTGTAGTATTCGTTGTTATATGTTGTTATTAATTGTGATGCATTGTTTACCATTTGGAATAAAATTATTTTAAATACCTAAAATAAAGTGCCTCAAATAGTTTTAAGTTTTAAGTAATTGAAATACTGCCGCATTATTTCAAATACTTTTTAGTAATTGAAATATCTGAAAAGTATTTCAAATACTAAAAAAAACTAAAACCAAATATCAAATCCAAATATTTTGATAAAGTATTTGAAGTACCAAATACTAAGAGGCCATTTCAAAATGTAATTGAAATACAGTACCTATTTCAAATACCGAAAAGTAATTGAAATACTTTTTGAAGCATTTTTATTTGAAATACTGACAGCTCTGTCTGCAACTAAATACGAATGATAATCGATATTGTAAAATTATATTTTCAGACATTTTTTAAATCAAAATATCAATATTTTTTTATTTTTATGAGATTTTGGATTTAAGGTTTTTAGACAATTCTGAACAACTTTCGTTAGTAAAATTTTCCGATAAAAAAATGCCTAATATGTTTTCTTGATTTTTTGCGTTTATTTTGGTATCGCAGGTGGCTTTGCATTAGTAGAGGGCGAATGGTTTTTTGGTCTTGAGTTGACCCTAATGGAATATATCATTGAGTAAAATTTGGTTAAAAGTTATAAGGGTGATTCACTCTTAAGTGAGACACACTGTATAGAGATACTTCACCCTAAAAATAATTTATTTTTATAAATGTTGCCTAGCCTACCTACCCTGTCTTTGCTATACATTTTCCAAGAAAACTGTAACCCAAATAATAAAATGGATGATATTTGTGGCGATCACAATTATTAAAGATTTTATAACACTTGAACTGTGTCAAGAGATCAACAGAAAATACGATCAAGGCCACAGGAAATACCCTCGAGGAAGTTTATCATTCACGTTTTCATCAAAGACAATGGCAATTAAATGGTTTCCTCAAATTGATGATCCAGAGCCGCACTTTAGGATGAAATGGGGTGTTTCAATGCATTCGTAGAAGTTTTGTACCGACCAAAGTTTCATATTCCTCCAAACCATTCCTAACCGGTGTCCAAAAATTCATTCATTGAAATACTAGCCTAGACAATGTCCTGGTTCGAAATGGATTTTTTAAGATAAATAAATTTGAATTTTTCATCATTTTTCATCATAACTTTAACAATGGCAAGTACCTCTTCGGTTCTATTAGTTGATTTTTTAGAATATCTGTTCCTCTCCGTGATTATGTTTTATTCTCTGAAACTGTCCAAAATGATTTAATATTCATAGTAAAATCATGAAGGCGCTCCCTAATAGTCGCGGTACAAATATCCCCATTCAATTTTTATTTTTGCATCCGTTTCTAAAATATGGTTTTAGAAATCCTTGTTTTTCCAAGGAAGTATTTTGACCCAAAGAATTAAAAAGAACGGTTTTATATGATACCACATCACCACAAGAAAATCATAGTACCAAATTTTGTCTTTTTATTATTATTAACACGCTTTTATTAGCTTCACCTGTACGTTTGTTTGTATGTAACGGAATCTTTCAACGAGATTTTCACCCACTTCAAAACGTCAGATTAAACTGAAACTTTACACACTCATCAAGGATCGATGACAATACAATAATTTTATAACTTTGTCCTAATGTCCTTACCAGGACCATCAGGATAAAATAAAAATAATTTTACAGGTTAAGCATATGCCATCTACAGAATGATGGTAAATGTTATCCTTCTTTACCGACAGAAAAAGTAATTTGAAATGAAAAATTTTGAAAAAAATTCGAAATGAAAAATATTGAAAAAAATGTGTCTTCAAAAATAAAAAAAAATTTGAATTCAAAAATTTTATGTCAAAAAAAATAGAAAAATTTGGATTCAAAAATTTCAAAAAAAATTTATATTCAAAAATTTTGAAAAAAATTTGAATTCAAAAATCTTGAAAAAAATTTTAATTTATAATTAAAATTATTTCTTGTCAATCATTTTATTCTTATTTTAAACTTAGTAAAAAGCATTTAATTATATTGAGTTGGTGGAATATTTAAACTATAATTTTTATCTCCGATAAAGGAAATATAAGAACGAATTTCATTTTTGGGGACCAATATCAAGGGGCTGTAGCTCCCTCAGTAGGCATTTCCAGATCCATGTTGACATGAACTTTTCTTCATACTTTGAGCTGAGGAATCACCCTCTGAAAAATATGAACGTTATTCCCGGACACCCTGTATTTATACATAAACAAACAAACTTTCCTTAAAATATATAAACATAAACAAACAAACTTTCCTTAATATATATAAACAAACTTTCCTTAAAATGTACTAAAAAGAAAAAAATAATTCCTCCAGTTGATGTATGGCAATCTTCAAAGAATTTCTCCTGAGAGGCTTGCAATGATAGGCCTGGGAAAAATCATGAACCAATTCATAGAAATATTAAGTTATTCAGTATAGAGACAGATTGAAATATTGCCAGACATTCTCAATTTTAAATCATTGGAAAGCATATAATTTTTCTTAAAACTCCAATAACAATTTTTCTCACATTCACAATAACAGTTCGTGTTATTCAATAGATAGTGTTAGTACACTAGATTTATAGAAGTATCCTTTTAAGAAACGTTACAAAAAGTTAATTCAAAAATGAAGGAGGCACATTCTATCGTAGCGAAATTGGAAACGACAACGTTTTGTTGAAGTACTTGGGCTGTGAAAACAATGTATATGTATAGAGTTCATTTTCCGGTCAATAAAATTTTAAAATTGCCACATTGACAAAACACGTTTTACCAAGATAGCAGTTTCCAAATCCGTTTAAAAGATTTAAATTTCAATATACAGTTTTACAGATAAAGAGCATGAGGATCAAATTCCCTATTGTATTTCTGGAAACAATATGTACGGGGCGTTAAAACGAATAATATCTAGACCCTAAAGAATCAATTCAGATAATCAATATAAAGAAATTCTTGGACAACGGAAGCGTGTTTTAGAATGAAACAAATTTATGGTTTAGTTAAGCTATTCATGCATTGAATTCAAATCTGATGAATGCCCGTAGTTATCAGTTGAATAATATAAATTGATTAAGTTAAAGTAAACAAGACAATTCAATCTCCACGTGTCATGGAAAATAGAGGATGCTAAGGGGTTCATTTCTTAAAGGTCAAAGGTTAAAGAAAGTAAAAATCCTACCTCGGTGATTAGGGCATTCTTTGAAGTAACATATCATAAGTATCATTTTTGGTTACCGTAACTCTATTTTCTTCTCTTCTACATAAAGAGAAATATAAAATAATTAATAAACTTTATACTTGAAAATATGAATACAATTGATTTCAGATGAAATAATTTTTTGAATATTGATCCAAGTTCCTTCATAAATGGAAAGTAAAACCTGTTTTAGAGTCTATGAATTTTAGCCTTGTATGTACGAAAGCATTCAAAACTATGTTACATTGCATATCAAAGAATAGAGAGAATAGGTATAGATCAGTTACTTACGAATGAAAAAAATCTAAAACCTTTGATAACTGCAACCAATTCAAAAAATCATCTACGCGTATCTTAGCAAAATCTAATGCCTCTCAATTATTTGTGTTCGTTCGTACTATAAGCCATTATTAACAAATAATGTGGAATATCTACGTTTAATTAATTGTCTGTTAAACTGATGAGCTATTTGTATTAAGTCTGGAACAATGAACAAATAGAGTGGAAAGTTCTAGTAGGTATTAAACTTAGCATAGGTTGCCAGACGATTCACGTTCAGCAGTTTGAACCAAAACAATTACTATAATCGGTATTTGCATAAATGTTGGGAAGCTATTTGCACTGAAAGAATGCTTTAGTCAATTAGCAGTTTGGTAAAAAATGTAATGGAAACGTAACACAGTTAACTTTCAGGATTTCACATGTTGCCGTAGTCGTTTGACATTTGCTTTATTGCAGAGTGTAGAAGATTCAGAAACTTCCTAAATACACTTGATAGTAGATAATTAAAAGGAAATCATATGGTGAAAAGTTTGACGTACTGGTAGACAATAAGAACTTTGAAATGCGATGAAAAATATGTCTACTATTATATCCACAAATTTCGTTTCGATTACTAGTTGAACAGACAAAATGAGACACCTCAAAGTAGTTTCAAATTAGGTGAAAGTAATTTTATTAGTAAAGGCACTGAATATCATTCAAGAGCATGAAGAAATATTTTATTTTTCAAAGCTAACATTTGCAAAGTGATGCCCAGTTCTCCATTCGAACGGACGTTTTCCATTACATTTCTTAACATATTTACCGATTTTCTTCTAACTTTTACCCTCATATTATTCTGCAGCTTCTGGATGGTAGATCTAGTAGACCATGGGAAAAACATGGCAAGACACTAAATGATTTGGAAATAAATTTTGCAAAACATCCACAGAGGCTCTTGAGGTATAATCTGTGGCTAGTAGTTAATAAGGTCCTGATTTCGCAATTGTTTAACAATATGCATTTTGTCCTGATGATAATTCAGATCCTTGTGCAATGTATGAAGTAAACTGGAATTGAACACGGTTAATAATTAGAGAGAATCAGACTATAGCTTCTCTAACTCGTTTCATGTTGAAATATTGCTAACCAAGTTGGCATCTTCCCTTTATTTTTACAGCCCTGTTTTGTAGGAACTATTTAAAAAAATAAACAAAATTTTACAGATTTCATCAAGGCAAAGGACTTTCCCGAAGATGACCGTAAACATCAACTTATTTTTAATTTATTGTCCGGTACAACACTGTAAAGTATATCAATGGCACCTTTCAACACAACTTACAAATAGTCTGACCTATATCTATAGTTAGCATGACGGATTTCAATATGAAAATAAATGATGTTGGCTACTGGCGCCGCGCCGGTAAGCTGGACGGATAATATATGTTTACGTAGATTATATAAGATCTATAAGCCATATATTTCACCAAGGCACTTGAAATGTCTTATATTAATTCTTGTGTCATCCTAGGTATGTTTTTGATGCTAACGAAATTTAGAAAAAGTAATAGAATAAACCAAATAGGGCAATTTCGTTTTTGATAGACTACAACGGTATCAATAAATTCCAATAAATCTACTTTACATTTACGCGAAATATATGACTGAATGAAAGATTAGACCAGATTTATTATTTCAATACAATGAATCGCCAAGTACTGAAATTACTTATTTTATTTAAAAAACTATAAAATCATATTTTTTTACTTTCTTCAAAATGTCTTCTTTTGGAATATGAGTGATGAGTGAATATCTCTGGTTCCTTTGAAAAGGGAAGAACTCTTCGTTAATAATTTCCCTACAAAACTGCGCAGGTTGGAAATACGTTAAGCAATAATTAGTTTTTTTATGCTAATAAACTTATAATTAGCGATGTAAGTACATATTTCCAAAATACCGAACAACACAATCACACTGTTGGTCAGTGAACGTTTCCTGATTATTGCTTTTAACGTCGCGCGGCGTTTCATTGAATCAAATCGTAAATTCGGTTGGAAATATTTATTTAAGAGCTACAACATTTTTAATTAATCCTCATATTACATAAAATCCAATTTGATGATGCTTTTAACTTTTTATTGCACTATTTATGTAAGCTATCTACCTAAGGAAGCAAAACAAAGATTTGTTAATTTAATATTTATAGCAAACCGCTCTTTATTAATAATTAAAATCATAAATTAAATTCTGCAATAAAATACAAAAACACCTCCACTTTTACCACTTAAATTTCTAAAGTAGATAATATAATGGATAACTGAAACTTCTTAGCACCTCACCTCAACTTAACAAGAAACAAGCTATTTAAGCTTTTCAAAGAGGCCATGGTAATTGCAGAAGATTATATAGAATCTGGTTGTTCAGCGATTCCCTTACCTGAGGAACTATTTGCCTTAAATTTGGAACAAGGGGAAAATAAGGGAGAAAGTTATACCACTTTAAATTCGTCAGGAAGTTCCATCTCGACTGACTCGACAATTTCTTTAGATTCAAGTTCTGTAGCCAGTAGCTACGTAGCCGTTAAGTTGGAAGAAAATACTCAACTTTTCAAACTTCCCACGAAACCTTGCACGTGGGGTTCGGACGACGAATGTAAGTATTTTGCATTTATAGTAATTAGTCACTGAAAGATTAAAAGTATGGTATCCTTATTTCTACAGTTTTGTAAAGTCAAAGTAGCATGTCGCACGATTTTCATTTAAATATACAGCATTGATATTCTTTACATTTATACGTTAATAAAGTCTAACTTTCCAGAACAGCACTCAACGTAATTACAAATTGTTGATACGAAATTTCAAAACGAATATAATATGCTCCAAATACGCTATACCTACAAATAAGTACGCGATACACGCGCTCAAAGTATTTAATATAATTTAGTTTCTCTTTTTGCTGTTAATTTTTTAAACGCTAACCTTAATTTATCAAAATTAATTAATGATGGCATTATTTTCAAGATCATTTATTTCAGAAAAGCTGCAAAATTACCTATATGAATTATTTTGATTTAAACAAAAATGTTTAATTAAGGGAGTCAAAGTTCTGAGCAGAAAAACCAAGAATTAAGAAGTTAAAGTCAATTCACAATTTTGTTCTTTGACGGAGGAGAAACACTTGGGCACTAGTTTCTTGCAATTAATGATTTTTACCTTAAAAATTAATATTGGTTATCATTTAATTTGTTTCACGCAATTTATATTTGACGCAACACTGATTAATGTATTAACTAATACATTTATTTGTATATTTATTAATAATTTCCTCATTTTCATTACAATTCAATTAATCTGTGTATCTTAATTTTAAGGTTTAAGTTCTTCGGTAGAAACAGTATCAGAGGAAGAAAAACCTCAAGAAGAAGAAGTTGAAATTATTGAAAAGGAGAACGGGGCAGAAGAAGAAGCAACTCTTTCAGCAAATGAGGATATCGCCGAATTTTTTAAGAAGCCAGATTTAAAGAAAATACCACCCAGGTTTATGCCTTCCCACGAATCTGTTGTTGACACAATTTCAATTTCAGTTGAAACAGAAACTTCTGAGGAAATTAAAGAAGATATCAAAGGTAAGAATTATTTTAGGGTAGGTAACACTTAAAATAAAAAAATCGCGAATATATTTGACTGAATAGGTACCGCTGTAAATGTAAATGTAAATGTCGAGCAAGATCTTTAACATCACCTATTTTAAATTTGCTTAGCGATTTCCATAGTTATCCACTTACTCAGTTGCTTGAGTTGGCTATTTCTCTACACCGCTAACAAACCAATATTTTTAAGGCTCAATGTGGGTAGATGTAGCACCTCATCCTCCTAAACCTGATTGTCCAAGCCAGATTATACACAGAAATGACATTGATGAGCAGAGTAATGTAACTGATGAAACTTTCATTAAGGAGAGAGAAGAAGAAGTTATTAGAGCCTGGTTTGATTATTATGTTTGGCAACAAAGACTGGAAGACATGGATAACCCAAGAAAAGGTTGGATTCCCTTGATAGATTATAATGATAGTGTTATTGGTGCGGAATCTGATGAAATAATTAGAAATGGTGTGGAAAAATGGGAATGGTTAAATTATATAAGAGGAAAACAGGAGGAGACAAAGAGAATAGAGAGAAATATTTTTATTAATACTTGCGTTCTTTTGGCGATAAAACAGTTTACATTTGATTAGTAAGTAACCGGATGCTTCTTTAATATTTTAAGGCATTAGATATAGTAATTCTCAAGTAAAAATTAAGGTGACTGACTAAAAAAAAATGTGGATGGATTTATTAAAAACATAAGAACGAACTTATTCTTTCATTCTCCCTAATAAAAATGCTAAGAAATAAGTTAGCAATAAAATCAATGAACATTTCTAAAATTATGAAAAGACTATAATTATATAAAATATATTACAAATTTGGAATGTTCTTCTTTTAGAGCAAGTATTGCAAACATAAATTCAATTAGAAATTACTTTACATAACCCCCACAAATCAAATTACTGCAAATTAACATTACTGTATTTAACAATATTAACCGATTTATTGTTTAATTGATCATTCGCAATTTTCACGAATGAAACCCAATTGATAAAACTGGCACTTCTTCTGTATTATATTGCTATTATTATCTTTAGTTGTTTGCAAATTGATTTTTATATTATTTTTATGAATTAATTTCAGTTTCTACGAAAGCTTTCCGTTTAGTTTATTGAGAATGGCATTTAGATGTCCACACCACCTGATCACGCAGGAGGTAAATGAGAAATGGTATGTTCCTAAACTAATAAAAAGTGATTTAAAGAAACCGAAACCTAAGAAACCGAAAAAGGAAAAAGTAAAGAAACCGAAAAAAGATAAAAAGGCGAAGCCAAAAAAGAAGGATAAGAAAGGCGGTAAAAAAAAAGATAAGAAAGGCAAATCTTCAAAGGGCAGTAAGAAAGGAAAAGCAAAAAAGTTAACAAAAGAAGAAAAGGCCGAATTAGCAAGGCTTAAGAAAGAACAAGAAGCGATAGAAGCAGCAATACGAAAGGCTGAGGAAAACAAACGTTTTATGTTTCCTTTGGGAGAAGCTGCCACTGACGATTTTTATAAAGAAATATTTCCAGGTTGGGTAAAAATCGAGAAAAAGGAAAAAGGAAAGAAAGGAAAGAAGGATAAGAAAGGAAAGAAGAAATAATACATTATATGTCAACTTATCATTATATTTTACACATTGCATTAAAAAGGAAATTTACCAATAACTAAATAATAGTAGATATATTTTGTTATAGTCTACGTTAGAAAAAAATGAAATTGGAGACACCTACCATAAAATTAAAAATATAATTATAATACTAATTGTCGTAACTATATGTAAAATTATTAATTAGATGTAACAGAATAAAAGATGATAGATACTATTAGTAATCGTTCAAATTATCAAGTTTTTGTTTTACACTTAAGATTTTGTAAATACTGGCAGCAGACACGTGGCAAATAAAAATACATTAATAAAAGCAAACTTTGTTCGAATTAATGCCTTGCAAGTTCAAGTTCACAAGTTTAAATTTATAACAATCGTATACTATTAGAGCATCAGAGTAAATTGGAACCGAATTTTAAGAAGGCAGGTCCTATGTCTGGATCCATCACTTTAAGAATAAAATAAAAAATTTACTAAATCTTCTAAATAAGAGTACAATACTATCACTTTCCAGAACAATTCCCAAGTGACACCCCTTAGATTCAAGAAAACAAAATCTTACAGAAACCATTTGAAACCTTGTAGGAAGATAAAGAATATTATGTCAATTTGATTATTTATTAACTATTAAAAGGCTTGCGCCTTCATGTTAATCATGTACCACATACCTACTTAACTTAATCCTGAATCACCACATGGTAAAGTTTTCGGGTAGGTAATAGTTTTAGACTTTCGACCATATATAGCAAAATGTTGAGTCACTGAAGGCATGGGCTTTCAAAATGTGTACTTTTACGATTGGATATTCAGTTTTTATTGTGGTTTTTAACCTTGGACTCTTAGGTATATTTTGATTTCTGAGTTCGAAAATATGTTAGATCATTTGAAAGAAAAATCACCCTTCTTCCTTACAATTATCGAACAATAATTTATTTTTTTAGATTATCACAAATTTTTCAACTATCAGGCTAGGCACTATAAAATTATGTAGAAATCACTTGAAACTTATAATTCTATAAAATAATAGAAATAAACAAAACCTTAGCAGTTTCTATGAATTTCTCTCTTTTTATTTACTCCAATGGTGCCAATTGATAAGAGTCACACAAAAACACTAAACGATTTCAACACCACATTTAAAATACAATTTGGGTGTCAAAATAATTTTTCACACAAAAAGTTCAGCACATCGATGTCAACATTAAAAAAAGTAAAGTAAAGTAAAAGTAAAAGTGAAAAAGTTCTGTCTGGAAAAACAATATAAACAACAGCAGAAAGAACAGAAGCACTCTCGTATGTTTTGAACAATACATATTTACCACGATACATAAATTTAACATATTTACAGTACTTAATGAAAAATTATATAAAATTTAAAAAAGTTTAACTTATATCAGAGAAATGAAGTCTCGCGCCATCTCTGTGAATTCGAATCAAGTTTCTAGGAATTGGACGCAGAAATTTATAATCAATAAATAGCTAGGTCACATACATTTTTTCCGCAGTTAATAGAAATCTTCATATTGGAAATATTTGCAAAATTCCAGTATATAAAAGAGGGCATGCCACTCACTAAATTATTACTACAAAAAAAATTTGCTACTAACGGGTGAATGAATATTTTATTATTTTAACACTTTTTTTTTAAATGTGTTTACATCCAATTATTAATAAAGTTCTTACATTATGCTTACTTATTTTATGGTTACTTTTATGTTTATCGAAACTATAAAGATTCTATGTACCTATAATTTGGTGTTAAAATATCCAAAGTATGTCTACCAATTTATTCTTAGATATACGTATATACTAAAAGTGAGATCTGGTTAAAATTTATTCAGCTAAATAGGTTAGCTTAAAGTGTTTTACTAAGTATTTGAGATGATATAACCGCTTGTTGATTTTTACTTGAGGCAATGTTCTCATAACTAGTTTTTATGTGAGAATTCAGGACTTTTGGTTTTGTTTTGTACTTATTTGTAAATATTTTGCAAATGTCTCAAACTTAGATGACCCCTGGCCCTGATACTTCTATGATACTTTAAGACATTCTGATTAAAAGTAGTGTTAAATAAACCCCAATCTTTTTTTTTTCGTCGAAAATGCGAATTAATCTACATATATGAAATTTATGAATTATTCAACACATAAAGAAAATATGCACAATTTTCAAAATTAGAATTCAAAAATTTTAATCCGCTCGCCGGAATGTTTCTAATTTCAAATATATAGTATAAGAAATATTTCTTTAAAAATTTCATTATAATTGATATTGTTCCTAAGAAATCCGAAGTTTCGTCAATTTGTAGGCTTCGTTGAATCGACTATTAGATAATAAATATGTATTGTTCAGAACAAGAATTTAAATATTTTATAGGAACATCTCATTTAGGCATTTTAATCCTGTAGGTTTAAATATCAAGAAAAATACTAAATTTGTATTATACGTTTATTTGTTTATTGTCAAACAATGTAATTCGTTGAAAAAAGTTTATCTAATAATAACAATGTGTATGTGTAAGTAAATAAAATTCATGAAGTATCTAATAATAATATACAAAACCACAAAAAATTACTCTTTGTAAACTATATTTATTCTACACCTACAGTGGTGCTTCTGTTCTTTCTTCTTCGTAGATATATTGGCTTTCCCATACCTACATAACTTTTACAGAGACTAATATACGTTGACATCGATGTGCTGAAATCAGCAAGTTTTTGTGTGAAAAGCTATTTTGACACCCACATGTTGTATTTTAAATGTGGTGTTGAAATCGTTTAGTGTTTTTGTGTATCTCTGTTATACTGACTCTTATCAATTAGCACCATTGTAATGAATAAAAATAAACCAATGGTTTCTGGTTAATATTGTTTTGCTGTATCTGATTGTTAACGAATAATTGCAATAATCTGAAAAGTGAAACTACTTACGCTAATTTTAAAGAGTAAAGGTCGTTATCAAATGAATTATGTTCTTGAAGTGATGAAGGGAATTATAAATTCCACTGAAAATGGTGACAATAGAACTTAATCAATTGTATCGGGATGAATACGTTTTTAATGAGATAACCCCAATTTATATACTCAAATATGCCAAAATAATGTCTGGTATTCGGTCTGCTGATAGATGCAAGAGAACTGGACATCGGCATGCCAAGAATTGTGCACTTTGGAAATAACGCCTCTAACCAGTAAATATTTTGTGATGTATGATAGGAATTCTGAGTTGTTAGCCAATAACTATCATTTGATGGTGCCATAGCCTTGAATTAATTACGTGCTTGGCTCCAGTATACGTGTTTTTAAAAAAGAACCCAGAAAACTTTAAACAGGATTTATTTAGACAAAAAAAATATATTTTAACTGGAATTTAAGCAAGATACTACTGAAGTTTAAAAAATATATAATTAATAATGTCTCAACATAGATAAAATATGCTTGTTTATGCATTACCATTTTTTCTGATCCCAGAGAGATAATTTTCAGGTCAAGAAAACCAAAAAAATCTCTGCTTATGTAGAAACTGGTAAATTTAAAAGACAGTGATGAACAATATAATTTCCTACTTGTTTGCAAAAATTGCATCTAAAAATATTAAGCAACCAAATAACTACCATATATATTTTTAAATATATTATTAATTATACGCTCAAATAGTTCGAACTCGACGGATTGTGCAAATCCAGATATTACCTCTCCTATAAAACTCCTACTGCTTCAATGTGAACTGTCACAACAGAGAATAATTTGCTTCTTAACGACTTTTTGTGTTGTTTATTACCTACGTATTTCTTAAAGGTGACCGTTAACATTCTTTAGAATTCCTATTCCGCACGTTACTAAATAATAAATTACTAGAAATATATTTTTTACACATCAAAATATTCTCAAACATCAAATTATCTAATTTGACCTTCACTACAAAGTGTTCTGCAACTGATATGATATGGAAACAGATTCGGATTCAGGGCATCAAAGTAAAACAGAAACTTTCCTTACTTTAAAACACTTCCATATAACATTTTTGTAGACAAACATCTCTTGAGGTTCTTACACATCTGCTTCACCTGTATGAATTCATTCAATGAATCATGCAAATAAATATCTGCTACTTGCTATTATTCGTCCTTTTTTGTTTAATTTAAAAATAATCATTAGATCAATTTAAAAATTAGAACAATTTACCAATTATAATTATTCTTTCTCTATTCAAAAGATGTTATTAATTAGCATTAGTATCAAATTCTAGTTAGTGCCAAAGAGGCAAATAGTTTTTAATTTTTTTAATATACCTACAGGATGTCCCAGTTAAAACTCCCGGGCAATTTTCTCGGAAACTTATAGAGATATTTGAATTCTGTAAAGGGCATTCACTAGAGTATATAAATATCTTCAGTTTTGAGTAAAGACGGTTTTTCTCCATGTTGAGATATACATCCAAAGAAATTGTTCGATCCCAGGAACGTTGAAATGAGGTGCATGAAAGAACATTACAATTCTAAGCAAATTTTACGATTTAAACAATTTTCGAAATATCACTGGTTTCCGAGATATTTGAATTTCAACGTAATATTTTTGAGAAACTAAAATAGCCATAACATTTCAAAATAAATTTTCTACGATAGATCCATGGGACGTTTTTTTATAGTAGGTAAATCAAACTGATTTAATAAGTAATGAAACAAATTTAAATCAACTTCCGGTTTGACCAAAAATTATAGTATTTTTATTTTAGAATGGGACACCCAGTATGTTTTCATTCAAAATTAAAGAGCAGATTATGTAGAACATTTTTTTCAAATATAACCGTATTGTGTCTACAATTAATAATATTAAAGCCATTAATAAAACAATTAGATACTTTTATTTCTCTTAACGCAAACCACTAAAACAAAGGTGGCTGAGCCTTTTGAATGTTTATTTGACATCTCTGTTTGTTCATTATTTAATACTGTAATTTCCGAAATGTCAAATAAACAGTCAAAAGTCTCAGCCACCTTTGTTTCAGTTGTTTGCGTAAAGAAAAATAAAATTATCAAATTGTTTTATTAATGGCTTTAATATTATTAATTTTAAGCTCAATAATATGGTTATACATATTTGAAAAAATTGTTCTAAATAATATCTCCTTTATTTTTTTATGAAAACATACAAAAAAAATTTGATTTTCGGCAAACCGGAAGTTGAGTTAAATTTGTTTCATTACCAATAAATCAGTTTGATTTACTATAAAGAAACGTCCCTAGGATCTATCGTAGAAAATTTATTTTGAAAAAGGTATGGCTATTTTAATTTCTCAAAAATATTACATTGAAATTCAAATATTTCGGAAGCCAATGATTTGCCAGTGATTTTTCGAAAATTTTTTGAATTATAAAAGTTGCTTAGAATGTAATGCTCTTTCACATGCACCTTATTCCAACGTTCCTGGAATCGAACAATTTTTTTGGATCGCAACGCCATCTATATCTCAACATGGAGAAAAACCGTCTTTACTCAAAACTGAGGATATTTATATACCTACTCTAGTGAATGCCCTTTACAGAAATCAAATATCTCTATAAGTTTCCGTGAAAATGGCCCCGGAAGTTTTAACTGGGACACCCTGTGTATGATTTTATCTCGAAGCTTTTTTCAAATTGATCTTGAAGTTTAAAAATTATATAAAACAATTTTCACAATATACATTGGATTAAATTTGGTATTTCATATTCATATTTAGTTTTTTTTATTATTATACCTCGGCCTCAATCACAAATAAAAGGTACATATGCCACACACTGTGCATAAATAATGTAATCTGTATATAAATATATAACTTGCTCATAACAACAGAAATATTTAAAAGGATCACCCACGCAACTTATTTAATGGGTTTGCATTTTATTATGTGGATAATATACCGGAGCAAACTTTAATGAGGTTTTTGAAATACTACACTGCAACGAAATAAACTATAAGATTAAATACAAGTATTAATAGACCACAAATTAATTAATGCCGCTTCACCTTTTAAATGTTTATAAATAAATAACTCGTCATAATGTGTAGCCAACCGATATTTACTGGAGAAAATTTTTAGACCGTTTCTAAAATTAGAACTAGACTCATCTTATTTATCTAAAATAACATCGTGGCTTTATTTAAATGCACGATGTCACTGTAAATATAATTTAATATGTCACCAATTTTTATATTTACCAAAACGTCAAAGAATCTACTCCTAGTTAAAAAAATATCAAAATTAATGTTCGAGAGTTTGATATCAAATAATTAGGATTTACTCTTCTGAACAACATCTTCTGTATTCTGTATGGTATGTGCTGTCTTGCTGAAACCAGGTTTCGCAATTAAAACCGAACAATCCCAGCAAACGCAGAGTGTATTTGTTTCGTAACGTTAAGTCACAAATAAGTAACTCTAGAAGCATATTTCAAAATGTGAAACAGATTCGTAATTATGGCAATATATCTGTACCTGAAAGATTTGTTTTGAAATTGTTTAATATAGTACAAAACAACTTTGTTGCGTTTGAAAAAAATCGAAACTGTTACCTATCAAATGTTATTCTTAATTCGACAAACGTAAATGTTTCATAACTTACAAAACGCCATACTTTCAATGGTTAAAATTTGAGAATATTACGCAATTGTTGATGCGGTATTCCTTTAGTAGCTATAAACTGAAACATTTACTGAATTATTGAAACAATTAATTTTCAGTTGTGAAGTGTTGAAAAATTTACATAATTAGTAATACGTTACATTTTCGCTATACATTTTCAAACAAATAAGTCGTTTCTATAGGCTAGAATTACTTCTGAGAGAGAGATACAATTCAAACGACCAATAGAATCCTGGAACACTGCGCCAGCAGCGCAAAGAACTGTTTCCGGCTTCAGTACAAGTTGGTCTGACTGAATGTGTAGAGTGAGTAATTAATTGTGTACTTACATGTGTGGTATAAACAAGTGGTCTTGTGCAAAAAATACTATTGAGAAAAATAATTACACAATATAGGTATACACAGCGTAACTGGTAGGTAAGTTCTAATACTTATAGACCTAAAATTAGATAAGTTTTAATTGTATGTATTGTAAAAAGCGTTAATTTCCTGGGCAAGATATAACATGGCGTGGGCATATTAACAGCGTGGGTAGCGGATCTTTTTACTAGAAGGTACCTACCTATAAATCGAATAAAATAAACGCTTTACTTAAAGAAGTAATTCTTCAGGTGATTTGAAGTGAAGAAAAGTTTATATGAACATATTATGTTCTAAAGATTTTTGTTTCTGAGATAAGCGGGCGTTGAATATTTAATTTCATTTCTGATTTTATCTGATTTTCCACAATTTGTAACATATGAAACTGAAATTTATGGATCGCGTTCTTCAAGTAGCCATTTATCTCACCAATTGTCTTTTTTCATTATTTCACTTCGGTTTGTAATTGGACAAAATGTTTTGGTTTTTTATTAAATAATATCTTTAAAAATTTAAATATTTTAACAAAATTTGGTGATTGGGGATTTTTAAGGCGAGGGATTCAAATCTAAGTAATTATAGTTTTGCTGTTATTTGTATCGTATTGTTTATACGTTATAATGTTTTTGGGATTCCTTTAATTTTTTTTTTAAATAAAAATTCCTGTTTTCCCGTTATTTTTACGTCAAAAAGGTATACCTTCTAAATGTCGCTACGAGTAACCGTTCTCAGGGTATTTGATTTTAAAGTATTCAATTTAACCACGTTAAAGTATAATTAAATTTTAGGTTTATTTATTTAAAAGTCATTGTTCTTCGTACTTTTTTTGCTAGTGTTGAAATGTAATAAATTTAAAAAATTTGAAAAAAAAATTTAAAGAAATTATTTCAATAAAACCAAAACAAAAATTTTACTTTGACACCCTATATCTCTGCTAATATCAACTTTTGGACACACTAAGGTAAGTTTGTTTAAATCGTAATATTTTTACATAAGGAATCTGCCATTGCTCTGTGTACCATTACTTATGGGACACCATGATTTATAGATTTTAAACCAACGTCTAATATTTTTATTTTATAAAAATATCTAAAAGGAGGTAAATGTCAACATAGCTCCTGGGGAAGTTTTTTAAGTTTTGCAACATTGCACACTTCCGATTTAAACGTAGAGGTCACAGCTGTTACAAAGACATTCCGCCGGTCGTCCACTTTCTTCACTTTCAACAAGTTTTACAATCGAAATCTTTTTCTCATTTCATCAAAAAAAAACCTTGTCAAATTTTGACAATCTCCCGCCTTCTCTTCTTATTTTTATTTTAAACTAGATACAGAGTTGGGTTACCGCACTCACCTTAAGGAGATAAATAAATTGGGGTTCACCCTGTACAGAGTACATTGCTAGTTTGATTAAGAATTGATTTTTATTTGTAGATTCATGCAGGACATGCTTTCCATTTATGTCAGATGCCAATTTTGAAGGTGCGTGTAAGGACTGGTTTACAGCGGCCAGCCAGAGATTGAAGAAACCGAAGAAAATGAATTAATAATTTTATTGTACAATAGACGATAAATTGTTTTGAACATCTATTTGTCAATATTTTATCTTTTTCCTTTATTTTATAGGATTCCTCCAAACACATTAACAGTGAATATTAAGGATCAAGGATTAATTTCGCCTAGATATAGAAAAGAGCTTATCTTAAATGGATTTATGGTCTAAGTATAAAGATGAGAGATTGAGAATGTGAATTTTGTTAAATATTGCAAAAAGTGATTTTAAAGATGGGTCCTGAAAAAGTAACGAGCCCCCTACTAGAAAAATGTGACTGAGGTCTTCGTCCAAGAAAAATTACTCGTCCAATAACAAACGAAGCCAGGTTTGCTGTACGTGCATAAATTCACCCCCAGCCCCCGATCGCTCACCTGCGCACTCCCGATCATTGAGTCTTTTTTGTTTTTAAATGTATTTAGTATAGCATTTTACAGACGCTCCAAAAATATAACTGGCTCTATACTGACAGTACCTACATGTTGTCCACCTTTGTCGAACAAATTACTTATCCACTGTTACTCAACTCGCGAGAACCAAAAAAGTTTTCGAACACTTTTTCGTTTTCGAGTTGTTCAACAGTGAATAGGTATAAGTGGTTCGGCAAAGATGGACAGCATGTATTGATTGATAGGGCCTGTCATATTTTTGAGCGTCTGTTAAATGCTACTATATGCATTTAAAAAACAAAAAGACTCCAATGATCGGGAATGGGAAGGTGAGGGATCAGGGTGGGAGGTGGATTTGTGCACATATATCAAACCTGCCTTATTTGCATTATTTGCATAATAAATATAAAACAAAAAAGAAACTGATTTGAAAGTAAATTGTAAAATTTATATTGCTTATGATAAGCAACTTTTCTGAAATTAATGAGCAACCTTAGTTTCTAATAACTTGCAACCTGCAACTGTTGTGAATCTGTACTTAAACTAAATTTGCATAACGGTTGCGAAGTATTTATATAAGTTTTGTATTTACAAATAACTTGGTGAATGAAACTGTAAGAGCCTAAATGTTTCAAGATATTTTCGGAGTTAGATTTTGGTAAAAACGAATTTATTACAAATGTAAATTGGCATTTGTTACGAATATTTTGTTTCGAAATTATGTAAAGTAATAGTTGCAGTTTAATAACGATGCATTGTTGCGGACAAATAAGCAATTTGTCACCAAAAACACGCATTTTTGTGACTGAAACAAAAGTGTAACACGAAATATAAGTAGCGTTAATGTTCCTTAATAGTTACGAAGCGGTGTTTGCTGGGATATGAGTAGCCAGTTGCATTTACTGGTGCACAATCATTGCTAAGAGCGTTGAATATCGAGGAAAAAATTATTATTGGTAATCGTATTAAAATTATGTAGCATAAAATGTAAAAAAATCGCCATTTTCTCTATAACAAATGATATCTCAAAAAATAACAAAGATAAAAAAAATCTTCAAATTGCTTCTTTACAATTACTTATAAATCATATTAAATTTTTGTTTAAAATCTCAAAGTCTTTTTAGGGATTTGGGGAAATGAACTTTGAAGTAAATGTAAGGATCTGGATAATCACCCTGTAGATAAAAGAAACACCCACAATTTGATAATCTATTTACGGTGGATGAAGGTCATTGAATTTTGCCGTATCAAGATTAATCATACAATTCCAAAAATCTTGAGGTTCAAATATTGCCCAATATCGACTTGATTTTGCACCAGAGATTCTAATAACCTATCGTATTGATGGAGTTTAATTCCTACAAATTAAATCTATATCCTCTAATATAAAGGCGTTTTCAACCATACTGAATGCGTATATGTGAGAGAGAACGCTGGTTTCAATGTAATTCATGACTTTTATATCTAACGTAAAAAATAATCCTAATAAAATAAGTGCTTTAAAGGAAAATTAATGCGGTCAACTTACTTTTGAATAACGCGATTGTAGATTGTTCGTGGTGATATAACAACACTATTTCTGCCATGAAATCTTTTTGCAAATGTTCATAAACGGAATAGAGTTCGTGAACAATTCTTGGAGGCAATTATTGGGTTTTTGAAACTATTCAGATCTTAAATTATCTCTCAATTCATATAAGTAGTCATGAGAGTCAAGAAATAATAATAATAATAATAACAATAAATGTGACAGTTACTAATCGCAGTATTGTGAGTTTTGTTTAGAATGCTGACCTACTCAAAATGAAATAATAACAGCTTTCACAACAAAGATATTTTCATTGCTATCTCAGTAACAGTTGATATTCGTTGATTTATTAGGTTTTTCCGAGGGTTTTTCTGTTCCATTTTTGCCCCCTGAACACCTCTCCCGAATATTGGAATTCCCCCAATCACCCTGTATACCTGTGATAATATATTACTCAGTAACTTAAATCTTCTGCTGTTTTATTCAAAACATACAATAGAATTAATCTTAGGAATGTCCTTGCTCTTATAACCTGAAGTATTGGGCTTGATTTCAGAATTAATTGACGACCAGGTATTTATTGTCAGTAGTATCATCTTTTTTTTAATTAATTTATAAACCCGCTCCCGTCTCCACAGAAGCTAAGCCGAAAGCGCATGCCTAATCGTTTACAGTTACTTAGGGATTATAATAAAGCACGTAACAATTCATTACAGAATGATTTTTAAGAATGAGAAAATCAGTAACCAATGAAGAAATACAAATTTTTTAATATTCGAAGGAAAATTTCACATGTCGCATTTTTAGCCAATCATAAGTTTGCTTTTGGTTTCGTTACCATGGCAACCCAAAATATTTCAGGAAATTTTTATCAAGCTTTGAATATTTTGTGCAGGCTGTGCCAAAAAAATGATGCTTCATTAAGTGGAATTACAAGTGTGTGTGAACAATGTCTTGTATTTTTACATTTTAAATATTGACTACGACAATGAAGAATCTGATACTGATAGTAGCGAAGTAAAAGTAGTTTCAAGTATTAGCGTAAATCAAAGTTTTAATGTTACCGTTTTTGTAAATAGTCATGAATTGCCATCAAGCAATTTAGAGTGGATTTTACCCCATTAAGTGTATATTCTAGAATTATATATTTGTAAATTATTCATTCTGGCGAAATAAATTTTGCAAAATTTAAAATTATAACAATTGGCCATCACTCCTACATACGGTGGGGGAGATGGCCACATCACTATGGAATAGCTGGCCATGGTAAAAAGTGAGTTTTTTGTTTAAAGAAACAACAAATAAATAAAATGATCCGTTGAAAATAGTGGTAGCTAATATTTTTATTAAGTACAGAATCATAAAAATATTTTTTTATTGTGTGTTAACATCTTCTTTCTTTAACAGCTACGACAACACGGAGAAGAATTTCTTGGGTCCTTAAACCTCGAGATACTCCAGGTTTTCTAATGTACATACCTACTTGTTTGGCATACGAAAAAATTAAAAAACATTTTTAAAAACAAGATTTTATTTAAATGCTTTAAAAAGAAGAAAATAAACTTCAAATTAAATCAAACCCATCAATCTATTACATTATACAATTTATATGATATAAAAGCTTGTCGCGAGAGTATAATATTGTATTCTTGTTTATTCACACAGGCAAATCTCGTGAAGATTTTATATCATATACATTTTATAATGTAATAGATTGATGGGTTTGATTTAATTTAAGATTTTTTTCTTTTTAGAGCATTTAAATAAAAGCTTGTTTTTAAAAATGTTTTTTTACTATTAATTTATTTTTTATTTTTTAGTTTTTTTTCGTATTCTTTTCGTATTCTTCTCAGCAAACCCTTTTAATTGATACCCATATCATTGGGGTAGGTACCTACATAAAAAATAACTAGTCCGCCATCTTGGGGCGTCCGCCATATTGAATTTAGTGTGACGTCATTTTATTTTTCTTATTCTTCTCAGCAAACCCTTTTAATTGATACCCTTATCATGGTGGTGCATAAAAAATTACTAGTCCGCCATCTTGCGGCGTCCGCCATATTGGATTTAGAATGACGTCACTTAGCTAAACATGCATTCAGTGTTATTCTGTAAGCCATTGAAAAGTTCCCAATATTGAATAGATTCCAATTTATGTTTCAATCATAATTATTTCCAAGGGTGTTTCCAAAATTGAGAAATTTTGCAATTCTGTAAACCATATTGGGAACATTCAATCTTAGTCACTAAATTTAAAACGGTTAGTACAATTATTGACAAATAGTTCGTAATAAATTTGAAAGAAGAAGAAGATTAACCTCACTTTTGTTGTTTTAGCGCCATTTTACGGTGTATCTTGAATTGTGATTTGTGGTCGCGAAAATTTGGTGATATGGCCCCTGCTAAAAGAACAAGTCCACAGCAATTTGCCATATATGTTCGTTATTTAAAACAGTATCCTGTTCTACGAACGGGCAAATTCACGCCTTTGGTTGGCCCAGATTAATTAAAAACGATTCTTTAGGCAGGGAGAGTGGCTTACTGGAATCTCTTAACTGTCTTCTGTGTAACCGAAACTCATTGCTAAAATGTTTATTGATTTCTTTCATTTTTAATTTATCACATTGTTTTGAATACTCACACTTCAATTATATTTTCGACTGCATTTATAATGAAAATAAATTGTCTATTCATTATGAATTACAAACACCCTCTATCATTGCACAAATCAGTTATTCAAAATAAACGTTTGAGGTTATGTTCTATTGGAAACTTAATAACAAGAGCAAAAATCGATTGTTAAGATTTTCAAGATATTGATTCAATAAATTGAATTCATTGTGGTTACAGAATACGAAAATTACAAGGTCATTGGAATCTTTCCAATTATTGGGAAATATCCAATATTGAATACTTTTCAATGGCTTACAGAATAACACTGATTGTCATCCAAACTAAACGTGTATGCAATATTTCAGCTCAATCGGTTGGGGACAACTATTTTAAAATTCAGTTGCAAGATTTGACCTAAACAAACAAACCAACAAACAATCAAACTAACATACATCATACATACATTGCAAGTTAAATAAAAGCTTGTAAAAAGAATATAGTTTACTATGGCTGTCTCACCTGATTTGCCAGGGAGAGATGGCCATCCCGTCAATTCGTAGAAAGACGTAAGTACGTAAACGAGATTATTTTGAGGTTATGAATAACTTCAAAGTGTGTTTTATTTGTATATTCTAATTTCAGCTAAACAGCTGCGCTAAAAACCGAAATATGAATTGATCATGTAACATCTCAAAACTGCTTCTTTTACCTTGATTTCTTTTTCGCACGATATTACAGTAAAAAGCAATTCAATTCAATGTATGTTTCACTGTACAAGTGTGGATATATGCATAAACTATCCATATTATTGTACAAGCGCCGATATCTATCGTCAAATGTAAGAAATATTAAGCATGGCCATCTCTCCTAGTATGGCCATCTACCCCGGACCTACCCAAGATGTTACATTTCAAAAATAAAATGTTGGTTCTTGTTAAAAATGTAGGGTAAATAAGGTAGGTATGTGTTTTAGTTACGGTTGTGAAAATACTTGCTCTATGGTGACCAAATTGTAGGGTCACAATCGAAAAATTAAATGGTAGGCCATATTCGAATAATTTCCTCTAATAGTAAGGATTTGAAAATAATAAAATTAAAGACTTTAAACAAATTAATTTATTTAAAAAGATTTAAACCCAGCACTTTCTACTGCGAATAATAATATTTGCGTGATATATACGCAATATGTTTCAGAAACTAAAATAAATTTACATTTTTATATCCTTTTTGTATATAGTACATTTGAAATTTATATTTAGTAGTTCCGTAATTGAAATTTCAATTATATTATGCTATACGTAAACCCTTGTGTATATTCAGCAGTAATAAAATTTAAATTGTGGTGGCCGAAATTTTCAAAATATTTATTTTCATGATTAAATAATACACAGTTTCAAGCAGCGTTTTTATACTTACCAATAATTTAACAAATAGATTGTAAAATACAATCATTTTTATGATTATGTAAACCATGGTGTTTAAACAGTGTTGCGTCTTGCGTCACCTGTATTTATAAATTAGTATTAAAATTTGCAAGAAAACTCCCACCAAATACTAAACGGTCATAGTCCCAATATATTTATTTTAGTAAGAATAATTTAGTTAAATTATTAAAAGGATTTTGTAAAAATCCCAACCGTAATTACATGTGGTGTATTTATTTATTATATTTATCTAAATCCACCTTTAACTTTTACTTACTACAACTACATAATGTTCCTTGCTCGTAGATAGCAAAAGAATTTATGCCATTTACAAAAACAATTTTTAAAATTTAGCAAACAAGGAATATTTTAAAATTTGTAATTCAAAAGAATGCTATTCATCGTACCACCAGAAATGTACAATGAGTTTGATATTTATTGTTATCAAAGCCATTTTTCTCAAAATTTCTCTTTAGAAATGTTACTGTGTGTGAACCACCAACAATAACAAATTGTAATTTAGAGCTCTAGCCTCAAATTTTCTTAATCTTATCTTTTTTGGTTTCCTTTCGCGTTTTACTAAAAATTTTCGTGGACGCGAACACTAAAATGAGTCTGAAAATAAATACATTTAAAAAACTTAAATAAGTAGCTGTGGAACCAAGATATTAAAAATATCAATTAAAAAAAGTTTTTTGAGTAAAGTTTCATAGGATTTTTGTTTTTTGAGTAGTCCAATTAGCAGTTGATAAAAATCGGTTGTAATTACACCTGTCATTTTGATATTCGAGGTCTTCCATTTTCTTGAATTTAATAATATCTGACCAACTGCTCAAGAAATAATCGTAAAACTCTCACTTGCATATTTCATTATTTATTAGTAGGTAATGCTCCACAGGGATCAGTACTCCCCCCTCATCCTTTAAACATTAGCAAGGGCGTCGTCCTTCTTTAAAAATAAAATGGCTTGTATATAGTTTTTAGAGTGATCGTACATTATGAGTATTCTCAGTATAATTAAATGAGAAGAGTTTTCTACCCTTTCGTTTTGTAAATTATTCTCATAATTTAGTTTTGATTAATAAAGGCTATATAGTGAGTTTTGGTTACATTTAAAGTATATTCAAAAGTACTTAACCAATATTGTACCACCCGTTGTTGGTCGTCTAGTAATTTATCCGCAAAGTCGTATTAGGTAGTTTTGTGTTGATCTGTTTTATAAATATAGCGACTGGCTAATGGATTCCATATCCAATGCCAAAAAAAAAAATTTATTGTACCTTGCTTATATATTTTCTTCCTTTAATTGTTATCAAACTCGAGGAAGTATCTTAAAATTATAAAAACACGTATCATCAGCAAATGAAATAACAGTACCTACTGTCTAGCTTGGTTAATAAACTAATTGGTCTAAGAACCGCGTCTTGTGGAAGCCCTATTTCAGTTCTACTTGGCAATCTAATAGTTTTTTTAATATGAACCATTTACTATCTGTCAGGAAGACAGTTAGTTTTTAAATACATTCAATGTGCCCCTCTATAACGTAGTACATTTTTTCTACGAGTGTACGGAAAGTAATAACTTTCCACATGCATTTGTGTGCTGAAAGTATCTGTTTTCCGCACGCTCAAGTTTTGCAAAATTATTTACAAATCCAAGTTTTCTCATTGCAAATTAACAAAAAATATTGTACATAATACACATTAGGTAATTAATTATGTTTTGTTCGTTTTGAGTTTTCATTTAATAAACAGTCATCAATTTCATTTCTTTTTTGATTTCTCTTCTAGTTGTGTTCAGTATGCTCGTAGCAAAAATGTTCTTCCTAACTCATGCGGAACGTGTCTTTCCCGCACTCCTGCTAGCCGAACGGATATATGCAGTCGTGTGCGGGAAAATATCACTTTTCGAAAATAATTATAGAAGCTTTTGTGGGGCAATGGTGGCAAATCGTTGAGTGAAAGAATTATAAAATGGCGCAACGTTGTAATATTGCTGGCCGCGAGCAATAGATGGTGCTTCCACAGTATCAGTTCAAAATGTGGTTAAAATTTCAGCTCCTCTTTATTCTTTCACTTAATGGTTAAGTGTGGCCTATACTCGTATATATAAAATTTGCGTCGGGGCACCTTAAAATTGACCAAGATTTATAACGCTGTAAAACTGTCAAAAATGTATGGATTTATGCCGGGTTTTTAGCGTTTCAAGGGAAATTTAATTGGCTTTCATCTTTTTTTTTTATTTTTTACATATTTAACTTGCGATGGTGCCTTTTTATTGCGGTGCTTTCGGTCGCTATATACTTACGTAATCTTTTATTTCTACGGAAATCTCGGGCGCCAGTCCTTCAATTTTTAAGTGCGAAGAACTACACTGTCTTTTTTGGCTAATTGGGAGAACAACCCTGAGTAGCAAAACAGCGGATGATACGGAATAGCCAGAGGTCGGAGCTGGAGACCTATCTAATGGAATTCGGTCATACTGCTCAAACGGGTTAATCAGAAACAAATGACAGAAATAATAACTCGTGAAGTTTACCTCTTTAAAATAACGTGTTTATTCAGGAATAAGAATGAACAAATTAATTTATTCTAAAACCTCCACGACTATGCAGTCGTGTATGTATAAAACTATTTTTTAAATAATTATAAATCAGTCAAGCTGGCAATCAAAAGTCTTTACGCGATTTTACAGCGGAATTTACGGAGACGTTGTATGGATATTTTACTATGTACGACAAGCAAACGTACCTTTCCACTAGGATTATAAACGGCGGGCAGTCCGTTAGCTATAGATATTTGAGTCTAGACAAAATATTGAAGCAAGCGATAAACTACTGCCGCAAACGTAGAGCTATTTGTTAGATAATTATGTTGAATAATGTAAGTTTTGCGAGTCGGTTCTATGCGGATCCCCTGTACGTATGGCCCAAGTGAACAGATACACACAGTTGATGCATATAATGACTATTTATTTCACGTAGGTTTTCCGGTAACCTATTATGCAAGGGGACTTTTAAGATGGCCCAAGTGAACAGATCTCAGCAGTCTTTGCATATATTAACACAATAAAAGACCAACGGAGGTATTACTAATAAGCTCTAGTTTACTTTGGTAGTAAAATACGGCGATACTGACGGACAATAAAATCTCTTAATATCTATACTTAACTGAAGGCAGTACCTGCAGAAGATAGCAGGTTGCGTTGAATTCTTACCAATATTATACTCTAAGGAATTTACTATTAAAAATCGGAGCGGCGGCACGGAAAGATTTACGGATTCAGGTTGATCGTCAATTGCTGGCGGTCGAACGGATCTGATATGCGGACTATTTCGGAATGAACCTGAACTGCTGCCGGTTTTCTCGGAATGAGAATGAGGACGGAATGCGAATCAGCACGGAATGAGAGTGAAGTGACTGTTCTTCCCCTTTTTGTAAACTTTATGACGTATCTGTCGTGTTAAAAGAGAGGTGGTCACCGACTTTAAACGACGTACTCGGATGCATATCCCAGCGTAACTTGCAGAGGTGCAGCGGATTATGCATCTTGGTGCATCAACTCAGCACGTATCTAACCGGAAATGAGTTTCTTGTAATTTCTATACTATGTTGCCAAAAGAAACGGATCAAAACGAGCAAGGATTAATAATTTTAGTAACGAATGATTTTTATTTCCGACTCGACCATTATTTATAATAATTCTCGGATTTTGTTTATACGGGGGATTGTCGAAAATTAATCAATTAATTACTTGACTGCTTGTTTACCAGCGTACTTTTTAACAACTCAATACTAACTTAACTAGAACAGAACTTACTTACTAAAACAGCGGCAGGGTGTACCCAAGTGACGGTAATATTTAAAGCAAAATTGAACATTCCTTGATTGGAAAAATCACTTCGTTACAAACTTTAAGATAAAGTTACAAAAACATCTTTATACAGGGTGTTAAACAAATACCTGTTTTTTAGTCAATTTTTATCTTTTGCATAGCGTTGACCAAACACCCTGTATATTAGAATTTTATAAAATTTGTTTGTTTTATGAGTCTGCTTTAAAACATTTTTTGAATTTTGCTCCTATCTTTTTTGTAAAAAAAGATACAGAGGTTTTAGTAAAACGTTACATTTTCACAATAAAATAACGGATGGATTTGATTACTAAAATTTGGGTAGGTATATCGTGATTGGCCACAAAGAACACGTATTGTAAACGAGTTTTTTTACCAAGAGGGGATAAACCGCATGTGGTAGTCTGCATTATCATCAGATTTAAACCCTACAGAGCAAATTTGGGATGTTCTACAGAGACGAATATCTAGTCGAAACCATCAACCTGATACATTGCACACACACAACATTGCAGAGAATTATAACATCCAGAGGTGGCCCAACTCATTGCTATAATTACATTACGGTTAAGTTTTAATGTTTAATATTGTTAAATAAAAGATATTAATGTTAATGTGAGTCCTTATGATTATAAAAGTATAAAAGATTGAGATGTTTTATTTTATTGTGAAAAAGTAACATTTTATTAAAACCTCTGAATATCTTTTTCTACAAAAAAGATAGGAGCAAAATTCAAAAAATGTTTTAAAGCAGACACATAAGACAAACAAATTTTATAAAATTCTAATATACAGGGTGTTTGGTTAACGCTGTGCTCAAGATAAAAATTTACCGAAGAAACAAGCATTCGTTTGACACCCTGTATAAACATGTTTTTGTAATTTTATCTTAGAGTTAAATAGGTATGATGAAAGCCAATTAAATTTCCCTTACAACGCTAAACACCCGGCAAAAATCCATACATTTTTGACATTTTACAGCGTTATAAACCTTGGTCAATTTTAAGATGTCCCGAAGTAAATTTTGACGAGTATAGTTCAAGAATATTGTAATGCACTTGGTGGTATTATTTAAATTATTAGTTATATCATTCGTAAGTATATAGCATCACATGTACTAGGAATCCTTATTATTTTTTTGGTAATAATTGGTTAATGTCTAGACTGCGAATTAATCTCTTTCAGAAATTTTTCAAAAGTTTCAGCGAAGTTATTAATTAAGCTAATTAGCCTATATATTTGTTTATGTTTGTTTTACTACCTGATTTATGAACTGTAGTAGTAATTATATTTTTAAAGTAACTTGGTACACTTCCAGTTTTGAATAGTAAATTAATGATATGAACTAATATATATATGACAGTCTTTTATAACTTCAGCTGATATTCGACCTAATCTAGGTAAACAGTTATTTTTAAGTGAATATATATATTTCGTACCTACTTCAGTAAGTGCAGGTTTTATTAACATAAACTAAATATTATTGTTACTAGCTTCAGATTTATTCACCATAGTATTAGCTATTTCCCATTTCAGTCCCATATTACCGAAATAACTATTATAACATCATGTCTTTGTCGTTTGCAAGTGTTTGTTTTATTTTACTCAAAATTTATTCTTTCTATTTGCATGGGCTATTACATTTTTTTGTTTTTTTCCTTAAAGACCCTTTTTCATTTTATCACATTTTTTGATAGAATTAAAAATGTCAATGTGTAGGTAATCAATCCATGGCTATCGTTTGATTATAGTTTTAATAATATTTTTGTGATAGTATTCAACAAACTTCTGGTCAGCAACTACGTTGTTGTATGCAAAACTTTTATGAAACTTGTGCTTTAGTTCGGTTCTGCAATAAGGGCGCCGTCTGGTGTGCGACAAAAAAAGCAATTGAAAATGTCCAACGCAGGATCGCGTTTTCCTTCCAGACATTCATATATTCGATTTTAGTACAGATATGGATAGATTAGCACATGAAGACTTTATCGCGACTTACAGAGTGATAAATGATACATTTTTGTTGGACATGAAAGATCTTTTTCCTCCAAGTAATAATACTTATAAATCACAACTTTAACCTTCTTCATGGATGCACCGTTATTAGGTATTAACAAATTTTTAATCGACAATAGAGTCTTTGGTATTTTTTTATAAAAATCATCTAGATTTTCACAATAATCAAGACACAAAAATAACACCTCTTTCAAAGACAAAATCGTTCCTTAAAATTTTTTAATCTTTCCGGGTATGATCTATCATCAAAATCGATGAAATACCAATTCGGATGATAAATACGAAGGAAATAAATGCAATGGATAGTAATCGATATGAATTTTTAATATCTGAAGGCACTGCATTATAGTTAGCCGTATATGGAAAAGTAGGTAATCAGAATTGAAATATGAAAATTTAGATACAGGGGTTTGACACAATCAATGAAAATATTTACAACTTTCGGTTACTTCCGGTTATACCGGAAGCAGCTGCCAACTTAGTTATTTTAAATTGAATACCCTGTATATTTTTAGATTTATTAATTCAGCATAAAATTGTCTTTCTAACAACTCCCAGATTTTTATTTTTGATGTGGCGTTGCCGAATTCTTCGAAAAAATATGGAAAATTTGGTTAGAATAAGGTGAAACGAAATAATTCGCTGTGTGTGTATTACTTAATCGAGAAGATGATATTTTACGCCTATATCGACAAGGGATATACTTCAACGACACAAGCCCCAAATGTTGATTATATCATACAGAGTGTTCTTTACATTAACGCTAATTTAGTACATTTCAAAGTGCATTTTCTCAATTTTTTTAAATGGAACACCCTGTATATTATTGTATTTTTAAATCGCCACCTTAATTCTCTACAATTTTTATGAATAATGTCTTATACCTAAAATCAATATTTTCAGAGATATTATCCCATTTTCATTCAAAACCGTTAAATTACCTAGTTTAGTTTTTATTTCTAACTGATCTTAGTAGCCATGATTTTGTCATAAAATGAGAAAAATTGAAAATTATCTTACTGACGTTTCCTAACTATTGTGACAAAGTAAACGGGTGTATCACGGATGCTGAATTCCTGAGAGAATCTAATATCTGGTCAATAACATGCCCTACTTAATTAAATCGTTTTTGGAACAATTTCATGTTTTCATTTCCAATGTGCAAAATCATTGTAGATAAAAATGTACATTTTAGAAAAATTGGTACTTGGTATTTTCATAAATCTCTTTGGATAGTTTATGATATTATTAGCAAATTAGTTTTTAGTCTTTATTTAACACACTTTATGGTGGGAAATGGACGTCTCATTTTATTTTAATTTAAAATTTTAAAACATAATTTTTCTCACTTTTCAAAAATACAATAATATACGGTGTTCCATTAAAAAAAATGAGGAAATGCACTTTGAATTGTACTAAATTGGCGCTAGTGTAAAAAACACTATGTATAATATAATATAATATTTTGTCGTTAAAATACATCCCTTGTCGACATAGGTGCAAAATATAATCTCCTTAATTAATGTAATACACACACAGCGAATTATTTCGTTTAACCTTGTTCTGACCAAATTTTTCATATTTTTTCGAATTATTCGGCAACGCCTCATCAAAAATAAAAATGTGGGGTCGTTAGATAGATACTTTTACGCTGAATTAAAGAATCTAAAAATATACAGGGTGTTCCGTTTAAATAACAAAGTTGGCAGCTGCTTCCGGTATAACCGGAAGTAACCAAAAGTTGTAAATATTTTCATTAAATAGACCTTTATGTCAAACCCCTGTATCCAAATTTTTAGATTTCAATTCTGATTACTTTTCCATATGCGGCCAACGGCCCATCGTCGTGACACACCATGTATATTTTTATCGAAAATAAATAAAATTTCTCTGATCTAGTCTTTTCTTCATAAAAGGTGGGCTGGAATATTCAGCAACATTGTTTTGATACCATTTGAGCCTCCCAACAACTAAACGAAGAAAATTATTTGACTTATTCAGTAACTACCTTTCCAATTTATTAAAATAATGTCCAAATTGAATATAAATATCAACTGGTATATGTGGAGTTCCACCACATTTTCAACATTGGTTTTAAAATAATTTTTCATAAAGTTGATAAAAAGCTCGGCAATTCTGTACTATCGTAGCCCGGATTTAAATCAACTTGATTCCTATATATGGAAGGAACAGACACAAAATTACTGATTTAGAAATAACGATGATTTATTTTGTTTTGGTTATTAGTTACTGTTTTCATTAGTATAACATTATTAAATTATTTACTTTTATTAGGTGGCAGTGCTTCAATTGAAAAACGTTTTAAATTGAATATCATGTCACTCAATCAAAAATGTTGTTTTAAATAGTATTGCATTTCACCACCAACACATTGATGGTCTCCATTATGTAATTTCAACAATTAATGATAAAAATAAAACTCATACTAAATTGTTTAAATCCTGTTTAATATTATTAGAAATATATTAGAAAAATCATAGATACTACGATAATTTAGGCAAGCCGACACGACGCTGCGCATTATTGCACTTTTCTAGAAAACTTAATAAATAAATAATAAATAAATAAATACACCACATGTAATTACGACCCCCTTTATTTAATAAAATCAACATTTCCGTCGAATAATATATGAAGTTATATTTAAAATTGGCAAATAAAGCAATAATAACCCATTTAAACTAATAAATCTAATTTGAAATAATTTTAAACAGAATAATATAAAATTTAATTTTCAAAGATATCAAAGAAAGTCCGAACGTACTTATACTGTTACTCTTTGTTAAGGAAAAAACATGTTTACTTTTCAACGAATGTTATTTTAAAGATCGTGAGCCAAGTGATGCCATTAATTTAATTTTTTCAGCCAAATCATCCAATTCATAGTTACTAAGAAAATATTCTCACAAATATAAATAAGTCCTCTAATACCTGTTAAAAAAGGAAGGAAAAGCGACAATCGGTTGAAGTTAAAGCTCAGAGGATAGAAATATCGCTACGAAACAGAGGCAAAGAGGGAGAGTGAGAGAGAAGAAGTTCAATGAAAGGAGCATATACTAGTCGTCGGGAAGCTTTGTATCTAACAGACACTCGGTCATGCCGCTAAACATATAATCTCAATGTACTCGTACACAACACGAAAATAAACAAACACTGAAAAATAATCTCGTAGCGCCTTGTGCGATAATAATGTCAGGTGATATTTATTAAACATTAGTGACTGAGTTCTAATAAAAAGTGAAAATGTCAAGTGATAACAGTTCGCTGAAGTCCACATCTAGCAAACCCAAAACCCCCTCAGACGGTGGTAAAAGGGTGGGTTTTGCTAGACCAACTTTAATAATTCCATCGCCTCAAGCGCGATCGGCGCCTTCGCCCTATAGTGCAAATGTGGCGTATACTGCAGGGGCAGGGCCAACCCCGGAAATGTATGGACGAAAAGCCTCGATGTTTGTGTTTGATCAATTCAATGGAATTAGGGACTTTACCATGAATACAGCAAAGTCTGGGATGGGAATCGGAGAAAAATGTTCATATTGGATGTACAATAAAATAAAGTCGTGGAGCAAAAAATGGTTCACACATTGTTTTCTAACTATTGTGTTATTAATTTATACATTAGGAGGTGCCGTAATGTTTATTACCATAGAAGGTAACTTTTTTTATTTGCATTCAAATTTGCATTGTACATGCTCAAAAACGCAATTATAATATAAAATTAATATACCTATGGTTTTTTTCAATATATTTTTAAATATAATTAACCTTATAAGTGGTAAAATTCAAGAGGTGGCGAATTAATTACTATTTTATTTGGCGTTGGCGAAAGTTTATTTGTCCAAAAACACGTAAATGCAATTTGGATTGTTTCTTTGTTTTGACCTTTCATATAGGGTAGTTGTTAGATCCTAATCCATCACAATCTTACTAATTAATAATCCGTGTGAAAGCGTAAACCTTAACATTTTTTATTTGCCTGTGTTTTACAGTTAAGTGCAGGGCCGTCATAAGGTGCTGGGCACAGACATAAAATATGAGTACTGGATTGCATTTGCCGAAGAATTAATTCTCAAACATATTTTACCTGCAGCATAATGCAAGCCCAAGCATATTTTTGCCCGACTTTTAATTTCTTGTTTCAGGACAGAAAACAATAACTTATAAGAATCTGACAGAAAATGTGTGATCTTACTTAATATATTAATAGAAGATCTACCTACTGTAAAGAACAAAAAATTTCTATAAATTCATATAGTACAGTAACTTAGCGATCTCACTTCGAACTTCTATAGCTGTTTTAAATTCAAACATTTTTGGATAGCTTGATTCAAAATCGGTCAAATATTAAATATTAAAAAGGAATCTTTTCGTTGGGGGTAAGTTTCACCCCAACTCAGGGGTTTTGAAATTTTTTTCAAGTGACTATAGGAACGTATAGATCATCGAATTCTACCCCAAAGAACCCCCTATAACGTCATTTTTGCTTTAATACCCGCCGAGTTATAGGGGTTGAAAACGTTCATTTTTAAGCAAAAACCACTGATTTTTCAAAAGTTTTAAGCAAAATACTCAAAATGGATCACAATTTCGAAAAAGTTTGTCATAATAAAAAAGTTAGCTAATGAAATAACAAAACTAATCCATGAAATAAAAATTTGTTTAGGCCCATAGTTGCCGAGATACAGTTCATGATAGGTGCATTTGAACGTAGCCCTGAAAAGGTCACGAGCTTCAATCAGTCATAACTCTGTTTTAAAAAAAACTTTTTGACATGTTTGAATCAAATTGAGGCTTATTACAGTAGCTTAATATTTTTTTTGGCAAATTTTGATATCTGCCAAATCAAAACTGATACAAGGAAAATAGAGACAAAATTTTTATATTTTTTCAAAAAAATGCCCGTTTTTTTGTTTCACTCAAATTAAAAAAAAATCCAAATTATGTTTTTTGTTAGTCATTACTATTATGTATACGCACAATTTTTTTTGACCGTGATGGATGCATTATCCAAAAAATTTTTGAAATAATAATTTTTTTTGGCTTTGAGGTTAAATAGCTTAGCAGGGAAGAAGAATCTTAAATGAATGTTACCACAGACAAAAAAATTATGACAATAAACAAAGGAAAATGATACTGTATTTGTTTTTTTGATAATGATAACAGTTTAGGATATAGAAGTGTGTTTGTAGTTAAATATTAAAGTTTTTTTTTTTAAATTGACGCATTTAAAATGAATATAGAAAAACTGACAACCTTTGTACCTACTTTTTTGACCCACCTGACCTTAAAGAGGATTAATTAGAAGACCTTCAAAATGCTTTTTTGGATGATTTTTGACGTTAATTGCAAAAGAGATGTGACCGAAATAAGAAGTGCGCCTCGTTTTAGCAAATTATGATATTGCTCGTTTAGCGGTAATTTAGTCTCAAAACTTCGTTAATTATTGATTTTATAACTTTAGGGGTGGTTTTCATCCTCTTAGGGGTAAGATCAATTATTTTTTCTTATTAAGGGATTAGTATTATGTCTCAAAATGTAACAATCTGCTAAGAAAGTCTTAATTTCTCAAAATAAACAAGAAATGATTAATTCATCCGTTTTACCCCTTTTATATCGGCCATATTGTGGGTACTAGATAAAATTAATTAATTTTTGACTTCACATTCGTGATCATCGACTCCAAAATCATAAGTAATACAAGTTTCAATAATTTATTCTCAGTACTTCGTTAATTATTGATTTTCTGATTTTAGGGTTGGTTTTTACCCTCTTAGGGGTAAGAGCAATAATTTTTCTTATTAAGATATACGTTTTATGTCCTAAAATAAAAGTATTTGCAAAGAAAAAGGTCTACTTGCTCAAAACAAACAAAATATGTTTTTCCATTGTACCCCTATTAATCGGCCATATTAGGAGTGCAATCGTGAATTCTAAAATTCTGACTTGAGATTCGTAATCAGCGACCTCAAACACATATTACACATGAATTTCTTTAATAACTAACTCTTAATATTTGAGTTAGTATTAAATTTTGAACTTTAGGGGTGGTTTTCACCCTCTTAGGGGCAAAAACACATTTTTAATACTTGAAGTTGATACCCTAAAGTTTAAGAATCCGCAAAAAAAATTACAAGCAGCTATATAATTAGTTCGAAGTTTGGGTACTTTTTGGCACCAAAGTCACTGTATTATAATTTCATAGTTTAATATTAAAATAAAATTAAACTAAAATAATTTATTAAGAAAAATATTTATTTAGATAGTATTTATAATTTTATATTAAAATCAAAAATTTAAAATATGTATAAAGTATTTAGGGAATAATAACGTACAAGTAATGAACTAAAACCATTATTTTAGAATCAATCAAAATAACCCTTCTTCTAATTAATACGATAACTGCTGTATGGTTACATACGCATTTTCAGGAGAAACAATAACAAAAAACAAGGGACTATTTATAATAGGTACCGATTAAATCCCTTTTTGAGGACAAGGGTCATTTCCTACATAATTTGATGCACTCAATAAAAATCTGCTCCAATTTTGGGGTCCTGAATACTTTCTTGAAGGCAAGGATCATTTCCTACGTAATTTTATGAGCCGAATCCAAATTTGCCCTCCAAAATTGGCTATCATATCAGGATTTTGAGATATAGTAACCTAAATGTGACAAAATGGCCATTCTTGGGTATATCTGGACTTAAATATCTCAAAAACCAGAGGTGATAGAGAGTTTGGTAAACAAATTTGAATTCTATGTCAAAACATCTACAGTAATTGATAATGACCCTAGGAAATGACCTAGGCCCATAATTTAAATCTATGGTCACGGAACACATGCACTCGAAATACTAAGTTACAATAATGAATTTTCCGAGGAATTTTCCAAAACCTCGTTTATAATATCGATTTAGATCATGGGCCCAGGTCATTTCTAGGTTTCATGATCGATTTCTGTAGAATTCAAATTCGTTAAAAGAATTGTTCTACCATCTCGGGTCTCTGAGATATTCCTGTCCAAATATACTCAAAAAATTATCATTTTCTCACGTTTAGGTTATAATATCTGAAAAAAAAAAAAATTTTTATGATCAGCGCATCGAATTACTTAGGAAATAATCCTTGCCCTCAAGAAACGATTCAAGACCCCCGAATTTGTAGGTTTATGATATTATTATTACTGTGATTTAACTGATCGAAAGCTAAAACGTAAGGTTAGGAATAAAATGTAAGCACTAAACAAAATATAACAATTACTTTAAATGTTATCCTCCATTCATCAAGTGAATTTTCAGGCTCATTCTACAGTACAGTATAATCCATTTTTTTCAAAATCTGCTAACAGAGAAATCATAATGGTAACGGTCCAATAAAAAATTGAAAGATGTCTCTCATTTAAATGTGTTGTAACATATATCTTAAGTACAAACATATATCCATTTTGAGGTCAACAAATTTAATGCAAACACATTTCTGTAGTCGATCCATAGCAACAACTTTTTGGCTAACACTGAGAAGTGGTGAATTATTTGGGGATTCTTAGCATTTAAAGCAAAACATTAATGAAATAGCCTTGACAGGCCAGAGGAGAAAGAGAGGGTCACCTACATATAGATATAGAAAATATTTTACTAAGAAATTTCAACTTAATTAAAAAATATATCTTTTTGGGAGTTTCTCTGAAAATATTTCAAATTCGTTTACACGAAAATTGTTTCCTGTACGAGTTTTCCGTAAAATAAATTTAAAAATACGTTAAAAAAATCTGTTTTTGAATTTTTCAATAAAATTTTGAAAGGAAATTAAATTTTTTCTACTTCCAACTTTTTCCTCTAAAAACTCATGGTCATCAGTTCAGTATCCCTGTTTTGTTCGTCACCCATAATAACTTATGTACCTATCGAACAAAACAGGGATACTGATGACCATGAGTTTTTAGAGGAAAAAGTTGGAAATACAAAATAGTTATTTATACAACAAGTGCGTAAGGTGAGATTTCTTCACCAATGGGAATTTTGTCACATGAGCCGCAGGCGAATGCGACAATCCCATAAGTGAAAAAAGTTCACCTTACGCACGAACTACCCGACTACGACTACGACTACGACTACGAAAATGGTTATTAAGAAATATATGTATAAAGTACAATTTACTTTACACACTAGTGCGTAAAGTATTTAATTTTTTGCACTAGGGCGTAAAGGCAGTTGTTGATTAATGCTGCATTCTCCTTAAACATTAACATACTTGTTATATGAGAAAAAATTAATACTTCTGTACTTTATTGTAGTAACGAAAATTACGTGATTAATTTTATATAATATATGAGATATATGTTTCTAACAATAGTAATTTAAGCAAAACTGAACCCGAAGGTAGTCATTAATATGGTTTTTTGTGCCGAATTGGTTATATTCGACGGAGCAGTGCATTCAAAATCTGATAAATCAACATCCATATTGTACTTATCTCTTCGAAAACTAAGAAATTTAAAATAAAATAAAATTTAAAGATGAAAGTTACAAAAATATCATATTTAATAACAAATTTAAAGGCTTCCTTACTTAAATTTTCTAATAATAATATGAAACGAACTTCAAAACGTCAAACTTACTTAAACGTCAAAATTTAACAATGGCAATATTGCTATGGCCTACTTAATTTTAAATGAGTGACACTAATCAGTTTTGAAAGTATAAATGAAACTTCAAACTTATCACAAAATTCAAAGATTATTGTTAAAGTATGACTTAGTATGACTGACGGTCGAGATGGTAGAGTACCTGCCTCTCACCCAAAAGTCCCGGGTTCGAATCCCGGTCTTGGCAATGGAAAATACTGTGAGAGGGATTCTTCCATTATACACGGATATTGGATGTGTATCCCTTGTCTTTAAATGTGTAGCCCCCTCCCGCAAAAGGCTCAGCCTTCTGGGATAAAGGGGGTAGTAATTACATGTGGTGTATTTATTTATTTATTTAAAGAATACTGAGAATTAGGTACCTATGTTTTATAACAATTCACCGTGATTTTAAATAAATGGACTACATAAAATTAAATAACCACATTTAACGTTTTTAAAATAAGATATGACTATAATTATTATAGGTGCTTATAGGTGCTCTAATATGCAATTTTTTACTATTTTACTTTACGCACTACTGCGTAACGAAAAAACACTTTACGCACTAGTGCGTAAAGTTTAACTTTACGCACTATAAAGCGTGCGTAATTTTATTAAGAAATTCAAAAAACAAATTTTTTTAAGAAATTTTTAAATTTATTATACGGAAAACTCGTATAGGAAACAATTTTTGTGTAAACGAATTTGAAATATTTTCAGAGAAACTCCTAAATAAAGATATATTTTTCAATTAAGTTGAAATTTTTTAGCAAAACATTTTCTATATTTTTTTTTGTAATTCCTTAATCTTCCGATACGATCTGAAAAAATCCAAGGCTACCAAGAAAAGTAACCTGCGTCAAAACCTTTTATTCCTTTCCTTTTATTCCCTGTAAACCTAGATAGATTTTTATACATGTCAGGTGTGAGTAATTATGTTTCATTTACAAAAAAAAAAAATATCGAAGAACTTACAGAGGATTATATTTACGAGGAAATTATATAAAAAATAATCAGTTTTGGTTCTCGTACACTGTATGCGATCAAAAAAAGTGCATATTATGTAAAAATGTGCCAATTTTAATCAGGGAACCGAATAATATGAATATTTAGCTTCGATATAAGTTTCATTTTGTCAAATTAAATTTTCACCATTTACTTTTTTAGAATAAATTTACGAAAAATTGCGTTATGTATCAATGCTCTTTTTCGTCATTGTGTTTTTTTTCTGTTGTTAAATAATTTAAAATGTAACAAAAGTAAAAAATATGTAAAGAAGTGAAAGCTGAAATGATCCCCGCTAGGTTATTATTACTTTTTGGATTTCTCGTTGTTTGTTTGGGAGTAAAAATAATATTGGCGTGAATGAATTTTCCTTAAAATCCACATTTTTGAGATAATCACAAACAACTTTTTTCTTGCTTCAAATCAATGTTTTTTTCAAAACATGACCCCTATTATGCAAACTAAATTTAATCTTTTTAAATAAGTAGGTACTAGGTACATAATCTACTTTCATCCAAATCTTTATACATTTTAGTCTTTATTTCAAGTTGTTACAATCGGCAACTGAGCTAAAATAAGAAGTATTAAAATGGTTCTTGAATTAATTATCATTCAGAGCTCTCGTACCCTATTATGAAATAAATTTAACCTACTAAAAATAGTTTTCTCCAACTTACTCATTTTAAGAAAAATATGGAAAACAATAAAAGAGATACAAATTATTTTTTGCATTAGTACCTACTGATTTCCATTTATCATCACTTTAATAACAATAATATATTTATACAGTATGAATACAGTCAGTAATTTGTATAGTTGCTAGTACCTATATATTTAATTAAATTTATTACAGTTTAAAAAGTTGCTTTCGGTGTTAAATAAAAATTGTTTGAAAAGTAAAATTTTTTCAAATGGTAAATTTTGGTGCCATCATTTTCCAAGTCAACAGTTTATATTATATATTATACTGAAGTAACCTTTTTTTTACAATTGCATCAGTTTAAAATGAGTAGAATATATTTAAGAGTTTCGGGCTGCAATAAAAGGTGATAAATCGTTTTCTAAATGAGTTTTTACGCTTACCGTGTTACAACTTCCTGTATAGCTGAATCAATATGACATCAATAGTTTTTTTTTAGTTCAACTATATTTAGCTGTAGATGTTTTGTTGCCACACATATCATTATAATCTTTGCTAATATTGTTGCCAATATTAACTTTGACATACCTATCTTTGTATGTGACACATTTTCTTATAAACAAATGAAAGTTTCACTTGATAACAATTATAAAAATAATGAATTAATTTTTTAAATTACTGAGATGTAAGCCCCCAAATATTCAGTTTTTTCGTAAGTAATCAAGTTGTTTGAGATAAATTTTTACCAAAACCGATTGTGCATTTCTAAGAAATCACGGCTTCTCTTTTTTTGTTCATTACAATAATCAGTTTTTAAAAGTATGCCGTACACTACTCGGTAAAGTGACCAAGACTTTTCAATAAATTCACAGCGAAGTATCTAAATTTATTTTTAATTAAAAAATAACAAAAATAAATAATTTTATGTACACTTAAAATTGATACCTAGGGGTTTTAAATGGCGCTCTTTACGATGATAGAACCGAAATTTGGATAAAAAATCGCTAATGCTTTTTTTTAAATTGATTTTTCAAACCCCATTAAAATCTCACGCTGCTGACATATATTACATATTATTACTATTACGTTTAAAGAATCACCTTATCGATCCTTTCTTGCCACCAAATTATTTTTATGGAAAATTTTATATAATAGAAAATAGCTAGAAATAATAACTTAAATAAACTAAAATTTAATAAAGAGACGTAGATTTTTTAGAATGCGTAGGAGAGTTAAACCTCGCAATATATGTATTCCCATTGTTTTACGATTCTACATAACACAATCTGCTTTGATAATTCGTATATTTAAACCACTGTCAGCTAGATTGTGGATAATTCCAGAACAACTGTGATTTAACTGACAATTAGTTGTTTAAATAATCAATCAATATTCTGCAAATTATAAGATAGAGAACATTATTTCCAGCGACGTTTTAACAGATTGATTTTTAAAGTGGAAAATATGCTAAGAATGCAATGTAAACAAGTCCACGTATCAGCAACAATTTTGGCAAGACTTACAACTTTGACAGTACTATCATTAAGCTCAAATAAACATCAATTAACATTTCTTTTTATATAGGGTGGAGGATTTATGATATTTCCAGTTGTATATTTTCATTTAATTAAAGAAAATGAAGTAAATGGGAAAATGAGTAAATTGCCATTACGAATTAGGTACAGGGAATTTTATTTGTATTTCAAGCTTCAATTTAAAGGTAAAGATCAAATTTCTCTACAGGAAATTGATGAGAAATTAAAATTAACACATCTATTGCAATTTCTAATATCGCTCCTATTATAAAAATCATCTATGATATGTAATATCCTCCAAAACAAGCAAAAATATTATTTTCAAAATTAACTGTTATAAGAACTGGCATTTTATTTGCTAACTACAAATTATCTATTGCTTGCAATTCTTAGCTCATCAGACGGTTTCTTAAAAAAGTGTTGCCCATGTCACAGAAGCAATTTTCTGAGAATGTAAATTTTGTGTTAGGTAAAAAGTGATGAGGCCCTGTTATCTATTGTAGACATGTAGACATCAACACTATCAACAGTTCACTCTTACATCTAAGTCCAAAAGAGAATAGATTCGATCAAATGATTCGCATTGGGCTACCATGTCAGATAAATCCATTATTAGTTTTGTAAATTTGCCAAAGCTAAAATACGAACTCTGAGGTAGAGTAGACAATGAGAAGCTTTATTTGCTCGGTCTTACTCTTTGAACAAGACCTAGTAGATACGCAAAATATACAGCAGTAGCTACTGTACAAATTTCACAGAATAAATAGTAATTTAAAGTTAGAGGACCTATACATTTTTTAAGCAGCACATGAGAGATGAGCTCCCACATATTTCAAAAAATGAATAAAACTTGGTTCCAAGTATCTATGACGCGAGTTGCCCTACGACAAAACTAGCGAAAAAATTCCGAAAGGTAGTGGTATGTTCAATATTGTTTACGACAATTTAAAAAAATTAGACAATATCCATGATTTAGAATCTACAAGGTGTTTCCAAATTGACTACCATAAATTTAAGAGCTTGTAGAGAACGTTAAAATAAAACTAAAACCTTTATACAGTTTCGTTGGAAAACGCTTCGTTTTCAAAATACAGGGTGTTATAGTGTCGACTGGCAGATCAGTTATTTAGATATATCTCTAAACAGAGTAGGCAGAGGAATCTAAATTTTTGTGAACGAGTGTTACTTAAGACTACCGATGACTGGATAATATTTTAAATCTGATACCACCATTCAGTGGCGTAGAAAAAGAGGTAGCCTAACACTTTTTTGTTAAAAAAAATTTGCTGTCAGATGTTTTGAAAATATCGTCTCATTTTCAAATTCCCCAATCAAAATGCTATAATAAAGATGCTTTTATTAAATAAATATGCTTTTATTAAATATCTCCAGAGGCGTCCGTTTTCGAGATATTCTCGGTTTTATGTGGCAATACTCGTGTGTTTAATAAAAAATTTTTAATGTACTTAGTCAATAAAATAGCAAAGCAAAGGTAGAATATTTTAATAATGTACAAGATAAATAAAAACTTCCGCACATGTGTAATTTACCATTTCAGTACTTTTTATAAAATATTGCTACTGAACGATTAATCAAAAAAAGGAAATTTTCAATATGAATTTGTTAAGAAGTGCACCTTTGAGATTAAAATGTAATTTCTTGACAGTTAAGCAGGTTTGAATTGCATTTGTTTTTGTTTTTATCTACCTTATGATGATTGTCCCTTTTTAATGTTTTTCGCAAATTAAGTAGGTACCACATAAAACCGAGAATATCTCGAAAACGAACGCCTCTGGAGATATTTAACAAGAGCATCTTTATTATGGCATTTTGATTGGTGAATTTGAAAATGAGACGATATTTTCAAATCATCTGACAGCAAATTTTTTATTACCGAAAAAGCTTTAGGCTACCCCTTTTTCTACACCACTGAATGGTGGTATCAGATTTAAAATATTATACAGTCATCGGTAGTCTTAAGTAACACTCGCTCCCAAAAATTCAGATTCCTCTGCCTACTCTGTTTAGAGATATAGCTAAATAACTGATCTGCCAGTCGACACTATAACACCCTGTTTTTTGAAAACGAAGCGTTTTCCGACGAAACTGTATAGAGGTTTTAGTTTTATTTTAACGTTCTCTACAAGCTCTTAAATTTATGGTAGTCAATTTAGAAACGCCTTGTATATAGACTTTATGTTAAAGATTTAAAATTTTATTATATTGAATGACACCAATTTAAGGGCATTCATTAAAAGTTATGGTGATTGGTAGCTGGGGAGGTCTTTGATATGCCCTTATAAAATGTTACTCTGAAATTGATTGTTGGCTAGACTCCAGTAACGAGCTTTTAGGAAGTAATAACATTGAGTCATACGAAACTTTTAGGTCAACTTTCCCGTATTGCAGTAAAAAGCAGGACAAAGCTAAAACAGAGACACATTTTAAATATTAGCTTTTATTTATCTCAATTTATCTGTGTATTTTGCATAAAAAACTAGTTTAGTAATAATCTATTTCCTTTACAGGTCAGAATGAAATAAAAGTCATACGTGCTATTAATAAAGATATGGACCAATTACTCATTGATTTGAGGAGAGATTCTTTAACGTTACCGGAAAATGAATCGATAAAGTTTTGGGAAGGGACAGCAGAATTAAAACTTAACAAATTCAAAACAAAACTAATAGATGCTTATCAAAAGCATCCACTCATAGTGTCGAACACTGGTGACAAAATATGGACCATGTGGAATGCTGTGGTGTACTGTACCACTATTTACACTACTATAGGTAAGTAATTTGTAATTCCTAATATTGACTGAACATAATTATTGTCTTATGCCAAAAGCACTGTCCTTTAGAAGATCTACTAGATTATTTATACCTCACGATTAAATCAAAATTTATCAAGTTGGTCTATCTGCACCTTACGGGATAGCGATCAGCTGTACTCTCTGGTGTCTGAGAGGCAAAACTTGGGTGTTGAGTACTATCACATAGGATACAAAGGATTAGACGTTGCAGAAAGCAAATCGTTAATTTTAAGAAGAAACAAAGTTGACCATAAGGCTAATCCTTATGGAACACATAAAGTTTCTGAACTGCATCAATTACAAAGCGAACAGTTAAAATGAAGCTATTGATTGACTTCTGGAACTTCTGGAACAAATCATTCAAAAGCGAATCAATTTTATGCAATTATTAATTTTCAATTTAATTCTTATTATTAACAAAGTACTGACGTAAGTTAAAACAAAGAATTTATAGGTGATAATTGCCAATCGAGTGTAACATGCGGTAGGGATTTTTCTTAAATACTTAAAAATCCTTATTCGATTCTACTTGATTAAAATTTACCAAGTAGAATATTCGCGCAATATCATAAAACGTATAATTAAGTTGTAACTACCAGTAATTTTATGTGAAAAGTAAATGCAGCAATATATTGCTTATTAAGACTTTTATTGTAACAGTTATATGTGATGTATATTGAATGTCTACACCACTTATACAATCAAATAAAGCATTGTCATAACAATTATTTTAATTTGACGGAATTGTTTGTTTCTTTTGCAACGTTCATTGAACTTGAATGTCACAGTCAAGTGAAATTAGTTTAATCTATAATTAAATGTGCATACATACTGCAAATTTAGTATGTATAAACAGGCTATTTTAAGTACGTTTACTACACCGAAGAATAATTAATTACAAATGCATTTTAATACTCCCTTCCTTTGGAAGATGTACATTCGTAATGGATTTAAAAGGAAGTTGACACACATTTGGCAGTGTAATCAACTTTCCATCGATTACCAAAATTTTGTGTTTTAAATATACAGTGTGTCTCAGTTTTCACCACTTCACCCCAATATCTAGGCCATTTGTTGATCGATTTATATCAAATTTGGTATACTTTTTTTCTTTCAGATTGTGTTTAAAAAGTTATTAATAAAAAATGTTTTCAAACTTAAATACGCCTACTATGATCAAAAGAAATTGGCAAAAATTAGGAATTTATATTAGCGATTGAGATAGGGTTTTTGTTTTTACATATTCTTGTTCAGCATGACCTAAAACGCCTGTATACCAAATTTCGTTAAAAAATTTTCATTCTTTATTTTTTTTTAAACCTAAGATTTCAATAATAAAAAATAATAAAAGTTGAGTTATTTGATATATTCTAAAAAAAAAGTGTCCTAATGCTTAATTAGCGTCATTGTATCACCCGACTACCAAGTTATGTAAATATCCGACAATAAATAACTGGAATAGTAGGGTGATTATTATTGAAATCTTAGATTTTTATTACTTTTTTTTTGTGAAGGGATGAATATTTTTTAACAAAACTTGGTATATAGGCGTTTTAGGTCATGCTGAACAAGAATCTGTAAAAACAAAAGCCCTGTCTCAATCGCTAATATAAATTCCTAATTTTTGCCAATTTATTTGGATCATAGTAGGCGTATTTAAGTTTGAAATTTTGTTTTATTAATAACTCTTTAAACACAATCTGAAAGAAAAGACGTATACCAAATTTGATCAAGATCGATCAACAAATGGCCTAGATATTGGGGTGTAGTGGTGAAAAGTGAGACACACTGTATAACAAAGCAGGCGTGGAAAACTTCAACAATATTATATATTTTGTCTTAATGAAACCAGAAAATCAAAGCCACAATGCAACGGCGTCTTCTTACGTAACCTGTAATGTTTGTAACTGGCTAATTACAAACAGAACTTTCTGGCTTTGTAACACTTTTTAGACGGAAACTCGGGCGCCAGTTCCTTAATTTTTAAGTGGAAGGAACAGCACTTGTTTGGTAATCTCCGAGGAGAGAACGTTTAGGGGTACCTAACAGATGGATATACGGTTATTCGTCCAGGGGTCTTAAGATGATTGTCTTGTCAGCTGGACTTGGACAATTTTTAAAATTGGTTAATTAGAAATTAACAACGGAAATAATCTGAAATAATCGTAAATTTTACATATCATACCATCGTATTTATTTACTAACAGTAATGATGAATAAACAAGTTAATACTAAACAGGGTAATGCAGCGATTTACTTTACAGTCGGTTATGTACAAATTTCACAACGATACTATGTCAGCTGGTAAAACGGCGTACGTGTGGAAAAAATTTAATTGCGGACGGCAGTGGGCTCGAAGGGCGACCGGATCGAGATATACCCATGCGGAGAAGTCAAATGGCCGGGGCTGGAGCTAGCAAGTATGACACCAAAATATCGGAGCGCTATGAGTAAGCCACAGTCTTTTTATTTCAGTTTCGGATACTACTTAACAAACGCGGATTTCTACTGCCTCAAATACAGAGCCATGCTAACAAGGAAGTTATTTCCTTCCATACCGGAAAATAAAGATTTAAATCATACGCTAGTGCCACAAACTACATGAGCAGGTTACCGACTTGTTTTGCCTGTGTATGATAAATTCACGTTTTGAAATACATCCACTGAAGGCTGGGCCCCACTATCTGAGCAGAACACCGAAGGGCTCAACCGGTGAATGTGTGATATAACAGTAAATACAAATAAACGGAAACTTTAAACCGAACTCTGATTTAATTAAGTAGTTCTACAAGACGTCGGTATTTACTCGATGAAATCAACGGCGAATCTCGGTGTTTATTCGAAGGCTGGATAACGGTGGACTACTATTGTTCTTATCAAGACGGTTCACGAAAAAAGAAAATGTTTCTGGTCGGTTTTCGTTTTCGGTGCCAGGGTATCGTTAATTCGATTGATATGGATTTCGCCGTTCCCGGTGAATTTATTACATTTTTCTTGCTGACGCGGGCGGCGGCGCGCTCATACGGTGAGTGGAATCCGGACAGGTGGCTCGAACGGAGAATGCGGTTTACTAAGTCCGAGCGTGTTATGTAACTTGCCATTTTCAACCGGGCTAACGGAAAACGAAAATGCATTGCTTACAATTTTTAAACTATATCGAAAAAGGAACCGGCTTAAAACAGACACGGATTAATATTTTAACAAGTTTTCGTAACTAATGATTTTTACTTCCGGCTTGAACAATTAACAGATTTTAGCTATACAGGGGACTATCGAAAATTAATCAATCAATTTACGGTTTGTTTACCAGCTGATTTTACAATTCATTGTTACCTTAAACTCTTAAACATAACTTAAATACTAACAGAGTTACATGGTGTACCCAAGTGACGGAAATATTAAAATAAAACAGGCAATCCTTGACGGAGAAAAATCACTTCGTTACACTCCTACTACTTAATGAAACCAAGAACCATTTGAGATATTTTGATAAAATGTGGCAAATGTATAAATATGTTAAGTTTAGAGTGTTCAATAATGGTCAACAAAAATTTAGAAGTAATTTTCACTATTAAAATTATATGAGTTTAGATCCTAAACTAAAATATTTTTAGGCACCACATCACCACAACAAATTTGAATATAAATTATCTACAGGAAAACGAAATATTAGTCCTATAATAAACATCCCAAATTTAAATTTTCCATTTCATATATTTTAAGAACTATCAGAACAAGCACATTTATTAATTTACTCGGTATATTTCGAATTTTGTGACTAGCCCTGTTCACTACTAGGTTTTTTTGCTCATATTTTCGGGCCTCGCAACGATGAAATTATCTTATTCTTCTAACATGAGAACAGAAACCTGACACAGGACCGTATTTTTATATTGCCTGAAGAGTTAGATTTTAACAACTTTCTTATTAATATGTACGTGAGTGCTCAAAATTTAATGATCATAATATATCTTTACTTCTTCAATTTAATATTTTGTACAGAAAGTCGCAATATCATTTATGTTTATTATAAATGCTTTTATGTCTTCTTCAATCTACTGCAGTGATTAAAATCATGTTGCATAGAATAACATTATATTTCTTACAATACCTATACGCTACTTATAGTTTATATTTCAATTCAACTTTTGCATTACATGAGTATTTCTGGAGAACGAGGGAATGTTAGTGGGAGACATTTTTGACATACCTAGACAATGTAGTAGGGATTGATGATTTGCCAAAAAAATATTTCCATGACGAACTACTTGGTGGTCAATAACAAATTATTTATTTTTGTTTAGACGAGCATAAAATACGAATATGAGCCTGAGCCGACTTTCCCGTCTCATAAGTATATCAGAGCAGATTATCAAGCATTTATTTAAATAAACAATTTTGCAGTTCAAATGTCAAAGAGTAATTTTAGCGTTGGACAGTAGTTTTACTCCTAATATCTAAATAACAGGAGGACGTTCTATTTGGTGCAAATCTTTAAATTATTTTATCAATTATCAATTATCAATTTTCTTGGATGATTATTTCAGTATTTAGTTCCTTTCTTTGCCTTTTTCAATGTCTGTCCTAGCAGGTCCAACTCAATAATGTTCGAAGATGACTAAAGTGGATTACTTTCAATTTGTCTGGCGGTCAAAGCGACTAATTTCTGCAAATTCGGAAGCAAACTCAATATATTCGAGGGTATAATGCTGCGATGTTGATTAATTTAGGCCAAAACACCATCTCGACAAGCTACATAAAATAAATCCTTCGAGCTCTGTCTTACATTCAGCTGACTTTGAAAAGATAAGTTTTGGCAGTAAATTCAACGTCTCCATGTCTTTATTGAACACCTCATGTGCACACTTCGTAACGTACAGCCTGAATAATTTTCCCTGCTCAACCTAGCAACTGGATCTTTCATCATGTGCATGTAAGTCACCCTGGAAAAATCGGTTTAAAAATATCACCAGTTTGTTGATACTTTTTGAGTTTCTGATTCGTTTGATTATGTCATGCAAAATTTAATAATTAACGAAAAAGATGAAACATCCACATACCCACAACCCAGTAGACACCATTGGAAGATAGTGTAATACTATTTGTATTTAAAAAACGATGTGGAGCAATACCAATTTTCTTACAAGAATCACATTTAATATAAGTTTTTGTAATAGCAGTTTTTTTCTTCCTCCAAATGTTATTTTTTGGTTATTTATCACATTTGTTAATGTCCTATTTAAAAACACATTTCCGAAATATAGGTCAGTGCAATATCAGTAACGTAAGTCTGGAATGATTACAACCCAATGATGACTTTGGCCTTGTGTCTGTTTCATTGCTTATTTATAAACGTGTTTTATATTTAACTTGATTTACATGTATCTACGTCAAAATAAAAATTTTGATTATAATATCCATGATTTTCGGCGTTCAAAGATTAAATCAAATTTTTTTTTAACCAAAAAGGTTAAATTTCTAAAAAATTCATTGGGGAGAGAATTGTTTTTGTCGTTATTTTATAATTATAGTAACAGCAGATATGACCATTCACAAAAATCTAAAATTTATATATGAGCGTCTGATTATTTATACAAGAACGTCTGATAAATAATGTGTAAATTCAATAAAATCGTTACAAAGCGAAGTAATCACAGACAATCAAATTAAACATTTTTAATTTTGTCCCAATTTTTGCTATTTACGTTAAAGAAAACAAAGAAAAGTTGAATGAAATGTAATTTAAACTCTTTAGTTGGATATTTATTATATGCCTCAACTACATTCTAAAAGTTTATCGAATAATACTCCTAAATCCTGAACTACTGAAACTCTCTCTAGTTCTTCAATATTTTTTCTGTAATTTAATTTAAACCTAACAAATAGTTTTGAAAATATACTGCTATATTAGCTAAATCATTTAATGCTATAATAGACATTGTCAAATCATCCGCAAAGTACAACTTATTGACAACTTAAACTATATTGGGAATTGTCGATGCGCTAGATATGGTTCGGACTCCAGAATAAACTGTAGGGCCTCGTCTCTCATTCCTAACACAAGATTCTCGGATTTTACAACTTGTACTTTTTTATTACTTTTAATAATATGTAGATATTAATTTGTGTGTTTCTAAAATTTTCTAAAGATAATTTAAATTTAATGGTAATGGTACCTATCTTTAAATTTACTAAATAATTTCTTTGCATTGTCACATTGTTGTATTTAACACTTTACAATTTGGACAGATTTCAATTATAGTGCTGATCGCCATTTTGTTCCAATATTTTAATTTTGCCGATTATTCCATATTGTTTTCCACTTTACATTATTATGTTTGTCTTTTATTTGTGGTTTATATTTATAAGGAAAAAATGCTGATTTCTTATGCTGAATTATTTCAAAATTTATCTTTAATCTTACATGAAATGAAAAGGAAATAATTTAGGTATTATTTTATCAAAATTTACTACTTTTATAACTTTTCGCTTTCCTCATTTTATAGTCATCATTTTAAAGATAACATTTGAGTTATTTGTATAACTGTATATTATCATGTTAACATATTACTGTAATAATTCTACAAAGGGTTTAATAGGAAGAGGAATTGCATATTTGAAAATCTTATAATTTAAAAAATACAAAACCATCTCTAATTAAATCGTTTTCAGTTTAAATAGTTTCTTTACTATTTTATACAACATGCCCGTAGCCACAAGGTCGATTATGATGTGTTAAGGTCGCACGGGATACATGACAATGTGCATGCCATATGGTATACCCACGTAATATAAAGGTTTTTGAATAAATTTAAATTAACCGGAAAAATCTTAAAAGCATTTCAGCCACAAAATATATTTTAGATCCTGCTTTATACACACGTCAAGTCACATATAAATAAAAATCATAAAATAAAAATTCAAAGTAACTCATAGAGAAATCATAAACAGTAATAAAATTAAAGATATTAGTTTTCACGTCTTCATTTTAAATGCGTCGCATCGTAATATGAATGGAACTGTTCGGTTAAGTAACGATAGTTCTGTTACTATTACACATTTTATTCCTGTGTAACAATGTTTTACACTGTAGTTATTTTTTATGTATAATTTATTAACTCATATTTGTAACTAAACCACTATAAATAATCACAATTTTAAACTTCGAAACCATGTCCGAAAGCAAATAAATTTTGTTTAATTTGGAGATTAAACATTTGTATATTACGAACCTGGAATCTGCAAGTTACTGATTGAATTTAACGGAGACTGTATTGTTGGTGTAGAAATAATAATAATAATTTTCATTAAAGTTATCTTTGGAAATGAGTAGACTGAAAAAGTATATTTCTTGCAGGAGACTTTTCCTCTTAGGGTGGTTGTTGGCATATTGTTTCATCTCAGAAACACATCTTTAGAAGTCAATGAGAGATACATGAAATTTTAACAAAAAGAATATTATAGAGAAATGTAAAAAATCTACATATCTATATGTTGCTATATAAAGATTAATAAATGGTGGAAGCTATGCCAGCAATGTGTCATCTAATAATACACGGCGCTTGGCCCCTCCTGACCAGACAAACAAAATATTAGAGTCAGAAAATTGCTATTTTTTACTCTTCACAAAAAACTAGATTATTGCACTTGTAAATGCAATGAAATCAAATATATTTTTAAACTGGCGTCATAAGTACTTTGCCCCCATAAAATTTTTGCCAAGAACATATTTTGAAAGCTGCCAAATTGAAGAACATTATTCCCAATAAAGATACTAGAAGTTCCGAAATAATAAGCACGGAATTCGAACCATTATCACTGAAATTAAAGCAAGGCAACTTTTTATTTTAGGACTTATTTTATGAGTATACCCGCAAGGTAGTATATGCTATGAAATATCCAACACTGGTTAATATTTTATCATAAGATGAAGAACGACTTGACAAAAATGTTTTTTTAGGTTTTAATTTTTATAAATTCACTCTTAAAATAGTTATTAAAAGTTTCTCGTCATCTTTTGTCATTGTTTATGTCAAGCGACTATAATTTCTAAAAAACTAAATGAATTAAAGTAAAGTTTCTTTGTTTACTATTCTAATTCTAAATAAAAATTATGTGGATACAGTTAAAAATAAATATCGTGTGAGACTCGTCATGTTGGAAATGTAAAATTTACGAGAATATTTTCTTGCGAAAAATTAAATAATAAACACGTCAACACACGAAAAACACATAAAAATCATATGTTATGGGAGTAACAGCGTATGAAATATAGAAAACATATGTTGTGATTGTAAAAAACGAGTCATTAGTATATTTTATAAATATTTCTCTTTAAATGTATCATTGATTGACGCAATACGTAAATTCTTTTGATATTATTGAATCTAAATATAAGTGAAAATCTTTCGAAACTTAATTTTTTCGCTTCTAATAAAAGTACTGATTCACGAAGATGCTAAGTATTTGCAAGTATAATTTATACAGTAACATAAAGTGAAGTCAAGTGAAGGAATTTCCTAAGAAGAAACACTTAAACTTAAGAAAAGATAAATAATGCATGACGATGTAGTTTTTAAAATAAAAAGCCAAAATTTATATTTAGAAATCTTTGTTAAATGTAGCATTTGCTAAACTCGGAAACATTATTTTTGTAATATCTCGATCGTCAATCAAAAGTTGAGATGTTTCAATAAAATTTGGTGAATGAACACATCTATATATTTAATTTGTTTATAAAATTACTCGTAGAAGGTCACTTTTGAAAGTTTGCTGTAGAAATGTATTTGGTCCAGCGAAATTTTTTCTTGATCCTTAAAATATTATTCTGCTCATCTTAAAACACACCTAATTATTTTATTCTGTAAAACAAAAATCCTAATGTATGAGTTCGATAAATCGGAAAAAAATTTACTGCTGGCAATTACAAATTTAAGAGTTTGACCTGATTTAACTGGGAATTACATATCAATCCAAATGGAGCATCAAATTGGATCATAAACATAAATTTTGGAAGAACACCCACTTGCAGATCCTATACAAGTAACTGCTTCTATAACCACTTCACAATCCGGCCCTTTGCTCAATTTGGAGGATCTAAAATATGAAACAAAATGATAAGCCTCAACATTTGATTTAGGGACGTGACTAGAAGTTAAGCCAGTTTAATGAATTCAATCAAATCTTTAATACATTATGAATATTGGATTAAAAATTATAAAATTCAAAACGTCTAAAAACAAATTATTAAAAAAATTTTTTTTTAACTCACCACAAAATTCATTCATTATGGTCATCAATTAAAAAACGAAGTCCACAAGAAGATGTACATATTCTTTCGCTATTAGTAGCTCATCAGGTGGACGATTAATCTCGCAAAACAAAGTTATTTACTTGAATTTACATTTTACAATTAATAAACTGTCATGTAACCATAAGAAACAAATGTCTATAATTAATGCCGCCTATATTTTCATGCTTTCTTATAAAACACTCTACCTCTCTTTATTTACTAATAGCGAAAGAATATGTACATCTTCTTGTGGACTTCGTTTTTTAATTGATGACCATAATGAATGAATTTTGTGGTGAATTTTTAATAATTTGTTTTTAGACGTTTTGAATTTTATAATTTTTAATCCAATATTCATAATGTATTAAAGATAGTCCAATGAATTTAATAATAGCATGTTCAATCAAATCATTTCGATTTATCAACGGCAGTGTAAAAATGGTTGCTGATAGTGGCACTAGTAACTTTAAGCCATATTAAAAAATTATCTGTTATAACGTTTACATAATACGTTTCACAGCTACATATTCGTCTAATTAGTAAATTTGTTTGTAAACTCTTTCATTTCTAATCCAGTTCCTTGATTGTTTCAGGTTATGGCCATTTATATCCAACAACAATACCAGGAAGAGCTGTGACTATAGTTTACGCCACTATAGGAATTCCATTGTTCCTTATAGCTCTTACTGACTTCGGTAAACTATTCACAAGAGGTATAAAGTTTGTGTGGTCCTTTGTTAGAAGAGTCTATTATACGGGTAACTGCAGAAGAGCAAGAAAGAGAACCCACGTTGAGGTATATACACACAAACCCATAAGAAATGTACATTAAATATCTTACTTTCTTTAGGAATAATAAATGCATGACCAAATTTTAAGGCGATGCACGTGTCACAAAATAAACCATTTGAGTTTAACAAATTTATTTTATGTGAAATGTAATCAACTAGTTTGATCTAGTAGGTCCTAGATATATACTTTAATAACATAGATTTTTTCTTAAACAGATCTTGAATATGTTTCATTAATTACATAAATACGTTGAATAATTTCAAGAATAGTTTCCACATTCTGCGTTGATTATTATGGATTCTTGACGTTTCCACCATCTTGTCGTGATCTTTTTCTGAAGCAAAGGTTCTGTTGGCGTTTTGGATGGCATTACTTTGTTGATTAGCTTCAGTAGAAAACCACCATAAGATGATCGAAACAAGTATTCAAAATCAGCGTGAAAGAGAATCTGGAAACCGTCATAAAAATTATCAGCTCCTCGAAAAGTTTTTCTTTACAAATTTTTACATTGAAAAATATCATTTAAAGTTATTCAACGCTGAATAGAATGCCCTCAAAAATTACTTGTGCTATTACGTTGCCATGACAACCAATATTTCTTTTTAAATGGCAATCCAACTTTTGTGTAATATGATCGATGAGTGATGTTAATACCATACGGAGAAAAATTAGCCTTCTCCAGATACGCCACAAAAAAATAAGTTTGCATTAAAGAAAAATGGGTTGACTGTAACGAAACTGTTTAGCAGAAGAATTTAAGGGCACTCAAGTGTTGAATTATTTCCACGTTCTATATTTTAATCCTGATTGAGTCAGTACTTAAGATAGGGGTGAAAAATAAGCCCATTATCGTTCCAACTTCCTGTGCAATTGGTTGATATCTTATACAAACAAGTATTGCCACATCTTTAAGTTACAAGACTAAAAATAAAGAGCTGCATTGTAAATATCAATAAATCATCGAAATGTTTTTGACGTAAGAAAATTCCCATGCGTAATAAACATGTGAATGAACGTCAGATATAATTTTTTATGCTTTAAGTTGTATATTTTTATTTAGTCTTATAACCTGAAGAGTAGTAGTTGTTTGTATAAATTACCGCGAAGCCAGCTGCATAATAAAGTTTGTGGTATATTTTGTTACAATAATAATAGTACTGTAATACTGTTATCGTATACGTAACAGACTTGAAGTAAATTTCCCACTTTCTTTTCCAGAGTATATTCAAAGGTGCTCAAATTATGTACGAAATTGCCACATTTAGACGACCATCGGCAATGGTTGATGCAGAAGATCCAGAAACAGCCATACCTCCACAAATACCTCATCCTACATTCCCATCAGTTGGAGCCGATCCTGCAGAGACACCAACAACGCCTGCCTTATCAAATTTTGAAATTAACGATGAATTCAATTTACCAATATCTCTGGCTTTGTTTATTCTCGTCTCCTATATTTTTATCGGAGCGCTAATATACTGCGCTTGGGAAGGATGGGACTTTTTTGCTTCCTTTTATTTTGTGTTTATCTCTATGTCCACTATTGGATTTGGAGATTTCGTTCCAAAACGCTTACTTTGCATGATGGTTTCAATCTTCTATTTAGTCTTTGGATTGGCGCTTATGTCTATGTGCATTAATGTTGTCCAAGAAAAACTGAGTGACACTTTTAAACAGGCCTCAGCTAAGATTAGAGAGACCATTGGAATTCAGGCAGAGGATGATGGTAGTATAATCACTGCTGAAAATGTTGAAATTGCAGGCGTACATGATTTGTCAGTCCCACCTTTTGAATTCAATAAAGACAGTGAAAGAATGGCACCCATAGCAGAGAAAGAAAGCTAAGATGACTGTTATAATTTGTGATGATTGCACTGTGTTATTATATAGATACATATGAAACGTTAAGCAATATAAATCGTTAAGTAAATCTATGACGTTGATACCTGCCTAGTAGAAAGAGATGTATATTTTCAATGAATAATAAGTGTGCTATATGCATGAATATTGAATAACTAATGTATATTTTTTAAAATGAAATAAATTATTATTATTATTTTTCTGTTTTAGTTATATGCTATAGTCTAAATGTCGTTATTTTGTCCTTACAAAATTAAGAATAGGTGCTAAATATAATAAGTTCGTTGATTAACGCAAGGACTTGACAAATAAATTGAAATAAACTTCCTCTGGAATGATCCACTTGCGAATCATTAATTTATATTTATTAGATACATGCTGACTTGGAGAACATGTACTAAGAATAAACAAAGTTGATAGCTATATCTCTGAAATGCAATTCTCGATTGTTTTTTTTCTATACAAATTTGAATTCGTGGCGAAAAATTAGTCAGTAAATCTGTTTTTACTTTTCCGGTAAATTCAAAAACAACAAAGTTACAGTAGAATCTACCATTTTCACGTAATGATCCTGTACATGTATTATACTTTTTAATTTCTTCTTTCGTAAAATAAAGTCTCTCTGGTAACATCATATTATTTCGATTGTGTGTAATCCTTGCAAATAATTATTAATAAATTTCAAACTGTATCTCAAGAAGTTATAATTACACGCGTTCTATTTCTGTAACACAGTACATTGTTTCCCTGGTTGCATATATCTAACACGTAGGTTTCTTCAAATACATAGGCATCTTTTTTTATTTAAATAATTTCTACTTCTTTGTAGGCGAGTATACTTCCTACAAAAAAAATTATACCTTATATTTTGATTGCATTTAATCATCTATAACTTAAATAGCTTAACAGATTTTCAAAAATGATTTGTTTGGTCCTATCCATTGACTATGAGACTACAATTGACAAATTTGTGAAAATTCAGAACAAAATTATACACAGGGTGATTTGCAGAGTGATGGTTTTACATATTTTTTTGAAGATATATGTGAGGTAATCCGATATCTGAAGTAATCCGATATCTGGAGAAACTATTTTTTCTACATGGATTATTCTTGGCAACAAATCCATTTTTATTTATATTTTGTAATTCTCTTACTTGTCTTTCCCTAATTAAGTTTCTAAATTTATTTAAATGCGTATCTCTTTTTAAATTAAAATATTTGTTGTTATTGGTTCATCAGATAGCAACAGGTATGGGCCTTAAGATCCATTTTTAATTTATAGTTCTATCCCATTAATTAAGAGAGATATAAATTTGTTTGTCACATTTCCTACGTGAAAGAAAATTATCTTTTGTTTTGAAAGAGGTGCTCTACATATTTTTTCATTTCTGCACACTCCATGAAGAACTGATTTCAAAAGTTTATAGTTTAAATTGATAATTTAGGAGCTACCGATATTTGATAATCGTATTTTTTAAGTGATAGCTCAGCTCTAAAAAACCAGTTGAAGGTGCAGCGGCTTTTACGTCCGTATCTTAACCCCTCAGGTACTATCTGATGAACCAATAACAACAAATATTTTTTTATTATAAGAACAAGTGATTTTGAGATATGGGGGGGAAACTGTTTTCTTTCTTTTTGGAGCTTCAAATGTGTGCTGGGTTATTTCATGTCATGGCAGCACCTATACTTAGGTGTATCAGCTTAGTGTTTTTGCTAAAAAATGAATAAGTTTCTCACAAAAAGGCAAAAAAATATGGAAAAACAGAATTTTGCAAGTGAAATGTGCAAAGACTAATTTTTGCAATTGAAATGTGCAAATACATGATAAAAATGGCAAATTTTGGAAAACAATATTTTGTAATGTTAAATCATTTCAGATTTAAAGTTATTCGATTTAAATAAACATTATTTTTTATATTATTTTATTATTTATTGTAACAAAAATTATTATAATTCACACACATGATATTATACCCTGCATTGTGATTGGTTATCGGCAAATACACATTTTTGCACTTTGACATTTGTTTTGCATCTGAGGCTATATTTCTAATGCGTTTTACATAAAAAATATCAAATTTTGCGCCTGACTGATCTATTGCAACGCTAGCTATTGAAGCAATATGTGCGATAGCATTAACAACTCATTTTCTGACATTTTGGTAAATACAGAGTTTTGCATCTAGCATACTCCTATATTATTTGTATGTTTGCTTGCTAGTAATTTTTTAAAATATGTAGTTAGGTACAGAATTGTAGTGGCTAGATTTTTTTAGTTCAAATAATAAGTTAATTAACGTCCATTTCAGTTACTATTACGTAACCCATGCGAATATTACCTTACTAAAAAGCACACGTATCTGTTTTTGTATGTATGTATATGTAATTAATTCAATTCTATTATTCTCTCTCTTATTTTGTTAGTTCATAATGTATACTGCACACATAGTATTTATGTTATTCGTTTCCAATATTTGAATATTTATTTTTTATATTTGTATATTGCTGTTTCCCTATTTCACATCACTTTGTATTTTTTTAATCTCATATTTCATGTAATTGGCCATGTTGGAAATAAACCTATTCTTAATATTATTATATTAGCGTTTGTAAAAAAATCTTACACCTTACATTATTATTTTAAAAATTGGCAAGTGCACAATGTAAGTATTTCGAATTCAATCATGGACTCGAAAACGGTACTATATACAGCGTCGTTAAAGTGCAAAGTTGCGGAATTTGACGATCAGGAATATGCAGTCGAAAAATTAAAATTATTCCATGTCATTTTTGACATTTTTGAAAGTGAAATTTTGTGTGTGTGTGGGGGGGGGGGGATGGCAATGGACTATAGTCCTGTAGCATTGAGTAAAAAATAATAAAGAGTTGCAACTGTCAAGGTTTCGAGATTTTAGTATTGTATTTCTTTGCCAATAACTTCATGATTGTCATCAATTTTTAGTGCTATGGAACGGAACGGCTGTATAGCCCTTAAAATTGAGGACAATCATGAAGCTATTGGTGAAAAAATACAACACTAAAATCTCGAAACCTTGACAGTTGCGCCTCTTTATTATTTTTACTCAATGCCTGTAGCCACAGAAAATTCAACGGAATCTTTGTTTTTATTTAAAATGTCATTTATTAAAACGTCTTTAAAAATTGTCTATGTAGCTAACGGAAAACGTCAATAAAGGCATTATTTTTCGATATCTCTTCAAGTAACATCAAGAAAAAATAAAAGATAAAATTAATAATTTTCCTTTTCTCAAAAATATAAGAGATGTTTTTTATTTCTCGGCATATTGTTGATCTTCAAATTTCGCAACTTTGCAATAATTTAATCGAAGATGGAGACCTCTGCAGGGAAAACCTAATTTGAAGTACCCTGAATAACAAGCAAATAATGCATAATATTAATATATTTTTGTCTACACCTCTTTAAGTATTTCTACAAATGTATTAATTTAAAAAAATATCTTTGCTTCCGTTGGTCGCCCCTATATTTTATTATTCTTAGCAAAACTATACGTGACAAATTTTATCAAAATAATCCATAGCATTCACAAGTTATTATGATAGAAAGATGAACGGACTGATAAGGAAAGATATTTTAAAAAATATGCTTCCTTGATTTTTGGGAATATATGAAAACCCCTTATTTTATGATCGAAAAAGCTCAACTACGAAATTATGCCCCAGATTGGTCATGAATATACACCTACCAAATTTCGTATAAATATTTCAAAAGCTACTTTAGTTATCTAGCATACAGATAAAGCGACAGACATTTTTTGAAAATTTTTTTGGATTTAAAAGTGATTTTTTTTTATGATATTATTATTTAACATTATTTAAAATGAAATTGTAATTTTCAGTGCAACCAGTTATTTTCTTCCTCTCTATGGTTAACTCGACGACTGATTCATTTTTCGAACGTAAGATTGCGTTATTAACATTTACAACTAATAGACTACGTTTTGCAGTTAAATCAATACATTTTGATACATATTTGTTGCTATTATTCACTTTTATAAAATAGTACTGTCACAAAGTTCTTACCTCACTTCAAATGAGTGGGGTAACATTTACCTCACAGGCGTAAATAAAATGTAAACACGTACTTTTCATTGAAATTTGTCTTTTATTTTGTTCGTTAAGCTTTTCTTTAATAAACCTACCTATTTTATAAATTTCGCTGAAGATGTCATCCTTGCCTCTATACACCTTTGGGATTTTCCAATTGATGGTAGGGAATATGCGCAAACGATAATAACTAACCTAACCCAGTGAATTGAATGAAGAATTTGGAGAGAGATTTCTAACTTTTCTCCTTTTAGGCTCTACATCTATTGTAGCGTTTTGGTTGGTAAAAACCGACACCCTGCGTACATGGAATAACATGATTTAAGTGGAAATAAGTATTTGCATTTTATAATATTCATGGTCATTTATGCAATTTGGTTTCATAAAAATTAAATTGGGAGAAGTGTGGGTTTTATGCTACCATACGAAATTCCCTGAAAAAAAGTAAAATGACGTTCATGAATTTCCGAAAATTCAAATATAGAATATGTTTATTACATGCGTCTGCTAAAATCCATATAATAAACCTTTAATCGATTTAATGTACACAAAAATGAACTAGAAAATATCTATAAAATATTGATGTATTTATAATTTCATATTTGCTTATACATTACGTAAACCATCAGTTACCAAGACGGTAGCGTATTGGGCAAGATCGAGGTTGTGTGAGAACATTGCTTGTTGGTAAATATAAATTTTCAAGTGCATGTAAGGACACGGATTGAACTATTCAAAATAATCAAAGAAGCATTACTTCTATCATTTCATGGTTATACACTGAAATGTTAGATGCTCTTAAAGTTTCAATTGAAATTAGAGTAATTTGACTCATTTCAAAATGGTTTCCGTATTGGAATCGGCACTACTATGAAGAATTTGGGGGAATTTCTTTTACAAGATCAAATATTGTTTTATCTCAGCGGGCATGTGCCACACTCAATTGTTTATACTACCAAGTAATATGTGATGGTGGACGTATTTATTTTTGAAATGTTGTTTTATTATTTTTACCGGACGCGATTTTAATTTTTTTTAGTAAGATATTATTTTTTCATTTTCTTGATAAACGTTTCAGATATAAATAATCGATTGCTGGGCAGATATCCCAGTAAAAGAGTAGGAATAAGAATAAACAGCCCCTGCTGCTAGATTTAAAATAATAATGATTTAAAATAATAATAATCAGCGCTGTTTTACCGTGTAACGATTTTGAAGTTTATAAATAAATATGTCCGTCATAATATGTATCCAATAGACATTTACTGGAACAAAACATTAGAACGTTTCTAAAGTTAGAACTATACTCATCCTGAACCTTTAAAATAGCACAGTATTTTTATTTAAATATAATACGCCACTATTGCTAAAAATTCATATGTCACGAATTTTTATGTGATATTAAACGCGCGGAATGCTATGATGGAGCTCATGAGTGGGCTTACATGAAATTATTTATATAATTAATAAATTTACGATACTTCGGATTTAAAAAACTTAAAATAAAAAAATCAACACATTCGCATTCTTCCAGATTTTGCATAACAAGAATATTTTATTACTTATATCATATATTTTCGTAAAGAAAGATTTACTAACTTAAAAAAAATTAATATTAAAATTAGTCATTGTCTTATGCATCAACATAATGTACTTACAAAACACAACTTACGAGCTATGAAAAGTTATTTAGTATCGCAAAAGAATAAACTGCATGATATTTTAGAATGCAAACGACCTGTATATTTGCGTGATTGTCTCTTTGTATATTTGTCCTTTGTCATCGTATAAATTAGAAATAACTAAATCGCTTAAGATAAAATCTCTTATTTATTTTTTGTCGTATATTCTCTTCTTAGGTTATTATAATCATAAAGAAAATTGGCATTAGAGAAGAAGTTTATTAACCAGTTTTCATTATTTATTAGTAAACGAAATATTCTCCATTATTAATCTATTAATTAATTAATAAATTAATTAATCTTTTAATTAAAGATATGCAAATATAATGTGTGTACGTAGAAATATATATTACAATTACGAGGACCTTATTTTGGCAATAAAAAAATGTTTTTAACAACAAATTGATTCATCTTCAAGAAGACATCTGAAAAGACAAGTATGAAATAATATTGTACTTGATGTTCTAGTGTTCCAACTTTTTAGTATAAACCAGCAAAAAAATACACTAATTTATCAATCGTCCACAATTGATCACAAGTATAAACCGTTAACGTCTTTATTATTTTATTAATTTTAAACAATGTTCAATTAATGATGCTAAAGTATACAACAGGTTTTATGACTAATACACATATGACACATTATTAATGCCCATAAGATATTTAAAAAATGTTTCAACACGAATAAATACTATGTGCTAGGTAAGTAAGTGAATATCGAAATTTAACGTGTGGCGCCCCAACGCCTAGCCTCTGCGTCATACCGGTAACAAACCTATTTATCAAATCACACTTTCTTTGTAATAATACAAACATACTAAATGTTGCCAACTGACCTAAAACTATAAAGAAGAAGCTAAGAAACTTCAGAATAAAAAAGTTGAAACATATAAATATGTCAAGCAAGTTATTTTTACAACTTTATGTAATAAAATATACATTTTTTAATAATTGTAAATTGCCTTTAAAATTATGAACGTAATCAAAATATTAAATAATTATCTGTACCCTTTAAAACACACCACAGAGTGTCCCGAAACCTCAGATGGACATTTTGCTTTATTTTAGCTAATCCATATTTCCAAAATGTACTTTAGGTATAAGTATAAAAAAATATATTCTCGAAATCTCGAAATATTTTTGTTTATAATATATCAATTTTCACAAATTCTTTCCCTGAAGAAGATTTCACTGCATCCGTTGGCCTAAGATTTTATGCTCCTGGAGATGCACTGTTCAAACTGAAAAAAAGCTAGATGTTCTTCTGTTAAGAGCTTATTCACAGTATTATTTTGTAACGCACTCACTTCTTATCGTTTTAATTAAGATGTTTTTTTTAATAATTTATTAATAATTATATATACACAACTTACAAGAACACACATTTGTCATTGGAATTACGCAACGAATAATAATTCATATATATTTGTAATTTTGGCGAAGGATCTGGTGTCAAACATCCAGTTGAATTGATAACCAACTAATGGGTGTAAGGTGAATAAAACTATTAGAATGTAATATGTTAGTCGCAAATTCAAAGCTAAGAATACGTCGAACAGCTGGCATAATATTGACAGAAAATGAACACACACCATTGAAAGAAAATTAAAATTAACAACTTAATCTTTGCCAAGTGAGATAATTAGCGTAATTCGAAGAAAGCTAAAAATTACATAAATATTTAATGATGCCATTAAAGTACCGAATAATAATAATGATAAGGTAATATATCTAGACAGTTGGCTATATCAATGAGTCACTTTCAACCATCTGATTCAATTCTATAATTATAGACTCCAAATCAGCACATCGAGATTGTGCTATTAATTCAGTGCAATCTATGGGAAGGCTAACGAACAACAGTGTCACGGAAAATAAAAACGCAATACGAAGTCTGCCAAGTTAAATCTGGCGCCACATATACTGGGTGTAACGGAATATCTAGCGTCATTATAATACATTATTTTATTCAAGGAAATTATTTTAATCATTTTAATATGGGAATTGGGAAACTAATATAATTTACTATTTTGTTAATTTTTTTTGGTTTTGTTTAAAATTTTGGGCATACTTATAACGTCAATTTTAACAGCAAGACCCAGTATGTTTTTATTAATTTAGAGATTCTCAGATAATGTCTATTATATTTTATGCGAATTCAATAGAAACATTGAAGTATGCTTCGTTAGTAGCTGCAGAATAATCTGTTAGTCAATAACAAGTAGAGCTGTTTTATAAAATTTTAATAATTATTGCTAACTAAGGAATTATTAACCGCAGAGGAAAGACGATGACTCAATAATAATTCAAAGTATATAGCACACGCACACGCTGACAGACAGCTGGACACACATAAATTTATTTAGAACAATTCCTTTAAATTTTATAGTAAATTTCAGTTTAAATCATAAATGAGTTTATTTAAGGATAATGTACAGAAACACATAAAAGTCCACCCCCTTCATTTTGGTTATTTTTAACATTTTGAAAAATTTCAAAGCCTTTTCCTACGTATTTTTTCCAGAAATTTTCAATTTTTTTACGAATAGTGTATTTTGAGCTATGTATAAAGGGTAGGTCAACAACAAGTGTGTTACCTCTTATGGAACACTCTGTATTTTTACACATTTCGAAAGAAAGTACATCGGTACTTTCTTTCTCCTGAAAATGAATATTTCTTAAATGTAACCAAAATGTGCAAGTTGCAAGTTCACGACTTCCTAAATGCAACATATGGATTATGGATAGACACAAGAGGGCCAGTTCTATGGCCACCTAGAAGTCCTGACCTCAATCCCCTGGATCTCTTTTTATGGGGTACATTAAAAAGTTCTGTTTACGAAGAAAAAATAAGACATTAAAATCATCTGAAAGAAATGATCACTAATGAGATTATTAATTTGAATATATTACTGCTTGAAGACTTAATTTTATAAAATGGTGCCAAAAGTGTATATAAAATAATGGAGGGTACGTTGGAAATGTTGTTTAGGATTATTAAATTTTTTACACTTACCAAATACTTAATAATACCAAAATTTTTCAGTTCTAAAGATTTTGATTTTTGATCTTTAACTGCTAATAACTTTGACATTTCAACTTTTGAACCCCGAAATTTTCAGGGGACATATACATTGATGCCCTCTTTTGAAATGTGTAAAAATATACAGAGTGTTCCATAAGAGAAAATACATTTGTTGTTGATTTACTCTGTATACATAGGTCAAAATACACTCCTCGTAGAAAAATTGAAAATTTCGATAAAAAATATGTAGGAAAATGTTTTGAAATTTTTCAAAATGTTAAAAATAATCAAAATAAAGGGGGTGGACTTTTATGTGCCACATCCTGTACAATAAAATTCGATTTGTACAATTTTTATTTCACGTATCATATTTTTACGTTTTCAAATAAATATTTTTTGAAAGGATATTTTTTATTATCTAACTTTTAGGTTACAATTATTATTATTGAAATAGTTGTATATAGTTGTATTAAAAATTCAAAATTTTATAAATCCACAATCATTTAGTGCATTTGAAAAGAATTTATAATATTAATTCAGATGTAAACAAATCATAAATTATGGAATCTATAACTATAATTTATCCGCTCAATCGTTTTCTTAGCATTAATTTTAGTTTATTACGTGTGTTATAGACAGGATCATTACATTATATTTAATTAGTGTTCTTAAACACTTTTATTAACATTTTTTTGGCAAAATAGTTACGTAATATCCAAGTTTATTATCATTTTATTTTAGATTAATGAGTTTGTGTATTATATTGTCATTTAACTTTATGGGAAATAAATTATTACTATTTTTACTAAATATGGAACATTATTTGGTAACAATTTTGTTAAATATGGAATATCATACAAAGGTTTAAATTTGGTTAATAAAATATTAATACTGCCTAAATATCTTAAAGAAAGCAATATGGCAACAAATTTAGAGGAAAACATGTATATTGTAAGGAATATGTATTGTATAATATCCTCTGTCCCACCTTATACCTACAGTCATTTATCAAAATTACTATCCATAAACACAACGAATGTTGCAAATAAGAAAATAAAAAATGAAGCTAAATCGGTCACTTAACCATGTAGGTACATGGTCTTTCCTTAGCCACCCCCTAGTTTATTTGAAGAAATACAGGAAAATTTTATATACAAAAGTTACAGTATTTTTTTTTATTGGCACCCTATTTTGCTTATTTAAAGTACGCCTCAGCGTGTTTAAACCCAATTTTCAAAAACGCGGGTGTTTTAAGTTACATGGCAACATCCATATCCAGAGAAACGTAAAGTGTAAATGTCAACTTTTTAATTATTGATCTGAAAGAAGTACCTTGTAACGTCAAATAAAATATTACTGACAAATGTTTCAAAAGCTTTAACTGTGATGACAATTAATCTTATATGACAGATTGCAAATTATTTTTTGTTTTTCTCATTTCGATGACAACTAAAGGTATTTTACATTATTAGTTCTTATTTCCATTTTTTGTAGTATTAATACTAATATTATTTATGACTTCAAAGTGTACCAATAACTGGTGGATAACTGGTCTTTAAAACACTTGCTCTATTTCGAGCACTCCGGCTGCGCCGTCGTGCTCGAAAAAGTGCACGTCTTTTAAAGACCTTAATATCCACTTATACTTTAATATACTATTTTCTGAATTTCAATAATCTGCGAATAAAACAAACAAATGACATTCGCAAAACGGATAAGTTCTATAAACTGTAACGAAGTGATTTTTCCGTCAAATATTGTTTGTCAAGTATTTTAATATTTCCGATAATCCCCAGTATAGCTAAAATCCGTGAATTGTAAAAGTAAGAAAAAAATATGTTACTAAAACTTGTTAAAATTTATCCGTGCCTGTTTTAATCCAGTTCTTTTTCCAATATAGTCTAAACATTGCAAGCAATCTATTTCCGTTTATAGATGCTTCGAGCAAATGTTGCAAATTATGTAACACGCTCGGACTTAGTAAGTAACGTCTCTACCGAGTCAAGCGTTCAAATTCAATCCGCAACTTGAACGCACGCGTAGCCGAAATACGTCATATAAAATTCATGATAAATTTGCTGGAAACGTACATTAAAGGATCTTATCTTTGGAGTTCGCACCATAGAGCCTGAAACCTGAACATCATCTGTCGAGTTGTCAAGTATCACCGCGCCTTCGCATTAACCGTCCGTCTTCGAAAAATAACCCCAATGCTCCGTTTAATAATTTTACCGAAAACCACTTGGTAAGAACACGCCATCAAATAAGTATATTCTGCATTTGTGTTATTTTGTAAGTTCCGTTCGTTTGCATTACATGATAAATAAAACATTCACCGGCCTTACAATGTCCTGTTCATGGTGGTAAAACTCAGTCCCAGTGAGTGTATTTCAAAACATGGACTTGTCATACGCCCGAAAAACATTTCAATGTCCTGTTCATGGTGGTTATGTGGTCGCAGTGTATGATCTAAATCATTCTTTTTTCGGTCAGGAAGGAGAAAACTTCCCTTTTAGTATAGCTCTATATTTGAGGCAGTGGTTACCTGCGTTTAATAATCAGTAAACGAAATAAATAGGGGATATCCGTAGCTTACTGAACGCACTCCTATATTTTGATGTTCTCTTGGAGCGTCGAAAATTAAATCGTTAATTTATTATTGTCCATTTATTAATTAAATGAATTTGTATCTGTCGCTTACAGTTAATAAAGATTTTTGTATGCTATATAAAAATTCACGAGTTATCATTTCCGTTGATTTTCACTAATTAAACCCATTTGAGAAATTGTCCAGTCCGATTGATAAGACAGTAATCTCAGATCCCTGGACAGAAAGAGCCGTCTTATCTACTATTTAGCTACCCCGCTAGCTTTCTCACCCAGGTGAGCCAGAGAGTGCCGTTCCTTGCACTTTAAACTAAGGAAATGGCGCCCGAGATTCCGTATTAAAAAGTGTTGTAAAGCTGTAAAGTCCTGTTTGTAAATAGTAAGTTGCAAACAGTACCTACAGCTAGGTAAAAAGGAGCGTCACAAAACTTGGAGTTTTTTTATGGAACACCTTATATATTATTATATTTTCGAAATCGTTATAATTTCCTGGTATCAAAAACATATAATAAATTATTATCAAATCGAATTGGAGATGTCGCTTTACTTATATCTATTGCTTGAATATTAAATTATGGTAGTTGGAATATTATTTTTTATTTGGATTTAATATAAGATGATTTTTCTATACAATTAATTTCATATTTAGTAGTATTAGCTATAACGAAATGAGCTCAAAATCTATTTTGTTATTGACTGTTCTCCAGTTATTCAAAATAAAAATGTATGTAAAAACGTGATGTCTTAGTAACTCATGGGTTAAAATACCTAGACAATATCATGTCTGTTGGATAGATAATTATCGCGTGTAAGGCTGATGCATAAATAAATAAATGCCAAACGCAAATTTTTGTTAAATTAAATTGTTAATACGTCTATTGAATTGTCTTTTGTATTTAATCTAAAGCGAATTTTAATCGTAAAAAACAAAATAAAATTCTAGGTTTCTTTTGATAAGGTCTGTATTTCAGAAATGATGATATACTTATTTTTAAAGAAGATAAAATAAAAAATTTTAACTTTAAAAGAAGCCAACAAGCACTTGTTGGAACTTGTAACTAAAAACTTCTCTGCCTCGAGTCCAGATGGTACCTACAAACAAGAAGTTTCCTTCCACTCGCCGCCATCTGGCCCTAGCTTTCAGCTCATGGGTTTGTCGAGGGGCGAACCGTGCTTATCCCTAAAAAGAAAAATCTGTTCGACCCAAAAAAACTACACACCGATTACCCATCTCAACTCCTGCTACAAGTTATTTACTCGTTAAATTGTTCTATTCTGCAGCTCAAATCAATGTTATTTTAAAGTATCAGAAGTTTTGTCACTTGTTTTCTAATTTTGAATGCCGATTTCTCATTTACCACGCCGTCATCTTTAAATATTAATTTCTCAGGAAACCCCTTTCATTGATTCTCACTAACACAATAAATCGATTCATAGATGAATTCCTCGTATCGATATTTTCGGAGACAGTTATCAACTAAATGTACTCTATTTTTAAACTTCGTAACCTTCTATAACATCACACTGACATTTTGCGCAGGTAACGTCCTTGCCGAGAAGGCGAGATATTTAGGGCACTAAAAATAATGTAACTACTATATTTTACCACTTTTAGTTTGTTGTCTTTTTCTTCTTTTTTCTTATGCAAGATAGTAGAACCTGCACCAAAAGTACTCTCCTCTCGATGGGAGATAATGAATATTTTCTTCAATCGTTCCAAAAGTAGGTACTTTCGGTACGATTTTTTGTACCGAAAGTAGCGTATTCTAGTACTAGTCCCGAAAGTAGCTATTACGGGTACTAGTACTGTAAAGTGACAGATCATCATCTAAACGTCAATGTCAATTTGCAGGTTATATTTTACTATGAATCACATTAATCGCATTCGCACTCGTATAGCTATATTGTCTTCTTCTGATACTACAATTAATATCCATAATGTTTCAAATCAGTCATATCCACTAAACATAAGCCATAATAATAATTGTACAATTAATATTAATATTTATAAATAGCCAAAGTATATCAATTTTTGGTTTCATTAAAGAGACGATTGAAGAAAAAATATTGTACGTAACACACCCAGAAAGTGCTTTTAACTGGACTCACAAGCTTCCAGGCCTCGCCTCCGGCGCGTCCTGGAATTTCCTTACTCGTCCAGTAAAAGACCACTTTCGGAACTTGTTACGTAAATAACTATTACGTCCCGTTATTGTTGACATCAGGATGCTGCATCCTGCTGTTACTATTTTCAAATTGCTTTCAATTATTCTTATCTTTTATCATCGACAAGTCCATGCCATATCATTGGTGTCATTCACATGTTTTTCTAAATTCAAACCTTTTCTTGTAGGTATACATATTCTAAACAAGTCAAAATCTTCGTTACGGACACTTACAGTTTTTAATAATGTTTTGAAAGTAGATTCTTGTCAAAGGTACTTATCCTGACACTTGGAAAAGCGCAATAGTTTCTTCCATTATTTGGGAGTATGGTGTCGTCTTTGATGTAACGAACTATCGGCCTATCACCCTGTCCTGGTATAATCGCATTTGCTCACGTGTTAAAATTATCATATTTTTTGGCGAATGTGAATTTATGAAAAAACGCTCAAATCATACACATTTAATATGTTTTACTCAATGTCTCCACAAAGTTGTAGACCAGCATGGTCAAGACAAAGGGCTTCGATAGGATAGATCATAATATTCTCATAATCAAGCTGGAATTTTCGCAATGCTAATTAAATTTTTTCTTTAATAGTTCATTGATCGTTTTGAATATGTTACATATAACTTTTTTTAAATCAGACCCAAACGAAATGATCTCAGGAGTGCCACAAGGATGAAATCTGGTGCAGTTACTCATCTCTCTGTTCATCAACATCTGATTAAACTAATTAATTGTCATAAATTTCTTCCCGATGACTTGAAAGTATGAATTACAAATATTTTTATTAGTCTACTGGTGAGTGTAGTTCTGCAATCAGAATTGGCAGCTACATGCCAGCTTTCTAAATCTATTAAGTCTGTTTAAAAGAATACCTCGAATTTCATTATTATCAGGAGCGAGAGCATATATTCAATTAGACCTTGTGTCAAAAATACTTATTAGACTTTTACTTAATACATTGGAGTTTAGGAGACATTTCCAAGGCCTAGTTTTTCCATTTGCTATTGCATAACATAGTTGACTCCCTGAAATACTAGGTCACTTACATTCCTTGATGTCCAGAATTAATAGTCGCACAACTCCTATTTTATAACGTTAGCTAATATTAATGTCTTATTAAAGTCTCTCATAAATAGAATATTCCAACTATAACTTTATATCATATTCTTATGATATATGTTACTACCTACTGAATACACTAATATTTACTGATGGGTACTTTATTTCGAGATTTTTTTTCGTTTGGGTCCTATTTTTTTTTCTTGACTAATTTTTCTTTTTCACATTATAATTACTATATTACTTTGTCATGTAATTGGTTTTGTATTATTAGACAAATAAATAAATAAATACATAAACTGCTGCCAATTATGGGATCAGAACTTATTCACCGTGTGGTGGAGTTTATAATAAAAGTAATTTTTAGCGTATTTTGTTTATTTCACCATTTGGACACAATATTATAATGGGTTTGTATATCATATCTTATTTATAAACTTTCATCATGAATTATTTTTTTTTGTAAGTTAGAAATAGAAATGTTGGGGCCCGGAGACCCCTTCTAATTGACCGATTTTGCTCATAAATGGACTCAGAAATTTTTTTTGTTTGAAATTTTCTGTATCGTCATAATTCGTTGAGATTTGTCCGGAAATGCAATAAAAATTTTCAATAATTTTTTTACGAATTTTTAGGTGAGGAAGTAGAAAGTGAGGCCAACTTAGTTTTTTTATGGCAATAGGAGTAATTTTTGCTATTTTCTAAAAGAAAGTACTTTTGTTACTTCAAAACTGTAATATTAATTTTTCACGAAAAATTTTTAGACAATAATTGTTACCTACTGAAAATATTACCTTTCAATAAAAAAATTTTATATTACCGATCTCTTCCGCAAAAAAGTCAGACACGCAAAACATTTGCAATTATTTATAATTTATTGGGAAATTTTAGTTAATTTACAAAATTAGGTGCAGGTACATTTTTTCTTAAATTAATATGAAATCTGTATTAAACAAATTACGTATTTCGAAATGTTATATTATACTTTTATTATACTTTACATACATGCCTAGTATTTGTATATATTTATTTTTTAATAATGCAAAAAAATGATAAAAGGGAACAGATTTAGATGTTGCTAGCCATCACAGCCATCAGGGTTGTGGTACTCAGTTTATTCACCTTCACGTTGTTAAAAATATAAGACCGTTTCGTATTCTTTGTCGTACAAACGTGACATTTTATTTTTCGACGAATTTTATTTTGAACAATTAGGTAAACCGTAAAGCTATTATCGTTTCTTCTAAAAACATGTTTACGTTAGCGAGAAAAAAATCTTATGAAATAAATCTTCTAATGTTCTTGTACAGAATCAGGAAAAATATGACAATCAGCTACCAAGAAACGTTTAGAAAGGCACAAACATAGGTTGTGGGAACAGAGAGAGAAGGATCCCGATGAAAAGGAGCAAATATCAGTCGTCGGGACGCGTTGTATCCAACAGACGCTCAGTCATGCTGCTAAACATTTAAACTCGATGCGTTATACAAGTCGAAAACAAACAAACCTAAATAGTAATTTTAATTCCGTCCTGTTTAGTAATATTTTATTGTGATATTTAAACAGTAGTGGCTAAGTTATAATTTCAAAAGTGAAAATGGCAAATATTAGCATTTTAATAAAATCAGTGCCAAATGTTAAATAAATAAATTTATTTTTGATCTCATATAAGTTGCAATAATGTGAAGTAATACTTTTAAAATATTAGTGACTTTTTACTTTAAATACAACTAAAATGGCCAGTGATAATAGTTCGTTAAAATCAACGTCGAGCAAGCCCAAAACCCCTACAGAGGGGGGCAAAAAGGTGGGCTTTGTTCGACCAACTTTAATAATTCCACCACCTCAAGGACACATGGCTTATTCTCCCTATAGTGCACATTTGACATGCACCCCAGGGACAGCCCCTCCTCCAGAGATGTTAAATAGAAAAGCCTCTACGTTTATGTTCGCTCAATTCAATGGCATTAAGGACTTTACTATGAATACCGCCAAATCGGGGATGGGGATAGGTGAAAAATGTTCTTATTGGATGTACAGTAAAGTAAAATCCTGGAGCAAAAAATGGTTTACACATTTTTTCTTAAGTATTGTGTTATTAATTTATACAGTTGGAGGTGCTTTAACTTTTGTTACTATTGAAGGTAATGCCATTTATATAATTACTAAATGTAGACTAGGTTAAAATTTTATAACGCATCGTTCTATGTACAGGGTATCTCAAAATCAAGTCTCGCTAATGATAATTTTTATCTTACGAGCCCGAGGGGAAGTTTAAATTTAGAGCATTTCTGGTTTATTTAAAGATCATGAATCTGAAAACAAAAATATATTTATTTTCTTCGCAAAGATAGGCTAAAAACAGCTTCTAGGAAAAATATTTTATTTACAATTACAACATAGTTACTTGAAACATCATGCGCTGGGTCGGTTCCTACAAATATTTATAAATTTCTTAAGGACTGAAATAATCAGTTATTACATTAATTAAAAATAAAACATCATCTCGTGCCAACATAACTCATACTTGTCTGTCATCTCATCAAGGAAACTAACAGTGTCATACCGTTTTGTTACATACAACATATTCGCAATCTCTAATAATATGAAGGTGGATTATGGCTGCCATTATATTTCTTGTTTTCGTTATGTATTTAGTTACGTATGTAATAACCAGACAAAATGTTTACAGAGCATTGAAAAAATATTCGTCAATCAAATGTTGTCAATAATATTTTGTTTAAATACGTATGAATCATAGTTTATTTAAAACACGAAAAAAAAAAAATTTCCACGTTTTACAAAAATAAATTAACTTTCACAGGTAATGTAACCTTCTTTATCCCTGAAGTGATTTTATACGGAAGGGGATACACAAGCGACAGACACCCCTTATCCGAACGTGGGATCGCAATGTGAGGTGAGAGTGAAGTGTACTTACCTGCCTCACCATAGTGTTGTAATATATAATTTAATTCAAACTGAAATGAAAATATTGTTTACGTTGTTAATGTAAGACATTGACACTTTGATGTGCCTCCGATACTGACGATTACCATCAAAATGTCTAACATTTTAATTGGCAGACGTTCCACCAACCTCTGCAGATCAACAAAACGAATTCTAAACTAGCCGGTGTTTGCTATTTTGGCGTTACATCTATTAGTAAAAAAAATAGAATATAATTCTGCAGGATTAAAGGACGAGACAAGAAAGGAAATCATGACGAAATAACGATACATTCTAATGCCTATCAGCGTTTCGAAATTATTGTCCCTTATCAACTAAAGGTATTATGAAATTTTAGTTTGCTTGTGAAAATTTTTTCAGAGAAATAAATAAAAAAGGGAATGGAAATAGCAGAATTACATTGGAATGTTACTGGCTATGAATAGTACTCCTTTCCTCTATATTACACAATTTACGATTTCATTATAAATGTTTGCGCAGGCCTAGTAAATGCCAGCATTAAAATAAATACTGAGTGATCCTAAAAATACTTTGTTGATTTACCAAGTTCAGGATCATTCAAAATCGATATTTCTTAAATTGTATGCATTCTTAGCCAAAGAGTTTCCTATTTTAAATTCTGTCAAGAAAAAATAATTTTTAAGGTCATTGACTACAAAAATTATTCAACTTTGTTTTCTGCTTTTTATATGTATTTGACATTTATAGACACGTCAAAGATCAAGAATATTTTACCCTTCACAATGTTTCCACAATTTAATTCAGAAATCTATGTGGCACTTCCATATTTTAAACACTCTGTATATATTAAATTAAATATTAAATTTGATCTGAGGTATAATTTACGTAAAAATATATTATGAGACAAATTTATAAAAAATGTTATAGACTTACCATGTCTATATAATAATAATAATAATAATAATAATAAACGTCTTTATTGATGGGCGAAGTTTAGTACAAAATACTATTCTTACACTTAACCCATATATATATATATCTACATTAATTATTTGTAATGGAATACATGCAGAGGTAACAAAATAAGAAAATAGCAAAACAGAAGTAAAATTTAAATACTTAACAAAAAATAATGCAAAATAGTGTGTAAAAGTTTGAAAGTTTAATAAATGTCGAATATAAGCAAGTAAAGATAAAGAACCAATTTTTATGTTGAAAATTTACATTTCTAGAACTAAAACCACTGCCCTTTATCATTTTTCGCATTGCGCCAAAATTGTAGCCTTTCTTGAATTTCTCCACAAAAATGATTTTGCTTTATTCCATCATACTCTATATGTATATATTTCCCATTTATTCCTCTTTCATTATTTTTAGATAGTTACAAAATGCTTCTTCATGATAGGAACATAAAATTTCCATCACCTCTCTTAAAATTCTTGGAAACATTTTTATACTGTTCTCTAATGCCCAATGATTCAACAATTGCTGAAATTAAAAAAAGGTTATATCTTATGTTGTCTTCAGGGGTCACTGCCATCAATCCAACTGCATTTGGCGATCTTGGAAAAGATTTGCTGCGTACTTTGCAAACTTTCAAACAAAAAATCTGAATTTATAAAAATCGTTTTAAAAATTGGCACACACCGAGGGAAAATAATACGCGTTTCCGAAAACTGGGATTTAAAAGAAAATATATGAGTCAATTGTTTAGAGTTCATTCCTGGCAAAAAATTAACACTCACTTCTGGTAAAACACGCCAAATATAAAAATAAAGTAAATAATATAAATGCCAAATGTACTATGAAAAAACATGAGATAATACCCTCCAAAAACCGCTGCATAAGAACTAAATAGGTACAAAGTTGTAACCAAAATTATTACTGGGTTTTCATAAGAATTCTCCATACTAATAATGATTCACAATTTACACCGCTTCCACTACCTCCTCTATTATTGATAACTTTTTTATAACTATGAAATTAGTAAATGACAAACACTTTCAACTCGACCAAAACATATTATTCCTATAATCATCTCAGCTGGTTTTTTACAGCTAAAATCACAATATATTTTTTTAATGGAATCCAGCTCAGGAACCCTTAATCATCTCTTTTGTTGATCTCTCGTATCAGAAACCTAAGACTACGAAAATTTCATGGACATGTTTCAGTATTTCAAAAATCACGTATTAAGTAAATTAGGAGCAACCACTAGAAAATTATTATGTGCTTAATACGTGGATAAAGAAAACTACTGATAATTGCTTTAGATGACAGCGCCTGGCATTAACAATATGTGCCTAAAACTTTAATGAACTACTGATATTTTAAAATCTCTGAATCAATAATTCTTTGAAGATCAAAATATATAAAATCTTTCGGTAGTAATTGGAAGAGTGAATTGATAGGGTGCGAGATGAATGAGTTTCAAAGCTCACTGTGAAATTGAGGAAAATCGTTTCTATATGACAGATTTATCGCTGTATTTGACGACGAAAGAGATGTTAGGAAATGAAGGATTTGGTATTAACGAGCAGATGTTGAAGTTGAGTTTAAATCGTATTTCATTCATAAATAGGAAACATGCTCCATCGTCAAGAATTGTATATGTCATATTAAGAAAAATTTTCTTGAGAAAGAAGTAATCAACCAACAGAAACATATGCTGTTCCAAAAATGATAAATATCATGTTTGTCTGGTGAATGTTTTCTTTTTGGTGTTAGAAAAGGTGAAGCGTTGATGTTAAACCTTTAACTTGTTTAGGTTTAATCAGTTTGTTTTTATTATAAAAATCTTTACTAACTCGAGATTAAAGACGTGCGACGTGCTATTATTAACAATTTGGTGGATTTTGAAGAAGTACAATCAGTCAATAAAATGAAGAATGGGATCAGTATGATAAACTCCAATTATATTTATACTCACCAAAATGGACATAAAGAATTTCCTCGCCAATGTATAGAAACAGCAAATCTTGTTTAGTGGTTACGTTACTTTATCTTCATAGGTTAGAAAACTCGATTTTTTAGCAGAATAATGCCTAATCTAATAGCATAGTAAGTTTGTATGGAATATGCCTTACTAACGGTAGCGATAGGAGTAATTTTAGAAATTGTGATAATTGGAACTTGAACGAACACCTTTGCACATGATATTCTTTAAGAAACATTTTAAGCCCTTTAAGATAAATAAATGTTTTTGTAGAATAAAATGTCAGTTGATAAAAATACGTAACCTCAATTGTTTCCTGAATGACTAATTCCATTAACAACACTTTACTTGCCAATGAGAAGCATACCTGCCAAACGTAATGCTTGATTATTTTAAAATGCATACCAAGTCATCAGGATACATTTTAAATGAAGATTTACGACCTCTAGAATACCATTGTCTGATTTAGTTCAAGGCGTATTGAAGCTTAAAGTTTGTATCCCAAGGTTCTCTTACCGAACTTCAGGAAGCTTCAAGGATATAGCTTTAGAAAGTGAAGGTTATGCTGGAGGTCTTTTAATCGATAACTGAGTGGGTTAGAAACAACCTGTGTGCACATTCACAGTAAGGCAATATTTGTACATGTACAGTATAACTGAACAATCTAATTTCAAACATAATTTTCTGTATGTTCAGAGATTAAAAGGACACTTTTAAATATGCAACTAACCTCTGACAAACTTGGCCGTCATTTTGATAAATGTTAAGTACAAGCTAAGAAAAACCGACAGCATATAAAATTGTCTCTTCTTGTCATTCATCAATTTAGATACAACAGGGTAGATTTTTGGAAATTCACCTTTCAATGAATGGGATTATCAACTTAACAATAAAAGGAAAATTGAAAATGTCCTCTTTTGTTGCCAAAACGTATCTGCTGAATGGGATATGTTTGTACTGGCAATTTATTTTAGAAGACAGATTCTGACATTCGACTAATTTCAAACCACTGACTTAGTTGATTAGAAAGGTCTGTTGCTCAGTGTATTCAGATTTCAACCTGTAAGAAGGTTGTAAATTATTTCATAATTATTTCAATACAGATGTGTAAATGTTTATAATTAATTCTTACTGGTTTCGTTTCTTGTAAATAGAGAAGGGGTCAAGCAATGAAAACTTTTTAGAACGACTGAGCCAAATCTCATTCAATGTCTCTACAGAATGATTTGCTATCCTACACCAATCATTATGTTTAAAATCATCTTATTCCAAACATTGAAAAGGCTGTTTCTATCATATGCGCTCAGATATTGCAGCAGAAGCTTAACCCAAATTAGCCCTTGTTTGCTTTAACATTTGATATTAGTCCAGTTCTAATACATAATGCAAAAACTCGTCCAGTGTCCTTGATTGCCACTTACGAAGTCGAAAGTAACGAAAGGGAGTGGATACCTACCAGGACGAAAAGGAATCTCACTCTTAAAGCATCCTCAGTTATTGGAACAAAAAAAATATATTTTCAGCAGAAGAAACTGATAAGGAATCCAACAACAATGATATAAATATTGTGTGTTTGACGTGTTCAATGTGGGTGCTTGATGGGTTTGTAGTTCCAAAAATCAATTATTGTATTCGTGATTGATCTAAAAGTATATGCGTATAAATAATAGCAAACATGTCCATGACATTGTTTTCACTTTCCAAACTATTTCACATTTCCACCCCAATTTCTTAATTACCAAATATTTAGAAACAATTAGATTTTCTTTTTATTCTAAGGCTTTCATAGATCTGATAATTGGAAGAAGATTTCTCGGGTTCTCCTTTGCGTTAACTGTTGTTAATTCCTGACGATAATCTTGTCTATTTGTACTTTCGGACTACTGTAAATGTAATTAAACATCATTATCTACAGCAGTTTTGAGTAAAGTATCACCAAACCTAATTTTGAGTTGCTATATTTAAACGGAAGCTATAACCAAAAGGTAAAATGGAATTCAATATTTACATCTTTTTCATCAGTATTGGGGTTACGATGTTTCAAAAATATAATGCTGAAACTGCGGTATGTGCTTTCCAAAATTCGTTATTGACTGGGATATAAACAGGCAATCCTTGGCCTGTGTGTAGATTTTTCCTCTCCGAGTTGATTGCGAAGATCATGAGTTATTACGAGAGAGGTACCTAAAATTTTTCACCTCTACTCTGGAAAATCAAACTCAAATTATTAAGTTCAACAATGCGTGTAGCAATTTGTATGAGGTTGATAAAGAAGTGCCTCAAGGCTCAGTTTTAAAACTACTATTATTTTTGAGAGATACTAACTTTTAAGAAATTTTCTAAATAATGTCCGAGAATATACCCAGTTTCTTATGCCAACGATACCAACATATTACTTATTGAGCACGCCATAGATCCTTCGAAAATCATCATCGAGAAAATTTGTAATATGATCATCAGGTGAACTGAAAAGAATTATCTATTTAAATAAAATAACAATAATTCTAATGTTCAACCAAGATTCTTTTGACTTACCAAAAAGTAATAGAAACTGTATTACATTCGTGATATTCTTTTAACATTTTACTATTTTAGTCAATTAGGAAAGGAATATGTTGAATGAACAACTCCATAGATGATATATTACGTAAGGCCTGCAATATTTACAAAGCTAGTAAAATAGGTTACTTTTAGAACTTGTCTATTTCAGTATTGTGTGCTAGGTTATGTCCACTGGATTTATTTTGGGAACATTCGATTATATATTTAAGAATCATTTTATTTCGAATTTGAAATAAATCATTTCCCATCTACTTTTATTTAGATATTTTACAATCATAAAATTTTAGGTTTACTTGCTTATAAACAATTTCTATCGACCAACGTTTAAAAGTAAATTCAAAAATAAATTAGCAGTACCAGAAAAACAAGATTTGATACTTAACATTAACCATAAATCTAGGATAACATAAACATGTCAATGTTTCCGTTTTATAAAAATATTTATATTTTTCATACATTTCCTTTTTTGATTATTTGTACAGCGGTTTTATTCGCAAACAGATGGACATCTTGATGGACTGTGATGGTTTATAGTCAGGTTTTCATTCAGTAATTCGGCGTTTGAGAATTAGTTCTTAAACAATAATTTGAAGACCGGAATACAACAAAATGTTCCACATACTTAGCAATAAATACTAGGCTCTAGTTCTTTCATTCTTTAGAGGACGCAATATTCCTTCTTTCAAAAGCAGTCACGTACATACTGGTGACGTCTATTATTATGCAAATATAATTCACAAATTAAAATTTGTTTGCAGTAATGCAGCAGCGGGATATTTATATTAATTATAATTGTAGATATGATATTTAATTTCTAAAATAACTAAATATTTGTAAACAATTTAAATGTCTGCCATTTTTCGCATCAAACAAATAATTCTACCAATGACAAATGTAAACTATAAAGACATGGAACGACATTGTCGTAATTGAAGCAAGAAAATGTATAAAATGCGGTTGGACACTGCCAGAGGGCGACATTAAATTTTTCTTCTTACTCTGTTAATACTATACTTAAAACATATATTACAATATTGCTTTAAAGTTATTCCAAAAAACGTATTAAATATTTAAAGCCAGTAGTATCAGTAAAGAAACAGAGAAAGAACAGTATCGCCCTCTGGCAGTGTCCAACCGCATTTTATACATTTTCTTGCTTCAATTACAACAATGTCGTTCCATGTCTTTATAGTTTACATTTGTCATTGATTCTACAGTCATAAAATGTGATCAAAGATAAATAAATAACAATAATTTTAAGTAGAAAATCAATATAAAAAACAATTTAAACACAAAAAAAGTTTAAATTATAAATACTTAAAAAGTTGCTCGTTTTGGTTATTGACTATCTTCGCCATTTTGATTTAAAAAATAATAAAAATCGTAGTAACTTGTAATTATTGCAACTTTGAAATGCATCTTGCAGATAAAAATGTTATATTCCTTAGGTAAGGTTTAATTTTTCATTCACACATTATAATAAAGGTAGTTGACCTTATAAATTATTCCTGCACATTTAATTCATTAACGTACTGGAAATAAGAAGTTGATATGTTATCCTTCGAATATAAAAATTACTTTGGATGAGATCCAGTCACGAAGTTTTAGGAAATAAAAACATTGATGCGTATTAAATTTCTAGGTCAACTTCTCCGTATTGCGGAGAAGAGAGAACACTAAATTTTGTACGCATGTATCAAGAATTACGAAAAAAAATTGATATATCTGCATGCATAAGACATATATGTTTAAATCGATGAACGATGAGAATACAATTATATACGAGTACACTTGGAATAAAAATTACGGAATAGGTAAAAAATAGACCAATACTCATATTATTTTCATTAATATTGAAGCAATTGCAATATCTTTTTGTGTTTGTGAGTAAATAAAAATAAATAACAGTTCACTATATCAAAACACTCTACATACCCTTCATAAGGATTTAATCCTAAGATTTCTTACACATCCATTTTTTTAGTCAAGATACCGGGTCATCACGTAGTTTAGTATCTCGAAAGAAAGATGAGACCAATATAACGTTTGAGATTTATAGATTCTTCGTCTAAACCAATGATGGTTGTTCATTTAATAATTTGAGAAAAATTTCACGTTATGTGTTGCTTGCCTCTAGGTATATGAAATTCCGCTCCTTTTAAAAATTTTCTTCTATATTTTTATTAATCAATCGATTCATATATTTCTCATCTTTCCTAAAGCTAAACCTATAGACTATTACTTCTCTCGGACACAAAGAACTATTTCTTCATTGACATCCATCTTCTTCTCATAATTTACGTCCTCTAATTTTTTATAGGTAACTGATTAAAGAGGTTCTTCGGCTTCATTACTGTATTTTTGCAATCTCTGTTCTTAGCATAAACAAATACTAAACGAAACAAAATATTTTTTTAAGAATAGGAGCACAGTTAAAAAGAAAACACATATCATCAACACATAATGTTTTAAGTCGCAATCTTTTTCAGCAGAGACCAAAATTCAATCAGAATTCCAAAGAACTGCTGCTTATTTCCACTGAAGATATTAAATTAATATCAGATCTTCCTGCTCAGAATTTCTTATTTGAATATTGGGAGTTAATCCAATGGTCGTCTCAGAAACGATACAAAAGCGTAAAAAAAAAATAGGAAATTAGAGAAAGTGAAAGTTTTTTTTTTTCATTTCGATAATTTCTTAGCACATTTTGAAAAATTTATTATGCGTTTGAGATTTTCATAAGAAACTGATCTAAAATGGAAATATTGGTCTGATTTTGATTAAATCTGGTTGCATCGACTGTCGGGCTGCCAGTCTGTTGGTTTGTCGCATAAAGTACCCATAAATTTCTGACATTAATTAAAAACTTGGATATTTACGAAGGCGTATAGGGGCCAACAACTTTATTTTTTTACAAACATATGGAATTGCCAATTCAAAGTGACAATTGTCACTTCAAAGTGACAATTGTCACATCGAAGTGACAATTGTCACATCGAAGTGACAATTGTCACTTCAAAGTGACAATTGTCACATCAAAGTGACAATTGTCACATCGAAGTGACAATTGTCACTTCAAAGTGACAATTCAAACTGATCATAGGGTATGCGCATAATATGCTAGATTTTTAAGCAACATTGGTTATAAAAGATAGTTAATGCTGTAAAAAAATGAATAACAATAAAATTTTATCAATAATATACCCTAAATTTATGTATTTGTTAATTAAAATTTATATTATTTTTAAGTTTACGACCACTGACCGAGAAAAAACGATGAAATTCGCATCTCACCGTGCTGGGCGTGACGTCAATCACTGTTTTTTTTTTTTTGACAGAACTTTAGAATCTTTTATGTTCGCCGTTGTGCATATATCATACTATTTAGGTGTAGATTCAATGTGCGATTTCGGTGTTAAATATTAACATTTTTCACGGAAAAGTGAGTGGAACAGATTTTGTAAAGGCCCAAATAGATAATTTGGCCAATGTTGCTCTCCTTGTTGCTGTACTACGTTTAGGTGGAAGGCGCCTTTTTCTACCAGCTTGACAATCAAAATACATGAACTTTTAAATGTATGTAACTACCGATTAATTTAAACATCATATAGTTTTCTAAATCTTCCTCGAATTGAAAAAAAAGTAAAATACATAACCTAAAATTGTATGATTTTAAAAAGATACATAATCGTACTTACGTTGAAATGATCCCCACGTACAACCCCTTTAGTGTTTTCTGATATATCAATTTCACTTCTTCTCATGGTACGTAACCATAATTTTCTTTTTTTCTTTAAGCGCTTGATCGTACTTATATTGGTAATGAGACAAATCTTTTTTCTGGTGTTTTTCTTGTGGACGACTGGCACTGAGGTATTTACACAAAATCAAACATCAGACATTAAATGAAAAAGCCAGTGTCTGACATCACAACACGACAGCAGCCATTTGCATAACGTCACCGTCATTTTTGCGACTCATTAAAATAATCATTTTTTGTTAATTTTTTTTGGATAATGGGTTACATTTTAGCCGTTTCTTATTATTGCGATAGCCATTTATAATCTCTCTCACCAACAGATGCAAATAGACTCCTCCCCAAAAATGCCCGCTAAATTTGAATGGAATTTCTCTATTGGTCGTATTTATAGAACCCGAATTACAAAGCAACCGCTAGATTTGACCGAGTACTCGCGTGCGCATTAAACTTTGACACATTTTGCATTTTTGCAACAGACCAATCAGAATGCATAAAGGCGAAACGTATGAAAAACGCGAATAAATGGGGAGCCGGTGTCAGACTCAACTGTGTTATTAGTTTTTGTGACATTTCATCTGGGAGTTAAATAAGGTACTATCAATGACAGATGTAAACTATAAAGACATGGAACGACATTGTTGTAATTGAAGCAAGAAAATGTACAAAATGTGGTTGGACACTGCCAGAGGGCGATACTGTTCTTTCTCTGTTTCTTTACTGATACTACTGGTTTTTAGCTATTAACATATGTAGGAATGTTATGACTATCATAACTGCCGCAGATGTCGGTTTGAAATCCGAGCTCGTAGAGCGAGGATTTTAAGACATCTAAGGCTGTTATGATTCATAACATCCGTGATTTGTTCAATAGTTTATCGGTTTCAGAAAATAAAGACATTATTAATAGATATTACCTTTTGATATTCTCTTATTAATAACGTTTTCATTTCATTAGTTGGTCAAGTCTGTATGGGTTGATTTGTCGCCATGGTTACAGTTATATTTTGTTTGTTTTTATTTGTTACCTTTTTTCATATTACATAAATGTTTACATTTTTAGTGTCACAACGGCTACATAAAAATGGACCTTGGATTGCCTGAAAATACATTTCAGTTGGATTTCAGTACTTAATTATTATTGTTTGGAGTTTTCAGTCTCTTTGTATTAATAAATAGCCCTATATTATAGTTTCATTATTTATTATTTCATCTGTTGACGGTTGTTGACAGATCTGTATTTGTAATATTATTACCGTACAAGTTTTAAATATAACTGTACAACTTTAGTTATGACTTATTTACCAGCCTACTTTTGCATATGTAAACAAAGGATTAATATCCTGAAACCGATAAAAATATTTAATAGGTTTTTTTGAAATAACTTTAAAGCAATATTGTAATATTTGTAATATATGTTTTATGGATACTATTAACAGAGTAAGAAGAAAAATTTTATGTCGCCCTCTGGCAGTGTCCAACCGCATTTTATACATTTTCTTGCTTCAATTACAACAATGTCGTTCCATGTCTTTATAGTTTACATTTGTCATTGGTACTTACGTAAATGCAAACGATAATCCAGACATTTTTCGGTGGAAGATAAGGAAAAGGTGCTGAACATTTTTAAGGCCTACGATAGGGAGAATCCGGAGAAACCAAAGATGGAATGCATGGAGTTTACTGCAAAGGCAGCAGGTGTGAGTGTTCGAAGTGTTTCTAATATTCTTCATGAATACAAACAAGCACACCAACTTCAGCCACCAACAGTGTGTCACCGACAAAGGGCAGTTTTGGACAATATCGATGAAGGAACTAAATGTTAATGTTCTCTCAAGCGTATAATCCATTCCTTTTTTGAAAGAAATGAACCACCAACTGTAAACAAAATTTTAGCAGCGGTGCATGAGGGTGATTATTTACATCATCTTAAACGGAGTACTTTGTGGCGATTAATAAGAAAAATTGGCTTTCGGTGAGTGAACGGACTCTATTTCTTCGTGTTGTAATGTAATTATTGTATTTGGCTTTATAGGTTCTCAAAAAGGTCACGTAATAGTGCCCTAAGGGAAAAAATGAGTTTATTGTTTGGAGGCGAAGATTCCTGCGAGACATCAGGAAATGCCGGGAAGAACATAAGAAGTTGCACTTTTTAGATGAGATTTGTGTGAACGCTGGCCATGCTGTAAGTAAAGTATGGAAGGACGTTTAAAAGATCCATCGAGCAAGGGAAGTCATCTTGTAGTCCTCCACATAGGATCCGAGGACGGTTTCGTTGAGAATGGTTTGTTATGCTTCGAATCAAAGAAAACTACCCTTTGTCGATGGTACACTTTTGGTGACTGAAGTTGGTGTGCTTGTTTGTATTCACGAAGAATATTACAAGCACTTGGAACACTCACACCTGCTGCCTTTGCAGTGAACTCCATGCATTCCATCTTTGATTTCTCCGGATTCTCCCTATCGTAGGCCTTACAAATGTTCAGCACCTTTTCCTTATCTTCCACCGAAAAATGTCTGGATAATCGTTTTCTGGGTGAAGAAATTATACCTTCTTCAGCCATCATAAACCTTAAGAAAAACCGTTTTAACATTTAATCCATATTAATCGTTTGCATTTACGTACCTTATTTAACTCCCAGATGAAATGTCACAAAAACTAATAACACAGTTGAGAGTCACGCCGTCTGACGCCGGCTTCCCATTTATTCGCGTTTTTCATACGTTTCGCCTTTATGCGTTCTAATTGGTCTGTTGCAAAATGTATAAAAGTTTAATGCTTTGCGCGAGTACTTGTAGAGTCGGTCTTAGTCGGTCAAATCTAGCGATTGCTTTGTAATTCGTGTTCTATAAATACGACTAATAGAGAAATTCCATTCAAATTTAGCGGGCATTTTTGGGGAGGAGTCTATTTGCATCTGTTGGTGAGACAGATTATAAATGGCTATCGCAATAATAAAAAACGGCTAAAATGTAACCCATTATCCAAAAAAATTAACAAAAAATGATTATTTTAAAGAGTCGCAAAAATGACGGTGACGTTATGCAAATGGTTGCTGTCGTGGTGTGACGTCAGACACTGGCATTTTCATTTAATGTTTGATGTCGTGTAAAACTCGTTAAAATAGCATTTAATGCAGTATTTTGCAGTGGAAAAGAAGGATATTATTGATATTAAGCATCCAAGGTACTGTTAAATAAATCAATGCCAGTCGTCCACAAGAAAAACACCAGAAAAATGATTTGTCTCATTACCAATATACGATCAAGCGCTAAAAACGAAAATTATGGTTACGTACCATGAGAAGGAGTGAAATTGATATATCAGAAAACACTAAAGGGGTTGTACGTGGGGATCATTTCAACGTAAGTGCGATTTTGTACCTTTTTAAAATCGTACAATTTTAGGTTATGTATTTTACTTTTTTTTCAATTAGAAGAAGATTTAGAAAACTATATGATGTTTAAATGAATGGGTAGTTACATACATTTAAAAGTTCATGTATTTTGATTGTCAAGCTGGTAGAAAAAGGCGCCTTCCACCTAAACGTAGTACAGCAACAAGGAGAGCAACATTGGCCAAATTAACTATCTGGGCCTTTACAAAATCTGTTCCACTCACTTTTCCGTGAAAAATGTTAATATTTAACACCGAAATCGCACATTGAATCTACACCTAAATAGTATGATATATGCACAACGGCGAACATAAAAGATTCTAAAGTTCTGTCAAAAAAAAAACAGTGATTGACGTCACGCCCAGCACGGTGAGATGCGAATTTCATCGTTTGTTCTCGGTCAGTGGTCGTAAACTTAAAAATAATATAAATTTTAATTAACAAATACATAAATTTAGGGTATATTATTGATAAAATTTTATTGTTATTCATTTTTTTACAGCATTAACTATCTTTTTGCTTAAAAATCTAGCATATTATGCGCATACCCTATGGTCAGTTTGAATTGTCACTTTGAAGTGACAATTGTCACTTCGATGTGACAATTGTCATTTCGATGTGACAATTGTCACTTCGATGTGACAATTGTCACTTTGAAGTGACAATTGTCACTTTGAATTGGCAATTCCATATGTCTGTAAAAAAATAAAGTTGTTGGCCCCTATACGCCTTCGTAGATATTGACTTAAAATGTACCCAGCTTTTACTATTCGTGTTGTCGATGCTTCAAGAATTACTAAAATAATGTCTAAATCCACTCTTCAACTATCTAAGGCAAGAAATTGTTCAATAAATCTGATGAATAAATAATTACCAATTCAGAAATGCATTGCATAATTTTTTTCTGGATAGGCTAATATCATCTAAAAAGAACTAATTGTTCAATAACATTTCCTGCTCGACCAACTAGAAAGAAAAATTTGACTGTCCTTGAATAGTTTCATTCAATAATTAAATAATGACATGTTTATTAGGTTTAACAATTTTTTTTCATTGAAATCAACTATCACTTCTATGTGTATAAATCGGTAGTAGCAGTATAACAAAATCAATTTATTAGAAAGCTTGGATTCGATATCATTGTTTCATTATAATCAAGTTTTTGTTGTAAAAATACTTCCATAACTTTCAAAATAAAAGTGTTTTAAGTGCTCAGAATTCTTCATTAATCATTTTATAAGCCAGTATTAGCTTTGAATGATTTCTTCTATAATATAAGTCGCAGTTAGTTACTCATTCATTACTAACCTTTTTGTCTATGAGACTCTCACCTACAAGAACATTATATACACTAAATAATTTCCCTCTTACAATAATTATTATTCATCGCAATCATCGTATAACTTTGTGTATGTTGTAGGTCCAAATGAGGATACACTAGTTGAACGTGATATTAGGAAAGATATGTACCAATTAATTAGAGAAATAAGGAATTTATCAATAGAAATGCCCGATGAAGAATCAGTAAAAGACTGGGAGAAAAAAGCGAAGTTAAAACTTGATGAGTATAAGTTAAATCTGATAGACGCTCATCAAAAAAGTGCACTTATAGCTGCGAATAACGGTACCAAACTCTGGACTATGTGGAACGCTATTGTATTCTGTGCGACAGTGTATTCTTCCATAGGTGAGCAATGCTACTATTTTTTTGCTGTTTGCTTCTTGAAGTAATGTCTCATGTTTGAAAATTTGAAAACATACGTTAAAGACTGACTTACCATAAAATAAGTTTTGTATTTTGTAGTTTCATTTTTGATTTAACTAATTCAATTGAACCCCCCCCCCCCCCAAGAAGAAGTGCATCACAAAATTTCAACATTTTGCAATGCCTATTTAAAAAACACGGATAATGGATACCACTAATTTTAATTATTTTCATTGTCATATAATAATAATAATCAGGAGTTGGACAAAATGCCAGTGTTGACACCTGAATATACTGTACTCATTCTGGGTTGTCTGGCAAATCAAGTCATACAGTTAGTCATAAAGCCAAGATCAACATTAACTTGAAACGCTATTAAATATCCCCATCTCTGATAAGGTCCAGAAACTATACCCAAAAAAAGTTGCTAACCTAAAAGTTTCCAAAGCGCCTTTTCCAAAAATTAATAAATTTTTTATTTTGGTCGACATATAAAACTAAACTATCATGTGTCGTATATCACCGTAATCAGAAAGAAAGATGTATTAAAAAATGTGAAAGTTCAATATGGCGCCCATACGAAAAAATAAAGTTGACTGTTGTTTCTCTTTGCCATCTTAGACGTCATGGCAAATGCAATATGGCATATTCGGATTCCTCGGAAAAAGTGCCTTAAGAATGCCTGCGTTTAAAATACGTTTTATTATTTTTCAATTTGAAAATTAAAAACGAGAATCACCATTTTTAGTTTTCTTCTAATATCTTCAAAACTAAAACCGATAGATCAAATTTCTTTTCAAATTATTGATCAGCATAAAAATGTGGAACTTTGCTCTAATTTGAACGTCCATGCTGCGGGTCGATAAACGGGCACCCTGTAGGTAGGTCTGAATAAACAACCTGTTATTTTATTTTTAGTTGCATATAGGTTAACATATTACAACAATACCAAAGCTCAAATGTGTTGTAATTACATTTAAAATAATTTCGCAGTCTCAATATAAACACTCGTCGAAACCAATTAATATTCAGCTGAATTTTCGAGATAGTATTTAATGACCTCAAAACCTCAAAATATATGTCACCTACAATTGTATAATTAATGTAGGTCATTGCAACTTCGGTGATTTATTTCTGAAAAGAGGTGTTATAACCTACTGATAATTTTGGCCTTGAATATGTGTTGCAACGTGTTTATAAATGCATTTTATTTTTAGCTGAAATTGTACATTATAGACTTAAAAACAATTTATAAAATAAATATTGTACACATTATTGTAATGAAGCGAAAAAAGAAAAATAAATAAGGAAATATATGGTACAGCATAGCAGAATAATAAACCGTTACACAACTGAAACATCGCCATTTTATTATATAGAATGGCAAGCGGTAATATACTCTTTTCTTAACTTCTAACACTTTAGAAATAATTATTTTGATATCATATTTTTGGTGGTGTTTAACATAAATATTCTCAAAACACATACACAACCATTCCATTCCATTTGACATTGCTGTCTACCATAACTGAGACTTTACAGCAATAATAGGCACAGTTGATATAGGTAACGAGATTTATTAATATAAAAATTTTTTTCAAAAAAACTTGCTTTTAAAAATGACTTACTAAAAAGTCAAAAATAATTTCTTTTTTGGAAAATAATTTCATGTACGACTGCAAGAAAAGCAAGGCGTGCGCACCCCCAATTCCCACCCCTTTCATATAATCATGCGTACAATCGTACTGAATGTTTACCGCGGTCTGCAAATATAGTCCTTGAGGCAGGGTGGCATTGTTTGATAGGATAGAAAATTTTTTTGGTTTAACAAACAGATGTTTGCGACTTATTGAGGAACCATTACTAAACAGATTGAATTAATTTTCACATTTTCACCATATATATTTCAAAATAAAAATATTTGTCTCTTTTTTCTTTTTGAAAGCTATAGATATTTTTTAGAGAAGATATAAATGAAAATTCATAAACTGTCGCGATTAGCTTTCGGAAATAAAAGGAATAAAACTCACCACGTAGGTGTAGGAACTTTTTACCTTCCAAATAACTCAACGAATAGTTACATAATTTCAAAACTTACTTTCCCACGACATTGAATTTTTGCTGCTGTATAAATACTTTGGCACTAATTGTATTAGATAATTTTTATTTTTTAAATCAAAAGCTAAACCTATGATTTCTAACATTTTCTTCGCCGTACAGCCGATGACATTGAAAAAACTTGTGATGCCAATAAGTAGAATCCTACACACCTTAGAAATGGTAACACTGTCGTTAAATATAGTTGGTGCGATGTGTGTTTTTCGTATTACTCGTTTATTACGTCTACATTTACTGCTAACTTATCACCGTCATCGTAGTTTAAAAATAAAGCATAAGCGTCACATTTTAGTCATTTTACAGCCCGAACATAACTTTGTCTTTATATCTATTGCAGCTGTTTACAAAATACGATGTTATGCAATAATTTAAGGATATTCATATGCAACAATTTGACTACAAAATATTCTGTTTCGTGATAGTTAAGATTAAGAGTGAAACTGTAGACTTTTGATTGTGTCGCTTCCAAATCATAACATGTTACAGTTTTATATAAAATGATGAGTTTTTCGCAAAAAGTTATAATTTAAAATATATACCCAATAACAAAATTTGAAAAAGTAAATAGTTAATGTTAATTATTATAGCTTCCTTCAATACAATCTCAACATCGATGCAATGTTTACACAGTCGTTCCATTTAAATTCCCATATTAGTTTTCTTTTTCGATTTTGAGCTTTGGGAATATTTTTCTGACTACTATTATTTTATGTTATTTTAAACTGTACTTTTATAATATGTTGGCTTAGCTCATTTTAAAGAACGCTGCAAGTGTTATGAGCAAATGAACATGGTGTGATATTTACTCCAATTTGTATGCCATTTAAATGTAAAGAAAATACAATAATTATAAAATAATATTTCAAAATTCACATTTAAGATATACAATTTTGAATACACCAGGAAACCTAAAAACTGTAGTAGACATTGGAATATTAATATTTATGATTATTACGCTTCAGTAGCAGAATCTATTGATTTTTGTTACCGAAAAACTAAAGAGAATATTTGAGTATGTGTTTATTACTCTTATTCCACTGAAATAACGTGGTATAATTGTAATAGAATTAGTATTTAGAAACATAATTAAAATCGAATAAAATCACATATTGTACATAATGGTCGACATAAAAGCAATAATAATTGTATAAACGAAAACATACCGTATAGAAATTATAAAGTATCTGAAACAGAAAATCATTACAGAATAAAAACGGTTTCAACAATCTCCTACAAATATAGGAAGTATGTGTTCTAAAATGCCACATTTTCAAGACACAGGACATTCAAATATTTGAAGAAATACAAAGCTTTTACCGCAAAAATCTTTTATTCAAATTGATAATGTTCTAATATTTTAAAGATAAAATATAATTGTAACGAACAACATCGTGATTTTGCTTGAAACTATAAAACCTAAATCAATGGTAATTAATACAAACTTAACTAATATTTGACAAAGATTCATACAGACTATTTTCTTAAAATAATTAAAGCTATCACCTCCTGCAGTTTTGACATATAGGTACTTCTAAAATTACCCAGTACGAATATTTTAAAGAACATGTCGTAAGAAACGATGAATTTGGAAATATTTTGACATGGAAGTAGAAAAGTGAAACTAATAAATCGTATAAGAAAAAAAATTCTTTCTTTGGAATCCTGTAACCAAAATCCTCATGATCCTCATTAGCGTTGGTAATATTCATATAATATGTAGTCACAGTCCTCACTACATCTGATATTTAATGGGGTGACTTTAATGACATTTACCAGACACGAATACAAGGAAAAATCAAAGTGACTATCGCTCATCAGAATGTTGAGTATTTATATTAATAATAATCATTCAATGCAGTTCTAAAATTACATTATTTTTATTTTGCACACTAATTCACTTTTTAATTTTAAGAGTATTGGAAGTATGTAGTGGTTGAAATTGAGTCTATCTATTTATTATTAGACATTACTTTTGATTTTGAATTAAATTTAGAACTAATAGTATTTAATTTAAAAAACTGACCTTTCCTAACCCTTATATTTGAGTAAAAAAATTCCCCTTTAGAAAATTTCTCAAGGCAGGGGCCCTGAGAAATTTTCCTAAAGAGGAAGGGAGTGCTGATTTTAGCAAAGTAATTTTTTAGCGGCCTATACTCGTACTATTTTGATTATTATGAATAATGTGCCAAAATTGTGTAAACAATTTTATATTCACTATTTTAAGATTATTAAATGCATAAAGATATACAAAATTTTATCAAATACCTGATTAATGTGGAAATATTCCACCATTCTTGAAAATTTTCAAAGTCATCATACCTATATAACATTAAATAACCTAAAATGCTTTAATATAAAGGGTGCATTATTATTATTTTAAACCAATTCAAGACACTTCTATCATAAATATGAAATATTTAATAGATATTACTAGGTACATTAATTTAAAGAAGAGTGGTGCATAAATTTTAAGATCATTAATATTAAAAATAATACTTCGCTCTCTATGCAGCGTCCTACTAGATATAACTCCATCTAGCACCTCGCGGTTTAAAATAAGCAGTACAGTGAAAATACGACACGGACCGGCCAAGCAAACTCGTCTAAATATAACTTAGTCTAGTAATCATGGATTCATTGCAAACACACACAGAAAATACAAGTGAACAAAATAACAGTGAAATTCAGGAAAATGAGGTTGATATTGCTCGAATTGAGGCCATGGTAACCCCTGAACAAGTGTTTAGTGATACTGTTGCGCGAAAAAGAAGAAAATTCACAAAAAGACGAAGTACAAGTTTGACTAGACGAGAACAGACACCAGTGAGAAATTTGGATGATAAGCTTACAACGACATCCGACGAGGATATCCCCGAACGAAAACCGAAGACTCCCGAACGAAGACGACCGCGAAGGAACAAATCGGCGAGTAAACGAGATTATAGCGAAACTGATTCAGAACTAGGATTAAGAAATTTAGATAAGAATGGCTTCTATCAAAATAGCAATGGAAATGGAAATATTAGCAGAAAAACTAGCGAGACAAAACGAAAACACCATTCGAAACAACGGGAAAGCATTACAGATATGGCTCAGGCAGAGGTATTGTCTTTTTTGAATAAAACGAAAAAATCTCTTACAGCTGCAGCTATTAGAGGTAGAGACAGATTTAGAAAAAATGAAAAAGAATTAGTTAAGAGGAGCCAATCCGCTCCTCATCAATTCACAGAGGAAGAACTAATTGAAAGCTTTAAAAAAGCTCAGCTTTTGAGTGTAGAGGAGGCGAGGCCTAGAAAATTATCCGATTCGAGCATAAGGTCTCTAACACCAGATATACCTTTCGAACCCAAGCCACTCAGGCCAGAGGTTCGAGAATTTGTCAGGCAGAGAAAAAAACAAAGAGAGTATTCCACCAAGATCATAGAAGTGTTAGACCCCGAAACATCCAACGTTATATCCAGAAAAACGATAATAAAACCAGATTTCAAATTAAAGAACCTCTTTTGCAACCTGAGAATGTTTTCCATTTTCGAAATATGTCGGTGCTATAAAATGTACAAAATAGAAATGAAAGACGAGTACCAAAAAATTCGTAAACTCTGGAACAGATGCATGTGTGAACTTTTCCTCATCATGGTACTTTGCGGAATCGGTGGTATGATTTTCAAATTCACTGAAGGCAGTTTTGAAAATTATTATAAATGCGGCGTAAAGAGAGTTAAGAGAGACTTTATCGATCTATTGTGGATAAAAAGTCACAATTTAAGAGAAGAAGACTGGAAGTCGTTAGCGAGAAATAGGTTAAGAATATTTGAAGAGGAGCTGCATACCGCACATGAAGCTGGAATGACCAGCTACAGTGGACAAAGATCGTGGAGCTTCCTGAACGGAGTTGTTTACGCCCTGACAGTTATTACAACAATAGGTAAGAGAATACTCTGAATACTATCAAAAATATATATCTTCATGTCCAAATTCTAGTATGCCGTGTTAAAGGAAATAAATTTGAACAATTGTGTGATGACGTTGCATATTTTAAAGAATTTTAATTTAAATATTTTGGTTATTTTATATTGTATATTGTTATAATTTTCTTTGGATATTTGAAATTTCAAAAAGTATTTTCGTTAATATCATAAAAAAGATTACTTTGTTATCTTCATACTTAATTATGTCATGCGCCCCCAGATGAGATTGCTAGATAATAGGTACCATATTTTTATTGATTGATTTTTCGATGATACGTTATTAATTATAACAAGTTTTGTTTATCCTAAAATGGCGTTAATCTTATATATATTTGGAAAACAAGTACTCTTTGCAGACGAATTATTGAATTTTCCAGTTTATTGTAACAAACCCTCCCCCCCCCCCTCCCCATATCAGCGACATAGCGAAAGCATGTGGCTTTATCCGTCACAACAAAAAAATCGAAAGGTGATCCTAGAGTTTGCTATCTTAACAATGAAATTTTTTTAAAGATTATAGTATACTAATGCGAGAACAGCCAATCATGTGAAATAATGAAGCCCCCCACTTAAAATAGTTATTTATGCAACAAGTGCGTAAGATGAGATTTCTTCACGAATGAGAATTTTGCGACAATCCCATGAGTAAAAAAGGCTCAATTTTCGCACGAATTGCATACAATATTTTTTCTACTACCAAAATGGACCTAAATTCTCTAATAATAATGTGAAACGTCAAAATTTACCTATTACGTCAAAACTTCATATGTCATTAAAAAATCACAATACTGTTATAGCCAACTTAATTTTAAATCAGTCGTTTATTATTTCTTTGTCTAATGTCAATATCAAGAATATAAATGAAACTTCAGAATTGTAAAAAATTCAATCATTATTGTTAAAGAATACTGAAAATTAGGTGGTATGTTTTATAATAATACCGTGATATTAAATAAATGGACTACATAAAATTAAATAACCACATTTAACGTTTTTAAAATAAGATATGTTTATTATAGGTGCTCTAATAGGTATGGAATTGTTTAGTATGTTACGTTACGCACTAGTGCGTAAGGTAAAAATACTTTACGCACTAGTGCGTAAAGTTTAACTTTACGCACTCTACAGCGTGCGGAAAGTTAGTACTTTAAGATCGGTAGTGGAAAAATCTAATATGAAGTAAAACTGTGTAATTCATTGCAAGAATTACATTGTAAAATATTCAAATTATCTGCAATAAGTTGCAAACAATACCCTATAGAATGTGTAACAAATCTTTTTATAAACTAGCATGTTTATGTGCAGTCATTAAACCTGTTGATTATTATTTTTACCTAGTCTTTTATTACATTTCCCAGCCAGGTTACCATCAATCCGAACTACGAGTTACCAAAATAATTCTCTTAATCTACTAAAATCCCAATGTTTATTCATCCACTTAAAATATATTATTATCACTAATATATTATCACCTACTGTGGGAGTTGGTTTACCTATTTTTTTTTCCAAATGAGCAGCAGCAATGTGCAGAAGGAATTCTGATTTATTTGGTATTTTTAATAAAATATGTCATTTGCATGACGCAACTCGAAAATATTTTGATAAATCTAAAAATAAATACGAATGTCACTGAAACATAAAATAGTTTCGCGGGCTCCTTAATCTCGACCTAAAAATAGTATTTACTAGTAATAAATACTATACATATATAATCCATCTGGCCATGCCATTTATAATAATAAAATATTAGATATTTTTTTTCTTCTATATGATGTGTAAAAAATTTGATTATTTTCCATTTACTTCTATGAGTCATTTTGTTAATAAAACTAATTTTAACATTATCCCAAATTTTCTGTTAATTGATTGAATAGAAATTGCAGATGCATTACAAAGATTAAACATTTTCAATAATTCACACAAGAGAAATCTGTAAGGATATTTTTATTTGGTGATTGATCAGACTTTTTTTTCTATAACTTTTAATAATATGCTTCTGAAATTGATAAAACAAAAGGGACAAAACAAACGACACTTTTGAATAATGATACAATTTTTGGTCTCACTACTTTAATACAGTTTCCTGAAAAAACATAAAATTGCCCTACACGTACCCGTTAAGAGAAAAATCATAGGAAACTAAGGGCTGACTCCATATTTTACATTAAATTTGAATAAAGTGGACAGTTATTCACATGTTAATTGGCTCAATTGGAGACCAAATGAATCATTACATCTAGTCCTTTCAAACTAATACTAACTCCTTGAAGAAAACTGATTATTCCATGTTCCAAATATACATTTCTTATGAATCTTAAGTTCCCACGGTGAACAGGGTAACTACTTCAGATATAGACTACGTTTACTGACTTGTTCGAAATTACATGATGCGTACAGTATACCTTAACTTTCTCTCTATAACAGTTCCAAATTGTTAGCAAATTATCAGAAATAGTCGATCAATCATCAGTCATATGTATAACTTCTGGGTGAATAAATAATATTAGAAACAGCTAGTCCATTACCTCTGATTGAATTTAAAAAATTTGTTGTGCCTATAGGAACAAACATTATGTCTTTCACTTATTGCCAATGATGCACTATAATTATTCCAAAACATTGGTATACGTAGCTGCGTCTTTGTACTCATCAATTAATGATATTCAACACAATTTCACAAACGTTTATATCGTTATGTAAATGTATACATATTTCCTTATTGTTGCAGGTTATGGACATTTGTGCCCCTCTACAACCACAGGAAGGGCCCTAACTATAGTTTACGCAATCATAGGAATGCCATTGTTCCTTATAGCGCTTACTGATTTCGGAAAATTATTTACAAGATGCATAAAATTCGTGTGGTCATTTGTAAGAAGACTGTATTACACTGGTAGTTGTAGACAAGTTAGGAAAACCGCTCATGTCCATGTAAATATAATAGGAATAATGTAATAACACAAAAGAGGCGATTTGTTCTAGAGAGAAATTTAAGTACAGTTATTAAAAACTAGGCCCACAGAAAAGTATCTTGTACTACTGAGCAAACCTTCCTTAAAGTGGCGATTTTTGTCCAAACCTCAAAAAATACATTCAATTTGCACTTTTGGATTATTGAGTTTGAAAACGTTTGAATACTTCTTAAACCTCAGGTGTTTTGAGCCAGTGAATTCTGACGTCAGATTTGCTCCATCAGTTCAGGATTACGATCCAATGTTGAGAATTCGTTCAAAAATACTAAATTTGGTTTGGTATAATTGATCTTCCAATAAAAGTAGAACAAACCAGCTTGTTTTATGTAATTTTATGCACTTATTCCAAATCCGGGGTCAAATTTACATTCTAATCAAATGTCAAAGAACACTCCGTTACGGGTATTAACTGTCATTTCCATGATTTTATCTTAAGATCATTTTCTTCGGATAAATTAATGATAAATCAGTCAAACTTTAATTGATTCGATTACTATGCATAAAGTTTGTGATGTCATGCTCGTCTGATGGATTCACTAAATAAAAACAAAAAGAGAGTATTTATTCATCGTAATAGTGTTTTTTTTCATGAAACTCATCATTTTCATTTATTTCCAGGAGATATTCAAAGGAGCCCAAATGATGTACGAAATAGCAACGTTTAGGAGACCGTCAATGTTCATCGATCCAGAAAATCCCGAGACGTCTATTCCTCCACAATTCCCTCAAAGTGGAGTCACACCAGTTGGTTCAGTTGAAATCACAGGGGACACCGATACGCCGACTACCCCCGCCTTATCGAATTTTGAAATTAATGACGAATTTAATCTACCCATATCTGTGGCCTTATTCATTCTTATATCTTATATTTTTATTGGCGCATTGATATATTGTGCCTGGGAGGGATGGAACTTTTTTGCGTCTTTCTACTTTGTTTTCATTTCTATGTCAACAATTGGGTTTGGAGACTACGTGCCAAAACATCCCATTTGTATGATTGTGTCTATTGTATATTTAGTTTTTGGACTTGCACTCATGTCCATGTGTATTAACGTTGTTCAAGAAAAATTAAGTGATACATTTAAACAAGCTTCCGCTAAGCTGGGTGCAACCATTGGCTTTGAAGTAGACGAGGATGGTAGCGTAGTTGCTGCTACTCCGGAAAATGTGGAGTTACCAGGTGTACACGATCCAGCTGCGGCTGATAGTGAAAACGATAAAAACATTATTGCTAATAGTACACCTGAAAAAGACAAGCAAGTCTAAGCTGTGCTGAATATGTGATTAATTACCATGCTACATGATAATATAGCTATTTAAGTTTCACATAATAGTGTTGCAAAATTGTTGATATATGCCACATATCTAATTTTATTACTATATATATTTTTTATAGATAGTTTAAATTAGTTTTATTTTATAATTTTAATTTATTATAAATATATTTTATGGTTATAAATCATGTGAGAAAACGAGAGTACATAATTTCCTGCATCTGCTATCGCATTTTCACTATTCATATTCAATATTATGCGCATAATATAGGTACTTCTTAATTAAAATTTTAGAATGTCATTTCAATCTTTAAATGTCATTTACTTAAATAAAGTATGATTGATGATTAACTAGAAATGTCGATAATTTTTTATATTCATTTTAAGTCTATTTGATTTAAGTTTAATATAAGTATACCTTTGAGTGAGATTTTTAATGAAATATGTTTAGATAGAACATTTGCCTTCCTGTATGAATATAGATATTTTAGCGTATTTATTATATTGCATTGTTAAATAAATTATTATTACATTTATATAAACTGACTTTCTCATTTCCCAATTCAAAGTGAAAGAATAATACAGGTAAATGATTTATTTTGGCTAATGACAAACCTATAGTACTAGAAACTAAAAATAAATCCTCTGGCTAAAGAAAAACACCGAAGGCCAACAAAATTAAAAAAAAAGAATTTATTCAAATATTAAGAAAATGGGAATATAGAACAAATATAAAAACACTTAGGTCACCATGTATATTGTTGGTTGCATAAGATAAATTAACTATGATAGTTATTCATATATTATTATAACAAGTGCCCAAACGGATATATTGTCGCAATAATTTGGAGATTGTTATACGAGATGAAGCCAACTTCATCAGACCACACAACAAAAATCAAAACCGTTTGTAGACAATACTATTTTGTTAATGAACATCTGAAGTTAGAGAATTTCATTTGCTATTAAAATATTTCGGTTTGAACAAAGTAGGATACAATTTGATTTACTTAACTTAACAGTGAAATCACAGACCGTCCAAAAACTGTAGGTATTAATAGACATAGTATTATTCTCGACTTTTTTCAAAATATCCTTAATTAGACCCATTCAACATATAACATACATCATGGCTCTTAATAACTGAAATCATATGTATTGTTGGTTGCCTATATGAAAATTGTTCACACACGTAACAAGTGCACAAAAGAGAAATTTTGTCGCAATACTTTGACTTTGGGGACTTCAAGTGCGACACAAGACACAGTCATTTTGCAAAGGTATTGACTATTTTATTGAATGTTGTCAGCATATTGGCCACTGGCATTTATAAGCTTGGTTGATTTTGTTTACAACTTTATTTAAAAGGTTTTATGCCTAACCCTGTGGGATGTTGAAGTTCAAACATGTGCGGACGACCTAGTGATTCTGGTAGGAGGAAACTCTGAATACGGTATATAGCTGATGTGAGAGAGAACAGATGTCTGTGAATCCTCACAAAACAACAATAGCACCGTTCACCAGAAAAAAGAAGACGGATAATTTAGAACCACCTTCCCCATCAGGTGAAATTATTCCATTTGCGGAGGAAGTAAAAAATCTAGGAATTACACTAGACAAATCACTTAACTGAACTCCCACCTGGAGAAGGTGGTCAACCTGGTAAGGTTATCCTTGTGGATATGTCGAAGAATTTGTGGAAAATCCTGGGGCATTGACCTTCAACAAATATATTAGATTTACATCACAGTCATAAGATGGTAGGTTATGGTTCCATAGTTTGGTGGTTGAAGGGGCTACAACAATTGACCAAAACCAAACTCTCTATGCTGCAGAGACAAGCACACCTACTGATAACTGGAATAATGAGTACCACCCCGTCAGTTGCTATGAAAATCCTCCTGGATTTACTCCCTCTTTACATATATCTGAACAAAGAAGCCAAGTGGACGACATGCAGACTTCGACAAGTAGCCATCAATCTGCCGTCGTGGAGCACAATGGGTTACTGGATGACATAGAGAGTCACAGTATCCTAGGAATGGTCTCAGAACTGCCCTTTAACGTACGTCCTATTTTCTGAAAGAGACGAATGGAATCGAAATAAAATCGAGTGGCTCCAAAATTCCTGCAGGAGCTGGAGTATAGCTGCAAACCAAAGGTGAGGATGTCCACAAGCCTGGAGAACAACGCAACTAAATTTCAGACTGAGGTTCACGCCATCGAACTGTGCTTGCGGTAGCTGGAACAAACGCATCCCAAGCTCAGATCAATAACCTGGAAGGAATCTCACCCAAAAAGGTCATCAATTTTATCAAAAGACTAAACCTATTGAATGAAATATAAATTGGTGTGAGCCACAATAGACCGAGTGGTCGCAGTGGAGTGTCTGGTTGCCAACCCACTCACGGATATATACCATACCATCATACTATACCATACCATAGGTTTTATACAAGCATAATATTATGAAAAGTAGTTGTTTTAACAGATTCGACAACAATTAGTGCATGATAAAGTTATTTTAATAATTTTTGCATCCAACAGATTTTATATGTATATGTTTAGAAGTAGAAAGTTAATATAAGTATATCAAATAGGATATTTTTGTTATTGACATGCCTCTATAAAGTGGAATAATTTGTTGATCTTGTGAATGTGTAGAAAATATTTACAATTTTAATTGAGAAATAAAATTGAAGTGCAACACTTTGCTAGCTAGGTATAAATTAAAATTCAATACAATACACAGACATTAGTATGATTAGTGTTATTAACTTTTTAAAATCTGTATCAATCAAAGTCTAACGAAAATACCAATAACTGAAACCATGTGTATTAATGGTTGCCTGTGGTAAATTAGCATGTAGTAGCAGCGTCTAAATATAACTAAATCGATATTTCACCATTTGTTTATCTGGTTGCTGTATACAGGGTGTCCCGATTTTAAACCGACAAACTTCGGGTACAGAAAGTTCACATGAAATTATGACATACCCCTTCTAACATTTCTTCTCTATCGAGCCTCCTAACGGAGATACAGGGTGTTGAAAATTCTATTTATTTTTTGTTTTTCTTTAATAACTTTCACATATTAAAGATAGGGAAACCAAACTTGGTACACATAGTTAGGTTGTGAGGGTCCATCTTTGCTATGGTTCAGAGTTGAACTGAGGCGCGCCAGTGGCGTGCGGTGTGCTCACGTCGACATAATTTTAAGGAAAAAAGTATGTGCACTAATTTTTTTCGCAATTCTGATCAGATTTACATAATTCACGGTTAATTTTCTAAAACAACTTGCTCACGTAAAATTTTGACTGAGGCATTAGTTTTAGAGATATTTGCGTCTGAACAAAATGATGCACCAAAAACACAATTATCATGTCGGGAATAGTTCTGATGAAATCACGACATTTCCCTTTTAAAATTTCTCTATAGCCATTCCTAACGGAAATACGGGGTGTTGATTTTTTTTATATTTGGATGTTGATAATTTGTTTATGTAATTTCGTAACGAACAAATTTTTCTTTTGACAGAAATAATATTGACTTGCAAAAGGCCTTAAAAACGCCTCATTGCAAAAGAAGAAAAACATTAAAAACATTAAATTGACAGTTCAGTTCAGTATATCCCTTCGAAAATCAGATTGAAAATAATTTTGAAAGGGCTATCTTAATTAATTAATTGTGTTTTTGGTGCATCGTTTTGTTCAGACGCAAATATCTCGAAAACTAATGCCTCAGTCAAAATTCTACATGAGCAAGTTTTTTTAGAAAATTAACCGTAAATTATGAAAATCTGATCAGAATTGCGAAAAAAATTAGTGCACATACTTTTTTCCTTAAAATTATGTCGACGTGACCACACCGCACGTCACTGGCGCGCCTCAGTTCAACTCTGAACCATAGCAAAGATGGACCCTCACAACCTAACTATGTGTAGCAAGTTTGGTTTCCCTGTCTTTAATATTGTGGAAGTTATTAAAGAAAAACAAAAAATAAATTGAATTTTCAACACCCTGTATCTCCGTTAGGAGGCTCGATAGAGAAGAAATGTTAGAAGGGGTATGTCATAATTTCATGTGAACTTTCTGTATCCGAAGTTTGTCGGTTTAAAATCGGGACACCCTGTATACAGGGTGTTCTGAAAAACACTAGCAAAAATTCAGGGGCTGATAGAATTTCAAAAAATATTACAATTTGTTCCTATGAACCATGGGCGTATCTTTTTCCATTTTCAAGATACAGGACGTTAAAAATAATTTTTTTAAATCTAGTTTCGGTCCTATCTTCCACAAAATTCGACCAAATGAGCTGAAATTTTGCTGTGTTTCTGGGGATGCTAAATGCTCTGGTGTTATTAATTTTTGGCTATATCATACAGGGCGTTCAGTACAGTACTCCGTGGGAACATTTTAGGTCCTAACTTTTTTGAGATTAATCTTTTTGCCCCTTTTGTTACTTGCTGTTATTGCAAATTTTATTCTAAACAAAAAAGGTGCTCTTGTAAGAAGTGCTAAAATTTGCCCGTTTTCGAGAAAAACCGGGTATAGTCACCAAAGTCAAGCAGCTGGTATCCCAAATTATTGGATTTTACTTCAAGTAGGCTTTGGCACCTAGTTGTTATTACTATTAGTTTCATTAATAAAACTCAAAATCAAAGTTAATATTTGAATTTTCTGTTAGTAATAATTAGTTATTCTTTTTTTCAATTATTGTATTCAGTATGTGTTAAACTTTTCCAGAAATAAACTAACTATTACTTTTTATCATTACCATTCAAATAATAACTTTGATTTTGAGTTTTATTAATGAAACTAATAGTAATAACAACTAGGTGCCAAAGCCTACTTGAAGTAAAATCCAACAATTTGGGATACCAGCTGCTTGACTTTGGTGCACTATACCCGGTTTTTCTCGAAAACTGGCAAATTTTAGCACTTCTTACAAGAGCACCTTTTTTGTTTAGAATAAAATTTGCAATAACAGCAAGTGACAAAAGGGGCAAAAGGATTAATCTCAAAAAAGTTAGGACCTAAAATGTTCCCACGGAGTGCTGTACTGAACGCCCTGTATGATATAGCCAAAAATTAATAAGACCAGAGCATTTAACATCCCCAGAAACCCCACACAGCAAAATTTCAGCTCATTTGGTCGAATTTTGTGGAAGATAGGACCGAAACTAGATTTAAAAAAATTATTTTTAACACCCTGTATCTTGGAAACGGAAAAAGATACGCCCATGGTTCATAGGAACAAATTGTAGTATTTTTTGAAATTCTATCAGCCCCTGAATTTTTGCTAGTGTTTTCAGAACACCCTGTATACAATGTATAAGTTGTATCATTGTATTACAAAATAATAATAAAGTAAAATGTAACCAATATTTGTTGTTGTGTTTATATTAGGTACCCTATAATATTCATGTTACCAACCCCATACGTGTTATTACATTATCCTTGATTTTATAGTTACTCAGCGCAAAGGAATCTTGGTATTTGTCAGCAAATTTCTAGTAGAGCAACATTTTTTACATCATTGCGATAGTAATTAAATTCTTTATATTTATATTTGTATAAAATAATCTTTAAGTACCTAAACGTTCGTCTATTTACTAATTATATTATTATAGAAATATAAAAATAATAGTTTGACTAACCGCAAAGAGCATTATTGTATTTATCACTATAGTTAAATCTTGGTAAGTAATAATGTTATTCATTAGTTTTAGTGACATGTAAGTAGATTCAATTGCAGTCAATTAGCGTTCATAAAACATATTAGACAGGTCCATTGTTTCTTTGTTGAGATTTGTTCTATTCGTTTAACTCAACAAAAGATCTTGCTGTACTTCATGATTTGCACATTTTATATAAAAATCAATTACAACTTGTGTCTTTAAACGCGAAAACGATGTCTTATATTACGGAGATTAGAAATTCCTAATTTAACTCTAAAAAATCCATTGATGTAACATGTAACTTGTGTATAAGTAGTACATAGGCGTCGACTCATGAATTTTGATCAAATCCTCACGCAGAAGAGTCTCAGGCGAATTATTTTGCACACCATCAGGGTCATTGTGAGTTTTGAGCACTATAGAAATTTTAAACCTAATAACTACTTCAGACAATTTTAAAATAAAAACTTTATTCCAATATTTCGGTAATTCAGTATACGAGCATTAGCTATAAGATCAGCAGTATTACATACGGGGAATCTAATTGATGACTACTGTGGAGCTCAGTTCTGTTAATTCGGGGATAAAACACAAATACAATATTATATTGTTCGAGGGTTTGTAAGTTCTGATCGGATACAGGGCACTCGAGGAGTCGACGCCTATGGGTACTAATTGTTTCTAAACACTTAATAAAATATGGCTTATCTAATTTTTCATGATCAGTGTCAATCATAACAGATAAAGGAAAACACAGATGATCTGTATCTAAATATTGTCATAAGAGGCTCTTATCTCAATATGAGAAATACTACTCTACTATTTGGATTTTTTCAAATTTGGTTTAAAGCGCTACCTACTTGAAACGATTGTATGCAAAAAATTGAAACCAGTTGATATTTTTTTGGGATTTATACAATTTCCTTTGAGTGAATTATGTTACATGTAGTAGTCGTTAAATTATGACATAATTTTTTCTCTGAAGGTGTATTTGTAATTGAATTGAATAATTCTACTAGATGGTGCATTACTTTAACTGATACATACAACAGAGAAATTAAAATTTCAGCTACCTAGGTAGGTATATTACTTCAGCAACAAATATACATTTTGAACAGACGCCTTCAAAAAATTTGTCATTGTGTTCAATTTTTTCCCCTTCCCAAGAATGATCCAGCATCAAAACCGGAGGAATAACCAATTCAGATAACAACAGGTGTGGGATTTTGAGAAAACGGTAACCATAGCGTGGAACAATTAATTTTTTAACGTTATTTGTTGCACACTGTAAAATGAAATCAAAAATATACCTACCAATAAACATTCATTAGTCATTAAATATTCATTATCTAGGCATTTTAAGTTTAATTAAATAGGCGCCAACACCAATTGCCTATTCCAATCCACACCATTAACAATTTAAACTATACAATTAATTCCGAAGTGAAAAAGAATCCCGTGTACTTCCGAACTGTCATCGGAGAATCTCGTAATCTAAAACGTGCCTCCAGCGGTTACTACAGGAGACACACAATCAGTCGATTCTACACGGCGGTAACGGAGCAAGTAACGTGGTATTTCGCGTGGCAAAGATAACGTGGAATGTATTAATTTACAATCATGTCTGATTCAGTGATTGGCGGCATTGAGGGGTAAATATTATTATATTCTTTTTAGCTTTTAAACATAACATACTTCTGTCAGTGAAATGTTGATTTAATTGACAGATCAACATATCCTAATGTCAAATTATGTTAAATGTGAACAGTGTTGAGTTTAACTAATTTATGCAGGAATGTTATATTGCTATTTAAAATTTTGGAACCAAGTGTTTGTAATATACATTTTATACGTATTATTACTTCTGTGATTACTTAAGAAACGATTGCTAAATTATGAGGAGAGTCACTTTTAATGTCAATAGAGCCGGTCTCATGTGCCTAATTTACATTGTGGTGAACTTTATTAATTTGGCATAAAACAGTAATTCGTTATTTTTATTTATTTATGTTTACCTTGTGACGTAGAACATGTAACACAAAATCGCTAAGATTTGTTTAGTGAATAATTAGGCAGCCTTGCAATTAGAGAATGTGTCAAATTTAGGAAAACTTCCTTATGTTAATGACACCAAATTCTATGAATGAATACTTCGTAACTCTAAAAGGCATGCCTTCGATTAAGGCAATCGATGTCTTCTTCAGGTGTTGGATCCTAACCATCTAAACTTCTGACTTTTTATTTTAAGCGCTGAAGAGATCATTGGTATAACCGATAATTGATCTGCCGATCATGTCCCAAATTAAAGGAAAGCTCAGGTGATAAGATGCATTCGGTTCCAAACCCTGTGAATGTACTCCTGAGCATACATGCTTTTTTCTAAGAAGAGTGAACACTGAGTTCCATATGCTAATGCAGCATAAGGTCTTCTATTCCATTCAAACTAATCATCTCATATTGTGTGCCTACCATGAGTGTAAATGGAAATCATTACTGTTTACAATCTGATCCCATTGTTCATTCCACTGGGCACTTCCTTCGTCTCACTCACTCTTGATGCGTCGAGTTAGGTGGCAAAATGGAGCGATTCAGTGGACCTGGAGGAGAGGCGGTGATATGTGCGTAAGTCTTATGGCACAATCGTCAAACTGCTCCAAAACCTATACGATATTGATGCACATTTTTTCTATTCCATCGCCTCACCCTTCATAATAATGTTTCATTACATATTGAGATTTTTCGTTGAAATCAACATGGAAATTTCGGTACCGTATAGACAGGATATGACCATAATTTTACCAGTTAAAAAAATATATTCATATAGCATACTTTGGTATATTACAAATGAAAGATACTTTAGATGAAACTGGTTTACTGAATATTTAATATGCTCTGACCTACTACTACTACATTAAATATTATCAGTTGGGGATGTGAGTCTTGAAAAAATAATTTTACGATTAATTTTTCATTTAAATTTTAGAGGAACATGTAAATTAATTTATAAACAAAAACAAAATTTATCCAATACGTGTGCATAAAAAACAAGACATGGTAAACTACTAAAAAATTTTTACTTTTCTTAACTATGTAATTATGGCCTGTGGTTTCATCCTTTTTATCTAAGAAATAGCTATTTCGTCAAAGGAACGTCCGCTTACTTTCTATTATTGATCAGATTCACTTGAAAGAGCCACTAGATGTGATCTTTGGTATAAAGTTGTTGATGTCTTTGGATCAGGTGGTGTCCTTTCCTCGAAATCGTAGCAGTCATCACTGGAATTCGCTTGTTTAAAATCATAATTTTGGATAACCTCAGATACTTCTGGTCGCTCCGTTGCGAGGGACAGTTTGAAATTCCGGTCAGCGAAAATGTGTTGATTGAACAGCCCAATGTCGCTTTTTTCAAAGACGCTCTAACCATTAAGCATAAAATTATAAAGGATCAAAAACTTTCCAGAATTACTATTCGACCATAAATGTATTCATTTTAATAGCATTGAAATCTTCGTATTAAATTATTCGCATGCTCATTTTGTAGACACAAATAATTTCTTTTCTTTTGTGGGAAAATAATTTCAAAAGGAATAAATTGGCCTGCCGCATTGACACAATGCTTCCAGGAAGTGAGCAGAAATTTTAAGAACTGGGAACTGTCCGAATATTCTCCTCATCCATTTAGAAACTTTACTGGCTCATTATTATCATGTTTTCTGTTTTCACCTCTTCAACAAGTAGAAAGAACTTTATCGCTGTTTCTTATTGAAACCTCAAGAGCTCGTGCAGCCGAGGTTGCTTCTGGAATTGGAAATGATAGTTGAGTTGAGGTAGAGCCAGCCATTTGTCTTTGAAACTATATTATTGAGTCAATTTCTCTCAGTCAATTCATATGCGATTGAACAAATGTGTTACTTTGTGAGTTCAAATAACTGCTCTTCCATTTTCAAAGAATATTCCTTGGGCGAATTGTCTATTTCAACAGGCAATTCTGCCAAGCTTCTTGAAATAATCCTTCACCTAAAAATATGCCCAAACTCGATCGCATTTATGTAGATAATGATTAAGAGTAAGTGCTCTTACAGTTGATAATACAAAATTGAAAATTATTACTACTGTATTGAAGCCATTTTTGTAACGTTATTTTTCCAATAATGGACAATCCTAATGTAACTTAAAATAAACAAAGATGAATATATTTCTACCAAAACTTCATATGAGAAGTAAGTAGAATCGTTACAATTTCCATATTGCCCCACAAATCATTAAAAATTTTTGTTCAAAATATTAATACAGAAAAATATTTTCAATTAAACATTATTTTGCACTCCTTGAGAGAACTGCCATTATTTCTTGTATAATCAGAAAATTCTAGGAACGCTAACTAACAATAAAACCATTTCAAAACAGAGGTTTGGATTTTGAGTACGTGGCCACGGCATAAAATTTTAAAACTACTCGTAGATGATACCACAGAAGAATTTTGTTTGTTGAAAAAATATTATTGTTCTTGTTCAGTTTCTGTTGATAATCGCCATTTTGTCTCAGGGGGTTATTTTATTCACATCTTCTCCAATTAATATGTCTTGTTCATCATTAGTAACCACCATCACCATCACCTAGTTGTTTCGGTTTTTCTTCTTATCACAAATATCACCACCATGTTTTCCTCAGTTATGAGAGTTGCATTTTTAATAGCAAATAAACCGAAGTGGGATATAAAAATTTAATTTGTTTTGATATAAATAATCACCCTTTGTTCGACAACTGCAGTATTGTTTATGTGTTCAACTAATTTGTGGATTTGTCTAACTAACTGTGTTTAAAACGATTGTTAAAATTTCAAGGACAGTTGATTTGATTTGGCAAAACGTTTGTGTAAATTTGACACCAGAATAAAGTAATTGTCTAAGGCTACAATATTATTTCTCCTATCACTTCCAGAAAAGTAACTGTGTATAACATATTTCTTATTATTCAATGTAGCTTTTGACAAAACTTCTCTTTTTGTTCAAAAATACACTTATTTGGGAACATAAATTTAGTTCCATCGAAATAAGGAAATCTATCATCAATTTGCTTTTATCTTGTAGCATGATTGTATTGTAATTCATATGTAAATATTTTTTTCATCATCAAAACAGGTATATTAAATAATGTTCACTAAACATCTCAATCATTTTTGGCATATTAAAATTTCACCTACTTCATTCAAGTACGTGACAACTATGTAATAAATTTATCAGGGGTAATGTTAGATAATTTAAATGAATGGATAAAGGAGTGACGGAGCAAAAGGAGAATATTAGATTTTAACGAAACCCAAAATATACATTTGAGAAGATTATCGTAAGACCCTTGTATATTACATATACAAGGGTAAGACTAAATGTAACGCAGCATAGCATCAAAGGTTTTAAAAAATACAACTAATTCCTGCTTTTAATTTAAATATTTTATTAGCAATTTATTTTTCGGTTTCATTTATTATTAACTGCGTACCGATGATCTCACATTATTTAAAATAATCTTGAGTACCTACTGAACATTCTTCAACGTCATACTCGTAATCGAATAATCTGATCAAATCTAATCACCATGTGCCACTAACAATCAATCAACTGTGTAGGGCATGGAAACTTATATATCGTTATTTATACCAATATAACACAACACACCCATTTTATTTCTAATATAGTCGATGTTTCGAAATAATTTGTTTCATCATCAGATTCAGTTAAAATCTTTCGTTAATATATTGATTAATTAGTTGATTGATCTGTATTAGTCATAAACGGTGATGTTTTGATAAATCATATGTACAGAGAAAAAATAAAATATTGGATATAGTAAAAATAGTAAACAAACTGTAGTACCTATTAGTTGTAAGTGTGTTTACATCAGTATCTCGTAACATCATGGATAAAACAAGAATATTAAGGTCGGCATTTTAACTTTTTGAAGATATAATATAGGGTTTTCTAAACAAAATATGACGCAATTGGTTCCAATCCAATGCTCATTTTATGTTCCTTTCTAGAAATAATCGAATCTGTATCAATCTAAGGCCGAGAACTGTAATCCGAAATCTTCTTGAAGCATTTGGACCAAAATAACGCGGTTATACAATCAAAAGCCAAAGAAATATATTCTGTGATAGATTAACGTAACGGATAGTCGTTTATCCCTATCTGCTAACCATTCATTTCCCACAGATCTGTCTGTACTAAAAGGAAATATCGCAGTTATGTTTGCAAGACATGCAATTTGATGAAACCATTAGAACGAAGCAAGCTATAAATTCAATTGGGTTGAATTTGATAAATTTCTGGTGCTACGGGAGTCGGGAAGGTTATTAATTTGTTTGCAAATCTCTAGAAATTGACAATCCCGAGCTATTGGCAAAAAGATAAGTACAATAATAAAATCTCGAAACCTTCTCCCATACATAACATATTTTATTACTTACCAAAAGTGAGGAAGGTATTCGTGAAAAAAATTTTGAAAATTGTTATTGCATTTCTCGAGGCATTTCTGGACGAATCTCCACGAATTTTTTTATTATGATCAATCAACGTTTGTACTTCAATAGGTACAGTTGCACAACACATTTATTTAAAAACAAGGCTTTAGAGTATAAATATGATTACATTTCTGTTTACACTTCAGCGCGTAAGCGATTAAGAGTAATTTATGAATGGAATTGACTGATTATTATGACGCCAATATTTTTCGCATTTAATATGCTTTTCCAATTCAGGGTGGAAATTTTTGTTTGCGCTATCGATTTAGATCGCTATTAGTAGACCATACCATTTCATTTACCAGTTTCAGGTAGTCGTAAACAATTCTTTTTGGTGTACAGCATGAGGCGTAGTCGGGTGTGAGCGGTCGCCCTTCATTGGGAAGGTTGCAGCTTGAATCCTGCAGTTCTCTTATTTATGTTTTTTAAATTATAAATTTCAAGGGCGTTTAACTTGTTATGCTGTTACATACAAAGGGTTATAATAATAATAATAATGTTTTTTACCCATTTATAAAATACATAATTGTACATTGTGGTAATTTAATAGTAATTAAAATATGAAACTTTTATAAAACAATATACAACTATTGCAATTTTTGGCGGTAGATATAATCTGAAGGATTGTTTGGGAACTATAAAACCCTGAGGTTGTTTATATAATCTTTATAATACACCAATTCCTATAAATCTTAAATCAGCCAATTCCTATAAATAAGATATTGTTTTCTAAACCCATAACACTAAAATATTAAATATTAAACAGATCTCATTTATTATGCGACCCCGCTAATAAAATCAACTGACTATCAGAAATCAACGCCCAATTATCAGACAAGTAAAAAAATATGTTTATGACAACTTTGCATTATAAGACAACAAAGTATTTTATATATGAAATTTTTCGTTATAAGTTTTGCTGAATCTGGTAAAAAATTTATGGTGCATTATAGAGATTTTAAGATGCCTTTCTTTCATTTCTGAAGAAAAATAAAGGTTTAACCAGAAGACAGTCCCGATGGATCTCTTAAAAATTTGACAGTTTTCTGGGCGAAAGTTCCAAGTAGGTAGTGAAAAAGACACTTTTCCGCGTGAAAGGGACATTTCTAGGTGTATTATTTCCTCGTTTACACCGAATTTTGGATTGAAAATTAAAAGTCACGCCGATTTTTTACACCGACTTTCTATATCTTGACACGACGTAAAGTTGTAAAATAGCTATTAACATATCTAGGAATGTTATGAGTATCATAACTGCCGCAGATGTGGGTCTAAGGCTGTTGTGATTCATAACATCCGTGATTTATTCAATAGTTTATCGGTTTCAGAAAATAAAGACATTATTAATAGATATTATATGAAGCAGGAGCAGTAGTGATACATTTCAGTATTTAATTATTATTGTTTGGAATTTTCTATCTGTGTGTATTAATCAATAGCCTTATAGTTTCATTATTTATTATTTCATCTGTTGACAATTGTTGACAGATCTGTATTGTAATATTACCGTACAAGCTGTTGGCATGGCAATAAATATTACTGTACAAGTTTAGTTATGACTTACTTACCCAGCCTACTTTTGTATATGTAAACAAAGGATTAATATCCTGAAACGGATAAAAATTTTTAACGGTGCAGTAGTTATTGTTTTATTTATTCTTTATTATTTTCACCGTTGATTGTGCAGAATCAATTGAATAATGAACTGTTTTGAAACCTGTGCGAGGTATGATTTCCATGTGCGGAAATACACGGTTTATTAAATTTTGGAGTTTATTATACAATATACATATCACACGTGTATAAAACAATTATTATCTTACCTCGTTGAAATATGATATTGGCCATAAGAACACGTACCTACATGTTGAATTCACAGTCCAACAGGACACTGATCTGCCACCAGGCGGCACTACCCGTCGATCTGCACACAGCCTATAAATAATATACGATCATGTACAGTCATTATTTTCTTCCTAGAATGTGAGGGCGTGAGGGGGCTTGTTATCATTGTGCCTTGCTCATTAATATTTAATATGTATACTAGCATGTTAATGATTATTTATCTAATTAGAAAATCAAGTTTATGGTCTACTTATATAAGTATTGTAAAAATACTGTTTTTGAAAACGCTAAAAACATTAAAAGCATTTAACTAAAATTTAAGAATTACATTTTATTCTTCTCTCAAAGCATTCCATGACAACAGAGAATAATTCCAATTTGTTCCATGTATTTTAAATTTTAAAACTATTGAAAAACAAAGAAGAGTTATTAATGCTCAAAATATGATTCATTTGACAATGTATATGAATTTCCGGAGTTTATCTTATCTTTATTTTTCGTGGATTATAACGCTAAAAATAGTTCTACATTATGAGATTTACAAAAATAATTCTAGGTACCAATAACATTATTTCAATTGACTACTTCCAATAGGTACGGGTGATTCCCATATTTATAGTATTTTTTCCAAGGATTTAGAATATTTCAACAAACAAACAATTGAAAGTCAAATTTTAGTGAGAAAATATAGCAATATTTTTTTAAATGGAATTCCCTGTATATTTTTACAATTTTGAAAAAAAGTTCTCTTTCCAAAAATATAACAACATATATTTAGTAAAACACTAATTATTTTTATTATTATTATTTTAATTATTATCAGTATTGTACTAAATATGAAGGTAAATATATGTTACGTTATATTTTTGGAAAGAGAATTTAAACCTTTTTTCAAAATTGTAAAAATATCCATTTAAAGAAATATTGCTCTGTTTTTTCCCACTTTAATTAATTTTTGTTGAAATTTTCGAAATCCTTGGAAAAAATACTAAAAGTTACGTTAAATATTTTTATTTTATTTCCAAAGACAAACCATTATAGGAATCACCCTCTACGTTAAATATTCGACACCACGATTTTATAGAATTCCTATTTCATTAGTTACGTTACTAAAAAATAAATGAAGTGAATAAGGTTATTTTTCCTTAACATATAGCCTGTGCGCATATTATACGGAGTGTTTTTAGAAAGTATGTCAATCGCCAAGCCACAGAATAGAGGAATGAAACAGAATTCATTATTCCTAATTTAGGTCTATTCAAAATTGCACCCTCTCTAAAGTTTAAAGTAAGAATACGTTTTTCAAATATTGCGCATATGGCTGTGAACCTATTTTTTCTACTACCGATCTTAAAGTACTAACTTTCCGCATGCTTTATAGTGCGTAAAGTTAAACTTTACGCACTAGTGCGTAAAGTGTCTTTTCGTTCCGCACTAGTGCGTAAAGTAAATTAGTAAAAAATTGCATATTAGAGCACCTACATGCACTTATTATAATCATATCTTATTTTAAAAACGTTAAATGTACTTATTTAATTTTATGTAGTCCATTTATTTAAAATCACGCTGTAATATTATAAAACATGCCTAATTCTCAGTATTCTTTAACAATAATCTTTGAATTTTGTTATAAGTTTGAGGTTTCATTTATACTTTCAAAACTGATTAGTGTCACTCATTTAAAATTAAGTAGGCCATAGCAATATTGTCATTGTTAAATTTTGACGTTTAAGTAAGTTTGACGTTTTGAAGATCGTTTCATATTATTATTAGAAAATTTAAGTAAGGAAGCCTTTAAATTTGTTATTAAATATGATTTTTATGTAACTTTCACCTTTAAATTTTATTTTATTTTAAATTTATTAGTTTTCGAAGGGATAAATACAATATGGATGTTGATTTATCAGATTTTGAATGCACTGCTCCGTCGAATATAGCCAATTCGGCACAAAAAAACATAATAATGACTACCTTCGGGTTAAGTTTTGCTTAAATTACTAAGTATTGTTAGAAACATATATCTCATATCGAGTCTCATATATTATATAAAATTAATCACGTAATTTTCGTTACTACAATAAATTTTGTTAAGTACAGAAGTGTTAATTTTTTCTCATATAACAAGTCTATTAATGTTTAAGCAGAATGCAGCATTAATCAACAACTACCTTTACGCACTAGTGCAAAAAATGAAATACTTTACCCACTAGTGTGTAAAGTAAATTGTACTTTATACATATATTTCTTAGTAACCATTTTGGTGGTAGAAAAAATATTGTATGCAATTCGTGCGTAAGGCGAGCTTTTTTCACTCATGGAATTGTCGCATAAAATTCCCATTCGTGAAAATATCCCACCTTACGCACTTATTGCATAAATAACTATTTTCTCTCGGTACATTAAATCGCTTGTTAAAAGGCCATAAGGAAGTGTGTATTGTGTATGTATAATTTTTCAAGACCACTATTAAATTATAACGGACGCATTATCATTTATTATTTATAGTATATTTTTTGAATATATAAACCGTAATAATATGCAAGTTATCGCAGGAAAATATAAATATGTATGTAATTGCAAAACTGATAAATACTGATCGACTGAACTAACTAATTAAACTGGAAGTTATAAATAAAAGTAATTTATGATGTAATATCTAAATTTGGAACTTGTTTAAAAAAAAACTAAGGGGAATAGTTTTAAAACTAGAAATTTCGATTACTTACCTATATTTTTTATTTAAGAATTTACGCTTATTAAACGCGGATCTTATGTTTAATACGTGTACGTTTAATTACTGCTAACATATATTTTATTCCCCAGGGAGAAGTAATGGGGGGGGGGGGGGTAAATGGCAAACAAACTTCGGGCGTGACATTTTTCGCGAAATTGTAGTTTTTCTAGGGTATATTCGGATCGTCTTAGCAATGATCACCCGAGTGATCATCTTGTAACGGTTTGCACGTAAACGTATAAACAGAAGCTATGCGAATGATGTGTAGTTGATATGCCAACCTTCGGAGAGAAAATGAACCCCTCCCCACAGTAAAGCAAATTAAATGTAGATACCTAGTAATATTACTACACTTATCAGTTTATACTTAAGTTCAGTTTTAGATACAAGATTGTTTCCTTTTATCTTTATCCTCAGAAGCATTCAAACCTTCCCTTGTTGGTGTAATAACAAACACCCACTCAAGGACAATAACTTGCAATGTTAAATATTTTCTCTGTAAATCATTATAATTGATTATATAAACGGAAGCGCGACGTCAGACGTTATAATTTGTCTTCTTCTGTCCTCTTTGACTCCACTAAATTTTTCACACCACACCATCAATCATGAATTAATCTAAATGCTTTAAAAATAATTCATCATTGTGTCTATAATTTATACATTTGTAAGTTCAAGGTTGTAACCGATGCACGTCATATGGGGGCGTAAGCACATACGTAACATTGATTGAAAGAGTTTGAGTGTCTCGAAAGGGAACAGTTTATTAAATAACTGTTTAAGACATTGAGACATACATTGACTGCCGATTGGTTTGACATTGGAGTAACAAACCAAGTCAAGATCAAGTATGATATCTTGTTTTCTATTGCCTGTCGCCGTGGTTGACATCGAATTGTTCTCAAAATAGTATGTGCCTGCGTGTGCGCCTGTTGCAGTCAGATTCCCACATTTTAATGTGAATGTGTGTGCATCTGTGCCTGTTCCTGTGCAATAGACAATGAAAATCTCGACCTTAACTTTGACAATGCCAAGATCGAACTAATCTCCTGACTCACATTGTCTCTTTAAAATGCACAAAACTGTGGCAATTTTGACGAATAACCATTACAACGTTCGACTCTTCTATTAGGGCATTAAAGATTGCTAAGGTGATTTAGAATTTGTTTAAAATAACGTAGAGGGGCACATTGCATTCTTTAATATATAACAACCCAGTTTTTTTCAAAGAAATCAGCCTATAACATGATCTAGATAGTAGATACCTACCCAAACAGTTAGCTTTAAAAATGTATGTGCCTCCATACTCCACAAACTGCAAATTAAACGGTTCTTTTGTATAAAAAAGTGTCTTGTGTGCGATATATAAATATGAAAGGAATTGATGTATTCGAGCAACTGTGATGTAGCTGACAATGGTAACGCTTCTAACTGGAGAACCGATACTATTTATTTTTCAAAAACTATTGTATAGGGAACTAACGTACATATTATCCAAACCTTTATAACTGAAATATTTTTGGGTGGTAGTGCTTTTTGTGCCTTCTTTAAATTTTCATGAACTAATTCATCATCAAAAATTAGTCCATTCCATATGATTCAGTACGGACTCAATTGGCTCAAAAGTTAATAATTCTTCTATATGCTTTTTATATGAAACTTGTCGCTTTTCAAAAATTTATTCGTACCAGTTCGAATATTTATTTTGAATTGAAACGAATAAAAAAATATATTAACATTAGATATCAATAACGACGTAACTTCCGAATAAAAGAACAAATAGTACTAACGATAATACAGGTATTGACACTGACCTTGTAACAACAGACCGTTATCTACATAAATATTTACCTTTCTTCGCCCATTGCTTGATTATGTTTTAACAGGTGGATTATAATGAGACAACTTGTCAGATTGCTAGATTATAAAAGTTAGTAAACACACTTTCACGACAATTATATTTTCTATTTTAAAATGAATTCCGCCAAGTGGTATTGACATTGAGTAAATAATAATGTCATAAAAGGTGCATTCAATGGACTTTTCACAATATATTTCTCCATTTCAAGAACACGATAATAAAGACGTTGTTGGTTCACTCAATAATTACGGCATCGTAAATTTTAATTTGTGATTACATAATCTTGTGATCTAATTGAGATAAGAGAAATAATCAAAGAAATTATTTGTTGAAATCGATATACGAATCAGACTTGCTAAAGATATAAGTAATATCAGAAATAGATGAGAAAAGATAATTTTATTTGAAAACATCAATCACATATTTTACCAATTAATCTGAACCACCTAACCAGTTGGAAGATTATTGCCTATTGTTTCACTAATTTTGCGCACTAATGTAAGTACTAATGATAATTACTTTGACGTAATATCCGAAACAAATGATTAACGAAAGAAGAAATGCAACAAAAGAAACACAAATGGTATTAACCCCAAACCATCAGCCATTTTAATCTAATATAAAAGTAGTTCATGTAACAAAATGCGCATTGTTTATAAATGACTTTATTTAGGCTTTATTCAAGCATAATAACAAAAACCTATCCAATTTGATATACTCACATTGATGTTTCATCTCTAAACATACAATTATTAAGTTTATTGAATCTTCTCTAATGCATGATAAAAATTGAATTAAAAATTACAAATTTCAAAACGTCTAAAAATTAAATTATGGCAAAAATGCGCATTGATTGATACCCAGGTACTTACTTCATTATAAATGTCGATGTTTTGACTACACACTAACGTTGTTGTTAAATTAAAATTTATTTGTGATTTGTTTCGGACTTAGATGAGAAAAAAATTGTCGATGGCCTAGATGTGGTCCAGTTCCACAAAAGAACATACCATCTCGTCTGTCTTCACCTAGCACAAAATCTTGCATTTCCAATGAGTGACTACTAAGAAAACATTTGGAAAAAATATAAAATTGTTATATTTGCTTCTCCCATGTTTCGCATTGGACTATGAAGAACAAAGAAAAATTTTTATCTCTGAAAGTAGCATCCGTTGATGACTCCTTAATACTTGAAACAGTTCAAATACATTATCACAATCTTAAGTATCAAAAACCACAATTTCTCAGGAACCAATGACATTCCAGCAACTGGTGGTTCATCACACGTGTCGTTCACTTCATACTCACTAAAGTATCAGAGAATCATTACCCTAGATAACCGTCATTTCAAGTGAGAAATTGTCGTCTTAATGACGTGCAAAAAGAGGTACTTAACTATATGATGATATGATCATAATAATCGACTTGCAAAATTATAAATCATAGTTTTAGGGAAAGTAGGAAAAAAGTCTCAGTTTTTCATTATAAATTTCATGTATAGGTTGACTTGGACGTACTCAGTTGTTTTGGTACGTAGGTGATTTTCTGTCCAATAATGCATGAGTTACTAATGAAATTTTTCCAAGGGAAAGGAAGGGTTACCAGCAAATTTTCTAATTTCCATTAAACTGAAGGCCCAAGTAAGGGAACTGCTGGTAAATTATGTTAATCTTCATTAATCATTTTCAACGATGCGATGACATATATAATCAATTCAGATAACGGTACGTGTTGGTTTGATAAACTCATCAACGTCCCAATTTATCAAGTTTAAGCCATATTGAAAAAAATCACCTGACCATTACGTGCAACCGCACCCCAATTTCCACTACGCATTATGAAGAAAAGGTAAAAGTAGCCTTTGTAATGTTTGCTTACTAGTGGTCAAGAATAATGAACTTTATGGGGATACGTATATTTATCTTCGAAGCTAGGAATCGAACTCGGTCGACTATATACAGTAGAATGAAGCATGCCCGTCACGCTATATTTTACACCACAAATTTATTATTTTTATCCATTTTTTTTACCTAAATTAAATCTTTATTCTAAAATTGTTTTATCTCAAATTGTTGCAGAGTATTTATAAAATTTGCTTCCGAAACCACAGCTTTCATTATCATATAATACATAAAACGAATCAAAATAATTTTAATCCAGCCTAATAGCATTAAAGTTCTCATCGTTTACAGTAATTCATAAACAATTTAATAAATCACACTAACTTAAATTTAGAATATACATTAACTGCAGATTCAAAATAGTTTAATATATCTAAGCAATTTTGTCTGTACACGTGTAATAGACCTACTCACTCCCTATTAAATATATTGTTTGCTTTATTTAGTAGTTGGTATTCAAGTATTGTTATGTTATATTCTAGTATTTAAAATATTTCATTATATATATATTTTTAGAATATTTATTTAAAACATATTTATGTAAATGTTTCTCGGTACTTATTATTAAAACTGTTTTAAAGAACAAGAGCAGGATTAGTTTGCAATATATATTGTGCGATGCTTGCCGTAACGTAAACATCTACCAATTTTCATGCAAATTAATTAAAAGCAAATACGATAAATAAATAACCTCCATCTAAACGTACATTACTTAAACCATCTCCTAGTGATAAGTATGGATAAATAAATACTAGTAAATAAAAGTGTGAATAATATTTATAATTAGATATGGACGGATGTAAAATTTCGCTTTTTTTTCTGTGTATGAAGTTTCACTATAAAAAATAGCCGATGATGGTTTTCAAATCTAAGGATAATGTAATAAATGTATATAATAAATCATACTTTCATATTTTATATTACGTTTCATTTTATCCTTATTGAAAAATAATTCATCCCCATAGCACCACATTCTAACTCACATGTGACTTTGGTCGACAAACGTGAATAAGTTTTCAGTCTTTAAATGTTCAATTCAAATAAAGCAACTCTCAATACCAAACGTTCCAATATTTTATCTATTATTTCGGTTTCTTCCAATTTTAAACCAAAAATGGGAAGCCAAACGAATTATCCTTTCATATTGATTGTAGCACCTTTTTGTTACATATTAGCATAACGACGTTTGTACTAGGTACCAGCAGGTAATTAATAAATCAAAATAATTATTTTCAGGGGTGCTACCAATTCTCATGCAGTTTTAATGAATTCTTCTGGAAATATAATAGGAAGTTCTACAGGACCAGGAACAAATCACCACTTGTGTGGAATGAAAGAATGTCAAAGAAGAATAGCAGATTTAATAGGCAGAGCGAAGGCTGTAGCTGGTATAGCAGACGATACCCCGTTAAGTGCTTTGGTAAAAATGTTTTCATATAATATATTTTCACTATTAAAATTTTAAAATTACTGCAAATTTTCTGAGTAGAAACATGAGTAGTTTAAAAGTAATGACGATTTGAATTTAGTGATTATTTAGAGTTAAAATGATCAAGCTTATTATTAAATACCATCTAAATGATCATGAGTTTTCGGTTTTTGTAGTTCCTACAGGTTCTGTTTATTAATTCTCAGGTAACTTTTAATTAAAAGAGAAGTCATCTCCTATTTGATCTTTATTTTAAGTTATGTTATTTACACCAATAAATTATTATTATTATTATGAAATTATGGAACATAAAAATATATTTTCACTATTAAAATTTTAAAATTACTGCAAATTTTCTGAGTAGAAACATGAGTAGTTTAAAAGTTATGACGATTTGAATTTAGTGATTATTTAGAGTTAAAATGATCAAGCTTATTATTAAATACCATCTAAATGATCATGAGTTTTCGGTTTTTGTAGTTCCTACAGGTTCTGTTTATTAATTCTCAGGTAACTTTTAATTAAAAGAGAAGTCATCTCCTATTTGATCTTTATTTTAGGTTATGAAATTATGGAACATAAAAAAAATATATTTTATTGTTGGGTAAAGAGCTGATTTTTTTAGCAAACTGAAAAATAGTTTTAGCAGTGTTGTTCTTTACCTCAATAATAGAGTTCTCGATATAAATATCCAAGGGCCGTTTGTTACTGATTATTCTGATATTTGATCCATTCGTGTTAAATTTGTTGTAGTCAATAGGCTTGTTTGATCCTGATTCGACTATTTTAGTTCCATATAATTAAAGAGATTCATGCATAACACTAGAAACGATAGAGAATGTATCTGATAAATCTCCATCAATTATGGAGGAAAATGAGCGGATTTTATGTCTTCATTAATAGCAGTCCGCCAGTTATAGAATAGTAAACTTGATTAACAAGTCACATTTTATTAAAATGTCTATATCTAAGGATAAAGCATGACATTCCGCAAATCGTTTGAATATATCGTTCCATCGATACCGACAACGCATATTTAATAATACTACTGAAAGTTTATAGAGTGTGGCAATTATCTATGCCCTTGCATTGGTAAATTTTTTATTTTCGAAGTAAAAGCAAAATTAGGCAGAATTGCGAGTGAAATTGATTGGTATTTTGAGAATTGTGGAATTCTGTCGGGTTACTGAATTATCCTGGAAAAACCGAAAATTTTCGATTTTTGAAATAGAATAAATGAATATTGTTATCAATAGATATTTTTACGTAAAATTCAATAAACCTGTTGCCACTTCCATAGCTGTGATTATCGAGATACAACATAAATATGCTTTTTTTGATGGAAACCCACTGGCAGTTGACTATAAAGGCGCTTATTTTTTTCAGATTTTAAACCAAAAAACGTGTATGCCATCGTATGTTGAAATGATTAAATATTCTATTTTTTTTAATCTATCCCAAAGTAAACAAGTAGATTTAAAAAGAAACTGATTTATTTATTAACCTCCTTTTTGAATGGAATCCTTAGTTGACTATGCTTATTCTTTCCTGATTTCAAAGATATAAGCATTTTTATGCCTGTCCTTTTTGGTTATATTGAACTAATGAAATATTCTATTGTTTTTTAATATATCCCCAAAAAACAAGTAGACTTGAAAAGAAATTGATTTATTACAATTCTGAAAAAATTTAAATTAAATTGAATATTTCATCATTTCAACGTAACCAAAAAAGATTGGCGTACAAATGTTTGTATTTTTGAAATAAAAAAAACATAATCCTTTTTTGATTCCATAGTCAAATATGAGTTGTAACTCGGAAATCGTGTTAGCTATACCTATTTAGCCGCCTCTGTAGCTCTGAAGATAAAAAAGTTACACTTGCAAGGAGATTGATAGGGTGGCCACCCTGTAAATAGTCGGCACAGTTTAGTACTTTAGAAAGTATAAAGGGCAGTCATTATTTTGATCTAGATTATTGCCCCAGTTGGTTGGAAAGAGACGTTGTTTAGAGGAAAGATCAAAAAGCCGAAAAAGTGAGATACTTAGATTATATTAGATTGCAGGTGAGGCGTTAAGTCCGTAAGCCTCTTATCACTGCAATCTGAAAGGTAATTTATGAAAACTTTGGCTAGATCGATGTATTGTATCCATCTATTTTTAGACTTTTGAGAAAGTCTGGAATTTTCTTTGGGCCTTTTCAATTTGGTAGATGTTGGTAATGTCAACGATTCAGTTAACCGTTCGCTCGAGAATCAGGAATAGTTGGAGTCAATGACAGTATTCGTATTAAGTCAATCAACCGCTATCACAACCTCTGAACCGGCATCCGGCCGTTGACTATCTGCATAGGCCCGTGCAACTAATATAGATATATTTAGATATAAATATACGGAATCGTCGACATCGAATGTCTCCTCGTATACAGGTTTCGCAACTCTCCTGAATAGATATTAGATTAGAACTTATATACCATCAAGATACAACGCACAGATACAATAATAGTAATATTTCTCCTGCCCCTACAGGACTTAATCACTCTCTCCATGAAGCACTCGAAGGGTCTTCCGGCACACAATATGAGGGTCGTAATACAAGCGATCAACGCAGATACTTTGCTCCTTCTACTCGGTGATTATTCTGAAAAGAAAGCGGTTAAAATAATAAAACAAATAATATGCTTATAGGACATTTATTAATCCTCTGGTTAATAACAGAGATAGTCTTCACAAAGCAAGATTAATCGCAATAGCCATGATACCCCCAAAAGGGTCAGCGACCGCAACAAGTGCAACCCAAAAAGTAGTGATCGAATTAATGAAAGAGAATTTTAGTTATAACAGAGCCAAAGGGGAATTAAGGATTGGGGAATGATTATCTAGGTAAAAACCTTTACTGATAAATTTTGTGTTTTTGCTCCGAAATAACACGCACCCATACAACGTCCGTAAAGTCTTTCTGAAAGATTTCTTCACGAGGCGGTCATATGGTACTAATACCAAAATGCTCTGGTACCCTTTCAGGATGCCCACCAGTCGTTTTCTAACTGACTATTTGAATTTTCACTTCAGTTCCTAAAATTTAAAATGGCTCTCCAAGACACGATCGCGGTAGAGACGATAAATTGTGGTAAGGCGAGGCCAGCTCAACCTTCCCATGAAGCTTTGGTCACGGACTCACGAGGAATTCCTGAATGCGAGGGTAGAGTGAACCTATTCTTCCATAGACCAACGCAACCACGAAGGTGGATCAGTCTGTGATGAGATGTGATTAAGAGACAATTGATCGACGGTAGATTCGCTCTCGCACCTATATGAAGTCTTCGCTCGTGATCTGTTAGACCTGCTTATGATAATGATAATTAGAACAATTTTAATAATAATAAAAACACCATGGTCGTCTCTACATGCTGCACCGTGCCTGGTTATGTTTGTTTAAGTATGGATAAATAGCCGAAAAGATAAATGGAATTTTGGGAAGTGTACTGAAAATCGACTTAATATAAAAAAATATATAAAAAATCCTGATATGCACGAAATCTCATATTTCGTGCATATCAGGCAAAAATAGAATCGGATGGGGGATGTTTCTACATCTTCCAATTCACAATCTTCCTTTTTTCCTGACACCCACATTCATGTAATAGTTGCTTTAAAAGATTAGACAATAATTGCGTTTTAGAGTGGTTTCAATAAGTTTTACGTCCCATAAATTTCATTTTTGTGCGATCAGAGATGGATATCAATATAAATATATAAAATTGGATCTATTTCTTCATTTAGATTTCTGTAATGTCTCTTTATAGTCGCTCTATTTTCCGATGTTCAAGTTGTAGAACATGCTTTCAATAATAAGCTGACGGATAGTTATTTCTAGCATTAAATTGGCAGCATGGATTTTCTTTGGATGAACTTTTAAATGTTATGAACAATTGTCAATATAATTCCTTGTACTTTCGATATTTAAACCTTTTGATATATGTATACTCGTAAGAATTTTCTCGATTGTAGTATAACTATAAAAATGGTTTATCGCTAAATATTACCTAGAAATCATTTATACTAGCATAATATAAAACGCAATTTTAAAATTATTACAAGATTAACGGATTACGAGTGGAAATTATTAATAATGTTAATACCGATACATTTTTATCGTAATAAATACTGCATTGAACTTTTATTGTAATTTGTGCTATGTTATCAATATTCCCCTTATAATACTAATTATAATTATTTATAGCCTAGTTATCCGATGTATTTATTGAGCTCAATTTTTGCAATATATATTTTATTGACCTAATATGAGTACCTAATAAATGATTTATTTGACCATTGTTATCGATAATATTGTTTATATAAAGATTTTTATGATAGATCGTTGAATTGTGTCCAATTTTAGGATATACGAGTAGTAACGTAATTTTATACACATTTAAAAACTTTAAAATATTTCCGCTGTTCATAAGTTACCAATTATACCAGGAAGAAAAAATGTTTGCTGTAATCTTGATATTCGTCTGACATGCACAGACTTTCCTACTTTTAACAATAGCAATATCTTTTTATGTAAAAGAATAATAATTGTAGAAAACATGTTTAAAGAAACTTTACTTCATTACACTATAATTGCTTCATATTCTTAGACTATGTTCAGAGAATTGAAAAAAAATAGGCTTTAAGCCTAAAATGAAATATTTCCGTGTAATACCTCAAGGACCAGCAGCATTGTAGAATAACGCGTATGTTCTATTATTTTTCTAAAATTAATTTAGCTTTAAAATTATGTTCTTTTATTTTATTGATAATATAGTTAGAAATAACCGCATAGATAAGATATAATCATGATTGTAAATAGAAATCTTATTTTGTTCTAATCCTGATATCAAAATAAACATTTGCTTTTAGTTTTATGGATTGCGCATTTCTTAAAACAAAAATTATTGGAAATAAAACAATAAAGGTACTTAATTGAAGTAATGTTCTCAAAAGTTATAAATACGCTCTCCGTCATGATTAGTACCTCCACGTAATACTTCATATACTGATAAATTCATGTGTAGTGCTCAAAATGATGGGAAAACAAATTTTTCAGTGCTACTTATTTTTATATTTCTTAAATACCCTACTAATAAACAATGTGTTCGTGTCTTGTTCTCACAATTCACAATACATATTGAGTGGCTATGAATAATTGTCAACCACTGTGTCAATATGAAACCATTTTTTTTTTCAAATTCAATCCTGGTGGTAAAACGTCCAGTACCCTATTACACGAGATACCCTGTACATTTTCTTATCCACATTTTAAAACATTTTCTACTTACACTCTCATTCTTTAGGACTACCTGTATGTAATAAGTAATACATTTTACAAATTCTTTCAGAAGATTCTTATGATATAATTTTCTTATAGGGTTTAAGTTTAAGTGGCTGTGAACAAGAAGAAACTAACCAAGAACTGATGCAGGGATTAATTAGTGATTACCCTCATCTTTCCGAGAAATACGTTGTTGGAAGCGACACAGAAGGGTCGCTGGCTGCTACCTCTAATAAAGGCGGAGTTACGTGCATAGCTGGAACAGGTTCAAATACCCTCTTATTAAATCCCGATAGGACCCGGATACAGTGCGGTGGCTGGGGATATTTACTAGCAGACGAAGGAAGCGGTAGGTTACCTATCTCATGAATAAGGAATTATCTACTTTGAAAAAATTTTAAAATAGAAGAACTAAAATATTTCCGAATTTGTGGTTTTGAGTTCATATACTTTGTAAATACCTGACGTTCCCGTACTTTTTTTAAATTTTGCAACAGCCACAAATAATTTTCCACACGTCGCGTCTGCATTTAAAATGATAATTTTAATAAAAAGAGATGGGATCTGTTAAGAGGATATTTTAAGAAAACATTAAGAAACTGAAGCTTTAATTTTTTTTTTTATTTCTTGTAATTTCCAGCAGGTCTTTAAAAACGGGATTTTTTTATTTTAAATTTCCAAAACTATATAAAATGTCGAAAAACTGCAGGAGAAATTTTATGCGGGATATTTTTCAAAAGCAATTTCGAGCACGCATTGTTTCTGAAATAACCCGATTGACTTCACCAGTAAATATATGTATCTTCTCTATTTCGTCTCTGTACAGAGTGCGTTATCTGTGGTTACTGCTAAATCCTCATTATTATTTCAGTATAAATTAATGTTAATTTATAAATAACTTTATTTGGGTTTTATATGAACATAATAATAACAAAAATAACCTAAATAATGTTGTTTATAAACAATACGTATCATGCAAAGAAAGTAGAGTAATTTCTAAATGTTAATTTTTGAGGAGAATGTCCCAATATTCGTTAATGTTATTATTTGTCTTATTAATAATTTATAAATATTATTAACTCAAATTTATGATCTATTTTTTGCCATTATCTACTTTACGAAATACGGCTAATCTTTTTATCACTACAAATTATTTATCTTACACAAGATCGTCTTAACATGATATCATATCTATACCTACAAGGCTGATAGCATATAAACCCATTGCCACTCGAACTTAATGATGTAAATGTCGATGGATATTATGAAATAACGATGAATATCTTCAAAACGAAATGAGGTATTGAGATGCGGTTTCGAGTTGTTGCAAATTGCATCAGGAATAAATTCTGTTATCGAACTGTGGTGGAAAAGTTAATATAAGGTGTAAAATGCAACATTTTAATTTTGCAAAACTTTGTGGCGATTGCTTAAGAATCTATGTTTTTCTTGATTCATATAATAACAACTTATACATAATATGTCTGGATAAAGCGCAAATTACTTGGAAAATTGCATTCACCTTTTAATATAATGGACAGACCATTGCTATTACTGCCAAAGTCAATAAAATCTACGATGCGGACAATAGTCAAGAATATCCGATAGAAACGTTTACGTTCGAGCTAAATATTATTGGACAAATTTAAACGGTTACACTAATTTTTCCAATAGTTTTAACAACGTTCTAAACAATTAGTTGAAAAATCTGGGAACTATTGCATTAAAATAATCTGTAATTCCTTTTACATACAGTGTGTCGCACTTAAGAGTGAAACACCCTTATAACTTTTTTCATTTTTATCCGATTTAAACCAAATTTCACTCAAAGATAGAATCCATTAGGATCAACTTATCACCCAAAAGTCATTTGCCCCTTACTAATGCAAAACCACCTACGATATCAAAATAAACGGAGAAAATCAAAAAAACATATTAGGCATATTTCTATCAAAAATTTTATTAATGTAAGTTGTTCAGAATTGTTCAAAAACCTTAAGTCCAAAATTTAATCAAAATCAAAAAATATTAATATTTTGTTTGAAAACATTTTTAAGTCTGAAAATATAATTTTAATGGATTATTGTATTGTAAAATTTTATTTTTTATAAAAAAAAAACTAGATAAACACTCTGCAACTAAATACGAATGATAATTGATATTGTAAAATTATATTTTCGGACTTAAAATTTTTTATTTCAAAATATCAATATTTTTTAATTTTTATGAGATTTTGGATTTAAGGTTTTTAGACAATTCTGAACAACTTTCATTAGTAAAATTTTCCGATAAAAAAATGCCTAATATGTTTTCTTGATTTTTTGCGTTTATTTTGGTAGGTATCGCTTTGCATTAGTAGTGGGCGAATGTTTTTTTGGTCATGAGTTGACCCTAATGTGATCTATCATTGAGTAAAATTTGGTTCAAATCGGATAAAAATGAAAAAAGTTATAAGGGTGTTTTACTCTTAAGTGCGACACACTGTATACCAAAATAAAAAAATGTAAACCCCTGAGAGCCTCTAGAAGAAGCTGAGGTATTCGACTGACTTTAACCCTCATTAAGATACATTCCCTATTGGGATATAATACTAACTGTATTTCTTCCATTGTCGATTTTGCACACCATTTCCCTTACTTGGTTAATTATCAACAATTTTATAACAACACCAACCAGGTTTTTAAGTCATGCGTGTCACGTACATTTTATACGAGGCAAATTTTGCTTACTGTATTAAACGTAAATAATAATAATGAATTTATTGCAGTCACTAATATTTTCATGTACCTGACAAATTTATAACTCTTTTTTTTTTATTTTCCAGCCTGGAACATATCGTTTACTGCCGTTAAGACCTGCTTTAATGATTTGGAAGACTTTGAAAAACCCCCATTTCCAACAGATCAAGTATGGAACCTAGTCAAAGAACATTTTAAAATAAAAACTCAGGCTGACATTCTCGACTCGTTTTATACAAATTTTGACAAAGCGTTTATTGCGTCTCTTTGCAAAAAATTAGTGGTACTAGCCAGAGATGGTGATGAGCTTTCTCAAAGTATTTTCGCGAAAGCCGGAAGTGATCTAGCAAAAAGTATATGCGCTGTCTATCCAAAAGCTTCTGCAGAACTGACCGATAGAGAAGGAGGAATTCATATTCTGTGCGTGGGTTCCGTTTGGTTGAGTTGGGATCTCCTTATGCCTGGTTTCATAAATTGGGTTGAAAAAAAATCTACCGTTAATGAAATGTCGTTAATGAAATTGACTACAGAGATGGCTGTTGGAGCAACTCTTATGGCTGCTGACAGATTAAATTTGCGGTTAGATAGAGATTATTCCAAAAACTACAACGTTTTCTATAGATATAAAAGAGGTGTCAGTACTTCTAATAACGGATTTGCATAAGTTTATATAAAATAAACTTTTTTGCTTATTTAAACAATTTTCTATGAAAATATTCGCAAACTTTTGTATATATTGAAATGATTCAAAATTAGCATCTTTAGCAAAAGTAACTCAAATAAAGATAATTTTACACACATATTTCTTATTTCATGGGCCTCAATCTACCTCAAAATTCCGTATCTAAAATGCAAAAATCATCAACAAATTTGGCAATTTAGTTTGGTCTTTGAATTAAGATGGTTAGGTATCTTCTAAATTATCTTTGTCCGACTTACTTTCGACGTATTACAATTTTGTTTTAATTTTCTTATATGCTGTAAAAATTTGTATAATAATGAACATGAGTGTTGTTGGGCAATTTTGTAAATTATGGAAAAATATAAATAAACTGCTAAGGTATCTAAGTAAGTTAAGCAAATATATATTTTAAATAATTGTGGTTGTGTTGTGTTATTGAAATAAAAATACAGTATATACCCATACGTATATATTTTTGATAATAATGTATTGTTATTTGCTGTCCTCATATAGAAGTTCCTGTAAATAGCATTTGTTAAGTAACCTGTAACTGATTATTTTGTTGCAATTTGAGCATGACCCTCTTTGAATTCAAATAAATACATCGTTTTTACTTTGTGTAACATTTTCTGTGGGATATGGGGAGTGGCTGTAGATATTGCACTGGCGCTTTTCCTGTAAGGAGCCGAAGACCACGAGGAACTGTCGTACATCAAGCACCGAATAAAATAATAATAATTTATTAGTCCTTTAGCTTATAATTATATTATTATCAAAATAATAATCAAAAAAAAATTTGGGCTACGGTTAGTGACATAAAAACAAGAAAGTAAACTCACTGGACTGAATGTCTTGCAAGAACAATGCAAATTAGAATATACAGTACCACTAGTTACCTGTTATTAATTTAAAAAGGAAGGAAACGTGCAAAAACGTCTCCAACAAACAAGCTCCAAATAAAATGTATAAGCAGTCGCAAATTAAAAAGTTCTAGTGTAAACAACATTAGCAACAATAGCAACACTCACCTCCAAATATGATTATGATTATAATGCTACTAACTATTATTGTTCACAAAAATTGCACTTTACTATAATAACTCAGATACTATTTTCGCACATGTCTGTTTACTTAAATTAAACTACTGATTGAACACTCAACATAAAACGTTTCTTTTTCATAGTACATAAATTTTATTAATCTATTCCATATAATTTCTTTCATACAACCAAAGAAAGGCAATGGGAAACACAAAAAACATAACTTACGTTATTCCCTTACACATAAATAATGCATCTATATAAAAATACATCAACACTAGAAAAATTAATGTTTTTTATTTCATCCTTGAATAAAAGGTCATTAATATGTTTTAGTTTAGGAGACAATTAATATAACACATAATAAAACATGTGCTTTTTAAGAAACGTGTCTTAGGCAGTGGTATTAAGAGGTAATTACTTCTGATAATATAATTATGATAAAATTAGACATTATTAAAAAGATATATAATTAAATTTCTTTTTACAAAGCTTAAGCACTGAAAACATAAATTTAGGGTAGTTTGCGTACTTTATTTTACATATCTGCACTCAAATTTAATAAATTGAATATCAGGCAAGTTTTTTTGACCAATAAATACTCTTTCCCTCTCAGTAGCCATACTTCAATATGAAATACTAAAGCTAATAATTATAAGGGAGTAGGCAAAAATATAATCCTTTCAAATCAAAGATATTTTTGAATTTTAAGATAGCAAAATAAGCTTGGTGTAACATTTTGCTCCTACTGAAGAGGATGTTTCTTACAAAACGATTGGATGAATAAATTAACTAATTGTTTTCTTTAATCTTGTATTGTATGCATTAGTTTTTTTTTGCATATATTTGATGCCCATCAAAGAAACGTTTCTTGTATGGCACAAGTCATTGTACATTCAGCGTTAATTTTCTTTAATAAAACGATTTTTTCAATAAGTTGAAAAATTATTGCAACTTTGACAAGAGCTCATTCAGGTATAGTTAGAACAAAATATATCGTATTGATAACGCTCTGCAAGTTTCTAATACTACTTTGCTGATCTGATGGGTTCTTTATGGGAAATCTTCAGAAAACCTTAGCACATATTTTACTTTAATCACAATCCTTGATACATACGTTGATGTGCCTGTTATAAATTATTTATTGAAATGTATCAAGTTTTTAACCTAGAAATGTTGGTAGTTTTTACCAAAATCTGATTAATTATTGCCTTACAACTAATTATGATTTTAGAAAGTGTGATAAATTATTTCTTCTTAATAATCTTAGTAACGTAATTTATCGATATATTAACTGTGAATTGACGTTCACTATATAATAACTTCGATAAGTTACGATTATTCGATTGTCGATTATACGATTGTAATAACCACTAAAATGTTCATCTGTCTTGTCTATTCTGTCAATATGGTCTCCATCGAAAATTCTTTATATAGTTTATCAACTCGATAGCCTTGCAAATGCTTTGTTCAATGAATTTGCAACAACCAAGTATTTAGTTTTAAAAAAGTTAAATTTTCGGACTAGAGGTAATCAGTATATTTTTTTGAAAAGCTGCAGATATGGTGTTGATAGTATCAACTACAATGCAATTATATGAAGTAAATAATCTTCATCGAATCAACGCCTACTCATTTTTCCACTAACCTAAGACGTATCAGTAACTTGCTTAGTAGGGTGGATAATATAATTGGACAGGCATATGATTCAGGATTCTGTTTGTGGCTCATAGAAAAAAGTCAAATATTTTTGTAAAATGATTGAGAACCTCTGTGGTTCTTTTATCGTATATACTCCACACCTACAAAAATGTGAAGTGGATTGTACAGTAGAAACCTATATTATCTGAGGCGTTCACTTCCATTTTCATTATTTTATAATAAGAACAAGTTATGTAACATTTCTTTATTTTACATGAGGTATATGCATACAAACCATTATTGTCCATGTAGGCATTGACCATAGTCAACATATCAGTAATAAATAAAATTGCTTAAATACTTAATTAAAGTAAATTTAAAATGTTAAGTCAAAAACTATTATTAAGTAATAATTTACAAATCAACGTTAAGAAATACAAAGGCACTTGTACTAAATAAGGCCGGCTCGAAAGTAGGGTGTTTCCACAATATTTTCCAATTTTCAAAAATTGTTTACCAGCTCAACTTCAAAACATTATCTAACTAGAGTATAGAAACTGATTAATTGAAAAAAGCTGTTGAAGCTATTCCATTCTAATCTTTGGCGTACACCAAATAATAGCCATTAGCAAATATTTCAAAAACAATTAATTTTAGCATTCTTTGTGTAATCACCTGTTAGAATATTTCAGCAATTGCAACTCTGTTATGTTTTTGTCTCAAAGTCAAACATATCTTGGCCTTATTAGATACAGGTACCTTATGAATAGTACATTTAATAAATAATGCTAATCTATTATGCAAAATTTAATATCAGATCTGCATTTAACATAATAGTGCCCAGCCAGAAACTAGTCTTTCAAGGATTAATTCTGGATTAAAAATTATCGTTAATCAATATCTACTGGACAAGATAATGTAGTAATGTCTAAGGTTATGTCTGCATATTATTTTGTAGTGATGGAAAAAGAAATAACAGTCTTATTAATACGAAATTTATAAATTAAGAGAAAATCACTAAAACTATCATTTCTGACATATCTAAATACTTATCTGTATTATTTCATATATGATCCCTCTAGTAGTCGCGTGGTTACGCTTGTACAAATATAATCTAATTTCGTAGTTTAACCAATGATGAACAGAAATTTATAGAACATGATATACCACTTTTGTTTACATCTCTTAACCATTCAACTCTTACATAAAGCAACAAATGTTCGTATTAAGAGTGAATTAGTGAATGTTTCAATTCTGGCGTTTTATCAGCAAATAATTTCTTACGTATTCGTAATATTGTTCAAGAAGAATTAATCCTTGAAAGAGTTAGCCGTACCTTCAGGACACACCTGTAAATCAGAAAAGAGTCCTCACAATATAAACGTGTAAAATAGAAGGAAACGAGGGTTTAATAATTGACCAAAACCAGTCACATATAGTTTTGCATCCTAAATACAGGATTATTAGTCAATAATATTAAACCGTTTATAGAAAAAGAATAAATAAATTTCTTTGGTGCTTTAGAATATCAATTTAACTTCATTTACACAGGCGTATTTCTTAAATATTTTGAAGATATGTTTACAGCTTTGCAGTTTTCGCTTTTCCAACCACAACGAATATTTTCTGCAGAAATATGTTAACACTGTTGGAGCCTTGCTGAAACCATTGCGGCTTCGACCAGTAGACAAACACGTAATATACTGGAATTGAAGATAGGATCATAAGAACTCCCATTCCGGTTTCATACGGACTAGCAACCATTGGCACTGCAGTTACAAAAATTGTGCATAGTAAGTAAAGTATAGGCCATATAAGGTTCACTTTTATTGGCCTCTCTAGCTCGGGTTGTTTCCATCTTAGCCAAGGAAGACATAGGACTGCAACTCCAATACTCAACTGAAAATACGAAGTGAATCAGTAAAAATAATATATTTTATTGCTCAGTTTTAGCAAACAACGAAAAAGAGAATCTATCTATAATTTTTTAAAAGCATGTGTGATTACTGCTGTGATTCCTTATTATGTCACAATGAATTGTCAGGTAAGTTCCAGTTGAACTGAACATATTTTTATATATAGTGAAAATTTATGCCAGTTCTTACAAATATTGCTCTTGATGTGTGCACAGGGCTTTATAACCTTAATTGATTTTGTCTGCATATATAAGTGTTAATAATGTAAAGTGATGTACTTACCCAGGTGGCGAATCCCACGTAGTTTATCAGAGCATCGATATCTGATACCGTCAGGTATAACATGGACAATATTGCCTGAAATTAAAATATTTAGACTGGTCTGATAAAGAAGATGTATCAGTCTTGGTGATTTCTTTGAAGAAAGATAGAATAAATAAATAACTAAACAATAATATAGTAATATATAGTAGACATATCTGACTAGCCCCAGGATATTAGCAACATTGCATTAGTTATGCATCAGAGATTTAAAATCCTTACAATAAATTTATTACAGAATCCATAAATCTAGGCCGCTTTATCAAACACAAATATATAGGGTTCTGTCCACTCTGACGGTGCCGGTTGCCACACGACAAATAACTTTTAACTTTCCAACCACTAACCGGAATAGGAAGATCCCAAAATTTTTAACTCAAATAGTTTTAACAAGCAAATATTGCTGTGACTACATATGAGGCATCTGCATACAAAATAACGAAATAATATATAACTTACCATGATCAAAACCGACGGCGTAGGTGTTAACCTCTGAGCTTGGATCATAGTTAGCAGTTCAGGCATTTGTCCGTGACAAGCACCTGCATAAAATAATCTTGATGAAGTCAGCAGAATACCGTTCACTGCCCCAAAAGTTGAAAGGGCCACGAAAACAGGAATGGTCCATGCAAAGGGGCCGAATAACCTATTTGCGAACGTCACTGCCACAGCTTTTGATCCCAAAATTTCAACTGGAGATAGCGTGGTGTAAAATGCTATGTTGGTCAAGACGTAAACGGCTGTTACAAGAGTGCAAGATATTGCTATGGCAAGAGGCAAATTTCTGAAAATCCACAAAGGTATTTATAATGGATCATATGTTTATTTATTGGCAAAAACATAACAAGAGATTCGTAGGAAATGAATTAAGTTTTAAATATAGAGGCGATAATGAAGGGAATTGGACATTCAAAATATTAATTTTCAATAAAGGAAGATTTCCGGGTTCTCTTCAGCGTTGATTATTTTGAATTCTTGACGGTTCGATCAAATTGTGCGAATTTCTTCTAAAACGAAGAAGAAGGAAACTATTAATTACAACATGGTCAAAATGTCAAGAAATCAAAACAGTCACTGCTGAATAGGAACCAGAAACTTTTCTACAAATAATCAGCTCCTCAATAGCTATAGAGTTGGTGTCAATATAGTTTTAAAAAATAGTACTGTTAATATCAATGTTAATTATTATTATGCAACAGAAATAATGTTACATTTTAGTTATTTCATTAATTTTCTTAACATAAATAGCTATTATTGTTTTGTTTCAATGTGCAACAAATTATAACAGAGAATTCGGTTGATTCATAATGATCAAATCAAACTTATGTAACGCACATGCATAAAAACTAGTTAATTTGGTTGTACCTGATTTTCTTCTAATTTGTTATGTTTCTACAATTTTTACGCATTACGCAGTAACTTTATTAATAAAATATTAACTTACCTCACAGGATCCTTTAATTCTTCTATTATAAAATTTAAGTAATTCCTGTAAATAATAAATTTACATATTAGACATGCAACCAACAATATTATTAATATTTAATGTAGAAAAATGAAAATTTTATTTTCAAAATAAATTCTAAAAAACCAATATTTAAGTTCAATTAATTTACTTTTTTCCACATTTTTCTCTTACCGAATAAATGGTATATGCAATGAAACATTTATATGGTGGCAATTTTGTTTTTATTTTCAACAAAAACTGAAATAATTTTTTCATATTCAGAATATTTTACAAACAATTTGAATTTCTCGTTTAAACAGAAACTAATAAAACATATTATTTCAGATTTGTTAAATATAAATTTATTGAAAACAACCGTGGTTGATTTAGACTCAACAGAATTATTGAACAAGAAATTTTGGAATGCAATTAAACTCTGATGAATTATTTGCGAGCGAAATTAATTGCTAATTATTTAAATTTGACTCATTACTAACACGCAGCCTTTAATAAATTTGGAAAGGAGATATAATTGTTCCAACATTGCCTAGGACTAATTCATTTTCGCTCAGTGTTAAATGTATAAGGCATTTCTACCAAATATATTACAGGTTCACTTATTTTAGTACTGAAATCAGTATGCACAAATTTTAAGCATTTAACAATAAACTATAACTATTACCAGCACTAAACTTACATCAATATTAGAATAAAACTCAGTCTAAAACAATTTTGTTTACATTTGTATTAGTAGAATTAATTCTGCTTGATCATTACAATAGTTTCTTTTTTGAGCTGCAGCAAAAAATTTCGTGTGTATTTGCCAGATAATTTCTAAACTCGCAACTGTAGGTTATAAAGCAAACATTTTCAACGTTATGTTAGTATCAAATTATAAACAACTTTCGAAATCCCCATCTGTCTGCTCATTTGTCAGTCACGTTTCTCACGATAAATCAAGAATAAAAAATCCGATCTCATTGAAACCGCAGACAAATGTTATTGGGTCTTTTTGGAAAAAAATAAAAAATTAAAACATTTTTAATTTAAAAAATTGGTCCAGGAGAAAATGTTAATCATTTTAATTATTTTAATTAATTAATTCTAGAACAACATAGTTACCTGAAAACTCAATATTTATTAATTTCAGAAGTGACCTAGTTAGGAAATAAATTCCTTGATATCCCCTGGATTTAAAAAAATAAATTAATTAGAAGGAGACATTATGATTTTAATATTTTTATTTTTACCAAAGTAATGTTTAATACCAATTGCATTTTCCCAACTTTGTTGTTGTTTTTTCCTTTTATTTCCTTAGCTGCCAAAGTAAGTGCGTGTTCTATACATAATAGGTACTGTCAAATATTTCATTAGAATAACTTTATATTGATCGTACAACCATATGGATTTTATGTAATCGTAAATAGTTCAGGAGCCCAATCATTTTCTCTATTTCCTTTATGTTATTTACATAAAGGTAAAACCTGGTACACATATTTATATTACCCTCCCAACGGATTAGGTGGTCTCTGATTTCTATTTATAGGCATTTCTTTTTTTTAAGGAAAAGTTTCTTCTTAATCTTTTAATAATTTAATTAACTCCTTCTAAATGGAAGCAGTTGCATTTAGAAAGAGTTTTATAAGAAATTGACTTTCCAAATCCGAACAACCATGGACCAAAATTTATCAATACAAGATTCCACAAAAATGCAATTGTTGAGAATTTATTTATGGTGATGTGCCAGTAGGCTCTCCCAATTTGAACCTCATTCAGAGTGCTTAGAATGGGAATAACAGGCAGAGCATATTATGTCGCAAACAATATTTATGATTTAGTAATTGTTTTTCAAGATACCCTTCTAAGCAGTTTTCAATGGTTTGAAAGTATGATATGGCATTTTAATTCAGAGAAATGTTATTCGTTTAGATAAATTCAGTTTCAGTTACGTGAATAATTTTCTTATATTTGTTTATAGAATTTAGTGTTATTTGTTATCTAAAAGAATAAAATGAAATAATCATCGGTAAAATAAGTTTGATGAAGACAATACCGTGTTCTGTAGCAATCAATTCCACTCAATATATTCATATCAGAATCTAATTGGGCATATAATGGAATCACTCGTATTTCTTGTTCAAAAAATTCTGTGGTTATTCTTCTCACCAGCCATTGTAGGCGAACAGGCCGGAATAGAATGATAAAGCCAGTGAAGTAACTTCGCTCTTTGTGTTGATGAATGAAAAGTGCTCCGTGTGCCCTGCAATAAGTGCAAATTCGCAGATGTTCTCGTCACTACTCTTTGATACTTCCACCGTTTAACTACTGGTTTAAAGCAATTTTGTCAATGGTCTAACTTCACCTTTATACCTGTTTTTAATTAAATGGTCTCGAGAGTTCTTTTAATACCCTGGCTTTTGTTTTATTTTTTCTAATTAGTTGTTTTAACTACCTTCTGTATATCTAACGACTTTTAGGGCTTATTTTATTAGCAATATATTAATTTTATAGTAAGCATATTTTCGTCTATCTTATGAATCCGCTTTTCAAACAAACATAAGTTTGTTCGCCATCATTCGTTTATGAAAATTCGCACAATGTTATTTTCATTACTATAGGTACAGTTATGGATGTAAAACGAGTGCTTTATGCTATCGAATATATAAAATAATTTAAAAAAAAGTAAACCCACCATGTGGGTTCATCCTATAGTGGAATTAAGGGAAGCCAGAAATTTAGTATATTTGCAATGGCTGACCGGCAACGTCACTTGGTGGCAGATTCATTAAAAGATCGTATCATCGCAACACCGAAATATGTAGATTATTACCGAAATTTTTTACTATGATAAAATCTCCTAATAATTCCATGTATTCAATATTCTTATGTTTTTTCTCTCTTCACTATAATTTCATTTTAGTTTCGTGTCATGTTCCTTACTTACGTTTTATTATATGTACACAACACGTCAAATGTAAGGCCGCTGTCTATTAATAATAAATAGGGTAGTTTCAGTAATGATGCCTTGGCATAGTTATTTCGAAGTATAAAAGTGAAGTTACCATATTGACCCAGATCTAGACCAAACTGAAAATTGATTTAAGGAAAAAAACTAGGACTAATAATTATTATAAACATGGTATCCAGGTGTTTGTCATCGCTGGTTTGATCACGTAGGTATAAACATATTTTTAGCTACACTTGATCTGATTCTAGAACAACTCCATACAGGGTGTCTCTAAGAAACATCGACAAATGACATGATTTGTGAGAATTACATTAGGTACAAATACCTGTTTTTTGAGCATTATTAACGTAATTTTTCTCTTCTAACATATTTTTTATTTTAACAATCTATTTGTATTATTCCAATGACATTTATTTTAGTTTATGAATAGATCATTATTACAGTGTATTTCGAATTGTGTAACGAAGTGATTTTTTCGATCAAGTTATGTTTATTTTTGCTTTAAATATTACTGTCACTTGGATACACTCTGCCGCTGTTTAGTAGATGAATTATGTTCTAGTTAAGTTATAAATGAGTTGTTAAAAAGGTCCGCTGGTAAACAAGCAATCAAGTAATTAATAGAGTAATTTTCGACAGTCCCCCGTATGATTAAAATCCTAGAATTATTATAAATAATGACCGAGTCGAAAATAAAAATCATTCATTACTAAAATTGTTAATCCTTGTCCGTTTTAATCCGTTTCTTTTTGCAACATGGTATATAAATTACAAGTAACTCATTTCCGGTTAAATGCATTTCGAGTTGCTGCGCGTAGCTGCATAAACGCTGCATCTCTGCAAGGTACGCCGGGTGATGCATTTGAGTCCGTCGTTTAAACTCGGTGACCACTTCTCTTTTTGACACGACCGAGAGCTACGTCAGAAAGGTAATAAAAATGCCAAGTGGCCCTCCCGTCGAGATCAGATCAGATCAGATCATCAAATCCAACCTACCGCCAGCACGAGCAGATCCAGTCCGTACCGCCGCTCCGTTGTTTTATAGTAAATTTCTTCGAATATCCGCTGGGTAAGAATTCAACGCAACCTGCTATATTTAGTAGGTACTGCCTTCAGTTAAGTATAGATATTTAAAGTCCTGATTGTCCGTGAGTATCGCTGTATTTTGCTACCAAAGTAAACTAGAGCTAATTCATAATACCTCCGTTGGTTTTTTTTATCATTGCATAAATTGTACACCAGCTGGTCAGATTTTCTCGTCGGGTAATCCGACAGGCTGTCATGTACAAGGGTTTTCGGAAAACCCAGTGCATTTAGAAAGTCATTCCTAAAAGTGCATCCACTGATTAGATTTTCTCGTCGGGTAATCTGTGAGGTACCAATGCATCAGGGTGACTAGTAATTTAGTAGTAAATGACATAATCAGTTAAACCATAGCTCTATGTTTGTGGCGGTAGTTCGCCGTATTTTTATTTAAATAGTAATAAAAGACGTAAATATCTATAGCTAACGGATTGCCCGCCGTTTCTAAAACCATCTTATTGGAAAGGTCCGTTTGCTTGTCGTACACCGCAATTTATCAATTTCACGTATCCGGAAATTCCGCCGTAAAAATCGCGTCCATTCTTGATTACCAGCTTGCCTAATTTGTAATTATTTTAAGAAATAGTTTTATACATACTCGACTGAATAGTCGAGGAGGTTTGAAATTGATTAATTTGTTCATCATTTATTTCTGAATAAACACGTTATTTTAAAGAGGTAAAATTCACGAGTTATTATTTCTGTAATTTTATTTTCTGATTAATCCGTTTGAGCAGTATGACTGAAATCCATTAGATATAGTCTCCAGCTCAGACCTCTGGCTATACTGTATCATCCACTGTTTTGCTACTCAGGGTTGTTCTCCCAAATAGGAGAGCCAAAAATATAGTGTAGTTCTTCGCACTCAAAAATTGAAGAGCTGGCGCCCGAGATTTCCGTAAAAATAGAGAGATTACGCAAGTATCTGACCGAAAGTACCGCGCTAGAAAGAAGAGCCATTACAATTGAAGTTCCTATAGAAACAATAAAAAAATATTTGCTTTGGCGATAAATCGTCGAAATTAGTACCATCAACGTCGTAACTGTATATAATTATATAATCGTGCAATAGTTACGTATGTACAAGAAACGTTCGACAACATTTTTCATGATAACTCATTTCCGTGGATTGTTATTTATGGATAGTTTGAGTGTAAAAATTAAAAATAGAAATACGAGGTTAATGTAAAGTCTTACAGTATTTACTGAACTGTTAAAATAGCAAAATATTCCGAAGATAATATCACCAATAGTATCGACATCGATAGTTTTGAAATTATTTCTGGTGAGATCAAGAATCTTCATTAGTCGATTGAATTAACGAATGAACTAAAATCAGGAGTTTATAAAGACGAGGAGTGGAAACCGTTTATAGACGAAGTCTAAGGACAGTACTACTTCACAACATAGATGAGTACGCATCTATTTCGATAGCATACTCAATAGTGTTAAAATCACGGATTTTCCACTTATCCCTACTTTTTACGTCTCTGGAATAGGAGAGATTGGAAAACTAACTAAGAGGAAAGTATGGCCAAACAGAACATTCTGGGAACCTGGGACTATGAACATCATAATGGCCCATTGGTAGATCCATTAAAAGTTCTTCTTCCACCTCTCCATATTAAACTTGGTCTAATAAAACAATTTGTCAAGGCTTTAGAAAAAGAAGGTAAATAATTGAAGCACTTAAAAAATTTTCTAATGAAGTTAAAAATAGCAGTATTGATGAATTGATGTAAGGAAAAATATTTTTGTTACCAAAATGAACGATATCGACAAAGAAGCATGACTGTAAAACTGTAGATTTCCTGGTAAATCAGAAAAGTCCTGATGACAAGAAGACAGTAGTCGCCGAATCGGTTGAAGACTTTAAAAACTTGAAATACTTGACTAGTTTGAAATTGCATTTATTGTATTTTCAAATTAATTACTTCCTAGAAAGTTTTGGAAATATAGTGGGGAACAAGGAGGAAAATTTTATCAAGATATCAGAGAAATAGTAATAGAACCCCGATATTAGGGGAACTGTGAAAAAAGTATGGCTGACTACCGTTAGACGTTGAAAAAAGAGAAAGGAGACATCAGAAATGGGAAAGAAAACAAAGACATTACCTGTGCGTAGGTCTTTGGAATATAAAAGAATGTGCTGCAATAATAAAAATGAATTAAATGAACGCTTGCATAGCCTCAAACAAATAATGGACTATCACAAAATATGATGTAGGTACTGTAGACATTTTTTCGAAAATTTTCGTCAGTTCTAGGAATATTCCTCGACGACAAGCTGCTCTACTGAACTGTTATTGGAGATCAATTACACTTTAATAGAAGCCAAATTATTTCAAGTTTTGGGGTAAATTTCAACGTTTGATTAAAATTAATCCTGACTTAGTAGAGCAAATCAGTCTGCTCAGTAGTACAATTTTTTTTTCGTGCCTGTGTTATCAATCAATAAGGTTTGAAAATGTATCACCGGATTGATCAGTTATTAATTCTTATATCTTTATTACTAATAATGAAACAGTTAATGGGGCACAATAATAATAAAAACAGGAATTAGTGTCGTATAATTACGATAAGATACTTGATGACCATATGCTATGAAGTTTTTGATCCTTAATAGAGTAGTGTAACTTATGAATGGATCTATTGGAAATACAGTCCCGGACAATAATTGAACTGCATATTTGAATTTTTTCTTCAAATTTTGGATTAACATATCTCTACAGCTCCCTACTCCGAATATTATGGAATTGCGGTTTTCGGCATTTTCTTGCAATTTTTATTGACAATAAGCGGTGTTGTCTGTTGGAAATAGCATTTGCAATAAATATTGTATACAGCGTCCAAAAATGGAAAATTTCATTGTCACCGAGATTTTACAATAGCGGTTTTAAATTTGATTTTGTTATATAGGGTTAATCTACTGACTATTTGCAAAAACCAATTAGCTCACTTTTTCAAAATCTGCAATATTTCAAAAAATACAGCGATTTTTTTGAAAAAATCACATTTTTCTCATTACTGACCTGTAACTTTCCACTGAGGTGTTTAATGGGATATTTTTATTCGTCACTTTCTTACGCATAGGTATGTATTGTTAACGATAGCCATATGTCAATATTCATTTAATCTTACAGGGCGTTTAAAAAAATGTTAAAATTATGGAATATTCAGATTTACGATTTTTTTGCGATTCGCAATCTGAATATTCCGCAACTCCATAATATTCCTCCCTGTAGAGATATCTTATTCCAAAATTTGAAGAAAAAATCCAAATATGCAGTTCCAATTGTCCAATAGTTTAGATCATGAATAGATAGTATTCAGTTACTTACTAAGATACAGGGTGTTGTTTCAAGATCTTGTATCTCAGTAAGGAAACACATTTATGTATCTAAGTGTTTAAATCTTCATATTTTGGGCTAAGATTCTTCATATTTTGGGCTAAGAATTCCTCAGTTAGCGTATGACCAATTACTAATGAAACACCCTGTATAATCAGTTAAATAAGTTTTTATACAGGGTGATTCAGAATTATGGTGCAAAAAAGTAATCACAGATAGAGGTCTTAAAATAAAGAGACACGTGTATTTTCGTTTTGGTCAATTTCGATTTTTAAGGCCCGTACGGCCCATAAATGGGACGTTGGGAAAACAGTTTTTTTGAGATATCTCGATAAGTACTTGATCGATTTCAATGAAATTCGGAGGATAGTCTCAAAATAACCTTTCCAATAGAATAGAATATTGTCTTGTATATTCCCTGCCCTGTATATTCGAAAATAATTTCCGGTTATAGACTTTTTCTCTAGTTTACTTGTATTTTTTTTTTTATTTTTAGCTATAGAACTCGAGGTATCGAATTCCAACGCACTATTGTCCCACTCTGTAAATAGTCGGCGCTTTAGTAAATTATGAATTTTATATTTTTAAGCGTTTCAGCGGAATAGAAATTATTTCATTATTTGATAAAACCACACTATAGCTAAAATTTATCATTGACACTAATTTAGTTGTGTTATTTACTCACAATTACTGGCTTAATTATTTAGTAAACAAATAGCACTTATTCAGTTCGCCTGAGAAATTATTAAATTAAAAAGCTTAGATTTTAGTGGCAGCAGACCACAAAATTTCATTTAAGAACAATTAATTGTTAATTACATCATGATTAATAACAAAAATCATTTTATTAGTTTTTTCAGATTCTATGTAGAAACACTAAATATGTTTATAAAATATTAATTTTTAGTGACAACAAAAAAGTTAATTTTTATCAAAATACGTTACACTGCTTTAACCATTGACAAAACACCTAGATTAATACTTGAAGTAGTTTTAGTAGAAGAATCAAAGCATGCTAACATTATATAGTCAAGTAAAAACTATAATACCCTTAAATAGTTCATATCCTCCTGCTGCTATAATAATAAATAAAGCTAGTAATTTAGCGTAGGTGAAGACGTCCTGTACCCGCGTTGCCCATTTTACATCGTAGCAATTCACAAATGTTAGAATACCTGAAACCAAATTAAAGGTAAAATAGGTATGATTATTATCACAAGAACGTTTATATTATAAGAATAGGAATTGGAATGTTCAGTGATGTCACGTATACCTTTGCTGATTTTCGAGTGATTTCACATGATGTTTTAGTTTTAAAATGAATAGGCATTTATTTAACAACAAATCACGCGAGAGAACGTACATTAAATGAGCAATTTTCACATGTCGAAGGAAATTGTCTCTTACGATTTTTAATCCACAGGAGCGTTTCGTTACACTCTGGTCTGTGAAATGTGTTGCAGGTCAACGAGTTTCCAATTATTTATTAAAGAAGATCCCTTAATGTTCCTTCGTACCAACCCCACCTGATTTTGTGACCAATCCAGAGACACCGAGGAGTAAGACATAAGTTACCGATGCCAATAAAGTGGCCAGTGTGTTCAAGAGCTGTTCACAGATTAATTTCTATTTTGTTTGTGAACTTACCCTGTGGTTATACTGTAGGGTGAATTGGCATATCTGCTCTTCCTGTAAATAATGCATTGTGGCGTTAGTTGGATAACCCCCACCCTTAAAGATTGAAAATCAGTGTTTCTCAGCAGAATATTATTAAATATCTTATATATCACTGATAACCAGGAAGTTGCTGAAGTAAAGGCTCTTCTATGGTTTTTAAGTTGACCTGATCTTTGACACAATTCCTCAGGAATACAACCCGAATACAACCACTGGCATAGCAGAGTAAAGTATGTAAAATTATATGTAACGTCCACTCACTAATAATTTTGAGATTATTATTATCTAATCATAAGGAAATTATAACATTTTAATCCCCTTTGTAAACCCAATTGCTAAACAAAAATCAGTAAAATATGTTAACGATCACCACAATATATTGTTCGCATTTATGCGTTGTTTCATCCCATTGTTTGATTCAGCAAATTATTCCATGGACTCGTAACAGTTTAATAATAATAGTCGTTAAATAAAATAATTGCAGCACGTTTAATATGATTTATTCTTTATTGTTATTTAATAGGGTAATTTCGTGGTAAAATTATTTGGCGGAAATATTTCATACAAAAAACTGTGCGCAGCATGTCAATGTTTGTTCTTAATTGGTTCTAGAAAATCTTTCTCGGCATATTTTAGATGATTTCTCTAGAGACCCATTCCTATTGAGGCATTAAGCTGATAGTGGTCAATTAGTTATTGCCAATGAGCAGCGTGATTATCTTAAATTGCTCTTTATTTTAAAATACACGATTACTTGAATTGCAGACGTAGTAGGGGATGGTAGGTATTCTCTTAACGAATTTAATATCAGCAAATGTCGTTGATAGTGGATTTAGGAGTTCAGGACATCAGAAGCGATTACTTATTCTATGTTAGAGAATAACATACCTAATTCACTTCAAATAAATTTGATGAACAAAAGAGTCAGATTAACAATTTGTTTGTAGAAGCATTATAAACATGTTGCTCAACATTCACCATCGTTTAGAAATATATTCATAAGATGGTCTTGTAAAACAGAAATAATAACAAGTTAGAGTTAGAATATGAAATTCTTTATAAAATATATTCTATAAATTCATTATTCCAAATTTTACAAAAGGCGCTGACAGTGTAAGCCACCTTGCTGTACATACTATTCGGAGTTCTATTTTTAATGAAAAAGAAAACATTTTGCAGAAGAATAGAACTGTTACTGATTTGTTCGATTTTCTCTGTAATTCTGCTTTAGAGATGGTAAGGTCAAGAATAATCTTGAAAAATGATTTGCAGCATTTTTACTATTGCGACTACATTATGTGTTTGATTTTCATCTTGTTGAAAATAACCAAAAGTCGAAAGAGGTGTTAGAGTTTTTTCACGATATCTGTATTCAGTTAAAGTTTTATGAAACAGAAACTATTCTCTTATTAGTTTTGCACACCAAACACAAACTCTCTGCAGTGGAAGAAAGGTTTCAACATAAAAACGAGCTGATTTTATAGGACTCCAGATTCTCATATTCTAAGAATTAACAAACACTGAGATGAAACCAGGCTTAATCAGAGACGAAGGAATTGTCGAGTAGCTCGTCATCAAACTTATAAGAGCTACACTAACGGCCATTCGGAACGTAGGATCTTAGATTGGTTCCAAAATTCTTTATGTCATCTTATGTGTGAGCAATATCTCTAACCAGTAATGGGTCCTTGTTTCCACATCACGTATGGTGTTATGTTGGCTCACCAGTTGTCACTTTCAGTGTGAAATTTAGTTATTCTGTGTTACATTTCAAGATTTCATTGACTATATGCAACCCATAATACATTTGTATTATCCAAAATTTCACCAAGGAAGGTACTATCATCACCTGCCTGATTATTTCGTTGTTCACATGACAGTTAAGTTGGTAAAGGACAATTTTCTGAGCCTACGGTCAACCGAAAGGGATATTAGGAGTTTTTCCTTGACTTTATGTTCTCTTATTTTGGTAGTAATACAAAATGCGTTAGTTTATGATTCAAGGAGAATTTTCATTAGACTGAGACCAGTAAAGAATCACAATAAATGCTTGATGACCATGAGAGTTCCAGATTTATCCACAAGAAATTGAAATTGATTATATATAAATTAATTGAAATTATAGTATTCATAGAGTAATCAATAATTAGATTACATTCATTTAAAGATAACTAAATCTCGAGACAAATTAATAGTCGAAATCACTTTGGCTGCCTGGAACATCTTTAAACGCAACCGTTGAATGCAGAACTGTAATAAAAGGATGCGGTTCCAGTGAACGAGAAAGCAGATGGACTGAATCGACCAGGGGAGACGCGTTATTTCGAATCTACATCCATGCTAGGTTTAATTATAGTTCTTGACGAATGAGCCTGCGAGATATTAAAAGAAGACTGGAGGTTGAACAATGGCTACATAGAGGCTCAAGATTTCTTGACGAGACTGAATAAACCAAAGTTGACTCGGTCCCTGAATCATATAATCGGAATTCTGACAATCCTCTATTAACTCAAGAGGCTAAGGTGTCGAGAAAGATTCTACCTGCCCGATATGTGCAAAAGATTAACAAATATGTTTTTGAAGAAGAAAAACAACAAAGGTCTTGTTCCCACAAAATTCTTTTTATTGCAACCGGTTTCGTGATCAATACATTACATCACATTATCAGGCTACAAGAATTTCTATAAATACCAAAGGTTGGTCAATATTAGCATTAATGAAAAATTTGTCCAATTATTAAGAAAACTAATAAATATTAAGTAAAAATACACGTACTTGAATTTATTTAATGTCATTAATTAATTTTAAATTAATCAAAATTAAAAACACAAAAGACAATGTACGAGGACAACAGATTAAAATTTAAAATAAAATAATGTCCTTAACACCGTACAAAAAGGAACTAAATGAAACAAATGTTCTAGAATATCGAAAAAATTAAAAAAAATAAATAAAAAAAAGAACAAAAAGAAAAAAAACGAACGAAACCGGTTGCAATAAAAAGAATTTTGTGGGAACAAGACCTTTTCTTCTTCAATATGAACAACCCACATGGGATTAATTCTACGTTAAATATGTTTTTGTTTCTTAGAGACACTGGGAGAGGTACTTCTACAAACAGAGAGGAGCTGCCCTGAATAGAAGGACCTTATTCATTTCAATATAGGTCATTACAAGACAGGAAAGCAAGTGTAGTAAATATAGTTGAAATAACGACAAAGGGTAACTAAAAAGTATTCCGTCTATACTCTACTTATTAGGCTCCATTAATACTGCTACTATTACTTCTCGCGCTATATTGTTTTAGTTGTGGTGGATCGTGAATCAAATTGCTTAGCGATTAACAATGGTACGCAGTTATACCAATAATGGACTTGTTGTAGGGTATGGAAAATGCCACCCGAATGCTGCTGTAGCAGTAGCAAAGATCCTACCGGGATTTCACCACGTTCCAAGACCATCTGTTTATCTTGTCCAACGAGAAACCTATAAACCTGGCACGAGCTCGCACTCCATATTTTATTTCAAATATTTTTGTTTCATAAATTTTTTACTCGTATTGCTCAATTCGATAATATTTCAAAACTTGAACGAGTTAATCGTCTTATATTTATTTTAGCATTCGTTAAATTGTATTTTCAATACTTACATATGCAGCACACTGCAAGCAATCTCGCGGCATTATCCGGTGGTTCGCATTCCGGAAAGAATGGTTTCATCACATACTGGCTGAATGTCAGAGCCACAATGGCCTGGGAACAAGGTCTCACTATCATGCACTCAATCCATAGCCGGATAAAGGCAATGAATGGCCCAAAGGTTTCCATGATATAGGCGTAATCCGCGCCGCTCTTCCGGATCATCGTTCCAAGTTCCGCATAGCAATACGCACCTACCTAAAACCAAATAACAGTCCTATATTACACGTTTATTGAAAAAAATTCGTAGTAGAGTTAAAAAATGGTGTGTTCAATGGACGTGTATTATGTACAGTATGTCTTAGAAATACAACGGTCTCAGCATGTAAAAATATATAGAAGTTGGTTGATAATATGTCTTATTGGTCTTCTTTACCACGGTACTATCATAGAAATAACAACTATTGGATAAATGAAACCTTAATCCTTAAAATATGGATTGGAAGAGGAGATTTATTGATCATTCGCTTCGATCACTCGATTTGAACCACTTAAACTTATTTTCTGCGAACATTGGAATCAACTAATTCAGCAGTTGATGAACATAGCTAATCAAGTGATCTTGTTTAATTTTTCATTTCAACATTTCTCAACAGCGTTCTCAGTAAAAACGCTAAATAGGACCGGCGTTAGTGCAGATATTAAAAGAAATCGAAACTGGATTAAAGAACGCCTTTCCTCATTGTTACGCTTATTGCGATTCAGTTCCGAAGCAAATTTAAAAATAATTGATGATTTGTCTTGGATTTAGATGAATTGTCAATGTGCCAGATGTAGTTCAGATTCCATAATAAACTAGAGTCCCATATTTCTTTGCGCCATACAAAAACTTAAAATTTCAAGGAATTCATCATCAGTAGGAATTGGATTTTGGAACGCGTACTTAATCGCTTTGGAAAATTGTATGTAGGTATATTTCAAAGTTTTGTCAACTAAATGAGCAGAAAAGATAAGTATGTCATCGCTGATCAGACACATTTGCTAAGAATATTAATGACAATAAATACCCGAAAATTATCTGTGCGTTAAACGAAATATACGCTGATAATTTTAAAATATGGAAATATAAGTGAATAAGTTTAAAATATATATAAAAAAATGTATTTATAAAAATTAATGAATCATTCTAGAGGTGTGTGTAGGAACATGAAGTAGCGACTTAAAATAGTTAATTTCCGTGTATCAATAGTTATTAATTTACTATTTAATTATAAGTGAAACATAATATAAATATTATTGGAAGGTTATAATGCGGTGAGATACCTGACCGCGGAAATATATTATTTTTCTACTTAAATACCACTTTCTAATTCAATTTGCTAAAGGAAATATTGAACTGAAAATAAATATATACCTTTGACTATTATCATGATACAAAATCAAAATGCAAGAAATATCTGCAATTAAAACATCGCACCAATCAATCTACATCTCTGAAAATAAGTTACTTGGAAATTGAAATTTTTTTGTAACCGACAAGAAAAGAGGATCTCAATTTGACCAACATGTTTATTTGTTCTACTTGTCGGTATATACATTTAATTCCGACATCAGATACAAATTTTACGTAGGTAATGTTTGTTCATCAGCTTGGATGATGTAGGTCATCTGTCCAGCAAAACTTTAGCAAAATCAACAAACAGAACAATGAACAATTTAGTGACTTTTGTTGGGTAGTGTTGGTAACATTACAGATTGAAATGAGATGAAAACCAAAGGTAGCAATAGTTTACCTTTGATAGTGTTGTAAATTATATTTTATTAATGTTCAAAACAACAGAGTTTAGAAAAGCTCTAATAGTATGAAATACAATTTTATTTTTACAAAACCTAGCAATTAGTATAGAGTGCCAAAAAAAATTATGGATTATTGTTATTTATTAATTTTTACTAGATAGTGAATATTTATCGATGCCCTATAGGACGTTCTTGTAAAACTGAGGGAGAATTTGTTTTATCTATTGACAGCTTTTTGAAAACTCTCTGAAGGCGGTTGAAATTTTTAGAAAATATATTTTCTTCTTTAACTTAAGTTCTTATTGCAACGTATTCATCAACAGTTGAATTAGGTAAGCAAATATAGTTATGATTAATTTCCCAATTAAACCATTAGCAAAGGTTACTTAACTTCTTCTTCTTATCCGGAATCCTCGTTTACCGTTAGGTGTCGAGGTAAATATAATTAAGAAAACGTAATTAAAGAAAACCATTTACATACGTTACAAAGTGGGGTTTAATAGATATACCTACAATAAATGGTTAAATAAGTCATAATGTGGTATAACGAAGTCCTTGGCGCTGAATTATTTCTGAATAGTTGGAGATGTAAATAGGAGAAAATTCAATTTCAATTATCATCTTACATTTGAGCGATCATTTATATTCATGACCAATAGCAGCTTGCCAGCATCTTATCTAATGGCCTATTTTAATAATACAAGGGAGCTGTCATTTGCATACGCAAAACCTTTTTATGTTAGAATTAAAATTGCTTCCCCTTCTTTTCATGTTAATAACTTAATTGCATTTTTACACTTATAGCTTTACACACAATATACTGCCAAGTATGGAATAAATTTCATGAAAAAAGTATCCAGATATGTCATATTATATCGATTCGTATTTTAATTCGCATTTTTCACATACACATTAGCTACGTCATCTGTGCTAAAGTTATGACTTCATCAACTTTTCCTTTAAATGTGGGGCATATGTTAAGTAACACTTTTTTGAAAAGTAATTTTATTCTGTAGCGAACAAGAATTTTCAATTATAAATATTTTTTTCAATGGTTGTAAACTATACATATAAAATCTTTTGCCTGAAGGCATTAAAATTCTCCTAAGAATCAACAAATTTTAAGCTGCTGTAAAAATATTTTTTCTTGAAATGAACTGTTACACAATTGAATAATTTATTTCTCGTTGTTAGTGTTTATTTATTTGGTCATCATGTTTTTTTCTTGTTTAATTTATTAATATTTATTTATCTGTACCTAAGTATTTGTAATTATTAAAAAATGAATCTATTCTTAGGAATACAAAAATTATTGACGAAATTTCTTAAATTTTTGTTGTACTATTTTTTCTGGTACAAAATTATTATAAATATGATAGTGTTTTCCAATTAAAATGCTTTGTAAAAAAAAGTTTGGATATTTATTTCAGTTTTTACAATAAATTTATTATTCATTCACTATTTTTCATCATCTTATTTTATTTCTTTCAATCAGTCATTGCGTTTTATATAAATGCAAATTAGTTATGGTTCGATAGCGAATTAAAGAATCTTTCAGAAAGGTCATTTGGCTCACATTGCCATTTAGAAAACTCTTTAGACTCTTGTTTGATAAAAATAAGAATTGACTAACTATAATAATCTTAAATTATATTTTAACAAAAAATTACAATTACTACCCACTTATTTTATGTTATCAAATTATATCTCATAATTTTAATAAAATATTTTATCATACAATATTATTATATTCTGTATTATATTTGCATTTTGAGAGCATTTTCTTGTTTCCTTAGTTCATTAAGTCATCGATTTCTACATTAACCCACATACTATAAAAATAGTACAGCCAGAGCCGGACCAAAATATTTCTGAATTTAATTGACAAGTTTTAATGATAACCTGAACATAGATATCTTCATTATTATAAAATTGTATTCTTATGGAAGTAAATAATTTGAAAGTTTATGGAATCGTCTTGTACTAAAGTTAAAGGCAAGCAAACAAAATATTCGTTATTTCGCTGTTCCATAGATATTACTATATATAAAGAGTCTTGATCTCTTTGTTTTTTGTCTTTGGTTTTCAGGTTACGTTTTGCATCATCCGCCCCCCTCCTTCCAATTGTGCCCCCGTTGTCATTCCATTTCTGATCGCTCATGTATCATACTTTCTTTATTTAAATTTATTTCATTTTTTTATTTATTTTTATTTAGATTAATATATATTAGTAAACGTGTTTGTTCGTCCCGTTTGTATTCCTTCCATTTTATGTGTGTTTATATAAACTAGGCCACATTTGCAAAAATCATCGTTATCCAGGAAAGGTCAACTGATATCCGACGCAATTTGAAAAACGATAAGCCTTATATAACATTAAAATAAACCAAATTAAGCAATGGAAACATGTGAATTGTATATCACGCAATTACAATTAAATTCACATAAGAAGGACATGCTTGTTCCTCTACAATGCATAAAAGGAAGAGTTCATTAAAAGATAATTCTTAGATTCGCGTATTAAAGTATATAATGAGTAAAGTGCATAAGTAGCTATCATGAAAATTATAACAATTTTCAACTAAATGCTAATAATAGTCATGTACTAAAAAAGTACCCACAGAAACAATTTATAAAAAGTATTAATTGATACTTTTATATTTTTATTAGTTTGCAAATAAAACTACTTATAATGAAATTGTTAAAAAATATATTGTGTAATGCAAAACAAATTTCGTCACTTCCAATATACAAACTTCGTATACAGAGCATTCAAGTTGACTCACATAAAAATTCGCAAATTAATTTATTTTACTAATTGTGATCTTTATAAGAGGAAATTATAATTTTTAATAAACGTTATATTTTTATCGATTATTACTAGAGAGGATTCCAATGTTTCAAAATTACCATTTCACCAACCAATTTGGCATTATCTACTAACAAATAAAATGGATTCCTTGATTCAAGTCTCTCGTAACTATTTATACTATTTTAACACTTTAAAGCTCAAATGCTCAAATGACTCTTAATGGAAAAGTTCCACATATGCTTAAAATGATTATTATATTTCCTACTTAGATATTTGTTTTATATAAATTTGCCGTTTTTCTAATTTGTTCAATCGATAAATTGATGATCAAACCCTATAAATAGTCTCTCTCTGGTCAAACATTTTTAATAAGTTTGATTAAATGATAAAGCCAACAAATAAAGTAGGTACCTCTTATGACATATTAAAAACTCACCTTATATTGACTTACTAAATTACCTCCAATATATCATAGCACTAAAGTCTTTCAGAATTATTTCTACAAATAATAATTACTTACTGTTTATCTCAATGTTATTTGTATTATATTATAATTATATGATAATATAGTGGATTTTTTAGGTTTTATATCACAAAGGCCAAGCAATAACCACATTCTTATTCACTGATTTATTCCATTCAGTTATATGAGAATTATTAATGTTATTTAGTTTAGACTGCAATATATTTACTATTCTAAAATTGCAATTGATATGGATACGATATTAATTATAAAAGCTCAAATAATGTTATTGATAATTATTGTATTGCACTTCTAACCTTTGCTTTGGTATCAGTTTTGTACAGAAATCGATATACGATATTACTTTCTTTGACAAAAAATAATGATCTTAATAACATATTTTGCAAACACAAATTATATTAAGATTTTAATTAATCGAAACTGTGGAGATGCCCTTGGTTTCTTGGTAAAACTTTCAATTGCATCCGCTACTGATTTTTCATTCTTAAAGCTATAGTAATTGCAGGAAAAAATATTGAATTATTTACGAGGTTCTGTAATTTTAATTTTGGCATTTTTTTCAAATATATTACTAAAATTTGTAATTAATGAGGCAGGTGGATAATTTAGAGGCACCATCTTTACCACTGATATTTTGAATGCTGAAGAACATACTCTACTTTCGATACGTTTGTTTATTATAATTGTTGAAGTTTCTGTTATATACCAACGATTTGTTTTAGTGATTTAACTTTTATCAATACCAACCAATTCTTCATTTTTTTAGTTCATGATATTTTTCTCTACTTTCTTTTTGTCAGTTAGGTAAAGAAACTTTGATTTGCCGTTCATTTTAACTAAGAAATTAGGAAACAGAATACAATATGTTTAATAAATATATACAATAATTGCTAAACAATGGTGAAAAAAATAGACCTGCATTCGTTACCGATTTCTCTTAGATCTTTTATGCTGACTGAGTTTTGTAAACGATAGATTTCAAACAGGATCAAGAGATAGTGAATTTAGTCCCAGCTGGTAATTCCATATTTTCCTACTTCCAAGCGAAGGTAAGGGTGATTTCATTCCACCATTTTATTAAAGAGGAAGTGACTCTTCATTTGAAAATGGGGGATAAATGTTCTAGCCAATTCAAATAATAAAGATAGAGGTAAAATATACATAAACATTAAATAAACATTCTCATAGAACCTTAACTAAAATCGTCTTCAATTACCGATGGATCTGAATTTCTATGACTGAAACATATTAATTTTTATAGCTTTGCGAAGCCTTTCATGTGATAACCTACTACGGGAGCAATCAGCCAGGAAAGAACCTGTAGATTTATAACTTCCTTAAAATCTCAATTTTCGAAGCTCTATCAAGGACGCATTATTTTAATTCACTTCAACATGTTTATATATTATTAAAACTTCTTAACTAAATTAATAATATAGAGAGAAAATAATTTGTTTTCAATTCGAAATGCTTGTTACAGTAAACTGAAAATGTTGTTTCTGTAGGTACGCATGAAGGCTTCTATTTTCTAAGTTGAAAACTGTGTTACCCCGTGCTGATATATGATAGGCTGACAGAAAATTCCGTGAAAGACGAGTTAACTTGACAGCAGGAAGAACTGAAAGATGAAAACTAGATAATATTTATTACTTTTAAATATTATGTATGTTTGTCACTAGTTTTTGAATTTTTTATTTCCATACACTCTTGTTTGAAAATAATTTCCTATCTATTTTATTAACGCTAATCTGGAAAAATTATTATTTCTATTTGACACATGTTACTTACATGACTTGGCAATGTCGCTGTATTGAACTATACGTATAAAATAATGTATTATTCTTATAATAGATTATTTATTGATCTGCGTCGATAAAATATTTAGAAACGAAGTAAAGAACTGTTGATTATATTATAGGACTTTTAAATGACGCATTTCCTGCAGCAAGTTTTGATGTGGGGCATGGGGTGGAATAACTAGAAGGGCTTCTGTAACCGGAATTATTTTTGCACCTGCTAATGCACAGAAGCTGTCTCGCAAAACTTATCTGGTAGCGTGAGAACTTGGCCTAAATTTTAACAAATCGAAACCTGAACCAAATATGAAAACGCTTTGTACCATTTGCATGTACCTACCTATTTGTTACGACAAAACAACGTTGAATAAATTGGCCAGATATACCGATAACGTATCTGGTATGGTATCGAAGTAGGTGGTGAACTACTAGATGTTAATTAAAATTAAATGTTAATGAATGAGAATCTTCGTAACTTTTTTATCATTTTATTATTGTTTCACTAATTCTTCCCAGATTTTCATGAGCCATTCCTAGAGTAGCGTTAGTATTATTGAACATAGCTCTGTATTGAATGATGCAATATTGCAAATAAATTTTAATTTACACAGAATTGAAATGTAAGAAGCATTGGGCATATTGAAAAAGAGAACATGGAAAATTGATGTGATAGAAGCTCTGTGTATATATCCCATTGATGGACACGATATCATGAACAAAAAGATGTGAATGGGCAGAACAGGGCAGATGAGTGGATCAAATATTCTGAAATTACCGATGAAACTTGTGAATTTGAAATATTAATTTAATAGTTGTTTTAAAATACAGTAGAAAATTATTCTATATATTTGTCCAAGAAAACAAAAGTTAAAAGCAAAATCAACATTTTTGTTATGTTGTTGCAGTTTTTACAATTTTTTCTTTTCTTCTGCAACAAAATAGCTCGAGGCGACTCTACGAACATGGTTCTATAGACACTAATTTGATTCCATCAAGCACATGCTATTAAAATTTCCAGCACTACAGTAAGAATTTGCATGAAGCCAGCAGGAGATAGTTGACCCAGTAACAGTAGCCTCTTACAAAAGGCAATCGAGTTAAACTCTTTCGTTGGGCATGGTAACATCAAAATTGAACACTAAAAATTCTGAGTTACAAAGTAGCGGTCTAGTGATCTTGCAGAATACACAGAAAGTACATAATTACAGAAACAGAACTGTGTAGGTGTGGACCAGAAACCAAAACTGGTGGAGGGATGAATCTCATCAACTCAAAAGAGTATCTGGAAGCCATTTCAGTTTTACTATGCGTTACTCAGTTGCCCAAGTCTACTGACACATGCTCCAAACAAAAGTAACAATCTCAGTAATGATTGGACCATCATTCCACAAGAATTGAACTGAAATAAGAGTATTCTAATAAATGTGGAGACTACATCCATTATTAAAGAAAAGGTATGCACTTAATCCTTTAAATAGTATGGGAAATTTCGGGTAAATTCGAAATTCTACAATGGTCTCTATTCTATATTTTAAGTCTTTTGTACTGAAACTGAAATGCTCCCAAACCAAAATCAGTTTCAGACTTATTTAAACTTGAAGTTGATTTGCTACAAACAAGTCCTGAGTCTCATTAATATTGCTTTTTGTGTGACTTGATGGTAGATCTACAAATTGGACAAATTCTGAAGAGGATATGTAAATTAAATCATTAATATAAATGAGGAACGAAATCGGGCTTAACACAGAGGTTAGTACTCCATGTTCTCTATCTAACAGATCAGAGTTTACATTTTAGTAAGTGATACACTAGCATTTACAATTTTTCTATCTACAAAATAAGTATCCTCGGAACTCATATTTTTTAATGATCACATTATTTACCTCATTTACCTCTGAAATAAAACTGATTCTGGTAATTTATTGCTCTTTTATTAAAGAAATCGTTATACGTTTTATTAGTATCTGACAAGTTATTCATTATTAGTGCCATTAATAAAATGGACATTAAACACATCTGGGGAAATATTTGATTTATATCCTCTATGAAGTGCAATATATTCCTTCTAAGTGGTAATTCATCGTCAAATCAGGTAATTTTAGGAGATTTTGTATCGTTTACCAGTTCAGATTGTCCAGGAAATGGTCTTCAACAACCGGCGTTATATAATTAATAAATTGAAGAGATTTGCTTTGAATTTTCATGCCATTATAGCAATTAGTTATTGTATTTTGCGTACTGCTTTTAAATAAACTTTTAAGTTGTAATACTATTAGATGAAATTCTTCCTGAAACACGAAACTCAGACTATGAATGGATATTTTCCACTGAGCGAACATGACTGCCACCCGCCGGGCATTGATCTTGAACCATGAAAAGGTAGATCTTGTGGTGGAGCTTCTTTAAACACTACCAATGCCAATTCTAAAAAATTCTTATAATAATTTTGTCAAGGTTGATGTTCTATAACTTAGGGTGCATGGATTTTCTTACAAAGTTGAAATTAGATTTTCTGAAATTTAATCCCATAAGAATTAAAATTCAGTCTGAAAAGTAAGTCATTGTGAATTGAAGAGATACAAACTAAAATCGAATATTGTTTCATCAAACGTACATAAACAACATTAATCTATTCAGAAAGAAAGCAAATTGCACAGACTTCGACATATTTAATACTAAATGACCGACCTGTTCATATGACGGTCGTTTTAATCACCTCCTGACGATATCACTTGTTTGCCGAAATGAGCTTTTAATACCGAACACTCAATTTCAGTATATTGGAGGCAAGTAAAAACCACGTTAATGTCAGTACCAGATGAAAATTCCCAACCCTCTTCAGAATTGTAATTACAAACAAATTCACAGACAAGCCTCATTTCAAGCCGCTCTAATAGATTTGATGCAGACGGTGGTATTTTCTTCACGATTACGGCACTTTTTATTATAAAGGTTATTTCGAGTTTCCTCCGGGAAGAAAATAAAATTTCATAAGATACCTACATTACTAAATTGAAAGAACCTTCTTAATACAATATTTAATAATAAAATTTAATAATATATTGGATATTTTATATCTGTAGTAAAGGTAAAACCATTGAGTAACGTATTATCCCTTTACTCAATGGTGAAACGTTATATAATATCTGCCAGTGAAATCGATACCCTACACAGCACATAAATTAAATCGTTAAAGCTCTTTATTTTATGAAGTTTTAGAATTCAACTAGGTAAAAATCTTTAAACTACAATATTCAAATCAATTCTTCTAGTTACCACAAACTTGAAATTCCCCTTGATTATACGTTTCCTGTGCGAATTCGTGGATGATAAAAAAAGATGATGCAATAATAATGCAGCATGGAATGTAAAACACCAGTTGTGGGTCGCTCGAACCTCGAACCATCCGTCAGCAGAAAATCATTACGAATCCAGGGCAAATGCCAGTGAGACTATCTTAAATGGATACTTGTCATTATTTTCAAATCCAATTTAAGGATAATTGGCATTCTTCTAACAATCAGCAAATTACACTATACACGAAGTCTCGAGGTCAATATTGTCAACGCAACGGTAAGGAAATTGTAATCTAACCACGTTTCACCAGGAAGTTGTTATTCAAAAACAAGATTAATTAATATTTAGTTTTCAATAGATATTTAATAAAGATGCGATTATTTTCAAAATTTTCGAATACTAAGGAGTGTAGGATTTGTAGTATTTATATTGGAAGTGTTTTTATACTCGTTTTTCACTATTAATAAAAACTGACAATCTAATGAAAAAGTAGGTACTTCAAACTGAAGCATTAAAGAACAAAATTTCTTACATGATTTGTAATTTCTTTTGGTTTCTATTTTATCTATAAAATTAATTGAGTTATGGACAGAATAAGCAAAAATATACTAATTTCCAAAAATGTTATATGAAGTAAAAAATAACTTTCATACGATAAAAACGCAATTTTTATGAATAAGAATATATTTTTTTAATGTTTTTAATTTTCAATATTTAGAAAAGTTTATAACCAATTGGAAGCATAAATAGAATAATAATATATGAAATTTTTTTTACAAAACACAATCCTGCAGTTTAGGCAATTATAACATGCCAATGTGAGTTTATACATTTATATGAAATTGCTGTGAAATGTGTCTTATTGAATGTATTTAAAAAAATAAGTTATTGAAAAATAATAAAGCAATTTATGCGGTTTTCATAAATAAACTTTTTAAGCTGTAGACCCAGAAGAAATAATTATGTTAAAGTATGTAGGTTAGGTATGTATTTGAAAATACCCATTTTTTGCTTTTTTTCGAGAATATGATATTTTTAAGATATTTCCAAAAGTATTAACTTTAGAAAAAAAAGAAGAGGGTAAAGATTATAAAGTAAAAATAAAAAATAATATTTTCTTTAATTTGCTTTTTTTATATCTTGTTTAAATTAAAATTCGCGCCCCCCTTTACAACATTATCTGAAATGTTTATAAAATAATATACTAGGAAATAATTGGATAATAATTATTGCATTACCAATATTATGTAATAAAAAGATACATAATCATACTTTGTGGTTAACACATGTTTAAGTGTTTATTTCATTAAAGAAAATAAACAAAAATCATAGTGGCGTAGATTACAATATAATATATACAAATATAATGTCTAAAAAAAATTTTAAATATACAAAAACAGAAACTAAAAAATTGCATAGTTAACAATTAATGGTATATTTGATGAGTTTAAAATAAAATTTAAGCCTCTGGTATGCTTAAAAAAATAAAATTTTACAGTTTTTCACCAACAAGAAAAACTGATATTAATTTTCCTTCAAATGTATTTAAACATTTTAAATAAAGTGTCAGTTTATGGACAAAAGGACATTTGTAAACTAGCCTAATTTTTTTTTTTTAATTTATTCATTTAATATGATAGAAAGAAGAAAAAATTATAAAAAAAAATAATTGATTATACAGATGAAACTCCATATTAGGATTATACTAGACATAAGAACTTTATCTCTTGATAGTAATCCTGCTTTTTTTATGAAAGAGCAGCATTTGTAATGATTGAACAATTGCAGAAGGCTAGTGGGAGTTGCCTTCATTTCTCTTGTTCCTCAATCAGAATCACAAAAAAATATAGGTATCAAATAGGTACAAACTCGGGTACAAACTTATATTAAAATTGTTTGATATTTTTTCTGCTTACACCAGGATAAAAAAATTTAATTAAATAGAACAAAAAAGGTACATTGACCAGCAACATGAGTAAATGATTTGCTGGTCAACAGATTCTGCGATTGTGGTTTATGCCATTAGTTGAAATAGACAAAATTAATGGTTTACAAAAACTGTTTTAAGAATATTGCATAAATATTAAGTGTTTCTTCAAATATATTTTTTAAACCACGTAATTTTGATAATCCCTATATCCAAAGTTAAATCCATCCGAGGGAGTTGCATTATTGAAAAAATGTGGACATTCAACCATATCCTTCAATATTGTCATTTACCGGAGCTGGCAATCGAAGGAAAGAACGACAGGACAAATAGATTTGCCATACAACGCACCCCAGTCCACTGTCCACTGTAATCAATTAATAATAGTACAAATTTGTAAAATTATATGTTTTGCTTTCGTTTGGGGAAAGACTATAAAAACGAATATAGTGAACCATTTTTAACACAATAAGGGTATGGAAGACGATTTTAAAATTCTTCTTTCATAGATTCAATGACCATTTGTGCTAAATAATTAATTCTCCACCTATATACCGTTGCTAATATGGCAAAATTTAAGAAATAGGAAATATTATTTTACCTCAATGTTACTGCTACTACGAGGAGTAAAGAGTAGCATGTAATTATTAAAACATTGACTGTATTTCAAAGTAGAAATCCGTTAATAATTGAGAAAGAATTAAGAATGAAGTTCAAGTAGAATCAAATTGTTCTTCCTTAAGCTTCAAAGGATATGGACAATAAGGAGATCGAGAGAGTATTAATTGATTTAAACTTCTGTGCACGTTAGATTGATAGAGACTAGTACTTTGCAGATTTATCTTACATTACATGGAATTAACATGAAATTTCGTCATAGAAATGACACGTGCCCATGAGCTATTTTACATTACATACCAGCTTACATAATTAATATATTTATTATTTATTAATTTTGCAACTTCAAATATTTTATTAGTATTCATAAATTAATTACGCTAATTGACCTCAAATATATCAAAATAAGTCGTAATTGCATTGGAAGTGGATAAGTACAATGATTTCATTAAAATATTTCTACTTACCATAGAAAACACCCCTGAAACAGTCCATACTATAAGGGACATATTAACACTGCCGGTATTCTTCAAAACTCCCGAAGGTGACACAAAAATACCCGAACCAATGATACTACCCACAATAACCGTGATCCCATTCATAAGGGTCATCTTGGGCTTGAGGGTAATCTCCTCATCGGGCTTGCTGTCGCCCTCCATGGCTCACGCTGTTCTGCAGGAGTCAACCACGTTGGAAAGAAAGTCTAAGTACGCCGGCCGACGCCGACAACCCCGCGCTTAATCGTGGTTGGAGGTTGGCAGCGATCAATAGCTGGACCATTTCGCCTGCTTCTCATCCCTACTATGTGCGTTTTCGGCGTAATATCACGCGGTACACAAACTTTTAGTTGACAGTGGTCAAAGTTTTCGATTACGAATAGATTCTGTTGAGGATATAGTGATTAATTGATACGTACTCGCATTGTATTGTTCCCATGTTGATATCAAAGTTGACCAAACGTAGTTATTATTACAACATTTTTAATTAGCTTAACTGCTAAATTAAATATGAACGTATTTTTGTATAATTTTTTGATCATTAAAATTTGTGATAAAATAATGTTGAAAATTCACATTTTGTTGAACTATTTAAAACTCTATACTACTTTTTATTCCGATACTTAGTTGCTCTTCCCATTTAGCTGATTTTACAGAAATTACCTAACAAGCAGTTGATAAACTTGGCGAGTTGTTATAATACTTCTCCAAAGATTTCGGTCGCATAGTCCATACCATTCTCATTAATTTCAAACTCTAAGGGTTTTTTCACTTTCTTCAATTTATTTCTATCTAATAAAATACAATCTGTATAGAGAATGGATATAAATTCATTGTTATCAAATTTCAGATGTGCCTCAAGGCTCCAATCTTGCTCCACGTCTGTTATTTATTATTATTCTTTCTATAATCACATTTCACTATTCCACTAGTTAATAATTTTCATGAATGTTAAAAATATAGAATATTATGGAACAAATTTGGTAAGAAGCCAACTTAAAAGATTAAGACACTCATTGGATGTCGATGCACCTCACATACATTACCTGTTTACCAAATGGAATTGCTGGAGGACATGTTTATAGAATTCGTGCCTAGTTCTGATCAAATTAGTTGACTATAATATCAAAATATTTATTAACTATTAGACTACTATACATCTTCATATACTTGCAGCTTTCAATTGACCTCAGATCATAAAAGAACCAACTAGAATAATTGTAACGGTGCTTACTTTCGACGTATACTTACGTAACCTTTTTAGACGGAAATCTCGGGCGCCAGTTCTTTAATTTTTAAGTGCAAAGAACAGCACTTTTTGGCTCCCCTATGGGGAGAGCAATCCGGGGTAGCTAAACAGTTGAAGACACGGAATAATGTCCGGAGGGTCGTAAGCTGGAGGTCTGTCTAATGGACTTCGACCCCTACTCAAACGGGTTAATCAGAAATTTAACGGCGGAAATTATAACTCGGAAATTTTCATAGGTATACTAACTGATTTATTTATTAACCAATGACAATAAATAGGACAGGGCATTACAAAATAGAAAGCCTCGGTTGACTACACAGTCGGCTATGTACAAAATTAATAACAACCCTATCAGCTGGTAATACGGCGGACCTACACGTTATATTAATTACTTTGCAGACGGCGCGGGGCACGCAGAGCGGAAGAATCGAAATATATTCGCGCTATGGAATCGAACGGCCGGCGAGGACGGCTAACAAGTGAAACACCCAAAATAATCGGCACGTTATGAATAAGTCACAGAGATTCCTTTTCTTTTATTTCGGATTTGAAAACTACTTAATACACGCGGGTTTCTACTGCCTCAAATACAGAGTTATGTTAACCAGGAATTTTACTTCCTTACCGGAAAATAAAGATTTAAACCATACACTGGTGCCATAAACTACCAGAACTGATTATCGAATTACTTTGCCAGTGTATGATAAATCCACGTTTTGAAAATACATTCGCTGATGGCTAGGTCCAACTACCAGAACGGGTTATCGGAGGGCTCAACCGGCGAATGTGTAACATGATATTAAATACAACTAAACGGAAAACTTTAAACCGAACTCTGATTTAATTAAGTAGCTTTGCAATACGTCGGTATTTACGCAATAACATCTACGGTGAATCTCGTGATTATTCAAAATGCGGAGCGGCTGGATTACGGTCAACTACTGTTGTTCTTACCAAGACGGTTTATGATAAATCAAGTAAAATTTCTGGTCGGGTGCGATTCGAGAGTATCGATAATTCGATTGATCTGGATTTTGCCGTTCCCGGTGAATTTATTATCTTTCTTGCTGACGTAGGCGGGCGGCGCGCTCATACGGTAGGTGGAATTCGGACAGGTGGCTTGAACGAAGAACTCGGTTTACTAAGTCGGCGCGTGTTATGTAACTTGCCTTATTCAACCGGGAAAACGGAAATGCATTGCTTATAATTTTTAAACTATATAGCAAAAAGAACCGGCTTAAAACGGACACGGATTAATGTTTTATCAAGTTTTCGTAACTAATGATTTTTACTTCCGGCTTGAACATTATTTTTGAACAATTAACGGATTTTATCTATACAGGAGTCTATCGGAAATTAATCAATTAATTTACCAGCTGATTTTACAATTCATTAACTATAACTTAACTGCTAACAGAGTTACAGGGTGTACCCAAGTGAAATCTTAAAATAAAACAGGCAATCCTTGGCGGATAAAAATCACTTCGTTACATAATGGACACGTCCAACTCCTTACTTGATCTGATAATTACTAACTACAAACACGAAATTATCAAATCCAGGAACTGCTGATAAGCGTTAGATCATGAAAGGGTTTACTGCAATATTAAATTAGAGAATGAAAGGCATAGCTTCTAAGTAAAACATTTAGATCATACTCTAATATAGATGAGATTTTATTTGACATTGAGTTGCTGATTATTGACTAAAATAATATATAGTAACACAGGAATATTAAATATATTGGACAAGCATGCACTTCGTCAAACTAAAATTATGGTCTCATAATAAACAACCTTGGATGCATTCAACATTAATGTTCTAATTAATGAAGAAGAAAAGGTGATGTTATAAGAATCCAGATGGCACAAAACGTTCTGAGAATATTCTCAAAAAATTACAATATTCGATTTTTTTTTATATTTGCTAGGTATATTCTGAGAATATTCCCAAAATATTTTTATTGAAAGATATTATTAGGACATTCTCTTGATAATATTTTAAAAATGAATAGTACAAATATTCTAGGAATATTCTGGTTGACTTTTGCAACGACAAAAATGATACCTATATAAATATCACTGAAAATTCAAAACTTGCGTTCCTAACTATTTTTTGCTGCGGAAGTAAAAACTTTTTATTCAATTATGTTCAAAATAATATTACACTGGTATATTTAAATGAGATGACAAATTAAAATACCTGAATATCCCAGGATGTAAAATCACTAGAGAAATGATGTACTTTTTAGACATTTTTATTTTAGGAGCTCCCAAAGGCAAAAAACAGATTTTAAATTTGTATACCAAGGGATATTCTTTTATTGGAGACCAATAGCTATCCCAAATTGTCTCTACTTTGGCAATAAATGTCGGATGAAGTAGGGATGTCTTAAAATTAACATCGTGTGCATCCTAGGATATCTTGTAATGCTGTGATTTTACTGATATTTCATAAAATCGTACTGTGGATATTCGTGATACTTAGAACATATTCCAAAATATTGCTTTTAAAAATAGCTCTGATACAATTCCATACAATACAATTCCATACAAATAGGAGCTGCTAATTGTAAAAATATCAGCAAAGACGACAATAACCAAGCGGATACGATAGCTTATCGTAGATGGGCTTTCCATTCCCAAGTTAGTAATTTATTGGTAGTTTTAAAATGAGAGGAGTCGACGGACTTTGAGTTGGGCATAAAAGTCATGTGTAAAAAACTAAGGTCTTTGAATGAATGGAAATGTTTATATTTATACTTATACTCACATTATTCACAAATTTTGTGAATAATTATATCAATTTAAAAACATAATTCCAGTGAGCAAATGAACGTAAAGATAACATTGCTCGATTCCTTTGTGTTGTCTCTGTTGTGTTGTGACTGCATGCACATATATTCCATTATTAATTGATAATGGAATATATGTGCATGCAGTCACAACATAACAGAGACAACACAAAGGAATCGAGCAATGTTATCTTCACGTTCATTTGGTCACTGGAATTATGTTTTTAAATTGATATAATTATTCACAATTCTGTTTTAGAAGGTGCAAAATTCCTATGCTCGCTATGTCTGAAATCTCCAAGAAAAAAAGGAATCTGCCAACTCGTGAAGAGGATTGGATTGATGCCTTCTTTTGTGAATTTTGTTATCAAAATTCAGAAGACCGGAATTCCTAGACCAAAGAAAATGTTAGTAGCAAAACGAAATTCGTCAGACGTTGATTTTGAAACCAATATTATTTTTATAATTAGACCTTCAGAATGAGACTTTCATTTTTTGTAATTTAAGTATACGGAGTAGATATAAAATTTGTAATAGTAGTAGAGTAAATAGAAAAGTGCATTCTACTAATTACGGAGTGGAGCACCGTTTCACGTATTCTTAATAGTCATTGTGATAGTTCTTTTAATTTGTGTTATTATCAAGATGGCTATATTTCCACTGACAGAAATACTCAAACTGTTTCATGCCATTCATGAATATTACTGACCAAATTGGTAATCTATATGAAAGTTGTTTTTTCTCAACAGTTTTTGTTCATAGTAGTTAATACATGCGAATAAGTATTTTTTTGGAATTCGAGTTGTAAAAAAAAATTATTTAATTAATCTAAGAATTTAGACATAAATGACAAACTAAGAATCTGTTAGAAAATAAATATTTAATGACATTGTGGATATATTTGAGGAAGTAGCAATTTAAGAATCATATTCGCCCACATTTATGATGTGCTAACCGAGTCTTTTTCATTGCATTGTCTGACCATTTACAGAACAATGCTACTTACTGATTCTCATAAATAAACGCTTAAAATAAACTTGAACAATAATGCCTTAGAAAATAGACCAGTCTAGACAAACAATAATTTTGAATGTATCAACATTTTTACAGGGTTAGTCGGAATTATGAAACATTCAGCACATTGATTTATTTGTTAATCAAAAACTTGGAATACACTGGTGAAACATATGTATGCCTTCCAGCCCTTCTCCCTCAACTGTCACAACTAGAAAATGGTATACCTCTACTTCAGAGAGGAACCATAACATTTAGTTTTTGCGTATTCCGTGTTCTTCACCCCATAGTAGAAAAGTTTTTGATATGATATGTGTTTAAAAAGTCCTATTTCAAAATTATGCATTCCAAATAACTATTTAAAGGTGAGGTGACTTATATTTATATATATATTTATATTTATGCTCCACTTTTGAACATACAAATATAAATGGGGTGGTTTCAATAATTTTTTCGTCCAACAGATTTTATATTTGTATGTTCGTAAGCGAAGCATCAATATACAGGGTCTTTCAACGATTCTTGTTCTTGGGGGGAGCATTTTGACAGTCAAGCCAACTTGACATATTCAATGTTCATCCCCCTAACCCGCAGCAACCCCAACTTTAAAATTTCAAACGTAACTACCCTACTTCTAACACATCATTTTAAAGCCCTTTCCATTGCGAATACACTGGTACATCGTTTTTGGGATTGAGATTTGTTATTGGCTAACAGCAAAAGTTGACAAACCGACATTCGAGTACTAATTTCTACAGAAATGCCCACCAATGGCACCAATAATACTACACAACGACATTAAATTTTTGATGTGTCGATCGGTTTACAAAAAAAAATTCTCTTCCAGAATTATTATCTCACGCAACATCTCAAGTATTTCAGGCTGCCGTGGCGTACACTCGCGATTTCAGATGGCCCTACAGGGAAAAGCCCAAGGGGGAAAGATCAAGTGATCTTGGTGGCGGGACCTCTTCTACCAATCCAATGCCCTTTGAAATGGTCATACAAAAATTGCCGCCCAGCAACAGCATAGTGAGGGGGTGCACCATCATGTTGGAAAGTTATTTCATTTTCTATTAAATTGTCGTCACTCTCTAAAATTTCTATTATCATAGGGTCAATCGTGTCTTCCAATAACTTAAAATAGGTGTTCCCATCGAGATTTCCTTGAAGAAAAAACGTTCCAACAAGTTGGTTGCCCAAAATTCCGGCCCAAACATTCAATTTTTGAGGAGTCTGGGTATGAAATTCCCTGATTAAATGAAGATTAGTATCACTCCAATAGCGACAATTGTGTCTATTCACTTCGCCATTCTACATAAATGTATGTACTATCGCGGCCGAAAAAAAGTAATCGACTGATTTTCCCGTTGTAACTATGGTTCTATTCAGTGTCGCATCATGGTAAGTCCCCACGGGCGGAAAACGCGGAAAAGCGGAACTCCGTGATTTTTAGCGGAACGTTCCAATGGTGAGGTATTTTTGCGGAAACTGCGTAATACCACCTAACCTAAAAGTTATACGAGTTATATTATACAGAGAAAAATGGAAATTATAAAAAGCGATTCGGTTTTATTAGCTATAGGTGCACTCGTTGTCAAACACAAGAGAACTTCTAAAATCCTTCAGAATCCTTCTAAAATCCTTCAGGTGTACCATAACCTTATTCCACAATCACGGATTCCGCAAAAAGTTAAACTAAATTCAACTTTTTGCGGATAACCGGCGGAACATCAGGGGAATTGACAATTACTAATATGGCCGACTTTTGGCCAATCACATATCTAGAATAGTTCCGCCTTTTCCGCCATTTCCGCACGTGGGGACTTACCATCAATCTCAATATTTTTTTTATTAGTGTCAACGTCATTGTCATATTAAGCAAAAATAATTTTTTTATTAATCATGCCTTATCATGTTTTGAGTGAAGAAGAAAAAGGCTACATCATCGCCAAACTTGGAGAAGGGTGCGGTCTCAACAACGCATAGCAAGTGAAATTAATTGCAGCAAAAGCACGATTCAAAAACTAAACAAAAAGAGGATAGAAACTCATGATCTGAGCAGGGCAGTGGGTTCTGGGAAGAGTACTCTAGAAAACGACAATACCCTGGTTAACTATGTGAATTTAAACCCATTTTCTAATTCTATTGAAGCCAAAGAGCAAACCAACTTACCAGCGTCTGTTAGGACAGCAAGAAAACGGTTGCGAGAGCAAGGTCTATTTAACTGTGCCAGTGCTAAAAAGCCCCGACTAACAGATGTTGATAAAGAGGCAAGAATGCAGTTTGCAAATACTTTTATTAATGAAAACGATCGTTACTGGTCCGACGAAAAGATATTTCAGCCCAGCTACAATGATCAACTACGAGTTTACCGTCCCAGGGGTCATAAGTTTGGTGAAGAATACGCACAAAACAGATAATAGCGGAAGGTATTGAATGTCTTTTTGTTTAGTTTTTGAATTGTGCCTTTGCTGCATTAATTTCACTTGCTATGCGTTGTTAAGACCAGCCTTCTCCAAATTTGGCGATGATGTAGCCTTTTTCTGCTTCTCTCAAAACCATACTAATTAATTGTTTTCTTATAATTAAAAAATATTAACAACTTATTTCTTATTAGTTTTTTTTAATAAATACGACCCCACCAATGGTTTCTTGTCAAAATAATTTAATTGACATAACTGATGTAAACACTCCCATTTACAAAGGAAAATTTTTCGAAAAAACATACTACTTGATAAAAAATCGATTACTTTTTTTCGGCCGCGATAGTACATTCATCTGAAAAACACGTATTGTAGAGAAGATTTGGGTTCAGTAGAAGTCGCTCAGTAAAATCTTCGCAAAATTGGGTACGACGATTAAAATCATCTTCATGTAACTCTTGAACCAGCATGATGAAACTTGTACTTTTTCAAAATTCGATGAACACTTGAACTAGATACGCCAGAAGCTTGAGACACCGCTTTGATCGACTGATTATTGTCCATCTACAATTGACCCAAAACTGCCACTTCAACTGTTTCATTTCGAACTGGGCGATTTACTTAGCGTTTCTTATTTAGAAACGAATCCGTTGCAACAAACTTATCCATCAGTTGTTTAACGTACTATCGCGGCCGAAAAAAGTAATCGATTTTTTATCAAGTAGTATGTTTTTTCGAAAAATTTTCCTTTGTAAATGGGAGTGTTTACATCAGTTATGTCAATTAAATTATTTTGACAAGAAATCATTGGTGGGGTCGTATTTATTAAAAAAAAACTAATAAGAAATAAGTTGTTAATATTTTTTAATTATAAGAAAACAATTAATTAGTATGGTTTTGAGAGAAGCAGAAAAAAGCTACATCATCACCACACTTGGAGAAGGGTGGTCTTAACAACGCATGGCAAGTCAAATTAATTGCAGCAAAGGCTCAATTTAAAAACTAAACAAAAAGACAGACCTTCCGCTATTATCTGTTTTGTACAAATATTCTTCATCAAACTTATGACCCCTGGGTCGGTAAACTCGCAGTTGACCGTTGTAGCTGGACTGAAATATCTTTTCGTCGGAAAGATCACTCTCTCCCAGTAACGATCTTATTCATTAATAAAAGTATTTGCAAACAGCATTCTTGCCTCTTTATTATCATCTGTTAGTCGGTGCTTTTTAGCACTGGCACAGTTAAATAGACCTTGCTCTCGCAGTTTTCTTGCTGTCCTAACAAACGCTGAGAAGTTGGTTTGCTCTTTGGCTTCAATAGAATTAGAAAATGGGTTTAAATTCACATAGTTAACCAGGGTATTGTCGTTTTCTAGATAACTCTTTCTTGGCCGCCCAGAACCCACTGCCCTGCTCAGGTCATGAGTTTCTTTCCACTTTTTGTTTAGTTTTTGAATCGTGCTTTTGCTGCAATTTCACTTGCTATTCGTTGTTGAGACCACCCTTCTCCAAGTTTGGCGATGATGTAGCCCTCGATGTAGCCTTTTTCTTCTTCACTCAAAACATGATAAGGCATGATTATTATAATACAAAATTTAATTTTGCTTAATATGACAATGACGTTGACACTAATAAAAAAAATATTGGGATTGATGCGACACTGAATAGAACCATAATTACAACGGGAAAATCAGTTGATTACTTTTTTTCGGCCGCGATAGTACCTACTGATGGCTTACATTTTTTCTGGATGTTTAGCATTAAAAATTCATGCTGTAACTTCAGCGCAATCGTGATTTCGATACCAAATTGCAACAATTTCTACTCTTTTTGAGATGGTATAAATCATTTCGAAAACACGTTTACACTTTCAACAACAGACTGAAACTAACGATTTGCTAGTGACAAGCAAAAAACGTCAGTGACTTTTTTGTTATTTAAAAAGAGGTAAAGTTTAATGTCTAAAAAATAGATGTTTGCCTGGAAAATACCATACATTGGACAATACTCTTTAGAATAGACATAAAAAAAAGTAATGTGGTTATGTAGTAGATTATTATTGGTCGTCATTTCTGTAGAAATTAGTACGCGAATGTCGGTTTGTCAACTTTTCGTTTTTAGCCAATAACTCTGTCAAATTTCAACCGATTCCCAAAAACGATGCACCAGTGTATTCGCAATGGAAAGGGCTTTAATGATGTGTTAGAGGTAGGGCAGTTCCATTTCAAATTTTAAAGTTGGGTTGCTAGGGGTTAGGGTTAGGGGGATGAACATTGAACATGTCAAGTTAGCTTGACTAATCTAGTTTTTTTTTCGATTTTATAATTGCGGGGGTCGAGATTTCGTTGAAAGACCCAGATATAAATATATCAAATTGGACATCTTTTAATAATTATTATTTGCTTGTATAAAATTTAAAAAAAATTCCTATCATAACATGTTTTATGTTTATACTGCCAATAAAAGCAAGACTTACATTGGCCCATTAGCTCAGTTGGTTAGAGCGTCGTGCTAATAACGCGAAGGTCGCGGGTTCGATCCCCTCATGGGCCACGTTTTTTTAAATTTATTTTTCAAAAGTTATATATAAAATGTTTTTTACATTTATTTATCCTTTTTTATAACAATATTGAGAATTTTTATATTTGTGAATAGAATCAATAAATTGCTGTACTGTACAAAACATAACCATAAATATGCAACCAAAAATACAGCAACGGCAAATCGTTTGTTATATAAGCAATATTTCATATTTGAGTAAGTAGTACCTAACATAAATTGAAATTTATCACATATTTATTTATAAAAATTTATTTCTATATATTTATAGGTACAATAATTATTGGTGGCTCATGACCCATTCTCTACTATGCAATCCCTGTTGTTCAATTTCCTGTAATTCACATATTAGTGATTTTCTGTTCCCTGACCGTTGATTCATCAAATTAAGTAATTCACATTAGAAATATTTAGAAATATTGGATTGTGTCAAATCCTTCTAGAGATGACCATATGGTAAGGAAACGTAACACCTTAAGACATGAAAGAACTTAGATATTACACATCTCTCTTGAATCCAAGATGTAAGCCAAGTGTAAGTTAATGATATTGGTGTATCAATAATAATAATAAAATAATAAAAAAATTTTGTCTTCTGCTTCATGCTATGGTCTCCAGATCGCTGGGATCAGTGTATACTTACTCATCCATGCCATGTTGATTTGAGGTCATCATTTCTTCACCCTTTTATTTCTTTTCACATTGTAGTCTTAGATTTCGTTTTTATTCAATTTTGTTTGTGTAGGAAACGTTTGCTTGAAGAATCTATAAAGAAGATGTGGTAATACTTTAGTATTAAATACCACGAAACCGGTAGCTTTTTTGAATAAAGAGTTTGTGAGAAAAGGACCGATTGTTTCATCCTTAATTTTAGTATTATGGACTCACACGGGTACCACTTCCCTAATTTTAATCTATAAAGAATTTCCATCTGTATTCCAAAAATCTGACGATAATATATGATTTCTTTTAAATGTAAGTACACGCTTTTCATATGTAATATAATATCACTAGTGACAATATTTTACCGATAAAATTTTTGAATTTTTTAGTCGAAAGTTTTTTGCTTAGCAGTTTCGCGAGTGACATGTAATTAAAACCACGAGCCGCAGGCGAGTGGTTTTGTCTCAATGTCCCGAACGAAATTGCTTTAAAGCAAAAAACTTGAGTTTAAAAATTTAAAAATTTTATCTGGGGAAAATATTGTCCCGAGTGATATTCGGCATGACTATTTCACTCCCTATTTCACGTTGTATATCACCAAAACGCGAACTTACGCAATTTTTATTCATCGTGAATTTCAGTTATTCGCTTTTTAACAGAAACGTCAAGATTTGACAATACAGTTAATAATGAAATTTCATTCAAATTAATTCACGTATCCATGAAAGCAGAGTGAAAAAACCACCTGAAAAAACAACTCGAATCTAAAATTTTATCAACAGTAAAAACACAAGAGCTTTTTTTTATCGGATAAATTTCTCTTCGTAACGAAACAATTTTGCCAAATAGTAATTTTAAGAGAAAAACTGACATGAAAAAATCGCGAGACCGTAGGTCGAGCGATTTTGTCAAATGTCAGTTTTTCGAGCAAAATTACTCATTGGCAAAATGTTGAGTTACAAAGAAATTTATCCATAAAGGAAAAGCTCGAGTGTTTTTTGGCAAGATAAATTAACGACAGAATATGTGAACGAACAACAACAAAAATTATTTTTATTTATACAATTACATATTTGAAGGAACAGTTATTAAAAATACAGTTGTTATAAATGGTTTGGTTTGGTGTACTGATTTTAAAGTGACGTGCGACTACTAGATGTACACTGATTTTGAGGAACAGGCAATTTTATCGGTGATAAAAAACGATGCACCTTTTTTATCGCTGTCAAAGTGACAAAACGTGACTGTCAAATAGACTTTTTCATATAGGAGTTAATTTATCGCGGCAAAACCACTGTCAAAAATACAGTTATTTGATTGGTTCAATATGACAGGAGTGAAATAGTCAAAAATAAAATTTGTATTTGACAGGAGACAGGACAAGGAAATGGCAAAAATTAAATATGAATGACGCCGTAATTGCAATAAAAGTTTCCATCAGTCAGTATATTTCTTTAACAACAAAATTATTCATAAATTTCCTGTCTCCTTATTTATGTAAAATAAATAAACATTGATTAAAGACATTTTGCTTACTTTAAAAGGAAATGTTAAGCTGCCAGGTGTCAGTGCCAGTTTCCACAATCACTTATGAAGTTCTCCTAACGGCTATCTAGTTTTTATAAAAAAAAAATATCCACGCTATAATTAAATAGAAATGATTACTATTAACATAATTTTAGTTTTAAAATTACTATATTTCTCCTGCCGTTTACTTAAATTTTTATTTATTAAGATTTGTATGGTGATCCAATGAATAATTTCAATAATTTTTTTAGTGGGTGATGGGATCATAAAAATTAAAACAAAATTTCTTTTCTTAAACTTGTCGACGTTTCGTAAAATATATTAACTTCTTCAGGACACTAAAAAGTAATATTAGATGTAATGAGATTTTTTAAAAACACAAACGAAACATTAAAAATAAAAAATAAATTACACAATTAAACACATTAAAAAAAAAATTATTTACAATATTGCATATGGAAAAAAAACATTAAGTAAACGGCGACAAGTTTAAGAAAAGAAATTTTGTTTTAAATTTTACGATCCCATCACCCACTAAAAAAATTATTTTAAATTTTTATACGATCATGAATGAAATGAATAAAACTCTGTCACTACTATCAGTATACTACTAATCAAAATCGTCTTATTGTGCCAAAGAAATCCAATAACAACAATTCTCATAACACCATTATATTTTAGAACTACTCAACTGCTCAACTTTATATATTGATATATTCGCATCATTATAATAATATAACGAAGGGAAAATGGTCGGTACACACAATAAAAATAACGGTATTCTTTTGCCGACGTTTCGTTTACTCGACGTAAACTTCTTCAAGGCTCAGAATACTCATGAAGATGGTATCTTCGACCTGTCATATTGCATGCAAAAATCAGCTGCTTTCATATAAAAAAATAACACAAAAAAATATGCACAACACTAATAAAAACAATCTGAATAAAACTTTATGTAGACTAAACACAGTTTAGTCGAGTAAACGAAACGTCGTCAAAAGAATAGCGTTATTTTTATTGTCCTGTACCGACCATTTTCCCTTTGTTATAAGATTGTCAAGGACACAATTTTTAATTCAGAGATTATAATAATATAATTAATGGAAAATGTATCAGCAATGTAATTGATAAATTCTGATACCGATGGGCAATATGTCAAGTCGAAGAAAAGGAAACATTCGTTTGTAGCACCAGCCATACTTTTACTACCTATGAATGTGTGTAAACAGGTTATTCGTTTTACTTACAGCTGGTTTGAATAACCATGATTGAATTCATCGGATATGCCAGAGGTGTAGCCGGGGATATTTTTGTTACTTTTAAGCGACGTTTAAAAGAATTTATTTTTATTCAAAATTGTGTAGCAAATGATATATTGCTGAAATCATATATCGAATAGAATAATAATATACAGGGTGTTCCATTTGAAAAAAATTAAATTATATTCGCTCCTTGCTAATTAAGCAATGGACTTTAATTTTTCAGTAACAGCAAAAAACTTTAAGGAAAACCTATAATATTTTCCAAGAATTTTTTTTACTATTCTATAACGACTTATAATATGGGCACGTTAAGTTGATCACACTATACAAATAAAAATTCGTTAAAATCAGCTTGACTCGTGTTCTCTGACCACAACTGTATCTAACCAATAAGGACATACTTACAGATGGACGAAATAGATGGAAATGAAAGATATGTAGAATCATCATCATAAGTGAACTTCTATTAGTGTCAAACTCATGAATTGCAACGACTATTACAGTACGTATAATTAATTTAAAAGCCCCCTTTTGATAATAAGACCCAGGTCTCACTCAAGATAAACACCCTTAAATTATAATATTAATAATAATGCTTTCAACATTATTAGCTAATTCGATATAATATATTACTTGTGGTGCCTTTGAGAAACTATTCATGTACGCGCATGGAAACACATTCAAATCTTATGAATCGGTTTCTTTGGTGTAAATTATGCCGTTTAGTTCAATGTTTGCAAACAATTCATCATACGTGAACGTTGAGAAAAAGTAAAACAAGCAGGTTAAGCTTTGTATTTTGAAAACCTGTAAATCGTATAAGAATATACAAATTAATATAAATCACTATTTCTGATAAAAAGCGAAAAGTTTACGAATTTAGGTGTTTTGTTTATTAATGAATAATCTGATAAAAAATTTAAATCAGATGAAGAATGGAATATTATTGAGAATAATGTACAAAATGCACATAAATTTTTCAAGTGCTAAACAGGGTTAAGGAAAATAAACCTCAACGATTTTGTTTGCTTTTAATGCCCTTACAACTGAATTCCATAATTGTCAAAATATTTAACTGTATCAAAGTTAAACATTAATTGACAAGTTTAGAAACACGACTTGGACTACTATGCTGATAGCGTCGTTACTCCATTATTGTCACTTACAAAAAAAGGTACTGTGTGGTAGAAAATATGTCATACAGACTGTTTCAACTTTTATGTAAATAACTTTCGAATGACATTAATTTTGACTTGTGGATAACACCATATGTGTCGCCCACATCTGGCAATAAAATATATATTATAGATGAAGTACTAATGCATAAAGCATCTGGTGTCCTTTTATTAAATAATTCTTTATTTTTTGCCATATAGAAATCACTTTACGGCACTTTCTATTTCACCACGATTGCTAATTTCTTATTATTAGTCTATAATGAAAGCAAATCTTTGTGTTGCTTCATTAAATATTGATTAGTAGTTATTAGCTCTATTATATATTATGTGTATTGCTTTCTTGATCATTACCTATTATCTATATTATTTTTGAAGCGACAAATTACTATCTGTGGAGCAACTAAATATAATTCGTAATTTAATGTCGTTATTGGTTAAAGAAAATTTTTTTGGAAATATAAAACGTTTCAATAACGCAAGCCAAATGTTTTTTCAATCAAACTGATCGTATTTAGTAAATTTTCATTACAATTGAATTTGCATTTATTTTTATTTTTCGAATTGTTGCGTTAATCGATATTTAATTAAAATATTATTATTGCCCCCTTTGACTTATATATCAAAGAATATTTAAGTTCATTTTAATGTTTATAACAATAGGTACTCTTGAATCGGACGGAAATATTTACAGCAAGAATAAAAATTTGTTAATAATAATAATGATGATGATGATGATGATGATAATATACTATACATAACATGATATTTACATAATATGATTCAATTGATTTCAACGTCAATTATCATAACCTTCTTCCCATAATTCCTACTACTAAATGTCCTTTTTAGTTATTCATTTGCACTGTAAACATATACTTTGTTATTGTAGAATTTTTGATGTCCAAGTTATAGGAATATGATTTTTATTTGAGTACTAGCAATACCTTCTCTTCTAAACGTGGAAGTAGTCTATGGGCAAATTTTTTCAATTCATGCATTTAGAAATATTTGTGAAAGCGCAATTATTTGCACGCATCGATGCTTTTACTTAAACGATTGCAACTTTTCTCTGGTTGCTTCTCAAGAGATAACGATCTATTTATTGTGAAGCGTTGTGTATATAGAAAATTTGCATTTTTGAAACCTAACGCTAGAGAGTTAATTGGTAGATTAAATATACAGGGTGTCTTTGTATTTATATGGTGTCTTCGTTTTACCGGCCGTCAGACAACCTTTTTCATCATCAAGTTTGCACGCCATTTCCTATATTATTAGAACTAAATGCTACTCAACTTTGCAACAGCTATAAAACAGAAATGAGTTGTTGTGACATTGTTCATTTATTTGGGAGTCGGCACCTAAAGTAACATTAAAAATTTTGGAACACGTCAAATTGTTGGTGATCTCAGTCTTTTTTATTGGCATGTTCATGGAGATTCTTTACCTCGAACAAAAGAGTGACGGAAACTCTTACCCAACCAATCATGTCTTCCTAGGTTATATTCTCCGGTCAGAACGGATGGTATCCTCTCCAAACTTCCCGGTAATTGGTGTAATAGGCTTGCCCTTCGTGAGGTGCCTGTCAATAAATAAATAAAAATGTAAGTATGTTTATTTGGAGTTTAGTGGATATTGCCAACTTATTGCATTAATTTGATAATAATATAATAGTAATTAATTGTTTTAAATATTGTGCGTTTTAAAAGATCTGATAATTAAAATGTGGCGAGAATACTTTATTACCGACAATTTATCGTTGACAGGTCACTTTACTCATAACTACCAGTGAGATATTAGAGTGTATTATTTTTATCATGTATTCACTTAGAAACGTGGATATTATCAAAAGTTTTCTATTATTAAACTTTATTAATTACACACCTATCTTTATTCTATATCGTCATCCATTAGATACTTGAGTATTATATGTTTTGACACCTGATACAAAACTGATGATTAATAGTATTTTTCAAGTAGGTCAATCATTAAAACGAAATTAATTTGTATGTAAAAGTATCTCACGGCGCAATCTTAATACACTCATTAAAGTCTACCACGATTATTCATTAACACCGTATATTCACGGAACTGTTTCAGTAAATAATGGTTCTCATAATTGTTATGGTAAGAATGAGGCGGCAGTAAAAAAAACTGTTTTAAACTTTAGTCTTTGACCTCTGTAACCCTAGAACAAGACGACGATGTATGAGATTTAATTCAAGTAGGTAGTTACTTAATTAGTTCCTGTAGGCTCATATATTTTATACAGTATTAACACTATATTTTTCTACGACTGCACATAAAAAAAAATAATGAAAACAGGACAGTTTTATTTGATATAGCTTTACTACATCTGCATATTAACAACAACGTGATGGAAATACTAGTAGCTCTAAAACTATTGAAATAAATGATGCCATGCAAGAACAGATCTTAATCTTTTTTTGAAAAACATTCAACATACTCAGTTCGCAGACGCTTGAGCTTTTTAAAATACTGTTAGCATGTTCAGACAATTTTTGGAAATGACAAGCAACGAATCTTACAGAGACACAATCAGAATCATGTGTTTTTTCTGCTACTTATAATCTTCTTCTACTCTACTATTACAACTGTTTCACGTTTTTTTAAAAAGCTAAAACGCAGCAATTGTTTCTGCGTAGTACTTACCTATTCAATTTGCAACGGTTTTAATACTATTATTTAAGTATTTGACTATTTTAGACCCAATAATATGGACTGATGAAACCACCAGTCATCCTCTTTTTGGCTACTCATAAGAATGTTATGTGGTCGATTAACTTATTCATGTATTAAATATGTATGTAAAAATGAAAAATAGCCGCTAGAATTTCGATTTTAAATCTGACATAAAATATCAGTTGGGATCAAGATATGAAATCATGTCATATAAAGAATAATTGCAATATAAAAATGCGAGTCTCGCCGGTGAAATGCAGACGCCTCAGGCAAATTGATGTTGCCGAAGAAGAATGAAAGAGTCCACAAGAGAGAACGACCCTCCGGCTCTGACTGAACCACTTGGTAATGAGAAACTTCAGTAAGAAGTAGCGCAAAGTATAAAAGAAACTCAGGTGTGACCGACATTATTTTATAGACAAATCAGTATGTTTATTGTTATTAACATTATTATTTAATAGTTATGTTTATGGTAATATCACACCCAACAAAGTTAAATTGATTCAGCATTGTTAATGAAAAATATCCCGCGACTCGTTGGTTCTTCCAAACTGTTCTTAAAAGAATGTCAAACGCATAATTGTTACACAACTTTCGATATCGACTTAAAAGCAAGGAAAATAGTGTAGGTATTAAGTACGACTGTCTATTTGAATTTATGTGACATGGTTAGAAAATAATTTTAATATTGGATGTTATATATTTTTTTAGTTTAAGTTAATATTTTTTTTACAGTATTTAGTAGGTACATAATAAATAATTAGTTCTTCCCCTACCCTCTAAAAGGCATAATACTCCTATTTTTAAAAACAACCACGAGTATATATACCAGCGACCTTCATTAAGTATCACAAATACAGTACGAAAAAATAAAATCAATAACTGCAATAAGCTAGAAATCTTTACTTTTTTGTTTGTTATACAAGGTGATTCCGAATGGAGTACCTATTTAAAATGTCAGGGCTGATAGAGCAAGTCAAAATATTAAGAAAACCTTAGTATAGTTTATCTCTAAAGTTCCTTTTATAGTCACAAATATATTGCTTAGCCTTACCTGAATATAATTATTCTGCCTAAACTGTAGGGATTGAACTGTCAACTATTATTTCAGAAGAACCAAGTTCAGCTTAAGTTTTTAAAATTTTATATAAATTAAAGAATAAAATATAAATCTTGAATAAACAAACATTTTTTCACACATTTAGTTGCGCCTCCGTCGAAAAATATCTTTCATCCAATTACATTTCAGCTTGGACCCATTTAGATTTGGTCACCTGAATGGCCACCATGTTATAGAACCGACGAAATTACGCCTTGTCTGTAACCATTTTACCACTTATTAGATTAAAATATTACTTGCACATTATCTACACGCTATTTGTTTTTGTATTTATTCTAAGCACGAACTATAATTAATATTATTGTGACGGGAAATCTACAGATGATAATGATGAGATAATATATTGGAAAACAACATGCACACCAGTGTATAGTGCATGAGTAAAAGTGTTCGGATTCTGGTAATTGACATATAAATCTTATAGAGCATACGAACAATGCAATCAAAGCTGAGAGATCGAACAAGAATTTCACATTAATGTGAAAGGGCAGGAAGAATTATTAGCGTCTGTTAACTTCGGTGCAACTGAGGAAGTTATGTCCAGTGTTATACGTCTTATGGTAATCATAAATTGCGTCCTATCTTGCGTCATCGTAAACATAATAAACTCTTGTCTAATATCATAAGCAAAGAAAAGTTTGTTAGTCTGGTATACTAAGAAATAAGATCAATGTATTGATTAGCAAAATGGTTAGGTATCTACCACAACTGCAGGTGCCTCCCCAGATTGAGACTCAATCTTCACTGTAAGGAATCCAATCCAGTATAGAAAGTTTCCATATCTTTTATTTTTTCTTCTTCAACTACAAGCTCTGCTAAGTTTACAGTTCAAGATTCTGATACATTATCAATATTTGATACATTTTCATCTTTTGCTCAGTTGCTGTTGCTTAGTTTCGACATAAAATTATTCGAGGCGAATATATTTTAATGACACTACACTGATTCAACTAGCCAATCCATACCTCCTAATATAGAGGTAAATCAAATCCAATTTTGAATCGCCATATTATATCCGATAGTATATTTAATGTAAATAGAGCATTGGGTACAATTCTGATTCTAAGGATTCCGCTTTAGTGTTGATTATTTTGAAAACTTAAGGTTTTGATTATCTATCTAAGACTGAAGCTTCAGACGAAGATCAAGACAGGAACACTGAAACGTAAAGTAAAGCACAGGCTAAGGTAAATTCGATGGAATCAAATTACAGTGGTTAGAGAAAAATAGGTCGTAATTTCAGACGATTCGACAGTTACTGATTCTACATCAGCACCTCCAGCCTGAAGTCGATTACGAGACCGCATTCATCTTCGGCCCTCTGTTCTGTCTTAAACAATAGTGCGCCAACTAATTCGTTGACGTATGAGGTACACACGAGGAACGGACGATCTAAGATGAATACTCCATCATCTTACGGGTATCCCTGTGCAACTCATCTATTCTTCATTTAATTACCCCAATGGAGTAGAGCAGAATTGGAATAGAAAACATTAGTGACAGACATCTTGTTCTTCCCCGAAAGTTTAGAAGACCAAATCATTTGATGTATGTGCTTGCCACAAAGAGAATATTATTCTTCTAGTGATATTCCTCGATTAAAAGAGTCCTAGAAAAAATCATCCACTGAAGAAAATCAGACACTCTTCCTAGTTATAGGTGTACTAATAAAACCGCAAGAAGAAAGACAGAAAATATATTATGTATATGTATATGTAAACAATATTCCAAAAAATTATAATATTTTTTAGATTATCTGGGTCTTTAAAATACTCAAGAATGTGGTAATAATTACCGAATCAGAAATTAAAGACAATTATAATAAGACTTAGACTAACAGTTACAAGGTTTAGGCAAAGTTTTCTCTCAGATACAATCTTACATCGTGTCGTAAAATAAAAAGTTATATAACTTCATTGTTGAAACTATGCAAACTTGCAACTGCATATATATACTCTAATAGATATCTAAATATATATTGGGTTTTCAGAAACATACGAAATGTTAGGCAAATAAACATCTTCATTCGGCAGCGTCACTTTTTACGATAAAATAAATATTAAATTAGAAGCCGTACACGAACTAGCACATTTACCCACTTGTATGAGATTATTATGTTAATGAATTTCACTCATAATACAGACATTAACTTTCATAAAATGATATTTTTATTGTTTTTTTACGATATATATCCACCCATTATAAGAAAAAGCGAAATATTATTATATTGTTTATTGGACAAGCTGTAGACTTGAAGGAGGACATATGTTTGATTAAAATATATGTTTATTTAAGACACATCCATTAAGTTGTTTACTTTCCAATAGATATTAAAAAAGTAAAAACATTTCTCAGAACAAACAATAATTATAGTTGTTATAATATTACATATCACAACCTTCTTAATTCAAGTCATTGGAAATGTATATATTTTTCTCTAAAATAATTTTCCTTATTTTTCACTTCATCGTCTAATTTATGTGTATACAATGTGAGGTAGCAAAATGTTCATGTTTCATCATATTTATAATTTTTTTAGGTTTCTTCTGCGTCTTCGACGTTTTCTTTACTGACATTGCGTATTTTTTTTATTTAATTGATATAATTTCATAACATTTACTAAGGTCGTTTAAATATTATTATTTTCTTCCGAGTTACAGCCGAAATAAAAATTCTATAATCATTATGTTCGGATTGTTCTCGATTCAGTTTATCATTTAACTTTCTGTTAAATAAAATAATAATAATCTTGTAGAGGTGTGAGGTGTGATGTCTGACTAGTCTATCGGTTCTAGTCTACCAATTCACTTACCTGGGAAAGGCATATAGATACGGATATAATCCATTTAAATAATGTGATCCAGCTTATTGGAACCAAATGCTAACGCTTGATAAATCTTCAGTTGTTCGCAAGTATTTAAATAACGTTCTCTAGTTCATAGTAATTCAGTTCATTTGTTGACTCTGTCTTTAGTGGTTTGCTTAACTGTAGTTCTGCAAATTTACCAACGGATATGTGATTCAGGCGCTTATATTTAAGCAGAAAAGTGATGCAATTGTGCGACTATTAATATTAATAATATTACCATTTATCAGACTTACATGTAGAGTCGTTTATTTTCTGTGATTGTGAGCTTCAAGTGACCTGTGAAGACTTCCGACTGTCCAATATTGGCAATTTCGTTATTTACTGTATCTATGAAACAGAAAACGACTTCGTTAGAAAATACTTCACCTCACGATTTCTAGATATTGTTGCCTGTCGCACGTTAGTTTTATGGTGATGAGGTTTTTCTCAATACACTTCAACTACTCATAGAGCAAGTGACTACCAACTATGTAGTGAGGATCAAATTTTCTATTCAACGTAATATCGAAGGCCTGTGTTAGCAAACAAGAACTGAATTAAATTACCGCCACGGTTCGGTTTAAGATTTATAGAACTACATAATACTCCCACAAAGTATAGTGAACACAATGAAACAGCAGGAACGTGAATAGGCATGTTGGGCTTCCTCAATAATCACAATGCGATTTGAATGCATCTACTTTACCTTTCAACACCTCTTTACCTGAATCATTTGCAATCTGAAATAAAGTGACGATTGCCTTTAGGATTGCAATTGATTTTACGCATCTAAAGAACCTCCTTTATTTTGGTTATTTTTAACATTTGAAAACATTTTCCTACGTGTCTTTTCCCGAATTTTTTTATTTTTCTACGAGGAGTGTATTTTGGCCTATGGATACAGGGTAGGTCAACAACAAGTGTATTATCTCTGTATATTTTTACACAGTTTAAAAGAGGGCATCGATATATAGGTATGTCTCCTGAAAATGTCGGGGTTTAAAAGTTTAAAATGTCTAAGTTTATTAGCAGTCAAAGTTCAAAAAGTAAAAATCTATAGAACTGAAAAATTTATTATTATTTGGTAATAATTTTAAAAAATTTAAACAACATTTTCAACGTAACTTATATCTTCCAGATGATATAAATTTCTTATTTGTTCTTCGTAAACAGAATTTATTTTGTTAATGCGCTCCATAAAAAAAAATCCGGGTGATTGAGGTCAGGACTTCTAGGTGGCCAAAGAACTGGGCCTCTTGTGTCTATCCAGAATTCATATGTTGCATTTAGGAAGTCGTGAACTTGCAGCGTGCACATTTTTGGTACATTTAAGAAATATTTTTTCTAATATTTGACATCTCACTTCAACTGAATATCCTATGATATATTTTTTAACATAACCTTTTATAACATAATCACTAGCAATAGCACTAGCAACTATTCACAAAACAACAAATAACTTGACATTTATGACAAACTAAAATGGTAGATGACTTTTTATAACTTTTGTTTCAAAGCTTACTTGTTAATAAAACCATTATTTTATATAGTATAATATACTATATTCCCTTAAATTGTTGCTTTCATATTATAAATTTTAGACTATTAAAATATTATAAGATGTGATATTAAAAATGCATAAAAAACTACTCAATAGAATAAAACAAAATAAGTTTTTCAGATTTTCATTTTTTGAACTTTGACATTTTTAACTTTTGAAACCCAAATTTTTCAGGAGATATATGTATAAATCGATACTCTGTTTGGAAATGTGTAAAAATATACAGAGATAACACACTTATTGTTGACCTACCCTGTATACATAGGTCAAAATACAATCCCCCTAGCAATATTGAAAATTTTCAGAAAATATACGTAGGAAAATGTTTTAAAATTCTTGAAAATGTTAAAAATAGCCAAATTAAAGGGGGCACACTTTTATGTGCCCCACCCTGTACATATTCTCTAATAATTAATATCTTCCAAAAAGGAAACAAGCAGTAAAATTTCTGTAATAAACTATTATTCACAAACATAAATTGAAGATTTGGGTGTGTCTATATCTAGCAATACAAAATTAAATATTTATTCATAAGCAATTAAAGAATTTGAGTTTCTAGTTTCATGTTAACATGCTGGTTACTATACAGGGTGGAACATAAGTATCAAATAATGGCTTTAACTTTGTTATTTGCAAAGTTACAAAAAAACTTTCAATATAAAAATTGTTTGGTTCTTTATCATGCATGTTTTGAGTTTTTTAGTTTGTTGATATCTTCTTCTGGTTTGTTCCTATGGCAACCAACTTTTTCTTTTTAAATGGCACTCATAATATTTTTTTGTCAATTTCAAACGAGCATATTTTTCTCTATTCCGTCGTAAAATTTTGCAATTTTTGGAAAAAAAATAAGCGTGAAAAAATATTTATTACTACTCAATCTAAATTAATTAATTATTTTCACGACATTGAAATTTAGGAAAAATTAGATATTAACAAAGGTAGACTAAATACAAAAAAAAAACAGCAATACTAAATCAAATGTTTTAATAAATGCGTTTTATAACTGCATGACTTTTTCCATGGCATCCTTTATTATAGGTAAGAGGTGACGAGTGAGTCGTAATCAATATTTTTTTCTCGCTTATTTTTTTTCAAAAATTACAAAATTTTATGACTGAATAGAGAAAAATATGCTTGTTTCAAATTGACAAAAAAAAATTATGAGTGCCATTTAAAAAGAAAAAGTTAGTTGCCATAGGAACAAACCAGAATAAGATATCAACAAACTAAAAAACTCAAAACATGCATGGTACCAAACAACTTTTGTATTGAAAATTTTTTTTAACTTTGCAAATTTAAACAAAGTTAAAGCCATTATTTGATACTTTTGTTCCACCCTGTATACACGCAATGCAAACTTCTACGTCTACCGCAGAGAAGAATCTATACTCAGCTCTACAAAACATGAAAACGTGAGTAATACAAATAAGATTACAATTATTGAGGTTATAGATTTCTTTTGCTTTTGTTAATGTTGGTCATTAAATAATGGTAAGTTTTATGTATGTAAATTTTATAAATTTATCTAAAGATGGTAGAAATACAGTTTTTAATGGTCACGACTATGCGAGGCAAATGTATACAAATATTTAAAAAAAAAAGAAGTAATAATCAGTCTTATCCCTCCCACCTTATCTACCATCTCTAGAGCAGTTTGTAGCTCTTTACCGTCATCAGTACCAAACAGGTAAAGGCACGCTGACAAATCAAGTTCCTCAAAATCTTGGATTTAATACTATGGAGGATGGATCACTTCCTTGGCTGCAATATTAGACAGAGAACCTTATTTGTAACGTCCCCATATCCCAAATCAAATTGTGATGCAGTTACTGCATAGAATTTTGCACTATTTTTGTACAACTAATTGTTTGCGTAAAGTGTTATTATCAGTAATAGTGTTCCCAGGGTTAAATATAGGGATCTTTATTATTCACTACATACGCTTTAAATTTCAATGTTTTTAGAGTAATTGCAGATGACGGAATAGAAAATAGAAATAGAAAGTTTTTTTAACAAATAATAAATTACAATGGGCTACAATATAATACTGTTAAAAAAATAAACTACTTACTTCATATAAGTGCAAAGAAGCATGAAGGAATAAAAAAATAACCAATTTTCATTTTTTCCGTTTTAACAATACAATACTATCGAAGTACACATATGAAGGAATCATATTTTAATTTAAAATTTTTATACGACTCCTAAAACTTATTAGGTAACAATTCTAAAGTAATGCATTGATCTTACCTCTTTTTAATTTTAAGATTATAGTATATCATCCCTTAATCAGTTAACAAAACCAGGCCAGGAATTAATTCAGATTTATCTGTGGTTGTAAAAGATAAAATTCTATCAATCACAAAATTGTTAAATTGGAATAATTCATAATGTTTCAAAGATGCATTTTGCAGACTTGGTGCTTTATCAAGAACCTGTATGCACCTCGATATCTTCTGAATAAAGTTGTAACTAGAGGCAGTATTCTTAACATAAACACAAGAAATCGACTCTTGTTAATACCGCCCAAGGCTTGTAGACGTACAGGTTACATCAATGAGCAGCATTAGGGCGAGGAAAATGAGGGTAGCGGCAGGGCTGGCGACCGCGGTCTTTCATTTATTTTACATACTAAAAAGAGACACTAAACACTGCTCTGCTGTTGTAGAACAAAGATGGATATACCGACGGTCGCCTAGTGACGTATGATATATTGAGATAGGTCAGGTTCAGATTGGGTAACCTTTAGAGTTTACCAGCCTTGAATACCGCCACCTCACAGATCCGCTCTCTATCAATTATTATTGCACGACATCCAACCTATATAATTCAATACCAGATAATCTAAAACTAATGAACGATTAAAAATTCAAATCATCGATGAAAAATCTCATATTAAATAATGATTTCACTGTTCAATAAATTCATAAAGATCATATCAGGAATTTAATTATGATTAGTTATATTTATTTAATTTTAATAAATTTGTTCTCATACCTATTTATTTTTATTTTAATTATTGGTGTTATTTTGATTTTTGCTACTTTGATTTCTATTACTGAAATTTCTCTTTACTTTAATAAACTGGTAATAATATGAATGATTTGGCATTTTTGTTTGCATTTGTGTAGCCATTCGCACCAACAAATATTTAAAATTGGAAAAAGAATGGTAATCTTATGAACAAGGCTGTTCTGTTCATTTTAATGGGCTTGTAAAAATATCTACCTAAATGATTGGTTCCACTGATAATAGATAATATAGGGTCAGGCAAAATGAACAACCCATTTTAAATAGCTTTAAATTTATTGACTTAAACAACAAAACAATAGAACATGTATTCTTAAAACTAGAAATATGGAAGTTTATTATGCTCTAAATCTGGTGTGTCGCAAATGACCACCATTCTTGTAAAAGTGCGCCTCGTCACTCATGAAAATATTGTTTTTAATACCTTTTTTTCTTTTCTCTCTGATTATTGGCCTTACAATATTCTAGATTCGGGAAAATCTAATTTTCATTTCTGGAATCCTAATAATTTATAATAAATTGCCATTGACGAAGAAAAGAATCCTGAGTTAAGAGTCTTTGAAAATGGAACTGATGCAGAAAAAGAAAATTGTTCCAAAAAATGTGAAGGATAGAAGTACAGACATTCATCAGCTAAGGGCCTTTACTCATTTAATGTGGATTCTGAAGTTGTTCCACAAATAACATACTTCACAGATACAAATAAAATGTGATAAGTTTTGAATGGCCTTTTTGGTAAGATAAATGAATATAGTCTTCATGCATTGGTCAAATCAATTGTAGGTATTAAAATGTGATTCAAAACAAAGCATTTTTGAGCATATCTCAAAATATAATGAATTTTGGTCAAAACTTTTGGAAAGAACTGCAACAATGTCAGATAATAAATAATAGAGGATAATAGTTCAATAGAGGTGGTTTCAGACCTTTAGCTATGTTAGCATAAGCAATAGCTGCTTCATTATTCTTAACAACTTTACCAGTAGAACCGGAAAAGTAGTAGGTAGATAATATAAAGATAAACTCAAATTTAACATATGATGATATTTGTTAACGTCTTTTCAGGGGCATATCTAAGATTTTTCTGAGGGGGGGGGGGGGGGGTGATAATTCTCAAAAAAAAAAAATTAATATAGAAAGTATATTTTATAGTGAAACTCATATATACTGTAAAACTATATTAATATAGTAAGAAAATTAACAAACAAAAAAATGTCTGAATACAAAAGCATAAACTTAGAAAAATAAACAAAATTATTAAATCAGCAATAATCAGCTAATAATAGTTCAGTTTTTAAGTTAGGTCTATAAAATAAAAACTAAAAACGCAATAATAGTAAAGTTATAAAGTAAATGCTAATCCTCTACACTCCTTAGCAAATCTATCAATTACCCTTTCAATTTCAATGTCAATGTCCCTATGTTGAAGGGGGGGGGGCGAAACCCCCCCCCTAAATCCGCGCCTGCGTCTTTTAGAATTGTGTGTATCCAGTTCAACCACTGTAGTGGTATACAAATATCTAAGTTTAAAATATGTTAATTTCTTTAGTGGTTTATATAAAATTTATTTCTGATGCTGAAGATTTTAGGTAGAGTTTGAAGATAAAGAGCAAAAAAGAACGACGAAGTTACCTCTGGAACGAAAAACATAGTTCTTAGATTGGTTTCTATTAAACTAAACTACACATTATGTTTGTTTAAATTTTGATATTTCCATTTGTTTTTGAAGTTTTCTGTATGAGTAAGTGAAGTGGAAAACACATATTTCAAAATCTCAATATAATAATAATAATAATAATAATATCGTTTTTTACATCACAATAATTTAATCTATACAGGAGTGTTCAAAATAGAGTAATTTAGAATCAGAAAAAATCACTTAAATTTAAAAAGTTAGTTGTCCATCAAGTACGATTGTTCAAAATAAACAAAATTTATTAAAATGTGTCATCCATGTTTGATCCATCTTCCAAAATTTCATCAAAATTATTTGCATTCGTTTCTGAAAATCAAATTGAATAAAGAAAATCACTCCATTTCATTAGTTTACAATAAAAATGATTCATATTATTACAACACTCTGTATATGTTTATACGTGCTATAGAAATTTAAATTTTAATCATTTTTTTCAAGTTTTATTGTATGTTTTCAATTATAGTTGGTGCTCTTGGTAGATGACAAATGACAATATAGTACATCTTATTGAGCAGTGGCAACGCTACGAATTGATTAGAACGTAGAAAATGAAGTATAAAGTATTTTTGTTTTATAATAAAGAAAATTATAATTTATAAATATACCGGGTGTAAACGAATAGTGGGCCACCCCTGTAACTTCCTTGTTTTTAAAGATATCAGAATAAAATTTTTTATGGCGAAATTAGGTAAGATCTTCAACTTTTTGAGACCTATTCGCCATATTTGTCACTTCCGGTTTCACCAGAAATGGCCCCAATAGTCTTTTATAAATGGACGACCCTGTATGTTTTTACATATTTGAAATAGAGATCACATTTTGGATACATTTATACTATTTTGAACAATTTATACAGGATTGCACGAAAAATAATCGAATTTGAATTTTAGTTATCAATCTAGATGGCCGCGAATATGTTAAAATTATTTTTGATCCAATGTAATTCATATACAAAATACGAAAACGTCAATATGTCCAATAATACATCATACAGGGTGCTCTAAACTCATTAAAATCACATTTTTCAAAATAACTCTTTTCTTTTAAACATTATGATATGGGCTACCCGGATAATCAGAAAGCTCTATTTAGTCGGGGTTAAACGGTACCAAAAGTTCCGTAATGTGTAATCGTTACCGGCAGGAATGACAATTTTTCTTAAGAAATTTATGATTTGTATCGAAGTTCAATTAAATTTTGATCAACCCTGTATATTTGTGTTAATCAGAATGAGCCTCTGGCTCATTCTTATTGCATACCATAAAATATCAATACAAATATACAGGGTTGATCAAAATTTAATTGAAGTTAGATATAAATCGTAAATTTCTTAAGAAAAATTGTCATTCCTGCCGGTAACGATTACACATTAAGGAACTTTTGGGACCATTTAACCCCTACTAAATAGAGCTTTCTGAATATCCGGGTGGCCCATATCATAATATTTTTAAAAAAGGAGTTATTTTGAAAAATGTGAGTAATGAGTTTAGAACACCCTGTATAATGTATTATTGGACATATTGACGTTTTCGTATTTTTTGTATGAATTACATTGGAACAAAAATAATTTTAACATATTCGCAGCCATCTAGATTGACAACTAAAATTCGAATTATTTTTCGTGCAACCCTGTATAAATTGGTCAAAATAGTATAAAAGTATCCAAAATGTATTGTTTATTTCAAAAATGTAAAAACATACAGGGTGGGTGGTCCATTTATAAACGACTATTGGGGCCATTTCCGGTGAAACCGGAAGTGACAAATATGGCGGATAGGTCTCAAAAAGTTGTAAATCTTATCTAATTTCATGACACAAAATTTTATCCCGATATCTTTAAAAACGAGGAAGTTACAAGGGTGGCCCACTATTCGTTTACACCCGGTATACCCAAAGAACCTGTCAAGGTAGTAGTATTATTACAAAATACTTATATTGTAATCTCATGCTATTACTTACTTACTGATTATCTATGGTACAATACTTTTCTATTTCATCGTTACTAACTTATAGATTCTAATAGATATTTTAATCAGAACCATTTCTTATTTAAAATGTTTGAGCTCTACCCAAACTAAAACAGATTTATTTTTACTCGCCATATCCCCAGAAAAAGTGTGTCAGTATGTCGGGTGCGGTGTAAGAGTCCCTTCGAGACTTAGCATCTTGAAACGAAGAGTACCATCGGCAACCGGCAATAACTTGGTGTTTATTCATGTTAAGACTTCAGGTGTGGTGAGATGCGTGAGTGCGGTGATCGAATAAGGCGAGAGCGTGCCTCTCCCACGAGTCCGCGGCTTGTACTTCGGAGGGTGCTAGTGCTTTCAGAAGGTAGACAATTCAGAGAAGCTGCTGCTGTGCTGCAAAGACTAGGACATAATACGATCGCGGCTGTTGCTACGGAACTACCCTTGGATTTACTTGTCGATGGATTGCCACATTCTGCTCAACTTTTAGATACACTTTTTAATAAGTAAGTCACTTGTCAAAAATAGGTCTTCCCCGTGATACCTAGAAATTTCAGAGGTACCTCAAAATAGCTACTTACTTAATTAGAATATGAAGATGAGAACATCGTAAAATACAAGGCGGCCAGCCATATTTTGACCCATTTTGATCTTGAATAAATTGGGAGAGCTATCGAGATCCAGATTAATTTTAATTGACTGCAAGTTTTTTGTAATGGTATTCCAAAATATATGTTTCAACCTAACTATGAAGTCTCATCCAATATAGCGCTTCAACATTATTATAACATGTTTTGGGTAAATCGTGAAACTTTGTATTATTAAACACGACTGAATTTAAAATTGTATATATTTTACTGGGCTACTTATACAGGCAAGTTTTTTAAAATTTTCAAATCTAATATGAATAGTTCAGGCTATTACATCTGAAGATATAAGCAATTCTTCTATTTTCCTTAATGATTAGGTACTGAAAACTAGTCTTGTACAGTTATAATGAAATTTTTAGGTTTAGTTAATAACCTTAAATTAAATTTCACTAATTCGATAGAAGCTTAAATTTTTTATTTTACAATTCTATTTCTTTGCTTGATATGCATTATTTATAAATGACTTTGTTTAGGCTTTATACAAGCATAATAATAACAAACATATCCAAATTGATATACTTATATTGATGTTTCATCTCTAAACATGCTATTATTAAATCCATTGGACTTTCTTTAATACATTATGAATATTGGATTAAAAAATATAAAATTCAAAACGTCTAAAAACAAATTATTAAAAATTTTTTTTTTAACTCACCACAAAATTTATTCATTATGGTTACCAATTAAAAAACGGAAGTCCACAAGAAGACGTACATATTCTTTTGCTATCAGTAGCTCATCAGGTGGACGATTAATCTCGCAAAATAAAGTTATTTACTTGAATTTACATTTTACAATTAATAAACTGTCATGTAGGTAACCATAAGAAACAAATTTCTATAATTAATGCCGCCTACATTTTCATGCTTTCTTATAAAATACTCTACCTCTCTTTATTCGAGACTTGTTTTCCTTATTCAAGCCTTATATTGTGGACTTCGTTTTTTAATTGGTGACCATAATGAATGAATTTTGTGGTGAGTTAAAAAAAAATTTTTTTAATAATTTGTTTTTAGACGTTTTGAATTTTATAATTTTTAATCCAATATTTACACTTGGAGTAGTTTTCCACACACACCAAAACACTTTTGCACACACTCGACGCGCGTTTCGCCAACCAAGTCGGCATCATCGGGAGATGATTAAAGTTTTAATCATCTCCCGATGATGCCAACTTGGTTGGCGAAACGCGCGTCGAGTGTGTGCAAAAGTGTTTTGGTGTGTGTGGAAAACTACTCCAAGTGTAAGTTCTGCACACCAAAGGTTCCAACCCCTCTTCAGGAATCCAATATTCATAATGTATTAAAGAAAGTCCAATGAATTTAATAATAGCATGTTTAGAGATGAAACATCAATATAAGTATATCAATTTGGATATGTTTGTTATTATTATGCTTGTATAAAGCCTAAACAAAGTCATTTATAAATAAAGCTTAAATTTGTTTCATGACTTCCAAATAGAAAATTCTCATTATTCCACAATGTTGATCCCAACATATTACTGATCCAAAAGTACCGCTTCCCATTATATTGGTATGTAGAAGTTAGCCGAATTTTAAATAAAGTTAAAAATAATAAATGAAATATTGAAACTGAAGTATTATTACTTGAACATATTTACTTAACTTCAATATCAAATAAATGTATGACTTACAAAACGTAAAATTTGCTCAGTGCACGGAAATTAACAGTCAGTCCATAGGGTCGGAAAACAAAAATTGTGTAGCAATACGTATGAGGTGGATAAAGGAGTACTTCAAAGCTAACTTCCGCACCACCATTATTTTTAATTTTTCCAAACGATTCACCTTATTATTTAAAGAATATTCTGGGACTATCATCATCATCATAAATGGCGCTACAGCTCTTCGTGGGCCTTGGCCTGCTTCAGAACTTTGCCTATCAAGGGCTCGCCTTTTCCATCCTCTCACTCCAACCACGTTCATATCTTTTTCCACATATCTACATGCTATTCGCATTTTATTTACATAAGGGGAGGCTATGATACATTTCTCTTGTTATCTCAGGGTTGTCTACTATTGACAAAATATTGAACTGTCAGATTTAATTGATCGTCACTGTCATTTACTAAATTGCCAAATTTTTTATTGATATCATTGCTGTGCTTTCTTTAGTTTCTCACTCTGGCAACTATGTAGAACCAATTTGAATTTGTGCTTATGTTTTTGACTTTTCAACATAACTTCAGTAATTAAAACAGTCATTCATATCAACAGAATTCAGATTTTCCACAGCCTACTCTATTGTAAATAAAATGTGAATAGCATATAAGGTATCTAAGTTTTGGTCGTCCTCACCTTCTGCTTCCGGCTAGTTTATTTAGCATGGTTTTTCTTTTTGAATCACTCCTTCATCCTATGCAGCTCATTTTGATGATTTTGACGATATCTGGCTCCTTGAAGAGTTTACAAAGTTCAAAGTTATTTCGTCTCCTCCACAGACCGTTTTCGTTGACTCCTCCATATATCACCCTGAGAACTTTGCTTCTGAAAATTCTTAGTAGCTCTTCATCTCGCTATGTTAGTACCCAAGTTCCGGAACCATATGTGAGACTGGGTGTATCATTGTTTTATAGAATTTGCATTTTGTTGTTCTTGATATGTATCTTAATCTTAGTTGAGGAGCTAGGTCAAAGTAGTAACTGTTTTTGTATCTCTTTGGATGTATCATTTTTACTAATTCTTCCACGATGTCGACAGCTTCATTGTGAATCTCTACGTTGTTTACTTGCATTTCTTGCATATATGTCTGCTGCTGACATGTATTTGGTCTTTTGAAAATTTACAATGAGTCCCATGTTTTCTGCAGAGTTTTTGATACGCGTATAAGCTGTGTTACTTCTTGCTGAATTCTTTCAACTGCTACGATATCGTCAGCATATTCCACTTTTATAAACTTCGATTCGAGACTATACCTTGTTTTTTATGCCGACGATACTAATATACTTCTTACTAAGCAGGCCGTAGAATCTTTGAGAATCTTTACCTTACCAAGAAAATGATCATCACATGAGGTAAAAAAAAGTCTGTATTTAAATAGAGGCAAAGCTGCTTTTTACCCGTTTTCAATTAAAAAAATTATAACGGATTTTCTGAAAGGTATTGCTCATAAAATCTATCTATCTAATTCAACTAAGATTCTTGGAGTTGATTTTAAGAGAAATTTGCAATGGGAATGTCAAATAGACTAAATCCATTGAATAAAAAACAAGTACTTAGTACGTTTAGTTAATCATTGTAGTTGCGATATTTTTTTAACATTATACTATGTGAATTTTCACTTACATTAAAATACGGTAATTGGGGTAATAGTCCTCAAGTCTATTTTGTATCAATTACTATACTCTATACCATCATCAAAAAGCAATAGACTCCGCCCCATTAATTTTATGGTTGCGCAGAACGGTGTGCGCAATAGTCAGTTTTACACGATGAAATTAAAGAAAGTTGAGATAGCTTCAACAAAATTTGTTTATTATACGTGTTATATTTTATAATTTTTATACTACAGCTATACTGTATTTTTATAATGTTTAGTCCCATTAAATTTTCTATTATACATTTTCAATTTTGAATTTTTAAAAATAATACTTATTCCCGCAAAAATTTAAACGAAGTTCGTCCGCATTGCGCAAACTCAAGTATCAGGGACATTTATTTCCGATTTCCGGATGTCTAGACCAGCTGATCTGATTGATGGTTTGTTGTTGACATTTGTAGTTTTTAGGTTAGGTGCTTTCGCGAGTTATTTCCACAAATTTAAAAGAAAGTATGTGGTTATTTCAGGCAAAAAGGATTAATTTGTGATTTACTGCAACAATTTCACATAGGTTACTCTACTGGATAAACCCCAATGACCCCAATGCACACTACTCAAAAATAGCCAAATCTGCTGAATCGTTTACCTCTTGGTTTCCATTACTGTACATGTTTATTTATTAATATCTATCGTAAGATTCCTTTCGGTTCTTTTTACGAATAGTCGTGGAATGTTCAAGCAATAAAAACCATACCAACTATATATTATATAGGTATTTATATCTTGTTTTATTTTTACATATTAACAAAAACCTTTAAAAAGCCCATCGTTTGCTAGAAGGCAAGAACTTAACTACTTATAAGTTTTAACATGTCCAAATAAATAAACACATACCTGACTATTTCTTCTTAATTTTTACAAGGCTCGAAGGTTCTATCTATATCTATTACGGCTCGTAAGTATAAGAAAGTTATGAAAGATTTCAATATAATATAATAATAAATTGGCTTTATTCATCAATACATTTGGTACTTAAATCAGTAGAAAAAAATAGACTTTAAAAGCCCTACATATACATAAATTTGTAAATAATATTAAAACAACGATAATAAGATAAACGTATATTATATAATATAATTGGAAAAATAATATATGATGTCACTTTTATTTTTTACACTGAACAGTCAGAACCGGCGAGCAGTTCCTATTTCTCCTTCGAAAAAAAAACATACTTTACTTACAGTAAGGCCAGCGTTCACCCAAGTCTCATCTAAAAACTACAACTTCTATGTTCTTCCCTTAGGGCACTATTACGTGACCTTTTTGAGAACCTATAACGCCAAACACAATTACATTACAACACAAAGAAACAAGAAGTCCAAAAGTAATCGTCACAAAGTACTCCGTTTAAGATGAGGCAAATAATCATCTTCATGCACCGCTGCTAAAATTTTGTTTGCAGTTGGTGGTTCATTTCTTTCAAAAAAGGAATGGATTATACGCTTGAGAGCACTTTTAGTTCCTTCATCAATATTGTCCAAAACTGCCCTTTGTCGGTGGTACATACACTTTTGGTGGCCGATGTTGGTGTGTTTGTTTGTATTCATGAAGAATATTAGAAACACTTGGAACACTCACACCTGCTGCCTTTGCAGTGAACTCCATGCATTCCATCTTTGGTTTCTCGGAATTCTCCCCATCGTAGGCCTTAAAAATGTTCAGAACCTTTTCCTTATCTTCCACCGAAAAATGTCTGGATAATCGTTTTTTGGGTGGAGAAATTATACCTCCTTCGGCCATCATTAACCTTAAGAAAACCTGTTTTAACATTTAATCAATATTAATCGTTTGCATTTACGTACCTTATTACTTTAACTCCCAGATGAAATGTGAAATGTCACAAAAACGAAGAACACAGTTGACAGTCACGCCGGCGCCCCATTTATTCGCGTTTTTCATACGTTTTCGCCTTAAAGATGTTCAACACGAGATTCGTTTTTTCGGTGGAGAAATTGGGCCCCCTTCTATTGAGTTTTCGATTTGACCTTAAAAAAAAAACGATGTTTTAACATTTAATCAATATTAATCGTTTGCATTACCTACTTACCTTAATACTTAATACACAAATAAGGTTTAATCCTTATACGTACCTTCACAAAAACAATTTGAAATAATTTCACATAAAAAATTAGGGAAGTGGTACCCGTGTGAGTCCATAATACTAAGATTAAGAGTTTGTGAGAAAAGGACCGTTTGTTTCACCCTTAATCTTAGTAATTTCACATAGACGAATGAATATGACAGTTGACAGCACAGGTTTACAGTGAGGCCGGCTCCCCATTTATGCGCGATTTTTAATAAGTTTAGCGTTTATACGTTTCGCGACAATGATAACATAGCTGATTGGTCTATTGCCAAAATACATAAAAGTTTTAATGTGTGACGCCAGTATTGTAGAGTCGGCCTTTGTCAAATTTAGTGGTTGCTTTGTAACTCGGGTTCTATAAATTCGACCAATAGAGAAATTCCATTCAAAGTTTAGTGAGAAGCGTCTATTTCTTGTGCTCTACAAATGAACATTCAGTCCGTACCAACGTTGCCAAGTGTACAGAACGTGTTACCCGAAACCTAACTGAACTTATTATTTCTTTACACACACTTTGTCAGTGGTGTAATAGCCTAGCGGAAACGATGTCGGCTGGCAAGCAGAGGGTTCTGGGTTCAAATCCCACATGTTCTTGTTTTTTTTTTTTTCATTAAATGCATTAGGCATGACATGAGATCTATTAATTGCGAGGTAGAATCCGGAGGCAGGTTAGATATGTGTGTTATTCCCTTGATAAAGGAATTTTTTTTTATTAGATTAAAGGAATTTTTTTTAGAGGGCTATTATTGCGAGTTAGAAGCCGGAGGCAGGTTAGATATGTGTGTTATTCCCCTGATAAAGGAATTTTTTTTTATTAGATTAAAGGAATTTTTTTTTTAAGAGGGCTATTATTGCGAGTTAGAAGTCGGAGGCGATAGCCGGAGGCAGGTTAGATATGTGTGTTATTCCCCTGATAAAGAAATTTTTTTTATTGGATTAAAGGAATTTTTTTTTTAAAAGGCTATTATTGCGAGTTAAAAGCCGGAGGCAGGTTAGATATGTGTGTTATTCCCCTGATAAAGGAATTTTTTTTTATTAGATTAAAGGAATTTTTTTTTATTAAATGCATCAGGCATGAGTGCAGTATATTTTTATATCAAAGAAGGAACATATTCGTTTCATTCGCGAACCATATGTTACTTACCAGATAGCGCCACAGAAGCAAGTTCATTTGTAGAGCACAAGAAATAGACGCTAGTAATTTAGTGGGCATTTTTGGGGAGGAGTCTACGGATTTTTGTTGGTGGTACAGAGTATAGTACATATAATTTTGAGGTATGTTCTTTTATCTATAAAAAGTATTATTTAGGTAATGACATGTTTTTTTTTAAATTAAAAGAATATCTTAGATATAAATACTGTCATACCATTTTGTATAATTCTTAAATTTTTTTGCCATTTATGCATGTCTATATCTAAAACTATCACTTGCAAAATACAATTAATAATCACTATTAGTTGATTTTAGACGCGTAGTTATAACTAAATTAAAGCTACGTTCGCAAATATGTATTTCCGTCTCCTCGGGATACAATGAACTCAAGAATGTAATAAAAATATTATAATAAATGAATATAAACAACAATATCCTTGTTAATCAATAACTATTAACTATGATGGATTTAAAGTGCTTGGAGTTGTACAATATTTATCCGTGACATTGAATGAAGAGAAGGCGATCACCTTGTTTCTGATTGAACCCCAATTATCTTTCAATTTGTTTTAAGCAACCTTTGATGCATTACCAACTAGTAATATTGTTGAACTTTAGCGTTCTTTATATTAACCATGTAAATTAAACTATATATACATCAATGTGGTCTAGGGTTGTTTATTGCAATTGATTGCTATTTTCCTATTTTTTTGTTTCTAAAAAAAAGGTTTAAAATCGATAAATAAATAAATCTACAAAAATAACGACTTTTTCAATATTACGAACAGTTTTAATTTTAAAATACTATTACCTTCGACTAAATAATTGCTTTATTAATAAACGCTTGGAAATTCGTGTTTTATGTTTTGTTATGAAAAAGTTTAAATTTAACTTAAATCAATACACAATTGGTTGGTTGGTTGGTTGGTTATGGTTGGATGGCTTTGGCGGTATACCAATCAGCCAGACTTTTTTGTGTATATATATTAATAATTTTTTTTATTTTTTTCTTTTTTTCAAAGTAACATTTAGCACAAAGGACACTGGAAGGGAACGATTTGTCGAGGAGGCTTTCACGACAGGGAGGGGCCTACGGAAAGGGTAAACAGTAGAATACACAATTTATCTAGTACAATTTCTCCTAATAACTATAACACGCCAGTAATTGCAATTATTACCAAGCCGCCTTCTAGACTGCCGCGTTTAACTGTGGTTAATACGATATAATTATGAATGTAACAAATTAATATTATATCAAATGATCGGAATAAATACTTGTAGTTCTTTAATAAATCCCATAATTTCACTGTTGAATATATTCAATAACGATAATTCCACATCTAAGGCGGTAAAAAGATGAATCGTAATTCTATTATAATCACGAAATTTATTCTAAACGAATTAAAAATAAAATTATAGCCATTAAGTGTTATTATACCTGTATCTTCGGTTGTAGAGTATGCTGATCTGCATTTTGTTGAGTTAAACATGTCAATAAAATGTATTTTATATGCCTATTATATTTGAAATCGTTTACATAAAATAAGCATATATACAAAAATACCGTTAGGGAATGTTAAATATTTTAGAATGCACTTTTCCTTTTAGCTTTAAAGAATAATAATAATAAATTCACTGAACGTGGTTTGAACAATAGGCAACAGTCCAAGCAACTGGTCAATTTAGAGGAAATATTATTTATTATTAATGTCCAATTTTTTATAATAACAACAAGCACACAAACTTATATGGTATTTTATAAAAGAAAATCAGAATCATATCCAAGCAAGAAATCTGAAAACTTTCATAAAACTTTTTCAAAAATAATCATGGTAAATCCCATTTAATAATTAGTTTAGTTTCAAAGGGATATTTTCTTTGTTAAGTTCTGATAGGCCATAGATGAAACTGGTGAGATCATTGGGTAAATGAGTTTATTTTTTGGTATACATATACAGCATATTCTAATAAATAAAAAAATAATCCATGCACTATATTTTTGAAATTACATCAAATCGACAAAAAATAGAAAAATTCTATTTATTTTTATCTTGTGTGCTACCTACTCTAAAGTAAAATAAATTGCAGAAATATGAATATTTGTTTCAGTTCCAAAATGAACACTTTGGACTGACGTTCCATATTTAAAAAGTTATATAGAGAAAGTCAATTTAAGCGCTTGCAGTAAGAGAACAACACTATTTGAAAGTAGAAAAAACATTAGATTAAGACAATCTTTCAATTTATATAAAAAAAAAATGCAATTTCTGGTAGATGAAGATAACAGTTTAGTTCAAATTCATTTAATGGAGTTAAATGGGCAATTATTGGATGATCTCGTCCGTAAAATGTAATTTCAAGATTATAGAGGTCGTGAATTTTGAAACAAGAAGCTGTTTGTTAAATAAGATTTTGGCTAACTTTTGGATAAAAACTGAAATAAATCGTTCTCCAAGATTATTCAGTACATTCAACATTGCACCTTATATAGTGTTAATTATCTGATTATTTGGATGTCTATTAAAATAAGGTACAAGTGAAATTTGTATTTAAAAATAATGCTTATATGAACACCTACTATCAATTATTTTAAAACAAGGACAGGACTGTACTTAAAAAAACGTAATTACATTTGTTTTCTTTTATATATTATTCATTGACATCCTTTTTTGCTAAATAATGAAACGACTCAAAAATGGAAATGTAGAATTGCTGACTTTGTCAAGCATCATAAATATTTTTTTATTTTAAACTCGATTATATTTGGGTATTGAAAAAACTTTGGACTTTCTAAACTGACTAATTCTTGTCGAGGAGAAGAACATGTAAATGCATGTACTATATTAAAACTAACAATGAACTAGATAAACTATTCTAAGCATTGTTGCTCGTTAATCAGACATTTGTTTTGTAAAAGTTCATTAGCGCTAGCTAAGATCTGTTTGTTCCGGGTCGACTATTTTATTAGGGAAGTGTAAATCGATCAGCGCTCAAACGAGTTATTAACAAAATTGACTTTTTTATTCACACGCCAGACGTAAAATTTGCAACGTAATTTAATCAAGAAAAAAAATTGTTGGTCAAATATCTAGGTAAATGAAAGTCATCGTGATAATAATTGTTCAGATAACATCTCGGCGTAACTCTCAGTCGTTTGAAAATGTGATCAAATAAAAACAAATCAGCGATTAGAGGTACAAGCTGAAGAACTTCTCCTACACGGACCTTCCTTGTCAAATTGGTCTACTTAACTAAGTCATTGTATTCATTGTGTTTGCAGACGCTACGCGAAGATTAATATACTTTTATATCTTTCTCCGAAATTATGTTTCCAGTCAGTTCAAATGCAAGTGGAACACAAAAGCAATAATCGGATTACAAATTTGTATTTATTATTAACAGATAGCGTTATCACGAAATGGGAATATCGTCACAGACAATTTTTTTAAATTATATGAGCAATTTGCGAGCATCAAAAAAAAAACTCCATAAAATACGTCTATTATTTTTTTTGAGGTAGCAAATTGGAGCTATTTTATTTGTCTACAACCAGACTAATTAGTAAATCATTTTTATCTACTTAAACACAAGCAGAGAGTGTTCCAGAAAACTACTTAGATTTTTCTGGAGTTATAGAGTTCACCATAACCAAATGCCAAAGGTTCAAAGAACTTGAAGATATAAAGGCAAAACCACCAGCACTAGATAAGATAGTATTAAGATACACTCCTAAATAAAAATCGATTTAATTCTCAGTTAATAAACTGGAAGATTTATATATGACGGCAAAAACACTGCCGACTACCAAAAAAAGTAAAAATGATGTCAAACAGATATTGAGGCCACATATAGCAATCTTAGACAATCTAGAATCGTGTAGTCATTTCTTTTAATGATTCTAAAGGAAAGTAAATTGTTTTCTAACAAATGCCTGAAGACTGAGCAGCAAACCTGTTGATCTAGAAATAATAATAAACTTAATATAACGTATATACAGTGTGGAAACTTTGAAATAAATTCTGTAACTTGGATATATGATATTTCTGTAAAACATTCTATCAATTTTGCTCTCTCACTAGGATTTTCCAAGGGTTGCTTCGGTAACTTTAGAGGCGGTTAAGAAAACGGTTGAGAAAAAATAAAACTGGTTATTTATGCGGTAATTTTCTTTTTTCTTTATTTTTACTTAGAGGGGTGCCAAAATCCCTATCTTTTTTCCAATTGTAATACTTGGTATATCAAGTGACCCATCCACAGGAATATTTCTTATTTTTTTAATATTTCATGGAAAACAAAGTATTTCGAAGAATTATTAGGTATGTCTAATAATTTCTAATCCATCCGTAAGTCAAATAAGATCGTATCTGGCTAAATTTTTTATTTGAAACCATAAGCTGTATAATTTGAATTGTTATCATAATAAATTATAGTTTACTTGCCTGATTATTCACATACAGCTTTCATTTGTCGACGACTTATTTGTGGTTTATGAAACAATTGAGAACGTGTCCGCTTAAACAGATGTTTCCTATAGTTGCGTGATTACGAGTAATAAATATTTTTTTCTATTTTTGTTTTATTGGAGAAATTTTTTAAAGATCTTTGTATTTCACTAAATAAGGTTAAAATAATGCGTTTATATATACAATATGTCGCAGTTTTTACTACTTAAATCGCGGATTATTTATGGCGGATGTATGTGCTTTGCTGAAACAAATAATGAGAAAGTTTTTGTTACAAAAACATTGTTTTAACAACTGATATTTTTTAGCTACGAACTTAACATGACGCCACTGAAGAATATTGCTTCTCCTTTAAAAAGGTATGCTTAATATTTTTCGAGAAAATCTGTTACTTTACTTTTTTGTGCATACTCTATACAATAGATCAAGAGATACACTGATGTTCATAGATCATCATGAATACTGACAGAGATCAATGTTAAATTTATTAATTCATAAATTCTGGCCACACAGTTGTAGTGAATGTTGCACTGTAGCATAAAGTGAAGTGAAAGTGTAGTCAAGTGTACGTTCCCGTTCTCGACTAAGTATACTGATTTGACTGTATTGCCGTGATACATCACATATTTTAAGTAAATTCTGGTGCTTTATCTATCACTATCTCCGACCTATCCATTCTGATCGATCAGAACCGACACTTAATAATGTTCAAATGCATAAAATTTTTCCTTATTTATCAATAGATGCATACAAGTGACTACATTGACAGATAATTCTATCTCTACGAAAATACCATGAGTCTAGTTACAAAGTTAAGATGTGCCTTATGAAATCTTTCCAACTCCAAAACACTTACACAGTAGAGGCTTTATACAAGCATAATAATAACAAACATATCTAAATTGATATACTTATATTGATGTTTCATCTCCAAACATGCTATTATTAAACTCATTGGACTTTCTTTAATACATTATGAATATTGGATTAAAAATTATAAAATTCAAAACGTCTAAAAACAAATTATTAAAAAAAATTTTTTAACTCACCACAAAATTTATTCACTATGGTCACCAATTAAAAAACGAAGTCCACAAGAAGATGTACATATTCATAATGAATGAATTTTGTGGTGAGTTAAAAATATTTTTTTAATAATTTGTTTTTAGACGTTTTGAATTTTATAATTTTTAATCCAATATTCATCATGTATTAAAGAAAGTCCAATGAATTTAATAATAACATGTTTAGAGATGAAACATCAATACAAGTATATCAATTTAGATGTGTTTGTTATTATTATGCTTGTATAAAGCCTAAACAAAGTCATTTATAAACAATGCATATCAAGCAAAGAAAGGGAATTGTAAAATAAAATCACATATTGTGAAGAAAACATGTTACGTAAATGTATGTCTTGTACTTATTTAAATATTATGCAACTTTCTTTGTATGAAACTAATTATTTTTAAATAGTTTGTAATTGTCACGTAATCGAGTGCTAATTGCTTTGCCACCAATGCAAAAACCTACCTATTATTATTATTTAATAATAACAATTATATTTATAGCTGTTAGTATTTAAAACTACACGTCTATGTTATAAGGTACATAATTCAATTGTAGAGATGATAAAGAATACCCACAGGAGGACATGACAAATACAATAGGATATACAATATTACGAACAATATTATGAATTTAAATTAAAAAAGAAGAAAGGTAACCGTAATTCTAGATAGATCATTTCCGGTAGTTGTCCTTATAGCATTGTTACTGTTACAAAATATAATAGGTATTAGTTAATTAGAAAACTGAGAATGTTTTATACAGAAATTGTGTGAAGATTCCCTATACTGTAATAGATGTCATTTTAATTTAAATCCCAAACAATATAAGTTAATTGGTCAACATGTTGGAAGTAAGATTGTATAATTTGTGTGAAGAATTTTTGAATATACTCATAGAATTAAAAATATTACTGGAAACCATAAATCTTTTTTATTTCATATAAAACCAAAAAAAATTCTAATTTTTACTTTCTTGTATTAAATTAAATTATACATTGTGTCTGCAAACTGACGCAAATGTGTAAAGGCTAAATCATTTTTAGTTGTTTTCTCTTTCTAGGATCTCGCGTTGTTTGGTTAGAAGATAATAAAAATATAAAAAAAATAATAAATTTTGTTTTTTACAAGAACATTGCTGCCCTAAAGAAGTTCATTTTATTAAGTCATTCAATTGTTTAAAAGAACCTATTAGAAAAATTTAAAAAACTTTTAAAATTAGTATCAGCGAGGTGACTGCGATTCGATATTTAAGTATATCTTTTAATTTGAAGCCACCTCTTTTAGAAATATTTTTCAATATTGTCAAAAAGAAAGGTTCTCTCGGATCGGAAACCATATTAGTTGACAGATACCTTGTTCTTCCCCGAAAGATCGGAAGACCAAAACTTTCAGAGTCGCTGTCCGTACTTGCCGCAGAGAAAGGCATTTATTTGCTTGGATCCTGGATATAACGCTGATGTTGCTGATGCAATTCCAAGTATATGCATGTTTCTTCAAGCTGCACATCGTAGTCTCTTAAGGTGGACGACTGCGCATTTGTCCAACCCAAACTCCATTCTAATTGTTAGCGTGTATTGTTTGACCACTCTAAGAGCATTTTGAAGTTCTGGTTCTCCGAACAAAAGCATAACGTTTTTGCGGAGACCAGTAGCAGTGAGATGTAAAAGAGAAAACTCAGAAAATCACCTTAGAAAATTCTTCTCCTTTGTGACCAGTTCTGTCTACGAAATTGCTCAGTGCACCTTAGTGGTGGTGCTGGTAACGCAAGACTTCTAACTAAGCAAGTGTAAAAAAGGCTCATGCCATGTTGTAGGTATCAAATGTCTTGCTATAATCGAACCAAACCAATGATGGATTTAGCTTGCACTTCACGGGATCCTCTGTAATGCAGAGTGTTAAAGTTAAGATTATGGTTTACCTTCGTCTTTAAAATAGCATCGCTGTTCTCTTGAAGATGTTCCCCGTCAGTTGCGAGATACCGCAATGAAAGTACAGCTGACAGTTTTCCTGCTGACATGAATGCATTCTTAGTTTAGTGTACGCAGGAAGGATACATGAATCTAGGATTTTGTTCATAAAAGGTGCAATGATCTGGGCGCATGTTATACTAGATTCCGGACAATCGCACCCGGACAATCGCAAGTGGACTACTCGTAATAGATCAAGAACTCATTACTTAGTTGCCTCGTTGACATAAAATGTACTTGTCCAAGATCCAAGTTCCTCTCTCTGAGAATTTATGGAATCAGAATTTGAAGGGTTGTCGATCCGGTTTCACACATCTTGTTATTTTTAATTTTTGATTACCATTGCTGAATTCCCATGGCATTCGACACCTCTGGCCGATGATTTGCTTGTATGTACTTGGATTGTAACCCCCTCCGGTCTCCGGACAGTCTTGGCTTTGGATTTGGGGGTCGTCTAATTTCTGTGGTGTGCTTATGTGAGGTTACGTTTTATTACCGTTTTCTATCTTCTCTTAACTTGTATTGTTTAATTTTTCAAATATAATCATCAATCCATCAGCATCATTAATTTTCACTGTATATATTTTACTGCATTTCAAATCTTGAGTTTCGATGAAGTGTGAAAAATCTAGTTAACCGAATTTAAATTCACTACTTGTATGCAGTCGGAACCAGATGAAAGCAAAATCTTCAATAAAATGTTAAAAATATTGTAGGTCATGCATAATTATAATGGTTACCAAAGTCCTTTCTCTTCTATCTTATTTCAAAAGGAAAAAATAACACTATTCAAGTTACTTTCAAGATGCCACTATATAGAGAGATTCGTATCCGATTATCATTAATCACATCATAAATTTCCTAATACGATTGGGAAACTAGTTTTAAAAATATTATTAGTAAACAATCAATAATCATTCGCTAACGGTTATATTTTTTAAATAGGAATAATATTTGCTTTTGGAAAATGCCTTCATCGAAGATTAAAAATTAAATAAGGTCATTTCATGAATATGTGACAAATTACACGCACATAATACTCGAAAATTATATTATAAAACCGAATTCCAAATTCTGACCCTAAGACAACTTACAACGAATAAAACGAGTTTTTTTACACAAATCTGAGAACACTACAAGATTATTAACTAAACGTTTTGAGATCAAACGCATTCTATAATGTTTATTATATTTGCTTTCTTATTTTATTATTATATGTATATAAGGTTGTAGAACTTTGACATTGTCGTATTAATGTTATTAATAATTATCATATTATGCAAGCCCGGCGTATTGAATTAATTATAAACAAGGAAAGTCAAGTTCAAGTTTAAAAATGAAACATATAACATTATTTACCTTACTGCAATATCGAAAGGTTAACATTTATTGATCTGCATAATATTCAAATCTGAAGTAGATGAAACAGTATAATTATTATATTACTATATTTTACAACGTTTATGTCATGAATTTCGAGGCAGGGAGGTCAATATACTAAAAAATTACGTTTACGTATATAATTATTAAAAAAAGCTTGTCACTAATGAAAAAATTTAACAAACTTCACATGCACATTTTATTATTACAGTTTTTAGTAATTATTAATTTATTTTGTCATTTATAGTCTATCTCTAAATGCTTTAAATCTCAGTATTCTAAATAACATTAGCACCTCTTTTCTTTTGTATATTTGGAAAATGTTAAATGGGTGCTAAATTATGGTAAAGGTTTTGCAATTAGCACCGGTAGTTGTGGTGCAGGGTGGAGTGGACATAAGAGTATACAGGGTGTTTGGCACACTGAGATATACACTTAATGCAAAACAAAAATCGTTCCACATCATCACGCACGTCATTCCTAAATGATGGTGAAGGTAATTAGCAATTAGCTCCGATGATTGTGGTGCCAAGGTCAAGAACCATGTTTCCTCCCCAAACTGCGTTTTGAATTATTTAATTAATTCCGTTGTTTTATTATTTGCTATCAATTATAGTGGCATATTTTTTATATTTATACTTTTTATCCATTTTCATACGTCATTTAAGTGTTAAGCCAATTACTCTTTACATATAATACTCACGCAGTTTTATGAATATTATTTCAACATTAAACCATTCTTTTAAACATCATGATCCAAACTTGATTGTAGGTGCGTGCTTAAAAATAGTCCGATATGTCTGTAATTATACCTAATCTGAACTTTCTAGATCTATTATTATGGTAGGTTCAAATAAATGAAAGAAAATAATTGAACATGCAGAGAAAGTGTTTTCTTCTTCTTCACTACCAATAAATTACTATCATCGTATTGTAGTACATCTACATTCTGAATGAATAAGAGGCGTATAATTAATTCCAGATGTTTTTTGTAGGCTAGTAGCATCAGGTCAGAGGCCAAACGTGAGTGCCGAGCAAGTAGTATGGCAATTAGTAAGGCTCTTTGCATCTCATGATGACCCCACACTTAAAACAAAAGTAGCGAGACTGGCTAAAACCTTACTGGATTATCAACCGGACTTCAAGAGAATGATTTCTACGAAGAAAAAGGCCCTTGAGCAGGCTGTACAAGGTAAATCAAAGTCGTTTAATTAAAGAACAAAGTATAATACACGCTTTCTCATCTATTTTGCGGCACTAATTTTCTTGAGAGGTATTAAAATCATGCCTAAAATAGTTCTCTCTAAATAAATGTTGAACGATTAACAGTGAAATTGAACTCAATAATATTTTTAAAAAGAAATGCATTTTCAATTATTTACATTACTAAAGTTTTTTAAATGAAATTATATAGCTATAGGAGAAATAAAGTTTCTAAATTTTACCTATTACCTATGCCATTTAATAGAAAAACTTTATTTCTGCGTAAATAGAATTGTCACTTTGCGCTACATTTAATTTAACAGGATAAGTTCAAAAAATTAAATCAATTTGGAGGTTTGGACAGGTGCAACACCTGAACCCACTGCTTAAACAGGTTAAATTCCAATCATGTTTAACATAAACCTATTTAATCTCGAGTATATTGTGGCATAAAAATGCTTCATTTATTAATCGTTTTAGGTACACAATTGGTTTATTCAATGATTAAAAGTTCATTAAAATTAGAGAACTATATTAACAATGAATTTGTGCTCTCAAATCTTACGTAGCCTCCAACTCTGCGAAGTATACTTCAAATTAGGTTATCGATGTATTGTGCTATCAAAAATACTGAAAGATCAGATGATCTTATGACTCATAGAAAGTCTGATAAAATCTCAATTTCGTATTTTTGGTAAATTCTCTGATCCCTTTAGTGTTACTTAAGAAGCAAACTTAAAATACACACAGTACAGTTAATTTGTGCATAAAAATTAAAGACTAAAGAAAGACGGTAGAAGAAGAAATCAGAAGTTGGAGAAGAACAGCTACGGACAGGAATTTTTGAAGGCGAAAGCTAAGGGAGGTCAAGGCTCGACTTGGGCTGTTGGACCGTAGAAGAAGAAGAATCGATTCCGAGACCTTGCTACTTCACTCCTATGTACTATCATATTCCTTTCTGGAAATATTAGAGGGAACACAAAACTGAATATCTATAGCTTTCCTTACAATAACTGTAAATTGTTCTGCCACCGTGATCACATCCAACAGAATTGGAATTCAAAACTAAACCTTGTCCATTATATTCCTAATCCTAATATCATTAATTATATTCTTGACAACACTCAAATCTAATTTGTCTGTACTACTAGGTTAGTAGCAATTTATTCGTGGTGAGTAGGTACTGCCAATGATTAAAGGAACTTATTTCTGTACTGAAAATGAAACTCTTAAAAGTTCGTCTTCACGTTTAGTGGTCCTTCGATCTTCCAGATCTTATATACACCACACTTGCGACGTGAGTGATGTGACTGATGTGAGTTTATACAAAATATCTATTCACTCTGTTAAGAGGGCTAAGAAGAATGCGACGCAAAAAAACATTTCATTAAAATAATTGCCATCAATTGTTTTCAAATAATTCATATTAAATTATTCAATTTAAGGCAAAATGTTAAAAATTTATATATATTTTTTAAATTATTGAAGAAGAAAAACACAAAGGTCTTGTTCCCACAAAATTCTTTTTTATTGCAACCGGTTTCGTGATCCAAATCTTACATCACATCATCAGGCTACAAGACACTCGATTTAAACCTAGGAAATACGTTGCCTACTATTAATTATTTTCCAGATTTCTAAAGTCTTTAATTCATCTTAGAGATTAACGTTATTCTCCTACCTGACAATGGTTTTTACCATTAGGTGGATGTAATTAATACAATATAAATTAATAAATAAATAAATATTAATATACTTACCTGTATGTGTAGAGTCTTTAACTCCTCGGAGATAATTTAATGCCTTTGTTTTAAAACTGAAATACTTAGATAAACAATGTATTAGTAAAGAAATAATGTGAACATCACAGAAAAGATAAAAAGAAAGCTTGAGATAATTCTTGTATTTATCACCTCGTGGATACGTGTTACGTAGAAGTGAAACTAATTCTTATATTAATAAACATTTTAATTATACAAGGGTGCCTCATAAAAGCGGCACAAAGCAATCTTATATTTTTCAAATGAATGGAACACCCTGTGTTGCATAATATGAAAGTCCTCGTTTTCTTGATTTCAAAAATGTATAATATGTTGGCGTTTACTATTATATCTATGCATAATTATTGGTTAGATCAATATTTCAGTTTTGCAATAAACAAAAACAGTACGAAATTTTTGTTAATAACAGGATTCCATACATACTAAAGATTAAAAAATTATTGTAATAAATTTTCAACATGTCCCCCATTTTCATCCATACATTTTCTATAACCTTTTGTTCTTGGAAATATACATACTGTTTTTCGTTTGATTTTTGAAATCAGGAAAACTAGGGCTTTCATAATATTCAAAAATATAGAGGGTGTTCTATTTAAAAAAACATAAATTTGGTTTGTCCGGCTTTCATGAGGCACCCTGTATACTATTGAATATGAAAATTCATAGAATGCCCAAACATTTTTTTTTTTTAAATTTTTGTATCTCAAAAAATAACGAAGTTAAGGGTAGTTCCATTTATAATCAATAACTCTGTGCAAAAATATAATGGAAGAATCTATTGCAAGGAAATCAAACCAAATTGTATTTAATTGCCTTCACATTACTACTATCACTGAATTGTAAAAATAGTGAATGACGTTTTATTACATATATGTATTTGCAAAACATGAAACATGTCGTGTAGTGTATACTTACATTTGCAATAAATAAAACAATCTTGGTTAAGCCAGGGAGTGTCAATAGTCATTTTTATTACATGTGTTGAACTATACTAAACTAAAAAGAACTTCCATATAATAAAAGTCGTATTTCTTTTTGATATGTTGCAAAAATGGAAAACTTTCTCTAAGAGAAATTTATAATTGATGTAAACGTGCTCCCCTTTAAATCTTGTATGGGCACCAGGCACCCATGAGGATATGATATTAGCTAAGTAATTTAAGCGTTTTCATATTTGGATTGCACTGCACTGCATTCTGTCGAAAGATTTGACTACCACGGTAGTTTCATGCCAATTTTTGCGCCTCGCTTAAAGCACTACAAAAGTTTTGACTTCAAAGTAATTGATCGCTTAACTCGGTCCAACAAATTTTAGCTAAAATTAACAGATAATAATTTCTAAAAACTGAGGTAGTTAATCTCTTATGGTGGTGCAAATTACGATTTATAAACATCCAAAAACTAATAAAGCACAAAACAAAGCAAACAATGTTGACATTGTAATCCCACATAAAAAAAAACGACATCAAGTTGCCCATGCAAATGCAAACGTAGGAGTAGATTGATGACTATTAAGCATACGTATTATAAGGCTCGATTTTTCAATCAATAGTAGTTAACGTAACCATTGCTTGAAAACTACTATTTCTTTAATACTCACTATTTTAAAATAGATTTATTAAGACAGATCAAAACAGAAGAAGTTAACTTCTGATTGAAATATTTTACGTCATAACATTTTTAATAAACAAATTTAAGCTCTACGTTTTCATTTGCATGGGCAACTTGTCATTTTACTTGAAGACCTGTTGTGTAAGAAAATAAAGTATCTCTTTTCAGTCTTTCCTAAGTCAGCCATTGATTTTTTTTACATACCAGCAATGAACTATTAATCCCATCGCCAGATCCAGAGTGGGTTGCGGTTGTGTGTAATTTAAAGAAAAAATATGTTCTGGTGGTTTCTTTTGCAAATCAACATCCTATGGTCTGTGTATTTCTGTATTTAGGCAAAATACTCGATCTTTCTTAATGCACTTTTATTGATTTAAAAAGCTTCCTTGCAATACATACTTTTTGATGTCTTTCATTCTGGAACCACTTCTGTCTGTTTTAAGTTTACATTTCCTGTTTTTTTAACTTACGTACAACCTGATTATTCTCTGGGAAAAAAGTAGGCGATGGTACCGATTACAGGATTTTGGAAATAAAACAAAGAATCCACTTTGAACTAATTCCTGGATTTCTCCCTTTGTTTTTCGTTGGCGATCTATGGAACATGATAACTAATATTTTTGGTAATACGAAAGATAAAATTGCTAAAACCTTAGAACTAACAAAACCCCCACCCCTGCCTGTTTCCTACAAACACAATTTGCCGCCTAAAATATCGTCAGTAGGTACAACAGGTCTATCGTTATGTTGCCTAAAAAATAATAATACGACCCTGTTTCTTAAACTATAAACTATACATACCTATCTACCCACTACTTCATTCATGTTTGATAGTCACGTCAACTAATTTCGCTTTATATCATCATCGTATATTATATACAGTGGCGTATCCAGAGCTTTGCTCTGGATGGGGTAATAACTAATTTTGCTCATTTTAATGTGTAAATAATTAGCATACACTGAAGGTATTTCAAGAATATTACTGTTGCCAGTTAATTAGTGTATTTTGAATATCAAATTAATAAAAATAAGGTTTTTTTCGTATAAGGTACATATAAAGTTTATATTTGTTACAAAAATATTGTCAAAAAACACAGGAAAAAGCAGATAACATCTGATCAACAGTTAAAGACATTAACACAAAGTAATAATTAGGTAAATAAAACATAAATAAAAAATAAAAACATAACAAAATAGGTACCCAAAAGAAAAAAAATATGTAAATAACGACTTATAACTAAGAAAAAATAACATATTTAAATATATAAAAACAAAAAACAACTAACAGGAACTCGAACCATTATTATAAGAACAATATTTTTATAAACATAAAGAAAGCCTTAATAAGTTACAGTCTCAAATCTAGTCTTCTAGTTTTTTTAGATGCAAACCTATTAATAATTTTCAACTTTATTAGTGACCTTCTATATATTTTTTTTTCTTGGATGGTTGGGATTGTGATAGGTCATGATCAAATAATAAAACTGCTTTTCTAAATCAGTCGACGTTTCGCTTAATTTATTATCATCTTCAGGACTGGATAAATGCAGTCTTTTTGTTGTTGCACTTTATAATAATACAAATTTTTAAAAACAAATTCAACAACAAGCAAGGGACACTTGTCGTATACAACATTTCAACTTGAACTGATACACAGGAATGCTACTATACTATTAATAATTGCATCTATATCAATAGACACCAATCTTTGCACATATAAAAGTGTGTATAAAAGTAATATTAAAAATAGTAACAGTGGCCGGTGGCCGGCCAGAGAAGCGTGATTGAGAGGCACACACGACATGTGCTGTAAGTTATAATATTGTGACATTGTCGCAACGCTGTTGGCTGTTGCCTCGCACTCCACGTAGACACAAATTAATACTATCACTATCACGGTAAATTAATTAAATTGTAAATTTCGAAGGGATTTATGTTCTACAGGAGAATTTGGATTTTTGTTAATTGTTACCTTTGATTATTGTTACAATTGTTATTCTAAGCTCTGGGGGGGGGGGTAATTACCCCCATTACCCCCCCCCCCCTTAAATACGCCACTGATTATATATGAATCATCTAATGTTAAAACATTAAGACATCGAAGAATCCACACTTCAAATTAATTAACTGAATCCAGAGTTCAAATTATTAACTGAAACATGCACTCGTCATGGGGATATAGCTCAGTGGTAGAGCATTCGACTGCAGATCGAGAGGTCCCCGGTTCAAACCCGGGTGTCCCCTAGTCTCTTTTTACATTTTTTTTATTTGTTTTCTAATTTTATATTATCTCATACAATATTACAAAACTAATATAATCTTTGTTATGATTCAAAATGATAGAAAAGTTTCAATAATTTTATACAACCTACTGATAATTTGATTTAAGGATTCCTTAAGAAAATGTCATACGTTGCAATGTGCTATGTGCTATGCTTATGTTAGTTATAGTAACTGCAATTCAAACAATAACTAAAAGGATCTACAAAGAAACAATATGCTAAACTCAAAAAAATAATAGCTCTAAATTAAACAAAGACCAATTTCATACAACCCTCATTTAATAATAACTCCGAAAATCTCACACCTAGGACTCACTTTGGATAACTCTTCTGCTAAACGTCACCAGTTCTTTGGAAACCCTCTTATTGCCAGATGTTATGGTGCAACGAGTTCTTCAGAGTAAACAGTTGTGCAATACATTTCACTCGTCTTGTGGTGCTGGTAACGCAAAACATCTGAGCAAGTGGAACAAGAGCTCATTAGATGTGGTATCAAATGCCTTGCGATATTCGATCCATGTCCAGATCGTTTAACCATGAACTGACTTAACCCAGAGGGCGGTGCAGTTGTTTATACCATCTGGGCCAAGGGCAGTTCTTAGTGCTAACTAGTGTTTGTTGAACTTCTTCCGTACTAATCACCAAGTACACTTCATCTGGTTCTTCTAAAATTCTATGAGAGCGAGTCTCGTAGTGTGACATTGCTGAAGTGCCGTTATAAAAAATGGATTCGTAATATCATAGATTCCTTTCCAGAGGCCCCAACATTATCAACAGATTTTGAACAACACGCTGTGGCTCTTGGACCACAGAGAGGCTTGTTCACCTTCAATATTATTTACGCGCCTCTTAGTCATTATTGATTTGTTACATGTTTGAACCTTTTAGAAGCTTCAGCGAGTCCAATTTCACCATGTCTTATAATTTTGGGTTAAATCTGGTGTTTGGGTTAACCCCTTGTTCCTAACACGATGTCGGTGTACTTAAAGAAAATGCTTCCCATCAGCTGCTGGTTGCGCTGTGGATTTTGGAAGTGCGGTTGGTACTTCCTCACGCTGACAAAGTTTGCTTACGTAACCTGTTCTGCTCAGGAAAGATACCAATATGTAAAAGTTGTTGAGACAAGCTACATTATTCCGGATGCATTTCCACCACAACCGTTGTGTTGGAATCGCACCGTGTCCCTCTGCCTCGACTTCTCTGCTCTCGTTACAGTCAAGAGGATCATCCCTTAATCAATCCATCCACTAAAAGCGTTCATATAATATGTCGAAAACTAAAAAAAGCTGTAATTACTTCCCCATATTTATTGGAACATAGCTTCCTTAGGAAATCATTTTTCCTACATATTCTATTCAAAAAGACTTTTCCTTTATAGGCCCCTGGTGCTAAAATTTAACACCTTGTGTACGTCTGAAATATAAAAAACATAGATGAAACCGTTTTTCTTTTTGTTCCAGGTTTGGGATGCCATGGATTAACGCCAGATATAAGCGGCCTAACCCATCTACACGTAGCGCTGAAAACTGAGTTGCAGCGACATATAGAAGCCTATAAAAGCGCCCTCCATCGGTTGGATGAGTTAGGTTTGGCCGCAACGGACAACAAGAGACCTGTAGATGCTTCTCATCAGAGATTGCTTTCTCTGCGGTTTTCCGACGTACAACAAAGACTCATCGATAACAAAACTCTTCTTACAATCTTGGACAAACCAGCTTTGAAACAACTAGGACCTCTAATTGAGACTCTGGCTACCAGAGTTCAAAACGATAAAGAGGCGCTTTTTTGCATTTCTCAGTTAAAAAGGTGTTTTATCTTCTGTTTATATAATCCAGTCAATTTCTTATATTTTTACATTGTGAGGAACAGCAATATACGTCTGACTAATAGTCACTTGTTAAAGAAAATTTATGATGGCACCTTTATCAAGGCACTATTTCATTTTCTCAATGGAGTATACATTTCTAAGTATAATAACTTTGCCTGAAAAAAATTAGTTACTGAGACAATTAATTATGTTTTGACAAGGTTTTTATTGCAAGAAAATACATTTTTCCAATAATATTATTCTACCCTGATTAATATATGTATTTCAGGCTCCAACCTGTGGGCGAAGACAAACCAGTGGCGACAGTATTGATGTCCTTTTCACGGGGATGTGGCGCCCTCTTAGAGCTGATGCAAATACCTGAGAGTCCTTGCAACAGCGACACAGGATATCATTCAGAGACTGAAACAGAACAAGAAATTGGGTAAGCTAAAACAAATGAAGGGTTTAATTATGCTGGAGAGCTTTAATCTAATTATACTCACAAATGTGGCGACAGAATTAAATTAGGAACTTTTTGAATGGGAAATATTGCCGTCTTGTTGATTATGAGTTTCGCTAGTCCTAATATACGTGCAAATATTGTAGTAAATTAATATAGCATATTTAAGAATATAACTTCACAGGCCTCGTGTATATTATTTTGGTAGATTAGGTATGTTTAACGAAATAAAATTGTTCTTTTTAACGTCACATTTAATTCAAAAAACAGATTTTTTTTTAAACTTATGTATGTTCGAAAATCGTCTCTTATTTTTTCCACTTACTTAGCAATTTATTAGGTAGGTAAAGAAAATAAGTTAATGCCACAGGTGTTCTCACTATGAATTACGACATATCTCAATTGAAATGTTTGTGGGTGACGCGTATGTGACGTCACAACTAACCTAAAAATTATTCATTTATCTAAAATTGTCGAATATTACGTCACTTTTATCAAAATTTCTGCTTGGATCCTGTACTATCAACCAAAATCTTGTTCGGTGCATTATTAATAAAGTTTTAATTGCCTTGATCTAATAAAATAAGATGCTATTTGTTGGTTGGAATTCCAGCCGATAATTACAGGCTACTTATAATTTACAATATTGAAACTTTATAAATCTACTCTCAGAGAGAATTCTAAATGTTATAACGGATCCAAGCTAAAACTACAAAAATTAAAATTAAAATTGAAAATTAATTTGCAAAAACTAAAGATTTAAGGTTATGTTGATCATAAGATGCGCATGATCAATCGGATATTTTTTGGCAGAGTAAGCAGTTTTTTTCAGGCAGGTTTAAAGAAAGGGATACAGTTGGATACTGAAGAGGTAGATGAACTTTTTGAAACATTAATTCAACAGTTTTGCAAAAATTTGTTTTTTTTTTTGACCTGGACATTAATTTTTTTTTTATTAGTTCTTCAGAGAATTATTTGTATACTTTTAGAAATTATCGCTTAGGATTTATATACCCGTATAGATGATATAAAATAGAGAAAAAATAAAAATTTTGCGCATTATGCTTCTCTAGCCCGTTTCTTAAACAGTTTCACATCAGTAACTGTGCTATATGCGACGAATTCAGTATTCTCATCAAATACTGGAGGCTAGCCAACCATTAAATCATCTCAATTTTCTTTCTCCATAGCTTTATTATTATTTTATTACCTTGCCACAGTAAAACACGTGTAGATGTTCTATACTTCAGAATTGTAATTTTAAGAGTGCTAAAACGTGAGTAAAATATCGTTTTGTTTTATGAAGCTAAGCTACGTTTCAGCGGGTAGGTATGTAAAATTCTTTACCATTGGAATATAATAACCCATTATGAATTTTATTTACTGCAGAGTTCGTTGGGTTGAAAATGCTACTGAATTAATTAAAACTGGTCTGGACTTTTACAAATAATTCTGCAAAAATCAGCTGAGAATGTTAGATTGTTTTATCTGGTTGTGAAATATGGTAATGTCTTCATCTGTTTAGAAATCAATAATCTTGTACAGCTTACTGAGCAGAAAAAGCTACAACGTGAAATACTAAATGGGGTAAAGTTTGGGTGATTTTAAGAGGACATAATATGGAAGATTAATATAGTTGAAAAATCGACGACCGACTGAACCAAATTTTATTTCATGAAAATAGTTAGACATAATTTTTTTTTTTTGCAACGAAGAAATTATTTTGCAACACTGAAATTTTGTCAAAACATAAATTAAAAATGGGCGAATGGCAATTAAAAAGTAAAATAGTTTAATACAGTCGAATTCCTAATACACAATTGTATATTCAAGAATTTTTTTTATCCAATATAATTTTCTCATCAATAATGGAATAAGGTCCAATTAAAAATTTCTGAAATTAAAATAAAACGATTTAATATGTAATATAATAGTGATAGACAGATAAACAATTATTATATCATCATTTTGTAACATTGTAACCAACAAATATCTAGGAAAAAGGGTTGATTTAATTTCTGCAATAAAGGAAAATATATTTGTTGTATGTCTGCTCCAAACGAAACCAAATTGCGCAATGTACGAAATACCTATAGCATAGTTAATAATACGTACATACATTGAATATAAATGTCGATAAGATATATCTATTGAAAGACACTGAGTCTTATATAAGTATTCCTTTGTATAAAAAATATACTTTAGAAGACGAAAATACTAATATAAATTCAAGTTTTACTTGAAATATGGTCTCATATTTCTTATCACCATCTTTATGAACGACCGCACTTCATCTTAACACAATAGGGACGTGCCACTAAAATAGACTCTTCAGGCTTAACAGAATCTTAAAAATAATATATCTTTTCCATTTCTTGCAAAAATTCCTTGTTGTTTCTGAAAAAAATATACCTTGTTATAAAATACATATTGGAGAAAAGAGCTCCATGATTTTTTACAATTTAACCAATTTTCTACTGGTTTGCAGAATTTCTGAACTATGATTTAATAGTCAATTGAACTCATGATGGGAGGAACTTTGAGCTTATTTTTTCCATTAGTTAGTATCTAAGTAAAAACATTGTAACGGTTCTAGACAGTAAATAGGCAGAGAATAGAACCTTTTTAACCTAGTATTTAGAAATATATAATATTTACAAAAACATTCCTGTTAGTTACACGGATATTTAGAAAATACATCGTAAAGTTGTCACATTCACTGGCACTAGTCAAAAATTACTACGATTTTTCATTATTTTCTTTTTAACTATGTAGCATAAACTACGTGTTTAATACTAGCAATCTGAGAAAGGCATTTACCGCATTGAAATCTGTTGGGTAATCTCATAAATACAGGGTTTTAGATTGGCGCAAAATTCCACGTTTAACGTTTCAACAATTCAGCATTTTATATTCAAAATCAATAACATAAAATAAATCATACATTTACAATATAAATTGTAATCAATTGTAAGCAAAAAGAAAAATATATTACTTCAATTTATTGGATCTTGTACACGAACCGAAACCTTGCCACTGCCATTAGATAATGATCTTACTGTTTCCCTTTTTCATCTTCTTCTTTGAGATCAGCCGGGGGAGTGCGGCCTTCTCACAAAATGTACACGGTCAGGATTTTCTGTTATTTCACTAAGTGCCACCACTAGGGTAGATTTTATTTAATTAGTTTTAACTTTGGTGTCCATCAGATGTTCAGATGAAAACAAAAGGCCTTCTGGACCCTCTTCACTTATTATCTCATCAGTGCCGGTACATTAGGAAAGAGGGAAAACTCTAATATAAGTTTGAAAAAGAAAAGGAAGTTATGTTAGAAATTTTACTAAATATTACATCAGATAAAATAATGTCAACAAATAAAACATTCTGCAACAAAAACAGTTTGATATGAGAGAGGTTTATCCTGTCAAAATATGTCATCGAAAAGAGAATAAAATTAACAAGTAATGGTGTTATAATAAATTGTGATCACGATACATAAATTTAAATTGTGATAATAGTCAGTAAAAAAGTCAAAGAAACATTGAAAACAACATTTTCAGAAGACATTGCAACTTTACAGTTTCCAAAAACATTAGTCTTAAAACAGTTATTTAAGTTACTGAGAAAATTGATGAAATTACAGATTATTACCATGGTGAATAATATAATAAAGGCAAACAACATTCCATGAACTGAAAAAACGGTTTTGTTTAAAATTATTCGAAAAAATACCCAAAAAAACAATAGCAAGTAAATCACAGATATCTGTATGCCAAAGAGTTATTTAAAATGCAAAAATATAACCATATCCATAAACACCACTATAAATCATACAAAAAATTAAAAATTAGATAGGTAAGTAATCCAGTCATAAGAAAAGCAAAAAAATGTATTTTGATAATACTTAGGTATAAAGAATATAAGAAATTAACCAAACATGCATAAAAAAATTGAAATGCAAATAAACACAATCATAGATAAGGACATCTTATTACTTTTCTCTAAAGAATTAATTTATTTAAAACCTGTCACTTTTTCTCAAATAATCGATGTGAGAAAACTGATCCCCTGACATTACGTCAAAGGCGTAGAGGTTATTTCCCAGTTTTAAACTGGTTAATTTGAATATTTTTTAGATAAATTGAATTTTTTTGGATAGGAATCTCAAGGAATGTGGTAATAAATCCCAAAAAAGAAAAAGAAGAGAAATAATTTATGAAATGCCACAATTAACATTTAAACAATATTTATTTAAAATTAGGTATCATATTCGGTTGGTTCAGATGACTACTCTGTTTCAACATTAAAACAGTATACAGGACAATACATGATGTTAATAATAATTAATTTAAAAGTTACTCTTTTCCCCATATTTTAAGACTTTTAAAGGTAACGTTTAATAAAATATGAAAATAGCAAGCCTTTTCCCAATAACTATATCAATGCCTTCTAAAATATTCGAAAATTACTTGCCGAATTCCATTTTTGGAAAACAACAATATTGGCACTTAACAATCATTTTGGAAGTTGCATAAAATCCATGCAAAGGAAGCAAAGTTATAGTTATACTTACCAATCGGCCAAAAGTTTTTGATTATATTGATCCCAATGAAAAATATTGAACTTTCTTTACAAGGAACTTGTAATAAACTTTTAAAATCATATTTAGATAATCGCAAACGATTTGTTGATTTTAATGATGTAACGTCTAAATCTGAAGGTAAAATTGGTGTGCCGCAAGGTAGTGTGTTGGATCCTCTTTTGTTTATTTTATACAGAAATGATCTCGATAAAGATCTGTGTGCATTTTTGTGCTATTGCAGATGATATCCGAATTATTGTAATATATGTAATAAATCTATTAAACACTAGCTTTACTTTCCGTTTTTAAATATTCTAAATATAAAGGACTTCTAAATCAAAATAAAACTTTTACTATTAAATTTTATCCTATTATGTATACATCAAATGTGTATGTAAAAAAATATGCAAAACCAATTTAACAAGTCGCATGTCTCAAATTATTAGGAATTAATGCTGATCTATCTCGATAGATGGAAGAACTCATGAAACTTGATAAGTGTGCAAACAGCTGTTTCACTTTGGAAAGATTACGAACCATAGCAAATATAAGTACTGCAAAAACTTCGCCAACCTTAAATCACGATATGGGGTTACTTGTTACTATTAATATGGGGTTACTATTAATTCAACATGATGGACATTGTATATTTGAAATAAAGTACAAAGAGTTTTATAAACAAATACACTCAGTTCCATAAAAAGTGACGCACTCGATTTTTCAGGTAATTTTAAAGTTCTGTAGTTCTTAAACCGGTGGACCGATTTGAACATTTTTTTTCTCAGATTATAGCAAAATTCATTCTCTATGAGCCGGATTGGAAGCAATGGTGAGTTCTTCGATATTTCATGGAAATTAATGGACAATTTTAAACTCAAGTTTTTTCACAGGTTTTCAAAACACCCTGTGGATTATTCTCGCATTCATGGAAAAATTATTCATTCTGCATTCGATGAACCATTTTTAAATAAACATTTTGTTTTTTTATTCATTGATTTATCTCTAAAATTGTCCGAATTACAGCTTTTTTGCTGAAACCTTGCGTATTACCAACTTTCTGAATTTACCGAGTTTTATAAACTGATACGAATTTTAAAAAACATTTTTATTAAACACAAAATTATAAACTTGTTCAGGATTTATTTAAGGCATTTTGTGTAATTTTAGTCTCTAAAACTTCTTTAATGACACTAAATTAATGACACAACAACAAAGTATGGAGGCATACAACAAATTAATTGCTATGGCAACGGCAATTGCTTTTTCAAAAGCAATGTGATCCTACAATGAAATAATTTTCCACCTCTTTATTTTTTGAAAGACAAAGGAATTACCTACCAATAAATAAAAAAAAATTCAAAATCGGTCCACTGGTTTAAAAAAAAAGAAATAATGTTAGGTCAAAAATCGAATGCGTCACTTTTTTTGGAACTGAGTGTATTTAAAATCCTTGACAATTTCTATTGGTTTATATGCTATAGAATTCTGCAGTGATTATGACCACTCATCATGTGCATCATTTCTCAATACACGAAAAAGCAGGGTCCACGTAAAAACGTTATATCTCGGAAAATACCAGCGATAAAACAGTGAACAAAAAAACAAAATGTTTATTAAAAAATGGTTCATCGAATGCAGAATGAATGACTTTTCCATGAATGCGAGAATAATCCACAGGGTGTTTTGAAAACCTGTGAAGAAACTTAGGTTTAAAATTCTGCATTAATTTCCATGAAATATGGAAGAACTCACCATTGCTTCTAATCCGGCTCATAGAGAATGAATTTTGCTATAAACTGAGAAAAAAAATGTTCAAATCGGTCCACCGGTTGAAGAACTAAAGAACTTTAAAATTACCCGAAAAATCGAGTGCGTCACTTTTTATGGAACTGAGTGTATTTAAACAGTATATCATCTATATTTGAAATTTTGAGTTTGGTAAAAAAGAATTTAACTAACGTTTCCGATTTGTAACATGAAGACCACAGACTTGAACTATATCCATATTATGTGCGTCCTGCACGTATAATAAACTCACACAAGACGACGGATATTCTGGTAAAAAAATTTTTTCGACAAAGTTATTTCTGGTCTATTCATTAACAGGTTCAACTGATAGTCTAAATAATTTAAACACGGAATAAATAAATAAGTGAAAATTTTAAAATATAAATTTTAAATACCTAGAATAGAACTGATATATGCCTTTCCTCTCCAAATTAAAAATATTAATATCATATTGTGGATATTAAACAATACCAGCATATTTTAATTTTGGATCTACAGAAGCATTAAAGAGAAAGGAAAGTCTGGAAATGTCCTTAATGTGCCTTGAGTTTATCATAATAAAACCTAGGTTTCCGAAGACATTAACAGTAATGTAAATTATGTGCAAAGATTAATTTTGAATAAAAAAACTCCTGGATCTTTTAATTGGCTGCATCTAATAACTGTTTCATTTCCTATTTTGTATAAAAACTGTATCGGATTGTTTAAAGGCTATAAAAATCTTCATTGGAGTTAACTGTTGCATACAATTTAAGATCATCAGCATATAAAAGCGTATGCAAGTATATGTATTTGAATATGCTGGCAAATATCGTTGATAAATAAAAAAATCAACAGTGGCCCCAGAACGGAACCCTGTAGAAGTCCTAATGTTATTCACACTTAATAGATAAAAATCTAAAATACTGCACATTTAATATTCTATTATTGAGATAGGATTCAAAAAAACTTAGAAGTAAATCTGAAATTAGACATTTTTTTCAATAGGAGCCCGTTATCAAGTCTGTCGAATGCATTAGAAAAGTCGTTATACATTCCATCTACTTAACTACCACGATTCAGAGCATGTATATATTTTTGAGGTCTATTTACAAATCTGAAGTCAGAATATTAAAATTCGCGAATGCACCCCTAATATGATAGGAGTACAATAAAAAAATTAACTACCTATATTTTGTTTGTTTTGAGCAAGTAGAACTTTTTTTGCAAGTTCTTATATTTCTAAACATGAAACTTATATGCTAATAAGAAAAGTGATTGCTCGTACCCCGAACAGGGTGAAAACTACCCCTAAAGTAAAAAAATCAATAATTAACGAAGTTACTGAGAAGAAATTAATGAAACTTATATTACATAGGTACTTATATTTTTTGGGTCGCTGATCACGAATGTGAACTCAGAAATTAAAAAATTTTATGTTGCACCCTCAATAAAATGGATGATTTAATAATTTTTTGTTTATTTTGAGAAATTACGACTTTCTTAGCAGATTGGTATATTTTGAGACATCCACTAATAGTAAAATAATTGCTCTTACCCCTAAGAGCGTGAAAACCACACATAAAGTTAAGAAATCAATAATTAACGAAATAAATTATCGTCAAACGAGCAATATCGTAATTTTCTAAAACGAGGCGCGCTTCTATTTCGATCATATCTCCTTTGCAATTAACGCTAAAAATCATCCTCCTTAAGGTCAGGTATAGGTCGAAACAGTACAGAAGCTGTTAGTTTTTCCATATTCATCTTCAGACACTTCTATCTCTTAAGCTATTATCTTTATCAAAAAAAAATAGAAAAAGCAACATTTTCCTTAGTTCATTGCCATAATTTTTCAATAACATTCAGCTAAGATCCTTCGCCGCTAAGTTATTCAATCTTAAAGCCAAAAAATTATTTTTTTTCTAAACTTTTAAAAATACATTCAGTGTAAAATCTTTTAGATAATGCACCCATCACGGCAAAACAATTTTTTTTCAATTTGGAATGTACTGTTGAAGGCTACGTTCAAATGCATGTACTGTATCTCGCCAACGATGAGCCTAAACAAATTTTTATATATTGGATTATCTTTGTTATTTTATAAACTAACTTCCTTGTTATGACAAACTTTTTCGAAAATGTGAGTAAATTACTTAAAACATTGAAAAATCAGTGTTTTTTGCTTAAAAATCAAAGTTTTTTGCTTAAAAATCAAAGTTTTTAACCCCCTGTCGGCGGATATTAAAGCAAAAAAAAACGTTATAGGAGGGTTTATTGGGGTAGAATTCGACGATCTACACGTTCCAATAGTCACTTTTTTTCTTCGTAACCCCTAAGTTGAGGTAACTCACCTCCAACGAAAACATCCTTATTTCTTTTAATACTTCATATTTGACCCATTATCTCATTATGTTTACTGTAATTTTCTTTTTCTTAAGGATTCATATCAATTAATTTGATGGGTAGATTCTTAGGCTTCTCGGTCATATGGTTAAATAAAAAACTTTTTTATTTTCTGGTTATTAAAACCGAAACGTCAGAAAATAGAAAATAGTTCTTTATTCAATCATATGACCGAGAAGCCTAAGAATCTACACATCAAATTAGTTATGTTCATTGAAATCGTATAAATAAACCAATTAAAATAAAGACAAATTAACAGAGCGCGGCGCGGCGTCGTCAAGTAAAGCTGGGCAAATAAGGGCTTAAATATTTTAGAGCCTCTGTGTTCTAATTTCCCATTGCTTTTATACTGTTGATGTTTCATCCTTTCAAACAAGGAAGCCCATTAATATATTAAGATACTGAAGAACTTCAATAAAATTTTAATGCTACAATTTGGCTCTTCCGTCTATCGATAAGTTTGAAATAAATATGAACTATAGCAGTTGACAACATAGGTCTTTTATGATTGTAAGCCCCACGATAATTTAATATTAATATTGAAAACACTAATTAAAAAATCTGTTTTCTTACTCAGGATCTTTAGACTTTACAATACAGAAAGGGAATAAATTATCCCTCCGACCTTGCACTAATTAGTAAATCTTGTAGTGTGAATTTAAATAGAAACTGAATTTGAGTTTCAGAGGAAAATTATTTCATTTTGTAATATCTAAAACTTATTTTTCTTCAGTTAAATTAACTCTACAGTGTGACCTTAAAGTTATAGCATTTCAGATAGTTATTTTCAACAAATTTTTATTAATTTCTGAAACACTTTATTCGCAATACCAGATCAATACAAAGGCAAATTAATCGTCAGAAGACAGTTGCTCCTTTATTAAACACCCTCGGCGCCACCTGATCTCTTGTTATTTTATCTTGGAAGCATTGACAATGAAAGTGTGGCTAATACAGGACGAAGGATTTTAAGAGCTGTAACATTTCAATTTCTTTATGATTATCAGTGTTCGCAGTAACAAAAATGGTGGTCGTAAGAAGAAAATAACTTAATACAGAGGTAAATATGTCGGAAGAAATAAAATTTACATTTTTATGAAAATTAAATAAATATATACGAACAATATATAAATCTTCATAATGTTGTCAAAAGTAGAATTTTATTTTTAAACTGTAAATATTGTTAATTTTGAAATATTTCAGTTAAAGACAATGAAAGTGAAAAAGTTTAAATTTAACAAGTAGATAAAATCCAGTTATTTAGATATGGATAGAAGATATGGATGACATCTTAGTTAGTGAGTTAAACTTCTTACGACTACAAACTGCTGTTATATCAGTGTTCCACTGCATTTTAGAGCATCCTGTATATCCAAATTATACTATGAGGAAGTAGTAATGGTTTAATTATTACGCAAGTGAATCAAATATTGAAACAATACAAATAATGCAGATAAAACTTTAAATCAAAGGTACGTTAACAAGATATACATAATATACATAATATGTAACCAGAGTTTAGTTTAAATTCGTTTTCAAATACTAAGATAGAAAGTGGAATAAATCTATTCATCAGAAATAGATTGGAATGATATCCTAGAATCAACACTGCATTAATTATATTTACAGCTTTGTTTATTCTTAAACCTTACAAATCTTATTGTCATGGTACAAAAATATCGTCTTATAAACCAATATCTTATAAACAACATATAGCTTTACATCTCTATCTGTAGAGAATTTATAAAAGGAAAATTGATGTGTAGCATTTATATTTAATTTAAAATTTTACCTTGCCTCAGGCGTTCGACACAGTTTTCATTCGCTGAGTAAATAGCCAAGTTATTTACTATTTCTTAACTCGTATTTACACAAACTGTTTGCATTTCTTGTTAATTAATTTTGTCGAGCTCATTTCCAACCCAAAGTAAAGTAGATTACATTTTTTTCCCTACTTTCTTGTGCTTTTTATATTCGCTCTCCCACTGTCACATGGAGATAAGCCTTTTATGTATCTTTTATTTATAACATGCCTTCTAAGTTTATATACAACGAAACTTCAAGAAAATTAAGTTAGCCTTGTTTCAACGAAGAGATGTCTTTCCTGAACAGGAACTTTATTTAATGAAATAAACACTTTAAAATTTACTACAGCGTGGGTGTCAGGTGGTCCAACGTAATTGCACCTTTTGTATGTTATTATGTATCATATTTGTCACCTTCGTGTATTATAGTAGTGATAATTTAGAAGAAAATGTAATATAATATTTACTTACCGACAGTGGAAGCTGAAGAAGCTCTAGAAGATCCAGCTGGGTGCCTTTAAATATAACTAATACGTCCTCCAAACTGATTTTTTATGGCACAAAAATTCAATTTGTCATTTCTCCTGGATTGCCTATTTTTCCATAATTAGCCCTTCCATAATATTCGATAATTGAAAGAATGTGATTATAAGTTAAAATTATTTAGAACATATTTCTACGGGAAGAAAAAATAATGCAATATAAAATGTAAAAAAGATGAGGCAGAAGTTTGAAGAAATAGGTCCCTTTTAAATTTTATTGTGTAAAACATCAAGTATAATGAAAACTCAGAGCGCAACTGAATGCCATCAATGCAACGTTTTCTAGTGTAGATTACACGAAAGATTATAGAAAGAAAGGCCGGTTTTAAAACAAAATTCGAAATTGCTCACAAAAGCTTTTCAGATTTGAAGTCGAGATAGGTGAAAAACCGAAGAAGAAACTAATTATGACCTACAACCGAAAAATATTAACTGGAATAGGTCGAAGTAGTGGACATTTAAATTCAGTTTTGCGGAAAGTAGTTTATCAAAATCCCGATGTTATCCAAGAAAAGAGACCCAAATTGTCGCGAAAACTTCAACTCAGCATAAACTTGCTGTAGGACCATATATAGTGGGTTATATACTAGTCTAAAATAATGAAAGTAATTGAATTAATTTGCGTTTGCGTGTATTTTTTAAAAGTTTTGGAGAAATTGTAACGTTTACACCCAGTATTATAAAACAATTTTGGTTAAACTTCAGTAGGGAAAAGAAAACAACAAATACTTTTACAACAAAAATCACTTTTAATAAATTGATATGAATGGATCGAATGAAGAAGATTTATTTGTAAGGTCAGATAGTTTAAGCAGTAATGCTTTAGTCGCAAAAACAAACCAAGACCCAATCTGTGTTAATGGATATTACAGTTGCCATTAGGAACAAGCCATTGCACGCCAATTTTTCATCGTTTGGATGGGGAAGAAAGCCTTTTCATGTTTTATAGTTACCAAAGTCTTGTCATTTCAGAAATACGCAGTAATATGTGACTTTTGTTGTTTTGTGCACAGTACCTAAAAATATTTACGTATTATTTACTATTTGCAATATGTTTTCTCTTTAAATTCTGAGGCTTTACTCTATGTAGGTAAATTTATTTTCAAAATCAAATATCTCGCCAGTTTAAGGTATAAAAATAAACTACTATTTTTCATTTTTTGTTAATAGTTATTCAGTGAATATTAATTAAATTCTTGTTAGTATGAATAAAACCAATACAGCATTAAATTATTAAGTTCTTAAATATAAAAATAAAGGAATATAAATTTTAAAATTCATTTTTAAAAATGTTAAATATGAAAAAACAGAAGCTAAGAGGAAATCTAAAGAGAACTTAAAGAAAACCATTTTAAAAAATAATGCTTATAATAAATTCGAGTTAGTTCTGTGAAACAACAAAAATTGAAAAGTTGAAAATTATCATATTGCTAAACCTACCTATTATACATTACACACGTATCTTTACAGTTGTATTATAATAATATTCATTATTATTGCATACTATTCAAATTAACGTTAAATAAACCTAGATAATTTGACGTTGATTCATGCGTAAAGCATTATGCTAAATTTTATTTAAATATATTCCAAACTTTTGGCATAATAAAATGTTGTCTTTACAAAGTCCTTGCCGTGTGAATTATATACCTAATACGGAATACGTAGGGTGTAATTTTGAATTAAAACGATATTCCAATTACTGAGTCGAGTACTGTATTAATAAATCAGTATGCTTTGCAATACCTCTTTTCAATTTAGGCATTTCATTTATTTGTATGAAAACTGCGCACGAAATATTCGTTCATGCTTATTTTACTGGATATAAGTATATATTTGCTGAAGTTTGTAAACAGGCTAAAAATTAAAATTTGTTTGCCGAAACATTTTTGTCATTAATTTATTAGCAGGCAGTTCTTTGATTTAACGATTCAATTAAAGCTTCAGATAAAATTCGACTCCAGTGCCCAAAACCCATGATGAATTATTGTTTTATATTTTTGCTCCTTGACTGAATTAAATACTTAATTTTAAAATCCCTATTCAATTATACCAAGTACACGCAATAAAATTCTAACGTAAATGAGTTGTGGAAAAGAAATTTTGGATAGGTTGATTTTGTTTTTCGATTGCGTATCTCTTAACGCTGAAGTTATGGCGATGTTGTGGGAGTTATTTGTGATATTTATAATGGAGCGATATTGGGCCTCGTTCGGAAGGTCATTTGAAAAGATGAATTGAAACGGTTAGTTATTTTATTGGAGATTCAAAAAAATCGACATTTTTATGATATTCTTACCAGAGAGTTTTATATATACCTACACATTTTATACTATTAAAGTATCGTTTTCGCTAGTCGATCAAACTCTTTCAACCAATCCAGCGCTTGAGTGTTTTGGAACTTTAATTCCAAATAGAGAGTTTGTTCCAGTTTGTCGAAACCCAATTTATTAATGAGGAAAATTTGGATCATACCAAACTCTATAAAGAAATATTTTCAAGGATTTCCGCAAGTAAGCAGAAGACGTTTGTTGTCAAAAAAAATTTTATTGTAGATTTGAATTGATCAATAAATAGATTTTTATATTACTTATTTTGTGACAATCTTAGGTCCGTAATGATAATGAAAAATTCGTCTTTGTATCTGAAGATATAACCATGATATGTGTAGAAAATAATTTGATGTTTTTTTACGGAAACAAGACACTCTAGTGCATGAATGGATAAGAGAAATAAATACAATAAAAGTGAAGTTATCCTCTAGATTACTAAAATCTTCAGCTGATAAGATGATAGCAGTTTAGTAATCGTTTTGTTTTTATTTAATATAAATTTATTGGCGACAAACTAAGTCTCAACATTTAACTGCTTATTCCCTCAGTTTCCCTTAAGTTCGTCGAGATCAAATTCTGGGTCCTGGGTTCAATAAAGTCGTATCGTTTACTAACAACAAATAATTGATGTCGAATAATACCCGTTTTAACACAATAATGTTTTATTTTTCTTTTCTCATATCACTTAATAAATACGTAAATCAGTTTTTAGGTATATCAGACGTAATTATTTTTAGAGGTTAATTTTCTTTCCGAAAAAGCGATGAACATTTTAAATGTTTGCAGTGGCGTGCCCAAGAGGGGGTTTTGAGGGTTAACTCCCCAGACACCTAAAACATAGGATTTTAAAGACAAAAAAACCAAAGAAAAAAATTACTTTTTACTAAGAACGAATCTGTTGTACAAAGTGCAAGACTCAGTAGTCAACCCTCCCCCAGACAAAATTCTGGGCACGCCACTGAATGTTTGTCAACGTAAAACTTGCATTGCCAGTAAGTCTCCAGAAGATTTTTATTTAAAATGCATATGCTTTCTCTTTAAAGTTATAAATCTGCAAATTTTAATTATATTCTTATTACTTGTGTTAAATATTAATATTGTGATCATCTAGCCAAGTTAGTGTGGCAAAAAAAAGATAGAAGAAACGTTGAATGGAAATAGTTTTACTTGTCATTATGATTTCGAATCTTCTCAATTTTATGTAGAACGCTTAGTTTTTAAGTAATCGTCAAAAACCTAAATATTTGCCTTTGTTTATTTCCTTCATAACTCCTATATAGATTGGAAGTTTCTCATCTAAGTACAAGTATTTTTTTTCCTTTATTTAATTTGAACATCTCATGAAGTAAAATGTATAGAAAAGTGTATGAAGTTCCTGTAGAAAGTCAAATATTTTATAAAACAATAACTTTTAACGATTTAAATATTTGAATTAATTTTATATAAACATTTAACCATTAGTTATACAGTCAACACGTTTCTAACTTTTAACTTATTGTTATCTTTTCTTGTCGTAAAACTAACCCATTGAAGCATCAAAATTAGGTAGTTAAATTCTTAAGTACTTACCAAAATATTTATTTTTATTTATATAGTGGTTGATAAAAAAAAATTTTATCGAATTTTCCTTATAATTTCCAGTGTATCTGATGCCTCATGAAATTATTCAAATGATGAATTTTGACAGCTGGTTATTACTACACACCTGACTGATTTACATCATTAATCAGGGATCAAATAACTCATTTCATATACTAATTAACTAGGAGTCATCGTGACGGGAGTAATGAGGTTTCCAGTGAGTACAAATTTGTATCAAAATTAATTTAGGAATATTCATTATCTGACGTAAATTACAAGTACAACTTTCACTTTTGGATTTTATAGTATCTAAACATTGATATTGTGATTATGCTGCCAGAGGTATATTATTTTTCAAATGGCATGCAAAAAAAACTTGCAATATACAAAGTAATTCATAATTAAAATTATTTTTATCAGGTAATTTAACTGGATACAACTTGCATATATTTTATTAAACCTAGTTAATAAAAGTACCCAAGAAAAATATCTAGAAATTATTTTAAAGTTTCTATCAATTCCGGTGTTTACCAAATTTTATCCCAAACAAGATGCTGAAGTCATATTTTGTATTCTTGACGTTTCACTTATCTTCTTAATTGCTTATAATGCATATACAGGGTGTATTCTAAAATCACCGACAAGCGGAAACTGGAGATTATGTGATCCAAAATAAGATGAAAGTTGTTATAAATGTATTTCCGAAAATGCTTCCTAACCGAGCTACAGGGTTTTGCTTGCATCCAACAAGACGGAGGGCATTTTGAACAGTGTCTAAATTAATAATTCCTTTTTCAATATATTTAAAATATTTTTATTATGTAATAGTTAACTGTGTTATTTTGATAAATTTTATTAAAATAAAAAACAAATTTTATTTTTTATTAAAATGGAGTGCCTAATCGAAAAAACACAAAGTATGATTTCATTTGCAGAATAGAACAGTGAATCTAAAACTAAACATTTCAAAAAAAAATGCAGTGGCGTACGTTTTTTTGTGATTTGAGGGAGTAACTTAAACGATGTTACGCCACTGGATTGAGCCAGTCGATTCAAACTCACCTCATTAATTGTATTCAGTAAGACATTCGAGTGTACCAAATCTCAATATAATATCTTATGCAGTTTTTGAAAAAACACCAAAAAAACTACAAAAAAAATTTTTTTCCAAAACCCTGTAGCTCGGTTAGAAAGCATTTTCGGAAATACATTTATAACAACTTTTGTCTTATTTTGGATCACAGAATCTCCAGTTTCCGTTTGTCGGTGATTTTAGAATACACCCTGTATGAGCATTCAGGCAGCATTGAATTAATAATATTGGTAAGTCACCCGTCAAATACTTTACTAAGTTAAATATTTAATTCTCAAGCTTTGTTAGACACAATAAAAAAGTCTTTCAGATATCTAAAATATATGTTGTCATAATTAAAAGTCAATATTAACGCTATCAAGAAGTGTACAGGGATATCCAACGAAAATGACCACCCCTAATAACTTCTTTATTTTTGATGCCATAAAAAAAAATTTTCTATAAAAGTTATAGGGTTTATTGAAAGCATTTAGAATATGTATTCAGAAAAATAAATGGAAGTCGTTTAGAGGAGATATGGTTTTAACTTGCATTTTTTCAAATGGAGCACCCCTTTTTTGCATTTTTGAAATCAAGGTACTTTTCTCATTTCTCATCTTTTAGGGTTTTCTAATTATTGCAATTTTTGTGACCAGAAAACAACAAGGAAATAAAATAACAGAACAAATTTTTATTTTTAAAATGCTAGTTTTGGCTAATTTAGATATCAATTACACCTATAAATAAAAGTAATGGAAACTATCCTACATAAACTGTTCAAAATGACGCCCTTCACGTTCGATACAAAGCCGATACCTTATTCGAAATGAAAAAAGTACCTTGATTTCAAAAATGCAAAAGAAATGGGGTGTTCCATTTGAAAAAATGCAAGTTAGAACCATATCTCCTCTAAACGACTTTCATTTATTTTTCTGAATACATATTCTAAATGCTTTCAATAAACCCTACAACTTTTATAGAAAAATTTTTTTTATATCATCAAAAATAAAGAAGTTATTAGGGGTGGTCATTTTCGTTGGATATCCCTGTACAACCTCTCAAAAATTATTTTTCTGTAGTAACTAATAGCAGCTACAGCAAGCGCATTTCTTTTGAAACACACTGTATATACAGGAACGCTTGAGTTCAAGCCCTAAGTCTTCCTGAAATAAACAAGAATAATAAGATTAACATCTAAGAAAACTTTCGGCAGTTTTCTTGAATCGATTAGACAATCCTTGACTTGCTTACAAACAGTATTCCTGAAAGATATCTTGCAGTTTCCCTTCTTCTGAAAGACAGACTAAAAGTTTCTGTTGTGATGAATTTAATGTTGTTTTTGACTATTCAATATTTAATTATTGCTAATGTAACGACTATTAAATCTGATTTTATATTGTTTTCCTTTGATCAATATCTACTTTTGCGTGTTGTTTATTTCTATATTTATAGCACTTTTAATGTCCTTATATTCTTCTGTTTTGCGGCATTTACTTAATTATTTTAATTTTGATTCAGGTTTGTTTAGAATTATTGATATTAATTATTTCTCTTCCTCTTCTTTTTTGGGATTTATTACCACATTCCTTGAGATTTATTTATGAAATTTATGAAATGCCACAATTTACATTTAAACAATATTGATATTAATATTAACAAGTCTTCATGATTTAAGGCTCTTTCAGTTGTAATTTCTAATTTCAACATATGTAGTTTGTTTGCAAGAAGAGGAATTTTCCATATTGTAAAATAAAATACATATACCTAATACAAAACAAAATCCATTGCACGTTGTATTAAGTATAGGTTTATAGTACACAATATTTTATTATTTTTCTTCAACTAGTTATTATTTTTAATAATGTTAAGAATATGACGTACCATTTATGTATTAAATCTACTCTGATTCTATCCCAAAATCTCTAAAATTGTTAGATGCATATTTCAAAGGCAAAAAACAAGAAATTACTTTTCCCTTATTTTAACCATCAGTTATCTTGTAATAGTAATAGTCCGGCAAATAAATTGCCACACAATCGAACTCCAAATTCAATAAATTCAACCATTATCTTTGCTGGCCTTACAAGAAACTATCTATCGAAGACATTAAATTCGTTAAAACTTTAACTTCCACTTTACCCTGTAACGACGTGATTAATCGAGTCGAATGCCTTGGAGATATTTGTGTTGGTGGATCCACCTAATTCAACAGCTCACTGGAGTCGTAATAGCACCTTTGGGGCATAACGTCGCCAACGAGTAAGTCTGTTGGAGAAATAAATAAATTCAGTGAATCATCAGTCACTACTGGAAAATTAATGGGTTGCCTTATGGCGATCAGCAGAACAACACAGAAACCAGTTGAACTAACTGTACGCGGACGTTGCAAAACACTAACTTAATTCAAGGTCAGTTCAAGTAATAAGTAATTAATTAAGAAAACCAATCACAAATGATATACTAATTTTCGATGAATATTTCTACACCGATTATAGTGGGATTTAGAGTATGACATTTTTTTCGCTTGAATTATCTATACATATAAGACAATAAAGGAGCAGTGGGATGTCAAGCTATAGTTTTAGTTGTAGGTAAAATTTGAGTATGCCATCGAGGTCTCTAAACGATCCTATGGCTTGCTTGCACAACCATCACGTTATGACCGAATCTGATCTGATATTCTCTGCGAATCCTGATGCGATGTTCCACAAGAGTCTATTGTATCGACGATTTCATTCCTTCTTCATATTAACGACTTGCTCTGCGGAACGTCTAACCATGCGCACAGGATTACTGATAGCAACACTTCCCATGCGAGCTCCTCTGATGTTAAACGCTGCAGCTGAATTTTACAACTGATGTTAGAAACAGGCAAACACGAATCATCCAAAGTTATGACATAGGGTAGTTGAGAACAGTATAGTACAGTCACTTGGTGATCTCACTTCGAACTAAATCTACATATAGCTGTTTTAAATTCAAATATTTTTGGATAGTTTGATTCAAAATGGGTCATATAACAAATATTACAAAGGAATAAGGGTGCTTTTTCGTTGGGGGTGAGTTTCACCCCAACTCAGGGGTTTCGAAAAAAAGTGGCTATTGGAACTAGTAGATCGTCGAATTCTACCCCAAAAAAAAAACTATAACGTTCTTTATGCTTTAATACCAGTAGCTGAGTTACAGGGGCTGAAATACGTTGATTTCTAAGCAAAAAACACTGATTTTTTCAAAGGTTTTAAGCAAATTACAAGAGAATCACATTTTCGAAAAAGTTTGCAATAACGAATAAGTTAGGTTATAAAATAACAAAAATAATCCATAAAATGAAAATTTGTTTATGCTCATCGTGTCCGAGATACAGTTGATGTTAGGTGTATTTGAACGTAGCCCTGAAAAGATCACGTGCTTCAAACAGTCATAACTCTGATTTAAAAAAACCTTTTGACATGTATCTTGAATCAAATTGAAGCTTATTACAGTAGCTTAAAATTGTCTTTTGGCAAATTTTTATATCTGCTAAATCAAAAATAAGACAAGAAAAATAAAGGCAAAATTTTTATTTTTTACAAAAAAAGTGCCCATTTTTTGGTAAATTCCAAATTGAAAGAAAAAAATTCCAAATTGTGTTTTTTGTTAGTCATTAATATTATGTATACGCTGAAATTTTTTTGACCGTGATGGATGCATTATCTAAAAGATTTTTTTTGAAAATTTTTGAAGTACCTACATAATTAATTTTTTTCGTTTAAATAACTTAGCAGGAAGGAATCTTAGCTGAATGTTACCAGAGACAAATAATGAAGGTAATAAACTAAAGAAAATGCTACTATTTTTATTTTTTTGATAACGAAAATAGCTTAGGAGATAGTAGTGTTTGAAGTAAACTCTTAAAGTTTTTTTTTGTTTTAAATTGCTGAAAGAGGATTAAAAGACCTTCAAACAGCTTTTTGTGGATGATTTTTAGCGTTAATTGCGAAGGAGACATGACCGAAATAAAGAAGCGCGTGTCGTTTTTAGCAAATTACGATATTGCTCGTTTTGGCGATAATTATTTAGTCTCAGAACTTCGTTAATTATTTATTTTTTAACTTTAGAGGTGGTTTTGGTCCGCTTAAGGGTAAGATCAATTATTTTTCTCATTAGGGTATGAGTTTTATGTCTCAAAATGTAACAATCTGCTAAGAAAGTTCTAATTTCTCAAAATTAAAAAAAATGATTAATTCATTCATTTTACCCCTTTTATATCGATCATATTAAGGGTGCAACATAAAATTTTTAGTTTCTGACTTCACAAAAACATAAGTAATATAAGTTTCAATTATTTATTCTCAGTACTTCGTTATTTATTGATTTCTTTGTTAAGGGTGGTTTTTACCCTCTTAGGGGTAAGGGCAATAATTTTTCTTATTAAGATATAAGTTTTATGTCCTAAAATATAAAAATTTGCAAAAGAAAATTCAACTTGCTCAAAACAGACAAGGTATGTTTTTCCATTGTACCCCTATTAGGTATATCGGTCATATTAGGGGTGCAATCGCAAATTCTAAAATTCTATCTCCAGATTAGTAATCAACGACCTCAAACACATGTATATGAATTTTTTTTAATAACTAACTCTTTTTTGGGTCAGTATTAAATTTTGAACTTCAAGGGTGGTTTTCACCCTCTTAGGGATAAAGGCACATCTATTCCTTTTGACGTTGCGACCCTAAGGTTTAAGAATCCGCAAAAAAAAATTACAAACAGCTATAGAATTAGTTCGAAGTCCCTGGATTTAATTACCTTCAGGCATTTAAGGTCTAGCTACATCGAACATCCCGTACTTCTATGATTCCACTGTATTTTTAGTAAAACATTTGTGATGTAGGTTATTGTAATAATGAAAATAAAATTCGCATCGTAGCTCAAGTTTAAGGCAGGTGTCAGTCAAGCTGTCAAATCCTACATAAACGTCTTTGGGGGTGAGCAAAATTCCTCATCGTTATACTTTTCGTGAGAAAACTCAAACGCTATTAACACTGAGCTTCCTGAGTGACGTCTGTCTTAAACTGACATTATAGGTAAATTCTACTTAAACGATTTTAAAGACTTAAATTTTCTTTTAGCCACGGAAATATGGAAAATGTGTTACCGGAATAAAAATAATTAATTGTAAATGGTAAAATACTCATTCATCATCCATAAATATTGCTATAAATAACAAAGATTAGTATTTATTTGTGAATCCAGTTACCTTAAATAGTTATTTATGCGTAAGTGCGTAAGGTGAGATTTTTTCACAAATGGGAATTTTGTCGCATGAGCCGTAGGCGAATGCGACAATCCCATGAGTGAAAAAAGTCCACTTTTAGCAAGAATTGCATACAATATTTTTTCTACTACCGAAATGGACCTAAATTCTCTAATAATAATGTGAAACGCCAAAACTTACCTATTACGTCAAAACTTCATATGTCATTTAAAAATCGTTATAGCTCACCTAATTTTAAATGAGTGAAATTAATCAATGTCTATTATTTCTTTGTCTAATGTCAATGTCAAGAATATAAATGAAACTTCAGAACTGTAAAAAATTCAATCATTATTGGTAAAGAATATTGAAAAATAGGTGGTATGTTTTATAATAATACCGTATGATATTAAACAAATGGACAACATAAAATTAAATAACCACATTTAACGTTTTTAAACTAAGATATGATTAGGTGCTCTAATAGGTATGCAATTGTTTAGTATATTACTTTACGCACTAGTGCGTAAGGTAAAAACACTTTACGCACTAGTGCGTAAGGTAAAAACACTTTACGCACTAGTTTAACTTTACGCACTCTTCAGCGTGCGGAAAGTTAGTACTTTAAGATCGGTAGTAGAAAAAGTACTTTTTTACAGAAATATATAGTTGATTTAGTAAACTTTTTGTTTGAAAACTCATACAGTTTAAATTAGTTTTAGCGTTTAGATCTGACCATTTAAATAGTTTTGGAAACATCTACAAATATCAACGAAAAGTTAACATTACTTTATTCTTAAGTTTTAAATTCATTGGTATACTATTTGCCATTAAGGAGAACGCATCGAATTTAGGACCACCTTGTGAAATTAAAAGTAGCGCACTAGGTACATCAAATATGTATTTTCTCAAAAGAACATTTTACAATTTTTTTTATATTGTGTATTAATGATTTTACTAGAATAATTATAAGTTCTTTCAAAAGAGTTAATTCTATTTGATAGAGAATACATTGAACAACGAAATATTATCAGCATCAGACGATGGAAGAATATAATGCAATAAAAAAATAATTGGAAACACGAAAAAAATTTAATTAGTGTCGGAAAATTACGGAGCATCTAGATAAAAAACTGTCGGAAATATGAGATAGAAAATTTCAGGGCTGTATTATTACTAGACGCTCTCAAAGCAAAATACTGCTTCTACGTGCACAAGTAAATTGATTGGTGAAATACTAAATTTGAAATACTATTTTCTATAAAACTAATAATTTTACTTATGAAAAGTTGTTGTTTTAATGAATTCAACAATAATAATTGTGTTACGTTATCATTGTGTATTATTTCAGAAATAAATTATTTTGAGACGTCGACTTTACGAAAAAACACCTACTTAAATGTAAAAAAAGATAAACTAATATTTATACACATTTAATAAAAATGATCCCATCATGTAGGATTTTTATGCAGGCCCGGACTGGAGCGACGGGCAACCGGGCAAATGCCCGGTGGGCCGCTGGCTTACGGGGCCGGCTGGGCCACCGCACAGTGAAACAAGTGACTTTTTTTGTTCAAATCAGTCTGCAGGTCTTAATCCTTAAGCAATCAAAAAGTTGTTTTTTTGAAATCTTCGTTTTTAATTGCCTATCGATCTGTCGAGGTAGATTTCTTATTTTTGCCCCAAATTTTTCAAAAATTTTCCATAGAAGTTTGAATTTTCATCAAAAATGTATTTTTTGTGTAAATATCACTTTACAGACCGTATTTCTTAAGTAATCCTCGTTTATTGATAGCCTATCGATCTGTCGAGCTAGATTTTAGATTCTTGTCACTAAGTTAGGGGCAAATATCGAAAATCTACCTCGACAGATCGATAAGCAGTTATTTACAAAAAAAGAAACGTTTTTTGATGAAAATATAACTTTCTTTTTTCAAATTAATCTGCAGATCTTAATACTTACGCAATCGGAAAGCTTCTTTTTCAAATCTTTGCTTTTTGCCTATCGATCTGTTGAAGATTTTCGATTTTTGCCCCTAATTTTTCAAAAGTTTCCAAAGAAATTTGAAAATTTTTGAAAAGTTAGTGGCAAAAATAAAAAAATTAGCTCGACAGATCGATAGAGTATCAACAAACGAAGTTTTAAAAAAGAAATTGTCGTGATTACTTAAGAAATAGAGTGATATTTACACAAAAATCGTCGAAAATCTACCTCGATAGATCGATAGGCAATTAAAAAACGAAGATTTCAAAAAAAAGAACTTTCCGATTTCTTTCATGACATATAAACCAAGAGAAAATGGCTGACGGGTCATCCAAAGCCAAAGAAAAAAAAAAGACCTGAAGACTGATCACTTTTGTCCCACTGTGCGTCAAGAACCCGCTTTTTGAAACAAATATTAAATTATTATTAAGTATATTAAGCTATTAAGTTTACTCATATTTTTATCTCGTATAATACAAGATATGTGATAAAATATGTGCATAATTAAATTCTTGTTATATCTCATCATAATTACAAAAAAATCGGCTGGGGTGGGGCCGGTCAACTGAGTTGCCCGGTAGCAGAATGAGGTCCAGTCCGGGCCTGTTTTTATGCCTTTATTAACCTTTTGGTTTAACAAAAATGAACGCATTTGAAATAGTCAAGGCTATGATAAAACTGTTTAAAATGGAAATGTAATTATTATTTTCTAAATAAACGTCTGCATATAGGAAAATTGATTTTCTCTTCTACGAATATTAAATATTTTACTCCACAAGATATTCGGCACTGGTTATAAACGTATAACAGAAAGTAAGTGATTCACGGTCCTAAGTGATTCACGGAAGTAGAGCTTATTCAATTCATAAAGGTACTAATAAAGGATTAAATTTATAAAACAGAACACGTACTGGAATGCTTTACGGAAAATGTCACACATTTACATATCAAATTTCTAAAGATGATTAATTTATTCTCTCAAGTAAAGTGCTCATCATTCATTGCATAAGATACAATATAGGACCGAGAGTTTAACAAAAAATACGATCAAAGGTATCTATAAATTTTCAAACGCATTTCTTTAATTAGACTATTATCAGTAGTAATATACAGGGTGTCCCATAAGTAATTGTACGCAGAGTAATGGCAGATTCCTTACGTAAAAATATTACGCATTAATCAAACTTAACTTAGTCTAAAAGTTGATGTTAACAGAGAAACGGGGTGTCAAAGTAAAATTTTTGTTTTGGTTTATTTATATAATTTCTTTAAAAATTAGAATATTTTCAGAAAATTTGGTGCTTAGGGTTTTCGAAGCAAGTGAATAAAATATATTCGTAGTTTTGCTATTATTTGTAGAGGGCGCCATCTACTGTAGTTAAGTGTTGTTTATAGGTCATAATGTTTTTTTTTTAAATAAAAATTCCTGTTTTCCCGTCTGTTTTATGTAAAAACGGTATATACCTTCTAATTGTCGCTAATATCAACTTTTGGACTAAGGGGTTAAATCGTGATATTTTTGCGTAAGGAATTTGCCATTGCTCTGTGAGACTGTGACACCCCCCCGTATTTAACTAATTTATAAATCTAGTAAATGCACGAAAAAACTCCCATGTGTTGCAATTTAAGTTTTGGCAAGGATAAGAAGTACAAGGTAGCACTCCAAAAACCAATACCATTCCCATTTTCCTCTTATCATGTAGCGCCCTTAAATTCTTAGATTAAGGGTAAAAGCTTATAATGTCAACGTAATAAAATGAAGGCTTTAAGTGTCGCGCAACCAGACATTTTATTTTCTCGCAACTAAAATATAACAGCCAATCCCGTAATCTTATTTTTAATAATACCCGACACTTCTGTCAGTAAACGAAACGGTTTAATATCAGTAACCAGATTAGAGTTGTAATAGTGGTGGTAAAATATTTTTATAACTAGGTCGTTAAGCATTTACACAAAATACAAAAACGAAAAGGACATAGTATGGATAAAAGGGTGGATCATTTGTTCATTTTTATGAGACTCGAGATTATTTGTTGGTTATTTATCGTTTCTTGTCAAATATTGCAATTGGCTTGGGTATTTATTTCAGTTTTTGAGCAACGCTGCCAAGATTCTAGTTTGTAGTTCGAAAACTTATTAGCAAATGAATTCAAATAAATTCATTGAGAAAATGCTTCTAATGATTAAAATTTTGCCCTATCTCGTAATTTCCAAATCATGATATTTTTGAGAATTAATTTGTCTAAAAATAACAACTTGAAATTTCCATGAATGGATCTTACTCTACTTTTTGTTTTATTGCAAAAAGAAAAAATAATATGAACAAATATTACTAATTGGTATTCTTATTATTGTGTTTATAATGACAAAGTAATAGGTACTTGTAAAACAAATAACAATGCTGCAAATAAATTATGGTTGAAAAATAAACGATATAAATAACTGGAAATTGACAAACTCACCTTTTGAAGCGGAGAAAGACGTGTTACTTATATATAATTTAACAAAGATTTCAGAAAATAATAAGAAATCTGGAAAATATTTCTGTTTTAATTAGTACAAAAGTTATGAGCTGTGGAAAAACATCAGACATACCGAAATATGTAGTTACTATCATTGTCATATTGTGGCTGCTTTACTAATGTCTTTATTTACTACGAAATATAAAAATAAACAAAGATAATCCATCTTCATAGTTTTGAGGAAATAAAGTATCTGAATAAAAACTAAGCAAACATCCCAGAGTAAATATAAAGCGCCGACGCCGTCCAAAATGGACAGGTTATACGTTATTTTGACGAATTCTCTTAAAAGTACGAGAGTGCAAAAAGTATAACTAATGCCTTCCCCTGGAGTAAAAAGGTTGAAATGCTTTGGTATTGTGTCTTATTTCAAATAGATTATTCTAAAAAATTATTATCACAAACGACATTAAATTTAGAACCCAAATTAAAAAATGAGAAATTTACGAAAATTTTTAACGAATTGTTGTTGATTTCAATTAAAGCTTACATTTTAAGCTCTCTCATGGAGAATATATTTTAATTAGATACGTTACCTGACGGAAAAGATCCGGACCAGGTTTGGAAATAAATATTATAGTTGGACAAAAATATTATTTAGAATAGACTAGAATATCTTTATTTGACCACTTTACATAAAGAATTACATTTGTGGCGAGTCAGAGATTACAAAGAACAGTACAAATTTTGATTGAAAACGAACAATAAATAAGGACATTAATAAGTTCAGGTACATTAGAGAGGGAAAAAATTTATATAAATACAATAAACAAATAAAAACACATATTTAGTCATATACAAAAAAACAATTTAATTTTGGTTTTAAACTTTGTAGTGTTGAAAATTTTCCAATTTTCAGGTAGTTTATTATATAAATTGAAGTCTAATGAATTTCTTTTAGATTTAGACAACTTAGGATTATAAGGATTTTTTAATATCTAGTATCATGAGTATGAACATCTGAGTGTCTGCAGTTAACTTTTTTTACTATGTATTTCCAATAAGCTATTGAAGATATATAGGTTGGGCAATCACATCATTTTTAGTTTAGTACACAAAGGCTTACAGTGTTCAAGATAAGGGACTCCTGCAAGAATTCTTATGATTTTTTTTTGCAAAATGAAAACTGTATGCGAAGAACCCCAAAAAATTACTCCATAACTTATGTGAGAATGAAATAGGCCAAAGTAAACTGATAGCAGAGTATCTTGATTTACTTAACCTTCTGACGACAAAAATTGTGTTAGACAATTTTTTACACAGTTACTTAAGTGCACATCCCATTTTAAGCCGTCGTCGATAGTAATGCCTTAACAGTATTTTCCTGTGAGTCCGAACTGATCCGTAAACTTTGGGTCTTATTATTATTTAATTTTAATTTATTTGTCGAGAACCATAGTTCTGATTTTTTTAAAGCTATACATCAGTTAGATCCTTGAGTTCATGTATATCATTTGAGGAGGTCTTTGGGTTTTAAGTCGTCAGCAAACAGTATGCTTTTAATGGTATTTAGAAATACAGGCAAGTCATTGAAATAAATAATGAACAAAATTGGGCCTAATACAGAGCCTTGAGTGACTCCATATTTGTTAACTTTTAAATCTGAATTTACATTATTTATAGAACCAAAAAAGATCTAAATAGAGATAAAGGCTATACTCGAAAATATTGAAGCGTTTGAATCAATATCTCATGAGAAACACAGTCTAACGCCTGACTTAAATCACATAAGGCTATAGATTAATAAATCTTCAATCACATTATGAAACAGCTTTTATTGTGGAGCAGTTTTTCCTAAAACCAAATTGGCAAGAATTCAGTATATTGTTCAATTCCAAAGAATTAACATTATTTTTAATAGTATTTCTATGATTTTTAGAAAAATTGTAATAATGGATATTGGTTGATGGTTGTCTAGAAGATGTGTCACCTTTTTTAAAAATTGGTATTAGGACTTTAGTTAAATATCAGGAAGAAGACCAACATCAAAACAAGCATTAAAAATAGCAGTGATGCTATCGTTTCCGTCAACATAGCAAAATTGCTGCCAAAAAAATAAATTAATATTAAAAAAGCATTTTTAAAAACAAGCTTTTATTTAAATGCTCTAAAAAGAAGAAAATAAACTTTAAATTAAATCAAACCCATCAATTTATTACATTATAAAATTTATATGATATAAAAGCTTGTCGCGAGAGTTTAATATTGTATTCTTGTTTATTTACACATCAAATCTCGCGACAACCTTTTATATCATATAAATTGTATAATGTAATAAATTGATGGGTTTGATTTAATTTAAAGTTTATTTTCTTCTTTTTAGAGCATTTAAATAAAAGCTTGTTTTTAAAAATGTTTTTTTATTATTAATTTATTTTTTATTTTTTAGTTTTTTTCGTATTCCTTTCGTATTCTTCTCAGCAAACCCTTTCATTTGATACCCATATTATGATGGTAGATAAGAAAATTTTGTCCGCCATCTTGGGGCATCCGCCATATTGAATTTAATGCGATGTCATTTTATTTTTCGTATTCTTCTCAGCAAACCCTTTTAATTGATACCCATATCATGGGGGTACATAAAAAATAACTAGTCCGCCATCTTAGGACGTCCGCCATATTGGATTTAGAATGACGTTACTTAGCTAAATTTCAGCTCAATCGGTTGGGATAACTATTTTAAAATTCAGTTGCAAGATTTGACCTAAACAAAATAAAAGCTTGTAATGAAAACAAGTGAACTAGTATTTTATTAAAGACAAAACAACATTAACAACTTCTTGTGGCGTAATGGGATATAAAAAATTCTAGCTCTACCTAGACTGGAAAGTATTTGATACCGATTAATTTTCTGTTTACATCAATTTATTAACTGGCCATAAAAATGAACTTATTCATATTGAGAAAATAAGAATATGTTTTATTTTCTTATTCTTATTGTCAAATAATAAGGACTCTTAGGATATTTTGTTGTACTTGATAATTAGTTAATTATGAAGATGAACGTATGTACAGGGTGTCCCGAATTGTACGGACCAAATTTTACGATATGATAGAACTTCACAAAATATGAAAAAAAGTTCCTATGTAAACATGAGGCGGGAAACGTTAAGTTAGAATTCTGAAATTTCTTTTTTGCATAATTTTGAAAACTGAAGCAACTCCTTCTATACCCGAATAATTCAGGAGCGGGTAAAAGTACGGGGCACCCAACTTTTTTACACAAAAAAGATTTCTTATGTTTTTCCTCAAAAAAATTTTTAAGTTAACCCTAATAAAACTTTCATTAATATTTTGTTCTGTATATTTTAGAGGTATGTCTATATGTTTATAAAAATAAATCTATATTCACAAGAAATCAACCAACACATTTACATGAAACAAGATCTAGAGGTCTTTTACTAGTGATATGCTGTGTAGAAACCGATTACTAACTTAAATCATGTGCCTTTCTTCAAGTAGAAGTAGAGGATAAAATTTGTTAATAATTGCAAGAATTCGCAACGATAGTCAAAAGTTTCCACATAAAATGTTTGTACAATCTGAAAAAAAATATGATTGTAAATAAATTAGTTGATACTTATATACTGTTTTTTTATTCTAGGAAAGACGGCGTTGGCCGATACGAAACGCTGTACCATCAATGTAGGCCTCGAGCTCTGGAAGCGCTGGATTCTTTGCCAGATTTATTGCACGCCACACAGCTCAAATCAAAAATATTATTTTCAGTTGTTGTAGTAAGTTATTCGTAATGTAATGTATAATATATGTTTTTTTCTTCGTAAAATACAGTAGCAGTGGGTTACAACAAGCAAGTATTTACAGAATAATAATAAATCTACAAAATATACTTATAGGTAAAGGGAAGAAAATAATTAAAGATTATGTGACGTCCTATAAGTTTAATTCGAGAAAAATATGGTTAAATGGTGTAAAACTAACAAACTCACACAGTCTATTTTATTCTACATTCATAAGAAATTGTCGAATCAAGAAATTAAATTACGATGACCATTAAGTTTATGAAATTAAAAACATATTTGAACCAACAATACGATCAATACTCTTCCGAATGATACAATATTTCGAAATGGACCTGCACATATTGCTAACCTTCGTTCCATGTCGGCTAGTTGGGTGAATCGCCAGGAAATTAGCCATATCACGGTCTAAGCTATAATAAGACTTTGTCGTCTCTTCCTAACTTCCTCAATTTATATAGCACTTTATCAAGCTCAAATGAGTTCACTAATAATGCCTCCTTTCTGCTTTACGCCCCTGATTGTTTCGTTAATGTCATGTGATTATTTTGCCAATGCTATGCTAGAAGACGTATGTGTTTTTTTTTCTTATTTTGCGAGTAATACAAACATCAAGAAAAAATGTTATTTTTAAATACTTATAATTTCCATTCGCACGGATTCTGATTCTGTGAAGTTTGGGGGTACTTATATGTAAATTTGTGTATATGTAAATTTAGATAATTATACCTAGTTACGTTACAATACCTTTTTTTGAATAAATAGTTATGACTTTCAAATGATGAACAGAAGAAACAAATAAATTATATATTCCATACACCTTGCATAGAATTTTAGGAATCATCAATAGGTAAATTTATCCCAATTGCGTCTTGCAAGACTACAGAACCTAATGCGAATGCACTTGCGTCTGTAGTTAGTACGAAAGGTTCATCGAAGTTTGGATAAATCAATATCGGTATAGGTGTTAAAGGCATCGGTGGCTTCTCACTAGAAGACCTTACTTCTACTCATCCTGTACACTAAACTTCATCAAAATATATTTCGTACTCATATCAATACAAGAAACAACACAAAAATGGATTTCTCTTCTTATTGCACATAAAGTATTAATTTCTGCATAATAATTATTGAGATTTTCCGTTCAGTGATTCAATATATTTTTAAAACATACAGTTTTAAAATCATATTGCAGATATGCTTGGTTAACCAACAAGAACGTTTGTATTTAAAAATGTTCAGTTTGATATGCGAGAGATCAGGTGGAATTATATGGTTGCTATGGCAACGCTGATCGCTGCCAGACGCATCATTCGCTACCAATGAATCATAACATACATGTGCACACTCCAAGCTTTGTCCTGGAATATCAACCGAGTGACCCTAATATTATAACGAAAATAGGTCACATTATACAGGCAAGCTGCTTCGTCGTTTATAAATTACTGTTTCAAAATCACCCGCGGATTCAATGGAATGCTATGAAATTTATAATTTTAAAACCAAACAATTTTGTGTACAATTCTGAGCGGATCTGCGGATCAAATTTAAAGCACAAAAAGCAATAATGTATATGATGAGATGGAAAACTAAAATGTCAAAGAAAGGTCTACCATATCCACTTAATTATTGCAACATAAACTCTTCAGCGCTTTTCCAACATTATTTTTAGGCTTATCCCTTTTACGTCGAATTATATCATTTTATAAACCCACTGTACTCTGAATACAACTCGAGTGTACCTAATGAATTTGTTTTCTATATGCTCTTGGGATTTGAGACTTTTCAATTAAGGGGTCGTTGTGACTGGCGCATTCGCCAATTGTTTAACTTGGGAATAAAATGTGGCTGCGCCACGTGTAATTTTCAACGAGTGAACTTTAACAGCGTACAACATATTACATTTACATATCAATAAAAAAAATATGGTGTCAGTGTATTTTATCCAGCACCTGCTAATTTTTAACCAATTAAATTAAATCCGAGCACAATCCAGATTGAATTAAGTATATTGAATAAACTATTTTTTTTATAGTTAATGGGTTTTGAATATTTAAAAAACAATATAAACCTAAAATTTTGTAACAATATTAGGGTTATACCACACTCCATTTAAAAGTTGTTTTAAAATTTTCACACGCACAATTTTGACAGGTATTCAGTCAAAAAGGGATTTTTAAAGCGTCAAGTTTTGGGTAAAACTAACGTAAAGTGTGCGAATGGGAGATTTAACACTTTTTAGTTTTAACAAAAATCCGAGTCGATACACTTTTATTATTACAAAGGATCTCGTTAAGAAATGATTATTGGCGAAAAAAGTAAAGCTTATGAATCATTATGTCCGAATAATAACAAAAAATAGTACGGTCCGATTTAAAAATTTTCCATAGGACCCCTACGGAAATGAAAAAGAAAATTAAATTCCGTTTTTTGAGAAAAACCTAAAAATAGTCGTATCTATCAGTAATTTAAATAACTATGTTATTGTTTACAGACAAGCTTACTACCTTGCTAATAATTTCCATAGCCTACTTAGTAATTTTCTTACATCGCATTCATCTGACGCGGCCATTTTGTACAAAATTAAAAATCGTTCGTATCTCACTTATTTTTTGGAATTTTTGAAATTCTTTTTGAAATTCGAAAAAACCGCTGCAGTTAGAATTTCATGTTTTGTAAAACACCACCAAAAAAAACATGGTCATTCCATTTAAGAAAAAAAAGTCGATGTCACTTCCGGTTCAACCGGAAGTGATATTTTCGTTCCTGTTAGTCTAAAAATAGCCCTCTTTTGTCTTATTCACGTACACCAAAAACGAAATTTTTAAATTCAAAAACAACCAAAAAATTGGGGGCGTACATTGACTCGTGGCCACCCGGTATACCTACATTTGATAGAATGGCGCAGGCATATTCATGAGAGCTGAAGTAAGCAGAAAACAGAGCATAACAATTAACTTTTGCTAGAAACTGACAAATTTTAATGACACAGTGCCACTTGTTAAATTCACATTGGATGTAGAAAATATTACTAAATTACGTAAATATTATTTTGATTCAGATTTTAAGTTAAAAACCTGCCTTTTACTGCTTCATTGATGTAAAATCAAAGCCCTGAAGGTTATATTTTTAATAAACCATATTCTTTAGATTGCCTGGATTTCTTAATACACCAAAACATTTAATAATATAACAACATCTGGTAAAAAATCCCAAATAAAGAAACAAAGATAAATTATTTACGTTTATCAAATATGAGTTTATTGATTTTATTGAGGATAAGGTAGGTTTGGGAAAATAATCAAAATAACGATCTCATTTTATTGCAGTTACTGCTTCGAAATTATTTATTTCATGATAATAATTCTATAGGTAAGGAAGAAAAAATAAATATAAAAATAATAAAACTTTTATAATATCTTGTATAAACTGTCCCTAAGGTAATTAATATATTTATTGGAAAAGGTCATAAATTAAAAACCAAATTAAAGGTGTAGCTTTAATACCTACAGTGTGTTTTGTTAATTTAAACCTTTGTAAAATTTTAAAAATTAAAGGTAAATTATATTAAATGAACTATTTATGGTTTGGTTCCGATTTTTTAACACATTTGGAAAAGTACAGTCGTAGCCAAAGAGAGATTTCTAACACAATACAAGTTTTTTAAAGTCTGAGTAATGTTAGTAACATGTTTGGAAGAATTTAGTAATTTAATTTTAATAAAAAAAGAAGCAAAAATCGATGGTAAGTATTTATAATGTGGAGGCACGTGACTCTAATGAAGAATTCTAAAAAATAAACTATATTTGTTGACTTAAAGATAAATAAAGAGCCATCTGTAAAATTCACATTAGATAGAAAATACTAGTAAATTACTTAAATGTTATTTATATTCGAATTCTCTGTCTAAAATCAGCCTTTAACTGTCCCCTTGATATGAAGTCAGAGGTTATTCTATAACTATAAATAATAAAATTAGAATTTTTTAATAAATACCAAATATAGAAACATAGGCGGTGTGTTTTAATTTGAACCTTTGTAAAATTTTAATAAGCTGCATGACTTCAATGACTATTTTGTTATAAATATAAACCTCTACTTAATTGCCCAAATATGCTGATCAAACCTATCATGATTATCAGATTACTTAACTGCTCTATATAAATATAAATTTTTCCCACACAAAATCGTAATTATTTTTGCCGAAAATTTGGCAAGTATTCAATTTTTGGCAACCTCCAAAACCCGTTATGTACAAGAAGGAAATTTACTTTACTTTACTTTAAAGTATGTATGATATGATACGCTCGGCGCATTCGCCATTTATTTGACAAATATTTTTAAACTCTTCTGATTCCAGTGATTTTAAATTATTGGATATTAATATCAATGTTTTCTTAGATTGGAATTTACACATTAAGGGTCATTTACGCATGCATACGAGCTATAAAGACACGCGGTCAGAATAATTGAGAAACAATGCACCAATTCAATTAATAAATTGCATACGCAAATTATAAAGTTTGTGCAAGAATCGATCGAAGTGTCCATTGGGCGTTACCCAATAATAAGTTTTATTTATAAATTGCAAAGTGGCACCAGTTATCAACAATAAAATTCTCGTTGGCTAGGGAACAGAAGTATTGGGATAAAAAAATCGCTTGAATAAATTTTCATTTTTTCTTTCACAGTTTTATGTAGTAAGGATCATAGAATTGCGCGACAAAAAGATTTTTTTATTTAAATGCATACTGAGCCGTTACATTATTGATTAATTTTCGTTAATTAGAGTGATTTCTGAAGGCATTTCTGGATAATTTTCTACTTTTTAAATAACAAGATTAAGAAAACGGCTTTGCTGCGGAATGTGAAATTCAGTTATATATTACATTTTTTATCAAGAGATAAATATTTAATTTACAACATCGAAACTTCTAATACGGTGTTAATAACACTTATTTCACAGCGAAACGGACCCTTAAGAGGGTAAGGGTAAGTAAGACCTATTGTTGGGTAACGCCCAGTGGACATTTCGATTTTCGACAAATTTTATATTTTGTGTGTGCAATTTATTACTTGAGTTTGTGCATTGTTTTTCAATTATCCCGATTGCGCGTCTCTATAGCTCGTATGCATGCGTGACGGGCACTAAACTGCAGTTGCCAATAAGTGTGCAAGTAATTGTTTAACCATTAATCGTTTTTCTTAAAAAAATTTATTTCGCGAGCTTTGAGAGTCACATTAAATGTGGAGTGATTTTTTGGAAATTCTCTAATTTTGTTAATTGTATGTTTATATTGCAAATATTATACATGGTGTTAAGAAAAAGTATAGGTCAAGCCGTTAGCCACAGATTCTTTGGACGAAAATAATAACTTTCATAACATGATTTTTTATTTTGGCACATAGTTTTCCCTATACAGCAACATTTATGAATAAGAAATTATTAACTCTTCCATGCCATGCCTATTAATTTTAAAGGTTTAAAAATTGGTTAAGAAAAATCCAAATTAATTTACTTTTAAAAATTTACATCACGATTCCTACACGACACAGCATGGCTTTAATTTTCAATAGGTATACATTAAACAAGTTTGAAACGTACAAATCAAATCTCTATTTTATCGGTTTTGTTTTATATAATAAATTATATGTCCTAAGGAAAATTGTTCCAAGAATATGGTTAACATGTATCTACTAAGATTGCCACCTAACATTGGCAATTTATTGGAATTGATGTGGGATGATTTCGAAACAATATTATGATCTATACATCGGCTCGATGGATCAAATTATTTAAAACATTTGGAACAATTAATTGTGCGAGGCACACAAAAGAATTATTGGTTAATTTAATTTTGCTGACAAATTCTTGTCTAAAATATGCTGCTACCTCAAATCACTGCTAATTCAAATACGCATATCAGAGGAATTTTCACATTTTTTATGGAAACTAACGCGTGTCCCTACAGATAACATAAGAACTAATTTTATTTAAAAGCAACGCAATTAATAAATATTACCATATTTTATAATTTGTAACCCTAACAATGGACTTCTTGTGCTTGTTGGGAGCGCAGATGTGTATATTTATTCCACGGCTTGGTAATTTGAAAGCAAACACAAGCGAACCTCTTTTACGCGGAGTTTAACAAGATTGGAGAAATAAACGATATTAGCTTTTGCATTAAATGAGAACACGCCACGAATATAATTATTCGTCAAGACAAAAAATTCGATTTATAAAATAAAAATGTACTTAAAGGAACAAAGGAAACTCGATCATTAATTATATTTTTAATTATCATAAACTACTCGTGTCGGGCAGGGTGTTTTAATATCAATCGTGCAGCGGTTCTTACTATTCGACTTTTATTAGCACAGCAGATGCACATCCGCATTAATGGCCACTTTCGAAAAGATATAAACCTTTAGACAGATCCATCTACTGTTAGCTTACTGCAATCAAAGTTGGATAATTAAAAATATAATTCTTCACTATTAGCATAGTGCAGTTAATGATTTTATTTTTTTGTACTCCGTTTGGGATATTGGATTTAGAGAGTAAAAATAAGTGGATAGACGAAAGGACTAAATATTACCATGAAATAATTCTTAATCTCTGTATCTCAGTGAATAATATCGAGTTCAGCTTTGATTGCAGTAAGCTACCAGTAGAAGTAAATTTGACAATGATCCATAAAAATGCCAATATTTCTTAAATGAAAAGTTTATGAAAAGTTTCTCTACGTATATCTAAGAAATATTTGATGTTGCCTACTTAAATTAACCACACGGTATATATTTAAAGATAAATGAAAAGGGGATTTTTATTTTTCATATAGATAATATTTTAGAGGAAAATATTTTGAAAACTTTGAGCACTAGCAAAATTTAAAACGGATTATCTAATCTAATCAACTTAACGTTTGAAAATATTTTTTTCATCTTTAGATAAATATGTAAAGTCTGACTTCATAAAACGTCGATTGAGTAATGGAAACAATTAATTTGTTGTTTTCACGTGAAAATATTAATATAAGTACGCAATAAAGCTATTTTTGAAATTATAATCACTCTAAATTAACAAACTGAACTTGAGTCTAATTAATCGCTTTAAAATTTACATCGTAACATCATGTAACGCTAGACCCAAATGGGGTTTCCAAACAAGGCAGCACAAGCTTTAATATTCACATCAGCCTAATTGAACCCAATACTAACCAAATTAAATTTAAATGTTAATTAACAAAGGCTGCTTTAGCTTGCTTTCAGGACTTGTAAAAATCTCAGAGAAGCGAAACTGCGGGAAGCTTTCCGTACTCTACATGTCGATGTTCGATCGTCTGCAGCGCAAAGTCTTCGTCAGGAAATCCTGAGATGTCTTTCTTCTTCAATGGATACCTTTCCTTTATCAGACGCAGAGAATCAAGTCACAACGTTAGTGTGCGATACATTGCGTGAATACAAATGTTTGGAAAACTGTTTGGCATTGCGGAGGTACGTCAGCGAAGTCACAAGGGTGGCCTGGTCCTTGGTGAATCAACTTCCCTCATATGAGCTGGATACAGGTAATGTAATATTGAACACAGTTTCAAATTAAGTAAATATACAATCCTATAGAGTCGGGACCACGTGAGTAAAATTTCTTAATTGTATTTCAAAGTTTTTTAACTACTTAGACAATTCTTTTTTTAAGAAAAAAATTATACAGGGTGTTAAGAAAACGTAGGTCATGCCTTTAACCACAGATTCTTTGGGCGAAAATAATGTGACATTTATGATGTGATTTTTTATTTTGGAGCGTAGTTTTTTTTATACAGGGTGTTAAAGTTTACATTTTGAAAATTATTTTTATTAATAATTCTGTTACTGTTTAAGATTTTTACCCGAATTTTTGCACAGACTTTCATCTTATACAGATACACTTTTTGTGTAATTTTGGTCAAAAAAGTCAAAGCGCAAACGGGAAAAAGGGGGGGTTGTGTTACCCATTAACCCCTCCAACTTTTTTATGCGTACGCCTATGGTCTCTAGATATTTATTTTTAGATTAAACACTTATTTCCCCAATTTTTTTTACTCCTACAAAATTTTGATTTAGGACTTGATTAGCGAGATATTTTAATAACTTCAGGTGTGTGATATTAATACGAGGGGTATTTTACTACAAGTTTTGTTTTTTTTTAAGATTTTTATTTTGTTGAACTTTTCTGACTATGCACAACAAAAAAAGTCTCTAGCATTTTTGGTCTAAAAGTAATCGATTTAAAGAAAACCCAGGATTACTACGAACAACAAAAGTAAAAACAATAAATTTCGAAACTGAAATATTGAAAATGAATTTACTGGAATATCTCGTTAATCAAGTCCTAAATCAAAATTTTGTAAGAGTAAAAAAAAATTGTGGAAATACGTGTTTAATCTAAAAATAAATATCTAGAGACCATAGGCGTACGCATGAAAAAGTTGGGGGGGTTAATGGGTAACACAACCCCCCTTTTTCCCGTTTGCGCTTTGACTTTTTTGACCAAAATTACACAAAAAGTGTATCTGTATAAGATGAAAGTCTGTGCAAAAATTCGAGTAAAAATCTTAAACAGTAACAGAATTATTAATAAAAATAATTTTCAAAATGTAAACTTTAACACCCTGTATAAAAAAAACTACGCTCCAAAATAAAAAATCACATTATAAAAGTCACATTATTTTCGCCCAAAGAATCTGTGGTTAAAGGCATGACTTACTTTTTCTTAACACCCTGTATAAATATTAAATATCTTTTTGTCTAAAATGGAATAATTGGCAACAGGAAAAAGGAATCGCGAAGAATTTAAAATTTAATTTCTTTTAAATTAGGTATTTAAACATGTATTATCTTAAAGTTGGTTGCGTTTAATGCTGGACCAGTTGTAAGAAGCTTCTAGTATTTGAACAGTATGTCCATGCAGACATGTTGAATGACGTCACGTGCAAGAATAATTGCCGGCCGATACAGGCACATGAATTACCTGATTTTGATGCATTCTTGACCTCGTGCCTCAGTTTCGCAGTTTCTCATGTACTCAGCTCTCGTAACCCCGTTTTAGTATTCACGTAATATGACGTATAACCTCACTTTCACACATTTTTCCTCGCATGTTACGTCACGCGCGGCAATAATGAGTTAGTGTCGCCCTACCAGCATAACGTTGTAAGCGTATCACACCTTCATCTATAGAGTATTAGTTTAGTATATTATTTGCAGAAACAAAAATTGTATTAGATTTTAAAATCTAATTCCACTGAGTAATTCCTATGTTCGTACATGATACATATTTTGAAAAACATATTTTATATTAAACAGCGTTACAGCGTTTAACTTAAACTGTTTTTATTTATCACAATATTTAAAAAATAAAAAATGCTGCGTACCTATTTCTTTCAAAACGAGTTTTCAAATAATATGTCCGCCCCTTGACATAGCTTTAATTAGTGGTGGATTTTTTACAGAAATACTATATATCCGAGTTACACAATTTATTCCAGTTAACGCTTCCACGCTGTATTATTTTTTACTCAATGTTTGCGTGCGGAAAGTGCTTTCCAAGCGCTAATTACATTTGTTCGGCAAAGGTATATCTTTAGTACTCGTCCCCATGAAAATGGATTCAGAAAAACCGACTTTCGGTAGTGCCCGTAGAAAAATATATTATTTAGATTTACTGAACGTTTTAAGAAATAATTTACTGTAATATCTATCTTAGAATTTGCCAAATTCGTTTTTAAATAAATCTATAATTTTAAACTGATAGGTAGGTACTCATTTCATCTTTCACTTCGTTTAGTAAACTGTCACTTTTTGCATATGATCTATTGTTTAATATTTTGAATTTTTCTGATGCGATTTGGATCAAAATATCAGGCTCTTAAATTATTTGGAAATTTCAAAGTTTCATTATACTATTTTTCTCTGTCACTCTATAATTTCCTATATTACTCGCGACTTCTTATAGTGAAGCATGCAGGATGGTCCAATTTCCAAGGCGAAAATTTCTGTAAGAGAGTGCATAAGAATAATTAAAAACTTACCAAGGAATAAGGATATAAAAGTTTCGTTAAAAAGGGTTTCTGTTTCAGTATCTATAAAGGAAGACAGAAGCTATTTATTTTCAAATTTGGCACATCCTCTTTCTGTGTGAACCTGCAACTACAGTTTAAGTCAAAAATAGCAACTAATAAGATACGGTGTCTATAACTTAGTCGCCATATTAAACTGTATTCTAGACCCACAGGCACAACATATATGCCTCCCATTATGAAATGGATAAAAACTCGGTTAGAGCCGTTATGTTCCCTGTTTGACCCACTTCTCGATACGTAAAACTTTGGTGCAAACTTTAAACTTCTATCGAGGCCTCTACACGATGTAGATGATATAAAGCCAGAAGTTAAAACAATAAAACTTTTTGATTCTGTGCAATATCTGGAAAATACAGAAAGCACTGATGTCCTATTATCTGTTAATGGAAATAGTCATTTTCCTAAAGTGACTATAAATAAAATCACTAAATTCGGATTCTTTACTGTAAAAACTTCCTGCCTACTAAATCTTCAGTTAACCTAAAATGAGATAACCAATTTTGTTTTTATTATTTGTATTCCTTATGAAACCATATTTTTAAGCCTCGTGGTCTTTGGATTATTTTTTTTTCTTGATCTGTTCAATTCAATTATTCTTTTACGATGATCGGATCTTATTCGGTATCAGGTTCGATTTTTTGGTGTGCATAAATACTACGTCAATGGTAACTTTTCATTGGTCATTCTTATGACACGGATATTAAGGATAATTACGATTTTAATACTAATACCAAGATTACTACATTCACCATTATGCACTTGAACCTAATGCTAGGAACGTATGGATTTTAATACGTTTCTCATTATATTTATGACTTTACCTGCGTCATTTACATTTGTTATTATACGTCAATAGTCAACATAACTATTTAATTAACATTATACAGAAATTCCAACGGTTTGCATCGTGAAAATTAATATTCAATTTATTTAAATAATCGACTCAATATGCAAAAATAATAATCATATACATTTTGTATTAGAACATGAAGGTATAAATATATATTTATTTTTCTGATTATTCTTATTCATCTAATATATCTATGAATATCTAAAAGTAATCCTTTTGATTTGAAATGTAGTGAACTTTATCCTTCAACACCGTTTAGTCCTGAAGAGTATTATAAATTTGCTTGCATCTTTACGTTAATAAATTTTTTTAATTTATTGCTCATAATTGTTTTTTCATTTCACGTTTGATAACACCTACCTACATTCCGAATTTTAATACGATAGACTTTCCGCTCTTGAGTTATCGTGGATACGTAACATAACAGATCGATGGACAGACAGACATACAGTCAGCCATGCGGAAGGACATTCAGAAAGTAGTTTAGTTGATAAGAGTAAAAAAATTAATACCTACATAATAACGAAATCTCTCTGTCTTGAGCACCCTCACCCAAGACATAAAATATTCAATGAAGTTTTGATTTACGACCTGTTGAGGGTACTGCTCCAATCTATGTACTAAAGTATCGTGTTTTACAACTGAATTCAAATTAAATTTTAAAAGAATTATGTTCCAAGAGATCAAAAAGTCAGTACTATTAGTCGCCATCCCATGACCTCAATAGAAAGTAGTCATTAAATTAAGAAATATTGCAATAAAATTCTTTCGTAATCGCACTAGGGAATGTCATCTAATTGTAGAATATTCCTAACACTGACATATCACTTTCCCATTGACCATTGTTAACCGAATTTTTACAATATCCGTATGATTAATCTTTTTCCTACTACAAAATATGTCACCGGAACGAAGTGACACCTCCTGCCGATATATAAATAGCGAAGCTCAGGCCAACTGAGCTCACTTCGTTTCAGAAGAGGACTTCGATAAGGTGGTCAAAACATCAAAATCGCTGGCATTCTTATTCTATATTTTTCAGCCAAATCTGCTCAACAATCACATTAGATATGGAGGAAACTCAACCAGGCACCTAAATTTAGACACAATTTCAGCATTCAATTAACCTAATCTATACAGGGTGTAACTTCTACGCCACTGGTCGATTACACCAAATTAAAGTATTTTTAAATTATTCGCAATTCTCTACAAAAGAATATCTTTTTTTGCTATTTTGGATAGTTTTCTGGTAAATTCAGTTCACATTTTGTTCCATGTCTGTGTCACATTGCAAATAGTATTTTCATTTATTTGAGTCTAAAAATATTGAGCAAATTTTAAAAAATCAAAAAGAAATGGAACAAGTCACCTATTAAAGAATGTACTTAAGCAGAACAGAGATATGGAACAAATATGAACTCAATTTGCCGAAACACTACTAAAATTATCAAAATATTGCAAGAGACGTTTTTTTCGTAGAGAACTGTGGTTAAATCAAAAATTCTTTAATTTGTGTAATCGACCTTTGACGTAGAAGTTATAAAGAAATAAAGGCGGGGTCGTGTTGCCTCTATCTACGCCACTGGTGATATTTTTAACACATATTTTTTACCATTTTCTCAGGTTCCAGTTAACATAAACGACGGCCAATTGTGGAATAAATATATTGAAAAATGCAACAAAAGTTTTACCACGAAAACATTACTCAAATAAAAATTTCAACGCCCTGTATCTTAGAAACTACACTACGCGCCTATAAAGAAAAGTTCATAGCGCAAAAACCACTTATTTTTAAGAAATCTATCGAATTCTCAATTTTCTGTATTTAAAACGGTATATTTATTTGATGAAATATCTCTAAATTTACACTTCAATAATTTAAAGTCAAAATAAAATGACTCCTTCATTCCTTTGGTTCTTATTTACTGTTGAGGACAGCTTTAGTTGATACCTACGTGATGTGCTTATAAATTAATTCTCTTGTACATCTATGTATATCTGATTCCCAACAAAAAAACAATTAATATATAGTATATATTAATTGTTTTTTTGTTGGGAATCATATATTCTTTTGTAATGTAATTAATTAAAATGTAATATATTAATTAATACTCAATTATGTTGTGAATTCATACATGACATCATATCAAAAGAAAAATAAAGAATAATCCTCTCTACAAATAAGTAACCCGGCCAAAGAAATAAATAATAAAAATAAAGTTGGTAATATTAGTAATTAAGAATTTTCTACCTGTATTTAAAATCATTTAATCAAATCAATTACAACTATCACATGTACCAAAGATCATGTATACACTAGATAGTCAGACCTATTGTTTAATTTTATCGCTCATAAATGGACCTCAACTTAAGCTTCATCTCACTTTAACTCATGATACTGCAATACTTCTCTTTTATTTGGCATCCAATTTTGCATGTGTTAGAGAGAGAAGATGGGGCGATGAAATAAACAATGGCTTTGACTATCTAGTATATGAAATTATCTTTGCATGTACTCATATGTTCTGACTTTATTTATTTCCTTGTTCCTTCAATAATTAGAATACCTACTCCAATAGATAATAAAATTTGATTTTATTTACTTTTCAGATTTTCAAACGCCCGTTAGGCTGCAACCAGAAAAGCATCAGCGTCATCATTCTTCAGACCGAAGCAGTGATTCTATAAGGGCCTATTTGTGGCCCGCTCTAATGCTACAAAATAATTGTGTTTACAAAGCAGTTGTTGTTACAGGTGGGGCTTGAGCTTAAGTAAATATGTTTCTTCTAATTGTGCTCACTCATAGTATTATTAAAAAGAGATATAAAGTGTTAATTTGTACTGTACATTGTGTTTAATAATTTAGGTTTGAAATAAAACGCATTTATATCAGTTACATATATTTATGATAATTATATATATATAAAGTATTGTACTGTAGTATTAATAAAGTTATTTTGGGAAAATACATTTGTATTTCATTTTATTTGCAATTGAGGATTCACGTTGCTCCACTTTTATATGCAAAACATGAAAGCACAAGACCTACTGCTTGTGTTTGCTGCTTCTGCAAACTTACCACGTCGTGTATATGTAAATTTCAATAATACTCGATAAATATCAACAATACTTTATTCATATTTTAATAATTATTTAAAATAAACACTATAAAATCCCACTGCATTTGCTAGGTACTTAATTTTTCACTAAATTAATATTATTGACTCCCACTAGTATCCATCTACTGTACATAATATATAACTACTCACAACTCTAAAATAATCCAAGATCATTTTTGGCCCGTCTTCAATAATACATAAAACTGTTGAACAATCAGCCCAGTAAACACGGCGAGGTAATATATATATATAAAATACATAACTGCTGTTCCTTTGAATATATCAGCTATGTAGCAGGTAATATACATTCTCATAAGATATTACGGCTCTATGTCAGCAACATCAACATGTATCATTTATGTATATAATACGTATGGTCGTAACTTGTCTGATATATTATGACTATGTAGTTCATACATCTCATGTAATGTATCAGATACATTTAACATGTAACATGCTACATATATAATACATAACATATACATATTTTAATATGATATATTATGTAATATGTATGTATTATTCTCCTGGATTTCTTTGGGTATTTTAAGCCACTATTTTTATAAAATATTAAAATAATTAATAAATAAACTTCTGCGCCAAAGAGACACAGTCGGAAATTGTTATTGAGTAAAATCAATTTTTTTGCCTATCAGGAAAAAATAGATTTTAATCAAGAACAACTTCTGACTGTGTCCCTTTGGCGTAAAAGTTTATTTATTAATAATTTTAATATTTTATAGAAACAGTGGCTAATATCCAAAAGAAGTCAAGTCAAGAGAATAACGGCCACAAATAAATAATTATAGACAATATGATATATTAAATACATACCTACTGCATGCAGGATGAGGATGACTTATAACTCTTGTTTTTTATCAGCTTTTATTTATTTACATTTAAATTATGATTATGAAAATGCAATTGAGCCAAAGAATGTATTGAACGAAAATAGATTTTTCTGAAAAAAATGAAGGCTTTAAAATTACATAAGAAATTGTTGAATTAATCAGTTTTTCTGTCAGTTATTTTATTTATTTATTTACAATTTGTTCTGAAAATATGTAGATTCATTAATTATACTTTCTTTTTCGATTTTATATGTCTGCAAATAAACAAAAACCAATTAAAGTGTTATCGTCACTCACCTCATGCATATATATGTACTATACCTATAATGCCCTGCAGTTTTTGTGTATAGTATGTAAGTGGAAAAAGCCTCATATATAAGTATAATACTTATAAGATATACTCAGAAAGATCAGGATCAAGTCAAGTATTCTATTTTCTCTACTTTCATAGGACCACTTCCTTCATTTTAATTTTTTATGCTGAGAGTGCAAAAGAAGAGTGCAAGAATAAAATCAACAGCATATTATTTAGAAATGTTTCTATATATATATATATATTTACAAAGACGCATAATTAGAGAACAGAAAAATAAATATATTTATATAGGATATAATATAGATATAATAATTACAAAAGATATACTTTATTCATTTCACTTCATTTTTCTGTCTAGTCGAAGTTTAGCTAAATGGAACCATTCACTAGCGGTTGTTTCAAATGTATTTTCTTTTATATCTGGGTAGAAGATATAATAACATCTGAAAAGAATAAGACCAAAAATCAGTCTTATACAATTTTATATAAACTTATTTATTATACTAGAAATTATTTAAATCGAGTTGAAAATATTTTACTTGAAATATCACTAACTTAAGCGAAATGTTTTGTAGTAAAAGGTCTATTTTAAAAAGAAGAACTTTGATAAAACGTAATAAGGGTTAAGATTTTACTACGAAAATTTCTTTGGAAAATTGGAATTACGGTGGTATTATACTTACATGTTGAACAGACGGTTTCCCTGATTGTTTGTTAATTTCAAACATCCAATCGTCTCTGTCACATTTGGAAAAACTTGCTTGTCAAAACGTAGCTACATAGGAGGTTATGTCAATTTTATGCTGTTTTTTTCATTTTTCATCAAAACGGACGCAGCACACCAAAAATCGCGCACTGCATACTGAACACTTAAAATTGCGCCAACAATTTGTATTGAATATTTTAAGATTTAGAGATTAAATCAATGCAAAATAGCAGCACGATTCGCGTACCTTCGCCATTTTAGTTTGAACTAATATTTATCTGCGGTTAGTGCGGTTTACATAAAATATATGTCTATTAGTGGGCATGAACATGTATTTATAATATATCATATCTATCTGTGGCAAGTATATAATACATTCTATATATATATCAGAGACATGGAGTATGTCTCTGATACATATCCACGATACATAAATGTTATATTTGAAATAAACGGGTATGTTATGGATCAATTACATAAAATGGTTACATAACGAACAAAATATCGTTGAGCTTCCTATGCTACATATCATATATATGTGTGTTTACTGGGAGGCAATCTAGTAATTTTTTCTAAATCTAACCCGTGTATTGTAGAACTAAATACATTTTATTCATTCATACCTTACCCAGATTTTTTCGTCATGAATGTGTACTACCATAGAATTACAATGAATCATCTAAATAAAGTGTCCTACATGAAGGATTAGCAGAGAAAGAAATATTCTAATTCGTTGATGCTTAATCCTTTTAACTTCCTTATTAGAGGAACATCTGTATACCTATGTACAAAATAAAAATTCATGCTTTAAAAAAGAAAATAAATTTCTTCCTATGGACTCACCACTGTGGGAATAAAACAGTATGGTCATATAGAACATTTTAAACATATGTTTAAGACTAATAAATTATATAGACTAATGGAATAAAAGCTTTAAAGATGAGATAGAAAATGCCAACATTTTCTTCTGAACAAGGCTAACATTTCAGAAAATGTCAAACTTAAAGAAAACAATTGTTAAAGTAACTTTATCAATTATTTTTAAACGGTTATTTTTAAATAAAAATAAAAAATAGGTCAAAATAATTTTACTTAAATGCCATCTTGCTAATAACTCGCACGATGTACGATATCTTTATGTTTTGTACCTAATTTGGATTGTATTAGTCTATTTAGTAGCTCTATGGGCTAAAACGTGTAATACTAAAATAAAAAATATATTAAGATGCATCTGCGGTTTAAATTCGAGGCTCCCTAACGGCCGCCACTGATTACGTAAAGTTTACGTTACCAGCACTCATGTGAAGTACAACTTCTCGTCTCTTTCTAAACCCCGCTTTCCTTGTCAGTCATCGCTGAGTCTGTGGCGCATACGAGAAACGAAAACGCGTGTGCCGAGCCGATCGCTTGTGTGAAATTTGCAGAGAAAGTAGTGGTTTCCTTAGTGCTTACACCACCAGGGTGGAAAGTGTAGGGTTAGACACACCCCATAAATCCACATCGACAAACTGTGTGTGGATGGTGCCGTAACAGTGGAATTTGTGAGTCAAGTGCAGCGTCCCGTTTGTATCTTGTGTGAGGGTGCGGAACAACCATTGAACAATTGGCAGTGACCGAGCAATGCAAGTGCATCGGACACCCCCTCGGTTCTAATTTATTATCTGTAATTAATGGAAACGGGTCGCCCTCGGCCCGAATCGCCGGGTAACAAAAACTTTCAAGCTGGAACTCATGGAATTAGAAAATATAGTTGCAAATACAGTTTATCTAAAAGCGAGAGAGGGTGAGTTGTCTAATCATGTTAAGGTTAAGGTTACTACGTTCTTATCTATGTTTTAGGTGGTTCCGATAGTAATAAGGGAAAGAGCAAAAAGTGGAGGAAGATACTGCAGTTTCCCCACATCTCTCAATGCATTGAACTTATAAATAAAATAGGCAAGTACATTATTACCCTTATTATTACCTTTGCGATTTGATTTTTATCATCTTACTCTTGGCTGATTTTGTGATTAGAAACTTTAGTGATTTCTTAAACTTTGAGAGACTTTAACCTGTGGTATAAATTGAGGTTAGAATTAATGACATTTTTGTTTATTTACTGATAAAACATTATAAACAAATTGAGCACTTAAAAAAAGTATTATTTGCTCATACAATATTAGAATATGTTATTTAAGGACATATTAGAAATGGTATATAATTTATTTTTTGCGATTGTTTAAACCTATTACGTAAATATACACAAACAATAATAAAACTTATTGATGTACTATTTTGTTATTGGTTTTTAAACATGAAAATAATTATTTAAGTACTTATTTATACTCCTACTCTACTTCAGTTCTTACATGTTCAGACTCAGAACTGAATATAAAACCAACGTATAAAGTTGTCTTCATGACGTTAAACTAATAAGTTAAACGCTTCCACTGAATAACATTAAACACTGTAGCCTCAGTTGGACAATTAATTGAGAGCTACCAAATTTAAAAAAATTATTAATAATCTGGGGATCGCTTGATTCTAAATATACACCGTTGTCTCACTATCTTCAATCCAAATATTTTGACACTTTGGTGGTAGATATATACCTATATGGTGAATATTTTGTGCCACCATTTTATTAACGGGACTCCGGCTCTGGAATAAAAACGGTCGGTTTTTGAAAAAATATTTTAACGGCTTTTTGTCTCAGAAACATACTTATCTCTTAAATTTAAAAGGAATGCCATCAGTTTTTAGCATCCAAAAACCACTGAACTAAGATCTGTCTATTCACTAGCATCACATTATCCAGAAAAAACCTCATCTATTTATAGATGTTCGTAGGTATCGTGGATATCTGACAGGAAATCTAATAGAATGAAATGTAATAATTAAATTACTTATCAATACTTTCAATGTTAAAAACTCGGTTAAAAATTATATTTTAATCTTGGTTTTAATTCAAACCAAAATTCTTTATGAATTATAACTATGGTAAATCTGGTAACTAAATTGAATTAGTACTTTAAGTAAAATATGCACATTAACAATGTTGAATATAATTCTGTAAATTAATTGCATTGTGTAATAGCCAAGTTGACGGTTTAGGCATAAACGGGTATAAATGCATACACCTACCTTCCTATATGAACACATTTTACTTTTGTTATATTCAATAATAGTTCCTACATATTTCAACATAGTTGTCTCCTGAAGAATTTTTAAGCGTAATTTTTTGCGGCTTGTGACGGGAAAAAACTCATAATTTTTTACAAGAATACACAGGTCAGTACTTTTATCAGTTATTTTTATCTTGATACAAAAAAAAATAAGTAAAAAAGTAGAATGAAATTATAGTTTAATTTAAATTTCTTAAAATCAAGAAAAATCAATGGTAAATTTTAATGAATTGTACTGATTGAAATTTGAAAATCTATTTTTATATAATATTTCGCTAGATATTTTGTCTTCTACAATTATGTCGATCTTTATTTTTTATTCGTAATTTGTTGAATCCAAACTTTCTAAATTATGTTTTTGAAAGAGACACTTTTAAATTTCATTTTTGCTATTAGGTATCGGAACGATATTGTATAAAAGGATAAGATATTACCATTTAAGACTATAAGAAAAATTATTCAAGAAATATAAGTAATCAAATAGGTATAAAACTTTGGTCAACTTGATGTCGCAAAAAACCAAATCTTACTATCCGTCAGTTGCGTAACAATTGTAGAGCTATTTAAACTGAAAATTCACTTGAAACACACATTTTTAATCGTGTTTAAATTAAAATCTAAAATCTAGCGATTTTAACGTTCTTTCCAGTTAAGATTTCTGACCTTCTGGTTATTAGGCAAAATTAAATTAAAGGGCAACGTTTCACCTCTTAAACTTAGTTACAAATTGACTTGAAATGTTCACCCTCATTTCCATATGACTTCCAAACAAATTGATTGTGTTTAGCTCTTAACAAGCCCAAAAACGTACCTACCTACGCACAAACAGTAATATTTTACAAATAGTTCGTAATGATGGTTGCATACATTAGGTAATATTTTACCGTACGGGCAAAGTCCGCCTGGTCGTATTTTTCATCCAGTCGGCGGACCAAGAGTTGCAACCCCTTGAAGGTGGATGATAAATTTCAGTTATATGTTATACTAGAGAAAATACTTGTTCTAACGAACTGAAGTGTTACTCTTATACCCTGTTAGCGGGTGCTTTATAAAAATTTTCCCAACGTTTTGATAGTTTCGTATACTGGAAATGAGAGAAACATTGTTAAGACAGTGGCGTTTATAAGTGCAGAGTAATCCATTTAAAACTTCCCCCAGTTCCCCCTCAATGTTTCTAACTCTAACTTTATAAATTTTTGAAAAAAGGGCGTTGAAACACCTCTTTTTGTCTTGAGGGGACGTATATAACGGCGATAAATTCAGTACCCTTCAAAACTTTTAAACGGGAATAGCCGTCAAGGGATACCTCTCTAAATGGTGTTTAGTTATATTCTTAAAGTGCCTACTGCAGTTGGAAATGGTATGATCCTAGAAATTAAAATTCACCGACCACCACCAACCGTCATACAATAATACAAACCGAAATACAATATTAAAATATTTTGTGAAGTTATAAGGGTTACCCTCGGGGTTACCTTACGTCACCCTTACATAATTATTTGACTTAAATCTTTTAGAGTTTGACTTAGTGGTATACACTATAATGTCCTCATAGAAAATAGTCTAAAGGAGTAAGATCAGGTGATCTTGTTTAGTCTCTCTTTTGCCAATACAATGACCGGCGAAATCTTCATTTAAGAATTTTTTATACTAGCTGTAAAATGTGTGGGAGCTTCTTTTTAATGTCTTTTATATCGTTTTAAAATAATTTCGAATATCAGTGGATTCATCTCAGTTTCCAGCCACTCCTTTTTGACGTAAATAATTTTCTCAATATTTCCTTTTTGTTAAGTGTTAAGTACGCTGTGTATAATCAAATTTTAATACTTGCACAAAGTGTCCAGTAGGGCCTAGGTACGTATTTTCATAATTCTTTATAATACTAGTTCAACTTACTCCCGAGATTTCAGACAATTGGCTTGTCCAATATCAGATAGATAAAATCGGCGTTTTCCTGCTTGTTTTCTTAAAAATTTATGGAATAAGAAAGTAAGGATGTGGTAAGTTAGAAATGTGCCACCTTATAAGTACCTATTGATACTGTCCTGCCTTAAAAAAATATTTTTGTTCATTGCCAGGGCCGTCCTAAGATATTTGGCGCCCATAGGTTATTAACAATAATACATGGGGGGGGGAACGGGAGCGGGATGAACCAACGCCACCTTTTATAGGTGGTATTGGATGAACTGATTTGAGTGCAAGCAAAATTGCCGCCCTAAAAGGCTGGCGCCCCAGGGCTGTAGCCCATTTAGCCCTATGGTTAGGGTGGCCCTGTTAATTACATTATCTAGTAAGAATAATAATAATAATCTTTATTGAAAGAACAAGAGTGCATATTACAATTTCTTCATTGCTTACTTAAGTGGAGTTTTTAAATGCATGGAGTAGTTTTTCACTCAAAATTATATTTAGAATTTTTAAAAGTAAGTACCTAATACAGTTTTGTAAACCTACTTACATCCCTTACATTATAAATAAAGATATTGATTCTGTTCGTGAACATATCCGAATACATACACATTACATTTGTTGTTTGTTTTCACAAAATTTTTCTGGGGTCCAAAAAATACATATCCAATTTTAAACATATCCCGGACAAACCGCGGCGCCTCAGGCAGTTTTTTTTTATACCACTCAAACAGTTGGTTTTAGAGTCGTTTTTACAGATCCTAGTTGATAAGTGATAATTCTGGTGGCTCGTAGTAATTAATGTTGTGTAATTAAAAAATAATAAATAATTGGGAAGTAAAAAGGCAAATGACGCAACTAATTTAATTAGTAATAGACTTGTTATGGAAATATTTTACTTTAGTGTACTTTTCGGATTAAAAGCACAATTTACATAAATTTAAATAGTCGGTATGCTTTTAGGTTTTTCTATAGGAAATACTCACTAATGTCAGATACAAGATACAAGCAAGTGGCTTTGCTTTTGTATTTAACCTTGTTAAGAGGAATACCCTTGAGTGAACCCCTCCGAAGTCTCAGATACGACGATCTGTTTTACTCCCAGCAAAAGCAATCGTAGGAGAAGTAATGTACCGCCTACCTTTCGATTTTATTTGTTGCAGGAAAGAGAAAGTATGCAATTTTGGTGATAATCAACTAACCCTCAAAAGACTTCTCTAAAAAGTCGCCGGTAGAGTTCTAAAAAAATATGTACACTATCCAAAATGACCTGGCGGATTCGAATCCGAAGAGCGGGATGCTGTCCACGATTGCAAAAAGGCAGAAAAAAATATTTTACAAAATTTTTGTAGTACTTAAAAATTGATTTATTTTCTCTTTACAACGTACTCCTAAGCTTGTTTTTCAATACTTTTAAAAAATTCTTGCACCAGTAGAAAGCTCATTGTTTCTAGATTGCTACAGGCTTAAAATAATATTAAAATTGTTGTTAACAAATGCTGCATAATTTGTTTAAACAATACATGCCAGGAAAGTGTAGTGTAAACTTCGGCATCGAGGTACTTTTTAAACTATTGCAAATAGCTATATGGTTAATTAGGACAAAATATACAAAACAGAATAGAGAAGTTTTTTTTTAAAGGATTTTTTTTTATTGTGATTATGGTGTAGGAGATACGATTTTTATAAAGCGCGCAGCGGTCCAAAGTCATGAATTTTTGTACTACAACCGCGCTCCTGTAAAACAGCAAAGCAATCCGCTTATTCGGATGTATATACTACTCCATTCAAAAGTACTCGTCACTCAAATACATGTTATAAACTAGTTATTAGCCCAGTAATTTTTTTTACTTTACCCATTTTAATGTTATTAATAATGCATTGAATGAAATGTACCGCTTTTAGCGTCTTTTTCACAAACACTGAAGTGTATATGGAGATAAGAGATAACATTTGTAGTTGAAAAGATGTCAAGATGAAAATTACGCAATGTAATGTCGAAAGTATCTGCTTTCACTGTGTGTAATTTTTTTTATCGAAAAGTATCACATTATTATGATTTGTTATTATGAAAAATTTATTATAGAAAAAACCCGAAATTCTGCACCGAGATGCGAATATTTTTCATCTCGCTCTCTCTATAAGATACAACTTTTATTTTTTACTTTTTACAGGTATTTCGAATAATTTTACAAATATATTGTGGGATACGTATTTCTTATAAATTTTGTAACATATACTGGAAGAATTATGGTCATATGATAAATAGGTGCAGAATTTCGATTTTTATCTGGTCTTACGCAAAAAATGCGTTTGCACAAAAATGTGATACTTTTGAATAAAAATTGTTTCACAAAGTGAAAGCAGATATATGTATTTTCGACCTTGTATTGCATTAATTTTATTTTGACATCTTTTCAACTAAAAATGTTATAGCCCTATAAACTTCAGCGTCTCTGAAAAACACGCTAAAAATGGTACATTTCAATGCATTATATTGAATAACATTAAAATGACTGTAAGCAATAAAATGGAACTTGGTAATTTTATTGGGTTGTAACTGGTTAAAAACATGCATTTTTTTCAATTTATTTCGCCCCTTGGTCTCTCTGCTAACAGCTCTCAAAGTGAGGAGCCAGCAATTTTGAAACGCATAGTAGTTAGTATATTGCACATATAGATTTATATTTACATATTTTTAAATAAAACAAAAATCCTTTGTCTCACAACTCCTTTTATTTTAAAAAATTACAGGTTTCGAATACCTATTGACTGTCCATCCTGTAACCAACCACAGGAGTACTTTTATTTAGAATACAGGGTGTCCCAAATTGCTTGATTTTGGCTGGTTTTCCCATTTCCAGACCAGGTAGAGAAAAACTGACATATGAGTCTAGAGCTCGATTTTTGTGAAACGCCGATTGATGAAAACCACATTTCGATATCTCTAACCGTTTCCAAGATATCGGCAAATATTGACATTTTACAGATTCCGAAAAACTGTTAACTTTTTTATTTGTAGATATTTTTTCAAATGGTAAAAACTTTCTATAGGCACTTTTTGACGTAGAATAAGATGCATTTGTCAAAAAAATATATCTCTTTTCGATTGTTTGATATCAAAGCTTACTTTGTTATTTCAAATGGAAACCATAGTTGGCTTCGACTTTAGAAAATAGGAAAAAAAAATAAGCTTTCCAAAAATAAATATGGAATCTGTAAAATGTCAATTTTTGCCGATATCTCGGAAACGGTTAGAGATATCGAAATGTGGCGTTTCACAAAAATCGAGCTCTATCTGGTCTGGAAATAGGAAAACCAGCCAAAATCAAGCAATTTGGGACACCCTGTACATTTTTCGACTTTTTTTTATTTGTTCTAGAATTGACCTACTCACATGGGCACCCTTCAGAACAGAAAACATATCATTTTACAGTAATTGAATGTGAAACGGTCACACAAATATACCAAGTTACTGATTTCAGAAATATATACAGGGTGTCCATTAAAGAATGGGCCCAACTGCAACAGTATTTTCCCTGAATAAAATTAAATCGAGTTAGCCAAGCATACCTTAGTACCATTTTGCTTCCCTAAAAAGTTATGACCAGTCAAAAACAATTATTTTATTTAAATTTTTTGTTATAGCTCTGTCACTATTTGTGCAATTTGATCAAAATTTTATACATGGGGGTTTCTTGAACTGCTAAAAAAGAACGTGTCATTAGTAAAGGTGATTAATGTAGAGGGAGCTGGGAACACTTAATGTTTTCTTTTGCTTTGGGCATTTATTTCTTGCTGATAAACTTTTTAAAAATGTAATACATTTTTCTAATGCAACATTAGGTTCTACGGAAAGAAAGCATACTTGTTTTATATCCGTAAAATGCATCATTTTCGGGACACATGTATTTAAATTTTCTGACGCACAATGTACCATATAGGATGTTTCTAAATTGCTGCCCAAAAATTCTGGAGCTAAATCTACATGCAAAAATAAGAAACAAGTTAATATAAGAATATGTCAAAAAATGCTTCCTGAGGGAGGGAGTTAAAGTCTTTTAATGAGAGCGAAACACCAGTTTCAGGGATATTTCTTTAAAAGGCTGATGTAGCTCTCTTATATAGACAATTTTTCGACATATGTTTTTGTGAACTTTTTATCTTATCTTTCCATGTAGAATTAGCGTCAGAATTTCTAAACAGTAATTTAGAAACACCCTGTATAGGTACATTGTGCGGCAGGAAATTGAAATCATTATTTCTCGAAAACGGCATATTTTATGGATATAAAACAGGTAGGTATACCTTTTCTACGTAGAATTTAATGCTGCATTAGAAAAATACATCAACGATGAAAAAAAGTCAATCAACAACATGCTCTTTTTTAGCGGTCTAGGAAACTCACAATACCCACATGTACCAAATTTGGATCAAGATAACCGTAGATAAATAGTGACAGACTCGGTGACAGAGCTATAATATAATATGTACAGGGTGATTCACAAGGAATGGGTAATATTTTACCTGCAGGTTCTATAGTGGAAAATATTAATATTTTGCTTAGTAACTGGGGGTCAAATATTAATACTGAGATACAGGGAGATAAAATTATAAAAATAATTCAGTAATGTTATATTTCAGTTATTTTTTCACACATAAAAGTCGGTTCAATTAGGTTTTTTGACGTGAGAAATTCGAATAAGAATCATTTTTTGTATCACAAGGGCGCTACCTACGTAAGCTATCTTGTTTTAACAGAATCCGTCATAACGTTTTTGTACTTCGTTCATTTATAACCTCATCGCAATTTTTTAATTTAACCATTAATTTTAAACAAAAAAGGGATACTTGTTTTGTCTTCGTACAATGCACCCCTATCGAGATTTACATTTTAGAAAATCCTGCGCACCCATAATTTTAAAGAAACATCCCGATTAATTAAAGGGTAAGTGCTAAAAATGTTTAACAAAGTGTGCTATGGAAATAAGTGAAACATACTGGCACAGAAGAATAACTGAAATATAACACATTATTGAATTATTTTTATAACTTTAACACCCTGTATCTCAGTGAGAATTAATATTTGACCCCCAGTTATTCAGCAAAAAAATGATATTTTCCGCTATAGAATATGCAGGTACAATATTACCCATTTTGTTTGATTTACTCTGTATATACAGGGTGATTCATAACTCGAGGCAAAAATTAAGGAACATATACAGTACACAGAGACATATTCTTGTTAAAAAAATTTTTTTGCCGGAAGGGCTTTGTTTCCGAGTTATTGGACCTCAAAGTTTGCGCACGTGCGACATCAATTTTTAAATTTAATAACTTAAATGATATAATAAGTTGAAATTTATTAATAGCAGGCCATGAGTGACATGACAAAAATAGTGGCATTTGCTTTAAATTATTATTATTTTTTTTAAATTTCCAAAAACAGAAATGTTACCTAAACTGCTGGCCACTCGAACTTACACATAGAGACTTTTAGGCAAAATTTAAAGTTCAATATTTTCAACAGGAATGCAAATTTTTGAACGCGACTTGCAAATTTTAGGAGCTAGTTTTTTTTCGGATTAAGCTGCATGACGTATATTTATCGTAGGACCATAGGTTTATTATATACGGGGTGATCAATGAAGTCATGCAAAAACTCAAAAAGTTTGTATGAGTGAAATTTCCGCAAAAAAATTTTTTTTGTCGTTGCAATATGGTTCGTTACTAAGGTAACATCAATATCTCTAGACGTTTTTGTCAGTTTTTGGATTAAGGCCCTTAGGCCTTGTACACACTACTCAACATCAAATTTGGGTAGCGAAATTTTTAAAATGCCATAACTTGACATTGGATCAGTTCTTGATGATTTTTGCTGATTTGGAATCCTTATTTCACGTAGATTTTCTATGGTCTAAGCATTTTATTTGAGGGTTGAAATTTACACATTATACCGGGTCGATAGTAAACAAAAACGTAGCGACAAGAACAAGTTTATTACATTATATTCTACAATATACAAAATTGGTTAACAACGGCCAAAAGTCAATTCTTAAAAAATTTATAATTCTAATTCTGGTAATTTTTAATAACTAAAAAAAAATTAACTAAAAAATTAAAAATTAATTTAATTTAAACTTAAATTAAAAGTAAATTAAAATTACCTAATTAAAAAAAGAGAAGCTAATATTTTGTTGATCCTCCTGCTCGACGTATTACTTCCCGACATCGATTTGGTAAAGTATCCACAAGATTATTTATAAAATCTTGTGGAATATTCTCCCATTCTTCACGAATGGCCTCACTAAGCGTTTCTAAGGTTTCAGGGGGTACATCACGAGATCTTACTTTAAGTTTTAAATAAGACCAAACATGTTCGATGACATTAAGATCCGGAGACTTTGCAGGCCAGTCCATCCTATTGATGTTTTGTGCCTGCAAAAACTCTGTGATCCTTCGCGCTCTGTGAGGTCGAGCGTTGTCATCCACCAACAGAAATTCTGGGCCGTAATGTCGAGCAAAAGGAACAACAATAGGTTCCAAAATTTCCTCCTGATAAACAGTCGCATTAACGGTTTGGTTGGTAATGAATAGGTCGGTTTTACCATTTCTTATGATACCTCCCCACACTGTAACACCTCCGCCACCAAATGCTTCTTGAGGGGCCATATTTTCCTCCAAATATCGCTGATTTAGCCTTCTCCAAACTAACATTCGGCCATCGGAGTGAAACAAATTAAATCTTGTTTCGTCAGTAAATAAACAATGGCTTCACTCTGCATTACCCCAATTCGCATGCCGATTTGCCCATGCCCACCTATTCGCTCTATGGTGTTGTAATAACCGCACACATTTTGCTCTGCGACGGGCTCTATAATTTAAAATGTTTGGCATTATGTTTTTAAAAAAAAATTCTCACTTCAAGTTGTTTTTATTTAATGTTCTTCTCACTGTTCTGTCCGAAACTCTCACCCCAGTTTGTTGTCTTAAAGAGTCATTTAGTTTTCTAGAGTTCTTTGTTCTATTCCGCATAGTTTCTCTCATTAAAATTCTTTCGGTTCTTTGGTTTATTTTTTTTGTATGTCCACCCCCATGCCCATAATTATGATCACCAGTAGTTTCGACGCGGCTGTTCAAATTATAAATTGTCTTTCGGCTGATATTGTAAATGTGCGCAATTTGCTGTTTTGACATTCCTTCGTTGAGAAGTCGAATGCAATTTTCTCTTTCTGCCGTGGTTAAACGCCTCATATTAATTAAACTTTACAAAATTATAACATTGAAATGTGTCAGATTACTAAAATAATGTTAACAATTCTTAATTCCATAGCAACAAATTTGTTTTTCCAACGCCTACTTTGAAATTGACGCGTCGCGTAGAAATTACACCCGATCATAATTATGGGCATGGGGGTGGACAAAGAACTCTGTAAAACTGAATGATTCTTTGAGACAACAAACTGGGGTGTGAGTTTCGGACAGAATAGTGAGAAGAACATTAAATAAAAACAACTTGAGGTGAGAATTTATTTTTACAAAAACTTAAATAATGCCAAACCTTAGAGCGCGTCGTACCCTACGTTTTTGTTTATTATTGACCCGGTATAATGTGTAAATTTCAACCCTCAAATAAAATGCTTAGACCATAGAAAATCTACGTGAAATAAGGATTCCAAATCCGCAAAAATCATCAAGAACTGTCAATCCAATGTCAAGTTATAGCATTTTAAAAATTTCGCTACCCAAATTTTATGTTGAGTAGTGTGTACAAGGCCTAAGGGCCTTAATCCAAAAACTTAAAAAAACGTCTAGAGATATTGATGCTACCTTAGTAACGAACCATATTGCAACGACCAAAAAAAATTTTTTGCGGAAATTTCACTCATACAAACTTTTTGATTTTTTGTATGACTTCATTGATCACCCCGTATATAATAAACCTATGGTCCTACGACAAATATACGTCATGCAGCTTAATCTGAAAAAAACTAGCTCTTAATATTTGCAAGCCGCGTTCAAAAATTTGCATTCCTGTTGAAAATATTGAACTTTAAATTTTGCCTAAAAGTCTCTATGTGTGTAAGTTCGAGTGGCCAGCAGTTTATTTTATTTTCATTGTTTCTGTTGTTATATTTCTAAATAATAGCTATTTATGTAACGTGTTACATACAAGACTTTTTCTAATTTTAAACATCTAAAAATAAAATTCTTTAAATAAAATGTTAAAAAATCATAAAAATTAAGTATTCAAGTAATCATAGTTTACCTTTGTTTCTGTTAAATTTAATATTACTGTCAAAAGTGACAAATGACAAATGTTATTAATGTAGCGCATAATATCATGGCTAATCCAACAAATAAAACTTCTTCAGAAGTTAATTTAACAAATTTCACAAATTGTATAGTTAATATTTTAAATTAAAAAATAATAATTCCTATAAACTTGTATTCGGTTTTGAATATACGTTGTTTCTATTTCTTCTTGAGAGTTCTTTATTTTTCTTAACTGGTCTCAAAAGTAGAACGTTTTGACACTTTCGTCAGTTTTGAGAAGCGTAATTTTATGTCAAAATTAGAAAAATTATATTATTTTTGTATACATTCCATTATTTTTTGCTTCGCGTTAGGAAAAATGCATGTCACGTGCATAAACTTTGAGATCTAATAACTCCGAAACAAAGCCCTTCCGGCGAAAAATTTATTTTACATTTTTGAACAAGAATTTGACTATGTATATTATTATGTTCCTTAATTTTTCGCCTCGAGTTATAAATCACCCTGTATACATTATACATATATAACTTCTTTTTTGCAGCATTACGTCTACCCATTTTTATTTTCTAATGTTTTAATATAGGTATCTTCAGTATCCACTCGGTATACAAATTTTAAACCACCTTCCGATAGAACTACATATTTGAAATTTGAAGTAAATAAAACATCGCGCGAGCCACGGGACAGGAGTGAGACAAGCTATCGAGTTAGACAAAGATCCAACTCGTCGTATATGTTCCGCCTAGCTGGAAAGTAGTGGTGGTACAGCCGCAAATATTATTGTCTGAATATATTTTATAAGTTTGTTTTCATTATAACTCCTAAACAAATTAAAAAAAATTAATTCTGCTTAAAGTAGCACGTTAACAAAAGATCGTTTTGACCGATTTGTATTTTAAAATGTTATGCGGAAGTATATTAAATTAAAATAAATATGAAACACTCAAATATGAAAAGTTTGTGATTTTTTTACAGAATGTTGGTTGAATGGATTTTTAAAAAAATCAGTCAGTTACTAGTAGAGGTTCCTAACTTTGCCTGGAAAAAAAATTGAAGAGAAATTTATAAAAATGTAGCTGCTAGAGCTTCGCTAGTTTACTATATTTCGTGTATACCGTCCAAGCGTCAATATTCCTCTTAAGTATACTAGACAGAATACCAGACCTAAAGCAGTTCCAGCTAATACCAGATAATTATTACAAAGTGCTGTTTTATAATGTATACGTAGTGATTACAAATAATATTCCTGGGAAACCTTCGACGTATGCCATTAGTGATGATATTGCTCTGTCTAATTATTGAACCATAATAAATTATGACACTTCTTATTGGATGCCGGTACGGTCCATCGCAATAGGAACAGCATGTACAGGGTGATTCCTATAACGTTCTCACCCCAATTTTTTTGTTTGTCTTTGGAAATAAAATAAAAATATTTAACGTAACTTACAGCCTTTTTTCCAAGGATTTCGAAAATTTTATTAAAAAAACAATTGACAACAAATAAAAGTAAAAGTGAAAAAATGGAATTCCCTCTATATATTTACAATTTTGAAAAAAGATTTAAATTCTCTCCCAAAAATATAACATGTCATATATTTATCCTCATATTTAGTAAAATATTGATAATTATTATTATTGTTTCAATTATTATCAGTATTTTACTAAATATGAAGGTAAATATACCTATATATATTATGTTATATTTTTGGAAAGAGAATTTAAATCTTTTTTTAAAAATTGTAAAAATATACAGGGCGTTCCATTTAAAACAACGTCGCTTTTTTTCCGACTTTTATTTATTTTCAATTGTTTTTTTATTGAAATTTTCGAAATCTTGGAAAAAATCGAGGAAAAAATACTATAAGTTACGTTAAATATTTTCATTTTATTTCCAAAGACAAACAAAAAAATTGGGGTGAGAACGTTATAGGAATCACCCTGTACATGTAAAGGGTGTTCAACGTAACTTGTTACCCCCCATAATTTCCTTATTTTATAAGGTAATAACAAAATAGAAAATTTCATCTTAGTGCATTTTTCACATACTTTTTAAATAATAATATATAATATAATCGAGAATATAATATAATATAATATAATAATAAACGACTTTATTATAAAAGTAGGTATACAGAAGAGTAGTACTAATACAATGGGCAAAGTTTAGCCAGTTTTACCCGGCTACTCTTACACTTAACCCGGAAAAATGTTATCAGATCATATCGAAAATATACAGTGGGTGCGAAAAAATGTGTTTTTCTTTAATGGAACACCCTATATATTTTTACGTATTTGGATTTGCCTCGGGATTTGCCTATTTTTTCTGATTTCAAAAATATATAATATTTGTATATTTCGAGTAATATTAAGGAAGCTATTAATAAAAACCGTTTGCAATAACAAATAAATTATATTTATTTTATCTTTACAACAATCATTATTTGAAGAAGACGGGATACGTAGAAATCTGATAACATATTTAAAAAGCATGTGAAAAATGCAATAAGATGAAATTTTTGATTTTTTTATTGCCTTATAAATAAGGAAATTATGGGGGTAGCAAGTTACGTTGAACACCTCGTACAGGGTAGTCATTTTATCTTGATAACATTTTGATCTGATATAACTTTTTTATTTTTAAAATTATTACTATGAACCAAAATTCAAATTGCTGGTCGCTTACCAAGTTTTTTTGTTATCAGAAAAACAAAACACTGTCAATTGTCAAAGATATACCTACACATAACTTGTGTTTTTTTAAATGGAACCCCTATATATTTTTAACCAGTTGTATAGCATATTTTGCTCTGATTTCAATGGTATGGCACACTTATATTTTGATCCAGCCAGCAGTTCCAATTTATTCGCAAAAATGTAAAGTACTTATCACCTTTCTTAAACATTAAACTGAAGGAATATCGTTGTGAAAATTATAATCAATTTAAATGTCATCGAAAAGCACAATAAGCTTTATGCCACACCAACGCGCCAAATTATAGTTTGTTAATGTAAAAAAATTACATTATTTATTGCCACGGCACATTATCATCAAATAAATTGGAAACTGCTGGATCAAAATATAAAGTGTGTTATACCATTGAAATCAGAGCGAAATGTGCTATCCAACTGGTTAAAAACATATAGGGTGTTCCATTAAAAAAAACACAAGTTACCTATGTGTATATCTGACAATTGACAGTCTTTTGTTTTCTCTGAAAACAAACAAAAATCTTGAACAACCCTGTCAAATAAAAATATTGCGTTGTTTTCTTGAAACAAACAAAATTCATTCGCAAAAAAAATAATTTTGAATCAGTCTGTTCACTGTACACAGAGAAGGTCTGTTTTCGAAAAATTTGCCTCATCTTATTCAAGTGATGCCGTTTAATTATTTGCCTGCTTGCGTTTTAAACTTCCAATTTTCCATCAGCATCGAATCAGCAAGCAGTTTTCAATAATCAAAGTACCTTATCTCTAATAACTAATAAAATTTAAATACATAAATTATTTCCTTTTAGGTTTGTGCCAACATTTTTTCTTGAAATTGTGTTATTACATTTAAGTATAAGTATTTGGGCTGTTATTACTACTACTACTACCTACACTGACAATATTCAAATGTTTATTAAAATGAGCATGAAGTTGGTTCTCGGTAAAGTACTCATCTTTATTCTGTACGTGCACTTGTGACATTAAATCTATGTCTTTTTTACTTTTATGTTGTACGTGAGTAGAATTTAAAAAAAAAATAAATGGACTCCGAGTACTTACGGCGGAACTGAATTCATCGCGGGCGGCGATTTATATTTAAGAGTGTCGCCTTAATATTGCCTTGGAAATATAAAACAGAAAATGATGCAGTTTCCCGTCTTTCCCCGCGAATTACTGTTCCAGTAGGTGGTAGCTATTTTATTTCTTTGACAGATCGAAATTGTAATATGTAGTTGGTAGGTAACGTAAAATAAAATGGGACATAAAAGTCACATATAAAATAGAAACATTAAATCTACAGTTGGAGAATATTGAAAGCAAACCGGTCACCGGATATCATTCGTAGTCGAGTTCGTAGTAGGTACATCTCTGAACAACCATAAATCATAATTCATAAATATGGATTAAGCAGGTAGTAATGAACTTTAAGACATAAGTATAATCCGCTTAAAATTTGGGTTAGCGGTTAGCTTCAAGTTGTAAATGTTAAACATAAGCTGTCCTTCATCAAAGTAAAAAAATATTAATGATGATTGCCAAAATATTCAACCTTAAAAATTGCACTTTTCTATTTTTCAGTAATTCAGTAAAAAAAAATTGCTTGATTTTGACTGTTTCTCATATTTGTAAATCAGAAAGAGAAAAACCGTTTACTGAAAATTGAATATTGAAAGTATTAAGTAATACACGAAAAATATTTTATTATTTGAAGCAACAAAATTTAATCACAAATATAGTATTCGAATCGTGCACCATTATTCTAGGCCTTCTTAAATTTTTGGAGGCGTTTTAAATGTTAAGTCTTTGATGACGCCCCATATAAAAAAATCCAATAGCAGGCCATACATAGTATTTTGTTATTAAATCAGCAAGGAGTCCTCAAGATGTTCCACAAATTTTTTTTGGGTTTTCTAAAACCAACCCAATTACGTTTGTTTCAACATATTCTTCTATTCTTGGTTTTGCCACAAAGTCCCTTATTTCATCATGTTGTGCTCCACTCTTGCAAAAATTATTGCTCATAATATGTATATACAGGGTGTTTCGGGAGGAAAGGGAACTATTATAGGTGAAATTATAAGAACGTATTCTAGAGGCCAAAATAAGAAAAAAGTTCTTATAAGATTCCGAAAATGCTTCCTTTTCGAGATACAGGGTGTCAAAAACATAATTAAAACTATGTTTTTTTACAAGCAAATAACTAAACTGGGGCATAACTGAAGTGGTGGATATTGGAGAACGATGAAATTTAATATAAATATAATCACCCTGTAGATAAAAGAAACACCGACAATTTCAAAATCAATTATTTTACAGACAGTTTGAAATCGGAAACAAATATCAGTAACGCAGAAAAACTGTTTTTTTTTTAATTATTATTCGAAAACGATTTGTCCGAGGATTTGTCCTACCAGAAAAACTCAAGATACCTTTTCGTTGTAGAATTGGCTGCTGATTAAGACACCAATACCTGTTTTGAAAGCAAACAGTGGCGTACTATTTTTTTCGTCAAAATCATTTAATATTTTGCTCCCATGTACGTCACTGGTGGAATTGTCGAAACTCGTTAAATCAGAGATAAGTGTTTTCGTGCCAGTATAGTGCATATCAAAGCTGAATTTAATATCTTAAATCGTTTTCGAGATATTTAGACAAAAAGTAATTTTTTTTTTGACACCGTGTATCTCGAAAAGGAAGCATTTTCGGACTTTTAGGAACTTTTTACTTATTTTGACCTCTAGAATATGTTCTTAAAATAGTTCCCTTTCCATTCCGTAACACCCTGTATCGTATGTCACACGTAGGCGTATTCTAGAAAAAAAAAACAAAGAAAAAAAAGTCCTTTAAACTTTTGTCCTAGCTTTATTCGTTGAAGTTACAGGGGGTTAAAATTTTTCGAAAAAGAAGAGGTTGTGGTTTACCTATAACTTTTTAACAAATAAAGATATCGCCGTAATATGCATGAACTAAGGATACGACATCTTTTACCAACAGATGGCATTTCAATTATAACAATTGGCGTAGATGCAGGGTATGTCGGTGGACTGTGGCCTTAAGCAAAAAAAAAAATAAACTTAGTACGCTCAAATTATCAATCACTTCTCTGTTCAAGTAAATTTAATGACTAAAAGTACTGATCACCGATGATAACATTGATAAAATAAAATCTATCGGGATCTAACATAATCAGATTGTACAAAAATGTTGAATAGATCTGGACTGATATTGCAACATTTTCTCAGGTTTCTGCTGGGTGAGCCACACAATACCAAATTCCATTCTTTATTCAAAGGCATCTGATAATCAAATAATGTGAGACAATCTGCACCATCAGAGTATTAATTTTATATCTGAGCCAGATAATGCGACAGTAAATAAACCATAAAGAAGTTTATATTGAGGTTTGCGTGTTTGCTTGAAACTTGTTTTATCGAACATGAACATTAGCAACATACAGAAATTTAGAGTCTTGATCCATTCGCACATATTATATCGTATAAATAATTTTTTTATATGTGTGTTTATTTAACTGAACCAGGTGATGATGAAAAAATATATTAAAGACTTTTTGGCTTTCTTTTCTTTTCTTATTCTTATTGTTTAGTATAGTCGAGTAAACTTTAACTTGGCCTGTGGATGAGTTGATATTGTGCATACTATTTCATTTTCTCTTGCACACAAAGTTAAAGCAATAACCCAAAAACATTGTTCACGTATGTTTATACTTAAACAATGGTTTTGGGCCATTGCTTCAATTTTGTGTGCAAGAGAAAATACAATAATACGCACAATATCAACTCATCCACACGCCAAGTTAAAGTTTACTCGACTATACTAGAGCAGCTATAACGTGATCCTTAGAAAAATGAGTAAACAATCCAATTTGGCCATAACTAAACAATAACAACACCTAAAGAACGCAAAATAAACTCATTATCCAGTCTAATTGAGGAACCTGCAACCGCAACACGTGTGCATTAAAATGATTGCTCGTTTAATAAGCTCTACTAAAAGCATCGTGCATTTCCGATTAATCTTTCCCAATGTGGAAACAGGATTGTAAACGTGTAGGTTTTGTTATCATCAGAAATTTTAATTAACAAGTTTTGTGTGATTTTTTTTTTATTTACGTACTTCCAATCCGTTGTCGTCATGGAAGGCTACCCGGTCGGCGCCTAATCTAAATTGTTTTTACAGTTTTGTGGCTTTTTCTTATCAAACGTATTCCATTTTTAATTTAGTAGCAGCGGAAACAGCACTTGAGGTACGGTTATTTTATTTTCTTTATCTAGAAAGTATGGGAATCAAATATAGGCTTATTTAAAACAACTTATTAATTTGTTTGCTTTTAAAATTAAAGCACCTTAAGAATGCCAAGTCCAAATTTTTAGTCAAAACTTTTGCTTTTCCAAAAAAATGGTGAACTCACCTAAGTTACTAAGCATAAGACAATACAATTATATTGGCATTGGTAAATAAAATTTCATATTTGTTGGTATCCTTATAAGCTTACCCCTCTTATATTTTACCACCCTTATATTTCCTCTTTAAAAAATGGCCTGTAATGAACACTAATATACTACTGCATATACACAATTACTCCATTATTGTTGATTTTAAATTTTGTTTTTATTTTCAAGCAAGCGCAATTAATTTTTTTTATTTTTAAATTTAAAAATTATGTTCTGCTTAAAAAAAAATAATAATAATGCCATGTCTGTAAAAAACTAATAAAAAATAACATACAAGAGATGTAACCCCACCTTATGCGATGAGTTGCTAATAGCCAAAGAAGTATTTATTTGAAATCTTGGTAGTCCTTCCTGTATAGTGGTAGTCATACATTATGTTTGAAAATCTGCTATATCATATCATTTTTATTAGATATATTGATTCTCACAAACTTCAGATTCATGCAAGAAAATATGGTTAGCAATATTTTTTTTATTTTATACTTATGCAATTTTACTCATAAATTATTTTTCACTTCCTTAGTATATAGACACAAAATATAGATGATATAGTTTTATTACATACTAGCATATCAATAATTATTGTTCCCACTGAGATATTTTTAATATAATAAAAACATGAACTTTATCAAATAAATGTTATTTATGTACAATTTTAATTAATATTATTACTGCGTAAATAGTGTATTTATTAAGTCGTGAGAATAACAATATTTAACATAGCCCAGTGACTACTTTATTATCAATTAATTACACAATAAAACCGTTTGTAAATAAGGTAAATAAAAGTAATAAAAATGTTATTACCTATTAATATTTAATGCATTTAGTACAGGAGTTATTGGTCTACAATCTAAAGCAATAATTAGAATAATATTTTTTTATCGCGTCGTCGGCGACAATATGCACGTAGGACGAATTAAAATAGACTATTTAACAGGGTTCGGAGACTATATATATACAGGGTGTCCCAGCCTCGCGTCGGCCAAATGTCCTGGCTCTCCTATAAGAGATATCGAAAAATTTAAAAAACAAGATGATAGACGACACAATGGTGCATAATATAAAAATATTTTGAAATATACAGGGTAACCGATTTAGGCGTGATGTCATAAACTTATGTTTTTTAAATGGAAGTATAAGAATAATTTTCAAAATTTTCTTACTGAAAAGAGCCGATTTCAGCGAAAATTTACAAAACAATTGAAAATTGAGGGTAATTTTTTAATAAACCTCGAATTGTGCCACTTTGCCATCAAATATCTTGGCACCCATGACAGATAGACCCTTGAACCTTTAATATCAGTGGAAAGCCCTTTCAAAGGGCTTTCCTTTGGTGTCATAATATACAGGGTGTTCCATTTGAAAAAAAATGGGAAAAAAGAGCCGATTTCAGCGAAAATTCACAAAACAATTGAAAATTGAGTGTAATTTTTCAATAAACCTCGAATTGTACCACTTTGCCATCAAATATCTTGGTACCCATGACAGATAGACCCTTGAACCTTTAATATCAGTGGAAAGCTCTTTCAAAGGGCTTTCCTTTGGTGTCATAATAGGGTGTTCCATTTGAAAAAAATGGGAAAAAGTAGATTTGGCGTTTCCTGACTCACCCGGTATAAAATGACCGATTTCGTTAGATCTGATAACAGCAGCGTAAACTACAGGGTTTTTGACAATTTTTGGCACATACTAGATCTCAAAATGCTTTTCCGCTACGCCACAGTAAGCTCACAAAGTTGGCACGTTTTTGGTACAAACTCACCCACATCATGGTACCGACCCATCGCAGACCCATCACGTGGCATATCGATTGAGTCGTCTTTAAAAGGAGAATTCAAAGATGTAATAATATACCTAGTGTTCCATTTAAAAAAATATAAGTTTATGACATCACACCTAAATCGATCACCCTGTATATTTCAAAATATTTTTATACTATGCACCATTGTGTCCTCTATCATCTCGTTTTTGAAATTTTTCGATATCTCTTATAGGAGAGCCAGGACATTTGGCCGACGCGAGGCTGGGACACCCTGTATATCAAGCGATATATATGTTTTACATTTTTACTTTCTCATCTCATAGATAGAGAAAGTATTTACATTTCACGCCGAAAATTACGTAACGGCAACAGCGCAATTCTTCCCTTTCACGAAGGTTAACCGACGATCGACTGATTCGCCGGGAATAGCCGATACGTCGGTTCGGTACTGCTTCTGAAATACTCTGAAATTCAAACTCTGTAACCAGATTTATTTAGTTCTTGTTTTGTTGGCTTTCGTTTGTTTAGGAAACGTCGTCGCCGTCGTCTTTATTTTTAATTTTTTTTCAATACACTGCGGTCTCAAAATTTAAAAAAATGCCTTAAAAAATTTTTTAATGGGGCGTGTGATAGCTCATTTCAAAGGGTTTTTAATTCTCTAGCCAGTAAGAAAATTGAAAATTTCAAAATGTTTTTGTAATGTATAAAATCAAATGTGCCTAAATACCAAACATCTGTCAAATTTGACTTTTCTAATTAATCCTCCATTATTGTCAAGAAGCAATGGGCGCCCAGTTTGAACATTTGATTTAAACTGTTTCATGTTCTTTTGTTAATTCAAAAAAACCTTTTCAAATAAGCTAACACACGCACCCAATACATAAGAGCGTTTTACCCACTTATAAGAACACTACATGAATGCTATAACTTATAAATTATATTATTAGTAACCGTATTTCTTAAATTTAAGGGTGAAAAAAAACCGGTTCAGTTAGAGTTTCCACCCAGTATATTGCTATTAAACTATAATTCCCCCGACAATATATTTAATTTATTAGAGGGATTATGTTAAAAATTGTTATTATACTTACCTACTTCGTATGTTAAAATATGATAATATTCACTTGACAAGTTTTTTTTACACCGGTTTTAAGCGAAAATGAAAATATCAATTATTAGAGGCACATTTTAGGATGCCAATTCTAAGTTTAGCACAAATATTTATTGAATATTTTAAGACTTAAGTGTTAATGTTTTAATCAAATTTTGTTAATTTATTTAAGGTATATAAATTGACAACCAAACAAGAAATAAATGCCATAATTGAATTTAGTACTGAAAGTATTTCATTCATTAATATCGCGTGAAATATGATTTTATAAGTTTATTTGGCACCTGTCAGTTTCGTAATATTTCACAGTGGACAGAAAGTCCCTATGAAGCTAATAGGCTTATATATGAACACCTCTGAAAAAATTGGATTTATTATGAAGAATTTCATTTTACCCCATTTATGTGACAGGTTATTTTACGGGCGCTTTCGCACCCTTAATTATTGTTGTCTCAATCAAAACCCCTTTTGCACACACTGTCCTGACATCCTCGCCTATGATATGCCCCAAATAACGTAATACAGTGAACTCGTTTAATATAGAAATATTAAAACGCAAAATACGACGCAGAAAATCTCTGGACAAGTCAAATGATTACTTTCATTTTCTAAATGTGACCAATCATTTTGACGTATTATATCAATTCTTTCCGCCATTTGTACGAGCTATTATGACATCGTCTTTTTTTTATAGCACTTTCAGTAACAAGCAGTAAATGGACCACAATTTTAGCACCCACGTTAACATTTCTGTTTTATTCGAGGTTTTATTTAATTTTATAATTTGAATAATAAATACGTTTTTTTTCCCATCATGCAACATAATGAAATGTTTATGCTACAGTATTGAAGAAGAGGTGCTGTTTCAAATTTAAGAACAAAAATATGGATAGCTATTTAACAAAATTAAATTATTTCGCCAGAGCAACCATTTTAAAATCTGGCAAATCCAATTTAAAAATCCACGTGTCTGAGCATGTGTTCTAGACTTTTTGCCCACACCGTATACTATCCTATACGCTGTTTAGTTAATAGTATAATTATTGAAAATGCATATTTTGGTTTATACCGAGGTTTATACAGAGTAAATATTTTTATATATTTTACTATTTAGTATATTTAACCGCAAACTCTAACGGATCTAGCAACTGATATTTTGTGCGCTAGCGTTCGGGCAATAAACACGATATGAAATAAAGAACTAACATCAAATGGAATTAACACCTTCCTTTCAACAAACATAAAATATTTAACATTTAATCGGCACTTTATTAAATTTATTTTGTTAATCAGAACGCCTGATACTATTGGTGTAACCGATTTGCCCCTGCTATATTGTATATGTATATTAGGTAAACAATAATACATTTTACATGATGGGAAATGATAGCGAATTGGTAGTGAGTTGTAAAATAACTGTCTCCGACAACTCGCATCTGGGTACTTGAAATAATTGTAACAAACCAAACCACACTGATACTGACATGTATAGATCCAATCGCACATGTTGTTACTTGTGCTAAATCATGACCTAAGTTAGGGGGGAAGTTATTGCAGTTATTCATTAATTGTAAACTAATTTAATTGAGCAACTAGGAAGGAATAACTAGCCACAAAACCAAAAGTTAAATAATAGCGTCAAAATAAACCAACAATAGAAACAAAAGATCTCAATAATATATACAGAGTTGGCCGTGGCTACCACTACAAGAAGGGTTAATTCAAATTATTAACGATAAACAAAGGTAGTATATGTGTTTTTACCATATGGATATAAAAGACGAGCCGCTTCGATCCTAAAATTCAATGTGGCACTTGGGGGTCCTGCACTCAACGGTGCGACAGAAACCACAATCAACTCTCAGCCCATGGCGATTCCTATAACGTTCTCACCCCCATTTTTTGGTTTGTCTTTGGAAATAAAATAAAAATATTTTTTGCAATTTAGTTACGAAAAGTCTTTTTGACACTGATTGTCATTGTCAAAAGTGGTTCATTTTAGCACAAGTGCTAATATGAGATTTCATTTTAACACTTGTGTTAAAATGAGTTTTCATTTTATCACTTGTGCTAAAATGAGTTTTCATTTTAACACTTGTGCTAAACTGAGTTTAGTCACATAAACAGATATTGCGACAGATCCATTTATTTTTTTACTAAGAATACAACATAAATATTAAACGTACAACATTTTTATTGAGAAAACACTTATCTTATTTATTATATTATGTTAAACGTAAAGAAAACGTAACAAAAATTTTATTTTTTTCGTAACAACTAAATTGCAAAAAATATTGTATAAAACACGATGCAAAACTGCGTGTTTTTTGCACACGATGAGTTGGACTACTCGCTACGCTCATGGTCCAATATTCACATCTAGTGCAAAAAACACGCTCATTTTGCAACTAGTTTTATAAATAGCTATAACGTAACTTATAGTATTTTTTTTAACACGCTTTTATTAGCTTCACCTGTATGTTTGTATGTAACGGAATCTTTCAACGAGATTTTCACCCACTTCAAAACTTCAGATTAAACTGAAACTTTGCACACTTATTGACAATACAATAATTAAAAAAAATTTGATTTCAAAAATTTTGAAAAAAATTTGATTTTAAAAATTCCAAAATATATTTGAATTGAAAAATTTCGAAAAAAAAATGAATTGAAAAATGTCAAAAAAATTTCATTTCAAAAATTTTGAAAAAAAATCACTTTCAAAAATTTTGAAGAAATTTTGAAATGAAAAATAAAAAAAATTTTGAATTGAATAATTTTAAAAAAAATTTGATTTCAAAAATATAAAAAAAAATAGGTAGCTTTTTTACAATAAAATTATTTTTTGTCAATCACTTTATTCTTATTTTAAACTTAGTAAAAAGCATTTAATTATATTGAGTTAGTGGAATATTTATCACTGTTGAACAAAATGTTAATAGATAAACACGAGGATAAACATTATTTTTTACTTTTTAGTTCGGTTTCCCTTTAAAGCGTGTTTTTTTAGTTTTTTAAACTATAATTTTTTTCCAAGGATTTCGAAAATTTCCACAAAAAAACAATTGAAAGTCAAATAAAACTGAGAAAAAACATGTCAAGATTTTTTTTTAATCGAGTTCCCTGTATATTTTTCCAATTTTGAAAAAATATTTAAATTCCCTTTCCAAAAATATAACATAACATGTATGTTTCTCTTCATATTTAGTAGAATAGGTACTGATAACTACATATTATTATTATTATTTCAATTATTATCAGTATTTTACTAAATATGAAGGTTATTATGTTCTGTTATATTTTTGGAAAGAGAATTTCAATCTTTTTTCAAAATTTCCATTCCATTTAGAAAAACATCGCTTTGTTTTTTCCCACTTTTATCTGACTTTCAATTGTTTTTTTGTTGAAATTTTCGAAATCCTTGGAAGAATACGTAAATAATAAGTTACATGAAATATTTTTATTTTATTTTCAAAGACAAACCGCAAAATTGGGATGAGAACGTTATAGAAATCACCCTGTACATTTCAATCAGTTTTTATTGTACGTATACCGTGAAATAGTGGCGCTGCTGTATAATAAATAAATATAATTTCGTAATAATGTATCTAACCTCTAAATATGAGCTACCATTTTTTAACACCCTGTAAAAATCTCGAATCCTTTGTTATATCTACCCTTCATAGATAATTCACGTGAAACTAACACTGAAGGGCCCAAATTCGTATTGTATGAGAACAAGCGAGGATTTATTGTCCAATATATTCCCAAATCTTTTAATATCTTGCTAGAGAAATCTGAATTAGCCTTATCATCGATTCATTCCTATATATACGCCATTATCTCCCAATGTATTCATTAAATACATCAAAAACACATTTTTCACAGTTCCTTGATTATATTATCCGAAACGGCTGGAGGAAATCAATTCCCCAGACAAGAAATATCAAAGATAGCTAAAAATCACTATTCAATGTCAACGTTAAAATTCAGTATGTTACACGAAAAATAAGAATACAAACAACAATACACAAACTTTGAATATCGAGGTGAATATAGAAGAATTAATTACAAAAAAGAAAATTTCTACTACTAACAAATAAAATGAACGTCCTTCGGCAAATAAGGAAATTAATGGATTTAATAGTTTATGTGAAATTTATATCGTAAAGAAACCTAGAGCATTAATGAACCCGTTAATAGAAAATTTGTCAAAAAAATTACTTTTAATGACTATGAATGATGAATTTGGTCCAGATTTCTCTTCTTTTTCGTATCCACTGCTGTCGAGAGTGATATTTCTATATTACTAGTTACGACGATAATTTTCCAATGGTTTCAAAGTTATTAACAGTCCTTTGTTTTCTCTGGAGGCCAAAAAAAAAAAACTTGAGTAAGCACCCTGCAATTTGGTTTTTGGTTCATAGTAATAACTTTAATAATAATGTATTTGCCAAAATTCTTAAATTGTCAAAAGTAATTTCTATCCATAAGCATAACAATGCTGCCAATTATAGATCAATATTTATTGTACCTTTTTCCACCAAAATTTTTGAAATTATAATTGCAATTAACGTTGTATTTTTAACACTTCAATTTGTTTAATAACTGTCAGCTTGAGTTTAGAAGTAAACTATCCACTACTCTAGCTATAAATACTCTTAACTAATATAATAAACAAAAGTTTTGAACAAAGCTAACTTGTATACACTTAGATCTTAGATTTAAGCAAAGAATTTAATTACGTATCTCACGATTTTTTGTTGAAAAAGTTAGATTTTTATCAATAATTATTCTGTAATAGCCAAAAGCTGCTTACATTTTACCTCGACGATAGATCCCAATGTATGAAATACCACAATATGAACTCTGACAATAAATATTAAATTGAAGTACCTCAAGGCTCCGTACTCCGTCCAACCTTTATCCTTATTTTCATTAAAAACAGGCCACGTGGATTCAAAATTTTAAATACATATTTTTAACTGTGACCATCTCTCTTGTTACGAAACTTCCAATAGGTTTTATTTAATGTACTGGTACTTAGTTTAGTGTTAAAAAAGACTCAAGTTAAATAGCTTTAACATAGAATTAATCTGTGGATTTATTTTATTTCACCTTGGTAGCCCTAAGAAAATATCATATTTATGGTTATGTCAGTTCTCATTTGTGAAAACTGGTCATATTTGTTAAATATAAAACTCCAATAAGTGTTTAAACGCGAGGTCCGCTTCTTGAAAATCTCATTAAATCGCAAGATGCAATACAATTATGTAAATTGTTTATCGTTACACAACCTCGACTGTCTTCAGAAGTTTGTGGGTCGTGACTACTGCCTGTTTCTAAATTTGTCGTGATAAAATGGCTTAAAGAAATGCAAATACCAGCTCGCTCAAATTATAAAACGCAAATTGTCGAGGGACTTGTTATAAGAAGTGGCGTCGTATCTGATGAAAGTTTTTAGAAAATTTTCAGATAATTATCAAACATTGTTCGTTTCTCTAATTTGTTTTGTTTAAAATAACGAGTAGAGGTAATATTGATAAAACATTTTATTGAGTGATCAAAGATTAAATCAAAACATTGCCTAATTTTTTCGTCCGAATCTGCACACTCTTATGTACCAAATTAGAGGCGAAAAATCCGATACCCCGCGATATTATTGATTAAAAAATATTGATCCGTTTGGTCCTTTTGCATTAAGTATCCACATAAAGTTTGGAAAGAACATCGCCAAAAAATACAGCAGTTTTTTTTTATCTGAAATAGTTATTACAGAAGATATTGACAAATAGAAACGTTACCTGAAACATAAATTAACAAGACGCTAATAAGTCTAATTGTAAGCCATTATATAATTAGTCTTTATAGGTTATTCTTGCTAGGAATAATGCTGAAAGAAACCATTTACAGCGAATTACATTTGCTGCTTTTCGTAGATGACAACAATAATATAAAACCTACTGGATATCATATATCAATGAGATAAAATCCTCCCGGCCAATTTGGATTAATTTGCTGATATCCGCGCATGATAACGAAAAGGTTCCTTGACCCTTATACAATAAATGGGATCTGGGCATCCTATACTAAAATGATACCAGTTGTGAATTTAATCAAAGAGGACGAGAAAAAATTGCCCTTTTACCAATATAAGTATTTGTTTGTAAAACTAACAATGCCTGTTCCGATTTGATATTTTGCTCAGAGTTCAGATTTAATTGGGACTGGTTTCAGCGAAAGTTGCAACATTTGATAAGATAGATACGAGATGAGATACTAACACTGAAGCTGTTTCTACAAGCAAAAATATAATGCACAGTAATTCTACGACACTTATTCGTATAGAATGTGCAAAAATAATACAAAAATGGTTTTTGAAGAATACAATCAGGAATCGGTAGTTTCATTATGATTGTTTTTATTAAGTTGATGAATAACATATTTATTTGCTTATTTGCGCCGTAATAGTATACAAGCCGAGAGTTAGCGGTCTGTCAATAATTAGAAAGACCGTAAGCGCTTGGGGATAAAATGGAAAATTGGTTGTTTACCCTGTGCACTTGGCAAAGGGGAATTTAAATAGTTAATTAATTTGGTAGTGTGTAAGGAAAGATTAAGTGAGTTATGAAGGATTTACTAGGCTAGTGGTAAAAGCATACCTCTATGAATAGTCTCTACAAGGCTTAGAAGCGAGTGACATAATGAGGAAAAGGTTATGCGAGAGACAAGTTGGCATTCAAGTGAAAAGAGTTTAGGAGTGTGTTATAGATAGAGGATATCATTTTTTTTTTGTAATCGCTTACTTAACGATCCCTGCTAATACTTGTATAGAAAATGTTAAAAATTTTATATTTAGTTTAAAATCCAGCTATAATATTAATAACTTCTTCAAATGCACTTACCTAATTTTATTTCTGAATACTTTCATAGAGATTGCTAACTGTACGAATATTTTTGTTATTATTATGAATAATGAATGATTTTATGGTGAGTTAACTTTGCCACAAATTACAATTTGTTAAAATCGCTTACTGACAGTTCTATTGTAGTGTGAAATAAAATGACTTTATTTCACGTCGTCAATAAATCTGCTATAAAGTTCATTACAGTACTGGTGCGATATAGTACTACTTTAGACAATAAAATAAGTGTGTAAAAGTCTACGTTATTCTACAGTCTTTGAAATTATAACTATTGTATTCTTTATGGTCTGATTAAAGTTTATAGACATTTGGAATACACTACAAAATTCCTGTATCCGCATCTTATTGACGAAAGTCTTAATGTTGTCATAAATTCGAAAAATTCAGTATAAGTGCAGATCGAAATCAATCAAATGTTCTGGTTTATTTTCAACGTGGTATCGGATGTTTACTATTAGTACAGTTACTTGGTGATCCCACTTGGGTCAAATATCAAATATTAAAAAGGAATAAGGATGTTTTTTCGTTGGAGGTGAGTTTCACCCCAACTCAGGGGTTTCGAGAAAAAAAAACAAAAGTGACTATTGGAACGTTATATTGTCGAATTGAACCCCAAAAAAAACCCTCAATATTACATTCTTTTTATTTTAATAGCCGCCGAGTTAAAGGGGTTGAAAACGTTGATTTTTAAGCAAAAAATACTAATTTTCAAAGGTTTTAAGCAAATTGCTCAAAGAGGATCACGTTTTCGGAAAAGTTACATGAAATACAAATTTGTTTAGGCTCATCATTGTCGAGATACAGTTGATGTTAGGTGCATTTGAATGTAGCCCTGAAAAGGTCACGCGCTTCAAACAGTCATAACTCTGGTTAAAAAACCATCACCCTCCTAGGGGTAAAAGCACATCTATTCCTTTTTAATATATCAAGTTGATACCCTGAAGTTTAAGAATCCACAAAAAAAAATACAAGCAGCTATAGAATTAGTTCGAAGTTTGGGTACTTTTTGGCACCAAGTGACTGTATATATTATATACAGTGTGGGTCAATTTTTAGTAACCAAACAACCGGAATAGATTTATTAACCGAAAAAAGGTCTTAAAATTATTCAATACAGAGGTCAAATTTTTCTTCGCATTTATTTATTAACGTGTAAATATATTTGTATATACATATTGTCATGTATTTTAATAAATAAAAATTAAATTCAATACTTTAAAAAGAAAAATAATTCTTGTTCATATAGAACTTCGCCCTGAATAAAAGCAGCAAATAACTTACTTTAAATAAATAAAAGTAGTAAGGTAATGAGAACAATAACGGAGCAACGGAGCATGATCAGTGATCAAGGTCAAGGTAGGGGGTAATGACATGTGTTTCGTTAGTAATACGATATATGAACATGTTGCATCTAAAAATAGATTTATGAGTGGTTAACACGTGTACAGTTGAATGGCCCGTGACAGGGGGTATGTGTATACCATATGACATACATCTGGCAATGTCAGACATCTGGTGGGGGACTTAAAATATAAGTACAGATTTGAATCAGATTTTATTAATATGTTTAGAGAGTGTGATAGAGCAGTTCAGCAAGAGCTAGATGTAATAGAGACAAAGGAGTGTTGTGTTTGCCGCAGAATTATAAGTACGCGATATCTTCCTAGTGATTTATGGATAAGTAAACCTAAACTAATACTAGGTTTATGTACGCGTATGTGCAGCCAAACAAGACCAATTAAAGTATTTCGGTCATATGAATGGGATAAGTGCCAAATCCTAAATTCACCTATACGTGAATATGGAGTGCACAAGATCAAAAGAAGAAAAATGGGATACTAAATATTCTCCAAGCCATAATCCTGAGGAATTTAAAAAAGATAAGGACATGATTAGACATCCGCCTATTGGGAAGAATAAGATGCAAAACGCAGAACTGAATATGTGGAATGTGAAAGTGTTTAAAAATAAGCAAAGGTTTGCTAACATATGAATTGTATCTTTATGAAAATTTTATAATGTCATAATAAAAATGAAACATATTTATTGTGTTATTTATTATCAAGTCTAGACATTTAACGAAACCAGACGAGAGTCATTAACCTCGACGTCACCATCTGTTCACCAGATGTTATCACGTGTAACATTTATGTGCATGTCGCCGGATATATCTTGTCTAGACAAGTTAATTAGGGCATATGTTATGAGTCATCATTCATTTGCTCGCCAGATGTTACAGTGAGAAGATCATAATTATAATTAGAAGCATGGGTTACTCATTCTTTATTGTAATCAAGTTTTATGATGAAAACGATAAACTTGTTGGTCAAGAATGTATGGAGAGTTATAAGCTTCAATGTGTTAAAGAAACATTTAATCTAAAAGATAACTATTCTTACATTAAAATATTAGGATGTTACGGGGATTGTGATTGTGGCGATGGGGAAGAAGAATGGTATATACGCTCCTGTTTCGGAATCAAATCTTAAGTTTGATGCCTTAACCTGACTTATAGATTCAGTAAAAACTTTTTATATTAAATATATATGCCCCTCTCCTTTTCCACAGGGAATCAGATGTATAGTTATGAAATAAGAAAAAAAAATGTCAGGTGTGGGATTCGAACCCACGCTCCCGTTTGGGAATCATAGTTTAACTTAGACGCCTTAGACCGCTCGGCCAACCTGACTTATAGATTCAGTGAAAACTTTTTATATTAAATATATATGCCCCTCTCCTTCTCCACAGGGAATCAGATGTATAAATCAGTTATGGGATAAGAAAAATGTCAGGTGTGGGATTCGAACCCACGCTCCTTATAGGAATCAAATCTTAAGTTTGACGCCTTAACCACTCGGCCAACCTGACTCATTCATTGATTCAGTAAAACACTATACATTAAATGTATACCCCCTCTCCCTCATCAATAATAGAATATAAATTCATAACAATTTAAAAATACATTAGTGTGTTTATAGATATTACGATGATAGCTTCACAATTCATAGCTTTACAAGCAATTTTTCAAAGTTTTCTTTTTATACAATACCCTCACAGCGCAAAAGAAGTGTTTATATGCTTCGATAGTAATGGAAGCCGAAATGAGAGTTGGCCTTCTAAATGGAATAGAATGGAACCATATGCAGCCACTAATGCAGCAACCCTCAGATATCCAATACCCACCAACAGTACTATGTATAAACTAAAACTAAGAAAAGGCAATGATCTCACTCAAGATTCGGAATGGTTGGAACTCTATAGCAAACCCCCCACCACTGTTAATAATAGTACAAATACTGAAATGAATCATGACACAAATCAGTTTGTAATTTGGTATATAGCAGTTTGTTGTTCATCGCTCGTGCTTAAATTAATACTTACAAGTGTTTTAAAATGTCTCAAGGTCTGACTTGTTCGAATTGTCTAACGAGGGAGTTGATAGATAAGCATAGGAATGGTAAAAATTTGTATGATTTTACTAAGGAAGAACTCCGGAATTTTCCACTGCAGTATCTAATTGAAAAAGCTGGCCCAGTTGAGCTTCTTTATACATGGCATAAACTACCACGGGAGCACACACAAAATTTTGAACTTGAAATTCAACTACCTTGTTTTGTACATCACAATCGTCCCGAATGGCATAACCATGTAGATGGTCCTCCATGCCGGCAATCTAGATGTCATGTATGTAAATGGGGATTGGAAAGATGTGGTTAATATTTATTTCAATGTTACATTAAATAATTATATTTTATATATGAATATGTGGTGAAACAATAAAACAATAATTCATAATGTATATGTTTTTTATTTATAAATTACAAATCCAATAAATACAAATCAAAACTATCACAACTTAATTCGGGTTCATCCAAATCAACACTATCCCATCCTTCTTCAGGCTCTTCCATTTCCATCAAACGGTCAGCATATTTTAGTAAAATCTCTAATTTTTTATCACTACTATCTTCAGTAATTAGATGATGCCCCCACGCCAAGGTATTTACATCTCCAGGTATAACATACCTTTTGTCATCTGCTGATGATAGGGCTACTTTATTTTTTAATTCGGTGTGAATGGTGTGTAAATTGGAGGTAAATATAGACATTTTACGAAATATTATACCACCGTTTTCAACAATCTGGACATAATCAGAAAAATCTATTTGATGTTTAACAACACTTTTGGAAACACCTTTTGCCTTTTTCATGACCTCACCAGCTTTAACACAGTAAGCTTTAGCACCGGTACCATAAAACGCCTCAATAGGTCTTCCAGCATACTCATCCTTCATTTTTCCGACTACAGACTTTGTTTTGGGTATGTTATGGATGTTGTCAATACTATAATTTGACGTATCAAAATATTGAATATTTTTCTTGATGTCATCATAAACATTGTCGGTGAATATCTCCAAAATTAGTGAGTCGGTGTCAGTATACAAAACAGTTGCTTTATTCCCATACATGGATTTGATGTAACCATATAGAAATTCATAGATGATAGTCTTTGAAATATCCAAAATTGAAAATCCGACGTAGAGTGGTTTATCATAAACAACCTTTAATTTTTTCAATTGAACTGCTACTAAGTTTTCATCAAATATTGAACAGGATTTAAAATGTGGTAGGGCTATTAACGCTCTTGCACCCAACAGACCTTTTTTATTTTCCCAGCACGAGCACAGTTTAATGTTTTGTCTTTTATCAACGTTTTCCATTGTTTTTCCAAATATTGAATTAATAAACAATTTGAAGAGATCTCTCTCAAATTCGTTCTTAGCAGAATTTCGAAGATTTGAATTTAATTCAATATATGATCCAAGCCATGACGATTGGGAAAATTCTATTATCCTATAGATTTTTTTCAATTTTAATCCATATTTTAAACACTGCTTTAAATTTTTGTAGTAAATGATATATTTATATTTATTACGTAAATTGGGGATTAATTTGGAAGTCTTACTTTTTGGAGGAGCCATTTGCTCTGGACAAAACGGTAAATCGTTGTGGTCATCATGCAAGTGTGGTGGATATTCCAAGTCAACTTCTAGAACATAACCTTTTGGTGAATCATCTTCAATGGTCGAACAGTCAAAATTTTTAATTTCATCTTTTTCAAGCCACCTAAAATCACCGGTGGGTAGGTATTCTTTCATTGCTGCTCCGTATAAATTGGTTGCATCTAGGTACATAATATATGATGTTGGTTTCGTAGGATCATAGTTTGGTACAAGTTGATTATTGGCCACAGCTTTTCTTTTACTGCATTGAGCCACTCCACCTCGAATCCCCTTTCTAAAGAAATGTAGAGAATCCACGTCAGTCAAAAGTTCGAGTTCAACTTGGGTATAACGCAACATTGCGTCCCAACTCAAAGATGGTGCTGTCAAATAATGGGCTGGATCTAATTTGTAATGTTCCAAACACACTTTTCTAAAGTTCTCAAAAACATCGGCTAATAATAAAATATCCGATTTTAGATATATATCTGCATACTCTCCCATTGTTTTACATTTGAAGGTATTCCATGTTTTATTAGCTCGCTCATAATCCTCATCAGGGATATACTCATTTGTTAAGTCATTGTAAAATTTATCTTTTGAGGGTAATTCTGGTTCTTCTAGTTTTTCAAACGAGTCCACATAATTATATGGAAAGACCCCTTTCCGCCTGATTAAACTAAACTCTTCATCCTTTTCAAAGTATTTTCTGGTTTCAACACATTGAGGAGACTCTAAACTTTGACTTAGTTTGTCGAGGGACCTAGATAAAAATCTAAAAGAGTCTACAAATTTCAATCTCAGATATGTATCAGGTACCTTAGGATTTATAGATTTTTCAACAAGAATTGATTTGGAGAATGAAATGTATTTTTCTTTGGTTTGCGCTATGACGGAAACAGTCTCCTTTTTGCATGCCAGCTTTTTTATGAATAGATGGCTGTCGTAATTTGTCAGGTTGTGGAAGAACACTGGTATGAATTTCGGAACTTTATAGTTCAAATTGCAAATAGAATGTGCAGGCCCACGGAAGCGACCTGTTAAATGACAGTGATCACGTACTTTTATATCACCAAGCTTAAAGTCTTTCTTACAAATGTGACAGCATACAGCATTTTCGTATTCGATTTTCTCTTGGTCTGAAAGGGGGAGCATCTCTTTAATATGTTTCAAGTGTGTGTTATATAAATCCAGAGCTGTTTCATCCAACTTTTTAGAGAATACTTCAGCAGCATCGGAACCTCGATATGTTATAATTTTCGAATATTTATCATCAAAATTACATTTCACGTAAAATGCGAAAGAATATGGTACATGTTCACATAATTTCACTGTGAATGATTTTTCATCAGAAGGTTCATTATGATGGATGGGTTTCAACAAACTTTCGAAATCTGCATATATGACGAATGGGACCGGTAATTGTTTCTCAAAATTTATAAATTTAAGAATGTTTTCAGGCACCGATTCTCCATATTTATTTATCTTCAAATCGGTAGTTGGTATTTTCGTGCATGTATGGTTACAGTCATTTTTCTCATGTGCTTTTAGCTGTTCTATTTTTCCAAATGATTGTAGACATCCATCACAAATATGTAACCTTCCATTATGTTTTGATTTTTGGCTTGACACTAATTTTGATAAGTCTTTTATGAGAGTATAATGGCTTCTACCTGTATTATCTGATACAAGTAGCAAATTAACATGTGTAGCTTGACGACATGAAGTAAAATGTAAAGGTCCAACTACTTCAGTAATTGTTTTTCCATCCTTAAATTCTGTTTCAATACCAAACACATTAACGGAGATGTTGTTCATTTTTTCGAATTTGGGGATGTCTTTCAATTTCATAGGAAACTCTAAACCATAAAAATTTAATAAAGTTTCATAATGTGGATATGAACTTATTTTCACTGGATCGGCTTTTGGTGGGAAAATAGATGCATTAATTGACCAAGCAAAACAAGCATTGTCTTGGTTTTGTATGTTTAAAACCGCTTTCTTTAATCCTATAGCTTTAGGTAGCTTAATATATGATGAAGCTGCTACTGGAGTAAACCTATTAATGTTTACATCAAGAAACATTATATGTTTCAATGTCCAGCCAGAATCCTTTTCTTGAAATTCGAATGATTGTGAAATCATCTCTTCTTTAAATTCTTTGAAAATCTGCTGCAAGTCTGTTGAAATAGTTATTATTTTATTCTTTGTATTGAATGACTTTATGTCAGACATCTCCTTTTCGGGTATAACATAAAGCCCAAACACTTCCAAATTAATTTTAAGGGTATAGTGTTTCAGCAAGTATTCATTAATTATATCAAATACTTTTAGTTTTATTTCTTCTAGAAAATCAGAATAATCGATGTGTGTTTTAGGACTAGTAAACCGATAACTAGCAATTCTATTTTTGAATGCGTGATGAAGTTTGTCTACACCATTTCCCAAATTACTAATAATAGGCCTATTAATTTTTTTATAGCTTGATGGATTGTCTATTTTTTTATTAATCGAATTTTTATTATATAAATCATGACAGTTTTTATTAATATGCCGTGATAAGTTAAAAGATGATGAAAACATTTTTCCACATTGACCGCAAATGTTTCTATTAAAACCACTTGTAGAAGGTACACTATTTCCACCATTTGTAGAAGGCATACTATCAGTCTTTTGTTTTTTGTTTTCATCACTTATTAGTACATTATCACTTTTTCGTTTGTTATTATGAAGAATGAGACAGTATTGACGAATATGTCGAACTAAATTGCTCTTAGACGAAAACTCCTTTTTACAATGTTCACACTTCATTATTGTGTTCGCAATAAAACTAGACTGAAAAAATATGTTTTATCGTTTGTTATATATTATAAAATCTCACAGGGAGAAGGGATACAATTATTTCTATTGGTAAGCCGGTGATTAGATGTAAACATGTGTGGATATAAGTTACACATGTGGTAAAATCTGGTGAGCAGATTGCGACTTTGAGGCCAATGACTCACATTAACATCTGGTAAACAGATAGTGACTTTGGGGTCATCGACTAACATCTGGTTTCGCTTAAATGTCTAGACTTGTTAAAAATAAATAGACTTTAAATGTGTTTCATTTTTTATTATGACATTATAAAATTTTCATAAAGATAAAATACATTTGACAAAGAACACATACATTTAGATTTTAAATGATAAAAACATCGAGGTTCGGAAAACTGGAGCGGTGGATGGTCTTCTAACTCGTATACAGGTTTAGATGAATATTTTCTTATGTACGAGGCCTTTTCTCCTCCCTTTACATGAATTATTTCTTCAGTATCGGTTAACTCTCGGACAATTTTCCCAAACTTGAAAAATGGTGTACACCCTTCATTCCAATTAATACAGTGATAATTATGTGTTAACCACTTCACTTGCTTCTCCAAATCTGGTGGTAGGAGCTTTATAGAAAATGGAGGTTTAAAAATATAATGTGCTGTTTTATAGCCATTGTAGGCTGCCAGCTCCTTGACAATAAACTTATTTTTTTCTACTTTGAATCCTTGCACATCCAAAATTAATGGCATATTTTTATGTTTGCTAGTCTTCTCACTAGAGAAACTTTTAAACTATATATTTCAACTGCTTTTTTTAAATCTCTAAGTTTTTGCTGGTATTCTTCTAACGCCTTTCTGTACTTAGAGATCATCATGAACTAACTTGGTAGTTTACATTATTTTCCTTAAATGAATTAAGCCTGTCTAACTATCTTTGTCATTGGATTATACCGGAATACACGATCATGCAAAATTAAGCAGTATGCGGTAGTGTCTTTTGGAATATTTTCGCTTGTTTCAAATTCGATGCGCATGACAACTGATCCTGACTGCACAGTCTCCTTTTGACGAGAACAGTCGATGTGAGTTATGGGTGAAATAGATTTGAATTCTTTAGGTGTAAATATAGGTTCGTTTCCAGTTTCATAGTACGAGTGGCGGAAATTTGAAAACATTTCATATAAAGTCGCATATTTGTTATTTTTGAAATCCAAATATAAATCACTGTAAGGATATCTCTCCGAATTTAAGAAAACTCTAGCGTTAGTAATATTACAATTATCAAATGTACTCATGTTGGAAGTTAGTTTATTTTTTTTATCAGTTTGTAACCCGAGAATTAAGTGTCGTGCAGTTTCTAACTTTATACTACTCTTCAAAGTATAATTATGTCTGGTGGTTTGTGGAAGTAAGGTGTATTCTATAATTTCCCAACTTCTAAATGCAATAAAAATTTCCAAGTTTTTATCTAATATTTTCGTTAGCGCCAATTGTTGTGGTATTCCTACGGAAACATGTGGCACTCTCCAATAAAGCTTATCGATAGTAATTTTGGGTTTTTCCGTATCATCGACACTAGTTACCGCATCTAAGTCGTTACTACTCCGAATTAAAACTAATTCTTGCTTCATATTTAATATAATTTTTCTGTAATCCTCAAAAAATCCCATTAACATTTTAAGTGGGATGCAAACATTAAATTTATCAGTATCGGGTATAATACTATCTTTAGGAAACCATCCGGCATTTTGAAGTTTGATGCTTTCGCTTTCATTGAAAGACAAATATCCTTTAAGAGTAGAAGTCACTCCTACATTTCGAACCGAATCAAGTACAATACCGCTGAGTTCATATCGAATTTCTCTAAAGAGAAAACTGAAGGCATTATTTATTAATTTTAACTTTGTAACTGGTTTCCCATCATCTTTCCTTAGATTTCCCTCTAAATATAGAATACTTTCACTTGGTAAGGTGTAGGCGTCCAGTTCTTGGATTGGAATTCTAATTTCATCATTATAATTAAATTCAGTGGCTACGAAAGGCTGATAGTTGTGGTATTCGAAGTCAATAATTGAATTATCGACTAGAGGTTGCTGCGTGACATTTAAAATGTCCATTATATGAGTACTTCAAAACCAAGAGACTGCAGAAAAATTTTGTTCTGAGGTGTTACTGGGCTAACGCTCTTCTTATTACTGAGTAAAAATTCATCCTTAGATTTTCTTTTATAACTCCGTTTAGATATTTTTGGAATATTGTATTTAGAATTATAGCGGACTACCATCGTTTAGGATTTCTTCAAATGCAGTCTGACTGTAACGGTCTCTTGGCGGAAATTGACGACATTCGAATCTTGATCGACTATTTTAACGGTAATCGAGTTGATTGTCTTAACGCTTACTGGAAAATATAGGACGTTTAAAGGTGATTCTACTATTTTATAGCCTGGAGCCACCGTTGGAAAGAACTGGTGAATTATGTGAACAGGGCTACCATTAGAATAAGATCCAGTAGCAATATTGCAATCAATACATAAAGCATTCACCTTAATTATTTGTACTGGAAAGTCGGATTCATTTAGTTCATTAGCTATAAGAACCCTTTTCTCAAATCCCAAGAGATGCCCTATGGAATTTTCAGATGAGAAATCAATATCAACATTTGCTTTTATTTTAACCGTTGATGTATTACGATTAGCAATAATATGAATATTATTGGGATGTTCAATGACTTTTTGAAGATAATCGTTAAGGTCATCAATTTCATAAGCCCCAACAGGAATAGTTGTGGTTATATCCCCGTAAGTAAATTTGTTGTTTGTTTCATCAATGTTTGGTATTACATTGAAAGTTTCAAAATTCACCAAGCCAATAACGTAATCAAAATCGTCCTCTAAATATATTGGTGGATTGAAATCGGCGCTCAAGATGGAGGAATTTCCAGTAAGTGAAAATGTTAAAGACATGTTACACAATTCAAATGTATTTACGTAATAAACGGATTTTCCTTATTTACATACATTATATAAAAATTTTATACATAAATGTCCACAATTATTTGAATTATATGTTTGCATCTGATCATGATTATAGTTAACTTTATTCAAGCTACCATCACTAAAGAAATAACTTGTTACTTCATTTGGTGGTCTTAAGTTTCCATAACTATCAAAATAGATTATTGAGTTATTATTCTTCACATATGCTGTCCAGTGAGTACCGGGGCCTGATGATATATCCAAATTAATAATACCACATTCATTTTTTCTTATCTTTACTGGTAAAGTATTTCTCATGTATATTCCACGAAAATTTGGTATATGTAATTTTTTTACGTATCTCATTAAATCTATGTTTGTTAGTGCTCGACGAGGTAGCTTTATAGGGAGTTTTTTGAATATGGGGCTAGATATAATCCCATGCCTTTTTTGTATGGTCTTAAGTATAAACCTTTTCCTACTGCAACTTGCTCCATAGCTAAGTTATGTCTTTTATCCTCCTCAAGCTTTTGTTTTGCAGCCTTTGCGTCGTTAACAGCCTTCGCAATTCCCGCTGCGCCTCCACCAATACTTCCAAGAGCTCCTAATGCAGCAAATAAAGGAATAAGGAAAGGTAGAAAACCACCTGTTTTTGGAATGGGAATTATTCGTTTCCTTGGTGAAGAGAGTTTCTTTGTTCCTATTGATGATAAAGCTTGTTGTGCGACTTTAATAAGATTATTAGAATTACTTCCTTGAATACCACGTCGTGCTCGTTGTACTGCGTTATTAAAACTTATCTTACGTAGCCCTCTACCACGTCTCTGTCTGGAATGCTTTTTTCTACGCATACCCATTCCCAGTTTAGTTTTAGCCTTCATAATGCCTGTTATACCTAAGGCGGCAATTTTTTCTCCAACTGAAGAATCACCCGCTTTTAGCCGCTGATATGCTTTTTCTGCTAATACTTTATCAGCTTGATGTCTATTGCTTATATCTTTTGAACGGGAATAAGCAATGTCGTGCTCTTTGCAATATTCGTCTAATGGATTAACACCAATATCACCTCTCGCAATTCTCTTAGATAGTTTTGTTCCTGGGCCACAATAATTGTAGCCTGGTATATGCAATTCAAAAGGGAGTTTATCAATAAGCTTATTAATAAATCCTGACCCTCTCTTTGCAGACTTTAGTTTATGATTAACTAAGGATGGGTTGTGTACAATCATTATATAACTTGTTGAAAGTCTTATACAGAACTAAGTTTTTAGCGATGTACAATCTTATATATAGTCAAGATAATGATTTATAACACAGTTTGTTAGATTTAGTTTTACAATGAAGATCGAAAAACAAAATGTTACATTACCTGTTATTAACCAAGATGAGTGTTTGTTAGAAAATAATTATCAAAAACATGGCGAACTATTTGGGGGTTCATCCAAGCGTGCATTGATTGTTGGATGTTCGGGTTGTGGCAAGACTAATTTACTTGTCACGCTACTAATACACCCTAATGGACTCAGATTTGAGAATGTTTACCTCTACTCAAAGTCCCTATACCAACCAAAATATGAATATCTAAGAAAGTTATTTAAACCAATGAAAGAAATAGGTTATTTTGAATTTAGTGATGGAGAATATGTTATACCAGCTCAAGAGATCAGACCCAATTCAATTATTATCTTCGATGATGTAGCTTCATGTAATCAAAATATTATGCGAGATTATTTTTGTTTTGGGCGTCACAAAAATACAGACTGTTTTTATTTATGTCAAACGTACTCATCGATCCAAAAGCAACTCATCCGAGACAATAGTAATTTAATAGTAATTTTTCAACAGGATAATACAAATCTGAAACATATTTATAATGACCATGTAAATGTCGATATGTCGTTTCAATTATTCAAAGATCTTTGCTCTCTGTGTTGGAAAGACTCATTCGGATTTGTTGTTATAGATAAAGATTGTACAATAAATAATGGAAGGTATAGGAAAGGTTTTGATAATTACATCAAGTTGTAATAGTATATTAATACATAATGAGCTGAGCGAAATGTAGTGCTTATTAATAATCCGAAGCGTAAAGATGGATAAAAAGTTAGCTAAGGAACTAATAAAAACCAGAAAATCAGTGAGGCATAAATATCAGTCTCTAAAATCCGATGTCGCACAATCACAAGTTCATTTGGAGAAAAGCTTCAAACCCATTACTGAGCCATTGCAAAAATTATTACGAAACATAAAATCAGAGGTCTCAATTAAAAAAGAACCTGATGAATTTAAGTCAGAGCAAAGTAGAACTTCTACCCCTAGAAAATCCCCAGTAAATATTTTAGACAAATATATGCCCACATTGCCTATGACTGGACTTAGTTTCTTGGAGGATACTTATCAATTTGACCCAACCCAACATTCAATCGTGGATGAGCAGAATAGTAGCGATTTAGTTAATGAAGAAGTTGATAAAAGTCGTGCGTATATGCAAGAATTATCAAAATCAAGGGCTTACACAGATTATTTGGAAGCATATGAACCTTTACCAAGAACGTATATTGATGAATCTATAACAGGGGATGAATCAGAATATGATCGTACATATGGCATAACACACGATGTTGAAACTGAAAAATTTAAAATAGGTGATTCCGAATTAAAAATTGTTGGTAAAGACGTAAAAGTGAAGGACATAGTATATCCTGGTACCGTTGGGCTGTATGAATTACTGTTTAAGAAAAATCCTAAAGCTTATAATAAATCAGAATTAGATCATTATATGGATATATTAAAACGTACTAATACCTATCGCAGAAATTTTGATTCTACAGAGCAAATTCAAAGCAATAATACTATAAAGTATAGAAGTATCATAAGACCCTATTTAATAGATAAAGGTTTATTGAAATCTACTACGGTTCCAAGATCATCTTCATTTAGTAAACCACTACCACCCAATACTAGATCTCAAACTAGTATTCGCCCCAGATCTCAATCATTTAAGCAAAGTGGTGGAATGTTGAACTTATCTAACAACAAAATTGATTATGTATATTTTGATAATCCGAATGAGCTCGTGAATAGATTAAGGCTTTTAGTAGCTTCCCAAATGGCTGGAAATAATGGACACAATAATGAAATTGCCTCAATACTCGAAGAATTGAGAGAATTAAAAATTATTAAATAATGGTCACACATCTATTTTCCTCACAGTATACATCTAGCGCTCATCATGCCTATTGATAAATTTGGTAGACATATGCTTGCTTATCGGTCAACACCTTACCCAATAACATCACCTCTTTTAACTGCAACTGAAGATTTTGCTACCAGTCTATCCAGTCTTTGTCTTATACAAATTCGAGGTGTGGCAAAGAAAACATTAAACCATAAAACGTTAATTTATTACGTGTTAGATAGTGGTACTACAACATATACATTACCTATTTCAGGTACAATTGAAAGCATAAACTTACCTTTGAATGTCACAATGTTTTTAAACAATGGTAATTATGATCAGGATAATAAAACGCTCAGTAAAGGAGATAATCTATCATTTCCACTTCCAAGTGTAGACCCAAAACCACCTCTTTTTGTTGAAATTGTACTGCGTTGCCCCTTAGTAAGAAATGAGTAATATTAAAGAGGAAGTAGTTAATGAATTACATAAATCAGCCAGGAAAAATTTTCGAAGGAGACATGTCATTGTTAAAGGCTTAAACGACCTTATACAAGCGGACCTTGTAGAAATGATCCCATATTCTAAAATCAACAAGGGATACAAGTATATTCTGGTTGTTATTAATGTATTTTCAAAGTTTGTTTGGTGTGAAGCTGTGAAAAATAAAACTGGGAAAGAAGTAACTCACGCAATGGAAAAAATTTTATCCCAGAATAAAATAAAGCCTAAAAATTTACAAACCGATATGGGTAAAGAATTTTACAACAAAGATTTTAAAGAACTAATGAATAAATTTAAAATTAACCATTACAGTACATATTCCAATTTGAAAGCAAGTGTAGTGGAACGTGTAAATCGTACTCTAAAAAACTTAATGTGGCGACAATTTAGTTTACAAGGAAACTACAAATGGATAAATATTTTATCGGACATTGTAGAAAAATATAATAACACTACACACAAAACTACTGGTTTGAAACCAAAAAGCGTAACGAAGAAAGATGAACAGCGTTTGCTGCGACATGTATATAGTCATCTGAAGACAGTAGATCCACAGAAACAAAAATTTATAGAAGGCGACTCGGTAAGAATAAGTAAATACCGAGAAGCTTTTTCAAAGGGCTATACTCCCAATTGGTCAAATGAAGTTTTTAAGATACGTAAAGTACGAAATACAAATCCCACTACTTTTATTTTAGAAGATCAGGAAGGTAATGAAATTCAAGGAGGATTTTATGGATATGAAATTCAGAAAGTAAAACATCCTGATATATATCTTGTGGAGAAGGTTTTACGAAGAAAACAGAACAAACTCTACGTCAAGTGGCTGGGCTTAAGCGGAAAATTTAATTCCTGGATTAATAAAAATGAATTAGTATAACACATGTAAAACTTATTCTAATTAAATAAAAAAATTATTTGTTATATGTTGTTTTTATTTCAAATCTTTCATTAAATATATTACATCTGTGATTTGTATCTAAAATAGGATCAAGTAACTTTGAGGCTGCCTCGATTCTTCTACAAAAGCGAAATCTGTTCACTGCCAAAAATTCCCAATATTTCTTCCTAGTCATACTATAAGCAAAACTCCATGTAATTAGATGATGCAGTTCATTATACTTTTCATTAAACGTTACTTTCTTCATTACACTGTTGTACTACATACGCTTTCAAAGACATCAGGATAAGTATAAATTAATTCCAGAATCATGCAGATATTTTCACTTTTTGGATTATCTTCTGGTTTAAGTATATTTAGAGCATTTTCAATAATATTACCGCTTTGACTTTGTAATCCTCTACGTAAAATCTTGAAATAGTTTTCAAATTGTAGATTTTTTATCATTTCGATTCTGTAGTTCACTAGGGGTAGTATTTCTATTAAACAACATACTGTTTCATATGCCAAATATATGTAGTTATCTTCTTTTGAAATTCTAATCACTCGAGCATTTGAAAACTGATCGAAATGTATGCAAATGTTTCCCTCGTGTATTGTATCTGGTTTTTCATTGTAATACAGGAAATTCATGATTACTCCTTGATGAGTTAAAAATTTCTTCCAATCAGCTTCATTGAAAACCACTTGATCACCTTTGTTTCCAGATAACGTTACACAAGGTACATAACCAAAATCACATGAAATTCCCACCGAAACAAACTTGCACTTGGATTTATTTAACTTATATTTTCTCTCACCGATTACTTTTGGAGTATTATCTTCTTTCTTGAACTCAGGTAAACTTGATGGAGTATCCAGCTGAGTCACATAATGAGCGAAGAAATTTAATGGTCTAGACATTTTTGACGACTAATACATGCTAGGAATATGTCATGAGTTATATATGCACTCCCCCCCACCAGTTTAGTCACTTCTGGACAGATGTTCTAAACCTGATAAACAAATGTTACATCTGTTCCTTAAATATATACATCTAGCCGGATATATGACCTGACTTGTCTAGACAAGTTTTAACCATATGTGGAAACATCTGTTCCTCAAATGCTTACTTCTAGCCAGATGTAAATGTCTAGACAAAAAAATTAAAGCATATGTGCACCAGATGTACACTATGTGGTCACTAGACAAAAAATTAAAGCACATGTGCACCAGATGTACACCATGTGGTCATTAGATGAGCTTAACTGTGGGAATAGTACGTTGGATTGATCCCCACGACGCATGTTACTACCTCCCACCTTTTATCGTACTTGAAACGTCTCCAGATGTAGATTGCAGATGATTCACTGCTTCCGTTTGTGGTGGGGGATTTGCTTTTAAATAGAGATTAAATGAGATTCTTTGAGTAATACTTACTATCTGTTATATCACCGTGAACAGTTATGACTGATATTAGATGCGAATCTTGGGACAGTGATAATTTTTCAAGTTATGCTCCTTTGCAAGACATACAAACCAAAAATATTTTGAGAAGTGCTTATTCTGTAATTGGGAAGTCTAAGAAAGTCAAAAAGGATTTCCGACTTGCGGAACGAGAAAGACTACGTAAGCTTGACGAAGAAAAGAAAAAATTTGAAATAGACAGTGCAGAAGAGAACTTAATTTCCGAAGACAAATAAAAGTGACTGTCAAAGTCCATCATGGAGATCGAACAAGTTTTTTTTTCTGATGATGACGGCATACAAGAAGACAGTACAGAAATTGATGATAAAATAAATAGAAGTGTCTCAATGAACAGTTTTAAATTTTTGAATTATAATGCTTTTCAGAAAGTGTGCGTAACTCAGTACATTTTAGTTTTGGATGAAAACAATCTATGTTTAACATGTTTTTATGAAGCAGTTTCAGGGTTAGACTTTGATATTGATGGACGGCACAAAACTGAACATTTAACTGGTAGTGTTAACGAACTTATTCCAAAATGTGTTTCTTGCATTATTTGTGGATTAAATTTATACCAATTCTGTCTGATTGAATTTTGTAATATGTGTAATAATATATAATCAATAAAATAGTTATACTTCTAAACTCTATTTAAACTTTATACCTTTCTCTTCCCACCTATAAGCAAAAAATAATATGTATTTCATACCGTTAAAAATATCTCTGTGTTTAAATTATTAAGAACTGAAGTCTTACGCCATCTGTATTATATTAAATTTATGAAATAAATCAGTAGCTAAATGTATGTGGACATCTGGCTTTGTAAATTGAATAAGTTGTGTATAAATTAGTAAAAGCCACAGATGGCAATGTATGTTTCAATTTCGTTCAAAGGCGTGCTATTTATAGCCTTTGGTGTTGACTCGATGTAAGGCGTTATAATATTTCTAAAAGCCTCTATTTTCGAAGCCTGTACTTAATTTAATTTAATAGGTATATTGTGTTCTATTTACTGTGAAATCAAGTGATTAATATACCTCTATTTCACAGAAATTATATGAGTGAAGTTATTCTGTTAAACTAAGGTGATTTTGTGAAATTTAAATGTGTTCACCTGCATCCTATAGGTACATTCTACAGGTGTTTTCTGTGAAATTTAAATGTGTGTATATTGGATTACCTTAAATGGATTACTTTATATGATTTTTCGTAAGTAGACCACTTTTTTTAGTATTATATTGAAGAAGAATTAGACCATTCTTCAGAAAGGTAAATTAATTAAAAAAATATCAGTGATTTGAATTTACTGTAATTTAAAGTAGACTTTTTCGACATTTATCACTCTATGGTTTTAGTATAAGGTAGACAATAATAGAAAATTCAAGAACCCAAATAAATTTATTAGCGAAATATACAATTAAAAAAATGAAATATGTTTTTTTCACAAACAATTCAATCAATTTCGAATTTACAATAATAATAATTAACACTTTTAATCTAATATAAAACTAAGTAGCACATTATTATATGTATATATATTTTAGTTAAGCATGTTCAACATAATGGAAGCAATAATTTAAACAATTAAACAATTAAAGTTCGTCAATGTTGTGTGCTACTTTAGAACCAATTAAAATAGCCTGATTTATATTGTCTAATGCCTGTTGAACTCTTGCAATTTTCTTCTGGTACTTCTTTAATTTCTTAAGAATGTCTAATTTTTTTCGCTGTTTTTTTTGCACAAAACCATTACTCCTTTTAATGAACTGCTTTAATTCGGTTATGTATTCATTACAAGATTCTTTCTCCGCTGCCACGTCTGTAAAATGATTAAATGTAACGTCACTTTCATTTTCGTCGCTATCGGTAATGTCCTCATATTTTTGGGTGGAGATTGTGATAGGAGGTACCTCCAATTTCATGGCGGTGTCTTCATGGTCACTTTCTTCGTATTGGCTAATATTCTCATATTTCGGCGTAGACGTTGCAATGGGATTAGGTAATTTTCTTGATGTGCCGATGGGCTTTATTTTAGAAAAGGATCCATTTGTAATAACAAAATCGCTTTCACAACTTGTATTTGAATTGTCACAATGTTTGGACGTACTAGGCATTTCTTCAAAATTTGTATGGTTCGCTAATAATCTTAAATGTTGTAAGATTTTCATTGATTTCCCCTGTTGAGAAACTGCTGTCTGCTTCGAGGAACCGGCAATAACTTTCATTATTCTAATTGTATATCTCTCTAATAAATTTATTTGAACTGAGCTCTGAATATTGTTGGGGATATTTATTATATCGTAGTTTGATAAAAATGTTACCCCTACTAAGAAGCTCCCCCAGTATTAGATTTTTATGCAATATTAATTCCCGGTCATACAGCAGTAATGTTGAATTTTTTCACTAGAATGTGTAACCGCGTTGGTAGCTTCTAGTTCGCGGATATTTATTTATATATTTATTTCAAGCAACTGTTAAACCCCCTGGACTCAATTATTTCTAGGCGTGTGGGATTTGAACTTTATAAACTTTGCGAATCTGTTTTTTGATCATGTCTCATAGACAGATATTTTAACTTGCAATATACATATTTTATTGTCCTATAAACTCTTGGAAATATGAAAACTTGTTGGTAACTTTAGAGAGCCATATGTCATGCCTTTTACACATCCTATATTTCCCAATCGTATTAAATATATCGTGTGTAATATATTTGTTTAAATACATCAAATCGCCCACCTCTGAGATATATAGGTCATTACCCCCTACCTTGACCTTGATCACTGATCATGCTCCGTTGCTCCGTTATTGTTCTCATTACCTTACTACTAATAAAAATGGTTTAAACACATAGTTAAAGGATACCACTCCGAGGAAACTTATCTTCGTTGCACAACCACCTGTTACGGGATAGCAGTGAGACGGTCCCCACCAGATGTGGCTCGTACCACCCAAAACAGTAAATTAAAACCACAAAAATGATAAATAAAATAACATTAACTATCAGAAAGGTAATATTAAACAAGTTAATCAATCACTAGTGTCAAATAAGCAAGAATTGATGACGAATGAGCAAGGTTGTAGTTTTATCTAGCGAAAAGACTAACGTAGAAAACCGTAATATTAATATTTGTTGTTAATTAAGATTTAATTTTATGTAAAACCGATCGCCTATGCCACCAGGATAGACACATTGTGCCTTAAAATTGTAGAAATGTATAGTGAGATGAAATCTTAAAATATAGTACTTCATCGTAGCCAAGAACGGCAAGTGAAATTGTGTTTTAACATATTGGATATGTATAGATCGGTCATGAGACCCAGAGTTCAAAAATGATATGATATTTCCAAAAATACAAACCCAAAATGACAGTTTGGCATCTATAGTATCCTCAAAGAAAAAAGAATTCAGGATCACCATGGATACAGGAACAAAAAATAAGGTTGTTGAAAAAACCAGCTCTTGAGAGGGGTCACGTATTTGAAGTCGTTCCTGAAAATAAATTAGAAAATTGTGTTAAAAACGAGCAAAAGTAGAAGTAAATCACTACTTACCAGCTAAAATAAATAAATTAATAAAAGTTGAACGAGATAATACCCTGGCTACACCAGAATTCAATAAACAGAAGATAGAAAAATCAGGTACTTACATAGTATATTATAGTTGAGGACTTAATCCCATAAAATAGTCTTGATTAATTGTGGAAAAGCACATAACATTGAATAAGACCATTTTACCGCGGTCAATGAACTTTAGTGAAGGCCGTTGGTTTAGAAATTCGTTAAAATCCATAGAATATAAAATCCACTAGACTGCTCATCCCTGATAAGACGACAAAAGGGAGACATTTTCTTTTAAACCATAAAAATTAAGAATTTCATTTGTTAATAGTTTTAATATAGAGATAAGTTATCGCAGGCTTCTAGCTTAAGTATTTTTCACCAAATTTGTTGATATAAATGAATAAATGTTGTTAAATTGAAATCTACATACGTCTAGTTTGATAAAACGACAGATTCTGCTCATTCTAACATTATATACAGTATCCGTGCTTTAGTGAGGGCGACATCTGCGAGTCTTGCTAAAGAACTGCACGATTGCACTTCACGCAATACCAACTTTTAATTAAAATCACTTTAAAATAATACAATACATATAAAGAACTTAATTTTCATTTATTAATAAAAATGTACATAAGCTAAAGAATTCGAAAGGTAAGTTTCCTCCTAAGAAAGATCCCAAGGAGACCCTGAAAAAGAAAACAGGAATTACAGAAACCTGAAAGTAAGTTATTCGCTACGCGCAGTACACACGGTCGTTTATCAACGCAGTAGACTGGTCGCTGTGTAGCAGGCGCAGGTATTAGTATTTTGCATTATAAGTACGGGTGGACCGAGGGGTGGACCAAGTCAAGAAAAGGTCACAATTCTAATAAACTAGTACAGAAATTCCAAAATTAAATTAAATCACTATATTTCTTAAATAAAATCAATACTAAAGACATGCTATAAAAAATATTCTTAAAACTAACATGCAATAAATATTAAATTAATAAATATCACCTACCTTTTCAGTATTTTAAAATAATCAAATCAGCAAACAAATAATAATTCAATAAATAAAATACATTAAAAATATTAAGTATATACAAAAATTTCCCCTATCATAACAAAATAAATTGGCATACAACGTGGGGCACAGAAAGACAATATAAAATAAAATACAAATATAATTAATATCCCCCATCACTACAATATGTATATAAAAACATGTATTTTTCGATAACTGGTTATTTTGTTGATCCCAGACGTCCAAAGAAGTCCGTTGCCTCAAATCACTCCATAAACAACTAAACATAAAAGCTGAAGCTAATAAAAAACATCGGACAATGTTCTCTAAAGTCTAAAGTATTTAATAATTTTACGCTGAAATAATGAATAGTGAAACTTTAAATAAATAGTGTAATTGACAACAATTCCAATTAAATTATCCTACATATCCGTCTACTCCGGTCATAAACGAACACACGTGGCACGTGGTTAAATTAACATATAAGTACAATTAAATTTATCTAATTTCCAAGTACGCTTATACAATGTGCAATATCAATCACCATGAAAGGAAAGGGAAATTATTTAATTTAAACCTCAAACATTGTGCCCGAGTAGAAATTAAATTTCGTTATTATTTATGTGCGCGGATTATGTAAGCGAAAATCAAGAGAAATACAACACCGTTAAATTTCATTAAAATTTTATTAGCATCACCATAATTAATTTTGCATATAGAAATATTTTATGTACGTAGTTTTAGCATGGCGATGATACGTCTTACCTTGGAGAATTAGAAACTCTAGACTCTAGAAGGAACGTAGAAACATCCATTATTGAAGTTTCTCTGATAGGAATCTCAACACCAGGATGGGTAGCATTGGAATAAAGAGTTAGACCTTTTGGTTCTTAATGTTTTGGGGAGGCGATTATTTGTAGAGGAATTTTGTGGTTCTCTTCCGCGTAGTTTATTTAGATTTCTTGACGCCTCGACCATCTTCGTGGTGTTTTCCGAAGCTTCAGAAATAAATATAATTTTCCATCTACTATCAATTAGAAGTCGACATAATAATGAATGTATTGAAGATAATGAATACTAATTCAACGCAAAGAATTTGTGATACTAGCAGTACTCTTGTATGGACGTAAATGCTTTTAAAAATCAGGAATGTTACCTATTTATGGGCTAAAAGAAAGTGTGTGAACATATTTTTATTTTACAAATAAATTTACGTTTTAAAGATCCTAGTATATAGACGGACATATAAATTAGACAATACTGGTATGATTTTTTTTCCTCACAATTACCTAACAACTCTGCAAATAAAATACTTTTAAATTAAATTAATTTAGATACATAAAATTTGTATACAAATACTAGGGTCGGTTTTGCCTAAATAAATATAAATATTATCATAGTTTGCTCACTAAACATCATTGCGGAAATCACAGCCGAAATAGATACCCCGAGGAGGGTTAATAACTTCCAGTGGTAGAAATTTGCATAAGAAAATAGAAGAAAAAACATGTACCTGGATGAGATTACACGTTTCGCTTCAAGGCTTGTGTATATAATCTATTTAAGCCAGTTGTAAAAAACTCTTAAATCCCGACAAACATGACCTAAATCCATATTAAACATTTTCTCCCCAAAGGGATATACACAATGTCAGCTTTTTACCCACGTTGGTGTTAGATATCTAACGACTAACGCAGATAAATGTAGGTGTCATAACTTTTAACATATAAATTTTAAATGAACTCGGTGACGTTCCGTATAATAAATTGAAAATATATATTAGGTATGCAACATGATTATACCTACATAGGCCATGGATGTACGTATTTGCGAACTCGATTTTCTCGTGTAGTAATTTACATTTAAATTAGGTTATCGTTATGAAATGATTAATTTGTATTATATTGTAGTGGAATGATTTATTAGTAATTATTATCCTCGTAATTGGCGGCTTCCAGGCATCACACGTTTTGAGTTGACGTGCCCACAATTATTTCTCATTGAAAATTGAACGTAGGGCTCCTTGATTAGAATTGATTTACTGGATATAATCCTGCTCTAAAAGTGCAAATACTGGAAAAAGAAACAAAACCGTTGCATACCTATGGATGGTGAATACGCTTGAGTAATTGACCTGCCTTTCGATGTCCAGTATTTAATTATGGATCGCAGAACTAAATTGTTTTAGACAAATAGATGGGAATGGTTCAAATAAGTACTATAGTTTTTAAGTACGTAATGATCGATCACTTTTCCGTGAAAATCCCAATAAGACAAATTATGGCCACCATTTTCTACAAAATTTTTCAGTTGATTTGATTTTAATTCTCGCTCTCATCAATAATATTTAAATATGGTGTCTAATCTACTACTACTAGATAAAGAAAGAAAACTAATAGTCCAATCAATAGGTAACGGCCCAATGTATAATTTCCCGAAACTGTTAGCTGAAAACAAAAAATATGGTCGTATAGAATTAAAAATTCTAAGAAAGATAGCGTTTTTTCCAGTGGATCCTTAATGTCTTTCATAACCTAAAAAATTCGTAAAGTTGAATCTTTCGATTAATTTTTTGTTGATATCGATCGGTGCATTACTTTTCGAGATATATCGAAAAACCGTAAAAAATCGACTATTTTTGTTTTTGCCGTATTTCTTGCAAATTAACGTTTTGTAACTTGCTACTTGCTGTAAATGTAGCCCACGGCCCACGGCAAGCCAAAGAAGTCGTTTTTTTCGAAATTAAAAAATATTGAAAATTTTTCGAGATATATCGATTTATCGAAAAAAAGGCATTCTCGAAAATCGGCTGTAACATCTCGACGGATAGTCCTAGAGAAACGAATTTGGGCTCATTTTTTTCTTAAAGAGTTGTACTATCACGGTCAAAAAGAATGGTAACGATTGTATTAATTTTAAGTGTCCGAAAATTACTTTGAAAAATTAAATTTTTTTCGGTGACGTTTTTCTTGAATATTTTTTTCAATTTTCATTTCTCGATAATGACTGTTACGGAAATCGATTGCTGGTATTTTTACACGAATAAAAAAAATATGTATTTTTCTACGACCTTCTGGAGCAGAGATAATTTTTTTTTTCAAAAAATTCCAGAGGGCGCTATAAATTTACACACTACGGGCCAATTTTTACGGAGATTAAAGTTAAATACTTAAATTTTCAATAAAAAAATCGACGAGATAAACACGAATATTACTTTGTAAACACATTTGTAAACTCATTAATTACAATGTTACTGCAAATTCATTTGTTACGTTGACACTTTCTATCATTTCATTCGTTTGTAACAGAAAATCGAAGGTCTAGGCGAAGTGTTTTGGAAAGTTTTGAGTTGAGTCTTGTATTTCAAACGCCTCGTGTTTATTCTAACCTTACTTAATTTTGCTGTGATAAATTAACTCCTATATGAAAACGTCTATTTGACAGTCACATTTTGTCACTTTGACAGCGATAAAAAAGGTGCATCGTTTTTTATCAACAGTAAAAACACAAGAGCTTTTTTTTTATCGGATAAATTTCTCTTCGTAACGAAACAATTTTGCCAAAGAGTAATTTTAAGAGAAAAACTGACATGAAAAAATCGCGAGACTGTAGGTCGAGCGATTTTGTCAAATGTCAGTTTTTCGAGCAAAATTACTCATTGGCAAAATGTTGAGTTACAAAGAAATTTATCCATAAAGGAAAAGCTCGAGTGTTTTTTGGCAAGATAAATTAACGACAGAATATGTGTCGTTAATTTATCTCTATATCTCTAACCGTTTCCAAGATATCCAAAAATTGACATTTTACAGATTCCGAAAAACTGTCAACTTTTTTATTTGTGGATATTTTTTCAAACGGTAAAAACTTTCTATAGGCACTTTTTGACGTAGAATAAGATGCATTTGTCAAAAAAAATTAACGCTTTTCGATTGTTTGATATCAAAGCTAACTTTGTGGAAACCATAGTTGGTTTTGACTCTAGAAAATAGGAAAAAAAATAAGCTTTCCAAAAATATATATGCCAAGATATGTCTAGTCATCCTTGCTGCCAATATAACACATTTCTCTTTAAAAATGACATTTTTTAACATTAAAAAAAGTTTTTCGGAATCTGTAAAATGTCAATTTTTGCCGATATCTCGGATACGGTTAGAGATATCGAAATGTGGTTTTCACCAATCGGCGTTTCACAAAAATCGAGCTGTAGACTCATATGTCAGTTTTTCTCTACCTGGTCTGAAATAGGAAAACCAGCCAAAATCAAGCAATTTGGGACACCCTGTACAGGGATGTGAACACGTAGGAAGAGGAAGAAGAAGAAAAAGAAAAAGACAGTGTATCCGACGAAACGAATGAATTTAAAAGAAGAAGAATCGAAGATGAATACGCCAATGAAAATAAAAGTCGATCGACACAATATTTTTATATTCCAATGTAACATACGATAACTGTCTAAACACTGTAACCACTTTTGTAAATAAACAATAATAAATCGAATTTAATTCAATCTTAGTTGTTTTATTATAAATAATTATTAAAATACAGAAAAATGGCAGTTAATTAAAAAAAATTTAAAAATTTATTTTTCGGACACTATTTTACTTACCAGACAAATATAATTATTATATTCATGTTTAACTCGTCGAGCTTTAATTTTTTTAACGTCATTTTCAGGCGCTTAAAATTAATAAAATCGTTACCATTCTTTTTTACCATGGTAGTACAACTCTTTAAGAAAAAAATTAGACTAAATTCGTTTCTCTAGGACTATCCGTCGAGATGTTACAACCGATTTTCGAGAACGCCTTTTTTCGAAAAATCGATATATGTAATGTATCTCGAAAAATGTTCAATATTTTTTAATTTCGGAAAAACGAACTTGTTTGGCTTGCCGTGGGCTACAGCAAGTTACAAAACGTTCATTTGCAAGAAATACGGCAAAAACAAAAATAGTCGATTTTCGACGGTTTTTACGATATATCTCGAAAAATAATGCACCGATCGGTATCAACAAAAAATGAATCGAAATATATTTTTAATACCTACAACTTTCTGATTTAACTTTTTTCTCTACGAGCTTTAGTTATTTTTTTTTTATTTCAGAAAGCCGTTTTTTCAACTTTAAATTTTTTAGGTTATGAAAGACATTAAGGATCCACTGGAAAAAAACGCTATCTTTCTTAGAATTTTTTATTCTATACGACCATATTTTTTGTTTTCTGTTATCATTTTCGGAGAAATCTTACACCTATTGATTGGACTCATCTGTTATCAGGCAGCGCACGTCACCATCCCTAGGACCAGTTTCTGGCTTATTAGCCTTCTTCCTGAAATCAGAGGAATCCTTTTGGATTAATTCATCCTGGTGGGATTTATTGCAATATTAAATTATTTGCTTTCTACATTCGTAGTACCTACTTGATTTTCCTCAGTTAAATGTAGAATTTGCAAATAAGCTCTGTAAAGAGTTTTATGTCTTTTTAAGACGTTATTTAGAGGATATAGACTCACATTTTGACGTAAATAGTAAAATTTACTTTTACTATTTTATTTTATTAATATAATAAATATATTAAAAAGATCTGAAACCCGCATAGCATAGTAGCAGATTTGAGCATTATATGCAGACCTAACAGCATACCATTAGAAGCGAAATAGGAGTTATTTCCGGTTTAGGGGCACTAGAACAAGAATAGTCGAACTTAATTCGTAGAGAGGTGATGGGCCGAGGCGCGACGTTAAATATTGATTTAACGAATAGTGCTTATAAAAAAAATGCACTAGAATAAAGCACGTATTGACTTGGGTCGATAATAATTTCCCGTTTAAATAGTAACTAGTGGCTTGTACAAACATCCCATGTATTATACAAATAACCGTCACAAGGAATATTGTAATGTTGCTCGGCGAATAGACGTTAGTTTACCACACCACACACTGTTTGTGTATACATTGCAAGTAGACGAAAATACCCGTTTGCGAGCCTTTGCTGAAAACACGACTTTCGCTCGTTTATTTGGCGTTCATTAGTGTGGTAATAAGACAAGTGTGTTTCGTTGTTTTAAGCTCATGTTGACATTCTTCTATTCGTTTAAGTGGTGGTCGATTTTCCGACTTGGAAATGAAAAAATACGATTACAGAGGCAATGGACCACGGGATTTGCCATCTAACTTCACCGTGGAATATTGAGGAATATATTTCAACTTGTCACGTTTATTATACTTCAGAAGCATTTCCTGAATATGAATACAAATAAAAAAGGTGTATTCAGTAATACCGACAACATTGTACTCCAGCGGGTCTCTGGTTCTAGCTTTTTTGTTGGGAAATTGTATATTCTGGCTACGTGTGGAAATGCCACTGGCTACGACACAAGGATGTATTTTAGTGTACATCGCAACCGCAACATACATGGATACCACCCCAAGTAAGGGCGGTTTCTCGTTGGACATCTATTTTGATATACTTGGCATTTGGCCCTCAGGACTAACGAGGTCACTTGAGTCACTGTATAAATGAATAAATACTGATTTTTAGGATGTAATAAATCGTAAAATAAAATAGTGTCGACTAGTTTCTTTATTTCTCTTTTTAATATGACATTACTAAAAAATAAGGAGGTACATTTATAGTATTATAACCAGTACTATAAACATAAATAGTAGTTTTTGAACAAATGTATGAGCATAATACGTTGAAACTTTTAAGCTATTCAGGATACAAATGATTGCGACTTCATTGTTTGAACATTAGTAGTTTCTATTGGAAAATGCCGAAGAGAATCATATTGATCCTTTCTTTTTTTAACTGCATACCCAACCATATTTGATATTTTTCAACTCAACAACTAAGTATTAATTCCTTGAACTTTAAAAAATAAGGATGCCGTTTGGGACGAAACTCTAGTGGTCTATTGTTCTTTGGCTTCGTGAGGATATTCGTATTGAATGCTGAAGAAAAAAGTTTTCTAAATTTTCTCCTCAAAGGGCATTCACAAATATAAAAGGACCTCCATTATCACACCAGTTACCGAAAAAGAATCATTTAAGCATAAAAAACCAATACATTTAATCCAAAAACTTGAATCTTGGTTCAAACTCTGAAGGAAATAATTTTGAGGTTATTTAAAAGTTTCAACAAATATGTATTTTTAGAGCAGATTCTATCTATAAATTCTAACTTGTAGGGTTGTGTATTGATTCACAGATGTCCGCTACGAATACGTGGTAGACCTGCAGCCGATCGGGAAGCTCCTGTTTGACCAGTGGTGCGAGGTGAAGGGGCCCCGCTACCATCGCTGTTTGAAGTTCCTCGATGCGGCCAAACGCTATGAAGTCGAGACTGACGAACAGCGCCTGGAGTTGGCCAACTCCATCAAAAAAGAGTTCATGGTCGGCACGGAGGGGCAGGAGGGGATATCGCTGCCTGAGGTGGGATTTGCGCTTTCCTCCTGTGACAAGCTCACCAACGGCCACAAGGACCTCTTTGCGCCCTGCGTGCAAGCTGTTAAAGACTGTCTGGCCGGCGAGCCTTTTAGGGAATTCACCAAGTCCATGTACTTTCATCGGTACCTGCAGTGGAAGTGGTTGGAAGCGCAGCCCGTCACGTACAAGACGTTCAGGATGTACCGCGTCCTAGGTAAAGGAGGATTTGGAGAAGTGTGCGCCTGTCAGGTGAGTTTACAGAACCTTATTAGTTTTGATAAGTGAATTAATGATGGAAGTGGTGGCGGCAGCTAATGAAATGAATAAAATAATTTGCATTGAGGTTATAAAATCTCGAAGATATTTCTATTATAACTATTATAAAAACCACTCCTCAAAAAAAAATTGGAATGGAAAAATTGGACCGATGTTATTTAAAAATAAATCATTTGAAGCACCTTCTTTGCAAGACTTTTTTTTTTCAAAAAAATGTAATGCCTTTAATACGTACGTTCACAATGATTTTATGTAGAGAAGCTGATTTGCGATTTATATAGCCTGTAGAATTAGACGATGTGAACGGGAATCTGTAACTAATTCGTTTCAGATAGCCGTAAGTAAAAACAGGTGTATTTAGTTATAAGGAATATACCTCTGCGATTCCTCCCAAATCAAATATACAGAACATTGTTTATAAGTCACTTGTATGTGAAAAAATCATGAAATTTGGAGTTTTTTTGAAAATTGCAGTAAGACTGCAGTAGATTAATTTTTTTGAATGCTTCTGTTTACTAGGTAATTCCAAACCGGTTAATTTAAGCCCCGGTTGATTTTATTTCATTGATTATTTATTTAAATAATTGCCGAAAACCATCGAAATTTTCGAAAATTTCAAGCATTTTTTACTCTGAAAGGAAAAATGCTAGACTCTTGAAACTTTGGTGGAATATGTGTCTCATTACCCTCAACTTACAAAAAAAAATTCGTTTTAAAATGTTTATTAGTTTTCAAAAAATTCTATTTGTTTATTAAAAACGTCCCAAATGTTTAATGAAAAATTGACCTATTAACGTTATCAAAAATAATTCAACCAGACCTCATTTTTTTCGTAAAGACGTCAATTTTACGAATCTGTTATGGGCGTATCGATTTTCAATGATTTTGACCGTCAAAATGGCGTTAACAACATTGCTACTTTTCGGAGCAGCGTTTTTTGCAAATAACTTTACAACAAATGAACGTATCTGCACAAATCTTTTATATTTGAGTTGCTGGTATTTTTCTACAAATTTATAAAAATTGTTGCTCTGGGACATGTAGGAGCCGAGATAATTTTTTAAATTGTTTAATGCGCCAAACGTTTATTTATTAATATTTATGGCCAAAATTGAAACTGGTTGTTAATAAGATCTTGAATTTTGTGAATTCATCAAGTCCTATTGAAAACGGGCCCTTTTTGAGGTCAAAATATAATTTTTAATAATTAGTGATTTTAAAGCGTCTTCAATTTGTTTGGCTCAAGGGACAGGGGAATTTTTTATTAAACGATTTTCAAATTGGGGTAGCGAGAAAAATTCGTCATATCTCCGTTATTTTCCGGCCAATTTCGACGTTTTTTTTTTTAATTTGGGGTAGCTCACGAAAATAATAACAATGGGCACATTTGCAATATCCAAATAATAAACAAATAGAATTTCTCGAAAACTAATAAACATTTTAAAACGAAATTTTTTTTGTAAGTTGAGGGTAATGAGACACATATTCCACCAAGAGTCTAGCATTATTCCTTTAAGAGTAAAAAATGCTTGAAATTTTCGAAAATTTCGATGGTTTTCGGCAATTATTTAAATAAATAATCAATGAAATGAAATCAACCGGGGCTTAAATTAACCGGTTTGGAATTACCTAGTAAACAGAAGCATTCAAAAAAATTAATCTACTGCAGTCTTACTGCAATTTTTAAAAAACTCCAAATTTCATGATTTTTTCACATACAAGTGACTTATAAACAATGTTCTGTATATTTGATTTGGGAGGAATCGCAGAGGTATATTCCTTATAACTAAATACACCTGGTTTTACCTACGGCTATCTGAAACGAATTAGTTACACCGTTTTTTCCATTTCTGCAGGCCTAGTATTCTTGTTATTTCCTACTGTCGATTTTTTTTCGCTAAATGATTATTTCAAGGCTTCTTTGCATTTAGAAAATATTGACCATAATACCGCCATTTTTAATATAAAATCATTTTTAAAAAAATACTGTAGAGGAAATGTATAGATAGCTTCATTGAAATGTTAAGGACACTAAACAACCCTGACAAAAACATCAAAACATGTGTTAACCAATACTCAAATTAGAAATCTTGAACTTTAAAAATGTGGAAAATTTTTGGTGTGTACATATAAAAAACACGTTGCTTATTTTTAAAGGAATTTGCTTAAAACCTCAAAAAATTATGTTTTTACTTAAGGTATGTATTTATTTCGTATTAACATATTTAAAAATAATCTATTATAATAATATACATATAAGCGGTTTCAACTACAAAATCAGTAGATTATTAAAAAAATATACTTGTATACTTGAAAAATGACTCGCAAAAGTGCTAATTAAGGTGTCGCCATGTAATGATACCTAATGCTTTCTTGAAGTATTGCGACGATATCTAATTCCACATAAGCAGTGGTAATGGTATTTTAGAGTCCTTTGAATCCCCTTCTGCCTCGATTGATATATTATTCGAAGTCGTAGGGAATGAAGAACGCTAACGTACCATTACAAAAGAAAATTTATTAAACTGTACACAACTTAACTAAATAAAGTTGTTTATGAACTATTAAAAAAATTAATTTGCGGTATTTGCAAAAAATGTTAAAGGTTTCAATTGAAATTGGGTGGATTTTTCATTTGGTTTTCTAAATGGTAAAATGACTGGACTATTACGACAACTGGCTATCTCTATCCATAATATTAGATTAAATCTAGATATAAGCAAGATTTGTTCCGAAATTCGCGCATACAATTTTGATTCGGTTAAAAAAATCGCCTCGAATGTTTTATATATATATATATAACATAATTTAAGAGGATGTTTGTTTGTACTTCTCATTTGTATAAATATACTACAAATAAGTTTCAAGATGTGTATAATAAAAACGTAAAAAAAGTAAATCATTCGCGTACATAAAGTACGAAAGCACGATAGAATTATTTAAACAAAAACTATATCTTGCCATTCGGTTCATAATTGTGTAAATAATATGTTTTAAAGTTTTAAAAATATCCCAGGAGTTGAGATAAAACATAATTACCTGGAATTTTTTATTTATCGACTAGACTTTTTTTTATAAAGTTTGGGAAATATTTTCGTTACACCTAATACCAACAGGGTAAAACAAGACGGCATATTTTAGAAAATCAGACACATTTTGTTTCCATAAAATATTTAAAAAAAAAACACTAGGTAAATACGAAAAAATAAGAAAACCTCTTATAAAAATGGATCTAAACATAGAAATTAGTCGCGTTTTCTAAATGCAAGGTAATAAAAATAACTAAATTCAGGGGTTTTAAGGACATAAAAAATCAGTCGAAATATTCCCTTGAAATTTATTTTATAGAGTCAGAAATACGTTCATTGGGTATCTACTGTGGCGTAAGCAACATTATAACCTTTTTTTAAAATTTAATTTAATTTAAAAGTTTTTTCTGATTCCCATAGGAAATTAAACAAGAGCACTCTATTTTTTATGTTTATGAGATAAACCCGTTTGAATTCGAGTATACGAGTTAAATAATATCCGGAAAAAAAGTAAAACATTTTTTAAAAAGTAAGTGTTGAGAGCATCCAACGTTAGCTTCATTTATTCTTGAATGGAAAGATCTTCTAACTCGTCGACTACATATTAGAATTAGGTACTTGATTCTTCGAAAACAATAACATAAGACAAACATAAAAGACAATACGATTTGGATCTGGTTAAATAGCTGAATTACTGCTACACTTCCATCTACTTAACGATTTCTTAACATTCAGATAATTTAAACTGCAAAATAAGGAAGTGTACCATCGTGTTGAAACCATGCCCTATTTAATATAACACAGGCAGATTAGACCACCATACCCTTATATATTTTGATGCGCCAAATTGGAATCTGACTTTAGATGTGATCACAGTTTTTTCGAACCTCAAAAAATGGATAAAGGTGCCTCAACATTCAACCTTTTTTTTTCAGTTTTTATTTACTTACTTATTAAAAGGGGATGAGTGCATGTTATTTTTTCATGTTTTGAGTCGCTGAAACCGAATCTGAAGTTCAAATCGCTCAATCTATTTTTAACTTCAAAAAATTTCATTAGCATCGTAATATCATTATCATGAAAGTGGAGAGAGTGATGATGGCTACATTCCAAGTGGCCGAAAGTTCCTCAACATAATTAAATGATATTGTTCGAGATTTAGAATTATCGAAAGAATTAAAGCGCAATTTTTTACTTCAATTTCAACGAAGAAAAACTTTTGTCGAAAGGAACGAAAGCTTAATTATATTGGGACAGAATAAACAGTTTCAAAAATGTTTCTCTCAAGATGAAGAATCTTCATTAGTATACTTTTTCGGTGTTAACGGAATGTTGAGTGAAATGGAAACCAAGTTTTACAAAAACGAAGAGTGCAGATTATTTATCGTCTCTTCCAAATGAAGTCTGAAGGTCGCTTTACTCCACGGTGCAAATGTGTATGCACCCATTTCTATAGCGCACTTAGTTGTGATAAAAGAACACCAGAAATCAAATCAAAATATTTCTAAAAATAAAATAAAATAATATATAGCATAACTAGCAAATCGGTGGAGATGTAAAAATTATATGTATGGTTCTAGGACGTCAGACTTTACTAAGAATCCCTACATTTCTTTGGGGTAGTAGAGAAACAGAGAAACCATCACAAGAAAGAAGTAGTGTGACCAAAAAGAAGACTATTAAAACTGTATCCCTGAACATCGTTAACGAGTTTTCTGCCACTAACTTGGTGCAATGAAGTTTTCAAATATCCAATGCAAAATTGAAAAAAGAAATATTCGTTAGAACCCAAATTCGTACTATGTTGAGGGGTAAAAATGTTTGTTACCAAAACGAATGATAGTGAAAGTGCATGAGGCTGTTTTCAAAATGTTGCAAATTTCCTATTAGTCACAGATGTTAAGATTACGAGAAAATAGACGGAAATATTGGGATGCTTGATAAATTTGAAATTACATTTCGTGGATTCTCGTCTAGATTACTTTCCAGAAAATCTTGGAGATAGAATTTAGAAAAAATTAAGATCCTCGATAGTCGAGGTGTGGGGTATCAATTTATATGTTTTTTTTTTGCATGCAGAATCAAATAAAATCAAGGTGATAGGACTAACCATTGAATAGAAAAAAATGTTTTAATCTTGAAAATACAAGGAAAATGTACAAAAAGACTAGTAATTAGTGAGCAAAACACAAATGTACTTCAATAATCATATACAGTTAAGTCCAGGATGCTTCAAACACGACAGGGATTGAGACAAATATACGAGTGGCCGATAACTCGCCTCAGTTCGAAATTTGTACATTAGGAGAAGGGCGCGGCAGTGCGTTGTGGCCACTCACTGTTCCAGCAGTCAGGTCCGCAGTGAGCAGACTGTTGTTAGTATCTCATTAACCGTGTTAGGATGTAGAACTCATGTCTGAAAGAAATTTGATTTACGTATTCTGGACCAACGTTTCGAAATTGTTCTAACTTCAATAATTCATAATTCATCCTAGATAGGATTAATTATTGTAATTTTAAAAAATCTCAAAACTCATTTGAATATTTCCATTGTTTGTTTTTTCGCAACAAAAATGTGATTCTACAACATAAAATTAATTTTCGCTGCACCTCGAGTGTTGCAGGTGTAATAAAAATTATTATAAAAGAATCCAACCAAGGAACAGTAGACGCGAGAGCCATCGCATCGGCTACAGCGCGGAGTTCTACGATTCCCACCGTGTCCGCTCACCTACAACGGGCACAAGTAAATCGAGCAAACTAATACCCATGTTCGAACCTTCTCGGTCTTTACTGTATGTAGTATGTAATCTTCGTCATCAAGAGAGGAATTTCCATCATCTAAGTTTTCATCATCAATGTCCTCAGGTAGCATAGAAATTCCATCCGTCTTCAAATTCTAATATAGCCGGGATTTCCGTGCAGGCCCTTCCCTCACAAATTTTACACAAAGCAATTTTCACACAGGAGCATTTTCCTTTGCAGGAACAAGCTATGAACTTTAGGATGGCCTCAGGAGGCAGGATCAAGAGTTGCCCTGATTGGTTGCAAATCCCCACCCTACTGTTGTAGATCCAGTATGTTTCCTTGCCATAGTTGTACTTGGTATAAGGTACGATATGAATGTTGGATGGCACTGGCCGATGGAGGAAGTGATTCCAATTTGGCAACATTTTTTGCGACTGACCTCTGGAACATGAAGCTCATCAAGCGTTTTATGTTTTTCATCTTTGAAACCATAAAGGTAGAGGAAAAGAGTTTCTCCTGCGTTTTACTTGTCTGAAAAACATCAATGCTGTGACCTAAACCAGGTTCAGTTTCAAGCAGCTTCATGATGTTTTTCTTCTCTTTGCCGTAAATGGCACTCGTTGTGTCACTACCATTAAAAGAGTGAGTCAGAATGTAACTTACGTGTTGATTTTCACTTGCAGAAGAAAAAACTTTCTTCGTACGACCAAGCTTTGGTTTAAGCAACAATATTTCCTGATTTAACGGAGCCAAAGCAGTCAATAATACTAAAATGTCTTTATCTTTATTCAGTTGATTTACAATGATGGCGCAGCAGTGTCTCTCAATGGATGTCTGTACAATCAGTAGATCTACATCCCCAGAGCCCAGAGAACTGTCTAACTTCAATGTTACTATCCTCACATTTACTATATAAATAGCAACATGATCAACTGGTTTCTATTTTCTTCATTCGTAAGAAATTTTTCTTTATTGGAGCAAATCGGACAGACATGTAGATGGTGGCGGAGGATGGCAGGCATAAAAGGGCAAGGCTGAGACCCGGTTAATAATAACTACCTTTGTCTTTTGGTTAGCAAATCATTTGTATCTATATATTTTTATTGTTCTTGTATTTTCAATATTTCAATATTAAATTTTTTTTTTCTATTCAATGGTTAGTCCTATCGCCTTGATTTAGTTTTATTCGATTCTGCATGCAAAAAAAAACATATAAATTGACCCCCCCCCCCCCCAATTGCATTATGTATAGGAGTTACAACCAAAGTTTTGTGTACCAATTTTTATGTTGTTGGGGGTATTTTAGGGCCAATTTTTATTTTACTAAAAAGTGATACGATTAAAACTGCATCACATTCTTAAGACTGTAGGCGCTGAAATATTTGCTAGTTCAAATAGCAAAATTTTACCAATTATCTGTAGAGCTCATAACGGTTCTTTTACAATAAGTACTGCATATATTTCAAATGGTTGCCAAGAACATTTTGAAGTTGTCTTGTTCTTTTCTCCCTTTTTATTTAACAGTTTATTAAACAATATGGAAACAAATTTCCACATCTGCAAACATTTTTATATTTTGTGTTACAATTTTCACCCTTATAGGTCGACTTTTTAAACTTTTAAATTACAATTCTCATTGAAAATATTAAAATATATCGAAGTACCTTTCTCTTGATGTATAATTCATGTAACACATTTTTTAAAATTATTTACAATGTAAAAGTGCCAGTGTTAAATTTAACTTTAAAACGATCTCGACAAAAATGATTTATCAAACACGCAGATTTGGGCTCCATTCATGTGTAAGCGGTTGCAGATAGACATGTGCCGTCATTTATTTTAAGTTTATCTACATCCAGTTTTTTCAGATCTCTATTCGACTGGTCTGCACTTTTTAAAATTTGCTTTGCATATTGCCCAGCACATTCTGTTTTCACGTAAAATTATTTAATTCTATTGACAATTTTTTCACCCTATTAGATAGTTCCTTTTCATCTACATTTCAAAAGCTCTATAATTGTCCTATTACGAGGTTTCCAAAATGGTGTCAAAATTCACGTTTAACGTTTCAATCATTGAGTACTTAGTTTATTTGTAACGACATAATTTGCCAGAACTGTTGGCGAAATCGACTGGCATTGACAGCCTTGATATTTCATACGATAAATCATTTAGAAGTCAATTTGTCGTTCAGAAACACGTAGGTTTAATATGAATTCCTTCATTATTTCGGCTTTTACCGCCCACGCTAATGTTTACACCTGTTGAATAATGAATGATTAAATTTCAATAGTGAAATTCGCTAAGAAACTTTTGGGTCAAAGTTGGTAAATTATTCAAATAAGCCGTTACCATAGTAACCTTTTCAGCTGAGCTTGTGGTATACATTAATTTTCCATAAGGTATGTAACGAAAAGTTTTGTTAAAGTTGCAACGGAACGCAAAAAAAATAATTACATAATCCAATACATTCCACACGAAACGTGTCTATTTTACGTTATAAGGTGGGAATGGAAACAGTTACATTTAAAAATTTAAGATCTATTAGTTATTACTATAAAATTGGAATGCAGTTCGAACCTCTAAGATTCAATTGTTGATAAGTGTTGGTGCACTATGGTTCTTCTTGATGTTTTGCTATTGTATCTTGGATAAGCCAACCTTCTCAAGTCACCACCATTTAAAAAAAAATCGTGTTCCCGTGTATCTGTGTCTATGTGAGCATGAGAAGATTCGACGACAAGTAGGGTTTAAAAAATGTCCAAGTTTTTGTAATTAGTATAAAATAGTTATTTACATTACTAGATGCGAAAGTTTACTTTTAGGTGCGAGGTGATTTTTGAAAGGTCGAGGCGAAGCCGAGAGCTTTCAAAAAAACACCGAGCACCTGAAAGAGCTTTCGCATCGTGTAATGTATTATATTTTTTCTACTACCGAAAGATATTATGGTATTTCATAATTTAAAACTATTTATTTCGTGAAATTATAATATGACATTTTTAATAAATTTTATAGTTTAGGACTTAGGAGGCTGTCTATGAAAATTGTTTCCATGGCGTCACGTAGCAATTGCTATCTGTCATCGAGGTTTATGTCAAACATTTTAATTTGTGGTAGTGTCAAACTGAAATAAACAAATATGTTTGTGGCGATGAAAATGGGATATAAGAAGCTGCCAATATCGATTGTGTTTTTAAAATGGTGTGCCGACAAAAATGATGCGGAAATCGACGAAAATGTAATGTTGGCGTACTTCCTTGAAAGATCGGAAGTTTTTTTTTACTTTTCTGTCCTGGCTGCGAAAGTTTAACTTTCGTAGCTAGCAACCAGGTAACTCGAATGTTTACTTTCGTTATCACGCGTGTTGCTAGGGGTACAAAGTTCACTTATATAGACGGTAGTAGAAAAAAAATGTAGGTATCTTAATAAAATCTTGAAATGTGAATATTCAAATAATTAATATTTCAATCAATGTTATCTTATTTACTACTGTTCAAAAAATTAATAACAGGTTTTAGAAGTGACACAGGTTTATTATAGGACATACGTGTTATTTTTATTATTATAAAGGTTTTAATTAGTCCCTACTAAAAAAAAACAAATTTAATAAAGCATCAAAAAAATTATTACTTAACTAAAAATAGATAGATAAACATTTAACCTATGCAAATCTCTTGAGAGTTTGCTTTGACGTAAAAATTACTAGTTTTTTTTTCTAGTAGGTAACCATTTGAAGGTCAATCTTAGCATCAAATAGTGTATTATTAAATTCGAATAATATTGAATATCATGTCGTTATTGTAATAGTATTTGACATTGACTGATAAAATTAGTTAGGTATGTTGTGAAATAAAGTATAAACGTCTGTTATTTTTTGGTGAAGAAGCTTTTTGAAGAAGTGGTGCAGCGAAATAATATGTTTTAATTCTACTATTTTTGAATGCTTTCTTACTTTAGCCAAAGATTCTTTAAAATTAATTTGCCTTAACCAAAAAAACAAAAATTTTTCTAGACGTGAATATCTGATGGCTCTGTATCTGAATATATCAGCTGCTTATGATAATGTTAATCTTCACATACTACAGGAAAAGTTGTTAACTTTACATGTTTCGAGGAATATTGCGGCTAATATCACACTTATTTTTTAATCGTAACGTATTTGTGAGAGTCAATAGTGTCGTAATAGGCCCACGAATAGTGGGCGAAGGAATACTCAGGGATCTGTGATTAGCCCTTTACTTTTTAATATATTGTCATGTATACGTCAGGTGAAAAATAAATAATAAAATAAAACTTTAAATAAATTAATGTAAAAATTCCTACTTCAAAAAGACCCAGGAAACTTTACTTACGAAGTAAATAGTGTCACTTTAAAAGGATACAAATCTTGGGAAACTTATTTTGCTCTAAAAGGTAATTGCAGCCATCGTGTAGAAAATAGTCCACGGAGAGAGGCTCGTAACACCTAAAAAGCATTCAAATTGCAATAAATTAACTAAAACCCTACACAAATATAGTTTTATAATGTACAAGAGTCAATAACAAAGCAATTAAAACTGTACTATGATGAAAATAAGGGAAATTTAAAAGTTTAAACAGACATTAAAAAAGTTCAGATACCAGCAGTCGATGCAAATATGTAGTTTAAGACTAATTTATAATAGAATGTAAGTAGAATAAGTTAATCTGTACACAACCAACATAAATCAAGTGAAATTTAAACGTCAAACAGTGTTTAAAAAGTGAAATTTAAAAAATCAGAGTGCGAACGTACCAAGTTCGGAGGCTCAAAATTTCATCTAACGTAAAGTGACATATGGGGCATCAAATGAAAGGTCCTGGCTCGAACAAGCTAAAAAGAAACATAATTCATGATATTATATCCGAATAAGAGTAAAAACTTAGAAAATACTCACAAAACAGAGATGTCATTCATCTAGGTTGGTGTGAAAAAAGCACAAATTTCTTGAAAACTCCTTGACGACAAATAACAAACAGTCGGGGAGAGCGTTTTGGAATCAAAAAGTTTTCGGCGTGGCTCCTGAAAAATGAAAAATATTTAAATAATTACTGAAAAAATCAACCTCAAAACCTGTGAAAAGTCGTTACAAGCATTCAAAACAAAAACAAACAACTTGTGGCTGAGAAGCAGAGGAAAATATCCAGACAAGGAAAGAAATGTACAAAGTACTTACCTAACTTAGAAATCACGTTTAATATACCCAAAGTGGACAAGCTTTTCATGTGCAAAGTGTAAAAACAACATAAACAGGCGAAAGACAGCCATATTTTCAATTTTGACAACATAAAACGCTGTCTGAATATGCCCATCGAGCATAGAACTCTAAATCAGTGTAGATCCCAAATTCACTTTTAATTAAGCTTTAATATTTTAAAAATTTAAGAATAGTTCACACAGTGAACCAATTTTGTTGCACGTTATAAGTAAATTAAGTTAACGCAGGGTAATTTTAAGTAGATATTAAGATTATTTGTCGTTGATTTGCAATAAATTGTATTATTTGTTCTGTGGAATCTCATCTTTTTTTCATGGAACTATAAAATTTCTAAAGAACAGTAAAGTAAGCGCCATCTAGGCACAGAGAGTTACAATTACTATCATCTAATTCATCTTAGTACAAACATAACTATCTAGAGTGAGCAGCTAGCTCTAATAGAACTCTTCAATTCAATCAAAAATAAATAAAATTAAGCAAAATCTATTTTCATATCATTTTATTGACATTAATTACAAGAGTAAACCATTAAGCGCAAGGTAAGTCTCTCCTAAAGCACCAGGAACTCTTCTAACGGCCCTGAAAAACTAAAATAAAAGAGGGATCAATAAGACCCTAGTAAGTAAAATCTCCTAGTGTCACACGCATTCTCTTTCACAGATCCAAAAAAACATAGTAGTGTAGTCTGTACTGGGAAAGAAATTTTGTGTGTGATAGGTGGAAGAAAGTATTGAGTAAAGTAAAATAAAATATATCTTTCCCCCTCTTTTACCACAATCTGTATAGTTATCCATAGTATTATGGACATCAAAATGAATGTTCTAAAGTATGCAGATGATTTTTGTATTTATGCGACCAATAAGAGTTATTCACAAGGTTTTGTAGACCTAATGTGTTGCTCTAAAAATGTTTCTTTGCCTTGCTTCCTTTAGCCTAACAATACCCTACTGGTACAATAAAAAACCTCATCTTCTGATGGTCGCATTGGTTATTATATCCAATCGTAGCTCCATAGGAAAAGAAGAAATGCTCTCCTTTTTTCAGGCACCTTATGAAGTGTTGCTCTTTAAACCCACTGTTATTTATCCAAAATTTCCAAAATATGGAAATTTGTCAAACAACAGCCTAGTACTCCAAGAATGACACCTAAGTTCATCAACCTATATAGAATATTTACAGATAAATCCGTTAAAAGGATTTCACACAGATACCGCCTCCCTCGATCAAAACTGGTCAATTGGGTAATCGAAAATCACATCCTCTTTCCAAATAAATCTTAGAAAAAGCTATCCAATTAAAAGCAAGCACAGGCAAGTCGTTTTTGTTTGAGTGAAGGGACACTCTGGTATAGCTGTGAATGAAACTATAGACTTAATAGCAAAAACTCTGGGGATAATTTACCATGACATGATCTAATTACTAATGAGGAAACAATGGGAAGAAGAATTGTTTCAGATAAGCCGATCACAACTGCCTTTTACCTCTTTTATCGACTTTCCTTATAAATAGTAGGCAGCTGTATGTCACATTCATTCATACATTGCTTAAGTAATTGGTCAAGGTGCTTTTAAATCATTCCTGTTTAAAATGATGTCGATAGTCCATTTTGTGATTGTGATGGAAATATTGGAGATGGTTATTTCAGTGCCAATATAATTTAAGTGAGATAAATTACCTTGTCGAAATGGGGATTTTCCTGCCGTTGAATAGTCCTTGTTACACTAAGTAAGTAAAAATGAAAAATGTAAACCAACAAATAGCTTACCATCTCCATTAGACATGACTTTGTTATACAAATTTCTGGCTGCTCGGAGAATTGCTTGATCAATGTTTTTTTTTTATATTTTGGTCACTAATTTAGAAAGAATATTTAAAATATAGTACAAATTTCGAAACTGCCCTATTCTTTACAATGTTTCCCATTGAGATTTGACCCTGTCCAGGCAGCGCGAATGTTTATCATGTTTATACATACAACCAAAGTCCATATTTTTGCATTATTATATCTAAATAAATTTGTTTTTAACTATTTTATAGTTATTGTTTTTCATTTTTTTTTCGCCTTAAATGACGTTTTAAAATAAATAATTTTAAAATTAAAATCGACTTTCACACCTTGAAAAAAATATATTCTATAAAATATACATGATGTTGTTACAACAAGGTAGTTTCTCCACGAATTCTGATTTAAAAATAATATTTAATATTCATGAGTAGCTCATCCAACTCTAACTGATATTGTGAATTAATTAGTTTTATCAAAGATTTTATTAAGGATCAGTGGTTCGAATATCGATGTTCACAAAAGATAAGCAAGTTGGAAACCTGCATCTGACAAATATTGTAATTGATTTTGACGCGAGAAAAGCTGAGTGGGTAGGTTTATAACTGACTGAAGTACTGATGTCGGTTGGTGCGAGGCATTGATGAGCTGAAGCGTAAATGACTTGAATGAATCATAAAGGCATGGACGTGTTTTTTTTTGTTTTTTTTTTAGTAAATTTACTGTAATCTTTTGGTAAATCTTTGTAAATTTGGTAAAATGAAACTGTTTAGAATTTACAACTTTACAATGACACGAAAATATTTACCACTATTTTTGCCTTGATACAGCCCACCGAAAAAAAATTTTAACAACTGACTTAAAGGTTCTTTAAGTTTTTGTGATGTAATAGTGTGTATATCTTGTTTAAAGAACTTGAGAGAATACGTTTGCAAACTCAAAGACGAACAAAGTGAAGCTGCCACAAATACGCTGTAGATAACATTTCATTATTGCATAGCATTCGCTCTGAAATGAAGGTTCCGTTGGTTTCATCGTGATATTATTTACAATGTATTTTTACTGTCTTACGTACTTACGAACTGAAGTATTTGTTCCATCGTATTGATAGGGCTGCTTGATGAAAATTCCTCGACGTTAGTCTCATAAGTGTCCCATTAGAGCGAACTGTGCCAACCTAGCTTTCAACATACAGGGTGTTATATCAAAATAAATAAAAAGTTTCTCGAAAAATACTCTGGGCAATTTTGGAATACAGAGAAATAATGGGCTATCAAAAATTGAACTTTTCGACAAAAAACCACGGTTTTTTGAATTTCCGACAGTTCTTATAGAACAAAACAAATGACAAATAGTAACCGTTTTATTCGTTATTGTTGGTTTGCGGGTAACAGCACTTCTCAAATCAACGTGTTTTTTTTTTTTTTAATTTCATCGGTAGTAGCTAGTAAAATTTAAATTGGTGACCGCCCAAGTTCAAATAAAAATGCATTTGTTCCACTTTATAAATTAATTTTAATACGAAAGTTTGTTGTTTGCCACTGGATATGTGCAATTTTGTATTTGGTGAACCCCTTGCCGCAAATGGTTTTTCTTTGGCCACAATTGACGTCGTATCCGCATTATTATGCATTATTTAACCATAATATTATTTTATTCGCTAACCAATTGGAAAGTCTACGCCACTTCCAGGTGAACCCTGATAAACCTTCATTGATTGCGGTCTTATCTAATACGTTTGTCAAGTAGTTAATGAATCTACACTCTGGGGCTCATAAATAAAAAAAGCATCTGATGAGAATTTGAATTTTGATAATGATAAATGTGGTGGGAGTGTGGCTGATACAGGCAGAACCAAAATATGACATTCAGATAAAAAAAAATTATTACAAGCCCTGGCCTCGCTCGGTATACTACGTATACGTTTCTCTAAAGAGTAAAGAATATTTATTGGCTTTCATTAGCACTATCTGAATACAATAGACCAAGTGGTTGGCAATATAGAAATTTTTTTATTTCCATGTTCTGCCTAAAAATTTTTTAACCTTATATATCTCCCTGTAAATACACATACGTTTGGATTCTTTATAATTGATGATGCTGTTATTTTTACATACTTATTAGCATTTTGTTTATTAGGAATTAATTAGTCTAAATTAAAGCGAAAGTTTACGGTTCATTCAGACGTCAAAATTAAAGATGTGTACATATTAAAAACATCATTAATAAGTTGGGATATTATGTTCCTCTCGTTAGAGAAGGTAAAACGGGTCTCGAGAAATCAATATGTTCGAAATATTCCAATTAATTTGAAGAGTAACTGTCCAATAATTTATTTTTTTTAAATTCTTAATAACTTAATTGCCTACACGACCTTCTAATTTTAAATACAACATCAACGACAGAAAAAATACATTATAGGTGCGACTAATTTTTAATTGATTGCTAGAAAAATAATGGTATTTAGATGTTAGTAAAACGATTAAGGTATAGAATAGAACAACTAGTAGATATATTTGATTTGATTTTTTCCCATCCATAAAAAAATCGCAATGACGTCCAAAAGCAGCACATATGAAAAAATTATGGGTTCGAGCTGCTGGAAGAAAATTTTCTTCTAGAAATAACAGCTCCTCATGTTCATATATTTTTGAAATTTCGAAATTGAATTCAACAAGTTAAATAAACAGCTTCTCTCAGTTGTTTACCACACATCCCCGTTTTCAAAATAAACACAGTTTGCCGATAATACTTGTAGAATTGAAATTAAAAGATTGCTTTGTTTCCACCGGAAATAAGTCAGCCAACTAAGAGACCTTTGTGCACATGCACATAATAATATGTTATTCATTTTTAAAATATGGTAAACAAAAATTTGCAGGGATAGAGCGTCGGCTTTCGCTAAACACCTAATGGAATCATTTATGTATCCGTATCTTCTTTATAATTTAAGAAATTTTATAAAAATTGGTTGCAATTAGCCATAGGAAAGTACTTACAAAAATGTTCGTTATTCATTTCTACATCACATCGTTGAAAAATATACAGGGTGTTCCATTTTAAAAAATTGAGAAAATTCAATTTAAAAAGTTCTTAATTAAAAAATAATTTTTGGCCACCCTGTACAGTTTTAGGAAATAAAAATGATTCAAAAACATTAATTAGATGTCTCGTAACTGGTATTCACATAAGTTTTTCTTAAAACCCATAATTGAGACTGTGGTGATTTTTTTAATATCTATCTGCAAATTGCGTTATTTCAACAAAAAAATTCATTACATCCAAGTGGTTGGGAGATATTCAATGCTAATATAGGAATGAATAGAGCCTAGAAAGAGGCTTCAAAAATTGTACTGATATATATTCCGTTTAAAAAAAAAACACTTGGTCCTGTAATTTCGTCTTGTTGTTGTTCGAAAATAATTTCCAGTTATAGACTTTTTTATCTACTTTACTTGCAATTTTTTTTTAAATTTCTAGCTATCGTAGAACTCGAGATATCGAGTTCCGACGCACTATTGCCCCACCCTGTATACCGGGTGACCACGGATCATGGTAAACCCCCGCCATTTCCACAATTTTTGAGCTATCCAAATGAAATTTTGCAGCAGTAATGTACGTCCAAAATGACTCAATTTGGCCCATCCGATTTTTTTTTTCGACATCCGGTTTCGACGGAAGTGACCTCAACTTTGGAATGTTAAATGGAACACCCTATATATTATTGCATTTTTGGAATACTGAGAAAATTCTGAGTACGATAGAATTATTTTGGGGACTCTTTAAGCCCACTTGATTTTTTTAGAGCCAATTTCATTTTTTAATCTAGAGTGCCATGATTGGTCTAATTTGGATCAAATATACTGGTATAACTCCCAAACAATTAAATCGACAAAAAAATATATAAAAATGGCGTCTTGACGTGCATTCAAATTTGACCAAATCACTTTTTGTCCATTTTAACCAATTTCCCAAATGATATCATACTGGTAAACCGATACCATAAAATAATACATTTTGTATGAAATCCATTGATGTGCCCATCGTTGATAAATCTGCAATGTGCAAGTAATAAAAAAAAGGAAAAAATCATCGAACATAACACGTCATTTTATACTATTTATCACACTAGCCATGGAAGAAACAATTAAAAGACGTAACTTTGACAGGTGAATTTGTTTTTTTGGACGTACATTACTGCTGCAAAATTGCCATTTCAATAGGAAATTTGATTCTCTACAAAAAATCGTTGTATGTGTATATGTATGTATGTACAAGGTGTTTCCAAATTGACTACCATAAATTTAAGAGCTTGTCGTTCTCTACAAGCTTAAAATTAAACTAAAACCTTTATACAGTTTCGTCGGAAAACGCTTGATTTTCAAAATACAGGGTGTTATAGTGTCGACTGGCAGGTCAGTTATTTAGATAGGTATATCTCTAAACAGAGTAGGCAAGGCAATCTAAATTTTTGTGAACGAGTGTTACTTTAAAAGACTACTGATGACTGGATAATATTTTAAATCTGATACCACCATTCAGTGGCGTAGAAAAAGGGGTAGCCTAACACTTTTTTGTTAAAAAAAATTTGCTGTCAGATGTTTTGAAAATATCGTCTCATTTTCAAATTCCCCAATCAAAATGTTATAATAAAGATGCTCTTATTAAATATCTCCAGAGGCGTTCGTTTTCGAGATATTCTCGGTTTTATGTGGCAATACACATGTGTGTTTAATAAACTCCGCACATGTGTAATTTACCATTTTACTACTTTTTATAAAATATTGGTACTGAACGATTAATCAAAAAAAGGAAATTTTCAATATGAATTTGTTAAGAAGTGCACCTTTGAGATTAAAATGTAATTTCTTGACAGTTAAGCAGGTTTGAGTTGCATTTGTTTTTGTTTTTATCTACCTTGTGATGATTGCCCCTTTTTAATGTTTTTCGCAAATTAAGTAGGTACCAGGTTTTTTTTTTTCGGCATAGTCAATAGCCTATAATTCGTGTGACTTGGTTCGTGAAAGTATTCAAATTCTTATAATTCTAAGAAAATGACCGTAAATGTACAAATATTAAATATTATAAGCGCCTTGTAACTGATTATTTTGGGATAAAATAAACTAGTTTGATTAACAGAAGAAAAATGTTCACCAGCTCCGATCCCTTCTGCAAGTATTTATTGTGTCATTATTACCAGAAGAAAATGAAATTGAAATCGTCCATAACGATGTAGAATAATATTGTGTTATTCACACTATTCATTTTTATTATTTAGAAAACAGAAAAATGTATTTCAATGATAAGACGATTATAATTTCCCAATCAGACATGGCAGGTTTATTTCTTCTGCCCTCCATGAATTTGAAGATCCAACTAGGCCAGTATTTTATTCCGTGGGATGAAATAGACCGTTTAATTCGATACATTCATACCCCGCTGAATTTACGACTGCCTGAACTTTTTCATTTTTTCAGTGGCGTTTTTTCAGGTCTCATATTACATATAGGTATTTTCTAACGGTAATAGTTTCTTAAATAATTATGTATTGATTTTTATATAATGCATACTGTCAATTTGTAGTTTATCTATTATTTATTTCCAAAAACTGAAACTAATGGAATGCAAAGCACAGACGTAAGAAGACCGCCAGGCTACAGTTTCGTGCCGTTTTAATTAAGTTAGGGTGAGTGGAAACTTAAGCAAAATGCCTACAATTAGGCAAAGAACTTACCCTCAAATAGAAGGACCGACTAATCGTATACTAGGGGGTAGGTATATTCTTCACATTGCAATCATGATCGTTTATTTCATTTTTAGTTGGGGGATTCTATAAATCACTAGCTTTAAACATAATAGTCTTGTAAAACAGTACAGTTCAGTTTTTACAAGCTCTCTCCATTATGACTTGACAAACGTATGGACAGAAAAATTTGGAATTCTGCAGCGTTGATACCTCAGATATTGGTCGATTCCGGTTGCGGTCGAAAAAAATTAAATTTGAAGTGCATAGCAAAAAGGAACATAACGATATCGAAAAATACATTTCAATCGGACTTCAAAATTTGATGGAGAAAAATGTAATTTGAATTATTGGTTTAAATGATTATGAAACAAATGGAAAATGATAAACTTCTCAATAACGAATACCCATTGAAACCATCATGAAAAGACAGAGTTCACCAGGACCAGAGTAGTGGCACCCTGTATAATAAATATATTGTAACTCTTGTCCAGAAAATAAACACAATATTCAATGAGAAAATCCATATTTAATCAAAACATTTTAAAAAGTAAAAGCATTATGTAATTAACATGGGCACTTAAACATTTTTATTTTCTTGATTTTTGGTTTCATGAAAGTAACCTTTTCGAATATATTCAGTAGGTATATCCTTGTAATTCACCATTTTCTTACGAAGTACAGTATTGCTTACATCGGATTTTTTCAAATATTAAAATGTCCCTCGCATTTTTTCATAATTACTCTACTAACTCTAAGAAAAATGATTAATTATATGCCATGTAAAAACTGTACCCAAAGTTGAAATATATTACAGCGCCAATTTAAAGTTTGATAATTAAGTAATTAACTCTTTTGAGGATGATAATTAAAACGCACAGATTATGCTTCATTTTAATGTTTGCCTTAAAATGTTAAATTGCCATAAATTTCGTTTTACTGTGATCATCAAATTTTTATCTTTTTTAATAAAACGATTAATACAATTAAATGACAACCATTACCTTTACAAATTTTATATCGCAAGTAATATATTTTTTATCGTCATATTTATTATAAATACGTAAATACCTAAATCTATATGTATCTATTAAATTTTATAAGTGGTAGTTACGTTTATACAGGGTGATTCTAAAATGTATGGCCAAATTGATACAGCGTCATCAGGAGACCAAAATAGGTTGATTCAACCCAATTTACCTATATACAAAAATGCACCCCTTAAGAAGTTACAGCCCTTTAAATTTCAAATACAAAAAACTTTAATTATTGATTATTCCCAAATGGCTTTAGATATCTTTTTCTAATTCAGTGTACATTCATTACCAATAAACGCCAATGTTTTGATATTAACAGCAATAAAATACATTAAAGGGATGGGGTAATTTAGGGGCAGTCACCCTTTATTTCACACCCTTATTTTTCTGTGCGTTAACGTATAGTCGATTTTCCAGTATCATTTGATAGATAATTTAATTTGGAAACTTTTTCTATCTTTTATTTTTTTGATAATATCAATAGTTTGCAAATTAAACAAGAAAAATGAAGAAGATGCATCGAACTATTTTTAACCTCAGTAGCAAATATGTAATATTATTATTTAGTGTACAAGTAGGCTGGTTAACAATTAATTAAATTAATAATTAAATAATAATAATTAAATAATAATAATTAATAATTAAAGTTTTTTTTATTTGAAATTTAAAGGACTGTAACTTCTTAGGGGTGCATTTTTGTATATAGGTAAATTGGGTTGAATCAACCTATTTTGGTCTCCTGTTGACGCTGTATCAATTTGGCCATACATTTTAGAATCACCCTGTATATTACCTCATACTTGAATACAGGGGACAAATGCAATTTATATAAAATTTTCCAACATACATTATCATAAGTTCTTCACTTGTAAAAGAAACTGTCTAAAAGTATAATAATAGTTAATACCTAATAAGAAAAATAAATCGTCTTTATTTGCATGAAAGCTTTGTTAGGAAGAACACGAGAGCAAACTGCCGAGCCCATGGGAAGAGTGGTTTTACCTGTCAGTTCGCTTGAGTGTTGTTCCAAGATCAAAGATTGCGTACGTTAAAGTAAGAAAATGTCAAGAGAAAATCAGAGGATTGCGTGATATTTGAATAAATGATTTACTGAACGAAATAACTTCCGTATCGAACTTCGGAATTTATTATTCAAACTAAACGAATATAAGTACTATAAAATATTATGGCAAAAGTCACGAATAACAATAAATACAGCTTGACGTGTTTGTCAATCATATTATACGCTAGTATGATCTTCAGTGCAAAACAGGAAGCGGGATTTTATCACAGGAAGAGAGACTTTATTCTATAAAAATGCGCTGATTGTTAATAATTCGTCATTTTTACTTCCTTACATAATGAAATTATATAGGCGAAGCGTAGTCGGAAAAAATCTTCGCCGAGATTTCAATTTTACTTTACTTTAAAAATAAATATCCAATTTGATATATTTATATTGATACTCTAAACATAAGTACAAAAATAAAATCTATTGGATGTAAAAATCATTGAATAGCATTCTTAGTAAAAAAATTGTGAAATAAAAAAATATTTAACTTACTACAAAATTGATTCATACGGCTACTAATCAAAAAACGAAAACCCCAAGATGTACAGGGTAAGTCTTTTAAAATTGAACCCCCCCCCCCCTTATCTCCCTTATCCTCTGCCGATTTAACTCATTAAAAAAAGAAGTGGACACGATTGTTAATGAATTTTTATATTCCGAAACGGATATTAAAAATCTAAATAATGCGAGGTGGAAAATAAAACTATATTTTTTTAAATGGAACCCCGTATATTTTCATGCCAAAAAAATGCCCTTAATTTTCTGAATCCAAAAATATATAATTATTATATAATCACTCCACCTGTTCATGAAATATATATCATCAACATTAATGTGTGTCGTAGATTTTTAGAACACTGTATAAAATAAGAATCTTAATTGAACGTTCGTATTGTCCAGTCCGGTCCAGTTTATACACGTATAATATTTAATTGCACGACATAGGCCTATTCGATTTTATACGCACTTTAGCATCACATTTAATTGAAGGAAACAAACGAGGGGCTTTAGTGACCTCATGTTATTGGAGCCTATATATACGTCGAATCAAACAGGATTCTCCTATTTCCTGTTAATTAACTTTCCACGTAATTTTGTGTTATTTTATACTTCTCTTCTCCCATTCATTCGCTCAAAGTTTGCCTCGTTCTAACACTGATCCAGCATCGTAAATTGACGTTCACCTCATTAAACATCAATTCTTTAGACGCTTCCCCGTCTTTATCCACATTTTTCATCTTAATTATCGAGATGGGTTCCGAAATAGAGAGCTGAGGTTGATGTAAATGTCTATGTATAACGCGTGAGTTTTTATGGCCGTAAATATGGTTCCTAAATATACAGCTAATAAAGTTTTATTTTATACCGATACTTATTTCGTGGCTGATGTGCTTAAACCCTTAAAAAAATATATATAGAGTCATAAATTTCTTATTGTTTTGTCAATATTGGTTGTGTAATCATATTTGCGTATTTCTATTTTTATTCTCCATCACGTCGTACCTGACCGAGTGTAAACGTAAACAATGCTGGAATTTTTTTCCAAATATCACCATCACAGTCGATATTCCTTGTGTTTGTTATCAGACAAAATTATGTGCCTCAACAAACGTGAAATATTATCTTGTGGAATATTAATGTAATTAATGGAATAATAAAGAAGACATTATAATTAATTTTCTTTTACCTCCCGAGTGACTCTTTAGAACTTCCTATACCCAGACAGAAGGTGGAGCACTGCGAGGCAAATAATTTACATCTCATTATTGGAGAAAATGAAAATGCTCACCATGGGGAACAAAAGCACGGCAATAGGGACAAATCGGTAACTGAATACTAGAAATACTCAACTGCGTGGGTGAACCCATATTTGTCGCCTCACGAGCTCAGACTGTGAATGTGTGCCAGAGTATCACTCTGGTATCCTGGGAAATCTCGAAACACGTCGAAATTTGGTGTATGTCTAAGCAGAGGCTTCCGTGTCCGACCATAAACTGATCTGTCTTAAATTAGAAGCGAGGTATGTAGAGGAAAACCAGGAGAATAAGTAGCTTCTTAGTAGTCGACTGAAACAAAGTTATTAAGGGTATAGAACTGTTGCGTTGATATTCTACAGGAAGTCCTAGTGTCAAGTTACCAGGATTCTTGCCCATTGAAAGAAACCAAGACACCTTGATGGAACAAGCAACAAACTGAGCACTGGGATGTCTCCAAAGACAGTCAAAAAGACCATTAGACCATATAGACAAAGGGCATCGTGGAGAACCTTCTGTAGTGGAGTAGAATCAACCTCTTCAGCTACGCGACTCAAGAAGATACTCTCCAAAGACTGAGGCTCATAGAACGGTTCCCTTAATACCAACCTCTGGGAAACTTCTGAGGTTCTGTTAAGGACAATGTGTCGCTCACTTGCTAATAAACTTTTCTTCCTTTTTAAATCGCATAGTGTGTTTCCAAATTTCAACGAAAACTGTTCCTCATATTTGGTCATTTGGTGGAACCTTTAAATATTCCCCGATAAGTTAGAGATAGGTAAAAGTTATATTTGTGCCCAAACCAGGACCTATCCTTACCAAGACCAGAGGTGCTATATGATGGAAGTCATTATGCCTACACCCCAAAGAGAACTACAGAGTCAGCACTATCTATTTAAGTGTATGATGGAATGGTAATATGAAATAATCTTCATTGAACTTAATTCTGGGAATCACGCCAAATTCTAAAAAATAAATAGAAATAAGAAAATTGCCAAAATATTATGTCAAGATAAAAGTGTAGTATCAAAGGCAAACCTCAACAAAAAATTTAGCAAAATATTTATTAAACATTTTAAATCCTTTATCAGGCAACACTGATACTTTTGTCAAAAATACATCTCATTTTCTTGAAAAATTGAATGATGTTGTCATTGACTCTCATGATTTATTAGTAAGCTTTGATGTGGTTAGTTTATTTACAAATGTCCCAGTTGATAAAACTTTATCTGTAGTTAGAGAAAGACTGGAAAATGACAGAACACTTAATAATAGATCCAAATTAAGTATGAATACAATTATGGAGTTACTTACACTTTGTATAAAGACTACCTATTTTCAGCTAGGAGATGAATTTTTTCAACAAGATTTTGGAATGGCAATGGGATCTCCTCTATCTCCCATTATGAGCAATATTTTTATGGAATATTTTGAAGATAATTATGTAAAAAATTTTATTAACAAACCAAAAATATGGTGGAGATATGTGGATGATATATTTTCAATATGGCCCCATGGCCAAGAGGAATTAAACAGTTTTCTAAATGTTATCAATAATAAAGAAACAACTATTAAATTCACCTTAGAGATTGAGAATGATAATAAATTGCCTTTTTTAGATGTATTAATTAATAAGACAGATATTTTGGAAACTAATGTATATAGAAAAAAGACTCATACAAATAGATATTTGAATTTTAACTCCAACCACCACCTAAATGTTAAAAAAGGTGTAATTAAATGTTTGTATGAGAGAGCTAAAATAATCTCTTCAACAAATGAAATTTTTAATAACGAAAAACTTTTTATAAAAACTGTCTTAAAAGAAAATAATTATCCACAGGATTTTGTTGAGAAATCATTTCTTGAAATTGAGAATAGACAAAATCAGCAACAACAGAGAATTTTGAGAGAACAACCGGTAACCACAATGACCATTCCATATATTTTTGGTTTTTCTGATAGATTTAGACGACTTGGTAATAAGTTCAATATAAGAACCACCTTTAAAACTTGCAATACCATCAGATCATTCTTAACAAAAACCAAACCTATTAACAGTGTTCAAAAATCTAAAAATTGTATTTATAGCATTCCATGCGAGTGTGAAAAGCTATATATAGGTGAGACGTCTAGACCATTACAAGTTAGAATATCTGAACACAAAAATAACGTTAAAAATTACCAAGTTGATAAATCTACACTGGCACAACATGCTTGGAGTAATGGCCACAGATTTAGTTGGACACAGGCAAAAATAATTCAAACGGAGACACATTGTAATAAACGAAAACTTAAAGAGAGTGCCTGTATTCAACTAAATAGTACCGACTGCGTCTCTACTAGTTCAATGTTGCTAGACGAAGTCTGGCTACCGATTCTCCAAAAAGAAGTACGTGACGGAAATATCAAAATAAATTAGAATTCTTTATCTAGTGATCTATGCATTAATTAATAATCAGTGTCAGGTGTCAAAGTGATCTTTTTTGACAAGTCATTTTTTGTAATCACAGTTGAAAAAGGACCTAGACTTTGGTTCGAAACGTTCTGTTAAGATAAGTTATTGTTTTATAATTGTTTTTTACATATCATTTAAATATATATATCTATATATTATATAATATACATTTTGTTATATTTTCTAGTGTAAAATACTAGAAAACTACTGATACGAATTTTAGATAACAATATTGTATTTACATTCATTTAGAACTATATACAGTGGTTTTCTGGGGCAAACTGTTGAGGTTAGCCTTTGATACTACACTTTTATCTTGACATATTTTGGCAATTTTCTTATTTCTATTTATTTTTTAGAATTTGGCGTGATTCCCAGAATTAAGTTCAATGAATATTAACCATCCGCCACAAATAAACTACAAACAATATGAAATAATCATCTACCCCTGATGTTTAAAACAAACTGAAGAAGACATCAGTACCCGCAATCCACAAATTGAACTAAAATGTTTTCAGTTTATTGCATTCTTTCCAAATTTCTCGTCCCGAGTAAATTTTAGCGTTTAATCAGCGGACGCTTGATTAATTTTCAATAAAGAATGTAGGAAATTAATGATTTGCATAATTACTCCTAACTTGAAATTACGAAATTTAAATAATTAAAAAGTCATTAATATTAATGAAGTTCTGAATAACGTTGTTTTTCTTAGCTTCCATTAAATATAAAATTAACTTTGCCACAAACACACGACACGTGTACTTGTTATATTTTATGTTTTCTCGTAAATTGCAATTTATTTTTCCAATATGGCTTTTACGCCAGTCTCGATCATAAAACAGTAAGATAATCGCTTGTAATAAAGGCACAATATCAATACTGTTGAAACGATCGCTTTTAAATTATTTCTTCTGTTACAAGGGGTGTAATTACAAAATTTCCGTCGATTTTCAGAATATATTGCTGAGGTGGAAAAGTTCATATGCAAATATATTATGTTCCCTCTGGAGCTTCATTTCCGAGTTATAAACCTTTTCCGTTTTGGAGAGTGACCTAGATATTAGTGAATTGTATGAAGTTACGCATTTGATTTAAGTGGACAATAACGGACCTACTACGAGGCCTGTAGCCGACCCTCTGTTCTTTAAATTTTTATTTATGAAGTCATATAAAGTCGTTGCTCCAATATCCAATATTCTTCGCCAAAGGTGGGAGTAAGGTCATCAAATTTCCCAAGCGCTTTTTAAAAGCTTTGATTTGTAATCACCGCCAGATGGGTCACTTTAATTAGCGAAACAAATCAAATCAATATTCTTTTTTTGGTGTTGGTCGTAAACATCAGTCCCAATCCATGCCAGGGTTATATCGGGTTACAAAACTGATTTTATAGATTATCAATAATTCATCTTTTTAGGTGGCCTGTGGCCTGTTCCTCTTTCAAATGCACTGCGTTAACTAACAGTCGATGCAAAACGATTTTTGTTTTACTAATGTCATGAAATCAATTCAGCAAGCATCTCCTATTTGCTCTTCTACGACGACATGTGGACTGCGTTTGGCAAATAAAATGCAAATTAGTTTCGTGTTTTGTGTCACCATCGGCCAATCGACTATTTATGAAGTGAGTAGAGTACACATGTATAGTCCATTTTTCATGGATTTCAACCTGACAGTTGCTAACTAAGAGAACTTTGCGAGTCTATTCATCAAATAAAGTTTGCGGGACTAGATACCGGATTTGTCTGAAAATTGAATGCGAGTATATATAATAAATGAAAGATCGGGAAATTTTACGAATAAATGATTCTAAGGATCTTTCCCTGAACGGCTGAACGGTTTTCGATTAATTAAAGAGCATTGGGACGGACGAAACAGTTGACCGAGCCCAGCAATATGTATTGAATCAAATAAAAATTTAAAAGAGAGCCTTTTAAATAGGAAGTCTTTTGATTTTTATCGTTTTTATTATTAACAGTTACTAGTCGCGGCACAATCTGTTTTGACCTAGACATTTTGACTACCGAGCTGAATTTTTCAGAATATGTAGTTTTTGATATGTAGGTATAATGACATACTAAAAGTCTCGAAGAATCCGAATTGAGCGTTAGCCGCCATGTTAAAAAAATGGCTTGCGCGCGCAGTCGTAGAAAATATTTTTTCCTTACCTTATTTATTAACCGATTTTAATTTTCTAAAAAAGCAATTGTAACCAAAGAATGAGGCTATAATATATATTTTATGCATTTTACTAAACTCAAGTCTAAATGATAAAAAATTTACTTCAATTGAAAAAGTTTGTTTTGAAAATTTTTATTTATGCAATTAAAACGAAAACTGTGGGTTTTATGAAAATATTTGTTAAATAAAAGTTGTAGGCCATAAAAAATCAAACATAATTGTTTTTTGAATTATTTTGTAGCTCTAAAAATAACGGAGATAGAGCAATTTTATTATATAAAATCATATGTTAGGATCGTTAGAATCAGAATTAAAAAGGTACCTAGGATGTGCATTTCAATCACGACGCAATTAACCACAACAAATGTTATTTCCCTAAGTTTTCAGAGGGTGCGTGAGTTAATAATTATAATAATAATGAAAGAAAAATGATAACAAAAAAATTATAAAAATAATAGTCTAACAAAATAAAATAATAGCCTACGCTGCTCTCGATATAAAAGACCACTTTGGCCTGCCGAAAGTCGGCAGAGTATCTGTCTACCTAGGTCACACGACTCTGGAATCTACAGTCACTATACCTACAATATACGGGGAGTGGCTGTATACATTCGGAGGCTATGGGAGGAACTATCCGTTATCGAGAATTCGAAAATAATAATAACATTTCAAATTCACTTCAAAAATAAAAACAATTGAAAAATTCCACGAGTAAAGAATTGCGCTGTTAGGGGCCACTATGGCAACGTTCCTATCTTACTATAAAGTATGTATTACAAAAAACCTTTTTTATAAATAAAAAATAAATTACTAGAATTTGTTATGGAAGACATTTTATCAGTACCTAGGTAAGTGCGATAAAAAATTTTGTCAAAATGTATTGTGGGTAATTGGGCCATCATTGAAAGAGTTTAATAGTATATTATTCAACGAGCGAGTTATGAAGCCATTACTTATTGGGATAGTTTGCGTAAACCGATTGAGTAATGACCATAACTCGCGATTAGAATACTATGGTTTTTTCAGACTACTATGTTTCGGAAAAATATTTTGAATAAATAATTATAACACGTCAAATTACAGACAAACACGCGAAAAATTGTCAGAACTGTCAGAAGAACTTTATTTAATTTTAAAATGTCCTCGTCACTTAGCCTACTTTGTGTGACATGAAAATTTAAACCCGGTGATTATAAAAATTGTGAGTTTCTGATTGACTATAGTGGCCAATGGTTATGAAAGTTGGGAGTTCCTGATTGGTCAGTAGAGTTCATAAATCCCTGTAAAGGATAATGATTACTATTATTGGCAAATTATCAAATGCGTACGATATGCATTATTGTATAGTCGGGGAAGAACTAATTAATTGGAGTGGTTACATGTCAACAGCTTTAAAAGACAAGAAATCAACCGATGTCAGTTTTATACTTTTTTTTATGTTTTATACATTCACTCGAAAAGGTCCACATATAGAATTCCAGGTAGAATGAAATATGAAGGAAACTACTTTGATTGCCCTCAGAATATTGTAAATACCTTTGGTCTTTTTTTTTCAAAGTGTATCTTTACCTATGAAAGACTTTCCTAAGTTATCTGATGTAACTGTGACTGCTCTAAATAGTATTTCCATTCATTTTGATAGTGTGACTGATACTGAAATTCAAAAAGCAACTGCTAAACTAAAAAACAAAATGACCTCTGGTCTCGATCTAATACCTTCTTTCTTAGTCAAGGACTGCAGCAATGTTCTAAGCATACCTTTGTTAATTATATTTAATTTAGCTTTAAAAACCCGTAGCAATAGTCATAGATTGTTATTTGCGGATGACCTTAAGATATATAGGAAGATAACTTGTTCTGTTGATGGCGTATTGCTGCAAGATGATATTGATGCGGTTCAAAGTTGGTGCATAAATAATAGATTACCTTAATGCATCCAAATGTAAGGTTGTAACGTTTACTAAAAAATCGGGCTAGTATTGTAAATGTATACTTAATTGATGGGATGCTGTTAGATACTTAGATGTAATTCCATCAAAGATCTTGGAATCGTATTTGATTGTCAACTGTCGTTTATTGACCACATTAATTCAAAAGTGAAAGAAGCTACGAAGATGCTTGGCTTCATAATCAGAAACTGCAAATCATTTACCGACATTAGAGCACTAAAGTTCTTTACTTTTCTTACGTAAGGTCTAAACTTGGGTACCTATGCATATCTTATTTGGTATCCCTATTACGCGAATCACAAACTTGCCTTAGAAAATGTGCAGAGAAGATTTCTAAAATTTCTGTCATTTAAAGTTGATGCGATTTATCCTGAAATAGGTATTGAACAAAACACTCTTTTGACCAGGTTTGAAATGAACAGCTTAGAATTAAGACGAAAGTGCAATTCTATTTCTTTTTTATATAATTTATTGCATGATAATATTTGCTGTCCAGAACTATTGTCGTAGTTATGTTTTAACAAATTATCATTCTAGATATAATTACCTGTTTTACTGTCATCATGCTAGAAGTAATATTATTTTAAAATCGCCCATATATACAATGTGTAGTAATTTCAATCAAATATGTCATAGGTAAGTATGATTTAAATAATTGTACAAAAATGAAATTTTACATACGGCTATGAATAATCTTTAACCAAACATCGCTCATTGCTTGTATTGTATATAGTTACATATTTGCATTTATTTTTGTATTTTCTATTTGTATTTATTGTTTATTGTATATATTATTATTATTAGAATCTTTTTACGTAATATTAATAAGTTGTCCTGTTATTGGGTGTAACCTGTTGGGCAATAAAGGCATTAATACTATTATTATTATTATTTATAACGCCATTGCCATTTATCAATCTTAATACCAGTGATATTTATTTAGGTACAAAATATTTGTTGATTTCAATTGTTTTCATTTTTGGAGTGAATTTGAAAGGTTAATATTTTCCGTTTCACGATGCTGGATAGTTCCTACCGTGGCCTCCGAATGTATACAGTCATTTCCCATATACCGCATATTTAATGACTGTAGATGTCAGAATCATGTGCCCTAAGTAAACGGAGACTTCGTCAACTTTCGGCAGACCGGATTGGTCTTTTATGCCGACAGGATCGTAAGCTCAGGACTATTATTTTATAATTTTTTGTTATCATTTTTTTTTCTTTATTGTTATAATTATTAACTCACGCACCCTCTGAAAACTTATCTGGGAAATAACATTTGTTTGTGGTTAATTGCTTCGTGATTGAAAAGCACATTCTACCTTTTTAATTCTGATTCTAACGATACGAATATATGATTTTATATAATAAAATTGCTCTATCTCCGTTATTTTTAGAGCTACAAAATAATTCAAAAAACAATTATGTTTGATTTTTTATGGCCTACAACTTTTATTTAACAAATATTTTCATAAAACCCACAGTTTTCTATTTAATTGCATAAATAAAAATTTTCAAAACAAACTTTTTCATTTGAAGTAAATTTTTTATCACTTAGACTGAGTTTAGTAAAATGCATAAAATATATATTATAGCCTTATTCTTTGGTTACAATTGCTTTTTTAAAAACTTAAAATCGGTTAATAAATAAGGCAAGGAAAAAATATTTTCTACGACTGCGCGCGCAAGCCATTTTTTTAACATGGCGGCTAACGCTCAATTCGGATTCTTCGGGACTTTTAGTATGTTATTATACATATCAAAAACTTCATATTCTGAAAAATTCAGCTCGGTAGTCAAAATGTCTAGGTTAGGCCTCTTTTTAACAGATTGTGCCGCCACTATTACCTTTGATTTACATTATTGGAAAGTTGATACGAAAAACTCGAAAAAGTTTTTAGCCAATATCTCTGTCAAATCTCAGCCGATTCCCGAAAAAGATGCACCAGTGTATTCGCAATGAAAAGGGTAGTTCCATTTTAAATTTTAAAGTTGGGGTTACTAGGGGTTAGGGGATGAACATATCAAGTGTAACGAAGTGATTTTTCCAATCAAGGAATGTTCATTTTTGCTTTAAATATTACCGTCACTTGGGTAAACTCTGCCGCTGTTTTTAGTAAGTAAGTCCTGTTTTAATTAAGGTATTATTGAGTTGTTAAAAAGTCCGCTGGTAAACAAGCAATCAAGTAATTAATTGATTAATTTTCGACAATCCCTCGTATAAGTATAATCCGAGAATTATTATAAACAATGGCCGAGTCGGAAATAAAAATCATTCGTTACTAAAAATGTTAATCCTTATCCGTTTTAATCCGTTTCTTTTCGCAATATAGTGCAGAAATTGCCAGTAACTCATTTCCGGTTAAATACGTTCTGAATTGATGCGCCAAATTGCATAATCCGCTGGACCTCTGCAAGTTACGCTGGGTTGTGCATCCGAGTCCGTCGTTTCAAGTCGGTAACCGCCCCTCTATCACGCGACCTAGTTACGTCATAACGGTTACAAAAGGGAGAGGAATACTCACTTCGTCCTCATTCCTCATTCCGAGAAAACCGGCAGCAGTTCAGCTCACTCCGTGAAAGTCGTCCGCAGTCCAGGTGAATTCCGAAATAGTCCGCGAGATCAGATCCGATCCACCTTCAGAAGTGCCAGATCAAACCAAAGCCGTCCACAGTTTCGCGCCGCCGCTCCGAGTTAAATAGTAAATTTAGTTAGGAAATTATTTGAAAATAATTTTATTAAGAATACGCCGTAGTCCACTGCACTTTGCAGGTACTGCTTTCAGTTAAGTATAGATATTCAAAGGTCTTTTTGTCCGTACGTATCGTTGTAGTACACTACCCAATCAAACTAGAGCTAATTAGTAATACCCTCCGAGGGTTGGTCTTTTGGTTTGCTAATATATGCAGCGGCTGCTGAGGTTTGTTCGCTGGGACCACCTCAAAAGCCTCCCTGCATAATAGGTTACCGGAAAACCTACGATAAACCAAATAGTCATTATATGCATCAACTGGTTGGATTTGTTCGCTGGGGCCATCCATATAGGTGATCTGCATAGAGTTGACTCGGGAAACTTACGTTCATTAACATAATCATTAACAAATAGCTCTACGTTTGTGGCAGTAGTTTTCCGTGTATTTAAAAATTCCGTATAGCCTACAATATCTATAGCTAATCGATTGCCCGCCGTGCATAATACATCCTAGTGGAAAGGTTCGTTTGCTTGTCGTACATAGAGATTCATTAATCACACGTATCCGAAAATTCCGACGTAAAATCGCGCAAAGATTCTTGATTGCCAGCTCGACTTGTTTTTAATCATTTTGAAATAGTTTTATACACACTCGACTGTACAGTCGTGGAGGTAGTAGAATTAATTATTCTGTTTCTAAATATTTCTGAATAAATACGTTATTTTAAAGAGGTAAAATTCACGAATTATTCTTTCTGTCATTTCTTTCTGCTTAACCCGTTTGAGCAGTATGATCGAATTCCATTAGCATTAGATAGATCTCCAGCTCCGACCTCTAGCAATTCTGTGTCTCCGCTGTTTCGCTATTCAGGGTTGTTCTCCCAATTAGGAGAGCCAAAAAAAAAAGTGTAGTTCTTTGCACTTAAAAATTAAAAGAATGGCGCCCGAGATTTCCGTTTTAAAAAAAATTATTACGTACGAAAACGTCATTATAAGTAAGCGTCGTCACACAAGTTGGCTTGACTGTCAAAAATGCTCCCCCAAGAACAGAAATCGACGGGTCTCGGCGAATTCTATTTTTTTTTTTTTCGGTTTTGTAATTATAGGGTGTCAAGTTTTCGTTGAAAGACCTGTATGTATATTATGTATAACGTATAACGATTTTCAGATTGGAAGTCGATACGTTCCCTCTAATAACTTTTTTATTTCATTACTTATCCAAAACCAAAAGACTAGGTGAAAACACAAAAACAATTTGGTTAGCTAAATATATGAGAATAATTTGTATAGTTCAAGCTGCGATTCGTCTAGTTTAAATAATTTACTTCAAACAGAAAGTGAATCTCCGTGGAAGCTTTTAAGTTAATTAATTAATGTTAGATATATACTTACACTTAACCTATACGTTCCGGTTTAAAGTAATGAGGCAATACAAAGTTTATAATCGCCACGCCGGCGTCGAGTAGAAAATTTGCATTTGAGCTGGTTTTAAAGCTGTAGGCTGCTAAATGAAAATCTTTAACGAGGTACTTAGTCCAACTTAAGGGAAGGATACAAAACTGATCCTGTTACTAACTCCATTAAATTAAATGAGTGAATGATTAGTACTTTAAGATAAAAAAATAATAAAAATAAATAATTATTTGTTTAACCACCGTCTGAAAAAGTAGTTTCCGGAGTCTTTTTGGCCAGTCTAAGCTGGAAAAGTTGATGATAACGCACGCCATCAGTACCTACATGTAACGATTATTATATAAATAGGATTAATATTGCGTTTGCAAGGAATATATTGTCGTGACACATCCAGAAAGTGTTGTTATAGGCTCGCAAGCTTCCAGCACAGCACTTCTGCGGCTCCGTCTAGAATTTACTCGCTTTTTCGGAACATATCTATCCTATTAGTTTATTTTGTATAGTAGAAGAAACTGTTTTTAAACCTGCTTACAGTGATCTGCATTCTTGATTATCAATTAATGCATTAAATCAAAACTAGCGTTTGTAGTATTCATTAAAATTCGTAAAAATCAAATAAGTATAATAGGACCAGTTGAGGGTCTTTGTAAAAGCGCTCTTATTATTTTTTATTATTTTGCTTAAAATAGCCAACTAATTTATAAAAATATTTTTTTATTATTTTTCTTTACACCAAATTACTACAATCAATACCATAATTTCAAGCCAAGCTTGTAGAACTCTGACCAACATTTCGCTTCAGTGATGTTTCCTTATCTGCTTGACCTACCTGAGATAACAGCGTCTTTGCTTGGAAAAACAACAGATTGTGCCAACACATAAAAGAATATTCGTTAAATTGAGTTTTGTTTTCTCTACGTTGTTCAAATACGAGGATATAAAAATCTAATAAAAACGTACGAATCTAAGTATCTCTATATTTTTATTCCCGTTTTCTCTTCTTCTAAGTGCATGGCCGTACATAATGCGTTGCCATGAATAACGACGATCTAGTTCTAAAGAATGATATCTCTGTTATTATTTTACCAGGATTACTATGTGGAAATGGCTAATAATTTTCGTCACAAGTTATGTCTCGTCAATCGTAATTGCCAAAAATAATAGACAGGAATAACCGCAAATATAATATATTTTAGCATTAATATGGATACTGCTTTATCTCAAAATAAATATGATATACCTATTCAAAATTCATGTTAATCTAGATATTAAACAGTGACTAAATAATGAAATTTAAAACACAGTGTTCGTACCTTCGGAAGAACGGTGGACCTAAATCATTTTTATCGTAATATGGCAAATTGGGCATCACAAGAAAAATCTTTGAACAAAAGTGCTAAAGAGAAGTGTTATGCATCATATTAATTGCAAATAAAAGTAGAAAACTGGAAAATACTTACAAATCAGGAAAATTTTCCATCAAGATTACTTTGACAGCTGAAAAATTTCACAAAATCTCCTTGACGACGAGAAAACAAACAGTTAGGGCAACGAGCGGAGGACTGACTTCACTCACTTCATAGCGATATTAGGAGTAAAGCAACATTTACCGCGTGTAGTACATGGATGGGGACTATCCATGGAAAGACGCGGTCTCGCTTCCCTACTTCTAGCGGCTTGTATATCAGCTATATCGCAGAAGCAATACAACTGTAGGCGAGAGGTGTATTGAGGATATACCATCCTTCGGAGGGGATGTAAAGCAGTCGGTCCCTTGTCTATTAAATGTTAGGCAAGTAAAAAATCCCTACTCTTAGTAAGATAAGAGGTTCGGCAAAATTTCCAGGTTGGGGGTTGCTCTTCTCCTGGCGTCGGTGATTGGCCTCCGTAGCGGAAATAGGCCGACGTTAAATAAGTGATTAAAAAAAAAAAAAAAAACAAAAAAACAAACAGTCGGGGAGAGCGTCTTTTTAGTTCCAGAGAGAAAGAAAGTTTTCGGCGTTGCCTAAAATTATAGAACAGTCTAAGAAAAATCATCTGAAACTCATAACGAAGTCGCTGTGAGTCTATTTCTTGACCATGAAGTAAATGCAGTGGCAGAAAATTAAAAATTGAGAGGAAAAGGAATAAAAGTATCAGGTACTTACCTAGTTAAGGAATTAAGATGCAAATATCCAATCAAGACTAGTTTTTCACATACGAAGTTGAATACAACTACACTCAGTTCCATAAAAAGTGACGCACTCGATTTTTCGGGTAATTTTAAAGTTCTAAACCGGTGGACCGATTTGAACATTTTTTTTCTCAGTTTATAGCAAAATTCATTCTCTATGAGCCGGATTGGAAGCAATGATGAGTTCTTTCATATTTCATGGAAATTAATGGACAATTTTAAACTCAAGTTTTTTCACAAGTTTTCAAAACACCCTGTGGATTATTCTCGCATTCATGGAAAAATTATTTAACCCAGTCAAATTAGACAAATCGGTGGAAAAAATTCCCAGAGAGTTGGTTTTTTAAACGCTTTCTTTACACTTGGGTAGACATATATCAAAAGTCCCCGAAGGTGGGGGGTGAGCTCGAGGAGGGGAGGGAGGTTAAAGGTACCATTTTTAAGTTTTTCGCTTATATCTCGGAAACGATCACTCCTATCGGTTTTTGCCCCCTTACCACAATTAAAGCTGACAAAATTTCCTACAGAAATTGTCCTATGTATTTTCCGTAGGACTAACCGTAAGCGAGTTATAGGGCGACAAAAGAAACATCATTTAAAAAAATGTGCTTTATCCGCATTTAAAACCGAATTAGTATTGTGATTTGAAAAAAACTGACAGTAAATTGAATTTATTGGGTCCAACACTTCATTAGAGCAGGGTGTTGGGTCACGGGGGTCCATGAAGTCTTCAGAGTCGTCCTCATATGCTGCATTTTCTCTTCAACCTAAACATTGAAAACCGAATTACAGTCTTGTTCAGTACAATATTAATAGATAGATGATTTAATAGAGATGATTTGAATAAAACTTAGTAAATTGAATAAATAACACGACCTCCATTATCCCTGAAGACTCTGAAAGTCTTGTGCGGGAGGGAATGTATTGGGTCCAACAGTTCATTCGAGGGTGTCAAGTCTTCCGGGTCATCCTCATATGCCGAATTGTCGTCTTCAACTGGAGGGCCGTTAGTGCACGCGGCCTCACAGTTACCGCATATTGAAGAGCAATGGATACCTGCTTTGCGGCATCCACAACATGCCCCACAACCTTTGGTACAGCTGCAGAATATTGTTGAAAGGATGGCAGCTGGGGCAGGTTGATCTAAAGTTGTCAAGGGTTGAAGATCTCCATCTTCTCCTGTCATACAAACCCAATCAGAAGGTTTCAGTTTGTTGCCCAGCCAATCTTGAACTTGCAAATAGACTCTGTATAAGTGTTGCAGTGCAGAGCCTTCAGTTGGTGGTAGAGAGGGGAAGTCTGACTTCACCCTTGTGCTGGATTTTAGAAATGCTGCGTAACGCTGTTTGTCCAGGTCTGTTACTCTGGCGTTGTACATTGCTAGGAACATCTGTTCCCCGGCGTTTGCAACTTCCTCAGTTGTTGAAGTCTTTGTGTAAAATACGTTGGAGATCAAATGTAGGATGCTGTCCCTCATGAGTAATTAAGCAATAATTGACTTACCTTTTCGGAAAATTGCATAGCAGCCGCTAAAACCGTGAATGAACAAAATGCTCTTGGCAAAGTCAAGTTCCTGCAATTCCTTGGAGGGTAATAACTTTTGCTTCCCTCATTCCCCTTCCCAGGTTTGAAAAACTTTATCTCTCGTTCCGTTGGAGCTAAAGCGATCAGCAGGGCCAGCAGATCCACATCCTCGCCAAAGACAAGCGGTGAACAATCACATTCTGCTTTCTCCAAAGCGCACCGTATAATAGTTGTATCCGCATCAGCATCAGCCTGTCTAACTTCGAAACCCTCTGCAATCATTTTCCGAGACAGCATACTTACTGATGAATCTGTCCTTATTTTTTTCATTACCTAAAGAGTGTTGCTAAGTCGTCGCTACCATATCTTCGATGAAATCAATGTCGACTGATGCGGTGGTGATGGTGGTGCGACTGTGCAGTATTGACCATAGTGTTTTTTTAAGTAAGTCACATATTGATCAAATATCACTGAGAAGGTTGATCCTATACCCCACCTGACTCGATTTAACAGGAATCCACCATCAATCAAGTGTGAACTTGAATTTTTACGCAAGAAGTGCTGCGTCGCCAAATTGTCGCCCTGTAGAGCAATATTCCTTCATCCGCGGGGGAAAAAAGAGGCCCCCTTCAGGCAGGCCAGTTTAGTTGGAGGGCGCTCTACACACACTATTTCCATAAATATAAATACTTACCATATACTAATGAAATCTGTTTGGAAGGATTTTTAATGCAATTTATGTAGAATCCAAACTTCAGAAGCCCGTAGCTCGCTTACGGTTAGTCCTACGACAAAAATGCGGTGAACCATTTGTAGTAAATTTTGTTAGCTTTAATTTTGATAAGAGGGTAAAAATCGATAGGAGTAATCGTTTCCGAGATATAAACAAAAAACTAAAAAATGGTACCTTTAACCCCCCTCCCCTCCTCGAGCTCACCCCCCACCCTCGGGGACTTTTGATATATCTCTACTCAAGTGTAAAGGAAGCGTTTAAAAAAAATTCCAAATCTCTGGGAATTTTTTCCACCGATCGCCCTAATTTTGTCTAATTTGACTGGTGTAATTCATTCTGCATTCGATGAACCATTTTTTAATAAACATTTTGTTTTTTTATTCATTGATTTATCTCTAAAATTGTCCGAATTACAGCTTTTTTGCTGAAACGTTGCGTATTACCAACTTTCAGAATTTACCGAGTTTTATAAACTGATACGAATTTAAAAAAACATTTTTATTAAACACAAAATTATAAACTTGTTCAGGATTTATTTAAGGCATTTTGTGTAATTTTAGTCTCTAAAACTTCTTTAATGACACTAAATTAATGACACAACACAAAGTATGGAGGCATACAACAAATTAATTGCTATGGCAACGTCAATTGCTTTTTCAAAAGCAATGTGATCCTACAATGAAATAAATTTCCACCTCTTTATTTTTTGAAGGACAAAGGAATTACCTACCAATAAATAAAAAAAAATTCAAAATCTGGTTTAAAAAAAAAAAGAAAAAAAGTTAGGTCAAAAATCAAATGCGTCACTTTTTTTTAAACTGAGTGTATTTAAAAACCTTGACAATTTCTATTGGTTTATATGCTATACAATTCTGCAGTGATTATGACCACTCATCATGTGCATCATTTCTCAATACACGAAAAAGCAGGGTTCACGTAAAAACGTTATATCTCGGAAAATACCAGCGATAAAACAGTGAACAAAAAAACAAAATGTTTATTAGAAAATGGTTCATCGAATGCAGAATGAATGATTTTTCCATGAATGCGAGAATAATCCACAGGGTGTTTTGAAAACCTGTGAAAAAACTTTAGGTTTAAAATTCTCCATTAATTTCCATGAAATATGGAAGAACTCACCATTGCTTCTAATCCGGCTCATAGAGAATGAATTTTGCTATAAACTGAGAAAAAAAATTTTCAAATCGGTCCACCGGTTGAAGAAATAAAGAACTTTAAAATTACCCGAAAAATCGAGTGCGTCACTTTTTATGGAACTGAGTGTATTTCCATGCATTGATCAGCCATGTTTTGCCGAGCATAGTGATGAACTTAGAAACTATTCACAAATCACAGACTGATATAGATTTAAATCTATTTTAAAATCATTGAAGTTCTTTTCACAAATTTAACGTAATTTTAATTATTACGACAAATTTGTTTATGATACTAACTTAGATAAGGTGTCGTAGGTTAATTTTAATCTTTCCAACAAGCATCGTTGTTGTTTATTTGAAATAAAGGTAATGTTGTATTCTATGGTGACACCTGTTCTTTGATTTCATGGAATACAACCGATATATATCAATTAATCCAGCCAGTGACATCTAGGTGCTGAAGGTTGCACTCTCCCTCGCTAGATTCTCATAGTATGTGGTATAATTTACAGGGTGCAAAGTAATCAATTATAGAAAACTTTACAGATCAATAAATTTGAAATAAATAAACCAAATTATGTTTCCATAAAACTTTAATATCATTAGTTACAAATAAACAGGCTCTAGAACAAGGTAAGTTTCTCCTAGAGAACGAGGATCCCTGGAACGCCCTAAAAATATAAAATAAAAAAAAGTGCTTATTGCAGTATTAAATTATTTGCTTTCTACATTCGTAGTACTGACCATTTTATCAGTTAAATGTAGATAGTTTGCAAATAAGCTCTGAAAAGAGTATTTATGTCTTTAAGACATTAGAGGATTAAGACTAAAAACTTTGACGTAAATAGTAAAATTTATTTTTACTATTTTATCTTATTAAAAATTTACCTCTATGGATTTCTGACTTCTTTGGATTTCATTTCTAAAAAAAAAGGGATTACAATTAACCACCCTAGGAAGTGAGTCCTCCTGGTAACGTACACATTTTCGTCCATTTGTAAGAAAGAATAATAACAAAGAAATAAGACTGAATGTAGTATATTCCGGGAGAGAAAATTGTATTGTGTTTAGTGTGGAATTTCTTATAATAAAAATTAAAAATATTAATTTACGAAAACAATAAAATTAAATCATACCCCCACTACATATTTAGTGCCGCCTAACGTGGAGGGCAAGAGTTTTTGGGGAACTCAAAAAATATCAAATATTCTAAGAAAATATAAATAAATTGATAAAAATAAAATATGTATATAATATTTCTAAACTAAATTATAAAATAAGTAAATTTCTAAACTAAATACACTACATTAATATATACCAGTGGAGCAATAGTGTAAAGTAATTGAACCAATAAAATATAAGCTAACAATTTATTATTTTTCGTAGTTTATAACTTTTTACTGATAAAGATTTTTTATACAACGACGTATCCGTTCTCCATCTTCCTTTAAATTTATATAAAGTAAAACATATTTTGGCTTTGTTCTTACTTCGTAAAATACTATGAAAATTTGTGAACTTACAACTGGGCACCCTTCGCTATTTCTGCATGGTCAATCTAATCAATACTTTATGAGTACGCTCGCGAATAAATACGTGTTAAACAAGGACATGCTAATAAATAATAACACGAATGTAAAGCAATATTAAAAATATCATTATGAGGTATGTGTGAACCCAAACAGGGTGTGAGTTTTATACAAGAACTTCATAATTAAACAAAATGTCACACGATTCGTTATAGGTATCAGATGGAAGGCGTCTTATATTTTTATTAAAAGTAACAGTATAATTGTGTTTGGTCAAGAGACCCGATTTGTCTGGTTTAATTATTGAAATTGTAAGACATGGAATAAGAGTAAATCAGTTTAAATTGAAAATGAGGAATGACTTTTTTTTTCAAAACACAAACCATTTTCAAGTTATTAATTATTTACGACTGAAAAAATGTATTTTTGTTGAGTCCGTTATTCGGAAACCCTTAATCAAAGTGGTGTGAAATTTTGGACATGAGTTTCCAAAGCATGCTGATTAAAATGCCCAATATGACTTCTCGAAAAAGCAGTCTCTTTTTTTCTTGATAAAAATTTACGCCACTGACAAAAATAAATTTTGTTTAATTCACACCAAAGGTCATTGATAATTGATACCGATCCAAATTTGATTGAAATCAGATAACTAATAGAAACTTAGTTGTGAAGGTGGAGGCATTAAAAATGGGACACGCTGTAAGTATATCTATATAGGTCGAAAAATGTTGGTAGATTAAAAGAAACTATAAATGGCGGTTATGATTCATGGTGCTGTAGAGAAAACCAATGGAAGAGTTGCTAAATAAACAACGATTTCAAAACAGGTGGATAGATTCACATCCAATGGCCAGCTAGATCCCCGGATTTTAATCCGATGAATTACTTTTTATAGGCACATCTAAGAACAATGGTGTACATTTAATAGAAAGAATAAATCACTGTTACATTGAAATTAGGAATAATCCTTTGGTTGTTAGGAAAGAAATGGCAAAGAAAATCGCATAGCGACACAATGGTTTTATTTTTAAAACAATTTATAGATTTTTTTTAAGTTTGTTCGACAGTTTATTGTTTTAATGTTCCATTTATTGAAATTGAAAATATTTACTTCACTCTTAGAATATTCTCATTTTAATTATGATTTCAATCAGTCATGTACAGGGTGTCCCACGTAGGAGGCTTATTATTGGACCACATTGAAAACCAAAATCTATTCTCATGTATTTTTTTATGAGGAATCCGATTTTAAAGTCGAATAAGAGACAGAACTTCTAATATACGAGGTATTGTCAAAAATCTGATTTTCCAATTTTTCCCCACCCTGTATATTACTACTCAAATCGATACGGTATATTATTATTGTTGAAAGGCATATGCCATTCATACATCTAACTTCCGGTTTAGCCGGAAATAGCTAACATCCAGCAAAATTTTGGCGACAACCTGTATATTATGAGCCTTCCTCCTGATTTGAAAAATATATAACATATTCATTATCTTTAGTAGTTTCCGAGAAATTGGCAACAAAATTTGACAAAATAATGAAATAAGCTAATTCTAATACTTTTCTAAAAATTTACGCAAAAAGCTTGAAACTAAAGAAAAAAAAACTACTAAACATAATGTAATGGACATGTGTTATATTATGTTTTTGAAATCAGGAGCTTGGTTACTTTTCAATTATTTCATAATATACAGGTTGTCGCCAATATTTTGTCGAATGTTAGCTATTTCCTGCTAAACCGGAAGTTAGATGTGTGTGCATATATCTTTATAACCGCAATAATATACCATATCGATTTCCGAGGAAAATTTGGGAAAACAGTTTTTTGACAACACCTCGTATATTACAGGTTCTATTGCTTATTCGATATTACAATCGGATTCCTTATAAAAGAATACATGAGAATAGATTTTTATTTTTCATTTTAGGCCAATAATAAAGCCAGGAGATTGAGTGAGCCTCTTACGCGGGACACCTTGTACGTAATAACAGAATGTTTCTTTTTTTTTTTTTCATTCAAATAAGACAAATAAGAGAAGAAAATGTAGGTAATTTTATAAATTTATTATGAGTAGATTTCGACGCAATTTTTTTAAAATTCGCCAATAGTGACAAAAAATCAAATACGCAGATCATTGTCGTATGAGGTTTCTTAATTTAGTACTATAATTTAAAAACTACGTATACAGGGTGGATTTTTTTATATGAGCACTAAAAGTAAAAGTTATTTAATCCGGAGCTTGAATTTTCTATCTTTCAATATGGATGTAAATTGATAATTGGTAGTACATACCCAAAATGCGAACTGATTCTGGCAGCAGATTAAAAATATGACGTTAAGAATTGTTGGACAAAACCCATAAATCTGTACTGTAGCGTAATAAAAGGTCCTCAGATATAAATAACTATTTCCAATTTACCTAAGTGAACTCTAACTACCATAACAGTACGTCCCTTTTCTCGTGAATCACCCTGTATTAGGCAAAATGGAGAACACTTTCAATAATTCATGAATTAGATGTAAATTAATGTTTTCAATATATTTATTTTAAGTGTTTCCATTACAACAGAGATGCACCACCTATTAACATCAATAAATTGTTCTACTTAAGTATACATTTTTTTAGATTGGAGTGTTTATATGTTTTAACAAAACTGATATTCGAACGTTGTAAATGTCATGTTTCATTAATGAAAATGAAAGTACTTTAAAACTGCAAGAACGTATTTTTTGCGTTGACATTTATAAGAAAAAAAGGACGAATGTCGCATCAAGAAACGTGAGGAAGAAGTTTCTAGCGATACCATTGTATTCCTCGAGGCAAAACGGTTATAGACCACTCTTAATAAAAGTACCCACGCGACTGGTTGTTTCGCTTTACTAAGTGCAACAACGTACATCCAAGTGACTGACTTAAAGTAATTATTTTTCTTTAATTATCCAGAACAAGGGTGACGCGTTAATTCGTCAAGAATTGTGCAAACGGTTAAATAATGAAATGTTCGGGGCAGATAAACCTACGGACTGGTTGATATATAAAAAATCGTACTAAATAAATATTTATTTTGGTGTCCAATTGTCTGAAACAGGACGATAGGGTAAAAAGAAAACCCTACCTCGCGTTCACTTCGTTTATTTTGTTTCCACTTCTTCAGGCTTCAGTGGCGGTGTTTTATAATAGTATTTTCATTTCCTGCATGATGTGGTAAAGAATTAATTTATAAAACCAACAATGGGGAGAGAAATATTATTAAAACCATATACACAGAATACGGTCCATTGCAACGGGACCAACGTGTACCTAAAATAAAAAAAATAAAAAATGAAGTAAAAAAGATCAAATAAAATAATTCGTCAGGTGCATAAACGACGCAGGTACTAATTAGGTACTTAACTAATCAAAGACGCGCGGTTTTTAATTCATGGTATTCCTATTAAGTTTTTTCTGATCTATGTATCAGTTGTAAGTAATAATACCTTGAACATCCTAAACAATACATTTTCTTTATGTAAATAGAACATTTTAATATTCAAAACATGCAGAAGTCGGAATACTAATTTTTGACTTATGTAAAACCACTGGTTATTGGCATCAATAAATTTATTATTATTATTATTATTATTATTATTATTATTATTATTATACAGTTTCCTTTGACTTTTGAAAGGAAAACAATACTGTACGCCCTACGTCATTATAAAGACGTTAAATATCTATTGTTGGCAAATATACTACTTATTTCACCAAATAAGTATAGTTTGAGTAGCAAAAATGTTCAAATAATCGTCTCAATAAAATAATTTGTTTATGAGTTGCTTTTATTCACTTATTTCATGAGTTACTTGATGTTCACACTGCATTTCCAAGTATAAACTAATTTTTAAAAGTAATAATATTAATTTTTAACATGCGGTATTTTTTTTATGAAATTTGGTACAGACCCATTTTAGGGGACGCTGAATACAGTGGCGTACTTAGTTTTCACGTAAAAAATCGCTAATATGATTTCTCGAATTTTCGCTCCAAAAAAATTGCAAAGTAGGCCTTGATTTTTGTGATAAACATCTATCAATTTGCCACAAAATGCATGAGCAACAATCTAAAAAAAAATTGATCAAAAACGGACCAAAAATAGCCACTTTACAGGGGTGGCCCGGCGCTTTCAAATGACAGTTTGGAAAATCGACGAAAAATCGTAAAATTCAGATGCAGGCAAGGGGCCGTACCCATTTTCAAACGTCACTTTTAACATTTTTTTGACAGCTCTTCCCAAAAAATTTTTTTTAATTCAAAAAAAAATAGTCAAAAAAATTTTCCCCACCAATTTTACTCCGGATCACTTACCTAATCCGGTCAGCTTTATTTCCTATAATGTCCTCAACCGTACAACGCCGCAGGAGCTGTCAGCTTTATTTCCTTTGATTTTTTCAATTTCTATATTGATTTCCACGTCATTGTGAGGCGTGGCTTAGCTCTGCCAATGTCGCGTGATTAGTCATTGTGTTCCACCTCATAGGGAGGAGTCTAGTAACATCACGTGGTGCATCACGTTGTTACTCATGTGGAATATTGATATCCACGTCATCAGTTGTTGTAATCCGACGTCATGGTTGATATATGGAATTTTGTATATTGTATTTGTATACAAGGTGGCCGGAACGTCAAGAATTCAAAATATTCAGTGCAGAACTCGAAAACTCTCTTCCGGGGAGTTTCTTGAACTATTTTTTATATTCTTTCATGGAGAATTAACGCCGAATTTTTCGACCTCAGTTTAGAAGCACTTTATATGTACTCTATACTCCTCTTGAAAACCCGTGTTTTTCAAGAAGCATATATTTTTAACTTTTAGCTATCAAGAGGAAATTTCGGAAAATGATTTGCATAAATAGTGTAGACATTTGGTTTATTAGAATTCAATGACAGAAACTTTTTAATTCGTGCAGAAAACGATTACTTTCTAAAAACAGACTGTATAGATACTAATATTTTTTCGAGTATTTTATACTATACAGGGTGCAGCACTTAAAAGTCTCCAGACTCGTAACTTTCTTATTTTTTAAGCGACGGCCATATTTGGCACATCAAATTGTAGATATTTTGAAGACCTTTAAACATCCGTACAAAGTGTTTAAATTTTTTTTTTTTAAATCGTTACTTAATTTCCTTGTATATTTTCTTGTCTCACCCTCACATGACCAGAGTTAATGTTACAAAGGTTTTAATTAACTTCAATTTATGTTATTACGTCATGTTCTAATTTTTTTTTGGCTTTAGAGAATAAATAGAAAACATCTCGATTTCAAACTGAATTCTTTTAAAATAAATTTGAAAATATTGTAAATAATAATGTTATGAACAAACTTTTATTAAAATGTTCGGGGTGTCCCACATAAGAGGCTCACTCGATATCCTGGCTATATTTTTTGGTTAAAATGAAAAACCAAAATCTATTCTCTTGTATTTTTTTATAAGGAATCCGAATAAGCGATATAACCTCTAATATACGAGGTATTGTCAAAAAACTGATTTTCCAAATTTTGTCCACTCTGTGTATTATTACGGAAACCAATATGGTATATTATTGTGGTTATAATGGCATATGCCATTAATACATCAAACTTCCGGTTTAGCCGGAAATAGCCAATAACCGACAAAATGTTGTCGACAACCTGTATAATTATGAAATAATTAAAAAGTAGCCAATCTCCTGATTTCAAAAATATATAACACATGTCCATTATCTTTAGCAGTTTTAGAGAAACAAAATGCAATAAAATAAGCTAATTCTAATACTTACATACATTTTAAAAAATTCACTCAGAAAAAGAAAACTACTAAAGATAACGGACATGTGTTATATATTTTTGAAATCAGGAGTTTGACTACTTTTCAATTATTCCATAATATACAGGTTGTCGTCAAAATATTGTAGGGTATTGACTATTTCCGGCCAAACCGGAAGTTAAATGTATGAATGGCATATGCCATGATAACCCCAATAATATACCATATCGATTTCCGCAATAATGTACAGGATGAAGACAATTTGGAAAATCAGTGTTTTGCCAATACCTCGAATATTAGAGGTTCTATCGTCTATAGTCCAACAATAAAGCCAGGAAATCGAGTGAGCCTCTTACGTGGGACACCCTGTACTAAGTAAATTGGAAATTGCAAAATTTCGGGGGTAAAAACCAACAAAAATTTCAGACATGACATAATAACATAAATTGAAGCTAATTAAAACCTTTATAAGAAAATAGTAATATAGTTCTTGAACAGGGTAAGGCAAAAAAATATACAAGGAAAAGGAAATTAAGTTTTCTTTTGTATCAACCCCATACGGAATTTTACGATTTTTCGTCGATTTTCCAAAAAACTGTCAAAAGTGACGTTTAAATGTCAAAGTGAAGGAAGGGTCCTATCGAGAAACCGAAAATGGTTTCGGGGTCCTGAAGTCACTGCACGTATGTTTAAATGTCTTAAAAATATCCAGAATTTGATGTGCCCAACATGGTCGTCGCTTAAAAAATAAGAATATTACAAGTCTGGGTAGTTTTAAGTAGCGCACCCTGTATTTTAAATATTTATGCATCCAGAGAAAATTTTTAAACATATTTGAGCTAAATTTGTCAACCATTAGTGATGTAGAAATGGAAATACACTACACTCTCCTTTTATATTAAAAGATTGTTAACTTTGAAAAAGATTAATCCATGGATATAATGCTTGGATCAAAAATCCGGAGAGCCGTTACTGTTCCCCTCCTTTAATTAAAAGTAATAATTTTTTATCTTCTGTAAACAAGACTTCTAATAATATAAAAATGATAAAACTTATGGTCTGTTAATTAAAAAGGAAACTTAATTGTTATTAGCATTAAGTAAACAAACCTATTGCAAGGACCATCGTCATGTAAAGAGACTATAAAAATTATCTACTTACTTTGTCTTATATTAAAATTGTTTAGCCCAGGACCCGCCATTACCATTGAGTTGTTAGTTTTAGTTTAATCTTGCGATCAATATTAATATCAGGTCAAGCTATACATATAAGCCCTTCAAGATATATGCATGGCTGAACCATCTGCAATGATAACATTAATTAATTTACTTGTATTGCATACAAGCCATTTACAATGGAAATTACATTATATTGTGAAGGAATATACACAGTATAATAAATCTGATAAGTATACCTAGTAAGCGATCCCCTTGTTGCACAATTTTTCCAATGACAATAATAGAACTGTTGTTCTGTTTAAATAAATTAAACAATCTTCGGAAATACTAAGAAATACCACTATAACGTCCTGTAACGTAACTACACCATCGGTTTTTGGCTATTTGCCGTCATCAACACGGAACAGGCAGATGCATACGTACAGCCTACCACGGACACATCCGCAGGTCCACTTAGAAAAGATATGTTATAAGTATATTACTTTACAGAAGGCTTATTGCAATCAAAGTTGGATAGGATACAAAAATTTCCACTGACAAATATATTCAATCAAAATACAAATAAGACCACTGTTGTTAATGTATATAAAATGTCTGACTTACATTACTAAATAATTGTTGTTCTCGTAATAAAACTAGAAACAGATCAAAGAGGAATTTATATCATTTGTGTTTGTGTTCAGTGCGAGATTATTATTTATCTCTAATTGTTTATGTTACAGGAAATACAAAGTAGGTTATAAACATCAGCCTCAAGATTATAATAAAATTGCAAATTATTATGTTTATGTTGCTCGTGAATCTATCCGAAATATGCATTAAAATTATTATTTCGCTCATGCCTGAATCAATATTATTATTAAACAAATGATACGTTGGTTAGATTTTTCTCTACTTCTACTAAAAAGCGCGCGGTTTATGTTATAATGTAAATATTTTAGCCCGATTAAGTTCTAAAAATATTTATTTTTATTTTTGGTTTAAATTGTTTTGCGGTTTTTGTAAACTATACGTTTTAATTCGAGAATTACATATACAATACCACCATACTTTAAACTTGTTGACTGTAAATACCTTCAATACGAACTTTCGAACTTTATTAATTAGTTGAACAGATTGTAGGAGAAATAATAAGTTCGAATAGTAGACGATTTGAGATCCGCTCAAATAGGAACAAACTGTACACAAAAATCTGCTCTCATAAATCGATAAAATATTTGTATCAGGCCTTTTCAAACGGTAAAGTTATCGTAAGTATGTAATATCTTTTGTTGAACTCCTATAAATCACGTATTACTCTTTCTGTTAAATTATTATGTTTTATTAAAAGAACCCTATCTGCGTTACATATTATAATGCAAACTATCATGCAAAAAAATCGGAATAACTGAAGAAAAAAAAAATGTGTGACCCTTTTTGAATAGAAACACCTCTGTAAAAAATGTGTATTATCCGATTTTAACGGGACTTTTTTTAAAAGATAGATCATCGAAAACTCTACTTTATGACAAAATTAGAGATTGGAGATTAATTTCAATTTTCAAGACCTACTATAATTTTTTTTTTACTTCGATTTTTACAAGAAAATCATAAAAATTATAAAACACTACCTACATTACATTAATGTCGTCATAAATCTGTCATTATTCAATATTTTTACGAAATTTTGGATTTACCCATTTGAGATGTTTCTAAATCCAGGGGTATAGTTAGATTTTTAATAAAAAAATCGCTAAGCAAATTTTTTTTTAAACATCGAAAAAAAATTATACTTAGGTCTTGGAAATTGAAATGAATCTCTAAATTTTTGTCAAAGTAGACTTTTCGATAATCTATCTTTTAAAACAAGTCCCGTTAAAATCGGATAATAAACACATTTTTACAGGGAGTGTTTCCACTCAAAATGGGTCACACTGTATGTGCTCTTACCTAATAACTGCCAATATTTCTATTGATTTCGAATATGTTGCGTTCGCAACCAGTACTTGTATTGCGACTATCTCTTTATATTAGCAATTTTGGCCATAAGTACATTTTATAACCCCACGAAAAGGCTCATTTTATATTTTGGGGTAACATTAATTGATAACGATTTTATTATTCGTTTGTTTCATCCGTTAATTAATAATACAGGCAGGGTGGGGCAATAGTGCGTCTGACTTCAAGTTCTATGATAGCTAAAAATTTATTAAAAATTGCAAGTAAAAACTGGTGCATAATTGAAGTGGATATTGGGAAAATATGGGCAATATTTGAACCACAATATTTTTGGAATTAGATGATTAATCTTGAAGCGGCTTTTTGTGATCATTGGCGAAATTCATTGGCTTTCATCCCCCTTAAATAGATTTTTTAAATTGTTGGTGTTTCTCTTATCTACAGGGTGATTGTCCAGGCCCTTACATTTGTTAAAGTTCATCGTTCTCCCAAATCCCGAAAAAAAATTAGGTATTTTCTAAGACATGTTCGTTGTTGGTTACGATTTATAGGTAATTCTAAAGATCCAATTTCAAGATTTTTTTATAGCTTTGTTATTTTTAGAAATTTTTATCGAAAAAACGGCGAAATCTTTACATTTTAAATTACAGCATTTTAATACGATTGCCAATAATAATTTTTTCTACGATATTCATTTCAGAATTTTTTAGTTATCTCTATTATTAATCGAGGTACATTTTTTTTTTAAACCGTTTAATTTGTGATTAAGATAGCCACGATTCATAAATTAATTTGGAACTATCACAGTCTGAGGAGATATATCGATATGAATAAGACGAATGAATTTTTTTTCTACCATTGGCGCACTAAAAATGTTTTCAAGGGGGACAAACGTATATTTTTTATTTATATTTTTGGTGGCAGCACAACAACTGGATGATATCGTTAAGTTTTGACATACTCCTAAACATATTTATCCCCCTCTAACTCATAGGCGTAGTGAGGAATTATAAAAAACAAGTTTTTAAATGTGCTCGAAACTTTGGCTATGATTTTATTCTGGTAGTGATAATGCTAAGCCTCATAGACAACGAGGATAGTAAATGAAGCCATAGAGCAACTTCAAATTACAAGAATGGAATGGCCATCAAAAATTCGTTCTCGACAGAATCCAGTGCACACTTGTTAAATGAATTACTTTGCCACCTCTTTATTATACGTACCACCTTCTTCATTCACACATTTAAAAACTTGTTTTTTTATAATTCCTCACTACGCCTTTACTCGAGCCTTTACTTAACCATATCATCCACGAGTTGTGCTGCCACCACAAACATTTTAAAAAATATACTTTTGACCCCCTTGAAAACATTTTTAGTGCGCCAATGGTAGAAAAGATTGACCCGTCTTAATCATACCGATATATCTCTTCGAACTGTGATAGTTCCAAACTAATTTATGAATCATGGCTCTCTCAATCGCAAATTACACAATTTTTAACAAAATCTCGATTAATAATAGAGATAATTAAAAAATTCTGAAACCCTTTTGGCAATATTGTCCAAGATTCCGAAATACTCTATCAAAATTGATAAAACACTATTTTCAGATTTTTGACGAAGTGCCAATTATAAGAAGATTGGAAAAAAATGTAAAAACTTTTAATTAATTCTTGACTCTTGTCAATTAATTTCCTATTAAGTTATATAATTATTGGCAATCGTATTAAAATGCTGTAACGTAAAATGTAAAGCTTTCGCCATTTTTTCGATAAAAAAATTATAGCAAAGCTATAAAAAATATCCTCAAATTGGTTCCCAAATTTAGAATTACTTATAAATCATAACGAATATGTCTTAAAATATCCCAAATTTTTTTTAGGGATTTGGGAGAACGATTAACTTTAACAGAAATGTAAGGGCCTGTATCGCCCTGTAGATAAGAGAAACACCCACAATTTAAAAAATCTATTTACACAAAAAACCCTCGAAAAAACCGCATCAAGATTAATCATCTAATTCCAAAAATATAGAGGTTGAAATATTGCCCATATTTTTCCAATATCCACTGCAATAAATTGTGCACCAGTTTAAATGAAAAAAAGTCTACAACCGGAAATTATTTTCGAATATACAGGGCGAACCGAGACAATATTACATAATATATTGCCTTTTTTAAAATGGAATGCTATGTACTATTGCGAGCAATAAATTTTCAACGGTTCAATTTAGCTTTGTAAATAGGAGAAAACGCAGTGGCGACGGATGTCACTCTATTTTGTTAGTGACTGTCAGTGTCACTTTATATTGATTGTCTCATTAAGTATTTTTTAAATTTTAAAACATGTCGAACCACACGCTTACAGACGTCGAATTTAGGGATTGTAATGGCCAAATTAAAAGCTACAACGTATGGCAGATGAGTTACATTGTCACAAAACAACAATATTTTACCTAAAGTGCAAGTGGACACAAAATGGAAATCTAACTCGTATGCCGGGGTCTGGTCGTCCGCGTCTTCTAATGTGGAAGATGCTGCTTTGGTGGAATATAACACAAATTATCTCTTTTCGACAGCATTAAGGGCTAAGGAAGAAACATTTTCCAGCATCTAATTCAACTGCCCCATAGAAGCCGTAGAAGAATTCAGCAACATTGATTTTTAAGTTTTACATATTGCTAATTTTATGTTAGATTAGTGTTGTATTTTTTCGCTTCAGCTTCAGGATTGTCATCTATGTTTAGTGCTACTGGAAGGTATTCGTAATTCTGCTGCATAGCCCTAAATATTGTAGATAATACTGTAGTTATTGGCAAAAAGATACAACACTAAAATCTCGAAACCTTGAGAGTTGCGCCTCTTTATTATTATTTACTTAATGGTTATATAGAGATTTAATAAATAAATTTAATGTTTCCTTTATAGATTTCTCTTTTGATACGTCAATGTATTGTGTCAAAGATTTTATAAAATGTCAAATATGACTTTAAAACCATTTTTACAAAGACTAATTTTACAAAAACCAATACCACTTGATTAAATATCGTTGAAAATTTATTGCTCGCAATAGTACATATATCAATAAATTTCTTTTGCAGCCTTTTTCTGGACACCCTTTCCTATATTATTATTGACTGTCTTCCAACCACTTGGATGTAATGAATTTTTTTGTTGAAGTTTTGCCATCTGCATATTGAAAAAATCACCACAGACACAATTACTCGTATTATATTATGAGATAAAAATATGTGAATACTAGTTACGAGACACTTAATTAATGTTTTTGAATTGAATTTTCTCAATTTTTATTTTCTACGATACCAACAGTTCCAGATTCAGCCATTACCAAGACATAGTTTATAATATGTTAATCGTAATTTAACTTCAGATGTCAAGGAACCCATTAAATAAAAAACTACAGGCCAAGATTTGATATGTATATGCGTGAAAATTTTTGCGTCCTGGTTATGACGTCATAATTATCTGAGATCCGCTCCGGGCTGATGTGCTTTATTATCTTCTCGTGTGGGATGACCAAGGAATTGAACTTAGAAATAAGCGGAAATAAGCCAACATTGAGAAATTTTAGCTTTGTTTGTCATCAGCCACTAGTGTACACTTTTTTACACTTTTTGCCAATAAGTCGTTTGTTATAAATTAGTGCAGACAGTGCTAGCCGTTTGGTATACCAGTATAGTGTACACTTTCTTGCACTTTTGACACTGACTCCTGAGGAGGTGTAACGAGTGTCGATAGTGCAGCGCAGGCACCTGAGTTGAAGTTTGACGCTGTTCTGTGGTTTGAAGTTTGAGATTTACTGAAACGGGTTGTCTGACAGAGGTATGAATTGAAATAATGTGATTTTGTCACAGTTATTTAATGATGAGAGTGAAGATACTGGTAGTGAATCTATTATTGCTATTATTTATAGGTTATGTTGATTTTCTGACAAGAGTACGTACACTCTTAAAGTTGTTTGTTATAGAATTACACATCTGCACTAGTTAACATTTTGTACACTTTTAAACCTACACTTTTCTGCACTACACTTTGATGACAAACAAAGCTAATAATGATCCGGTTTTTTCAATGCGCTTTCAGTGACCAAATTCATATTAAACCCGGCATTAACCCATATACGTCATTTTTATCTCCAGCTCGGTATGTAGGGGGAAGTTTCGTAATCATATAAAACGTTTTTTATATATGTACCATTTGCCTGTTTATGCTTAAGCGTTTACAAAAACTACATATATTTTTATAGCTTTTATATCTCGATGTGAAAATTGATATTCAAGTTATGTCAACTATTAGCGAATCGATGAAACTGTGGTGGGTCAAGAACTTTTGTTTGAGTAAGTTAATCGATTACCTGCCATCGGTGTTGTAATAGAAATTTTTTGCTACTAATCAGGAAACTTGCGTCCGCGGATAAGTGCTGAAGGGATGTTACTATAAAAAAAAATGCTATTATCAATGAAGCACCGAATGTCCCCCTTGGAAATAAGATCGACCTGTTTCATTTTCAGAAAATTTTTGCTTCCAAAGTTATGCAGAGTTGGTACACTCGTGTACGTGGATATCTTAATTTTGATTGATTTTCCGAATGATAACGTTTTAGCAATCTTTATAATTTTTAATACTAAAAAGGAAGTTTGGTAATTGTAAACTCTAATATAATATGAAGGTGCTTCACAACTATACAAAAAACTGTCTGCAGATTTTATTCCACTCAGAATGTTTCAATGCATTTAAATGTATCCCGTTTATTTTCCGCGTTATCATTCCAAGTGATTCTATTGTTTGTTTCTGGCGAAGAATACGCCACATAGCCGGAAATTTACAATAGGACGGGAAATTGCATGGCTAAGTAAATGTTCTCTTTTCCAGGTCAGGGCAACCGGTAAAATGTACGCGTGCAAGAAGTTGGAAAAGAAAAGGATAAAGAAGCGAAAAGGGGAAGCCATGGTTCTGATAGAGAAGCAAATCCTCCAAAAAATTAATTCAAGATTTGTGGTGAATCTTGCGTACGCTTACGAAACAAAAGACGCTCTGTGTTTAGTGCTTACTATAATGAACGGGGGCGATTTAAAGTTTCATATTTACAATATGGGGGGTGAACCCGGATTAGATATTGGTAGGGCCAGGTTCTACGCAGCGGAAGTCGTGTGCGGACTGGATCACCTACACCAACAGGTAAGCTAGCTGTCTCAATTAATTCTTGATGTGTTTGGACACAGTTGGAATCCTTAGGGTAAATATCCAAAAATATTGCGACTATTATTATAGTAAGTAAGCATTTTCTTTTTAACTGCCCAATTCCAAACTATAGGTACCTGGCAATATTTGGAAGGAATACATTTTTATGGAAAAAGGAGGCTGACTCCATCTTTTTATCTTTTTTACATTAATACCATGGAAACCTATACATTTTTTGCCATTAAGGTACCAAAAATCAGGTTAAGCCCTCGTAGGATATTTTCAATATTTGTCTGTTGTATCGAAAAGCTTTGAAATAATTAATTAAAGTCTTCTAACGGTTACTATCTCGGTATGGGTGATTCTTATAACAAAAAAATTATATAACGCTTACTGAAGATAATTTAGGATATCGTTACGATCGCGATCTGTCGTTTCTAAATTAGTCTCAAGTGACAAGAGAAGTCGTTGCAGGCATACACAAACCTTAGGTTTTTACTGGACAAGTAATTGGATTTCATGAAAGATAAGATAAAAGAAAGAACCTGCAAATTATGTGGGGATGTTTCACAAGGTAGATGTTGGGAATGAGCTGTCTATCACCTTCAATCATTAGCAGCCAAATTCATCTTTGTCATATTAGAATTGAAACTGAATTAAATTCTAATAAGACAAAGAATTTGGCTGCTAATGAATAAATAAAAGGGAACATGTCGTATATCATCATGAAGATAATTTGATGTAGAATCCACACATCACATAAAAAACATAGTTTCCTATTTAAAAAAAATGTGAAACATTCAGCTTTTGTTTTCAAATACACGAAAAAAAGAAAATGATCCTAGTAGACATTATGCATGTCAAATGTTTGCAAATAATGCTATCAGCAAAGCAACAATAAACCATTTTTTTGTTTCCACAGCCTCCCAACCACGTTTTGTTTTCTGGCGACGAATCAATGGCCAACTTCAATTTAGTATAAAAGTAATGTTTCGCCGCCATCTTGAAAGCAAATGTTAATGTGTTATATGTCATTAGAAAGGGGATTTTATGTAGATTTCAAATATTGAACAAAAATTGGGTGTTCTCATTTAAAATGAGAAAGTTGATACCACTTCCGATTAAACCGGAAGTGGTTTTAATACATGATTTATGTCAAAATATGAGAATCTCTGTGTTTATTTCACTATAAAATTTTGAAATTCTCATCTATGAAAATGCTAACAAAAATGGGGGGGTAACTACTTCTTGTGTCACCCGTTATGTTATATTTTTGGAAAGAGAATTTTAGTCTTTTTTCAAAATTAAAAAAATATACAGGGCGTTCCATTTAAAAAAACTTCGCTTTGTTTTTTCCCACTTTTATTTGACTTTCAATTGTTTTTTTGTTGAAATTTTCGCAATCTTTGGAAAAAATACTATATAAGTTACGTTAAATATTTTTATTTTCCAAAGACAAACCAAAAAAATTAGGGTGAGAACGTTATACGAATCACAATCACCCTGTACCTACCGTATAACATACAAATTTTTTCACAAAAAAAAAATTGAATTAATATCGACAAGGTATACCAGGTCTATTTCTGAATATCTGAAAAAATTTCCTTATGTGCCTCACCGTATTCAGATGACGTCATTATTGGATTTTTTTTTATTGCAAATTTTAAACTTCCATTTTTTTAGAAATTAATTTTTTTGTAAAGACACCCGTATTGTTTCTCAGAACAAAACTAGTAATAGCGCTGTACGCTTCCCGATCAAAGCTGTTTAATCGTTGCGCATCGGAGATCGTCGTATTTCGACTCGGCCTTTACCAACGAACGAAAGTCTATTGGACCTAAAGCACTTCTGTTTTTCTGTTATTTTTTATACGGGTCAATCTGTATGTTGACCTGTGTAATCAGTGTAATGCAACTTTTGTTATATACAGGGTGTCCACTTTTTCAACTCCTAAACCATAAGAGATAGAAGGTCGGTTAAATTAGAAAAAAGTTGTACATTTTAAACAAATTTAAGAATTTTAAATAGTCAACTGAACACCATTAAACTTCCTTCTAAAATTTTGTTTTCTAAACCTTATCATTTGCTTGTTATTGGCAATAATTAAAAATTGCGATTTGCACTATTTTCAGGGTATCTCTGAAACTACTGAACATTTTTCTAGTCTGAAAAAAAGACATCTTAACAAGCTTTAAAATGCACAGCTTTTCTCTAATTTAACCGACCTTCTGTCTCTTACAGTTTAGGAGTTACCCATACAATCCCATTGAAAAAGTGGACACCCTGTATATGCAGGGTAGCCCAAAATTCCGTGTACATAGAGCTACCGTATATTTCTGGGATGAGAATAAGCCGTTTTAACCAAAGTTACGTATATAATAAAATGCTTCATTTGCCTGTGAGGAGACGTCAAAGTTGAAAAATAAATTTAGTGTTTTTTTTTTAATAACTAAAACGCTGAGATCAATCACCATGAAATTTATATCTAGATATTCGCCTGCTTAATTGATAATAGGCTTTTCATTCTTTTTCTAAATTAGTCGTTTTCATCCCAGAAATATACGGTAGCTCTGTGTACACGAAATTATGGGACATCCAGTATATCAATAAATGTTATTATTATTTTAATCTAAAAAAGTGCCCCCTTAAATCCGCTAGATAGGTACCCAAATACTTACCTCTAGTGTAACGGAAGAGAAAATAATTAGAACAGGAAGAGTTTGGTGTTTGTATTTACGTTTTTAATTTTCTGTCACTAACTGTAACAAGAATCTACTTACGATTTTGTTATTTTGAATGTAATTCGTTCTCGATCATCCCCTAGCAGAAATTGATGGATTGGTCATTTTCTATTATGCGATTATTGTTTTTGATTGAAACTTCCATCAAAGTGTTAAACATTCTTATACATGCTCGCATAACATTGTTTAATGGTAATATCATGTCTTTATTCCTTGGTTGTGGTTAGTACGGTACTGCGGTTAAACATATCACGAACCGGCACTGTCTTCAACACCGGTTCTCCGACAGAATGAAATATGACGCATGAAGCTCTAGACGTGACGTCTTTCTCTAATCGCATTAATTTTTACTTACATTTAGTATTTTTGTATTTAGATTAGCCGCTAGATTGGCTAGATACCTACTGAAAATCATTGCATGGGAACCATGCTTACCAGTAATAATCGCTTTTGTGCTTGTAGTATTGAGAAAAAAATGGATTTCATTTATTGTTATGCTCCAAACTGGAATGTAGTAGACGTTTTTAAAAGTTTTATAATATTCTTTTTTGATTTGTTTGGAAAAAATTTGAACCACGTAATTTTTGTTTTTCTTCCTTATTCAATAATTAAGATCTGTCTCTGCCGGATACCTAACCTACCTTATATTATTATAATGTAAATAATAATAATTGTTTATTGATGTTATATACCTGGAGCATTTACACAAGTCAGACTAAATAAAAAGTAAATATAAAGTATCAACAACAACTATTAAAATCCAAATATTCCTCAAATGAGTAAAATTCTTTTCTCTGTGGAAAATTTTTCACGGAGGTTTTGAACTCGTCGAGTTATATATATGCGTTGGTAGGATATTGTAAAACAGTCTACGTTTTCAGTTTTGGAATCGTTTTGTGTCAATTAGCTATGAACCAATCTTACCATACTTTGTACCGAATTTATTTCAGATATTCTAGAAATCTTTGACATATTTAAATGATTTTGTCGTTTATATAGATCAAAAAGAGTGTCGGCTCTAACACAGATCCTTGAGGAGCTCCGTTATAGGAAAGAGGTTTGAGTTTATATTTTGCAAGGATATATACTGATAACAATTAGTTAGATAGAAATGTAATAAGTGAACACTGTTTATTAAAGCCGGAAAATTTTAATTTATGATTAATGATATGATAAATGATGAATTTGATAATTTGAAAGATTGTCCTCGAAATCTTATTTATAAATTGGTATGTCTTGAAATTTTTAAAACTTCTGGGAAAATATTTTCTCTAATGGACCGATTATGATGATTTTATAACTTTTTAAAGGAAAAAAATAGGAAAAGTCTGGCATTGTAAATACATTTTTTTAATAAATTCCCGGTGTCACATTTTCCGTGAGATGACATTATAATATTGATTGCTATTACTGAAATATATCTCAACTGCGAGGTTGTCTATATTTTTTTAAATGGCAAAATATTTTAGATAAGAAATTATAAAAGTTAAAACTGTGTTTATAAAACATATATTTATGTTATTCGCATCTTCATTAGTGTTCTATTTACTTTTAACTAGAAACATTTACGTTCACAAATAATGTAACGTTTTATTTTGTTCTTATTATGAGAAAATTTATTTTAGAAAAACCTTGCAAAGGAGATTAAATAATAAACTTCTGTACCAAAATAGTTTTTCAACAAAATATCCGAGTAGTAATAATGTACTAAGAGGTTGAAATTCTATAGTACCAGCGGCGTAACTCCGGGCGCTCCGTCGTTCTGGGAGCAATCTTTGCTTTTGCTGCTTCTGCAGTATTTATTTGAGATTAACGTGCTTGGCGCATGGACGGCATCGGGCATGGTTAGACAAAATTAAATAAAATATATTTAGCCTTTTGTGTACTATCAAATTTAAAATATCATTTTAATAGATCAAGAATATTTATTTAAAATGTATTTATGAAGGCTAATAGATTAAATCCTTTTTAAATTTAAAATACAAATAATCAGTTTCTTTTGTTTCTGAGGATACATCAAGAATAAAATTTTTAGATAAATTTATTATGATTGATGGTCGAGATGGTAGCGCACCTGCCTCTCACCCAAAAGTCCCGGGTTCGAATCCCGGCCGTGGCAATGGAAAATACTGTGAGAGGGATTTTTCCATTATACACGGATATTGGATGTGTGTCCCCTGGTCTTTAAATGTGTAGCCCCCTTCCGCACAAGGCTCTTCTAGAGCCTTCTGGGATAAAGGGGGTCGTAATTACATGTGGTGTATTTATTATAAACACTTCTGATCACACTGTATTATAAGTACTTGTAAATTTCAATTCTAGCCTGAATTAATTTAATTTTTGTATATTTCCAAAGTAAAAATAAGTTTTAGTTTAGGTACCATCAAAATTATATACTAGCGCAAAACTAATAATTATTTTTCAATAGAGGTTATTATAGATTATTATTATTCTTATTGTAGTAAGCAATAATCATACATTTAACAAATATTTAGTAATTAATCTTCAATTCAATTCTTTTGTAAGCTGCAGTCGGATTATGCCGTTGATTATTAATATTTATTGCAGGGCATTGTATATAGAGATTGTAAGCCAGAAAATATTCTTCTTGACGACGCAGGTCATGTTCGGATCTCAGACTTAGGCTTAGCTGTAGATATACCAGAAGGAGAGTCTGTTAGAGGTAGAGTCGGTACAGTAGGCTATATGGGTAATTTATTCAGCTAGGAATGTAGTTTCATATCCTAAATAATGTTCGTTTCCAGCGCCAGAAGTTATAGACAATGAAAGGTACACTTTCAGTCCCGACTGGTTTAGCTTTGGATGTCTACTATATGAAATGATAGAGGGTCAAGCACCGTTTCGAGCACGCAAAGAGAAGGTTAAACGTGAGGAAGTGGACCGAAGGGTGAAGTCAGATCAAGAGAAATATTCAAATAAATTTAGTGAGGATGCCAAAACTTTGTGCCAACAATTATTAGCAAAAAATCCACAACAAAGACTGGGCGGTAAGGCAGGAAGAGGTGGCGCTACAGTTATCAAGCAGCATGCTTTTTTCCAACCTCATATTAACTGGAGGAGGTTGGAAGCCGGCATGATCGATCCTCCTTTTGTTCCAGATGTAAGTATATATGCGTATATTCAATGAAAACTTTACTTGGAATATAATCCTGCAGTGTACTCAATTAAGTAATAATTTTTTGGAAATAATGGTTTCTCATAATTCTTCTTTTAACGTGACCGATTTCAAGACATTTTAATATTACCCCATCTACAGACCCAAAGAGTACATATTGAAACAAAGTGCTTTTGAAACACCATAACAAAGTTATGCATATTCTCATTTTTTCGCGTCTCTTATTATAGTGTCCTTAGAATATGTTTACAAAAATTAATTAATTATTTTTTCTTCCGACAGCCACATGCAGTGTATGCCAAGGACGTACTAGATATAGAACAATTTTCAACAGTGAAAGGTGTAAATATAGACGAAAGTGATTCATCGTTTTATAGTAAATTTAACACGGGTTGTGTGTCAATACCATGGCAAACGGAAATGATTGAAACAGACTGCTTCCGACAGTTAAATATGTTCGGTCCTAATTGTGCAAGATCACCTGATTTAGTTTTGCAACCTGTAGCAATCTCAGAAAATGAAGGCTGTTTTCCATTTAGGCGGAAGGTGAGATTATTTTTTATAGAATAGTATTTTGTTTACACTCCATGGTATGTTCTTTTCGGTGGGATTTCTTGACCAAATTAATATAAACGATCGAAACATACATGTAAGAAATATGCTGAATGATCAGCAGGTAAAGTCTTCGAAAGGAAGTAATCAAAAAATTACTTCTCGAGAGAAGCTTGATGATCAATAATTGATCCTGATGATATTTGCTTAAACCCTAAAAGACATTAACACCACTGACGCAAGTAATAAAAAATAAGAATTTAAAAACTATATTTAATTTATTTTTTACGAACTACCATGATTTGCATACCTATGTATATTAGGTCAAAAACCTGGTAATATTGTAATTGTATTTTTGTATGTGAACCAATAAATATCTATGTATTTATCTTTCCATTGTCTTATAGAGTGTTGTTGTTTCAGAAAAAACAACTACCAAGGACGCGACCTATACCTATCAACCCCGCCTTGTTACCTCATTTGACAGAGAGCTGATGCCTTACTTAACTTCTGTCAGTCTGTCATTCTCTCTTCATCTCATCCCCTGTCTTCCCTCCTCACAATCATGGATACCATTGGCTGAAGTCCATCATTGTAAATATTAAATGTTACTGAGCGTGTGCACAAAACATTTCCATATTGGTAGATGATCATTTTTCACATTTTTAATGATATGCCAAATAATTTTTTTTATATAATATTTTTATCTTGATGTGATTTTATATAGTATACCTCTTTTTTAAGTGAGATTAATTTTTAGTTGTCATCTGCTGAAATGGGAAAACTTAGTTACGGGTTAGCCATCACACAAACGTAGTGCGCTCAGCTGTCCTTAGACAAAGGTCGCGGTCGAAAAAATTGTACAAATATTTATTCTGAATTTTTGAATTTGACAAATCTTATGAAAGCATTTATAAACGTTGACCAAACACCTCGTGGAAGAACAGCACTATTTGCGCGTTTGGATGTTGATTTCTCATTCCACAATCACAAACATTTACTGTAAGCAAAATATCTAGAATTGATGTATTAAAAAAGACCATTATATTGTTTATTGCGATATTCTATCAGTGTTTTTTATTCCTTCCTGAATTAAAACTTTTTTTAAATTATGCTACTGTTTCTTTGTAAATCCTTAGAAAGAAGAGCCCCTACTATGAAAAAGTTGCTAAGAGAAATCTTGTGGGGAACTTGACAAACCAGGGGTAGCATTTTAGATTTTTTTTCCTAAATAGCAGAGCTGTCCGAACTATTTTGACAAGTAGTTAAACTACTTTTTGAAAGATAATAGAGAAGAACATTTTAAATAATGAGTTATTTAAATAATTTATGATAAGTAAATTATCTTAACTAACTTCTGGGAATAAACTAAAAACTACTTTTAAAAATTATTTAAATAATAATGTCTTTTTACAACTATTATTTAAATATTATTTAAATTTAAATGCTTCGTAGAGCAATGGTAAAAGCTTAGTGTGAATGATTAGTTGAACCTCAATAATTGAAATAGATTGGAAACTTTTTTGCAAGAAACTAATTTTTAAAGATTATAATGCACTTAGTTATTTTTGTCGGTTAAAAGTCAAATTTGTATTTTTCCATTATTTTTTATGTCATTTATGATGATTGATTCAAAACACATCCTGGCTCTAAAAAACCTGGTCGGTATAAAAACTCACCAAAGTAATTCGAACCTATTCAGAATTTTCCCAGGATTCTGAAAATGTAATAATATACAGAGTGGATCAAATTCAATGGGATTTGGAGTTTTCTCTGAGCCGGGGCTCTATTTTTGAGAAACAAACAATGGCCCAAACTACGACCGTCTATTTCGACTACTGGGCTACATAACAGAGCATTGGAAATATGGCATTTTTCCATGGCCTTACAAATATATTTAATTTTTCAAAAATTTACACCACTTTTCTAGAGATCAATAAAACATTGTGACTGAATAATGAAACAATTTACAGGGTGTTCCACTTACCAAAACACAAGTTATATCTATATCTCGAAAACTAATGCATGTATAATTTTCTTTTTATGGGCATGAGATTCTACCTAAATAGGTAAGTACTTTATAGAGTTCTCCTAAAAATGCCAATTTTCCAAAAATACTCTGTAGCTCGGTGGTCAAAATTGATAGACGATCGCGGTTTGAACCATTTTGTTTCTCAAAAAATTAAGCCCAGGACATCTACTGTGTGACCCCTCTGTAAAATGGCTATTTTTGGTCTGATTTTGATCAACTTTTTTTTAAATTGTTCATGGAAAACTACATTTTGTGGCGAATCGATAGATTTCTATCACAAAAATCAAGGCCTACTTTCCAATGTTTTTGGAGCGAAAATTCAAGAAATTGTATTGTGTACGGTGTTTATAATTAGAGACCAATAATCAGAAATATTATATATTTTTGAATCAGCTAAAAATGATTTTTCAAAATATCCAAAAATATGTGTGTTCTATTTAAAAAAGCATAAGTTGTGTCTCTTTCTCTATTTTCGGATGCTATTTTGTTTTATATTTTTTTGGCAAATATTTAACACCAAAATCTACAACTTTTGTCTCTACATTTTTTTCACATCTCTAATTGTAAAATCTGTAGGTGGGGGGTCAAAATATATGGAACTACCCTGTACTGTAGTTATTTAAAATATATTGTAAAACTAATTTTCCACAACCTCGATCAGACGGGACTAAGGAGTGGGGAGTCTTCAAGTATGTGGTGGCAATGATGACTATAATAAGAGATAAGTTATGTACAGGTATATTGAGTACGAAGTTGAAGGTAACTGTCGATGATGTCGACCTACTCTGAAATTACTTGTTGATTTTTGTTTAAGAAACTTAAAATATGTCAACTCGATAGAACAACAATCCAACGCATTATGATGTAAAGGTTAAAAATAAAAATCTGATCATTTTTAATGAGAAGAAAATATTTTATAATTACTATAACTATGAACTAAAAAATAAAATATATTTACAAAATAAATGTACACAGAACCTTAAATAATACTAGTTCAGAATAATACAAAAATATTTAGACGTACACAGATTGTAATAAATGAGGAGCATAATGCTTGTCCAATTTAAGAATTGCTTACGGATGCAAAAAGTAGAGATCTTTTATTCAAAATTGTACTCAAAAAATTCTATTAGAATATCGTCCTTTGTTCAAAAGATATTTAGAGAAATTTATTATTTTACTTATACAGGGTGTTTGGGTAAAGGTATTCAGAAATCCAAAGGCATGTAGAACTCATCAAAATAAGCCAAAAAGTTCATATAGGTAAACTTTGTTCCAAGAACCGATCAATATAAACTAATAAAATTTTCTATGGTAGAATACTTTTTGTGCTTAAAATAGTAAACCTTAAATTTGAAAATTCTTCAGGGGCGTCCCTACATGGGGGTGTGCCAGGAATGTCGCCCCCTTATTTTCTTTGCATGTAATTTTTTCACTATTCTGATAGAAATTTTCAAAATTTCAAGCGATTTTGCTTGAAAAAGATCCTCTTTCTAAAACTTCATAAATTGAACCGTTTTTTGAGATAAATGAATTTAAAATTTAGTATGCACATCTACAAAATAATTAGAGTCTAAATATCACGTCTCCTGGTGACAATGTTTTCCATCAATACTTGCAATTGTATTATTGATTGTAAAGTGACATAAGTCAGTATTTGCAAAAACATTATAAAAACATCTTTTTTAGAAGCCTCTTAAAGGGGCTGTAGCTTCCTTAGGAACCGTTTTTGGAACAAGTTTATATAAACTTTTTGGCTTATTTTGATGAGTTCTACATGCCTTTGCATTTCTGAATACCTTTACCCAAACACCCTGTATATATTTTTTTAACACCCTCTATCTTAAAATCGAAGGCTTTAAGAACTATTCCAAAATCGGACAAGAAATACGCTCTCTCATTTATAGAGATCCATTATATTAATATAACAATCTATGGCCTTTGTACAACACAGTTTGTTACAGTACCATATGTTTCTGAATAGAAAAAGTCGCACACCGCTGCATTATTTTCAAAAGACATCTCAGGAATTTTATATTCCGGATTTACAGCCACCTTTAAACTGTACTTCCCAGGTTCTAAATCTGAAATGTCTACCCACTGGCAATCGACAGTATATTTATATATGTCTGAACAGTTTACAGATATTCCCTGGTCACCATAATTTGCACAAGCATATCTAGCTTTAACGCCAGGTAAACACTGGTTATCCTCTAAACAAAATGATGCTTTGTGGCCTTCGGCGACTCGCTGCCCTGTGCTATTATAAATGTCAAAAGTGGCAAAAACCTCCATACTATGATAGTGCCTGCAAAATATAAATGATACTGGTAAAAATACTAAAAAACTACAATAGAGAAGGAATTTTGGGGACTCTTATGGTATGTGGATGTATTTTTATTGGTGGATGTAACACTAGCACAAATACATGTATAATATGGTATCTACAAACAGTGAGAATAAAAATATATTATTAATTACTGCCTGTTCTAAATGATGGGGAGTTAAATTCTAGCTCTTTTCTCTAAATATTTACTTGTACCGTGAAAAAAGACTCTCTTCAGCGTCTACTGATGTAACTGATGCACACTTCAGGTAGGTAAACTTTTTTGTTAACTGATTTTTATAATTTTTTGGACTTGACAAAAACCGTATGATTAGCAATGTTAAGTATCTAATATAATAAAACAACATAGATATTATTTTAGATGTTTTTAAGCAAAATAAGTGTAAAGAATGGTAAAAACTATCTATGTAATAGTATATTATTCAACAAGCGTATAATGATGCATGTTATTCACGAGGGTGAAAGTTTACGGCATGAGTCGCAGGCAAGCGTCTTAAACCACCCAAGTGAATAATATGCGAGTAGAATACCATCCTTTGTCTACAACTACTAAATATTTTTGACTACATTTTTTACTGAAATTTATAAGTGAATATGTAAAATTGTAAACAACAGCCGTTTAGATTCAACTTATGTCAAGCCGTACTTTTGACACATAATGGCCTACTCAATAAATTAAATTTTAAACGTCAACGTTTACAATTTAACATATTTCTGAAAGCGATTCAGTTTCATATCCTCAAAAAGAATATAATTAAGTAAACGGATAATGACAGTGAAAATAATAAAATAATATTACATAAATGTTTAACATAAGTAATGCGACAGATTATTCAAATTTTCTATTACTAAATAAAATTTTAAAACAATCTCATTAAATTTCAATAATCAACTGGCTATAAAGAGTATACGGATCTTCACTATTTTTTTTAGTCATAATTTTAGTTAAATTTTCTGTATGTGGAAAGTGATTACTTACTTCCCATATTTATGTTATACATTGAAAAAAAATTGTCTCTGCAAGATCCGCTCTATTGCGAATATTATTATAATTTAAAATTTAAATCAAATTACACTTACATATGGCACATGTGCCACTCCCAAAGGTGCTTTGGAATTGCAGGTCGAAAATCGGCTGTTCCGGCATTAAATATCCTCGCAGTAAACCTCAGTAATCTTCGTGTTTCTAAGTGCCACCCATCATTCTCCTTTTGTATTTCATAAGCTGTTGATGCTACACAATTTTCTTCCATCGCACATTGTAAGAAAAACATTTGTTTATCCTCAAGATGCGCAGTTCTCATAAGATCTAAATGATCTATAACTAAATCAGACATGGTGGTAAGACAGGAAACGGCAGCTACGTCTCGGCTTTTGCATTTACCAGTTTCATGTTTATTATGAAGGCAGTGAATGAAGGAAGTTTCATTCCCAATGCACTTAACACCGCCTAAACTTTTATCTGTTAAATTTCCACCAAAAAAATCTGTTTGCATCGCATCACTTGCATATCCTGTAATAATATATACCTACAATATATTTAATACATACTAGTACCAGTAGAAAATTTAATCCTTTTCGTCCTTCTTAAATTAAGTCAAATGAAACGCATACGCATATTCATTTTTTATTTATTCGTTTACAATTTTTGAAGAACTAAATATGTTTGTCACTTTTTTACTTTCAATTTCTAGGTCAGCTTTACAGCTCTTTAGCAAAACTTATTAAAGTGCCACTAGCGACACTTCTAATGGAATATTCGTTGTGTTAATGTGCAAACCTAGTTTCTTCAAAACCTGTAACGATTTTCATCATTATTGTACACATATATACATACCTAAAGATAATGATTTGCAAACGATCAGAGCTTCTAAAAGTGACCACCCATCACCACATATTGCTTCCCACTTTCCGTTACCCGTTTTAATTTCAACTCTTCCTTCTGTTGTGATTCTACCACCTCTCAAGCGTATTTTCAAATCTTTAGGCAGGGGGATCCTAAAACAAATAATGTTTAAAGGTGTTTTGTCATGAGGTTATTCTAGTGCATTTAAATATTAGCTCCTTATTCCCTTAGTTAAATGATTTCAAGGAACATGTATCATTAGCCAACTGTAGCCTGCTCCTTTTAACTGCGATATGGCTTTCTCACACCACATGCGATATTGACAGGTATTCTTTAGTGAGGAGGGATCATAAGAGGTGGGGTAGTAAGTAAAATACATTTTTCTTTCAAATTATACATACAGGGTGAATTTAAAATATACTGATTTTTTTTATCTGTAATTTCTTATAGCATAATTAATGAATTCGCAGTGTTTTAATTTCACAATTCCATAGTCAAAGTTCTCACAAAAAAAACCCTAAACTCGTCCCACTGGGGATACACTGACCGGTGAACTTGACATTGACTTTGTTACGAACAAATAGCTCTACCTCTTCACAGTGTTGTCTCAAAAACAATAGAAATACCAAGTACAACCAAAACCGAAACACTAGGAAAAATTCACACTTGACACCATAGATGCACAGGCTGAACTACGCCGGCAACGTGGCAGCTACGAAGAGTGGGGGTGCATGCTTGCATTTATGTCGCTACTCAGATCAGCTGTTCTGCTCAGGAGCTTCGTGAATACCTATTTAAATAAATATTCAAACATTTTTTTTCTTGGCTGTACTTCAGTTATTTTACAAATGATTATTTTTAAGGATTTTTACAGACCATAGAGCTTAACTGATTAAAATAATCCAGTGTACTTCAAATTCACCCTGCATATCAAAAATCACAAAATCTCCTGCAGAAAGCAGTAACATAGTTTCTGTAGCTCTCTTTAAGTAAAAGATATTTTTTTCACAAGTCTTTTAATCCAGGATGGCTGTAATATAACGGTACTACGAGTACATATGTAATACAATTTATAATACTAATTAACTAACTTACATGGAATATTTGGTACTTTGGGGAAATTTTGGTTTTTGTTTAATTTCCTCGGGTTGAGCACAAATAACTCCAGCGGCTTCGGTTGATGTACAATCATTTTGGCCCCAACCATCAAATCTACATAATGATATTTCTTGTTCAGTTCCATCACAATAAACGTTGTCCATCCAATATCGACCTAAAATAAAAAAATCAGTATAATATAATACACTGAATGTAGTAGGCTAGTGTGTCGTTGAACGCATGCTTGGTCACTCGCTCACAAAGATTGATCTATATAATCTTTGATATACCTAATAATGAATTTTATTGTTAGCAATTAATATATTTCTGTCCAAAGTGTTTCTGAAAATTTTAGACTGGATTTTTTTCATTAAGTTAATGAAGATGAACACATTTAATAATATATGTGCATATAAATTTTGACTTAGGTTTTGCTGGCAATGCTTGTGTCAATGCCTACATTTTTATATAACGAACTACTAAATTATCTCTTTTGCTGGTACAGTATGTTTCAATCAAGTATTTGGTTGAAATTGTTCTCGTTGTAGTGTGTATAAGGATACGTTAGTGAACAATTTAGAGGGGGGATTGAAAACCAGTACAGTAGAACCCCGATTATCCGGATCTCGCTTATGCGGAACTCCATATTATCCGAAACAGATCAGGTTTTATCCAGAAATAACAGATTTTAACTGATTTTTGTAAACTTATAAACATGTAAAGTCTAAATAAAAATTTAAAATATAAAAATAAAGTCTAAATAAAAATTTAAAATATAAAAATATTGCGTTTTTATTTTAACCTACCTACATTTTAATACTTTCGATTATCCGGAAATTGCGGTTATCCGCACTCGTGCCGGTCCACCTTATTCCGGATAATCGGGGTTCTACTGTACATGGAATTTTAAAGGATTGGGTATGAGTCTCCACTTCTTGAACCATAATAATTAGATGTACATGATTAAATATTGTAAACTCTACTTTATGACTTTCAATGAAAGATTGTGTGGAATTACAGTCATATTGTCATCACCAAATTGAGGTATACAGGGTGTTTCTAAATCACATGTAAATCTCTGAACCACATATTTCTTACTTAAAAATAAGACAAAAACTTTCTATGAACATATATCCGGAATCGCCTCCCAAGGGAGCTGGAGACACCCAAGATGACACATTTGCATAAAATACTAAAATTTGATCAAATTTAGTTAACTCAAAATAAATTTTTTTGCCCTCGTAAATAAAATTTTCTATTAGAAAAAGCCACTGCATTGCTATAGAGTGAAAAATTTTCAATTTTTAAATAGAATGATTCAATATCTGACTTGTCCTTCTTCTGTAAAATTTTGCTTGGATTAACCGTTTCTGAAGAAATGTAAGAAATCTGCATTAGCTCTGTTCATCAAATTATCAACTTTTCTTCAGAAACGGTTAATCCAAGCAAGATTTTACAGAAGAAGGAAAAGTCAGATATTGAATCATTCTATTTAAAAATTATAAATTTTTTACTCTTTAGCAATGCAGTGACTTTTTCTGATAAAAATGATATTTGTGGGGGCTAAAAAATGTATTTGGAGTTAACTGAATTTGATCAAATTTTAGTATTTTAAGCGAATCCGTATATTCCAAATATGTTACGTCATTTCCGAAATAATTCAAAAAAACTACTTTTTAGGTGTCATCTTGGGGCAAGGCTGGTAAACTTTAAAGGTTACCCAATCTGAACCTGACCTATCTCAATATATCATACGTCACTTGGCGACCGTCGGTACATTCATCTCTGTTCTACAACAGCAGAGCAGTATTTAATGTCTCTTTTTAGTGTGTAAAATAAATGACAGACCGCGGTCGCCAGCCCTGCCTCAACCCGCATTTTCCTCGCCCTAATGCTGCTCATTGATGTAACCTGTACGTCTACAAGCCTTGGTCTTGGAGTACCTCCAGCTCACTTAGGAGGCGATTCCGGATATATGTTTATAGAAAGTTTTTGTCTTATTTTTAAGTAAGGAATATGTGGTTCAGAGATTTACATGTGATTTTGAAACACCCTGAATATTGCAATATAAATGGTGGTCAAAACTGACAGTACTGATACAACGCAAAAGGATTTGCAATTCAACACATCGAGTATTTGTAGATGGATTATACTATGTAAATTCGTAAATTTTGTATAACAGTATTATTTTTGATTGCTGTTAACATACAAGAAGAGGTACTTGTTGAAGTGTTTTCATTCATACTGCAGATTGTGACGATTACAAGTAACTACACGTCTAATATTAAAAAAAGTAAGATATATTTGATTCAACATACAAACGTATAAATCTTGCTATACTTTTTTTCGTAGTATATTAAGGTTACAATTCAATAACTTACGTCTAGCTGGTCCGAAGTAAGAATTGACAGTGGGCTGGGCATCGCTTGGAGGATATCCCAGTTGTTCACAAACGATTTGAGCCTCATGTATATCCCATTCGTCATCGCAAATAGCACCCCAAGTTCCATTGTGCAATATTTCCACATTTCCTAAAAATGTAACAAAGAAATATATACAATTATATAAAAGTTAATAGCATCAATAAGACTTCAAATTTTACCTTCAAATTCTCCTCTTCCACCGACTAATTTTAAACCACCATCTACCTTTTTAAGTCTTTTTAAATGTTTTTTTACCAAAAGGGCCTTTTTTTTCTTCATTTCCTCTGGAGTATCACATACAATATTTAATAATAAAACAAAAAAGACAAAAGTAAACAGAAATGTATGTATCGCCTTCATCTTAATCTTAATTAGAACTGAACTAAATTAATGATATACGTGATCTAGTTCACACATGTGGAGAGCTATTTTTTTCATCAGGATGATATAATAGTTTGATGGTGACCTTCCTTGACTTAAAAGATGATATATCTGTTATTAGTAAATAATTAGGAATGTTGCATAAATGTTGAGATATTCATGGAAATGTTAATTAGGTCTTGCCTAGTTGCATTCGTTTTACTAATAAAGTTCAAATGGCAATTATTTTCCTGGTCTAAATCCAATTGAAAAATATTTATTTTAATATACATTGTTTTTTACAGTGTTAATTTTAAATAGAATGTTTATATGTATACATATTTATATTTGTTTTATAATTCAGCAATAAAAATTATATTATCACCATTTCTCAACGAAACTTGTTTTTATTACAAACACATAATTGAAGGTCAATATGACGTATTTCATTTTGATAATTGATTTATTATTTCTTTTATATCAAAATTCTTTTGCTGTAATCTATAATCGACACATATATTTTAACATTAAACAGAATGATACCATAATGGTTTGAAATTAAATTTTTTATCAATAAATAAAAAACATGTAGTGAACAAACATTTAAGATATATTTATTTTATTTAAAATAAAATTCTAGTAAAAAGTGACCGAAACATGCTTAGTAATAGAAAATTTTCATAAAGAACAAGCTACACGTTTCGGCCCCCTTTTTACCTAGAAATTAATTTTCTTTAAAAAAAAATTATGAACATTGGGTTTAGATCAAAATATTCTATGGAATTGATGAGCCGTCGGGCCCTTATCTAAGCTGTAATAGTACACACACGCCCACATATAAAGCGGCCATGTCAGGTCAGTGGTCCATTTCGTTTAAAAAACTTTGATTTATAGACTTTAGAACAGTTTTTAATTATTTGTATAAATTTCTAGGAGGAATTAAAATCAGGCATTATGGAACCTCCTTCATTTACTATCTCAAACATATAAAGAAGTTCTGTGAGTTAACATTTTTCTTCCACTACTCCCTCTGATAACTCACATTTTTTCCATATTAAATATTGTCCATTAACATCTCTTTCATAAATTCGACTCCCTCTACGCATCAACCCAAATATAATTTTGGAAGCAATGTAAGCATACCTATTAATTTAGAATTGTCCATACAATTATTACAATCAATAACAATACCTCAATACTCAATACAATATACTACAACTAGACGTTTAATATTATCTGACAAATAGTATTAACACCATTGATTAAGGAATGAATAAGATACGCGACACCAATGTAAAGTGCTATGCTAATTTTGGCAGCGAGAATCCCGGTAAGTTGCGCGCATTCCTGTGATTCATGTAGTATGCTTTTGATAAACCTGTGTCGTGTCTGATTTTATATAATTTATAATCTAGTGAAAACAAAAATTGAATGTTTCGATTGATTTTAGTTTAAAATTATGTGACAGTTAAAAGTCAAACAAACGTTGAGAAATAGCTGGCAGAGAGAACATACTACGTTAATAATTTTAAACTAAAATTAATCTGGACATTAAATTTTTATTACCACTAGATTATTAATGATATAAAACCAGACACGACACAGATTTATCAAAAGCATACTACGTAAATCACAGGAATGCCCGCAACTTACCGAGATCTCGCCGCCAAAAAAGGCCTCGCACTTTACCATTGAAGTCGCTTATCTTGTTCATTCCTTAATCAATGATTAACACCTAAATTATTGGAAAGTAGATTTTGACAAGTTGGTTCAGAGACAAATTTACTTACCTCTATCCACAGAGGGTTTTTTACGGAATCAATTCCTGTATTTGGATGTTAGATATGTCTTTAAATATGTGCCCAACCTCCTCCACAACATCCCTTGAGAATTAACGGGACCATATAGTCAGTGGGATTAAATAAAAAATTCAAAAAAATATCATCTTATTTTTTCAAACCAAAACGTCATGTAAATAAAATATGTTCTAAGAAACATATAAGTATTTATTATCAAAATACCTTAAACAAATAATAAACTATAAAAAATATATAAAACAATTTAAATTCTAACCAAGTGATATATTTAAAGCCTTTAGTAGAAATGGAAGTCATGGTCATAAAACTTAACTTAAATATTAATTTACTACCAAAAATATGGTAGAATAAGGAACTAAATTATTTTGGTACACCATATTTGGCAAGTTTCAAAAAATAAAAAAACCCATATTGAAAATTAAATAACTCCCTTATAAAAATATCTTTTAACATTAAACGGCAGTAACATCTGTAGTCTCAATTCTTGTAATTGGCTCCATAACCTTAACATTTAAATTTCTTTTTGATTCGGGAGTTAGTTTCAGTCCTTGAAGAATTTCAATAACATTATCGATTGCAACAGGTTCCTTTTTTACATCTTCCGTTGTTTTATTACTCTTAGTAGCATAGTGAAGATAACAAAAACCTTTAAATCCTTTCCAGGTGATGCTATATGGCTTAATATCTTTCTCTAATAAAGCTTTCTTCAAATCTCTTACTCTAACATTTTTTTCAATGTTGCTGACATGTAAAGAAAAATCAATATGAAAGTTACGATTTTTTCTTCTAGGTTTTTGTGGTGGAATATTTTCATTGTTCTCAAAAGGCACAGTCTGCTCATCAGATTTCCCTTCTTCAGCCCTCATGGGCTTTGATCTTCTAAAGTATCGACCACGATATTTGTTTTCATTTTTTACTCCATCAGCTGACGTGTTATTCTCTTCAATATCTCCTCGTTCTGGATTCACCACATCCTTATTATATTTTTTATACCTAGAGGATCTTCGAGGGCTTGTATTTTTGCCTTCACTAAAATTTAGTAAGTTAATACACTTTGAGGTAGTATTTTATTATGCACTATTACCTTTCATGCTGTTTCTTCAATTTTTGTAAGACCTCCATAGCATTTAATCGTCTTTCTGACAATAAATCCCAAAATATTCCATCTGGTCTGGGTAATCTTACTTCAATTTTAATTATTTGGGTTGGAGTCAAAATGTAGTCGATAGGTACATCATATTTTTGAAATAAGTCTGGTGGTAATTCATCAAAAACCTAAAAAGACTTAGGGTTTTACTCATTTCAAATTTTAATGGGAGTTTGGACCAAAAAAAGTAAGCATTGTCCCAATTTGAAGACAATTTTGTAAATTAAATCATCAATTTCACAGTTAACAAAGGGGTCCTCTCACAAGACTAATACATTCAGGTTCTGTGTAGTGTGTATAATTAAATATAACAAAACCTTTATATCAGGCACCCTTAAGAAATGGTGCCGACCTTAATAAATTATTTCGTAAAGGAGCATGAAAATAGGCGTCATCATTTTATATTTCATCTACTCTGATAAATTTGCATTTACACCTTACACCTACAGAAACTTTTTATTTACTTAGTTTCGTTGTACAATATTTATAGTTTGATCAAGGTTTTATAAAAAAAAAAAACAAGTAAAGCCTTTTTAAATGCTCGTAAACAATCAAAAATAAAGATTTGAGTTTATAATGTATGCCTTATAAGTTTCAGTTACAAAGAATATGGGTAGAAGAAACGTGGGGGCATAGTCACCTATACTCTGTCTGACCAAGATATAAATAGACTCCTCCCCATTAATGTTATGGTTGCGCAGAACTAGCTGCTTTCGTTCGGTTCATGTATGAAAAGTAAATCACTGTTCACGTGAACATAATCTATGTTTTCTTAATCATGGATTACGACAGTGTCAACAATCGAACGCGTCCCTACATAAAAGTTACGTTCACGTCGTTCACGATCCAAATACAAAACAAAAACATAACCACAATCATCATGGTGCATGATACAAGACACAGAAAATCTGTATTTTATGGCATTCTGTTAATAACTCATTAAATTTAGTACCATTAGTAGGATGTACAAGCTCTACTTCTTGTCTGGAATCATTCATTTTTACTTTACCGGCTGCCTTTGACTGACAAATGACAAATAATTTCGAGGTTATAAGTAGATGAAAACAGGATTACTTAAAAATGAACACGAAAAATCCATGATTCAGAGGGGCAAGGGGATTGCTGAACATGATTCTAAAAACAAGAGCGGGAGAAAACAAATCAGAACAAACGAACATGTAATATGATCATGATTACCTTGTTCACGTATGATTAGCACGAACGAAAGCAGCTACTGTATGCACAATAGTCAGTTTTACTCAATGAAATTAATGAAAGCTGTGATAGCCATCAGATTTCGATGAAAACCTAACCTTAAAAAAGAGCAATTTTAACATTTAATAAATATTAATCGTTTGCATTACATACCTTAATACTTAATACACAAAACATATAAGATTAATTCTTATACGTACCTTAATACTCAAAGTAAGGTATCTTTATATAAGATAAATCTCAATGAATTCATTAACATAAACAGCTGATACAAATTAAGCAATAATATCATAAAAACGAATATGACAGTACAGTTGAGAGTTAGGCCGGCTCCCCATTTATTCACGTTATTAATACGTTTAGCGTTTATGCGTTTCACGACAATCATCACATAAGCTGATTGGTCTGTTGCAAAATATTATGTAAAAGTTTAACGTGTTCGCGAGTACTTTGTATAGTCCGCCAGTCAAATCTGGCAGGTTCTATAAATACGACCAACAGAGAAATTCCATTCAAATATAGCGGGCATTTTTGGGTCGGAGTCTATTTATATCTTTTCGTCAAACGGAGAATAGCGAGACGAGTCCCAGGAGAAATTTTTAAAATGAAACATTGTACAAGCCATTTCAAAGCTTCAGAGGTTAATTAAATATTAATTTAGATTAAATATTATTGTACCTTAAATTAATTTTCTTTAAACAAGATGTGTCTGTGTTTCTTTAAGGCCCTGGTTCTTAGACCAATTAGCCAGACTCAGTTTAAACAAGATGTATAAATGAAAAGTAAATACCTGTGAATCATGAACTGTAGTAACTAGAACAGTATTATCATCGATAGCTTTCATTTCTTTTAATAGAGCAAATTCTAAATCTGCATATCCTTTGCCCTTTCCTATTCTATACCCTTGCTTTGAAACTGCAACACTACCCAAAACAAATAAATCAATATGAATTTTATCATTTATATCAATTTTGTTTCCAGTATTTTCAATTCCCCATCTACTAACGATTTTTTTTAAATCAATACCCTCTTGAGGGGTCAATTTCTTTAACAAACTTTCCTTAAGTCTTGGTACTGGAACATATAATTCTTTTTCGTTTTCTAAAGCAAGAACTCTCGAGGGCTCCAGCGGTTTATCTGGATTTATTTCCACCGATTTTGCAGACTTAAACTCATCTAGCTCCAATAACTTTGCAGCAGCTTGATCTGCTCCTTTGAAATTTGGAATTCTACCGTATGGACTTGGAAAACACGCTATTTTATTCTGTTTTAAATGATCCCATACTTTTTTTCGAAAATACTGTTTTGTTACTTCTAAAATTCAAAACATAATTTGAGGTTATGATTATATGATAAAAAAATGACGGCACCTACCAATTTTAGATTCAATTTCTTTCAATTCGTTCTGAGAAACTTCTGTAATCTGATTTTCATTCATTGTTGAAGTAAAGTAGGATGATTGATAATTAATAAGAGTTTATCTTTCATTAAAAAACGCCCACTACTTTCGTTATGTTGACCATTTCTGATAGGTTACGATCACAAATCAAATCACAATTCACAGAACCACAGAACACCTAAAACCATAGCCATCTACAGTTCCAAGCCATGAAGTAACAAAGGCAACATCGCATTACCTGTCAATGGTAGTCCTGTTTGTAATTCAGCCATCCCTTACTTTCAAGCACTGATTTAAGGATTTTGTTTAGGAAATAAAGTATAAAGATCCCAGAACTTGTGCGATAAATTTATTTCGCCAAAATGAATAATTTACAAATATATAATTCTAGAATATACAATTAATAGGGTAAAATCCACTTAAATTACTTGATGGCAATTCATGACTATTTACAAAAACGGTAACTAAAACTTTGATTTACACTAATACTTGAAACTACTTTTACTTCGCTACTATCAGTATCAGATTCTTCAGTCGTAGTCAATATTTAAAATGTAAAAATACAAGACATTGTTCACACACACTTGTAATTCCACTTAATGAAGCATCATTTTTTTGGCACAGCCTGCACAAAATATTCAAAGCTTGATATGATGTCATCGGCAAGAAACTGGTCAATATCATTATTTTGCCTTTAGCATCTTGTCTTCTTTCTTCAGGATTACGTCGAGACACTGGCTTAGTTGTAGAAAGATACTTCGGTTGATTGGAAAATATGTGAAGAACTGCATCCTCATTTAAACGAGGATATGTTATTTCTCTTCTTTTTCTTTTTTGGGATTTATTACCACATTCGCTTGAGATATGTTAGTTAGCCTCGTGCGTATTACCTATCTTTATAAAGTTCCATGGTTGTAACTTCTCTGCCTTCAAAGTGCAAACTGCAAATAGCTGAATTTTTACTAATGCAGTAGCCCTCCGTGTGTATAGCTCTAAGCCAATTTATTGCTTTGGGAAAGGATAAGTACAATTTGAGGATTCAGTTTTTAAAGTACTTGCATAGTATACAGCAATGTCGAGGCATCTACAATATAAAAAATAAACGCATATTTAGTGCGCGTCATGATCATATGTAATGTCAAAGAATTGGATGCAAACAATTTATAACATCCACTGATAGAAACGTGGGTAATTTTCTATATTACGGAACGTCCGATTTTTGAAATTTTTTTGCTTTTAACATACGTAGTTTTGCCTCCTGAACAAGAAATTCAAAAAAAAAATCGGCGGTCGGCAACGGTTTTCGAGATATTTGGCCCCAAAGTCTCTGAAAGTCGTATTTTTCCACTGCCATAATCACTTATTTTCACCAAATTTCTCACTTTATGCTTATGAACACCTCTAATACAGACTTATTTAAACATTATTAAATAGTTTCAACATATTTATTCCATCAATAACTATTTTCTGAACCTTCTTATAAAAGCCATCAAACATAACCTAAAATTTCAAACAACACTAAAGATCATCCGAGCTTTATTTTATTATGATAGTGCCGTAAGATCTAGGGTACGGTATAAAACGAATATGTTCCTTCTTTGATATAAAAATATACCGCACCCGCCCGCCCGCATATTCGCTTTATTCGCGGAACTTGTAATGGTTGAAATCTAGAATACGCATAAAACTAATATGTTCCTTCTTTGAGATAAAACGGTAAAAATATATTGCACCCGCCAGCCCGGGGGCGGGCGGGTACAGTATCTTTTTATGTTAAAGAAGGAACATTAGTTTATGCATAACATAGATCCCGCGCCACTATCGTAATGTTTGAAATTTTAGGTTATGTTTTCATGGCTTTTATAAGAAGGTTCAAAAAATAGTTATTGATGTAATAAATATGTTGAAACTATTTAAAAGTGTTTAAATAAGTCTGTATTAAAGGTATTCATAAGCATAAAGTGAAAAGTTTGGTGAAAATAAGTGATTATGGCAGTGGAAAAATACGACTTTCAGAGACTTTGGGGCCAAATATCTCGAAAACCGTTGCCGACCGCCGATTTTTTTTTTGAATTTCTTGTTCAGGAGGCAAAACTACGTATGTTAAAAGCAAAAAAATTTCAAAAATCGGACGTTCCGTAATATAGAAAATTACCCACGTTTCTATCAGTGGATGTTATAAATTGTTTGCATCCAATTCTTTGACATTACATATGATCATGACGCGCACTAAATATGCGTTTATTTTTTATATTGTAGATGCCTCGACATTGCTGTATACTATGCAAGTACTTTAAAAACTGAATCCTCAAATTGTACTTATCCTTTCCCAAAGCAATAAATTGGCTTAGAGCTATACACACGGAGGGCTACTGCATTAGTAAAAATTCAGCTATTTGCAGTTTTGTCATTTACTGATGATGTTCTATGATGCTAATTTTATATGCATGAATCAATGATTGCAGGTTTTCTTCTGAAAAGTTTGAAAACTTGACTGTTACCTAATGAAATTTTTCCATTTTTGTAATGGATACTTTTATCTCCACAAAGATATTAATAAGCAATATGAGTGTGTCATTGAATGTTTATTATTGTAATTATTTTGTACCGTTGTGATTATTGAATTGAGGTGTTTTACTGAATATATTTGCCTAAGAAGTAATTTGTGACAAATTGTTGACTGATTTATATTTATTTATTGTGATTAAATTGTGAATTGTACAAATTGTTATATTGTTACAAAAATATATATTTAAATATATTTTATCTGCTTCCAGTAATCAGATTTTTTCCTTTTAGTTGAGAGCCACCGCTGAGTCGGGTAGTATGCAATGTGCAATTTAAAATGGCATACATTTTTTATGCAGAAATTCCAGATTATTTTCAGAAGTTTCTATAAAAATAGCTGACCCTCTCTACTAACATGTAGATTTGAATTGTCCCAAGACTTGTAAGATGTGCAATGGCTTTAGAACCGCATTAAATATTTTATTCATTCCAACACATTGGCGAGTCTGCATGACGCTGACCTAAATATTGCGAATTCGGCGTTAGAACATTAAATTTGACAGTGCATAGATTGTCTATTTAAATAACGGTGTTATCCTTGTATTCTTAATATATACAAGAGTATTATTTAAGATAGGTCACATAATAATAATACACATCAATCAATATGTAAACACGTTTGATATGCTCTGCCGTCTCGTGAAAAAGCATACTAAGACTTGTTTGTTATAGTCAAAAGTTTGTATGCGGTTCAAGACATAAATGCCCCATATTAAATGACGTATAACACCTGATGTAAAAAATTAACTATGCATGCGGTTCGAGGTTTATTTGGGATGTTACCTTGATGCTGTTAAAACTCTTTAAAAACACTCCCATAAATACAAATATAGTAGACCACACCGTGTGTACCTTAAAGTAAACAGATAGAATCTCGTGCGCAAAAAGTTTTAATGAGACCCTCTCTATGTTTATTTATGCTATATACGGATAAATAGTATTCCAACTTTTTTAAATGATATTTATTGTATATTTACAAAAGTAAAGTGTAAATATTGTTTTGTTCTGTGTAAATAAACATTATTATTATTATTACACACCACGGATATTTTTATCAAAAAAACAGTGCCGACACAGGTGTGGTTTTTTATAGGACATATTTGCCTTAAACGCAGTCATATGTTAACGTTAAATAGCATAAATGAAAATACTTATGTTTAATTTTAATTCCATCTAATTAGTCTTAAAGCAACAGAGAATAAAGATATTTGAAATATCTTCACGGTGTTGGTTCAATGACAGACTAGCTAGACAAATTGGAAGAAATGCTTGGTCAATTTATAGAAATATAAATCATAAGAACTATTTCCGTTCCAAACATATTCTGTTAAAAAAAAGTATATAATATGACGTAGATTATCGCAATACAAAATTATCAACTAATAGAAACATTTACTCAAGCGTTAACAAATTACAAACGCAACACATTTTAAATATATGTTATAACAGCAAATTACTGTAGACTAAGAATGAAAAGTCGGTAATAAAAACTAACCCTTTTTTTTTAGCTGCAATAAACGAGAGGTAGCAAATATTTTCATCGAGATTTTCGTATAATTTTTTTTCAATTGTCTCGAATTTTATTTTTACACATATCATGTAAGTATTGTCAACTTTGGCCGCCGAAATGCCTCATTTCTTCAATTATTGGATAAAATTATTTACTATTTAAAAAAATCAAATTTTATTTTTAAAAATTATATTTACATTTTCATTTTAGTTAATACAAATTTTCATTTCCTTCCCCTTGCCTTGTTTTTCACTCTTCTATTTTTCCCTGGTCTAATCTTACCAGGTTTGCCTTTGCTTTTGCCTTTCCCTATGTTTCTTCCGGGATTATTAGGTCTTTTATATTCACTAATATCTGATGCACTATCTTTTGTATTAGTTTTCATACCTTTTTTTTTCCCACCAAATCCAAATTTTTTGTCTTTCAACTTTCTCTTATCCATTACTTTTCTAGAAATTGATTTTTTTTTATTTCCATCAAGAAAATCAAGATCTTTTGATATTCCCTTGCGTACTTTCTTTACTTGATTGAGCATTTCTTTTTTCTCTTGCTGTCTTTGCAATTTATTTTGAATTTGAAGCATTTTTCCGTCCTTTCTTTGTTGTCTTAATTGTTTTACTCTCTCACTTCTCTTCTGTTGCTCTTGTTTTTCCATTAAATGTGCCCTTATTTTTTGCATATGGTCATCAGTTTTTGCCATTTCTGCAAAGTAGTCATCAGGTCTAAAAAATTAATGAGCAAATAAATTTTACATTTTAATACTATCACTTGGGAAGTGATACCAATTAATACTACAAAGGTAAAATACATAATTTTCCAAACAGAGTTGGATAAATTGATTTGCGGAGGGAGGTTTTCATACAAAATTATACCAAATATAATAACGAAACAGTTTAGCCAAAAGAAACGCTTAATACCTCTTGGTAGCCAGTCCCATGGCTTTTAATTTTGGAAAAGCTTCTGTAACTGCAGCTTGAGCTTGTCTATGAAATATCATTTCCCTTTTGAAATCATTTAAAACGGGGTCTTCACTTGGTGCATATTGTGGAAGTTTTTTATTATTTTTTAGTTGGTTCTCACGTTTTTGTTCTTCCGACAACATCTGAGCAGCCAGTTCTGGAGCCAAAGGTGCTTGTTTATTAACACAGTCAAGTAATTCTATCCATGGTAGATTTAACTTAACTTCCTTTAATTTTTGTTTCAAACCGCTCTGAAAATCAGTAAATAATGGTGGTTAGATGAATTTGAATTTTATGAAATTGTTCTTATTCTTACCACATTATTTATAAATTGTCTTGGGGTCTGTTCCACTATATTCAACCCAGGTTTTAATTTACCTTCAGCAAATGCTTCTTGCAACTAGAAAATTAAACATTTAATTTTTTTTTAAATCGGTATACCTAATAAACCAACAATAAATTTGAGTTTTTTTATAAAAATGGCAAGGAATATAAGCACAAATGTTTTAATAGCTTAGTTATACAAACAGTTATTTAATACTAGTAACTATTAAGTAGCATTCGGTTTAAAATTTTCGAAATACAGATACTGACGAAAAAAATTTTTTTATCGCATTTTTCTTCTATTTATATGAGATAAGTACATTGAATAATTACCTCAACATCACTTTCACTTAAATCGGATTCACTTGAAGTCATTTTCTATGTAGAAAAAAATACTCATAGAAATGAAAATACTTATGCACACATGCAAAAATAAGTGTGTAATAACCTCAAACTTCAAACCACAGAACGCTTCAAACACAAAACCACAGAACACAAAACCTTCCTTTCGATAGTTTGGGTCGAGGGTCGAGTCTGTGGTTTGAATGTATCGATTCGATACAATACTCTTAGGACGCGTTCACGCGTGGATTTTTGAATCGCATTATGGAATCCGATTCTAGAAGCGCGCTGAAGTTTTCTACACATAATAGTACTCTATGTCTCTGATTTAATAGTGTGTTCATACATAGATTCCGTAGAATGCATATACGAAATTCTGCGGAATCTCTGTGTGAACAGACTCCATTTAAATGTATAACAAACTTCAGCACGCTTCTAGAATCGGATAACGGATTCCAGAATGCGACTCAAGAATCCATGTGTGAACGCGTTCTTATCGGTGTCGATCGAAACGTATCACCATCATCGATGTCAAATACGCATGCAAGGCTTTATCAAAAGCGTCTAAAGCTCGCGATGACCAATGAAATGCTTTTATTCAAGGTCACATTTGTCAACTCAATTTTATTTTTTATTTCTGACTTCGTGGTGAAAGATGTTCCTTCTTTACCAAAGTGAAAAGTTTGGTGAAAATAAGTGATTATGGCAGTGGAAAAATACGACTTTCAGAGACTTTGGGGCCAAATATCTCGAAAACCGTTGCCGACCGCCGATTTTTTTTTTGAATTTCTTGTTCAGGAGGCAAAACTACGTATGTTAAAAGCAAAAAAATTTCAAAAATCGGACGTTCCGTAATATAGAAAATTACCGAAACGTGTAATTTTGTAACATTTGTCAAATAAACTGTATTCATTTATAAATAACAATTTGCAAGGTGTACAATACTATTTTATTTTTGTTTTATAAGTCTATATCATTATTATATTATGTTATATTTATACCAGGTTATAAAATACTGGTAAGTCAATCATATATACATACCTTTTTAGTGCTTAAATATTTTTGTTTAATTAAATTATCACTTTTCCTAACTTTAAACATTGTTTGCATCCATTATCTGTCATGATGACGTTTTCACTAAATGACCGTATATAATGCTTTCTTACCTTTGTCCAGTTTAAAAACTTCAAGTTAATGAATTATTAATAATAATTCTTAATAACACAGTACTAAAGTACAAACAGTACAAAGTCTAAAAAGTAATTACTAAACAAACACCGCTGGTAAACAACACGACCAGAGTGGTCTACCTGTCGCGTTGCCAGATCTCAAACTTCATGGCTTGAAACTGTAGAAGGCTCTGCTAAAACCTAAAAATTAATTCACAGATCACACGTTCACAGCACAGATCTAAACTTGTTCACAGGACACGATAGTTAACACCTTGCACGAAAGGTGCGTTACTTTCAGAGGTTACTTTTTACCATAGCACATCAATGGATACTTAAGGAAAGTTCATACAGCAGCGATTTGCAGATTTTAGTTTAATTATTTAATATAAAATATTTTTAACATCAATTTACTCATTTCACTTTATTGCGAGAATAGTAAATTTAAAAGTAACTAGTTTTCGTGTATATGCATGAATGAATGTTAAATTTTCATTGCAGAAATTGTAAAATCGCTAATCGCAAACTCGTGTCAATCGCTGCTGCATGAACTTAACTTTAGTTTGTTGCTTGTTTTCGTTTTAGCTTTTTTCTTTTATATCTGTCGTAGCGTATCTGTTTATATGCTGCGATTCCCCAGTAGAGTAATAGTTATTTACGACAAAAGTGCGATAACGCGCGGTCTCTATATTACGCGCGTGGAAGTTACGGTCGGGAACAAAAAAACTAGTACACCAGTAGTAGCTTGTAATTAGATCTTTTCAAAAATCAAGATAACAATAATAATGATCGATCGATGACATTACATTTCAAAATATTTGAAATTAAGCACAAAAGCGATGAGTTTATCCACGAATACTAGTAATACGTCTGTTTTCCGTGGATGAAAGGCCCTTTAATACACTATATAGTGGATTAGAATTTATAATATTACCAAGCTTCTATTTTTTTGCTTAAAATCTAAAGATTCTTTGTCAAAATAAACTTAATTTGTCAAGTTTTTCAAAATCAGAATTTTACACCTGCTCTCATACGGTTTCCACGCACCTAATTTGGCCGTGGTCGTGGATAAAACGTTGAATTACATTCGGGGATTAACAGCATAGACTTATAACGTCTATGATTAACATTAACAGCCTTTCAATCCACTCGAAAAAATTTGACTCGGCTGCGCCTCGAGAGCGCATTTTTTCTCGTAGATTAAAGGCTTATATGTTAATTCCCTTATATAATTAATAACTACATATTATTAGAAAAAATAGTAGAATAGATTTGAAACTGTGAGAAAATTCTTAAGTTAAACGTCAAGTTCATTGTCAAAATGAACGAACATGAAATAAGTGTTGAAGTTAGCTGCAAACTCATAATATGAATTTTTGTATTCTTTATTCCTATTTTTTTTTTTCATAATTATATAGCTTTATTAATTATTATTATTGGTGCCTGGAGGAATAAGCTTCCGCCGTTTTACATATTAATTTATAAAACTAAAATAAAGTTTTTATAAATCATACGTGGATACATATATTTTTTAAATGTGAAGTAGGTAGTAGGTATTGGAAGTCCTTAAAATAGTCTTTCAACATACAGAAATACGATAAAATTTCCCCTCCATGGCCGCGTTCAAGGCTTATAGACTTTGTACAGGTTGCCTCAATGAGCAGCATTATGGCGAGGAAAATGCGGGGTGAGGAAGAGCTGGCGACCGCGATTCTATATGCTTAAAAAGAGACACTATACTGCTCTGCTGTTGTAGAACAGAGAACGACGATCCCGGCCTACGGTCGCCGAGAGGCGTATGTTGAGTAGGTCAGGTTCAGATGGGGTAACCTTTAGAGTTTACCTAGAGTTTACCAGCCTTGGGCCGCGTTCACCAAACCCAACCATAGAACATAAAAGGAGTATCAACTATTAGTGAATATTCCCGTCAGGGGCGTCCGGTCCGGTCTCAGGCTGTTTTGTTTCGTACTATACTGCACTGGATGAAACAGCTAGCAATATTAGATTAGCATTTAGCAAGAATCAAGGATTTGATTTAACACTACAGTCACTACAGAGGGTGGATCACAGAATATCTACTGAGTGGATGTAGATATATTATGATTGTTACAGCACAGCGAAACGGATATGCGTGACTTCAACTGATCAAATTTTCAGAATATTAATACGCAATTATTGCGCATATAGTTTTTATACAATTCTTTTGCATATAAGAAAGGTTATGTACTTTCCGTTGCAATTCTTGGATTTTTTTAAATATGCACCAATTTCTGCACTATCCAGTTTTTTTTTACTTTCAAGCATGCATAAATATATAGAGGAAAAGTTAATAATTACCTATAGAATTACAAATTTTGTTTTACAGCCAACTGTTAATCTACTTTATATAGTTCATCTTCCATCAATTTGCATTGGAAGTTTTATTTAGGTTCAAACCTAACTTATTTAATCGCTACGAACCAGTCATGAGAAGCAATCTGTGTGTGCTCCCTAACATAAGTCAAGCACTTTTGCGTTATCAGTGGAGAAAAACTTTATTCGTGCAGTAGGTACTCCATTTAGTCATTTCGCCTTGTATATAAAATCAACTCCATTGTATTCTAGTAAAAAATATAGTGACACATATAAAAGTGCAATTACTGGCTTTATTAATTAGAAATATAACTAAACTAAAAGAATATAACAAAAGACTCTGATATATAAATAAAAAATGACTACCTATAATAATTATCATTACCCTATTCTAACTATCACATAAATAATTTTTTCTACGATCGTGCAAAAAGTATTAACTTTTTGCACTATCAGGGTACCCAGTCAACTTGAGTTTCAAAATTCCCTGCCTTTTCCAGGTTTTCCAGGAACAACATATAGAAAATTCCAGACCAAATATGCAAATACTTTAATATCAAAATATACAATACATAAATTCATATACAGGGTGGTCCAGTTTATAATAGCAGGACTTTACCAGGAGCTAGTTCAACATAAAATAAAGACATTTTGTCCTATAAACTATGGTCGAATTCTGCTTCGTTTAAGATCTACAGGGTGTTAAAGATGAAATTTTTTTTAGAATAATTGGCCATAACTCTATACTAACAAAAGACAGCTCTTTGAAATTTAGCATAGAGAGGTTGCTATACATTCTTTATCGGAAAATGGTTGCAATTTTTTTATCAAGAATACAGGGGCGTGCGTACGGGCTACTCAAAAATTGTTTTAATTGAAAACAAAAGTACGCCACTGTTTTTTCACAAAATCGATGTGCTTGTGTTATTGCCTGTACCATTTATCGACCTTTTTGTATCTCTTAATATGTCAATTAAGTGCATCGTTTTCGAGTAATTCAACTTCAAAGACGGAAGAAACTTGAGTGACTGATTTACCATTGCCACCACAAAAAAGTAAAAGACACTAGATAACCAGGACTACCATCTCACCTAATAGTGAAATGACAAAATCGTATTTTATTCATATTTACTACTAAACTAACCAACCATAGGATCTTACCATGATCCAAGGGCGGTTTTTTAGTTTTACAAAAAGAAATTGTGGTAAAACATTTCTTCATATTAAATAATAATAATTTAAAAAAATAATAAATAAGAGGTTTGAATTCTGTTGCATATTTTCCAGACAAAAGGTCAAAATTCCCTGACAATTTCCGATTTTTTACGATTTCCCTGACTTTTCCTTGCCTCATAAAAATTCCCTGACATTTCCCGGTTTTCCCGGTCGCTGGGTACCCTGACTATTTACAGTGCAAAAAGCAAAAAGTAATACTTTATTGCACTAGTGCAAAAAGTAACTTACTTTGCAAAAAGTAATTTTGTTGCTAGGCAACGAAAGTTTATTCATAGTTATTTATGGATGACGTTGAACAGTGACAATTTATCTAGTCAGTTTGACTTTGACATTTGAATATTTTGTGTTAATCTAGACTCCGGCCGCTATAAGAAAAAGCCACCAACGTCATCAAAGAATATCTGCGCGGTCGTCCATCGAAGTCCCGCCCTCTAGCATAAGCGTATCATCATAATATTTTTAAAATTTGTTATTCACAGCGTTAAGTTTGATAAATGCACGTCACTACTTACTTTGTAGAAGCATGGTATCGCCAAAGCTAGCACAGCCGTTGCAACGCCCCTGGCTTGTTCTTATAGCGGCCGGACTCTATTATTCTGTTCAATAAAATTTAAAAAAAATCTATTTATAAATCGGTCGTAGAAAAAATGTTGTGTGTAACACTTGCAAAAAGTGTATTTGTTGCACTCGGCATGATTTCAGATCTCGCTTCGCTCGTTCTGCAAACTTCATGCCTCATCCAACAAATATACACTTTTTGCACTAGTTACGCAAATAACTATTCTGTCACATAGGGTTGAAGGGTAAGTCAATTGCAAGGATATTTCTTTGACCGCTGCTCGCTATTTTATGTTGATATGTATTTCAGTATACTTAAAGTGTATATCTTGTGGCAATACCTTCTATGTGGTTTCCAGGCGAGTTTTCTTTCAAACGAAATACATGTAACATTTGTCTGTCACATAGGGTTGAAGGGTAAGTCAATTGCAAGGATATTTCTTTGACCGCTGCTCGCTATTTTATGTTGATATGTATTTCAGTATACTTAAAGTGTATATCTTGTGGCAATACCTTATATGTGGTTTCCAGGCGAGTTTCCTTTCAAACGAAATACATGTAACATTTGAGTTTTACTAACATTTTGGATTCATTTGATGAATAGAGATGGTGAATGCTGAAATTTTCTAAACCTATAAAAATGAATGCAGCACGTTTTTGCTTCCGTTTATCAATAGCAGACGTAATGGTATTTATTTCACTTTGAAGTTTTCTGTTCATGTTTTGTGTAGAATTAGGTACCAGTTCAGTTATAAATAAAATAAATTGTTGCATTTTTGCTTATAAACACCATTGTGGTATTGATTTCAGAATCAAATGGGAGTATGAGAATATTTACAAATAGACGATGTCACTGTGGTTGGTTATGCAACCCGACATACTCCAAAAATTTCTTTGTGGCGGGAATTTTAATCATAGTTTATGACTTCTAACAGTGACATTCTAATACAAAAAAAAATTCTATTTATTTGATTACAAATATGGAAGAGATGAGTTTTGTAGAAGTATTTATGAAAATTTTGATAAAACCTAATTGTTTTTGGAAAAGTGAGAAAAAGTTATTAAAAACTGAAGTAATAAGCAATTATTCAACATTTATTTAAAAGTTTTGTCAATTTAGAACGGATATATCAAGATATGATTATCAGTAGATATAATAATGTATTTTTACTAAGGCCCAATCTTTTCATCTTCCCGTTAACTTTATTTGGCAGTTAAAATTGTTGATTTTCATTGTTGTAACAATTTTATCTTAGGTAAATAACTGCCGGATAAAGTTAATTGGGGGTGAAAAGACAGGCCCTAAAAGCAAAGTTTAGTTTATATTTCTTTGTTTATTAGAAAAATACTATAATTATGCATTTTCCTTAAAAACACTTTTTAGTCAGTGAAAGACCAATATTTACCATTTACTGAATTTGACAATTATTTGAGATTCGATGGAAGTGTATACCAGAATATCACTGGCGACTTACCCTTTAATATAAATATTAATAAATAATGTAATAAGTTACTAGACTACTAATTATCGAATTGTTTGAGACATGTGTAGGGGAGTTAACATTAATTCAAAAGCAGCATCCTTCAAGTTTGCCCCACGTAAATTTGCCTCATGGAGATCGCTTCCCGATAGATCACAGTTCTGCAACAAAAATATAAAAATGTGCCCTGTGAAGAAATCAAAACACAGTGTTACAGCAGTCGTCAGACGTGGTGGCGAGAGGAGGAGGTGCGCAGTTGTGTAATTCTCCTTAATCTCCCACTACGCTCTTGGCCAAGAAAGGTTGTCAGTAGACGCATGCAACAGTTAGCAGAGTACAATTAACTTTATACTAAATTCATCCATAGTGAAAGGAATCTCACGCCGCTATCTGAATCTGGGTTAAACTAGGGCGTTGCCTCATCTGCGCGGTCTGTCACCATCACGTCTGACGGCTACTATAATTCTATTTATATTATTTGAAATATTCCATAAATATATTATATTCTACAGGAAATATAGTATAACCTTATTTTAAATGTCAAACACTTGAGGGTATAATGGGAAACAAAATTTAAGAAATGATTGTTCCTTGAAACTTTTTAATGCTTCTTAATCCAGATCGTTCATATTTAACATGGAATATTTCTGTTTTGGTTTTCAGTTAATGACGTTAATGTTAGAATGGACAGTTCAATAAAAAAATAAAGTTGTAAGACACGATCTCAGCAAATTTTAGCTTTAGAAGAGAAAATTCTTAATAGAAATAATGACCTAGTAATCCAATTTCAGACAACTATCTTGAGCTGTCTGTTTCACTATTCATAGTCCACAGCGAATAACTTACGAAACAATAATAATGTAAATGTAAATATGCAGCTACTATGATTTTATCATTTTTGTTAAAATATTTACTTTAAAAAGCTGTATATTGAGGTAAGGAAAGTTAATTCAAGTAAATAATTTAATATTGAGCCGGTTTTGGTCTTGGGAGAGCGGAGCTAGAAGTTATGATTGAGCAGCTGCATGTAAATTTTCAATCTCCAATTTTTTCGGAATATCTTCCTTTTTTATAAGTTGAAATGAAAAAATGTTATAATTTTAAATTTTGAAGTCTTTTATTTTACTTTGTTAATTTTTAAGAAAATTTTTGTACGGTATAGCTCCAGTATTTACAATTTTTTAAATTTTGTTGGGATACCTATACTCTATACCATAAAAAATTAAATAAATAAATAATAAAGAAAAACATTACCTCTAGATCTGCACCTGCTAAAACAGCGGCACGTAAATCACAGTTCTTTAGATTAGCATTTTTAAGGGTAGCCACTCTCAGATTAACACCACCCATATCACTTCCTTCTAAAATAGCACCTTTCAAATTAACACTTTCCATATTTGCTCTACTTCCGGCTGGATCTTTAAAATTACAATTTTTCATCGTAACCCCTTCCAAATTTGCACATAAGCTCTTTACACCTAAGACAATTGATATTAAGTATATCATATTAATTGGTTAAGTATATTGTAACTTTTTTTTCTCACTATTTCTCAATATACAGGGTGAATCTTGGAGTGGGGGTCATATTTTTTTGGGGAATAGTACTAAATGTCAGGAATATGAATCCAATTTTTTTTTTGTAAGTTGTAAAATGGCCGAGTTATGAATTTAAAAAAAAAAATTCGCGTTTCAAATGTAATTCCTATAATTCCGGCGCCATTCGGCAAACCTTTCCTGCACTTACATGTGGCAGATTGACAGTGTTGCCATTTAATTAAAACTAATCATTTAATATTTACATTTTCACTTTTCATTATTAATCCAGAGATACCCAATCAAGAAAGAAAAATGTATAAATAGGTTTTTTGAAATACTTACGCAGTTTTAACTTCCATAATGAAAATTATAATGCAAAACAAAATTAAAAAGCCGGCTGCATAATCTGCATAATTATCATAATACAAAATAAAAAAGATTTTAAAAACAGAATTCGATTCAGGACCTTTTATCGCTTTTGCCAATCAGCTGTTTAGAGTCGCTGAACCACAGGATACTGCTCCTTTACTAACTGCTGACACAGACCTAGTTACAGCAGGTGCATTAACAAAAAATCTTTCATAACCCATACACGACAGACAGAGGACAGAAGCTAGTGTGGAACACCTATTATTGTGATTTGATTGTATATTTTTAATATCAGTTTTTTGAAATTTAAAGTGTAAGTCGAGGTGTAAGTTTTGTGTTTGTGTTTAGTGATAATAATTGATTGAGGTATACCTTCTATGATGGGTGTGTAGTTTTATTTTAGTGGTGTTTTAGAGGCATTCAAGGTAAAGTAGGTATAGTGTATTAGAAAAGAAAATATACAGATAAAATTGATATGCGCCAAAAAGCAGAACTTCGTGGGTGATATGGAAATTTGCTTTACTATTAAATTCCCCGTATTTTATTTGAATCGTGAAGTTTGGCAACAACACACTCTGTTCAAGACAGGCGTGGTCGGTTTAGTTTACTCGTTACTCTCGCTAGCGCATTCTACTGGAGGGATACCCAAATTCAAATAAAAAGGGTTTATTCAATATTAATTTTTCATAGCACGCTTAAAAAAATTGTAGTTTCATGTTCCTATAGTTGAAAAGTGTCACCCCTATGAATATGACCTCCATTTTAAGATTCACCCTGTATAATACCTACGTACATAACAAAAAATGTCTTACCTAACAATTGTGCATGATCCAAAATTGCGTGGGAGAGATCTGCTCTTTCTAAACAGCTCCAACTTAAATTAGAACCTGTAAGTTTGCACCCTTGCAAATTAGCATATTTAAAATTGATGTACCGTAAATCTAATCTACTTAAATCCGCGCCAGATAAATTAACACCCTGAAATCTCAATTCAGCAGTATAAGGGCTTTTAATTAATGCGTCAATCACATCTCTTCTTGTTAATGGTAAACTATCTCTTGGTTTTCTTGCAATACTTATACTTTGTTCTAACATAGGAATTATAGAATCTATTCCAAAAAATCTAGCTTCTTCTAAAATACCTTCAGGGTTTACATTTTTATCATATACTAATTGGCCACATCGTAAGTAATTAAGAATAGGTTCAAAATAAGTGGGGCTTCTGTCAATTAAATACGCACCATTTTTATCAATGCTGCTTGGAGTAAATAAATAACCATCATTATCTTCGGAGAACATTCTAGCCAACATACTAGACGGTTCACTCGCTGTTAATGTTCTTTTGGAAGTAGTAAAACATTTACCTCCAACGTTTAAAGTAACCCATTCAGAACATTTGTTCTTGTTCTCTGGTGGTTTTACAAAATCGCTTCCTTCCGATATGTACAGCTTATCTTTATTTCGTATATAGGAAATATTCTTTATTTCACTACCATCTTCAATAAACAACCTTTTTGCTATGATATTAAATTTTGCAGACGCAAATTTCAACAAAACCTCCAATGACTCTGACAAATCACATACCTATAAAATTAAATTTAGCCTTTCTTGTTTCAGTAAATGATAATTTCATAATTATTACCACTCCATTCGTATTGGTGCCATTAATAAACAATATAACGTATTTTCCACTCATAACAATAAACAATAACAAAAGTAATACCACAAAATATAAATAACAAAGAATAAATAAGAAAAGCGGCTGCACTGCAAGCCACAAAATATATAGAATCCTGCAGGCTGCAGAGCAGAATTGCCACAAGAATTGCAGTCTGCTGTTCGCTAAAGTTCGCTTTTACTTTTTACTGTAAACCGTAAACCACAGAATATCTCTATAAACATAAAATTAAGTTTGTTTTTGTTTTGTTATTTAGGTGGTTAGGTTAGGTTCGTTCATCTGTAACGTAAAGTCCGTTTTTTTTTCTATAATACCTGTCTTAAAAGTGTTACAAAGTTGGTAGAAATGCGCTGGAAATGCTCTTGCTTAAAAATCGTAAGAAAGATTTCGTAGGATATTTCGGTATTTAGTATTTACTGTTGGAAGGCCTAAAAATTTTATACGTTGGAATTTCAAATTCGACATTGACATTTGACATTATGACATTCGATTTTGGATTATTATTTTGACTTTGACAAGAATTTATCTAAGTCATATTCTTTTCAGCTGCCCCGGTGTCCAGGGCACCAATTTTTGCATTCTTTTGACTGCCCTAGTGACGTAATGCTTCACCAGGGTTACCTCCCCTACCTTCCCAAGCTTAACCAGCTCTGTAGTTGGGTATGCTTGGGTGAACTTCTATGCTTGGTAATTTAATGATATAACAATAAGTTAATAACATATGAAATTATAGTACAGGTTACGTTATAGGTTATAAATTTCATTAAAACCAAACAAAACCAAAAATATTAATCTTGAAATTAATGGCATCGGGCAGATGAATAGAATACTTTGAATTTGGCACTTTTTGTGACGTCAAAATGACGTATTTTACCACCTCCAACTGCCCTAAACAACTGCACTTAGGTAAAGATGGGCAGCCGAAAAGAATTTGACTTGTGTGAAAGAACTGAAAGAAGTAACCAAAAAAACCCATTGCCAACATAATTGGAGTCGGGGACTTCCAGGAATGCAACTTTTCCCCTAAAAATTTGACCTTGAAGAGTATTATAGAAAAAAAAACGGACTTTATAAACCAGAGATTCAGAGATGCTTTCGTTCGTGCAGAACAAAGTAATCATGATTCCATTTCGTATATTCCTGTAATGGAATATACGAATATGGGCAAAGTATTAAAGAACTGTTTCAAGCACTGACATTCTTTATTCACTCATCATTTGCACGAACGAAAGCAGCTAAATAAATGTATAACCTATGGTATAACGTGTACTATTAAATACAGTAACAGTTCTTTAGTTACTAGTGTCTGCAACTTTCAGTTTCAAGACCAAGACCGAACCGTTTATCTCTCTCCTACCAGTACCACACACCCGTACCTGTTATTTGAAAATGTTAGATGTTCGATGTTGGTTCGACTGACTTCGGGAATTTCTTTATTTAAATGTTGACATAATGTATACATATAATTTTCGTTAGATAAATCGTGTTATCTGTCTTTGTCATTTGCCACTTTTGCCAGTCTCATTTTAAATGTTGAAAATTATTCTTTTATATATGTGCAGTGTTGACAGATCTACTGTTTAACAATGAATCTTCTGATTTACAACTGGCTCCACTGTCAGAACAACGCACAACGCCACTTACCGAGTCTGGTAGGGTGTATTATATTAAGGGTATTTCTGGTAAGTATAAACATTTAAGAATGTGCTAACATAAGATTAAATTTTTATAACCTCTGTTTTCATGCAATCTACCAACGGATACTCGCGAGAGCATAGAGAGTTTAAAATATATAAATATATAACGAATACTCATACGAACGATTCAATATTCCACTGCTTGGTTGATGAACCGCATGTATTCAATTCTTCCTTAAATTTGTTGTTACTTTCATCTTTGTTGGCTGATGCTTTGCTTGCTTCTGATCTTAAATGTGCCACATGTGCAAATGTAAAAATAGTTTTTTTACAAATATACCGGACACCCTACCGCTCAACCAGATGGTAGGATGACTAAGTATTATTGTATGCGCAGTATTATTCCACACATAGAGAATTGTGAAAATTACACATTATGCATACCTACACGATATTCGAATTTAAAATCCCACCCAGCGGTCAGCGAAACGGCCTTGTGCTGGGGGGGGGGGGGGGGAATTTTGATGACTAATAGAACCTTGGGGGAGGTAATAGATTACTCCCCCAAGATAATGTGGTCGTAATTACCCCCCACGCCCTACACTTACATTTTTGAATATTGTAATTGTGGTGCAGTGCGGCGAGTGGGAATAGGTGCGTACCTACCTATTCCCACTATAGCGTTAGTGTGATACGAAATTACGAAAATGGACACTGCCAAAATGCACCAAGGCTTATAGACTTTGTACAGGTTGCCTCAATGAGCAGCATTAGGGCGAGGAAAATGCGGGTTGCGGCAGGGCTGGCGACCGCGGTCTGTCATTTATTTTACATACTAAAAAGAGACACTAAACACTGCTGTAGAACAGAGATGGATATACCGACGGTCGCCTAGTGACGTATGATATATTGAGATAGGTCAGGTTCAGATTGGGAACCTTTAGAGTTTACCAGTCTTGAAAATGCACTACCCCTCTGTATAGGCGGTCTTTGATTGCGATCGATATGTAATCGTAAACGGCACAATGACCACAATCATGCGGTAGGTACATAGACATTACGTCTATGGGTAGGTATGAGAGACACCTATTTTTCTGATGGTATAGTATACATATCTATAAAAATCAAAAACTACGGAATTTCGAATATATAATGGATTACGTACCTATTACGTACCATTTTGTTGAAATATGAAGCTATAACTTCTCTTTTATTGTTTTTAAATATAGTCATTTAAAAAAATTTCGGTCATTATATAAGGTCATTAATATAAAAGTTCCACTTTACTGATGAGTTGATGAATGATCTGGCAACGCCGATTGTTCTGAATGGTTCACGTCATTTGCTTTGGGAAAAATTTTTAAAGTTAGAAAAAAATGTATTCTAGAGGATTTATAGTTTCTCTATTTATTTTATTATTTGATATCATAAATGCGGAGTGGAATACAAAAGATTTCATGAAAAGGGAACACTCATTGATAAAACCATATTATGGTAGGTAATCAACTCTCGTTTGAGGTTGGAATATTTTTTTATTTTTACGTTTAACTTTTTTATAGGTACTGGACTAGATATACCATTTTGGCAGTTTAAAGGAAGTACAATAGTCACTCCTAATTATATTCGTCTCACGGATGACACTCAGAGTAGAAATGGAGCTATATGGAACTCGGTGGTATGTCGGAGTTGTAGTGTTGATTTTTTTAATATGTATTATATATTTCATCCTTCTAAAGCACTATAATGCAGTGTTTTACATAATTTCCTTTTAGCCTGTTAATGTAAGAAATTGGGACCTGCAAGTACATTACAAAGTACACGGCAAAGGTAAAGATTTATTTGGCGATGGATTTGCCATTTGGTATGCCAAGGATCAGATGGTTGATGGACCCGTATTTGGTAGTAAAGATTACTTCCAAGGATTAGCTGTAATTTTAGATACTTATAGTAATCATAATGGCCCCCATAACGTAAGTTACATAGAATGTTAGAATTTATTATTTTAGAAAACAAGACTGTAGCTGCTGTATATACAAAATATACAATAAATAACACAAAAATCTTTAATGCGAGTATATAACACAAAAGTAAAAGCGATAACTGATATTTAAAACAAACATAAATATAAATAAACCATATATCATAGATGTTAAGAAATTCATCGGTGATATAGTATGTTTTATCTAAAATAAGTTCTTCAGCAGATGTCTTGTGAATTTATTAACGTTTGTTAAAAGTTTTATATCTTGACGATACATTAAAATATCACATTTGTTAAAGTGAATTCCTTTTATATAAAATTCTCATACCTATTTGCTAAATAGATTAGTTTGTATGTGAACTTTACTATATGTCTACTCGAGTGTCTACTTCACATATAGTAAAGTAAGAGTATTGCACATTAAGCAGTGACCGAGATGTACAAACAATGTCAATGTACCGGGTGTTCAACGTAACTTGCTACCCCCATAATTTCCTTATTTGTAATGTAATAAAAAAATAAAAAATTACATCTTATTGCATTTTTCACATACTTTTTAAATATGTTATCAGATCATTCTCGTCTTCTTTAAATAATGATTGTTGTAAAGATAAAATAAATATGATTTATCTGTTATTGCAAACGGTTTTTTACTAATAACTTTCTTAATATTACTCGAAATATACAAGTATTATATATTTTTGAAATCAGAAAAAATAGGCAAATCTAAATATGTAAAAATATATAGGGTGTTCCATTAAAGAAAAACACATTTTTTAGCACCCACTGTATATTTTCTGACATGGATATGATTCGATAACATATTTAAAAAGTAGGTGAAAAATGCAATAAGATGAAATTTTCAATTTTTTTATTACCTTATAAAATAAGAAAATTTGGGGGGGTAGCAAGTTACGTTGAACACCCTGTACAAAAGACCAGCAGTCGTCCCAGTCTTCTCCATTGAATAAAAGAATTATTCCCTCACTCAATGTCTTTATTGATATAGATATAAGAAATATGTGGCTAAAGGACTGGTTTCCAAGGCCAAAAACCTAGAAGAAAAAAAATATATCTTTACTGAATGTAGTGCTCTTGCTTATACCCCCAGCTCTGTTGCACACCCAAATTGATCTATTTGAAAAGTAAACTTAACTGTATATAAACATATACAGGGCGTCTCGAATTGTACGAATCAAACTTTACTGTATGATAGAACTTCACAAAATATGAAATAAAGTTCCTATAAACATGCGGAAACGCTTAGTTCTGAAAATGTTTTTTTTGCATAATTTTGAAACGACCAAAGATAAACAAATGAAATTAAGTAATGGGGGGGGGGGGCAATATTAAAGCATTACCCCAACTTTTTTGCACTTTACTTTTTTATCAATTTATGACAAAAATTATTTACAAAACCGGTGTGCACGTTGAATATAAATATAACCAATAATTCTAAAATCTAAGAACAATGTATTTAAGGTATATTTAAGGATTTGTTTCTATTTATTTACTCAATAAAACTAGTTTCAATAAAATCAAATGATGGATCTATTTACTTATATAAGTTTACCTACGATCACTAACGTAAATAGCTGAAAACGCACTCTCCGCCACCTACGTAAATTGAACCTTACACACCGTAAACAAATCGCACGCTCAGCCGCTGAGGTGCAATGCAATGTGACCACGCGACCTACTTTACACAACACTTGTAGTTCATATTTCTGACACCAGGGTAAAATTATTAAAAATGGCAGGTGCAAAACTTAATTTTCTAGCTCTGTCAAAACTGACATAAGCAACAAATAATACAAAATTGTGTTTTAATTTCAATAAATACGATCGTAGGTAAAGTATAGTACATAATTCAAGTTGTAAAGCAATTACGCACTCATGGAATTGCCACACTCGCCGCTACGCGGCATCGTGCGCAATTTTTCCATTCGTGCGTAATATGCTATTTACAACTCTCATTACGTAATATACTATAATTACACAGGTAGGAAAAAAAATCATGTATTACATGGGATTAAAGTGCCTTTTCCTTCCTTGGGTGAACTTCACCCATGGGAGGAAAAGTGGCACTTTCCTCCCTAGTGATACAAATAGCTATTAATCATTAATAATGTTTTCACTATAATAGCAATTTGTTATGCAGCAATAATAGTGTGCCATGATTTCAGTGTTTCAAGCAATAAAAATCTATTATGTAGTATGCCATGCCAATATGACAGTGGTATTTTCTGTTTTAAAATTTATTTTTTTCATGTTTCTTGTAACACCTGCTTGTATTTCGGAAACTCCCGGCCCATCACTAGGTAGGTTCTTAAATTCGCTCCGAGATGAGAGCAGATTTTGGGTCACGTGGTACTCGAGTTACGAATCGGTGGATTAAATAAAAGAACGGGGAAAGATGACTAGACTAGATGACTTGTTTGGGAATATGAGAATTTGAATTTGAACTTAACCTAACTCTGTATATTTGTTGCACCTTACACCTTATCAAAACAATGAGGTTTTACACATAAAATGTTACAATTCTTTTATTTACCTTTTTGAGCCCTATTTAACTCATAACTTGTTAAAATTACTCTAAATTCTACACCACTTGGATGGGTCATGGTCACTTATTGTATTTCCAATCTATCCATCATTTATTTAAGTAAGTAGGAAAGTTGAAAATTCTAAATACAGCAAAAGGGAGGTTAGACAATCAGAGAAACCACAGACTTAAATAGTAAATAAATTCTGTATTCTGTGAGATCAACCCACGGAGTATTTAATAATAATAATAATAAAATGCTTTATTTGGCAAAGTCTAGCATAAGCTACTCAACTTAATCAGTAGGATACAGCAGATTTACATTTGAAATTTAATAAATGGTAATACTATTATACAAGTAAATTAAATTGATGATTAATTGGGGCAGTTCAAGGGACAGTTTAAAATACAAGACAATAAATGATAGCCTAAAACATCATTTTATCCTTGCCTTGTAGCCAATGAGATTATCCTCCTTAAGATGAACTTTCCGAGCTCGGCATTGTTGCTCAGAGCAAAAAGATTTAGCTCGAAAGCATCGCCGAGATTAAAAAAGAACACGGACAGATTTACTCTTTCTGCTCTCTATGTAATAAAAGAACGACAAAGGATTTAAAAGAGCCAATCGAGTGAATTTAAGAACGTAGCTTTTATAGGAACTTTTTTTCATATTAGTACAATTCAGGACACCCTGTATATAACATGTTTTTATAAACATTAACGCTTTTATGGCATTCGAAGATAATATAACATTGCAAATTTTAAGGAACTATGAAAACACCCAAAATATAACTGTCGTAGGATTGATCGAGTGCATTAGCTAGACATTATTGTACGTGCATGATTTTGACAAATCAGTTGTATTTTTTCACTGCATCTAACATTGGAGATTGGAGCCTATCATTAGTGCCAGCAGTTTTGTTTGTTCACGGTATTTAATTTGACACGAGGCATATTTATACTAAATACCTAAATTGACCATGTCTAAACACAATACATACTGTTTTATCAGCATTAATACATAACTGATTTGTATTAACCCAGTGATATTTTTTTTTAAGTATTACGTGCAATACTCTGCATTTGTGTCTAAAAATAAAAATATTAATATGATCTGCGTACGATAGATTATAGAATAAATAGGATACTGTAAATGTTGAAAGTATGCTGAACTATAAAAAAATTATTTCATCCTAATCTGTTCAACTATTTCTATGTGAGAGAGCGCAAAGGAACAAATATATATTTATAGTGAAGTTTCCAGGTTCTCTTTGATTATTTTGAATTGAATTTGTCTTTTTCTTTGCGTCAGAGCAAGATGACCAAAAATAATTCACTATAGTCAACGTAGAAAAGAACCTGGAAATTCAGTACAAACCATCAGCTCTGTGAAAAATTTAGAAAAAAAAAGAACATGTGGCCACAGGAAAGTGGTATTATAGGTGGAAATGACCAAAAATTTTTGAGTATGAACACGATTTTCTGGGTTCTGCTCTTGCTTGATCCATAACTTATTTTCAGTACAATAGAACCTCGATTATCCGTGCCGGCCGGGACCGACACTTCACTGGATAATTGAAAACACGGTTAATCAAAATAAGGTTCAAACAAGCTCATTTTTCAGTGTACATAATATTTAATTTCTCAAATCTTTTCAATATTTCAACCTTCCTTTCAAACATTGCGTTTCCGCTTTTCATTATCACTAGGTACCCGTTCACTGCATTTTGTTCGTTTGACTGACCGTCTTGACCAACATTTATTATGTCAAAAGAGCATGTAATTACCAAGCCAAACATAATTTTATCGATTCCGGGAATTTTATATGCTTGAGAATTTAGTAAAAGGCAAAAAAGCGACATAGACGCGGATAAACCGCGCACGGATAATCGAGGTTCTACTGTATATTAAACTTTCAAAAATGTATAGAGGGTACTGGTAACTACCTTTAAATTGAAAATCGCTTCAGGTAAACAGTCATTTCTGTGCAACAAATTGAAACATTTTCTAAGAAAAAGTGGTATTTGAAATATTTTTTCAGTTTTTTTTCATGATAACCTTTATTCTACGCGATTCTACACAAAAATGCATACTGTTTTAAAAACAACCCGAGCAAGTGCCAACATAATTATATATCTTTGAAATCAGCAGAAAATGGTCTTTCAAAATATGCAAAAATGTACAGGGTGTTCCATTTAAAAAAACACAAGTTGTCTCTCTCTACTTTCCGACGCTATTTTGTTTTATATTTTTTCGGCAAAAGATATAAATTCTACAACTTTTGCCTTTACACTTTTTTCATATCTCTAAACATAAAAGTTTTAGGTGGGGGTCAAAATATAGGGAACTACCCTGTACATATAGTTTAAATCACGAAAGAAGACCGTTACGTCATCGTTATAATTCGTATGAATCAAATCAGTACTGAGTTAGTCAAATTCATGCTTGTTGAAATGACATCCGGATGTAAACAAACTTAAACGTCAAAACAAAACATAACCTGCAATTTGTCTGTTAAATGTCAGAATAATTTAACGATCTCGCCTGTCTAAATTTGAACTAATTGTATATTCTTATCGAGGTTTTTAATATATATAACTTGGTAAAATGCAGATGTTTTGAAGATTAACTATCGTTAATTCCATAATGAACTATTTTTAATGTGCAAAAATCAATGGAATAAGGAAAACAGTACCTAACAATCAAACTCAAAGATAAAACAAATTCAAATTTGTCAACTATGGCTGACATGCAGAAACAGGAAACTATGAAACATGCGACAACGGCGCTAGTCAAAAGCGTTCGATCAGTTGATCGAATTCTTGCTTATTACTGAGACATGCGAAATCGGTCCCTCTCTTTCTATTTCGTCAAGGCGGTTAGGTTTTCGTATAACGCATCAACAACGTCAGTCGGAGATATTAACAGTCACATATAATGGACTCCCTTTCTCTGTCTCTCTCGTTTTACTGTGTTGTAAACAAAGAACGCTTGAACAGCGTACGTTGAAGCTTAGAAATTAATTTGTGACGTAACGGTCATCTCTCGTGATTTGAAGTATATGTAAAAATGTTTACTATTACCGTATCAAATATTAATCCGTATTATTTTTATTTCAGCATCAGCATCCTTATATATCTGCAATGGTAAATAACGGTTCACTTTCGTATGATCATGATAGAGACGGAACCCATACCCAGTTGGCAGGATGTGAAGCAAAATTTAGGAATTTGGACTATGACACCCATATTTCAATTAGGTATGAAAAGGATGTACTGACTGGTAAGTAATATTTTGCATTTACATGATTGATGGTCGAGATGGTAGCGTACCTGCCTCTCACCCAAAAGTTTTGGTTTCGATTCCCGGTCGTGGCAATAGAAAATACTGCGAAAGGGATTTTTCCATTATACACTGATATTGGATGTGTGTCTCTTGTCTCTTAAATGTGTAGCCCCCTCCAGCACAAGGCTCTACTACAGCCTTCTGGAATAAAGGGTGTCGTAATTACATGTGGTGTTATTATTATATTATTGTTTACTTATGGAGGAGATATGGCATTGCGGAATATTTAAATAAAGGAAACGTATAAAAAAACTACTGACGGATTTTTAACAAAATGATAGCTTGACGGTTTGCTTTCTATTTCCACTACCAACCAAATTTTTTACTTTTTGGTTAATCAACTGGTATTTTTTTAAATACAGACATACAGTTTTGGTTTTCACTAATGCAATTTCGATTTTCCTCGCGATTTTCTACATACTTCCTTGATTAAATTGTGTATATTTACAATATCAATCATAAGCGTATATACGAAGAAATTGAAAGGGCCTTAGGTCACCTAATGGAAGTGTCTTGTCTAGCCAATTTTCAGACAAATAGTGGGGTACAGGAGGACATTTTTTTCTCTTAAAATATGTAAAAAATAGCTTAGACTTACATTGCCAATGTGTTTTCAAAAGTGAACACTTGAAAAGAAATAGGTCTTCGATGCCTCAATCTCGTGAAACATTCGTGATTCCCAAAGTATTTGTTAATGTGTGCCTATTACTGTAAACAGTGTAAACTAGATAATCGTTGGGTTTCAGGAGGAAAATCATATTAAAATTACTGAATCAGATAATATTTTAGTTTATGTGATGTCTACGATTGGGATTCAAATATAGCCAGATATCTTTTTTTAATCACTTACCAATATTTCGTTACAAAAAATATATTTTTCTTTCAGTTTCGACTGATATAGAGAATAAGGCTGCATGGAAAGAATGCTTCCAAGTTAAAGGGGTGAGATTACCTACAGGATACCATGTTGGGGTATCAGCTACAACTGGTGACTTATCTGACAACCATGATATTATGTCTATCAGATTATTTGAATTGGATCTTCCTGAAGATGTAAGTAATTGAAATATTTTTTATAGCAAAAAACTAATTATTGGTTATTATTGGTATATTATTGAGTGACGAAATAACAAATCTAAGTTTGGCTAGCAGAATAACAAAATTGTTACCTACCAAATTTTCACCGATACTCAGAAACATAATTTAAAAAAAATTTACCCAGCTAGCAATTTTATGAGAATATGTTTTATTTCAGTCTCAACCAGAAGAAGATAGATCTGGCATTATACCATCAGCCACGTTCTTTGAGCCACCAAGGGATCATGTCGAAGATCCAAAACCGTCGTCACTCTCTGGCATAAAAATATTTTTCCTCATGCTCCTCGGGAGCATTGCAATTGTAGCATGTGTGGTTCTAGGTATTATGTTTTACCAAAAACAACAAGAAAAAAGTAGAAAGAGGTTCTACTAGACTTGGCAATGTGGTCATTTACAGAAATTATTTGGTTATTATTTAGGTATTTGGTTGTTACATTTTTTAGCATTATTACATATTATATTATGTTACGTATTCTGAAGTTTGGTATACGTATACTTGACTGATATTCTATCCATAAGAAGGAAGCCTTAAAGACCTTATACAATAATTTTTCTAATAATTTTGCATTAAACAAATTATTGTAAAATGTGTTAAATTTGTAAGAAAACCAAGATGGTGGTACTCCGTATTTATTTTACATCACAAAATCGTTGAAAATAAATTCTCGAATCAAAGTTTGATTAGTCTTTATTGCAAATGAATGAATATATTCTGTTTTCAAGTACAACAACGACAATCTAATTTTAATATAATTGAAGAATAATTTCTTTTTAAACTGTAATGTAATGATTAAATTTATTCCTATTTAAGAGATAAATGGGGACTTTTTTGTATATGTATCTAATAATTTTTGTGGTATTGATGCTTAAAATTTATTCACTTCACAAATAATTCAGTTATATAACGTATAATTTTTATTTCAGACTACAGTACATACATATTTCAAAAAGTACATAATATATTTATTTACCAAGTTATTTGTATACACTAACCGATAACATTATACAGTATGGGCAATGATGTACACGTAGGTGTAAAATTCAAAAGCTTTTAAGGGTATTCATGTTCTGAATTTAGTTCCTGCTTGATCCAAAACTTGTGATTCAAAAAATCATTTATATTATTATTATATTTATGTGCAGGGTGTTTCAGAAGCCAGTTTTGAAAAATTAGTAATAGTACACCGTCTTTATAAACAAAAAAGAATTACACGTTTTGCCATGGAAATCTTGAAAGAATTAAAAATCACGTCCAATTTTAAAGTTTCAAAAAAATTTGAATACTTTTATGATTATCTTGTTTAAAATAAAAGTTCTTTAAACTTGATTGTAAAGCATCCTGTTTATAAACGAGTTTACAAATTTTTGAACTTCTTTTTTTTTTATTTCAAGTAGGAGCTTAGTCCAGGACATGAAGCGCCAACTTTAAATTTTTTGACATTTACACATCCATGCACCCATTCATGGTCGTGTCATGTTTAAACTTTAAACAAAAAGTAACTATGATGACTGACTACAGAAAAATTGTCCAGAAAAGTTTGACATACTGAGCGGACAAAAATTTATATTATAGTTAGTTTCTTTACTCTCTTAATACCTGAACTGGAAAACTGGAAGTATAGATCAGTTGACTCTGTCGATAATTAGCACAAGTCAATGGCTGTCTGTTTACTAATATACCGTAAGATTACAATTATTCATTAAAACTGTTGTGCAGTGATATACAATGTCACCACAAAAATACACATATGGGATTTTTTTTATTATCTATTTCATAGAAAAACTTGTTTGTGGTAAGTTTTAAATTTTTATAAACTAAAAAGTTGTTTAAAAACTTGATTTTTACATTTACTAATGAAATAAAGTGAAAAGAAAATGACTATTTGACTGCGCAAACAAATCTTATTTTTTAAAGTGATTAAAAGAAAATCAGAGAAACAAAATTAGTGGTTGCGAGATATTTTCTTGATACAAATTGTTTTAGGAAAATCATCGAAGACAGTTTTCTGAAAAATGGATAACAAAAGTTTCTCATGCGATAGTATTATTGTGTGAAATCTAAACCAAAAATATTTCATGAAGGAAAGGACAGTTATGTCAATTTACTCAAAAGTTTGTCATACCTTAAATAGCCAAAACCATTGTTCGTTTCAGTGCCTCATCTTCTCTCTCTACACAACGCTGTAATATTGCTGGCATCGAATAATAGATGGTGCTTCCACATCATCGGTTTGGAGACTGCAATGGGGTTAAAAAATTGTCATACTCCGATGATACTTCCACAGTGTTTCATACTACTGTTGTACATACAATTATAAAATTTTTACCCACACTGGAAGCCTCTAAACTGGTGCTGCAGAAGCACCATCTATTGCTTGCTGTCCGTAATATTACGACTTTGCGCCTCTTTATAATTCTTTCACTCAATGACTAAAGTGGGGTGAAGTTGGGGGTCCATTTATGAGTGATGAAATTAAACAATAGGTCAGACTATCTAATGTATACAATTATCTTTGATTTACTTAAGCCCAACTAGTATAAGAATGACAAACTATATAATTTAAATATGTCCTGGATTTTATATTTAAACTAACATAAATAATATTGTGTAAGAAAAAAAAAATGTGATTTATAAATAAAAAAATAAACTCTTTTTAAGTATACTTGACTAGTAACATTTATTCATAGCTTTAAATGAAGTATTCTTTCTAAGTACTAAACGAAAATTTTAAATTACGATACCTACAATACATTTAACATTCATATATTTAAATATCAATTAAAGGGTACATCAAACATTTAACACATAAAACATCTACTAAGTATAAATAATCTTATATAATAAATACACATATATGGAAAACATTTTGTTAAAAACTGAACTGACAATCTGCAAGAAAGTACATTTTGAAAAAGTAATTAGAGGTAATGATTATAATCTATAAATATTTAAGGGTAGTGGTTTTTGAGTTTTCATGAGAATTTAGTGAACTAAATTCCAAAAATTGTATTGTCATGTGAAACTTGGAACTAAATAATAATAATAATATCCAGATAAAACAAATTATTTAGCAAGTCAAAGGTACAAAACAAAGGGCGGTTTGTTAACAATAACATCTTTCCTAAGACTCATTTTTATGACTGGGTGCCCAAATTTGGCAGAATTGAAACAACCGTGAAACATTGATTTTTACCTATCAAAAACATGTTCCTCTACACCAGTGCCACTTAAAACTGTAACTGATACTAGTTATGTCACGCTTCAGCCTCTAATCAGTTTTATAATGCGTGCTTGATATAACGTCTGTAATGATTTTAAAATTTCGTAATATATTGACGATCTACCCACCACCAGAATTTTGCCGAAATATCCCCGACTCCATTAAAAATCTTACCATTCAACTTTTTCAATGCAGTAATAAATTGTTTGTAAAAATGAATATGTAAATTTATGCTGTAATAATAGAACTTCAAAAAAATCTCTTCTATACTACGATAACTATGCTTTTATAAGTTTTCAGGTTCTCTTCCGCGCTCAATATTTTTGTTCTTGATGTTTCCACCATCTTCTCATGGTCTTCTGAAGCTTCAGGTTATTTTTTTAATAATAATAGTTATTTTTGATTACCTGTATTTTTAACAATCAAAATATTGAATATAATAATAAGCTATGAATCACAAAATGTATACATTACCCCTAATTAACTTTGTTTAGTAAATATTAAACATTAAACTAAAATTAATAAATCCACAGCCCTGAGGATGCTATTTGTCAACATAAAACTATAAAAGATATATTAGTTTAAGAATAAAAAAAAGTAAGAAGCCATATAGGAAATCTACTTTGTCAGTCAACAGTATTTGTACCGTAATGAAAAATGAGGTTGAGTTAGCAGATTCATAAGCACCAACTTATCTGGTGGTGTTACTGAGTTCAGGCAAACTAATTTAGTAAATTTGCAGAGGGATTGCATTGTTCACTTTTAAAGTTTTTAAATTGTCTTGTGGTAAAAGCTTTAATATCTCTGAAAATATATGAGTATCAACGTGAATTATAAATATTTAAATTAAATTTACAGTTCACAGGATAATTTTAATTCATAGTTACAATAATTAGAATTACAAATATTATTCCTAGGTAAATAAAGATGACTACTTTGAACAATGCAAATAATATAGATTTGGTTAAATTATATCCATTACTAATTTTATTCTCAGTATTACATTTTGTTCATTGTAAAACCTGTCCGTCAAAATAATTGATGGTAATCCCTTATTTTTTTAAATATAAAAACAGGTAAACATGAATCTGCAAAATGTCTTTTAATATCTTCTTGCTTTACACACAGTATATTATTCTAAGAAATAGTTGATTAAAGCTTGGTTAAATGATATATAAAATCTTAATTCAAATCAGTACATTTTTTTGGTTTTTAAGTTGAACACTTTAAAGGAGATTAATAACAAGGCCATTTTATGTTACATCTTAGTTATATAACCAACGTAAACTATAATACCCTCTAATGCGGCAATTTAATTACCTATATTATCTACCATAAGTATTGCACACATTTCTAACGAGACACCTAAGATGCTACCTTATTTCAATCAATAATGCTTTAATTAAAAATTAGTACCTATATTAATAGCAAGACCTAACATTTCTGCAAAAGAAAGACAAGATGTGCCAGCAAAACTTTTATGGTATTTGTTTTCTTTTATCGCCATTGCCACCAACCTAACGTTTTTATTTATTATTAGAAAGGGACAACAAAGACAAAAATTATAATAAAGTGTGAATAGCATATACAGTAGAACCTAGATTATCCGTGTGCGGTTTATCCGTGCGACGTCTCAGTATTGAAAATCCGCGTCTATGTCGCTTTTTTGCCTTTTACTAAATTCTCAAGTATATAAATTCCCGGAACCAATAAAATTATGTTTGGCTTGGTAATTACATGCTCTTTTGACATAATAAATGTTGGTCAAGACGGTCAGTCAAACGAACAAAGAGCAGTGAACGGGTAGTGATAATGAAAAGCGGAAACGCAATGTTTGAAAGGAAGGTTGAAATTTTGAAAAGATTTGAGAAATTAAATATGTACATACACTGAAAAATGAACTTGTTTGAACCTTATTCTGATTAACCGTGTTTTCAATTATCCAGTGAAGTGTCGGTCCCGGCCGGCACGGATAATCGAGGTTCTACTGTAACTGCAAATCAACTTGAAACCTAACCTATTATGGATAGATACAGAAATTTATTTTTATTACGGCTTTATATTTTATAATGGTAATCAAGACAATGAGAATGTCTTCTCGACAATAAGCTTACTTATACACACACTTTACTATTTGTTAAAATAAATACCACGTACTCAAAAACCAAGAGGTTTTTTTATTCGTGTACCATTTAATGTTCGTATTTCTGTTTCAATTTTACTACATTTTACAAATTAAAAATAAAAAAAATTACTGTCTATTAAACTTAACAAACATAAATTAAGTTCCTATTTCGTTCCCTGTAAAATTTCCAACTTTAAATTCGATTTATTATATTAGCAAGAAAGGTTGTATATACTTATTAAAGTTTTTTTTTATTCTATATGTACATATATTGATTTGAATTTGAGCTAATTTAACTTGGATTGTACAAATTTTTATTATATATTCTGTAAAAATTCTGTAATGTTATATATAGTAAAAAACATTACTGTGAATAATTTTCTGGTTCTCAAAATCAATAATTTAACTTGAACAGTGCCCGAAACATTCTATAGAAAATAATTATTCATATACAATAAGCCATCTTGTAAACTACAAAGAGCTAAAACTGATATTCAAAAAGTATTTTAAACTTTTCCATAGGTGCTTTATTTTCTCTCGACGTTACTATTATGATAAATAAATCAATTTTGTTTTGAACACCCTGTATAATATAGTTACATAATAAGTTTATATGGTACAGAAAACATGTAATTTCTTTAAATAGGCCTTTCCACTGAGTTCCCAAAAGAACCCCATTAGATAGAGCAACTAAAAATTGTTCACAAAAATTGGTTCAATTAAATATCGAAATTAATCGCTCAAAAAAAAAATGTATGAACTTCAACAGCCCCTTTTACAATAGCAGGTTGACGTCATAGTTTGTTGACTGCCACTTCCAAATTAACTACCAGTTCACTAATACTTGCGTTTTTCGCAGTGCCAATGCAGGTGGTGCAGGGTTTAAAAATCAAAGATTTTGTATAAATGTTATAAAGTTAGTACTAAAGAAATGGCTAAAACAAAATTTCTTTTTCTACGATCGTGAAAAAAGTATTACCTTTTTGCACTATTTACAGTGTAAAAAGTAATACTTTGTTGCATTAGTGCAAAAAGTAACTTACTTTTTGCACCAAGTTACTTTTTGCACTACTGCAAAAAGTAGTTTTGTGGCTAGGCAACGAAAGTTTATTCATAGATATTTATGGATGGCGTTGAACAGTGACAATTTATCTAGTTGTCAGTTTGACTTTGACATTTGAAATGTTGTGTTAATGCTTGCGTCTAACCCACTTCAGCGCTTAAAGCCGCTGTATATTTTTTACTTAGACGGTAGCGCTTCTTGCATCCGCTTCACACAGCCGCTTTGCTAAAATTTAGCCAAATAAATTTGGGCTTAAAAGCTGGATACATTTTCAGCGAATTCAATTTTGAGGTTATGTTAACTGCATATTATGTCGGAAACGACGTTTGTTGTCTGATAAAATGGAAGACATGCACATCGAAGTTTTCACAGGTAAAGTGCAGTGCAATCTGATCATTAATGTCATTTGCGTCACAAACATAAAAAAACTCAAATTGAGGTTAGTATTATTTGCAGCCATTCAAATACCCGTCTAACCACATAACCATATTTTTGCGCTAGCGCTGAAACAGCTTTCGCTGACAGGCTGGAATGGGTTAGACACGAGCATCGTAATATTCTGTTCAATAAAATTTTAAAAAATCTATTTAATTCGATCGTAGAAAAAATGTTGTGTAACACTTGCAAAAAGTGTATTTGTTGCACTCGGCATGATTGCAGCTCTCGCTTCGCTTGTTCTGCAAACTTCATGTCTCATGCAACAAATACACTTTTTGCACTAGATACACAAATAACTAATGTTAACCAAGTAAACATTGGGTTAGCTTAACCTGAAAGTTAACCCTGAGTGGCAGTTAAACTACCAAGATTTATAAATCTTGTACAATTATCACAAAAATTACGCAATACAGTAAATAAGCCTGAAGTTAGTGTGAACACATGGATCTGTTTATAAGCCCAAATATCGTAACATAATGATCATATTTAAACCAAGTTTTTGAAATACAATACGGGCTATTAGTGTGACGTCAAAGTCGCCGCTGTATCCAAACAAACTTTAAGGTTATGAAGATTTTAATATTTTATAAAAGGAGATACCTAGCATTGATAGTTATATTCCTCGACTTTTGTCAAAACTGCTTTTAATACATTTAAAATTCACAAACGGAAACGTCATATAATATACAAAACAACGGTAAAATAGTTTGTTTGGATACAAAAAATGGCCGCTATACGTCATCACTAATACAGCGTATATTTATTTATTATAGTGAAATATAAAATATAACGTATAGTCCTTATGCTGTTCAAAAGGACATGTATAAAAGTTCATATTTTTGCATCAGTGGAAATGTCTATTGAGTATACTATTTTATAATTTCATTATATGCCCTCTAAACATGGTATGACGTATATATATTTAAAATAACTGACATATAAGTACATGCGTGTGATTATCTCATATCGGCAAGATAAGACTACTAATGTTTTTCTATCACATACCCAAACTTTAATCTTTACATCTAGGGGCACATTCCTCGAATGATAATTTATACTATTGCAAAATATGAACATATGTGATTACACAGCGGTTTCCCTAAATATTTTAACTGGATTATCTAAATTTTGTATGTAGATATACCTAGTTACTGTACTTGGATCCATAATGTCTTCAACTTTTGTCACTTTCGTGTCCACGATCTTTAAATTGTTCATTTCACTTACGTTGACGCCTGTTCAGAATAAAACATCTTTTATTACTAATGAGAATATTCAAAGAAAGTACACAATACACAACGACTCCACAAACTCTACCAAATAAAGAAAAGGTGAAACGATGCTTAATAATAAAACGATCAGTTAGGAAAAGTGACATTATTTTACAATAAAAAAGTTTATATAAAATGTTTTACAGAGATAATCTTTTAATTTTGGCAAATATGGTAACTTCAGGGATCAAAAATTAAATTTATCTAAAAAGTTCAAATACAGCATGATTAGAATAGCACATATAAAAATAGGTGGACTTTACTCGTTTCTAAAAATTATTTTCACGTTTTTGTACATGTTGAATGAGGTAAAAGGAGCATGGCTGAACCAAATTTCATTTTAAAAAGTTATTTGAAAATAAGCAAAAACTAGTAATAGGTGGCTACAATATAATAATGAGCTTTTCCACTAAGTGTACCATTAGATAGAACATCAAAAAATGATGACCAAAAACAGGTTTATTTTAAGAAGATATTTTCTTATTTTCTCTAAAAAATATAACATAACTGATCAATTTAAATGTTCCAATCTGGATGACTTTCGATACGATTACTTGAATTTTCGTTCCAAAAAAATTGCAAAGTAGGCCTCGATTTTTATGGTAGAAATCTATCGATTTGCCACAAAATGCAGTTTTCCATGAGCAACAAGCAAAAAAAGTTGAGCAAAATCGGACCAAAAATTGACACTTTACAGAGGTGCCCCGCTTTCAAATGGGGTCACTCTGTATATATACAGTGTGTCAGGAAAAGTTTTATCCTAATTTAAATGGGTGGTATAGAATGATATAACAATAAAAAAAGTCTTACATTTTTCTCTAATATGTAAGTTTTTTCCTATGAATAACACAAACATTTTCAATTAGGATATCGATATAGTATACTGCACGGCATATAAATGTGGTACACTTTAATTTATCAATGTAAATCTGGCTCAATTTGCCAAGTTTGACATTATAAGACCTGTTACAGATACTTAGAGTCTGTTTTTTTTTCTATAATACCTGTCAAAGTCTTACAGAGTTGGTAGAAATGCTGCTTATAAACTGTAGGAAATTTCGACATTTACCGTTGGAAGGCCTATAAATTTTATAGGTTAGAATTTCAATTTTATTTTCACTGATTTAAATTCAAATTCGATAAACATTATTAAGGTGTTGTGCCGGAACATTTAACCATACGAACTATTGTTTTTAATTTAGAAATGTAATGTTTTAAAAACAAGCAATATTGACATTGAGAGTATTTTGACATATTAGAGTATTTTTTTGACACGAATTTTTCTAGTGTGAAAAAAGTAACCAAAAAACCCCTGTGCCAACATAATTGGAGTTGGGGACCTCCAAGAATGCGACTTTTCCACTAAATTTGACCTTAAAGAGTATTCGCGAAAATCAAGGAGTGGGTGACATCTATATTTTTTGGCGTAATCTCAATAATCGTTTTTTGGCGTCGACCAGGTCAAGAGATTTCGGTCATTATTGGTCAATGCCTGGTCAACTACATTTTCGGTTTGGTTTTGGTCATACGACCAAAGCGCGAAAATTTATGTTTTGTGATTTTCCATTACGTTAGTATTATTAAGTCTATGTGATTTTCGGTCTTCCTTAACCTCACATTTTCGGTACGAAATTAACCTTGCAGAGTACTTTGCTAACGTGACCTATTTGTTTACAAGAATTGACTTTGATAATGAAATAGTTTTAGATTACCTACCTTTTTCTTCATAAATTCTTTTATATGTATGATCATCTACCACTTTTGTATATTTTGTGTTATTTTCATTCAGTAGAATAATTTGTCTCATTTTAGACAATTTTCTAACCTATATGTATATAAATCTTGACACTCCCTGCCATATACAGAAGATAAGAATAACCTAAAAGCAGTGACAGTACGACAGCATTTTGACCAAATACTTTAACAATCTCCAGAGCTTGTTCAATCAATTCATGACCAGCTTGAAAAAATGAGACCTTTGAAGAGGCTAGAAAACTATTGATCAAAACGCTAAAATATACAAATATTTGACCAAGGTCGTTGGTCATATGACCTGGTCAACGCTAAAAAACGATTAATGTGATGAGTCATTCATAGTGAACAACAAACCGCTGTCACTACTGTCACTGTCAGTTGGCGGGTTTCTTAAATTTATCTTGTGATTTTTGATTTCTTAAATTAAAAGTGCGTTTAAAGTGTTGTTATTATATTTAACTAGTTTATAAACAATATAGCAATGCAATCAATTAATAAAACGGTTGACACGATACTTTAATAAAAAAAAAGTGTTACTAAAATTAACCTATAACTTTATCATAAATGTCAAAACACTGACAGACTCGTCAAAGGTTTGTTGTTCACTACTAGTTTATATACATACACTAAATTTTCAGTGCCATCTCGTGATACGTGATTTTCGCGAATTATAGAAAAAAAACGGACTTTACAACATGAACCAGAGAGGTTGCAATTCTTACGTCTCTGATCTGATCATTAACCTACAAAGCTCTTAAAATGACAGTTTGCATCAGTCACGTTTGGCCGCATTACAAAATACCTTCGGTTGTCTATGGATTACACGCCACTCCCAACTTGAAGTAAAGGACATTCTGGTCATTCTGAAAACATATAGTTAACACAAATTATTGTTTTCTGATGAAACTATTGCTATAAGACAAAAATGTCATGGTACTTTTTTGATTGTTGGATCATTCTACACCACCCGTTTAAATTTGGCTAAAACTTTTCTGACACCCTGTATATATAAATTAATGTTCACTATGATCCACCACCTTACCATTCTTACCGTTTAAAAAAAAAAAGTTTTGTCTGACTTTGTAGGTTTCGTAATGGATTAAAAAAATATATGAAATTTAAAAACTTTAAATTTTCTTAGAACCAATCAAAACTACTCCATTTTACTCTGGCTTCTAAAATGATTTTCGATTAAATTTACCATATTTGGGTTATTATTATTTATTAATTATCATTAAGCAACGTTTCATTCGAGTTACAACGCAAGCAAAAAATACCACTACAGCAGTTGCAAAATAAAAAATAACTACTGATAATAATTACACTATAGCACAACATTTAAGTTTTTGGTGAGTTTTAATTTTTAATTTGCAGTGTTTGCTAGGCTTCTTGCCATCCTTTACTATAGATACTACATTCTTTGTATCTTGTGGAAGTTCTTCTGAATAATCTGTATTTTCTAGACAAACTTTTAAACTATCTGATGGAGATTCATTTTCAAATTCAAACCAATCCTCATCCGAGGAGCTATGGTGGCTTTGTATCCGGTGCAATGAATTACCACTAGTAGGAGAAATAAGCCTAGCCCTGGTTGTTTTAGGGATTTCTGACATGGCTCTGGTCCTAAAGAAGTTATCACGAGGATGAATTAATTGGACATTCTCAGACGCAGACCTTTTCATTACCTTTGGCGACTTCCTCAACTCCTGCCTAATTATTTTTTCTAGTCTATTTTTTAACTGCACTGGTGACACAGAATTTCTCCTTATATCTTCTTCCTCAGCAGTTTCATCTTTTTCGGGCAGAGGTGATTGTGAGTGTGAATCTACACTTTCAGGTGTGTAAGGTTCATGTGAAAGCATATCTCTTGTAATAGGTTCATGCAACAACTTAGAGTCTATAGGAATATGCGAGTAACTATTTGACATTGTGTTTGTTATATAGTCACTCATATCGATTATGTTTATTTCAATGGAGGCAAATAAATGGCAACACTGGCACTTGTCAGGCAAGCAAGCAAAAGGTGCATGATCACAACACACAACGGTACCTGCGTTTCCCCTCAAATCCACTCTTAGATATACTGGCTGTAAATTACAGAATGGATAAATTATTAACTTTAATAAAACGAATAAAATAAAATTAATTACAATAACTATTATTATTGTCATTGATATAAATAAAATACACATAAGATATACATAAGTTACAACTATACATGTGAAATCAGTAAAGCTAGTCAGGAGTGCGTTAACTCCAGTTAACTCCACGCAGCACTCAAAGGCGGTAAGATATTCCACCAATATATGATTAAAATTTATGTATATAGAAGCAAACACCGACGTGTCAAATTAGGCATACAGGACATACAGTAAAAGTCCACAAAGGTGCGAGCATAAGAATTAGTAGAAGTCATTTAACTTTGGGCATTTTCCAGCAAAAGGAAATCTTCCGGGTGCACACATGATCAACAGAATTAAGTCCTTTCTGATTGTTCTTATCATTATACGCTAACCATGTATACGTTCTATACCTAACACATCCTGTATTGAGATCTTCTGGGTTAATAAATTTATTATTATTATTATTTTAACCGTATAGTAGTGTCCTACCGCTGCCTATGTTGCCATATTGCCAGTTGGGTTGTTGAGGCTCTATATGGACGAGGGCACAGACATGTATATACAGGGTGTTCGAGTTTTTTGTAGCAGGACTTTAACAGTCGATAGACATTTGAAAATTATTAAAAAAAGTTCATATAAACATAGGTTGAGAAATGCTTAGTTTTCGAGATACAGGGTGTTAAAGTTTGAAAGTAAATATGGATTTTTGTTTATATTTCCAGAATGCTAAGAAGTATCGAATCCAAACTTACCAATTCTTTACATACAATTTAGATGCCTATTTTAGAATAACAAACTACTACTTTACTTAACCATGGGCGTAGATATATGGATTTACTAAGGCTCTTTTTTACAAAAAAGTAGTACGCCACTGATATTTTCCCATGTTCCCAGTTTAATTCAATAAAGCAAGAAAAAACAAAAATTAAATGTCTCTTGGCACTTTTTGATATGACAAGCCGTTGTTCAGAAAATTTACATTTAATCTTTTGATGCACGCCTCTGGACGAATTTTAGACAAACTTGAAGTCAGAATTTCACCAAATTTGATGGTGCGAAAAATTTCTTAAAAAGAAAGAATGAAACATTTAAACTATTTGTTGTAAAAGTTTATTATCATGTAAATCAAAATTTTTATAACACAAATGTATTAAAACGCAACGGTCGAACTAAATAAATAAATTATTAGAAACACAAACACAAAAGCTAGCAACATGTAAAAATGTCTTACTTCATTACAAGCATCATTAGCGATGTTTCATTCTTTCTTCTTAAAACACTTTTCGTACCATCAAATTTGGTGAAATTCTGAGTGACTTCAAGTTTGTCTAAAATTCGTCCAGATGCGTGCATCAAATGATTAAATGTAAATTTTCTGAACAACGGCTTGTCATATCGAAAAGTACCAAGAGACATTAAATTTTTGTTTTTTTTGCTCTATTGAATTAAACTGGAAACCTGGGAAAATATCAGTGGCGTACTACTTTTTTGTAAAAAAGAGCCTTAGTAAATCCATATATCTACGCCCATGGTTAAGTAAAGTAGTAGTTTGTTATTCTAAAATAGGCCTCTAAATTGTATGTAAAGAATTGGTAAGTTTGGATTCGATACTTCTTAGCATTCTGGAAATATAAACATAAATCCATATTTATTTTCAAACTTTAACACCCTGTATCTCGAAAACTAAGCATTTCTCAACCTATGTTTATATGAACTTTTTTTAATAATTTTCAAATGTCTATCGACTGTTAAAGTCCTGCTACAAAAAACTGGAACACTGTATATATAAGTGTTTTCCTTGTCAAAGAAATTATTCGCATGCCCGTTGATTTTCTCTTAGTAGAGGAAAAGTGCTAACCTAAAAATCTAGTGTAGCCTTTGTGTGCATGGATGGGTAAAATGTTGCAACCTGTTTCTTATAATAGAATACAGCTCGAGATGGAGAATGGCACTTGTCATCAAAAAATCGTAAAGTGCAAAGATAGTATATGAGGATGATTCAAGGAAGAAAAATTTGTTAAGCAAAGTATTCTATTATATCTGTTAGATTTCTGCTGATGTTAGCAGGTTATAACAGATGCATAAACTGCAAATAGAGGAAATAATTTATAACAAAAACAAAGATTGACAAAGAATACATGTGAAACTCAATCGACCACACTTATTTTTAAACATAAGTACAGTGTATTCTCGAATTTATGACTGATTCGATATACTGAACTGTATGCAGGGCCGGCCCTAACCTTTTTGGCACCCTAGGCAGAAATTAAAAAAAGCGCCCCATATTTTTATATTGATAGTTTTACTTTATTGAAGAATGGCTAATTTAATTTTTTTTCATAATGTTGTGTAGTCGTTATTAACAGTATTCTCGAATTTATGACTTATTCAATATAGTGACTGTATGCAGGGCTGGCCCTAGCCCTTTTGGCACCCTAGGCAGAAATTAAAAATGCGCCCCATATTTGTATCTTGGTACTTTATACTTTATTGAAGAATGGCTAATTTCATTTGTTCCTATAATGTTGTTCAGTCATTATTACCGGTAAGTAAACCGGTAAATGCCCCATCGAATTTGGTGCCCTAGACTGCCTTCTTCGCCTGTACCTAGAGTCAGCCCTAAATGAATATAGTTTCTCAGTGGGTGTATTGCTAATAGTAGGGTTCAGATACATAGGGAAATGCTAATATGAGAGAGTCGGTGTCAATTTGTAGTTCAACAAGTGAATATCGCAAGAAAGTTTATTGTAAAGAGTGTACAGTGATCAATAATGAAATGATTTTTAGTGGATTTAATAAAATATTGTTGGATATTACTGTGTGTGTCAATTTACATGTCAATAGTTTCAAGTCTCTATCTTAACTTTAATAAAAATCAGCGATTGTCAATATCTAGCTATTTAAGAAACTATTAGCTTTGTCTACATAATTCAGAAATGGATAACCCGTTGTTTTTATTAATACTCTTTACTTACTCACATGGCTGTTTTAAAAATCTAACTGGATAAATAGTTCTGTCTTTGTCTATTGTCCTGTCCTCAACAATTATTGTATTCTATATCAAATATTTTGAAGGATACATTTCAGTAAACCTACTACACTAAACGGGATAAAAGCAATCAACATGATTGGGTACGAGTTCCTTAAGGAGTTCCTAGTAAAAAATATTCTGCGTTGGGAATCCGAGAAGGATGACATTTTCAAAACAGAAAAATACTGGTTTATCATGATAACTTTTCTACAAAATTTATTTCTCGTAAGGAATACAAGCAATAAATTCATGAAACTATCGAAAAGTTAGAAATGATTATTCAAAAATAAGGTTGGCCTAAACCGCATAAGAAATGATCTCGACTTGACCACAAGAAAAATATCTGAAAGAATTATTGATTAACCAACTGATCAGAATATTCAATGTAATTTACTCTGTAGGTACTATATCAAATAACTTTTTAACTACAGAATCAAGTAATGTTACTCTACTTAATCAATGCAATCCTATCTAAGAATCTAACTACAATAGGATCAAAAGAACACAAAAAATACCTTATTCATCAGTTACCAACATGTGAAAGTCCAGAAAAACTGGCTGCATAAAATAAATAGAGAAAAAGAAATTCATACTGAACATTAACACATAAATTTCTTACCTTATGATCACCCATACATGTATTAATTCCGATCAGTCCATATTCTATTTTAGAATCCTCGCTTACCAATTGTTTTGCACACTGGCTTAGTAAAACCCTGTCGCACCATGCTGGACAACGAGTCTGCATATAGCTAGTGGCTTTAGAAATTTTTTCTTCAAAAGGATATGATGGTGGAAAAGTGACAGGATATTCAGTCAATGCATCCTCAAATGCCTCCAACTCCTTATCAAAAGATTTTAACTAAAAGGAACAATAATATGAGAGCTGCATTTTCTTGTAGTTAAGAATGTTATATTATTATCTTTCGTTGAATTAAGTTTACAGATAATTAAAATGAAAAGTGAAATTACAAATATGAATTTCTCCAAAATGGCTCATTTGATTAAAAAAAAATTGTGATATACAGTGTGTCTCAGAAACCCTAGGTCAAAATTTACAGGTGAATTCTTCATAAAAAAACAAGGTTATTTTGTTTAATAAATGTGTCATAAAATGCTTCGTTTCGGAGTTACAGGGCGTTTAACTTTCATGAAAAAAAAATATGACCATATCTCTCAAAATAAGCAGCCGATTTTTTCAAATTTTATATGAGAGGTGCTAATTTCAAGATCTATATTAACTGCCAAAATTTCAGTTGAACCCCTTGAGTCAGTGGCTTACAATGGTGGTATTGCAGCCCCCTTTTATAAAAAAAACTATGTCACTGATTCTTTTTTGAAAATATGACAATATGATGGATTCCTACTCTTCTTTAAATAACACATAAAAAAGCTATCATTTTAGATAAAAAGTGCCGTACTAAAGTTATTTAGCTTCAAGAATTTAACATATTTAGCTGTTATTAAGCAAATCAGTGAAATAATTATTGTAGTAGGCTGAAAACCGAATGTTAGTAAATGCTGTCACAAAACCAGTTATAATCGTTTGCTGCATTGCTGCCAACCAAATTTTTTCCCATGAAAATTAAACACCCTGTAACTCTGAAACAAAGCATTTTAGGACAATTATTTATTAAACAAAATAACCTTATTTGTTTAAGTAGAATACACCTGCAACTTATGACCTAGGCTTTCTGAGACACCCTATATAGGGGTGAAATTGACTTTATAACAACGTACCACTTGACCTCCCTTATAACTTAAAAAATATTGAAGAGACAAAAAAAAAAGCAAACAAAGCTTTTCAATTATAATCCTTTTTATTGTGTACAGAAATGAAAAGGATTATATTGAAAAACTTCGTTTGCTTTTTTTCTTCTCTCTTCAATTAAAAAAGTTTTCTGTACGGATGGTATGGATTTTCGTCAAGAAATTTAAAAAGATGTTGGGGTCATATTTTAGCAAATAATTTTCATTATAAATTGTACAGCAAATAATTTTCATTATAAATTGTACAAAGTGGTTAAGGTAAAAAAGAAAATATATATTTCAAATATAAATTTCTATAAAAGCTTTACATTTTGATTATAAATAGTTGTAAATGTTACCATGTTTGTGTGCAACAGAGCAAAAATATAAGATATGCTAGTTTAATATCTCCATTTCATAATAGAACCGGAAATAAGAATGATAAGGGACATCCTGCATGTTAGAATTTGTTCTAGTAGGTACTACATTATAAAATTAAAAGAAATTGTAATTGTAATAAATTTGAATAATTCCCAATATCATAATTAGCTTATTAATGTATTTTCAACTGATACATAACGTTACAAAAAGAAAACATTATTATTTACACAGATTAATTTTAAATAAGTATTCTGATGTAGGTACTTTTCCAAACTATCCAGAGATTTTTTATGCCATATCATTGAGTAAATAAATAATATAAAGAGGCGCAACCGTCAAGGGGCCGAGATTTTAGTGTTGTATTTTTGCCAATAACTACAGACTTATCTACAATATTTAGGGCTATGCAACCGAATTACAAATACCTTCCCATAGCACACTAGAAATTGATAACAATCCTGAAGCTATTGGCAAAAAAATACAAAACCAAAATCTCGGCCCCTTGACGGTTGCGCCTCTTTATATTACTTATTTACTCAAATGACCATATTTAAATTCTTTTTGCAAGATACAAGATAGTTTAATAGTATTAGTTACAAGGCAAGAGTTAAACAACTTTAAACACAAAATTAGCCTAAATAACTCACCCATTCAGAAGTAGGATTTAAAAATACAGTTTGATGATCAGAGTGATTAAATTCCTTTTTACCAACGGTTAAAATTAGCTTATTGCTATCCTCATTTGTATACTGTAACTTAGTATACTCACTGTTTTTATTGTTTTGGACCCTTGTAGTTTTCAGTCCATCAGTAAGTTTCTAAACATATATTTTTGGTAGTAATAAAAATAAATATAAAGATCATAAAGGCATCTTACTTTAATAACTCCATCTGTGTCAGTTCTAAAATTAAAATCTCCAAACAAAAAGTATGGTGCTTTTGCATGTGAATCATTATGAAATCTTTGCAGCGTATGTTCCAAAGCTCTACGTCTATTTCTACAATAAACCGAGGGATAGGACTCCATTGCGATAAAATTTGATGCATCATGAAATAAGTGTATATTCACCAGATCTATCACTGTTCCATTTAACGACCATCTAGTGCGCATAAAGCCTTTTCTAGACCATTTACACTAAAAATAGGGTAGATATTATAAATTGTGGCTGCGTTTTCAGCTAAATAATGATAACGCACAAACCTCTGGAAAGAAATCTTGTGGAAATTTTGCTTTTTCTTTGGTTACAACTGCTTCAATATTACCCGAATAAATTTCTTTTCCTTGTACTGGCATAAATTTTAAGTCCTTGAAATCCCATAGGAAGATATTCTCCAAAGATTTGTGTACAAAATACAAATTTCCCAAAGCCTAAAAATGAAGTAGCTTAGGCAAAGAGAAAAGAACTGGAGTATTGAAAATACTGTAAAATTTTCAGCTGAACTGTAGTCCTCATCCAGAAATACCCTGATCTTGTCAAATAAGCGTAATTCATTACTAGACATAAGTAATTTTATAAAATGTTCCACGTGTTTCATACTAAGTTCATAATTTTTTCCTCCCACTTCCTGACAATGTAAAGCAATAAATTTTGGGTCAAGCTTAGACACTGTTGATAAAAATTCTTCGGTCCATACTTTCAGCATTTCAGTTGGCTAAAACAAATTATGGTTCACGAGCTTATACAAATAAGGACGAATAATATATATAGTTTTGGTTTTAAGGCTTTCGCGAAGATAACGATTTGTGGGAAAGTTTTCAGGTTCTCTTTCGTGTTCAAAACGTCAAGAATTCAAATTGTTCAATGCGGAAGAGAACTCGAAAACTCTTCTACAAAAAATAAAATATATAATGAGTCTATACAATAGGTTCTTCAATATTTTTTACTTACATCTTCAAATATTGAACCAACATTTGCTGTGACTAGTAAAATAGGTACTGTTGTGGAACCCATAATAATTATTATTTCTTACAGTGGGCAGTAGGACTAGCTTAATTAGTTCTTTCAGAATTACTTCAGGATAGTTTTTGGGTTTTGCATATCGTGTAAAAATGCCTATGCAGTTTGTAAAAACATATACACATTATTTTAGGTTATTGGAGGCCAATAATTCTATTTTTATAACTATTTATAAAACTTTTTGTGTCAATTCAATTATTTAATTCGGGTAATAATGCAACCATGCGCACGCATACCGATTAAGATTATTGATTATTCAAGTTTTCACTGTTTTCAATATGCCAAATTTTTATATTCCTATTCGTTATCAGTGTTATCACCCTAAAAGTTTCTCATTTGACTTATATTAAAAATTACATCAAATTAGATTCCACGATTTACGTCAAATAAATGTTTATTTCCATGACATAAAAAATGGATTATACGTCATTTTTTTATATTTTTGTTTTTGATAAAAATAACGAGAAAAATAACGAATGAATATTTATTGACTGTAGGAAATATTCAACACAAATAGCTAGCTTCAATTTGCATATAAAATAACAACATTTGCATTTGTTGTTTGTTAAAAAAAAAATATTTAGAGAATGCAGGAATGATCCGAATGATAGGTAATTATTATTTATTAATTAAGCAAGAAATTGGGGCAATTTTCGTTTTAATAGTTGGATGACCTGTATGTTGTTCATATAATTTTTTTACATATAAATCCCATTACATATAAAGACAGAAATTTTTAGATATTTGAGGTTTACGAAAATTTACTCCGTGTATCCAGATCACTATTTCTGTCTTTGTTATTCTTATAGTTTTAGAAAAAGAGAAGGGTATTTGCAAATCGCTTAGAGTAAATTTTCGTAAACCCCAATAATTATTTATCATCATCATCAAATTCATTACAGACCTATTTAAGTTCTGTGGCACAGAACAATTGTTATTTGTTCTGTGATATAAGTATCTACGGATTTTGTAAAAGTTAATCGGTTGGCAACACTAATAACAATAACCATGAAGTTTGTGCCGTGCCAAAAACATAACCAATAACAACTACTGTCATTTGTCAATTTATACTTTAATCTTCGTTTTCATTTGTAAAATTAATAATTATTAATTATTGTAATCCACGGAGTTGCTGTAAAGATGTTACAAGAGAGTAAAGATATAATAATAAAAAACTTTGTGACCCTGATGAAGGAATGTGACGTAGAAGTTTTGAAAGATGTTTTAATTAATAAGAAAGTTTTTTCTTTGTCGGAAATAAGTTACATATTTTCAGTAAGTTACATGCATAATCTACATAATGAATTAATAGTCAGCACGGAAAATAATATTAAATTTGTATTACTTCCTGATAATATTAAGGCTTCTGGTATTTGCAATCTTTTTCCTCTAGGCGAGAAGTTCGTATTTTGAATACTGACCTTAAATTCAAACGTAGGTGTAGTTTTAGGTATGTTTGATGTATTTGTCATATTCGATACTAGTGGACAATATTGTAATTGTGGGCTTCGGTCCAGAACTCAAACTATAGTCAGTATTTTCCACTGACTACATAATTACAGGCCAAACTGGTCTGATTGAACATTGACCTAGTCGACGATGCTTCTGTTATCTGTTATTACTAATTTAGTTTTTTTTTAGACAGACGACGAAAGACATAATAAGAGGGTATTTTTCTTTAGTATTCAGAAGAAAGAACAAAATGCTTTTAATAAATTGGTAGAATCCTTGAAAGAAACCAATCAAGTTAATATAGCTGAACTTTTATCACCTGGACTTACAGGTAGGTAATAATTTATACAAACAGAAACATCGATTATTATTATTAGGATGAAAGGCTGGGCAGTAGGGCTCGACCGATACATCGGCATCGGCGCCGATGGACTAAAAATTCAATCATTGGCATTGACATCGGCCATCGGCAAAATATACGCCGATGGTGCTGATGTATTTTCTCAGCGGCCGACACATGTAAATTATAGTTGTCCAACAAAAAACAAAACGTATTTCGTTTTAAATTTTATTGGCCGTTAGTTTGTCTATGCGCGATCTAGTCTAGTGGTCAAATTGCTGACTGTAGTGACTTAGTACCTATAGTTGTTTAAAATTAAAAAGTAAAGACGTTCAGTCTCCTTGCTGTATTTTTAATTATTTATTATAATATTTATTTTCTAACATGACGTTTTTTAATTTATGCCATGATGCCATGATGCCTAACTTCGAATATCAAACACGGCCATCGGCATCCGCCATCGGCCGATGATTAAGCATAAACATCGGCATCGGCCCATCGGCAAAATTCTGCCATCGGTCGAGCCCTACTGTGAAGCAATAAGAATATTATTCGATTACTGAACTTCATTAATACAATACTACTTTCTTGTCTTAATAGGATGCAAGCCCTTCTGTTTCCCACAGACCAACAATAAAGTAGATGTTTCTTCACCAGAATTAGAGTTACACGTAAATCCAAACACGACACCTTTAAAAATCCAAGTTCAACTATCAGATCAATTTTACGACACACTAGCCCATAACAAAGAAATAGCATTTTATAGCAGCCGATCAAAAAAGAGAGGAAGACTGTTAATTATTAATAATTATGAATACATCGATAATAAGCATAGATACCGAAATGGTGCTACAGTAGATAATGCAAATCTACATAAATTATTTACTCAAATGGGTGGATGGGATATTCAACATCATGATAATCTAACTGGTGAAGTAAGTAAGCTGAAAAGAACTTATATACGTTATAAAGGGTGATTCAATTAGTGCTTTAGGATTTTAAAATGAAATAAAATGCAAACGTTTTTCCGCTACACTGAATATTTTTTATTTTTTTTATTCGAAAGAGCATCTTATTACAATTTTGTTTTGAAAATACTGTCAGTCAAATGTGCACCATGACATTGTTGAATATAGCGCTTTCGATCAGTCCAATTTATCATTATGTTTTCACACGTTGTGGCCGGTATCTCACGAATAAAATTTTTAAATCATCAATTGTTGGATTTTTAGAGTAGACCTTCGACTTCGCATAACCCTACAGGAAGAAATCACATGGCGTCAAATCACAGAATCTTGGTGGATAATTCACAGGACCATTGAATAACGTTATCACCAAAATGCCCTTGTAGTAATGGGATAGTGTCGTTGGCCATTAGCTTCTTCTTGTGGGGTTCTGTGATGTTGAAGGTCTAGCTAACAATCCAACAACAATTGAGGATTTAAAAACCAACATCAGAATCGGGAGATACCGGCCTCAATGTATGAAAACGTAGTGGTAAATTGGACGATCAAATGTGCTATTTTCATCAAACACGTGTGTTAAATGTTATATATATTTATTTGTTAAATGTATCTGTTTTAAGACTGTTGAGTATTTTTGGAAATCTAGACAGAGAGAAAAAAAAAAGTCAGTTTGACAAGAAAGAAAATAAAAAGACATATTTAAAAGACGTATAGTTATTATTATATTTAATAGTAAAAATAGAAGAAACATTGGTCCTTCGAGTTTTTTAAGTACTAGTTCTTTGGTGAGAAGCAGTTTCTAGTAAAACAGAGTTGTTGAAGCAGTAAAAATGGACAAAATTGTAACAACAGATAACTCAAAAGTCAGGAGAAAAAATGCTGGTACCAAAAAGCTTGACAAAGCATACCAGTGGCCAATAGGATTTGGCACCTCAATTGCAGGTGACACATTAAAATCTATGCCTAATATTCCTAAAAATCCTATTTTAATTGATAATGATATAGCAAGCCTGAGATCTGTTCGAGTAGAACATTCTCCAACAAAATTTGGATCTTCCAGACAGGAAAATATCAGGCGTCCATCCAAAGTTGTTGAAGTAAATGTCAATAAGTCTATATGCTCTTCGACGTCAAAAGGGTCAACTATTTCTAAATTGCAACAAAAGGAAAATGATTTGGAAACCGAAAAATTAAGGCAAGAAATTTATAAATTAAAAGGTCAATTGAAAGTTATGGAATTAGAGAATGAAGTGAAACTACTTAACCTAGATGAACATATAAGTTCAAGACAATCTATAGTATCACAATATGAAGACGATGAAGTGGAAGTATCTCCAATGAAAATAACTAATGAATGGGTTAGTAACGTCATGCCAGTTCCAGATGATTACCATTCTGCTGTAGATGGGGAAAAATCTTCAGACATTAAAGTACTTTGTCATACCATCGCTGATGCAATTAAAGCAGTTTCTATGACACCTAGACAAGACAAATTTATTACTCGTCAAGTTATTGAGAAAGATTATCCCTATTTTGACGGTAACCCTGAGGAATGGCCAATATTCATATCTCAATTTAAACGTATCTCGACAATATGTGATCATTCCCCAGAAGAAAAATTAATCAAGCTGCAGAAATGCTTAAAAGGTGAGGCTAAGCTTGCAGTTTCTGGCATGATGGTGTCTCCAGAAAACATTGATTTAGTTTTGAAGACTTTGGAAATGAGATTTGGACGACCGGATCAGATAATAGAAAAATTGATACTGAGAATAAAAACATTTCCACAAATAAAAGAACAACAAATGGAGACTCTGATACATTTTGCAAATCATGTTAGTTGTTTAGTTGCCACAATAAAATCCCTTGATTATGAAGAACATCTATACAATCCTCAAGTACTAAAGGATATGGTGCAAAAAATTCCTGATATGATTAAACTTCGTTGGGGAGAAGAGGTAATAAAGAAAGGTGGAAAAGTTAATCTAAATGATTTTTCAAAATGGATAAATGATTTAGCCCAAGCAGCATGCTATGTGAGCACCCCAAAAAATGAAAAAGATCCAATAGTCGGGAAGATAAAATACAGAATGACTCCTAGTCGACGCAATGAAACTACTTTAGTTGCAGCTGATAATAAGAAACTAGTATGCGTATATTGCAAAAAAGGTAATCACAAAATAAGAGAATGCCAGAAACTTAAAGAAGACAATGTTGATACACGATGGGAGGTGGTGACTAACAATAAATTATGTTTCTCTTGCCTAAGAAATAACCACCAGACAGCGAAATGCAAGATAAAATATTCATGTGGTATTAATGGTTGCAAACGTTTCCACAATAAGTTTTTACATAAAGATGAGCCCGTTAAGCCCGAATCAACGTTATCAACCGCATTTTCAGAAGATGAATCACCAGATACCACGGAAAATGTCTTAGCCCTGGGAAATGGAGCTAAAAATGTACTGCTGAGGATGGTAAATGTAAAAATTTATGGTCGTAACCACAATAAGTTTTTAGAAACTGTTGCACTTTGTGATGAGGCATCAACAGTTACCTTAATAGACAAGTCAATTGTTGACGAATTGGGATTGCAAGGACAAAACAAGTCACTCTGTCTGCAATGGACAAACAACATGACATCCCAGCATGAAGACTCCAAATGTGTGGACATTCATATATCCGGGATTTTTGAAAATGCCAAAACTTTCTCAATTAAAGGAGCACATACAGTGAATAATTTATCTTTACCTCTTCAAATTATCGAGAAAAAAGACTGGCAACAATATTCTCATTTAAAAGACATTCACTTCAATGAAATCAGACAACGGCCAATGATCCTGTTAGGGCAGGATAATATAGGATTGACTGTAGCAAGAAAAGTTATACAAGGACTTAACGACAAACCTCTTGTTACTAAAACAAATCTCGGCTGGATTCTTCATGGACCTCTAGACACCAATAAATATGAGGAAAGAAGACAATACTCTTTTCACATTTGTAAACATCATTTACGCGACGAAGAACTTCATCAATTGGTCAAACAATCCTTTACGTCAGATGCTTGTGGAATATCTTCTGGAAAATTAAACATAAATCACATGGAATCTCGTGCTATGGAAATCATGAAAACTACTGCCAAATATATTGGAGACAGATACGAGATAGGACTACTTTGGAAGGCTGATAATCTAATATTACCAGAAAGTAAAACAGTCGCTATTCAAAGACTAAAATGTGTCGAAAGAAAAATGTTGCAAGATGACCAACTTCGACAAGAATATTCTAAAAAAATTGAAAGTTACCTAGAAAAAGGATATGCGCGCATACTATCAGCAGAAGAATCAAGAGTTGAAGGACCGAAATGTTGGTATTTACCACACTTTCCAGTATTTAACCCAAACAAACCTAATAAATTGAGATTAGTTTTTGATGCCGCGTCTAAATCACACGGAACAAGTTTAAATGAATGTTTGTTAACTGGACCAGATTTACTGCAGCCTCTGGTGGAAGTACTACTAAAATTTCGACAAAGAAAAGTTGCCTTTTGTGCAGATGTTCGAGAAATGTTTCACCAAATCTGTATACGACATGAAGATCAGAGTTCCCAGAGATTCTTATGGAGAAATGGTGAAATCAATCGTCCTTGGGATATATATGAAATGAAAGTCATGACCTTTGGAGCCACCTGTTCACCTACTTGTGCTCAGTTTATAAAAAACTTAAATGCGAGAGATCACACTGCCAGACAAGACATTTTGGATGCAATAATTAAAAAGCACTATGTTGATGACTATTTGGACTGTGCAGATTCAGACGAAGAAGCTTTGGAAAGAATAATTGAGGTTCGAAATATCCAAAAAATCGGTGGTTTTGAATTAGTCAATTGGTTCTCAAATTCATCAGGCGTTATGAAAGCTTTATCAGAAAAGGAAGAGTTTTGCAAAGATCTTAACATGGACAACAATACAGTACAAAGAGTCTTAGGACTTTTCTGGAATTCTAAATTAGACTATTTTTGTTTCAAATGGAACATAAATAAAGAAGATATAAACAAAGAGCTAAGGCCAACAAAACGACAAGTTTTAAAATTAGCAATGTCAGTGTTTGACCCATTAGGACTGGTTGTAAATTTGACAGTTAGAGGAAGAATTCTTATTCAAGATATTTGGAAAAGTGGCATTGGCTGGGACGACAGTATTGATTCAGAACTTTATGAATTTTGGATTTTATGGTTGGAAGATCTGAAACTCTTAACAGAGGTAGAAATACCCCGATGCTACTCCCTGAAAATTACCGCAAATCATATTGAATTACATACATTTTGTGATGCAAGCAAAAGAGCATTTGCCAGTGCAGTTTATATTAGACTTGTAACAGATACAGATATTAATGTAGCACTTGTTATTGCCAAAGCCAGAGTAGCACCTACAAAGCCAATTTCGATACCTCGGTTAGAATTACAAGCCGCTTTGATGGGAAGTCGACTAGTACAAACTGTAAGAAAATCTCTCGAATTTGAAATAAAAAGAACATTCATGTGGACAGATTCAACAACCGTCTTATACTGGATAAAAAATGATGCCTGTAAATTGAGGCAGTTTGAAGCGCCACGAATTGGTGAAATACAAGAATTGACAAATCGTTCAGACTGGTTTTGGATTCCTTCTAAATTAAATGTAGCTGATTTAGCAACAAGAACATACGACAAAGAAAATAGTGTGATGAAACATTTTGCTAGATGGTTTCAAGGACCAGAATTTTTACTAAATCGTGATGAAACTACATGGCCTCAGAAAAAATTAGAAGGTCAAGAAGAAGAAGTTTTAACCAAAGAAATTCAATGTACAACAATAGTTTTTCAAAAAAGATCGTACCTTCCAGACATAAATAGATTTTCGAAATGGATATATTTGATAGGAGCGACTGCACGAGTTCTAAAATTTACAAAGATTTTGATATCAAGAAAAAATAAATTAAATATTCTTAAAGACTTAGAAGTCAAAGATTTAGAGGAGGCTGAAATTGAGTGGATCAAACAAAGTCAAGAAGACTGTTTTGCACCAGAGATAGAATGCCTCAAGAAAGGGAAACAAATAAGAAGACAAAGTAAACTTAGAAAATTGATGCCTATTCGGAATGATAATGGTTTGCTTGTATTAAATGGACGTATTGACCTTGCCCCTGACGTGGTAACAATTTTAAGAAAACCAATAATTTTACCGTCAAAGCACCGATACACTCAGTTGCTTCTACAGAAATACCATGAGCAATTTGCACATCAAGGTCTAGAGACAGTTGTAAATGAAGTCCGTCAAAAGTTCTGGGTAATCAATATGAGATCAACTATTAAATCTGTATTTGCTAAATGTCAGTGGTGTAAAGTCAAGAAAGCAAAACCTGAAATTCCCGTTATGGGACAACTTCCTGTATTTCGTTTGACACCAAACGTCAGACCATTCACATTTACTGGAATAGACTATTTCGGCCCTTTATATGTTACGGTAGGACGACATACAGAGAAAAGATGGGGAGTGATATTTACATGTCTCAGTATACGAGCCGTACACCTGGAAGTAGCGCACTCTCTAAACACGGACTCAGCCATCATGGCTATAAAAAGAATGATGAGTAGGAGGGGACGACCTAAAGAAATTTATACAGACAATGGGACAAATTTTCGAGGAGCTTCTGAAGAATTAAGAAGATTCGTTAAAGAAATTGACCAAAGCAAATTAAAAGAAGACCTCAGAGCAAATGAAATAGACTGGAAATTCATTCCACCAGGAGCCCCTCATATGGGTGGAGTCTGGGAACGACTAGTACGTTCAGTAAAAAGTACCTTTCACGTCATATTAAAAGATCAAAAACTCAAAGATGAACTGTTATTAACATTATTTGCAGAGTCAGAAAATATCGTCAATTCAAGACCTTTAACAAAAGTTTCAGTTGATCCAAATGACCTAGAGGTTTTAACTCCAAATAATCTACTCATAGGCGAAACGAACAATGATACCCTATTCGGAGAGTGCACAAATTTGGATTTACGATTCCAGTGGAAAAGGTCACAACATCTTATTGAAAGTTTTTGGAAACGATGGACGAAAGAGTATCTACCGACTTTAACCAAAAGAACAAAATGGACGGACGACAAAGGAAACTTGGCAGAAAATGATATTGTCATTATAATAGATGATAACGTGCCAAAAAAATCCTGGAGGCTAGGAAGGGTTCAAACTGTTTTCCCTGGTCCTGATGGTAGAGTTAGGGTGGCAGAAATCAAAACGATGAACGGAATTTTGAAGAGACCTGTTACCAAACTATGTCGTATTGATGTAAAAAGTGTTTGAAAATTGGGTTTTTTTTTTCACGAGGGGGAGAAATGTTAAATGTTATATATATTTATTTGTTAAATGTATCTGTTTTAAGACTGTTGAGTATTTTTGGAAATCTAGACAGAGAGAAAAAAAAAAGTCAGTTTGACAAGAAAGAAAATAAAAAGACATATTTAAAAGACGTATAGTTATTATTATATTTAATAGTAAAAATAGAAGAAACAACGTGGGACACATTTGACTGACGTTGTTTTCAAAACCTAATTGTAATTAAATGCTCTTTCGAATAAAAAAAAAACATTCTGAGTAGCGGAACAATTTGTGTGTTTTATTTCACTTTAAAATCCTAAAGCATTAATTGGATCACCGATTTACCTTATTTATATTTTTAAATGATATTTTGTTGGTTTTTCTTTCTATTTAGCACAAGTTAGTTATTTCAAAACTTCTTTATAATCATGAAACTTAACGATCTAAGTCGTCTAAATAATAAAATAGTACATTATTTCTGGTTGTAGCAAATGAACATTACAGTAATTCAGTTTGCCCAAGATGCACGTAATGGTCAGTATGATATTTGTTTTGTAATAGTTATGGGGCATGGTACTGCAAAAGCGATTTCAAATGAAACTATTATATTTGGAAAAGATGGAGAATACATTTCTACTAATGATGTTCAGAAGAATTTCACAAATGAAAAATGCAAAGGTTTTAGAGGAAAACCCAAAGTATTTCTCTTCCAAGTGTGCAGGTAATATATTTTTACACTACCGATCAATGATATTGAATATTTTGATCTTTGATATCCACCTGGGACAATGCAAGTAGCCGTAATATTAATGTACGATCATAAATAGGATAAGTAATTTAGAAAGTCGGACTCCACAATAAAATGTAAGCTCGTCTCTCTTACCCAATGCAAAATTCTAGGATTTGCTAGAGGTTACTTCGATGATGACTTTATTAAGTCGAACATGGTGCAATTTAATCTTATATACATTCATATCTTACCAAATGGCATGCTCGAATTCAATATAATTAAAATTTTCAGTAATTTCTACTAAATATTTTGTTACAGAGGAGATAATTTAGATTATACTATTCGACATACAGAAACAGATTCCGTTGTACGTCGTCCAAATAATGGAATTTCTACTAATCCTAATGAAGAAATCATAAGTACTACCATCAGAACACAAGAGGATGTGCTAATGGGTTTTGCTACATTACACGGTAAGTTGTGTCTAGTGATGAAAATTTTATATTGCAAATATTCCCCAAATAGTCCCATCAGATCGGTATCGGAAGCATAGATAGTAGATATCCGATGTCATGTTGATAGTTTTAATCATTTGTATGTAAATAAAGACAAACGGGTCTAGAAAAAACTGTAGACATTACCTCAAAATTCTGAAACCGTTATTGTTTAATATGGTGAGCTCCTTAAAAATAGGCAATTCCATTGAAACCTTAATTTAGGATATTTTCTTATTTATTACAGCTATTTTCTATGGTTCATGAAAAAAAGTATAAAAAATAAAAATCTCGTTCTGATTATTGACATTTCAATAGAAGTGTACTTAAATAAATCAGAAAGTAATACATCTCGAAATAATAAATAGCGACCATATTGGCAGTAGAACAATGAAATAAAGACTAACTATCATTTCATAAAGTTACAGTTATAACATAACAAAGGGAAAATGGTCGGTACAGGACAATAAAAATAACGCTATTCTTTTGCCGACGTTTCGTTTACTCGAATCATTGTTGTCGGGTAATTGTATTTAGTGTTCTATAGTGTTAAGTTTATTTATTGTAGATTACTTGAATTTTTAATTATACATCAATTATTTAGAGGTCACTACTACTGTTAGTTTATATTTTTTTAAATATCTCAGTTTAATGTAGGTTGAAGCGTGTTTAGTCTACACGAAGTTTTTATTCAGATTTTTTATTAGTGTTGTGCATATTTTTTTTTTGTTGTGTTATTTTTTTATATGAAAGCAAATGATTTTTGCATGCAGGTATGACTTAACAATTATAATTTAACTACAGGGAGGAAAAAAAAAATATATATATATATATATATATATATATATATATATATATATATATATATATATATATATATATATATATATATATATTGTTTTAATAATTACAGAGATTAAGCTCCATGTTCGAGTTTCCCTTTTAGAATATGACAGGTCGAAGATACCATCTTCATGCGTATTCTGAGGTAATTATTTAATTGGTATAAATGTAGTTGTTGTGTTTATCTTTGTGAAAATTAGATGTTTTAATTTAAAATTGGTTCACTTTGTAGCCTTGAAGAAGTTTACGTCGAGTAAACGAAACGTTGGCAAAAGAATAGCGTTATTTTTATTGTCCTGTACCGACCATTTTCCCTTCGTTATAAGATTGTCAAGGACACAATTTTTAATTCAGAGGTTATAACATAACATATTTAATATTAAATTTTATTTAATGTGATATTCTTTACACAGGTTATAAAGCTCATCGTGACCCATATCGTGGATCATGGTATATAGAACTCATATGCGAAAAGTTTATGAACTATGCTCGCATTTACTCTGTAGGTGAATTACTACAGTTGGTTGATCAAGATTTGAGGAGAAGAATGTCAGAAGAACAGACTATGCAGACAGCTGAACATAGTTTTAGAGGCTTTAACAAACTATATCTGAACCCTGGAATCTACATGGAGGAAGGCATTATGAAACATTTTCATAGTTAAAATATTTATTTATATTAATTTTATGTTTATGTATTAGTATTACACAATTTTTTATATTATTTCTTATAATGCTTTAATATTTAGGTACAAAAATACATATTTTTCACTATTTTAAGAATTTTTTATTGCATTGACTAGTGTGTGTAAGTACTCTCTGCTCACACCACACGTGACCAAAAATATGCATTCGCTGGTACAGTTCGCAACACGCACAAACAATATAATTTTAAAAGAGGAATACCTATTAGCAGCAAATTTAAAGGTCTAACATCAAATAATGACCTGGCATTAAACTGAAAACGTTGTTAGGATCAGGACATAAACAAAACATCAGTTTTATTATTTTTGTCTTAATTTTGTATTGAAACTTTTTACAATTAGATATTTATACATTCGTACTAAGTTAAATCTTAAACCTCATCAACATTAAGTGGTAATTTAGCCATAATATCACTGGAAATATGTAAATTATTTATAAGAGTAGTCATACTCATAGGACCATGTGCCTGCAGTTGTCCCAACAAATCATTTAAACCTAGAACACATCCGTTTACCCATTGTGAAGTTAACTGTTTTAAACTTCCAACATCGTGTTTATTCTTATATATTAAAGCTTGTTTAAGATTTGCAAATTTGTGTCGCTTTTGTCTAACCTGGGTTTCCAACACTTTAATTTTATGTATGAGATTTTTCTTTTCAGTTTTCTCTTGTTCTGGTGTGAATGTAAAAGCATCATCATCATCGTCATCATCTGCGATAGCAACAATCGGTTTTACAATTGTTTTTTCGAGAGATTCATCATTAACATTTCTATTAGTTTCACTTAAATATATATCATCTTCACTTAATTTTTGTAATCGTACTTTACAATCCTGTACATTATCTTTCAATATATATTTTTTTGAATTATTTGTGTCGCATTCATCGTCAGTAATGGACAATGATTTATTTTTCATAGAAAGTGTTCTCTTAATTTTTCTTCTTTTTTTCATATCCATACTATTCTCCATTTTTTGTTTTTGTTTTAAATCGCATTTTGTAATTTTAAAATCTTCATCTGAGTCATCAAGTATAACATTTTTAAAATTAAAGCTTGAACTCTCTTTTGGTTTATTTGGTTCCTCTCTTTCGACAGGCACATTTTTAAAACTTACAAAATCATCATCAGATAATCTCCTTACAGGTTTCCTTGATAATTTGGTTTTTATTACTTCTAAAGAATTGTCCAAAAGACTTTCTCCTTCATCTATGGCACTTTTAGTATCAACTGATTCATTTGTAGGCAACTTCTTCTTCAGTTTTTGTATTGAATTTGTCTTAAAAATTTTCTTTCCGATTTCTGACGCTTCATTTTTTGGAGAACGTAGATCATTGTATTCCGCAGATAAACCTTTTTTAGACTTATTATTATCTTTGCATTCTTGTAAAGTTCTAATCTCTGCTTTTGATTGTTTTTCTGCAATTATTACTGAACTCGTTAACGGCAAAGATGAACTGCTACCGTGAGATATTAATGAATCTTCATGCTTAATCCTACTATACGATTTTCGATGGTTCACAGGGGTCGTTGTAATAAGTGGTAAATCTTGTATGCTGGTATTGGTATTACTGCTGTTAAAGTCATCCGATGATATCCTTATAATACTGTTAGGCGTTTTTCTTTTTCTTGATAAACCTACACGTCGACATGGTGTTAATAGATTCTTGTTAATACCACTGCTAAATGGACTAATTCTATTTAACGTCGTATTACCAATTTCCGGAGTAGAAGCCATATCATTATATGCTATTTTGGTTATTAAATTCTTAAAATTTTTAAATTTCCAATAATCAGCTGTTGTTGACAAAAGGAAGTGAACTGTGGACCACAGAAGAACATGTTGTGAGTTGTGACACAGAATTAATTCTGTGGTTGTGACTCAAGAACGGTAAACTCCAGTTTACCGTTCTTGGGATCTAGCTATCCTCTCCAGTTTACCGTTCTTGGTTGTGACTTTCCTCTTAGGTTGTGACTGTGGTCACGATCACGAACTTCACTGTGGTTGGTTGACAACTACTGACACTGACAGTGACAATAGACACTTTAAGTTGTGTCAAAAACGTAGACGTAAACGTACGTTTTGGTAGCCGCGCTTGCGCAGTTCATAAATTTTCACGTTATCGTCTTACGTACCCACGTTATCTTACGGATCCTCACGTGTACCTAAAACGGTAACGTACGCTAACCGAAGTGTACCGAAGCGACAGCGATAACTCGCGAAGTTTATTTTGATGCATTTTTAAATAACTTAATAACTTACCTAGTTGCTTTATAGGGTTTACTTAAATAAATAAAAAATTCAAAATTTCAACTCGACAAACACAAATGTACGTCGGATTTTTAAGATTATATTTTTGTTAACATTGCGTTGACGACCAAAATATTAAGGTGACAGGTGACCTACAAACTACTTAAACTGAATTTTGAAACAGGACGTAAACGTGAAAATTGTACGTTAACGTGCACATCTGCACCTACGTATTACGAACAACTTAAAGTGTCTACTACTGTCACCACAGAACATAACGTAGGACTGTCACAGAACAACTACTGTCATATTTTACACCTTTTTTCTTCATTACACTCTTGGTGTAAAGGAGAGTAATCAGTGCAACTCTGCTACACCAACAAGTGTCAAGTATAGTATGTATGTACAAAAGAAAAAGGAAAAGGCAGTTTGTGATTTTTATATAAAGGGTGGCCCATAATGTAGTGACACATTTTGAAGTCTAATAACTTTGCCTCTGAAAAACCTATAGGTAAGTTTTTGGTGTTGTTCGATAGAAAAACTCAAAAAGTAGGAAACTGTAAATAGTGGAGGCGAAAGAAAAACACCTGTTATGTCATAATATGTATGTTGTAATTAATAGTCATATTCTTTTCAGCTGCCCCGGTGCCCAGGGCACCAATTTTTGCATTCTTTTGACTACCCTAGTGACGTAATGCTTCACCAGGGTTACCTCCCCTACCTTCCCAAGCTTAACCAGCTCTGTAGTTGGGTATGCTTGGGTCAACTTCTATGCTTGGCAATTTAATGATAACAATAAGTTAACATATGAAATTATAGTACAGGTTACGTTATAGGTTATAAATTTCATTAAAAACAAAACCAAAAACATTAATCTTGAAATTAATGGCATCGGGCACTCGGGCAGATGAATAGAATACTTTGAATTTGGCACTTTTTGTGACGTCAAAATGACGTATTTTACCACCTCCAACTGCCCTAAACAACTGCACTTAGGTAAAGATGGGCAGCCGAAAAGAATTTGACTAATGTGTGAATGACATTTGCGCTCTAACAACACTTAGCTGTGTTTGGTAGACCCGTCCGGAACGTTCCGAACTAAAAGTTACAACTTCCCACTGTAGTTTTAAAATAAATATCACTTTGACAACAACTATCAAACGTAAAAATCCCGAGTGTACATGTTTGTTTGGCGAACAAAATAGTTTTTAAAGTTCTAGCAATTCGGGTTCAGTTCATAATTCGCTGACTTTAGTCCAGGACGTTCTGAACTGGGTCACCAAACACAGCTACTCTGAGTTACTTTAGTCCACAGATTGTAAATCACGCTTCAAAATGATATCCAGTGGTCGGTCAGGTTAAAAATATCACAGGTATCATCAAAATACGCTTTTTCCATTTAGGGTTTCCGTTTCTAGTTCAGTGTTCTGTGGCAATTCTTTTAGGTGTTCTGTGGTGGCAATGTTATTATTTTTGTTTATGTTGTGTTTTGTGTTCTGTGCCAAAAAGATACAATCAGAATTTCTGCAAAAACGTGTATACAAGTAACATTTAAATTTTGAAATAATTTGTAAAAACATGGAAGGCTTATCAAAAGAAGATTTGGAAAAAGAATTTACGAATGACTGGGAGCAGGACCTCTTAAGTGTAATTAAAATTTGGTTTTGTTTAATTTTAACACATATAAAATACTTACCTATGTAAATATTTATTTACAGCAAGCAGAAAATGATTTTTACTCCCAAACAACCCATGAAATTGATGATAAAGATTCACCTACACGTGAACATTTGGAAGTCCTATCTAAAAGTTTCGGACATAACAAATTTAGACCAATGCAATGGAAAATTATACATTCTATAATAAATGAAAGAAGGGATAATTGTGCCATAATGACTACCGGTTATGGAAAATCCCTGTGTTACCAATATCCTTCTGTTTATATGGGAGGGATAACTATAGTTGTATCGCCATTGATATCACTTATGGAAGATCAGGTCTTGGCTATGAAAGTAAGTAGTATATGAATATTAGATGAGTGGCGATGTATCAAATCCTGAGCATTGTAAACATATTAATTTAAGTAGTCCCAAAAATAACATCTTTTAAGAACCCCCTCATGACTTGGGTTATATTTCTTTATATTTTGTTTTATTTATTAATTCATTAAGATCGAGATTTCTTATTCATTTTATTTTTATTGCAAGTCAGGTGGAATAAATGTATTTACTAGACTCAACACAAATTTTGCTTCATAGAAATATTTTGTTGACCTACCCATGGCATGGTCAGATAACGACCAACAATATGGAGTTCATTATAGTTAAGTACTTTCCTTCAAGGTGACAAATAATTACAAATATTTGAGTTTTTTGTTTAAACGTTTATCTTACATCAACTACTAAATAATAAATGTGTTGTCTTAAGTTACAAACTTGTAATTTGGAATTTGGACACAAAATAATCAAAATATAATGTTTTGTCTAATATTCTATGATTAAATGATGCTATTTACATTTAGTAGTTTGTGTACTTGGTAATGGGTTTTGTCGCCGCAAATTTGTTTACTACCGGGTGTTCTAGAAAGTGGGACTGAAACAATTGAAGTATTTTCAAATATGAAAATTTAGCGTGGCTATTACTATGGTGTGATTTTATCTATCGAATGTTATGTATTATATTACTGAGAGGATATTCAAAAAGTCACTGATGAGAGAATGTATCAAATTATAACATTCCAAACCATAGAAACTATTCCTTGACCTTCCCAATTCATAGTCCAATTACATTAGGCGAAAAAAAGTACCTTCTGTCGAAAAATCCAAGTGAGCTGAAATTGTGCATACACCTTTATTTTGTTTCCCATCGATATCGCGCTTGCGACTTCAGTTATTCAAGGTAAAAAAATCATAGAAATTTCCGCAAATATCTCGCTTCTTATGGGTCGCATGACTTTTTTAGTTATTATAAAAAATGAAGACTGGGAATTCTCTACAAAAAAGGTTATATACATCTTTTACGCACAACCAGCCGTTTTCACGCTATACTTAGAAATAATGAGGAGAGGTGCATCCATTTCCACACCACCTCAGAGGTAGGGTGTAAAGTACGTTTTTTTACATGGTTTCCTTAGTAGGCCTAATCCATGTTTTCCTTGTTTTAAGTTCGTTCTACAGGTTGTCCTCATTTTCGTCCTCTCCCTCCACATGTTTCTCTTAGTTATTACAAAAAATTAAAACTAGGAAATTCTCTACAAAAAATGTTATATAGGTTTCACGCACAACTAACCTGAATGAATGAATTGGTTGGTTGTATGTAAAAACCTATATAACCTATATAACGACATATTATAGATGATTTTAAATGAGACACGCTGTATATACATATAAGTAAAAACCATCGGAACTTGCAATAAAAGAAAGAAATCCAGATTATTGCAACTAATGATGTATTAATAAAATCCCCAGTTGGGATTGAAAATCATATAAAAGGAACTTTTTTACCGAATATTCTCATAAAAAGGTGTGAATGGGACTAAGACTTTTGACACTGTGGAATTTGGTATTTAAAACATGTTTCATGGACAGACACTGGAATAGTATTTGTAATTCTAATTCATAAAATAAATTACTTTTAGGTCGCCAACATATCAGCTTGTCTTCTTGGAACTGCAAATGATAAACAAGCAGAAACAGTAGATAAAATTTTTGAAAACAAATACAGTTTAGTTTATGTAACACCTGAACTCTGCGCTGGAGATTTTGGCAGAGGTAAATTTGAATTAATGTTTGATTAAAACGAGAGCACATCATCTATGTATCACGTGGAAGAATTACCAAAACGTTCCTTGAGTAGTATTTGTGAGAATAGCACTGTGCAACAGATGCTGTTATTAATGATATATGGATGATGTTCCTTATTAATCAACATTGTATAACTGTTTTTATCTTTATACTGTATCACTTTTTATTGTCCTTACCCGAAGTCGATTTTGGTTTCGTTAATTGGACAAAATAAGTTCTTTTTAATTTTTACCTGTGTATGTTTTCATAAACATATGATTTTAATTTTAATAAAACAATAATTTTATTCCTCATTTTAGTTTATTCTTCGTTTTACCTAAATATTTCTAGACTGTACTTAAAATCTGTGAATAATTTTAAAGTAATTACCTTAATATTATTATCAAATATTTCTTTTCCTTAATACAGTCATGTTACTCACCGATGACTGATGTGGATCATTTTCATCAATTAGCCTCACTGGTATGGGAGGTGTGCTAATCTGCAAACATTTTTCGTAATTGTTTAACGGGAGCCGGGTATTCGGGCAAGCCTGGATTGATAATGCACAATTTATTCTGCAAAATATTATATTTTAGTTATTTTATATACATTGAGGCTGAAAGACTCAGGTCAATAGCCTTTTGAATTGAATCGAACCGAGTTTCTTTGATTCAATAAAGATCATTTATTATTATTATTATATACATTAATATTATTACCTTACGGCACTTGAGTCTGATAAATCTGCAAGCACTCTCTGTTGCCATCCATTAAGTTCAGCAATACCAATTGCACGCCTTCTTGGGAGGGAATTTTCTTTATCGAGGTTTATGCTTTTAGTTAGTATTAAAAAAGTAGTAGTTTATATCCAAATTATGATAATAAAATAATTAAAATATAATATTTGTGATAAAAATTTCGGGTACATTTTAAAAATTTCCCTTTTATTTCCAGTGTCTCAATTAAATAATTTAAAAAACACTTGTGGATTGCCTGCGCTCTCTGACTATCAATATTTCTGCACCTGTACATTTTCTCTATAGAGGAATTCTGTATATACAAAGTACAAACAGATGTTTGTATAACAGAAGTTTGTACCTTGTTGTATCCATTTCCACACCACAGAAGTTTGTACCTTGTTATTACAACAATCCCTTGTTGTCCAGCTTAACAATGCGAAAATCAACTTTTAGTTGGGACAATAGAAGTAAATGTTTTATTTAACCCGTTTTCTAGGTCTTTTGAAAGATATGTATGAAAAGTTGTCTATTACATTAGTTGCTATAGATGAGGCCCATTGTGTTAGTTTTTGGGGTCATGACTTCCGTTTTAAATATAGAGAATTGGGATTATTTAAACAAATAATGCCAAATATTCCAGTTCTTGCTGTGACTGCTACAGCAACTCCTGTAGTGAGAAATGATATTATTCAACAACTTAACTTAAAGTAAGTGCATTATGATGCTTTAATATTTTGATTCAGTTGTTTATGATATACCGCGGTCACAGATTAACTATATCAGATGCGAAAGCTTCGCGCGGTGCTTTTCATGTCCGCGACACACGTATTAGACAAAGGCCCGTCGGCTACTCGTAACGTTGCATGCTTTTTGCACCACAAGACTTTAATATTTATTTTTGTGGACGCGAGTTAGTTGCACCACTTGAGCGCTCGAGAAAAACAATAAAAATATATTATAAAATATTCTTTATTAAAACAAATATGAAATTGTATGTTTACAAATGGGATAATATTGTAAGTTTTCTATTTGTTTTATCAGGTTTTTTTGATGTTTTTAGATCTCTATTTGTATACACCAACAAACTCGTATGACACTATTTTGACATTTATAATCCGAACGCTCGGACTAACAATATATCGCCGTAAACTCTGCTACAAGCTGTCACGATAATGCTCTCGTACTAAACCGTCCGCATATATGAGGATGGAAGTAGTGGGGATCGTTGGGATCGTTGGACAGACCGCCACGCTTACTTTCGCATCTGGTATAGTTAATCTGTGCCGCGGTTTCATTTCAAAACACTACATAGGGAAGTGTTCGGTCAAGCTCATGAGAGCCGTCATCTGCCGAACTGATGCATGATGGCTATACATATAATAGTAGACATATGTGCATGCTTTCTCAGCGCAAACGATTGCTGCTTTCCTATGTAGTGTGCAAATATGAAAACGTGGTATATTCTGATTTCTTAAAAGTTTAAATGAAAAGTGAGGGAATAAAAATATATGTATTACAAAAACTTTTTTTATAGGGATCCACAAATATTATGTACTGGTTTTGATAGACCTAACTTATACTTCTCAGTACATCTAAGAAGCAACGATCCACTTATTGACTTTCGTAAAGTCATGAAATATCAAGGTGGTAGATGGGAATTTTCAGGATCAACCATTATCTACTGTATTACAAGGAAAGCTACAGAAGAGATTTGCGACGTTCTGTCAGGTAACTATATCTACATGTATTTATGCAGATTCGTTTTTATCTATTTGTTTTTACGAGGTAATTTTTGAGCTAAAAAATAGATATTTTAAAATTACAGGAAGGCAACTGTAAGACATTCCAGCATGCTAAATATATTCACAGTACAATAATTGTAGTCGTGATAAAAAAAAACACAAATATAAAATATATCAAAAAATGTAGGTATATAGAAACTTTTCGTAAAATATGGCGTCTGTCAGGTAAAAACTTTTACATAGTATGTAAATCTGTATCTATGACTTGAAGCGTAGATGCAGATTTACGTAGAAAGGCAGTGTGCAAAATTTGAAAAGGATGACTTTTGTCTCTCCTTAGATATTAAATTATAAAACTTTTTTTAATGAAACTTCAACACCCTGTATCTAAGTTATGGTGCATTTTTCGAGGTATGTTTATTAAGAAAAGTCCCCTTATTTTGCGATTTTCTATCACCTCTCAAAATTAATGTACAAAAATCTGGACCACCCTGTATATATAAACCACAAACCTAGAATGGAAAAATATCTAGTAAAGTCGAGTATATTTTAAGTTGGCATCTGTATGAGTTGATATTGCGCGTACGATTTAATTTTCTCTCGCACTCAAAGTTAAACCAAGAGCATAACACTCATTGTTCCCGTATGTCGACCAAGCTTCTTTGTCCCTCTGTTTGAGACGGAATTATAAAATATACACTGAAGAGAGAGATAACATAATCTAAGTTTTCAATAGTTCAGCGGCTGTCAAACTCTCGAGATTTGCCAATCGTTACAATGAAATATTATTTATTTGGGGTTGAGTCGTCTCAAATTAAAATTAAATTCGTCTTTATATGAATTATTGGTTATTTTTAGTGGTAATTAGTGGGTATTTATCCAACAAACGGACATTGTCAAACCACTATAAGTCTTACAATTTTATGTTACCTATATATTGCACGTTTTACAACACAAGCGGTGTAGTTGCGTGGCTCAGTGTGTAAGATACTCGACCCTCAAAATAGTAGAATAGGTGCTTCCGAGTTCGAATCCTGTTCACGGCGATATCGTAAATATTAAAGGTTCAAATTTTCCCTATAAAAATTTCATTTTATTTATTTTATTAATCCGCGCAGCGAGTTTTGTTAAAACTGTCTTTTTACTAAACAATTTTATTTTATTATTCCGCCCGAGTTTATCTCTAACAAAATCGACTTTCGGATGTTTAGTGGCGTGCTTATTTTATTTATTTACGAATATCCAGGGCCTTTATTTTTTATTTATTATAATATATTACATAATGACTTCAATTTTTCGTATTTAATTTCTTTCTAAATAAAAAGTAGTCAGGCCCCAAAATTTTATGTTGGCGGTTAAACAAAGCCGGACTTATGGAGTATTTCTATTTCTATAAGCTGATGATATGTGCGTGTGCGTGATTTACCAAATAACACACGTTTTCACCACCAACAGTTTGCGAATTCAAAGTGTAGCCTAGCGACGATAATTCTATTTAAAAAAACTATTCTAACTAATATTAGTTTTCGATTACTTTTTTTTTCAAATGATTAATATTGTTATTGACCGAATATTGGGCAATTCATTTTTTATTATTAGTTTCATTTGTGTCCGAGCCTATATATAAATGTAGAATTCCACTAAAACTACAAATTTAGTAAATTAATACTTCTTAACATTTTTTATGAAACCCTTTAATACTTTTATACAATTATTATTTAGAGATCATATCACAGTTCAAGTGTCAAACTGTTTGAGAACCACTGGCACTTCTAACACATCGAATACAATCTTACTTCAGACGACGTAGCGACCTTTGGAGAGCATAACTTAGAATATACTCGACTATAGTTATTAACACACAAATAGACATTAGAAATAGTGTATACATATGTGACAATAAATAAAGCAATTAATAAAACTCTTTTTGATTTAATCATATTTGAATCTATTATTCACATTCACAAAAATCAATACCAAATGGAAAAAAGAGAAACTGTACACAACCATGCAACAAGATGTTCTGATCACTTATGTCTCCCCCAATCTCATACTAATTTAACTAGAAATACTATATTTCACTTGGGGAAAGCATTTTACAATAAAATACCTACAAACATAAGACAGTTGACTTACAAAAAGTTTGAGCAGGTTATGAAACATTATTTTATAAATCAGGCTCACTACTCTCTGAATGAATATTTATCATCTCCAGTGGATATAGTGTTATAAAGTTACAAAGCACCTAGAAAATACGTAAGCAATTAAATTGTCTACTACTTAAATTATAATAATACAGGCTATTAAGTGTGATTTACTAGTAATTTATGTATATATATGTGTGTGATGTAGGAGTTTACTTGAATCGGGATATGCATATATATATGTCTAGATTATCTAGTATATACTTGTGTTCATAGTATATTAGGAATAGGATATATATAATAAAGTGTAGGTAGTATAAGTACGATCTGTTCAACGCCCGATAGGGTATTATGTAAAAAATTGTTGTTTTTTTTTTACAAGAATAAAGTATTTGATTTGATTTGATTTGATTTTTTTTAAATAATGTTTGTACATCAAATTTGGTTCATTTTGTGAAACTATGTAGTTTTTTATTGTCAGTTCACCAGTTGTTTCCTATAATCCTATTTATTAAGCATGTTTTAGTCCATCAGGGCTAGAGGTCGCCGCTCTTGGTACTTGCTTGGCAAGCCGCTATCGGTCACAGAGACACCGTCGATGTCTTGACTGGTAGTAGCAACTGACCACCAGAGGGATGTACTTATCCCTCACTACTTACAATGTGCTGGGTCTGCCATAGGCCAGTTTGGTTTGCCTTTGTTATTTGTCTTTTCAGCTACTTGTGGCACACTGATGAGAACATAAAGAGTTCGAAACCGGTCTGTGTCTGGTGGAGAAAAGACAAATAACAAATTTGGCTACCAATTTGGATTTATAGGTGTAATTCAATGGGAGTAGGGGCCTTTGCCCGTCCAGCAGTTGTTTCCTATAATCCTATTTATTAAGTTCACCAAATCTTCTATTGTGATGATATGTTTTTTTATATTAGGCACAGGTATTAAATGTCTACCCTACCATGCTGGTTTAACATTGAAGGTGCGGAAGGATGCCCATGAAAAGTTTGTAAAAGACAAATTGGATGTGATTGTGGCCACAATAGCTTTTGGTATGGGAATCGATAAACCAGATGTCAGACATATCATACATTACGGGGCCTCTAACAGTATTGAAGGATACTATCAAGAAGTTGGAAGAGCAGGTCGAGATGGATTACCAGCTAAATGTACCGCTTTTTACTCTAGACAGGATTTTTCTATTCACGAGTAAGAAGAATGATCATTACAGATAATCATTTATATCTAAACTAGGATGCCAATCCCGAACAAAATTGCAGTGCATGTGCATCATATGACTAACATAACCTTAAATTTTTTATTTTTGTAAATTTATTTTCAATTTTTATTTTAATTTTTGTAGTTTAAGCTTGGATCCATTATGCAATTTAAAAACTCTCTCAGGCAGTAGATTTATAAAGTTTCAATATTGTAGATTATTAAAAATAGACGGCTTATTATAGGCGTCTTATTTATTAAAAGCGTCTTATTTTTATTAGATTAAGGCAGTTAATACTTCATTAATAATGAACTGAACAAGATTTTAGTCGACAGTACAGGAACCTAGCAGAAATTTTGATAAAAGCGACATAAATTAGAAAATCTTAGAAAAATGCATGTTTTTGAGGTTAGTTGTGACGTCACGTGCACGACACCCATTCTGGGCATAAAATTTTGATTTTTGAGTTTTGATTATATATTTAAAAACAAAATTGAACAAAAGTCGATAAAACATAAACACAAAACTTTTCTCTTAATTGAAATACTAAACATTAAAACACAAACATTGGTTAACTCAGTCAGGGAAGCAGGGTGAATGACAGAGCTTTAGCGTCTCTGAATAGTTCGATTTTGAAGGGCTGACGCGACATACATCAACTTTTGCATTGTTACAGCGCTGCCAGAACTATTGCGAGTCACTCACACTCACACTTTTTGCATTAAATGCATGAATTGTACATTTTTCCGGTTAATAAATTTCCTTACAATTTACACCAAAATCCCGGTATTTTGCGGAGCGTTCTTTGTATGTAATCCCGGAATTTCGAAATCCTGGGGATTGGCATCCTTAACCTAGATATTTCATTAGTTAGGAGAGGATTTCAGTAAAATATGTTTACTGAAAAAGTAGTGCAAATGTATTTAGAAAATCCTTTGTAGGAGGTTGAGAGAAATATCGCATGGCACTGCTGCAATTAAAGCTCACAAAAAAAAAATGGCTAATATTATGTTGGACTACTTGTATTCCAGAGATTGTAGACGTCAATTTATTCTCTCCTATTTTGAGGGTAATACAGTAAATGCATCTGATCGTCCTTCATGTTGTGACAACTGTGTACGAAAGTAAGTATATTATAAAAGTAATATTGTTATTCTATGTAACAGAAGTTGAATCTGATATTGTTTTAGTCATTTTAATGTATTGACTAAACTCCTAAAGTGCCAGTAAAATGTCCTTTGTAATAATAACTTTTGCCTTTAAGTTAATCTTGACTAAACTACTTATATTCATTAATTTCATTTTTTATACTATAATACGAATGAACACCAACTTAATGGCCACATATTTTCAATTTTATTGACGCTGGATTTATGATTTATAACTTTTTAGACATGTACAACCTGACACTGAGGTTTTTAAGGATATTGATGATCAAGGAAAATACGATTTTACAGAAGATGCTAAAATATTCTTACGAGGAGTTAACGCTCTAAATGGCAAATATGGTATGATCGCATATGTATCATTTCTTCGAGGATCAAAAAATAGTAAAATGTCACGCCACTTGAAAAATCCGTTACACGGTTCCGGAAAACATAAAAGTGAAGATTGGTGGAAGGGAATAGGTAATATCATATATTTAAAATTACTTAAAAGAAAGAATTCAAAATAAGGAAGCATATGCCTTATTGGTATGAGAAGTTTGCTTTTAACGAACACTGGTTATAACGAAAACTCGAATTTTGCAAGCAAATTAAAAAGTCATTTCTCGATATGATAAACTACATGTATTCATTCCTCTTTAAAATGATGAGCATGTTTATTACGAGAACTTCCTTATAAAGAACAACTTTTGTTTTTTACCTCGCACATCTGAGAATAACTTTACTGCGGCATCCGTTAATGCAAAAATATTTTTCCCTCTGTGCCAAGTTGTGCACAGTTATTTTTAAAGTATGTCAGCATCTTCTGTCACGATTCTATTTGCTTTGTATCAACGCAATGCGATATAATATTCATGTAATAAAAAATTGAAAAAATATTTTTTGAGATTATTTTCCGTTTATACTGCACACTTGTATACATATAACTAGCTATAGCGGTGGTTTCTTGAACCCTCATTATATCCGAGTTTTACTGCATACTTAATTATATAATTTTTTTATTTTTGCATTACAAGGCATGTAAATATAAAAATAATATTTGGAAATAAGATGAGGAATTAAAATCTGCCATGTTAAAAAAATATCACTAAATTTGTGTTTAAATAATAGCTTTTCTAATAACTTGCTAAAAATTGCCACCTTGAGAAACGCTCGTTTATTTCATAGATGTTCCTCTTGTTCTCATAATATTCTCTTCTTGTCTTGACTTCATAACTGAAATTCAAACAGTACATGACCAATCCAGTTTAATATTTCAAATGACCATCTCAACTATCAATTAAACTGGTGCACAATTGAAGTGGATATTGAAAAATTATGGGCAATATTTGAACCTCAATATTTTTGGAATTAGATCTTGATGTGGCTTTCGGCGATCGTAAACAAAATTCATTGATTTTCATCTACCATAAATAGATTTTTAAATTGAGGGTCTTTGTTCTCCCAAATCCTTAAAAATATGTTGGGATTTTTTTAACATATTCTTTACGATTTATAAGTAATTCTAAACAACCAATTTGAAATTTTTTTTATAGCTTTGTTATTTTTAGAGATATTGTTTGTTATAGCAAAATGGCGAATTTTTTACATTTTATGCCACAGCATTTTGATACCATTGCCAATAACAATTTTTCCTTCGATATTCAACGCTCTCGGTGCACCCTCTTCGAATGCAAATGGAATTTCGTTAACGATCACAAAATGCCGCATCAAGATTAATCATCTAATTCCAAAAATATTGAGGTCCAAATATCACCCAAATTTTTCCAATATCCACTTCAATCGTGCACCAGTTTGGATAAACAATTTGTAATTTTTTAGGAGCCTTGTTAGAAAAGGAGAAGTATTTAGAAAAAACAAAAAACACTTCAGATTTTACGTATTTTACTATTAATTTAAGTCGAAAAGGAAAACATTTTTTAGAAAATATTGGAAATATGAAATTACTTGCCACTCCAACGCCGGAGTTAATCAATTTTCTGGAACGTAAAACGTAAGTATCGATACAAGATTAAGAGTTTATTACACTTGGGAAAACAATTAAGTCACTCTGCAGACGAATTCTGCACCAGGCTTATTTTTTGCAAATAGTAACTAAGTGCGTACAGTTGGCTTATTTTTAACCATTAACTAATGTAATGTAACTATATTGTTGTTAAATGGTTTACTAGGGGGAAAATGCAATCGAATTAAAGAAAATAGTTGTCTAATTTCTGTGGTGTGTGTTTAGTTTAAATGCCATTAAAGTATCAAAATAACACAATTTCACCAATATCATGTTCACAATTCATTTTTTTTATGTTTAACCAGTATTATTGACTTTCATCCGTTTTCAAATAATCAATTTTTAGAAATGTTTGGTTGGGATCAGAAGCAACTAATAACCAACAACAAGATTGGTTGCAATCAAGTACGGTTAATAGCCAGCAGCAACAGCCAACTACAAGTACATTTGATAAATCAAAAGAATCCCAGGAGTCTACTATAAAATTGTACAAACTTTTAATGAACAAGAGATATGAACTAGCCACTTCCGTAGATTGTATGCCCTATTTAATAGCATCTAATAAAGCCCTAATGGATATGGCAATACAAAGGCCTACCACATTACTTGGCTTGAAAAATAGTAGGAGTAAGTAAGAAATTTTATTTTTGATAGTTGTATTGCACAATCCTTTTTGCTTGCAGTAGAGGGATTTACAGAAATTAAAATGACCAAGTTTGCTGAAGAATTTTTGAAAATTATTAGATTAAATACTAAAATAGATACTGATCCGATACAGGTCCCATGGTCTATTGAAAATCTTCTGATTGAACATCCATTAGCAAGTAGTAGTTTTAGTGTGAGAGTATCTTATACACATTTTAAAGCTGGATTGACAGTGGAAGAAATAGCTCAGAGAAGGTAAGTCATAAAATAAAGTTTGGATTTACAAACTGACAAAGCTAAGCACTTATAACTGGACAAAGCTAAGCACTTATAACTGGAAGTCTATACTCTTCTGATAAACAATTAAGAAAAGTTAATTCTGAACATATATTTATTTACTTATTCTCTGAATAAGACTTGCATTATTTCGCAACTCAAGTGTGCCCAGATTTCTAAATTTATTACTCTCCATTTTGTTTATTGTTAATTTATTAAACCATTACAAATTGAATGTAATATGTGTGTTCCTGGATCGACACAATATTCCTTTATTCTGCGAATAGGTGAAAAGTACCAAAAATTTTTTTGTTGAGTTTTCTCTTTTAGAGATCTCCCTGTTTGGTTAGAAAGTAATTTTTGATATATTTCTGATTATTTGAAATCATGTGTGCCTTTTTTATCATAATGTGTAAAATTTAGAGATGGGTTTACTCCCGGAGTTTTAAATTTTTGGGAATATTCCCTTCCCAAAACTCCGGGAATTTTGCCAATGCTCCTGGGAATTTTAAAAAATTGTGCATGTTTCGATTGTACTGATTTTTCCCTTTTCAGTAATACCAAATATATCATATTATTTTATAACTGCAATGAATTATATTAAAAAAATATAGAAAATAAACTTTAAATTTTATTACTAAACCTGTGGTGTTCATTAAACAAATACATAACACAACATGTTTATAAATCATTTTAGTAAATATAACAAGTTTTTCCTATTCAACATTTGCAAATAACAAATTTATGTTATTTTTAAGAGCGTGTCACGTGCTAACTGGCATGATTTTGATGTAAAACAACCATTTTAGGTTATAAATTTTGGCGGTAATTTTAAATTATCGGGAATATTCCTTTTGGGTCAAAACTCCGCTCCCGGAATATTCCCAAACAGGGAATATTCCCATTTGGGAGCATTCCCGGCCGACCCATCTCTAGTAAAATTTAATCAGAATCAGATTATTTTCATTTTCAGAAAAAAATTGCTATAATATAAAAAATTTAATAGATAAAAATAGGGATAAAAATACTAAATATTATTGATCACGGTTTGGAAAGAGGAAAAATCAAACAAGAAGTCAAATCTTAACAAATATAATGAAAGCTTTCTCGAAATAATCTTGAAAATATAATAAAGTTCCAATTCGAAAAACTAACTTTCATTTTACTCATGTCTACATCATTGCTTTAAATAATAACAAGTGTAATTGCAGAGGTATGATACCGAATACAATCTTCTCTCATCTCACAGAATGTATAAAGTTGGGATATCCTATAAAGCTGGTAGACTTAGGTGTAACCAATGAAATCAAAGAGACTATTATCAATGCCATAAAGTCGGTTGAAACAGGTAAGCCCATTTTTCTTTCAATAACCCCAAATAGATTTTTCTTACAATCCACTTCTTTTATTTGTTCATTCATTTTCTTAAGTTATTAGACAACTGGTAATCTTCATTAAAATTGTCATAGTCGAGTTGCCAAAGGTTCAGGGAGTAGTGTCAGGACTGTTTGTCATTAGAGGGTAAAGTAACAAATCAAATAAATTTAAATTTTACAAATCAAAAATGAAAATTAATCATACCTTTTTTTCTTCGATATGCAACGAAAACACGCTTTTCTAAAAAAGAAAATAGCTACTAAAATAAAACAATATTTTCTTTAAAATTATTAAAAATTGAACTGAAGCATCAGCCAAGCTGTTTTTAAACCAGGAGGACTAAATGTAGAATCCCTATTTACACTATAAAAGTTACCAGAAAATTCCACTAGATTATGTTAGGGGTTCTAAGCAACCAACCTTACACGACTGCAGTATAGATGTATGCAGTCTAATATACTACAGCTTTTTACAGACAAGCAATATAGTTAAAAATATTCAAAAATATTTTATACAACAATCGATACAAAAAATGTTATCGAAAAATAAAACAATTTACTAATAGTGTAATAACGGATGCTGAAAATATATTATAAAATAATAATTGCTGTCTCATCCCTCAAAATATGGAATGTATTTGCGTAAAAGTAATTATATTATATTCTGGATGAATCTTAATGAATTATAACTAAACGACATGATTATGAGAAAACAATTATGTCGTATTAGTGGCTGTAAATTTTTAGATAAAATATTAAATTTGGTACAGAAGATTTAAGAACCAATGAGAAAGGGAAGTTCGTTGATAAGCAAAATTGACTTACTAAAAAGGGGTCCAGGGATTCCTAACAAATTTCCAAAAAAGAATATTGTTTGAGATATGTGAAATTTGATTTGGTACACGAAACTTATTAACCAATATTTAAAAAAAATACAAATTTAATTATTTTCAATTGATTTGTCAATGATATAATTTTCCCTCCACGTCCAATTTTGCCATGTACTGAGGAAGCTTTGAGATATAAAGTGCGTTTTATTTTTAAATTATATGCCTATAAAAAATTAAGCGTGTAAATGAAAGTAAAGCAAAATTTCCCTATTAAATACACAACTATTTATTATCACAGGGTTCGATTACTGCTTGCAAGAAGAACCAAGAAGAAACTTGCAAGAGATATCAGAAAACATTCCTAAAAAACATAAATGCTAACATAATATCAAAATGACGTGCTCACTATAAAAAATAATTACTAAATAAGTAACTTTGTCACTCAAGACACAACAAGCCTTACATGTTATACATAACATTAATTATTAATAAACTTAAAGTAATGTATAAGTGAAACTTAATAAATCTAATCACTGGTAATATAGAACATTATACGGATATTTTAAGAAGTAATAAACCCTACATTTATGAACATACAGAATATATAGTTAAAGTAACAACAATAATTAATTATATATCAGTCGTCTTAAACACCTCTAGAATAAGTCCTTAAATATACTTTAGCACTTATCACTTAATCACTGAAATCACTGAAGAGCTAATTCTGTGTCTGTATCCGAACTTTCAGATGAAGTATCGCTTTCAGCACCAATAGAAATAATTAACGGCTCAATTATAGTGTCCATGATTCCATCCAATTTGCACATTTTTTCTTCCTCTTTGATGATATGCTCAACACAAATTTTCCAATTACTGCTTTTAACATCTTTGATAGCTTGCAATAAAAGTTCATTGACCTCTTTTAATTTAAATGTATGATTCTCTGATGCAACTTTATTTTTTATTTGAGCCCATATTAACTCGATAGGGTTTAATTCACAGTGATATGGTGGTAACCTCAATACAACTTTATTATTTCTTCTTGCCATTTCATCAGTTACATACAAATTATATCGCTCTTTGTGTAGGTTTATTAACTGTAGAAGTTCGGAACGAACCATATGTACATCAAAATCAATATTCTTTGACGATAACCAATCTTGCATATCTTTCTTTTTCGACGACGTTGTTGGAATTTTTTCTATCTTGCGACTGTGGTATGATGCATTGTCCATTACAATGACAGCAGTATCAGGTAATAGTTGTAATACCTTTTGAAACCATTCTTCGAATACTTTTGCATTCATTTCCTTATGGTAATCTGTAGTTTTTGTACCTTTAAAAACCAACAATCCTCCATCAACAAAACCCAATTCAGATCCAACATGAACAATTATCAGGCGTTTTCCTTTACCAGATGGATTTTTTAGGCCTGTAGATACACCCTCAATAAATGCTTGTCGACGATTTTTTACGCTCTGATCTACCCATATTTTATCCTTTGTATGACCCTCGTTTACCCATGTCTCATCAAGATAATAAATAGATCGATTTTCCTTTCTATATTCTTTAATAGATCTTAAATAATTTCGTCTCCATATAATGATATCATGACGTTCTATTAGTATACTTTTGCGGTTACGCCTTACATATCTACAAAAAGAAAATATACTTATATAGGTACAAATGTTGAATAATTTTCATGAGCACAATTTTTTTAAATGCACGATTAGTATCATAACTGCATTAACGTTCAGTTATAATAAACTATTAAAAAAAAAATCGTCATATGTTATCATATTGTAAATATTAAACGAATACAGTCATAACACATTATACGACAATGTAAATGTAACTTACTTGAAATTAATTTCCTTCATGAATTTATATAATGAGGATCGAGAAAACCTCGGCAAATCTGGGCGACTAATTATTTCATGTAGAATTTTGTTTAGGGTAGGCATTTCATTTTTGTAGAAGAAACTATGTATTATTTGTCGAATAGAGTTTTTTATTGTTTCATCAAATCTGGTAATAATTCCTGGTCTTCCTCCAAGTTTTTTTGGCATGCCTATATTTCCAGTCTTTCTATATTCCCGTATCGTACGGAATACAGTTGATCTTGCAATTCCTAAAAGTAAAAGTGTTTAAAATAAGTAAGTTAACTTACAAATCTTATATTGTTTAATATCTCACCCATTGCATTCATAATTTTAGATACAATTTCACACGTTTTGACCTTTGTTTTTCCACTCAACATCTGTTTATACATATTTATTACACATTGATTTTCAGATAATGTTAAAGCACCCAAATCTAATCGCTTGCGTTTCTTTAGTGGTGAAACTTGCACTAAACTTGAATTTGCCGCAAGATCCATATTGAAAAACTTCCAGATATAATAAGTATAAATAATATATAATTAGTTCTGTAAAGAACTGTTTCCTTTTGCTTCCAAATTTCTACAAACGAGAATGAGTGATGATAAATAATTAATGAAGACACTTCAAAATTTGGTTAAAATATTCAACTGACATATTTGTATGTCAAAATTTACGATTTGGCTTAGTGTAAAACTGGTGAGCGCGCAGCCAATCACATGTGTATGATTAAACGCGGCAAATTTGAAAGAGTCCTCCTGGTTTAAAAATAGACTATAGTTAATATTAAGAAAAAATATGTGACTACTCGGTCGAAAGACAACACATTTAATTTTTACCCTAGAATCTTCGGTTAATTAATGGCTATATAATCGCATAACGGGAGGGTATCCATCGTCTCTAAATATGCAGCTCTCTCCCTCAGCCAATCTCTTTGGCAGACTGAGACTTGGTTAATTCCTAAACTTCATATCACTTTGTTAGTAAAGAATATAATTTTTTTCTTATTTTTAGGAATGTCCTTACTAACTCCGATAAAAAATGCTTGTCCTCCAGATATAACCTTTAATCAAGTGAAATCTGTTGTAAATTATCTACTCGTTCGCCAACATTTGAAAAAGCTAAATCTTCCATATGAAGATTTTGAAGATAGTCATAGCGTTGAAAGTATCCCTACTGTAACAAATACAAATATAATTGATCTAACAGAACCGAATTCTCCTGGGAAATTGACACAACTTTTAAATGCCATTGATGAAGTTAATGAAACATCAACTGATATAAGTAACGAGAGAAATGAAAATTTAAAATCCTCTAATATCAATTGTGCAGCACCATTTGTTGTAAAAGATGAAGATTCAAACTTTTCTGAAGGTTTTAATGATGCAGATCTTGCGGCGGTATGTGATGAATTGGAAACAAGCCTTAATGAAAGAGATGAACCATTATTAAAAAAATTAAAAACTGAGAATGCCTTTGAGTTTTCTGTATTAGATTCACCTCCTCGAGAATCTGATTCTACAAGACAATCTAGCACAACAAGCAAATTTATCTCAAGTGGTTCCAAAAACACCAGTGAGTCAGATTCCAGTAATTCCAAAAATATTATGGGCAGTTCGTCTGTCTCTAGTAATTCCAAAAATACCAAGGATAAATTACCTCCATGGTTAATGACGAAAAGAATTGCTTAGCAGAATACCAGTTGTGATATTAATTATTTATGGTAACATTTTATATATTTCCGATTAAATAATACTTTTATTAAAACTTATCTGTAGTGTCCTTCATAATAAATAGATATTTAGGCTAATGTAAAAATGTCTTGCTTGAATTTTAAAAGTAAGTAAATGCATTAAAAAGAGAGATATCGTATCGGTATTCATATAATGTTTAATGGTTATTATTAATCTCGTTTTTTTGTTTTGTATTGTTTATTAAGTTAAAATTGAAAACAGATGTAAGTGTTTTGTTATTAAATATTTCCTTTTTATATGAATATTTGTTTATTTTATTGAAACGTGAGGGAAAGCACCACTCTTTGAAGTCTAGTGTGTTCGTTGGGAGTATATCGTGTGATGGCAAAGATATCAATTGTAGACATTTTTTTGACTCGCGTATGTTGCCTGAAGAATTTTAACTGAATTTTTAATATTTATTTAAATTTAAAATTGTCAACAATCGATACTGAATACCATATTGGGGTGTTCATTTTGATCCTTAAAGCCTGTAGTCGAAAATGTGTGAATATAGTAATAGCTATTAACATATCTAGGAATGTTATGAGTATCATAACTGCCGCAGATGTCGGTTTGAAATCCAAGCTCATAGAGCGAGGATTTTAAGACATCTAAGGCTGTTGTGATTCATAACATCCGTGATTTGTTCAATAGTTTATCGGTTTCAGAAAATAAAGACATTATTAGTAGATATTATAAGAAGCAGGAGCAGTACTACTACCGCCCCCCAGACCCCCGCAGTCTATACATCCATGTGCACAGTGCTGCCACCCCACTCGAAAAACTCCCGAACCGCGCCACTGAAGACAATAAGAATTTCTGGACAATTGAATTTACGCTGCTTGTAGAAAGGTATCCCACATGTAGTTACTCTATTTAATTTTAAGAAAGTGTACTACACGGGAAAGAATTTCATGAGACCCAACATTTTACTTTGGGAAGGACAAAAAACTTTTAAAACATACTTTTAGTAACCTAAAGCTGATATCTTTCCAGCCCTATTTTAGTGAAGTTTTCTATCTAAAATATTTTGTATAAAATTTTATCTTTTATAGCATCTTGTATTTTAAAAATAAAAAGGTTAGATTCCTTTCTTGGTTAAACCGACTTGATTTGACGTCGACAACTACATAGTTAAGCATTATGCCAATATTTTCGGAAAACTCTGTATAATTGGCTTTTATTTGGAAATAAAATTGTCAAGTAGATACAATAGATATTTTATTATGCTTAAAAACTATACATAAAGTAATTTAATTTTCATTAATATTTCGTATTTGGTAAGTTTCTAAATTGTTACAGTCACCTCTGTGACCTAAAATATATAGTTTTAAAAAGTAATATAGTTACTAAATATGTGCCTAAATCATACCTACTGGTATAAGATATCTTCTTACAACTGTATTTTCTCCTATCTGTGTAGGTTCCTCCACAATTTGATTTAATTCGTGTATAAAGTTCTGTTCACTCAAGCCTTTAAAGTAAATTCAAACATTAAATGACGTTAATTGATACTTGTGAACATAAATTGATAATATTATTTCCTGTTTTTTGTATGATTTGTTAGTTGTAATTGTAAAGAATGTACTAGTTTACCGAATAGTCAACTGATGCGCTTTCTTAAGAACGGATCAGTGCAATTTCTACGTCATGTTTCGTCCATGATTTTAGACAGTCGGAAATCTTCAATTGAAGTTTAAATATTTTGAAAGTGTTTTCAATTTTAAGTAGACAAAATTGGTTATTTAAAGAAATGTCCATTGATTTAAAGTGGCACCAAAATTGTAAACACTTCACTTTTTTATGTATACCATATACACTATCTATTTAGAAATCTTTTTTCCTTTCGGGATAAATTCATATGTTTCTTCCAAATTCGCATTTTCTGGAAATGTTACATCACTATAATACCTTATTTTCTATTATGTATTCAGTATTTATCTATTTAATCAAAACTGTGATAAAGCATTGAGAGGAGTCGAATCTTTCACTCAACGCATAAATTAACTTTATTTTAACAGAAAAATTTTGCAAATTTAAAAAACTTTCTATGAGAACCCTTTTTTTATAGGGAACTTTTTCACAAAATATGTGCTAAGAGACTGTTAGAGCTTTAAACAAAAATAAAGAGGTAATAAAATAAAGAAACGTACGAACATTGTCTGTGATTGGACGCATTTCCAAGTGATTACTAGATTGCCGAATAAGTTCCACAAATATTGTTACTATCCTACGCCATTCTTGCATGTGTTGAGTCTGGAAAAATTAAACAACTAAAGATTTGTTAAAAGTTGTATCGCATAAAACATTTTATTCTAACTTTAAAAGAAGACTGTCGCAGAGCAGATGATTTGTAAATGAGTTGCAAGAGAAAAGGAAAGATGTGCAGGATGTGTAAAGAGTGGTCCGAGTCTGGGATTTCAATCTGCCTACTCCCCAGGTCGAACCTGCCTACTTTTTTTTTTGAAAATGACTCCAATATAGGCAGCGAAACAATCTCTGACGAGGTTTAGTCCTTCAATCCGAGAACATAGTAATTTTTAAATATATATAAATATACAGGGTGAATCTTAGAGTGGGGGCCATATTTATAGGAGGCGACACCGTTCACTATGGGAACACAAAACTACAATTTTTTTTTTTTGACGCGCTATGAAAAATGAATATTGTTTAAACCCTTTTTATTTGAATTTGGGTGCCCCGCCATGCGCTAGCGAGAGTTTTATATCATCTACACTTGGCAACACTGTCGACCGGTCACACGTAATGCAGTAAGTGCTTTCCAGCGGCGCCGGAATTACAGGAAACTTGAATCGCGAATTTTTTTTTTAAATTCATAACTCGGCCATTTTACAACCTACAAAAAAAAATTCGCATTCATGTTCATGACGACTAGTACTATTAACCTCAAAAATAAGGCCCCCCACTCTAAGAATAACCCTGTATATATACAGGGTGTCCGGTGCCATTTTCTCGGAAACTTATAGAGATATTTGAATTCTGTAAAGGGCATTCACTAGAGTATATAAATATCTTCATTTTTGAGTAAAGACAGTTTTTCTCCATGTTGAGATATAGATGGCGTTGCGATCCAAAGAAATTGTTCGATGCCATCAGGAACATTGAATACATTGAATAGAGGTGCATGTGAAAGAATATTACATTCTAAGCAACTTTTATGATTTATTGATTTAAACAATTTTCGGAAAATCGCTGGTTTCCGAGATATTCGATATGTAATATTTTTGAGAAACTAAAATCGCCATAATTTTTTCAAAATAAATTTTCTACGATAGATCCTTGGGAAGTTTTTTTATAGTAAATCAAACTGATTTAATTAGTAATGAAACAAATTTAAAGCAATTCCGGTTTGACCAAAAATTACATTACTTTTGTATGTTTTCATAAAAAAATAAAGGAGATATTATTTAGAACAAATTTTTCATATATGTATAACCATATTGTGCCTAAAATTAATAATATTAAAGCCATTAATAAAACAATTAGATAATTTTATTTTTCTAAACGCAAACAATTGAAACAAAGGTGACTGACACTTTTAACTGTTTATTCGACATTTCGGAAATGACAGTATTAAATAATGAACAATAAACAGAAATGACAGTATTAAATAATGAACAATAAACAGAAATGACAGTATTAAATAATGAACAATAAACAGAAATGTCAAATAAACAGTCAAAAGCATCAGCCACCTTTGTTTCAGTTGTTTACGTTAAGAAAAATAAAATTATCTAATTGTTTTATTAAAGACTTTAATATTATTAATTGTAGACACAATACAGTTATATTTGAAAAAAATGCTCTAAATAATCTGCTCTTTAATTTTGTATGAAAACAGACTGGGGTGTCTCATTCTAAAATAAAAAAATGTAATTTTTGGTCAAACCGGAAGTTGATTTAAATTTGTTTCATAAAAGTTGCGTAGAATGTAATGTTCTTTCACATGCACCTCTATTCAACGTTCCTGGGATCAAACAATTTCTTTGGATCGCAACGCCATCTATATCTCATGGAGATGGAGAAAAACCTCCTTTACTCAGAACTGAAGATATTTATATACTCTAGTGAGTGCCATCTCTATAAGTTTTCGAGAAAATGGCCCCGGGAGTTTTAACTGGGACACCCTGTATATATATTATGCCCATTTTTTCCTAATTTCGAAAATGCCCATTAAGAACGAATGAACATAAACATTAAAGATTTGTTAAAAGTTGTAGCGCATAAAACATTTTATTCTAACTTTAAAAGAAGACTGTCGCGGAACAGATGATTTGTAAATGAGTTGCAAGAGAAAAGGAAAGATGTGCAGGATATGTAAAGAGTGGTCCGAATCTGGGATTTCAATCTGCCTACTCCCCAGGTCGAACCTGCCTACTTTTTTTTTTGAAAATGACTCCAATATAGGCAGCGAAACAATCTCAGACGAGGTTTAGTCCTTCAATCCGAGAACATAGTAATTTTTAAATATATATACAGGGTGAATCTTAGAGTGGGGGCCATATTTATAGGAGGCGACACCGTTCACTATGGGAACACAAAACTACAATTTTTTTTTTTAACGCGCTGTGAAAAATGAATATTGTTTAAACCCTTTTTATTTGAATTTGGGTGCCCCGTCATGCGCTAGCGAGAGTTTTATATCATCTATACTTGGCAACACTGTCGACCGGTCACACGTAATGCAGTAAGTAAGTGCTTGCCCAGCGGCGCCGGAATTACAGGAAACTTGAATCGCGAATTTTTTTTAAAATTCATAACGGCCATTTTACAACCTACAAAAAAAAATTCGGATTCATGTTCATGACGACTAATACTATTAACCTCAAAAATAAGGCCCCCACTCTAAGATTCACCCTGTATATATACAGGGTGTCCCAGTTAAAACTCCCGGTGCCATTTTCTCGGAAACTTATAGAGATATTTGAATTCTGTAAAGGGCATTCACTAGAGTATATAAATATCTTCAGTTCTGAGTAAAGACGGTTTTTCTCCATGTTGAGATATAGATGGCGTTGCGATCCAAAGAAATTGTTCGATCCCAGGAACATTGAATACATTGAATAGAGGTGCATGTGAAAGAATATTACATTCTAAGCAACTTTTATGATTAATTGATTTAAACAATTTTCGAAAAATCGCTGGTTTCCGAGATTCGATATGTAATATTTTTGAGAAACTAAAATCGCCATTATTTTTTTTAAAATAAATTTTCTACGATAGATCCTTGGGACGTTTTTTTATAGTAAATCAAACTGATTTAATTAGTAATGAAACAAATTTAAATCAATTCCGGTTTGACCAAAAATTACATTACTTTTGTATGTTTTCATAAAAAAATAAAGGAGATATTATTTAGAACAATTTTTTCAAATATGTATAACCATATTGTGCCTAAAATTAATAATATTAAAGCCATTAATAAAACAATTAGATAATTTTATTTTTCTAAACGCAAACAACTGAAACAAAGGTGACTGACACTTTTGACTGTTTATTTGACATTTCGGAAATGACAGTATTAAATAATGAACAATAAACGGATATGACAGTATTAAATAATGAACAATAAACAGAAATGATGGTATTAAATAATGAACAATAAACAGAAATGTCAAATAAACAGTCAAAAGCATCAGCCACCTTTGTTTCAGTTGTTTACGTTAAGAAAAATAAAATTATCTAATTGTTTTATTAGAGACTTTAATATTATTAATTGTAGACACAATACAGTTATATTTGAAAAAAATGCTCTAAATAATCTGCTCTTTAATTTTGTATGAAAACAGACTGGGTGTCCCATTCTAAAATAAAAAAATGTAATTTTTGGTCAAACCGGAAGTTGATTTAAATTTGTTTCATAAAAGTTGCGTAGAATGTAATGTTCTTTCACATGCACCTCTATTCAACGTTCCTGGGATCGAACAATTTCTTTGGATCGCAACGCCATCTATATCTCAACATGGAGAAAAACCTTCTTTACTCAGAACTGAAGATATTTATATACTCTAGTGAGTGCCATCTCTAGAAGTTTCCGAGAAAATGGCCCCGGGAATTTTAACTGGGACACCCTGTATATATATTATGCCCATTTTTTCCTAATTTCGAAAATGCCCATTAAGAACGAATGAACATTAAACATTAAAGATTTGTTAAAAGTTGTAGCGCATAAAACATTTTATTCTAACTTTAAAAGAAGACTGTCGCGGAGCAGATGATTTGTAAATGAGTTGCAAGAGAAAAGGAAAGATGTGCAGGATATGTAAAGAGTGGTCCGAGTCTGGGATTTCAATCTGCCTACTCCCCAGGTCGAACCTGCCTACTTTTTTTTTTGAAAATGACTCCAATATAGGCAGTGAAACAATCTCAGACGAGGTTTAGTCCTTCAATCCGAGAACATAGTAATTTTTAAATATATATACAGGGTGAATCTTAGAGTGGGGGCCATATTTATAGGAGGCGACACCATTCACGATGGGAACACAAAACTACAATTTTTTTTTTTAACGCGCTGTGAAAAATGAATATTGTTTAAACCCTTTTTATTTGAATTTGGGTGCCCCGCCATGCGCTAGCGAGAGTTTTATATCATCTACACTTGGCAACACTGTCGACCGGTCACACGTAATGCAGTAAGTGCTTGCCAGCGGCGCCGGAATTACAGGAAACTTGAATCGCGAATTTTTTTTTTAAATTCATAACTCGGCCAGCTAGAGTATATAAATATCTTCAGAACTGAAGATATTTATATACTCTAGTGAGTGCCATCTCTATAAGTTTCATAGGAAATGGCCCCGGGAGTTTTAACTGGGACACCCTGTATATATATTATGCCCATTTTTTCCTAATTTCGAAAATGCCCATTAAGAACGAATGAACATTCTATACCTGAATATTAAAAAACAACGGTAGCATTGATATTGGTAAAGTATTTCCTCGAAGTTCATCAGCAGGAGAAAATCTTATAACAGTATCTAGCAGATTTAGTAATATTGATACCAGGTGCAGATGTTTTTGAGATAATTCTTGCTTCAACAGGCCCAACACATCTGTCGCAACTATATCAACGGGTATATTTTCATTGTCATCTGAAACAGTATTGATTATAATTACTTATGTTGAAAAAGATTCTTTCTATGGGCCCTATAAAGCTCACAGGAGCTTCTTCCCCTAGGAATCGTCTCCTTCTTATATAAAAAAACAAAAACATAAAACACACCACAGAAATTAGACAACCCCCAAATCCAAAGCCAAAGGCTGTCCGGAAGGGGGCTACACATTTGAAAAAACGCAGACAAACATCCATACCCACCGACATTGCCATTTGCCGGTGCCCGGTCTCGAACCCGGACTCGATAGGCAGTGTAGCCAGAGCCATGTCTGTCACTCACGCGTTAGCCCACTACGCCACCGAGTCGGTACTTATATTTGTGAAGTGTAGATGTAATTATTATTGCTACTGATATCAATAATATATGTTTTTACCAGGCTTTCTTTAGAAATAAAGTTTGCTTATTTTTTTAAAAAAGAAGGATGTGGAATCTTTCGAACTTATTAAACTGAATTCAATGAATAATATAATAACACCACACAAGGCTCGAGAGCCTTCTAGGGTAAAGGGGGTTGTACCCCCTTTACCCCGGAAGGCTGTCGAGTCTTGTGTGGGAGGGGGCTACACATTTACAGACAAGGGATATACATCCAATATCCATGTATAATGGAAAAATCCCTCTCACAGTATTTTCCACTGCTATGACTGGGATTCAAACCCGGGACTTTTGGGTGAGAGGCAGGTATGCTACCTCTCGACCATCATTCATAAACAGAATAATGCCTATTATTTTTAGCTTATTCAGTTATTTGTCTGTTCATTTTTAATCCTTACCTAAAACTAAAGCCTGTATAGAATAGGGTATTAAAGGCTTAGGCAGATTTGATAAAAATAAATACAGTGCTTGTGCTGATTCCAATCTCCAGCCTGCGTCAAGCATACTACGAACAGTTCGCGTTGACCCTTTCTGGATTGCTGTAAGGATCTCTTGGACAACTCCTTGATGGACAGCGGCTCCAGCTCTAAACACCCATCCATGTCCTATCAACTGCACATCTAAATATATACAGACATTCGCAATTAACATTTAAAAGCACTATAATATAATTATATTGATTAGTGTATACTATTTAACAACTACCTATTGATGTTTTTTACAATACAATATCACAAGAATAACTAACAATGTTATTCTTGTGACAATATATCGCATATCAGTTTGCCTTCGATACTATTAAAATATTTAACTTAATTCTCATTTATATGAAAAGTCTGACTTACTTGATCTTAATGCTGTAACCAGTTCTCCTACTGCTTCTAAACTATCATCTGTTATTATGTCTTTTTCACCACACCATCCAAAATTCGTTAAACTGCAAGCAATAATAATTTTACATTATACAGTGTGTCTCACTTTTCACCACTACACCCCAATATCTAGGTCATTTATTGATCGATTTAGATCAAATTTGGTATACCTACTTCTTTTCTTTCAGATTGTGTTTAAAAAGTTATTAATAAAAAATTTTTTCAAACTTAAATACGCCTACTATGATCAAAAGAAATTGGCAAAAATTAGGAATTTATATTAACGATTGAGATAGTTTTTGTTTTTACAGATTCTTGTTCAGCATGACCTAAAACGCCTGTATACCAAATTTCGTTAAAAAAAAAACAAAAAAAAAGTAATAAAAATCTAAGATTTCAATAATAATCACCCTTCTATTCCAGTTATTTGTTGTCGGATATTTACATAACTTGGTAGTCGGGTGATAATGATGCTAATTTAAGCATTAGGACACATTTTTTTATCCAAAACACTATTATTATTGAAATCTTACTAGAATGTGTCTTTTTATTGGAGGGGAGAATGATTGTTAATTTAAAACACCTAAGAAAAATTCCTGTTTGAAATGACAAATTTATCACGTAGGTACATAAGTCAATGAGCTAGAGAGAATTTGCACATTTAATTATATTATTTGATTTCTCATCATAACTACACGTGATAGAGCTTCTCAGATTAATATAATTATGTACTTATATAGTAATATCATTATTTATTCAATGGTATTATAAATATAAAATCGCCTGTTATTGATGACATGAGGAACGACCTTTGATATATTTGCTCCGGTAATTTTTAATAAGATTTATAACACGTTTAAAATTTTAATAACAGAGGGGTTGAAAATCAAAGTATTCATTGGAACTCGATGAAACTTAGATATATCGACTTCTAATTAAGTAAATTCAATCTGGAGACGGGAAGTTGTCGGATAACCGAAAGTGGCAAAATTACCATTTGAAAATTTTCATAAAAACCGTTCGTTATGTCAAAAACGGTTTAACTGCCGCGATGAAACCCGAAAGATACCCCTTAACAGAAAATTGGACTGTTTAGAGAAACTGTTTTTTTGAATAATCCTACGCGAACACAATAACTTTCGAAAGCATTTTGTAGATTAAGATGAAACTAGATACAAAGGAAGGTCTTGGCACAGTTGGAGCCTAGTAGGAAGAGATTTTTTTCAAGACGAAAATTTCAATAATTCACTAATGTAACTCTGATTTAAAATCGGAGAAGTTTGTTTAATGGAGCTCAAAACTCAGGAGTGGTTTTAGGAAAACGCTATTTTGATTTTATATACAACGGGCAAAAAAAAAATTGCAAATCCTATTTTCAAAATGTACTCTGTGTTTGCTGGTTAGTCAGTGCCTAAATAGTAAGGTATAGGTACTAAAAAAAGTCAAAATGTACAATTAAACTTCCGAGTTAGTGCGTGTTTATTATACAAGTGTATTCCACTTATTTCTAATATTTATGTTTGTATAAGTATAATGAAATAAAATCATTCCAGAAATGAAAACTTAAATTATTAAGAATTTAAAATAAATAATACGCGCAATGTTTTTTTAAACATGCAATATTCAGCATAAATTCTCGAATATTTGTTGTCACTAAATGTAAATAACCTTTACGTCAATTAAAAAAGCTTAATCTTTATTTATTTAAAATGTAGGTCAAATATGTAGGTGTATCATGCGTACTTATTTTAATTAGCATAATACTATATTTAATGAAATTTTTCACATTAATAATAATAATAATAGGGCGAAACCGGACCAGTAAACTGTATGCGGACAGAGGGGCATTTGTCTTTGACAAATGTCGGAAGTAGGACTAATCAACCAGAGGACTAAACCCTTTGTTTTAAACCAGAACAGGCGACAGATCCTCAGAATGACGTCTTGACTATTAAACGTAGACGACTTAGGTGGATAGAGGAATTAAAGGGTACCGGTACCTGCCCTAAGCGCAGGGGGTATAATATGGCCCGATTACATTCGGAGCGATATGCACTTGGAGTATCATGCCTTTTTAGTTTTTACAGGTATCCTTCCTTCGAGTATGCAATTGTGAATTTTTAACTAAATAAAATATAAAACGCGACTTAAAAATTTGATTAAAGATCTTTTATAATTTCAATTTTTGTCTAATTATACCATATAGGTACAAAACTAGATTTTAAATTTTATATGATTTAGAATAATTTTTGGTAAGGCCAAAAACAAGAACAAAAATATAATAATAATTTAGATTTAGATTTAGGGTGTCTCAGTTTTGTGCTCTATTTCATCGGTAGTGTTTAAGATAAACTTTTGGTTCAAAGGTCGGTATGACGTAGTTTTTGCCGAGGAATCCGATGTCGCTAAGAATAAAGCCATTATTGAGCATCAACAAAAAAAGTTATGGCCGAAAAAACAAACTTTAAAAAAAATCAAAATGGCAAATTTTTGTATTTTTTAATTGACTATTGTAATAGTAAAGAAAATCATGTAAATTTTAAATTTCGCTTCCGTCCGGTTATATTTATATCTATTATCTATCCAACACTTTTCGACATAATATACCGAGACCTATCCGCCATATTTGTCACTCCCGGTTTCACCGGAAATGGCCCCAATAGTCTTTTTTAAATGGACCACCCTGTATGTTTTTACATTTTTGTGATAAAGATCACATTTTGGATACATTTATACTATTTTGAACAATTTATACAGGGTTGCACGAAAAATAATTCGAATTTTAGTTGTCAATCTAGATGGCCTGCGAATATGTTAAAATTATTTTTGTTCCAATGTATAATTCATATAAAAAATACGAAAACGTCAATATGTCCAATAATACATTATACAGGGTGCTCTAAACTCATTAATATCACATTTTTCAAAATAACTCTTCTTTTTTAAATATTATGATATGGGCCACCAGGATATTCAGAAATCTTTATTTTGTAGGGATTAAACGGTACAAAAAGTTCCAGCATGTGTAATCGTTACCGGCAGGAATGACCATTTTTCTTAAGAAATTTATGATTTATATCGAAGTTCAATTAAATTTTGATCAACCCTGTATATTTGCGTTAATCAGAATGGGCCTCTGGCTTATTCTTGTTGCATATTATCATAAAATATTAACACAAGTATACAAGGTTGATCAAAATTTAATTGAAGTTAGATACATTCCTGCCGGTAACGATTACACATTACGGAACTTTTGGTACCGTTTAACCCCTACTAAATAGAGCTTTCTGAATATCCGGGTGGCCCATATTATAATATTAAAAAAAAAAGAGTTATTTTGAAAAATGTGATTTTAATGAGTTTAGAGCGCCCTGTATGATGTATTTTTGGACATATTGAAGTTTGTTGTAATTTTAACATATTCGCAGCCATCTAGATTGACAACTAAAATTCGTATTATTTTTCGTGCAACCCTGTATAAATTGTTCAAAATAGCATAAATGTATCCAAAATGTGATCTTTATTTCAAAAATGTAAAAATATAAAGGGTGGTCCATTTATAAAAGACTATTGGGGTCATTCCGGTGAAACCGGAAGTGACAAATATGGCTGATAGGTCTCAAAAAGTTGGAAATCTTACCTAATTTCACCATACAAAATTATATCCTGATATCTTTAAAAACGAGGAAGTTACAGGGGTGGCCCACTATTCGTTTACACCCGGTATAGGTAATTTTAAAGATTTTTGAAAAATCGTAGGGCATTCAAGGGAAGAATTACACGCCATACGGGGTGTCCCGAAATAACGTGAAAACCTCTATTGACTTTCAGTCAGAACGTTTAAACAGATGAACATTTTTTTTAAATTAAATTTTTTTTAGAATTTACTCCTTTCTTCTCTCTTGAAAACTTATCTTAAATCTCACCAATTTCAATAAAAAAATATTTTCTGACTTCACGCCATGCCCAAGTTTCAAATGCTGCAAGCAAAGATTTTTCATTGGTTAAAAAATATTTTAAATAGTTGTGTATTATTTGGGCATTAAGTGATAAAAAGTGATCGTACTTATATGATAAATCAATTTTATATAAATTATAGCTGTTAACCTGAATACATATTTCGCAAAGATTTATCGTATTTGGTACATTTTATTCATGACATTATGGTAACAGTGACACACGCCTCCTTATTTTTTTGATCAGACTCCGTTTGCAATTTAACAGAAAATGCTATTATGCAAAAGGAACTGGTGAGATTTACGATTTACTTTTTCGAGAGAGATGAAAGTAGTACAATATATGTGGCTTAGCTTTCTAAAACAATTTTAATTTAAAAAAAAATTTCATCTATTTAAAAGTTCTGACTAAAAATTCAATAGGGGTTGTTTGTTTAACTTATTTTGAAAGTAAGTAGATAAACAAAAATACATTGAAGAGAAGACCTTCCTTAAGTACAAAGTACTGACCAAATTTTTTTCCTCTAACTTTAGTCACTTTCTAGCAAAAAAAATATAATCTATACTACCTACTATACTATACTTATTTTTTTATGAGGAATCTGTCCTTAAGAGGTTTCACGTTATTTCGGGACACCCTGTATAAGAATCTTGCAGATTTAAATTTAAAAATGTTGAAACATATTTTTTTAAATGGAACAACCTGTATAATTTATAAAATTTGGTTCATCGTTTTTTTCTGATGTCAAAAATATAAAATTTAATGTTAGTATTATCTTTCTCACTTATATTTTTTCCTATGGGGTTATTTAAAGAAGTTTATTTTTGGAACTTTTACTCGATTTAAACAACGAACTTCGAAACAGAATTGTGCAATAATAGCAGAGCTTAATTACTGTGAAGACCGTCTGCAGAAATATTCCTAAAAGACTTAATTTGTGCCTGCAAAACTATGGTTCTCATGTAAAAAATACATTATAGATTATTCTGATGGTGATTTAATATTACGTAGTCTAATATCCTTTAATATCATTTAATTAAAAACCTTATATTATTAAAATGAGAAAAAGCGTTGATTTAAATTTTATAATATACTTGCATTTAAAAAAATATATGTTGCAATCCAGTTTTTTAAATTTAACGTCTGCAAGATTTTTGTCAGATTCTTCACTGAATGTATTTTACAATCCAGTAATCGAATTTATGAAAAATCTGTAAAATTAAAAAAGTGAGAGTGAGTGAATTACGGATTGAATTTCGTGTACATTTGTGCATATTGTGATGGAATGCGGATAATCGATATCGATACAAGTGCGGAAAAGTTCTGCCAGCTTCTAGTTTTTTAATTTTTTTAAATTTAAGTTGAAATTTAATATGTGAAATTAATAATAATTGCATCCCCAATTATAAGCATTCGTGTCTATTGTGTTGTGTAGGTACTAAAAGGATCAAGGATAATACGTCGGACTGGCAATGGCTATAATAATTATCGAAATGTGATTGGCCTCCGTAGCGGAAATAGGCCGACGTTAAATAAGTGATTAAAAAAAAAAAAAAAAAAAAAAATTATCGAAATATCTAAGCCCCAATCTAAGCAGATATATTTAATTGTATTGTCATATGTGTATACAGGGTGGTCCGGTTTCCATGGCGGAAACTTCAAGGAACAATAGAGCATCGAAAAATGATGAGTCTGCTCGTACATAAACATTGCCTCTTAACCGTTTTTGAGATTTGAAATATAAATTATTTTTAAAAGCATATTTCCTGGGTTATTATTTATTAGGTACCAACAAAAATTTAGTCTGTTGATTTTTTTACGACAATTTTTTAATTAATAATAAAAAAGACATAGACAGCAAATTCGAAATTCAGTACAAGTAATTTTAATAATTTTCAATTTGAAGTTACTGATTATCTTTATTCTCTTAACAGTAGCACAAAAATTATTTAAAAACATTAACGTCTGTCCATATTATTGATTCGAAATCATCCTACGAGACAATTATATAAGAGAGACTTGTGCAAAAAATACCAATAAAATCAAAATTAGTGGCTAGGACCAATGCAACGGAGCCAAGAAATTCTGGTAGGAAAAATGGTTACTAAACTCCCCTTTTCGACGCCACTGATGATGTTCCGAAACTTTTGTATAATCTGTCTCACCAACAGATATAAATAGACTCCTCCCCAAAAATGCCCGCTAAATTTGAATGGAATTTCTCTGTTGGTCGTATTTATAGAACCCGAATTACAAAGCAACCGCTAGATTTGACTAGGCCGACTCTACAAAGTACTCGCGAACGCGTTAAACTTTTACATCTTTTTTTACAACAGACCAATCAGCTTATGTTATAATTGTCGCGAAACGCATAAACGTTAAACGTATTAAAAACGCGAATAAACATAGGGAGCCCGCCTAACTGTCAACTGTCATATTCGTTTTTGTGATATTATTTCTTAATTTATGTCAGCTATTTATGTTAATGAATTCGTTGAAATTTATCTTATATAAAGTTATCTTACTTTGTGTATTAAGGTACGTATAAGAATTAACCTTGTATGTTTTGCGTATTAAGTATTAATGTATGTAATGCAAACGATTAATATTATGATTAAATGTTAAAACGCTTTTTTTTAAGGTTAGGTTTTCATCGAAATCTGATGGCTATCACAGCTTTCATTAATTTCATTAAGTAAAACTGATTATTGCGCACACCGTTCGGCGCAACCATAATATTAATGGGGAGGAGTCTATTTATATCTGCTGGTGAGACAGATTATAGTAATATTAGTCTCCACGAGATATTTTACATCATATTTTGAATTTTTTAATATTGTAATGTGAAAGATATTAACGAAAATCGTCTAAAAAATGAAATTCTCAACATCCTGTATCTTAAAAACGACGCGTTTACTTTTGGTGCCGAGTTATTAATTACTTGTCCCAAATATCCTCGACAATATCCAAATTTTCGAAAATATACGGTGTTGTACGTGGTGCTATTTATTTCTGCAAACTGGGAATTCAGAATAATCTCACAATTCATGGTTAAATTGAATTTTCTCATTCATATATTCCACTTACCGGATCTACTGTGAAAATTTGTATCTCAAAGTTAAATCTAAAACCCGCATAATGAAAATACCCACTTATTTTCATTTTCTGATCACAGGATTCAGTTACGACAAAATTAACAACAAATAATTATAGCGCACCCATTTGTTATTTTTAAATTGAAAATACATGCAACCAAAAATATACAAATTTTTCAATAGAGGTACACATGATTTACGTAAAATTTTTTATTCTACAATATTTGTATAAAAATACTCTCCAAAAATAGGTTTACATTTGCGCTATATAAAATTAATAATTAAGACAATAAGTTTACATTTATACATAAAAACATTTTAATAAAAAACACATAATAGAAACATATTACGGCAACATTCACATTTACATGACGCTTAGCAACCCATCTAGGAGGGTCCCTTCAGAAAATCTTGAAAATGTATTCGTTGTTTCCTTATTTACACGTTTCGGTGTTTTCGTTTTAATTTTTTTGTCAGGTGTTACAACCGGTACACTTATTGAGTCTTCATTTTCAACTTTCGTCTTCTTGTTTTTGTTTGCATTTTTATTCTTGCTATCGGCAGCCCTAGAAATATTCTCTTTTTCAATCAAGTTGCTTCTTTCTGTGGTTGTATAAGTGGATGCAGGTTCCGGCTTATCAACAACATGTTCTTCATTAGGAACTTCGGTAACAGGCCTTTCAATATGAGGAGTGGCTTCTGTAACCAGTTCTTCGATATAGGGTTTTTCTATATACGAGTAAGCGGGTGTAGTTTGAGCGCCTAGTTTTATTTGTTGCAGTTCTTCCATAAAATCTAGCTCTTTTCGAGGTGTTACTTTATCCACAATTACTTCAGGAATGTTGTAAGATGGAGGCATAATATACTGTTTATTTAATTCTATATTGTCTTGGATTGCTTTTGGTGAATTAGATTTTCCCACATTCATAATAACAGGCTTGGGTGGGGCATCTTCTACTACAAATCTACCCAACTTTCTGTCGTGTTCGTCTATTGCACAGTCTTTGAAATCAGATGGATCGCTGTCAGCAATTGTCTCTTGATTATCATCGTCCAATAACACGTCAGGAAGTAATTTTGGAACAGACACTGATTTCATATCATCAAATTTCCATAATTTAACTGGTTCCTTTTTTATAACAGGACGTGAATATCCAATTTCATCGGAACTTAGTTGCATTAGATCTCCTATCGACTTCAGATCTTTATGAAAATTGAGATACCCAAAATTTATGTTATCTTTAGGTTTTATACCATTACCATGTAGTGGGTTCGAAAAATATAGACTGCCTCTCGGTTTAATGTTGACATCTCTCTTTCGCTGTACACCACCACACTGTTGACATTGATTTGAAGAATATACTGCTGGAAAACTTTTCTGGTGGTTGTTTCTTGACTGAAATAGCGGAATCAGCATTGGATTTTCGTAATATTTACAAGTCTCATCTTCATTTCGAATTGGTGCACAGCAAGTGCATGGTCTGTGCGTATTGTACAGGTAAACTGGTGTGCACAAAGACGCCAGTAAACATAGCAACAAATTATACGTCGTCATTTTACAGTGTTATTAACAGTGGAACTATAAATACTTCAATTATATAGGGAACATGTCTAAGACCAGATATAGTGACAAGGTTACCGATACCAAAACGAGGTTTGTTTATATAAAATTATATAATGTACGGGTAAATTTTGCTAAACAAACTTGTCTAGGACGATCCTTTGTTTATAGCGTGGAGACCAATCCATAAAATATGTTATTAAGAAGTCACACGAAAATATGAAACCAAGTTGACATTAACAATTATTATATATTTTTAATACACAAGTACATATAGCTAAACCAAAGTAAAAATTGGGTACAAGTTACAGTTGAATAATAAAAAATATGCCAATCATAAATATATGAATTATTAATAAAAGAATGTTTTTAATGTAATCTTGTAATGCTTTATGTTTATAAAACATCCGTAAAGTCAGGTCAGTTTATCAAAATACACTATTATGCAGTTTCATATATACAACACAACTTTAATATTTCCATATTTACGAACGAGTTGTTCTGCACATGAAACGTCATTATGAATGAATGATGAAATACTATTAGGAATGGAGCCATACATACAACAGTCTCATATGAAAAGAAGACTGGGAGATAAGCCATGGTTCAATAGTAAATCTGAAAAAGCTGCTGTATATTTAAAGAATGCAGCCTACAAGTGGCGTAAAAGAAATTTAAATGAGAAAAAGTAACTGTTTTTTGAGGCCAAATATAATAGAACAACTATAATCGACAAGGTGAAAATTAACTTAACAACAACAACAAAGTAAAAAAAAAAACTAATCTCTTCCTCGCATGGAAGTCAAAACTTTGATATATGAGCAAGGCAATTGGACGGAATTTCACAAACAGCACTTTTCCTCCATTAACAACGACCCCATTAATAGATAAAACACACGTCTCATTGCGAATATATTTTCTTCTCAAATAAGGTTTTACATGCAAGAAGTAGCGCCCGTTGATGTTTTAATGCCAGAAATAGTATTCCGTCACCGTGCAATTAGGTGTATTCCGAAAAACCTGAATACTAATAAATCAACGGAACCTGATGACATCCAGTAATTGTCTTCAAAGTGTGCCTTAGAGCTAACTCCAGAGCTCTGCCAGCTCTTTAATCTTCCAAATAAGCAAGGTATATTTCATTTCCTTCCAACTGGAAGAGTGCTCGAGTGCAATCGATATCATCTAATCAAGGAAAGATACCCACCGTCTCATCGCCATGCTTTCTAAAGCGATTATTTTGAAGAAATTTTGTCTCTAACCAATCAATTGATGTTGCAGAAACTTCCTGTACCAACTCGGTTGTTCCACACGGATCTGTCTTATCCAACTTTGTTCCTTCGTCATTGCAATAACTTACCTTCTGCAACGTCTAACTGTGTGCACGGTTTTGCTGATGACAGTAATAAACCAACTTGATTAATTCTGATTTAGTTAAAATTGTGGTGGAATGGGTTCCAAATAATCTTGTACAGGGTGTTCACGCGAGAACTGAACCCCCCGCCCAGATCCTTCCCCTTTGATACAATTTGAAAAATAAAAATTCGTTTCTATACGATTTTTTCCGCAGTTTTCAAATATGTCCATCATAATTTTCTATATCTCATCATATACAGAGTGTTGCATTTTTTTTCAACTCGTGTGACACCCTGTATCTAATTATCGTAGTTGGTGCAGCTTTTCATTCTGAACACAAATAAAAGAAAAAATCTAACTGACTCAAGTCCGGACTTCGAGCTGGCCATGCTATAGGACCGCGGTAACCCATCCATTGACCATAGGTATTATTTAAATAATTAACCACCGGTAAAGATATTGTGGGTGGTGCTCCGTCTTGTTGCCAGATCATGTTTCCATATCTTCTTGGAAAGCGAATATCTTGCAGTAACTGGTGAATTTATTTTCTTAGAAAGTTAAAATTACGATGGCGCTTTAACAGGCCATCGTTTGGTGCCAAAAAGTACCCAAACTTTGAACTAATACCAATGACAAATGTAAACTATAAAGACATGGAACGACATTGTTGTAAGTGAAGCAAGAAAATGTATAAAATGCGGTTGGACACTGCCAGAGGGCGACATTAAATTTTTCTTCTTACTCTATTAATAGTATCCATAAAACATATATTACAATATTGCTTTAAAGTTATTTCAAAAAAACGTATTAAATATTTAAAACCAGTAGTATCAGTAAAGAAACAGAGAAAGAACAGTATCGCCCTCTGGCAGTGTCCAACCACATTTTGTACATTTTCTTGCTTCAATTACAACAATGTCGTTCCATGTCTTTATAGTTTACATCTGTCATTGCTAATACTATATAGCTGCTTGTAATTTTTTTTGCGGATTTTTATACTTTAGGGTATCAACTTCAAATATTAAAAAGGAATAGATGTGCCTTTACTCCTAAAAGGGTGAAAACAACCCCTGAAGTTCAAAATTTGATACTGACTCAAGTATTAAGAGTTAGTTATTAACAAAATTCATATACCGGGTGTAAACGAATAGTGTGGGCCACCCCTGTAACTTCCTCGTTTTTAAAGATATCAGGATAAAATTTTGTATGGTGAAATTAGGTAAGATTTCCAACTTTTCGAGACCTATCCGCCATATTTGTCACTTCCGGTTTCACCGGAAATGGCCCAAATAGGCTTTTCTAAATGGACCACCCCGTATGTTTTTACATTTTGGATACACTTATACTATTTTGAACAATTTATACAGGGTTGCACGAAAAATAATGAGAATTTTAGTTGGCAATCTATTGCGAATAGGTTAAAATTATTTTTGTTCCAATGTAATTCATATAAAAAATACGAAAACGTCAATATGTCCAATAATACCATTATACAGGGTGCTCTGAACTCATTAATATCACATTTTTCAAAATAACTCTTTTTTTTTTAATATTATGATATGGGCCACCCAATATTCAGAAAGCTCTATTTAGTAGGGGTTAAACGGTACCAAAAGTTTCGTAATGTGTAATCGTTACGGGCAGGAATGACAATTTTTCTTAAGAAATTTATGATTTATATCGAAGTTCAATAAAATTTTGATCAACCCTGTATATTTGTGTTAATCAGAATGGGCCTCAGGCTCATTCTTGTTGCATATCATAAAATATTACAATTTGGATTTTTTTTCCAACTTGGAATTTACTGAAACAGAAAAGGAGCACTTTTTTGTAAAAAATCAAAATTTTTTCCTTTATTTCCCTTGTATCATTTATGATTTACCAGATATCAAAATTAGCCAAAAGGCAATTTAAAGTTACTATAAAGAGCTTCAATTTGAATCAAGGTACATGTCAATAGGTTTTTTTAAACCAGAGTTATGACTGTTTGAAGCGCGTGACCTTTTTAGGGCTACGTTCAAATGCACCTAACATGAACTGCATCTCCGCAACGATATGAGCCTAAACAAATTTTTACTTCATGGATTATTTTTGTTATTTCATTAGCTTTTTTATTACGACAAACTTTTTCGAAAATGTGATCTTTTTTGGGTAATTTGCTTAAAACCTTTGCTTAAAAATCAAAGTTTTCAACCCCTGCAACTCGGCGGCTATCAATGGAAAAATAACGTTATAGAGGTTTTTTTTTTGGAGTAGAATTCGATGATCTACACGTTCCAATAGTCACATTTTTTTCGAAACCCCTGAGTTGGGGTGAAACTCGCCCCCAACGAAAAAGCACCTTTATTGATATTTGACCCATTTTGAATCAAACTATCCAAAAATATTTGAATCTAAAACAGCTATAGAATTAGTTCGAAGTGAGATCACCAAGTAACTGTACTATAATGCTTTCTTTGTTAAAAAATAAAAGTTGTTTTTATTGAGGATCTACATATGGCTTGTCATTTATTAAAAATTTTTAACGAATTAGATTATGAACATTGTCAAAATACGAATTGCAATGCATGTTAAAAAATGATTTTACTCTAAAATCCGAGTGCCATATTTTTGTGTAAAAAACTTGGGAATTTCAAATTATTTTATGAAATTTTGAATAAAATAGCGACGCAAAAAAATATGGCATTATGTACCCCACAGCCCCCCATTTTAACCAGCCTGTGATCATATTTGATCATTAACTTTAATTTTACATTATAGGACATAAGAAGTTTAGTATTAGCCAGAGACAAGTATTAGCTGTGTTTGGTGACCCAGTTCAGAACGTCCTGGACTAAAGTCAGCGAATTATATGAACTGAACTCGAATTGCTAGAACTTTAAAAACTATTTTGTTCTTACATGTACACTCGGGATTTTTACGTTTGATAGTTGTTGTCAAAGTGATATTTATTTTAAAACTACAGTGGGAAGTTGTAACTTTTAGTTCGGGACGTTCTGGACTGGGTCACCAAACACACCTAGTACCTACATGTGCAAACAAATTTCATTACGTATAAATGTTTCAAAAAGCATTTTCACAGTTCAATTTTTAACATCCTGCGTATATTGAAAAAACTGTAATGTTCTTTGTATTATATATTTTAGGCCACGTTTATATGAAGTTTTCTTCATAAAATTACCTCAGCAACGACCTCTTAAAATATCTACATGTTGTTTTGGAACACCCTGTATAATAATATTATACAATTGTATAATATTAAATTGAATTTAAGTACTTTTTAACGTGTTACAGCGGGGAAAAACGCAAAATAGACAAAAATCGATCAATAGCTCAAATTTTTACAGATTTTGATGATACTTTCTGTAGAACATTAGTGAAGATTTCTAATTTCACATGTTCTTTATGATTAAAAATGGGCTATTAAAGGAAATAAATTAATTCAATAATCCTTGCCCTTTTGGAATCCGATGCAGAAAATGGTGGTTTTCAATATTCTATGGTCTCCCCCAATTTTATTAGAGCCTAGCACACCTAGAAGCCACCCCAAACGTGCACCTCAAGACGGTCACGATTTCGTAAATACATTTTTTGTGTAGAATTTTATAAGGATCATTTTTGTACAGACGTTGAAATTCCAAAATCGTGATCATATTCAGAAATCCAAAGTCATGTAGTACTCATCAAAATAAGCCAAAGAGTTCATATAAACTTTGTTCCAAAAACGGCTCCTAAGGGGGCTACAGCCCCCTTAAGGGGCTTCTAAAAAAATGTTGTTTTTCTCACATATTTCGAGAAGCGATCAATATAATCTAATGAATTTTTTTATGGTAGAATACTTTTTTGTGCTTAACAAAATAGTAAACCTTAAATATCAAAATTCTTCAGGGGCGTTCCTACATGGGGATGTGTCAGGAATGTCGCCCCCTTATTTTCTCTGCACGTAATTTTCTCACTATTCTAATAAAATTGTTCAAAAGATCCTCTTTCTAAAACTTCATAAATTGAACCGTTTTTGAGATAAATGAATTTGAAATTTAGTATGCACATCTTTTTTAGAAGCCCCTTAGAGGGACTATAGCCCCCTTAGGGACCGTTTTTGGAACAAAGTTTATATGAACTTTTTGGCTTCTTATTTTGATGAGTACTACATGCCTTTGGATTTCTGAATATCTTTACCCAAACACCCTGTATAGACTCCATTATGTTCTAAATTTAAAAAATTAACCCTAACTAATACCTTAAATAACGTCATTATTAGGTATTATCAATTCATATTCATATTATTTTAGTAGAAAACTGTTAGTTGCATCTTATTTCATGAAATTTTACCTCAGGTCATGACCTAGTATGCAATATTTATTTAAATGTAAGTAATTCCGATTAATAAAATCATTTGCGTCTAGTTTTATAAATTATGCAATTATTGTAAATGGATTCGTGCTAGTTAGCATTCTTCCATAGTCAGCAGGTATCAGAGTATCACAGGTTATACAAACAATTATATTATGTGGTTCATAAATTTTGCAAGTGCTGCTAAATAACATTGGATTATTGTTTAAATATTATCTTCCATAACAATTAAGAAAACAGCAGCTTTTATTTTTAAACATTACAGTTTGTTCTTTATTGATATAATATTAATATTTTAGAACTACCTATATTATTTTAAAATATCAGTTGAATTTTTTCGAAAAACCTCTAATTCTTATTTAAAAAAACAATTGATATGTAATACAAAATTTTACGTTCTTAAATTGATATGTATATGGATAACTTTATTCTTGTTCTCATTACAAGTAGATTTTCAAAAAAAATATGTTTTCGATATTTTTTCCTTGGATGCTGAATTTTGTTATTTTATTCAAAATTGTATAACATGTAGTTATGAAAAGTTGTGTTGTTAACGGATTCGGCAATAACGGTATTCTAAAGTGATTTTTAGGTTCAACAGACTTTATATTTGTATGTTCAGTCTGAAGTAAAATATCAATATAAATATTTCAGATTGAATATTTTTGTTATTATTGTATTAAGAATAAAAGTCTAGTTTGAAAAACCCAAATCAAGTTGTAAACAATTGATCATAAAATAGAAAATTTAATAATAACATTTTTTTATAACAAACCAATAATAAAATGTTTCTATGTTTCAATTCACAACTCATGACAATTTTCATAAATAAAAATGCGCCTATAAGTCGGAAACAGTAAAGTTGTATAGCCAAAGTGCATTTGAAAGACATTGATTTCCCTATCCAAACATATAAAAATATCCAGGACAGGATGTTCTATTTAATTGAACATAATGTTTATTACCTTTATGTTTTTTTTAAATATTTTTGGATTCGAATTATTAAATTGTTTAGTTTAATAACAGATAATGCTTAAATAGCAGCAGCGTACTAATAAAAAATGTTTAATCATCTATAAAATTCTACTGAAATATTTGAACACGCCTTAAACATTAACTTCCAACATTATTGTAAAATTAAATTTAAAACTGAATTTCCTAAAGTTGCTTTGTAGCAATTTAAACCATCTTTCAAAAACCGCAAATAAAGCGAAATTAGTAATAAGGCATTTTCAGATACATAAATATTAACGAGAAAATTGTACAAAGCGTTCCAGTGAAGGTGGAAAATATAAAAATCTTTAAGGTTGCATTCCTAATCACAAAACTAGAGGGCGCTTATTTTTGCAATTTTATTTCCAAATGAAAAATAGTTGCCATAAAAAGTTAAGCATATCTAAAATTTTCATTTTTATTTTTCCACAGAGTTTCAGCGTTATTTTAAAATTTGAATAAAAAAAAATGAAATTTTTGCTAAACTTTATTAACTGTTAACACAATTTGTGATTAACGTTTCGTCTACTGCCTTCATCAATAATTTAACTAATATTAAATTATATGGGGCTTTAAAAATGTATTTCAAAATTTAAAATCACCTCCATAAGGTAAGATTATGAGTAATCCACCTCCCGTGTCCGTAAAGCGTTTACAAAAACTTGCATAACAGTTAATTTATTCATAATTACATTACCCAAAAATTATTATATTTAAAAATAATTGGTATTTCTTTACTTTAAGGGCTAATATCTCAGTAGGAGTGGTAAAAAAAATTTATATAAAAATTTGGTGATATTTTCATGCTAAATACGAAATACACACCTCCCAGATTTTCCACGTTCAAGATGACAGATTTATTTATGGAAAATTCCGAGGAAAATTCTAAATTTACTGATTCTGGCGAAAATTAAAACAGAGCAAGTTGTGTTGGAAAAAATTTGTTACGACATAAATTTAATTTCGTTAAATATTAATTTACCTTGTGAGCATGTACCTAATTTGTTATAGCTGTTTGATACAGGTTTTAGTTAGTTTTATTTGAAGTTATTATAACTTCAATAGTGTCTATAATACATTTCCTTTTTGCCAGCCAGCTCATAAATAAATACTTAGTATAAATAAAAAATAAATTATTTGTTAGACTGGCCACGAGTCAATGTACGCCCCCAATTTTTTAGTTATTTTTTAATTTAAAAATTTCGTTTTTGGTATACGTGAGTAAGACAAAAGAGGGCTATTTTTAGACTAACAGGTACGAAAATATCATTTCTGGTTGAACCGGAAGTGACATTAACTTTTTTTCTTAAATAGAATGATCGTGCTTTTTTGTGGTGTTTTATAAAGCATGAAATTCTAACTGCAACTGTTTTTTCCAATTTCAAAAATTCCAAAAAATAATACTAAATGGCCGCGTCAGATGAATGCAATGTAAGAAAATTACTAAGTAGGCTATGGAAATTATTAGCAAGGTAGGTAGTAAACTTGCCTGTAAAAAATAAAATAGTTATTTTTAGGTTTTCTCAAAAAACGGAATTTAATTTTCATTTTCATATGAAAAATTTTTAAATAGGACCGTACTAAGTATTTGTTTTTATTAATCGGATATGATTCATAAGCTTTAATTTTTTCGCCAATAATCATTTCTTAACGAAATCCTTTGTAATAATAGAAGTGTTTTTAAAAGGTTCATTAAAATTATTTCTTGTTTAATTTGTGCTTACCTTTTGAAAACACTTTTATTATTACAAAGGATCTAGTTAAGAAATTATTATTGGCGAAAAAATTAAAGCTTATGAATCATTATGTCTGATTAATTTAAAAAAAATAGTACCGGCCCATTTAAAAATTTTTCATAGGACTCCTACGGAAATGAAAATGAAAATAAAATTCCGTTTTTGAGAAAAATCCTCGGAAAAACCAAAAAATAGTCGTATCTATCAGTAATTTAAATAATTATTTTATTCTCTGCAGGCAAGCTTACTACCTTGCTAATAATTTCCATAGCCTACTTAGTAATTTTCTCACTTTGCATTCATCTGAGGCGGCCATTTTGTAAACAATAAAAAATCGTTCGTATCTCACTTATTTTTTGGAATTTTTGAAAATGGAAAAAACTGTTGCAGTTAGAATTTCATGCTTTATAAAACACCACAAAAAAAGCATGGTTATTCTATTTAAGAAAATAAAGTTGAAGTCACTTCCGGTTCAACCGGAAGTGATATTTTCGTTCCTGTTAGTCTAAAAATAGCCCACTAATGTCTTAAATTTTTAAATTAAAAAACAACCAAAAAATTGGGGGCGTACATTAACTCGTGGCCACTCGGTATATCACAATTTTATTAAACAATATATTTTACATTTTTATCACAAAAACTTAACTATAACAAATTCTATGTATCGAGCGAAGCAAATTTTTTTTGGGTCACTCTATATTCTCGTTTAAAGAATTTAAAAATAGCTACAATTCGTTATGAGAGTCTGCATGGGGAGTTTCAAGTGGTTTCAAAATGGTCCAGAGAAGCGTTGCGGATCAAATATATTTATTTTAAATGGAACACCCTGTACTTTGTCTGTCATAGCTTAATTTCTGTTGATAAACTATTTTCAAAAATATAGAGTTACGTAGTTATTAGGTTTCTTATTTTGTGTAGAAAAATTACCATTCAGTGGTAAATTGATATACAATTATTTCCACAGTAAGTTCAGAAAATAGTATGGTATATACAAGGTCACTATTTCAAAAGGTTTATTTTTTTCATATAGAATGAATCAAAACTTTCAATATATAAATAGTCGATATGTTAAATGATGCGCCCTGTATTTTTGTTACATGTGATTGATTGTTCATAAACTAGTATAAAGTTCAAGAGGTTTATTTCTAATTCTGTTACTGCGGACAAAATATAGTAGATAGAGTAAAAATATGTGATCGTTTCAAAAATTCTACTTTTTAAACCCTTTTATTTTGCTTAAAAATATAGCTATAGAAAAAAAAATAAAATATGGTTCTGTAGCATATTTTACCAAGATTTTGTATATGCTATGAGTCTGCATCTATCTCAATGAATATACAGGGAGCGCTACATAGTCACATTTTTTTAAACGGAACACCCTGTATATTTTTAGATATTTGGATAACACTTTTCATCCCCTTCATAAATATATATAATTGCTATATATTTCATCCTCAAATAACTGAGTAATAAAAATAAATACATCTAAATGCAAGAAAAACAATGTTTTAATAAAAATAACAACATATAAAATAAGTAAGATTTATAACATGTTTGGAAAAATTCCACCATTATTTTCTACACAAAGGTTTAATTTTTTTATGTAACTTTGTCTAAAAAAAATTGCCTAAAAAATAATTTAGTTGTATTCCAAATTTTTTATTATTTATTATTTATTTGAATAACTAAGTTATTTCAAGATGAAATATATAACAATTATATATATTTATAAAGGGGATGAAGAGGGCTATCCAAATATCTAAAAATATAAAGGGTGTGCCATTAAAAAAAATGTGACTATGTGCTGCTCCCTGTATATTCATTAAGATAGATGCAGACTCACAACATATACAAAAACTTGGTAAAATACGCTACAGACCTATTTTATATTTTTTTTCTAGCTATATTTTTAAGCGAAGTAAAAGGGTTTAAAAAGTAGAATTTTCAAATGATTACCCAGTACATGTATTATATTAAATTTTATACTCTTAATATTTACTTATAGGAAGGTATGAAGGATCCAAAACGTTCTAATCTGTAGCTACATTTATGTATTTCAGTAAAATTTAAAGTAAATTAGTATTTAGAATCGACAACGCTTAAGTGCAATTTTATTAATAATTTCATACCTTAGTCAGTTTGAAAATATACTACAGTAATTAATTATTATGTATAAATTATTACTGTTGTAAATTATAATTAAATATATTTAACATAATTGATGATCATCTCTTAACTTCATAAGGGTTATTTATTTATACTTTTCAATTGTAAATTAAATTTTTTTCAAATATAAAATATATATTTATATTAGCTAGGTACTTAAAATGTTGTGAATGTATGTCGATATTTTTATTTTAATTCTTAATTAAATTGTTTTTATTATTTATTTATACAACAAAACACTAAAACCTACTTTAATAAAAGTATTACACTAGACTCAAACTGCAGTTGCAGCAATTTCTAAGCGTATAAATCAGCAGTATAGTCTGTTTAGACATTCAAACGTACACCGACTCAAGCACCATGAGAGTCTCCATAACCACCGTAATTATTCTCTCGCTATTGTCAACAATATTTGCCACAGATGAAACAGAAATAAAAGAAGAAACAAAAATAAAAGAAGAAACGAAAAGAACAGAAGAAACGAAACTAAAAGAAGAAACACCTGCCGAATTCAACTTGAAAGATGACAATATTTTAGAAGACATCTCTAAATCTGAGGATAATAATCAAAACACAGTGACAAGAAGAAAAAAATCAGCTACAACAACTTTTTGCGTGGAGATCAGACCTAGTGGACCTTACCAGAAGCCCTTCCAAGTGTGTGAACCAACCGAACCCGCAAAATTACCAGAAGGTGCTCCCGCCTATCCAGCACCAGCTTCGGCTCCAGCTCCAGCTTCTTATTACCCTTCTCCAAATTATGCAGTGCAAGAACAACCAAAAACACCACCAGTGGCTTACAAACCCGCAAGTCAACAAAAGCCGGCTGCCGCATACTCGACTTCCACAAAAACATTTGCAACTTCAGCAGCCGCCTCAGGGTCCAAACCATTCGCTAGCCATGTTCCCATGTCGTACGGTACCTATCGTTCGAAAAATGAAGAAGGTGCTGGAGAAGAACATACTCACGACCACACTCATATGATGCGAATGACTCATGCCTCCGAGGAAACCGAAGACGATCATTCATCCGAAATGTCAGACCAACAAATGAGAACTGCGGGCTATGGCGGATCTAGTGGTTATGGCGGATCTAGTGGCGGATCTAGTAGTTATGGCTCTTCCAATTTTGGTGCCCCAAGTTCTTATATTCCTGTTGCTCCCAAATCACTAAAATCAAAGCAGCAAGGGCACAATGGACTTGTCATCACCTGTCAACCAAATTTGGCTGGTTATGCCCACAACGTACCATCAAGTTTTCACCATCCCCCATCTGTACCTAGTTATTCTTATCGCTCATCTACCCCCAGAGGTTTCGGTAGATATGGCAGATATCAGTTATATGGAGGAGGCTACCAACAAGCACCTGTCTACAAACCCGGACCACCGAGCTACAAGCCACAATCTGGACCACCTCCTAAACAACTACCACCTCCTCAACCATCCTATGGTCACATGTTTAAACCAACTATATATGAACCTCCAGTAAATCCAACGTATAACCCTCCTGCTTACAAAGCCCCACCTTCAGTTTACAATTCCGCACCTGCACCTCACCAGCCACAATCCTCATCTTATGCATCCATGTCCTCAAATTATGGTTCCCTTCCACATTCTCAGCAACCACAAGCTCCCTCAGCTCCTTCATCATATAGTATTCCATCACCAAAAGCTCCTCCACCTCACTCTGGTTATAGCGCTCCAGCTCCTTCACCACAAGTTCACTCAGCCCCTTCAAGTTATGGCGCTCCAGCTCCCTCGGCTCCTTCAGGTTATGGTTCTTCAGCTCCTTCACCACAAATTCACTCAGTCCCTTCAAGTTATGGCGCTCCAGCTCCCTCGGCTCCTTCAGGTTATGGTTCTTCAGCTCCTTCACCACAAGTTCACTCCGCCCCTTCAAGTTATGGCGCTCCAGCTCCCTTACCACAAGCTCCCTCAGCTCCTTCAGGTTATGGTTCTTCAGCTCCTTCACCACAAGTTCACTCAGCCCCTTCAAGTTATGGCGCTCCAGCTCCCTTACCACAAGCTCCCTCAGCTCCTTCAGGTTATGGTTCTTCAGCTCCTTCACCACAAGTTCACTCAGCCCCTTCAAGTTATGGCGCTCCAGCTTCCATACTACACTCAGCTCCTTCATCTTATGGTGCTCCAGCTCCCTTACCACAAGCGCCCTCAGCTCCTTCATCTTATGGTGCTCCAGCTCCCTTACCACAAGCGCCCTCAGCTCCTTCATCTTATGGTGCTCCAGCTCCCTCAGCTTATAATGCTCCATCTCCTCCACCGCCGTCTCCGATGTACGCACAGGCACCACCGCCAGCTCCTTCAAATTATGGATCCTCATCTGAACCTGCCCAAACCCAACAATCAATGTCGTCATATTCACAAAGTTTTGCCCCGGCTCCATCACCACAAGAACACTATGCTCCAGCCCCACCACCACAAGAATCTTACGCCCCAGCTCCACCACCTCAAGAATCGTACGCTCCAGCTCCGCCACCCCAAGAATCTTACGCTCCAGCTCCACCACCACAAGAATCTTATGCTCCAGCTCCACCACCCCAAGAATCTTATGCTCCAGCTCCACAGCCCCAAGAACATTATGCTCCAGCTCCCGTACCACTGGAGCACCATACTGCATCCTACGGTCCTGCACCTATGCCTGCTATTTCTGGTCCTTCGCCTGCATATGCTGCAGCCCCTTCGTATGCAGCTTCCAGCCCAATTATGGCCCCGCCGCAAGCACCATCTTATGTCCCACCAGGAACCTACAGAGAGGCAGATAGCGAAATAGGAAAGAAACCCACATCAGACACTGACCATAAAGACGAAAAAGAAAAACACACATTGAAGAAAATGGAAGAAATTTCTCACCAAAGGGCTGCAGAAGGCAAATGGGGATCCGAGCTATCCAAAGATAACACCCAGAATACGAAAAAAGATGAACACGTGGGACATCCTCAACAAGGGTGGTCATCGATTATGAGAAGTGCTGAAAATACAGAAAAATCAGAGAACGAGAAACATCTGGAAACACATAAGGATAATGAAATAGATCATTCCACCTAGTCAAATATTTTTTCTTACTTTTATATTATTGTAAAATACATTATTTATATTTATAAAATAAAAATCGTAAAATATATTGTTTGTGTTGTTTTTTTATTCGTCTGTAGGTATGTAATAAAAACAATAAATAAATTATTATCGCTAGAATAGTTGAAAGTAAAAATAATGCAATTAAATCAGTCTAACGTTCAAAGAGAAACATGACAAAGATATCAGAATCAAGAAATTAAAATATTTTAATTAAAATAATAACAAAATTTCTTTAGTTAGGTTTATAATAAAGTTAAATATCAGAGTACAGTTCCAATCTAGAAGCAATAGCTGTGAGGTAGGTAGGTATTATTTTTTAAGTATTTTACGATTATTTATTGAGTTTCGTTAAAATATTATACCACTTTTTAGATACGATTTGATAAATAAAAAATGTCCATCTGTTAAAATATGAAATATGAAGAGAAACAGTATACATTTGCATGTACAGGGTGTCTCAGAAAGCCTAGTTCATAATTTGCAGGTGTATTCTATCAGTGGTATACATTTTTTTACAAAAGGGGGCTGCAAACCACCGTTGTAAGCCACTGACTCAAGAGGTTGATTGAACTGAAATTTTGGCAGTTAATAGATCTTGATAGTGTAGCACCAATCATATAAAATTTGAAAAAAATCGGCTAATTATTTCGAGATATATGGCCAATCATATTTTTTTTTCATGAAAGTTAAACGCCCTGTAACTCCAAAAAGAAGCATTTTAAGACACATATTTATTAAACAAAATAACCCTGTTTTTTATGTAGAATTCACCTGCAAATTTTGACCTAGGCTTTCTGAGACATCCTTACATATACTTGCTTAGAAGGTATTGATGATTTAATATTAATTTTATATCTAAATGTAAATATTGTGGCAAAAAGAGCCATAAGCTCTAATTTTTAATGAATCACATTTACTCCACCCAATAACTTTAAAATTTTATATTCTGTGCAAATTCCACTATATCCAGAATTGGCTAGAGAATGAAATGCTCGCCACAGATTTTAATTGGAGGACACAATAAATATTCTTCTGCCAATATTAATAGACAAGCCACTCGCTTCTGAAGATATGAAATTATTACGATACAGCTGTAAGATAAAATGTACAAAAAATACAGTTATGTTATCAGTTGCACAAATTGTACAGGGTGTCCCACGACGAACTGCGGAGATCGATATCTTGAAAAGTAACATTGGAAAATTTTGAAAATTTGATAGTAAACTAATGTCGATGTCGATTATACCGGAAGTCGATACCAACTTGCTTATTTTAAATGGGACATGTTACATGTTTGACCTATTTTGTGTATCCATGTCCTATACCTAGGTCTCTCCGCTTTTGTGTGGGTGAATATATTTAAAACCCTACACTGAGGAAAAATATTTGTAACCAGAACTAAAAATCTCATAACCACAACAAAATTTCTTAATAAAATAGAGGACAGGAAGGTGGATTTATACCCACAACTAAATACAACTTTCTGGAAATTCTTAGTTGTCTTTAATAAAACATTTTAGTTAAAATTAACTAGTTACACGTAATAAATAATACTAGTAGCCCTAACTAAAAAATAAAACTTTTTTTTGTAAAGGCAACTACATTTGTTTATTTACTACCGCAATAATATTATTTGTGATAATTAATTTAGGTAATTATGGTAAGTAAGTCACTTCGTTGCCACTATTAGTAAGAAATAGTAAAAAGGTAGCATAAAAGATTGGATTCTATACGTTTTTCTGATTTCAACTATATAAATGTCATATGTTTGCTCCGGTAGTTTATTTTAAATAATATTTTACTATCCCTTCGGCATCTTGAATATTATAACAAACTGCAACTACGCTGCCCATCATGTTAGCCTGGAAAAACAAAATTTGAGAAAGCACGTCAATGTTTGTTAATGGTTTCATTGACGTGCTTTCTCAAATTTTGTTTTTCCAGGCTTATATGATGGGCAGAGTACTTGCAGTTTGTTATATTCAAGATGCCGAAGGCATACTAAAATATTATTTAAAACAAACTACCGGAGCAAACATATGACATATTTATATGGTTGAAATCAGAAAAACGTATAGAATCCAAAAATATAAAAAAATACAGGGTGTTCCATTTAAAAAAACATAACTTGTATCGGTAGATCGTAAATACGATGTTCAATTGTTTTTCTAAAAATTGGATTCTTAAGCCATTGTCCTACAACTTTTACTTGAAACTTTTTTTTCTAAAATTACAAATTAAAAAGTTATCGGGGTGATCATTTTCGGTGAAAAACCCTGTACACAGGTCTACAACAGCACTGCTGAAATTTACACACCTGTTAACACCACGGAGTACTATAGACTACTGCCGCCAGTGCCGCTGCGCACCGTCAAGTCAAGTGATACGAAAATGGCCGACGGACTCGGAAACAACCGAATACATAAAATTACACACATATCTTTTTTGCTGTAACTATGCTATTTGTTGCAGCTACTAAAATACGATTGTATTTTAGGTATCACAAATATATAAACTATTTGTCACAACTAATAATTTATAACTAGTTTTTGTTAGTTGTCCCAACAAGAACCATTTAACAGTAATGAGTTTTTATTATTAAATACGGATGTTAACAAACTTATTTAATTGTGAATAAAGATCTTAGAATGTACTGGCTACTAGAAGCCAAAAATAGATTTTTTAGTAACGGTAAATAGCGAAGCCAAGTTACTACAACACAAATTAGAGAAATTTATTTATACCAGTAACTAAAAAGTGTCAACTAACTTTTTTAGTTAACAGGATTTTCTCAGTGTATCATATTTATTTTATTCGATCCTGAGGGTAATTTATACAAGTGGCGCAACTCAATTTTTTTATACGACCTCAGCATTGTCCGAAAAAAAACCTGAAATAAGCATTTTACGTTACACCCTGTATACACAAAAGTTTAACGCAAAACTTGCGACATTATTATGTGTTTAACACATAATAATGCCCCGGGGCTCCAGCCTTTTGGGCAATTTTGCTTGCACTGAAATCAGTTCACCTTGCTTCCGTTTCCCCTCCTGTGTATTATCCTATGAATAAGGGCGCATTTATTATTAGCCCACCGGGCCGAAATATCTAATACGGCCCTGTTTCGCGAACGTACTTTTGGTCGCATAATTTATTAATAAAAACTGCTGGCTGTCCGAAGATATATGCTAAGCCCAAGCCCACGTTTATTATTTTTTCCCTTCGTGTTCCTGATGCTGGATAGTTCCTCCCTAAACTTCAAAAACTATGTAATTATGTACCTACAGCACAGCCGTTCCTCACATCCCGTAGGCGGGTTAGTGTCTTTTTTTTTACTTTTTTCCCGGTTACCCGATGCTGGACAGTCACTCCGTGACCTCCAACACCTCATGGGAAGAGCGACTGCAAATTATCTACAGCCACTTCCGATATCCTGCAGGGTTAGTCCTGTAGATTCCAGAGTCGTGTGCCTTAAGTATAAACGGAGGAAACGTGAAGACCAGCTTTGTCGACAAACGGACAAACCCACTTGTTTCCATGTTATAAAACACACCGTGCATGAGCATATCGAAGTGATGCCTAAACAGAATTCGCTCTCGGCAGCTTTAATTTGGACAGCAAAGCCATGTCTTCGATTCGAAAATCGTGTCCTATAGGTAGCCAAAAAGTGGGACTGGTAAAATGCAAAAATAGGTATACCTACGTATAACCTCTACCGTAACCGAACCGGGGCTATAGGCCTCTACATTCAAGAAATAAAGGTTCTATCTATATTATAAAAATATAAGACGACTTACCGAGACAAACACTGGCCCATTAATGTCGTAAAATTTTCATTTTCCTTAACTTTTAAATTTGAAACTAGTCAATCTGTTGCCATTATTTGTCAAAATAATTAATGACAAATGACATAATTTTTAAATTTGTAACAAATAAGTACACAGTGACCACAGTGTGATCATTTATATTTTTACACTGTATGAAAAAGTAAATAGTTCAAAAACCGCAAAAGATAAATATAGGTACCTACAGTGTTATAGGTATATATTTTTGAAAAGCTATTTTTTCATACTCTCTCATATTCCGCAAAAACATACAGCATGTTATCAAACAAAAAACACAAGTTTGTATTATAACTTTTTTTGGCGTTACTCAATTGTTTTTCTGATATTTAAAATCTATTTAAAAATAACTAAAACTTTTGTCTTTACACATTTTTTCTTTAAAAAAAAATAACATCGCCGATCATATTAGCCTGGAAAAACAAAATTTGAGAAAGCACGTCAATGTTTGTTAATGGTGTCATTGACGTGCTTTCTCAAATTTTGTTTTTCCAGGCTAACATGATGGGCAGCATAGTTGCAGTAATTGTTATATTCAAGATGCCGAAGGGATAGTAAAATATTATTTAAAATAAACTACCGGAGCAAACATATGACATATTGATATGGTTGAAATCAGAAAAACGTATAGAATCCAAAAATATAAAAAAATACAGGGTGTTCCATTTAAAAAAACATAACTTGTATCGGTAGATCGTATATACGATGTTCAATTGTTTTTCTAAAAATGGGATTTTTAAGCCCTTAACATGTCCTACAACTTTTACTCGAAACAATTTTTTCTAAAATTACAAATTAAAAAGTTATCCAGGTGATCATTTTCGGTGGAAAACCATGGGTTCGCAAATGGCTCCTAAAGTTCGCGCCCCAATTGTGTTTTCTTTTAAATATCTCAGGAATTACTAACTACTACCAAAGTCTTTGCTACTACTAACGTAGTATCGGTTATGAATCTGCATTATCAACAATTAACCAGGGGCGTACCATAGACTACTGTACTGATTGTATTTAACGCTTGAAAACACTTTATTAAAAAGGATGTTATGAAAATAGAGAATATCATTCATTTAATTAATTAAAACAACAAATAAATAAGACAAAAATTATTAAAGGAGGAGTTCAAAATGTCCACCATTCATTACATAATCCCATTTTTCTCGAAAACGGTGCGTCCTACGGTTCCCCAACAAGGGCTCCAAGGGGATCTTTCTTACGTAAAATTGTTTAGGAAATTTCCTATGTCAAAAATACAAGAAAACGACAAACAAAATAATTGGTGGGAAAAACCTAGGAGCCCCCACCAGTTTAGTACGCTCCTGGTTAATATTGTCTATTGTTGATAATGCAGATTCATAACCCTTACCATTTGTTTATATACTTTATAAAATGCCCTTATACTAACATTATGTTCTGTACGTGCTAATTAACATTAGATAGCATGCTAACTTCAGGGGGGCGTATATAGCTCCCTTAATAGGAGCCATTTGAGGACCCATGTTCATAGAAACTTTTCTACATATTTCCGCGCATGCAATCACCTCTCGAATTTAATTATTTCCACAGGAAATTAAATCCAACAGTGCTTTAATTATTTACTAAACTCAATTAATAATTAATAAATGACCGGAATTAGTGCAGTTAATAATTTTTTCTAAACCGTATAAATCATAAGTAACTCCGAAAAATTTGGTCTTCTGAACTTTCAGGCAAAAACAAGGTGGTTATGCTTGCCGTTCCGAATCTGCATTATTATTCCTTTGGGATAGGTACTTAATTAGTGGAGTGTAAATGATCGAGTAGTGCCAATAATTGGACAGCGACACCCGCAATAATAATAAATATACAGGGTGAACCGTTATTTCATTCCTTTTAAGGGTGGATATCTAGCTCTGTTGATATTTGTAACACGAATTAGGTACCTACGAGTAAAAAAATATAAAAGAGAAAGTCGAAAAACTGACCTACCTTACGTAAAAATCTATTGACCTTTTCAGAACCACTTGCATATCTCCACATGCTCCACCGATTCACATAATATGAGGTGAACAAACATGCTTTGTTTATCTAAGTTTTTTTACAAATTCCAAAGATATAAAAAAAACACCATAAAATCACCGACAAAGTTATTTTGGGGCTATACATACTTCGAACGATAAATCATCCAGAAAATCTTGCGATGAATTCACTACTGATGTTAGTGATAGATTATAAGATCATTATTAGGGCTGGGAATTTTTATATAACGATATTTGCGATTGGAATTATCGATATATCGAAAAATATCGACATATCGATATTTGCGGTTGGAAATAATAACACGTGCTAAATACTCATCGCCTTATTCTGCAAGTTCAGTGATTGAATATGATTTTATTTTATTGTGCGCGCTCAGACATTTAATAGCCTAGAAACTTTATTTGGAAAATTAGGTGACATATAATACATAAAATTCAGCAGTTTTCTTGGTAAAATTACTTTGCCCATGAAGCTTTGTGTGAATTCTGTGATGTTTAAAAGTGCAATAAAATTTGTAAAATATGTGTAGTGATTATAGGGCTGGAAATTTTTATCGATATATCGAATAACGATATTTGCGATTGGAAATATCGATATATCGATATGTTTTCAGTGTTCGATATTCGATAACAAATTTTCAATATCGCCCACCCCTAATCATGATCGAAACCATACAAATAGACGCATTCTCGTTTAAGGTAGTATAGAGGGGCGCAGATGATCTTACTCTCGTATTCGACTTCACCGACTTCAGGAAACCGATGAGATATGCTGAGATAAACTTATTATGTATATTCTATAACTCTATAACAACATACAAACACTATATAGGTTTCAATAAAGTTGACATTTGCGTTTTTAAGGTCAACAGGGGAGACTGAGGAATTTATTGCGACCTGCCAAGGATGGTCTTATTAACACCTTGTGTACCGTATAGTCGCGTAATGGGTGTAGAGGCCACACCAACCACCAACTACAGGACTAGTCAGTCGATCATGTATTTATTATCTGTGTGATCGATGTATTCGATATGCGCGGCTCTATGAGTACTCTATATTTGCCGTGATGTTTGTGAGGTGTCAGATGGCAAGGTCAAACGGAAAAGAAATTTGGATGTCATTCGCAAAAGCATAAATTTCTGTATGCACGACTTTATCAAATTAATAAAACTGATGTATAAATCAAGTGCGTGTAGAGAGAGCCCAATACAGATCCCTGCGGCACTCAACAAAGTAACACATTAATCATTCTGTGAATATTCCCAGTATTCTAAATCTACAAAATAAAGAAAGAAATATTCATGCTGGCTGTTTTAATAAAATAGTTTTCATATAACTGTTTTAAATCAAAATTATAAAGAATTTCTCTGTAAGTAAAAAAAACCCAAAAGATCTATTTTAGTGCTCATAACAAAGTTTTATATCTATTAATTGTAGGAACACCACTTTTAATAAAATTCAATTTATAAGTGTCCGTTACACAGGCATCTATGAAAACATATGATTTGATTGATTTGCTGTAAAACAAAAAAAGTTCAATAGCAGATTTCAAATAAAACAAGTAAATAAGATAGTCCCCTTGTTGAATTGGAAGCGATATTTAAATTTAATCAAAAAATTATTTTAAAAAAATGTTTATTAAAAAAGAACAAATGAATAACAAATTTAATTAATCAAATTACTTAATATTAGGGTAAACTAAAGAATTCAATTTACGATATAGGTAGGTACCTAATAATACAAACAATTTATCTATAAGGGTGAAAATCACCTATTTAAAACTAAATGCATTGACTTGACCAAATGAAAATAAAGGCTGATCTGTAAGATTTGAAGTTCCACCAAAATTAGTGAGTGCATTATTGTTTTCTTCTTGTGGACTATCATAGATGTGACTGAATTGTGGACTAATATAACATCCATCGTCATCTTAAAAATAAGAAATTGAATAAAATTATTATATAATTATTCTGTAGGATATATGTAGGATGTTAAACCAAAACTCATAAGGACTCAGAAACAATGCATTGCAAGATTTTTATCAAAAACGAAAACAAAGACAAAAACAAATGAATAACAAACAGCTAAAGTAAGTTTAACTCTCCAGAAATTCAAATAAACTGTCATTGCCCCTTTTCTGATTGACATCTTGTCAATTGTTTGTTGCTCATTAATCACATATACAGTAAGCGGCAGCCAAGTACTTACATAGGCCCGGGTTTATATGCGAAATAAATGGGCAACCGACTTGCGGCGCACGCAAATTGAAGTCAGCGCTCGCGTCCCCATTCTTTAAATTATACACTCAAAATGTCTAGTTAGTAATTTCTCAAAAGTTCGTACTTGTAAATACTTGGCTGCCGGTCACTGTATACTATATACATACTATATGTAATGTAAGGGAATATAATCTCCGAGGATCATAAGTTTACTCTTGCTGAAATTTGTATTACTGCTACCATGTAATCTTATTATGTGTATATTTAAATCATTTAAAAACTTACAGCTTGCATTCAACATCTGAGAAAATTGGGTTTCGTTTCCGAAATTATAGGATGACATTCCACCCGTTCTCACGTAATTGTCATTATCTGCAGCAGTATTTTGTGTCAATTTGCTAGGTTCCTTATGTCCATTACTCGGATTATTTAAATTAGTATTGAATTCTTTTCCTAAAACTTATTTATTATATTCAGTAATCATTTAATTTTAATTTTCTATAAAATATTACCAGAGTCGCCCATCATAAATTGATTTTTTTCTAAGAATATGGGTTTCTTTGATGATCTATCCTCAGGCTGAGGAGTGTTTTCGATGACAGGTCTAGATTCCTCTGTAAAAATTGTAAAAACACAACAATATACAGAATATAAGGGATCTACTTAAACGTGCAACAGAACAATAACTTTGGTTATTTTTTAACAAATCAATAAAAAATTTTAGTATTGTAAATTTGTGAAAGTCCTATTACTTTCCATAATATCAATTTTACTAAAATCCAAAAACAGGGATTTTTATTTCCTCTGCAATTCTCAAAACAGTACAGTTCTATGGTATAGGAATTCAATTTGTTAAAAAATAGCTACGATATAGGGGAATTGTACTCTGCAGAAGACTCTGTTGTACATTTTGATATAATAGCATATATAATATACTGACTCTATTTACCAGTGAAATGAGATTTTTCACCCAATCCTGGAGTTTCAGGTTTTTTGAAGAAGATATTTCTGACCATTTTCTTTTCTTGATTCACACTCTTCTCATTCATATTAAATACTCCTCCAAACCCTTGGTAACAATTTAACTAATTAAATGGCCTGATAAAAATTAAAACATTTACCTGAGGTCGACATTGTAAACTTAGATTTTTCTTCAAATGGCTTCGTATGAGAAGGCTGTGAAATAGGTATTTTTCTTCAGCAAAAGATAACTTTTTTGAGATCTGTGAACTTGACACCACAACGAACTGTGCTAATTGCAAAACTTTATCACCCCTTAGCACTCATATAATACCTTTCAAATATGCGAAAAAAACACAAGGTGTTAATTAAGACAATTTGCATCATCTTCATTGCATACACACATATGAAGATATAAAGAGGGCACTAAAGAGGTGCTAAATGACGATATTACCACTAACGATTGTAAGGCTGGTGCAAAGTTAATTCTAAATTATAAAATCGTTAATAACTTTATAAAAACAATTAACGCATTCTTTTTTTTAAATCTGGTTGAGTGCTAAATAATGGTAAAGATTACGAAATTAGCACCGATGGTTGCAATAGTGGTGTAGAGTTGGCACCAAATTGGTAAAACTTAATAACTGTGATAAAACAATTAGCGCCTCTGTTTTTTACGTATTTGGAGTGTGCTAAATAACGTTAAAGGCTTCACAATTAGCATCGGTGGTTATGGTACCAAAACCACAGACTTAATTAGTATTTGGTAGACTTACAGGTGTGGGAAAGGATCCTTTTGATAGAAACTTGCTCTCTTGAGCATATCTTTTTTGACCAAAGTTATCTTGTGGTGCTACTGTAAAGTTGGACTCTTCTTTGGGAGATTCAGTCTCCTGAATTAAATGAGATGCTGAACGTCCTTGATACTGATTTTTAGATGACTGTAAGAAATGCATTTCAGGATTGTTAGTTCCCAGATTAGTTATATTTAAATTTTGCAATTGTTGGGACGCTCCAGTTCTTTGACATTGAACATTTTGGGAGTCCTGACCTACATTCATTTCCGTAGTATTATTTTCCTGGCTAGCATAGGATCTTTTATTACACTTTTTTTCAAAATCATTTGATGTTGATTTTTGTGATTGAGAATTTTGGCGAGAAATATTTTTATTAAAGTTTTGAACAACTTTTTGGAGTTTTGCAGCAATCATCTTACTTCTTTCCTCCTTAGATTGACTAGGTAATAATTTTTCCATTTCTTGAGATGCTCTCAAAGTTCTATTTTCCAGAACTCTAACTTTGGAACTACTTGAATTGAATTCAAATTTTTGAAAATTATTTGGTTCCCCAGATTTTACACTATCTTTTTTCATCGCATCTGTCATATTAAAATCTTTTTTATCTAACAATGTTTTTATATCACTGAAGAAATCAAGAGGTCTGTGCGCTAAAATAAAAGGAAAGGTTCAATTTTTTTATTTTTATAATAGAATAATGCATTTACCCTTCTGTCGAACGTCCTTAACATTACTATGTGTATCAGTCTTAGGAAACTAAAAAATATTTGGTATTAAAAAACATCAATATTAAAATATGGCAATTTTTAGTGCATCCAAAATTAAATGCACCGTCCATCTTTCTAATTTTATTTTTCATTTATTCTAATCTTTAAATACAGATAATAGATAGCAGATGATAGTTATTGATTATTAGTGGATTAGGATCATGGTAGTAGTACTGGTGATTCAGAAATTCTCTACTATTTTATTATAGTATTTTATTCTGTTTAAATTATATGATAGGAAGCAGTTAGAGATTTTTTACCAGAATACTAAATAACATGAAATGATTAGACTGTTAGACAACCAGTAATACACATAGTATCGCACAATCTTGCAAAAGAAAATGAAGTGTCTTACATGAACAATGACTGGGCAATATCTAACTAACTATCTTATTTTTTGTTCAGATACAGGAGATATGGAACCATCTAACAGGAAATCCTCTGAAAAGATGAAATAAAGTTTTGCTGTTTTCTAAAATTTTTGTGTTGACTAGCCACTAAAAGACACAACTCTAAAATTTTATTTCATACTTTTCAGAGGTTTCATACAAAGACGGTTCAAATTTTAAGAAAAATATTTTAGAACTCCAATGCTTAAAATTTTCATCAATCTGATCTTTACTCGTAATATGAATAGGTACCTATTATAACACATATACCTATAACTAAAGAATATTTAGAAATACTTATACTCATACCTCAATCTGAGGAATTTTAAAACGGGATTCCTTTTGGTAGCAACCATTTTTTTGTTTCTGCTTTAATAATTCTGTGGCTTCCATTAATTTCTGCATTAATTCTCGTTCCCTCTGTTTTTCCTTATTGAGGCACTTCATTGCACTAAAGTATTTGTCATGGGCCAACCAGGTTTTAGCAAACTCAATTATATCTCCGTAAAAAAGTCTTTGCCTAATTTTCATTCGATTTTTATTAATGTCTTTATGCTCGGTGATTTTTTGTTTTATAGTAAGACAGCGTATTTTGCATTGTTTCAATTCAACTCTCTTTATTTGAAGTGTTCTATAAGCAGGATTAGTTTGTTCAAGTTTCTCTTTACATCTTTGAAAATATGAAGAATATCTGTCAACTGTGTTCTCTACTTCCATTTGATGCTTTATAATATGTTCAATAAAACATTTTTTGTACAGTCGTTGATTTACCAGAGATTCCTGATTTAAGGTAAGACTCTCCACTTGTCTGGAAACAAAGGCAAAAAATGCGCTTTAAGTATCATGGTAATTATTATTTCATTATAGAAATTATCGAAACATTTTACTACACTGCAAGAGAGCATATGCCAAGCTTATTTTATGTACCTACTAGTGGTAAAAGTGAAATATGCTAAACTACAGGAAGTACCTAGTTGTGTTTGAAAAGTAATTTAAAAAAAATTGTCTCGGGTTTTAAAGTCAATATTTTAAAGTACCTAAATAGAAAATATAAGATAATTAGAATTAACCTCCATTTACCACTCACATCAAACTTTACCTATATTATTTTGAAAATGTTAACTTAATTGGCAAAGCATATGTTAAACGTAACACGTATTCAGTGGTTTGGTGCCAAGCCGAAACTATAACAGATTATTAGATATTCAGTACTTAGTATGGCATCAGTTACAGGTTTAATAATGGGAATAAACAGTGCTGGAACATTTATTTACATTAGGCACAATTTCTATTTTTGTTAAATTTAATCACATTTTTAATTGGCACCACGATAGCACTGAATCTTAATTTATCATAGATTAATTTCGATAATTATATTTAGACATTGAAATTATCATACTGATTGAATAAGAATATTAGGATTTACAGTAAATACTTACATTTTATAACAGGATGATAAAATGTCTAAGTGAGGCTCTAAGTCACGAATTTCTTCATCAATTTTCGCGATATCTGCATTAATTCGTTCACATTCCTCCCTTAATTTTTCAGTGGCTTCATTGTAACCTAAGATTTATGTATAAATTACACATAATTACTACGTTCATAGGTAGAGGTAATTCATGCAATTACTTAGCTGAACTTGTAGATACCATAATGGCATTTCACATTTATATATTATGCCGTTATTTGTGTGTAGCATTCTCATGACACTGTATAATTAATGCGTACCTATATAATTTATTATCATCAAAGACTATTTTTTTTATCTATGATTAGGCCAAATCTGATATCATTTTACCTGATCTAATTTTAGCATAATTATTTTGATCTCGTGATTAAAATAAGGGTTCGAGATAAACAACCGTTCCGGTTACACTGTGCTAATGGAATACTACATTTCCTAGCCATTCCCTCCTTCCAATTAAAAAAAAAAAAACAACCTTTCATTGAGCTATATCAGAGACTTCTCTGAAATATACATTTCAATCAACGTATACGTATATTACATAAATTTCATTATAAAAAAGGGTATGATTGATACCTATAAGTACATGTATTTATTCACGTGGCATGTAAACACACAACAAAGCAAAGCAATTTACCTGCTACATGCTAGCCTTGTATATGTATTCTTAATCATATACAAGGATGCTAGGTACATGTGATGTAAAATTTCTTCTCTTCTCACAAATTTATTTGTATAATTACTTACACCACAGACTGTTTTAGTCTGTGCTTACACCATTGAGTGAACGAATTAACGAATTATTTCACCTTTCACCAACGATTCTATACACATACTTAGGGCCGGTTTTTCAATGTTCAGTTAACTCTAACTAAAGGATAATATCCAAGGAGACCATTGTTACAATAATTGTTTCCTTATTATTGAACATTGAAAAACTGGGCCTTACAGAGCTACAGACTTAACAGTAGAAATTACAAAAATAAACTAACAGAGGGCGATACTGTTCTCTTGTTCTTTCCATGTTGATGTTATTAATAAAAAAGATTAGATGCATTATTAGAATAACTTTAAGAGATTATTAGTTATCGTATTTTTAAAGAATAATAAATAATATAATATAATCACGGAGCAAGATGGAAAATTTAGTATCGCCCCCTGGTAGTGACCATCCATATTTCAGACAGTTATGTCTTCAATTTCAATTATATCTTCCCACGTCTTTATTTTACATGTCATTGGCAGTAGTTATAATACATTTTTATAATCTGCAGTAGTAGGTAAATTATGAAGTAGTCATAGATAAAATATTTGGAAGTAGCATAGACATAGGATGTCTATGGGAAGTAGTTGTTAATTACTTACATTTTGCAGAAGCCTGACATTCCCATAAAACTTGATCGTTTTCGTTAATAGATATTTTAATTTTATTTATTGATTTTAAAATATCGCTTGCCATTTTAATACTGTTACCAGAGACAACCTCTGCTGTTACTTTTAACTGCTCAAGAGTTTGAAGTGTAATTTTTTTCTGTTTCTGTTTCTTTCAACGTAAGGCCCCACACCAAACCAAAATATGTAAATACAAATACAGTAAAAAAGTAAAAATGCACCTCACTGTACCGGTCACGGTAAGGTAAAAATGAAGAATGATCTAGTTGAAACAAAAGAACAATTATTGCGTTCTCATGGAAAATGTTAACAACTTGATTTGATTTTTATGGTATTAGCACAGAATACTAAATAATCAGAATTGTAGGGTATCCTCATTGGAAGGAAAATACGCGCATATTATTTCTGCGCAGAGGCAGGAGGCAGCCAAGGCTGGTAAACTCTAAAGGTTACCCAATCTGAACCTGACCTATCTCAATATATCATACGTCACTTGGCGACCGTCGGTACATCCATCTCGGTTCTACAACAGCAGAGCAGTGTTTAATGTCTCTTTTTATAGTATGTAAAATAAATGACAGACCGCGGTCGCCATCCCTGCCTCAACCCGCATTTTCCTCGCCCTATACTCGGGCCAAAAAGAGTAGTCAGTAGAGCAAAAAACTTACCGGCAATTCTTCAAAGGATTTAGCTGTTATGGAATACAGAAGCGGCAGCTCGTTTTACCATATAATCCCATATAATTCAGAGAAATATATCCAGTTTTCTCCGCCTACCAGAGATGAAAATGTTTAATTGGTATAGTCAACCAAATAAAGTACATGCTTGAACGTGCCGCCCTTACCCAATAATTTGTTCGACTATTATAAAGGTCGTCGAGAGGGCTTAGATAGCGCATTCAGTGGCGTCACATATGCTGCAACGCAAAGGATGTGCATTGTTCAACTGCGTTGCTATACCTAATTCGTGGAGATAATGTTGCCAGATGTAAGCATATTATTTAAAATTTAAGACATGGTAACTCATACTCATGCATAATTAACACAATCCGCTTTCATTTGTTCGAATTATGGAATTTATGAAATTCGTAAATCCGTACGCCCCTGGCTCTACTGACTACTCTTTTTGGCCCGAGTTATAATGCTGCTCATTGATGTAGGTAACCTGCAAGAATACTATACTAGAAGGATAGTTCAAATACGCTAATTTGTCGGCGGTGGGCGTGACTACGATGCGACTCCTGACCAGAATTTAGAAATCATTATTGTAAGGGGCCGTATACGCTAAGATATTGTGATATTAAATTAAACTACTGCTGGGGGAGAGAACTAATATATTGAAAATCGAAAGCAAGTGGCAAATACTAAATGTTGTGGAAATATGAAACCTCAAGAGTAACTCGTTCTTACGAAAAAAAATATATAAACTTTACCCACGAGATTCGCGATTTGCGACCTATCATCGCGAACGCTGCAAAAACGGTGCAAGATACGATAAAATTTCACTTATACAAATTTGTAAAGCATAAAATTTCCTACAAAAAAGCCAGTGATGGCATATATCTAACTTGAATGGTGTAGGCGCGAGAGGTCACCGAAAGAGCGCGAGCACATAAATATGACATAGATAACGCAATTTTTTGTTAATTTAAAAGAAATTGTTATTTTCAATGCCTATTTACAAGATTAATTGTACAGTGCTTTGATCAATGACATTTTTTAGCAACATATATGGGACTGTAAAAATTTGGGAATATAAAATAATTTTGCGTCCTTGAGACATAAATAGTTATACTTACCTCTATTAAGTAGGTAGGTAGGTATATAAAATAAATATTTGAATAATTATATTATTATTATTATTATATATATTTACATATTATGAAAAAGCTTTAAAGTATAATAAAAACAAATATAATTTTTTTTATGAATATTTTAATTAAGGTTAAAAAATAGTTTTGTGTAACTAGTGTAAAAAGCATGTATATTTGTTGCAGGAGGCATGAAATTTCATCATCAATCATGCTGAGTGCAACAGATACACCACATTTTTTACGGTCGAATTAAATAGATTTTTTTTTAAATTTTATTGAACAAAATAATTACATTGAACAGAACACATCGCACTTGTATCATGATTAAATTTATTGGCACGTTTACAGCAATTAATCCATTCTTTCAGAGTAGTTTTGGAAACAAAATATTTTAGGAAAACAGTGATATACAAAATGCTTGCATTGCTGATTTTCATAATCATATCCTGCTATTATTGCATCCATAGCACACCTACCAGGCATATTTCTATTATAACTACCTACTCGGTTTCTGAAATTATTTAATAAGTTTTTACCAGTTATCCATCAAGTTTAAAGCAAAGAAAAAACTTACAACAAACAACACTAAACACAATAATCACAACATCCACTTCATAAGTCTATATTTAACAAAGAAACAGTTTAAAACAGTCTAAACACAGCAGAACAAACGTAAAAGCAAGCGAAAACGAAAGTTTAGGTCAGGAGGTGACGTCACAAGCACCCGGCTCGTGACGGTTGCAGAGCCAACATAGGGTCTTATGGGAATAAACCATCCTTCTTAAGTATATTATTCTTGGGTAACCTGTACGTCTACAAGCCTTGGGAGGCAGCCATCTCAGGCACAATAACATTCATAGTATAAGGAGAATGGTATGCCAGGTTGCCATCCAATTTGTGTATCTACTGCGCATTTAATTACGTCACTCAGCTAAAAACCGTCGAAAGTCAGTTGTAATTTCGCACGTTTAATTTTTATTTTAATATTTTTAATAGTACAACAGTGATGTTTAGCAGGAATCAGGATTCAATAATAAAAGAAAATGAATAAATGAATAGTGCCATATAGGTACCCTGAAAAAGAAACATGATGCAGCTACGGACACGTGTTTCGGAGTTATTGCTCCTCATCAGCGTAGTTTAGCTTGAATAATGAATCCGTATGAATAGGATCAGAAACAATAACTAATAACGGTAAGAAAGTATCTTGAAAAAATGAGACCTTTGAAGAGGCTAGAAAACTTTTGACCAAAACGCTAAAACATAATATTTGGCCAAGGTCGTTGGTCATATGAACTATCAACGCTAAAAAACGATTATTGTCAAATCAAAATAATAATCTAATGTCAAAATATATTATTGTCAATTTTGTATATTTTTACAATATGTTAGTTTGTTTAATTGTTTAGGTCAAACCTTGCAACTGAATAATCAATGGTATCAATTAAAAAGGTTTGCTGAGAATACGAAAAATAAAATGACGTCACACTAAATTCAATATGGCGGAGGCCCCAAGGCGGACTAGTTATATTTTTTATAACCCCCATGATATGGGTATCAATTAAAAGGGTTTGCTGAGAAGAATACAAAAAATAAAATGTCATCACACTAAATTCAATATGGCAGACGCCCCAAGATGGCGGACAAAATTTTCTTATCTACCATCCACCAATATATGGATATCAAATGAAAGGGTTTGCTGAGAAAGAATATGAAAAAAACTAAAAAATAAAAAATAAATTAATAGTAAAAAAACATTTTTAAAACAAGCTTTTATTTAAATGCTCTAAAAAGAAGAAAATAAACTTTAAATTAAATCAAACACTTCAATTTATTACATTATACAATTTATATGATATAAAATTAAGCTTGTCGCGAGATTTGCCTGTGTAAATAAACAAGAATATATTGTATTCTTGTTTATTTACTCTCGCGACAAGCTCTTATATCATATAAATTGAATAATGTAATAAATTGAAGGGTACCATATTTTAATTTAAAGTTTAATTATTTTCTTCTTTTTAGAGCATTTAAATAAAAGCTTGTTTTTAAAAATGTTTTTTAAAAATATATGTTACATTTCTAAATTAAAAACAGTACCTATATAAACAATAGTCCGGAAGGTTAAATGTCCTTGTATAGTAGGTTATCTTAATAATTTTTATCGAATTTATGTATTTTGAAGTTGTAGTCAGTAAAAATAAAATTTGAAATTGAAACAGTTCCAACAGTAAATACCGAAATTTCCTACGGGTTAAAGCAACATTTCTATAGTTTAAATCACGAAAGAAGACCGTTACGTCATCGTTATAATTCGTATGAATCAAATCAGTACTGAGTTAGTCAAATTCATGCTTGTTGAAATGACATCCGGATGTAAACAAACTTAAACGTCAAAACAAAACATAACCTGCAATTTGTCTGTTAAATGTCAGAATAATTTAACGATCTCGCCTGTCTAAATTTGAACTAATTGTATATTCTTATCGAGGTTTTTAATATATATAACTTGGTAAAATGCAGATGTTTTGAAGATTAACTATCGTTAATTCCATAATGAACTATTTTTAATGTGCAAAAATCAATGGAATAAAGAAAACAGTACCTAACAATCAAACTCAAAGATAAAACAAATTCAAATTTGTCAACTTTGGCTGACATGCAGAAACAGGAAACTATGAAACATGCGACAACGGCGCTAGTCAAAAGCGTTCGATCAGTTGATCGAATTCTTGCTTATTACTGAGACATGCGAAATCGGTCCCTCTCTTTCTATTTCGTCAAGGCGGTTAGGTTTTCGTATAACGCATCAACAACGTCAGTCGGAGATATTAACAGTCACATATAATGGACTCCCTTTCTCTGTCTCTCTCGTTTTACTGTGTTGTAAACAAAGAACGCTTGAACAGCGTACGTTGAAGCTTAGAAATTAATTTGTGACATTGTGACGTAACGGTCATCTCTCGTGATTTGAAGTATACCATCTTTGTAACACAAGTATAATTTGAAATCGGTTATGACGGTTATTCCATTCCTTATTCGGTTAACTATTGTGTGTTTCTGTTCTGTGACTGTCGTTTGGTCGGTGGTCGGTTTTTGGTTAATTGGTTTATTGGTTATTGCACGATACACATAAGCTAACGCGGTATATTCTTGCGCATCCTAAAGCTATCTCTCTCGCACAATATGACGTCAGCTGGATTACAAAATTCGAAATTCGTGATGTAATATAGGTATGGAGAATTGTGATAAATATTATTGTCGCTACTTTTAGGGCTTTTTTCTTAGTTTTGTTATCATTTCTATCAAGGTGTTGCTATATGATTAAATTTAATAAACACATAATATATATTTATCAATGATCTCTATAACTTTCTCTTATAGCGCTATAAACATATACAACTCTATAAAATTATAGCCTAGGATGTAAATGGCAACTTTACTTTTTATTATTACTTATTAAGACAGCCTATCTTATTACTTTCTATTTTCTATAATATTCAGCAGTTTATTTAAATGCAAACTACAAATAAAAATTTCATTCACTAAGTCTAGGGTTAGGTTTTTCTATAACACTTTACATCTCCGTTATAAATTTACAGTTGCATTTTATGGTATAGAATAGACACTATTTTATATTGGATGTAAAAGCCAAGGTCAAAGGCTTACATCCCTTACAGCCAGCGCTGTAAAATGGGTTACAGAATAGCACCACAAGTTTTTATTATTTTTTAACTAAATTTTTTATGAAGTAAGAAAAACAACAAATTATAAAAATATGTAGCTTTATTTAAATTTAAGACATGCAAAATTTAAACGTTTTACTTTTTCTACATAGGTTTCATACAGAAAAATAACTTAAGAAACAGATTAAAATTTACTTAACTTAATATTCTTTACATTGATTTTGTCCTGGCGACTACAAGCAATAACCCACTGTTTTATTAAATTAGCATCCTTTGGAAACCGAAAATACTTTATATTACTCCCTTTGGTCACTCGGGTATAGTTTTTACATTTTGCCACAGCACAATTCAACATTTTAGCCGTAAATCACAACGTTAGACGATTTACACGTTTACATATTATAACATGTTTATATCACTATACTATTACAAAACACGTTTTATTAAGAAAATAGCATTGAAATTATAAGAAAACTTGGAGAACATAATATTCTACAGATCAACAAATTCAAACCAAAGCAAAGCACTGCGACTGTGTCAGTGTCAAGTGTCTGCCAGCTGACGTCATGCGCGGCGATTTCATTTTTTGGTCCGTCTAATGAGCATACCATGTTTTCTTATACCATGGGTTATTGGTTTTTTATTAATTGTCAAAATGGCGTTGTGTTGTGCCAGTAAGTAAATACCTTTTGTTTGGTTGTTAAATTATGTTTAATCTTTTATAATAATTTGTGAAGAATCTAAATTAAATAAATACGATTTTATCAATAATTGCTTTGGAAAGTATCATATATTAATTTGCCGGTATATACATAACCTTATTTTAATAATATTTCAGTCTCCAATGAGGTGCCAGAGCATCCGGTTGTATCTCCTTCTTCTGGGGCTATATTTGAGAAACGTATAATTGAAAAGTATATTCAAGAAAATGGAGTTGATCCGATAAGTGGTAAAGAACTGAGCATAGATGATTTAATTGAAATTAAAAGTACGTAGTATATATTGTATTTAAAAAGAAAACCTGTAAATATTAAAAATTCACCACTTTTAGCACCTCCTATTGTAAAGCCGAAACCACCTAGTGCTACAAGCATTCCAGCAACATTAAAATTATTACAAGATGAATGGGATGCAGTTATGCTTTATAGTTTTACCCAACGACAGCAGTTACAAACTGCAAGACAAGAACTCAGTCATGCTTTATATCAACATGATGCAGCGTGCAGAGTTATAGCACGTCTTAATAAAGAAGTTACCGCTGCTAGGGAAGCTCTGGCTACTCTTAAGCCTCAAGCTGGTATCACTACAGTACCTCAACCAGTAAGCGAGATTTTAAATAGAATTTACATCGTTTTAGCTTTTTTTTAAATTTGTACATAACTATACCTAGAAATAGTCGTTATATTATCGTCAATTTAATTTTTAGGCTGTGGCAGCTGAGGCCGGAGGTGTAGCCAATCAACCAACTGAACAAGCTGGAATGAGTACAGAAGTTATTCAGAAATTGCAAGAGAAGGCAACAGTATTAACACAAGAACGTAAAAAGAGAGGTCGTACAGTTCCAGAGGAATTAACAACCCAAGAACAGCTTAGATCGTTTAGAACATTAGCATCATTAATTGTAAGAGTTGTCCGAGTAAAAAAAAATGCAATTTGATTTAATAAAAACTTTGTATTTGTAGGGATTACATTCTGCTAGTATTCCTGGTATTCTAGCATTAGATGTGCATAATTCGGATACAAGCAAAGTACTCACTGGTGGTAACGACAAAAATGCAACAGTCTTTAATAAGGATACAGAACAAGTAGTAGCCATTCTTAAAGGACATACCAAGAAAGTAACAAAAGTTATATATCATCCAGATGAAGATCTTGTTTTAACTGGTAATTTTTTTCTAAATTACCTATCATTTATAAGCCATGAAATATTTAAAAAAATGATTAATAATAATAATAATAATTTAGTTCAAGAGACCATTGTACAAAAGTATAAAAATATAGGAAATGTCATCAGCATACATGTGGCATACTATCAATACTAATAGTCGTAAAGTATGAAATAATATTTTCATTATACCATTCTGATATTATGATTTAACATTACTCTATTCGTCATTGATATAACACCAATATCGGCCTAGGCCTTTAAATGAATTGAAGAAAAATGCAAGGCTTACAATTCATCATTAAATATTACAGTATATTATGTGGTATAATGAAAAATACTGAACGACACACGGCCGATACGCAAATAACAGACGCGATTGATAGTAAAATCTTGTCTGATATTTGCTACATATCGGCCTTATGACGTTAATAACTATTTACTAAAGTTTCAAGTTTATTTTTTATTTAAATTTATTTATTTAAAGTAGATGTTGCTTACCAGTTAAGGGCGGTTTTAGGAAAAATAGTAGACAACATAATAGGTATCTGGGAAGTGGCTTTATTAAATTCATGTGCTTCCAGAATGAGACGTAGGCGCAATCTACTTTTCATCAGTTTTCACACTTGTTAACTAAATAACTAGGTGTATAAGTTTCACTGGGCATCATTTTTTCGTGACTCTTTACATTTTACGATTCTGAATCTAATATAGTTTAAAATATGATTTCAGCCTCACCTGATGCATCAATTCGTGTATGGAATGTACCCACTTCACAAACAACTTTACTTTTAAGAGCACATGATGGTCCTGTGACCGGATTGTCATTACATCCTACAGGAGACTATGTTCTTTCCACTTCTGAAGATCAATACTGGGCATTTTCAGATATCAGGACAGGTCGTTTATTAACAAAAGTGACTGATAATTCTAATGTACCACTTACCACAGCTCAGTTACATCCTGATGGTCTTATTTTTGGAACTGGAACTGGAGATTCTCAAGTGAAAATTTGGGATTTGAAGGAGCAAAGTAATGTAGCTAATTTTACAGGTAAGATGAATTTATTTCTGCATGTGTTTTTCATACCTTTGTCTATAATAACTGCTTTTTTCAATATAATTCATAAATACATTGGGTAATGCAATTCATTATCGCACTAATAATGTTATGTAATGTAATGAACACATTACACAACACATTCATAAAGAACCTAATTTGGGCAGTAGCCAGCAGAATATAGGCTAATTAAAACACCTGTGCTTCTACATGGCTTGGTCTACGACCTCGTGTTTAAATAATTAAAGTCTGTTTTTCCACGTGTAGAATAAATGGATTTATTAATTAACTTTGATATTTTAGGACATTCTGGAGCAATAACTACCATTTCATTTTCGGAAAACGGTTACTATTTAGCTACAGCAGCTGATGATGCATGTGTCAAACTATGGGATTTACGTAAATTAAGGAATTTTAAAACATTACAACTTGATGAAGGATATCAAATTAAAGACTTATGTTTTGATCAAAGTGGCACTTATTTGGCAGTTGCTGGTTCAGATGTTAGGTAAACGAATTATATAATAATAAGTTATTAGTAAACGTGAACATACTGTACAATAACCGGCAGCCAGGTACGTACGAATTTATGGGTAACTAGATATTTCATATTCAGGGGTATGAAATAGATTGAATGCACGATACAAAGCAATTTAAATAGTGGGGGCTCGAGCGACGGGTATTGCATCTTCACACCTGCTTGTACTGCAAATTGGTTACCCATTTATTTCACATGTAAACCCGGCCTGATGTACGTATTTGGCTCCCGATAACTGTATATACATATATAGTAAAAAAATATATTCTAATTCTTTATTATTATTATTTCAATGAATATTACTAAATTATTGTACTATTTTTTTACAGGGTCTATTTATGTAAACAATGGCAAGAGCTTAAAGTATTTAATGACCATACAGCAACTGCAACTGGTGTGAGATTTGGTAAACATGCACGATTTATAGCCTCAACTTCTATGGATAGAACCTTAAAATTGTATGGTTTAGAATAAAAAAATATATGCCCATAGCCATAATCAAATTAATTTTTCTGTAAATTTTATTTCTTACTATACAATAGAAAATAATAAAAATATTGTTTTTTTCGGTGACAACTTTGTATTTATTTAACTGTAGTACACGTATTCTATGGTATTCTTGAATAGAATAATACTGATGAGTACTTTGGGTACTCCTTAACGATTATGTTAATCCACAACGAATCCTGATACTGGCCAATCAGATGAGAAGTCGTGCGTATGACTATCCAAACTCAAAAGTTTTGCAGGAAAAACTGAAAAGTTTCGAAATTTTGTTCTTTTCAATTCCCACTTTTCCATAAATCTCCACAGAAGAGAATTGATTTGTCGCTCACAAAATATCTAAAAGTCTCGCTCCAATAGGTTAGTCAAATTAAAACTGAAAAATAAATGGCAGATCTAATTAATTCAAATAAACTGATGGTCGAGAGGTATCGTACCTGCCTCTCACCCACCAAAAGTTTCGGGTTTGATTCCAGTTGTGACAGTTTTTAAAGCAAAGTTACTTTTTTATAAATACCTATGCAACGTTGCTGACAATGAGAGTAAGGACAATTGATGATGTTTATTAGCTAATAGACATTTGGAATGGCCATAACGATTTAATTTGCTTATACATGAAGTCTGATAGGTTCTATTTTGATTTTTTTTTTTAGTATTTTTGAAAGTAAGTACCCACTTAGGTACCTATATATGCGTTTTTCAAACAGGAAAACTTGGACTAGGTTAATTGTTGTGGGTTGCTTTTCTTCTTTTAAACAAAAAAAAAAAAGTAATAACGCCAGGAGATACCAGATTTGTAGAAATGAATTACGAGTTCATAAGGCAAAAAAATGACGTAATCGGAGGCAGAAAAGAAACCCCAATTCAAATTAGGGCGACCCCTTCATCAAAAGCGATACTCTCAACATACTGTCAAGGGAGGGAGGCTTGATACAGAAATAATGACTATTGACTCGTTAGGCTAGTCAGTCGCTAAATATGGTAGGGTAGATTTTTGTAAAGCTTGGAGGGAATGGCGATTAAAATACTTTGTCAGGATTTCCACTTCAAAAGGACTACACGATTTGTTACACCCTGACCGCTGTTCTTACTTTAAATTGTTACAAATATTTTGCTGCTTTCCTAAATTTAGTTACCTAAATTGGAAATTTTCTTTCAGGAGAAAGTATTCTCCCTGAGCATGATAAATAAACAGACCTAATAACCCAAATAATATTTCTCCCTCAGATCAATAAAGATCTGAGCTTTCCACTAAACTATTGGTACCTTGGTAACGAATAACGCTGGTAACGAATAAAGCTTTTATTTTCTACTAGGCACTAGAGCAGATAAAATGGCGTTTGATTATAAAAGGTGATTGCAATAAATTATATATTTAAATTTCGTATGGTGCAAGATTTCGTATTTCCCTCCATATAGGTTGGCATAAATGAATGATTTTTGACAACTGTATCGAACTTGTGGCGCCCTCTGAAAACTCATCTAACAAAAATCCGAAAACACAGGTCAGTTCAGTGAAGTTTGATAAAGCTTTTAAAAATTTGTAAGTCGTTATACAATTTAACAAGTATTAGAAAAACAGAATTGTATAATATAAGTTAATTATTTCACCAGGTGTGTAACAGTGTGTTTACAAACAAATAAAAACGACGATATCGGCGATATCCACCGGACTCGGGTCTATAATGGCAGCCAGCGATTCTGCAGGCGATGATTCTTTGTATCCTATCGCAGTCTTAATTGATGAACTTAAAAATGAAGATGTACAGGTAATAACATCCATTAGTTGGAATTTAATTGTACAAGTTCTCATTAAAAACTTCCTGCTTTCTAAGTTTTGAAAAACATTCAGTGGGCTTAACCATAGCTGCCTTGCTTGAAAATCTTTCAAAATGACATCATTCTGTCAAAAAATTGTCCTTAAATTTAAAAATATATTATATTTTTATAATTATATTTTATAGATAGTAAGCCATTCATGTACATATTTATAGAGAAATTTATTTGCACAGGTTTTAGTAACTTAAACTGTTTTGAATATTACTAATATTTATTAGATATCTATAAAAATTATCATACATCCACACTATTCTATAAAAAAATAGTTTAAAACAGTTTTTATCGATTTTTGATGTAATATTCACAAATTTCCATTGCATTTATATACTACATCACATTTCTATGAATATTTTTGTTTAGTTAAAATATGGAGAAGCGAGTTGCTAAACCACGTTTTAACTTTAATTTATGATGTTAATATTGATAACTACTAGCGAGTAGATGGCGTAAAATTTTTTCGAGTGTTTATTTGCTTATAAAAAATGTTTATTTAAAAAAATTTCTCTTAATCAATCGTCTTCCTGGTTTGTGAGCAATCTTCTGGTATCTAAATCTAAATTTGTACGATTGAAGAGAGACACTTGTATGTGTATTCTTCCTGTAGAATTTAGATTTGAAGTTGAGAATATGCAGCTCCGAAAATTCCCTTGGTACTCAAAATCTGTTAGAAAATGTACCATACCTACTATACATATAGTTGTAGTTGTATTAGTTTTTTATTTTTGTTACTTTAATTACATGTCGGAACATTTTTAGATCCGTAAAGTACATACATGAAACCAGAATTCATGTTGAATAAATTAAGGCTTCTAATAATTAAATTCCCAGTAAGCGGGGAATATTCCCCAAAATTTTAATTTCCGGGAACAGTACACTCCTAATTATTAGGCTCAAAAAACATTTCATTTTTACAGGGTTCTGCGGATACCTATATATCAAGCGATATTATATATCATGAAATATATCACGAATTATATGTATGATATATATCGTGATATTAGATATATATCAGTTTTATATTTTTACATTCTCGTCTCATAGATAGAGAATTTATTTTAAATTTTTTTCAATACGCTGCGGTCTCAAAATAAAAACCATACCTTAAAAACCAATTAGATAATTGAAAATATTAAATATTCGAATTTCTCCAATATATATCGTCTGATATGATATTTATATAAATATCAAGATATTTTCAAAACCTGTTTTTTTATAATGAGCATTAGGTTACTATATTTTAATAAACTTTAAAAAACGTAAACAGTAAGTAAAACGACTAAATCTAAGAGGCAGGCAGCAAAAGTTGTTTCTTGTTAAAATTTGTAAATCAGAGCCTGAACCTGCACATAGTGTAAATAAGTATTGCACAAATATATTACACTGATATTTTGATGATTAGACAATAGACAGGGTCTAAATAAACAAACTATATGATTAATTGGTCTAAATATCTTGCATAGCCTGACTTACATGCCAAAAAGATTTCGGTAGTGCATACCCATTCAAATAAGCGACAAAGTAAAAGTGCATTATCAAAGAGGAAGTAAAATCTCAAGGTCCCTCAAGGTAATGATACCGCGATATCACCCAACGTGCTCTTTGGTGTAGTATATATACTGTGCACTTTTTTTACTTTAATCACAGGCTGTCTTCAGATATGTTATTTGCCATGTTCAGTGGTTTAAAAATAGGTAGGTTACGCAATAATCCCTACTCTTATTTAGCAATTTGTTTCTAATAAATTCAATTTTTTTGTCAATAATTTTTATGGTAAATAGAGAATCAGAATGCATAATTTTTTTAGCCATTGTGGAATACATGATGTTAAACAGCTTTCAATGTAATGTAAACCACCCAAAATGTTTGTTTCGAAAATAATGAGTTCGGTAGCTACATTAGAAGTGAAGACACTGAGATAATTGTTAATTTGGAAGAAATTGATGGTGTAACTTTACATCATAAGAAAAATATATGTTGAACGGGAAAAATTTTTGATGCCATCATTTTGCGCAAAATATTACCCAGGTGTTGTCATCAGATTTCAGACCACTCGGTCTATAGATCTCCATTATGAAATTATTTTGCTGAGAACATATCAAAATCATCAAATCGTTTTAGTCAACTACAATTCGACATTTATTTTTGAGTGGGCAGTAATTGAACTAAAATTAAAGCAATTAAACAATTATGGCCCCTATTTCAGAGTTTAATTGTTGCAATAAATTGTTTTTTATAGAAATTATAGATGAATCAGTATTTACTTTACGTGAATCGCCACCACCGTATATAATGTTTGTAGTAATTTTAGAAAATTACTTACTTCCTCAAATATAGTCAGGTTTTAGAACTTTTTTGGAAGTTTTGTGACATATAAACATTTTAAAGTAAATAATTATTACTTTGAAATTTGACACTATTTTAAGAAATTTGTTTAGGAAAATTATATACAAGATGTACTTAAAAGTGGGGCGCAGGCCAAAAGCAATTTATTTTCTTCTGTCTTCTGTCCTGTGTTCTACTCAAAAATATATTGTATATAATTATTCTAAACAAATGTCTTCAAATGCCGCTAAAATCTTCAAAATAATAATTATTATATATTATATGTTTTGACAAAACTACCAAAAAAAGTTTTGCAGTACGATTAGGCAGGTTACCATTGTTTTCGTTCAAGTTTTGTTTTTAACCAACCTAGAAAATTTCAGGAAAATGGTTTATGTTAAATATTGGACGTTTTTAAATGTTCTCTCTATGCATCCAAAGAACTGCTTACCTGATTGAATTTTTGAATATCTCCATAATTAACCCAAGGTTTAAAAAGTTATATATCTTTGACACAAATTAAGTGGTAATAGTAAGCGTTGATCACATTTAAACTTTTTGTGATCGTAAAACTTGTTAAAAATTAAAATGATAGTGAATAAACAATTTTTATTAACTTATGTTGAAATAGAAACTGCTATAACCCTATCTAATTAGAACGCAATAATATACTCATGCGCCTAGGCAAAACATAGCAATTCATCGTTGTTAGATGTCACTTTAACTGATGTCCTTTCTACCATGAACAACAGAGCTGTAAAATTCATTATCTAGTCACTTTTCTCGTGCACTCACAACATCTATATGGTGGGGAAAAATCATGATTCAAATAACTTTTTTTTTTCAATCTACTTAGATTATATTTTTCCACATCGTGTATTACAAAATTACGGCATGGAAGTGGAACGTAATCGCTCCGTTTCTTCAGAAACCTTATTATGATGATGATTATCAGCAACATATTTCAATAAAATAACTCGATAGACAAGTTTCCTCTTTTTTTTAATATTTGCCATTTTTATAACATTCTGAAGGAATTATAAAATAGTAGAACTTTGAAAGGTTCGTTATATTTTCATAAATGCATTTATGATTTATTAAATTACTGGCATTATTTAACACATTTATTTTCCTAGATGCAAGAAAGATTTTCAATTCTAGAAGATTGCTTTAAACTATCTTCTTTGTGTTTATTCTTATGTATGTTTTGTTTAATAACTGCTCGGTTAAACTTGAATTTTAGAGTACTTATTACAATATTTTTTTTTTTAGTTACGTCTTAATTCAATTAAAAAACTGTCCACCATTGCCTTGGCCTTGGGAGTGGAACGTACCAGAACAGAACTGATACCTTTTCTTACTGAAACAATTTACGATGAGGATGAAGTTTTATTAGCTTTAGCAGAACAACTGGGAACATTTATCACGTTAGTTGGCGGTCCAGAATATGCTTATTGCCTTTTACCACCACTGGAAAGCTTAGCGACGGTTGAGGAGACTGTTGTACGTGATAAAGCAGTTGAATCTCTTAGAGCTGTTGCCCAGCAACATAGTCCATCTGATCTAGAAACACACTTTGTCCCTTTAGTACAGAGATTGGCTGCCGGGGACTGGTTCACATCTAGAACATCGGCCTGTGGGCTTTTTTCTGTAAGTTATTTTTGCATTGAATTCATGACCTTTTTGCATTGGAGTTGACCATAACAAATAACCTTGCAAATGACAGATTTCATGTGGTAAATAGATTCTGTTTAATATCGAATTATAATATTGATTGCTAAGAAACCTTATCGCCAACCCTGACGTAAAAAATCACCAAATAAATAATATTTTTCTATTATTAAATATTTACTCTATGATTGTATTTTAGGTATGCTATCCAAGAGTGTCTGCAACAATGAAAGCAGATTTAAGATCACATTTTCGTGCACTCTGTCAAGATGATACACCTATGGTCCGTAGGGCTGCCGCTACAAAATTGGGGGAATTAGCTCAAGTTGTAGAATTAGAATATCTTAAATCTGACTTGATACCCATGTTTGTTAATTTAGCGCAAGATGAACAGGTAAAATTAATTACATGGCAGCGATTTTTTTGGGATGAGTTATTCAAGTTTTTATTTTACAGGATTCTGTGAGACTCTTAGCTGTAGAAGCATGTGTTAGCATCGCAACTCTTTTACAACAAGAGGACGTGGAACAACTCGTAATGCCTACCTTACGACAGTGTACAGGTAAGGGTCCATCAAATTCTTGCTAACATTATGTTTTGTGTTAAGTATTAAGAAGTGAGCATTTTAATGATTAATTTCAATGTGAAATGTTTCTAGAAAGAAAGAGATATAGTATTACATTTTCAGGTGATACTTCATGGAGGGTACGGTACATGGTAGCAGATAAATTCACAGAACTTCAAAAAGCTGTAGGACCAGAGATAACAAGAACAGACTTGGTGCCGGCATTTCAAAGTCTTTTAAAGGATACCGAGGCTGAAGTTAGAGCAGCAGCAGCCAATAAAGTGAAAGATTTCTGCCAAAATTTAGATAAGGCACATCAAGAGAATATAATAATGACCAATATACTGCCCTGTGTTAAAGAATTAGTAGCTGATCCTAATCAACACGTGAAGTCTGCCCTAGCATCGGTAATAATGGGCCTAAGCCCAATTTTGGGTAGGCATAACACCATTGAACATCTCCTTCCCCTCTTTTTGACGCAACTTAAAGATGAATGCCCAGAAGTTAGACTAAACATTATTTCCAATCTGGACTGTGTTAATGAAGTCATTGGAATCCAACAGTTGTCCCAGTCTTTGTTACCTGCTATTGTAGAACTAGCGGAGGATTCAAAATGGAGGGTTAGGTCTGCCATAATTGAATATATGCCTCTACTGGCGGGACAGTTGGGAAGAGAATTTTTTGATGAAAAACTCAATGCCTTGTGCATGACGTGGCTGATGGATCATGTGTTTGCCATCAGAGAAGCTGCCACATTAAATCTTAGAAAACTTGTTGATCAGTTTGGAGCTGAGTGGGCGGAAACCACCATTATCCCTAAAGTTTTGGCCATGTCTAGGGATCAAAATTACTTATACAGAATGACCTGCCTATTTTGCATTAACGTATTAGCAGAGGCGTGCGGGAGCGATATAACTACGAGATTACTTTTACCGACTGTATTGAGTATGGCTAATGATAAAGTTGCTAATGTAAGATTTAATGTTGCAAAGACTCTCCAAAGAATAGCACCACAATTGGACCAGGCTGTAATACAACCACAAGTGAAACCTGTTTTAGATAAACTTAATGTGGACAATGATGTCGATGTTAAATATTCTGCATCTGAAGCTATTACGGGGATTGCAGGTAAGTTATCTTCTGTTTTATCGTAATAAAGATGTCAGTGGAAACTATTACTGTTAATCGACTGCAATAGAAGACATATACTGTTTCATTTTTTTATGGTGGAAAATGGATAAAGAAGCTAAAAAAGTGTGATTGTAGTGTGGCAAAAAATTTTTTCAAAAACCTTGTTTAGAAATGACTACGGGAGTTGGCTGTATACAATGCATATTAGTCTTAAACGCATAGTTATATTTAAATTAATGATATCTGGTGAAAATCAACGACCTGATTTTTTTTTTATTTTTGAATTGAAGAAAGCACCAAAAAAATTCACTTTATATGCGTGTACTACTTCTTTTCCTTGTTAAAAACGTATCTTTTATTTTGTGTGTCCACCACTTCTAATTGCAGTGAAATTAGATTAAAAATGAGTGAGCAGAGTAGCAGATTTAGATGGACATCTTTATTAAAATAACCCTATGTTTATTTAGATTCTAAGTATGTAGTAGGATAAAACCTTTTGTAATGTGTTTTTACAGCTTTAGGTTGAGAAAGAAGACATATTCGTACGAGAGTAAACTGTAAGTGGAATGATTGAAAACTGAAAGTTAAATTTATTATACATATTAAATATAATTAATCTCATAGATTGTAATATCACCTAACTGTTGTGCTCTATTATTTAAATAAAAACAAATGTGTAAAATAGCATTTTTAGAAGTTTAGAATTAAATTGTTTAGTACTTGTCTATGTTACTTTGAGTTTTTTTGAAAACTATTTATTGGATTCTTTTGTACTTTGCCATGTTATAAGTATTAAATGATATTACAACTTTAAAAAAACCTCGAATTTTTTTGGTTTTGTATAAAAAAATTGTTTTGTATTATATCTAATTCTTTATAAAAAATAAAAATAGTATATTATAAACTATCCTGCAATAATTTTATGTATTAGATAGTTTCTTGTTATTAACTAATTTTGAATCTGTTATGATACATGAAATATGAATGAAAACTAGTGTTACTTTTTTTAAAACCATTGACAGATTTACAGTACAAAAATATAGTATCATAATCAATTGTTTTCTTTCTTAAATGAAACGCCTAGGATTATGCGTTTAAATATAATATATTTTTTTTAAAATCGGCATTAAAGTACCCCAAAATCGTCATTAAAGTGATAGAAATAATCATTAAAGTAATCCGTTATTGTACGATTTTTATAGTTGGCCGAGGTGACAGATAAACGTAAACATACATTTTTTATTGCTTGTGACAATAATTGTGTTGTAATAAAAGGTAAATAAATACAGTTTTTTTAATTCAGAATTGTATTATCACTATTATAATTGCCAAAAATAATTATTTTCTTACAAAAAATTATCCCGATTTGACATTTAAAAATAATTAAGACATTTCCTAATGTCACTTGAAATTCTAAATAATTATGACATTTCTTAATGTCACTGAAAATTATTTAAAATATAGAGTTAATTAATCTTAATTTCACAGTTTCTGGATTTAAAAAAAATGTAATATGCACCTCAGCATTAAAGTTCATCTTTTTTTCACTCATGTGGTTTATTTGCCTCGGCCCTAGTAGGGCCTCGGCAACTAAACTCCACATTCATGATAAAAAGATGAACTTTAATGCCTTGATACATAAATAACTATTATTATGTAATATATATTTATATATTTTTAAAACATTTTTTAGTTGTATTCAAAGCATGTAAACATTGTGCAACTACACAATAATTATTTTGTCACATATAAGGGAAAGTATTTTGGGAAGTTTTAAAGAACTAAAATGTTATTTATATACAGTATATTCACTTTTCAACCAAAGCACTTTGTGAGTGAATAGGAGACAATAAAGCGAGAGCGCTAACATAGATCGACATGCAGTCACGCATGTGTAGTGCTCTCGCTTTACTACTATCTCCTATTCACTCACAAACTGCTTTGGTTTAAAAGTGAATATACTGTATAGGGTGTTAAGCTATCGTATGTCACAAACACGTGGACATATTCTAGGAACAAAAACAAGGAAGAAAGTCCTTTAAAGTTTTGTTTTAGCTTGATTTGTTTTCAAGTTCAAGTTTTTCGAAAAAATGAGGTTCTACTATTTTATAACTTTTTTAACGAATAAAGATGTCGTCGTAACATTTGGAGTACTGTATAAACTAAGGATACGACATCTTTTACCAAAAGATGGCATTTCAACTATAGCCAGTGGCGTAGATGCAGGGTATTAGTATGTAGTAGTATGACTAGTATATGCTACAAAGACGTGAAAATATCTAATTGAAGCAAGAAACTGTCCATGTGTTGTCATAAACATTTTTCTTTCATGCCTTCACCTTTTAAAAATATAATTTTAGTATCGGCAAAGCAAGAGCAAATTAAGAATATTGCCCTAAGATAGTAACTTGCTTCAATTAAAACGTGCCTTTCCACGTATTATTTTGTCATTGATATTACTGGGTAAGTTAAAGGTAAGTTAATATTATTACTACTGCTACGCCTTTGATAATGCCAATAATGGTAATGATAATGGTTATTACTGTAAAAGTGTGAAAAACGATACTGTATTCGAAAGACTATACAGTAAATTCACTTTTCAACCAAAGCACTTTGTGAGTGAATAGGAGACAATAAAGCGAGAGCGCTAACATTCTGAGATCGACATGCAGTCACGCATGTATAGTGCTCTCGCTTTACTACTATCTCCTATTCACTCACAAACTGCTTTGGTTTAAAAGTGAATTTACTGTATAGGTAGATATTAGGACGTACCATAGACAGGTGGTAAATAATAATAAATACTAAATACTGTTTATTGAAGGCTATCGACCAAAGTCCTTCAGCAAGTACATACATACAAATTACTTTTGCCCTAATATGTACTATGTTAATTACAAAATTTAATTTTCCTCTAATTTTAAAACAAAAGTAATGTATTCACACAAGTATAATAAGGTGTTACCACACGTGTTTCGTAGAAAATTTTTTAAAATTGTATCTACATCAGTTTAAAATAAAAAATTTGAAAAAAAATACCAGTCCGATAAGAAGAAAAATACCAGTACGATAAGAACGACCAGTGCCTTAATGAGCTTCTTTTCGCATGCAGAATCTGTGTATCACACACCAAAAAAATTAATTGAGTTAAATTTTGTTTATAAATAGGTATGTGATTCTTGAATAATAAAAACTTAAATTACTTTAGGTACCTCCTCAATACCCGTGGGTATATTTTCGTCTAAATAAACCATATTAATTAAAATTTCCGAACATAAAAAATTATAAATAATAATAAATAACACCACAGATAATACGACCCCCTTTATCCCAGAAGACTCTGAAAGTCTTGTGCGGGAGGGGGCTACACATTTAGAGACAAGGGACACACACCCAATATCCGAGTATACTAGGATTAATTTCTTTTGTCCGAAAAAATCCCAGTGCCACGGCCGGGAATCGAACCCGGGACTCCTGGCTGAGAGTCTAGTATCCTAGCCTCTCAACCAACCAGCCATATAAAAAAAAAACTAAAAATCAAAATATATCATAATATACAGGATGTTATATACGAAAAAACAAAGTTGATAACTATATCGATGCGATGTTCGATTTTTTTTTTTATATAAAAATTTGAGCAAGAAATTTTTACTTTTCCGTAGTAGTTGGAGTCGCCAATATAAAAGTTATGAATTGGCAGTTAAAAATATGTTGGACAAAAGTGTCAACTGTAACCAAATAAAGTTTACGCGACGTGAATTTTTTACATTCATCTGATTGATTTTCGTGAATAGCAAATAGCGAGCAGGAAATTCGAAAGTAGGTAGGTACCAGTTCTTTATTCCTGCAGTATTCGCCGGCTACGAATTGAGGAAGGTAATACAAAAATTATGCCACGAAAAAGGAACGAGAGCGTGCTTTTTGAATTTTGGATATTTAAAAAAAAAAAATTATTTATTAATATACCTAACCTAAACCAAACGCCGCCTCTGAGCTGAGCAGTTCTTTCAAAAATGAATGTTGACACGGTTGAGAACCTAAATAAAAGATAGGTAACATCTAAATTTTGATGTGCCTACCTTTTTTGGATTCTGAGTTACAGCATAAAAAAATTGATTCTCTTTATCTTTGGAAATATAGGTATAGTAATTTTTAATAACTCCTTTAATATGCAGTATTAACCAAATTTTAATAAAAAATTTTTTTGAGTCCCTCTACGCGCTCTAAGAGTTTGGCCGCATAATTTTAGAACACCCTGTATAAATAGAGATGATGGAAATATAATTTATTGGAGCTAGGAACTTTTGAAAGAAATATTAAGATGTAAACGATATAGTAATTTTTAATAACTGAACAATTTTAGTTTGTTATTTAAAAATCATATACGGGGTGTTTCACTTTTCTTGCGTACACCCTCTTATCTCAGGAATTAAAAAACGGATCAATTTCAAATTTAGGTGGGAAAGTACTCAAAATGTGGTTGTTTTGACGCAATAAACTTTGATATTGCTCATTAGCGGGCGACCCTGCGTGGGGGAACTTGGGGTCGATTTTCCAAAAATAAAACTGTTGGGCGATTTTTTTGTTTTGTTTGAAATGTTTATTTTAGAATCGTATTCAGCATCATCAAAAACCCCCTTATACCAAGTTTGAACAAAATATTTCGTTGGCTTTGATTAATAATTTTTCAGGCTCAGCTGTTTTTATTTGTTACAAATTTCTCGTTATTCTAATTATCATTTATTAATATAACACATTTCAACGGGCTGAAGGAAATAGAGGAATGAGCCAACAGTTTTTGAGTTTTTAAAATATTTTATAAAAAAAAAATGCGAGCTCGTATGTCGGAAATAAGTCGTGAAATATTTTGTCCAAATTTGACATAAGGGGGTTTTTGATGATGCTGAATACGAAATCTAAAATCAAAATTTCTATAGAAATATCGCTAATTTTTTTTTTTGTTAAAACTCGATCTCAATTTTCCCCACGCGGTCGCACGCCAATTAATGAGCAATATTAAAGTTGATCGCGTCAAAACAATCACATTTTGTATATTTCCCTACCTAAATTTGAAATTTATTCGTTTTTTAATTCCTGAGATACCTACGAGATGAGGGTGTACTAATGAAAATGAAACAACCTGTAGATGGGCTAGTATAAGAACAAACGAAATTGATACGACTTGATAATCAAAATTAAACAAGTAAACTACAGTAGCTGCGTAGAACATCTAAAAGAGTTTGTGATTTTCGAGTTTTGTAAAATCAATGAAAGAAGGTCTAATAAGTCGCCTATCTCATGACATTTTGGACTACGCTACGTATCACAAAGAGGCGCAACCGAGCAGGTGTCGAGATTTTAGAGGGTTAACCTATATACCTATTGTATTTTTTTGCCAATAACTTCAGGATCGTCATCAATTTTTAAAGCTACGGGAAAGTACCTATTTATGATTTGGCCCTAAAAATTGAAGGCAATCCTGACAAGCTATTTGGCTATTGCTATTGGCTCGTCTCACGTATCACTAGCATGATGATTGTGACGTGATGAGGTGATTCACCAGATTAGAACGATTACTCAGTAGTTAGTGCACAAATTGTTAGCGATTTTAGTAGGTACGCCTATCTATTGAACAAAATGAAAATTACCCATTTACTATTATTGATTATAATTAATCCGTTTGCGACATGTTCTAAAATCTTGGGTGTTTTTCCAAGTCCTGGTTATAGTCAATATATTTTGGGTGAGAAGTTAATGACCGAACTTGCACGAAAAGGACACAACGTAACAGTTATCAGTGCATATAAGCCTAGAGAAACGCTCGACAATTATAGAACTATACTAACAGAGGATTTAATTAAACGACCACAACGTAGGTAAAATATAGATATTTAATCTTAGCTTACTATATGACAAAAAATTCGCAGTGACTCGAAAGTTAAAATATGGAAAACAAAAAAATTATTTTTCGATAAGGAAACGCCGAACGAAACCCAAATATTTATGCAACTTGCGATACAGACTATTGCTAAATAAAGTTATATAATATCAGAGAAATGTAAAAATAGCCGGTCTGTTATTTAATTGGTGGCAGAAACAAATGCGAATAGCGTTAAAATATAAAAAAGACAACTAACAAATACTAATATTTTAATTTTTCTATTGCTCATTATAAGTTTTAGTAAATAATAATAGCTTGTCAGGCGGGAGCGCTTACACGAATCCATATCTCGGAAATTACTGAACAAATTTTTGTAAAATTACGTATGTATAGTAAACAGTTTATGACCTTTATAACTAAAATATTTTGACAGATCTGTCGCTTCCGGTTATATCGGAAGCAGATGTCAATTTTGTTATTTTAAATATGGAACACCCGTATTTTTTTATCGGCGTCGATAGGTCACAGAATTCTAAGGTGACTGTATGAGAAACTATACTTAAAATGTATGGTTTTTGAGATATCAATTTTACCAAAAAATTGACACCTGCAGACCCCTAAAGAAATTCTTCCTGTGATTAACCCATACAAAAAATTAAATTATCTTTAGTACAAAAGTGATTACAACTTTAAATTTAGAAACATCAATTAAACCACCAGTTTTTTTTATTTTGTCAAATTCTACGGCTAAAAATATGGATAGTTTAGATTTACTTAATTCCCTTATACCTAACTATACAACGGTTTTTAAGACACTTACAAAAGTTCAGAAAATCCATACCTAATTATTTTACCGATCGTACGTACTAACTTTCCGCACGCTGTAGAGTGCGTAAAGTTAAATTTTACGCACGCGTAAAGAGTTTTTACCTTAAAAGTAACATACTAACCAATTGCATACCTATTATAGAGCACCTATAACAATCATATCTTATTAAAAACGTTAAATGTGGTTATTTAATTTTATGTAGTCCATTTATTTAATATCACGGTATTATTATAAAACATACCACCTAATTTTCAGTATTTTTTAACGATAATGATAATGATTTAATTTTGAAGTTTCATTTATATTCTTGACATTGACATTGACATAAAGACATTGATTAATTTCACTCATTTAAAATTAAGTGGGCTATAACAATATTGTGATTTTTAAATGACATGAAGTTTTGACGTAGGTAATAGGTAAGTTTTGACGTTTCACATATTATTATTAGAGAATTTAGATGCATTTCGGTAGTAGAAAAAATATTGTATGCAATTCGTGCGAAAAGTGAGCTTTTTTCTCACCTTACGCACTTGTTGCATACGCACTTGTTGCATAAACAACTATTTTCTACGATCGTGCAAAAAGTATCAACTTTTTGCACCATTTACAGTGCAAAAAGTAATACTTTGTTGCACTAGTGCAAAAAGTAGTTTTGTTGCTAGGCAACGAAAGGTTATTCATAGTTACTTATGGATGGCGTTGAACAGTGACAATTTATCTAGGTTGTCAGTTTGACTTTGACATTTGAATATTTTGTGTTAATGTAATATTCTGTTCAATGTAACACTTGCAAAATAGTATATTACGTAATAAGAGTTGTAAATAGCGTATTACGCACGAATGGAAAAATCATTTTTATTATTTATCGCTTATGTCAGTTTTGACAGCGTCAGAAAATTAAGTATTGCACTTGTCATTTTTAATAATTTTTAGAGAATAAGTTTGTTTGTATTGACCGTTGCTAGGCGGTTGCTAGGAAAACTGTACGAACTGTGTGATTTTTTTTCCAAGTTGTGCGATTTTTTTACCGTGCGTAATAGGAATCTTACATTGATCGCAGACGGTGTGTTTTTAAGTACTTACAGTAGTGGTCGTAGGTAAAGTGTATTTGTTGCACTCGGCATGATTGCAGCTCTCGCTTCGCTCATTCTGCAAACTTCATGCCTCATGCAACAAATAAGTACCTATACACTTTTTGCACTAGTTACACAAATAACTATTTACGATGGTGCAAAAAGCATTGACTTTTTCAGTGCAAAAAGTAAGTTTGTTATTAGGCAACGAAAGTTTACTCATAGTTATTTACACGGTACCACAGAATTCTGATGCGCATGTGACGTAACAATCGAACCTCCCAGAAATAGTTATCATATTCCTATTTTTTAATTTCAGTTAACTTACCACTTTTTAAATTAGTTTTTTCTTCACTTCCACACGCTACAACCCATTCTTTTGCTATATCGGTATTAGGAAAGGAAACATATTTGATATCGGTTTCTTTGGTATTTTTGCTAAAATAACAGCAACCTACAGCACAACCAAGCATTTTTACTAAAAAAAGTACTTATTTAACAATACCAAAAAACTTCAGATAAACGTGCTGTCAGTTTCGAATGTGAGACCACAGAAAACGTGAGACTAATCTGAGAGTGTGTACCGTGGTTATTTATGGATGGCGTTTGACAGTGACAATTTTATTTCTCCAGTTGTCAGTTTGACATTTGAATATTTTGTGTTAATGGAATAAAAAATGCTTGCAAAAAGTGTATTTTTTGCGCTCAGCTTGGTTGCAGCTCGTGTTGTAAACTTCATGCCTCATGCAACAAATATACACAATTTTTGCACTAGTTACTTGAAATAAATAATAGTGTACCACTACCTATAATATTTACTTTCTATAAATTTTATACCAACCTTATAATATCTTAAAAACCGTTGTAGTTAGGTATAGGGAAGTAAATGTAAACTAGTTTTATTTTTATTCGTAGAATTTGACAAAATGCAAGTTTCCATTTAAGAAATGGAAGATATTTGATGTTTCTGAATTCAAAGTTGTAACCTCTTTTGCACTTACCTACCCTGTATAATATTTAAATTTTTTAAATTATTTTTAAATAATCTACGGCTATGCTGGTACTTTCACAGCAAATGATAATTTCATTTCTTGTATGTATAAATCAAGGCTTTTGCAATTTTTTTGGAGCGAAAATTCAAAAAATCATAATAATATGAGCGATTTTTTTACATGAAAACTAAGTACGCCACTGTAATCAGTGTCCCCTAAAATGGGTATGCACCAAATTTCATCCAATAGTACCGCATGTTAAAAATTGATCTTTTAAAAATTTATTTATACCCTTAAATGCATTGTGAACATAAAATAGGTACCTAAATAAAAACAACTCACAAACAAATTATTTTATTGAGACATTATTTAAACATTTCCAGGTTTAAATTAATTTTTGAAAATATTATCAGAGAGAAATGTTTTTTTGCCATTTACCTCAAGAAAGAAACATGATGCAGCTACGTGTTTCTTTTGAGTAAAAATTGATACATTTTTAACTTAAGGTACTTTTAGATGAAATTTGGTACAGACCCATTTTAGGGGCCGCCGATACAGTGCCACATTTAGTTTTCATGTAAAAAAAATTGCTAATACGATTTCTTGAATTTTCGCTCCAAAAATATTGCAAAGTAGGCCTTGATTTTTTTGATATAAATTTATCGGTTTGCCACAAAATGCAGTTTTCCATGAACAACAATCTAAAAAAAAGTTTGTCAAAATCGGACCAAAAATAGCCATTTTACAGAGGTGGTCCGCTTTCAAATGGGTACTTAAAAGCTCATAAGTAATTATATTCATGGCGTATTTTAATTCGTCTTAGGAGAGTTTCTTTAAAAAAATTCGCCCATTGTGTCATTACTTCCAAATTGATTTACAAAGACGCGAATTTATAAAATTAAATTAACAATTCCTTTGTTTAAGAAATATGAATTTTATTCCTTAATTACGTTTGCAGTGCCTGATATAAATAACTTTAATTTCAAAATGACAGGAGTACAAATTATAGCACAGTATATTTTATATTATATTGCTTGTTTATATATGTATTATATATGTGAAATGTCCTTTTTACATTTAAAAATCTAGTTTGTTTAAGGTGATCTATTCCCGAGGGAAGGCGAAAATTTCTTGCAGCGCATCAAAGGTATTCATTATTTGGGATACATGCTGACTGAGTTTACCTTATCTCATCCAGATGTACAAAACTTACTTAACGCAAACGAAACTTTTGACTTAGTCATATTGGAACAATTTGCAAATGAGGCGCTCATGGGATTTGGTCCACACTTCAATGCCCCTACAATACTTTTCAGTTCTATAGGCATATCCGAATGGAATTCTCACTTAATTGGCGACATTAGGTTGCCATCTATAGTGCCTGTATCAAAGACTGACTATACAGATCATATGACTTTCTCTCAAAGATTAATTAACAGTGTTGTGAATGTAGGTGATATAATGTACAAAGAATTATTTAGTTTTCCCCAGCATCAAGAGTATATGAACAAATATTTTCCCAAAAAAATGCACCTCAAGGATATTTTGTATAATGCCAGTTTAATGTTTTTAAATTCGCATGTAAGTACGACACAGCCAGCTTCTCTAACAACAGCTGCAGTGGAAATAGGTGGTTTCCACATTTCTTCTCAAAAACTCCCAGAGACTATTCAGAATTTTCTGGATGATGCTCAAGATGGAGCTATATTGTTTAGTATGGGAACAAATCTTAATATTTCAAATCTCCCCAATGGCACATTAGGTGCGATAATGGCGGTATTCTCCAAGTTGAATCAAAGAGTATTGTGGAAATTTGAGGATAGTATTCCAAATAATAAACTTAAAAATGTATTAATATCAAAATGGTTACCTCAAAGTGATATATTAGGTGAAGTATAATTACGCGCATATTCCTTCTGTCAAAACGATTACCTATTATTTTAGAACATCCAAATGTGATTGGTTTTATAACACATGGTGGTTTATTAAGTATAACAGAAGCTGTCTTTTATGGTGTTCCTATGGTGGGCATACCAATTTTTGGTGATCAAAGAATGAATGTGGCTAGATGTGTACAAAAAGGCATAGCTGTACATCTGCCATTACAAGAATTATCAGAAGATACTTTAAATGAGGCATTGATAGAAATTTTAGAAAATCCGAAGTAAGTGCAGATGTAAAATTCATATATATATAAGAAACCTGAAAATCCATTTTTGACAAAAAAATTTACCTATTAATTTATAATATACGAAGGCAGTGTGCGTATATGTATTTACGTATTAGTATGTATAGTAATATTGCACAATAATACGTTACATTAGAAAATAAATAATTAGGTAGGTACTGTAACCTATAACCAATATTGTGTAATTCACATTACTTTTACAATTAATCTTGCGCAAAATATAAATACAGTGTACTGCTAACGTTTAATACCTACATAGCGACTCTTTTAAACCTAATAATATTGTGCACTATCTTTTCTTATACAATAAGAACGTTTAAGATTTTATATACTTAGTTGAAAATAATAAATCCTTGGAATGTCCAAAACTTATTTCTAAGCGCACTAGAATCTAAAAAGGTGCAAAAATTTTTCGAACAATGTCGAAAAATCTGTTAAATAAAATAATTGATGAATTATTTAGATCTTCTCAATCCAACCTCTTTATTTTTCAGGTATCGGGAGAATTCTAGAAGAAATTCCAATATTTTCAAAGACCGAGTTGTATCACCTTTAGATTTAGCCATATATTGGGTGGAATATATCATTAGGCACAATGGGGCATCATATTTGAAAAATTCGTCGTTACAATTGTACTGGTTTCAACTATATTTGATTGATGTTCTCAGTTTCTTATTTTTATGTGTTATTGTCGGTTTCTATATAACAAAATTAGTATGCAGAAAAATCTTCAGTCTAAGAAATAATCAATCAAAAAAAATAAATAAACGGAAGAAACATCAATAATTCTTATTACCTTATTATTATTACGTTGTTTAGTATTAGCGTTTAGTAGATAATCTATTTGCTGCTATTCCTCCAGCTCATATTAATGAACAAATTATAAATTAATTATACCTCCTTTGTCGTTTCTTTGTTTCTTTTTTTTTACTATTAAATCCGTTTAAAAGATTTATTTTTTAAATTTTTAATAAGCGGCACTCACGGACAAGATGAATAAATTAGGGGGGTGCCGTAGGTGCAGAACTATTGTAGAAAACCTAACGTAACCAATCAATTGAATGAATCATTTTAATTGTTTGCAAGCAATAAACTTGTAAAAGAATTAAAAATGTTATTTCCCCCATATTGTGCTAACTATTTTTAACTTATTCTTCCATGCTGCACTTTATGCCACTTGTGTTTTTTCGTGAATTGTATGTGAATCAAGATATTTTTGTTTATCCGACAGACATCTGGTAAATACGCGGCGCGGGGACCTAGGAAACAATGTGGGAGACAAAGGATTCTGATTATATCCAGTGCTATGATCCATATGTGAAATTGTTTCATATGTGTGACTTAATTTGAACTATGTTTTAAAAATTTGTGTGAATCCCAGGTGTCGCCGGATGCCAGTCATTCACCCAGACCAACCCGTGACCGCGCCGCGCCATCCTGATTATTTGATTACTCTGCTCCTTCGGCATTTCCATTTTTATCTATTTTCAACTTTTGAGTTTTGACGTCAATAACAAAGAACAATGGATTTAAGACAATTCACCAATTTTTATAAAAAAAAAACGATTGAGGTAAGTACATATTTACATAAGTCTAAACTATAAATACAACTAAGTGGTAGAATCGTAAGTATGTTGCCACACTTTATCCTTTAGCAGAATCCTTATTGGATGTTTTAAAAGTGTGGGAGACATGGAATGCAAATAAAAATTCAGGGAATCTAATCCTTTACAAATGTTACTAAATTTTTTGAGAGATGAAGTGAAACCCGAGGAACGTATCAGCGTTGGTGCAAATGATAAATACATTCAAAAGAAGCTTTATAGTGGAGGGAAATTAGTTAAAATATTTGATGAAAAGTGATGTAATCGGGAAGTTGAATTTTTTTCTTTATTTTCTTTTTATACATGCAAGTGATGCGAAAAATTAGCAAAATCGGGCTGGGGCTTCGCGAGAAAAGTGCATGAAAGTGCATTTTTGATGCATTTCGAGTGCATCGCTATACTATTTTTTAATAAATGAGCGTAGTAGCCTGCTATTAGTTTCATTTCTTAGGTTTGGGTGGGATTGAGGCCAATAATCAAAACAACAAACTGTTTTTTAATAAAGTCGACGTTTCGAAATAAATTTATTTCATCTTCAGGACAATTTAAAATAGTTTATTGTTGTCAATATATTAAAAATAATAGATAAAAACATTAAACTGATAAAACTCTAATATAAAACACATACAACTATTACTACTGAATGTCAACTAAATATACAGGGTGTTCCAGTTTTTTGTAGCAGGACTTTAACAGTCGATAGACAATTGAAAATTATTAAAAAAAGTTCCTATAAACATAGGTTGAAAAATGCTTAGTTTTCGAGATACAGGGTGTTAAAGTTTGAAAATAAATACGGATTTATATTAATATTTCCAGAATGCTAAGAAGTATCGAATCCAAACTTGCCAATTCTTTACATATAATTTAGAGGCCTATTTTAGAATAACAAACTACTACTTTACTTAACCATGGGCGTAGATATATGGATTTACTAAGGCTCTTTTTTACAAAAAAGTAGTACGCCACTGATATTTTCCCATGTTTTTAGTTTAATTCAATAAAGCAAGAAAAAACAAAAATTTAATGTCTCTTGGCACTTTTTGATATGACAAGCCGTTTTCCAGAAAATTTACATTTAATCATTTGATGCACGCATCTGGACGAATTTTAGACAAACTTGAAGTCGCTCAGAATTTCACCAAATTTGATGGTACGAAAAGTCTTTTAAAAAGAAAGAATGAAACATCGTTAATGATGCTTGTAATGAAGTAAGACACTTTTACATGTTGCTAGCTTTTGTGTTTGTGTTTCTAATAATTTATTTTAGTTCGACCGTTGCGTTTTAATACATTTGTGTTATAAAAATTTTGAAATAGGTATGTACATGATAATAAACTTTTACAATAAATATTTTAAATGTTTCATTCTTTATTTTTAAGAGACTTTTCGCACCATCAAATTTGGTGAAATTCTGAGCGACTTCAAGTTTGTCTAAAATTCGTCCAGATGCGTGCATCAAATGATTAAATGTAAATTTTCTGGAAAACGGCTTGTCATATCAAAAAGTGCCAAGAGACATTAAGTTTTTGTTTTTTCTTGCTTTATTGAATTAAACTGAAAACATGGGAAAATATCAGTGGCGTACTACTTTTTTATAAAAAGGAGCCTTAGTAAATCCATATATCTACGCCCATGGTTAAGTAAAGTAGTAGTTTGTTATTCTAAAATAGGCCTCTAAATTATATGTAAAGAATTGACAAGTTTGGATTCGATACTTCTTAGCATTCTGGAAATATTAATATAAATCCGTATTTATTTTCAAACTTTAACACCCTGTATCTCGAAAACTAAGCATTTTTCAACCTATGTTTATAGGAACTTTATTTAATAATTTTCAATTGTCTATCGACTGTTAAAGTCCTGCTACAAAAAACTGGAACACCCTGTATATAAAAACAATATTTGATATTATCGTAATAGTTTTACTTGTTTAATTAAATAAAACTATTTGCATTTTATGAAATTCTTAACTTATTATATTAATGTAATATTTGGATTGTTATAGTTTTTTACATAAAAAATTTTCCTATTTGTAGTCTTGTGGCCTGATGATGTGATGTAATGTATTGATCACGAAACCGGTTGCAATTAAAGAATTTTGTGGGAACAAGACCTTTGTTGTTTTTCTTCTTCGATATGAACAACCCACATGGGATTAATTCTACGTTAATTTATTAGCATTTTATAGGTATTTTCTAAGTGACTGTTAAAAACAAATAAAGTTCTGTAAATTGTAATTCAATATTTTATTGCAATATCGTATAAAAAATAGCATTTCCTGCACGAGATGAAATAAGTTTTTTTCGTTCGTGAGAATTTGCCAACTCGCTTCGCTCGTGGACAACGAGAAAAACAGTATTTTCATCTCTTGTTTGTAAAATATACTAAAACTTGTCGACCTTCGTGTAATCGACATAGTAAACAAATGAAATACTCCTCAAGATTTATTAAAAATTGAATATAATGAAATATAATATAGTGAAAACTTGCAATAAATATGTTTGATAGGGAAGACAAAAAGAGCATCCGAATTTCCAGAGACTGAAGCTACTATTATGGAACAATTTGTGAATGTTGCTCTCAAGTATTAGCATATCATTTTAACCAAACCAAAGGAATTCAAATCAAATCAAATTTATTGAGTAAAACTGACAAAAATATATTTTTTTGTTAGAACGATCGAAAGACTTAATAAGATTGTATGTACAGTGCAACAGAGGGTGTGGTATATTTTAGATATTTTAGCATGGGTACTATGATGTCTGTGCTGTTTATGATGCCATCGTTATCAAAATTTGCTACAAATGTAGTGGACTAAATCATGTTGCGAAGTCGTGTAGCAATATCAAAATTGTGTGCCCAAAATGTTCTTTGGAACGGAACACACGGTCAAAGAATGTCCTAGCACATCTTTGCCTAGGTGTATAAATTGTGTAAATGCAGGGTTAGATGAAAATAATCATTTCGCATGGGATAAAACAAAATGTACAGTCTATTTAAAGAAATTAGAACATCATAAGTTTTCCATCTTTTGCAAAGATTAGCAATCACATATGTAGGTATACAAAATACCAGTAACCTTTGTGAAAGTCTTACCGTACCTGAAGAGGCGTCTCCGAGCAACTTATCTATAGTTTACCAAAATGTAAGGGGCCTTAATACGAAGACTTCTACATTGTTGAACAATATTAGTGCTACGTTGGATGAGTATGACATTATAGCGATAACAGAGAGTTGGTTAAATGAAGGTGTACATGACAACGAAGTATTTCCCAGTGATTTTTTGGTGTTCAGAAAAGATAGATGTCGTGAAATAAGTGGAAAAACCAAAGGTGGGGGAGTAGTTCTTGCTGTGAAGAACATATATAGTGTGAAGCAAATACAGATGGACTTTAGTGATCGATTCGTCGACACGATTTGTGTAAAGTTAATCCTTCTAAATCTAATACATTATATGTTATGCTAGTATATGTTGATCCTGCCTGTAACGTCGACTCGTAAGTAATTTTTTTAATTTTCTGGAAAATTCACCATATCTCTATGATAACAATTTCCTAATCAACTGAATCAGTACTATAAGAGCAATACATTAAATGATCAGTATGTTACAGAACTTGTAAATTTTCAAAACTTTTTTGACTGCCGGCAATATAACACAATAACAAATCATCTAGACCGTATATTAGATCTGGTGCTATCGAATCAAAATTGTACAGTCAAACGTATCTCATTTTGTTTAGTAGATGAGGATATGCGCATCACCCAACTTTGTATATTGAGATCTCTGTAGTAATCAGTAAATTAACGCAATTGTCGTCTCCATTAAAATCTACTTGTAATTATAAAAAGGCAAATTTTAATATATTATATTAGGAATACGGATTGGACTGATATTGAAGGGTTTTCAGATGTAAATGAGGCTGTTGAATATTTCTATTCCATTATAGACAATATATTTGATAAATGTATTCCAAAAACAAGAACTTCCAAGAAATATCCAGTTTGGTTTAATAAACAAATCATAAATGATCTCAGAAAAAAAGACAAAATACGGAAAAAGTGTAACTTTTCCCAATCAAACGATTTAAGAAATGAGTACAGTAATCTAAGAGCAAAACTAAAAAATGATATTGGCCAAGCATATAAACAGTATATAAATAAAATACAAGAGGATATTAGCGATGATTCAAGGGCATTCTGAAATTTATGAAGGACAAAAAAGGGTCGGTCTCCATCCCAAACACTATGCACTTACAAAACCAGAAATTTAAGAGTGGAGAGGCAATCGCAGATGCATTTGCCAATCACTTTAATAGTGTATATAATGTTGATTTTCATGGTGATGACTCAGACATAAAACAGACATTAAAAATTATAGGCCTATTGCTACAGTCCCAGCAAAACTTTATGAATCGATTATCTATAACGATGTCTATAGGTCGGTCAGCAACAGCATACCCATACCAGCAAGGCTTTATGAGGCATAGGTCAACTGCTAGTAACCTAATTAATATTACTCAGCTTATATCCAAAGAAATACATGAAGGAAGTCAGGTGGATGTAGTCAATACTGACTTCCAAAAGGCCGTTGACTCGGTGTCACATAATTTTCTACTCTGCAAACTCAAAAATTAATTTGGATTTCATGAGAATCTTGTGGAACTCCTCCTCCTGAAAATTTCTACTACTATTTTACGACTTTAGGGTGTTCTTACACCCCCTGCTGCCCATCGTCAAGTCGAAACGTTCGAGATGGCAACTGATTACCCCTATGGAAACCTTTCGGCAAATTTTTAGCCTACTTCCAGTAATCACGCAAAATGTTCACTAGCTCTTAGACTATAAATAGAACATTAATATAATATAAATACATATATCAACTTGGATATTTTTATTATGTTTGTATAAAACCTAAATAAAGTTGTAAACAATACGTGTCAATGATAAAAAAATTATATCAGCGGATACATTTAGGTATAATCTATTTAAGTTAAGCTGAATGAGTTAAATCTTTATTAGACTTATCGACCCTCGCGCAATCGACACCATAAATAAACGGTCTATCAAATACACTTAAATAGTTAAAAGTAAAAATAATGAAATATAATATAGTGTTGTTTATATTCATCCTAACATTTATACATGTTACAAAATGTTCGCGAATTTTGCTTTTGTTTCATGTGCCAACGCGTAGTCATTTTATTTTAGGAAATGCATTAGCTAGAGGTTTAGTGGAAGCAGGACACGACGTCACGATGGTTAGTCCATTTGAGGACAAAAATCCCCCCTCGAAGAATGGAAAATACCGAGACGTTGTTCTCACAGGTCTTCTAGAAGAGAAGGGTAAGGAAGGTTTCAGCTAAAATTATGTGATAACAAAATAAGTATTTTAAAGTGATCTTAGCACGAGTTAAATATCGAGTGTTGTACTTAGGTCTGATTTTCCTGTCAATTCTTATATTGCCATTATGGTAACCAACAGGTAATTTGCCAGGTTTAGTAATTTTGTTCGGTAGGTAACAGCAAAGAGTAACAGTAATCAGAAATACCAGTTATTAATTAGATGTGCTATCAATTGTTGTGAGATAATATTGCATAACAAAGTGACATCTTATTTTATATTATTATCTATACGTTTAAATACTTATTTTGCTGCGATTTTTTGTGAATATACAGTTTATTGAGTTTATTCATTGAATCGCAAATTATGGTACATATGGACCTAACTTTATACAGGGTGAATCTTAGAGTGGCGGCCATATTTATATGAGGCGACACCGTTCAACTATGGGAACACAAAACTACAATCTTTTTTTTTTTAACGCGCTATGAAAAATCAATATTGTTTAAACCCTTTTTATTTGAATTTGGGTACCCCGCCAGTGGAATGCGCTAGCGAGAGTAACGTCTAATAACTGAGACGCACACGCCTGTCTAGAACAGTGCGTTGTTGCCAAACTTCACGACTGAAATAAAATACGGGGAATTTATTGTAAAGCAAACAAGAAACTAAATAAAATGAACTATCTAAACAATAACAAAGTAAAAACTATTCTCCGTGAGTGTAACAATAAAAAAAGTAATACCTAAAAAACTTAATACTTAGTAACAAATAATGAACAGAAAATTATTTTTTGTAACAGCAATAAATCTTTACTTATCTTGGATCGGCATTTCTCATAGCAGGTGTTGAAACTGTCCTCCATTATTTTCCAAACACGCTGTAGCTCGCCGCATCATAGAATCTCTAACTTTATTGAAGTCCGTATTCTGCCTTATGTGATTCGCAGCGTTTTCTACTATTTCCCGTAATTCTTCAACGTTGTTGACAGGAGTCGTGTACACCAAACCACCGTACATTGTACGGTGCACCAAACTTTTCATGTGCCCCCACAGATAAAAGTCGCCTCTAAAACACCACTAAAATAAAACTACACACACGTAGAAGGTACACCTCACTCAATTATTAAACACAAACGCAAAACTTCCACTTTTATAAATTTCTTTCACTAAAAACTGAAACAATTTAATTTTATAACCATAATAAACCACACTAGCTGCTGTCTGACTGGTCACTAACACTAAAAACTAAGACTAAAACATAGAAAAACAACTGGCACGCCGCCGTGCGAGGCTTTTGCATTTCAGGAGAACCTTTTTTTTTATCACCCTTTTTTGTTAATGCACCTGCTAAGTAACTAGGTCAGTGTCATAGTTTGTAAACAGTTCAGCGACTCTAACAGCTGATGGGTGGTTTTAAATGTCCTATAAACTAATTCTGTTTTTAAAATCTTTTTCATTTTGTGTCATAATTATGCAGACTATGCAGCCGGCTTTTTCATTTCCAATTGAATTAATTAATTTTTCATTTTCACTAGGTACCCTTATCTCTCTCTCGTGATAGGGTATCTCTGAATTATTAATGAAAAGTGAAAATGTAAAATGTAATCGATTGGTTTTATATCATCTACACTTGGAAACACTGTCGACCGGACACGTAATGCAGCAAGTGCTTGCCCAGCGGCACCGGAATTACAGGAATTATACATGAATCGCGAATTTTTTTAAAAAATTCATAACTCGGCCATTTTACAACCTACAAAAAAAAAATTCGGATTCATGTTCATGACGACTAGTACTATTAACCCCAAAAATATGGCCGCCACTCTAAGATTCACCCTGTATAACATTATAATGCAAAATTAACAAGCAAAACACTTGTTTTTCCACTAAAAAAGGTAACAAAAAAATTAATATTGACAGTAAAATAAAACACTCTTTTACATTCATTTATTTTATTTCAGAAAACCAAACACTAAATATATTTGATATGGGAGATATAAACGTATTTGTAATGATTCCATTTATGAATTATTTTTGTTTGAAGGGTACGAGAAATGTATTAGAGCATCCGAATTTCCAGAAACTGATTAACTCAAATGAACATTTTGATGTTATTATTGTGGAACAGTTTGTGAATGATGCTCTCAAAGTATTATCGTATCATTTTAAAGCTCCCATTATTATGTTTTCCACTATGGGTCCCAATTTATGGGTTAATCATTTAGTTGGAAATCCTGCTCCACAGTCTTACGTCCCCGACATCTTTTTGTCATATACGAGTAAGATGACCTTTTGTGAAAGGGTGGTTAACTGGTTATTCTATGTGTATTCTGAACTTAATTCGCACCTATATTTATTTCCGAGACAAAACAAAATGATACAGGAATTTTTCCCTGGAGCTCCAGATCTGAGTATACTAAATTATAACGCCTCTCTAGTCTTATTAAATTCTCACGAAAGCAGCAATCAACCAGTCCCTTACGTACCTAGTATGATTCCTATTGGTGGGTTCCATATTAAGCCACCAAAGGAATTGCCGAAGGATTTAAAAAATTTTATGGATAGTGCAACGGACGGTGTGGTATATTTTAGCATGGGATCAAATATCAAACCGTCGTCGATGCCTGAAGAGAAAAGAGACATGATCTTGAAAGCTTTAGGAAAAATCAAGCAAAAGGTTCTTTGGAAATGGGATGAAGATGAAATAGCGGGAAAACCTGATAACGTTAAAATGGGAAAGTGGTTTCCTCAACAGGATATACTAGGTAAAACATTTGCATTTTAGGTAACTATACTTTAGAAAAAACGAGTTGGTGTGCGCGTTCGAATTAAAACATTATTGATAGATATTTACTTAGAATCACTTCTGAATGATAATAAACTAAAGTGATTCCGGTAACAGCCTATTTATTGGTTGGTTCTAGATCGTATAATGTTTAAATATAAGCATCATAGCACCATCATTTTTAGTGGTTGATAAAGTTCGATATTACCTGGTTATAGAAAATCATAATTTAGTATTTATTTCTTTAGTAAATTTTCTTCATTTATTAGATACTTTTTAAGTACCTACACAAAGTTTTAAACGATTTCGGTCGTCTTTCGATTATACAGGGTGTTTCATGAGGAACTGTACATAGTCCAATGGTAGATAGGGCCCATCAAGGTTAGTAACAAACCACTATTTAAAATCATTTTAGCCAAGTATTTAGGGTTGTACAGGGTGATTTATGAATTTTTACCAAAATTTGCTTTCGTTGCCTTTTAGAAACTAATTGTCCGATTCAATTTATTTTCGGTACACATTAAGTACTATCAAACACCAACAGTTCGCCATAATTACAAAACCAAAATTCCAGGTCCGTATTAGGAAAAATTTCATTTTATCTGTGCCCCCTAAAAAGTTCACCCTGTATATGTTTTTTTTTAAACTTATTACTGAAGTTTGAAAGTACATAAACTACCAACAAAAGTGGAATACTTCGTTTTCTTGTCACACTTACAACAGATACAAAATAAACACATTAAATTTAAACATTATCTTGTTAAAATTCAAACTTTCAGTAATTCAATGTTAGTTGTCAAAAGTTCCTATCAGTTTAAGTTTCTAAGTAATTATAACTATTATTATTTAAAAATAGTAGGAAATATCAACAGTTAGTCGCAATCAACAAGACTCCAGGACCGTATTAGGAAAAATCATCATCTCGTAGATTCCTCCCAAAATTTTCACCCTGTATATCTTATTCTTAATTTTACTAGCTATAATTTAAAAGTAGGTACATAAAGTATCAACAAGTAGTGTAGTGTGATCCACACTTTTCAATAATAATTATGAACGTCCAACTACCGACACATAAGTTGTGTAGTAATTAAAGGGTAATCTAGTACATTCTGTTCTAATTTGTAATGTCGAATATTTTCATGTTCAGTTCTAGTTTTAAGAAATGAACTTATTTTATTTAGTGTGCTGCTAAAGACGTTTGTGCAGGATTTCTGCGAAAGTTTGTCAATTCTTTCTACAGTAGGAATATAATAGACTTTTTATCTACCGACACTGTTAACAAAAGGAGTAGTCGGCTTTGGCAATAGTTTGACAGGTATAATTGTTGATGAGGTATAACTTTTGTTTCTACGTTACTAATGCCATTAGTCTAACTTGAGAGCAGCAATTAATAGACTGAATTGAACAGTATTGTAACGTAATAAGAAACTTCCCGGACGTTATACGAAAATCTGTGGGACATTTAGTAGTAGCATTGATTAAGGAATGAACAAGATACGCGACTTCAATGGTAAAGTGCGAGGCCTTTTTTGGCTGTGAGAATCCGGTAAGTTGCGAGCATTCCTGTGATTCACGTAGTATGCTTTTGATAAACCTGTGTCGTGTCTGGTTTTATATAATTTATAATCTAGTGAAAACAAAAATTAAATGTTCAGATTGATTTTAGTTTAAAATTATGTGACTGTTAAAAGTCAAACAATCGTTGAGAAATAACTCGCAGAGAGAACATACTACGTTAATAATTTTAAACTAAAATTAATCTGGACATTAAATTTTTATTACCACTAGATTATTAATGATATAAAACCAGACACGACACAGGTTTGTCAAAAGCATACTGCGTAAATCACAGGAATGCCCGCAACTTGCCGAGATCTCGCTGCCAAAAAAGGCCTCGCACTTTACCATTGAAGTCGCGTATCTTATTCATTCCTTAATCAATGGTAGTAGTAGGTAATAAAATGCCGTGAAGAGGGGGGGGGGGGGGGGGTACATTTTGAAAATAAGTTATAGATTTTTGCTTTTTATTTTGTTAATATGTATTCGAGTAAGTATTATTTTGTTTCGTTATGTTGTTTTGTATTCATGTTGTGTTTTTTATTTTGCTTGTTCTGTTCTGTTACTATTAAATTGTTTTAGAATTCAATGAGTATTATATACAGACAGAATAGCTGCTCTAACTGAAAAATATTTATTGAAAATGTCAATTTTATCAAGATAAATTTTGTTGGTTGGTTTAAAACCTGTTGAAAGTGTAATAAGAAAACGGATCACACTACACTACTTGTTTATACTTTATGTACTTTTAAATTATAGCAAGTAAAGTTAAGAATAAGATATACAGGGTGAAAATTTTAGGAGGAATCGACGAGATGATGATTTTTTCTAATACGGTCCTGGAGTCTTGTCTGATTGCGACTAACTGTTGGTATTTCATACTATTTTTAACTAATAATAGTTATAATTACTTAGAAACTTAAACTGATAGGAACTTTGACAAATAACATTGAATTACTGAAAGTTTGAATTTTAACAAGATAATGTTTAAATTTAATGTGTTTATTTTGTATCTGTTGTAAGTGTGACAAGAAAACGAAGTATTCAATTTTTGTTGGTAGTTTATGTACTTTCAAACTACAGTAATAAGATCTTAAAAAAATATATACAGGGTGAACTTTTTAGGGGGCACAGATAAAATGAAATTTTTCCTAATACGGACCTGGAATTTTGGTTTTGTAATTATGGCGAACTGTTGGTATTTGATAGTACTTAATGTGTACCAAAAATAAATTGAATCGGATAATTAGTTTCTAACAGGCAACGAAAGCAAATTTTGGTAAAAATTCATAAATCACCCTGTACTACCCTAAATACTTGGCTAAAATGATTTTAAATAGTGGTTTGTTACTAACCTTGATGGGCCCTATCTACCATTTGACTATGTACAGTTCCTCATGAAACACCCTGTATAATAACTTCCTACTATTTCTAGCCCACCCTAATACCAAACTGTTTATAACACATGGAGGACTGCTAAGTACAACTGAAACAATGTATCATGGAGTACCAATTCTTGCATTCCCTATCTTTGGTGATCAAAAAATGAATGCTGCACGTGCCGAACAAAATGGTATTGGAATTAGTTTGGTCTTTTCTCAGATTACGGAAGAAAAAATCAGTGATGCACTTGATCAACTGCTAAATGACCCAAAGTAAGTCAAATTTGAACTAGTAGTAGATATGATTTGAATAATATATGTTCAATTTTGTATTGGTTTGCGGATACGGAGAGCTCAATGTCTTTTCTAAGATACTTTCTGAATTTCAGAAACTATAAACTACTTTACTTATAACAAAATTCGTCAATCTCTCAAACTAACTTTATTTTTTCCAATTTTACTATATGATATTGTCTATTTCCAGGGAGTTTCGAAATTCCCTACTCTTGCCGATGACAATGCTCAATCGCATTGAAATACTATAATGTTAAAATGGTTTACTAGATTACCTGATATGAATGCCATAGAGTATGAGTGGAGTTGATTGAATCACAGATTGAAGTTATGATTGAATACACATATTTAAAAATTTGTAGAGAATTAGTTGATGAATGCTGTTTAAAAATTAGTAAAAATTTTCCAAATTCGTATGGTTCCATATCCAAAATTTAGGGTTTCCACGAGTATCCTGTAAAAAGTTATAACATTTGACTCTTTCGGTCAAAAATGTCCTATAAATTGGAATTCCTGAAAAACCATAAATTTGAAATTGTTGTGCTTTAGGTAAATTCACTTGTAAATCTTTGTATACGCATTAGATATTCTGTATTTTAGATATAGAGACGCAGCAAAGCAGGGATCAAATTTATTCCATGACCGTCCAACGAAGCCTCTAGACCTAGCTGTCTTTTGGACAGAATTCGTCATTCGACACAAAGGAGCGCCCCATTTGAGAGTCGCAGCCTTAGACTTACCTTGGTATCAATATTTGTTACTAGATGTGATATTATTTGTAGGATTTGTTGCTATTAGTTCAATTACCATTATATTTATAATAGTGAAAAGGATTTGCTGTGCAAGAAAGAAAAATACAGACAAAGTCAAGAAAAATTAGTGTAAATGAGTCTTATACATTTTTGTTACCTAGTTTTATATTTTGCTAGTCGTTTATTTATTTGTACTAACAAATTTTTTTTGGAAGATGAGAATGTAGAGACTGTAGATTTTGAATATACATTGTTTTATTATTTGTGTAAATTTTTCTATAGTTCCTATCTTTCCTCATTTATTTACGTAAATAAAATAAAGAACATTAATTATTTCAATGATTTTTTTTCTAATATCTAATATGTTTCTAACGTTATTCTTGTTTGTTGCAATAATTACAAATTAAAGGAGCTCTCTCAGAAGATTATAAACTTTTAGAAAACAAAAACGACAAGATGGTCGAAACGTCAAGAAATCAAAATATGCAACGCAGAAGAGAACCCTTCTACAAAATTACGTAACTTGTTAAATTAACGAAAAAAATTTAGAAACGAAATCTAAATGAATCCATAGAGGTAAATTTTCAATATAAAATAAAATAGCAAAACGAATTTTACTATTCTACATTTAACTGATAAAAATCAAGTACCAATACGAATATAGAAAGCAAATAATTTAATATTGCAAAAGCGCCACCAGATCCGAAAGAACTCTGTTATAGGCCATAATACAATAAACGAAAGATAGGATTGCTCGCATATGAATGACGTCACCGCGTGAGTTGACAATCGGTGCTCCGTCATCCTACCGGCTACCCGTGTCAATTTCGTGGTGTAATCGAAGTTTCTGTTAATGTGGTGTATTTACTTTTATAAATAATTCTTAAAAATGCGGTGTGCTGTATATGTGTGTGGTATGAACAATCAGGCAAACAATTTTGATAAAACTATTAGGTTTTTTACTTTCCCCACAAACAAAATTGTAGTGAATGGATACGCTTGTGCACCCGAGAGCACCCCATTTGCGAGTAGTGGGAGTCGATGCACCTTGGTATCAGTATTTGCTACTAGATGTTATATTGTTTGTAACATTAGTAAGCATTAGTTTAACTATTATTTTGTATAAAATAGTAAAAAGAATTTGTTGTTCAAGAAAAACAAATGCAACAAAGTTGAAAATGAATTAGTGAATGTATTTTTAGTAAATAAATTTATTATTAATTATTCCTGAAATATTTCTTGTCCTGTCTCACCATAGATTGAGATAAATCATCAAATCGCAGTACGTTCAAATTTGTTTGTTCAGTTACAGACCTAATTAAGAGGAAAATTTAATAATATAATATTTGGATGTAACTTTGCATTATAAACAACTTCTTCAAATAACATTTTTCGATATTTTCAAAATTAAGGGTAGTTTACTCTTGAGCCATTTTTAAATAATTTGATTTTCCGACCTAAGCGCACGGACTAACACAAACTTGTGTAGACACTTACTCGTTTGAGAAAATGCATAAACTTTTATCAAGTATAAAATTTATGTAAAAGTCAATAATGAAACAATTTTCCATATCGTGCAGACTTTTTGGCGGACACTGTATATGGGGTGTTTCAAGACGAAATGTACCTACGTATTGTATACTATAGCAAGGTAAGTACCGAATAACTATTTAAAAACCATTTTCTTAAGTCGCCTACACACATGTGGCCTAACTTAATCGTACCTGAACTAACCTGATTTATTAAAATCAAAAAATAAAATATGTATACTGGGAAACCTACAAGAAAATATTGCTAATAAAATTAATAAATTCAACTAGATAAACTCAAAATAGATTTTGGGGTTATGGATTTTAGTCTTTGGGTTATAGGTTTATCGGTTTTGTGTTTGTGAGTTTTGAATTTATTGGCTTAGTGTTTATGGGTTTTGGGATTATAGATTCTAGGTTCATAGGTTTTGAGATGATCGATTAATGGTTTTTGACAATAAAATACACTTCAAAAGAAAAGAAATCTTAACCTCAAAAATAAGAGGGAGTGGGATTTTTTTAAACTCTCAATAAAACACTACTCCCTTAAGTTCCACCCGTATACGCCATATCTTGGCATTATTTAAGTAAATAATAAATGAACATTTTCGTTAGTATAAAAAATTGCCAAAATCACAAAACAATTTAATAACCAATAATCGACATTGAATACTTCAAAAGAGATCGCATTAAACTTCATCTGCACGTTGCGTAATTTACTTGAAGTGAAGAGCAGCGTTTTAAAAAACAATATGCGTCATCTTTAATCAAATTATTACTCATCATAGCTACTACTTGATAGTCACGTAATCTTACCTAGAATCACGAAATCATCGTTTCGTCATTTGATGTTATACATTTCATGCAATATTATGTATAAAATAATAATAATTAATGTCTTTATTATAAATTAAAAAAAAAAAAAACTATATCGGGAGTAAGTATCTACCTATACTACAAAAATAAAAAAATTAAATTCAATGCAATGGTGTAAGTAAAACAATGTTGAACGCTACCATTGAATAAAGGACTTTTAATGAGAAAATTCTGAGATGGCGAGGTAGGTTTCTAACATTTTCGACAATATTTTGACTGGATGACTTAAAGTTCAAAATAAATTCATAGTATGTATTACTAAGAAATGAGAACAAAATTAAATATATTTTTTAACTTCTCCTGTACTCAAAACAATACTCATCATACTTACTACTTGATAATCATCAAGTTTATCAATAATCAAGAAAACATGAAGTCATTTGACACAGACAATATCATGTGCAAAATGCATCAATCATGATTTATGAAGTTCTATTATCGCCGTAGAGAGTAATTTTATATCACCAGGAATGTTAAATCTCGAAAATCCTGATATCACATTATGCAATGTTAATCAGTTTTTCAAATATAAAAAATATTTACTCTCCTCAGTCTGTCTGTGTACGTATTGTTTGAAATATTAAATTTATTGTAATTTTTTTTGTAAAAAAGTAATTTTTCCAACAGTAGCTAGAATTAAAGCAGGTGGTGAAGAGTTAGTTCGCCCTCTTCAGCTTTTGATTTTTAGGGATAAAACATCTGCTAAAATAAAAAATATATATGACTGCTTCAATCCAAGACAAATTATAAATTTGTTTATCCTGCGGCACTGATGTTTTTAAAAACAAACGACATCTTTTACTTGCAATTTATTCTTTCTCCCTCCAATAAAAAAACTGCTAACGTAACGAAACTATGTGATCCATGTTTACCGAAAATCCCAGTAATAAAAACATTACGTTCAAGTGGGCAAAAATGATAACAAAATTATCTTAGTGGATAATAATAACTGATAATAACTGTATACATAGATCAAAATCAGTAAAATATATTTTTTACTCACATATATGAAAATAGAAATTTTTCCACTGCCTACCTATTCTACGAAAGCTCTGAAGGGTCACATGATATTTTTTTAAAAAGGTGAAATTTCAACATTTTTTCTTGAAATTTCAAGAAAAATGTTGAAATTTCACCTTTTCCAAAACTTGAAATTTCAACTTTTTTCTTGAAATTTCAAGAAAAAAAGTTGAAATTTCACCTTTTTAAAAACTTGAAATTTCAACTTTTTTCTTGAAATTTCAACTTTTCTGGAGACACAATGTATGTTCTGTCAGATACAAGCTCTACAATCAATAACGATATGGTGAGTAAGTAGTGCCAGTTATCATCTTAAATGGTACAATTTTGATTAATTATTACGTATAAACTTTTTTTTCACAAGTGTTAAGTATAGGTACAGGGTGGGCCATTGAAAAGGAAACACGTCTGTTTTGGGACACTTAGGCTAGTTTCTTGAAAAAACGCTCGGACAGGTCGATTCATGATTTTTGTGGGACAACTTTTGATGTCGAACTTGACGTTGACACATCAACCCCAACCCCCTAGCCCCAGCAGCCCCTAACTCAAGAATTTAAATAGGGTCGAACGACCCCTCATGTGAATCGTCTTTCAATTCTCTATGCGACAGCATGGTCGAAATTAGTTTTTTCAATTTTTTTTCGTCCCCATGAAAAGCACCCTTTAGGTAAACTAAGGTAGGGGTGTTGTTTGGGAAAAAATCCTGAAATACGTCACCTTTTATCTTTTGAACGGCACATTTTAATGTCAAATTTGACTTTGTCAGGTCAACCCCGTAGCCCCTACAAAAACAAAAATTACGGTAAAGTGGTCGTATGACCCATCATTTTAAAGGTCTTCTGATTCTCTATGTGAACTAATAAAAATTTCTTCTGACGCTGAATTTTGATGTTTTAATTTTTTTTCTACACTTCCCATTTTTGTAAACCTAAAAACAGTCATGCACTCGCATAGAGAAACAAAAGACCTTCAAAATGAAGGGTCACTCGACCACCGTACCGTAATATTTGTTTTTGTTGGGGGTTGTTGGGGCTAGGGGATTGACCTGACAAAGTTAAATTTGACATCAAAATGTGCCATTCAGAAGATAAAAGGTGAAGTATTTCAGGATTTTTTCCCAAACATCATCCCCACCTTAATTAATCTAGAGGGTGCTTTTCATGGGGACGAACAAAAATTGAAAAAAAACAATTTCGACCATGTTGTCGCATAGAGAATAGAAAGACGCTTCAAATGAGGGGTCGCTCGACCCCCTTTCCCTATTTAAATTTTTGGTTAGGGGTTGCTGGGTCTAGAGGGCTGATGTGTCAATGTCAAGTTTGACATCAAAAGTTGTCCCCTAAAAATCAAGAATCGACCTGTCCGAGCGCTTTTTCAAAAAACTAGCCTAAGTGTCCCAAAACAGGTGTGTTTCCTTTTCAATGGCCCACCCTATACCTATACTTAACACTTGTGAAGAAAAAGTTTATACGTAATAATTAATCATAATTGTACCATTTAAGGTGATAACTGGCACATTTACTCACCATATCATTGATTATAGACTAGCTTGTATCTGACAGAACATACATTGTGTCTCCAGAAAAGTTGAAATTTCAAGAAAAAAGTTGAAATTTCAAGTTTTTAAAAAGGTGAAATTTCAACTTTTTTTCTTGAAATTTCAAGAAAAAAGTTGAAATTTCAAGTTTTGGAAAAGGTGAAATTTCAACATTTTTCTTGAAATTTCAAGAAAAAATGTTGAAATTTCATCTTTTTAAAAAAATATCATGTGGCCCTTCAGAGCTTTCGTACTATTCTATTAGTGCATAAAAAATAAATTTTGACCTCGAAAAAATTAGCACAAGCAAGAAATTTGGTGGAGATGTTTCACTTGTCATCCGAATAAATGGCCCTCTAACATCGAAGCTGTGCTACGCCCGTTATATTGAAAACAAACAATTAATGATTTACATTTTGACAGTTGGTTAATAATTTAATAGCATTTTATATGTACAAGGTGTTTCCTATAAAACTATACCCCCCCATATTTCGGTCAATTACCGCACCGATTTTAATTTTTCAAAAACCGGTTTCCGTAGATTTTGAATATGCTATTACTTTTTTTCCTACTTCAACCGTATACGAGGGGCAGAAAAAAGTACTTATGGTTTTCTTAAATGGAACACCCTATATATTTTTACATATTTGGATTCGCCTCGTCCTTCTGATTACAAATATATATGACACTTATATATTTGCTATAAAAATGGCGCAAATATTGAATTTAAAAAAATACAGGGCATTCCATAAAAAAAAACCATACTTTTTTCCACCCTTCGTATGCCGTTGAAGGGAGAAAAAAAGTAATAGCATATATGAAATCCACGAAAAATTCAATGTGTAGGTTTTGAAAATTTTGAATCGTTAATAATTGACCGAAATAAGGGGGGTATAGTTTTGAAGGAAACGCCCTAAGTTTAAATTCAATTATTTACGACATTTTTATAGCAAATCTATAAGTGTCATATATATTTGTAATCAGAAGGACGAGGCGAATCCAAATATGTAAAAATATATAGGGTGTTCCATTTAAAAAAACCATACTTTTTTCTGCCCCTCGTATACGGTTGAAGTAGGAAAAAAAGTAATAGCATATTCAAAATCTACGGAAAATTCTGTGTTAGAACGGTTTTTTAAAAATTAAAATCGGTGGTAATTGACCGAAATAAGGGGGGGTATAGTTTTATAGGAAACACCCTGTATTTAAGTGACTGTTAAAAACAAATAAAGTTCTGTAAATTGTAATTCAATATTTTATTGCAATATCGTAGAAAAAATAGCATTTCCTACTCGAGATGAAATAAGTTTTTTTTGTTAGTGAGAATTTGAGAACTCGCTTCGCTCGTGGGCAACGAAAAAACAGTATTTTCATCTCTTGTTGTAAACTATACTAAAACTTGTCGACCTTCGTGTAATCGACATCGTAAACAAATGGTTATGAAATACGCCTCAAGATTTGTTAAAAATGAATATAATGAAATATAACACAGTGAAAAAAGAAAAGGAAGAGAAAAAATTTGTGAAATGGCACAATTAACATTTAAACAATAGTGTTGTATTATATATTCATAATATTTATAAATGTTACAAGATATTCAAGAATTTTGGTTTTGTTTCATGTACCGGGGCGTAGTCATTTTTTTTAGGAAATGCATTAGCTAGAACTATAGTGGATGCGGAACACGACGTTATAATGGTCAGTCCATTTGAGTATAAAAATCCCCCGAAGAAGGGAAAATACCGAGACGGTGTTCTCACCGGTTTTCTAGAACAAAAAGGGTAAGCATAACTAATTTATACATTCCTGCTGTTACAATAACGTCCAACTGATATAAATTAAAGAAACTGAAAGAGTTATCAAATAAACGGCTCACACTGAACAGTCAATCTTTCTGGTCTTGTTCAAAATTATGCCAGGGTTATTATAATCATCACAACATTAATTTATGGAGGCGTATTACTATGACTCTTGATACACAGTTCAATGGTATTTATGTCAGAAGATCAGTCAGCCCTCTTTCACCATCATCAAAACCATATTGTCACCATTCTGATAATACACAGATAATTTACAAGGCTTAGTCAATTTATTTGGCTTTAGATACCATTTACAATCACTTCTAGTAGATATAATCGGTTAAAAAATTATGTTTAGTAAGTACCTAGTTTATTTTATTTTTAGATATTTCTCATGCTGTGACTTGTAAAAAACAGTATTCATTAAAACGTAGACAAGAATTTAGTTAAAATATTAATGCAAAAATGCAAAGCATTTGTTCTTCCATTAAAGAAACTGATTTTTAAATTAATTTGTTTTATTTCAGGAAAACTTGCAATAAACATGTTTGATAGGGATTAGGGAAGACAAAAAGAGCATCCGAATTTCCAGAAACTGATGCTACTATTATTATATGGAACAATTTGTGAATGTTGCTCTCCAGTATTAGCATATCATTTTAACGAAACCAAAGGAATTCAAATCAAATCAAATCAAATTTATTGAGTAAAACTGACAAAAATATATTTTGTTGTTAGAACGACCGAAAGACTTAATAAGATTTTATGTACAGTGCAACAGAGGGTGTGGTATATTTTAGATATTTTAGCATGGGAGCAAATATCCAACCGTCCACGATGCCTAAAGAAAAAAGAGAAATCATCCTGAACGCTTTAGGAAAAATTAAGCAAAAGGTTCTTTGAAAATGGGATGAAATGACGAAAAGACCGATTAACGTTCGACAAGATATATTATTAGGTAAAATATTTGTATTTTAGGTAAATATTCATTAGTTGACGAAAAAAGCGAGTGCACGTACACATCTAAATTAAAATATCACTGATTATAGATACATGTAATTAGTTTATTGTTTGATTTTTAAGATATTTGAATGTTGCTCTAATTTAACTAACACTATGGCAATTATGGCATGATCTTTACTTCTTCGGTAACTGGACTAAATTACTTAATTAAATAAAAGTGAAACTCTTTTGGGCGTCTTTCGGTTATTATTAATTTCCTACTATTTCTAGCCCACCTTAATACCAAACTATTTATATAACACACAGAGGACTGCTAAGTACAATTTATTGAAACAATCTATCATGGTAGTACGAATTCGTGTATTCCCTATCTTCGGTGATCATGAAGATGGATATTCTCACGACACAGAAGAAAAATTCAGTGATGTGGTCGATAAATTGCTAAATGATATCAAGTGAGTTACAGAAAGTCAGAGAGCTTAATATAAATATAACTTCGTCAATTTCCATGAGTTTTTCAAATTCAAATTAATAGGATTTTTTCCAGTTTTACTATACGATATCGTACCGTAATTTTTGCTGACGACAATGCTCATGCTGACTGAAACTCTTCAGTATTAAGGGCGAATAAAGTATGTAACCTTCTAAATTATCTAATATGATGGCAAAGTATGTGTGGAGTAGACTAAAACTTTCAGTCAATTTGATTAGTAATATTTTCCAATGAGTAGACAGCGCTTTGAGATTAAGAAGCGGCTCAAAATAGTACTGAATGCCATTGAGGAGTGGTTTTTTTATCCCTCCAATTAATACTACATTCTTAACTGCCGTCGACAGTTAAAGCCATCAAATTCATTTCAGAAAACTGTCAAATCAGGGCAAATTAGAATTAATTATCGTTAAAAATCGTCGGCGCCTAAAACGTTATTTTTAGACGGTAGTTTTGAAATATCAAATGAATGAATCATTTCAATTGGTTGCAAGTAATAAATTTGTTTCAATTGAGCTGTAGATGTTTCTTAGTGGTAAAGAAATGTAAAAATGTTTCCCACACCACAAACTAAAGATAGTACATAACGATGGATTTAGGATTTTTTTCCCAAATTCATATGGTTTCGTATCCAAAATATTAGGTTTTCACGAGTATCCTTCAAAAAGTTATAAAAATTGACCATTTCGGTCCAAACTGTACCTATTATAAATTGGAATGCCTGAAAAGCCGTAAATTTAAAATTATTATGCTTTAGGTAAATTCATTTGTATAAATATTTGCATATGCATTGGATATTCTGTATTTTAGATATAGAGACTCACTAAAGCAGCGATCAAATTTGTTCCATGACCGTCCAACAAAGCCTCTAGACTTAGCTGTCTATTGGATAGAATTCGTCATTCGACACAAAGGAGCGCCCCATTTGAGAGTGGAAGGAATTTACCTTGGTATCAGTATTTGCTACTAGATGTTATATTATTTGTAGCTTTGGTTAGCACTAGTTTAACTAATATTTTAATATATAAAATAGTAAAGAGAATTTGTTACGCAAGAGAAACAAATGCGACAAATTTGAATACGAATTAGTGAAAGTATTTTTAGTTAATAAATTTATTTTTAATTATTCCTGCAATAATTTTTGTAGTATCTCACCAAACACTACGATAAAAACATCAATATGCGAAATATTCTTAACATTTATTTATTATTTATACTAAACATTTTGGGTCTTTTTGAAAAAATAATTAAAAAATCGAAAATAACCAAACAACTGAAGTGAAATATTTCACATTATGACAGATTTTAAAAATCAGTTAATTAGAGAAACGAGCAGTTATTTTTTGGTTATGAAACTTGCAAAAAACTAAAAAATCAAAATTTAACCCAAAAGCAGAGAAAATTAAAAAAATTTCTTAAGGTTTCTTAGATAATTCAATAGTTAACTTAAAGAAATGGTTTCAATTAGATAATTTGTACTTAATAGGCTCTTTTTTATATCATTTATCATTGGAAGAAAATAAATGTCCAAACTTTAACAGTTTTGTTCAAATAATTGAAAGTATCAATTTGCAAGAACTAAAAATAAATATACTTATTAAATTCATTGTTATGAGCTCAAATGGAAGCAATGGTGACTTTTTGCAAATTTGTGTTTTTTTCTTCAAAACACCCTGGTCCCTGTGGGTTATTCTCGCATTCATGGAAACATTATTCATTCTGCATTGATGAGCCATTTCTCAATAAACATTTGATTTTTATATTCACTGTTTTATCTCTCGTAATTTTCAAGATATAACGTTTTTACGCGAATCGCGAATCCTGCTTTTCGCCTTTAAAATTGAGAAATGACATCTACGAAATTCGCAGTTGATCATGACAACAAATGTGCCATCTTTACAACAATTAGTGACACTGACAGTCCAGATATGAATCCCATAGAGCATCTATGGGATGAACTGGCACTGGCACGCAGAGTTAGATCTTGCGAAAGGGCTCCGGATGCTGATCCCCCGCAGAAATGGCTGGTGCTTTAATTCAAGATTACAATGATATATATCACAGCAACGTATTAGAACTTTAATGTCTATTATGCCATGCCGTTAGAAACTCTGAGGCTTGCTAGAGGCGGCAAAACAAAATATTGAATATTCTAATGTTACTCTTGTGATTGTTTCTTACTGTTTCTTGTTCTTGTACGGTATAAGTTTGTCATTTATTAAAAATGTTAAATTGAAGTTGTTTCAGTTTTCTTCAATGGTTTGTTATTTTGGGGTTTCCAAAACATACTCCAGATTGCTCAATCATTTTTCATTGTGTATCGCTTCTTAATATTAAAGGTGAAAAAACAGGGTTTACGTAAAAACGTTATTTCGGAAAATACCAGAGATAAAACAGTGAATAAAAAAACAAAATGTTTATTGAGAAAATCGAATACAAAACGGATCATTTTTCCGTGAATGCGAGAATAACCTGTGGAAAATTAAATCGGTTTAAAAACTAAAGGGCTTTAAAATTACCCAAAAAATCGAGTGCATCACTTTTTTTGGAACTGAGTGCAGTTTCTTTATAAATAATTTTGATTTTATCCAAAAAAAAGAAACTACCCGAAATCTTTTTCAAGTGACAAATGGCATTTTATTTTAAAGCGACTTTGGTTTGAGTAATTTGTTTTTCTGCCTCATCAGCACTTCCTGACTAAAGACCGGAATAGATGTGGTATTGTTCTAATAAAAAATTATTTTATATATTTTTTTATTTAAATGATAATTGTTGTAACTTTCTTGACTTAGTTAAGAGAAATTCACTTTCAATCCGTAATTCCAAAAAGCAAGAAAAATATAAATTAACAAAAAATTCATGATGTAAAAAATAATTTATATTTTTATTAGTTCCGTAACTTATTCTTTTATACCTATATTATTATAAACCAGTTCCTCACAGAGTTCCTAAGAAATGCCAGAGCATTTGTTTTCGTTTTTCGATTTTATTAAAGTACTTGTATTTTTATTAAAATTAACTATTTGGTGAATGCGCTAGTGGCGCTAGGTTGTCCTTTAAAATCTCACATGTTTCCTGTGCTTTTTTCATAATTATATAGTGTTCTGGAAATTTCATGAATCGTTACTATCTAATTTTTATTCACAGTTTTTGAGATAAAGCTTTCAAATTCGGTACACAAGTTCTAGAGGTCAAGAAAAATATTGAGTTCGTTGATGAACAAAATCGGTTCACTGGAATGGGGTCTACCGGATCCCAACATTTATATTTCTAACTTTACAAAAAAATTTATTGGTGATGAAAGATTATAAATAAGATCTGATATACAAACCCATTATAATGGTGTGTCCAAATGTTGAAATAAACAAAATACGCCAAAAAAAAAAACAAAATACGTCAAAAAACAAAATACGTCAAAAATTACTTTTATTATAAACTCCACCACATGGTGAGGAAGTTTTGATCCGATAATTGGCAGTGGTTTTTTTTTATAAAAGCTAACCACATTATTCGGACATTGAAACTAGAGGAAAAGACCCGAATATGGGCACCCCTTTTGTTTTTTTTAAATTATTTAAAGGTTTTTTGAAATTTTCATCTTAAATTTTACACATGGTTAGGCAAAAGCTTTACCAATGTAATTATAAAACTAATTGTTTTAAAAGGTAAAAGGAAAAAATAATTTTAACCCAAATATGAATTTTGGCAAATTTTTTATTCGGGGGCAGAAGGCTTGGAATATGGGCCCTCATCAAAAAAAGATAAAAAACATTTATTAACTTAAAATAAACCTTATTTGGTAACAAAAATCAACTGAAATAAAACATTTGTTATAATTGTTTTCTAATTAACGACAAAAGTCACACACGTACTCGTCGTTTTCGGCTCCTGAACATTGTTCGTAACATGTTGCATATTAAACAACGAATCCAAAGTTCTCCTTCCTGGTCTGCTGAAAAACGACCGTCACAAAACAAACAGGACGCGTCATTGTCATCAGGACCAAATTGACCTATTTCACCACGATCTAGGTCTTCATCAGCCGCTGGGCCCCTGGTCCATATTAGGAATCTCTAAGGGCCCATATTAGTACACTATACGTCATACAAAACAAATGTTCCTACTTTTTTTGTAGGTTAGATAAGTTAACATCAACAAGAAAATAATAAACCCTAATCTAAGTATTACCTATGTTGCTAATTTCGCAATTACTTTTTGAACAGAAAGCACTAATATCGTAATACTAACTTATCTTAATAAAAGATTCGGAATTCCACAAAACAATGTGTGCACACCTACTTATAACATTAGAAGAACTGAACTGAATACGACCTAGAAAACCATTAGGTGCCAGTTGGGCGTATTTTAAACGATGAATCAGAGATGTCGCCCAATGTATTGTTTCAATTTAAAGGGGGCCCATATTAAAAGCCGGGCCCACATTCGGGTCTTTTCCTCTATTAACAATTTGGACTTCCCCACATTGCTTTATATTGCGTTAATTCCAATTCTCTACATCTATCATAACAACACATGCCTGTGGTACATTGAACTTAGAGAATTATACCACAAGTATACCTGCAATCCGGTAGATCGAGAAATAGGTTTCGCATATAAATAAAATCATCCACAATCGTGTAAAGTCGCGCAAGCAAGTGAAATGTTGCGGTAGTCTCTCTCGACATCTAACTTGTAGACGTTCATCTCTACCTCACAGTGTTAAACCGTTGTGGTCGTCAATTTTCCATTGATTTTATTTGTAAATGATAAAAAAATGAAATCCGCAGTGTTAATATTGTTTTTAACGTTTATAACTTTTGTAAAATGTTCGCGAATTTTGGTCGTATTTCCTATGCCAGCGCCTAGTCATTATTTTTTAGGAAATGCGCTAGCTAGAGGTTTAGCGGAAGCAGGACACGATGTGACAATGGTGAGTGCATTTGGGGACAAAAATCCCCCGAAGAAGGGAAAGTACCGAGACGTGGTACTCACCGATTTTCTAAAACTTGTGGGTAAGTTTATATATCAGTTTTATATGTATGAAATTATATACATAGGGTGTGCATTTTTCCCATGTGATTGCATTTGTAACCTCTAAACCGTCTTCTAAATCCCGTGTTTCAAACTTCAAAAAATGTTTAATAGTTTCAAAGATATCCTGAAAGTAGTAAAATCGTTCATTTTTAATTTTGCTTCTAAATTTTTTTTTAAATTAAAGCCGGCTGGTGTTTAATTGTCTTCTATGTCAAATTCTTAAACCTCTTATTTAAATCTATATAGGCGTCTAGTAGGTACAGGCAAAGTTTACTAGTATTTAGTAAACTTTGGTACAGGGTAGTTACCTACGCCTTTATGTTTAGAGATATGAGAAAAGTGTAGATTTTGGTGTCAAATAACTTTTGTCGAAAAAATATAAAACAAAATAGCATCGGAAAATAGACAAATTGAAATATATTTGATAAGGAATAAAACAAAAGGAACATCAGAAACTGTCAGTAATTATCAGAAACATTTTGTCATTTTTTTTTTCGTGGCAACCTATGTCCCATGTGGTCCTGTTTTGCATAATATTTCCAGAACTGATAGAGCAAATAAATGGCAACATTATATATTTTTGGAATTAGAGAAAAAATATTTTTCAAAATATGCAGAAATGTACAGGGTGTTCCATTTAAAAAAACACAAGTTGTGTCCTTCTCTCTATTTTCTGGCTTCATTTTGTTTTATTTTTCATAGTTTTTTTTTGTAGTTCACACTAAAATATACAATTTTTGTTTTTACACTTTTTTCATATTTCTTAAAATAGAGGCTGTAGGTAGATGTCAAAATATATGGAACTACGCTGTACAGCCACCTATTGTTGCTTAGCTTATATTGTGGTCATTAAAAAATGATAGAAGTGTAAAATCTAAATCATAGAAATCTATAATTATGGGATTACCCATAATTATAGATTTCTATGTTGAATATATTAAAGTACCTATTATAAATACGCGTCGGAAGTTCCTATCGGCTATTATACAGGATGGCCCAACGGAAACTTGATATGGGGTTTTGGGTGATAATAGCATAGATAAAAATAAATGCTCGGACAGGTCAATTGTTAATTTGGAGGATGAAATAACTGATTTTACAAGTTTAATCGTCCCTGCAATCCTCGAGAAGTGGGGTGAACAACCCCTAAAATTTTAATAGGGAAGAAGGGGTGAAGTGGACTCTTTTCAGAATATATATGTCGTAGGTTCTTTGGAATTAAAACTTTAATATTCAATACAATGAAATATAGTTCTTCATTTTTTATAAAATTACAGTAATTGTCAATCAAAAAAAATTCTGGCTCCTCCTTTTTTTTTTAACTGCCTGGTCTGTCTCAATCCTTATACATATTCTCACTCTATTCGGTTTGGTAGCACTTAGTGGCACATCTGAACCATTACAGGGGCCAGTCGTACATTATCGGAAAAAACCTTTAATTCTCTAAATAGTGGTATGTAGTTTTTGAAAATTGCATGTACCTAACCTAACAAGAAAAAGTATCTGGAACTTCTAGAAGACACAATTATTATCCCATATCATTGATTGGCATTATTGAAAATGACCAAAATTATTTGGAGGATCAGTTGATGATTTCAACAAGATGTCGCTCTGCACTATGGCCTGCCTGTTCGTCAGTATTTGGATCAACACTTTTTGGGTTACTGGATTGGGAGGAGAGGTTCCATATAATGGCCTCCACGATCACCAGATTTTTCTCCATTAGACTTCTTTCTGTGGGGTCACTTGAAAAGCATTCATAGGAAAATTTATGTCTGCAAATCACCCCAGAAATGCCTTAAATTGTGCGAGAGTGTTTTCAGCAGAATCTGTATTATTGCATCCTAAAGTGATAATTTAAAGTAGCTACTTGCTAATATTGTTTGTAGTTTGTTTGTGGCGGATAGTTAATATTCATTAAACTTAATTCTGTATTGCTACTTGTATTTCACAGTTATTTTTCAGTAAATAAATCTTTGTTTTTTCGAAAACGGTACATGTAAATAAAAAAAAACTGCATACCACCGTTTAGACAATTCAAGAGGCTTTTCAATGATGTACGACATATCCCTCCTTCCCTATTCAAATTTTATGAGTTGCTTGTTCACTCCAGTACTCCAGGGTTGGAGTGACAATGTTGAAACTTAGGAAACTCTCCCTCCAAAATAAAATTGACCTGTCCAAGTGTTTATTTATATCTACGCTATAATAACCCAAAACCCCCATGTCAAGTTTTCTTTAGCCCACCCTGAATTTCTGAATCTACGACTTAATCTACTACTAAAGGTAGTTAATTATTGTTTCTTTTTAAATATAGAGGAAAAACGTAATTTTTGTTCACACCGTACCAAGACAAAATATTATATTATAATACACGTGGAATGTGGGAGTAATTAATATTAGGATTAGGTTGTCAGATCGTCTAAGCGTTAAGTCAAATTAGATTAGAGATGAGTTAGTGTCAAAAATGTTGGTACAAGAATAAACCTTAAACCTATAACAAGTTTATTTCATTTGCGTAGCCATTGAAGTAATATTTGCTGAGATTTGGTTAAAGATCCAAATTTGTGCGTAAGCAAAAAGTTATCGAGGCTTCATTTCCAGAAAAATCTAAATTAGTAACTAAGAAAGTATCATCTAAATTAAACTATTTTACAGACAAACTAACTAAATGGAATAATTCAATAGATTTTATTCATGATTGCTTCTGAAAGGTCAGGTTTTGAATAAATTTCACACGTGTTTTAACTTCGTTGAATCAAAGCAGAATTTGATGAAATACCTTCGTGCGTCATTAAACTAATTTGTTAATAATTACGTTAAGTTTTAATGGATTTTTTTGTTAATTGGAATTAATACGCGATTCCACCAATTAAGGTTAGAAAGTACAAACACAGTCATGTCATATTTCTTTTTGGGGGCTGTGAAACTAGTTAAATTCTTTGTATCTCATTTTTTAATTTATATTAAAGTTGTCTATGTAGAAGTAGGACAGGACACATAGGACTCTATCACCGCTATCATCTAAGGCCGCAGAAAGTCGTTAATAACTTTGTAAAATTTTTAGCGCTTCTGTCGTTTTCACAAATGTATTTGGGTACTAAATGGATTCTAAGTGGTAATAAAGGCTTCGAAATTCGCATCGGTCGTTGTGGTGCTGCGCTGGTGTGAAGTTGACACCAAAATTATAAAACTGTTTTTAAAAATTAGCACCTCATTTTTTTATAAATTTGGAGGGATGGTGATTAACGTTCCGTAATTAGCACCAGTAGTTGTGGTGCCAAGTTGACATACCTTGAACCATCATTTTTTCTTCTTCTTACAAAAACATAGGGTGAATTTATGATAGCCGTAAATATGTATATTTAATAGCACAGTATAATTAACGTGCTTTTTTGACCTACCCAAGGCTTTTCATTATGGTAACAATTAAGTTATCTTGTTATTTATATTAAGGTATTAAAATTTAATTTAAGTCATGTTTTGATAGCCTAGGATATTAAAACAATTAATTTACTTAACTAAAATCATAAATATATGTTAAATTGACTATTATAGTAGTATCATTGAATGAGTTATTGATGTTATTATATAATAATTCTTTCAACAGTAGTATAGTAGATATTAATTTGTCATCATGTTTTTTCTCCAGTTATAAACTAATGTAATTAATGTATGAAACGCAATACAAGTAGTAACGTATTAACTAATAATCATTCATACACTTAGACTAAATTTTAATGAATTTGTCCTTGACGGCAATTATATAACTACGCGGTACTATTAGTTCATATTTTTCACATGAAGTTAAATATTAATTGAACAAATATTTACGAGCATAATCAAACAGATCTAACATTTAAGTTTAAATATAATATTAAAAAAAAAAATTAAAAATAGAAAAAATGTATGCACTTTTCTTGGAATCGTAGAAGGTGACATAAAGGAAGAAAATTAAACCTCTAAAATATTGCCCCTAACTGGTTAGACTTTAAACTTATTTCCAGCAGAATTTGACAAGCCCTTAAATTTTATTTCTGATAAGTGTTGTCCGAATATGAAGAGTTTATAAATTAAATTCTAGATACACTTTCAATTCTTAAGAGCAAAACAAATTTTGCCTCTTGAAAGAGCAACATTATCGTATCTGCTAGAACATAAAGACAAGTTCAACATTGTTCAGATCATAGTGGTCTGCCAAAAATCAGTCAAGTGATTGGAGGTCCAAATTTAGTGATCCTCTTAGAACTTATGATACTGATACTGAAAAAAAAACAAAAGAATAACCTCACCTTTTTACAATATTTGAATAAAAATGACAACTACAAAAATTGCTAAGGGCTAATTCAAAAATGGTATGAGGTAATGGGATATATTAAAATACTTGGGTGGATGAAATTATTATACACTGGGTGTTTGAGTAACACCAGAACAACCACAACACCGAATGTAAAACAACTGAATTTATAAATGTGAATGCGACCAAGATACCTTCTACAAGAAGTCTTGGCATGTGTTTTATTCTTTACCTCTGCAAAGCCTCATGCATTATCTACAAACTTTATTGTTCTAACCTCGATAATGTGTTCCTTTAATACAAACAATTCCTGTTCTGTGATCAGCTACAGGGATAATGAGAAAATTGTTATTATTATTTGGCAAGTCTTTGTGTTATTTATTTTTGTATAACTTTTTTCAGATAAGGAAAAGAAGAATTTTTTCGAAATCGAGCTTATGAACCCATTTTTAAATATACCATTCATCAACTACGTTGGTAACATGATTACAGAAAAAACACTAAATCATCCAAATTTCCAGAAACTGATAAAGTCCAATGAGCATTTTGATGTTGTCATTGTAGAACAGTTCAATGATGATGCTTTAAAAGCACTTGCTCCTCATTTCAACGCTCCGCTAATTTTGTTTAGCACTATCGGTGCCAATCCGTGGATTAATCCTCTAGTTGGCAATCCTGGTCCACCATCATATATACCTGAGACCTTTTTAAGCTATACATCTAACATGACCTTTTGCCAAAGAGTGGTTAATTGGTTATTTAATGTGCTCTCTGAAATTAATCGTCAGCTAATTTTCTTTCCAAAACAAAATGAAATGATGAAAAAACATTTTCCTAATGCTCCGGATTTAAGCATTTTGAATTATAATGTTTCACTTGTCTTACTAAATTCTCATGAAAGTACCAACCAACCAATGCCACGCGTACCCAATATGATTGATATCGGTGGATTTCATGTTCAGCCACCTAAAGAATTACCAAAAGATTTGAAGGATTTTATGGATAATGCTAAAGAAGGTGTGGTATATTTTAGCATGGGATCAAATATTCAACCATCGATGATGCCCAAAGAGAAAAAAGAAGCGATTTTGAATGCCTTTGGAAAAATGAAACAAAAGGTTCTTTGGAAGTGGGATGAAGATGATATTCCCGGAAAGCCAGCTAATGTTAAATTGGGAAAGTGGTTTCCCCAACAAGATTTATTAGGTAATATTTTTATTATATTATTCAGTAACAGTAGACAGCTCGGTGGCATTATTTACAACTTAAATACAATCGGTGGCATCATTATGAGATTATTAAAAATGAATTCTATTACCCCCAGATGCAGTAATCAGTGATTTGGTGTCTAGTCACATCAAAGGTTTTAACTCTCTTCAGAATATTGGGATAGTTTCAAACCACCTTTAAAAGGTATTAACACTATTTTCGAAGAAAAAAATTGTCGATGTATTGGCACTAACCAGAACTAAAGATAAAAGTATTTAACGGTTTCTTTTGTAGCTGTATTTTTCGTAAATACCGAAAATTAAATTAAATTTTTTATTATGGATGTTCCTATTTTTTATAGCGCACCCGAATACCAAACTCTTTATAACGCATGGAGGACTGCTAAGTTCAACAGAAACTATTTATCATGGAGTACCAATTCTTGGGCTTCCTATCTTTGGTGACCAAAAGATGAATGCTGCACGTGCCGAACAGAACGGTATTGGAATTAGTATACCATTTTCTCAGATCACTGAAGAAAAATTAACTGACGCTTTGGACAAATTGCTAAATGAGTCAAAGTAAGGTGAAATTAGGCGCCATATTTGTGGTGTGGTGTTATTGATAACGATAACTTTTCAGTCATTGGAAATTGGAACCCATTTTTTTCTTCCTTCTTGAAGTACTCAAGAACGCTTATTTGTATAGAAAATTGTAGAAAACATTATAGATATGAAAATTATCAATTTATATTTGATTTCAATTTGAAAACAAGAAATTGTACAAATATTTAAAAAAATATAAAGCCGTTCGTTATCAGCAAGTTTCATGGAAGTGGTATTGTAATATGATACAACAGTGATTTAATGCATACCTTTGGAATATGAATGAAATAACAAATATAACACGTAGATTAGTGCACATGAGTGCCAAATAACTGTAATTATGATATTCTAGCAGTTTCAAAGTACTTGCATTAAATATTGAATTAGAAAAATCCAAAAAATTGAAATTTGATGTCTTGAAAATAGCGAAAAATTCAAATCAATCGCCTAGCTGAGCTGTTATTTTGTGCATTTTCTAAATGTTTGATAGTAATAACATTATAACATTTTACATTTTGATTTCTAGATATCGGGACATGGTCAAGAAGCGATCAATTCTGATGCATGACCGGCCAATGAAGCCTTTAGACCTCGCAGTCTTTTGGACCGAATTCGTTATCCGACACAAAGGAGCGCCCCATTTGCGAATAGCAGGCCTAGACTTACCTTGGTATCAGTATTTGTTACTAGATGTGATATTCTTTGTAGCATTTGTTGCTATTAGTTCAATTGCCATTATATATATTATACTGAAAAGGATTTGCTGTGGAAGTAAGAAAAATACAGAGAAAGTCAAGAAAAATTAGTGCAAATGAGTCTTATACATTTTTGTTACCTAGTTTTATATTTTGCTCGTCGTTTATTTATTTGTACTAACAAATTTTTTTTTGGATGATGAGAATGTTGCTGAAGATTTTTAAATAAATATTTTTATATTAATTGTGTAAATGTTTTTATAATTCCAATCTTCTTCATATTTATTTAATTAAGTAAGTACAATAAAGAAAATTAAATTATTTCAATGGTTTTTCTCTAAAATTTAATATTTTTCTAATGTTATTCTTGTTTGTTGCTATAATTACAAATTGAGGAATCTTTTAATTCGTACCCTTATAGAAAACAAAATTGAAGAGATAAATTGATTTTTTATTAATCTTATAAAGAAACAGATCGTTATAAATATGCTTCGGAAAATTGTCTTTTTAATACTCGTTCGATTATAACAGAAATCGGTACCTAATATCGTGTTAGTTGTAGCTACTTCAGTAGCGATATTGCTGGCTGATATGGACGAAATGGGTAATACTGTTAAGTGAAAAAAAACATCCTCACCCAACGGTAAAATGTTAAGTCAAATACCGTTGGTAACATTTTATTTTAAATAAACATTTTAACATTTGAACAAACAAAAAATAAAACAGTGGGAAAAAAATTATAATTTTCCGCAGATAAAAACGTTTAATAGCAAAAATGTGGACAAAATATTTCATATATATCAGATGTTCTCCCTTTTTTTTCTTACAGACTTAATACAACAATAATAAATAATTATTGTAACGTATTATGTAAAATGTGATGATGGCATAATTTTTTCAGCTGGTAATTATTGAATTCGTTCAGATAAATATAAAAGAGTACTATTTATTTTTTCATAAAAGTTTGCCCGTTTAGGGATATTGTCATTGGCACTATTAAAAATTTGTTCTCTTATTTCGTTAATGTCGCGAGAGAGGTATGAGTTTCTCAACTGTGATTAAACTTAGGAATTACACCATATATCATAACATAATAGTTACACCTGTCATCCCGGCAGATAAGTAGGTTTGTTGATAAGCAGGTTTTGTTGATAAGCGTACAGACAAAATCATCGACAATCGTGTAAGGTTGCTCAAGTGAAGTGGTAATAGTCTCTCTCGATTGTTTCTGTATTAAACTCGTAGACGTTTATTTTTAAACCGTCGTTAATATGCACACTAATTTGATACTTTAATAAGTAATTTACAATGAAATTTACAGAGTTAATATTGTGTTTAACATTTATAACTTTTATAAAATGTTCGCGAATTTTAGTTGTATTTCCTATGCCAGCGCCTAGTCATTACATTTTAGGAAATGCACTAGCTAGAGGTTTAGCGGAAGCAGGACATGATGTGACAATGGTGAGCGCATTCGAGGAAAAAAATCCTCCAAAGAAGGGAAAGTACCGAGACGTGGTACTCACCGGTTTTCGAGAAATGGCAGGTAAGATATTATAATATCAGTTTTAGGTGCATATGAAATTATTTGCACTTTTTCAGTAAGATTGCATTAGTAACTTCTAAACCGTAAGAAACAAGAGATATTAGAGAAAAGTCGCACCTATTAAACGCTCGTGATCAGTAGTTTCAAAGATATCCTAAAAATAATGTATTGCTATTTTTAAATTTTGCAACTAAAAAAATATCTTATGGTGTTCAGTATTTTTCTGCACCTATTATTCCCATAATAATTCTTGAATACATTAATTTCCAAATCTGTTGTGGAGTTTTTATTTTCAATTGATTCATTTTATCGCCAGATATAGTAGGAGAGCCCTCCACCAGGATTTTTGACCTCATCGCGCCACGAGGATTCTATTGTTAACTTATTTTCACCCTTTCCGCACCATCTAGGACTTTCCTTCATAAATAAAAGGAACTTGTTTCTTTTGACTCGAATTAAACATTTTCATGAAATTAAATTACCAGTGTAGTGATAACTTGAAATTTTGGTCTCCTACTAATATACAGGGTGTTTCATGAGGAACTGTACATAGTCCAATGGTAGATAGGGCCCATCAAGGTTAGTAACAAACCACTATTTAAAATCATTTTAGCCAAGTATTTAGGGTTGTACAGGGTGATTTATGAATTTTTACCAAAATTTGCTTTCGTTGCCTTTTAGAAACTAATTGTCCGATTCAATTTATTTTCGGTACACATTAAGTACTATCAAACACCAACAGTTCGCCATAATTACAAAACCAAAATTCCAGGTCCGTATTAGGAAAAATTTCATTTTATCTGTGCCCCCTAAAAAGTTCACCCTGTATATGTTTTTTTTAAATCTTATTACTGAAGTTTGAAAGCACATAAACTACCAACAAAAGTGGAATACTTCGTTTTCTTGTCACACTTACAACAGATACAAAATAAACACATTAAATTTAAACATTATCTTGTTAAAATTCAAACTTTCAGTAATTCAATGTTAGTTGTCAAAGTTCTTATCAGTTTAAGCTTCTAAGTAATTATAACTATTATTAGTTAAAAATAGTATGAAATACCAACAGTTAGTCGCAATCAACAAGATTCCAGGACCGTATTAGGAAAAATCATCATCTCGTCGATTCCTCCCAAAATTTTCACCCTGTATATCTTATTCTTAATTTTACTTGCTATAATTTAAAAGTACATAAAGTATCAACAAGTAGTGTAGTGTGATCCACACTTTTCAATAATAATTATGAACGTCCAACTACCGACACATAAGTTGTGTGGTAATTAAAGGGTAATCTAGTACATTCTGTTCTAATTTGTAATGTAGAATATTTTCATGTTCAGTTCTAGTTTTAAGAAATGAACTTATTTTATTTAGTGTGCAGCTAAAGACGTTTGTGCAGGATTTCTGCGAAAGTTTGTCAATTCTTTCTACAGTAGGAATATAATAGACTTTTTATCTACCGACACTGTTAACAAAAGGAGTAGTCGGCTTTGGCAATAGTTTGACAGGTATAATTGTTGATGAGGTATAACTTTTGTTTCTACGTTACTAATGCCATTAGTCCAACTTGAGAGCAGCAATTAATAGACCGAATTGAACAGTATTGTAATGTAATAAGAAACTTCCCGGACGTTATACGAAAATCTGTGGGACATTTAGTAGTAGTAGGTAATAAAATGCCGTGAAGAGGGGGGGTTACATTTTGAAAATAAGTTATAGATTTTTACTTTTTATTTTGTTAATATGTATTCGAGTATGTATTATTTTGTTTTGTTATGTTGTTTTGTATTCATGTTGCGTTTTTTATTTTGCTTGTTCTGTTCTGTTACTATTAAATTGTTTTAGAATTCAATGAGTATTATATACAGACAGAATAGCTGAAACCAATTTATTGAAAATGTCAATTTTATCGAGATAAATTTTGTTGGTTGGTTTAAAACCTGTTGAAAGTGTAATAAGAAAACGGATCACACTATACACTATTTGTTTATACTTTATGTACTTTTAAATTATAGCAAGTAAAGTTAAGAATAAGATATACAGAGTGAAAATTTTAGGAGGAATCGACGAGATGATGATTTTTCCTAATACGGTCCTGGAGTCTTGTCTGATTGCGACTAACTGTTGGTATTTCATATTATTTTTAACTAATAATAGTTATAATTACTTAGAAACTTAAACTGATAGGAACTTTGACAAATAACATTGAATTACTGAAAGTTTGAATTTTAACAAGATAATGTTTAAATGTAATGTGTTTATTTTGTATCTGTTGTAAGTGTGACAAGACAACGAAGTATTCCACTTTTGTTGGTAGTTTATGTACTTTCAAACTACAGTAATAAGATTTTAAAAAAATATATACAGGGTGAACTTTTTAGGGGGCACAGATAAAATGAAATTTTTTCTAATACGGACCTGGAATTTTGGTTTTGTAATATGGCGAACTGTTGGCATTTGATAGTACTTAATGTGTACCAAAAATAAATTGAATCGGACAATTAGTTTCTAAAAGGCAACGAAAGAAAATTTTGGTAAAAATTCATAAATCACCCTGTACAACCCTAAATACTTGGCTAAAATGATTTTAAATAGTGGTTTGTTACTAACCTTGATGGGCCCTATCTACCATTTGACTATGTACAGTTCCTCATGAAACACCCTGTATATTAAAATTAGAAGTTAGTACAAAAAAAGTACAAAAACTAACAAATCGTTTAAAACTCTTAAGACATAGCAGAAGTAGAGAGTGCTAATAGGTTGATAATTGATTTAACCTTATCGATTATTTACATACCAAGAAGGTAATAAAGGGGTGTTAAATAATAATAATAATAATAATAAAATGACTTTATTAGGCGAAGTTTAGTACAAGATTACTCTTACACTTAACCTAAAATGATTAAATTAAATTAATTAATTAAATGATGGTAAGTATAGTTTCACAATAACACCGATTGTTATGATGGAAAATTATATCTAAATTACAAAATCGTTAATAACTTTTTTAAAACATAAACGTTCCACAATTAGCACCAGTGGTTGTGGTGCCAAGTTCACATACCCAGAATTATCATTTTTTCATATCTTTGACTCGACTAGACGAAGATATGAAATCAGATAGTCGTAAATCGTAAACATATGACATGCAGGGTATTTATAGTCTAGTAATCACGTGCTTGTTTTTTACTCAGGGATTTTCATTGTAGTAGTAATTAAGTTATCTTGTTATCTATATTACAACATTAAACCTTAGAATATTAAAAACATGTAATAATAAATACTCACATAAAATCATAAAAATACTATAATTTGTCTATTATGGTAGTATTGTTGATTGAGTTATTATATAAATCATTTAATTATAGTAAGTATTAATTTGCCATCATGTTTTTCTCCAGTATAAACAAATATATGAAATGCAATGCGTTAACTAAAATATTGATTCTTCTTATTTAAATAATTTAGTTAAGCAAATTATAATTTTTTATCTTTCATTTCCTCATTTCGCCAAATTCAATCGCTTGTAAAAAAATCAATAAAGGTGCGACAAAAACTCTGTTCACATGCTTTGGTTTACTGATTTATGGACTTTTATAATTTCCCATATAATTTGAAAAAAAAACTTGAGTTAAAAAAGTCCGGTCCTGGAATTTTTAAATATTAAAAAACGGCATTATATCAACTGCGATAAGTACACAAATTGTATAAAATTTTAACAAATCGTGATAAATAGTAAGGAAGTTCTGACCAAAAGAAATATTGGCCATAAGTAGTTTATCACCCTGTATCTCAGTAATTAAGTGCAACAGACAAATTTCTATACCCATTCGTGAATAGTCAAGGGATCCTCTATCATCCTTAGAAGTATGTACAGTTCGTCATGAAACGCCCTGTATATTTGAATTAACTACTTTTTAATGAATTTATCCTTGACAGAAATTATGTAACTAGTACTAGTATCGATAAAGCATAGATAAAGGAAACAGATTAAGTTACCGAAGTGTTTGTAAAATACTAATATTTTGATTTATATTTTGCCAAAAACCAATTATAAACCATCTATTGGACGTGGAAAATAGGTCGCACAACTGAACGCAATAACTTAGACGTAGTAGCGTAACCATAGCACTATTTTTGGAGGGGGGGGGGGGGGCATTACAATTTTTATTATTTAGATATATAAACAATAAAAACAAAAATAGTACTGGCGAACTCTAAAGAAAAGGCAATTCAACAGAAAATAAAAATCTATCTTCTGAGCACAAGTCAATACCTATAAATATTAAAACATTTCGAAGAGTCTCATACCCTTGACCAACTAATGGGGGATGGCGTGCCCCCTAGGCCCCCTAGTTACGCCACTGCTTAGATGTGAGACTATTGTTTATAATGTAAACAAACATAGAAGTATATTTTATTCCCTTCGCAATATATTTTATTTTTTTGAAAAATAAATTACATCCATTTTCCTTCAGACAGAATATAACACAAAATAATAGCTTCTATGATTTATTTATCTAATATTTATTCTTTTATTACTGTTAATTTAACAACAAACGCAAAGCCTATGTTTTTAATTTAAACTTAATGTTCATTTATTTAAATATCCATCTGATTACATTTTTCAATGAAAGCTTTTAAATTTTTTCTGACGTAAATTTTCAAATGCTGTCACTCGTCCTAGATAATCAAGTTATACCATTGCTTTCCACATTGATGGTCACATTGTCATAACGTCATCTTCAAAATATACGCCTTCGAAAAAGGTTTATACTTTTCATAACTCCTCATTTTAGAAATATGTCTTTTGTTTCTTACCTCTGCAAACCTGTATACCTATTATATATACATTTAACTACACGGATACTATAAAATTCTTGTAATTATTTGATGTGTCATGTGTTATTTACTTTCGTATTACTTTTTTCAGAGAGCCAAAAGAGGAATTTTTTCGAAATCGAGCATATGAACCCATTTTTTAATATACCATTCATGAACTACGTTGGTAACATGGTTACAGAAAACACACTGGAGCATCCAAATTTCCAGAAGCTGATAAACTCAAATGAGCATTTTGATGTCGTCATTGTAGAACAGTTCAACGACGATGCTTTAAAAGCACTTGCTCCCCATTTTAAAGCTCCGCTAATTTTGTTCAGCACTATCGGTGCCAATGCGTGGGTTAATCCTCTGGTTGGCAATCCTGCTCCACCATCCTATATACCTGAGACATTTTTAAGCTATACACCTAATATGACATTTTGCCAAAGACTGGTTAATTGGTTATTTTATGTGCTATCTGATATTAATCGCCAGCTAATTTTCTTTCCAAACCAAAATAAATTGATGAAAACACATTTTCCTGATGTTCCGGATTTAAACATATTGAATTATAATGCTTCCCTTCTCTTATTAAATTCTCATGAAAGTACCAACCAACCAATGCCACACGTACCCAATATGATTGATATCGGTGGATTTCATGTTCAGCCGCCTAAAGAATTACCAAAAGATTTGAAGGATTTTATGGATAATGCCAAAGAAGGTGTGGTATATTTTAGCATGGGATCGAATATCAAACCATCGATGATGCCCAAAGAAAAAAAAGAAGCAATATTGAATGCTTTAGGAAAACTCAAGCAAAAAGTTCTTTGGAAATGGGACGAGGATGATATTCAAGGAAAACCAACCAATGTTAAATTGGGAAAGTGGTTTCCTCAACAGGATATACTAGGTAATACATTTATCGGTGTATCGACAATAATTTGAACTTTTATTAATTTAGAATACTCTTTCTCCACTTTGTATGTATTATGTATTAGCTTCCAATATCCAAAAACTAGTGGAATTGCAAGACTTTATTTTTCGGGTAGTTCATAAAGAAAACGCTAATTTATGTTCTTTTATTATATCTAAGTAAATAAATTAGGTTCATTATTTTTTATTTTACATCCAAATTCGTATTTTTGTAGAATATTTAGTAAGATTATTGAATGCGATTTGTAATGGTTCTAAATCAGAATTATATAGTTCGAAAATGATATACAAAAATAAATCTATTTATTTCAAACCAATATATAGTTAATAATATATATTTAATAAATTTCGGTTAGAAATCGAATATATATTATGGAAATTGTAAAAATGGTAAAATTAATGTGATATTTGATAACGCGATGCCTTAACCATTCTACATCAATCATTATTTTCATTATTCAATAATGTATCCCAAAATTTTTTAGTTATATTTGCACACCCAGTACAATTTGTCACTGATTACATTAATTTGGTATTCGCTACAATTTCAAATTAATTTTAATAATGAGTCAACGCTATTGACGAAAACCGGTTAAGTAATTATAGGAAATTATAAGATTTCACAAACGTCGTATTTTTCGTATATTATGCCGAAGATTAAATTAAATTGTTTTATTTTACGCATGTTCCTATTTTTATAGCGCACCCGAATACCAAACTATTCATAACGCATGGAGGACTGCTAAGTTCAACAGAAACAATTTATCATGGAGTACCAATTCTTGCACTTCCCATCTTTGGTGACCAAAAGATGAATGCTGCACGTGCAGAACAAAATGGTATTGGAATTAGTATATCATTTTCTGAGATTACAGAAGAAAAATTCACCAAAGCTTTGGATAAATTGCTAAACGATTCAAAGTAAGTTAATTCGGCGTAATATTTGCGGTGTGGTGTTATTGATATAGGTCGAACATTTAGCTAACTAAATGACTTTTGAGTCATCCACAATGGTCCATTATTTTCTTTTTCTTTCAAGTACTCATCTTGGTATAATGTATGTAGAAAATATTGTAGATGTGAAAATTTACGTTTGAATTTGACATTGAAAACAATAACTTGCGTAAAAATATTTTAATTCTCATTGTTTCTAAAAATATATAACCATTCGTTATCAGTAAGTTTGGCGGAACTGGCATTGTAATCCGATACACCAACAATTTAATGCATGCATTTGGGATATGAATGAAAATATAAAAAAGCATAGATTGGTGCATACGAGCGTCAAGATTACTGAAATTATGATACTCTGGCAGCTTTAAAGTCTTTGTATTAGATATTAAATTAAAATAAATAAACAAACATTCCATTCTTTAATAGATAATGTTTTGATGCAAGTATAATTATTATCATCCCCTTGTATGTGAAGTTCACCTAAAAACAATTTTAATCTTAAAGTTAGTAATATATTTCGCAACTCACATCGATATGGATTTTTCATGATTTTCGAGATGTCATTTTTTTAGTCAAAATGCAGTGTTTTTAATTTCTAAAAGTTATATATAAATTTTTGCAAATTTTTTGAACTGAAGTCTACATGGTTTTAAGAATTTGTTGGTCACCCCTATTTCATAATCTATTTACTATTCTAGGAATAGATTTAAGTGAGTGTTATTATATTTATTAGTGACTAATTTTTTGATAGAAAATAAATTGATGATTGACAAAATGACAGCTGCAGAAAAGTTTCGCAGAATGGAATCAAGTTTTTTTATTTTTCACCCTATATGTTAATTTTCACTCTTTTTTTTAATCATCTGACTGGATGTTGAAAATGTCTCTCCAATAATTAGAAAACTAGTTAGGAATGAACGTAACACCCACTAAAATGTAATGCCAAGATATTGATGGTATTAAAACGTGGCTGGAGGTGAATGCAATAGAACTTCTTTCCGATGTTATAAAACCTCAAACTTTATCTTATAGGTTAAAAAACTTCCAATAACAATTTTAGTTAAGCCAAGAACACACATACATAAGTTGGTATTTTGTGAATCTTTTAAATGTTTACTAATAATAATATAACATTTTACATTTTGTTTATTAGATATCGCGACATGGTCAAGGAACGATCAATTTTGATGCATGACCGGCCAATTAAGCCTTTAGACCTCGCAGTCTTTTGGACAGAATTCGTCATCCGACACAAAGGAGCGCCACATTTGAGAGTCGCAGCCCTAGACTTACCTTGGTATCAATATTTGTTACTAGATGTGATATTATTTGTAGGATTTGTTGCTATTAGTTCAATTGCCATTATATTTATAATAGTGAAAAGGATTTGCTGTGCAAGAAAGAAAAATACAGACAAAGTCAAGAAAAATTAGTGTAAATGAGTCTTATACATTTTTGTTACCTAGTTTTATATTTTGCTAGTCGTTTATTTATTTGTACTAACAAATTTTTTTTGGAAGATGAGAATGTAGAGACTGTAGATTTTGAATATACATTGTTTTATTATTTATGTAAATTTTTCTATAGTTCCCATCTTTCCTCATTTATTTATGTAAATAAAATAAAGAACATTAATTATTTCAATGTTTTTTTATCTATTATCTATTATCATATTATCTAATATGTTTCTAACGTTATTCTTGTTTGTTGCAATAATTACAAATTAAAGGACCGCTCTCTCATGAAGATATAAACTTTTAGAAAACAAAAACGACAAGATGGTCGAAACGTCAAGAAATCAAAATATGCAACGCAGAAGAGAACCCTTCTACAAAATTACGTAACGAAAAAAATTTAGAAACGAAATCTAAAGGAGTCCATAGAGGTAAATTTTCAATATAAAATAAAACAGCAAAACGAATTTTACTACTTGTGTCAAGAATGCGAGTCTTTTTTCTCTAATGTCTTCTAAAAATATGAAAGAAACCTTTTTACAGAGCTTACTCGCAAATTCTACATTTAACTGATAAAAATCAAGTACTACGAATATAGAAAGCAAATAATTTAATATTGCATAAGCGCCACCAGATCCGAAAGAACTCCTCTGTTCTAGGCCATGATACAATAAACGAAAGATAGGATTGCTCGCATATGAATGACGTCACCGCGTGAGTTGACAAGCGTTGCTCCGTCATCCTGCCCGAATTAATTTCGTGGTGTAATAGAAATTTCTGTCAATGTGGTGTATTTACTTTTATAAATAATTCTTAAAAATGCGGTGTGCCCTTTATAGGTGTGGTGTGAAGAATCAGGCAAACAATTTTGATAAAACTATTAGGTTTTTTACTTTCCCTAAAGACAAACAAAATTGTAGTGAATGGATACGCTTGTGCACCCGAGAGGACCAATTTAATGTAACTTCCGCACGTATTTACCCAAAACATTTTGACGAAAATGATTATATGTGTAATTTATAACATGAACTGCTTGGATATTCGCTTAGAAATAGTCGAGTTAGAGCTTTAAAATATGAGGCTATTCCGTCCAAATATTTTCAAATTCCAGAAAAGAAGCAAAAGCAAAATAGGTACTTCCAGGGAATTACGTGTTGAGAAACAAAAATAAAAATAACTTGTGGAAGAGTCCAGTGGTTGCAACAAGAACTATGATAATATTAGAATAATTGCTCTCGCAATGAAGTCACTGCGCACGCCGCGGCGGACGATTTTGAAACCGCTAATAGTAGATATCATGGTATAAGGAGAATGGTATGCCCGCGCGCAGGCACGGTGACGTCACTCAGTTTAAAAAGTGGCAGGGGTGACATCACAATTAACCTCAAAAATATGTATTTTCTAAAATTTTCGAATATTATGTCAATTTTATTAAAATTTCTACTTAATTTCTGTACTATCAACTAAAATCTTGTTCAGTGCATTATTAATAAAGTTTTAATTGGCTTAATCTAATAAAATAAGATGCTTTTTGTTAGTTGGAATTCTAACCTAAAATTAGTAGTCTATTTAATATTTTTTCCATCCTAAACGATCTATCACAATTTATTTTCCTTTTACGACAGTCAAGAAACAACACCAGGCATATTAACAGTTGGAACTGCATCAGATCTTCAATTTCTACTGTTTCCGGGGGGAATATAACAACATCTGCTGTATTAAAGAAATTTCAAAATCTGTTGATTCTGTTGGGTTGAAATGTACAGAAGAAATACGTGCTATAAACAGACAATAGGTAATGAAAAGGATAAACCGGCGAAATAAAAAATTAACCTGCTATTTTTCAAATTAATTTTATCGCTGATCCATATACTTTCGCGAGGTTTTCAACGCGGAGAAATGTAAAATACTTGATGTCAGTACCTTTTTGTCTTCGTGTAATAATTGTTACACCCAGCCACAGCACAAACAAGCATGGTGCTTATTCGTTAACACTATTAAAAATATTAAAATAAAGATTAAATGTGCGGAATCACAACTGACTTTCCACGTTTTTTAAACTGAGTGACGTAATGCGCAGTAAATACACAAATTGGACGGCAACCTGACATACCATTATCCTTATACTATGGTAGATATCCTCCTATATTTCGTTGTTTGTATCATCATGGTTATAGGCAAAGAACGGCACTATTCCATGGATCGGTTTCTGGCTTATTGGCCTTCATCAGCATGGTACAGGTAAACACACAATATCCACAAAATAGGGAGTTCAGTTTTTGATAACCTCGAACGACATTAAGTCGGTGAGATGAAACTGTGGCCCTTTGGTGAAGCTTATGGCAATGTGGGCAGTGCTCAGACCAGACCAATAATAGAAACGAAATCTAAAGGACTCCATAGAGATACATTTTTAACATAAAAATAAAATAGTAAAATGAATTTTACTATTTGTGTCAATGCGAGTCTTTTCCTCTAATGTTTGAAAAATACATAAAAACTCTTTAAAGAGCTTATTCACAAATTCTACATTTAACTGATAAAAATTAAGCAATACGAATGTAGAAAGCAAATAATTTAATTATTACGGAAATTACGCTGCATGTCATCACATCACATACATGTATTACCTTTGATCCAGCAGATAAATAGGTTTTGAAAGGCGTACAAACAAAATCATCGCCATTCGTGTAAAGTTACGCAAGTAGAAGCTGATAACCTCTCTCGATCTGTATTAAACTCGTAGACGGTCATATACAAACCTCATAGTGTTAAAGGTTATTAATAAGCACATTGATTTTATTCTTAAATAATAAATTTACAATGAAATCTGCGGAGTTAATATTATTTTTAACATTTATAACTGTTATAAAATGTTCGCGAATTTTAGTCGTATTTCCAATGCCAGCGCCTAGTCATTATTTTTTAGGAAATGCACTAGCCAGAGGGTTGGCGGAAGCAGGACACGATGTGACAATGGTGAGTGCTTTCGAGGAAAAAAATCCCCCGAAAAAGGGAAAGTATCGAGACGTGGTAATTACCGGTTTAAAAGAAGTTATGGGTAAGTTTATATATACCTATGTACAAAACTATATGCATAGGGTGTCCAGTTTTTCAATGAGATTGTATTGGTAACTTATAAACCCTAAGAAATAGAAGATTGATTAAATTAGAAGAAACTCGTGTTTCAAATTTAAAAAATGCCAAGTAGTTTCAAAGATATACTGGAAATACGGAAAAATTTCCAATTATAAATTTTGCGAATAAAAATCCCCGTATATTGTCAAGGTAGTTTTTTTCTAACCTCAATAACCGGTTTCTTTGATACAAACAACCTGTACTGTGATCAGCTACGCAAATACTAGAAATTATTGTTAGTATTGGTATGGCAGGCACTATTTACTTTTGTATTATTTGTTTCAGAGAACCACAGGAAGAATTTTTTCGAAATTGAGCATACGAACCCATTTTTAACTATACCAATCGTCAACTACGTTGGTAACAGCATTACAGAAAAGACACTAAAGCATCCAAATTTCCAGAAACTGATAAACTCAAATGAACATTTTGATGTTGTAATTGTGGAGCAGTTCAACGACGATGCTTTAAAGGCACTTGCTCCCCATTTCAAAGCTCCGCTAATTTTGTTTAGCTCTATCGGTGCCAATCCATGGGTTAATCCTCTGGTTGGCAATCCTGCTCCAGCATCTTATATACCTGAGACCATTTTAAGCTATACGGCCAATATGACCTTTTGCCAAAGATTGGTTAATTGGTTATTTTCTGTGGCTTCTGAAATTAATCGCCAGCTAATTTTCTTTCCAAAACAAAACGAAATGATGAAAAAATACTTTCCAAATGTTCCGGATTTAAGCATATTGAATTATAATGCTTCACTTGTCCTACTGAATTCTCATGAAAGCACCAACCAACCATCACCACACGTGCCCAGTATGATTGATATCGGTGGATTTCATATTCAGCCGCCCAAAGAATTACCAAAAGATTTGAAGAATTTTATGGATAATGCCAAAGAAGGTGTGGTATATTTTAGCATGGGATCAAACATCCAACCATCGATGATGCCTAAAGAGAAAAAAGAAGCAATATTAAATGGTTTAGGAAAAATCAAGCAACAGGTTCTTTGGAAATGGGACGAAGATGATATTCCCGGAAAACCAGACAATGTTAAATTGGGAAAGTGGTTTCCTCAACAAGATATATTAGGTAATTATTATATATGTATTACACAGTAACAGTAGTGAGCTTGGTGACATTATTATGAGATTATTAAAATGGTGCCAATTATCTTCTGATGATGATATGAATTGATGGTTTGGTGTACTCTATTACTTAAAAAAATCGAACTCTACACAATATTGGAATAGTTTCAAACCACAAATCACTCATGTCAGGTATTAACACCTGATTATTAGAAAAGAATTAAAGAAATTATCTGTGTATTGGCACTAACTTTTATTAACTTAAAATAGTTTTTATCCACTATGGAATAGGTTTCAGTTTTTAAAAATCAGTGAAATTGTAGGAGTTTATTTTACAGGTGGTCCTTAAGGCACTGGCATACCATTATTTTATGATCGCATTTTTAGTAAAAGTAACAGCATTTAAATTTATAATTTTTTATTGTATCTAAAAGTAAATTAGGGTCTCTTTTGATTTTATTTTTCAGAATTATAGAGTTCGGCATTTTTTAGGAACTATAAATATCACCATAAAAATAAAGTTAAAGCAAGTCAAGCAGATAAAACTTCCTGATGGCTAAATAAAATAAACTACCGATTTAGATTATATATTATATATTATATGAATATTAAGATGATACATAGATAAAACTAAACTAAATAGTATTTATCAATATCTGTAGAGAATACTAAATATTTCTGTTTTTAATTCATTAGATGAGTTTCTATTCAATTTTTCTGCATTTCATCTTAGTAAAGTATATTTAAGAATTTTGAGAAAGTTCAGTTGGAAATCGGATACATGATAATGGGAATTGTAAAAATAATAAAATCATGGTGATATTTGATAACAAGATATAAGATCTAACCAATTTATAATAACGAATCATCATTCTGTCATGCTATTAATAAAGCATTGAGTAAGGGCATACCTTATTCAATGTATCCATCCCCTAGCAACTCCATTGCCGAAAACCGATTAAATAATTATAGATTGAACGTTTTAAACGAAGCGTTAAAAGTTTGTTGTTTGCTTGAACAGTTCCTTCCATAGTTATATTTTGGCAATAATATGCTGAAGGGTAAATTTTATTTTATGCATGATCCTATTTTTTATAGCGCACCCGAATACCAAACTATTCATAACGCATGGAGGACTGCTAAGTTCAACAGAAACAATTTATCACGGAGTACCAATTCTTGCGCTTCCTATCTTTGGTGACCAAAAGATGAATGCTGCACGTGCCGAACAGAATGGTATTGGAATTAGTATATCATTTTCTGAGATTACAGAAGAAAAATTCACCGACGCTTTGGATAAATTGCTAAATGATTCAAAGTAAGTTTTCATTAATCATTGCAGGTGCGATTATTGTGAATATACATTTGAAGGTGATATTAAAAGCAATAAATCGTAAAAATATGATTATTCTCACTATTTCTAAAAAAGGATAGTCATTCGTTGTCAGTAATTAAGTATGATTGTAATCTATGATACTAAGTGATTAATGCATCAACATACGTTGTGCGATGATGCCTTTGGAATATGAGTGGAAACAATAAACGTAATGAGTAGATTGGTGCATATGGGCAAATAACTCAAATTATGTTATGCTAGCAGCTGTAAAGTACTTATTATAATAGACGTTGTATTAGTAAAATTCCATTTTCCGATAGATAATGTTTTGATGTGTAATTATCGTGTCATCACCTTGTAAGTGAAGTTTACCTAACAACAAAGGTTTAATTTTAAAATTAGAAATATATATCACAAATAGATCGATACGGATTGAAATGTGGGTGGGCGTCAATGGAGGCATTTAAAAGAAATCCACGACAGAATTATTATTCTTCAAACTTTATCTAACATCTATGGATTATAGAATACTTCCAGCAGGAATTAAAGATTTTCAGATATACTGAAATTTTATCTTGCACGAGGGAATTTACCATTCAGGGGACACATCTTAATTGAAATCGGATCATTTCTACTAGAAATAAACGTCTTAAAAATTGCAAAAGTACCAAATCAACAATTTAATTTTTGGTGATGTGAAGTTGTTATGGGCCTATGTAATAATGACTTTAGTAGCTATCTCCTAATTGTCAACCTTTAAATCTTGATCTGATGAAGGTCAGGATGCTGTAGAAACTTCCTAATCACCCACCAATGCTGTACGCCTTCTAAGTTCAGAGTGGCTTATCACAACCCGATTGGATTATTTAGAGTCCTCCTGCCTCAACCCAGTTTAATCCCGTCACAATGTTTCGAGCTTGTATGCAGTCAATGATTGGCCTCCAGCACTCCTTCAGTTTTCTAAGTATTTTACTCAAGGCAGTAAGATCTGGCCTTTTGTAATCTTTTGTCATCTACTAATCCTTTGGATCTCCGCGCATCCTGGACCTGGAATTCACGCAATGCTTAAGCCTAACAAGCTAACAAACTCTACATAATATCTTCGCACTTCTGAATGTAGAAGCAATTGTTTTCAGAGCAAATGTTTCATCGCCTCCCACTAGCTTTTGCTGCTTTCTTATGTAGTTAAACCGAAAACCAATATAAATAGCATACTATACATTTCCCAAGTATTTGATAGTAATACATTGACATTTTAGATATCGTGACACGACCAAGAAACGATCTATTTTGATGAAAGATCGCCCAGTGAAGCCGCTAGACCTTGCAGTCTTTTGGACAGAATTCGTCATCCGACACAAAGGAGCAACCCATTTGAGAGTTGCAGGCTTAGACTTACCTTGGTATAAATATTTGCTGCTAGATGTGATATTGTTTGTAGCATTTGTTGCTATTAGTTCAATTGCCATTATATTTATAATAGTGAAAAGGATTTGCTGTTCAAGTAAAAAAAATACAAAAAAAGTAAAAAAAAATTAGTGTAAATGAGTCGTATACATTTTTGTTACCTAGTTTTATATTTTGCTAGTCGTTTATTTATTTGTATTAACAAATATTTGTTTTTGGGTGATGATAAGGATAAGGATAAGATCTTTAAATATATGTTGTTTTATTAATGGTACGATTTTTTTTATAGTTCCTATCTCTCCTCATAGTTACTTAATATAGAAAGTAAAGTAAATAACATTAAATTTTTTCAATGATTTTTTTTTCTAATATCTAATATTTTTAATATATTTCTTAATGTTAATCTTGTTAATTTCACAAAATTTTTACAAAAATCGAAAATCTAACTCGACAGATAGACAATCAAATAACGAAAATTAAAAAAAAATAGGAGCTACGGTCTGTATCGTGACATTTACACAAAAAAGACGTTTCTTAATGAAATTTGAAACTTTTTTGGAAGATTTTGAAAAATTAGGGGAAGAAATCGAAAATTTCGACAGGCAATTGAAAAATGAAGATATCAAGAATAGAACTTTCCGATTGCTTAAGTATTAAGACCTGCGAACTGATTTGAAAAAAAAAAAGTTACTTTGGAGCCACTGTGCGATCATATTCTCGTTAAAGTATTAAATGAGTGACTGATTATACAGGGTTCCCCATATTAAACTACCCATTTTATTATTCGAATAAAATCCTTGTAAGTCGAGTAAAAAAATCTTTTATTACACTAATGTACAGCTAATTGTATGGGATTTACTTCGTACTCAAGATTTGTTCAACTTTTAAAAATCATGTCTTCTAAATGCCCTCCATCAACTTGAACTTTCAATTCTGAATGCAAAATTGTTCATCACCCGGCGAAGAAAATCTCCAACTATCCCTGTAATTTCTTCTCGAATGCGGTCTTTCAAGTCCTCAATTGTTGCAGGGCGACTTGCAAAGACCTCTCCCTTCAAATACCCCCACAGAAAAAAATCGGGTGCCGTTATGTCGGGAGACCTAGGGGATTCTGCGAGAATTTTTTAACGACCGTATAATTTCTCGATTTGGAAATTTGCCTTGCCCCCCTAGGTCTCCAGACATAACGGCACCCGAGTAATAAATCCCTTACAATTAGCTGTACATTAGTGTAATAAAAGATTTTTTTATTCGGCTTAAAAGGATTTTATTCGAATAATAAAATGGGTAGTTTAATATGGGGAACCCTGTAGATAGTTTGTGATCGGTTTAAGCGATCGAGCCGGTGTTCATTGTTTGAATTAGGGTATCGACTGGAGTATCAGAATCCTTACTGAGATATAGCGTAGTAAATTGGAGTGGGCTGTGACAGTACTGTGAAAATTTTAAAAATTTCTCAAAATTATATTATAAAAGAGATAACACTGAATTTATTTATATAATACAATCGCTTAAGTACATTTATGCACTTTAACTACAAAAAACTTGCAATTCAACATAGTTAATACTCGAGCAGTCGCTAATAACGAAATAGCACAAACTGTATACACAAAAACATCATGCCAAAGATTTGTTATCTGATTGAGTCCAAAATATTGCAATAAAATTTCTGTAAACTTAAGGAACATAAAAAATAAAAATACTAGCTGTGATTGAATTATCACAGGGTTATTCAATTAACGATATTATGTAAAATATGACGACAGCATGACTTGTGAGACAGATATGAATTACACCACATATAATCATTTAGATACTTATTCGGCAGACGGAGAAACAAGTACTTATAAGCGAACAAAATACCCAAAAATCATGTAAATACCGCGCGCAAGTGAAGTGTTGTTGGTGTGGTGTATCTCGACGCCACAATGAAATCTGCAGAGTTAATATTGTTTTTAACATTTCTAACTTTTATAAAATGTTCACGAATTTTAATAGTATTTCCTATGCCATCGCCTAGTCATTATATTTTGGGAAATGCACTAGCTAGAGGTTTGGCGGAAGCTGGACACGATGTCACTATGGTGAGTCCATTTGAGGACAAAAATCCCCCAAAGAAAGGAAAGTACCAAGCCATTATACTCACTGGTTTGGCGAATTTTAAGGGTAAGTGTTTATATCAGTTTATTCAGGGTGTCTGTTTAATGCTTCAAAATAACTAAGGTGTGAAATTTTTTACTCAAAATTATGACAATTCACCAAAAGTGCTTCTCTAAGAAGTTGCAAAGGAAAAACAAATATGCGGAAATTAATCAGAACGTGTTAAGTTAAAGCAATTAAGCTTGGTAGGAATACTTAAATCTAGTTTATGGTTAATTTAATAATAAAAAATATAATAAACCGGGCATCGTTAATTTTACTGTTAAACAGCACGGTTTAAAATAAGTCCTTTGCCTCTTACCACTATAGAATAGTAATGTAATTGCATTTGAATTTTGCCCTCAAAATTCTTATATTATTATAGCGAATTAAATTGCAATTAATATCTGTTTAAATTTTATGACTATTTATACAGTGACCTTTATAACAACTATATCATCTGTATCATCATAATCATATAATATCATAAAATTTAAATGACATTAGTTATAATGTAATTTAATATACAAATTTGAAGTATGCACTCTACCACTATAAACATTTTTTTTTAAATAAGTTTTCTCTGTTAAAATAGTATATGAAGATGTTAAAATAAACCAAAACATCAGAAAATTAAAAATATTTTTTTATTTAATTATATAAGTAAGCTACACGTTAAATTAATTGATATTAACGGTGAAAAAAAAATCACTATACAGGGTGTTTCATTAATAATTGGTCGTACGCTACCTGTGGAATCCTTAAGAATCCTTAATATGATGAATTAGCCAAAAACACTTACATAAAATGTGCCTCCTTACTGACACGGTGTTAGCAATTAAAAATCAAAAAATTATTTTCACATCTTATTTTAAAATTACTTAATCTGAACTCATCTTATTTTCAATGAATGCAATATAAAGGCTGTGGATTAGAGGTATTAACTCAATAGGTAAGAAATAGTATATTACAGTACAAGTGAAGAAAGTAAGAATTTCGCTCCCGTGTGTACGTTTTGCACACGAGGCGCCAGTCAAGTGCACAAAAGCACACAAGTGAGCGAATTCGTTTCTTCACGAGTGCCGTGTAGCGTTTTGTTTGATCCTACCATTGAAATGTTAAAAAATATTAAATTTGGTAAAAGCTACTTTTAGTTTATGATTATGTATGGTGTGCAAATCAACGTAGACGGCAGGTTGCGTTACTATGGTTCGTGTAAATATAAACATTTGTAATTGTTAAGAAAATTATAGACCTGATGCGTGGGGAGCATTTTTCATAAAATTGTGATATAATGGAAGTAAATGATGATATTACTGTGCCAGCAGACATTCTAAAAGAAGCTAATGCTGCTACGTTTCATATACTGCAGAGGAATTCTAATGGAAGGTAATTTAAATGAAATGAAAAAAATTTCGTCTGAATTCTAATATAGTTTGACAATTGGCAATTTGACAGTAGGGTGGGTGAAAGTGACAGTAGAGTGGGTGAAAGTAATTTTCACTGCTTTCGCCCACCCGTTGCCATATAAACCACTTGAGTGAACAAAACAAAGGGTTTCGAGTTTTGTATACAAATAAGAAACTGCATGTTTCAAGAGCAGGATTGAACAAAATAAATTAACTCATCTTGTAGACATCATAAACTGTACTGGGTAATATAGTATTGAAATAAACCAATCTATAATGTATAGGTATCTATATTTCTTTAATTTCAGTATTTAATAATTTCTTTAGATAAAGTTAATTTTAGGGACATGTAATTCATTATTTTCAATAATAAATTTGTTTATTAGGTCACTACGATTCATGGTTTCTAAAAACAAAGATAAGATGAAATTATGCCAGGTGGAAATATTACAGTGTGGAAACTATAACTGAAATAAGTGTTGTAATTTGTATATAATAATATAGTATCTCTGTAAAAAAAATTACAACACGTCAATTTTACTTTTTACAATGCATCCTTCTTTTAAGCGCTTCTTATCATAAAAAATGTTGATAGTGTGCATTTCTTATTTGTCGCAATTTTTTTGCTGAAGCCTTGTTTATTTTATGCCTAAAGAAACTCCTAAATTTGTTAGTTTTCATGTTATTTGTGACATTTGTCTCTTCAACAAATAATCTTGGCTCTAATCAGGATTTGCAGGTGTAATCCAATGCAAGTCGGGGTGTTAGCCCGCTGAGTAGATCCAAGTCGCAGGATTGAATTAAATGATTATTAATAATCAAATATCTCTGGAGTTCACAGTGTTCTCTAGCGAAAGTATGTTCGGATCACATGGTGAAATTAATTGACACAATTAATTGTTATTATGAGCTGACAATAACCCTTATTGGATCCAAGGAAATCCATAGTCAGCGCCCACAAAAATGTGTGGGGTGGAATAATTGGTGATCGAGTTATAGAGCCAATATTCTTCAACAATAATCTTAATGGAGCAACATATTTTACTGCTTCTCTAGAATAACGCGTTCCTTGTTTGGAGGCTTTATTTCCAAATCAGTTTGGTTTCCAAATTCCAAATAGATAAATTGGAAGATGTTGTAGCGTCACTTGATCTACTTTTGCACCTGAAAAAAAAGTTAGGAGTGCTTTGGACGAAGAACAAAAAAAAGTAAAATTGACTTGTTTTAGGATTTATTACGAAAATGCTGTATTTGCAAGTTACAAGATTCCAGTTACGGTTTCTACACTTTATTGATTGATTGATATTGATTGATATTGATTAAAAATCAAAGTGCTTGTTTATTTCACTCGAGACTTCATTATCGAGGTAGTAATTAATTTATAATTATAAAGCTGGCAGAACATGACATTAAAATATGGAAATTTACTCTACATCCACTCTGCCTTCAATACAAATAAATTTTGTATATTCACTATATTAAAATATATTATTAAATAAATAAAATTATAAATATAGATAGGTACGTTAATTTATTTATTGTAGTATTATTGTTGATTAAAATTTTACATAATAAATGATAGTATAGCATTAATTTGCCTTCGTGTTTTTTGCTCTAATTGTAAACAAATATAGTTGTTATATTAGACGCAATAGAAGTAAATAACAAATTAACTAGTTTAATTTGTATGTGTTTGTCCTACGCGGCAAATGCGGCAATTATGTAACTGCGCGGTCATAAGTTTATCTTCATATTACCCACAAAAAGTTGAATATTAATTGGACAATTTATTTTACATAATATGTATTATGATTAAAAACTGATCCAAAATTTGTTATACCGGGTGGCCACGAGTCAATGTACGCCCCCAATTTTTTGGTTGTTTTTGAATTTAAAAATTTCGTTTTTGGTATACGTGAATAAGACAAAAGTGGGCTATTTTTAGACTAACAGGAACGAAAATATCACTTCCGGTTGAACCGGAAGTGACATCAACTTTTTTTTCCTAAATGGAATGACCATGTTTTTTTTGTGGTGTTTTATAAAACATGAAATTCTAATTGCAGCAGTTTTTTCGAATTTCAAAAATTACAAAAAATAAGTGAGATACGAACGATTTTTTATTTTGTGCAAAATGGCCGCGTCAGATGAATGCGATGTAAGAAAATTACTAAGTAGGCTATGGAAATTATTAGCAAGGTAGTAAGCTTGTCTGTAAACAATAAATTAGTTATTTAAATTACTGATAGATACGACTATTTTTAGGTTTTTCTCAAAAAACGGAATTTAATTTTCATTTTCATTTCCGTAGGGGTCCTATGGAAATTTTTTAAATGGGACCGTACTATTTTTTTGATTATTCGGACATAATGACTCATAAGCTTTAATTTTTTCGCCAATAATAATTTCTTAACGAGATCCTTTGTAATAATAAAAGTGTATTCAAAAGGTAAGCACAAATTTAACAAGAAATAATTTGAATGAACCTTTTAAAAACACTTTTATTATTACAAAGGATCTCGTTAAGAAATTATTATTGGCGAAAAAATTAAAGCTTATGAATCATTATGTCCGAATAATAAAAAAAAATAGTACGGTCCCATTTAAAAATTTTCCATAGGACCCCTACGGAAATGAAAATGAAAATTAAATTCCGTTTTTTGAGAAAAACCTAAAAATAGTCGTATCTATCAGTAATTTAAATAACTATTTTATTGTTTACAGACAAGCTTGCTACCTTGCTAATAATTTCCATAGCCTACTTAGTAATTTTCTTACATCGCATTCATCTGACGCGGCCATTTTGCACAAAATAAAAAATCGTTCGTATCTCACTTATTTTTTGTAATTTTTGAAATTCGAAAAAACTGCTGCAATTAGAATTTCATGTTTTATAAAACACCACAAAAAAAACATGTTCATTCCGTTTAAGAAAAAAAAGTTGATGTCACTTCCGGTTCAACCGGAAGTGATATTTTCGTTCCTGTTAGTCTAAAAATAGCCCACTTTTGTCTTATTCACGTATACCAAAAACGAAATTTTTAAATTAAAAAACAACCAAAAAATTCAGGGCGTACATTGACTCGTGGCCACCCGGTATATAAATATAATTTACGTGGTGTTTTATGTTTTTTTTTTTGATTAGTAAATTATTGTTCTGAAAATACATAATTCAGAAGACGCTGATAAATCCATCTAAGCAATAATCTAATTTATATATAAAAAAAGAGATAATAAAGAAAGAAAGAAATTAAAATACGAATAGAATAACTCTATTTAGTTCCTTTCGATATACTCTCGTCGGCAGTATAAGAGAAAAATCAGAATCTGTGAAATTTGACTCCTAGATGAGATAGGATTAAAAGCTAAATTGATTTCGAGTAGAATTTGGTATACACATAAATTTTATCCCTTTATAACCAAATGAAATATACAAAACTTGAAAAATGATACACAAGTCTGAAAAATACAAAATGTTAGTTCAATTCTAAATTTGTTTTTGGAAGAGCTGTAAAACAGAAAGGAAATTAAAATTTTTATCTTGTTATTAAGAAACAAAAAAATAAAAAAAATAATCTAGATATATATTCAATAGAGTTAGAAGGTTTGATACATTTGAAACGTACGCCGTTTTTAATACACTTTATTAGATAGAAAACGATAGTCTCATTCCACTGAGCCATCAGATGAAATCAGATGGCCGTTTCAAGGTGTTCCACCAAAATCGTTTCCAGTTAAATTGGTGGATGTACTGACTGGTTAGCCATCTGTTCCACCAATCTTCATGCTCGGTGTTTCTGATAGATTGATAGTAGGGGAAATCAGTTGTTAATTAAATTAGGTTAAATCTTTCATTTAGCCATAATAAATAATGATCAAAATAAAAAAAAAATATTATATTGATACCGTTTCGTAAAAAAATAGAAAATGGTGAGTAAATAGTATGCGACAAGAGTATTTGTATACGTGTGGTGCAATAAGAAACTCTCGTAAGATATTAGTTATGTAGCAGCAATATTGAGTTTACTTATTCTTTACTATTAAATAATAATTCATATACAGTATATTAGGAAATGATGGAATAATTATTAAAAATGACATGGAAAAGATAACCTGCACTTTACCAATGTTGGCATAAATATGGCTAAAAACATTGAAAATGTACCGGACATACAATTAAACATTACCCATCCACCTAATTCAATGTTTCTTTCTCCTATAACAAAAAACGAACTGATAGATCATATACACAGCTTAAAAAATAATAGTGCTCCAGGTGAGGATAACATATCATCTAAAACGGTAAAAATTGCTACTTTACACCCACTTCAAGTCACACAAAATTTTATCTTACGGGTTATACTGAAAAAAGACAGAACATTTCACACAATAAACATTTATAAGGAATGTAAAGAGAAAATAAAAACATTAAGATATTTTCAAAAAATATAAAACAATTTATATTGGAAAATATTAACAGTTTTAAACAAATAATGCAAGATATTTGATATGTGTATGTTCGTATATATTCAGAATATTTATCGGCTGGTACATGCAATAATATGCTTAGTATTATTATATAAATATTAGATATTAATCAGCACAACACAGACTCTAAGTCTAGGTGCTTTTTTTTTGTTGTTGTTAGACATTACTATATTTATTATTTGTTAGACTATTTACTATTTACATAAACGAATGTTAATTTTTGTTAAATATAAAATTGTAAAATTGAATTGTAATAATTGTAATTATGGTAATTCTATAAAATATTGTTATAAACTATAAGTAAATAAATAAATAAATTTAAATAAATAAAATATTTTAAAATATTTATTATCATCGACAATGTAAAAATAATTCGCAACTTTGCTTTTAAACTGGAGACAAATTACTAAGATAAAATTTTTGTGAATATGATTTAATACTCGAATTCCTCGGAATATGGCGGATTTCTATCCTTCGTTTCTAATTATTAGTTATTACTTTATTTTTATACCGAGCTATAGACTACCGGCGCCACGTGGATGTTCTAATATTATCGTACAATCTGATATTAAATAGCAGTTAAATATAATCTCCAATATTAATAATGAGGATGAATTGTAGATTAGATTATATATTACGTGATCATGATATGTAGAGCTAAATTTAGTAGTTACAATTTTTGGACTTAGGCACAAATTGTTATTTACTAACTATTTCTAACTTAATTATAATAGTAACAGTAAAATAAACTTGCAATGCTGCGTCATGACGGTAATAATCGCGTAGGACACGCGTAAAGTAATTAATACATGCGTGATCGGTGTCTGATCCTCAATACTCCTCTTCAGATGTACAATTTAATAACAACATCTTGCTGAAGTACCTCCCATAATACGCTTTACAAAGTATTAATTAAATTTATATTAGGGCAATTATGACATTTTATATCCATTTAATTGCTTAAAAATCCCATACTATCTTCAAAAAAAAACATAGAATCTATTATCGGTTATATCAACTCGCGGAAATGACCAAGCTGACTAAATGTCACTTGTGCTAATCCTTCCGCTCGTGGACAAAGTGCGTCATTTATCTACTTGATCTTTAAATAAAAATGTACAAGTAATTTATGGTTCCCTTGTTCCCCATAAGTGACAAACTTGAATTTTGATTTGAAACTTTTGGTTGGTTTTATTTTGAATGCACAATTTTTATCCTAACTTTAACGATTATTCAATGTGTAATAATGACAACATCAGAAATTGTTTAAACTACATAATTCATATTGCAGGCGACACTTCATTTGAAAGCGCCCCTAAAGAGGCATTAGTTCGTTTTGTTGAAATTTAAAAAAATTAATGTATTCGGTTTTTCAGGATTCAGGAAAAAAATTGAAGGGGTAAAAACTGGCATGCTGTTAATTAACAATAAAAAAAAAATAATTTCTATACTGTAACATTTTTTGTCCACCACTGTTCTTCAAAAACTAGTGAATTAAGGGAAGGTTCTTTAGGTTCCAAAAATGTATTTGTTTTCAAATTATTATTTACTGATTTGCCTTGATAGAAAATAGGCTATTGAAATTCTGATGAGGATATAGTATATTATGTAGAACTAAAATTACGAAATAGCAGAAAGTGTTTGAATTATTCAGCAAAAAATATTATGATTGACCGATTGCACTGGCAACAGTTAATTACATACTGAGGAAATTTGCTTATGCGTTATTTAATTGTGTTTTATTCTTTTCAGAGGAGGAGAAGATGAATTTTTTCGATATCGAGCGCATGAATCCATTTTTAAATATACCATTCATCAACCATATAGGTAACAGCGTTACTCAAAAAACACTAGAGCATCCAAATTTCCAGAAATTGATAAACTCCAATAGACAATTTGATGTAGTAATTATAGAACAGTTTAACAACGATGCTTTAAAAGCACTTGCTCCTTATTTCGGAGCTCCCCTCATTTTGTTCAGCACTGTAGGTGCCAATGCGTGGATAAATCCTCTAGTTGGAAATCCTGCCCCACCATCCTATGTACCAGAGTCCTTTTTAAGCTATACACCTAATATGACATTTTGCCAAAGAATGGTCAATTGGTTTTTTTACATGCTTTCTGAAATAAATCGTCAGCTAGTTTTCTTTCCAAAACAAAATAAAATGATGAAAAAACATTTTCCTGATGCTCCAGATCTAAGCGTATTGAATTATAATGCTTCACTTGTCTTATTAAATTCTCATGAAAGTACCAACCAACCATCACCACGGGTACCCAACATGATTGATATAGGTGGATTTCACGTCCAGCCGCCCAAGGAATTACCAAAAGATTTGAAGGATTTTATGGATAATGCCAAAGAAGGTGTGGTATATTTTAGCATGGGATCAAATATCCAACCATCAATGATGCCTAACGAAAAGAAAGAAGCAATATTGAATGCCTTAGGAAAACTTAATCAAAAAGTTCTTTGGAAGTGGAATGAAGATGATATTCCAGGAAAGCCAGCAAATGTTAAATTGGGAAAGTGGTTTCCCCAACAAGATATATTAGGTAATTTCACTATAAAAATAAAATTAAAGCAAGTCAAGCAGGTAATAATTTCGCTTCGAGGGCCTCTAATAGCAATGTATAGTAAATTACTGATTTTGATAAGGCTTATATTATAAGAATATTAAAATGATATAGATATGTGGAAAAACCATTAAAGATTACGTAGAGACTCAGAATGCTAAATATTTCTGTTTTTAATTCAGTAGATGACTTTTTCTATTTTAAACTGCCAAATATACCTAATTCGTAAAAGTATCTAACTTGTTTGTTGAACAGTTTCTCTTATAGCTATATTTTTGGATGGAGGTTAAATTGTTTTATTTTATGCTCCTATTTTTTGTAGCGCACCCGAATACCAAACTCTTTATAACGCATGGAGGACTGTTAAGTTCAACAGAAACAATTTATCATGGAGTACCAATTCTTGCGCTTCCTATCTTTGGTGACCAAAAGATGAATGCTGCACGTGCCGAACAGAACGGTATTGGAATTAGTATACCATTTTCTCAGATTACAGAAGAGAAATTCACTGATGTTTTGGAAACATTGCTAAACGATCCAAAGTAAGTTTTATTTAGACATATTTGTGGTGTGGTGTTATTGATATGGCTCGAAAGTTCCTTTGATTATGACTGATGGTCTGATTTTAAATGTGTAGCCCCCTCCCTCACAAGGCTCTTCTAGAATCTGCTGGGATAAAGGGGAAAGGGGGTCGTATTACATGTGGTGTTATTTATTATTATATTTATTTAGATATTTATTCCTTCCAGTTTTTTCCTACTGATAGGTCAGAGTGGTTTGGATTATTGCGGTAGTGTTGACAACTGTAGTTGGGTTGAAATCCAGTGACAACTATAATGGATTATAATGACCTAGTGGCAGCTATAAGGGGTTTTGACTCTATAGCAGCTACAGGCGGGGATTGGTGCTATTGCTATTGCTGCTTCATGCTGCGCCATTCTGTCGTTTTTTTTTCGATTTAACGTGTTTCCTTTTGTTACTTCTTATAAGTCGTTTACATCCTTTGAACTTAGCTACACCGCACTGATGAGGACCAATCAGTCCGAAACACGTGTCTGCGGTTTGTGGTTTTAACTTAGTATGTTTGTTATTATATTTCCCATAGTTATAACACCGACATCCTTTTTTCTTTTATACAGGGTGAGTCAGTATTAATGGACCAAACGAAAATTGGCAATAGAAGAGCTTAAAATAAGAAGATTTTGCTATATAGGTAAATATACAGGGTGAGTCGGGTTGTATGGTAAAAAATTAATATGTGATTAGAGCATGAAAAACAGTATAGACGTGTCTCTGGATTTTGCTATATAACCCTTAATTTTTGTTATACAAGGTGTCAAAGTTGAAAATTTTTCGTTGAATTTTTTAAATATCTCTTGGTTAAAAACAGTCATATCAATGAAATTTGATGGTTTATATTTTTCATAGGGCGTTATCAACTGGTGATATTAGTGCGTTTACACATTTTTTCTGGTAAGAATGCCGATAACTGTACGCCACTGAATTTTTTTTTAAACTAATATAGCCAGTTGATAGCATCCTATGAAAAATATAAATAAACCAAATTTTATTGATACGACTGTTTTAACCAAAAGATATTTAAAAAATTCAACGAAAAATTTTCAACTTTAACACCTTGTATAAAAAAAATTTAACTGGGTTATATAGCAAAATCCTGAGACACGTCAATACTGTTTGTTCATGCTCTATTCACATATTAATTTTTTATCATTCAATCTGACTCACCCTGTATATTCAAAACTGCTTAGTTGTGAGACGCCAAGACAGCTGATCCTCTTTAAAAAAAAATGACGCCCCTGGGATTTTTCAAAGATTTATAATAATATTTATAATCGTTTGCCATTTCTAAATAAATAAAGTCTCTTCAAGTGTTGACCAAAATGTATTCGTTTTTGAGTTATTTCACAATTTTGAATTAAATAACATCTGCCAGGTTTCAGTTTTTATACATTTCTAATAACAAATTGTGAAATAACTCAATAACTAATACATTTTGGTCAACACTTGTAGAGAGCTCATTTATTTAGAATTGACAAACGATTATAAAAATTATTTTAAATCTTTCAAAAAACCCAGGGGTGTTCACTTTTTTCAAAGGGGGATTAGCTGTCTCCCATTTGTACGCCACTGTGTTAATATTAAGGAGCACAATAATGAACGTGGTTTTGTCCAAAACTATCATATACAAAATTTGATTGAAATATCTTTCCCGTTTTGAGGATAAAAAATAAAAATCGATAAAAATTTGAAATCTTATTATTTCTAGCTCTTCTATCGCCTGTATTCGTTGTCCCATTAAAACTGACACACCCTGTATACAGTGAGATCGAGTAGTAAGGAACAAATTCAATATTTTCAAAACGCCTAAGTTTTGAAAAAATCGCTCGGACAGGTGGATTTTCATTTTATATTAGGCCTATTTTAGAAATATTTTTTAATCTACAAGGTGTCCTTAAAAAGTTAGGCAATGATCAACTTTGATTTTTCAAATGGCAACCCCATTTTTTTTGCAATTTCGAATTCCCTGTGAAGATCTATACTTTTCTATGTATTACACTCCATAAATATCAATCGTTTCTGAGTTATTAACATTTATTCGCATTGAACAGGTTAATTACACCAGAAATGATTAGAATGAAATTAAAAAGAATTTACCTACGATCACTAACTAACGTAAATAGCTGAAAACGCACTCTCCGCCACCTATGTAAATTGAACCTTACGCACCGTAAACAAATCGCACGCTCAGCCGCTGAGGTGTGTTGCAATGTGACCACGTGATCAACTTTACACAACACTTATAGTTCATATTTCTGACACCAGGCTAAAGTTATTAAAAATGACAGGTGCAAAACTTAATTTTCTAACGGTGTCAAAACTGACATAAGCAACAAATACATAATACAAAATTGTGTTTTAATTTCAATAAATACGATCGTAGGTAAAGTACATAATTCGAGTTGTAAAGCAATTACGCACTCATGGAATTGCCGCACTCTTATTACGTAATATACTATTATCAATCGTTTAGATTATTGTCAAGTAATCAATGGGAGGCTTTTGAACACATTGAAATAATTTTAATTTGTTGCTAACCTAAAAATTAAATACATTACACATATTTTAATATTAAAAATATTTTCTTTTTCAAAAAAATTTATTTTAAATATCAATAACTCAGAAACGATTGATTTTAGATATAGAGTGTAATAAATACATAGAAAATGTGTAGAATTTTTTGAGACAATTTAACTTGGCTCTTGTTTTTTTGGAATATCGAGATTTTCAGACATAAGGAAATATCGTCTTGCCAAAGAAATTAACATTCAATACCTAAATGAAAACTGTATTGAAATGCTGCCAGAAATGTATAACATCCTGAAAATCGCAAAAAATCTTTTCAACCACTTACTCTTGCGGAGTTGTTTTTTTAACCAAATTATAGAAATACACAATGGCTGTAGTGGACCTATATATAAAAGTTTTTTAGATTATTTGTGTAGCTAACCACAAACATGAATAAGTTGGTAAATTGGGTATTTTTTAAATGTCTAATAGAATTATTATAACATATAACATTTTGATTTTTAGATATCGCGATATGGCCAAGAAACGATCAATTTTATTGCATGACCGTCCAGTGAAGCCTTTAGATCTCGCAGTCTTTTGGACGGAATTCGTCATCCGACATAAAGGAGCAAGTCATTTGCGAGTCGCAGCCCTAGACTTACCTTGGTATCAATATTTGTTACTAGATGTGATATTATTTGTAGCATTTGTTGCTGTTAGTTCAATTGCCATTATATTTATAATAGTGAAAAGGATTTGTTGTGCAAGTAAAAGAAATACGGAAAAAGTGAAGAAAAACTAGTGTAATTGCTCCTTGGTTAATAAATAAAATGATATTTTTGTTGTCTAGTTTTATGATTTATTAGTCGTTTATATAGTTGGTATAAAAAAATAATTTTTGTTTTTGGATGATGATACTGTTACTGCAGATTTTTCAAATATATAAAATTTTTGTATTAATTGTGTTTTAATAACTTCCATATTTTTTATTTAATAAAATAAAAACTTATTATTTCGGGTTTTACAGAAGTCAGCTTCTGGTAGCGTTGTTGCAGGGGCAGGCTGAAATGACTGAACAACGGATTAACAATGTAAAGCTACCGTCAGGCGGTATTTGCAAATTATGCTAAGGTGATAAAGTAGGAACTAATCTGTTGTGTAATCTTAAAATCGTATATTTCCTAAAGATATTTTCTGCAATAGGCTTTTGATAAATGATAAGTTTAATATTGGTGTTAGAAACTATGTAGGTAGTTCGCTCTTTGTCGCTTTTCCAGAAATCTAGATTTCTTATTTACATATTATATTATAGTAAATTCTGTTCCGGATTAGACACGCCATATTATCATTTTTTTGATGGATAAAGCAACTGTATGTTTAAAAATTATTGATTTATAAACCATAATATCAATATGAGATTTGTTGATATACGGATTACAGAATCGCCTTACACGCATTGCAAGTCGATAGAGCATTCCGTTATTTATTTAGGATAAAAAATATTTAACTGGTTATTCAGCAGTTTATGGGTTTTTAAATATGATAAACAGATAAAAAGAAAGAATTAAAATCTTGAGACTAAAAAACGACAAAAATAACATGAATTTTCGAACGCATTTTACCTAACTTGATTTTATTGTTACGTCAAATTGGGAGTTAAAGTAAAATTGGGTTAGTAAGGAATATGGCAATGTGTAATGAATACAAGAAGAATATCTTTAGATGGATGTATAGAGGAACGGACGGACATATATTATCTTGGTGATATTCCTGTCCAATGGACGCAGAGTTCATCCACTCGCCACTTAACTCCTCCAAGGGAGTGAAGCAGAATCGCAAAGGCAAGCATATTAGTATCAGATACAGTCCTTCCTCGAAACACCAAATCTTTCGAGGTTACGGAGAGAATTCTTCACATCCTGGATAAGGCGCTGTTCCACACCCAGGTAAGTTTCTCACTATTCCAATTGCCCGCATGTTTCCTCGATCCCCCTATGAGCATTTTGAACGTCGTGCTTTCCGGATGCATCAAGATTGAGGCCATCCTGCGGGTTTGGCGGAGTCTAACAGAAATGACAACAGTGAGATGCAGAAGAGGAGAAAACTTAGGGAGTCACCTTAGAAAACTCCTCTTCTAAATGTCACAAATTATGTTGAAATTTGCTCAGCATCGGCTGAACCGAATTATCCAGACTGCCACCGGCACCAGTTGTTCAACACATCCCACTCACTAGTGGTGCTGGTATCTCGAGACTTCTAAGCAAGTGTAACAAAAGCTAATGTGATGGTATATGAAATGCCTTGTGGTGAACGATCTGATGGCCTTATTAGATAGATAGAGAGATGCATTCTGATTGTGTTGTGTATTCAACAGGTTTCTTCAGCAAAATAAATAATTTCCCCAAAAAACTTCAGTTTTAATCGATGAAAATATAGATTCAACATTTCAAGGTTGAGTGTAACAAGTAAACACTTCGCAGGCGCCAGGATAGGATTACACCAGCGCATAGATAGTAACAAGTAACAGCACTTGTGGAGGAGATATAATAGAAATTTGACTTCGTCTTCGTCTACTAGCTGTAGAGGAAGCAAAATTGTTATTGTCAAAATTCGTGATTTAGTTTTAATTTTACAATGTTACCACCACAAGTACCACCACAAGTATAAGTTATAAGCTGGGAATGCTGGTAATCTAATAGAATTATCAACCATTTACGTCAATGTCGTCAATAAAATCTATAAAATTACTACTTGTGGGCCATCTGCTGAACAATAGACAAAGCGACGCACGACGATAAACTCTGAGCCAAGCAGCCAAGGTCCATAACTTTGGATACATAATTATTGTACTTTATACTGCATACGTTGATTACACTAAAGTATCACACATCACAGCGACACTCTTGTTGGCACTTCCACGGATTAGCGTTTTATGGATGTGGTCAATGTCAATCAATTCGACACCGTCGAACTGGATCACAAAACTCATCTTGTTTGACAATTCACAGTGAGATAACGTACATTAATCATATTCACCACAATCTGTGATAACAATTCTGCTTTATCATTTCATCATTTATCTATACCGAACGTATCTTAATCGAAATATAGTATTATTACCTATGTTATTAAATACTTAAAGTTTAGTCAGTTACTAGCCAAATTAATGACTGGAAGTTTAAATGAGTTTTGACATGATTATTATTAAGTTATTAGCAGTTTTTATCGCACCCCAGTTACATAATTCAGTAGAAAGTGCTCGAATATTGGGCGTTTTTCCTCTTGCTGCACCAAGCCATTACACCTTAGGCAATAATTTAATGAAAGGACTGGCCGAGGCCGGTCACAATGTGACGGTTATCAGTCCTTACGAAGACAAGAATCCACCCAGCAATGGAAGTTATAGGAATATAGTGTTAACAGGGTTTTTGGAATATTTTAAAGGTAAGTAGAGATAAATCATTTTTACTTGCTTTTACTTAACTCACAATGTAGTTTTTTTACTTGCTTTTATTTAACTGAAAATTTTTTGACAGTTCTAACAACCAATTAAATTTCGTTATTTCTTGTCATGTGACACAAATCACCCAATCATGTTAAGATTACACTGATAATATCATCCAGGGAAATTTTCAATCACTATGACAACAAAATTGCTTAACTTTGACAACTTCATAATAACTGCAAATAAATATCAATACGTCACGTTTTGGCAATGCCAATTCTCAATCTATAAACTTTTAATAAATAAATAATTGTTTTGTTGTGTTGCGACATTTTGATTTTATTTTTTCAAAAAATTTTCTGACCGAATATCCCTCAGACATTGACAAATGCTCATAATTTTATGACAACCTCAAGCAAGTTGCTTTCGATTGTCATAAAATTATCCCGTACATTATCAATGTCTTAGGGATATTATAGCTGAGAATGTTTTAAGTACAAATTCAGTTTTCATCAGAATGTTTGTGTTCAAATCTTGCAACCTTCATTTAACACACTTCCTGACATAACGAATGGATGAAATTTTGCACAGTTACTAAGGTCGGATGACAATACAATATTTCATCGTTATTTTGCAAATATCCCCACGTAGGGAGGGGGGGCGGGGGTTTGAAAATTGGAGAAAAATATTAAAACAAATTGTTCCTGAAATAATTAATTGATGAAATTTGGCACAGTTAAAGATAATAATGAAGTATGATTACAAAGTAGAAAACAAAAAAAAAATAAAATTTATTTTTAAAAATTTGCTTTTCTTAAAAAAGTCGTACTAAAGAGTAAAAAATAATTTCTTTTTTGGCCAAGAATCTCATGTACGACTGCAAGAAAAACAAGGCGTACGCACTTTGTATGATTGTACCTATAAGGGGTGGCAATTGGGGGTGCGCAGGTCTTGCAAAAAAAATAAATTTTTAAAAAAAATTTTTTTTATATTACATATAGGTATTATTATTATTATTTTTTTTTTATTATTATTTTTTTTTTTCGGTTTCCCGAATCCAATGCTGGACAGTCGCCCTGTGGCCTCCGACACCACACAGAGAGAGCGCCAGCGAATAATCCACAGCAACTCCCCACATCCCGCAGGGTTAGTCACTGTAGATTCCAGACTCGTGTGCCCTAAGTAGACGAAGGGATCCCAGGATGACCGCTTTCTGCATTTGACCAGCCAACCATTCTGCCAATGTTTGGCAGGCAGGCATGGTCTTCAATGCGGAGAGCAGCGTGGGCTTCATACCTCCGAGTACACCGATTATCAGGACGACCATCTTGACAGAGTAGCCTGGGTATAGCACTTGGAGCTCGTACCGGAGATCTCTGTATTTAGTCCGTTTCTCCTCCTCCTTCAAGGCGATGTTTGTCTCAGCAGGTGCTGAGAACTCGATGACATACATCACCTTGGTCTGATGGTCGAGGAGGACTATGTCAGGCTTATTGGCTTGAATTCGCCTGACGGTCGGGAACGAGTAGTTCCAGTAAATCCGGCATTTCTCGTTCTCGACAACGGATTCGATATCTCCGGGGATATAAGGCAACACTGGTGTTTGGTCTATCTTGTACGAGTGCCGAAGATGGTAGTATAGCACTCGTAAAGCCGCGTTATGTCGTTGGATGTAGGCCGAAGTCGCATAAATCGGACATGCAGATAATAGATGCATGAGCAACTCCGGCGCCTGACGGCAGGTCCTGCAGTTGATATCAGGAACTTCTACACCCATCACGCGACTCCGATAGACCAATGTGTTAATAACACCATCTTGGCAGGCCACAATGAATCCCTCGGTCTCCGACTTCAGCCCCGCTGACCTTAAGAATGAGAAGGTCAGCTCTGTCGATAAACCCAGTGCTTCTATGTTGTTAAAGAAAACACCGTGCAGGGGTTTATCCACGTGCTGCCTGAACAGATTCCTCTGTTCGGCAGCTTTAATTTGGGCTGTCTACGATTCGGCGGAAGCTCAGTAACTGATTCTGCATCAGCACCTCGCCTGCCTCCTCGCCTGTAGCCAACTCCCACGGTTTCATGATCTCTCACTAACCGTAGGAGCGGATCCGAGCTCCTTAGGATGTTACATGCCATACTTAGTGCTACTCTGCCATGCATACACTCCAGACTCAAGAGTCCTCGGCCCCCCCGTTGACGTGGGAGGTACACACGAGGAACGGACGATCTGGGATGAATACTCCTATGGATATTCATCATCTTGCGGGTATCCCTGTCCAATTGGCGCAGCTCATCTACTCGCCATTTAACTACTCCAAAGGAGTAGAGCAGAATCGGAACGGCAAGCATATTAGTGGCAGACACCTTGTTCTTCCCCGAAAGTTCAGAAGACCAAATCTTTCGGAGTCGGTGTCTGTACTTGCCACGGAGAGAATCCTTTATTTGGTTCACATCCTGGATGTGGCGTTGTTCCACACCCAGGTATGTGTAGGTCTCTCCAGCATCCAAATGCCGTAGGATGCTTCCGTCTGCGAGCTGCGCATCTTCGTGGAATTCCCCGCATCGTCCTCTCTTGAGGTGGACGACTGCGCATTTGTCCAACCCAAACTCCATTTGGCGGGTTTGGCGAAGTCCAACAGATAGCGGCAGCAGTGAAATGCAGAAGAGAAGCGGACTCAAAGAGTCACCCTAAAACACTCCTCTCTTAAATGTCACCAACTCTGTCGAAACTCGCTCGGCACCGGATGTTATGGTGAAGCGAGTTCTCCAAAGCGGCAACAGTTGTTCGATGCATCTCACTAGTGGTGCTGGTACCGCAAGACATCCGAGCAAGTGTAACAAAAGCTCGTGGGATGTTGTATCAAATGCCTTGCGATAATCAATCCAGGCCATTGACAGATTACGCTTGTACTGCACAGAATCCTGTGTAATACAGCGGTCTATCAGCAGGTTTCAGATATTATATTATTATTATTATTATTATTATTATTATTATTATTATTATTATTATTATCATTGAGATAAAGTATACAGCTAGTCACTTCATAATTTCAATTATACTTATTACAGTTATTATAAAAGGTAGACTTCTAAAATTTGAAACGTGGAAAATATGTCACTAAAGTAAGTTTCTATTATAATTATGTATGTACAAAATACTACTTTCGGTTTAATCGAAAGTGACATCGCTTTTCATATTTTAAATAGAATATCCTGTAGATTTTTGTATTTTCTTGTTCATCGTGAAATTTATTTCAGAAATATCTCACACGTTGGCATTTGTTTTTATTACTTCGCGAGATATTTCCTGTTCACACATTTCTTAGCATCTCAGATGTAAATTGTTAAAAACTTTTACTTCTTTACATTATCTCTCTTTAATTTACCCGTAATAAAAAATAACGCAAAATATTCAAAAAAATTTGTTGAAAATATTCAAGTTTCATATTGTACGTTCTAGCTTTTGTATTAACTTAACATTAATTTAAGGCAAATGGTTTACTGAATGAAAAAAATTCTGTAACATACTTATTTTATGCTTACAAAAAGTATTTGTGTATCATATTGTGTTATGTGCTTATTTTGCAAACATTTATTTATTACCGATTATTTCTTCATTTCAGTTATGCTTAAGGAACTGAACCTACTCGAAAATGAACCACAAGCCTCTATAAGTGAAAATTTTCTGTTTCGAGATATGTTGCTGACAACAACTGACCAAACGCTTGACAACATAAATGTAAGAAATCTCTTAAAGTCCAAAGAGAAATTTGACCTGGTGATTGTTGAACAGTTCTGCGTCGATGGTCTTAAAATTTTCGCAAAGATCTTCAACGCTCCACTAGTTCTATTCAGCAGTTTTGGGCCTAATCTTTGGGTAAACGATATTGTTAGAAATCCATCACCGTTGTCATATATTCCACATCCTGAAATTAATTACACTCCAAATATGACTTTCATTCAGACGGTGGATAATATATTCATAACTTTATTGAACAATATATTGGACCACATATATTCCCTGCCAGGACATAACAAAATTCTGAAAAAATATTTTCCCGATTCACCGCATATTTATGACTTATACTATAATACGTCCCTTGTATTATTAAATTCCCACGAAAGCCTGAACCAACCTGTACCTCTTGTGCCTAATATGATACAAATTGGTGGTTTCCATGTTAAGCCACCCAAAAAACTTCCTAAGGATTTGCAAGACTATTTAGATAACGCCAAAGACGGAGTAATATATTTTAGCTTGGGTTCGAATTTGAAAAGCACGGATCTGCCTCCACATAAAAGGGACGCATTTTTAAAGGTGTTCGGTAGACTAAAGGAAAAAGTGTTATGGAAATGGGAGGAGGACGTATTGCCGGGCAAACCACCCAACGTAAAACTAGGGAAATGGTTTCCTCAACAAGATATATTAGGTATGAAAAAATTTAAATTAGGTATATGAATGTATGTATGCGTAAACAAAATGGCGTTCTGAAACACATATAATAAGAGTGCAAATGTTCGTGAAAATCTGAGAAGAGTGTGTTAATAGATTTCATTGCCATTGCAGAAATGATTATAAAAGGAATATTTTGAACATTATACATAATTCATGAAGCTGTATGGTTGAATTTAGTATAAAACGAACTTTCAAAGGAGGTACCTATCACTAAAGTTCCTTGAGGTTTAAAATGCCTTATTAACTTCGATACGAGCGACGTCATTGGCCATGATGAAAACATTAAAAGATGCCATTAATTTTATCGAGATACAGGCTCAGGATTTTTCCTTAAATTAAACGATTTAAGAATTATCGAGTTTGTTCAACACTTTGGAGCAAACGGCGTTGGTAACTTTAAATAATATCATCCTGCATATAAGCTTACCAGCTTACGCAATTACAGTTATGGTTATATAAAAATTTGTAACAATGATTATGTTTTGTAGCACATCCGAACGTGAAACTGTTCATAACCCATTGTGGTCTATTAAGCACAACAGAAACGGTTTATCATGGCGTACCAATTTTAGCTATACCTGTTTTTGGCGACCAATACATGAACGCCAACTCTGCCGTTTCAGCAGGATACGCTCTAAGCCTATCTTATAAGGATCCATCTTTTTCAGAAGAAAAATTGTCATATTTGTTGAACGAGTTGCTGCAGAATCCCAAGTAAGTATAAGTATACAGGGTGGAACAAAAGTATCAAATAATGACTTTAACTTTGTTATTTGCAAAGTTATAAAAAAATGTTCAATATGAAAGTTGTTTGGTTCTTTACCATGCATGTTTTGAGTTTTTTAGTTTGTTGATATCTTCTTCTGGTTTGTTCCTATGGCAACCAACTTTTTCTTTTTAAATGGCACCCATAATTTTTTTTTGTTAATTTGAAACCAGCATATTTTTCTCTATTCAGTCATAAAATTTTGCAATTTTTGGGAAAAAAAAATTGTGAAAAAAAAAAATTTATTACGACTCAATCGGAACTAAATTAATTAATTTCACAACATCAGAATTCGGACTTGCAAAAGTTAGTAGTATTCATTTTGTGGTAATGGTAAATAACTCACTTTAATCAATTAGTGCACTCGCCTTCGGCTCGTGCTGCAAAATTCATGGACGTCGAATATATAATATACTATTATTTGTCAAATCCAACGCCTACTTTCTATAACATTCAAAAATAAATGCTAACTTGAAGTTAGAATGTTGTGAAGAATAAGAAAATGTAAAAATAAATAAGATGTTCCATTCAAAATAAAAAAGTTAGTATTATATTGTTCATGTGCATAATTGTGTCCGATTCTGTCTAAATTTCAAAAATCTAACTTTTGTGACCACCCGATATATTGTCAAACTAAAACAAAACCTTAATTTGAATAAATATCGTTACAGGTACAGAGAAAACATTAAAAAAAGATCCAAAATATTTCATGATCGACCAATGAAGCCCATGGAAACTGCCGTCTACTGGGTAGAATATGTTATTCGTCATAGGGGAGCACCTCATTTAAGGGTAGCTGGTGTTGATCTGCCGTGGTACAGATACATGCTAGTCGATGTAATAGTAGTATTAACATTGACGACTATGTTAATCTTAATGATTATCGTAATTTTATTGTATGTAGGAATTCGGAAACTTATAGGCCTTAATAAATCAACGAAGCCCAAATTAAAGCAAAAGTAATAAGTATTTAGAATTTAGAAGAATGAACTGTACTGAATCGGTAAAAATGTATACTCGTGCCATTTTATAATAATAATAATTTTTGTATACAATTTTTTTATTGTTGAAATAATTAAAATTCGAGTTAAAGACTTTGCTTAATTTCTTCTTATAACCCGAATTCCATATTATATCATACGCCCAAATGTCAATAAATAACAATTTCATTAAACGTTAACAGTTTTATTGTGTCTGTTTAATCAGTGCACTTGGGTGTTATCTATACATATAGTTTTATAATAATTGTATTATGGCAGTTATTTAAATTATATACGGTATTGTCGCAGTCATTTTTTTATTAGAGGAACTTTAAAATGAAGCTGAGAACGTTTTAGAAATTTAAAAATTTTGGTAGGATGACCCATTTGACACGTTTACAATACATTACGTCTTCTCGTGAAATCAAAAATTAAGAAGTAGAATAGGTACGTTTGTATCCTGTACCACCTCAAGAGAGGGTTGCTGTGGTGCTTCATTTATTGACTACTGGAAATTCTTATTCAAGTTTAGTATTTCAATTTAAAATATCAAAATAGTGAGGCGAGTGAGGTGTTATTATTCCCGATTCCTGATTCAAAAATTGAAAAATATCGAGTCTATTCTCATTAAATACAGACAAACGACTGAACACCAAAAATATATCTGCCAAATTTGGTTCAATTCGGTGAAGCCATTGAAAAAATATAGTCGATCGAAAATTTGGCAAAAAATAGAAAACATGCTGTATATCAGAAACAGAACATTAGGGGATAAATTAAGGGTTGTTCTGAAACCGCCTCGGGGTTCTCTACTTCCCACTAGCGTATGGCCGGTCACTCAGAAAACACCCTGTATAATAAAAATGTCTTACCTTCTAACACATTTTCAATATGTCATATCTCGTTCTGACCTACCTGCTAAATGAAAAAAAGAGTAAAGTAATGACATTACCTAAATTATTTATTAAAACTACCTTTAGTGCTCTTTCCCTAATAATGCGATTCGTTTCCATTTCATCTACTAAACTACATCACATAACATCACAACACTAAAATCACAAAAACACAAAACACTCAACATATATTTATAGGTACATGTCCCGAAGTCAATAGTCATAATATGTATATCAATATTCTATCTAAACTTTTATAATTACATCGAAAACGATATTTCTGTAGACACTGACTGCACTTCACAACAGCAAACCAGTAGGCACCTATCTAAAAGGATTCTTTATAGGATGCGCTGATAAGTTTTTTGCAAAGTCTACTTACTGTTATGTTTACATAATCTGTTTTTATGTTTAAAAAACTTAATTTCTTATTAATGCAGAAAGAAAATGATTTGGGTGCAATAGAACTTGAACGTTAAATTATTACTAAATATTTTGAAATACGTACCTAAATAATAAATATGCTAGAGAATCTTGGAGAATAAAGGTGTAGTAAAGTACAGAGTGTCCCAAAAAGGGCGCCTTATGAAATAACAAATATTAAGTTTACAAAAAAAAGTTATATTAAAGAAAATGTTTGTTTTGACCTCTTATTGGTTTTTAATATTCCATCATCAATTCAAGTATCCACGGTTCACAAAAATTGAAAAATACCTTCTTTGCCTGAATAACCCGCACTTTTCAAGTGTTATCAAAAAATGTCGAAGGAAAAAGGATTCTTAGAATTAAATATTAAATTGGTGTATGGGTCCAGCATAAGCATGAAATCTTTTTAATTACATATTTATTTAATGGTAAAATGTTTCAAATAAAAAATTTTTTTGCTTATTTTCACTCTACCGCATTCGTGGTTATATTATTCCTTAGGCAACTTTGGTGAATGAAACAATCGACAATAGTTTATTTAAATTTGACCAGGGTAACAAAACAACTAGATAAAATTATTAAAGTTACTGAATTATCAGCGTAAAATTTTCAACAAAAATCATAAAGCGATCTGACAGAGGTTAATGATAGGGGGTTGGTTAGTGTATTGGTGTTGCTAGATTTTTATAAGGCGTTCGATACAATTAACCATCAGCTATTATGCGCTAAACTTAAATATTATGGCTTTGATATTTTTGCAGTTTCACTTATTATATCATATTTAACCAATATATCACAACGAATTTGTATTGAAAATAATTTTTCCTCTAGTGTAAACATAAAATCTGGTGTCCCGCAGGAGTCTATCTTTGGTTTTTTGCTATTTATAATTTATACGGCTGACATTTTAACTTCTGTAAATACTTGTAAAGTACAAGCATACGCCGGTGACACGCAATTATACAATATGCATTTCGATAGTAGTGATTTTGCTCAAGCGTCTAACCTGGTTAATGAAGAGTTGGTAATATTAAAGAGCTATCATATGAGCATAACTTAATGTTAAACACAAATAAATGCAATTTAATGATCTTTGAGAGTATTTTTAAAGGAACATTTAAATATTAAAATTAATAATGTTTCAATGCCTATTAACCAGGCAAAGAATCTAGGGGTAATTCTTGATTCTGACTTACGCTTTAGAGAACATGTAATAAAATTGTTGCAAAAATCTTACGCATCTCTTAAAACAATATATTCTAATCGTGAAATATAGTTTCATTTAAAAAAAATGTTATGCGAATCACTGGTTTTATCTTACTTCAATTATTGTGATTTTATTTATGGCCCATGTCTTGATCAAAATGTAAAAAATAGTATACAGAAGGTTCAAAATGCGTGCTGCAGATTGATTTATGGAATTAAAAAATTTGATCTTATTTCTCATAAAATTAAAGAGTGCAAGTGGTTAAACATGCAAAATCGTCGAAAGCACCACTTGGGCAATTTTTGTCACAGTTTGCTTACCGCTTCCAACACTTCTTTCATAAAACATAAATTCGTTCCACGATCAAATATTCATTCGAAAAACGTAAGGTACAAAAATAATTTTACAATGCTGCATCACCGGACAGCCATGTTTAAAAGAGGTTCTGCTTACCATGTTTGGCGAAATATATATTTTTAGCTAGACTTCACCAAGGTATGAGTTGATGAATTTCTTCTACTTTCTTTTTTTTTCTCTTATAGTATTATACATATAACTTGTGCTTCTGTGTTGAGTATATACAATAAAGTCGATTATTATTATTATTATTATTTAAAAAATTGCTGTTGGAACAAAAAATCAAAGACAGCCTAGTAAGCCGTACGAATAGTTAGTGAACTTGACATTACAAGTTCACTTGCCTCTTTTAAATATGAAACTTATGACAATCTAGTATTGGAATTCTAGAAAAGTTGTTTATTATTTAGAGTTTTAAATCTATCATTATTTTTCATAATTTTTTCTTTATTTAGTTTAATGAAAGTTTCGCCAGGGCCGGATCAGGAACTTTTGGGCCTGAGGCGCAAAAAACTCCGGGCCCCTTTCCCCTTCTTGACATTTTTGCTTGTTATTTCTTGACGTCACTTACGTCTTACGTGTAAAAAAAAGTAAACCGCATATAATAACAACAAAGTATACATATTTCTTAAACACAACAAAACAATAATCCCCATTATGCAAAATTAATACAAAAATTCTTAAAACCAAAAAGAGCGATCGTCGGGCCCCCGCAGCCACGGACCCTGAGGCGTGCGCCTCATGCGCCTCACGTATAATCTAGCACTGAGTTTTGCAAATGATTAAGTCAAAGAAAAAGTCAGAGTGTAAATGTAAATCATAATAAAATAATAATATTGATTTTTAACAAACTCAATCTTTTTTTTCTTTCTCAAAATGATACGGAAATATTGGCAGCTAGTCTATATTTTCAGTGGGTTTCAGCCTGAAAAGTCGCTATGCTAAGAGATATTTGTAGATATTTCATTCATAAAATAAAAAAATTGCAGAAGTAGATTATGGGCTTTGTATTAAAAATTGCTAAATAACGGAATAATTTATGTGCGCGATGAGGGGTCAGAGATTTTATTATAGAACTCATTATAGAAATACATTTTCTCTAATGCAAACATGTTTACATTATTATTTATTTACAAGGTTATGCGAGTGGCAACTGTAAATTGTTACAAACACGTAACTCGTTTATTTACTCGCGGTGTTATCATCATTGAATAGAGATTATAATACTTAATTCACTTTGACAACTACTATCGTAGTTTTAAAACCAGTTGATGATTTCTGCTTCAAAATGACGGTACGGTTATTATTCTGTGTAGTATTTATTTCTTTCTATCTCATGAGATTAAATGAAGGTGCCCGTATACTGGGTGTATTTCCCATGCCTTCACCTAGCCACTATATACTTGGAAATGCTTTGATGAGGGGTTTAGCAGAGGCTGGCCATGATGTTACCATAATAAGCCCTTTTACTGACGATAATCCTCCGAAAAAAGGTGAATGGAGGGAAATTGTTCTTGACGGCTTTCTAGAAGATATGCAGAGTAAGTGTTTTTTTTATTGACCGTCTAATTTTAAGTCTAGTACCGTTAAGCAATACTGTAATGTTTCGGTTATCAGCCAAATATCTGCCAAATAACTTTAGCTTACTTGGCGTGTTCGTTTGTTATTATTACTAATCTTGCTGTTAAAATTGCTTGTTTAAAATACAATCATAGAGGACAGTAAAGACAGAATTTAAAAAATAGTAAACCCGCGACTCCACCATAATCGTTATCTTACAGTGCACAGTGCACAGTGCACACTGCACAGTCCCATTAAGGGTCCGTCACGCATGCATACGAGCTATTGAGACGCGCAATCGGGATAATAGAAAAACAATGCATCAACTCAAGTAATAAATTGCACACGCAAAATATAAAATATGTGGAGAATCTCGTCCAGTGGACGTTACCCAAAAATAGGTCTTACTTACTCTTAACCGTTTAAGGGTCCGTTTCGCTGCGAAATAAGTGTTATTAACACAGTATTAGAAGTTTCGATGTTGTAAATTAAATATTTATCTTATAATAACAAATGTTACATACAATTGAGGAAAATATAATTTCGCATTCCGCAGCAAAGCCGTTTTCTTAATTTTATTATGTAAAATATAGAAAATTATTCAGAAAATCCTTCAGAAATCACTTTATTAACGAAAAATCGAGCGAAAAGTAATCAATAATGTAACGGCATAGTATGCATTTAAATAAAAAAACTTTCTGTAGCGCAATTCTATGATCCTTACTACATAAAATTGTGAAAGAAAAAATTAAAATTTGTTCTAGCGGTTTTTTTATCCCAACACTTCTGTACCCTTGCCAATGAGAATTTTATTGTTGATAACTGGTGCCACCTTGCAATTATAAGTAAAACCTATTGTTGGCTAACGACCAATGGACACTTCGATTCTTCCACAAACTTTATAATTTGCGTGTGCAATATATTACTTGAGTTAATGCATTGTTTTTCAATTAATCTGCGCGTCTTTATAGCTCGTATGCATGCGCAAAGATTATAAATTAAATTAAAGCTAACGCGATGGTACAGGGATATCCAACGAAAATGAGCACCCCTAATAACTTCTTTATTTTTGATGCTTTAAAAAAAATTTTGTATATAAAAGTTGTAGGGTTTATTGAAAGCATTTAGAATATGTATACAGAAAACTAAATGAAAGTCGTTTAGAGGAGATATGGTTTTAACTTGCATTTTTTCAAATGGAGCACCCCATTTTTTTGCATTTTTGAAATCAAGGTACTTTTCTCATTTCGAATAAGGTATCGGCTTTGTATCGAACATGAAGGGCGTCATTTTGAACAGTTTATGTAGGATAGTTTTAATTACTTTTATTTATAGTTGTAATTAATATCTAAATTAGCCAAGACTAATGCATTCTAAAAATAAAAATTTGTTCTGTTATTTTAATTCCTTGTTGTTTTCGGGCCACAAAAATTGCAATAATTAGAAAACCCTAAAAGATAATATAATATATATATCTATATATTCGAAACGAGAAAAGTACCTTGGTTTCAAAAATGCAAAAAAATGGGGTGCTCCATTTGAAAAAATGCAAGTTAAAACCATATCTCCTCTAAACGACTTTCATTTATTTTTCTGAAGTATTCTAAATGCTTTCAATAAACCCTACAACTTTTATAGAAAAAATTTTTTTATAGCATCAAAAATAAAAAGTTATTAGGGGTGGTCATTTTCGTTGGATATCCCTGTACAACATAGCTGAGGACCTTCTGAATAAATGATAATTGCTCATGTGACAGACAGAAATCAAACATTTCACCTCGTAAAAACTTGGCGACTTGCAACCAGATGACCTTTTTGGTAGTAAAAATAGTAGAAATAAAAAAAATAAAAAATTAAATATGCAAAATACAAACCCTTCAAGGGTTAAAAAGTAAACAAAAGAAGTGTTGACAAATCTAAGTTTACTGTCATCAAGAACAGCACTGACAAACTAAATTCCAAAATATTGGATTGCGTATATAAAGAATATATGGAGAGGTATACCTACTAAAGAAGCAAAAAACGTGTTTGAATAATTTTTTTTGTAACTTAGAAATGAATCTCAAAATAATGAAACAATATAAACTCACTTCCTAAAACGGATAACCTAAATTTTGTTCCTTTTTTGACCCTCACACACTTTTATAATAGACGATGGTTTTTGATTTTGATGCCCTTTTTTAGAGTAGCTGGAATTTTTTAGGAATATAATTCATGATGGAAATTTTTTCCTCACCTATATGATTAGCTTACATGAATTTAGAAATTACTAGATTATTATCATTCACGTCAAATATGATACAAGTTCTAAAATATAAAACTGTTAGGATTTTTTACTGAGATTGCCTAAACTAACGGAATTATATAATTTTATTTATTAATTCTAGAGCAGATTAAGGACATGGATATGTTTCAAGCAGGAAGCCGAAATCAGTTCATATCTACCCTCTTTTTTATGAATATAATGGGATGCATGCAAACGGAAAAGGCACTGAATTATTCAAAAGTACAGAAACTAATAAAATCAGATGAGAAATTTGACATTGTTATAGTGAGTCAGTTCGTCAATGACGCTATGAAAGCTTTTGCAAACCATTTCAATGGACATCTTGTACTGTTTAGTAATGGAGCCTCCAACTCGTGGATAAATCCTCTTGTTGGTAATCCAACATTACCTTCATACCATCCAGAATTGGCATTGGGCTTACCAGGAAGCATGTCATTTTCTCAACGATTGCTAAACACTTTGTATACATTGTTTTGCGCTGTAAATATGAATATGATTTATTATCCTAAACAAAACCAGATTGTGCAAAAATATTTTCCAAATCCTGCAAATTTGAACGATGTTTTATATAACGTTTCTTTAGTTTTATTAAATTCCCATATCAGTATATCTAATCCTCAGCCCGCTGTACCCTGCATGGTTGAAATAGGGGGTTTTCATATTAAACCGCCAAAGAAATTACCAAGTGATTTACAGAAATTTCTAGATGATGCTAAGGAAGGTGTTATTTACTTTAGTATGGGCTCAAATTTAAAAAGCAGAGATTTACCAAAAGAGAAAAGGGAGGCGATTTTAAGGAGCTTTGGCGCAAGGAAGGAAAAGGTTTTATGGAAGTGGGAAGATGATGTATTACCTGAACAGCCACCTAATGTCAAACTCGGCAAGTGGCTCCCTCAGTCAGATATTTTAGGTAGGTAATCAGATTCTAAAAATAAAATTCATTTATTTATTTTGCTTTTCAATTCAATAAATTTAAACAATGAAACGGTACACTAAACTGTTACTTTACTGGCTACATATAGGTTGTGGAGATTAACCCCGTAGTGAAAATTTTATGTATTTTATCATAAAGATAACAGAGTGCACTTTATCACTTTATCATGAACAGATAATTTTCGCTGGTATGATTATTAATTCCGACAGCATTTAAGTCAGTTAATCTTATCTAAAATGTTCAACTTTTGGACTAGATTTTATTTTATATAGATACCTACTTAGATGGAACCTCATTTTTTCTTCTTACCTCTTTTATATTTATTTATACAATTCATTAATTTAATGTTATTGTTTGAGGATATGGTTAAAAAAGTTATTCTGAAACCTGAAATTCCATATTTGTGGGTTTTGAAACAAACCCTATAGTCATTATGTTAGCGGTTTGATTTTTAGAAATCTTTACAGAAATTTAACAAAACGTGAATACTACATCTTTGTTTAGGATATTTAACGCACACACTCCTTATCCTCAAAATTCATTAACACATTATATTCCACATAATATTAAGTTAACTATTTTTAGCTCATCCCAATGTAAAGACTTTTATAACACACGGTGGATTATTAAGTACAACAGAGGCAATCTATCACGGAGTTCCAATTATTGCAATTCCAGTATTTGGGGATCAAAAAATGAATGCCAATTCTGCAGCACAAGCAGGATATGGACTTGTTCTTGCTTTCCAAGATTTAACATATGAGAAGCTGTCGTCGTTGTTGGAGGAAATTTTGACAAACCCAAGGTAATATCAAGATGCAGTAATAAGTTTAACTTAGTCCTTTACCAGGTGATGTGTTTCGGAAAATGTTGAACTAAATGAGAAATATCAGGAAACCCAAAATTTCAATCCTATAGATTCATCTATCATGTCTTTTGTTGATCTCACTATAATATTGGCATTAAAATATTCTCCTTCATTTATAAGATCTTGTGTGAAAACCGTAAAAGGTGGTAGTTATAAATTTGGGGTCAACAGTCACACATAGATTATTTGAGTACCTATACTGAAATTATTTTTAATGAGTGAAAATCCCGAACAAACTCTTATAAAGTTTACTTGGTATTAAATTTTTGTAATTAATTCATCTTTATTTTCTTTTAGATATCGAGATAATGCCAAAGAAAGATCAAAGATAATGGCCGATAGGCAAGTTAAGCCACTGGACACTGCCGTGTATTGGGTGGAATATATTTTACGCCATAATGGTGCGAAACATCTAAGAGTTCCTTACTTGGAATTAAAATGGTATCAATACTACTTACTGGACGTGTTGGGATTTATGTGTATTGCCATTCTTATTGTTCTTGTACTGTTCCGCAAAATATGCTCTTATATATTCTGCAGAAGGAAAATAGTTCAAGTCAAACAGAAGAGTAGTTAACTAGCTGTACATTTAAAACAATTTATAAATAAGTACTTGTTTTAATTCTTATACAAAAGTCGAACGTTTTTTTTTGTAATTGTATTTTATACAAAAGTGATGTTAAGCAGGGTTCGATACTAACTAAAACGGTAAGAAAGTAGCAGCACACACCGTTTTAGTTATTGTTTCCGATCCTATTCATACGGATTCATTATTCAAGCTACGCTACGCTGACGAGGAGCAATAACTCCGAAACACGTGTCCGTAGCTGCATCATGTTTCTTTTTCAGGGTATGTGGCACTACTCATTTATTCATTTATTGTATTTTATACAAATAAATTTGTTTTATTCCCAGCAGTTGCGACGTAACTTTTGCTTTCAATTGTTTTAATTACCTACATACAGTTATTAACGTTTCAATACCCCCGTGTCGGAGGATTGTGTAAAATTTGTGAGATTAAAAAGAGATGCGAGAACAATGACTGCTTCAAGAAATTAGCAAATTTTAATCCAAGTTCAAAATTTTCGTCAAAACGTCAAAATTTCACTTTTTCTTTCGCTCCTATACTGATGCCTCGGAAATCGCAGCGAAACCGTGCGATTTACGATGTAGTTCTAAGTTGGACCCTACCTTGAATTTATTACCACGCAATTTTTTTCAAATTTTCAAATTTCTCCAAACGCGTCCGGGTCGAGCTTAATAACTCGCACCCCCTTACAGATGGGCCGGCAGTGAATTTTTTTTGAAAACTAGATGTAATTTAGAAAATCCTGACGCGTAATCGTTTTTCTCGATTTTGCCTCCTTAGTTATAGGCCAGTAGTGTAAAACTAAAAAATTAGACGAATCGGAAATAATTGCTACAAAAGGTTTTATTGTTTTAATGGCTTTATTTGTTGCCCAATATGACTATCCTAGGTTTTCCCCCTCGGCGGAGTTGTGTTAAAGTGGTGGGGGGTAAAAATGTACCTCCAAAATGGGTATTTTTTCGGTTTTATGGTTATATCTCGTAAAGGACTCACAATATCGAAAACATTGTCCTATTAAAAGTTGTAGGGCATTAAATTCTGCATTGAATGATACTAGGCGCATATTTTTTGGACCACCCGTTCCCATACTAGTGCTCGTCAAAGTTGGACAAATTTTGCATATTTATAAAAAATGTTTTATTTACACTAGGTATAGGTATGTACTAGTCTTGTACTTAACTGATATAAAGATGGAGGCAGGATAAAGAAACAATTCTTAAAATCAGTTAGTAATGTTTATATTTCATAATAACAAAAATTGTAGTTAAAGGTATGAATATGAAAAGGGGAAAAAATAAGGAGTTACACAGATTTCACAGTCGCCGACGTTTGATTCTCGTTGGGCCACTCGGCTCCTCAAAGTCTGTAATTTCCGATACGGAGTCCGTCGCCCTATCACTCGGCTCCTGAAAGACTGTAATTTTCGTCGCCCCATATATGCAGTCCAGGTCTTCGTCAACATCTGGTTCGTCAATTGCATCTGGTTGGAGGCAGTTAGTGCAGGAGTTCCCCTTGCAGTTGGCACAAATCAACGAGCAATTAATCCCAGTCTTCCGACACCCACAACCACCTGCATACCCCTTGTTGCATTTGCAGAAAATTGTGGAGAGAAGAGACTGGGGAGCTGTATGAAAAGGGGAAAAAATAGGGAGTTACACAGATTTCACAGACGTCGACGTTTGATTCTCGTTGGGCATCAAGAGCATCAAATCTGCTGAGCGCCCCTGCCGAAGCAAAAGACACACTACTCCTGAGGTCATTTTTACCGAGTTAATGGTGGTGAGTGGTGACCATGACTCAGGAGCAATTCCTTTCCAACGACAGAAATAAAGCACGGCTTATTAGCTTGCTTACTGAGAGGCGTGAAGGTTAAGGCTTCCCAGTAAAGCAAGTTAATGAAGATGCAGACCACCTGATTGTTGCCACGACCCTTGAGGTATCACAAGAGCATGCAAGGTTGTGGTAGTTGGTGAGGATACAGACCTCCTCATTATGCTCAATGCTCTAGCCACACAATCAGCAAACATATATTTTTTAAAACCTGGAAGAGGAACGACCCCATCAAAAGTATTTGGTCCTAACAGCTTCAAACTGGCAGACATCAAAAGGCCACTCATATTTCTCCACGCCATAAGTGGATGTGACACAACTTCAGCACTCTTCAGGCAGGGTAAGAAGAAGGTGGTCAAGCTGTTGGTCGAAAATAAATGTCTTCTCGAAGAAACCAAACCTTTCTTCAAACATGACACTCAAGCTGAGTTGGCCTACGATTTTTAGCAACCCTCTACGGAGGTAGGGCAGGAGATACGTTAAATAAATTGCAATTCGACCTGTTTTCCAAAGCCCTAGTGAAATCCAAATTCAACCTGGCATCCCTACCACCAACATCCGAAGCAGCCCGCCAACATTGTTTGAGAACTTACAAGTACAAATGTTAGGACACCAGATGGATCCGCTCCTCTGGGGATGGCAGGCTTCAAAGTTTGGTTTTGACCCCGTTCCTACCTCCAAGAAACCAGCTCCACAGTCTCTTCTCTCCACAATTTTCTGCAAATGAGGTGGGCAGGTGGTTGTGGGTGTCGGAAGACTGGGATTAATTGCTCATTGATTTGTGCCAACTACAAGGGGAACTCCTGCACTAACTGCCTCCAACCAGATGCAATTGACGAACCAGATGTTGACGAAGACCTGGACTGCATATATGGGGCTAACTACAATTTTTGTTATTATGAAATATAAACATTACTAACTGACTTTAAGAATTGTGTTTCTTTATCCTGCCTCCATCTTTATATCAGTTAAGTGCAAGACTAGTACATATAGTGTAAATAAAACATTTTTCATAAATATGCAAAATTTGTCCAACTTTGATGAGCACTAGTATGGGAACGGGTGGTCCAAAAAATATGCGCCTAGTATCATTCAATGCAGAATTTAACGCCCTACAACTTATAATAGGACAATATTTTCGATATTGTGAGTCCTTTACGAGATATAACCATAAAACCGAAAAAATACCTATTTTGGGTGTACATTTTTACCCCCCACCACTTTAACACAACTCCGTCGAGGGGGAAAACCTAGGATAGTCATATTGGGCAACAAATAAAGCCATTAAAACAATGAAATCTTTTGTAGCAATTATTTCCGATTTGGATTTTAAGCATACTGGCCTATTATGAATTTTTGAAAAGAGGTGATTTTGTCGGATTTTAGCGATTTTTTCAAACATATACCCTTTTAAGGTAAGTTCATGCACTCGCGATTTGCGATTTTCAGGATTTAATTTGATTGGCTAGTTTCAAAAATGTTAGACACAACTATTTATAATTCAATTTATTGCGAGAATCGCAAAATTTAAATTTGGGGGGCGGGAAAATTGAAATTGTTTCTATTTTTTTAAACTGCGCATGGGCCTTTCTTCATAGAGATACCGATGAACTATATTTTTTTTGGATTTAAGCCCCGATCTTTTCTTTTCATAAAAATTTCTCTCACTGCACAATATATATCTCTGTATTTTTTTTTCTTTTTCTGATTAAATACTAAGTTACAATTATTCTTCTACGTTGTAAAAGCCTCAACACATAAGCACTATTCATGGTATTTACTTGTTATCAAGTAGTTTTTTCGTTTTTTGTTGAATGTATAATTTTTTGGTTAACAGCAACAACAGCAAGTCTGACAAGACAAGTATGTTTAAAATTCAAAATAAACTAGTTTTCGCGTTTGTGCATGAACGAACATTATTTTTCGTTATAAAATCGCATATCGCAAATCGCAAATCGCGAGTGCATGAACTTACCTTTAGACACGCGTCACAAGGAAAAATGAAGAACTCTTTTTTTTAGGTCCATTTCCGATAAGTATATGAATTTTTTAAAAAGGTTGATTTTGCCGAAAAACTACTTTTCCGGGGGTCCTTGTTCCCCTCCCGGAGGATTTTTTCGACCGAACTTTCACGAGAGCTAGAACCAACCTCGGATAATCGAGTAGGTAACTATGTATTATGACCAATTTTTTTACATCTTCGATCATTTTTTCCGCCCCTTTAGCAACGAGATAAAAACGTCAGTCGCAATAGATTTTTTTTTCATATTGACATGAACTGTTGAAAAAAAATAGAATCCCCGTGACGCGATGAGGCATTTATTTCAAAAATCCTGGTCGAGGGCTCTCCTACTATTACAGTATTCTATAATAAATGCATGTTTTACACTAAACTTCTTTTTATTTAAAATTGTTTACCTCTAACCATGACAACAGGAGAAGTAACTTAAATTTAACGTCAAATACTTTCGGGAGCACCCACCACATAAAGCAATACATAACAACTAAATGCAAATAAGAAATGTAAAATTATGTGCTCCCTCTAATCTTCATTTATCATTCATCACAAACAAATGGCCGAAATACAAAGAATTTTTCAAAAACACAACAAACCGCACTCGTCAAATATACCAGAGAAAAAGAAAAAAATGTCAAGCTAGAACGTTAAAGAAAAGAAAATTCGAAAACTCTGTAATAGAGCTTTATCGGAAGAACAGTTATGTCAGCAACCCTAGTACTACAAGAAATACACCAAGTATAGATTGGAAAAAAGTTTTGTTAAGTATACCACATGTCGAGGAGGTTTCAGGAATCAAACAGGAGGTATATTTTGGCTCAGTACATAAAAAGAAATATAAAAACAAAGCTAGCACGTGTAACATGAAACGTAAAAAAAGTATAAGATTCTTAGACGAAGACTGGATGGCTTTATCCAGTGACAGTAACCCACACTCTGGAGAATATTGTGGATATTGTGCATCAAAAATTAGAGATAAACATGTATATACACAAACTCATGATAACGAAGATACTAATAGCAAAACATACTGCAAAATTTTTAAACACTTCATGGATTCAAACTTTGTAAGGAAAATATTTCGATCCTAACCGTATAAATAAAATAACATGTATATTAGTAAAATATATATACATCTACCCATTGCACAGTTTCTTCATGTTTGAATATTTAGTCTAGAAGTAGGTGGGTCACACGAGGAAATAATTGTGGTTATTTTGATTCTACTTTCGCAGAGCTGATGATTTGTAGAAGAGTTATTGGATCTTCCGCGTTGAATATTTTTTATTCTCGACGATTTAACAATCTTGTCGGGCAATCTAACATAAAGTTGTCTACATTAAAAACAATAAAAAATTGTTTGCTTTATAGCAACGAATTTAATCCACTTTAGTCTTCTATATCATATTTGATTAGTGGTGGCAAATATTTGGTATTCGGTAAGCGCCAGCTTTTGACGGTTAGGAAAATAAGTTAGTAGATATTAGTTTCTTTCTGTAGAAAACTGTAATATCCACTAGGTACACTGTTGTGTAGGGAAACCCCAGAGACCTAGTTAAATCCAAGAGTTAAATCTTCATTTTACCTATGAGACACTATCCAGTGAAATCATAAAAATTTTGAGTTAAATATGTGAAACTAACTAATGGATATTCTATACACACTTTTAAATAATTTGCCTGAATTTTTAACTTAATTTGAGTTTCTTAAAACTATGACAACAAATCAAAATGTCATACAAATTTTTCGTTTAGACAACATTTCTACAATTTAAATGCATATAAAACATAAAATAAAAATCCCGTCCTATAGTTCACTCCTCTCTCTCAGTTCATATTTCAGCGAAACATGGTTAAAACATAGTAAAATTTTCAAGAGAAAAAGTAGCACTCGTTATCTGGAAAAGCAAAAGTCAAATGTTTACTTACGGAGAAATTATATTTGCAATATCTCTAGCGACCTGAGAAATGCATCAAGTATTGAGCTGGAAGAATTATTAAATACCACTCCTTCATACCACTACCACAATAAAAAATATAACTCTGAGAAGCCAGCAGATGGAGGAGACTGCCTTAATTTAGGTACACATGACATAAATTATAACGAAGTCCTAGTACGTAAGGGCAAAAATAAAGCATGTATGTGTAAACCAGTTGGAAAAGTTGTAGTAAGTCTAGAACAAGATAAAAAAAAGATTAAGCCAGAATGCACAAATCCAAAATGTAAAATTAATGAAAACAAAAAACCAAAGAAGATTTGTTGTCAATGTCCAAAACCAAAAAAGGAAAAAAGGATTTGTGTACCCCGTAACTTTGAACAATTGTTAAAAGAAAGTGGAAACGAGAAAATAAAATATTCGTGTTGTAAAAGTGGAACTAGCTGTGGCTGTCAGACATACGATACGCAAGCCGGCTTAAAGAAGGGATTAAATTTACCGGGAGGCAATATTTGTATGCAGAAGTCCAAACCACCAGAGAATAAAGATTGCTGTGGCTGTAATCAGGAAAAGCCCAAAAGTTGCAAGAAAGAAAAGAAGTATTGTCTACCCCCTAACTATCAACAAATAATAAAAACTTCTGTTGAAAAAATTAAATTTCCTGAGTGCAAAGGCAAAAATTGTAGCTGTCAGACACTGGAAGTAAAAGACGGTTTAAAGAAGGGATTACCAGGAGATAACATTTGTGTGCAAAAGAAAGAATCCTTGAAAGGATCAACAAAGGGTTGCTGTGCCTGTTCAAAATCAGAAAAACCTAAGACATCATTATCTTGTTCAAATACTACATGCCCAAATAAAAAACCAAAAAAGAAGTTATGTGGCTGTTGTCGACCTTCAGGAAGTACAGCATCAGTAAGTAGTAAGAAGAGCGATTGTTTTCCCTGCTGTAAGAAGAAAGAAAAACCTCCTTGTAAGCCGTGTAAAAAGAAAAAGGCATGTTGTGGTTGCTTTAGGAAAAAGAAGGCCAGCTCACAAGACATCTCGACTGTATGTAAAGTAGACAAAGTCGACCAAATTTGCCAAAGATCAGAAGTTAAACTAAATGACAGTTCACATAATATAAAAAATGTAAAAAGCATATGGTTGTGTTCTACATGTGGAAAAATGTACAGTAATTCTTGCAAGAAGTGTAATAAAGGTTCTACAAGAAATACAATTTTACCTAAACGTGGATCGTCTGCTGCCGATACAGATACTATAAAGAAGTTAATCGAAATGGAAGCTGAACAAAATTACAAGCAAATTAACAATATTTTACACGAGTTGACTGAACAAAAAAATGAAATAAAGAGACTCAGCGACATGTATCAAGATATTGCGAGAAGTACAAGAAATGCTCCATGCCTTAAAGACACTGCTAACAGAAGTTATTCTGCTCATAGAACGAGAATATGTTGTATGTGTCAAGGATATGGGTACGATTTTGACAAAAATAAGTTGGATATTAAATGTAACAATATTGAACAATGTTATCCTCATGATCAAACTAATTATAACGAATGTAACCGCTATCCAAAAGCTGATAATGATAAGTAAGTTGTTTTACAGATTGGTAACAGTTAGTAATGAAACACGCTTCTAAAGAACATCCAATATCATATCATATCCAATAAAATTTAATTAACTTTGAATAGTATGGGCAACTGATTGTCAAACATATTGCGCTTTCAATGTAATTCAGAGGCAGAATAATATATATCGGACTATTAATGATTATTTCTCTAAACCACATTACATTTTGCACAATGTTATTATCATGTTAGTTTTTCTATATACCTATTTATTTGTTTGCTTTAAAATACTACAGTAGAGTATGTAATATTCTTTCATATTATTTTTTCAACATGTGATTTTTTCTGAGTACAGGGTCTATTCTACGCTCGATAACTGCTAATCTATTCATTTTTGGACTTTATGACCGTGGAGACTTTTGATTTAAATGGCTTGAGGCATAACATTTTCAGCCTATTTGACCGGGATCGAATTTTCTTAAGATTAGTGCAGGGTAGTTTGGGTTGTTCTAATAAATGTTCAGATAAATAGAAAATTAAGCAAATTTACTGTAATTCAAAATCACCAAAAACATGTTATAAATATTTTTTCAAATTTGTAGTGTATGAATTTTTTAGAAGTAGGATATCCCATTTCTCAATAAGAATTGTCGGTTTCAAATTTACAAAATTGTTGTAAATGTTTCAGGCAAATAAAAGATTTAATCAATAAATCGAAATCTGTGATATATAAACGTATGGAAATAAAAATAAATCCTAGAGGAATAGAAAACGAAGTGCAAGCTGAACCCGATATAAGATTTAAAAGAAATACGAATTCAGTCTTGACACTTTTTGCAGAAGATCGCAATGTTCGAGCACAAGTCTCTAAGACTAACCTACTGGAAACTGGAAAACTTGATAAAGAATATGAAAAGTGTCACAAACAAAAATGTCAGGATTCTCCTTCTAAATCGAACGCTTTTATTAACTGGTGCAAAAAATCCTTCACGAGTCTCAAAGAGAACAAAAATCAACAGAAAATAAAACAGGAGAGCAAAAGCGACAAGAAGTCTAATACAATGGTTGACATAATCTGCAATTACTGTAAGTACTTATTTAAAAAAACCTTTGAAAGGTAAAAACACAAAAACATAATTATTATATTGGTCCAAAATGGACCTACTTGTGACGCCCATAATATATATATATGTATATTTTAGTTGCTGAATATCCTGTAGTCGTTTAAGTGTATGAGGACAAATAAAGCACAAAATAAAATTCATAATAAATATATTCAAAAATTATAAGCAAAATAAAAGAGAAAAAGGAATGATTATGACAATTCTTGTGGAACAAAACAATTTAGAAATAAAATATTTTTTTACTATTACGAGTATACGAAAAAGCCCCCTGACTGTCATATATCAGTTAAAAAATTACAAATTTTTTATCCACCGATGCAAAAAGTGGAAGTTCAACTACCTTTTTCGCATTGGTACTGGAAAGAAAAGTTGCTTCACACATTTATAAACAAAAAGGCATAATTTTATTCTTAACTTATTATTAATTATTATTTACATCAGTACACTTTTATAATACTTAAATAACATACTGTGACTTTTACATTCAAATCAGGCCTTTAAATTAAAATAATTACAAAATTTTGAACTATAAACGTTTATGTATTTAAATCTTTCATACCTACTTACTGATTTTAGTCATCAGTTGCTTTGTGTTTAAAATTGTTACTTTTCACACTTGTTAGGTATAAAAATAGGTATTATATTATAGGTTATTTGTATGTAAATTAATATAAAACAGAAGTTCATACTTGAAATTAATCTTTAGGCTATTCTCAATTATATTTTAATTATTTAGAAAAAGACTGGAAAATTCAAAATTATTCCAGGATTTTATGAAAGTTAAGTAATAAGCATACAGGAAAAACAAAAACATACATTTTGCCGTCCTTAGTTTAGTTGGCCAGGGTATACATCTTCAGATTACAATTGCTTAATCTAAATATTATTTTAAATCGACAAACTCACATGTTAACATGCATTACCTACGAAAAGGGGTTACAAATATGATTTAGCTAATAAGCCAAAATGTTTTTTATACTTGTTTGCAACTTCTACGTGCAAATGCAAAAACACTAAACAAAATTTTTAATCCCTGAAGAGGGGTTGGAACCTTTGGTGTAGAACTTGCACTGGAGTAGTCTTCCCACCAGTAGTTTTCCACACGCACACCAAAACACTTTACGTACGTATGTGTTTTGGTGTGCGTGGACAACTACTCCGGTAGCTCCAGTGGAAAATTTTTAATCTTTTTGTTGAACTAGAGTTTATTAAAAACAAAACAGATCAGAAATAAGAAATTTTTCATAGACTTGTGTTATATGGAACACCCTATATGTTTACTATTAGTGCGTTTTTAAATAGAGTAGTATTATATATATAAGTATATCTAATTGCAAATATGTACCTACCTATACATATTTGTACAAATCGGCCATGAAATAATAATCAATGTTAAATTTAAATAATACATTAGTTAGTGTGACATGTAAATATAATTACGAAATAAGATGAAACAAATGCATAAAATTGATATATGAAATAATGTCAACTGGTTTGAGTCTTAGATAATGGATTTTGTCACAAAATGGGCTACAGTGCACAAGAGAAAGTGAAATGTGTTGGGTTGGATTATATTTATCTCATAACAATGCCATTTAAAGTTCCTTGTATACATATTATATCTACCCTTATTTCATATTTAAATATAACTTTAAATTCAAACCAAACTTTTTTTTCAATATATTCAAAAATCAGTACTTTAATCTTCAATTCGATTCATAATTTGGTCCCAACCTCGTACATACCAGGAGGTTTCCTAAATTTTCTTAAGGCAATCTTAGTTTTAGGGGAAACTACAACTTTTATCAACAATACATTTTTCTAACAAATGTATAATAAAAAATATAACGCGTCTGATTGTCACTACACACTGTATATTGCAAATCAGTAAATTATGCTCTACCTACCTAAAAATGCGCTCATATAAGGTATAGAGTATTCCATTTATAAAACCATAAGAAATTTCGCATTTGTAATGTATGTATGTATTGCTTTCTTACTAAAATTACTGCTGCATTATAATAAATTAATTCAGATTCTTATAATAGTAATGCAAACAAATTTACAACACACTGTCAAAAACGCAGCCAACACTCAAATACAGAATCCACATTTAAATGATCGAGATAATTGAAACTACCAACTTGCTTATAAACTATACAGTGCGCGCCAGCCGACTAGGAACACGGGACGGGAAATGAACAGGCAGCCGCACTCGATCAAGCGTGTCCTCGTTACGGGTGAGAATGGGATTGAACGCACAACGGTACAAAGGACGAGGTGCGTTTGCCCATTCATTTCGAGGTCCCATGTTCCTAGTCGGCTGGCGCGCACTGTGTATAGAACTTCACCTTGTTAAGAAATTTACTTTACTCAATTTACTTACTTACATCAAAAATTAAGAACGATACCAAAATACTATTTGCAGTGTTCACAAAACTAATGCCAGATAATGACAATTATGCATCAATGGCTTTGTGCCCCTTTTTATAATCAATCTAATACAGTTAACAGTTTACAAATCTTATTCCCTATATTTCTTAGTATGGAAATGTCACTGTTAAATGACAAGTTAACGATTTTCTATGCAGGGTGTGTCCAAATAAAGCACTTTGTCTTAATGCTTTGGAATTTGATAAAACACAATAAAATAACATAATTTTGCTATATAAACTTTTGCTGATAAGTGAACAGAGCAATGATGATGAATCATATTTTTCCATATAATGTGCATATCAGATAGGGTTGCTAATAGGTGTACATGTCTTTGTATTAGTTTAAAAAAAAATCTTTTCTTAATAGTAAATAAATTTTGCTTGATTCAGATATGTACTCATGTTCACAATAATGAACCACAGTTTATATTTAAGTAAAAAACGGATACTAAATTTCCGTAATAATACACAGGGTGTAATCTTGGTAAGTTTTTAACTATTCCATGTAATGAGGTCCAGGGTGTTTGTTTTTTGAGACTTCAGGCCCATTAATATGAAATAAGAAATGGCTTTCTTTGGCCCAAGAATGTACCTGTAGCGGTGAAAATTACTATGATAGGTTTCGTTAATTTGATCATCTTGTTTTCTTTTCTATTTTCAACATTTTTTTTAAATTAACTGATGTAACGGTCCTGCTTTAGTCTATTCATATTAGTAACTGAAGGGGATATGAAAAATATTAAAATTATACAAAGGAACATATTTTTAATTTACTTCTGTCAAAAATCTAGTGCTGTGACCAAATCAACAAAAGTTATGGGTAAAATATTGTCATGAAGGGCAAATTTAATTGTTTATTCCAAACATTATTAACGCCCAGTACATTGCTTTCATTATTTAGTTGGAATTGGGTCATTGCGTATTAGAATTGCATTATAAAAGATGATAAACAAATTAATTCAATTCAGTACATAGGTACGGACAGGGAAACGAACTCAAGTAAAAAGCTTAGGAAGCTATTTTTTTGATGTCACAAAACTGATATCCGCAACTGAGGGGAAAGTAGGAATTATTATAGTTAGTTGTGTTTTTGGGGTTGCCGAGGCAAGACGCCTCAAGGGTTACCCCTTCAGGTTTAATGCATATCCCCACCCCAGGTTACTCTGACCCCTATTGTAAGTAATACTCCATTTGTATAATCGTCGTCTCTTTATTTTAATAAACATTGTTATTGTTGGAACCTTAACATCATGTTTTAATTTACGAAATACCACCCTTATAAATAAAACCCTCTCGTGTGCCAAGCGGCCCAAAAGCGAGTCATTTATCTTATTAAAGTAAACTTCCTAATGTAACTTATACCAAGCGAGTCAACTATTTAGTAAAATAACTATATTAGAGTGTCTTAGTATTTGTCTCATTAAATCAACCCCTGAGTCATGACATATTTACATATTCAGCGTAGTCATGACATACGGTAGAGGTGTTTAACCCCTATCGTAACAAATGTAGATACTAAATACGACTTAAAAGAAAAAATCAAAAAAACATTCTGCACATAAAGATCAATTCAATATTGTCATTTCATATTTATATATTTATACCATCACCCCTTAAATTTGATAGTACATGATTTAGCGACCTAGCGGATATTTAAAAACATGTATGTTTGCTTGGTTAACAGTTCACTTTTCAGTAAAAGTTTATATAATAAAATTATTTAATAAATATATTAATTACAATATGTTCTATGGAATGCCGAAGTATGGCAGACATTCCGTTTGGTTATATTTCACATTTCAGTGAAATTCTATCAAAGAAAACACTTTTAAGTTTTAAATAAATTTTAAATTTTGAAATCCATTTATTGTTAACGAGAGTATTAATTTAATATTTTGTTTACAAATGAGGTGTACATTCTCTTATCTATAAAACGAAATACGTTGATGTACATGTACCTCAAAATGAGAAATTCCAATTTTTCCTCTTTTCTTCTTGATTCGTTTCTTCGAGTCTCAAGGGTTCTTCTTGTCCACATCTGTTCCTCTTCTTTCCTTTTTCCTTAAATATTTACAGTCATCTATTGCAAAGCTAAAACAAACCGCTTTCAGAAAGAGAAATAATACAATGGTTATTTAAATTATATTATCTACTTACATTTCTGCATTGAATTTGATCTACAAGTTTACTATGGATATATTTGTATATTATAATATATATTTTTTCAAATGATAGACTTAATTTAAAATCAATAATTTTACCAAAGAATCAATATTAAAAATTTTCAATATCAAATGAAATGCAATATTCTGAAAATGAATAACTGTTTTTTTCATTTGCATAATGTGGGTCCATTTTGAGAAAAATAAATCAACTTATAAATATAAAATATTAAAGGGCTACAAATTGAATATGTATAGCGCAGTGTCAAGGAGTGTACCACGATTCTGACAAGAACTTATTTAGTGTGAATAAATCACCAAAAACTCTTATGCCATCATGATTGGAACCTTAAAAACTATATCTTGAACAAAATTATAACAAAACTATGTACTTTGCATAAACGTGTAAACAAAATAAATATTAATTTTGTCACTCACTCATGGATGCGAAAAACTTAGAACAAAAATAATATAAATTTATGTTCCAGTTACGAAGAAGAAAAAATCACCTGTAAATCAAAATTAACAAAGGCGCAGTTGATAAATGCCATAGAGAGTGGCAGTCAAAAATGTAAAAGACAGGTGGACGATCGATGACTTCTAATAGCATCACAAATCCAGTTAATGCTACGAATGTGGCACATTTCCAAACATATGGTTGTCTAATCCGGTTGTAGGTGCACCATCCAAACCAACAGATTGCCGTGAAAGTTCCTGAAAATGTATTATATAATTTCTTTTTGTGCTTGTAAATAAAACAAATTACCCACTAATATGTTTAATTCCATATTATAGCCATAGTCGAATCTGCCCATGCTTAGGTAAGCAACATGATTTGCAAAAAATGCAATGAAGAATGTTGTAATTGCTACCAAACCAAAACGTGGGACTTTATCTCTTAATAGCCTGCAAAAAGACTATAAAATATTCATGCTTTTCGTATTTATGGTATATAGGTACCAACCTAACGATCATAACATAACAGCTCATGAGAACCATTGAAAATGCACAAGCATAGTCTAATAATTCTGTTAATGGAAAATCTCTCGCATGAAATACAGCTGACCAAAACCAGGCATGTAAACAGACCTATTATTAAAAAAAGTAGTGTTAAACAGAAAAAATGGGGAATATATTACCAAACAAAAGGCATGCCAAAGCCAAGTAAGAGGGCTCTCTGGTCTCACTTCTCTTCGGAATTTTCTTATCATTTTTAAATGTACATATGCATTTAAAATTGAGAACAGCACTGAGGCTGGTTCTTGAAGACCGAGGAATCTTATAAACGGCCACTAAAATAATAACAACTTTATATAGCATCTATTACTAGGTACTAAAGTGTATGATTCTCAATTATCTGTTTTCTATATTAAAAGAACAACTACATACTTTTCCATGAAACTGGGGTGTCCGCCAATTTCGCTCATGAAAACCTTCTACAGTTTTCCACATACACTTATATCTACATTCATCTTCACAAGACCATTGCGTGAGATATAAAATAATTGATTGTTCTTTACTGTCTACAAATGTTTGACCATCTAAAAATATTATATGAAAGCAGTATATCGTATATTTACTTATAATTCAGTATTCAGTACAAACCATCTGTACAGTTAAGTAAACTGCATTTTTCAAGGCATTTTTGATAATAGGGAGAGTGATCACCTGCTGAAGAAATAGAATAATGAATCAAAAGGGTGAAAATTACACATTGGTACAAAAAACTCATAGTTCTTCGGTTTGTTATTGTTTATCTAATCTAATAATTTGAATATACAGAAGATGGCGCCATAAAACACGGGAAAAGATTGATTAACAAATGTGTTCATATCTGCGGTGCAATAGAGAAATGTTTAACACTATCTCTCTCATATCTTACACAATTCCTATGCTAGCATCTCACTCGATAGAGTTTTGAACTATACAAACGAACATAATAATATATGCCATTCACATTTTAATTACATTAGAGTCATTAGAGTAGGCTTTGGAAAATTGATTTCTGTTGGTATGAATGTTTTAATTACTGAGGTTATGTTGAAAACTCAAAAACATAACCACAAATTCAAATTGGTTCTACATAGTTGCCAGAGTGAGACCCTAGCCAAAAGAAAGCACAGAATTAAAAATTTGGCAATTCAGCCAAAAATAAATGACAGTGACGAATGACGATCAATTAAATCTGACATCTGACACTGAATAGTCCCCGTTTGTTTACGTTTTGCGTCTACAATCGTAGAAGGGAACAATAGCGGGTCGGGGGGAGACGAGTAGAGTTCAATTATTCCATGTGTGTGTATCATTTATATTTATAATGTATACCGGGTGACCACGGATCATGGTAAACCCCCGCCATTTCCACAATTTTTGAGCTATCCAAATTAAATTTTGCAGCAGTAATGTACGTCCAAAAAGGCTCATTTTGGCCCATACGATTTTTTTTTCGACGTCCGGTTTCGACGGAAGTGACCTTAACTTTGGAATTTTAAATAGAACACCCTGTATATTATTTCATTTTTGGAATACTGAGAAAATTCTGAGTACGATAGAACTATTTTGGGGACTCTTTAAAGCCCACTTGATTTTCTTAGAGCCAATTTCATTTATTAATCTAGATTGCCATGATTGGTCTAATTTGGTTCAAATGTACGTACTTATACGTACTGGTATAAACTCCCAAAAAATTAGATCGACAAAAAAAATATAAAAATGTCTTGGATGCATTCAAATTTGACCAAATCACTTTTTGTCCATTTTGACCATTTTCCCAAAAGATATAATAAATATGGTAAACCGATACCATAAAATAATACACTTTGTATGGAATCCATTTTGATGTGCCCATCCTTGATAAATCTGCAAATGTGCAAGTAATAAAAAAAGGGAAAAAATCATCGAACTCCTACACGTCATTTTAAACTATTTATCACAGTAGCCATGGAAGAAACAATTAAAAGACGTAACTTTTACACGTGAATGAGTTTTTTTGGACAATTACTACTGCAAAATTTCATTTGGATAGCTCAAAAATTGTGGAAATGGCGGGGGTTTACCATGATCCGTGGTCACCCGGACCCGGTATAGAAGATTCTGCCTCTGTATTTCTTCAAGGCTTGTAGACGTACAGGTTACATCAATGAGCAGCATTATGGCGAGGAAAATGCGGGTTGCGGCAGGGTTGGCGACCGCGGTCTGTCATTTATTTTACATACTAAAAAGAGACACTAAACACTGCTCTGCTGTTGTAGAACAGAGATGGATATACCGACGGTCGCCTAGTGACGTATGATATATTGAGATAGGTCAGGTTCAGATTGGGTAACCTTTAGAGTTTACCAGCCTTGGTATTTCTTTACCTCTTTCCAAGACCCCTTAATTTAAGGTAAGTTCATCATGCACTCGCGATTTGCGATTTTTAGGATTTAATTTGATTGGTCAGTTTCAAACATTTTTGAGAGAACTATTTGCAATTCAATTTAATGTGAGAATCGCAAAATTTAAAGTTGGGAGGCGATACTAAGTTATAATTACTCTTCTACGTTGTAAAAGCGTCAACACATAAGCATTATTCATGGTATTCATTGTTATCAAGTAGTTTTTCGTTTTTTGTTGTATGTATAATTTCTTGGTTAACAGCAACAACAGCAAGTCTGACAAGACGCAAGTATGTTTGAAATTCAAAAGTAACTAGTTTTCGCGTTTGTGCATGACCGAACAATATTTTTCGTTATAAAATCGCATATCGCAAATCGTGAGTGCATGAACTTGCCTTAAGTATTCTGTGTCTATCCATAATCGTGAAATCTGAAATCTGTGATTATCTGTGGTAGTTATTTTCTGCGGTCTGTGGTTATTTAAACAGGTGTTCTGAGTTCTATTCTGTACTTCTGTATTCTGTAAGTTCACTGAGTTCTGTATTAATTCTGTGGCTCTGTGCTGTGTTCTGTGCAAAATTCTGTGGTATTTGTCATTGTTTTTTTGAACGAAGTGTTGCAAGTTGCAAATTATATATGATGATGATACCCGTTTTAAAGAAAATAATTATATTTTAGGAAAAATATAAAGACACAAACTTCATAAAAACCAAAATTTTAAGATAAAAAGTTATTGTTTGTTTAAAATCTAGTAACAAAATAGACAGTGAGGTTATGTTTTCATTGTGTATTCATTTTCACTAATAAAAATCTAAATCAAAATGATACCCCCTGTTGCTCCTGGGCAAGCAGAAGAAAAACAAAATATGGTTGGATGGGTAGGAATTTTTAAATATGTTACATTACTAGCAGTATATAATGTAGGACAAAATGAAAGAAAGAGCTACCTATACAGATTCGGTGCTTTTGCTTACTTTTATATATATTTTTTTCAGAAAAATACCTTCAATATGCGCCAGATAAGTTTGATGAACTTAGCTGCTAGCCAATTAGGAGTTAAGAATGGAACGAAATCTTCAATTCCAAACTATAGAAGAACTTATAGTATAACAAGTCCAGCGAAATCCTTGGATTTGTTGAGGAAAAATTTACAAAATGCAATTAATAAGGATATAGATAACGTAATAAAGAAATATGTTGAGGTAAATCTTGTTGATTTTTTACCTTTATTAGCCCTCTGTTTTTAATTAATGAAGTGATGGCTAAGTTGCTCATTAACATGTTTGGCTTAATAGCTGTTTTAGTTCCAAAGCAAAAAAGAAAACGTTAGCCCACTCGGTAGTATAGTGGAGTAGAGTGTGTTGTGGTGAGCATGCTTAATCCACTGTTGTAGATTGGGTTCGATCCCCAGTAATGCATGTGATTCTTTGTATGTGTGTGGTAGTTATTAAGTATACCTACTATATAGGTAGGTACTTAGTCTTATTGTGTTATTGCTGTGTGTTATTGTTGAAATTATGGATGATAGGTAAGTAATTACTATGGCTTTGTTTTTACCAGAGATTAATATTAGATATTTACAATACAAGTGGAGTATGAGCATTATTAACATACATATTTGAAATTTGCTAATTTGCATAAGGCGGTAGCGAGGGCGGTAGGTAGTTGAGTTGTGTTATCACCCGATAAGTAATAATGCATTACCACATGTATATTAATTTGTTGTGTGGATTCCTAGGTTTTCGGTCATGTGATAAAATAAAAAACTATTTTCTGTACTGCCATCAAAATATAATAAACTGTTTAGTATAATTTATTATATATTTTAAAAGTCGTTCAGCATTAAATATATTATAATATAGAATCAAATCAAATATTTAATGTAATATCTGGAATTTGATTTGTTTAATTTTTCTATATTTTTTAGAAGTTTTTTCAACCCGCTATGAATAATATAAAAAATAATCTTGGAAAAGATAGTGTTGGTGAAGACCACATCAAAGAAGTATGTAAACAAATGTTAGAAGAAGCAAAGTTAATGTATAATGTGACACTTAGCTCCAGAGATAGTTCACCTTATGAATATAGTCATAGTGAAGCAGAATCTGAAACCAGTATTAGTGATGGGCGCATGGGAAGAGTGGTAAGTAAATTTGCCTATAATTGTGATATTTATATCCATTTTCATTATTATTGTTTTCTTAAAACATACTTCTGATCCATATTAAAACTGTTTTAGAGCCCTATAACTCATAGTAAAAGAAAAGAGAGTGACACAGACTCCGAGAGTACTACAACAAATAATCTATTACCAACATTTAAACGTCACAGAAACAAATCACACAATTCTACAGATTACAGCAGTTGCAAGTTATCACTAAAGCGAGATGGGCCCAAATGGAACCCTGATAGAGTAAAGGGCAATACTTTGTTCATCATGGGAGCTAGAGCAAATAAAGTTTTAGGCTATGGCCAGACGAGAGGAAGATTGTATGTTAGACATCCGAATTTAGTAAGGTAAACCTCAATTATTGATTCGTAAAAAAGTTTAAGAGAAACGCTATTTTTATTGGTATATCTGGTAAATATTACTCCAACCCCAAATTAAACGGCAAAATCAATAAAATTGTCAAAATTGATGAACATGTTAATTTTTGTATCTTGCATTTTTGGCAGTTTGTCTATAAGTTTACATTAGGTTTTCACACTTTTACAACAGCACGATGTGGCTGCCACTGCTACGCTCTTTAAAATAAAGAATGAACATTATGCTGAGATGTGAAACATAAAACATGTATATTTTAAAAATGAAAATAATTTAAGTCTTTTATCATGAACCTTTTTTTTTTTGAATAACAAAAAATTTACCATATTCCATTATTGTAATCAAATTGTATATAGACTTTACTTGGTATACTGCACTAACGTACGTTAGTGTATATTTTTTATTATAATAACGTTTTTTCTAATGTACAAGAGAATTCGTAGAAAAAAAAATTATGCACAAAGTACTGTTATTTGCATTAACAATATATTCCTAATTATTTCATATGGTTTAAGGTATTCCGGTGATCAGGAAGATAAAGAGTGGCTAGCCTCGAAGAATTTAATGCCACCAAGTGGTGGTAAAGCATACTTGATGCTGTTGGAAGATATCAAAGAGCTAACGGAAAGTGAAGAGTATAAATACAGCCCCAATTTACAGCTACACGAGTTAAGGGGTTTCGAAGTTCCACTCTTTTTGTTGATTAAAATTAAGAATTTCATAGAATATGTAAGAACTGAGAGAAAACTTTTAGCACATGTGGACATTTATGAAGATCACAGTCATTCCTCAACACCTCCGTCAACTATTGCTTTAGACTCGGCCCCTTCTACTCCTTCCGATACAGCTGTAGATAGTTTTAAGCATGATAATTTCCTTAATATGTCTTCTGACATGACTAATAATTTAACTAGTTCTGTTATTTCTAGCATTTTAGCCAATCATTTGTCTAGTATTAACAATAGTGATAATTCCCAAGAATTTTAAAAATATCTTTTAGCTGAGAATGTTACTCTTTATTTTTTATAATATCTTTACTGCCATTATTTATTTTTTATTTATGTTACCACTGACTGTTATTCAATAAAGTGTCATGTGTATTTTATTATATGATTTTCATATTATATTTAAGTAAAAGAATTGCAGATATTTAAGTTACAGATAAAAATAATACCTATTCTATTGGATATTAATTAGTTGATATTCCCTATAAATGCTACCATATCATTTTTGTTTATAGCTAGTGACACCACATACTGTACACAAATAAAATATAGATAGAAATAAGTATACTGTTTATACTGTTCATTGTTGATGCCATGATGCCAGTTGTCTTCATTATAATTTATATAGTATCCCATGTAACAGTATATAACTTCTACTTACCTTAAACTGTGCGAACATATTTTGCATTTGAGAGACAATAGTGGCTATATGTTTGTTTTTGTACAGTACGTAAACAATCGACTGTCTATGGTGAATTTATGAAATTTTTAGCAGTAAAATGGATAACTGATCGATGTATATATTTTTATCAATACATATATGCTAATCATCACGTGCATATTTTATTGACTGGTTAAATCCTATCATATATAGTAAAGACCGAGGAGGTTCGAACATGGGTATTAGTTTGCGCGATTTACTTGTGCCCGTTGTAGGCAAGGCCAGGCAAGCGAACACAGTAATTGTGGATCTCCGCGCTGTAGCCGATGGCTCTCGCGTCTACTATTCCTTGTTTGGATTCTTTTGTAATAATTTTTATTACACCTGCCTGCAACACTCGAGGTGCAGCGACAATTAACTTTAATTTTATGTTGTACCTAGAATCACATTTTTGTTGCAAAAAACAAAATGGAAATATTTAAATGTGTTTTGAGATTTTTTTAAAATTACAATAATGAATCCTATCTATAGGATGAATTATTGAAGTTAGAAAAATTTCGAAACGTAAATCAAATTTCTTTCAGACATGAGTTCTATCTACATCCCAACACGGTTAAGGCTTAAACAATGAAAAAAATAAGACATAAGAAATAAAGAAAGAATATGGAATAGAATTAACAAATAATGATATCCGAAAAGCAAGGACCAATTTGAACAGTTGAATTTTAAATCGAATAAGAACTAATATATTATCGCCCAGACCAGAGTATTGTGTATTTAAAACTTGGAATAATTATTTATCTTATTTCTTATTCCATTTTCTTATCTCTTATTTTTTCATTGTGTTTAAGCCTTTAATGAGATACTAACAACAGTGCTGACTGCTGAGCGAGCAGTGAGGGGCCAGTGGCCACAGCGCACTGTTCTCCTATGTACAAATTTCGAACTTAGGCGAGTTGTCGGCCACTCATATATATTCGTCCCAATCCCTGTCGTGTTCGAAGCATCCTGGACTTATCTGTATATGATTATAGTAGAGAGATATACATCAAGCGATATATATCATGATTGTATATAAACTTTGGTATATCGTGATATATATTAGTTTTATATTTTTACTTTCTCTAATCGGTTCGGTACAGCGTCTGAAATACTCTGAAATTCAAACTCTGTGAATAACCGGATTTATTTAGTTCTTGTTTTGTTGGGCTCCGTTTGCTTGGGAAGTATTTTTATTCAAGTACATATATGTTTATTCTATTTTTTAAAGAATTTATTTTTAATTTTTTTTTCAAAATTAAAAAAAAATGCCTTAAAACCCAATTAGGTAATTGAAAATATAAAAATGTTTGAAAAACTTTTGAATCTGTTTATTTAAAAATAAATATCCAAAAGTGATATTTATATCCGATATAATCGGATATTATCGTCGGATATGATATTTATATAAATATCATGATATTTTCGAAACCTAGAGAGAACAAACTTAAATTAAAGATTATATACTGTGTGGACAAAGTTAAGGTTATGTATGAAAGTGATTTTGTCAAAAGGCGTGAAGTTGTTCAAAGCTATTCAGATAATATTGCATGATAATAAAAAATTGGGGTCTCATCATATCACAGAGGGAAAATGACAAATAAATATTTAAATTAATTACAAGACTTTAGTGAGTACTTAGGTACATTGCATATACAAAAATATAATAATTCAAATAGTAATTGCAAATTTATTATTATTAATCTTATTTTATTCATGTGTGTACCGTCTCCTGTTTCCTTATTATTTGATTAAATCAAGCAGAACACTATTTTCGGTAGCGGTAGCGGTAGAGGTGTGTTTTTTTAGATTATATTGAGGGATTATTTAATACAATATGTTAATTTCTTAAGTATATTTGAGAATGTTTATATATATACAGTGTGGCTACAATTTCGTGGACACAAGCCTGTATCTATGTTATTGTTTGACGGACATATACATTCAACCCACGAGTCAAAGGGCGAATATCATGGCAGAGGTGTGTTGTAGGACAAAATTGTACTTTTATATTATATGAACTTTATGTAATGTTTCATGTCTCATATGACTTGAGTCTAATTTTTGATTTATTTTAGTTCTGTAATAATGTTTATATTGACATCCCCTATATCTCTACCAGTTCACCATCAGTGTATTTAATGAGCATACTGTCTACCTCTAATATTTTAGTACCTACCTACATTCAGAAGGATTTAAAAATATGATGTAGGTATATAGTCATTTATTTAATGTTATTTTTAGCTAGTATGTAATTAATTAGGTATACCGTATACGATCTATTCGTGAGAATTCCAGTCGTCTAAAATTACTTAATGTCTCTTAGTCGAAATTAATTCATAATTCATATGTTTACCTGTCGTTTCATCAGATTCTAAAAATATTGTTGAGTTCTATGACAAATGACCCTCATAAAAAATGCTGTATATACAGGGCGATTCATTGGTAGAGGGACATACGTTAACTGTGATAAAGGTCACCGAGATGGTTCCAAATAGCCCATACTTAATGGGTCTGTCAGCCTTTATAACCGAGATACAGGGTGTTGTATCAATTTTACCTATTTATCTTTGTTCATGAACAAACCATCCTGTATATTTTTTTGACATTTGGCACACGTATTCTTCATAGTTTGGCAAATCCACTAAGATAAAGAAGAAAGAAAGATCCGGCTTGTCAAAAAATGTACAAAATCTTTCATCCGCAGAACAACACCTGAATTTTGAAATTTTTTTACATATTTTAAAATAGCACTAAAAACTGAATTTAACCATTACTTTTTATTTTCCCACAGAAAATTTTACTATTAAAATTTTTAGTTAACATTGTATTTTATGAGCATTTCTTATAATTAATGAGGATTGTTTCCTTAATATGTATTTTTAAAACCTACATAGCTTGTATTTTGTATGCCTCTAGACCACTATAGAAAATGTAAATACTGGTCCGTATCTAGGACTACAATAACAATCAATAAGAACACCGCATGCAATAACTAAAGAAAAGAAGTAAAACCGAATTACTACGAAGAATTACAAAAATTGCTAAAAATGACCTTCATATTTGGACGGAATAATATCCATTTGCTACAGGGCAGCACAAATTTTCAATAAACGTTTATATTGGTGCGGCGTCTTTGATAATAAATTCATCGGATATATTTTTTTTTTTATATTTTCCCTCATAGACTGATTGACTGATTGGCAAAGTCTATTTGGATTTTCTTCAGAATATTTTACCAGTGTTGTTAGATCATGCAGGTGCAAATGTAGCCGGAATACATTCTCATCATGATGGTACGTGCTCCACAATATTATAGGCTCATTGTTCATTGTTCGACAATTTATAAACGCGCGCCGGCTCGGAGAGGCGCCAAACTAAAAGCAAAAAATTACATTACGTCTGTAAAAGTCTCGTGGTTATCAATGTTATCATGCACAGGGGGGCGCAAAAAAGGGATCTCGCCCGGGTAGTAAAATCTGGGGCCGCAGAATCCCATAAAATGATCACAATTTGTACTTATATATGTGAAGTAGGTAGGTACATAAAACGCCCCAAAATAGATGGATATGTATTATTATAGTTAAGTTAAAATCATTGTAAACAATTAATATTATAAAAGAAATCTTGGTAAAGTGCACTGTCCTATTTCTCTGACTTGAAAATATATTTTTTTAATAGGATGCTTTGGGAATAAGCTATTTAAAAATTAATTAGGTACCTACTGCTATAATGTTCAATAAAATACAAATAAACAAAATGGCATTAAATGATTTCAATAAAATATTTTATTATCATTAATAAAGTAAGTATGTAAATAAGAATAGCTAGATAACTTAAATCTTGACTATCACAAAATATAAACTACAATCCCGGTCCCTAAAGCGGTGTTCATTTTACGCAGTACAGCTGGAAAGTGGGCTGGTGTCTTGAAGATGCCCGAACATAATTCTGATCCCAGTCCGCCTCTGACTGCATAATCCCATTTGTTGACATTAAAATTAATACTGGCTCCTCTTGCATGAACATCGGATATAATTCAAGTTCTTTCTTGAACAATCAGGAATACACAGGAAACTGATACACAGTTGCGCCATCTATTGGTGTATTGTAGAACTAATGCATCTCTTGTGGAACCATAATATGCAGTTTAATGTATTATTACATACTATATACGTTACACTATTTTTTATCTGAATAAAATCAATTGTACAATCCATCTAAGTTATAATTATTTGTGCAATAATTAGTAAATTAGTTAAAGTGAGATTTTCCGTTCTAGATGTTTATTTGATTGATACGTAGTTGAAATTAAAAAGCACGTCGTGAACGGAAAAATCTGATTGCACACATATTTCATTCTAATTCGAAATCGAAAAATGTTACTTGGAAAATTATAAAACTCGAGTAGCTTATTTACAAATAATCAATAATAACTTGTCCGGTAAAATACTAAAAATATTTGTTTAAGAAATTGTATCATTTTGGAGTAAATTTTATAATGAATTAATCCAGCTGTTTCACATTTTAGCACTAGTAGCATTTTTCTATTTCTAGCCGAGGTGAATGCGGAAATGTACTAATTTTCATTATCGAATTAGAAAAATATATTTATGCTACTGATTTGCCAATTCAATAATTTAAGGAAAAAGACTACACGGGGTGAAATTTAGTTTTACCTACAAAATTGTAAAAGATCCAAGTGAGCTGAAATTTTACATTTGTAATAACTGAAACAGTCATGCGACCCATAGGAAACGAATAATAGAGGTCCCAATATGGGTTCCTGAGGCACCCTAGAAGTAACAAGAAATTGATTAGATCTGAAATCACGGTATTCCACAAAGTGATTTCTACCTGTTAAGTAAGCGAATACCTACCAGAGAAGTTTACAAGTCAGAGAAACCGAATAAATTTAATTTGTGTAGAGTATAGCAGGATATCATAGTCAAGTCGTCGTCTGTCAAAGGCTTTTAAGAGAAATCAGTATACATATAAAGGTAAGTTCATGCACTCGCGATTTGCGATTTTATAACGAAAAATAATGTTCGTTCATGCACAAACGCGAAAACTAGTTACTTCTGAATTTGAAACATACTTGTCTTGTCAGACTTCCTGTTGTTGCTGTTAACCAAAAAATTATACATAGGTACAACAAAAAACGAAAAAACTACTTGATAACAAGTAAACACCATGAATAGTGCTTATGTGATGTGTTGAGGCTTTTACAACGTAGAAGAATAATTATAACTTAGTATTTAATCAAAAAAAGAAAAAAAATACAAGGATATTGTGCAGTGACAAATTTTTATAAAAAGAAAAGATCGGGGCTTAAATGCAAAAAAAATATAGTTCATCGGTATCTCTATGAAGAAAAGCCCATCCGCAGATTAAAAAAATTTCGCGATAATCGCGAAAAATAGAAACAATTTCAATTTCCCGCCCCCCAAATTTAAATTTTGCGATTCTCGCAATAAATTGAATTACAAATAGTTGTGTCTAACATTTTTGAAACTAGCCAATCAAATTAAATCCTAAACATCGCAAATCGCGAGTGCATGAACTTACCTTATTAACACGATTGTCACGTCAACTTGATGGCACGCATCGATCCTGAGAGATATAGTGAGTAACCGAAAACAAATTTGTTACTGTAGAACGTCACTTCATGTTCATAAAGCCAGTTGAAAAATACTTATTTGATTTTGTAGTAGATACTGTCATAGAGAGAAATTCCAAATATCTTGGCAAAATTGCAAATAATTGTAATAGGACGATAATTCGATAATTCCCAACGTTAAGCTTATTCTCTTTTTTGAAAATGGACATGATCTATGATCTATCATGATCTAGATAATTTCCATCGATCCTCTAAAATGCAAACTTTTTGTGCAATACGAATTATCAAGAAAGATGGACATTGGAGTCATTTGAAGTACAAGAAGTTTTGAGAAAAGAAACAAATGTATTGGATCTAATGGATTGGTATGTTCAAGATTATGATATATTATTAGGCAATGTAGAAGTATTTCGTTCATAATTCATTTCATGTTATTTTGTAAGCTTTTTAAATAATTTCTGTACGAGACTGACATAATTTTTTATTTTTGTTTCAACTGTTTAAAGTCGTTATAAGATTTTATATCGTTATGTTTTTTGTAATGTCTCCAAGGTATTGCTTTTCTCTTAATATCTAAGACGCCAGATACCTAATACCAATTGAATACCATGCGTGCGGATATTTCTAGGGCGAGACACTGACTTTGGTACATATAAACTTCGCCTGAATGTGTTTTTCCATTTTTGTTTTTGGGAAATCAATAAAGACGTATTATATTATTATTATTATTATTATTAATATAATATCCTAAATGGGGGGCAAATTGTCTCTTAAAACCTGCAAACCAAAACCAGCCCTGTAAAACAGCACCAAAGTTATTTGAAATTAGTTTCTGATGTGTTTCCTTATTCTAGTAACGTTTGAATAAGCGACTGATCAATAAAGAACAGTAGGTATCACAAATTATTTAGCTTATATCAATATCAATTATAGAAAAATTAAAAATTCATTAGTCGTGTTTGCAGTAATCGTTGTGGATTAAAATATTTACCTATTATTGCTATTAGTAAGAAAACAGTAAATAAATATATGGCAAATTAATTAAGAAAATTATTGTAGATAGAATTATAGGATCTCTGATAAAAACAGTAGTAGGCCTTTTGTAATTTTTTGTAATTTATTTTGAAAATATCGCACATAGGTGTACGTTTTTCGACCCCAAGCATGGAAATCTCGGTTATTATAAGAGAGGTTGGTTAGGGTAAAGTTGTGGATTTTCATGGTGATCAATTTGAAATAAAATTTGAGCTGTCTTTTATAGTTTTTGAATTATTGGAACAAATGTAAAATGCTGATTTTTTATTTTATTTTTTTAAACGAAAACCGATAAAACCTGTAATTTCTAACTAAGACATTTTAAAGGCACTTTTTTACAAAGAATCTAAATTTGTCATCGCATTTGTCATAAAAGGTATCCTAGACTCAAAAGTTACTGCAATCAACTTTGGTTTTTATTATGGGCGCCATACTGGATTTTCATATTTTTGAAAAGAGCTTTTTTTCTGATGTATCATATTATGTTAAGGTCAAGTTTTACATTTTGATCTATTGCTTAAAGAATGAAGAAGATACGCAATGCAAATAGTAAAATGCGAGGTCTCAATTCTGGCCACGAGATTATCAGTCAGTTGCTGGCATTCCTGAGATGAATTATTCTTGTTTTGTTTAATCGACGTTTATTGTATGTTGTATGGAGAGGAAACATGCCTGTAGCGGTAATCACCACTCTGAAAACTAAAATAAGAAGAAGGAACATTTCATGAGCAATTCAGAAATTGAGAAAACGAACAGAATTTGTTTAGAAGTGGAAGGTGAACCGTTTGAGCACCTCATAATTTTTATTATTTATATATTTTTTTTCATTACTTTTATTTTGCTTGGTGATCTCACTTCTACTAATTCAAATATTTTTGGATAGTTTGATTCAAAATGGGTCAAATATGAAATATTAAAAAGGAATAAGGGTGCTTTTTCGGTGGGGGTGAGTTTCATACCAACTCAGGGGTTTTGAAGAACAAGAAAAAGTGACTATTGGAACGTGTAGATCGTCGAATTCTACCTCAAAAACCCCCTATAACGTTATTTTTGCTTTAATATCCGCCGAATTACAGGGGGTTGAAAACTTAGATTTTTAAGCAAAAAACACTGATTTTTTAAAGGATTTAAGCAAAATACTCAGAGATACAATCACATTTTCGAAAAAGTTAGTTTATGAAATAATAAAAATAATCCATGAAATAAAAATTTGTCCGAGATCCAGTTTATGTTAGGTGCATTTAAACGTAACCCTAAAAAGTCACTCGCTTCAAGCAGTCATAACTCTGGTTTACAAAACCTTTTGACATGTATCTTGAATAAATACACCACATGTAATTACGACCCCCTTTATCCCAGAAGGCTGAGCCCGGCTGAGCCTTGTGCGGGAGGGGGCTACACATTTAAAGACAAGGGACACACATCCAATATCCGTGTATAATGGAAAAATCCCTCTCTCACAGTATTTTCCATTGCCACGACCGGGATTCGAACCCGGGACTTTTGGGTGAGAGGCAGGTACTCTACCATCTCGACCATCAGTCATATATGAACCTACAGTATTACAGTAGTTTAAAACGGTCTTTTAGCAAATTTTGATATATGCTAAATCGATAAAATAAATAAAGGCAAACATTTAGATTTTTTACACAAAAAAGTGCCCGTTTTTTGGTTCCAATAAATCCCAAATTGAAAAACAAAAATTCCTAATCGTGTTTTCTGTTAGTTCTGTTAGTCCTGACTATATATTATGAATACTCCAATTTTTTTTGGTCGTGATGGATGCATTTTCCAAATTTTTGGAAAAATTAATTTATTTTTAAGGTTAAATAACTTAACAGGGAAGAAGCAGCTGGCTGTTAATAGAGACGAAAAATGATGGCAATAAACTAGGGAAAATGTTGCTTTTTTTATTTGTTTGGTAAAGATAACAGCTTAGGAGAAGTGTTTGAAGTTAACTCTTTTTTTTTTTAATTTGACACATTTAAGATGAATATAGAAAAACTGACAACCTCTGTACTGTTTTGGCCTACCTGGCCTCAAAGAGGATTAAAACACTTTTAAAATGGATTTTTTGGATGATTTTTAGCGTTAATTGCAAAGGAAATATGACTGAAATAAGAAGCGCACCTCGTTTTAGTAAATTACGGTATTGCTCGTTTGGCGGTAATTTATTCTCAGTACTTCATTAATTATTGATATTTTGACTTTAGGGGTGATTTTAATCTTCTTAGGGGTAAGAGCAATTGTTCTTCATATTAGGGAACGACTCGGAACGAGTTTTATGTCTTAAAATGTAACAATCTGCTAGGAAGGTTCTAATTTTTCAAAAGAAACAATAAATAATTAATTTATCCGTTTTACCCCTCTTACATCGGCCATATGTGCAACATAAAATTTCTGACCTCACATTCGCAATCAGCGACTACAAAAACATAAATAATTTAAATTTCATTAATTTATTTTCAGTGCTTCGCTAATTATTAATTATTTGAATTTACTATTGGTTTTTACTCTCTTAAGGCCGGTTTTTCAATGTTGAGTTAACTCTAACTAAAGGATAATATCCAAGGAGACCATTGTTACAATAATTGTTTCCTTCGATATTATCCTCTAGTTAGAGTTAACTCAACATTGAAAAACTGGGCCTTAGGGGTAAGAGCAACAGTTTAGAGGGTGTTGGTAAGAGTAATCATTTTTCTTATTAGGATATAAGTTTTATGTCCTAAAATATAAGAAAAAAAGTTCTACTTGCTAAAAAAAAACAAAATATATTTTTCCATTCTACCCCTATTATATTGGCCATATTAGGGGTGCAACCGCGAATTCTAAAATTCTGACTTCAGATTCGTAATCAGAGATCTTTTAATAACCGGCTCTTAATACTTGATTCAGTATTAAATTTTGAAATTCAGTTGTGGCTTTCATCCTCTAGGGGTAAAGCACATCAATTTGTGGGAAATGTGAACGCGAAAAGTTTACATTTAATTGAACTGTCATAAATTTTTTTATTAAACAAAAGTGTTGATGTTATTACCGAGGTTATTTCCAGAGCAGTCTTCGTAAAATTGATATTGAAATTGGAAATAAAATGTAAAACTTGACCTTAACATATCTACAGGGTGGTCCGAAGTTTACCTGACAAACTTCGGCAGGTGATAGAGGGACTTAAAATAAGTGGAAAAGTTCCTATCAACTTATGTCCTTAGGTGACTGCTAACAAAGATACAGGGTGTTAAAGTTTTGTGAAAAACAAACCATTTCTTTAATAACTCTAAAGTTATGAAAGCTATTGACTTAAAATTTTAGGGGCAGCGATGTTTTTTAAGCCTCAATTGTTTTACGGAATCCTGCCTTTGTACTGCTTCCAGTGGCGCCGTTACGGGGTGGGGGAGTTAAATTTTTCGCCGAAACTATGGAACACCACTGCTTTGTACAGTTGATTTTGAGATTTTCCGAATCTCTGCTCAATTTGGAAGAAAAAAGGTATCTTTTTAATTTATTCGTACAACGCTTACTTTTCGAGTAAAACAGCTGTTTTTGCGTTATATCTCTACTAAAACACTAAAACCTTTACTACAATAATAATAAAATTAATAATCCTAGTTGCCCATGGTAAACAATGAAACATTATTATCAGTGTTAGTGTTGGGTATCAAGATGCCAAGATTGTTCAGCAATGTAAAATAAATGATAAATTTGAAATAAAGTTTAGTCATGGAAATTCATTTTGATATTTTACTCGAAAAGTAAGCGTTGTACGAATAAATTAAAAAGATACCTTTTTTCTTCCAAATTGAGCAGAGATTCGGAAACTCTCAAAATCAACTGTAAAAAGCAGTGGTGTTACATAGTTTCGGCGAAAAATTTAACTCCCCCACCCCGTAACGGCGCCACTGGAAGCAGTACAAAGGCAAGATTCCGTAAAACAATAAAGGCTTAAAAAACATCGCCGCCCCTAAAATTTCAAGTCAATAGCTTTCATAATTTTAGAGTTATTAAAGAAATGGTTTATTTTTCACAAAACTTTAACACCCTGTATCTTTGTAGCAATCACCTAGGGACATAAGTTGATAGGAACTTGTTCACTTATTTTAAGTCGCTCTATCACCTGCCGAAGTTTGTCAGGTAAACTTCGAACCACCCTGTATTATGATAGGTACAGGACCGGACTGGACCTCATTCTGCTACCGGGCAACTTTTTTGACCGGCCGGTCCCACCCTAGCCGATTTTTTTGTAACTATAATGAAATATAACAATAATTTTATTTAACGTAGAATTAATCCCATGTGGATTGTTCATATTGAAGAAGAAAAACAACAAAGGTCTTGTTCCCACAAAATTCTTTTTTATTGCAACCGGTTTCGTGATCAATACATTACATCACATCATCAGGCTACAAGAATTTCTATAAATACTTTTTCATTAATGCTTATACTGACAAACCTTTGGTATTTATAGAAATTCTTGTAGCCTGATGATGTGATGTAATGTATTGATCACGAAACCGGTTGCAATAAAAAAGAATTTTGTGGGAACAAGACCTTTGTTGTTTTTCTTCTTCAATAATTTTATTATTTACATATTTTCTCACTTATTTTGTATTAGGTATACGCGATAAAAATATGAGTGTACCTACTTTATATTAATTTAATATTTGTTCCAAAAAGCGGGTTCTCGGCGCACAGTGGGACAGAAGTGCCTTGTTTTGTTCAAATCAGTCTGCAGGTCTTTTAATACTTAAGCAATCGAAATTTTTTTTTTAAATCTCCGTTTTTTAATTGTCTATCGATCTGTCGAGGTAGATTTTAGATTTTTGTGTAAATATCACTTTATTTCTTAAGTAATCACGACAATTTTTATTTTGAAATCTTCGTTTGTTGATTCTCTATCGATCTGTCGAGCTAGATTTTTGATTTTTGCCAGTAGCTTTTCAAAAATTTTCAAATTTCTTTGGAAATTTTTGAATAATTAGGAGCAAAAATCGAAAATCTACCTCAACAGAGATCGGTAGGCAAAAAGTGAAAATTTCAAAAAAAGCTTTCCCGTTGCGTAAGTATCTATTAAGATCTACAGATTAATTTGCAAAAAAAAAGTTGTATTTTCATCAAAAAACGTCTCTTTTTTTGTGTAAACATCACTTCTTTATTTCTTAAGTAATCACGACAAATTTTTTTTGGAATCTTCGTTTTTTAATTGCTTATCGATATGTCGAGGGTGATTTTCAATATTTGCCCCTAATTTTTCAAAAATTTTCAAAGAGAAAGAGAAATTTTTTAAAAATTAATGGCAAAAATCGAAAATCTAGCTCGACAGATCGATAGGCTATCAATAAACGAAGATTTAAAAATAAAATTGTCGTAATTATACTTAAAAAATACGGTCTGTAAAGTGATATTTACACAAAAAAGACATACAGATTTTGATGAAAGTTCAAACTTCTATGGAAAATTTTTAAAAAATTTGGGGCAAAAATCGAAAATCTACCTCGACAGATCGACGATTTAAAAAAAAGAACTTTTCGATTGCTGAAGTATTAAGACTGCAGACTGATTTGAACAAAAAAAGTCACTTTTATCCCACTGTGCGGTGGCCCAGCCGGCCCCGTAAGCTAGCGGCCCACCGGGCATTTGCCCGGTTGCCCGCCGCTGCAGTCCGGGCCTGGATAGGTACATCGTCATCGTATCATAATCAGAAAAATACGCTCCTTTCAAAAATGTGAAAATCCAATACTAAGGAGAGGGCCCGTGCTCTTAGCACCCCCTCCCCTAGTTACGCCACTGAAGTTGATTGTTGTTGTTAGCATACTTTGGAAAATACGATGACAAATTTAGATTTTTTGTGAAAAGTGCCTTTAGAATGTCCTCGTTTAAATGTCTGGTTTTATTGACTGAAATGCAGCTCAATTTTTTTTCAGATAATTAATCGCCATGAAAATCCACAACTTTGGCCTAATTTAATCAATCTCGTATCTCTTATAATAATCGAGATGCCCATGCTTGAGGTCGAAAAATGGACACCCTGTGTAAATAATAATATAACAACGATAGGCATAATTAAAATAATTTAAATGCATTCTTAAATTCAATAAGTTAAATATAATTCCCAAAATAATCCTTGTAGATTGAGAATAAGATTGTAGGAAACCCGACTGTTTAGTGAACGTGAAATCATGGACGCCCTATATATCACTCCTTTCAGTTTCACATAGCAACAGAAAGCAAAGCTCGCATACCGCAGTCCGAGCGATTAGCCGGCCGGCATGAGGGATAGTTGAATGTCCGATTGCGGCGGCAAGCGTTCTTCAAACCATCTTCAAGGAGATCCTGCCGAAAGTGTTGTTAGGTACGGCACCGGCACAGTGGCCTACATCCGGCCGCGATATTTCCGTGTTTTTATCATCGTTGGCCGTGGCGCGTTAATGTGCAAGGCGCAGCGGTAAGATTATTGCGTCACCGTCGCACTGACGGTGCTGCACGGATTGCACCCAATCACAGTCATTGTTTGTCTCATCCATCAGAAGTTTCGCGCCGGCGCGCCTCTTTTTCACGATTCGGCATCGGAACAGCACGAGCTCTCCGCTCTTCTCGCCCGTCAGTATCGTGTTGATAGTGTCGCAAAGCACGCGATTCCGGGAGCTCGATAGCTTATCCCGGTCTCTATTACCTTTAGTTTAGTCGTAGTTCAGCAGATCGTATCAAAACAGTGTTATGGAGCCCCAAAATCAGGAAATTGTGGCCACCGGCAGCCCCGCCGAGGTGCCCAACGATCCAGGGTAAGTCATTAACACCGCTACCACCCTAAAACCCGCTGAAATATTAACTGTTCAACGTCGCTCCTGCTGCCGAACTGTCAAACCCACTCGGGCCCGGCTTACGCACATGTTTCCACACATGTGGTTGCCACCCGCCCCCCCTCTCTACCGCCATTTCAGCATTGTTTTGTTTCAGGAAAATGTTCATTGGGGGTCTCAGCTGGCAAACGAGTCCAGGTAAGAATATTGTTGTGCGTTATCAGTGATGTGAAGTGCAAACAGTGCCCAGATAAGGAATACTTGCCAAGAAGAAAACTATTCTTCGTTCTTAAAAACGTCTCAGTTTTAGTTAGTGTCTCTTCACGACTAAAAGTTCTTATTTAAATTTAAAGGAACTAACAATAGAGCACAAGTTGTTTTTGGATGCGCGTTCCTAAATTAGTCTGACATGGATTCATCAAATTGTCATTCTGTTCGGCGTTAAAGTTCAGAGTCATTGCAGTTTCTTTACGTAAAATGTTTACACGCGAAACATTAACAAGGTCATTATTTTTCAACCACGTGTTTGTTGGGACATTTTTAGTGCCTGTTAACGTTTCCCATTGGATCAACAGATTTACAATGCTAGATATAAAAAATAAACAGACAACAAATTAAAACGGAACTTTTAAACGAACTCACGACTTTTTGCGCAATAGACCTGCGTCACAGGAATAAATTATTCAAAGGGCGGTTATTCCTAGTTCCAGCTGAAACCGCAAGATGTCGGTAGAGGTTCTTTAGTCGAGCCTTTCATAATTAATATGTCATTCTTATTGTTAATCTAGAAAGGAAATATTTAGGTGCCTGACATCAGTTTTATTGATTATGAGTCGCGTTAATTGGAAGTAAATAAAAATAACGCTAATTGATTAATTCTAAAAAATAATTTGACGTACATTGTACGGTTTTATCCGAGGTTTTATCCATATATGTAATACCTATTGCCTACCGTAAATTAAAGAAAATATGTTATTTTTCGAAAGAGAATACCATTTTTTGCAATTCAAAAACGTAACCAGTTTAAAAATGAATTGTCTCGGAATTTTTAAAACTAGCAAATCGTTCCTCTGGAGCAAATTATTAGTTTAGTTCTATAATATGCTAAATTTAAGCAATAGTTTCAGCACTATTAAGTAGGCTAGTTTGATATGGCCTAGACAATTACAAACACCCCTCTTCCACAGCAATGTTGAGTTTTCTTTCTTAATTTATTTACTCAATTTCTAATTATTGTTTTTAAGATAATAACCCTAAGGTAATAAATGTTTGGTGTTAGTGGCCACGTTCGAATTAAGACATTTGTTTCAACGATTCTTTAAAAAAATACACATGATTGAAATTGCATCAATTTTAACATAACGCTGACTTAATTATGGTTATTAAGGATACTAAGAGCCATTGTTTGTATAAATGCAGTGGCCATGCCTCCGGCTATTGTGAGTTTATGAAATATGTGTTATTGCCACACTGATATTTACAAAGCCATATGTTATCTAATTTGCTCCAGTATAATCCCAAAATAAGATAAGGATATGTCTTATTATTGTTAACAAGGAACTGGACGATTACTTGAAATGCGCCTAATTTTTATCGATAAAAAAACCGCATAGGTACCTACACCTAGTTTGAGTTAGCTAACGAAAGTTAAATCAAATGGGTCCATTTTCCATTTGTGTAGGTGCTAGATTAAACGTAAACATGCACTGTATTTATTTTATCATTATGTTTCTGTCTAGGATAGGAAAATTCACCAACCCTTAAATTGTAGTTTAGTCGAGAGTTTCACCGCTAGATAGCGCGATGTCCCTACTCGGTCCTGAGCCAGTAGATATCTACTGGCTCTGATACGGTTCTTTTGTAGATAAACGATTAGTTATCACTTCGACTTTTGGCAAAGTGCGTTGTAAAATAATCTACAATTTTTCCAAATGTTTATTCAAGTGTTTATTTTAATATGGCCTTTGCTGAGGTTAGTTTTTTATAAAAACCTCAGAATTCTTCATACTCGATTTGCCAAAAGCTACGTCGAAATTTATATTTTTTAATCAAATTTAAAACTATGATACTTTTTTGGTATTCTTTTAGTTGGCACTTGATATTGATCTATTCTTTAATATCCAAAGTAAAGTGGTTATCTTCCTGCTATTACCACTGACAATGCAGGTGGTTCAAACTTAGGTAGAACCTGTATCCTGTATTGAATAGTAAAAAAAAACAATCGTTTAACCTATTTAGAATTGCAGAATTCCAGTGAATTATACAAACTAAAATAGGTGTTCTATTCAATTAATTAGTTATGCTATCGATTGTCACCTAAATAAGTACTTAATTTTTCAGTATGATTGAATGAATCTACAATTTGTAAAACAATTATTCTAACTGCTTACAGCAAGTTTTCCTACTTCACTATCGATTAGTTCCATTACCTGAAATTTAGTGTATAGGTATGGAATAATTAAATATAGGTACAATAATTTAAGATACTCAAAATTATTTTCCCATTTAGGTACATATATATATACCCATAAGTCCGAGCATACGTCTCAACATTCTTGGAAAATTGTGAGTACGGTCCTTACACGTAAGTAGATCGATAACAAAAATTTATTGATTTGAACTACACTCGAACTACCCACTAGGTTTATGACCAATGTTAATAGCAGGCAGATAACCACTGTACTTATCTCATGACCCGAGTTATGACCAGAATTTAGAAATGTATACACCCACACCCCCTACCAGAGAAAATGTCAAACAATTAAATGAGTAATTGTTTCTATATTTTTATCTCGATTTTTATTTGTTTATCTACTTTTAGCTCGACTTTTAGGGATGCCTTTAGTTGTAAAATAATCAGGGTTGCCCTGATTTAAATCATGTTTAAAATCAGTGATTTAAATCGCGATTTAAATCAAAAGCGAGATCAAAAGATATTTTTTTAAATTATTGATTTAAAAATCAAATTCACAATAAATAATAATTTCAACTAATAAATAGTAGCATTGTCATTTGTGCTGTAAGTTGGTACTACTCTCTGTACTAGGTACTGACTGTTGATGGTACTACTGCAAAATCGGCAAAACGTGTATTTTTGCTCAAATGCTTTAATAAAAAATAAATGTATTATTATAATATTGAATAATAAATTATACTCGAAATTATACCTACCAGAATCGTAGGTAGAATTTATTTCCGATTTATTTATCTTTTATACGTTTTTTGGTTTAGAATTTGACGAGGAATTTGATTATTTATTTTATTGTTGTTTAAGTATTATTATACCTACATATATTATACATTTATTATTGTTTTACCTTAAAAATATTTAAATAATAAGTTAGAGCATGATCGTATAGCTATTAGTTAGTTAAATAAAGAAAAATCGAATTTAATAAAAAAAATCAGATCCAAGTATTTGATTTTTTTCAGAAAACCGGATTTACCTATTTAATTTTTTTGAAAAAAAATCTTCAACTCTGAAAATAATAAAATAACTCGTATTTTAAGGTAAACTCGAGGGTAAACTTTATCTGTCGAAAGTTTACACTTAATGTTAAATAGTTATATCCGCGAAACATTCATAAGATTTCATCGGTTTCTGGTTATATTTAAAAAACAAGTAAAGTATGTCAAAATTACAATCTAACGAAAACTACACAAACCGAGACAAACTTAGAGAAACGAAAATTTAATTAAAAATCAACCCATTTAATTTTCTTTCCTTCATTACTTTTAATAACGTCAACTAAAGCTATGTATTCTCAATATATTGTAATGAAATTTGTAAACAGTTTGTGTTTACGCAAATAAACATGATTATTAGTAGGTTAAGAATGACAGTTCTGTTACCCCACCACTTTAAATCGCCCACTCCTCCAACCCCGGCCCTTCCCAACTATAGCTTAGCCCCGCCCACTTTTAACTCCGCCCTCCCCCCACTCCTCCAACCCAGGCTGGTATAAAAGTGGAGGAGTGAGAGGTTCAAAGTAGTGGGGGTAACAGAACTGTCATTCTTAACCTACTATTATTATTATTTATTGACTTTCACAAAACAATCAATTAGCATAAGACACAAAACAATTAAAGCATAATAATATAGGGCACAGAACTCTTTACCGACTTTACTCGCTTTCCTTCATATTTGTTTACAATTGCCAGCGCCTCATCTATCTCATCAGTAATTGAAGTCGCCAATATGTGAGTAAGTTTATCAGATATAGCGAGCTTGTAGCCTAACTTGTGAACTACATAGCTGAAATTTGTATGCACCTTTAGTCGTTATAAATAACATGAAGAGCCCCTATTTCCTGTAGGCTTAACATTTTACAGCAGGTCAAAGGTCAGGAAAGTTAGACTTTCGGCTTTTATTGATCTAACACAAAGAGTTGTTATTATTTGTAGATTAAGAAATTCTCCCAGTAACTGCTATTTCATATGAAACTTTACAAAGTTTCGGCCGATCTACTTATGAATAGCAGTGCCATTTGTTTCCACATCACTTTCGAGGTTCCATGTGTTCCTGGATTGTGAAGAGTTGAGTGAAGAGCTATAACATTGTTATAGCTCTTACTTCTCATCGTCCTCAACTTCATGCAGTTGTTCGTTCGTTCGTGTATCTGTTTTGGTTTCCTGCTCAACTTCCCAATCAATATTTGTGATAGGAAGTTCATTGGATTAATGATGTCATCTTGTATAATTAAGCCATCTTCTGGTGTGTCGATAAAATCTTCATTGAGACAAAATTGATCATGGCAATGGCCACATACTGGAGAACAATTCAATACACTACTTCTGAATTCATAGTTTAGGCTCACAACCTTGGTTGCAGTTACAGAAAGTCATATTCAAAAGCAGGTGTTAGTAATGTCATTACTCCAAAATATTGTTTCTCACAAGCCATTCTAAATCAGCTTACTAAAGTCATTGGCTAATCTTTTTTAAACTTGTCAATGAACGCGACATAGATGCTGTTGTGTGGGTGGAAATGACAAATGACGCTACTTTTATGGGGGTATCATTTTTCGCAAGTAGAAAACGTATTTCATCAAAGGAACTTTCTTTTGAAGACTGATATGTTCCTGACGTTCCTGTCCAAAAATTTTCGCCGAGCTTTGTAAACTCTACTGCTTTTCTACAAATGTCAAAGCTGATTCTTTACCTTTGTCAAAATATACCGATGTTTGTATCACATCCAGTGATAGTACCTACGTAAAAATAAAACGTGTTTTTTATTTTTTTTTGTATTGGTCGAAATATGTAAGTGAGTATATTTTCGATTCAATTTTCCCTTTGTCCAATTTGAGGAAGAAAATTTCTTGCTTTAAAGGGATGCCAGCTGTTAGAAAACTTATAAGACCCACGTCTTCTCCAACAACGATTGTTGTATTTTTAGACGAGGCTATTTTTTCGATAATTAAAACGTTTAGTAATAGTGACAGCATTTAGTCATCGTAATGGATCTTTGATGTACACAGTAGACAGTCACAACTCAAAGAAAAATGGAATTTATTTAAATTATAGACCAAAATTACCTACTTCATCTCCTATCAAATTTATGGTTGCTGGAGGAAAATCTGATATATTCATGCTTAATAATATAAAGCTGCTATAGAAAAAACGGGTGGAATTGGTATATTAAGTGGGTCACACTTACGATGTTTTTGTCTAGGTCAATACCTATATTCAATTAAAATATCTATGCTTTCAGATTTCAGATTCAGATTCGGATGATCCATAGCCTTGAAGTAATGCAACTTACCTACATAAAAAAAATTGACATGTGAAAATCATTATACTTCATTATATGTTAATTAAACATTGTTTCAGGTATATTTCAATCTGACCTTTTAACTATCTTGATGTAATTACTACTTATGATAAGTAAAAATACTGAATTATATTTTTATATTTTGCCATCTATTTTACATGAGGCGGGAGTAAAATATCCTGACCTAACATTGTATGGCACCTATTTTATATATAACTTACACGACGTAATACTTTACTCTAGCAAACACGTCTTTTGTATGTACCTCTACTGTTAGTGTATGCAAATATTTACTGTCTTTGTTTATTGTTCATGTATGTTTTAATAATCTCATATAACCACAATAAAAGAGGTACCCATAGATGCTGGGCTTGTATGTATTGATTATATTAAGAAATCCAAACAAACTTGTTTATTGGTCAACAATTGATAAAACGAATTAGTTTTTTGAAAGTTGCAAAGAATGCAGCGGTAATCGAGGGACACATAAAGGTACCCACCTACTTAATACCTGATAATTATGAATTTTTTCCTTATCCGATGCTCGTGCAGCTTTCTTTTTTTTACTTCTTATATTGATTCATTATCATTGCGTTCATTACCAGTTATCAATGAATATCACTGAAGAGGAAACAATAGTATTGTGTTCTTCAGGCGTTACTCCTGTGCAATGTTTACGGTCAATTAAAAAAAAATTATACAGCTTTTATTGTAATAATTAGCAACTAACGGTAAAACGAGTATATATAAATTACGAAGTGTATGGTTGCGATTGTAATTTTTAATTTTCATATTTTCCTGTTTTTTTTCATTTTCAATATACTTACTTAGGTACAGCACAAAGGATGTGCAATTCTTTTAAAATTAATGGAAATAACTCCCGGCGCGGCATAACAAATTGAAAAAAATGAAGCGTGCAAATGCAATCGTCAGCATAACGAATTATTTCTATAGCGAATAAATTTAAATCCTCAGTTGCAGTAACTAATCTAATGAAAGTGAAAGCATTACTGAATGTCAACTTAGTGTACTATCAAATCTGACGAAACATTCTTCCTACAAAGAAAAAAACAAAAATATGGAAACAGAAATATTTAATACCAACTCTGGTGATTGTAATGGACTAACAGAAGAGAATTGGATGAGCAAATAGCCAGAGCTATTTTTGCAACAATTGTGTATTCAGATCTATCGAACATAAAAAAGTCCTACTAGCTATCGGAATGACGTCCCCCGCCTTGTAAATTGGAACGGCCGTCAGCTTATTTTAGACGAGAAGAAATTGAAATGTGAAATAATTTCCAGCACCTATGAAGCGACGTTTTGGCAAGAGAAGATGGCAACAGTTTTTCTTGGAAAGTAGGTATACATCAGGACATATCAGTAAATATCCTCGTAAATATCTTACTATAGCTCTTGATTCAATAAAGTTCAAAAATTAATATAAGTAACCAGCTTTGTCACAGACAATGTGGCAAACGTGAATACTTGCCAAATGTTTGGTACAAAGAACAAGTTAGGAAAAAACTGAGATTACTACAAGAGTTATTATAGACTCCTGGTGTAACCGTTTCTTCACTGAAGCTACCTACGCCTCTATTATGCTAGTAGAGAAAAGTGGTGTTTCTACACTCTATAGGAGAAACTGGCGCCCAAGAAAGACCGTCTAGATAGTCCGCCGCCCCCACAGGCGTCAAAGTAACCACCTAAGAACCTCCGCGGAACGAAGGAAGGCTCGAAGGAAGGTTACAACCTTTTTTGCAGAAAATTTAATTTTCCACAAAACCAGAAAAATAACCAAGGATTAGTATCGAGCGAGCCCAAGAACTGACGAATACAAAATTTTATTGAAATCGGAGCAAGATGTTTTTTAGTTATGGCCTCATGATTTAAATAATGATATTAAATTTAAAAAAATCATGTTTCTTGGTACTAAAAATTATGCTAACGATGTAATATTAATAATATAATTAATAATACATCCGTAAAATACACTTGGCCAAAAAATTAGCGCAACACCTAAAATTTCGGACATTTTTTTTGTCTTTTTTGTGGTTAGTTTTCATCCGATTTTCAAAATCTTTTTTTTGTTTGAAAGCCTGTAGTTTTGCCTATTTAAAAATTAATTTAAACCCGACTAAGAATGGTCCATATACAGGATGGTGTAGAAATCCTAACATTCTGAATTTTTGTTAAAAAGTGAAACACCCTGTGGGATTTCTTACAAGCGGATAACCAAAACTGACCTTAAGGTAACCCTGTGGTATTGTTTACCACCACTCAAGAGCATAATTATACACAGCGCCTCTAAAAGAAAAAAAACCCAAAATAAGAAATGCGGTTTTCCTTTTCTGGTTTCAACTAAATTTAAAATTAAATCATTTTGCATATGATTGTGATGGTTACAATGGTTACTATGGTACTATAAAGATGCACAGACGTAATCAGAGCCAGGGGTGAAAAAACTAGATGTTAGAGTATTATTGTAAGTTTTGTTAATGTATTACTTATTTATTTGGCGACTTTAATTGAATTAAAATTGATTAAATTCTTAATTAGTGTATTAAGTCTTTGATAAATTAATTTATAATTATTTGTAAACAAACAACCGTTTCCATAGTAACCATCGCAATCACATGTAACATGATTTAATTTTAAATTTAGTTAAAACCAGAAAAGAAAAACCGCATTTCTTATTTTAGTTTTTTTTTTCTTTTAGAGGCGCTGTGTATAATTATGCTCTTGTGTGGTGGTAGACAATACCACAGGGTTACCTTAAGGTCCATCAGTTTTGATTATCCGCTTGTAAGAAATCCCACTAGGGTGTTTCACCTTTTAACAAAAATTCAGAATGTTAGGTTTTCTACACCATCCTGTATATGGACCATTCTTAATCGGGTTTAAATTAATTTTTAAATAGGTAAAACTACAGGTTTTCAAACAAAAAAAAGATTTTGAAAATCGGATAAAAACTAACCACAGAAAAAGACAAATAAAATGACCGCAATTTTAGGTGTTGCGCTAATTTTTTGGCCAAGTGTATTTAAACCAAAAAAACAAATATTTAAAAAAATTTAGTTATCACCAATACTCATAGAGAAACTAATTTTGATGCCATCACAGTGCCCAACTTGTAATTTTTGAATGGACAAATCCATGCCAGCAAAATACTCTATATAGGGTGAGTTCCCTTTAAATGCGGAAACTTCGAGAATCGATTCTTTATTGAAAAATAAGTGTAGTTTGTCCTATAAACATTTTACATATGTGACTTGGTTTTCGAGATACAGGACGTTGAACTTTTTTTTTTTTTTTTAGTTTTCGACGAATAACTTTAAAGTGGTTAGACCGATTTTTATAAAATTTCGGTTTTGTTTATGTTAGATTAAAGTTTATCAAATGATCTGAAAAATTTGAAAATATCGCCCCCGCAGGCGTAGATATGGGGACCACGGACCCCTTTTAAAAAAAGAACTTCAACGCCTATGGTTGTCTCAAAAAATGGATATGATTTTTTTATTCTCCGATATTTTCTGAACATAAAATGTCTCTAGTAAGTTTTCTCTATTTTTGTTAGTTAATTGAGGGGGTTAATTGAGGTCAAATGGTTTATTGTAGTGCTCCCTAATGTTTATTTTATTTGCCAATCCGTTTTTTGAGACGACCATAGGCGTAGAAGTTCTTTTTTAAAAAGTGGTCCGTGGTCCCCATATCTACGCCTGCGGGAGCGATATTTTCAAATTTTTCAGATCATTTGATAAACTTTAATCTTAAAAATCGGTCTAACCACTTTAAAGTTATTCGTCGAAAACTAAGAAGAAAAAAAAGTTCAACGTCCTGTATCTCGAAAACCAAGTCCCATATGAAAAATGTTTATAGGACAAACTACACTTATTTTTCAATAAAGAATCGATTCTCGAAGTTTCCCCATTTAAAGTGAACTCACCCTGTATCTTTGGAAGAAGCTACAGCACGCAAAATTGTTGAGGTTCGATACTTTAGTTTCTGTAAGAACTTTTTGATACCTCCACCACTGGACTGCATTTATATAGGATTTATATGGATAATATTTGGATATAGCTAAGGCAGTCTTTTTCGGCACTTAATAGTTTATATCCATTTTTATTTTTAGTGGTAGGTACCTAATATAAAGTCGAGCAGCATTAATGTTTGTTCATAGCCTCTTTTAAAAACTTGAATTTGCTCTATTTTTACGTATTTTATCAAATTGTCAAAAAATTTTTAACTAAATCTGATAAGAAAGCTGTCTTTCTGTTGATTTCTACTAAATGCCACAGGAATTAGTTTCAGCAATTTCAAACATTTTCCAATCGCTCTTTTAATGGATATTCGAGAATGAAAAATTACTGGATTGATTTTATCTTTGTGTTCTTCGCAAATTTCAACGCTAGAAAGAAAACTCAGGAAACTTGTGTTAAAAATATAAACAGATTTATTTAAAGTACATACTCAATAACCGAGTCAATAACACAACAACTTACTTATTTAGATACACACACATAGGTACCTATACCTACAGTCTCTATAACTTTTGCTATTTACGAAATTAAAATTTTGAATTTTGGGAAGTTGTATATTGCATAATTGTCTTTTTTTTTGAGCCGAGCAAACATTTTCTTCGACTTCCGGTTTAAGCGGAAGTGACCCAAACTTTGTTATTTTAAATGGTACCCCGTATATATATTTTTTCCTATCCGATTCGTCCTTAAATTCTCTTGTATTGCAACATGGCATTTGTTTTTAAAATGACAGTTATTAGCCATTTTATGATATTAAGTGAAGGTGGTCGTGATATGAATCTTGTCAGATAATAATGATTAGTGCGCCGTGCCGTGATATCGAAAGAACCCTGGTACTTTGTGTCTCATATTTTTTTGGGCATAATCAGTAACTGAACTGTCTAACTAGATCTTTCTTATTTAAAAAAATTATCTCCAAACAACCCACAATATCATGAAAACCAAGATAGGAACCCCATTCTTTTATTTGGCCTACTTAAAAAATACTTATTTATCTTTTATTTCTGTCCAATAAAATTGCTTAAATAAATTGCAATAATTAATTCAAATTGCCTGCCTTAATATACTTAATATAATTTACTTATGTTAAAAATACCAAATACAGAGGGATGTAGTCATAACTACCCTAAAAATCACTCCGTTACAATCTCGTATTGTTTTCAAGATATTGAATTGGTATGAGAGTTTTATAAAGAAGAATATCATTTTTTCAGTTTTCTTGTAATTTCTTTAAAAAAACTGAAATTGTCATATTCTTCCTGCCAAATTGGAAAAATATATTGTCAAATACCTTCTTTGTGTTTATAGTGTTCAAGGCAAATACTAATTCAATTTACGATTTTTTTTCATAATTTGTCTACCTAATTTAATTTATAATTTTTTCCAATTGATATGTAACATACCAATTTTGTATCGTTAAGATAATGGCAATCATCCAGTACCTAAAAGAAATTTTTCCATCACGCCGTTCTCTAAACTCTAAACTAGTCTAAACGATTGCGCTCTTTTATTTTTGTTAAATATTTCACATTTGAGTATTTTCCGGTCGAACCGGAAGTCTGATTAAGATCTGAAGAACCAAATTTTCACCGTCAGGAAACATGTCTGAAAAATATTTAGTCGTTTTTTGACGTAAGTTTCTTACCTAAATAGTAGGTAGCCCAAATCAATATAAGTAATAGCTTTTTAAATTTGTTATTTTCAAATACCGAAGTGGAGCATAAATCTTGTTTTTCATTTATCAGTGAATTGGATTCCACTTTTGTTACTTTTTTCTGAAGCTATGAAACTTATTTCGTTTTCGGTGATTATTTTTGTAGCCAATGGCACATTTTCGATTACGTTTAATTTGAAGTACCCTCGGAAGTACCTATCCTTTTTGTTGGTATAATACGATCGTTATTTAAAATTCGAGAACAAATAGTATAACGCCATTTAATTAAATTCATCATCCGATATAAAATTGATACATACTCGTGTGATTCTCTGTCGGGAAAATATAAACCTGCCGTAATACTAATAAGAGATATTTATGATTTATGTAAATATCGAGGTAAATATCAAAACAACACCTGATCATGACACACTATATGCATGAAATCGAGCATGAAATGGAATATTTATGCTACCTAATTATTTTTTCCATCAAAATAATTTCACCTTTAAAGTACTTACGAAAAATGAATACTTACCGATCAAAAATATAAATTTTCTCATTTTTTTAATTCACTTAAATAATTACAACTTCAATTCTAATCCGGTGAGTGCTAATTTTTCTCTAGATGACAGTTTAGTCGCGGCTATACAAATATGTTTATTTTAACATTCTCGTCTGTTAAATTAACATCGTTTATACGATATGAGAATTATGAGATAAAACATAATCTAAATAATCTGATTATTACAATATACCTCGCAATATACAAACTGATTTAGGAATATTTTTGAATTAAAAAACCGGTTAATGTAGATTATAAAAATTTTGTTTTAAAACAAGTAATAAACTGTACGAGGATATTAGTAAATGCAATGTATACAGCCTCCTGTCATTATTATCGTTAAATAACAAACAAATTTTTGACGCCATAATCGCATATTTAGAAGTGACTAAAATTAAGCTTTAAGTAGTTTTAGCTTTCGTTTCCTTTGTATCTGATAGCTCCACTGTATTGTGTACTTATAACCCCCAATATACCTATCCTATAAGGTCCTGAAACACTCCTGGACAAGAAGCGTGTGTCTCTGTTTGTTTCCTTTTGTCTTTGTTTTTTTTTTGTTATAATTATTGTCGTTAGTATTAATGCCGCTGTGTGAAAAAAAATAATATACTTTTTTGGTATTGGAGGAATTTTTAAATAACTCCCGATACCACACATGTTGGATATTAACGTTGTACGAAAATGTGTAGTACCTAGTACTTACTGTTTACTTAATGAAAGAAAATGTACAAAGACTATTTTGTATTCTTTAATTACTTAGGGGCTAGCCTGCAAGGAAATCAGCATCGTAGCAGTTGTAACAAGTTCAAAATTTCCGGAAATTTTAGACTGCACGTAGATTATAAGCTAATTAGCTTCAATTTTCACTAAAGGAAATTTCCCAATTGTCCCGTTACAGAAAGGAAATTATTTATTTAGCAGAAACCGCGAGAGAAACCGAGGGAAAACATTACTTTGAAAGTGTATTATCCCTGTGCCCTGCACCTTTACTCGTTATATCTGAATGGATGATTATTTTATGAGGTTTAGGATTTTAATTAAAATAAAAGTATTATCACAAATTAAACGAATTTCAGACGAAAGTTATAAACGTGGATTGTAGTTGATTGTCTTAGAACAAAAATACAAATTTCTAAAATACCTTTGTAACTACTGGAGTTGAAAGTAGTTATAACGAAACCCATACGAAACAAAATTTGTATGTTTTGTATCTATAACAATGTTCCATAAAAGCTCCTGCTGGATAGTCGTAGTTAGAGGCAACTGCTGTCTGTATATATTACATAAATTGCCGCATACAACTTGATTCCTTGTCCTAGAGACTAGCAACATCGTGACCTGATACTTTATCTAAAATGCATCAGATGTAGGTTTACCAAGTTGTTGAACATTTTTCATATTTCCCGTTTTCAAGGATAAAGTGCAATATTTTGAAACGTTTTAACATATTACTGTACGTGCATTCGTTATTATCATCCCGTTTTAGTGGGAGACTGAACTGACAATTCAACACTGTATACGTCTCTTGTTATACAAATACCGAGTTAAAAGTTACATATATAAATGTAGAGACTGGTAGCAAGGGCGCATTTCAAATAATAAGGACTAAGAGTAAATATTTATTTATAACTATAGCCTGAACATAAGGATTCATTTAGTTTCGTCAAAACACTGCGTCGATGGTTCCCGAGATAATCCTGGACACACACGTGTACCCGCTAAATACAGAACCTCCTGTTTAAAAACAATAATTGTAACTTACAAAATACAGATGCAGATTATTATTTTAATCAATGGAAAGCTGAATAGGGTTATGTATATTAGGTTGAGGATTATCCTCACACTTGCTTTAAAGTGTTGGGTATAGATTGTATTATAAAATCTGGCAGTGGAGAAAGCCCCAATATAATCACTAGTTTTGTTATTTATTGTCAACAGATTTAGATGCTAAGACCAACGGATGCCTTTTTAATTTTCAGCGTCTGCCCTGAATACTAAATAAAGGCATTAGTAAATATTACTAATGCGTTATTATATTATACTCTTCACATAGAGCGTACCTCTGTGTACCTATTTGTTAGCACATTCATAAAATAAAAATTGATCGTAGAGTAAGATTTAGGTAGTGGTTCTTGAAAGAAAAGTAATTAAAGAAGGAAAGTTCAGTAAGGGTGTGTCGAAGCCGCCATCTTGAAAAAACGTGAATTGAGGTAGACTTTCACATGTAGTAATAAAAATTGTTAATCGAACCATGAGAAATTTTCAAAAAATAAGAATGACCTATTATAAATATTTTCATTTACTTATAAAGATAAATATACATTTTTGACTATTTTATTAAAATTTTTTACCCAATTTTACGTTTGTTTCCTTCATTTTCTACTTGTTTATCTGTGAGTATATTCTGCAAAATGAAAAAAGTACATAGGTAATCATTGAATAAGTAGTAGAAAATGTGGAACAATTGTGGTTGTCATTTTCATTAAATAATGTTACATCATGTATAGGTGTAATATATAGAGTGCCACAATCTTCTATTGTTGAATTTATTCAAAATTTTGAAAACGTGTTAAGCACTCTATCCCCCAAGTATGACAATATATTTTGTGGTGGTGATTTTAACATGGATCTTTTAAATGTCTCTGCCAGCTACTATAAAAAATTTATGACGTTACTGGAGTCTTTTGGTTTGATTCAAGTAGTCGATGAACCAACTAGAGTGGGGCCCACTAGTGCCACATTGTTAGATTTATTTATATGTTCTGATCACATTAATGTTACTAACTGTGGTGTAAAGGATATGTCTAATTTGTCAGACCACAGCCTTGTATCTTGCACTGTACCATGTAATATTGAAAATTCATCTGAATTGTTTTATACTTACCGAAATTTTAAACGTTTTAATCATGAACTCTTTTATCAGGACTTGCAGTCAGTTAATTTTGATCAGATACTTTACATTGATGATATTGATACTAAAATTTCGATTTTTAATGACTTATTATTAGGTTTATTTAACACGCATGCCCCTTTCAAGACCTCTAGAATTACAAAAAAATCTGCTCCTTGGTTGACGGACAATCTTAAATTAATTTTTAAATTAAGAGATAATGCCTTAGTCAAATATAAAAAAAGTAGAAGTCCTACTGATTGGGAAGACTATAAAAGGTTAAGAAACTACGCAAATCGGGCAATAAAAAATGAAAAGAAAGGGTATTTTCAAAATAAATTAAATGATAATAAGAAATTAATTTGGAAAACACTGAAAGATCTGAACATACACTCTAAGAAAAAAAATGTCGATATTCCTAATCACCTTTCAGATGTTCATTTGATTAATCAATATTTTATCAGTGCAGCAGAAGGTACAAAAAATCTGAACAAAAATACTTTGAGTTTTTATGCTAATAATTTAATGCCAAATGTAGGAGAGTTTTTTTTTCACACTGTCGATTCAGATTCTATTAAAAACTATTTATTTAATATAAAAACTAATTCAATGGGTTCTGATAATATTTCCTTGCGCATGCTACTGTTTTGTTGTCCATTTATTTTATCTTATCTTACACATCTAGTAAATTACTGTATTGAATGTAATGTTTTTCCATCGCTCTGGAAGGTTGCACATATTTTGCCTTTACCCAAAATACAAAATCCTAGTGAGTTAAAAGACCTAAGGCCAATAAGCATTCTATCTGTGTTGTCAAAATTATTGGAAAATGTACTGAATGAGCAAATGAGAGAGTATCTTCGTAATTACAATATTTTGCCAGACAGTCAATCCGGATTTCGTCCTAATCATGGCTGTGTTACTGCGTTATTGAAAGTAAGTGATGACATTCTGTCGGCAAGTGATAATAATAAACTATCAGCATTAATACTTTTGGATTATTCAAAAGCCTTTGACAGAATAAATCATAGGTTATTATTGTCAATATTACATTACATAGGTTTTACCAACAGTGCCACAGTCATGATGGAAAATTATTTAAGTAATCGCCACCAATTGGTCAAAATCGGAGAAAATATGTCCGAACTCTTGCCTATTAATAGTTGGCTCAATACTGGGCCCTTTATTATTTACCATATACACTTTTAAATTCTCTTCTTTTTTGAGGTACTGTGAATCTCACTATTATGCAGATGATGCTCAGATTTACTTTTCTTTTAATTGTGATAGTGCTGATGATGCTCTTACTATGATTAATAATGATTTATCAAAATTACTCGAAGCTTCAGAGCATCATTGCTTAACGATAAATCCAGACAAATCCAAGATTATTTTATTTGGAAGTAAAAATCAAAGAATGCATTGTTTACAAAATTTTAGAATTGAAATGGATTCAATTGAACTTCAAATTGTTGATTCAGCTAGGAACTTGGGACTTTATCTGGATTTTAACTTAAGATTTAGTGAACACATTACTAAAAATATCAGGAAATCATATTGTAATTTAAAATTATTATATACCTGCTCTACTATAATAGACAGTAAAACAAAAGCAATGTTATGTAATGCGTTGGTATTAAGTCATTTTGACTTTGCCGACATTGTATATCATCCCTGTCTCACTAAACAAGATCAGGCACGAATCCAGCGTGTGCAAAATTCATGTGCTAGATTTATTTTTGGTTGCAAAAGATATGATTCTGTCAGTAACAAAATTAGGGAAATAAAGTGGCTAACCATGTATCAAAGACGGATTTTGCACACTTGCTGCTTCTATCATAAACTGTTACGTACCAAAACTCCCCAATATCTTTTTAATAAAATTGTAACTAGAGGCAGTGTTCATAATCTGAACACAAGAAATCGACCCATGTTAACACCACCATCACACAGATCCGCTCTCTACCAAAGATCCTTCTCCTACACTATTGCTAAATTATACAATTCAATACCTAATAACATGAAACAAATGAACGATAGACAATTTAAAATAGCTATGAAAAATCATTTATTTAATAACAGTTTCATTGTTCTGTGAATTCACAAATGAAATTAAATTTAAAATTTATAAAAACCACATTTTCATTTTCATTATTATATAATTTTATTGTTTCAGACTTTCTCAGTTTATATTCCCTGTTTTCATTCGGAGTTTTTACTTAGTTTTCAAATTCTTATTTTTTGGCTGTTACTGTTTTATTGTTTTATTATTATGTTATTATTATTATTTAAATTGTTAATTTGCGAATATGCTAACCGTTATTATTATATTGAATATGGTATTAATTATTGTTTAGGTTAAGTGGTAGAGCACCTTGCGTGACTTCGTGTCAGCTATTGGTGAACTTCGCCTAAAATTATATGATGCAATTATGTAAAATTGTAAAATTGTAATAAAGACATTATTATTATTATTATTATTATAAGTGAGGATTTTCGAGTAAGTATATTACAATTTTATATTATATTGATTGAAACGTACTTTCTATCTAAAGAAAATCGGAATCGATATCATCCATCTCCTGGAGGATATCTTCCAAATTAGTTTCCGCATTCTCGTCGATTGAATCTTCTGTGTCGTTTAGATCCTCGATAATTTTATCCATGTATGAATTTAGACATTGTACTCCCTGACAATTTCCGTAAATTTGTGAGCATCTTAAACCCGCTTTTCTGTTGCGGTTGCAGGAGATAAGTTGCAATATTGATTCTGGTGTTGGCACAAAAAGTGTTGTCACAGGTTGTAAGGAGCCGTTAATTTTCTTCTATCCCCACTGTTGTGGATTTTTTCATTGCCAAACCATTTCTGAATTATGTAGAATACTCGTAATGAAGTTGGTGGTCATAATTGCAAATTGTTTCTTGTTTTTGCAGCGATTTTTTGAATTGATTAAATCTGTATGAGTTGAGTGAGAGATTTGGAATTTTCCGAGTGATTTTGCTTGCATCGTATACAAGTAGGAAAAGAGTTTCACCAGCCAGTTTTACTTATGGTGTGATAGGTTTCGAGATTTTAGTATTGTATTTTTTTGCCATTACTTCCATGATTGTCATCAATTTCTAGTGCTACGGGAAGGTATTTGTAATGTGGCTGTAGGTATATCCCTTAAAATTTAAGAAAATCATTAAGCTATTGGTAAAAAAATACAACACTAAAATCTTCATTAAGCTATTGGTAAAAAAATGCAACACTAAAATCTCGAAACCTTGACAGTTGCACCTCTTTATTATTTTTTACTCAATAATTTTTACTTAAAAAATTTGTTGTGAAACAATATCGTACTTTTTTGCAAGAATTATTTAAACCGTTAAGATTTTTTGCAAAAAAATTGCAGGATATCCTACAAAATATGCAACAAAAATGCACACTAATAATTAATTTATCACTAATTTCTTTACTTTTTATGTGCATTTTTTAAGAATTTTTGTACTCTCCTGCGTAGTATGCATTTCGACAATTAACATCCTTATTCGGTTCATTTCAACTACTCAATTAAATAATAACACGCAATTAACACAGTTACGTCTTGAGTCACGTTATTTAAAAAAAGACAGCAAACTGATTTTGTTTGAACGCTTTAAACACAGATATGGGTGTTTTCCGTTAATGAGTTTATTCCAATAACCTTCTTAGGTTCCATGAAGTGAGTTAATAATTTTTAAATAAACAAATTATGTAAATTTTACTATTCCATTTACAAAATGTATGTACACAAACAATAAAAACCAGCATTTACCAATATGAGTAGCTAATTTTCACTTGTTGTCCTTGAAAGCGTTGCATGTAATGTTCGTTATTAAGACAATAATGACGACCAAAAATTGTGCCAGTTAATATTTTTCAATTAATTGTTAATTCTAATTTCGCTCTAGTTGTTTAATACAAATTCACTCGATCTGTTTTTCTACCGGTGTTCATACATTCCTCGTTGGTCCACATTTTGGAATGAATATTTTGAATGATTCTTTTTTTTTAGGTACATACTTTTATAAAATACAAATTCCTTTTTCGATGATTCTTTGGAATGTAAAATCAAACCTCAATTATTGGGTAACTTATTATTGTTATTATCAAAACTTTGTGGTCGGCATTTTACAAAGATAATAGAGGTATATAGAAAACTCTGTATCAGTTTGATTGCATAGTTCCTTATATTAACTTTTTCTTCATTCTCTACCTTTTGGTTTCGTGTTACCAGTAGCGACTAATTAAATATGGTACTCTGTATATTGTGTATATGTATACATAAATTAGAGAAGGAAGTTAAAATGCAATAAACTGGCGTAATGTTTACCTGTTTGTTAAGATACGTTGTAAATTTCTGTGTTAAATTGTGTTGACGATAATAAAGTTTATTTTTAACAAACAACATTGACTAACAAACTATGTAGTTACGAAAATAAGTGTGCTAGTAAAATTGCCACTTTTTTATAGGCATAAAATAATTAAAAAATTATGTTTAATACAGGAGTACGTATGTATTGGTCCCCAACTTAAATCCAAACCAAATCTTTTGTTTTGTATTCAAATCCATAGATTGATTAGTAGGTATACATTATTATTAACATATATAATCCTCTGGGTCCTTTTCTATATGAAAATTGTTAATTTTGGAAAGCACATTTCCTTAAATCTCCAAACTTAAGTTTATTGAAATTAGTGTAATCGTGCTGCTCTTTGTTTGATTCTGGTCAAGAAGAGCCACTTCCGGTGTCAGTAGAGGTCGCCACCTCGCCGCTGGGCGGACATGCACATCACACACATCTCGTCCACTTTGTTCTGGCTCGGTCAGGCGTTTTTTATTCCCTGCTAAGTTGTCTTCCTGCATTTCTGCAATTAGAGGCATGCAACTAGGCGGCCACCATGGCATACAGGCAAACTCAATGTCAATTCGTGTTTTATAATGGTTTTTATCTCGGCTAGATCTCCACGCTCCTTGCTGACAGTCGTTTTTTTACGCTTGTCGTCCTCGGATTACAAAACGACTGAAATTGTTCGCGTCACGACCGCTGACGAAGCAGTGACGGAGAACGAAGAAATATAAGCCATCGTAGAACCTCCACAATGCATTTGCACAATATATGATGTTTGAAAATGGATAGATTAAAGAAAATTTTAATGGTAAAATAAAAATAGAAAGGCATATAAAGTCACCATTATATACTGTAGTTGTAAATGTTGTTTATACTCTTAGTATTTCTATAATATTAGTTTTTAACTTTAATAATAAAATCATATTGAATAATTAATATTTATTAAACTCATATACTAAATAGGATTTCAAGAAACAACTACTCAGCGGGCAAACACCCTGCATTGGATTACACCCGCAAATCCTGATTGGTACCAAGTCTCTTCCTTACCAGACACAGACCGGTTTCGAACTCATTATGTTCTCGCCAGTGTGCCATAGATATAAAATATATAAATATAGGTACTTTTGGACTAAGTAAATATATCTAATGGAATTGATTGGCATATAAGATATATTGGAAATTTCGACAAAAATAAAATTACAAATCAATCTACATTATCTTAGGTAGGTATTTATGTTTTTCAACATCATTAGGAAAGAAGTTAGAAAATACCTACCACAATCAATAAAACACGCAAAATAAATTAAATTATCTTATGACTCTCCTAGATTTGATTGATATGGTTTTAGTTTTCATTTAAAATTTCCAAAACTGTCATTGGCATCATATATCTTATCAGCATATCTTAATCCTCTTACTTCCTTTCATTTGATGTAATACCCGCACAATTTGGTATGTTGGAATAATATCAGGGCGGACATCCACTTTTATTAATAAAAATAAATGTGTAACTTCTTTTTAAAGGTTTTTATCTTTTCTTTTATTCCTTAGAAATTAGTGAGAGTAAAGCAACATATTATATAACCAATAGAAACCGATATTATTTTTATTAATTACATAAAATTATTTTTTTCTACCAACGTGCGTAAAGTATTAACTTTACACACGCTGCGTAGTGCGTAAAGTTAAACTTTACCCACTAGTGCACAAAGTGTTTTCAATTTACGCATTAGTGCGTAAAATAAACTGCCTTGCTTTCTTATTATTTCACTTTACGCACTAGTGCGAAAAATAAATTACATACTTTGAGTGCGTAAAGTAGATTTATATTTTACTTTATATATATATTTTTTTGTAACCATTTCGGTAGTTGAAAAAAATATTGTATGCACTTCGTGTGTAAAGTGAGCTTTTTTCACTCATATATAAAACAGGATTGTAACATATGTATATAACGATTTGTGATATCCGCCCGGTTAGCTCCAAGGAACTATGAGTTGGACAAAAATAATTTTTGTTGACGGAAAACCAAGTCGATAAGGAGACCAAAGTTATGCGAAAAATTGTGTCATGTAGTTACAGAAAATTTTAAAGGATAACAAAATGGTTTAAAATATGACTAGTTACTAGGTTATTAAACGATCTACAGTTTTTGTTTTATTTTCGTAATATGTAATAAATTCAAAGTTTAAACTGTACGTTAAATCACATGAACTTTATCTTCATAATAATCACTGGAAGACGCACGTAAACTTGTACGTTTTGCTGCTTTATTTAGCAATCAAGCATTTCGCGTTTGAATTCCTAAACTCTGAATTTTACACCGTACCAGACTGATGAGTGCCGTCTTAATCACAAAATGTTTATCTTTATTATGTTTTGACTGCATATCTCCTAGTAATCAAACATAATTACTGTTGCGTATAACCTTATTTATGTAAGCTAAAATAAACTTCTAATGACTCTTCTAAAGAACGACTACAAAAGAATGAATCAAGATTAAGAAGCTTAAGCCTTTCGTTTATGCTTACTGTACGCTTTGATTACTTCCACCTTGTTTTCAATTTGTTATTTTAATTTTTTGCGTTTGTCGAAAATTGGAAGAAAACTTTTGTTTTGATTTAAAGGAATTGGGTATTTTACAAAGGAAAAGGCAATGAAACTTAACTTTGACAACATAATGAAAACATTTTATTCTGACGAAAAAATGAGTAATTACCATTATTATTTACTAAAGCAAAGAGAAAAAAATGCAAATAAAACAACAACTATGGGTCCAGACCAGATGATTTTGCGGAAAAATTGCATGTAGTTTTTTTTTATCGCATGAGACTTTAGGTAAGACGAATTACACACAAACAATCACTTTGACCATAAGTAATTAGATAAGGTGTGCAAAAAAAATCAGAGGAAACATGTTTGGGAAGTGAATTCTATATTCTATGGAATGCCAGAGTTGGTGTGATGACTCTTCCTCGTTTATGGCGTTAAAAAGAAAATCCGGTATTCAGAAACGCAACTCGTCTGATAAGCATCTGATGGTAACTGGTTTAGAAAGCTCCTCCACCACACACTACCAAATGCCTTAGTAACATCTAAAGCTTGAGACTTACCATATTTCTTAAATGCCTCGTTCTAATAGTTGCATATCCCATTACTCGTCCTATTACTTTGGAGAGTATGGAGAGTATGGCAATGAGGCAGTAATGATTTGTGTCAGTTTTTTTGCCTTAGTTGCACACGATCGATCTATCAATTGGATGGAGTACACTTTGTTTAAGTATTTCAAAGTTCGAAAAGTCCAATAAATATCAATGTATTTATCCATTCGGCTATCGTTATTTTTTGGTGCCACAGTGCCCACAAGAACCTCCTGGACAACATATGGTTCTTGGGGTTCGCAGGTTTCATTTTGACTTTAAGTGAGTCTCCATACAAAGCCTAAAATATCCTTCCATCCGGGTCTGGATCCTTTTTGTTTTCGTTCCAATATAGACCCAATTTCCATATCATTACTTATCGTTTCTTTCACCGGGAATTTGCGTCTTAACAGTATTGAATTTTGTTGTGTTGTGCATTTTTTTCACTACAGCGATCCCTCTTTCAGGTCTACTCTTGACGATATGACTAACATCGAATTTATTTTCCAGCACTTGAGCTCTTAGCGTTGTTGAGTATATTTCAGCAAAGTAAAAGCTTTAGTCAATATAAACCTAAATTGATCTTCCAATGACCTGTGGTTGGCTTTGGCTTGGTCTCTTATTTTGTCAATAAAAATTTTAGCATAATTGCCAAAATTATATTGATGCGTCAGAGTTTACCGGGTGGATCAGTCGTTCGAAATGAATGAAACAACTTTAAAGCTTGACCTCTTACAGTAAGAACCATTGCCTTCACAGCTGTTTCTTGATCATTAACCTGGACCAAAGAAGATGCTTGTAACCAAGGATTCAACAAAAGTGCCAACCCTTTCTAACCCTTCCTCTCTTATTGTTCTTTAAATCAAGTAAGGTCGCTTCTGCTCTTACACCCATTGCAATAATAATAATAATTATAAAATTCACGAATATTGTCTTGGATTTCGCCTCTGACTTCACTGCCTTCATCTGCAAGTTTACTAATATCAGATTTCAGTCAATTCTTCTCAATAGTTTCATTGGCCTCGGCGTTCATCACTTCCATAATTTCCTTTTTAAGTCTGCTGTGCATTTTGTAGCTCTATAATGATTTTTACTTCTTTGTTTTGTTTTTTTCCTGCAGTATATTTCCCACTTTTTTCGTCTTGATGTTTCCGTTCTTGGTCTTCTCGGTCCTCTTACCTCTTAATATTTGCTTTGTTATCCTCTTGTTCTCATCGCGGTTTCCATCCTTGATTATAAATAATTTCTCCCAATTCTTCTTTCTCTTGGAGTATTTGTTCTTGCTCTACTTTGGCTTATTAACGTTTTCGTTATTTACTATTTCTGTGTTGTATTGTTTGCGTTTTCAGCAACTTTTCCCAGTGCAATTGTGCAAGAATAAAAACAAAGATATGATTTTCAATATAGCGTTTACGTGCAATCGTGTAGTAATGACCGAAACAAAAGTAAAATAGACTGAATAAAGAATTACTGCATATTATTCAACTAAATGCGTTGTACTCTCACCTAAACGTGTTTGTCTGGGTTGGGGTGGAGTTAAAGAGCGTTTGTATTTACCGCAACTAAATAGTTACAATTTATGTAGGAAGTTTTCTACTATCTTTTAACAAACTCATTAAGAATGTCTCGAGATTAAATGACAATAAAGATAAAAGAAAAACTAAATCTACAGATGATGTATATTATACAAGATAAAAAATTTAAATAGTATAACACATTCTAGACGAGTCGCTATACAAATATGGTTATAAATTTTTCATCAAAGAGCTCTTATGGGAAGATTGTAGTTGATATTTGTCATTGGCGTTGGTGATATTTCATAATTGATACATTCGAGCGTTTGCTAATTAAAATGCAGTAAACCCAGTCCAATACGTATAAAATGTTAGTGTGCAGAAAAACTAAAAAAGTTCCATGTTTTATGCACGGTAACAAAGTTCTAAATACGAAAAACCTATTTGTTAAATTCTTTCCTCTTTTTAACCATCATAAACATTATCAAACACTGTTCGACCATTACTTCCGTTATCCCATGTATAGATTTTTTTATGAAACTTGCGTTCTGTGTATAAACCACAATAATTCCACTTTGTTTATTCAGCTACTTTTTCACGAGTTAACTTTTTGTTTAGATAACGTCGATTTGTTAAATAGAACTAGCACGGCCAAGTGTAATTTTTACATAGAATAGAAATCCATTTCATTATACTCTGAATTTAGATATCGCAAACGTTTGTATGTGTATATCGAACGAGGCTCTCTCAGCGACCTGGAAAACCTGGAGTACCTGGAAAATACAAGAAACGTTGATGGTGCTTCAAGAGTCTTTAAGTATCTTAAATTCCCAAAATGCATGGTTCTGTTGATGGAATAATATTAATATTTATTTTATAGTCAATAGTCAATTTATTTTAACTTACATTGATTTTGGATAAGTTTCATAAAATCCATCTCATGACACTTTCCAAATACTCTAGCCTCATTTATTTTAGAAATGTTTAGATCAAGGTAACTGGTAAATTTTGTGACACTATACCTATATTTAAAATTCTGGTATGAAGTAGCAATGTAGTTTTTTGTCAGAACCATTTAAATAATTGGCACAAAATTAGCAAATGATAAATACATATTTCCTAAATGGCATATTGAAATATAAAAAAATGCTCGATTTTTGCCAATCTTTGAATTAGGAAACTACATTAAATATAGAGGGATCTGGGATATAACTAAAATAGAAACCCAATCCAGAATCTTATGGAACACATAATTGACAAATTAGTTACTGTTTCTTCGTAAAAATCATTTAATTTTTGTATACTGAAGACTGTGTATATCAAATATATCTAAACAAACAATTGCCTGATGGTTTAAAATAATAATAATTTTCAAACAGATGCGAATATTTTCTGGAACAGATGCTAAGGTATTTGTCTCTGGGTCACACCGTTATAAACGCTATTTTGAAAGGAAGGAAGTATTTTTGAACTAATTTTAGATATGCTTGGAAAGTTATATAGGTTCAATTTATTTTTACGTAAACATATTTCCACAGGTCCCTAGAAAATAATTTTTGTTTTCAATTTGAAATGTCGTCTATGGATTAGTTAGTAAATGTAAAAACCTTAGTTTCAGCACCTACTTTCAGGTATGCGCTACCTGAAACTTTCCACCAAGAAAAATGTTTAAAATAAATGGTTATGAATATTAAAAAAATTGTGTTTACGATGGTAATAAACTGCGAACGAAAATAGATTGCCCTTGCTTTGGAATACAGCGTACTCGTCGTATCTAGTCCACGTTTTCATTCGAATTAAAATTATAAACCGAAATTTAATAGATATGCCATCACTACCTTCGTGTTGTAATTTTTTTGTTATACCGTTTCATTATTATCACCGCGGTGTCCCAACGTGAACAAAATTGAAAGTTTTATATTTTGGACTTTTCATTCAAAATTGCGACGGAATTTTATTTTTGGCATTATTGGATCCAAAAAAGTTTTTTTAACGTCTTTATAGGTACTCGATAACTCGAGAAGTTTTGGTAATACTTTAATGATAGTTGATAATTGCATAACCATATATAAAAGTTCTATAGTAATTTTTACCGTTCTCTTAAATATTATTCGCTACTTTCTTGAATTTTATATACTTAAACGTCGTCAAAGTAGTAAGAAATAATAAGTACGTACGGTCTATACCATTTACGTATTTAATTCATTAATGAATGAGCGACAGTACTAAGTGCTTTCCACCCTGTGTTAAAGTACCTCAGGCTATTCAAACTATCCATCATCTCAGTAATTAAACATGAAATTTTCAATTTCCAACCCATTAATAGCATTATCTTAATAACATAACTTTAATTTGTTTTGTAAAAGTAACTCGAACTGCTTAAAATGTAAATCAATACAACATAGGAGAAGAAAACCGTCGTAAAGTTTTCATTATCACAATCTCTGCTGATGTCCCATAAAGTAGTTTTACTGCGCTCGCTGCTTATACCCTACTGATGATAGCCCAGTCGTCACGCCTTTAAACATGAGACACATTAACGCAGGAATTATTTTTAGCCTATAATCATGTATTTTCTTTAATCTAATTTTCTACTTCACGTTTAATGTACGGTGTAAAATAAAACAGAAGTAGTAGAAGATTGAGAGCTATGTAGTTTTTTATTTTTAGTCTCGTATTAACCGCTGAACTAACCCTCTGAAATCAACGAGATCCAAATTTGTGTGAGTGAAAGAATGACGCCTTAAATTTTTTGGAGTGCCTCAAGGATCCATTTTTAGGTCACGCCTTTTTATGCTGTTTATCAATGACTTTATCAAAGATCTTGATGGGCATTACCTAATATACTTTATCCACGACTATTGTATAATGTACCCATTATACGTCTGTTGGCTCGACCTTAATAATACCTATTACTCACGGCAGTGATTAATGAGTCATTAATCACTACTGTCAGATGCTTCCTTGATTTAGCTATAATATTATATTGTTCTGCTACAAACTTCAACAAAAATATTTAGCAGTCGTGGATGAAGTATAGTATTTTACTCGCGTATAATGGCTATAATCCACTCGGTGATTTAGGCCACTCGCCTGCGGCTCGTGGCCGTAAACTTCACCTCGTGATTAATACCCATCATTATACGGTCGTTGAATAATATACTATTAACGGCGTTAAAATATTCTGTTTCATTAACAAGCGTTGGATTGTCTAAAGGTGATGTAGTTTTAAATTTTGCAAAGTGCAGTGTTATAAGATATTTCCTAGAGAAATATTGTCTATTTCCTGTAATTATGCACTAAATAATAACTTTAATTATTTATTTATATTTAAAACTGAAGTAATTTTGGGGTAAAGGTATTTTTCTTTGAGTGGCATGGCGGTCGTTTAATTCCGTCGTTAGTGTCAGTTGTGTTTAGTCTGTGTATATATCTTTTGTTTAAAAAAATCATTTAAGCGTCAGTAATGTTGTGTGTTGTGTGAAATATTTTATTTGTGTAAATGTAATAAATAAAAGTTTATCAGACAGCTTTTATTAACATTGGCTTTTAACTGCGCGTTTTCCAGGCTGTGAAGTTTTGTTTTGTTTTTTGCAACAGTAACTACCTACAATTGCAATAATTTTAGAAATTGTTTTATAAAATATATTTAACTGTAATAAAATATGATATAGGGAAAGTTGATAAAATAAAATCATTTTTTTTTAAGTTAATGTGCGGTTAATATTCGCAAGTGTGATAGAACTGGGAATGTTAAATTGGTGGTGTTGTGTGTATGTAAAATCGCTTTGCTAAATTCCGTTAAAGTCGTTAAGGCGTTAAAATAAATACAAATATTCCACCAAATAAATAGTTATTTATGTACATATCAAGGCATTAAAGTTAATCTTTTTATCATGAATGTGGAGTTTAGTTGCCGAGGCCCGTAGGGCCAAGGCAAATAAACCACATGAGTGATAAAAAGGAACTTTAATGCTGAGGTGCATATTACATTTTTTTTTAATCCAAAAACTATGAAATTAAGATTAATTAACTAAATTTTTTAAATAATTGTCAGTGACATTAAGAAATGTCATAATTATTTAAAATTTTAAGTGACCTTAGGAAATGTCGTACTTAATTATTTTTAAATGACAAGTCGGAATAATTGTTTATAAGAAAACCATTATTTTTAGCAATTATAATAGTGATAATATAATTCTGAATTTAAAAAACTGTAATTATTTACCTTTTGTTACAACACAATTATTATCACAAGCAATAAAAAATGAATGTTTACGTTTATCTGTCACCTCGGCCAACTACAAAAATCGTACAATAATGGATTACTTTAATGACTATTTCTATCACTTTAATGACGATTTTGAGGTACTTTAATGCCGATTTAAAAATAGTTATTTGTGTATCAAGGCCAAAAAGTTGATCTTTTGGCCGAGGTGCACACAACATTTTTTAGGCAGCTGTCTCAAAAAGTAAAATAAAAATATTTTTAAAATTGTTTCGTACAAACTATTACAGACATGGACAAAATTTTGCGAGAAGTCTAGTAGGCTGACATTTTTAATTCGTTTGACAAATGAAAACGTCACTGGATATTTTATTGACAAGCCGTGCCGTTTCTGTCATTAGTAAAAATGAGTGATAGTGATAGCGATATTTCACCGGAAATTTATGAATCTGCAAAGGCAAGGTTGGAAATCTACGTCTGTTTTAGTTTTTCTTTAAGCCTAAATCCATTTCAAATATTATTAATGATCAATTAATACATGAGACCGCAAAGAAAATGCGGACGTGAAGTAAAAGCGGCCGTGAAGTAAAAGCGGTCAAAAAAACAAAATTGACAAATGAGTACAAAGAGATGGCACTTTAGGAACGCTGTCAGATCCGTGAAACGTCACTTTTTGTGACAGCTGCCTAAAAAAATATATTTTTGTAGGATAACTATAGATTATTTCTCTTCCTTTTTTTTTTGGGATTTAATACCACATTTATTGAGTCCAAAAAAAATTGATTTATCTAAAAATTATTCAAATTAACCATAGGTTAATTAATTAATATTAACTATAGATCTTCATTTAAAAAGTCGCCGAGAACATTAGCATTAGAAGATTAACCAACTTTGTAGGTTAATGTTTGAAAATTGCATAAAACTGAAATACATCGAACATTAAAGAGCAAATATTTCGAGAACGGATAGAGATCGAAATTAAACAAAAATAATTTTTTATGTAAACGAGGACGACGATATTTCAAATTTTTCATTCAGATCGCCTCTATTTATAATACCAACTAGCGCCCTTTATGAGCAACGTTAAATTTAGTTACAAATTCTTATTTGCCATGCCAACAAACGTAAATCTGCTAATTTTCAAGTTACTTCACTATGAAAATTATCTAAAGTACTGAGAAATTTCAAAATAAAATTCAAACTTTGAGTCCCCTGTATCTTTTAAATCAGCAAGATTTGGATTATAGGGCATGTTAGACCCAGTCGCCATATTTTCATTTCTAGTACTCCAGTTTCGGGATTTCCCATTCTTTATGAATCACCCTGTAATTTATCTTACGAATAATTTTGTTCGTGATATTTTACTTAATGTACAATGCATAAAAAGAAGTCTATAAATTCAGAACTTTTCAATAATAAGTATAAGTCAAAGGTAAGCGCTGAGTAATAAATAAATTAAATAGCAGAAACCGTATTTAAAGTGTCTTTTTTTAAATTCTTATTTGATTCAATATATATGTATTACATTTTAAAGCCCCTTTTTTTACTGCGATCATTGAGTGAAAGAATCCATATCTTGGATGTACCTACTTACAGTAGGTACTCTTTAATTAAGTATTTCATTGGATCATATTATGTACCTATACCTAATATTTTTTAATTTATCAATTATCCCGTTATTTAGCAATTTTTAAGACAAACCGGTATCATACTCCTGCACACTCTACTTATACTATTTTATAAATGAAATACTACATGTCCAGAAAAACCTCTTAATTAGCGAGCCATTCCAGGTTGAAATCCATGGAACATGGACTATTAGGCCACAGTGCTTAATTCATTCGATAATACCATGTGTATGAGTCTAAATAATTGATTTGTTTATTAAATTGAACTTGTAAAAAACGGAATCGCGATAAGTTATCAATTAATTTGAATTATAGTATGAGTAGATTTTTGTTAGAGTAAACACCAACTGTTTGTACATAAAATCATGAAACCACAATTGATAAGTGCATGGGTTGAAAGGAAGTTCAATAGCCATACTCTTTCACATCCAATCGGTTAGTTACTTTGTTACTTCTTATCATCTCTGCTGCAATACGTTATCATGAATTAATTCACTGGATCAATTTTAAACGAAAATGATTAAGTTTTAAGTGAAAGTTACCCACTAAATACATAAAAAATTGGTTTTAAGGATTTGACAATGACTCGAATTGCACGAGGTTTCCCTTGCTTAAATTATACAGTACTATGGTACCTATAACTGATGAAGAAACGTTTGTAAAACATTAGTTTTAGAGTGTATTATTCATGTCTCGTAGATGAGATAAATAACCCGGTATTTCCTCATCATTCAGTTATTTAAAACTTTTCGAACTGTCAGTTATGATGGAATTAAGTAACGTTTACCAATGTTTAACGTTTGTAACAGTTTTTGATGTTATTTGTTGTATGTTTTCCTGGTAATACCTACATAATTGAAAAATCTCCAGTAAACAATTGTTTCTGAAAAGTATACCTTGATACAATATTGAATAAATTTGATTTCGTGTAATTACAAAGTATAAATTAATTTAGAGCCCCTTTACAAAAGTCTGTAGTATGCCCGTTCAAAGCAGAGTCCTAAATAGGTAGTGGTTCAACAGTCATTTCATAGATGACGTCAGTACAGAAACGAATTAGACAACAAGAGAGAGAATTGCGGAATCATCTAAAAGAACACAGAATATAGGAAAGTGAACTCAACACAAGAGAAAAGGAACAGTGACTCGTACAGTGACAAGTAGTGAATAATAGTGGTTAAAAGTAGTAATTAGTCTTATACTTTAAGTGACTAAGTAATAATTAGTGAGTTAATAAATTAGTGATTTAGTCTCAATCTTGCTGCAATTATTGAATGCACGCTTGGGGTGTTTACTAAGGGGTGTAAACACGCAGTAATACAAATAAACTAAAATATTAAGCGTTTGAAATAACAAATGGCAGAGATCGAGGAAAAAGTTTTGTCGACTTTTCGATGTTTTACGACCTCGTTTACGACGCAAAAATAATTTCGCTGTTGAGAAATTCAATGTACTATATACAGGGTGTTTAGAAGTTGAAGAAATAAGGAAATAGCATACGAGAGAAATGCCTGTATTTTTAAATATTGAGAGAAATATCTAAGGACTAGTATGCCAACGTCAAATATTAATTAAAAACATTGGGATTAATGACGTGTCTAAATGTAAAATAGAAATGTGGAAAATATTTTCGATTGACAAATGCAATATACTTTTGTGCGAAGCGTATAATAATTGATATATCCTTGAAATATATCCTGATGCCATAACTTGTCATAAAAAGGTTATAATTAAAGATTGTTGGTAATTATAATATGAAAGTTTACCGAGTAAAACCCATTCACATATATAATTTTCAAACATAATGAAGCGCTCGTTACCATTTCAGACGCAATTTCATTATTGACTGTTATCGTTGGGGATTACATATATTTTTTTATAGTACCATGTATTTGTATTTGATAAATAAATAATAATATAAAAAGGTAGGAGTACATAATAGTATTTTAAATAACAAGTTTTGAAAACGAATTTTTCATACGAGTGAGATAGTGTGGTGGGACGAGCCGAAGGCGAGGCCCACAAGTCGAATGAGTGTGAAAAGGTGTTTTCAAACGTGTTGTTTACAATATTTTTTCTACGACTGGAAAAAACAAACAATTTGATAGATATTTTTATTTAACAAAACCAATTACATTAAAAATTAAAATTACAAGTCGGTTACTATGAAACAGAGGTCCGTTCTGGTTTTGACAGGACTGTGTGAAAAACATGACGGTACTGTGTTTTCGGATTTTTGCACACATTATGTGAAAAATTATAGTTTCGGGTCGTGGTTGATGTGGGTTTTTTGTAATTTTCGAGGGTAGTCGTAGAAAAATAATTTAAATCGATGCAAGTCAAAAAACGTGTGCTTGCCACCTACTAATCTGAGAGCCAATTTTATCCCCAGGAGAGGGATACCCAAAAACATAAAAAAACCACAAAATTTTATTCAACAACAAATATAACATACCGGACTGTATATTATTATTTTTAAGAAACCTCCCACGCAGATTATTCTGGGTTACGCCACTGTGTATCGGTTAACGTGCTCCAAATGGTATCCTTATAATTTTTTTTTGTTTTCGACGCGCTTCATTGCTTAGTTACATAAATAAAATTCAACAAAACCCTAATGGAACATTATGAAATAATGTAACCGCGATTAAAAGCATTTGCACACACAAACAATTTTAAAAGTATAGAGAACAAATAAGCGGGCAGGCTGCGGTAGTAAATTAAAGAAACCCCGATGCAAACGAGAGCCCATAAAAAAGCGTGCTGCGAACGTAGAACTAGACTAGAGGAGTCCGTTCGAACTCCGCACAAAAAGTAAATAGAACACAATAATAGAAACTTACAGTTGTCACAATGCCAATAGAAAGTTTTAATTACACAAAACGATTCTTTGTAATGGGCTGAGTGGCAATCAAATGGGTTTGGATCAATATGAGGACATTAAATACGACGGTTCAAAATAAAAAGTAATTTCGTGGTTTATGTGAAGTTATTTCGGTTTTCACCAGTTGGGATCTTGTTTTATTCTATGTGGTTTTTGCTGCAGAATTCGTATCGCATTTGATACTAACTGTTTTTTTTAACAATTGTACATAAACGTACACAGAAAGTTCCTTTGGAAAAATAACGTAGAAAATCTTCTACGTTTCTTCTACCTTTTTCTCTAAAATTTCTAGTTTTTCTACGTAAAAATAGAACTTTGCTCCAATCTTCATCGTTTTATGTGTTTTAAAATTTCCTCTCCTCCAATAAATTTGAACATTTTGCTCTAATGTTCGCCTCTTTATGAAAATACAGTTTCTTGCGTTCGCCCACATAATATGAACTAATTTTAATACCAAAACCATTTCTATGAATTTTGGTTTCGTCCAGCTGATTATGCATGCATTTAAGCCACTGTGTGCCCATGCATTTCTCACTAAACGTGTTCACCACCGAACTAACGCACCTTTTCTAGAGAAAACTCGAAACATTGCGTGACTTTACAGAGTAAATCATGTAAATTTATAGAATGTATGGAACAACACAAACCTACTGTAAAGATAAACAAATGCCCATGTTTCTTGTGGTCTCGTGACCTCCATGAAATATGAATTTTTAGTTTGTTTGTAAATCCGTGTAAAGTGTGCAATTTTTGCCACCATACGTAAAACTGATACAACAATAATTGTACAACGGGCGGCAGTATTAGTAAAAGAATTCGTGAACTATGAAACGCTGTTTTAATATTTATTCACTATTTCAATATGTATAATGAATCAAAGATAGCTGAAACTGATTGAAATGAATTGAATTTCAGGTAGGTATATCTAATTGAATAATTAATTAATAATTGGATAAAAATAGTCGATTTTTTTATTCAAATCAAATTAAATTAATTTACTGGAATTAACAAGTTTGACACAAATTACAGAAGAAAGTTGAATAATGTAACTAATATCTCTCAAGATGTGTCTTAAATTATTTATTACTATGATAGCCATAATCATAATTTAAAAGGTACAAAAGAGCCCTACATCATAATTACATTAAAATCTTTAAAACATAAAAAAAAATTGTTTAAATGTTAATTGTGGCTTTTCATAAATTCTTTGTCTTCCTTTTCTTTTTTGGGATTTAATACCACATTTCTTGAATATCCAAATAGGAATTTGAAGAAATGTGGTAATAAATTCCAAAAAAGAAAAGGAAGAGAAGAATATAAAAAAAAACGTTTAAAAACTTTTACGAATCTTTCATTTATTAAATTAAAATTTAAAAATTCACTTTACAATTTTTTTTTAGCAAAAATAGAATTTTCGCAGTATTTTTTTTCAATCATTGACAAGTAAATATTAGGTTGATTTAGAGATGAAAATGAATGGAATGAGTGAATGAATGAATTAGAAATTTACGTAGATGTTTCTTTTTTTTTTTTAGTTCTATCCTAAAGACAAATTCATTCATATTTGTTGATTTTATTGCGTTATTAAAAAATTTTTCACGATGAGAAGACAATTTTTTTAACAATTAAATACATTTAATGGCTCCTGGTATATCAATGACGTTTGGTGTGATCTCTTTGAATTAAACAAAACTTATTTTTGTCAGTGGCGTGCATTTTTATTAAGAGAAACAGGGATCGCTTTTTCAAAAAGTTATATTAGGCATTTTTTTTACAGAAAAATTAACGCAATGTTATTAATCAGCATGCTTTGGAACCCCCAAGTCCAAAATTTTACATTTTGATTAAGGGTTTCCGATTAACGGGCCCAGTAAAAGTACATTTTTTCATTCGTAAATAATTGAACTTGAAAACGGTTTGTGTTTCGAAAAAAAAGTCATTACTCATTTTCAATTCAAACTGATACCATGTCTTCAAAAGTTTCAAATACCACAGTCGTAAATAATTTACTTGGCAATGGTTTATTTTTCGAAAAATAGTTTAATTTCAGAGATAATCTTTTTTTCTCTTGGTATAAAATCGAATTATTATGACGTAAGATCATATTTTATAATTTAATGCCCAAATAATAGGACCGGTTAAAATATTTTTATATTTATATTGATTCGCTGGGCCCGTTATTCGGAAACCCTTAATCAAAATGTTTCGAAGTTTTGGGCGTGGGGTCAAAAGAATTCTGATTAATAATATTGCGTTCATTTTTAGAAGTTATCGAGCGTGGAATCAGTAAAACCCTGCTGAAAAAATGCAATTTTTGCGTTTTTAAGGTTTTATTTTGGCTAGAACAGCGATGGGCAAACTTTGCGGGCCGAATTGCAAAATAAAAATTTGCGGCGAGCCAAAATCAAATAATTTACGCAAATTTTGTGCGTTCGTGATAACTCAAATAAAATAATATATTGTTATTGTTTTATTTACATACATATTAGTAATAATCAATTTGTTTATGATCTTATTTATATTAACGTCTTGGCAAAGTTTAACTTAAAGCTATTCTACCACTTAACCAGGAGACACCCTCCGGCATTGCCATCTATCGGAACTGGGACTCGAACCCAGGAGAGATAGGCAGCAGCTACTCACCTTGTTTTACTAAATGAAACGTATTTATCATAAAGTTTATTAAAATTTTGCTGAACTTATAAGGACCAATTTTTAGAGTTGTCTTTTTGTTTAGTCGCGGGCCTAATAAAAAAGTTTTTTTTTTTAATCGCGGACCGGATGAAATAAGCCAGGCCGCAGGCCGTAGTTTGCCCATCACTGGATTAGAACATGATTTTCGAAAAATTCCAATTACATATATGTTTTTGATACAATAGTTATTTTGAACCAATTTGATACTACTTTCAAATAGCGCTTATTTTGGTCAAATTTTGGGCCTTTTCTGGATGTAATTTGACTAAAATACGTAAAAGTTATACTTTATTTTCACCAATCTCTAAGGAAAAAATAAAAAAATATAAAACAAAATAGCATCGGAAAGTAGAGAAAGAGACACAACTTACGCTTTTTCAAATGGAACACCCTGTATATTTTTGCTTATTTTGAGAGATTCCAAAAGTATACTATAATATGTTGGTGTAAAACAGTTCGCGTAGAATATAGGTTAGGTACTATGAAAAAAAATTGACAGTTTATCACCAGATTCTTATGAAAAATCTCAAATACGTTGAAATGGGTATTCAGATTCAGAAAAATATAATTTTATTTGTCATTCTTCAATTGTGACACATCTACCTATACAATTTATTTATAGAAATAGGAAAAAAGTGTAAAAACGAAATTTGTTTTAACGTGAAATATGTAGGTATAAGCTAAGTGATAAGAAATAAAACAAGGGAACATCAGAAAGCAAACTGTCAGTAGTTAAATATATTGTCATTTTTTTTTCATAGCAACCTATGTTCCACGCGGTACTGTATTGCATAATATTTCTGAAAAAAGAACTTTAAAAATATGCAAAAATATACAGGGTGTTCCATTTAAGAAAAAATTATTTGTCATTTCCTTTACTTCTTGACTCCATTTTGTTTTATTTTTCTTCACCAATATAGGATAGTTCACACTAAAATCTACAAATTCTGTATTTACAATTTTTTCACATCGCCAAAAATAGAGGCTGTAAATAGGTGTCAAAATATATGAAACTACCCTGTACTTATTTTTTTTTTGTTAAAAATACCTACTCAATAATCTAACGAATATCAAATTGTGTGCTATAAATAAACAATATTGGTTTCAAACCTAAAACAAATCGTTTCACAAATTTACATTTCAGTTTTTAGCTCTGTTTGCCGTTTTTTACAATAATTTGAACAAGCCTAGATAAATAAAATGGGGCGAGTTGTGTACAGTTAAATTCAAACTTTAGCTCGAACCGAACACGTTTATTTGACAATTTTTGACCTATAAAATTAATTGGCCTCGTTAATTAATTTAAAAATAGTTTTGATTACTCGCTAGTCAAAGTTCATGACGAATAACAATTTAAATCGAGAGATTTCTCTATTGAACGCCGTCCAATGTTCTTTATTAAAAGTTTTAGCCCTGCGAAACTAATTAAGAGTTCAAAAGGAAAGAGGTAATTTTAAATCATCTATTTAAATTTTCCGTTTTATCAGATTATTAAAATGATTCGAGTTGCTCGCATTTTCACTACATATCTTAAAATGCAAACGCTCCAAAATGCAATTACGTAAAACTGCTTTAACACTTTCAAATGGTAGTAAAATGTCCTGGTGCTGGTAGCAACAAAATATATCTGATTTCCGCGTATCCACTTCGTATTTTAGGTATAAATAAAAGAGGAAACGTAACAATGCACTTTTTTAAATTAAAAGTGCTCACTAGCCGTGAACGCGGCGGAATACACTGTTTTTCATCTCCCTTATTGTTATTTACACACCCATAGTAGCTCTGTACTTAGTGGCTGTCATATTGCGAATTATTATGCACTTTTTCATTCATTTTCAATGTGAAATTCCAGTCATATAACGAATCATTTTATGCGTCTACGAAATTTTATTGTGCTCTTAGTAAAACGGTTTCATGATTGCATTGGGTTTTAACGAGAAAAGTTTATTTTAAATATAGGTTGTTGCAAATCATGACTAGTCATTTTTTGTACGTTGTTACATAACTTGTTATTTTTTAATACGATAAGTTGACACATCCTATTCAAATTTAATGTGCAGGGTGGCCCGTTTAAAATTAAACGGAGACCGGTCAGGTCAGTTCCATGGTAATCAAGCAACGGTCCCAATTATGTTCCGGATATCGGCTCGATAAAGCAGTTCCTGTTCTGTTAATCCTGCGAGAAAGTGTCCGGTTTGGGGTTCTTGGGATTTGATTCTAGTGTTCTAGTTTTCCAAAGAAAGAAGAAAGCAGAAACAATCCAATATAAAGACTTGCATGGAAAAAAGGTAGAGTCACAAAACCTGGAATTCGGCACATTCCAAAAAAGTTCTGTGGTCCCAAATTGTCCAGTAAGATGGCCTCCAAGGTCACCTGATCAGTGGCGTAACCAGGGCTGGGGTGCGAGGGGGCTTTGACCCCCCCCCCCCTCAACAAAATCCACGTATACCAAACCAAAACAGTGAACACTATACTTTACTTTAGGCGATTAAAATCTACCATCAGAAACTTAAATCATCTTTCAGTTAGTTTCATCACTTGGCCTTGGCTTCCCCCTCAATTCAGTTCTGGTTACGCCACTGCACCTGATTAATTAAACCTGGACTGTTCTATTTGGGGCCATTTAAAAAACGTTGTCTATGCAACAGCCCATACGACTCGAGAAGACCTGGAAGCACACGTACAACAAGCCATACGAAGAATAACCAATAACGCCTCACCAATTATCCGCAGTCATTCGAAATACGGTGAAAATAGTCCAGAAGTGCATTGACGTGAATGGTCAACATTTCGAACAAATGCTATGCTTTTCCAGGTTCTTTATTTATTCTTAACAGCCACCTTACTAATTTTTTGATAATAAATTGGAATGCAAAAGAATTTTCAATAAACTGCTGTGCAAAATTCAAGGAACACCTGAAAATTTGGTCACAATTTCTCGCTGTATATGTTCGGTTAGAGTTGACCGATTAAGATGCGATTTGCAACATTTTGAAAATTCATTGGAAATTTATACAGGGCAGGGGGTTAGGGATTGTTATGCCATTTGTATCCTAAGATGTACAGGGTGATTTTCTACCACTTACATTTTTCAAAAAATTTAGTATCTACCAATTCCTTCCAAATTTTTTAGGAATTTTCTTAACCACTTAATATTAATCCTTGGACTAATACCCCGAAACGGTATTGCCATTTTTGGCCTAACTCCGTTCTTTATGGAGATATGATTTTTTTTTCGAAAACCTAACGTGACGCTCGAATTACCACATAAATTGAATTTAGCAGTTACCATGTTCAGTGTTTGTAGTCATGTCAAAGGATACCATTTCTTTCAATTTCACATATCACTATGTATAGGGTACGTGAAAATGCCGTAACAATTATTATTATTTTTTATGTGCATTTTACATCTAAATGTGACTATTTCTATACAATATTTACTGTATTGTCTTTAATGGAAAAATAAAGTTTATTAATTCCAGTTAAAAAATTGAAGAATATAATTTCGTATCTGCAAATTAGATAAAGAGAGCAACCTATTGATCATCAGTTGAGGCGTGCCATGAAGGAGGAATGGGAATTGATACCCCAAGAGCTAATTTCAAATTTAATTGAAAGTATGCCCAGATGGTCCAAAGCTATCCTCCAAAATCACGGTGGTCCAATTATAAAATTTTTGTTATACACAGTAATTTATTATTTTGTTACTTTGTTATTCTGTTTCTTCTGTTTTTATGTTCTTCTGTTATTTTGTTATACTAATATTTTGTTATTCTGTTCGTGATCATGTAAATTTAATCAATCAATCAATCAATTTATGTGGTCTTTCAAGCGTCACGTTAGGTTTTCGAAAAAAAAAAAAAAATCTCCATAAAGGACGGAGTTAGGCCAAAAATGGCAAAACCGTTTCGGGGTATTAGTCCAAGGATTAAAACTAAGTGGTTAAAACACTTCCTAAAAAATTTAGAAGAAATTGGTAAGTTGCTAAATTTTTAGAAAAATGCAAGGGGTCTAAAACTCACCCTGTACATCTTAGGATACAAATGGCATAACAATCGCTAACCCCTGTACAAATTTCCAATTAATTTTCCGTCGAGATGTAGCAAACCGTATCTTAATCGGTCAACTCTAACCGAAGATACATCGAGAAATTGTGACCAAATTTTCGAATTTTGCACAGCAGTTTATTTCTTAACTGTAATTTAGATTTTACTGGATTCACAGGCAAAGTGGGCATACGAGTAGATTCTTAATTAATGCCACTTTCCAATGGAACCGTAGTATCTACCATTTATGGTGCCGTTTGAAAAAATAAAGTTTTAGTTCAAAAACCATTTTGGTAAAGTGGAATCATGGGCACTCTGGAATGAAAAATAAAATTGACTCTAACATTTCTTTTCGCAGTTGAAATGTGGCATTGTTGGATTCGAAAAATTATGTAGATTCCAAAAATGTAATAATATACAGAGTGTTCCATTTAAAAGTCGAAAGCTGATGTCATTTCCGGCGACAAATTCATTTCTACATCAAAAAGTGACCTTTGATAAGTGTATTCAGTATGCCGAGTTTGAAAAATTAATCCACATACACGGTATATGATCAGAAAGATTTATAATTTGTACTAACTTAATATTAATGTTTTTTCCATCTGACAAGTGGTCCATGAAAATGCGATTTAAATTCTGTGTACTTTCCAATCTTTGATAGCCTTGTTCCTGATAATGTTATATGGATGAGATGATGAAATCAACAAGGTTGGAACTCAGGTGAGGTTAGTCATATTTTGGAGCAAAATGTAATAATGTAAGACTTGTAAAAACATCCCATGAATTTAAGCGTCGAAGATATAAAGTTTCAATTTCAATTCCGATATTTTCTAAGCAGTCTGTTACATCAATTTGTTGTATTCTCTGCGGCAGAACAAAGTATAGTGTAACCACAAGACGTTCTGATATCGTTATTTGTGTCAGAATTTTTCGGGTCACTGGAGAAACTACATAGGCAGGAAATGACGTCTTATTTCTAAATTGCATTTTGCTAATTCCCCGTTAACAGGAAGTACTAGAGTAAATCCGCTCTTTATAAGAAAGGCTTGTGTTACGAGGCTTTTAAAATTCTTAACAATGTCTTATTTAAAAGTTACGATCAATTAGTTTATGTTCTGCTCTATCTAACGTTGCCGAGCCCTAGCAAAATTTGCGTTTCTCAAGTGTTAGACCCATTACCGCAATCGATGTAGACTTCCAAGAACGTCCGGAAAAAGGTGTTCCATAAATTGCGATGTGGGCACGTTAAATATCCCTTCTTTCCGACAAAGTAAAGGGTTTGGCAGAATTTTCAGCTTAGGGATTCGTTGCTTATACTGTATCTTCAGTTATTAACGTTAAATACTTAAACATGATATTTATAAAATTATATATAAAACTGTTCATATAAAAAAAAAATAACACTACGGTTACTGCTTCTATTCCTGATTACACCAGTACACGCATTGCAGTTGTTCTTTTACCTAACAGGGTATTTTAAAAGGGATTTATTTGAAGAATAAAAATGTCATCTTATGAAACATACGAAGTGTGTTGGTAAATGAGTTAGCGAAATAGTTGTGTAAATTCAACCGCTACGTTGGGAATTTTACACAAGCCTTCAACATTTTCACTGCCCGTTTTATGGTCAATTTTACTTTATCATAACAATGTACCATTTTAAAATTACGATGACAAATCATGTTTATATGTACGTTTCACACCAATTCTTTTATATAATCTATTCCTTTTTCCTCAAGAAACCAGCATGCGACCGACTAGTCGTGTGCAACTAGCCTTAGTTAAAGTACTGTTTATAGTGTTAAGGCGGCCCTCACACGATTAATTTTACTGAAAGTATTTTGTCACTAATAAAAACGAATAACGCAAATATGCAAATACTGTCCTGTTAAAACCAAACACACTACTTTGTAAGATAAAAAAAAACAATGTGTACGTTCGTATCCGATCCAGCTTAAGTGGCGAGTCAAGGACAGCTGTGTAAACGATGCATCGGAGTGGGCGCAGGATGCCATTAATGTATTCGCATCTTCGTAGCTGTCACGATTAAAGTATACCGACCGTGCCAACGTTCGTATGTTTTGGCTCTGTGTTTGAGAACTTATTTCAAAACACACAACGAAAGTTTGTTATCACTTATCAGGTGTGCGAGAAACATGAAATAAGCAACGTCGGTAAACGAGTCACATATAAATGGTTTATTTATACAGGGTGACTTCTAACAGGTCGTAAATGTTAAGAGGGGTTTATATTTGTAAAATGGTTTCCTAAGAAACAAGTTTTAAAAACAAAGTTGTTACATTAATCTGCCTGATATGAAAATTGATCTAATTATTGGGAACCATTTCTCCTGTTGACCGATGTGACCAGTCGGATCTTTTATAAGTGCTACAATTAAAAAAATGTAAAAACATGTAATTAATATTTTTACATAAGTGAATCATTAATTCGCACTATCCTCCTGATGATTTCCAATAAAAATTAAAGAACATGTACGGGGTGATCCACTTAAGTTACAAACAAATTATTTTAACAATAGTTGTAGGGCTTTTTCTAAAGTTCTTAAATATGACATAAAAAAAAACAATTGAAAAATAAATGCCGAAGTTATACACCATGTCCCACTTTTAATGTAAAAAAATGCCTAATATGACTTTTCGAAAAAGCGACCCCTTCTTTCTTAATAAAAATGCACGCCACTGACAAAAATAAATGTTTGATTCAAAAAGATCACACCAAAGGTCATTGACACCGATCCAAATTTGGTTAAAATTGGATAACTAATAACTAAGTTGTGAAGGAGGGGCCATTAAAAGTGGGACACGCTTTATATATAAATTGTATTTTTTGAAATGGAACACCCTGTATTTTATCGCCTTTCTCGACGTAGAATTTCAGTCTGATTTCAACAATACCCGAGTTTTCTACACTGACCAGAATTTGAACTGAGCCACCCTAAAATATAGACCAAATTTACAAAACTGTAACTTTTTTATTTATTTATGGATTGCAGATATTTTTCAATTGTTTTAATCCTAAACTCCTTAGCTTTAAACAACAGTTTGAAAATATTTAAATTTGTTTCATACGCACCCCATACAGGGTGATATATGTAAGCATGTTGTTTTTTCACTTTTTCACTCTAGTGTCTCGTATTTATCGAACACCCTGTATAATTACTTTATGGTACAATGAATACCTACAGGTGTTGTCAGCATACCTTTTTTTGAATTTTGGCTCTATCTCTTGTAGCATGAATTTTTATTTACACCTGTTATTTCTGACTTGATCAGTCTAAAAATTTATTGAAATTGGATTTGATGCTTTTGATGAAATTATCTTATCACACTTCTGTCACGCTATTACTCAACATTTACTCAAGTCGAAATGCCTCGCATAGGAAACGCTATTATTGAACGGTGTATTGGAATTATATATTGACGACAATGCCAGACCGCACCGGCCAGGTATTGTAAAGAAGATTTCTTTAAAAAGTGTATCATCACACGTATGGTGTGGCCTGCATTATCACCAGATCTAAACCGTATTTAGCGTGTATGGGACCTCTGCAAATAAGAATCTCAAGCCGCCCTGCCCTCATGCTGCTAATTACGTCAATGAATAATTAGCCATTGCCCTTCAGGAAAAGTGGGATGCTCATCCCGGCGAACAGAATTATAGTGAGTGTGCCAATACGATGTGAGCAGTAATAAGAACCCAAGGAAGAGCGACGCGTACTAAATTAGAAATCAAAGTTTAAGTTACCTAATTTAATTGTTATATGACATATTATATTTCTGCAATTCCAATAGATTTGAATATTAAAATGTTATTAAAGTTGTTTTTCAATTTATTTCTTGAACTACAAAAGATAGACCCAATATTCAAAAAATGATATGTTGGTAACACCTGCAGGTATCCATTGTGCCACAAAGTGAATGTACAGAATGTTCGATAAATACGAGGCACTAGACTGAAAAAGTGAAAAAAAAACATGGTAACATATATCACTCTGTATGGGATGCGGATGAAGCAAATTTAAATATTTTCAAACTAATACTTAGAGCTAAGGAGTTCAGGATTAAAACAATTGGAAGATTTCTGCAATCCATAAATAAATAAAAATTTACAGCTTTTTAAATTTGGTCTATATTTCGGGTGGCTCAGTTCAAATTGGGGTCAGTATATATTATTTGGTCTAGAAGCAGGAAATACAGCCAAAATCAAGCAATTTGAAACATTCTGCACAACTTATTTTGATCAACCACTCAACTGATATGATTTTGTCTTCTTTACAGTAGAGGAAGGTTTTGATACTCAGTCGTCCACCAAACTATTATATATTCGATAAATTTATTATTTTTCTTGTAAATCCTTTCGTTCGTTTATTTTATATTTTGTATATCGATGTTTTAGTTTTAGATTCAATTCATCCTGTAGGTGGGTTACGCTGGCCGCTTACTTTATTTTTTTGTCAAAAAATCTCCCAAGCAATGGGTCTCTTTGGGCATCTAAATAATTCATACTTACTTACTTATTAAATGGGTGGGGGAATTAGCTCGTGTAGTAAAGAATCGTCAGCTCCTCTTCGTGCTGACGCACTGTTTTTATTGAATGGCTGATAGCGGGTAGTTTTGGGTTGTGGCCATCAGTACTTCATCCCACACTTTTATATTTTATATCGAGTATCTTTTTTATGTCTAATAACCTGAAAATTTGTTTTCCATAGGATCTTTTAAAATAATGTGGAAAATATAAAAGTTAAAGACGGAGTACTGATGGCCATCCACTAAAACTACCCCTTAAGCAAAAGAGAAGTGTCCATATATACAGGGTGACCCATTAAGAATGGAAACACTCGCGTACCAAACTTGTTTGTGGACCGAATTGAACGGGATTTTTTTTAAAAGATAGATCTTGTAAAGCTCTATCTTGGTGCAAAATTTGAAGACGAAATTTTGATGTTCAAGGCCTAGATACTATGAATTTTTTTTTAAGTGAAAAATAGCAAAATTTTGTTAGCGATTTTTTTATAAAAAATCCGACTACACCACTGGATTTAGGAGCCCCTCAAATGCATCTGTCCCAATTTTTGCAAAAAAATTGTCATCCCTAAAAAAGTTATAACAATATCAGCATTATCAGCGTTTGCCGTTGTCGGTAAACTTATTCCTTCATAAAAACCGGATAGAACCCAAACAGAAACAAAAAAAATGTAAAAAAACGTTATGAAAAATGTATAGCATTAAACGGAGGATTAGTGGAAGCTACAAAAATTTAAATTTAATGGTTAATATGAATTAATTTGACTCCTTTTTCTTTTTTTAAATTGTAATGTTTTAATCGTTATTTTTTATCAGTTGTTGTGTACATTAGAGTAATTATTGTTGGTTGTTTTGTGTATACTGGTTTACACAATGGTTCTTGTTAATAATTACACCAGTGTTTGGGTTCTATCCGGTTTTTATGAAGGAATAAGTTTACCGACAACGGCAAACGCTGATAATGCTGATATTGTTATAACTTTTTTAGGGATGACAATTTTTTTGCAAAAATTGGGACAGATGCATTTGAGGGGCTCCTAAATCCAGTGGTGTAGTCGGATTTTTTATAAAAAAAGCGCTAACAAAATTTTGCTATTTTTCACTTAAAAAAAAAATTCATAGTAGGCCTTGAACATCAAAATTTCGTCTTCAAATTTTGCACCAAGATAGAGCTTTACAAGATCTATCTTTTAAAAAAAATCCCGTTCAATTCGGTCCACAAACAAGTTTGGTACGCGAGTGTTTCCATTCTTAATGGGTCACCCTGTATGTGCCATAAAATTAAATTAAACTAAAATATCAATTTGATATTCAAATTCGTTCGGAAGATATTGCAGAAAAACTGATATTTCATCCCCCCAAAAAATTATATGAAACTGTACCATTATTATTAGATGTACCTACTATCATCCTTAAGACTATTGAGGGACAATTTTGGACCACAATCACTCATCAATTCCCTAATTTATTAAAATTATTCAATTATCGCAATTTCTCACGTTAATACTTTCGTAGTCCATTGCCTTGGGTCCATTTGAAAAGTCGGAGCAACAAAAGTTCACTAAATAATCAGACCTGAAACGACCTAAACGTGGTGTACTCTAATCAATGAAATGAGTCAGAGAGACCTTTAAATGCCAAGAGGCAAAGTTGCAAGACAAAAAGAGCAAGCGAACTCTAAAGTGCAGTAGGAACAAAAACAGATTTAATTTAAATTTAAAGCGTCACAGGCAAGGCGGAAAGCTGAGGATGTCAGTCATCCGAGTGGGTCTCACCTACACCAGGTGTCATAGTTTGTAGGGAAGATTTACAGCTAGGGAAATAACTGAAATTTAATATTAGCACATCTGGGATGTAGTGTGGAGTGGGAGGATTTCTTGCACAGGATTTAGGTTTAGTTTTACGATGTGAAATTTATAATATGTAAAATTGTAAAATTTAAAAAAGTACCTATTATATTTGTAATTGACAAGGCAATTATGCAGGCATTTTATAAAAACACGCTACATAAGCCAACGAGACGGTTAATATATTTCATATAGTTCTGATATGAAAATAAATAGGTATTCATGTGGTTTTTATGCAATTTGAATCTAAAATCTGGTCTAGAAATTTCCCTAGACACAAAGGTCAAGGAGATGTGTTTAATATTGTTCAATGAAGTAAGGAAACAAACACCTAACGCACGACAGTATTTTATATTTTTTTATTATCAAAAAGGATGCTTTTGAAATAATTTTTATAGCTTATTGTGTCATTAGAGAGAACATTTTATATGCATAGGCGCAACTGAGCAGGCCTGTCAAAAGTATGCACCAATTTTCGAGTACACCCTGATACGCATGTATTTTAATTTACCTCTGAAGAAAGTTCTTGGAGGTAGAGGGAGGCCACCTCAAATATTTCGACTCAGTCCTGTACAGGGAAGTTTTAGGTGCATATTAAATTTGAGCCTATTTAATATTTCATCAAGTATAATCGAATAACATACTTTTAATATTTGAAAAACAAAAAAATACACACTTAATTATAATTAAACCAACAGGTGAACATCGAACAGCAGGTTAGATTAAATTAGAAGATAAAATTTGATAAAAGTTGCTGTGCGTTTTCCTTTTACTGAAACCATCGTATTGTATGAAGCTGTTTTAAAAGTGCATTGCCATCTGGTTTTATGCGAATTTCATACTAGGGGCATTCCAACATTGTTGTTTCATTTGTTTTTAAACGAAAGTAAAACGCAGATTCGTTTTAAGTGAAATAAGGCACCTCCTGTATATGTAAACCACCTATAACTGAATCATCTGATGAGCTAGCGTTGTTAATTTTGGGAAATATTCATAAGATCCTGAACTTACTTAATAAATTAGTTCTAGTACTTGTGCGAGAATTTGTCAAACGTGGAGTTTTTTACCCAATAACTTTTCCACCATAAATTCTATAGATCTATTGAAACGAAACTCGGGAAGCGCAATAATTTTTGTAAATAACATGACAGCGCTAGCTCATATCGTATCGTTGAGAACTGTTGGTATGTTCTTTAGAATCGACCTCTTGATATTCGTGGAAACATTTTCTTCTCTCATCTATTCAGTAGTTTTATAGGTTCACAAATGTGTACGAACGTATCTACGTGTACAAATCAATAAACCATTGAATTATTTGTGGATATTCGGCAATACAGACTATTTTTATTTCACATTCAATAAATACCGCACTAGAAAATCGTTACTGAAGTGTTCAAGCGCCATTTATTGGTATTTTGGTTATCCACCTGAACGTCAGGTGTAGCGCGATGCTAGGACGTTGCTCCAACTCTCGCACAGGTATGACTCATCACTGTCATCAGTCAGTCAGATGTGGACACCTACGCCAACAGGTGAAGTAGTAAATGGTCTCCTGGTGTCGGCCTCGGGCAGTGCCTGTGGGTCCGTAGACGTAGGCACGCGGGTGGCAACTATTGATTTTTGCAATGGAGCTGGAGCAGAATAGTCTGTGCGGGCTACGCCAGGGTGTGACACCGAAGAGCCCCGGGGCGGCTGAGACAATACTGAACCACCCCAGGACTAAATGCTAACTGGCTCTACGCACTTTACGACTGACAATGGCCCGCTGAAATTTGCTCCATTAGATGATACACGGGTTGTAATTGATAGTAATAACTCCATTATTTAAATGGAATTCGAAAGCAATTTTATCGGTTATGTTTCGTTTCTGGCGTTTGGGATAAGCGTTCCAGTATTTTAAATATCGTTGAGTAAATTTGGACGTTTATCCTCGTAACTAACGTACGTATGTTGGTACATAATCGAAGTTCAAGGCATACCTCTACTAATTCGGTTAATTCCAATGAAGCATTTACTTATGTAACTGATTTTATTTTCTAGTTGTCATCGTGACTCATTTTTTTTAAACGACTGGTTTGGAAGTTATGTGATATGTTGCTTTAACTGTCCACCAATTAAGGGATATTAAGATAAGTACTAGTGACGTGTTGCAAAATGCTTTACGAAACAATTCTTAGCGTCAAAACGATAAATAAAGTTCTTACGAGGTTGAAGGACTAACAGGCTAACAGAAAGTAAACGTTTAATTGCAAAAAATCCACGTTGTTCATAAATTTACAGCATTGATTAAGGAATGAATAAGATACGCGACTTCAATGGTAACGTGCGAGGCCAATTTTGGCGGCGAGATCTCGGTAAGTTGCGGGCATTCCTGTGATTTACGTAGTATGCTTTTGACAAACCTGTGTCGTGTCTGGTTTTATATCATTAATAATCTAGTAGTAATAAAAATTTAATGTTCAGATTAATTTTAGTTTAAAATTATTAACGTAGTATGTTCTCTCTGCCAGCTATTTCTCAACGTTTGTTTGACTTTTAACCGTCACATAATTTTAAACTAAAATCAATCTGAACATTCAATTTTTGTTTTCACTAGATTATAAATTATATAAAACCAGACACGACACAGGTTTATCAAAAGCATACTACGTGAATCACAGGAATGCTCGCAACTTACCGGGAATCTCGCTGCCAAAATTAGCCTCGCACTTTACATTGGAGTCGCGTATCTTATTCATTCCTTAATCAATGGTTACAGGGTTATTCATTATAAATTACCTACCCCTTAACAGCGTTATTATTGCCTATAGAAAAAAAAAGTTTTAAATAAAAGTTGTGTGGTAATGACTGAATTTTGTTAAAATGCCATCCAAAGTACAGTGGCGTGCAGATTTCAGGGGATACAAAAAAATAATAAATTTTTTTAAATGGGATACCCTGTATATTATTACATTTTTGGAATGATCCTTTGTTCCTGATTTCAAAAATATACCATATGTTACCCCTACCATATACCGTTTTTGAGTTATTAAACGTCGAACATCTTAGTTAAAGTAGTTACTGTAAATATGGAAAAGTTAACATTATGAAAATGACACTGTAAACCATTTTGATAATTTCATTAAAGAAATGTCATTTATCAAACATAACAGTTGTCATTTTCATAGCTCACTTTAGCAATGTTAACTTTTCCATATTTACAGTAACTATACTCGGGCCAAAAAGAGTAGACAGTAGAGCAAAAAACTCACCGGCAATTCTTCAAAGGATTTAGCTGTTATGGAATACAGAAGCGGCAGCTCGTTTTACCATATAATCCCATATAATTCAGAGAAATATATCCAGTTTTCTCCGCCTACCAGAGATGAAAACCACAACTAGGTCATTATGTTTAATTGGTATAGTCAACCAAATATAGTACATGCTTGAACGTGCCGCCCTTATACCCAATAATTTGTTCGACTATTATAAAGGTCGTCGAGAGAGCTTAGATAGCACATTCAGTGGCGTCACATATGCTGCAACGCAAATGATGTGCATTGTTCAACTGCGTTGCTATACCTAATTCGTGGAGACAATGTTGCCAGATGTAAGCATATTATTTAAAATTTAAGACATGGTAACTCATACTCATGCATAATTAACACAATCCGCTTTCATTTGTTCGAATTATGGAATTTATGAAATTCGTAAATCCGTACGCCCCTGGCTCTACTGACTACTCTTTTTGGCCCGAGTATAGTTTAACTAAGATATTCGACGTTTAATAACTCAAAAACGCGCATCTGACTTTTGTCTTATTGTCCTTTTGAATGTTTGCCAACTTTTGCCCCTACAATATACCACAGTGTCATCCGCAAAGCTTATAATTTTACCAATAAGAAGGAGTTTAAATATATCGTTAATGTAGAGTGTAAATAAAATAGGGCCAAGAACTGTGTCTTGCGGAGCACCGTAACGTAATTACTCGGTACTACTTATAGTAGAATCGAACTTTACACAGTGTACTTACTCTATCATTTAGGTAACTTTCCATGATTTCATAGAATCCGATTCCCTCCAAAGTACTCAACACGTCTAGGTGACTCACAGTACCTATCGAACGCCTTTGTCAGATCAACAAAGATGCAAATTGTAGGCCCAGCTGCATATAATTTAGCAGTTAATTCAGAAATGGCAACTTGAGTTGATCTGGCCTCTCTAAATCCTTACTGTTTTACATATATTAAATTGTACTTTTCAACATAGCTAACAATTTTCTTCTTCAAAATTTTTTCAAAGATTTTAGAAAAGTTGACAAGCAATGATATGGGTCAGTAATACTAAACATCAAGCTTATCCTCAGACTTGTAAAGTTGATTGCAATTTTCCTGCGGGAAAGTAGGTAGGTACTTGGTAACAATTGATTCGTTGATGATTTACTAGATAGTCTGCACATTCTTTAAGTGTTTCAGCTTTAATATTATCTAAATCAGGAGCTTTGTTAGGTTTAAAGTTATTTATTACTTCCTTTACTTCAATTTCATTTGTATCATCAATAAATATTGAGTTTGATATCCTACGTTTAGAAAAATTACGGTTGCCTCCTCCACAACTGAAGTATGTGTTGAACCCTTCGGCAATTTCTGTTATCTGAATAATAGTTTTATCCTGTTTTATGTTTTTAACGTCAATTTTTGTTTTACATTGTACTACACATATTCTTTTGACAATTCTTTCCATTTTTTTCTCTATCTATAGGTGAATACTCTGTATACGCAGTCGTGGAAATATTGGGCGTGTACCTCGCTCTTACGCACTTGATTCTGAACTTGACAAACTATTTAGTATTACGGATTTATTAGACAACATAATTATGCAAAATCTACTTGACCATTCAACCGGAATAACTTTTGATGACAGACTCAATAAAGCACGATTGTAATCTAAAATCTAACACCAATCACCGACGTCACTCACTACCCCTGTGTATATGTTGCTAGATGTATTGACTATTAGTCTGGATGCGAGAGTTGATTAAGTCGATTTATGCTCTACTAAGTCTTCACCTTGTTATACCGTAATAGACTATTTCCTAATGTATAATATGATATGCAAATAAGATAATCAACTTACTAACCCAATCAACCAGGCGACAAAGCCATTTTGGGGAATTGAGAGAGTATAGTTTTTTAAAGCAAACTGCGTAGATTTATAGCATAGGTGTTGCCTATGTGCCTTTGAAGCCTTTAAATATCAATTATCAGGAATTTGTCTTATCTGCAGGAGGAAGGATAATATGAAAGTTGAGTCTATATATATGTAGCAATACACTGAAGAGCTTTTTGCACCTCCCTTATTGGTTTTCCCATTAGCCAATGACTTTTAATTTTAGCATCAGTAGTTTCTTTAACACTCCTCTTACTGCACTAAGCAACTTCTGTAAACTTCCTGAATTTTTCCCCTTATTTTTTCTCATGTTAACTTTCTTACTTATCTCCATCAATATATGACTGTCATCCACCATCATCAACTAATTGCATTGCACAAAACTCAACAGTTGGTGTTGATAGTGGGGGTTAGATCTTAGATCGATGTTGGTTAGTAAAGTTTTTGAGCATCATTGTTCTAATATACTTTTGAACTTGTTACATGTAAATTAAACTACGTACCACAGCAATTATTGTATTTAACAAAAAGGATACAATACAGTAATTTATTTATTTTAGTTAAAATAGTCCACTTTCTTCGTAACGTAATGGTCATTTCAAGTACTCGCTACAGTTTTGTGAGGTTGACAACTACGGTATTACTAAAATAAAGTATAGCGGTATATATTAATCCATAGTCTGAAGTATTTTCCTCATAATACCAGAAATAATCTGATGTGCTTGTAAAAGCCTCGGACACAACTCTTGTATAGTACGATGTATTATATTGACCATTGGCTTTCCATTCGACACAATACATGGCATTCTTCATCTCAGTATTACAATAGTTAAGAAATTCTAGGTACCTTTTTTATTCTTACTGCTAAGGTATTGTGCATAAAACAGCTGGCCTGTAAACAGAGCTGAAACAAAAAGACATGACCTTCAGACGATACACAACGAAATTAAATCGGTAATTTCCCAAATAACTCGTATAATATTGTTTTACTGCTTACCTAGCCATAAAGACAGAAGTTAAGATATTACTTGAATATTTGCACCATTCGTTTGTTTATATTTGTGCTTTCCGAACTGTCAGTTGATAGTACAGAATTTCTGTCGAATTTAGTCGTAGGTTATCTGTGGCATAGAGCTGATATTTTGAAGTATCGCCTTGGAGAGTCGTGTCTAATTAATGTATCGTGACGTTAGTTACGGTCGGAAATTGTTAGATAATAAATATCGACGAAATGTGAGTGTCATGGAATTGTCTTTTGCATAAGAGACCTGGTTTATTCTTAATAGGCTGTGTGATATATCGTTTGTTAAATACGATTGATTTTATATAATAACCCGGTGGTTGGTTGTGTCGAGTGAACTCGTGAAAACTGTACTTGGAGTCAGGGACCGTTCCACAAGTACGAAGTGAGCAGCGTAGGCGGCTGACAATTTGACATTTCTGACATACCGTTTTCCAGCATTTCATTCTCTTGATCCAGGCGATAGTGTGACGTGCTTTTCTAATCAGGTAATTTATTTCCAATCCTCCTTGGGATTATTGATGGATAGCATAGAAAATATGGTGGTAATCTGTTATTGATGTTGGAGAGTCCACATATTTTGCCAATATTTGGCATTAAATCAGACTTTCACATTGGGGCAAAAGCCTATATGGTATAGGAACCCCAGGATCTCGCTTCAGTCCGCCCAAGATATACAGTTAAATTTATCGGGTTTCGTTGCATCTCCTGTCATTAGTTAATTCAATATGAGCTAAATTTGGTGTTTTCAAGAGTTTCATTTTTGGGCCCTTTCTGCTTATAATGTTCATCAATGTTATTTTTGGACCTTTACTGTATGTCTGTTTCTAGTTTATACAGATGCAAAGGAACAATAACTTGCTATTCAATTTATTTAGAAAACGACTTTGTTTGTGCTAAAAGAATATCCTTAACGATTATTTACTAGATAAAAGATCTGTAAGTATTTTGTAATATTTAGTTGTAAATCAACGTCAATTTAATTTTAAATATTCCGTCTGTCATCAGTGTTGTTTGTAAAAACATTTGCCTATCAGTAACTCATCAAATCTCATGAATTTTTGTTATCAAAATTGGAATATTTCGCTAATATGGGTCGTGAATGGATATATGAGGATCATTTTACCACTAATGCAAATTTTTAATATAAATATTTGTTATTCTGAAGGACTTCACATAGGTATCGAACCGTAGTTTTTCTATATAAAATTCTCAAGGAATATCTTAAATTATCACAAACCATAGGTATCGTATTTATTTTGAAATGGGTATGTCTTGCAAGTTTTCAACAAATAGTTGGTTCAAATTACAATAATTGACGATTGACGAAATCCTGAATATGCGGGTGTCCCGAAATTAACTAGAAATATTTTGCCATCAGTTTCTACTTGGAAACTTTTTGTGAGAGAGATTCTAAAATTTTATTCAGGGACGTAGTAATCGGAGGGGCCCAGGGGTGTTTATAGCCCCAACTTATTTGCCTGTAGAATTTTTCGCAATTTAACTACAGGAAATTAAAATTTGAAGTTTTCTACCTAAGAATGGAACTATTGTCTAACTTCGATCGAATGCATGGTTTTCGAGTTAAATTGATTTGAAAATTCTGTTCCACGCCATTAGTTGGTTTTTAAATTCATACTTTTTTTACGTTTTCACATAGTAGACTGTTTTTAACAGGTAGGTAGTTTAGAAAATTTGAAATTAAAACGTTTCCAAAATATTTACAAAAAAGCAGCATCACAGGCTCTCCTTTAAAAGACTCTAGCCCCATTAGGAACCATTTCTGGACCCATGTTTATATGAACTTTTTGGACGTAGAAACTGATGGCAAAATCTGTCTGGTTAATTGGGGGACACCCTATACGTATATGCAAGTCTTCGCGGGTTACGATTGGCAATTAAATAATATGACCCATTCGTACAATGGTATCAGTTTATAGTAAAAAAATTCATTGTCATAACGAGCCGGATAAAGCAGACAGTCCAATTGCAGTTACGCAAATACATTCTAATTAGGTATACACTTGCATAAGTAGAAATAAATGCATTTATTATTTTTCTAATTAACAAGCATACCCGCTCATTTTAATGATCAGACAATTGTTTTTCACGTTACAAAGAATTTTCTACGTCATAATTTTTGATCAGCAGTTGTAAGCAGTTTTGTAATGATAGGTTTAATTATGTCCCTGCTTGTATTGCAAGTATCAGCAACAGAAAAAATGTACGATGAAATAATCACAAATTATTAATTGGTAGGACTATATCGAAGACCCCGATAAAGTGTATGCTTAAGTTCCTCGCTTAATAATCCTGCCAGCTATTAAGCAACATATCTACGTCACTGGTGGAAGATATACATTATTGCTGTTCCTATTTCCTCTAGTGGGATTACGATTCTTGCATTCAATTCTTGCTACCGCAGCGCTTGCAGAAACTGCAGAGATTTCTTTGGGGAACGCTCGTCAAGTCAAATTCCAAATGCATCCGGTAAATTTTAAGGTGTTTATCTAACATAGATCCACCGATTGGAAAGGAGTAGAAACCGGTATCATGTTTTTATATAAAGGCATCAGCATATTGGGTATAGCTGACTACTTTGGACCAATAAATCCAGTACCTAGAAAGACTGTGAGGTTTATCACTAGATTTCCATTCAAACACTGCATGGAAAATGGAGTAAAAGAGTTCTTAGGGTTATATCGGGTGGTCCTAAAAAAACCGGAATTTACATTTTACCTTATAACTTTTTTATTTTTTCAGCGATTTTCAACTTTTTGGATTCGTTCGACAGCTAAAGCTTTCAGCTAAACGATTCTCTGTCAGAAGCTGATATTATGATCATAAATGTCACGGCAGACGTATTTAAACTTGAGCAATTTTTAATAACTGCTGGAATTTTGTTGAAATCCCGAATTTACAAACGGTTTGTTTCATCATCATGACTGGTCTTGTGGCAATATTTTGATAGGTAGTTTTAAAAAATCGGTCAAAGAACTACGGAGCTGTACCAAAAAATGTAGAGGCGTGTTATCAACGTATCGGCATCAATTGTAAAAACAGAAATTTTTATTTTCCTTTATAACTTTTTTGACTCCTTACCGATTTTAGTTATTTTTGGATCATTTAAAACCCAAAGCCTTCCACTACAATATTGAATGTAGAAATTGACATGAATCATAAATCTAATATGGCGGAAGTGGTCAAATTTACCTAATATTTAAAAGCCGCTGGGATTTTTTTTAAATGGCGAATTAAAAGGCTTTTCTTTTAATCTGGAAGCCTTATCTTCTAAAAACATTTTCATTCATAGATCACGAAAATCGGTTAAGAACTTACAAAGATGTAGTTGATAACGTAATCATGTGCCCCATAACAACAGTATTAAATTAATTCTCATCAGAGTTACCTATACACTTATCGTCATGGTTACAAAACAAATGAACATTGATACCTACTGAACTGTCAGTTCGGCTGTTTTTAAAAAGTGTTTTGTGTTAAAATGGTGTTGTCAAATGAAGACAAGAATTTAATACTGTTTTTATGGGGCACATAATTACGTTATCAACTACATCTTTGTAAGTTCTTAACCGATTTTCGTGATCTATACGTGAAAATGTTTTTAGAAGATAAGGCTTCCAGATTAAAAGAAAAGCCATTTAATTCGCCATTTAAAAAAAATCCCAGCGGCTTTTAAATATTAGGTAAATTTGACCGCTTACGCCATATTGGATTTATGATTCATGTCAATTTCTGACATTCAATATGATAGTGCAAGGCTTTGGGTTTTAAATGATCCAAAAAAAATTAAAATCGGTAAGGAATCAAAAAATTTTATAAAGGCAAATAAAAATTTCTGTTTTTACCATTGCTGCCGAGACGTTGATAACACGCCTCTACATTTTTTGGCACAGCTCCGTAGTTCTTTGACCGATTTTTTAAAACTACCCATCAAAATATTGCCACAAGACCAGTCATGATGATGCAACAAACCGTTTGTAAATTCGGTATTTCAACAAAATTCCAGCAGTTATTAAAAATTACTCAAGTTTAAACACGTCTGCCTTGACATTTATGATCATAATATCAGCTTCTGAAAGAGAATCGTTTAGCTGAAAGCTTTAGCTGTCGAACGAATTTAAAAAGTTGAAAATCGCTGAAAAAATAAAAAAGTTATAAGGTAAAATGTAAATTCCAGCAGTTATTAAAAATTACTCAAGTTTAAACACGTCTGCCTTGACATTTATGATCATAATATCAGCTTCTGAAAGAGAATCGTTTAGCTGAAAGCTTTAGCTGTCGAACGAATTTAAAAAGTTGAAAATCGCTGAAAAAATAAAAAAGTTATAAGGTAAAATGTAAATTCCGGTTTTTTTTGGACCACCCGATATATTTACAAACGTTGTGCTACTAGCAATTGATTAGTTTTCTTGTATATCCCGGCGATTTTCTTCTCAAAAAAAAACTAGCAATGCTCCTTTTTTTGTATTGTAAAATAAATGAAACAGGTCTTATTTCTTGTAATTTCCACTTTTTAAATAAGTTACCGATTTAGTGAACAATTAGCCTGATTCAATATCATCAGGCAACGAGAAATTAAATTATTATATGTTAATGTTCCATAATGTTCAGACAAGTGATATCGAATTTTACATAATAATATATACCTACTGTTTTTCACTTCAACTAGATCCCCCAATATGTAGTTGAAGTTTAATACGTGTAAATACCTTTTGAAATATTTAGCGTAGCTTATTGGTTATTGTATTGTTTTTTCGTAATTTCTTCTGCTACTAACTAGCTGTTCATTTACTCCAATAATGTGGAATTGGAATTGGATACAGGGTTGAAGCTAGGGGAGCGTTTTTTTGACAGTTTTCAAACCTGATAAAATAGTAAACTTCAGCTACTTTTAGATGATTTACTTGAATTGAGGAGTGATTTAATATAACTCTGACTTATTACAGCTGTAATATTTTTTACTGAGGTTCCTTAAGTAACTTAATTATTACCGCCGATCAGTTTAAAAACCTGTTTTTGGCGACGACTGTATAGATAGGGTGGCTCGAACTCGACGACTCAGTTATTTTATTCGAAAAAGGGGGCAATTAGGAAGTCTCCATTTTCTTCAAAATACACTCATTCATAGTCCTAACAATTATGAAAGGAATAAAAAAAAATTGAAATATCTTTAAAAGTGGCTGACTTATACTGCTTTGAAATTCAAACTTGACACTTTTCCGCGATTTGCTCCGATCAGCAGAGTGACTTCACGCGGCATGATCCGAGACGCGGTCTTAATTTAGGCACCGGAAAGTTTTTTGAAATCTTAATTTTTTATTGCCTATCGATCTGTCAAGCCAGATTTTCGGTTTTTGCCTGATATTTTCAAAATTATTGAAAGAAGTTTGAATTTTCATCAAAAAACGTCATTTGTTGTCTATCGATCTGTCGAGTTCGAGGTCGAGCTAGATTTTCGATATTTGCGCACTAGTGCGGAAAAGTAATTATATTTTTATTTGCATTTTTGGGTAATTTTATACAAATTTAATGAAATTAAGTCATTTCTACTTATACTAACTTTTTTGAAGTAGCTCCTATAACTTTAAATATCAATAAATCACGTAGCATATAGTCATGACTGTCTCATTTTGACGTTTCCTAGTCACATAACAATAATTAACAAACGTCAAGTCAAACAGTAGCATCTTTTTAAAGTAGAGTCCAGTTTCTTAATTAAGTAAAAAATGTATTCATCACGCTCTGAGGAAATATTGTTCCTAACGCATGCGGAAACTGTCTTTTCCGCACTTATCGCGAAAATTTAATCTCTTGTGGTATGACTACTGATAACACCATCCAGGGAAATTTTCAATCACTATGACAACAAAATTATTTAACTTTGACAACTTCATAATAACTGCCAAATAAATTTCAAAATGTCACGTTTTGGCAATTCTCAATCTAAACTTTTAAATAAATAAATAATTGTTTTGTTGTGATGCGACTTTTTGATTTTATTTTTTCAAAAAATTTTCTGACCGAATATCCCTCTGACATTGACAAATGCCTCATAATTTTATGACAATCTCAAGCACGTTGCCTGGTAATTGCCTTCCGCCTATTACCAAGCAACGTGCTTTCGATTGTCTTAAAATTATCTCGTACATTATCTATGTCCTAGGGATATTATAGTTGAATATCAAATTTCTTTGGAAATGTTTTAAAAATCAGTTGTAAAAATCAAAAATCTACCTCGACATATTGATAAGAGGCAATAAATAATAATAAGATTTAAAAAAAAATTTGTCGTGATTACTTAAGAAATACGGTGTGTAAAATGATACCTATTTCCACAAAAATGACGTTTTTTTATGAAAATTCAGAGACAAAAATCGAAAGTCTGGTTTCACAGATTTATAGGCAATTAAAAAACGAAAATTTCAATAAAACTTTCTAATTGCTTAAGTATTAAGACCTGCAGACTGATTTGAAAAAAAGTAACTTGGGGCCACTGTGCGACGACAATCGGCTTCACGACGCCGACGCGACGTCTTCAATATACTTTTCAACACCTTTTTCGAGTATGTCACTGGAAAGCTTATTGTTATCTGAATAAAAAATCTATATATTTATATTTTTCATATTTTGAACTATCTTGAAAATAATATCAAATTTTAAAATTATATTTACTTTTGATTTTAGGGCTAATTCTACTAAAAATTAAATTAAAATTTAATCTTACAATAAAAATTTATATATTACACCATGTTATAACATAGGAACAGAAACCTAACATTTTTAAAATTTATTATTTGACTCAGAAATTATTAACCAATGAAACTACTACAATTTTTAAATTTGGACCAATGACAGCAGTATTAATATCGATAAAATCCCTGAAACAGTTTTATCGCGATAAATTAACTCCTATATGAAAAAGTCTATTTGACAGTCACGTTTTGTCACTTTGACAGCGATAAAAAAGGTGCATCGTTTTTTATCACCGATAAAAATGCCTGCTCCTCAAAATCAGTGTACATCTAGTAGTCGCACGTCACTTTAAAATCAGTACACCAAACCAAACCATTTATAACAATTGTATTTTTAATAACTGTTCCTTCAAATAATTGTATAAATAAAAATAATTATTGTTGCTGTTCGTTCACATATTCTGTCGTTAATTTATCTTGCCAAAAAACACTCCAGCTTTTCCTTTATGGATACATTTCTTTGTAACTCATTTGCCAATGAGTAATTTTGCTCGAAAAACTGACATTTGACAAAATCGCTCGACCTACGGTCTCGCGATTTTTTCATGTCAGTTTTTCTCTTAAAATTACTATTTGGCAAAATTGTTTCGTTACGAAGAGAAATTTATCCGATAAAAAAAAAGCTCTTGTGTTTTTACTGTTGATAAAATCATTCTTTATGTCAACTGTCACTTAATACGTTACTTTGACATTTCGTCGTAAGCGTCTTCCAACTTTCAATAATTTAACCTGAATTTATATGTTTGTCTGTTTAAAGAAAAACTTTTTCTAATATTAAAGATATGTTTTTGTATTTAAATAATTTATTCGTGAAATATTCTCCGCAAATACCATTTGAGCTTGAAAATTTTACCTATAAATTTTTTCTCGAGCGATACTGCCAACAGTAATATTACTCGTGTAAATTGGTCACTTTATTATCAAAAATTAAATCTCTCGCGCTAAAGCGCTCGTGATTTAATTAGATAATAAAGTGGCCAATTTACACTCTTAATATTACTAGGCAATATCGCTCTCGAAAAAAATTTATCGATAAAATTTTAAGCACTTATGATATTAGATATTACATACGATAAAAACATAACCTTAGTTCCTTCAATAAGTGCTGTGATATTTTAAATAATGTTTTTTTTTTTGCATGCGTTTCTTATTTTTTTATCAGAGTTTTGTCGTTTGTATGTACGTGTGTATGTACTTAATTTTTTAGGCCATAGATGAAAACCACGGGCATAGGATCAGGGAATCTAGAAGATCATTATAATAGGTCCCCTGTCCATTTATCCAAAATACTTTTATTTAAAAAAACTTTTCACTACAACAGCTGGAGCTTTTGTTGAAAACCTATCTGTTCGAAGTTCTTGAGACACAATTTCCAATTACAGTGGAAGTTTGTTCCGCAAGTGAACCTTTATAGAAATCGGGAACTACCTTCTAGCAGGTGGCGAGGGGAGTATAATGTATGTAATTTATTCGTTCATAATTACATGTTTTAAAAAATTATTATTATCTAATATCTAATTGAGCCATAATTCATTCATAATCCGTTCATCTAAGTTCTTGTAAGATAATTAAATCATTAACTGTGAACTTTTCAGATTCAGATTTTGAATTTTTAGAATTCCATGGAAGACAATTAAATATTGTGACGAATTTTAAATGGAAACATTTTTTTTCACCATAAAAATGGCATACTTTCAGCTTTCCTTTTATATGAATTATGAATAATAAAATCTGTTGAAAATAATCTCCATCTATCAGAAGAATTATGCTTTTGTCTATTTTATCTATTAGAAGAATTACGAATACTCGGACTAAACAAACTTTTCTTATGGTTCTCATTCAAAAATAAAATTTCTCAGGGGCCTACTTGTGTTTTTAAGTTTCTCACATTTTTGACACCATTTTTTAAACAAATGTCAACTTATGATCGCTGAAATAAGAATTTGACGAACAAGAATATATCGTCAGTTTATGATTACCATTACCACTGCAGTAAATTGAAATTTGGGTTCAAGTCTAAGGAATCCATGAATTGTTTGTTTCCATAGTTGCCTTCGAATAGAAAGGCTGAGGTGTCGTGTTTGGGACACCCTGTACAAAGCCGATATTTTCAAAAATATTTTTAAAATTTATTTTATTAATTTCCATGACACAGTTAATTTTCCTTCTCCGGCTGTTAGCTGTTATTAAATTGTTTATATACCCAACGCAGATATGTTAATCTGTAAGTACATAACACATAAGATATTTAACGTAATTAATTATCTCTATTATTATATACAGGGCGTTTCCTGAGTGATTGGCCATACGCTAGTGGGAAGTAGAGAACTCTGAGGCGGTTTCAGAACGACTCTTATTTTATGCCCTAATGTCGTTCGTTTCTGATATACAGCATGTTTTTTATTTTTTACCAAAATTTCGATCGGCCATATTTTACCGAATTGAACCAAATGTGGCAGATATGTTTCACTAGTGGATGTCTACATTATTCAGTAAACAACAACAAAAAAAATAAATAACAGGACCGTGGTCAAAATTTTTTTAGTAGGGGAAGTTACCTCGAAACATAACCCTGTATATGGATTTTGGCAATTTTCAATGGCAACTTTAAAAACACACTAATATTGTACCTAAACCACGTGGTTTTTTTGGCGCATATTTAGAGAATTAACAGGTAAGTTTCACAATAAGTCCATTTTAGAAATAATTAAGTGTCCTCCTGCAACAAAAAAACATCAGCAATGTGCAGCATAGACGACGTTAATAGTGTGTGAAAATATTTTATTTTACTGTCTATTGTTATAATTTAAAAAAATTAAAATACCATTATTCATTAAATATCAGGGCCGGATCTTTCTGTTAAATTTATGTAGTATTTTTTATATTTACAAGCAAAAAAGATTAAAGACTACAAATAAATTTGGTTAGAATAAGCTCCCAATATTAGTACCTAATTAAAAAGCATCTAAAATTAAATTAAACAAATAAACAAATTTTGCACAAAAACAATTAATACACAAATTACAATAACACATATAAAAATCTAATGGACGAAAATAATACAAAAACAACAAATTTTCAAAATGTCCATATCCAACCTCAACAGATTATCTTGTATGCAACTGCAAATTTTTTAGTCTCTGGTCATGCGTGGATTATTCTTCAGTTTAGTGCATCCTGTTCTATGTATTCTTAATTCTTCTCTGGTTGCAATTTCGGTTATATGTAGCATATACTTTACTTTAAATAGCCCCATAAAAAATAGTCTACCGAAGTCAGATCTGGGGAGATTGTAGGCCAGGAAAGTTTGCCATTACGATCAATCCACCTATTGGGGTGACGATCATTTAAATGCTGCCCCCTCCCTCTCCTAGGTTATGAGGAGCTGCACCATCGTGCTGGCCTGCAAGGTCCCCAGATCTAACTCCGTTAGACTATTTTTTATGGGACTATTTAAAGCAAAAGTGTATGCAATCAGAGAAGAATTTAGAGAACGCATAGAACAGGAATGCGCTGAACTAAGAAATAACGCATGATAGATGCCATAAATAATTTACAGTTACATGCAAGAAAATTTGTTGAGGTTGGTGGTGGACATTTATTGTAGTTTGTTTTGTATTATTTTTGCCCATTAGATTTTAGATGTGTTCTTGTAATTTGTGCATTACTTAATTGTTTTTATTCAAAGTTTGTTTATTATGTTTAATTTAATTTTGGATGCGTTATTTTACTTTTGTATAATTACTAATATTGTGTACTTATTCTAACAAATCATTTGTTTTTTAATCTTCCTTGCTTGTAAAAATAAAAAAATTCTGCAGAAATTTTAAAAATGAACCGGCTCTGATATTTAATGAATATTGGTATTTTAAGTTAAATTCTAACAACGGACAGCAGTTGCGATTGAAAATTGTCAAAATCCATGTACAGGGTGATGCTTTTAGGTAACTTCCCCGACTAAAAAATTTCTGACCACGGTCATGTTATTTTTTTCTTATGGCCAATCGAAAATTTGGCAAAAAATAGAAAATATGCTATATAAACGATGGACATTAGGGGTTAAAATACGGGTCGTTCTGAAACCGCCTCCGGGTTCTCTCTACTTCCCACTAGCGTATGGCCAGTCACTCAGGAAACACCCTGTATACTGATGCAGCTACATTTGTTTTTATTACAAATAATAAAATATATTTTTAGGTTGTTAACCTCAGGTAGCGTGTACTTACTTGATTTAATCAAATGTTGTGCGAAGCAGGAATGATATTTGTCCATTTCTATCATACAAGGATAACAGCTATAGACGAGAAACACAAGGAACAAGTCTTCCTAGTTTACCTAAAACATTCATGTTTATTATTGCTGAAGCATGATTGCTCAGTCACGATTTAAGTCAATTCTCAGCTCGGACACTGGTAATGTTCTGTATTGTAAAACTTATAGTTAAACCTTGTTTCATAGCGCAAACTGAATATATATTTCGTAAATCGTCCATTTCAAAAATATTTCACTATCTCAACCAAATTTTAATTTTTAATTTGCGATAAAAAAATACGTGCGATATTTCGCACGTATTTTTTTATCGCATTTAGACAATTCAGAATAAAACAGACACAATATACCTAATCTCAGTGATATCAAGTATTTTATATGAGTAGAACCCGCAGTTGGCAGTGCCCTGCCCGGCAGCAACTTTTACCTGTTATATTTATTACCACTTTTTATTTAGGGTCAAGTGTCATGTGAATAACTAATACCTATTAATAAATAATGTAAAATTTTGCTGCATGATATACATACGCGTTTTCCCATATGAACGCGAAATGTTTTAGAAACTGTTACCTTTGTTCGTGAAAAGAATTCATCTTACTGCTATTTTTTTTCAACATCAACTTTTAAGCAAAAACAACACCTGTATTGGAACAGAATTCTTGTTAAATTTTCTTGGTAGGTTTCCTGGTCTAAGAAAATGTTTTCTTTGTAACGGAATACAATTTGATGTTCCTTTAATTCAAAGCTCGTAACAGTAAAATGAAAATTACTTTAAATCAAGGCTCGTTCGACACATGCAATCGTCCTTTTTCGAATAAGACCATTTCGTGTTTTAAACTCCGTTAGAGTGAAAGCAAAACGATACATAATTGCTATTAATGGTAGAATTTCAATTGAAACTGTAAGAACCGCTACTGTTTATTGAAAAATCAATGCAGTAAAGTCCATCCGTCACACGCCAGAAGTAGATTTCATGATTTTCTTTCTTAAAAGAAGTTGGTTTTTATTGTAGAACACACAAAACACAAAAGGCGGTTAGATATTTGATCAAACGCAGGCACACATTTTATTTAATACATTTTAATAACCTATCGACTCAGTATACTGCTGGGGATCGAACTCGATATCTCGATAGCCAGTGTGACCAAGAATGCTTGCCACCAAACGATTCAGTCTACGTCGCTACAGACTTGGTAGTAGATCAACATTGGGTATAATTTTATCCAGGGTTAAAATTCAATATTTATCTCTATGATCTTGTGTACTGAAAATTAAAATATTTGGATAGCGTGTTTAAATAATGTTGTACTTTGTATAATATAAATATAAGCAGTGTGGAAACTTTAACCAGAATATAGTCTGTAACTTGGATATGCAGCATTTCTGTAAAAAATTCTAAAACATGTCACAAAATTAAAATATAGCATATTGTATTTGCAGCCAAAAATGTTTCGGAAAAATACTACTACGTATATGCAGAGTGTGATTTTATGTTTAACACTGAATGGTAGGTACGTATTATTGTTATACTGTACCTGATAATCACCATAATTGTTTCATTTATTTCAAATTTTGAGAACGGTCCTGTTGCCGATAAGGAAGTGTCCCTATCAGATTTTTCTAAATCCAGTTTGCTCTGTTATATTGCAAAAAAAAAATTTTAAGCCGCGTCTTAATTTCTTATATAAATATAGACCTTTATGTCTCTTTTCTGTTTTATTTCAGGCACCGAGTTTGCGTTTTCTTATTAAGTTAATGATTTTAATTTTATAAATTCAAGTATTCATAAATCAAGGAATATTTGGGTTTAAGTCTGATTTGTAATTAAAATGAAACTATAAAACCTGCCCCAAATAAATCGTTTGTCTAAGTGATGTAATTAGGAAAATATTTCAAAGAGCAGTACTGAAAATGTGTAAGAAGCCTTATGTACTCGTTTCCCTTGCTTGATACATTGTGGATTGTTGTGGTAGTATAATTAAATATTTACTTTTACTGCTTCGTTTGAGAAGCATGAAGTATAATAAAAACATTCAAAACGCATGACTTTTTGTAATTACGTTTTAGCTTACCACATTTTTTATTTTCTCCAACTTAATATTTATTTTAGCAGTTCAATAATATTGTTTTTCAAGTTCTACAATTTTCCAATTTTCTTTTACCTGAAGAGTTCATTGTAATCTATAAAATATAACTGCGTTAACTGTAGTTTTACGAGGTAAAAACCGCAACATTCAAGCAGCGAAGTGAACTGATATACCGGATAAAAGAACGTGACTTTTAATTAGCTGGGACATCCTGTATAACAGTCGCGTTTTGTTTTATTTACAGCATGTGAGCATTGTTTCAGCATTTTTACTTGTTACGCCTCACAATAAACAAGAAGGACAATAAAAAGTAGTACAATGGGTCGTTCTCCATGAAGAAAGAAATATTAATGAAATATATTTCCTAAACATGTAGTGCATATGATAATGCGTAATGTTGCTGCTACGAAATAGTTATTTACCACAGAAACAGAGAATGGAACTCTATTTTAATATAATTTCTTAAAACATAGCTATGGTATGAGAGATTTAGGACAAGCTTTGTTATAAAACCAGATCTTCCTACAAATAGCTGTTTCGCTAACATGAAGCAGCCTGACTGGATAGCCAGAACTACCAATGACGAGAGAACTCATTTCGAGCTATTTCGCTCTCTTCAGTTCAAGAAAATTAGCGAAATGTGTTGACAAGAAGACCACAGCAAGATGGTGGGAACGTTAAAAATTCAAAATAATCAACGCGGAAGAGAACCCGGAAACACTAAAATGTATAACAGTATATTTTATGAGTATATGATAAAACATACCTACCTTTTATGTTTTGATCAAAATACATACTTTTTAAAACAAAAGCTATCTGAGGTGAATTGGCTTTGGAATCACTACCAAAATGAACTGAAGCTGACCAAGAGAATTTTTAGGTTAACTTTTAAGTCAACTATTTTGCGAACGAATAAAGATATCGATGTGCGGATTGCAGAATTTAAAATTTTTTTTTGGTTAGAAACATCTTACTACAGGGGGTAAAAGAAAAGTATGTTTTTTTTTAACCAAAGTTAGAAACTTTTAGAAAAATATCGAAATTTCATGAACGAAGAAGGATATAAAAAATTAGAGAAATTAGTTTATTCCTTATAAACAAGAGACCAGAAAAATAGAAATAAAAAAAATTAAAAAAAATTTTTGTGGAAACCCGGTACTTAGAAACTTTTGTTCAAAAACATACTTTTCTTTTACCCCCTGTACACAGTAAAACCAGAAAAATTTGGATAAACAGGCTTGTTCAGAATTAAATTATGATTATAAATTTATACTGGAGTCATATTTTTGAAAATATTTAGGATGAGGAATGAGAAGAAAGCAGGAGCAAATTTTTATCTTGAATTTTATTGCAAATAAAAATAATCTTTCTTTCACCGACCAATAGCACCAGTGATATCAAATAAGGATTTTTATTAGGTAAATAAAAAAGTTTTGTAGATCGCCAAATACAAAACTAGGTACGCGTTCCTGATGATACACATAACATATAAAAAAAACACTTCCTCCATCCAGCTTTTTATTTCCGAAAATTTCCGGTAATATGACTCCACTGTTAACGAATTTTGTATGTCCTTCGATCGGTTACAATCCAGCTCATCCTCAATGGAAGTAAAACTATTGGTCCTGAACTATTAGTTTTCAATTATGCAGAATCTCCTAACATAGTTGGACATTCTCGACTACGTCAACACTGTTTGATAATCTTACTGGAAAGTTAGTACCAGGCGTCAAGTTCATTAGAACAAGTAAAATGTGCAGTGAAGCGTTGTGTTATATCCCAATTCACTTAGGTATACCGGCTGACATCAAAGTTACCGCATATAGCGTTGTTATTCGTAATAGAGACGTTTTGAAACGTGAAATAGTTATTTTCTTGACGAGTGCTAAAAGTGGTACTTTTCCGCACGCGACGGCCGTGTGGAAAAGACCGTTTCCGCATGTGTTAGGAACAATATTTTTCTTACGAGCGTGATGAGTACACTTTTCTTAATTAAAAAACTAGGCTTTACTTTAAAAAGATGCTACTGTTTGACTTCACGTTTGTTAATTGTTATATGTGACTGAGAAACATCAAAATCAGACAGTCGTGGCTACAATATCATTTGATTTTTTTCTACGAGCGTGCGGAAAGTACACTTTTCCATACGCAACTGCAATTTTCAAAACTAAAATGTAGGAAATAGTAATTTACGTAACAGGTCCGGAAAATAAATTGCAGACTTCCAGGACTCGCCTACGATTCGGCAGTGCAGAAAAATGTACTTTTCCGCACGCAAGTGCAACTTTCGAAACTAAAATGCGTACGGAAAAGTGATACCTTTCGCACGGTCGTAGGAAATAGCCCGGAAAATAAATCGCAGATTTCCAGAACGAGCCGTAGGCGAGTACTGGAATCTTGTCTATTAAAAAACAGTTTCGGGGCGTGTTGCGTACACTATTTTTTCGGCAAAAAATAACGTACTTTATTGATTTGTTATTCCACACGATATATTGCCGAAAAAATGGTGTACGCAACACTTTATAATATTTATTTGTAGAACAAAATTAGGAACATTCTAATTCTTGTTTAAATTAATACATATATTGAAACTCGTATTGAAATCCGGACAATTGCTAATATTAAAGGGTAATAATTCTTTCCGGCCTAGTCCGGAAAATATGTACCTCCCGGACTAGGCCGAAAAAGTGCTAATTTTTCAAAGAAAAAACGTCCGGGAAGTGGGTACTTTCCGGCCGGTTGCCGAAAACGTTTTGAGCCATTTTAAAAAATTTGCTGGCGATGATAAAAAATCATGTCCTAAAACATCTGAAGACAAACATATGATATAATTTTTTTATCGAGCTAAAATTTTGTCATACACCTTTCTATCCTAAAGTATAAAGTAGTTTGTTGGAAAAAGGTGCAATATTCGACTTGGAAATTTCGAATATTTTACACAGATTTTTCCTCACCCACGTCATTTCAGTTCGAATAATTGGCAGGAGGAAGTCATTTTTTGATTGGCCAGACAAGCTCCCAGATTTGACACTTCTTAACATATTAATTCAACAAACTTTTGTTCAGATCAACTTTCGTCATAAAACAAACCATAAAAATTTGCTTTGCTTATTTAAAGCTTCGAGTCCATCATGTACGTTTAGGGATTACCTATACAATATAATATTTAATATAAAAAATGTCCTCGAATTTTTAAATGTCGCCTCGCTACCTGGCGGGAAGAATAGTTAAATTTCAACTATTTTTCTGGTTTATACTGCGCGCTATAATACAGTTCTATTAAAATTGTTATCAAATAATTACATAAATGTGTACATACAGTCGTGACGTGACTTGTTGGTATTATAAACAATGAAAACACAAGGTTTTCAGTGAAACCAAAACTGTGACAGTTCATAAAGCGTTAAAACACATCTTACGCTATAATTACATAAAACAGTATTTTAATTTGAACTGCGGTAATTAGTAAATGCGAGAGCTAAATTTATTTTCTTTGTCTCATTGAGACTCTTTGATGTTCATTAATTAATCCTCTGGCACATGATATTTTAGTTCGTAAGCATTAATTAATATTAGGTGTCGAAATTGTTACCTGTAATTAGCAGATGGACAAACACGATATTTTGCACTTTACAGAGGCAATGAGGCCAGACAATCTCTAATAGGATTTAAGGTTTAATTAAATTGTTTATTGCAAATATGTTTCGCTGATATTTTAACAACCGTCTAACCCGGAATTGTGACGTGCCCTTGTCGATTTAGACCTACAGAACCAACACTATTTTCGTTGGTTTTTTTAAAAAATACCAGATCTTCGCGATGCCACTTTATCTTCCAAATGCTAGTAATTTGTCAGTGCATTCAACCATTTTATGTAGCACGTTTTACAGATTTTTGGCGTACCATCAACTTATGTCAGTGTGCATATTTGTTATGCAATATTTTGAAAAACATGATGAAACGTTTATATAAATAAATAAATAAATAAATACCTAAATAAATAAATAAAAATGACTTTTTTTATACTTATGCTTTTTTATATAAAAACTATATAAGTATACAGGGTGTCCCGATTTTAAACAGACAAACTTCGGGTACAGAAAGTTCACATGTAATTATGACATACCCCTTCTAACATTTCTTCTCTATCGAGCCTCCTAACGGAGATACAGGGTGTTGAAAATTCAATTTATTTTTTGTTTTTCTTTAATAACTTCCACAATATTAAAGATAGGGAAACCAAACTTGGTACACATAGTTATGTTGTGAGGGTCCATCTTTGCTATGGTTCAGAGTTAAACTGAGGCGCGCCAGTGGCGTGCGGTGTGGTCACGTCGACATAATTTTAAAGAAAAAAGTATGTGCACTAATTTTTTTCGCAATTCTGATCAGGTTTTCATAATTTACGGTTAATTTTCTAAAAAAACTTGCTCATATAAAATTTTGACTGAGGCATTAGTTTTCGAGATCGTCTGAACAAAACGATGCACCAAAAACACAATTATCATGTCGGGAATAGTTCTGATGAAATCACGACATATCCCTTCTAAAATTTCTCTATAGCCATTCCTAACGGAAATACGGGGTGTTGATTTTTTTGATATTTGGATATTGATAATTTGTTTATGCAATTTCGTAACAAACAAATTTTTCTTTTGACAGAAATAATATTGACTATTGACTTGCAAAAGGCCGTAAAAACGCCTCATTGCAAAAGAAGAAAAACATTAAAAACATTAAATTGACAGTTCAGTTCAGTATATCCCTTCGAAAATCAGATTGAAAATAATTTTGAAAGGGCCATCTTAATTAATTAATTGTGTTTTTGGTGCATCGTTTTGTTCAGACGCAAATATCGAAAACTAACGCCTCAGTCAAAATTTTACATGAGCAAGTTTTTTTAGAAAATAAACCGTAAATTATGAAAATCTGATCAGAATTGCGAAAAAAATTAGTGCACACACTTTTTTCCTTAAAATTATGTTGACGTGACCACACCGCACGCCACTGGCGCGCCTCAGTTCAACTCTGAACCATAGCAAAGATGGACCCTCACAACCTAACTATGTGTACCAAGTTTGGTTTCAGTATCTTTAATATTGTGGAAGTTATTAAAGAAAAACAAAAAATAAATTGAATTTTCAACACCCTGTATCTCCGTTAGGAGGCTCGATAGAGAAGAAATGTTAGAAGGGGTATGTTATAATTTCATGTGAAGTTTCTGTACCCGAAGTTTGTCGGTTTAAAATCGGGGCACCCTGTATATACAGGGTGATTCAAATTCTGATCAGATTTTCATAATTTACGGTTTGTTTTCTAAAAAACCTTGCTCATGTAAAATTTTGACTGAGGCGTTAGTTTTCGAGATATTTTCGTCTGAACAAAACGATGCACCAAAAACACAATTAATTAATTAAGATAGCCCTTTCAAAATTATTTTCAATCTGATTTTCGAAGGGATATACTGAACTGAACTGTCAATTTAATATTTTTAATATTTTTCTTCTTTTGCAATGAGGCGTTTTTAAGGCCTTTTGCAAGTCAATATTATTTCTGTCAAAAGAAAAATTTGTTTGTTACGAAATTGCATAAAAAAATTATCAACATCCAAATATCAAAGAAATCACACCCCGTATTTCCGTTAGGAACGGCTATAGAGAAATTTTAGAAGGGATATATCGTGATTTCATCAGAACTATTCCCGACATGATAATTGTGTTTTTGGTGCATCGTTTTGTTCAGACGCAAATATCTCGAAAACTAACGCCTCAGTCAAAATTTTACATGAGTAAGTTTTTTTAGAAAATCAACCGTAAATTATGAAAATCTGATCAGAATTGCGAAAAAAATTAGTGTACATACTTTTTTCCTTAAAATCATGTCGACGTGACCACACCGCACGCCACTGGCGCGCCTCAGTTTAACTCTGAACCATAGCAAAGATGGACCCTCACAACCTAACTATGTGTACCAAGTTTGGTTTCCCTATCTTTAATATTGTGGAAGTTATTAAAGAAAAACAAAAAATAAATTGAATTTTCAACACCCTGTATCTCCGTTAGGAGGCTCGATAGAGAAGAAATGTTAGAAGGGTATGTCATAATTTCATGTGAACTTTCTGTACCTGAAGTTTGTCGGTTTAAAATCGGGACACCCTATAAGGGGGTAAATACAACCCTCACGAATGTTTGCAATTGATAGCAACCCAACAAATCAATTAGGGATATAACCTCAAATTTTTTCTGATGTTCAGTTGATTTTTAACCGATGCCGTTTAAGAGAATTTTAATTTTTCACTATACAGGGTGTCCTGAATTGTATGGACCAAACTTTGCGTTATGATAGGACTTCACAAAATGTGAAAAGATGTCCCTATAAACATGAGGCGGGAAACGCTTATTTTCCGGGTGTTGAAGTTACAATTTTGAAACCACCAAAGATAAACAAATGAAATTTTGCACAATAATTCAGATTTTTATGCTACACAAACTACTCCTACCCAAATAATCCAAGGGAGGGTAAAAGTAGTGGGGGCTAGGTTAAAACAGCATCCCAACTTTTTTGCACGTTACTTTTTTATCAATTTATGATAAAAATTTAAAAAACCGAGCCTTTTTACACAAAAAAGTTCTCTTGTGTTTTTCGTTAAAAACAATTCATTTTTAAGTTAGGTAACCCTAATTAAACTTTATTCATCATTAATAATTTTTTCACTATTACCAGCGATTTATGCAGCAACAAGAGTGTGCCATGATTTCAGTGTTTTAAGCAGCAGAATCTATTATTACATACTACAGTATGCCATTCCAGTATGACATTGGTATTTTCTGTTTTGAAATTATTTTTTTGGATATTTCTTTAACACCCTGTATCTCAGAAACTAAGTGTTTCCCGGCCCATGTTTATAGGAACTTTTTTTCATATTTTGTGAAGTTCTATCACATCGTAAAGTTTGGTCCGTACAATTCGGGACACCCTGTATAAGGGGGTAAATTCAACCCTCACGAACATTTGCAAAGGATCGCGTTACAATAAATCGATAAGAGATGCAACTCCAAACTTTTTCACTTTTATTTTATTGGGATGAATCAGAATACTTAGGGCCGTTTTTTGATTATTGATTTTATACTTTTACAGTATCTAGCAAACTGAATCAACGAATCAACGCGTCTTTAAAATTTAATGTCCCGTAATTGTAAGTGAGGTGTATTTCGTTCGGGTATATTCGGTTAAATTCACTGCTATTTTTTACTGCTGTTATCACATAGGTATCTCCTTCAACTTCATGCCTAGCCTGTCCAATAGAAATTCCTTTCCGATACGGTGAAATAGAATGGTCCATTATTATTAAGGGGAGGAAAGTGATTTGACGTTTGATTCGTGTTGACGTTTAATTAAGTTAAGTAATAATTGTGCCAAAAATGACGAATTCGGCCTTGCAAAGGTCGGTATATATTTTTATAGCTAATCGTAGATAAAGTATAGTATTCAGCTCGCGGTAATGGTAAATAACTCATTTGATGAATTAAAGCACTCGCCTGCGGCTCGTGCTGCAAGATTTATCTGCGTGAGTTTTTACTACATTTATTACATTACCACTCGTCAAATAACATACTATTAATTTACAAAACAATTGCTGGGGCTACATAATATTTATATTTATAAGATTAAATTAAGTACCTATGTGAAGAAAATGGAATCACTAATCTTATAGACCTCTATGGATTATAATACAAATATAACCTAAAAAGTCATATTTCGGACAATAAATTAAATAACTTAAATTCACATATTTATGGGGTGTACCAAATCGTGTAAAAATTAATTTAGTTTCTAATTTTCGTTCGATGGTATAATTTTCATTAGAATTTACGGTTCATTGTTAAGTTTTTTGGGGTATTGTTTCCAAAAACTTGTTTTATTTGGCAATTTCTCATCAGTTATTAATTTATCTATTCTTTGAATGATAAGGACTGTTTTGTTACTAGACATGCATAATTTACCTAATACAATCGGCAAGACTTTGAATTATTGATAATGTATGGTTATTTTTATTTCAATCCTTTCTCGATGGCTTTGAGATGTAAGTCACGTTTAACGTACCGCCTATGAACCTTTTAGTAACAAGTGTTAGATTGTCCTACTTGTAGACCATCAGGAGCGTATGTAGACGGGAAATTAAGGGATCATTCTTAACTTTATTTTATATAAATTATTGAGAAAAGTTGAAAAAAAATTTCTCAATTAGAAAATTTGGATAGTATTCAAATTGCCTTGGTGGCGCCGTGGGCTACTAGAGCTTGTGGCGGACGTGCTTGATCACACTGTCCATCGTGGATTGGGTTCGATCACAGTTTTTGCACTGAATGTCGATGGGTAATGGATGTGTGTCTGCGTTTTTTCAAATGTGTAACCCCTCTTCACGGACAGCCTTGATTGTGCATTTGTGGTTGTCTAATATGAATTTTTTCCTGTCTAGACGTACAAATATTTTAACATTCTTTAGAGTATTGTGATAAAATTCGTCTATTAATGCAAATAAATTTATTGTAGTTTTACTACTTGGGGTTAAATAAATTGACCCTAAATTTTGAACATTAATATCTAAAACAAATCACTGTTATATTTGTCACTTATATAACTAATTAGGTACCAATCTTTAACGTCTATACGGAGTTTGATGCTTAAAATGTGAGAAAACTTTTCGCTCTTTAACGATATTGAGTGAGATTGCACGTCTTTTTTTTTGAACAGGAGTGTCTTTCCTGACGAGTTTGGAAGGTAATTATTAGCACTTTACGGTGGAATTGGTACAGAGGATGAATGAGCAAAGCTAGAAGTTTTATAGATCGTTAAGGTGAAAATGGCCAAAATCGATATTTATGGACAACTTTACTCCGTTCAGTTTAAACTGTTTAATATTAAATCATTAATATTCATTAACAGTATACGTAACGAAAGTACTAAGTAGTAATAATAAGTAACATTTGAGATAATTGTTGGTACGTGAATTAATTAATAGGTACCTTTGAATGAAAATATGCCTTTTTTTTTGTTGGGGAAAAAATATCAGTATTGCAACTGGAAAATTAAAGAAAAATATGTATTGACTGCTTAAATGCCGTGGACACTACCTGTCTACGTCTATGTGTCACATAAATGGCGTGGGCATGATTTCTGCAAAGCGAATGGATCATTATGGATGCAAGACATCACTTGGGATAGTAACACGTGTTGTAGTTTTGTATAAAATTCAGCGCGATTCTGCCGGCAAATTACTTTACATAAAAGAATGAGCTGCTAGCTCGGTGGTCGCACTTCTGAATCCTAATGCTTGATGTAGGTAATGATCAGAATTAGCATTCGTTTGCATCTCTAAGATGTGCATTTTACCGCAGAAATTTTTTAGTTAATAATATTCAAATGAAGAAAATACTTTTGAATGATAAAATCAAGTTACTTGGTATATTGAAAAAATATATATTTACACATGTAGGTACATTTTAGACCTGCAGAGTTTGCTTTATTAAAGTTTGCTAATTTATTTCGTTGCGTTTAAATAGTGATTCCGTTTCAATTTGCCATTGGATCACTGAAAAAACTGTTTTCCCCCACAGTGCTTCCGTTATCTTAATCCTAACGTGAATTTGATTATCTTTAATTTCCCAAATTAGCAGTAATATGAAGATCCTGTGGGTACATATGTATTTCATTTGAGGCTGTTCAGAAATCCAGTAAATGGTATAAAGTACGTCGTATAATTTATAAAAAAATCGCATCTAATTGTTTTTATTTCAATTTATTAATCTGAAAAATTGAAATGAAGCTACATACAAAGTAATGAAAAACGGGGATTTAATACAAAACCGACATTTTGATATTTTAGCGGATGCGTCTTTCCTTAATTACTTTCCTTTATTGTCGTTTTTCCATTTTCAGAATCGTTAATGAATTTCCGTGGAATCGTCTTCTAGTCCCCTAAGAGAGCTTCTTCTTTCGGGTTGCAATGTGGAGTTTTTAGACGCTACCTAAAGTATTTACAAGAAATGTTGGCAAATGTCGCCACACTATTCATTAACCACACCTGCCAACAGTAACTGCATTCGCTGCACATTTATACTAATGTCCACTTAAAATGACACCAGAGTTCCACAAAATAGTCTGGATATTAATCTCTATGCACCTGAAGAAGCAGTTGTGAATTAAACTGTTTTTTTTTTTAATAATACTTATTTAAAATAATTAATAAATTAAAGAAAGTAGGGGTTAAATATTTGCATACGGAGGAAATAGTAATAAATTACTTTCGTAGTAATATATTACCTACTAGATATCACTTCCTTTAAATGCTTATAAATATTTAACCTTAAGTTCTTTAGATTGTTTAATTCTTTAAGAATTATTTAATAATGTAAATTAAATATATTCATATATTATTCAAACTTGTCCTTATGAAAATGTGGCCACAAGAACCGGCACAGACTTATAACTACTTTGTTTATAATAAATAAATAATAAATACACCACATGTAATTACGACCCCCTTTATCCCAGAAGGCTGAGCCTTGTGCGGGAGGGGGCTACACATTTATAGACAAGGGACACACATCCAATATCCGTGTATAATGGAAACATCCCTCTCACAGTATTTTCCATTGCCACGACCGGGATTCGAACCCGGGAGGCAGGTACTCTACCATCTCGACCATCAGTCCACGAACCAACTGTTTTGAAATTTAGAACATATATATAAGATTTATATTATACTTTATATAAAACTTATTTTCCAATCAGTCAAAATGGTCGACCTCCAATTTCGACGGAAATTAGATTTTTTAAATAGAACACTCTATATATCTTATTATTTTCGGAATTTACACAAAAAATTTTGTCTGATAACGTTGCAAAAATTCAATAATTTAATATTTTTGAATTAGGTAGGTACCTATTTTTTTTTTGTGTTAAATGGAAATAAAATTAGACATATGATATATCATCGTATTCGAAATAATATGTTCTATCTAATGTTGCGGATGGTCCGTATACGTTATAAAAAAAATTAACTTTCCTATCAAAAACCAAGAATTAAAATTTTTCGGCACACAATACACTTAATATTAACTATTATTTGTATGAATAACATAATAGAGATACATTTTACCCAAGTCACAGCCTTCTGGATTGAAAAATTAAATTAAATTTTGTAGAATTATTTTTGAAAAAAATGCAATTTTTGCAACGTAATAAGATAGAACTTATATATTATATAAATTATAAAATATACATTGTGTTAAAAAAATCGAATTTGATGTTATTTCCATCGAAACAGGAAGTCGGCCATTTTAATGTATGGGGTTTTTTCTTATAATTAGCCACTTCCTTACAGAGTTTATTTGAAGCAATACAGAAAAATTTTACCTACAAACGTTGCAGCATTTTTCCTGAATTTTAATAATCTGATAATAAAACAAACAAATGACAATCGCAAAATGGCGAAATTCTATAGACTGGGTTTTTTCGAGGGTTTTTTTTAATGGAAATCGCCCTATATATTATTATATTTTCGAAATCCTTATAATTCTCTGATTTCAAAAACTATCCGTTCTCCAGTTATTTAAAATAAAAATGTATGTAAAAGCATTATATTGTCTTAGTAACCCATGGGTTAAAATAGACAATATCATGTTTCTATTTTGAATAACTGGATAACGGATAGTCTAAATATAGACTTATTATATGTTTTGGAATCAGAAAATTTAAGGATTTCGAAATTATAATAATATTATACCTATGCCTATAGGGTGTTCCTTTAAAAAATCCCGAAGCTTGTAGCAATTCAATTGCCACAGTAACTGGAAGTTACATACTTCAAAATATTAAACAAAAAAAAAAAAAAATGAATATGCTTGAAATACATTGCTAAGAAATAAATCATAAATTTCTATTTTATTTATAGTCGATTTCGAGGCATAATGCTCCATCTAGTGACTACTTCCTTATATGTATTAATTAAAACATTCAAAAAAAAAACTATTAAAAGTAATTCCATATTCATTCTTAAACAGTAATATAAATTAGCAAAAGATGTAGCTTCCCACTCTTCTGACTAGTATTGCCCTCTGCTTTAAAAGTCGAAAAGACAATACGAATTTTTCAACGGCTCATTGTTAAAATGGTATTTGAATGGTAAAGCCATATTGAATTTTCTTTAGTACCCAACCAAAGATACAATTAATAGAAAAGCTGTGACAAATTTAAATTAATTCTTTAGTTGTGTGTTGTGCAGTATGTAAAAGAAAACAAATATACCATCACGTTGAGGCCACATATCACCTACGGTTAGTAAAATTATTTCCAAATTTCTTTAAAGCACATATTTTTTGTACATAAACTGATTTAAGTTTTTTTTTTAATTTTAGGCCTCAGTTGCCCTTTCATTTTTCGTTATTTTTTTCTACCAAAATAATTATATTTGGAATTACCTACACAAAGTTTTTTTATGTTTTTTTTGTGAATATAAGAGAACCAGTACATTTTTTTGTATGGAGGAGCACGCAACCTTGCCGCCAAAAATTGTTCCAGAAGCTTCTTATCATTTGGTATCATCCAGGTTTATGTGCCCAATATAGTGGAAATCTTCCCCAAGTATATGCAAATTATTTTTTCTACTACCGATCTTAAAGTACTAACTTTCCGCATGCTGTAGAGTGCGTAAAGTTTAACTTTACGCACTAGTGCGTAAAGAGTTTTTACCTTACGCACTAGTGCGTGAAAAGTAACATACTAAACAGTTGCATACCTATAATAATCATATATTATTTTAAAAACGTTAAATGTGGTTATTTAATTTTATGTAGTCCATTTATTTAATATCACGGTATTATTATAAAACATACCACCTAATTTTCAGTATTCTTTAACAATAATGATTGAATTTTGAAGTTTCATTTATATTCTTGACATTGACATTAGACAAAGAAATAATAGACATTGATTAATTTCACCCATTTAAAATTAAGTGGGCTATACGTATTGTGATTTTTAAATGACATATGAAGTTTTGACGTAATAGGTATGTTTTGCCATTTTACATTATTATTAGAGAATTTAGATGCATTTCGGTAGTAGAAAAAATATTGTATGCAATTCGTACGAAAAGTGAGCTTTTCTCACTCATGGGATTGTCGCATTCGCCTACGGCTCATGCGACAAAATTCCCATTCGTGAAAAAATCTCACCTTACGCACTTGTTGCATAAATAACTATTCCTAAATGCAGGTCGTATACTGAATTTTTTATGAAAGTGCTATTCGTAATTTTTTACCATCAATTGAAATAAACTAAATTATTTTGAAATTTATTAAGTCATATTTCAATATATCTAATATACATTATTCCATTGAATATATTATGTAATACATCTTACTTTTAATAACTATTGTACTTCGGAAATATATACTTTTAAAAGGATATGTGCGGCAACGTATACATGTATACAGCGTCAAATTACAAACGTTTCTTTCTGTAATTATTTTGTAAAAATAAATTTTGTTAATTTAGGTAGTTTGTGCAGATATCCAAAATTTACATTTAAGGTCTAATTCACTTATACAAGTGTCTCATAATTCTATTTAGTTATAGTCTCATAAATTTCAATATTTTGTTTTTTATATAAATTCGATTATAGTTAATATTATTAGTTGGTTAACTATATATTTTTTTTTACATCAAATAATTTAAACATCAACTAATTGGCGCCCAAATAAAGTGTGTAATTATTTATAGTAAACTTTGTAGTAATCTAAAAAAAATATATAAATATATTATATCCATATAATATCCACGACCTAGGCTCTACGTACAAAAAACTGAGAGCCGTCCGCAGCTCCCTACAAGGAAATTACTTAATAAACATTTAAACAACTAAATTAAAGCAATTTTGTTAAAAAAAAGGGAAAGCTACAAGCTCGTTCCGAAATTTATAGAATTTCGCCATTTTGCGATTGTCATTTGTTTATTTTATTGGTAGTTTATTAAAATTCAGGAAAAACACTGTAACTTTTGTGTATTAAAATTTTTCTGTATTTCATCAAATAAACACTATAGGGGGGGTGGATAATAATAAGGTAAAACCTTGTACACGTCACTAAATTGGAAAATAAGTCTTATATACAGGGTGATCGTTTGAAAATTCTACATTTTCATCCCTTTCATTTTGCATAAAAAATATAGCTAGAAAAAAATATAGATCTGCAAGTTTTTGTATATGTTATGATGAGTCTGCATCTATCTTAATGAATATACAGGGAGCGCCACATAGTCACATTTTTTTAAACGGAACACCCTTTATATTTTTAGTTATTTGGGTAGCCCTTTTCATCCCCTTTATAAATATTTATAATTGTTATATATTTCATTCTCAAATAACTGAGTTATACAAATAAATACACCTAAATGCAAGAAAAACAAGTTTACATTTTAAACAATTATTTAATAAAAATAACAACAGTAAAAATTATAACAGGTTTTCAAAAATTCCACCATTATATTCTAAACCAAGGTTTAAGTTTTTTATGTAATTTTGTCTAAAAAAATAATGTAGTTGTATCCCATGTTTTTAAGTGGCGCTCCATGTATATTCATTAAGGTAGATGTAGAATGTAGACTCATAACATAATAATATACAAAAACTTGGTAAAACATGCTACAGATCTATTTTTTATTTTTTTCTAGCTATATTTTTAAGCGAAGTAAAAGAGTTTAAAGAGTAGAATTTTCAAATGATTACCATGTACAGGGTGTTTCCTTTAAAATTATACCCCCTCTTTTATCGGTCAATTATTATTACCGATATATTTTTCAAAAACTTAACTTACCTACATGGAATTTTTCGTAGATTTTATATATGCTTTTACTTTCTTTTCCTTCAAAGGCATACGAGGGGTATAAATTTAAATCGGTAATAATTGACAGAAATAAGGGGGGTATAATTTTAAAGGAAACACCCTGTACATGTTCCAAATTTCAAAACAGTTGGTTCATAAATAACAAAACTAAGCCTGGGCCGGTTCTCGTGGCCACCCTCTTGCCCTGGAAATTCTTCAATTTAAAGTAAATCTTTCCCTACGGATTTATTTCCAACAGTTCTTTGCCACTAGCAGCATTTATTAAAATTAACAGTGTGACACGTGACTACGCTTTATGTAGGAATGTAGGTAATGTAAGTAATTTATTTATTGTAGTTTATTGATGATTAGGGTTACTTTGTGAAAATCCATTTCTAATAAAAATTTTGCAATAAAAAATTTGTTTGCGAAACTGTTTTTATTTACTTGTCAATTTTCACTTTATTTTATTGTTCTACGCGAGGTTTTACGACTAGTTTCATCCTATTCGGAAAGTAGTCGTAGAACAATAAAATAAAGTGAAAATTGACAAGTAAAAAAAAACAGTTTCGCAAAAAAATTTTTTATTGCAAACATTTTTATTATTAATTTATTTATTTCTATTCCTTGCTTTGAATATATGCATAAACTGAGATTACCCGTCTATATTTGTGGAAAAATTCAAATATTTGGCATCCAAAAACATTGATTGATTCTTCTGATCCACTACATCAATTATCAAACAATCCTTTGTGCAAAATTGTTTTTAAATAAAAACGAGTAGGTAATTCAAAATAAAAAAAAAACAAAGGCATTTAAATAGTTGTCGACAACATCACTTATGCATGAGAGCAATGCTCTATTTTGCGTTGATGCTATATATTTTTATCAGTGATGGGAAAGGTTAGTTTTGTACAAGTTCATGGAAACGATCCAGCTTTGTTTTACGAGCAGAATTAAAGATTTTACTGCTTTAAATTCTTGCAACTGGTTTACAATGCGGCAATTTAAAAGTAAAAATATACATACAAATTGCCAATTTCAAGCTCACACGCAGACTTATGTATACCGGCCCAAAAAAGTAATAATACATTTTCAAACTATAAGCGACGCATCGCATTACTGGTTCCATTGTCATATTATATATTTTTTTTTATTATGGATAATTCATGGAAAACACTGTCTATTGATATATCTAACTATACTTTGGTTACCGAAGAAACGGAGTTCATACACATGTTAAATAATACTTTGAGTCACGCAAAAAATTACAGTTCAAACTTTCAACTTAACCCCATATCTCGGGTATAATCTAAGTATAGTTTTCGGCCGCATAAACCAAACTAAATAAACCACGTTCGTGGCTTCATGGTGGTTGTTTAATCTAATAATAATCCGCGGTGGCGGCAACATTTTTCATTAACAACTCGAAAGTGATATTGCGATGTCTATTACTTACCGACTTTTACATCAACCAACAGCCACCAATTTAAGTTTTATTTTCGTGTCTTTAAATTATATTATATCGCGGTATAACAGCAACCGAGATAGAAATGTTGCCTCGAGGGAGATAATATATTGAGGGAGAGATTGAGAATTTATGTCGAAGCCAGTGGAAAGTGCAGGGGATGTGAGAAGTTAACGGATATTATATTAAAACCTTTAAAAAATAATATTAACGTAATTATCTTGTCTGGTTTACGTTTCGCGTTAGCAAAATGCAAGTGGTGCTTAAAAACGTGTTACTTTTATCGGCTATGTGAAAAACAAGCGAAACTACATATTATTATACAGAATGGATGGACTGGATAAACACTTCACCACATTGGAAAGTAGGACATTAAGTGTATCTGTATTTACATTAACACTTCAATGTTTGTCCAGCTTCTACGTAAATGATTATGGACGAAAAAATCGGATTTGTTTACAGCAATAAATCTTAATTACTTGCCAACGTTTCGGTGAATGTTCCACCATCTTCGGGACTGCAAGAACCAATCTAGGTACAGTTTCAAAAATAAATATAAATAAGTGGACATAATTAACTAACATTATTATACTAATAATGCCAGGGTAATGTAAAATGAGTTAAATATTTACTAATTTTATTTATTTTGAAACAAAATATAAAAAATTGTATCTCATAAAGCAGACGTGAATTTATTAATTTCGCTTGTTTTGTAACAAAATATAAACTTTTATATAACGTTTAATTTGTACAAGAGGACGTGAATTTAACTGCAGTAAATTTTAGTAAGAAAAATCTTAAGCCTTACAAATTATGAAAAAACATACTGAAAAGGAATATTATCAATAAACATCAAATCAAGCAACTGTGCTGTGTCATTGCAGATTGTTATTATCTCTATGAATAGTATTCACGATTATTATACCGTGGAAGTGCGATATAATCTAGTGAACAATCTCCATGAAAATAATGATAAAAAGACGGAATATAATACAATACGATGGCTAAGAATATTTATTCTGTACACGGAAATATATTTGTGAAATTGTATAAAGATAAAAAAGAAGTGTGAAACCATGTGTTATATTATAATATTCAGTGAAACCCTCGCCTGGAATGTTTTAACATTTGCGAAATTTATACCTAAATATGCATTGAGAGATCCAACACTGAAACGTCTTGTTATAAAAAGAACGATTGCCGCTTGTCATTAATTCATTAGACTTAAACACCATAAAATTAAATAATTAGCTGTATATGTATAAAACAAGTCAGAGATAACATCTCTTAAATACCATTCAACACATTCCAAGTACAGGTTTTCTATTAAGTGAATCTTACACCAGAACCACCTAAATCAACGAGAATTGATACTACTATAAAGCCATTAGCTTAATTGGGTTCATCATTTATTTAATCGCTGTGGTCGGAACCTAAAATAATTTTGCTCTTATTCCAATGGAATTTAAATTAAATAAGCACTTTTTTATATCTAAAAATTAGAGGTTTGATTATTATATTCAGTAATAACTATAATTGAACAATTAGATAAAAAATAAAAGCTGTATTGTTGTATATACACATACATACAGTCCAATATATTGGTTAATTAGATTTTTATTTTGGTATGTGCCTAGTTCCGCAAGTCGTAAAATCAAAATAATGCCTATTATACAGGGAGTCCCGTTTCGTCCGGGCAGTTAGTAGATAACTTTGATCTTTTTAATGGCAGCTGTATGTATAGTACTTAAATGAAAATACTGACAGTTTTTGATATATTTAGCTCGATTTGTTTCCTCAATTTTCGTTACTCATAATATCTGAAATTTTTAGACTATGCAAATCATCAGTAAACTATTTCTTGGTTGATTGTTTCCTTAATGGCACTTCTGAATCACGTTTTGCCAAATAAGTAGGCATCATCAGCTGATAATTAAAATTAAACTTAATCAAGCAATTCTGATTTTAATGCCAATAAAGCGGTACTTGTCCACTATTTATATTATTCCTACGTTTTGTTTTTAAAACCCCGGGTCAAGTTAAGAGTGGTAGTGAAAACTAGAATTTCTTTATAATCAATCTGTAGTTTTAATCATAAACCACTGCGTTGCACATTATAAGTATAGTCGCAGTCAATTCAATGTACATTTTTATAATTTACTGACAACTTTTTTGGAAATATAACGTGTATGTGTGTTTTAAACCGAATCATAAATAATGCAATAAATCATCAATCACCGTGTCCCATAAAGAAAGATAAAGAGGCGCCTAGATGCCTAAAGCCAAACCCAAAACCAACAAAATCTCAAAAGGTGGGATCGTAAGGCAACTATTTTAAATGTGAAAATCTCCTAGGATTAGTCGGTATTTTCAGTGTAACTTTATCACAAATCAAGTTGGTCTCTAGTGCAAAATATATTTAACTATGGCTATATTTATATAGATTAAAATATTTACTTTATTGAAATGCAGGTATAACAATATTTACATTACTTTCATGCCTAATTAAATGCAGAAGTGACGACGAAGTAGTATCCGGTTAGTAAAGATCTCAGACCAAACTTTGTTCAGTGAGATATGTCGTCACTATCATGAAAGATATAATTGTTTTAAAATAAAATACTATCAAGTATTATGAGCTATATATATATACCCCCTTTTTTTCGGGTTCTAAAGTTATTAGTGGTGATAGAAACAACAATTCCGGTACCAGAATTGCCCTATCAGGTCAGGATATTCCAGAAATCTCAAGAAACTTCCGAAAAATTCGAAAATCCAACAAGAATCCCTTCAGTGGAAGACTGACGTTGGGAAGGGGTTCTGAGAGGAGCTAGGGGACAATGCTTCCATATTCATTGAACTTAATTCTGGGAATCACGCCAAATTCTAAAAAATAAATAGAAATAAGAAAATTGCCAAAATATGTCAAGATAAAAGTGTAGTATCAAAGGCAAACCTCAACAGTTTGCCCCAGAAAACCACTGTATATAGTTCCAAATACAGTGGTTTTCTGGGGCAAACTGTTGAGGTTTGCCTTTGATACTACACTTTTATCTTGACATATTTTGGCAATTTTCTTATTTCTATTTATTTTTTAGAATTTGGCGTGATTCCCAGAATTAAGTTCAATGAATATTAACTATCCGCCACAAATAAACTACAAACAATATTTAAATGCTTCCATGTATTCCGACTCATCAAATACGAATTTGGCACTGGGATTCCTCCAGAATCCAATGATGTAGTAAGAAAGAAACCTAAACATGCACTTGAAATCTGAAAAAAATTACCGAAAGATCATCTCTAGAGAAATGGTCTTGTGGAGGGATCAAATCTATCTTATCTTGTTTTAGCGAACTCTCTTGTCCTGAAAGGATCTGTGCGGTGGGTTTAGTTTCTGTTTTACACCTCAATGCCCAATAGTCAACTATCCTACCGTTCTTGGTATCTGCGCTCCATCTCTTTAATGTCTTGGTGGAAACGTTGACCCTGCTCCACTGAATTCTCCCAGACTCTCTGAAAATTTATCTTAATGGTAATTAGGAAATGCAAGTTCATCAAGTATCCCAGTTTGTTGAAGTTCTCCACCATTTCTGTAGTTTCCACTCTTGTGGGTACCCAAGAAATCCTCAACGATTCTTTGAAAACTGAGTCATGCGCCTTATTCTCCTTCTCTGACTTTTTCGTAATAAAGGTTTGGTCTCCCAGCATGTTTCTAATCTGTGGTCTATTAAATGTATCCTCTCTCACCTTGGCTTCAAAAAGTTGTGGAAATTGATTACCCAGGTATTTGAAACACTCACCTTCCTTCTTGAGAGCTTAAAGGATTTGCTTCATGAGCACAAGTTTGATATGGAGTGGTGTGGTTTTCCGGATTAACTCAAGGATTTTTTGAATTAATTAAAGGAGTTTTCGGTTAGGTTCATTTTTTCCGTTTCGAATTTTCGGTCATCCTCGCTGTTTATGATGCAACCACGTTCGCTACTGAATCTTGATTGCTGTCCCAATATCATTTCAAGGAATTTCCGGCTTCTGCAAATTTACAAACATGAACTGTGTACTTATCATTTTTAGGTTGTTTTGCTCTTTTTCCCATTGCACAAAATGTGGAAAGAAAATCGTAAACATTAGTATTGTTCTAGCGAAACTGCTCTCGAACTCCAAAATAATTAATCTTGAATCCGCAGAGTGGAATATGCGGAAGGCCATACTTGCTTGGTATAGCAATTTTCCTCTATCAATTCCCCTATTCTCCAATATCTCCTCAGCTTATGGAGGATTCATTCAATACCGATGGCCATCAAATTAATAATAATAATAATAATAATAATTTATTAATCCTTTCGATCACTTTACATGATATAGGATAAGTCAGATACAGTTAAAAGAAAATAGATTAGTACATAAATGACATGGTCAAAACATTGAAATAAAATATAATATAAATAGAATAAAATATGTTCCTATAAAACATACTAAATCTAATGTATGCACACACATACATATATACGCATATATACACACATACAGACACATACATACCAATATACAAACATGTACCTATATATAATTTTAACAATTTAAACCAAAAACATAATCACAGATTAACATCATCGTAGTATTCATTTAGTGAATAATAACTTTTATTTATTAGTAATTTTTTAAGTTCTAATTTAAAATGTTTAATCTGCAAATTTTTATACCTAGTAGGCAAATGATTATAAGCTTTTATAGCCAGGTATTTAGGACTTAGTTTATACTTCGCCAATCTATGTAATGGTATTTCCAATATTGCATTATTTCGTGTGTTATATTTGTGATAGCTATTAAGTGTATTTCCACTTAGTTCAGTTTTAGCATATACTAAAAGATTTAACAACAAAATACATGGTAATGTTAATATTCCCAATTGTCTAAACAAGTCTTTACAACTTTCCCGCTTTTTTAATCCAACCATAAATCGTACGGCTTTTTTTTGTAATATAAATATTCTGTTACTGTCGCTTGCGGCGCCCCAGGCAATAATGGCATCAGAGATAGATTATGGAATGGAAATGGGCATAATAGTACATAATCAATACTGATCGGTCAACAACTTCTCGTAACTGATTTAAGCAATAACAAACTGGTGCGATTTTTTTACAAATATTATCAATATGTGTAGTCCATGTACAGTTGTCTGATAAGTGCAAACCTAGAAACTTAACAGTTTGTTCTTGTTTAATTGAACCATGTTTTGTCTTTATTAAGAGACTTTCCTGATAATTCGTTTTTAAGTTACTAAATCTTAAGAATACAGATTTCTTGTTATTTAACACAAGCCTATTTTCGGTGAACCAATCGTGCGCCTGTGAAATATTTATATTAGCTTTGTTTATAGTTTGTTCTATTTTTGAATCTGATATTAGAAAAGATGAATCATCTGCAAATAAGATAGATTGGTTTAAGACAAAGTCGTTCACAGAAATTATGTACAACAATGGACCTAAAACGGATCCTTGTGGTACTCCAATTGTGGTTTCAAGAACATCGGATTTAGTGTTATTGATTTCAACAAAGTGTGTTCTACCATTCAAATAACTCTTAAACCAATTTAATGGTTGTCCTCGTACATCGTACCTCTCCAATTTTTTAGTAAGTTTAGAATGGCATACAAGATCGAAAGCCTTACTCAAATCAAGAAAAATACCTATACTTTTTTTATCTGTGTCTAGGTGTTCATATAGATTATTTAAAAACGTTATAATAGCAGTCGTTGTAGAACGACCTGTCCGAAAACCAAATTGATTATTATTAAATAATTTATGTTTGTCAAAGAAGTTAATGATCTTTTTAGCAACATATTTTTCGAATAGTTTGGAAAATGAATTTAAGAGGGATATTGGACGGTAATTTTCAACGTTTGAGTTACAACCAGACTTATATATGGGCACTATTTTGGCAGTCTTGAACCTTTCAGGGAAAATCCCTTCTACTAAAGAGCAATTTAAAAGTTCTGTTAGTGGTTTCAAGATTGGCGTTATGCTTTTTTTTAATAAATTAGTGCTAATATTATCCTCGCCTGAGGAGTTTGAATTTTTCAGATTGTTTATTATATTTAAAACTTCAAATTCAGTGGCTGGTTCAAAAAAGAAAGAGAAATGATTTTGTTCAATATGAATTTCTTGGGAATTATTATGAGCAGTATCAGAAACTAATAATTTAGGAGCGTCATTAAAATACTTATTTAAATGATTGCAAACGATATTCGGATCATTTATTGGGACATTATTTACGTCTAAAATAAGTTCATTTTTAGATTTATTATTGTTCGGCCTAATCATGTTCCATGCCATTTTGGACTTATTTTTAGTATTCGCTAGTAAATTGTTATTATACATTTTTTTTGCTTTTTTTAAAAGTTGTCTATATATTGATTTATATTTTTTATAGTACTATTTTATATTTTCATCTCCACTTAGAGTTAATACATATATTTCTTTTAATTTATTTGAAGATATTTTTAAACCATTTGTTATCCATTTCTTTGTAGTATTTTGATAATTCTTTATCGATTTGGTTTTTTCTGGAAACGCTGTTTCAAAGTGGTATAAAAATATATCATAGAACATATCAAATTTAGTAGACGCATTATACGTATTTGAATTTAAAATATCACTCCAATTTTCATTTCCAAGTAAATCACAGAAGTGGCGAACATTATCAGGATTATTTAGCTCCCTGTACTTAATAAGTTTTTTAGTGTTTGGTTCCTTTCCCATAAAAACAGATATCATCTGAGCATTATGATCACTGATACCATTATTAATTACCGAACTCTGATACAATTTTTCATTTAAATTTACATTAACACAAATATTATCAATACAAGATTTGATTCTAGTTGGTGAAGATAGAATTTCTTCCTCCTCATCAGCATCAGCACCATACATACCCATTTGTTTTTCCTTATGTGCTCATGGTATTCGAAAATCTGGTACGATTAAGTAGCTTCCTAGTGACGCGACGACGTATCCAGATACTCAAACATGTCCAACGAGGTGTGAAACGGAAACGAAACCCACTCCACAGATCCCTCCAGGATAATAGAGTCTGCCACCACAACAATAGATTTGATTGCTTCACGACTTCGCTTTCTCTGGGGATGATCTATGTGCAAATTTGTATGAATCTTTTTCGGATTTCATATGCATGTTTATGTGTCTTTTTACTACTATCGTTGGATTCTGGAGTAGTCCCAGTACCAAATTCGTAAATAGTGAGTCTGAATACATGGTGGCATTGTCCCCTAGTCCCTTTCAAAACCACTTCCAACGTTCCATTGAAGAGAATTTTTGTTGGAGTTTCGATTTTTCGGTAGTTTATTAATATTTCTGACATCAGATTCGTGTTTAGTGAGTCAAAATACATATGATCGAGGTCTGACCCGCTGGACAAGAAAGATACTTTTTTGTGTGCCTGTGTAATTAATTGTTACAAGAAAATCGTGTAGTAGGGAAGTACTTGAGTTTTTATCAACTGCCAAAGTCTTAAAATGGAATTCCAAAGGTCTTGTTTCATCAATATATTACAATTTGTGTCGGCCATTTGTAATGCAATTAAAATCCGAAAATTTTTGCACGCCATCTGTGAACATCATAAAACATTTTTCATGACAACAGATTTTTTGGACCTGTTTTTGCAATATAAAAAAAAGTATTGTTTTGTATTGTCATGGTTTTTTGTGATTTCATATCATCTCATGATGTGGACCTTATACTCATATATGATGAAATTTATAACAAAAAAAGTAATTCTCATTTTTTTTGTAGATCGAAGATGAGTGATTTTTAGTCCCCCTGTGTTGTTTCTTTATTTGCAATATGTATTGGAACGTGTACAGATACTTTCAAGATTTGATGTTTCCCCCCCAAAAAAACTCGAAATGTGAAGTCAATTACAACTTTTAATCGTTCATTTATTTATTAGCGGTAATTAAATTGCACGGTACATGTTTACAATAAGAACTTGTTAATTATTATCAATATAAAATAAATATACAAATACAGATATAAAAGGTTAAAGGTTATAATAAATTACCAATATTGATCAAAATATCTTCCTATATTTATTTATATCGTATTTTTGGACAAATATTAGAAACATCATAAAGTTAGATTTATAAGTAATATTAAGCAAAGTTTCACTATATATACCTATACGATTTATGTTATATAATTAGTTGTGTTTGGTTAATAAATATCAATAGAAAAATATTAATTATTTTATTTTGTTCCAGGTAAGCTACTTTCGATTCAAATGATTCTAAAATTTTGTCAAATAGGATGCAGGGAGGAAGGCAACGAGAGGTAATGCATGCATTTATTAAAATATAATAATGGAAATTTTCGAAGTTAAATCCAAGCTCAGAAACAATAATTTATGTTATATTATCCTGTAGAGAGGACCATGTCATTTTATGCATCATAAAGGTATTTTTTGGTTACAACGGTTTGTTTCTGGCAAGACGAGAAATGCAATGAAGCATTTTGAATTAAAACTGACCATGGCTTCATTTTATGAATTCTGTAATTTTAATTTCTAAAAATTCTGAAACCATACAAATTAAGGAAGAATTTCCATTTGTTAACTTATTTTTAGAGATGCACAAAGTGAGTATGAAGTCAAAATTGGCCATACTGGCATTAGTGTAAAAAGTACTGGATATTTATTTTGATGGAATAATCTTAGAATAACCTCGTTAATTCTGATGAAATTATAAACTGATATGTTCAAAATTGAGAAAAACTCTTCTACAAATCAACAACTCAGGCCTTAGAATCTTGAGAGGAACTTAATTTGTCGCAAACTTCACCTACCCGTACTTGAATGATTATCGCAAGTGATACGACGATAAATTTTTGATTTTTTGATTTTTTTGATTTTGATTTGAAGACCAAAAGTTCCTACGTTTAACGCAATACTATTTTGCTCGAAGGATACAAACTCATAATATACTTCTAGAATCATTATTAACGCAACCAAATAGTGCAATGCTAAAATTTTGCACTGAATTTGTCACAAGCTTTATTTAATGGTTCTTGTCAATTTATAAAACTCTTGATCAAAATAAAGATTATTATTTATGTTTACTTCTTGCATATGTTTTAAATTATTTCCAATTTATAGATATTGGAAATCACTATTTAAAACTTAGTCAATAATTCTACACTTTAGAGAAAAAACTGTTATTGACTCTACTACATTAACAACTTTTATGTTATATTTAACGAACTCTGCGGCCTACTACTATCCTAAATAAAAAAGATGCTTGTTTTTGTAAACGTATGATTCAGATCGATTTGAGAGGCCTTGTTTAAACACCCCGTTGTCACATATAAAAGACAACCAATCTATTAAGAGGACACACACACACACACACGTATTTGTAATCTGTTCACGCATCACGGCGTAAATAGAGATAACAACATTGATTGGCCCATAAATCTGAAAGAGAGACGTAACAGCCACGTGCTCCATCGGGTCCCCTAATGTGATATCGTGTAATATCTTATTGGGCACTACCGGTTTCTTCTCGTTTCATTATGGTGATATAATGAGTTTTTGTAAATAATCAGATTGTTTCAGTCGTGATGTAAGCATGTGCAGATTTGCGTGGAAGATTTAAATCAGCAAGCACTAAATCGCCGACCACATAATGGGCACAAGATAGTCCTGTTAAACACATTTCAACAACTTATAGTAGAGTTATTCTACAAATATTGTTTAAATGTTATTTGTGGCATTTCATAAATTATTTCTTTCCTTTTCTTTGTTTGGGATTTATTACCACATTCCTTGAGATTCCTATCCAAAAAATTCGATTTATCTCAAAAATATTCAAATTAACCAGTTTAAAACTGGGAAATAACCTCTACGCCTTTGACGTAATGTCAGAGGATCAGTTAGAGGGTGTTTTTTGACAACTAATAGGAATTAAATTAATACAAAAATACTGCGCTGACGTTTCGGAAACTAGGTATATCCGTTACCTTTTTCAAAGTTTAGGCTTTAGATTTTTATGTAACGTGTAGGATAACACGGCATAAAATAAAAATTGTTTATATCATCTCCATAGATACTTACCATAGAAATGTTGAAAAATATACTAAATAATATTAATTTTATTGAGTTCTTCTCTCAACATTGGTAACCAAGTTGAACAAAATTCTACCGAACAATTTTATACGCATTTATCTTCATTAAGTAAAATTATTGCAGATTCTTTGATTTTTCTTTTTTTGTTGTCTGCTTCTTTGGTCAAAATTTTTGCTGAATCCCATTTTATCCTGTGATCGTTTTCCCAAGCATGTTCACAAATTTTAGATTTTTCAAAATCATCTTTTCTAATATAACTTTTGTGCTCGCCCAATCGTACATTAAGTGGTCTAGATGATTCACCCACATAATGTTTATTACGGAATACTGTATATACATTTTTTTTTTTTGAATTTTGTTCATTTAAAAATTTTGGCGTTAGGACAATTTTTCAAACAAATAATACTTTAAGATCCATATTAACAAAAACGAAACCATTAAATCCTGATCAAAATTCAAAAAATTTCTTAATCGCCTTTATTTTTCACAATAAACTAAAAACCAAACTTCGTTAACTGCTGAATTCGCTATCATTGGCGTTCTCCCTCCCGTTTTCTTGTTCCGCGTCACTCGTCACGTACTGTCCTTTAAAGGTTCAATGGGAAACTTGAGCACTACAAGTCTGAGGTTTTTAACCAAGTTGAACAAAATTCTACCGAACAATTTGATACGCATTTATCTTCATTAAGTAAAATTATTGCAGATTCTTTGATTTTTCTTTTTTTGTTGTCTGCTTCTTTGGTCAAAATTTTTGCTGAATCCCATTTTATCCTGTGATCGTTTTCCCAAGCATGTTCACAAATTTTAGATTTTTCAATATCACCTTTTCTAATATAACTTTTGTGCTCGCCCAATCGTACATTACGTGGTCTAGATGATTCACCCACATAATGTTTATTACGGAATACTGTATATACATTTTTTTTTTTTTGAATTTTGTTCATTTAAAAATTTTGGCGTTAGGACAATTTTTCAAACAAATAATACTTTAAGATCCATATTAACAAAAACGAAACCATTAAATCCTGATCAAAATTCAAAAAATTTCTTAATCGCCTTTATTTTCCACAATAAACTAAAAACCAAACTTCGTTAACTGCTGAATTCGCTATCATTGGCGTTCTCCCTCCCGTTTTCTTGTTCCGCGTCACTCGTCACGTACTGTCCTTTAAAGGTTCAATGGGAAACTTGAGCACTACAAGTCTGAGGTTTCGTTGTTATATTCATCCCTTCATCAACCAAAAACATTGGTTCTTTAGATCAACATGGAAATAGTAGTTTGTGCAACAAGAGTGGATATGATATCTACGAAGCTCTGGAAGGGACACCTAAAATAAAATTTAAAAATTCCGAGTTATAATTCGAAATTTTATTACAAAATTCCTCGCAAAATTCCGAGTTATAAATCGAAATTTTATTACGAAATTCCGAGTTATAAGTCAAATTTCAAAATTCCGAGTTATAATTCGAAGTTTTATCACAAAATTCCGAGTTATAAGTCGAAATTTCATAATTCCGAGTTATAACTCGAAACTTTATTTTAAAATTTCCAGTTATAAATCGAAATTTTGAAATTCCGAGTTATAACTCAAAATTTTATTTCAAAATTCCGCGTTATAACTCAAAATTTTATTAAAAAAATTCCGAGATGTCAAAATTTCAAAATTCCGAGTTACAACTCAAAATTTTAATAAAAAAAATTCCGAGTTATGTCAAAGTTTGAAAATTCCGAGTTATAACTCGAAATTTTATTTAAAAATTCCGAGTTAGAACTCGGAATTTTGAAATAAAATTTTGAATTATTACTCGGAATTTTAAAATTTCTATTTATAACTGGGAATTTTGAAATAAAATTTCGAGTTATCACTCGGAATTTTGATATTTCGACTTATAACTCGGAATTTTGTAATAAAATTTCGAATTATATCTCTTCTTCCTTACCCTCTCCACTTTAATTGTTATGCTATTGTATGAAAGAGTACTACTAGTAAGTTTGAATAATTGTTTTTATTAAAATTAAAATATCTCGGATACTACTTAAATTTGAGGCAGATTTAAAAAACCATCTAATTTATAGCTTTGCAGAACTATCTCTGAACCAATTTTTTGGACAAAACTTTGGGTTATGACAAAAATGTCAAGAACACTTTTTTATTAAGAAATAATTGTAGTTTTTAAAAAAGCTGATTTTTTAAAATTTACCCAGTTGCGTATCACTATTTTTTAACAAGTAAAAATAAAAAAATCGAATACTCCGCCACTGTATAAATTGTCGAGTCAAATTTTTTTCGGAAAACGTTACTTGTTACTGTTGATTTGTCAATCAAGTTTTAGTAAAATACATTTATTAATTATAAACTTATTTAAAAAAATATTTTTAAATAAAACTTTGACCCCCTGTATCTCTAAAACTATGCGGTTATAGATATCAGTTTATTAAAGAAAGTCCATTTATTTTAACGTACTTTATTATTTCCCGAAGTTTAATCGGTAAATTCTGAACCACCTTGTATATGAAATATATCCATTCAGTTAACTGGAATTGCCTACTTATCCATTTAACAGACTGTACAGAAAACAGCAAATTTACATAAGATTTTTGATCGCATCATATTCTTTTAGTCAAATTAGGAAATTATGGTTGTTCTCTCGTGTGGTAATTTTTTTTGTTTTACTTCAGTCTCCAATTCGTCACATCCAATAGCTTGAAACTCAGCAGATATTCTATAACGTTAGGAGTTACAAATGGTTCCAGTTTCTGGACACAGTTCTTATCTCCATTTGTAAATGACGTGAATATTATTTTGACTAAATGTTTTAGCGGCTTTAAAAACTTTGTATATTAATAATATTTCTATTTTTTAAACTTTACAGAATCAAACTTCGTTGGGAAGCTTCTTCAGACATATCTTTAATTTCACTTTTTGACTTATTTTTATGTACCGATTACGCTCCTGAAAGTACGCCTCTTCATTCAAAGACAACTTGTATGCAATATTACTTTTTTCTAAACTCGTAAGTGGACTAAATTTTAGTTTGGTTCTCGAAGGTATGGACTTATCAAATTATATATCGTTTAAACATGAACATGCCTTTAACCACAGGAAGTCACTTCGATACAGAGATCACGATACAAATTCTATTTTAAAATACTATCTAAAGAAAATTAGCCGAAGCGTGCTCTGAACTTCTCCTTGCATTACTTTGCGTTCATTTCTATAAATAAATATATAAATCTGAAGTTTAAATTGTGCTGAAAGTTTTTTTATCCCAGGTACGATCATACATAATATCTACACATATAGCATTACAGCCCACATGTGTTTCTGTAACACTTACATTAAAAATTGTATGGCTTGAGGGTCTATAACATTGAACTTTGTACACACGACTAGGAAGTATGTCAGTGAAGTTTTATGCAGTTTAAATGTAATTATGAATGCGAATGAAAAGGATTATATTGTTTACGTTACATATGTAGTTACATTTAGGTAATGGAATGAGTTGTATGTAATAAATGGTTGTCTGAAAATGATCTGTTGTGCGACATTTACCAAGTGTAATGTTATTGTGATATAGTTGGTTTTTGGTATCTCGTGTCTTGAAGTAAATGATTGTACGGGGTTGATTTAAGATGCAAAAGTTATAAGGTCGAGATTTTTGTATAGTTTAAATTAACTACAATAATTGTTGTCTTCTTCTGTATAACACCTTTGTGTGACACTGGAAAACATAAAAAAAATGTTTTCAATCAAATTACTCGAGAATTACCGCACATGATATATATAAAAAAAAATCCGGAATAATCAAAAACAATTTTCATTCAGCTCTGAACAATTAATGTAGGAGAAAACTTACAACAGATCTGTTGATTAGTAAGTATTCCTTTTCAATGCCTTTCAGATTGAGTTACGCATTTCACATACCTTCCCCTTCGAAAGCTTGTTTTTCTTTTTGGCGTTTTATGTCTCCATACAGACGATGTGTCGACAACATTACTTGTTCACCGCCGAGTACTGGGGACTGTTCGTCTTCCAGCTAAATGATATTATTTCCGTTAATTTTAAAGCATTTGTCGCGAAGGATTTGGGATTTCATTTCCGAAGTTCGATTGCCTGTGAATGTTTTTCACGCCCATTAAGCAACGGATTTCGACGATTTCCACATTCGTTACGTGGTGTGCTAGTTGCTATTCGCCACACCCGAGGACTGATTAACTCGAAGGTGGTGTCGTTTCCTCTATATTTTTCTTAATGACTAAAGTTAATCAAGCGCAAAAGGGGTTGGTAAGGATCATTATTTTCAAGAAATATGTAGGGCGGCTTGAGATAATTTAACTGTAATCAGCAGTCAACATCCAACCATTTAATTGTTTTGTCGGTTAGTTGATAATACGTATAATTAGTATTTATCATTTTAAAGTAAAATATTATTATTTATTATAAATCAGTTTAGGTACTGGTTTATTGCTAGAAATGTTACTTTTGGCTCAAATAAATATAAATTTGTCGAAATACTTTATATGTAGATATATTAAATTTATTTGCCAATACGTTATATATAGGTACTTACTGACATTTTTTATAGTAAATATTATTAAATTTAAATTTCTAAAACATTATTATCAATTTTGTTTGTGTACTGGTCTCAAATGCAATTAGTTGTAATCTCGGTTGTAATTTAAAAAAAAAATCAGTATATCTTTTTTAGTTGTCAATTTATAGATGTTAGTTTTTAGTTTTCAATTTCTAGTTTCTAGATTTTAATTTCAGTTTCAGTTCAGTGTTTAGTTTGAAGTTTGCATTGCATGTCAGTTCTTTATTTCTAGTTTGTCTTAGTTTTTAGCTTCAGTTTGCAGTTTTCGGTTTATTTTTTCTATTTACGGTTATTTTTTTTCGGTTTTCGTTAATTTTTTTCGGCTTCCGGTTTTCTGTTAAGTATTTTTTTCGATTATTCCCGAATTGTTTTGTTTTTGGTGGTGCTCAGTTTTTTCCGGTTTTCTTTTTTTCGGTTTCAGGTTTTCGTTTTTTTGTTTTGGGTTTTTAGTTTTTAATTTTTAGTTTTTAGTTTTTAGTTTTTAGCTTTTAGCTTTTAGTTTTTAGTTTTTAGTTTTTAGTTTTTTAGTTTTTAGTTTTTAGTTTTTAGTTTTTAGTTTTTAGTTTTTAGTTTTTAGTTTTTAGTTTTTAGTTTTTAGTTTTTAGTTTTTAGTTTTTAGTTTTTAGTTTTTAGTTTTTAGTTTTTAGTTTTTAGTTTTTAGTTTTTAGTTTTTAGTTTTTAGTTTTTAGTTTTTAGTTTTTAGTTTTTAGTTTTTAGTTTTTAGTTTTTAGTTTTTAGTTTTTAGTTTTTAGTTTTTAGTTTTTAGTTTTTAGTTTTTAGTTTTTAGTTTTTAGTTTTTAGTTTTTAGTTTTTAGTTTAGTTTTTAGTTTTTAGTTTTTAGTTTTTAGTTTTTGGGAAGAGTTGAGGTGTGAGCTGTGTAAATTGTGCCTGAGTTTCTTCCCTCGCTAAAATGTTTTTGAAGCTCATCAACTACTTGACCCATAGTTGTATCAAAAATGTGTTGCAATCGATGATAAAATGTAATTTATGACGTTTTTCATAAAATTTCTAAGGCTACTTGGTTTGTGGTAAGAGTTTAGTTTTGAGCTAATATTATGTTCTTGGGACAGAAGTGTTAAAGTTTAAACTTCCATTATTTTTTAAAGCTTGGATTCTCGCTGTTTTTATTTCTAAAATTATCTTAATTCCCAGGAAACGTCCACTGATTGCCGCCTCGCCGCCAAAGAACGTAACGGTGTTAATTAATTTATCTAAAAATAATTGAATTAAAGTACAATTATTTTATAAAAGTGTTTTATGTTGGGTGGCATGCAAGAGTATTTTCCAATAAGGAATAGGTATTTTACGCTATGCAGTTAAAAATTTTAATTCCAGTATCTGCTTGCTTTTAATAAAATTTTTATGTTAACAATGGCGCATTAAATGGAAATACCATATTAACGTGGTTTTACAATAAAAATATTATAAATACGGCAGCGTCGAGTAAATGCTAAGTTTTTATCAGAACTTACCCACAGGTTTATTTTCAATTATTTTATAGGTCATGTTAATTTGCTTTAATACTTAGATGATTATCGAAATACCAGTGGAAGGCGAGATCAGTTTTCATTAAGTATTCTTGGAAATTATAATTTTTAAAATTACATAATTTTTACGAGGTAATAAAATGTTCACTAAAATAAAATTCGCTATTTTATGCTATACTAATATTTATAAATTTTTCAAAGTATATACACGTATTTTAAATATAAATTTTATTTTATAACGTGCTTCTTAATTCCGATAAAGATTAACTTTTTTAAATATTAATTCGAGGATGTTTTATTCTTTCAAATGGGTGTTCTGAGCTGATAGGATCCAAGAAATCAGTACCTATTCTTCAATTTTTAAAAAGGGATGTATGATTTGTGATTTTGAGTGTGGTTAAACATTTCTTTAAATTGATTTGATAACAACATTCTTCAAGTCACTATCTTCGTATACCATTATGATTAGGTTTTCCTCTTTGATTTGATTTTCCTGTTGTTCTGAGGAATAACTCGGTTTTTATGAAAGATAGATTTCTAAAATTTGAAATATGGATAATAGGTCACTAAAGTCAGAATCTAGCCAGACATAATTATGCACAAAATAGATACTACTTCTTGCCTAACTGGAAGTGACACGAACTTTCGTATTTCAAATAGAACACTCTGTATATTTTTACATTTTCTTGTTCGTTATGATTTCTGATTTAAGTGATGCGTCGGCATTTGTTTAATAAATGACGACGAAAATGTGAAAAAGCTGAAAAATACAAACAGGCCCCTGCGGGATTTTATCTTTGAATCTTATATTTCTTCACCAACTGATGAAGTTACAACGAATTTTGTTTTGTATAAGTTTCTAATACTATATCAAACTTTGTTGTCTTATAAGCGGTAACCGAGGCATTAACTGATAATTTACCATGTTTCTAACGATGCATTAAGACTTACATAAATGTCACCACAATTAGAGAAACAAGGAGTAACGGTAATTGTAATGTGAAGTAAATTGTCCATTCAAAAACCATTTCCGACAAAGCAATGATATAATAAGTGTAATATTATACGGTTATGTTTAATGTCACTTGTATATCGTACACTTGTAATTATTCTGCAGATCATTACAACTAGCTTTTTCTGAAGAGTGTCACTTTGATGAACGCTTCTAACATTTTCCGAAGAAGGACAGTGTACCATGTTTTTCTGTATTTGATTGTTTGATGTTGACCGTAATAATCAAGTCATGAGTCAGTGTCGTGCAGACTTCTTCTAGCTACATGCAATAACAAAATAAATATGGGATTGTAAGGATATTTAATTCAATTCTGTTTACTGATAGATTTTCTTATGTGGTGTTGACATTGACGTAGTTCTCACTAACATCAAACCACTTTCCTTTCCACCACACCTGAGGAGTGTTAACTCGAAGGTGGTCTTGTTTCCTCTATATTTTCCTCAATGGCCAAAGCTAATCAAGCGCAAAAGGGATTGGGTACCAATCATTATTTTCAAGGAATATCCAGGATGGTTTAAAGTTATTTAATCGTGGTCAATAGCCAATCATTTAGTTTATGGTACCTATTGTATGCCAAGATATGCATTATAACCACCTGTTTATATATGTTTAATCCAACATATGGCAATGTTGAAAATGTTGTCTCTTTATCTATTGCTGCTACGACTTCGTCTGAATGAGTCTTATTATTTTGCTTTGTACTCAAATCTTTTTCTGATTTACTTAAAGTCTTTGTATAGTATTTGGAGATTCTGAAAACCATTCTACAAGAGGTTAGCTCCGAAAAGGTCTTGAAATCAGAGAGGTATCTCTGTGTTAATTTATATTGGCAATGTCTCTTTGGTTCCAGTTGGTTTGAAGCGAAAACAAAAGACGAACTCGATATTTCTTGGGCAAAAATAACCTAGCGGGTTATAAAATAAATTAAATATCAGAAGATTCTTCAAAATTTCACTACTGATCATTTGAACATTGTAACGAAGTGATTTTTTTCCAATCCAGGAATGTTCAATTTTGCTTTAAATATTACCGTCACTTGGCTACACCCTGCCGCTGTTTTAGTAAGTAAGTTCTGTTCTAGTTAAGTTATGAATGAGTTGTTAAAAAGTCCGCTGGTAAACAAGCAGTCAAGTAATTAATTGATTAATTTTCGACAATCCCTCGTATAAGTAAAATCCGAGAATTATTAGAAATAATGACCGAGTCGGAAATAAAAATCATTCGTTCCTAAAATTATTAATCCTTGCTCGTTTTGATCCGTTTCTTTTTGCAACAGAGTATAGAAATTACAAGCAACTCATTTCCGGTTAGATACGCTTTGAGTCGATGCACTAAGATGCATAATCCGCTGTACCTCTGCAAGTTACGCTGGGATATGCATACGAGTACGTCGTTTAAAGTCGTTGACCACCTCTCTTTTAACACGACAGATACGTCATAAAAGTTTACAAAAAGGGGAAACACAATCATTCCGTGCTCATTCCGTGCTGATTCCGTCCTCATTCGCATTCCGAGAAAACCGGCAGCAGTTCAGGTTCATTTCGAAATAGTCCGCATCAGATCCGTTCGACCGCCAGCAATTGACGATCAAACCGAACCCGTAAATCTTTTGTATCACCGCTCCGAGTTAATAGTAATTTCCTTTGAGTATAATATTGGTAAGAATTTAACGCAACCTGCTACATTCTGCAGGTACTGCCGTCAGTCAAGTATAGATATTTCGAGATTTTATTGTCAGTAAATATCACCGTATTTTGCTACCAAAGTAAACTAGAGCTTATTAGTAATACCTCCGTTGGTTTGTTTATTTTGTTAATGTAGGTAAAGACTGCTGAGGTCTGTTCACTAGTGCCACCTCAAATGTTCCCTTGCCTACTAGGTTACCGGAAAACCTACGTGAAAAATAGTCACTATATGCATTAACAGTTTGTATTTGTTCACTAGGGCCATACGGACTGGGTTTTGCATAGAACTGACTCGCAAAGCTGTCATTATTTAAAATAATCCTGTAACAAATAGCTCGACGTTTGCGGCAGTAGCTTACCGTTTGTTTAAATCTTGTATCTAGCCTCAAATATTTATAGCTGACGGACTGCCCGCCGTCTATAATCCTCGTGGAAACATTTGCTTGTCGTACGTAGCGAAATATCGATACAACGTCTCTATAAATTCCGCCGTCAAAACCCCACGTAAAGACTGTTGCTTGCCAGCTTGACTAAGTTAAAATTATTTAAGAGAATATTTTGTAGTATTATTTTACACATACACGATTGCAGCGTCGTGAAAGAATAAGCATAAATTACGTTGTTCATTATTTAGTCCTGAATAAATACGTTATGTTAAAAAGGCAAACTTCCCGAGTTATTATTTCTGTAGTGTTATTTTCTGATTAATCCGTTTGAGCAGTATGACCGAAATCCATTAGATAGGTCTCCAGCTCAGAATTCTGGCTATTCCGTATCATCCACTGTTTTGCTACTCAGGGTTGTTCTCCCAATTAGGAGAACCAAAAAGATAGTGTCGTTCTTCGCACTCAAAAATTGAAGGGCTGGCGCCCGAGAATTCCGTAAGAATAAAAGAGATTACGTAAGTATCTGACCGAAAGCAAAGTGCATCGGAGAAAGAACGTTACAACATGAACAAAAGATTTTAAAATTCATCGATACCATGTCAGTCTTGATTTGCTTATGGTTTTTGTATCCAATTAAACGGTTTTCTCATCTAGAACTGACTCTTACGATTCTTGATGGACGTTGTCGAAATCCAATTCCTGAGGTAGACAATATATGTAGTTGCCAGCACCACGCAGTATTGGAGGAAATACTGGTGGACTTGTTGGTTAAGAAGAATCTCGGCATCAAATGCATCCCAGATATCTGCTTATATTGGAAATGTGGATTTCGGCATTAACGTGTCGGAATCTTAAACACACGGTATTTTATGATCACAGTAATTTTGTTATAAGCGATTGTTTACTAACTGTAACCATTTGAAATTGTTTGTTTTGACAGAGTTAATATTAATTTGGAACTTAAGTAGTCCTCTCATCCTGAATTTAAACATTCATTAATGTCATTGATTGTATTGTAGTGTCACTATTCATTTTAAAGTGTCAGTAGGTACTGTAATGTATATACAATTAGCAATATTATTTTTAAGGACTAAGCACATCGTTTAACGAGCACTCAACAGATGCATACGGTATTTTATAACATTTTACATTTATCTATTTTCTGTTACACACGTGTTAATCAGATAGTTATCTGCTGATGCATTTTTATTCCTTGTCTTGTACCGTACGTTTTGCAACGCCACTGTTGCATTCTGCAATGAGTGAAGGCTCTGACATAAAATAAACTCTGTTGTACAAGCGGGTGGAGATCGTTGAACTGCCATGGCTTAGTCGATATATACCTAGACGGGACAAAAAATCCAATAACATATCAATCAGATATTTTACGCCATGTGATGGTTCTGTGATTTATTGGACATGGCGATTTAAAAAACAGTGGATTAATGGTGGAGTATATAGGTATTGGTATTTGTGTTCATTTAATTATGTAGTGACGTGCCGAGCGAATTGGACTCAGTGACATTGAATTCGGTTCTTTCTATGTACTAGAAAGCGCTTCTAAGAGGATCTAAAACCACTCGGTTGCCCTTTATCTACATCAACATCATTTTCTTCTCCATTTTCTACAAAAGCATTACCGATTACTCTCGTTCTACCATTTCAGTTCTTCTTGTTCTTGCCAATCGTCCCCGAAGGACAAAGATGTCTTTTTCATAAAATTTTAGATCATTTTCTTTTTTCCTTTCCTTGAGTATAGTCAGTGGACGTTCTGAGGAACTCTCAAATTTAAAATGTTCAAAACAAGATATTTTTTTGCAATAATTATTTTTTTACTTCGTCATATCCCATTTATAATTTCTTCAAAACTTCTTGAAACCTTGATGTAGTACATTTGAAATGAAAGAAGCAGGTTCCTACAGTTTATGCTCTTGAAAATTTATAAAATAAAATTTCGAACTCAATTCCACTTATGTATGACTCTATTTAAATTGGTTCAGGTACTTCAGGATCTTTTGTAACTGCTGAAATATCCATGTATCCTGAAGATGATGAGGATGGTAATCACCTGTCGACTATATTCACCACCATGTTCATCATTCATAACCAGTCAGTGTATTTGTAAACAGTGGTACCCACTTTATGATTTTGTTAAAACCTCAGTTGGGTCAATTTTTGAATTATTGATTTACAGTTTTACGTCTTCAGGGGGATATGAACAGATCCTCTCATCGACTTATTTTGGCCTGGATTTTACTGAAATTTCCTTCAATGGAAGGTGCGCCACTGTTCCTAACCACCGAACCAAAGTGTACTTTAAAACAGACTGTAATATATTGAGAGTTTAAATTTTCGAAGTTTAAGGACGCAAGATAATGCTTTTAGTCAGATTTCAGATTTAAACGTTGCTAGATTTCAAAACAGTCCTGACACCGATAACATATGTGATGATGAATAAAATAATGCACCAGACCAAGCAGTTTGCAATTTTTTCCTTTATCTAATAATCCCTTTTATCTTAAGTGTCGGGGTTAGTCATGTGTGGGTCAAGGGCATCGACCCATACCGGAAGCCGAGCCACGGCAAGCACGAGCCCCCGACCCGTTGCCAGGCAACCCAACCCGTTTTGTTTGACTCAGTCTGAGTGCCGCGAAGACGTTTGGTGGGCCGCGGCCTACGGGTGGCCTGGCGGTAACACTCAAGAGGGCCTAGGCATTAAGGATGAGTTGTTCTATTCCCCAAGGACCATTCAGTGATTCCCAAGCTGAGGACGCTTGGCCGATTTTACAAAAGTTTAGCTGACGACAGATTTTTCGTCGTGCTTAGCAGAGGCGTACTTGAGGAATATAGCATATGAACTCTCCAAATCGGATCAATATTGATATAACCCGGCCTATTATTTTTTTTAACTCAAACATATATAGAATGAATTATTTGAAAAAAATGTGTGATTTTACTGATGGGCTACTCATAATATTTTTAATAAGTATATTATAATAATATAGATACCGTACCGGTACTTAAAAAAAAGAACCTGGCATCATGAATGTCATTTTATTATTCATAACAAGTATCGATCCTCAACCACTTTATTAAATAATAAGTCGAATCGCTTTTCTAATATATAAGGTGTCACGTCTCAGTAAGTGGCATCAAAGATTATGTATACACTAGATAGTCAGATCTATTGTTTAATTTTATCGCTCATAAATGGACCCCAACTTAAGCTTCATCTCACTTTAACTCATTATACTGCAATACTTCTCTGTTATTTGGCATCCAATTTTGCACGTGTTAGAGAGAGAAGACGGGGCGATGAAATAAACAGTGGCTTTGACTATCTATATGAAATGATCTTTGGTGGCATGCATATGACTCAAGTTACCACTGTACTAATTTACCTCTCCATATCGAGTTGCACTCCTGAGGAATTATTGCCATCCATCGTCAGCAATCGTGTAACTGAAAAAGTAATTTTAGTCAAAATTGTTGTACTTATCACAGCAAATAATGAAAAATATGACCATCTCTCTCATGTAACAGAGAAATTATAGCCTGCAAAGAATTCTTCTATAAATTTGTCAAAAATCTAGCTAAAGTTATTTTTGTTTGTCTCAAAGACATCAATTTTTACAAATAGTAATCAAGAATAAAACTTTCAAAATTAAATTCTACGTAACCCTTTTGCAGATTAATAGTAGGCTGAAAATTAAAACATTTAATTAAATTTTAGGGGTGACGTACCCCCAATAAACCTATTTTGAAATACTTCAATTAACTTCATCCGAGACTTCATCTTAGTGTCAGTTATGGTTTGTGATGTAACCAAATTGTGTACTTAGTCAGGAGCCTCGAGAAATCCAACTTGATATAGAGGTAACAACGCTGACTTACAAGACACCCTGTATAATAATATTGACTGCTTTAATGCATTTTGCAAAATTGTAAATAAATTTTTAGAATCTATACTAAAGCAGCGTTTCCCAAACTTTTCCTAAGATGGAACACTTTTAATGGAACACCGAGGCAGATATAAATACCAAATAAAATAAATGAGTAAATTTACGCGTAAAGAAAAAACAAATATTTATATTCAATTTAAAAATTTTAAAAAATAGCAAAATGTAATTTTTTACAATTTTCTTTCTTTGCTTGATGCGTATTGTTGATGTGACTTTATTTAGGTTTTATACAAGCACAATAACAATATTGGAAATTAAATACATATATTTAACTCACCACAAAATTCATTAATTACTGTTACCAATAAAAAAAAAGGAAATCCCAAGAAGATCTACTTTCTTAGTTTGCGACGTGTTGTTTATAAACAACTTTATTTAAGCTTCATACTAACACAATATTAATAAAAATAGCCAATTTAATATATTTATACTGATCCTCTGAATATACAAATATAAAATTTGTTGGACGTAAACATCGTTGAAATCACTTCAGAACGCTATTATTGTCGGATAATGCGGGTTCTTGTTGACATTTGTAACACGAATTACGAACAAAAAAATATGAAAAAGAAAGTTGAAAAACTGACCTACCTTACATAAAAGTGTCGATATTGAACTTTTGAGAACCCCTGTCTTTGAAATTGGTATAGGCCAGTTGCTAAAATTCTTAAATTATTTGACGATTTCATTAATTTTTCTCGAAAACCACACATATTTCTTTAATTTTCTATGTATGAACTCACCATTAAGGGACTTACTTACCATGCCTTAAAAGGACTTAAATAAGTTGGGGTTCACCCTGTGTATTACAGAATTCATAGTGTCCAAAGGAAAAAACATTGAAATACAATAAAAAATATTCACCTCTATTAAATTCAATAACCTAATCTAGTTTTAATTTGACATTGACATCGACGTCAAAAAATTAACATAACCTAGTCTTTAATTTGACTTTAACATGGACGTCAAAAATCAAAATATCCTAGTTTCATTTGACATTGACACTTTATTATTATTAATAGAATGTGGTAATAAATCCCAAAAAAGAAAAAGAAGAGAAATACTACACATTTATCTCCATTAAGTAAAATTATTGCAAATATTTTGATTTTTCTTTTTTTCTGTTTGATTCTTAGGTCAAAATTTTTGGTGAATAGCATTTTATCCTGTGATCGCTTTCCCAAGGTTGTTCACAAATTTTTGATTTTTCCATTTCACCTTTTCTAATATTATTTTAAGGACTATCTGTCAAACACATTAGCATTTTGTTTTATCGTCATGGCTAACTTTTTAATTTTGCAAACATTTTTGTCGACTCATACTAATTTTTATTTTAAACTTAAATATCTCGGAAAGTATTGAAAATAAAATAGCCAAACTATATATAGCTGAAATCAGAAAAAAAATCGCTATCCAGATATGTAATATTTTTTAAATGAAACACAGGGTGTTTCATTTAAAAAAGCAAATGTTATCCCTATAACTTCTTTAAACGACATTCAATTGTTTTCCTGAATCCGAATTCCGACGCCATTACCAAGATGCTATTATTGTATCTACGAAAGTTTTCGCATTTTCAAAAATAGACTAGTTAAAGGGGGGTCAAAATATAACTCTACATCTTAGGGATATTGCTTTTATTTATTGGTAACCATAATGAATGAATTTTGTGGTAAGTTAAATATAAGTATTTAATTTTCAATATTGTTATGGTGCTTGTATAAAACTTAAATAAAATATAATGTATTAAAATTACGTTCTTAATGACTTTTACATTTTTGGGTCTTTGAATTACAAGTTCTTTTGATATAATCAGAGATTAGAAGGTGAATGCTCATATTCTAGGATATTGTGGAGCTATTCCTGAACTTTGATTTGGTTTCAGCGTAATATGAACCTGCCTTGCATAAATATATCTCTGAAAAAGGAAGTAAAACAAGAATAGTTAGTTTTAACACAAAAAATTACAAAAAAAAAATAGTTTAACACGCTGTGAAATTTGTCAAAAAATCAGAACTCCTTGTGTTTTTATTTTAAATAAGAAGGAGTCACATTTTAACTATATTAGATTTTCATAGTCACTTGCAGAAATCTGCTGGTTTATCTGCCACTGTAAATGAATTCCAAATTTAGGAGTTGTCATTACTTGATTTAACGTATGATTTATTTCCAGCCAACCAATCAGGTTACAAAATAGGTCACATTACAACTTCTGCAGTACTTAATATAACCGATAATACATTGGATGACAGAATGGCGATATTTTGATATCTATTATTGAATAAAGCTTTTGATGTGTGCAGCTTTTGGCAAAATTATGGTTTGGGTAATTTGCTTTTATCGTTCTTCAAAAACTACTTAAAATCCAGGAACGAATGGGCGCGCGTTATATCGGAAGTTCGACTAATTAACTCGGGGGTTCCTCATGGATCAATTTCGGGTCCTTTATTATTTTCAGTTTATATCCTTGACATATAGCGTTTACATAAAGTATGGAATAGAATCATAATTTCTGAATACAAAGATATTTTGGAAAATTCCTCGGACAGGTCGATTTTTATTTTGAATTGCGCATCTTCTGCTTTGATTATTTAGCTGACATCATCACTTTACGATACCATCCACTTTTCTTAAACGCCTGTCAAAATTTTTATATCAATCTTAACGGTATCTGCTTGGGTGTTTCTGATTTAATGCTGCGTGCCCTTGTATCGATGCGTGCCCTTGTATCGAAGCTTTTAAGGTCTTGTCATCAACTTAATTACCTAAATGGGAAATTAAAATTTACCTGTATTTAAAGTAAATTGAGAAAAGTTTGCGAGTAAATTTCAAACAAGTGCAGTTTTTGTTACTGAAGCCCATAATCACATTTATGCTAAATCCCCGAGAAATGTTTTAGAACGTTGTTTTAAAACTTCACTAATTAGGAGCTATTATTATACGTATATAATGAGACTGTGGGGTTTGCGTCGAGTATTTATGCATATTTTATGTCCGTGAATAAATGATAACATACCCCATAAGTTGTTTGCCCAACTAAAGTAGTCGGGAATATCAATCGAGACCATACCCGGTGTAGAATAGATTATTTTCCTCCTTGAAGAATTAATGGAGGCCAAAGTGTGCTGCAATATTCTGTTAAAATTGCCCGAATACCCGTTGTGTATTTTGTGCAGTTGTCTGAATCGTTATAAAACTTATTAAATGCCTTGAAGGAGAAGCTATGTAGGTACGAGCTACACTAATTGATTATTAAATGTTTAATCTTTGCAAGCAAATTGATATTTGTGCAGCAGTTGTATTTACTCTGCGAACACGTAATTAACTTTACTTATCTTGTTAACAGGTGTGAAAATTTAATGCTTGAAAATGTTTAAAAAATAGATAGAACCAAACAACATAAACTATAAAGGAAATATATTGTTGTAATCGAAGCAAAAACTAAGAATTGTATGGGTGACCATCACCAGAGGGCGACACTGCAATTAAAGAATTAGAAACTGAAACACCCTGTATATGGAAACAATATTTCAGGACAAATTTGCGCTTTGTTTAGCGATAATTGAAGCTTCACTGAACCAAATTTCTTAGCAGCTGACTTGGCTGTGTTAGTAATATGTTTGTGCCAAGAAAGATTATCGCAGTTAATTTAATTGTGATTCCTATTTGCGTACTTACGTTAATTATGTTTTGATTTCGTTAATATGTAATAATAATCCCCATCGCAGTCGCCATCATAACTAAAATTGCCTCGCGGCAATAAACGCTGCTCGATAAATTTATCATTTGAAGAAGAAGAGCACCACCTACCTAGTTAAATTAAAATATTTTTTCTGCGGCTTTCAATAACATGTTTTCTATTTCTTACCGTACCAATTTATTAAATAGAGCGTAAATTTAATAATAAAACTACGCAGCTTAGGTAAACCCGAACAATAGATGTAAAAAAGCGGTAAAGCTAGATCTAAAATTTCATTTTCTTTATAAAAGTAAAAAGATCAAACACAGATGATGTAGCTCAGAATGGATGCGCCCGTTGTTCGTTCCCAAGTTTGAATATGTCAAGACGCTTGATTGATGGCGATTTGGTTGTGCAGAGAGGAAGAGTGAGTTAAGAAAGTATTAATAAAGGGCGTAACGAACAATCATGTCAGACCACATGTGGTACCTATTGCGAGGAGTTCTTCATTTATGTTATCCTGCGAACAAATTAAATGCACTTTACATAAGCGAATTGAATGGAAGTACGTACATCTCAATATTTTCTTATGCCTTGGGGTTTAAAATTTGTTCGACCAGTAGAAATAGTATATTATATACCAAGGGACTAAAGTATGCCTTTTAATCCTGAGTGTGAGTTAATCAACAATTATTACCTACTTAAAAATGTCCGAATAGGATGAAAATAGTCTTAGAATAATAAAATAAAGAGGAAATTGACAAGTACCTACAAAACAGTTTCGCAAATTTTTTATTGCAAATTCTTTTATTAGAAATAGATTTTCACAAAGTAACCTCATCATGAGAATACTTTTGTCATATACCATGTGCGTTATCTGCCTTTTGGGTATTAATTATTTGAATATTTTACACCGGAAGGATTGGAGAAAAATTGCAAATAATTTAATAAATATGCCTTTTTATTAAAAATCGAGAATTTATTTATTGCTAAACCATATTGATGGTATCTGCAGGTTTATATATTTTCCAGCAAGTAAACAGTTTCTCTCTTACAACCCCTCTGAGTATATATTTTAAATAGTCTAGTTTAAATAGCAGCCCGTCTTGTAATGTGGAAAAATCATAATATTAAATTATATTTTTTCTTTATCTTGTAAAGCTAAATCACATAGTTTTACGATGCAGTATAGTAAAACAAGAATTTACATATCCGAGTTTACACAGTGTGTATTATTATGTAAATTAAGCTTGGGGATTTGTAAGTTTTTGTGTTTTTATTAATGTACATATGACAAGCGATCGTGCTATCTAATCATATTTCTTTACGAAAACCCATTAATGTATAGAAATGGTAATCAGAAATGAAACGAAAGATTTAATTATAGTTTTATTTCTATTATATACAGTTAATTGCAGATCCCAACTAGTTTCGACGAATTGCCTCCTACAGGGGGTTACATTAATAAATAATTGTTCGTCTACACTCTATGTACCTATGCATCTCGTATTTATCCACTTACGCTTTGTGAAATTTCATATTAATTATTATAAAGTAACTCCTGAAGATGGCAATTTGCCGAAATGAGTAATTTGCATATATGATTAAAGAGGACTGTAATTAAACCCTATTTAGAAAAGGGGCATCTAATCAGGAGTTCCTATAATTTTTAAAATATCAGTTAAATCACATTGAATATTTATGAATTTTTTGTGGAAGCGTTTTCAGATTCTTCGTTAAAACTTTTGAATTCTTTTGACATTTCAACCATCTTGTGGTATTATTCTGATGGAATAATAACTGTTGAGAATAGTTTTTGAATTATTTAAACTATGATGATTTCTGCACATTATATTTTACACCATGCAGCAATAGTTAGGTGAATAATCGAAATATTAGAATTTGATTGGCAGAAAATTGTCTCGAATGCATTACATTCCTGCATCCCTCAAAGTGGATGTCTGGATGGCAATTTGGCGGAGACGAATTTACTTCAGTTACTTTGATGAAACGCAAATGCATAATAAAATTAAGATTGTAATAGTGTAATCAGTGACATATTCATAGATACCTGTAATCGTGTTTTGATTGATCCCTCGATATAAACTATACGTACATGTGCTATTTTATTTAAATTAATTAATGATTTCTTTATAAAATGTAAATATGTACTTATTTTTTTCTTTCTATTCCAGGTAAGCAGCCCAGAGTGTGTATAAGTGGTGAGTTGTAAAAAGAATAAGAAATAATTACTTATACAGGGTGTTAAGAAAAAGTAGGTCATGCCTTTAACCACTGATTCTTTGGGTGAAAATAATGTGACTTTTATAATATGATTTTTTATTTTGGAGCGTAGTTTTTTTTATACAGGGTGTTAAAGTTTACATTTTGAAAATTATTTTTATTAATAATTTTGTTACTGTTTAAGATTTTTACCCGAATTTTTGCACAGACTTTCATCTTATATAGATACACATTTTGTGTAATTTTGGTCAAAAAAGTCAAAGCGCAAACGGGAAAAAGGGGGGTTGTGTTACCCATTAACCCCCCCAACTTTTTCATGCGTACGCCTATGGTCTCCAGATATTTATTTTTAGATTAAACACTTATTTCCCCAATTTTTTTTACTCCTACAAAATTTTGATTTAGGACTTGATTAACGAGATATTCCAGTAAATTCAGAATCATTTTCAATATTTCAGTTTCGGAATTTATTGTTTTTACTATTGTTGTTCGTAGTAATCCTGGGTTTTCTTTAAATCGACTACTTTTAGACAAAAAATGCTAGAGACTTTTTTTGTTTTAGTAATAATTGTATTTTCTGTATTTTTGCTGTCTGCTTTATTTACCATATTACAATAACTGGATTCGCCCGTTGGATAAATTATTCAAAAATTAATAAATAATTAAAGTAAATAATATGAGAAGTTTAATTTTAAACACAGCAATGTTTTATTTTTTATAGTATTTTCTTTAAATTAGCGTTTTTATTTGCTTATTTTACCTACCTCAGTGGCATAGATAACTAAGTATTAATTTAGGTTTCCTAAGCAAAAATGTGTACGCCACTATTTTTTTTTAAGATTTTTATTTTATTGAACTTTTCTGACTATGCACAACAAAAAAAGTCTCTAGCATTTTTTGTCTAAAAGTAGTCGATTTAAAGAAAACCCAGGATTACTACGAACAACAATAGTAAAAACAATAAATTCCGAAACTGAAACATTGAAAATGATTCTGAATTTACTGGAATAGCTCGTTAATCAAGTCCTAAATCAAAATTTTGTAGGAGTAAAAAAAATTGGGGAAATAAGTGTTTAATCTAAAAATAAAAATCTAGATAGGCGTACGCATGAAAAAGTTGGGGGGGTTAATGGGTAACACAACCCCCCTTTTTCCCGTTTGCGCTTTGACTTTTTTGACCAAAATTACACAAAAAGTGTATCTGTATAAGATGAAAGTCTGTGCAAAAATTCGGGTAAAAATCTTAAACAGTAACAGAATTATTAATAAAAATAATTTCCAAAATGTAAACTTTAACACCCTGTATAAAAAAAACTACGCTCCAAAATAAAAAATCACATGGAAAAGTCACATTATTTTCGCCCAAAGAATCTGTGGTTAAAGGCATGACCTACTTTTTCTTAACACCCTGTATACCTAATACAATTATACAAGTGCAATGCGTTCCAATTAAATGCATTTTTTTGTAAGAAAAAAAACGTTTTATTCTCGTTTTTCCGGAAATTGCCCTAATTTTATTATTCAAAAGTCCATCAAGACTCACAAGAACACACACACAGAACAGAATGAACCTCACTCAATTTTTATTACTACTACACAAACATAACACTTAACACTTAAAATTTCACTAAAACCTGAAACTATTAATATCATAGAACCTAAATAATAAAAACTGGTACTGGCAATTTCCGGCTTCCGAATCACCATTTTATGTTCTTTCGTGCTATTTTTTGTTAACTCATACCTGCTGAATTTGAAAACTCCAGTGACTCTGAAGAAAATATTGATTTTCTGAATGACTCGATTTGTTTTCTATCCAAGAGTATCTGAGCAGTTTGCTCATGCAGACTGATTTAAAAAATCTGAATATCCTGCTAGGTCGTCGGATGCAACCCCGCTTGATTTTTTCTTTTGGCATTATTTGAAAGTTAAAGCCTACATAAACATTATTAATTTGAAAGATTCAAAGAATTACATTCAGGATGAATTACCCCAGCATCCTTGAAAATGTCCAGGATGAGATACCGCAAAGTAGGCGGTCAGTTTAGGTATAATTTTTGTATAAGCATAGTATTTCCGATATTGGCTCATAGTTGGTTTATCCACTATCAAATATGTGAAATCTAAAGGATTTATTTTGATAAACTCTATCCCAATCAGTTAAGGTACACGAGGTGTTTCATTTAAGTAACAAAATTAAAGATCTTTCTGGAAAAATTAGATGTGAACAGTATAGCAGTCTGGTAATACAATAAATAGAAAAGAATATTTTTTCTTTGTATAGGTATCTTTAATTATTAATATTTTTAATATATTTTTTCTATTAATTTTATATTTCTTCCCTAAATAAAGATCTATTATTATTATTATTATTATTATCAAAAACTGCCAGAGCGTTCTCTTATTGTAAGGCATTTCACGACGGGCATGGGAAGAACGGCAGCAATGTTATAGAATTTATGTGCCTCATCAGTATAGTAAATGTTGTGTCCAAATGTGTTATTATTATAAATTCTAATTCAAAATTAACTGTGAAATACAAGGTCGTGAATAATTTATTGAGTTCGCAGTTTATTACCTTATTAACTTTTGAACCGTATTTGCAGTAAATTTGTCACGTGGGCTTTTACTTTATAGAGCAATATCAGGAAGAACTCAAATTCATATTACTATACGGGGTGTGTCATGTATAAGGAACGGTGATTTTAAAAAAACACCCTGTATATTTCATGTATTTTAACTTAAATAAAATAAAACAAGTACCTACTTTAAGACAGAAAGAAACTGTCAACGATGAAATAAATTCCCCTGAGCATACTGACCAGATAAAATACTTACAAATCATGCAAAATCTAAAATAAAGTAACCCTGGACTCCACTGGTTTTGAGAGACAAGCCACATAAAAATTCTACCATTTAATGGGACATGCAGGCCCTCTTTTATAGAGATGAAGCGTCTCCTTACCTAAAAAAGCAAAATTTAATTAAAAAATATACCAAACTTTTGATAAAACGGATCCTAATTGTTCAGGAATTGAGTTAAGGGAAAATAGAAACTATTTAGTAAAACGATGACAAAGTTCAGCAAATCAAACCATATAAACAAGTCACTTAGTGACCAAAGTTAAATTTATCTATGTAAAAATATTAAATTTAAGCTGAAATATTAAGCAAAAACTATGTAGAATCAATAATTGATGTCTAAAGACATGCCATATTGTGAACTTAGAGTCTAAGATTTAATTTTATAGTGTTGTGATAAAGATGAGTGTCGTAGTGTTAAATAACGGGGAAAGAGAAACCTTTTTAAACGAATTTCAACATAGAGATAGAAAATCAGACAAAGAATCTGAATGTGTCTTTAATTCCACATGAGAGTTCGAAATAACTAAAATAAATAGAAAATACTTACCAAAACACGAAACAAAAGTCTAGTGGGCCCTGAAAGTACAAAATCCCACCTGGTTACCTGGCGACCAGAAACAAAACAGTCGTGTAGTGCAAGCTACACGTTTCTACGTCACTCCTAGGAAAATTTGAAAATTTATTGGAAATTTGATTAAAAACGTTGTGAAATTGTAAACAAACCAGAGCTGAATTCAAACAAGATATAAGGAAGTAATTTTGGGGATTCCAGAAAAGCCAGAGTTTAAAGAAATCGAGGAAATAAAGTAAATGTACTTGCCTATTGTATTTAATCATGTCGCAGTAGCCACGGGTGTCCAGATTCTTAAGTTGAAACCGGTGTTTCCGAATTTGTCCACCATTTTAATGCAGAATATGAACTCTTGCGCACCTCGTGGCAAATAAGTAAAGAAATCGATAATAAAGGACTCCTTAGTTTTTTAAGTCACTGTTGACAAATTTTAATTCATTATATTTTATGATTTTTTTTCATTTATTTTCTTAGATTAAGGTAAATGATAAGTTGTCGTAGGGATAATTAATAACAAGTCCATTTGTAAAAAAATTTGCAGTTAAAAATTCAGTTAAAACCCTGACATATATGATTGAATAGTTGAACTAATAAGACAGCTCATTTCAACTGACATCAGCGTTGGTTTATACAAACAGTATCTCAATTAAATATCAAAAGAGGGCAGCACCCTGACACCTAGTTAAATAAGAGTAGAGATTTCTATAAATTAAATGTCTTTATTAAAATAAAACAATACAAGCTATAAAATAAGTAAAAGTCTCAAAGGCAAGTTCTCCAATCCAGGTGATTCCATTAACGCCCTGAAACAAAAAAATAAGGGGTTTAAAGCTAACCCCAGTAAATATTTTATCTGGACCAGTACACTATGTTTTGTCACCTAAAAGACAATTAACTATGGTAAGCACTTCAGATATTTTGTGTAGTGGTAGAAGAAACCAAATTTTAATAACTAAATTTTAAAATAAATTCAAAATTAACAATAAAGAACATAACACACTGCCACGAATACTTTATAGCATTAGAAAATTATATGGCAATCCCAACAGAGGCAACAAAAGTCTGAGGATGTCTATAATTCATTACAAAACTTATATGGTAATCCCAACGTGGGGCAAATATAAAGTCTGGTGTTGCCAACTATACATTACAATATATGAATTTGTTCGTCGCGATACAAAATTCGCTTAACTTTTTGGTTCACGAAGTTCCAGTTTCGATTCTCGATCGTGGCAATGAGTATTGTTTTTAAGAAGTAAGTAATATATTAATATACTTCAATATACTTGGGTGTGTGCTTGATGTCTAAGTAACCCCGTTCCGAACGAATTCTCTTTAGACATAGAGAGGGTCGTGTTGTTATATTATTATTATTATCATTATTATTAACATATTTACGACTAAACAGCGGAATATCGACAATATTTGTATTTATTCATTATATTTATTATTACAATAAACATAATAAACCATGTAATAAATTCATTAATTCAACTGCCACGCTTAACTTGGTATAGGAAATTGCATTTAAATTTACATAATAAAACGTGTTTATTTATTAATATTTAACCATATATGAATATAAATTAAAATGTTGTTTCATTCAATTTAATTCAAGTGTTTGATGTACGGTAATGTGTAGGAATTGTCAAAATAAATGAAAATGATTGCGATCAAAATGTAAAATATTTGTTAAAAATATATTATAAATTAATTCGATTTATGAAGTAAATATCCAAACGGTAGGTGTGCGAAAACTGGGCAAAAACAATAGTAATATTTTTAAGTTCGATTGTGAGTACTTTTACATGGAGCCGGGAATGCACTATCACGTTCAGTACCACAATAAACAAGAATCTAACCGTAACAATTACAAACCAGAGAAAATTAAGTCATAAAAAGAGTATAAAAACGAATTCTAAACTCGCGATCAAGGTCAGGATATCAGCTGGTTCCGTCAGAGTCGTTCAGCTGATCAATAAATAAGATCGTAAACATCTGGTATTATGTAAATGCTTTTAATTTATATGGAAACCACGCGCACAGCTTCAAAACTTATTATGACACACCGATTAATTCATTCTCTTTATTGGAATAATTTAAACACGAAGTAATATGAAATTATCCAGTAGCCATGTCATGTTCCATTTTTTAGCCAAATGACACATTTTGATCTATCCATTTTCTTGAAAAGGACCATTTTAGCTAAATCTAAATCATTAATCCCATTATGTCAAATGCTTTGAATGCTTCTAATAATTCAATCGAAATCATTAATCAAAATCAAACAGGTATTATTTGTAACAAGCTACAAATGGGCATATACTTCAAACTACTTACAAAATGGGGGATGATCTTGCGTTTTCCACGTTTGCATCGTTGAAATAAATGAATATTAAAACGAATTCAGTTTTAATCATTTCTTGATGATGTCAAGTTGGTTGGCGAAATGCGCACCAAGTGCCAAGTATTCGGTGTTTTAGCATTCAGTGGACGTCAAAAATCTTCTCTACACGATTTTATGTTCTTCACCATATCTTCAAAAATTTGACTTACTCCATTTCGGAAGCTTCTAATCTGAGGATTCTCGGTGGGATTTCAGGAACGATTTAGATCATATAATCTTCGCCTTCGTTTGTAACGAATTAGTTGTTGCTTTGTTGTATATTGTATGTTTTTTGAGCAACAAAACTCGGCATAATATATAATTTAAACTAATTCATAAAAAATTGAGATATTCAATTATGTAGAGATTATTTATATTGTATAGGAATGTTAATGCCGTAAGTCTAATGGATAAGACTTTAATAGTCATTTTTGACTAAGTATTCCTTTCTTTATGTATTTGTAAATTAATATCTTACCTTTACTTTCTTGAATTTCTTAATTCTTTTACAATCATTTTATGACATAACAAGTAGTTCAGAACTTTGATTTACAATCTTTTATCGACTCTGTAACATTTCGCTTATCTTTCCATTGTTTATTTACACAACATTACTTGGTGTTTACGTATTCAAGTAGTACGCCACTGTGGCGGTTATGCTTCGGTACTGTTGAACTTTGCTCATAAGATTAAGCTTAGTGATAAAGAGAGCTGTACCAAGTATGGTAGGAATCTATCGTGGCAATCTGGCTTGTAATCTGGTTAAGGCCAAGGGTGGTGTTTCTTCTGCAGTTCAGTATTGTGCCTTTTGGTGTAGCACGGACTGACGAATTACTCAGTCTACTTCCAATTTGTCTTCTTGAATATTCAGCCAGGCACTCATCTCTTAATCTCATTATTCCATGCTACGTGTTTTAACTGGACAAGGCAACAGTCAGTCGCGTGTTACTTTTGTAAAGTTGGGATTATTGGGATGCCATTGCTTACAATAAAGATTAATAGTTTCCAGGATGACTTGCTCATTGCTAAAAAACGTAATTATACTGTAATAAAATTTCTTTCTGGCAAAGCTACAGCGTTACAAATAAGAAACAAAACAGATTTAATTTTTCTAATTTCGCAGTTGCAACAGCCTAACCGATTTAAATTTCAATAGCCTTGGCAGCAGAGTTCTTTTGGGGCAATTCCTACTGGCAGTGTTTCTTGTTTTTTATTTTTATTCGCAATATTGAGCATCGAGTTGGACACCTTCTGGAATATCTGAGTTGTTAAAAAATATTTCATCAAATTCAACATAAAGTAAACGGTTAAAGAGAAAACTAGATATCCATAGGCACAACTGAGTCGGCAAGCCATGAGATGGTAATTTGTTAAGTAGATATTATCAGTGGATCAAATGGCGACGTGGGAATATGGAGATAATCCAAAATTATACGTCAGATTTGCTATTGTATTTTTGTAATTTCTGGTTTTCATAGAATCGACCTGGATGACCTGTCCTATATATTTTGGTCTTTTTTACTGCAGGAATATGTCGTATCAGGATAATTTAAAAATCTGTTGACATTCATCATCACATTTTATTTAACGTAACCCTACATTATATACAAACAAAACTTATGTTTTTCATTCTGGAACCCATACTACCAAGTTGTTACATATAACTCAATTTTATGCGGCTTCTCAATTTTAATTATGTGCAACTAGGTCCTTCGCGCAGAGAAAGTGATCCTAGTTTGTTTTTATTCGCTTTCTGAGATCTTGGCCTAGAACTGAGTTTTTTAACATTTGGCCAATGTCCAGGCAAGTAGATATAAAAAGGATGATTCCAATCTAAGCCTTCATCAAACGTTTCAAATTTGCAAACTTTTTTATTACACTGCTCCATTTGTAACAGTTACAAAGTGAAATAATAGATTCACATTTTTATATACAAACAAGCCGTTTGAGGAACGGAATTTTAAATATTAAAATAAACACGACTAAGTTTCTGTTATATATATATCTGTCCCTTGTGTGTAGTTTCTTCGTCGTTTTAAATGTAAGTCAACATTCCCACGACGTTTCCTCGAAGGCATTTATTTCTTGAGAGCTATTTATTTAAATTGTGACATAATTTAGGTAAAAACAAACCTGCTCAGAGTGATCTCTTACATATAAAACTTTTCAAGACAATATAAATTCGCTTCTTAAATTTTTGAACGCATTTGGATTGTTTCTGTTTTATTGTTTCATGCACATATTTTATTCTAAATATAAGACTCCTCACCGTTGTATCTCCATCTATAATATAATAGAATATAAAAGATAAGATCCACATGAATTGTTCCATAATTTCAGAACTACCTACAATTCTAAAATTTTCATGGAATTTTTTATTACAAAAATGAGTTTCTAAGATGCCATGATTCTTGTGGAACACCAAAGTTGGTAGATGAGAGATTGGCAAAATTCTATCAATTACGATATATTAATGGCTAAAGGAAAAAATTGATATCCATCAACAGCTGAGCAACTTAACTTACAAACCAATGGATTAGCAATTAAGACCCTGATGACTTCTATTTTGCTTTAGGTAATTGAAAAATGCATTTGAAAATTGCAAATTATAAAAATTGAGTTTAGTTGTTTGGAGACATATCCTTATGTTTTCGTTTTTATCACTTCGTGGGTATTTAAATCGTAAGAGATGAATATACTAAATTGCTGCATTAGTGCTAAAGGAAGAATGAAAAATTCCATTTTCGTCTTTGAAAAAAATTTGAAAAATATATTGTTCGCAATAAATTCTCTACTAATGAATATATTTTTTATTTTTCTAAATCATAGGATTCAGAATTATGGCGGGTAAAATTTTATTTTTTTTCTCAAAAAATGGCATCTGACCATCCTCTGCCTGCCGGAAGCATAGTACCTGTGGAGTACTGTCAATGCACCAAAAATTTCCTAACCCAGCCACGTAGGTAGATATTATAGGTACGAGTTAACATACCCAACAGTTTATTAATGAATGTTAAGTATGAATATATTAGTCATCGTAATAAATAACTACATGATTGTCAAACCTCCCAACGCGAAACGTAGTAATTGCTATTTGTTATTCGCTACTGCGAGTAGTTATTACACAAAAGGTACTTCGAATATTTTTTGTATGCAATCGTAACGTTGATGTTGATTTTTAATGAGATCTACGACTTATTTTAAATAGTAAGAATGCCTACTGGAGTACTGTTATGCTAAGCAGTTCTGATTGTTTAGTGTTCATGAATGAATGAAAGAGTGAAGCAAAGAAGACCCGAAATTGGTAATATGTTTTATTGCAACTGAAAAAATTCTGTATCCGGAAGAAGTAAGTGGACGATTTTGAAGTAGCACTTTCATGTTTTTGGCATAATTAGTTCTAAAATATAGATTAAATTGTAGTTTTTGTTGTCACGTACCAAAATCATACACTGTAAAATACGAGGTAAAAATACAGGAACCGAAACATTTTCACAAATTTCTAATGCATTAACTATTTATTATTGGTTAAGTACAGGGTTATTGGTTATAAATGGAACCTCCCTTAACTTCGTTATTTTTTAAGAAAAAAACATTTTTCAACAAAAATTTTAGGGCACTCTATGAATTTTATAACTACCATATTTAATAGTATACAGGGTGCCTCATAAAAGCCGGACAAACCAAATTTATATTTTTTTAAATGGACACCCTGTATATCTGTATATTTTCAGATATTATGAAAGTCCTCGTTTTCCTGATTTCAAAAATATATAATATGTTGACATTTACTGTGGCCATTTTCTATATTATACATCGGCTTCTATTTACAAAAATTGATAGAAACCTACAGCTGTAAATAGAAAGGCAGATCAGCCATACAAAAAAATACGAGGGGTAAACCGCTGAAAAGATTTGTACACCACAATTCCTTTTAGTCCAAAAATTCCCGGAATTCCTTGGAAATTCCCACAATTCCTCGGAAATTCCCTGTAAATTCCTGCAATTCCTTGTAAATTTCTGCAATTCCCCATATGAATAGAACAAGGTTATTTGCGAGGTTATTGGTTATATTTTGACACTTTTTATGTCGTTTATTTTATAAAATACGAACATTTTGGTAGTTAAAAAAGTTGTACCTACCTAGCATTTTGCGAGGTATTTTGGATACGCCGTCAAAATTTGGATTTGATAAAACAATTAAGCGTCGAAGTATATCGAAGTTACACATGTGTTTTCTAAACGGAGCACCCTCGGTAACACCCCTCGGAACACCCAGTATATTATTACATACCTAGGGAGAGATTTTTCTGATTTCAGTAATATAAAGTGGCTACTTTATATTTAATACTTTCTGAGATATTTCAGTCATAAAAATGAGTATACGAGGCGAAGAACATTCGCAAAATTAAGGAAGTTAGCCGTGACGATTATAAAATAGCCAAACTATACAGGGTGTGTCACGAAGACCTTCTATTAGCCGTTTCCTAGAGAACTATGCATATTGGAATTCTGAATATTTGTATACGAGGGTTACGTACAATGTTTTATCGATAAAAAAAAACTTAACTTAACTTAACTTTATTAAACATAGGGTGTTCTATTTAAAATAAGCGAGTTATTGGGCTATGAATTGGTCAGTCTTTTTTCGACGCCCTGTAAAATTTTCAACAGAATTTACGTATTAGAGATATTTAAATACATTTTAGTATTATTCATCTAAAATTTAAGCCCTCTAGATTAAGAATTAAAGGAGATAGAATCGATTAAGTTTAGGTACGTTTTTCGCAAAATTCTTGAAAAAATCAAAATATCCAGAAAAGTATTAAGTTTTAGGGCAGAGTAAGCTTATATGACTTATCAAAATTTCGATGTAGAATATAAAAATTAAATAAAAGTACTGGATTCCATCTGAAATAAAATTGATGCCAAGTTTAGAACCGAAAGTCCCATCTCAACGAATTAATATTGTCAATATTTTTAATCGATAGAACATTGTGCTTAAACCACCTATACAAATTTTCACAATTCCAGCATGTGTAGTTCTTTAGAAACGGTTAATAGAAGGTCTTCGTGACACCCTGTATATTGCTGAAACCAGTCATAAAATAATTCAACGTCATATAGGTACCTACTAAATGTAAACATTTGTTTTTTTTTATTCGAACACCCCTATATTATTACGTATCTAAGTAGACTTCCTTCTGCCAGAAGTTTTTCTAGTATTTTTCTAATGCAACATGTAAAAAAGTTATACTTTTTTATATCGCTAAAATTCAGCATTCACCGTTTTCTAAATCGTTTTCGAGACATTATTGAGCTAATTCTAAATAAGAAAAATGTTAATATTAAACGAGACATTATGAAAAAATATGCTTCCTAAGGGAGCTAAAAATCCCTTAAAGACAACGAAAAAACTAGTTTCAGGTTGCTTTCTAAAGGACTGCAGCTCCCTTAGGCAACATTTTAGACATATTATGTTATTATAATTTTTGATATGTAAAATAATAGCCTTACTCTTGTTTATAGGTATTTATAATTGGGATTTTAGGCCAAAAAAATAAATGGAAAAACCAATTTTTGTTGTAGTCGACGTTTCGATTTTAATTAAATCATCCTCAGGACTATTCAAAAGAGGTTTTCCTCGTTAAATTAAAAACTATGTAAATTCGGACAAACATTAGATAACTCAACAAAACTGGAGGCTTAAGGTGAATTTTTATTTAATATTTTAAATTTGCAAATGCCAACCACACAGTATTCGTTCAATTATTAATAAAACATTTGGAATGCGTGCTAGTCTACAAATGTTTCTTATTACAACGAATATACTGTGAAGAAAGCGTTCCCAGCTCCCTCTACGTTATTCACATGAATTAATAACTAGCACGTCATTTACAAGTCAAAGAAATAACCAGACCAAATTTAGATCAAATTACGCAAATATAGTCAGAGCTATAATAACTAAAAAATTTTAAAAAATCAATTCTAAACTCTGTTCATGTTCCTCAGAGAGCGTATGTATACAAACAAATCACGTGATCGTGACGTAACGTTGTATCATTGAGTAAAAAATAATAAAGAGGCGAAACTGTCAAGGTTTCGAGATTTTAATATTGTATTTTTTTGCCAATAACTTCATGATTGTCATCAATTTTTAGTGCTATGGAAAGGTATTTGTAATGTGGCTGTATATCCCTTAACATTGAACAAAATCATGAAGCTATTAGTAAAAAAATACAACAGTAAAATCTCGAAACCTTGACAGTTGCGCCTCTTTATTATGTTGTACTCAGTGGTTGTATACAGAGCGGTAGCTTTATGCACCTATGCATATTTTTCGACGCGCAAGCGCAAACTCTCGCGCAAACCTTTTTACACGCATATTCCTCTTAAAACAATTCCTTGCAATACCCACAAATTTCCTCACAATTCCCCGAAAATTCCCGCAATTCCTCGGCAATTCCCGCAATTCCTCGGCAATTCCCGCAATTCCTCGACAATTCCTCGGCAATTCCCGCAATTCCTTGGCAATTCCCGCAATTCCTTGGCAATTCCCGCAATTCCTTGGCAATTCCCGCAATTCCTCGGCAATTCCCTAGCTCTGTACACCAAAATCCCTCAGCGGTTTACCCTTCGAAAAAATATAAACGGCATTAAATCTGAGTTGCCAAATATTTAAAAAATACTGGATATTGGGTTTTATACAGAGGTGCCCCTAAAATATACAAAGTCCAAATAATATCGACCGTGACGTCGGCCTACAAACTACCAATGGAATCAATGTTCCGGGTGATAAACAACGTGACGTCGCCAGAAGGAAGCGGCCCCTCCCAATGGAGTGGAACTCAATCGGGCGCATGATCGGCTACGACTCATTGGTGTAACGAAACAACGCCTACCCAATTCAATAGTACGCTTAACGAACCACGCGACAGCACTGGAATGAAGTTACACCTCCCGATGGCATAATGACGTCTGATTGGCGGAACCAAGCCAAGCCTATCAATGGCATGGAATCAATCAATAGTACGCATGTACCACGCAACAAAGCCACGCCTCCTGCGTCAAATGCATAAATAGAAGAATTATTTTCAACCAGGCTCATTTCGTGTCAGATGGCACGAACGTCACGAAAATTTTTTAAAACGTGAAATTTGAACTGGATAAGTTTAGGATCCTAGGGAACATTTGGGGGTCCTCCACCATTTTTTACTGCAATTTTGTTTATACTTAAATGTTAAACAGATTAAAATTGCAATATTTTTAACTAAGAGTCAAACAGTTGCCAACTTAACCCACCTGCATCTAGATGAATGCTAATTAATAACTAATAAAATAAGTTGTGAAATGATTTTGATTCAAGTATGTATTTTTTTTAAATCATTTAAATATTTCACATAAAACGCTTTCATCCCTTTTTGTAAAAAATTAGACTTACCGATATATTGGCATATTGTTCCTTGTAACCCTGTATACACAATAATTTTTAGGTACATTCACTTTGAAAGAAAGAGTTTGGAGTTTTACTTGCCTTTCAGTTATGTTCCTGCTCCATTGACGCAGCCTGTGTAATAGAAAAAAACTTTTGAGATAATTGTAACGAGTTCTGCATGTTTAATTCGCAGTAATTTTCATCAACGTTGCACAGAATGCAACGTGATGATAACAAAGGGGTCTAGCAACTTTTGAATGAATCTCACTCTCGAAACACTGTTTGACGTACTTAAGCTGCTTGCTCGCTATTTCTATAGGATCATTATTAAGAACAAAAGATTCTGAAAATGAGATGATTATAGATGAGGCCTCAGCTCCCTTTATCTTCAATGGTTTTTGCTGGGAATATGTAGACATGAAAGCCCTTGGATGATGACTACGGCTCGCCCGCACCCCCGGCTCGCTGCTCCCCGTCTTCCGCCTCTTGTCTTGTGTCTGTACTAGCATAAGTAATCTAAATTTTTGTTTGTTTACAACCCCTGAGTTTCCTAGCTTTGTGCGTTCTCGTATGAACGAAAAAGTTTCGTCCGTATATTCTGTCACACAAATATACTCGACGCAGACACGCCATTATGTCTGCGAAATCCATCAATAGAATGGCAGATTTGTTTTTATTTTTAGCGTACATAATGAGATAAAGATGGCTTCGCTGGTGTCGGTCGGTGCGCCTTTTCAACAACACGGTTTAATTAGCGATGGCTGTGAGAAAGATATAACATTTGATTTATTTATGACAATGGGTATATCGACACCGAGGGGTCCACGAAAGGTCTACGTTGCACAAATCTACAAGGACAAGCGTTATAGATTTAGCTCATGAGACAGGGTTGGCATGTTTAAACCAAATATTTTTTATATGTTAAAACATACTTATACCGGGTGGGCTAAATATTAAGATACTCTAAGTTATTTTACTAGATAGTTGACTCGCTTGGCATAAATAAGATAAATAACTCGCTTGGCACACGAGAGGGTTCTATATAATAGGGGTGGTATTTAATAATTTAAAACATAGCGGCAAGGTTCCAACAAAACAATATTTAATAAATGTAGAAACAAGAAAACACATAAACACAATTAACACAAAATGGGATATTACTTACAACGGGGGTCAGAGTAGCCTGAGGAGAATACAACTGCCTGCAACCTCCCAGTCTATCCGCCACAGTCATGAATTTCGACATCAGCAGTATTTTCCATTACTCAGCAGTTAATTTGTTTAGCATCTTTTCCTAATTTCAACAATATGGTTCTACTTTCATGACCTGGTTTTGATGAAATAAAATTATGTGATATACTGGGCGTTGCAGCAAATAACATTTTAAATAAATAATTAAATTGGCCATTTGTGACACTATTTTCTAACGCGGCCGCCATCTTGGATTTTATGTCGATACCTCAAATCGGTAATTAAACAAAAAAGTTATTGGTCAAAGAAAAAAGTGCAATTTAAATATTACAGCTTAAGAGTGATAAAAAACACGCTTTGTATGATTACGTATAGCTCCTATTCCGATGGACCGATTTTTCTCATCGATGTCTTAAAATGTAGAGAAAGGTTCATTTTATTGCTTTTTTCTATTGGATGTGTCATTTCGACATTTTTTCTCCAAAAAGAATTGGCCCAAACAAAGGGCTATTTTCAAACGAGGCCGCCATCTTGCATTTTAAAGGGTCGGTCATTTTGAAATTTTCCGTCGATAGTCCATTCATTCTTTTCTTTAAGCAACGACGCCTAACTGATTAAAATTGGTTAATAAAAAATAAAGTAATGGGCAAATGCAAAAAGTTCAAAATTTTTTGGCCCATCCGGTTTAAACATGATTTCTAAAAAAACATAATTATCATAAGAAAGCATACAAATCGACTTTTCTATACTGGTATTACATTAATTATTTTACTCCCAAATAGCACATCAGAAATCAAAATGTGAGTATATTATCATACGCAAATAATCAGATAATTTATTTTGAAGGCCTCAGACCTCAGAAGTTGACATTTTGAAAAGGGGACTTGTGATTCATTAATTTTTTTCCAATCACAACTTTATCGCAAAAGTAAAGAAACATTTATTTATTGTTGGTATTGTGCCAAAGAATATGAAAAGAATTTAAAAAATACAAAATTGTTACTTTTTCTTATTTGTTTAAACAATTTTGGTTTAAATAATATCTGGCCGGGTTGCCTTGTGCCAACATGAACTTTTATAATTATTAGTACCTACTATATATAAAACAAGATTAAACATTCTGGTGGAATAATTGTGCCCACTAATGGGCCCATACATCTTAGTATATATTCAACGACTGTTTTAAACCATTAAAATAGAAAAAAATCAAATATAAACCCATTAACTATAATTTTTTGCTCTAGTTTTTATTTAACAAGATAATATTTATCTGCGATATTTGGCGCTGAAGTTAAGTGTGTTGGTAAATACCGATGAATAGCCGAAACATTATCAGATATCAATCTTATCAACTGAGTCTTAGGAATTTAGTCTGATCTAAAGAGAAATCAAACTATCAAATATCGAAAAATAATCCAGAAAAATTATAAATACCTATATGTGACTGAGAAGGTTAATACAGGATGTTGGCAATAGTAGGACTTTTAACATTGGAGGGTTTGTCTGAAAATCACCCCAATGAAAGTTTCATAAGGGAGATTTCATATTTTTAATATTAGTCATAAGAAAGTTTTTCGTTGAGATTCCTTATGAATGACGATGCTGTCCAGCTAACATGAGATACAAAGTCTGGTATAGGACCGTACATCGTATTTTTTATTATCTACATACCCAGATGTTTTATTTATTTTTAGTCCTAATTTTCCACTTTATTCGAATAATTATTTGTTCTTGATAAATTGAAAAATTCCAATTACTTGTCAAGAAATTAATCCAATAATTTATTGTTCTTAAAATCTTTTTTTTTTAATAATTTTTTTGTCTAGAGTTAAATATTTAAATTTCTATCTAGTTAAGTGTTATTTGTAATTTGATGGTGCCAACGTCGTTGATGAAACGCACGGTACTTACTCTTTAGTCATTAGTCTTAATAATTTTTTTTATCCATATCCCTAACTATGAGATAGTTTAATAAATTGAAGGGTAAGAAAAATTTTGTAATTTAAGCCTGATTAAAGCGCCCAGAAGTGACCTTAAGGTGTCCATCCAAATGATGTGAGTGTATTTGAAAATAACTCATTTTTGTTCGCTCTAAAAACTTTGTAGTAATGTCATCGTTGGGATTTCTCACATTTGATAATAACTAGATAAAATCGCATTCGACACTTTTTCTGTCACGTCTTTGCTAACTACACTATCTTAATTTGCTAAAATATCTATTTTGCATCTGACCACCCTGTTACGGTTTTCATCAAGCTGATTGAAAAGCAAAATAAACTGTTTATTAAGCTCAGTGAGATACATTTGATGGATTTTGTTATGTCAGATGAATCAGCATTGATTACCACATGTGGATTCTGGAAGTGTTTTTACTATCTTATTATTTATTATTTATGTTCACCTTTCACCTATTTCTTAAAACAATCGGGATAAACTTGTAAGTTGCTCGAGGCGTTTATGCGAAATGTGTCTTTAAATTTGTTTGAAACCCATTTGTTAAGGCCTCGAAACTTTTTAGTTACCTACGGCCAATACCGGTAACGAAAAGTAAAGATAACACTACGCCTAACCAAACATGCACATGTTTGTTGCTTTTTCATGTAAAGAACAAGATTAGATAAGAAAAAACATGCACAATACGTAGTAAATAAGTCCGCGCAACTATTCACATTTACTGAATGCTGTTTACATAATATACACAAATCAGTCTGACTGACAAATACTGTTTTATTTATGATTTCTTTTGTTATTTCTACAATTTGCGAAGTTTACTTTTCAAATATTGCGAGCAACTTTAAAATTTATGCAGATGCTTTTATGGGGAAGCACCTAAACATAAACTTTTAAATATATCGTACCACACGCCCGGGATGTTTCATGAAACGAAAATATTCCTACTATAGATTAGTTTTAACATAGGCTACAACAGGATTCTGGCTGATCGTATAAAAGTTTATGTTATTATTATTATTGTTATTCTTCGTTTACATCAGTATATTTGGAGTAACGAAAATTAAATAAATTATCCCGATGGATCGGGGCTCTTCGTGTATAAAGCCGTGTCCAGACAGAGGCAACAAGTAGCAACTTTTGTCATTGATGACTAGTTTGTAAAAACAAAGTTGCCGTTTGTTGCTAGATGTTTCTAGTCGCTCATGTCGCCACTACAAATGTTTCCCTGTGTCGCGTGTTTCGCTTGCCGAGCGGTAAACTTCAAAGAAAATAGAGCAACATATGTCATATGTCGACTAGAGCAACATATGTCGACAAGACGAGGCTTGCTACTTATGTTTCTTTTGTGTGGACGGTTCGTCATCAGTCATCAGTCAGTCGCTTGTTGCCGCTTTCTTGGGCTCTACTGTATCTAAATAAGGCCATACCCAACATTTTTTTCGCTTATGTTTTTTTCGCTCAAAATAACGAAAGCTGCTAAGTACAGCTATTAATACATCGTCTTCATTCCACATTACCATGAACAATTCTTGAACTTTACTAAGAATTAAATTATTATCAGGAAAATGTTTCTTCTGAGTAGACATCTCGTTTCCTATATTTGTGACATGTTTCACCAAATTAGAAACTGCATGGAAAATGTTTCCTTCGTGTGTACACTCGGTTTCCTATTTTTGCGACACGTTTCTTATGACAAGAAACATAGTTCGACAAAAGTTGACATGGATGTCGCCACTTGCTGCCTCTGTATGGACAAGACTTTATTTACAATAGAGAGCCGAAGGAAGCGGCAACAAGCTGATGGCTGATAACAAACCGTCCACACAAAAGAAACATAAGTAGCAAGTCTCGTCTTGTCGAAATATGTTGCTCTATTTTCTTTGAAGTTGACCGCTCGGCAAGCGAAACACGCGACACAGGGAAACATTTGTAGTGGCGACATGAGCGACCAGAAACATCTAACAACAAGCGGCAACTTTGTTCTTACAAACTAGTCATCAATGACAAAAGTTGCTACTTGTTGCCTCTGTCTGGACGCGGCCTAGGTTTTCTATTTCTGCGGTATGTTTCTTATGACAAGAAACGTAGCTCGACAAAAGTTGACATGCATGTCGCCGCTTGTTGCCTCTGTGTGGACAAGGATTAACGTAGCGAGTGGTGTAACTTTAATTGATAAAAATATTCTTAGAAGGTATAAAAAAGACGCAGAATTCCAATTTTTCATCATATTAATGTTCAATGGTATTAAGCTGAGTCAATTTGACTTTAGTCTACTTTTACTAACTTTACCTTGATTTAATTCTTTCTTTTCTTGTTTTTTTCCCTTTCAAAAATTTATATCTAATCTTGAGGCATAATAACTAAAGAAACTTGAATCTTTGAAAAAACATTCGAAGTTTCGACCACTTCACCAAGAAATGCTTTGAAACAAGTTTACAAATGTCATTGAAATATTGTAACAAAAAATGTACTAAATTTGGAAAATCAATTTTTGAACGGAGACTCACCATTTTTTGGCTTGTGGAGTATAAGCTATAATACTGAACCGAAAAATTATAGCCTGCTAGTAAATTTTTTAATTTTTAAGAAAGCAATTGAAACCTCTTATCGTTTTTACTTAAACTATCAATTTTCATAAAAATTATTATTAATAAAAATAGTAAATTCTGCATAACCTGTCATACACAATTTACCCATACATTAAAAATTATAAAAGTAAAATAAGAAACTACGTTTCTTACATTTGATTTCTTCAAATTTAATTATTATCATCACCTTCAGGATTTATATTCTATAATCATTGATAAAATAGTATAATTATGGAATACCAATTTTTTGTATCAACAAACAAAGAAACTTAAAACTGATGACTCCTGAAACTATTATAAGCATATGAGAATAAAATTTACTAATTTTTTAAGTAAATTCACGTTTTCTACTGGGACTGAAGAAAAGGTTAACTTATTTATACGATCAATTAAATTTCAAACCAAGTAATATTAAAATGCTCTCCCTAGCCTTTTCACAACTTTACTTTACCTACATAACTAATATAATGGTGTCTTAGACAGGCACATACTATCTCAGTTCCCAAAAAATGATTTCTTTTGCCCAACAAACCAACAAAAATTCCCTTTTTAATTCTTTTTTTTCTGAGGACACCACTTCTTCTGTTTGTTCCACTCTGGGATCTTCTGGTGCAAAATCATTCTCTCCAAACGAGACTGTTACCTCTTCAGACTTAGATGTATCACTAATTTCATTACTTTCTGCTTCTGTTACTCGCTGTTTTTTCTTATGCTATCTTTGACCCTTTTTAGTTGTTTTTAAAGGCAAGCTTTTGTTTTTTATCTCCTTTTCGTGATTCATATTTTTAAGTGTTGTAAGGTTATTTTCTTTTGTTATAATTTCTGCTAAATCAATTTTTGTTTTTTACGTTCTTTGATGATGCAATTTGAGGGACTTTTTTTAACATTACATTTTTGGAAGCATGTGCTAGAGTTCGCTTCTATCTCAATGCGACTCCACTGTTGAATCTCTCGGATTTTTTCACTTCCATCTCCTTAGCTTTAGAACTAGGGCAGAATATGGAATTTTAACCCCTTGACAACCCCTGAAATACTTTGTTTTCCAGAATTTACACCAAAATTTGCTTCATTTAAATTTTCATATGTCCATCGGATGCCTTGTGCTATAAGTACATCTGCGTTTTCGCAAATTCGTGCGAGAAGACAGCACTTTTATAGACATATGCACTTTTTTTCAAATAAATTAATTTTACAGCTCATACCAAGAGTTGGGAAAAATGAATTTAAAAGTTAGTGAATAATGTTGGAATGTTGGAATGGAAATTTGACCAGAAAAAATATAAAATGCATGCACAAAATTTATTTTTGTTTTCGAAGAAAAAAATAACATTCCGACATTTTATGCTTATCTTAGATTAATCTGATAAAAATTGCATTCAAATCGGTTAAGTTTTAAACGAGATATTCGAAAACTACGATTTAAGTGGAACTCTTGACAAATGAGTTATTCAAATTTTGAGACAACGTCCACGTAAATTTTGGAATCAAATTAAAGCAGTACGTAGAACAAACTTAATTACAACTTTTTTAGTGTTCGATTTTTTTTTTATTATATATTATTTTCAGTGTCAATCAATTTTTATTTTATTTGCGGGTATCACACTCACCCAGAAATCACAGTTACCCCCACTGACCCAACATCACTTGGCATGTTTAATATATAAAATAGAAAAATTTCAAATTCCTGATTACATATTTTTAAAACTTAAGGCTGAAAGGTAGTGATATGAACGCTTATTAGTATAAAACAATATTTGCAATATTGAATACGACACTGATATTTCCACGTTTTCATAAGGAAGGATATAGCCGCATTGATTTATTTAAATTGTTTAATTCAGTATTTAAAAAAATCGTAATAAAATACTTTTGCCTCTAACAATATCACTTCAGGTATTGGGACAGTTGTTTCAATAACATCCTCGTATTATTGCTTTAAAATTGATATTACTCCGTACCTACCCATACGTCGACTAACTGTTCGAATCGTCAACCTTCTTTTTTTTGTTAAAAGACGGCCAGTGCCGCCCAGTGCATTAGTATTTATTAGTGTTAGTGAAATTAAAATGCGTGCTTGTTGTGCATCGGTCCGCAAATTTGATTTTAAAATTAATCGTTCTAATAAATATGTAAGGTCGTCTTAACATTCGTGTAATACTTTGTAATAACTGTGATACGTGTAATAATTTAATAAATTATGTAAGTAAGTGTAAGTAATAAACGTTTTTTCGAGTGAATGTGAAAACATGTAAACAAATTCTAACCTAACCTAACCCAACATATTTGATGTCAAGGAGCAATGTGAGTATGTACGAATATTAATTCGATTTGGTTTATTGGGCAAGGGCTAATAAGTTTTAAAAATAAAATAAAAATTATATTATGGGTATATTGTGCCTGTGTCCTAATTTATAAGGATTGATGAATGAATTTCGCCATATATGGAAAAACATTGACGTCGCATTCTCGAGATCGACTTCTACAAAATGTGTGATCGAACCTTTTCGACATCTCTTGCCGGTTTTGAGATATGGGTCTTTTACGAATGTTAGGCAGCTCTTTTTAAGTGCATTAAAATTCTGAAAATATATTTTTCTTGCCAATCATAGATTATTGGTCTATGCACTTTTTTAAATGGAAACCATAGTTTCATCTAATAATGTTATTTTTTAAGCTTTAAATAAATAACTTGCTATAGTTCTATAATAGCGAACGAAGATATTATGTATTTTTATTGTAAATAATACTCACTAAGAAAAACATCGAGAAAAACTGACTAAAATATTTGCTTCTTTAAAAACTTGTTTAAGATGATAAAAAGTTCATGTTTTGTCAACGTAAATACTTTTACATATTTAATGCTTCTTTTTTGTTTAGAGACTCAGATTGCTTAAGAAACAAAAGTTAATTTTAAATGAGAAATTAATTAATGCCATAAACCCCAAAAAAGAAACATGATGCAGCTACGGACACGTGTTTCGGAGTTATTGCTCCTCATCAGCGTGGCGTAGCTTTAACAATGGATCTGTGTAACCGAAACACGTGTCCCTAGCTGCATCATGTTTCTTTTTTGGGGTCTATGGCATTAATTAATTTCTCTTGTATTATTTAACCCTATATTAAACGTCACTCTTTTGTTAATTTTAAATATTAAATTAAATGTAAATCACTTAAAGAGACTATCAATTTAAGTGAAACCTAGAAGGTTTAGATAATGTTTAGTAATAGTGGAAAATATTCCTTCAGCGTTGGGTAAACTAAATAATTTTGTAGGTAACAAAAGTCAAAATACACATTTTTTTAAATTACCATTTTAATACATTGATTTAGAAAACAACAACCAGAAGGAACAAAAACAAAAAAGTTTTTACTGATGCCTACAAAATATAATCAGAGGTCATAGGGACTATCTAAAATTATTATCTCAGCCTAACACTAGAATATATTAAATAATATCAAACATAAAACGTAAGGTAGTAACCTCGATAATAACCAAGCCATATCACTCGTTCTGTGGTCAGTCTCCCGCTGTAGTAACAATAAATATTACGCAACATCTGTGACTATTACGAACAAAGGTCTAAATTACATAATGAAAATGACAATGAAACGTAATTTACTTATTTCATAAACAATTCTAAATTATTTATAGAATCTTCTGATACATATTTCTTACGTCGTAGTGTAAATATTATGTTGTTATCTCGTTTTACAGATCCATGTCAAAAAATACAATAAATCATTTTGATTTGCTTCTTATTAATCGAGCAATATTTAGTTAGTGAGGTTTGTAATCTACCTGGTAAAAATTGAGCAGTTACAAAATGGGAATTAAAAAGGTTAAGTGCGCTGTCCAGCTCATTTTAATTAATTCATCAGAAATAAAAAATGAAGTACATAATTAGAAAAAGCAAATAGTGCTGCATAGTAAAAGTGAACTTCGTTCAGGAGAACAAACGAAAATGAACACCGCGATCTTGCGCCTTCACTTTTTTTGAAAGCCATGCGAGGACTCATCAGGCATGTTTCAAGAAAGTCAGTAAGATATGACGTTCGTCTGTACATATAGGCAAATAATGTTTGTGGCGTCGGCGTCGCTTTATGACGTAAAAAATATGGAATATGATAGCTAAGTCTATATGTAGAGAAACCCAGTACTGTTTCAAATTCAAGCAGTTTCGGGCGCTTATAATATTCGACTATTATTATTATACTTTTTGAATCAACTTCCCGTATGTGATCAAATATCTGTGGGCCTTAGTATGGTAATTTATAACATTGAATACGTTGAACAGTTTAACAGTTAAATTCGGACGGAATGCATGTTGGAAAATATATATTAAAACACCAAAATCCATTTAACATTTAAAATCTAAATGAAATATTGTATACAATTTGCATATTTCAATCAATTCGTTGTGATTTAGAGCAATTCGTTCAATCACTAGCACATAAATATTTGCTATGAGTAGAATCGCTGGATTTTTATCTTGCAGTAAAAATTTCCAGTAGCTAAACCGGAAATATTAAAGAATATACCTACAGGATGTTTTAATATAAAGTTTTGGAAATTAGGTTTTAATTTAGCAGATACCTACCGGGTGGCCACGAGTCAATGTACGCCCCCAATTTTTTTGTTGTTTTTGAATTTAAAAGTTTCGTTTTTGGTATAGGTGAATAAGACAAAAGGGGGCTATTTTTAGACTAACAGGAACAAAAATATCACTTCCAGTTGAACCGGAAGTGACATCAACTTTTTTTTCTTAAATGGAATGACCGTGTTTTTTTGTGGTGTTTTATAAAACATGAAATTCTAACTGCAGCAGTTTTTTCCAATTTCAAAAATTCCAAAAAATAAGTGAGATACGAACGATTTTTTATTTTGTACAAAATGGCCGCGTCAGATGAATGCGATGTAAGAAAATTACTAAGTAGGCTATGGAAATTATTAGCAAGGTAGTAAGCTTGTCTGTAGAGAATAAAATAGTTATTTAAATTACTGATAGATACGACTATTTTTAGGTTTTTCTTAAAAAACGGAATTTAATTTTCATTTTCATTTCCGTAGGGGTCCTATGAAAAATTTTTAAATGGGACCGTACTATTTTTTTTCATTATTCGGACATAATGATTCATAAGCTTTAATTTTTACGCCAATAATCATTTCTTAACGAGATCCTTTGTAACAATAAAAGTGTATTTAAAAGGTAAGCACAAATTAAACAAGAAATAATTTTAATGAACCTTTTAAAAACACTTTTATTATTACAAAGGATTTCGTTAAGAAATGATTATTGGCGAAAAAATTAAAGCTTATGAATCATTATGTCCGAATAATAAAAAAAAAATAGTACGGTCCCATTTAAAAATTTTCTATAGGACCCCTACGGAAATGAAAATGAAAATTAAATTCCGTTTTTTAAGAAAAATAGTCGTATCTATCAGTAATTTAAATAACTATTTTATTCTTTACAGAAAAGCTTACTACCTTGCTAATAATTTCCATAGCCTACTTAGTAATTTTCTTACATCGCATTCATCTGACGCGGCCATTTTGTACAAAATAAAAAATCGTTCGTATCTCATTTATTTTTTGGAATTTTTGAAATTTGAAAAAACTGTTGCAGTTAGAAGTTCATGTTTTATAAAACACCACAAAAAAAACATGGTCATTCCATTTAAGAAAAAAAAGTTGATGTCACTTCCGGTTCAACCGGAAGTGATAATTTCATTCCTGCTAGTCTAAAAATAGCCCACTTTTGTCTTATTCACGTATACCAAAAAAGAAAATTTTAAATTCAAAAACAACCAAAACATTGGGGGCGTACATTGACTCGTGGCCACCCGGCATATACGATGTACTAAGGTAATGTCAAAAATGGTAAAATAATTTAAAATATCACATTTAACTAAGGGTGTAAAGTTTCTAAATTCAAATTCGTTTCAGTTTTTATTCGAATATTGAATTAATCCAATTGGCTGTTCAAATAGTTGGTTATTCATCATATTTGATTTCTCCAATAATCGACTATTCAAATATTCGAATTATTTACTGCTATGGAAAAAAGTCTGGAACACCTGAAATATCTTTCAAAATACGTTTTTCTCGAAGAAACGCTCGAAGGGGTCAAAAGGTATTTTAAATTTGTCGTCTTTTGTAATACTTTAATTCTATGTACAGTGGCGTACGTTGAAGAGGCCAAAGGGGGCGCCTTTTTTTAAATGACAACCCCTATTTTTTGTTCAATAAGTATAATGGAAGAGCACATTTTTTTGAGTATTGTAGTATAAAAATTTTAATATGTTTCATAAAAAAAGTTTCAAAAAAAATGCAAAAAGGCGCCCCCTTTGGCCTCTTCAACGTACGCCACTGTACATAGAATTAAAGTATTTCAAAAGACGACAAATTTAAAATAACTTTTGGCCCCTTCGAGCGTCTTTTTCGAGAAAAACGTATTTTGCGACATTGCAGGTGTTCCAGACTTTTTTTCCACACTGTGTATATATATTTGAACGATATCTACTTCACAAAATACTATTTTAAGTATTAAACAAAAGAAAACGTCCATGTTTTTTCCGATATAAATTAAAAAGTTTTTAATGTCAACGAAGTAGGTAGTCTGAAAATGAGCTAGGTGCTTAATGGCTAGTGAAGTATTTTTGTGGTCAGCTTTACCAGAACCTGCCTTACCGATCAGTGTAAGGCAGCAAGGAATTACATCTTTATTATTTAAATGTCAAATTTTTAATAAAATTTTATTAAAATTTCAAAATATTTAAAAAATGTTGCGGCGTTGAGTGAAGGTTCTTTCACTCAACGTTTGAGGGTAAATGTACATGTTGGATGAAGTTGAATATGCCTGTGGAAGACATTTTTAGCAGTTCTTGACATTTTTGCCGTTGTTTCGGTTCAATTGCCGGTGAGACAAAGTTTTTTAACAAGGCAACAGAACAGATAATTTAATATTGAGCTGGAACTACCTTGGTGTTTAGAACGGTGTTCTTTTTTCAGAATATCTCATTTTTACTTGCTTTTATTTAACTCACAATGTAGTTTTATTCAGTTTTAAGTAAGTTTTCAGTTTTATTCAGTTTTCGTCAGAATGTTTGCAAACTTGCAACCTTCATTTAACACATTTCCTGACATCATAATTAATTGATGAAATTTTGCATAGTTAATGATAATAATTTAATGAAAGTATGACTAAAAAGTAGAAAATAAAAAAAAATATTTTTAAAAACTTGCTTTTCGCAAAAAAGTCGTACTAAAAAGTAAAAAATAATTTCTTTTTTGGCAAACAATTTCATGTACGACTGAAGAAAAACCAAGGCGTGCGCACTTTGTATGATTGTACGAAAGGGGTGGAATTGGGGGTGCGCGCGCCTTGCTTCTCTTGCAGTCATACATGAAATTCTTTGCCAAAAAATAAATTATTTTTTACTTTTTAGTATGACTTTTCTCAAGTTAAAAAAAAATTTCTTTCACGTGTGAAAATTAATTTTTTTGTGCAAATAACGTGTTCCATTAGCCTTGTTAATAAATGCCTCCCTAATGGTAAAAATATACTATAATATATTGTAACAGGTAAGTAGGTAGATAGGTGCCATTTGTGCCATATTTGATGTATTTATTCATTACGTGTTGTTTTTTTATATCTATTTAATTGATATGTTACAGTTGAGTCTTAGAGGATCTTTAATTATCTCAATAAAATATTAAGAAAATAGCATGATCGGACTCGACTCAATCATCATCAAATATTTTTGTAATGGCACGATTTTCAAAAAATGGAAATATTCTCGCGTTTTTTGAGAGTAGAATAGAATTTCCGTATTCAGTGCGTCAAAATCCTCCTATTTTCAAATTGGGTTCATTTCAGTTAAGCAATAAACATGAATAATAATATTCAATGTTGACATTAAAAAATCAACTAGTGTTAATATTGGAGGTACTATTCAAAGAAACAATTCAATTGTCTCATTCCTCACATAGAGATGTCTTAAGCACTCCGAAAAAATTAAACTTATATCTTTTATAAATAAACGTTTTTATCTAATTTTAAACGTGGATAGATATTAATACAGCGGTTTTGGCAAACAACTCGAACAAGACGAACATTCATTAAACAAAATTGTCAGAATACCTCCCGACTATAAGCGCTTTAGCTACGTTACACGTATGACGCGACGTCGTAAATAATAAACGACATTTTTCGTGTCATGTGGCCGGCATTGCGTCATTTGCACCGCGTACTCCACTGAACACACTAATTCACTTCTATGTCCGGAAATAACGAGTTACATTTTAGAATATTTTCTTTCTGGCAGGAGGCAGGAATAGACGCTATAGACAGATAACCTTATCGTCAGTTTTCAGGGCCGGGCCAGCATGCGTTCGAGAAATAAATATAGTAGGTATTACGTTTGATTTCCCGGTGCTTTTCTAGATATATTTATTATTATATTTGGAAATATTATTTAATGACAAATTTTACTTATACAGGGTGTCCTGAAATTAACTAGAAAGGCTTTGCCATCAGTTTCTACATCCAAAAATAGTAAAAAAAGTTCATATAAACATGGGTTCAGAAATGGCTCCTAAGGGGGCTAGAACTTTTTAAATGAGAGCCTCTGCTGCTGGTTTTTTGTAAATATTTTGGAAACTTTTTGTGAGAAAGCAATGAAATTTTTAAAGTCTCTACGTTTGATAATTTTCTTGTTCCCGATTCAAAAATATAAAAATGTTCCTAAAATTGTATTCAGGGACGTAGTAATCCGAGGGGGCAAGCCCCAACTTTTTTGCCTAGGGAATTTTTCACAATTTAGCTACAGAAAGTGAAGATTTGAAGTTTTCTACTTAAGAATGGAACCATTGTCTAACTTCGATAGAATGCATGGTTTCCGAGTTAACTAGATTTGAAAATTCTGTTCCACGTCATTTTAAATTCATACTTTTTATTTAATTTTCACATTGTAGACTATTTTTTAATTAATTAATTTAATTTTTTAAATTTTTTTTTTATTGCCCAACAGAAAAATCCAATTACAGAACAATATATAAACATAACACACATAATATCAATTTACATAACAAAACATAGCATAAAATATAAACATTACATTTAGATGATCACATAAGTAACTACTACTAACTATTATTGACAGATAATTAGACTATTATTAGACAGGTAATGAAAATTTGAAATTGTTTATCTTCTTAAGAATGGAACTCGATAACGAACAACAATAATTTCGATACAATGGTAAATATTGGTATTAATAACTAATGTATGAATTTCTAAAATAAATCTCCGTTTTGTTCTATGCATATGCCTATCAGACCTTTGCAAATTCTAAAGAAGAAGGGGGGAAAAATACAAATTAAGAGGGTATAAATTAGATATTATGTTGGCGCATATTATGTGTCTTTTTGATAATATTTTTTCCATTATTGTAATTTTTGTTGTAAACGACACTAGGGGTAGTGTTTGGAAGTGTAGATTTTTTTTATTCTAAAAATGTATCAAATGTGGTTGCATGGAATATTTTAGAAAACTTTTAATTCGGAACCAGGAAATTATTTTTTTACTCAAAATATTAAAGACTTTATTAAATTGATTTGCTATGAGGACAGAAGTTCAAAAATACAAGATAATTTTTAAATAAAAAAAAATGTTTACAAAAAATTTTGCTTAATTTTCAATCTCTTAAGATCTGTTATAATAGTTAAGGCTTTCAATAATTATTTTCTTAAAATGTTTCCTATGCAACCCCACACTTAACATTTTCCGCCAGGAAAATAGTTTCTTTCAGAAAATATCAAAAACATTTCCAATTGCTATTTAAAAGAATTACCTGGGTTTCTTGAGCTTGAGATGTAGTAAAAAAAATCGAAATGATGTCATATAAAATTGGAGATTCTTCGGTTCTTCCAAAATAAAACAAAAATGGCTATTATTGCTTTTCATCAAGTGCTTTCTAACCCAAGATACATGGTGTTAAAAAAAAATTCCGACATGTTTTAAGGACTAAGTACAAAAATATTAAATTGAAATTTGTTATTCTGAAATATCTAACTGTATACCTAAATACAATTAATCAGGTAAATTTGATTAAACTGTCTTAGTTTATTGGCGTAGAATATTCTGCATTAATCAGTCAAAACGGTGTCGAAAATAAAAAAAATAAAAAATTAAGATGTGGGTAATTATTAAATAGGTATTGTTTAAATGTTATTTGTGGCATTTCATAAATTATTTCTTTCCTTTTCTTTGTTAATAAAAGATATTAAATAGGTATTATGTGTATCATATTATTTCCGAGATTATTTAAAAAAATAAATATATGTATTTTTACAAGCATTTTTTTCAAGCGGTTATTCTATACCTCTGCATTAGAGTCAATTTACCTAAATTTATCTTTTTATGTACTTAGTGTACCAAATCTCACTTTAATATCTTTTGTGGTTTTATAAAGTATTAAAAAACTTAAAACCAATTTTTTTCCAAGGATCATGCATCGCGATTAGAAAACATTTTAGGAAAAGCGTAATCATAATTTTTGTCTTATTTTGTATTATACCTAGATGGTCCAATTTTGTTATGTCGGTGATTTTAAGAAAACACGCCATAATAAAGTTATAATATGTAACAGGACGATCCAGTGCAAATTGTGGGATAGTTCGTGACAAAAAAAAAATAAAAAATTTCCTATACATATCATGTGTTCTAATATGAACGTTTAATTATTTTTTAAAATATCCTAAGAACTATTACAAGTATTCGAGTGGAAGTTGGAGAGATTAAATTATTAAGAAACCATAAAACTTGATATAATATGTGTTTGTATCAAAAAAAGATTTTAGGGGATCGGGTACCAAAAATATTTAGAAAATAAAAAAATGGGTGTATTTTTTTTTAATTTGAAGAAAACTTTAATCTATGAGGGGATTTCTTAAATTCAAACCTGTAAACAAATAGAAAACATTTGAAAAATTAACAAAATGATGGCCATCTTAAAATAAAAAAATTGAATATTTTTTGAAAAACATGTTGAAAATTGTTCCTACCATTTGAAGAATTCTACAAATAATTCCTTCGACATTTTTCTATATTCTTTTTCTTGAGGTATTTCAAGATATGCGAATTTTTTACCGAAAGTGGTTGTTTTCGAGGTTGTTTTACTTTCTGACTCCTAAAGAACATGTAATAATTGACTTGCTCGTTAACAAATTATTTGAAAATGGTATCTAACATTTATTAGGTGTGTCAGTGTCGTACCTGTATTCTTTGGAAAATCGATAACAAGTTTCTTCAACTACTCCAACAATAATTGATCTCAAGATAAATTTGAGACGATGCAAAAATATGTAATTTCAAGAATATATTTGATTGCGATTTTTTTTGACACCATTTCAAATTAACAATAACAATAGGTAACAAGATCCAATTTCTTGTTAATTCTTACTATATTTTTTAAAAACTCCTTTACTTCTTGGATGTGGTGCAATTTTTTGAAACTTGTTTAGTGGCCTATTTTTTAGAATGGAAACATTGTAAGAAAATCTGTTGAGCATACAGATAAGATACGGTCGGGTAAAAAATTCAATAACTTTCGTTGTTCGAGGTAGAAACGATGCTCGACAGTTATGGAGCTTTATGGTAAAGAGATAAGCTGCTATATTTTGTCTGGTAGCTTGAGTATAAGTTATTCGTGGTGTTATTAACGGCATAATTTCTGTAGGACAATCTCCATGAAAATATCGATAAAATAAACTAAAATCATCAACAACGTGGCGATGTTTCAAAGTGGTGGTGATAGAAGTTATAGACCTTGTAAGAGTTTTTCATGAAAATATAAGTATGTTAGGCCTCATCGATAAAAGGCAGTTACAAAATTACGCTGTGTTTGGTGATGCTCAGGATCTGCAGAAATGTTTGCTATAGTGCCAAATGAGGCAAGATTGTTCTATGCCGGCCCTGCTGTTCTGTATCATCATCATCAATGAGTGCTGACTGCTTAATCACTGATAATTATCATACTACTAAGCCGATAAATGTTTTACGTATTATCTTCTGTATGGTTTGATATAGAAATATATCAGATATAGTTGAAATATTATGAAACATTGTTCTGTTATGTTATTATAAAATTGTTAATCCATCAGACGTTGAGGTACCGCATGAGAATTAGCGCAATTGTTGTATTTTGTAATCAAATAATTAGCCCAACCAAAAACTAAGTTATGACTTCGTTCAGATGTCAGTGCTATCAGTACGAAAAAGTTTTCGTAATGTTTCTTTAACCACTGAAGTAACCTTTGGATAATCCTAGGATTTTATTGTCACCACCTGTTGGTAATACGGATCATAATAACCTTATTTATTTACCACACCCATGGCTCAATAGTCAATGTCTAAAGAATGCAGCTTACCATAATTGTCTCAAAAAAAAATCAAATAAAAACAAGCAACTGTTTATTGCGGCCAAATATAGTAGCAAAGCTATACTCGATGAAGGAAAAATTAATTTTGATAACATGGTAAAAAATAAACTAACCTCAACCCTGAATGGAAATCGATACTTATTAGGCGGATTCCCTCACAACACTTTTCCTCCCTTGATAAAAGAATACGGTTCAACAGCGATGTTATCACTAGATAAGGATCATCCCTATACGTATATATTTTATTCGAACCCAACACTAGATTGTCAGGAAAGGTTTCACTGGCAGTGCGCCCGTTGTTGCTTTAGTACCAGAAATATTATTCGAACACCTGCAATCAGCAGGTATCACCATTCACCATGTCAGACGTGGTTCTCGATGATTATGTCTGATAATTCAAGAGAGGTGACCCCTAGTCCTGGTGGTACCAAGTTGGCCTCTTTTTTTTGTTATATCTTTGAAATGAAGTGTACCTATGGCATACTGACGAGAAAGTTAAATAAAATACTAATCAGGATTTGCAGGTGTAATCCAATGCTGGTCGAGGTATTTACCCGCCGAGCAGTTGTTTCCTGCAATTCTGTTCAAGACACGTCTTTAATAATAACTTTAAAGTTGCTGTAACTATCTCTTTCAGCGTTTTTGTCAACACATTCTTTGCTTCTACTATGTATATTTTGGCAATTGTACATTTTTCCTTGACATTTTTATTAAAGAAAATTAAATTTTAATCTTGACTGACTTGATGGTACAATAATTTTAAAGTGAAATTGCAGTGTAAGTACAGAGTTACTACATCCGTATACATTCTAATACTTACATCTATATTTAAATATAGGTCACGAAAGAAACCCGCATCAAAATTTCTGCCCGCTTGCCATGCAGTCATCAAGTGCATTAGGGAATTAAAAATCGCACTGAACTCCCGGATAGGTAATAACAGAACTTTCGGAATAACCATTCAGTCATGTATTTTACTAAAAATAAGTGAAAATTCATTGAACATGATAAAACATTTACTAGTGTGGTTTGGTAGTCACACGTTAATTTTTATAAGTGGAACTAATATTAATTTTTATCCATTTTTGAATTAGGACAAAATTTCACGACTCTTGAGTAGTCAAAACGTGATTGGCGAAACTACTAATATTATACCGACTTTTACAACATGAAGTAAAAGAACACACAATAATTATTTTATTAATATCTAGGTAAAACAGAAATATTTAATATTTTTTAACTTTACTTTACAATTATGGGATCAGAACTTCCCCACCATGTGGTGGAGTTTATAATAAAAGTAATTTTTTTTGACGCATTCGTGAAAAAATTGCTTAGATTCAATAGAACTTAATCTTTCTCTTGGCCTCTAGAACGTGTGTACCAAATTTGAAAGCTTATCTCAAAAACTGTAGCTGCTATCGCGATTCACACACGCACACACAGACAGAACATTTTTTTGTATGAAATTTTGTGTTTCGTCATAATTCGTCGATAGTCGTCCAGAAATGCAATAAAAATTTTCAAAAATGTTTTCACGAATACATACGTTCCTCACTCTTGGTGGGGAAGTAATATATGTCGGAAAATATCAAAATATATCGGAGAGTACTAAACGAGGTACTAAAGTTTTTTTGACAAACAGAGAAACCATGCAAGGAAGAGATACTGTTTTAAAGAAGTTTCTTGAAATTTGAAATTTGTAAATTCGATTTTTTCCTACTTTCTTGTCATACCACAAGTTATCAGGTAAGTATACATATAGACAGATCAACAGCCATTTTTTTAGAAATACTTCTTTGAATTCAGTAAGTTTGTAATTTTATAATTCAATTTAAATTATTATGTCGGTGTTTTTCACAATACTTTCTTTATAATTTCATCAGATAAGGAAGGAAATATTAAAAATTGACTACTCCCGTGCTACTCGCCAATTTTAAGTTTAACTAATTATTTACACAAATAAATCTCACAAAAGTTTATGTAATTTCTTATCAGAAATGTTCATGTATTTACTAATTAGAATGATTAGCAGTGATATACATTATAATAACTGATAATCGAAGATACTAGTTTACTACTAATAAATTCACGTGACTGGGTGTTAAATATGATTATCAAAACGATTTTTGACTAATGTTAGAGTATATTTTAAGTTCTTAACAATTATTCAGACAAATTTCAACACATTATTTGCTTCTGAAGTAGGGAGATGATTAAAACGACAGTTTTAGTCATCTTCCGATAAAGTCAACTTAGTTAACGAACCGTGCGTGAAGTGTCAAGTATTCGATATTTTTGGTGTCCACTGGAAACTACTTCCAAAGCATCAGCCAAGGGACCCAACGCTCTTCAAAACTTATTATTTGTAATGAGTTTTTAATGATTGAACAGGACATGGGATGTTTTGGTACAACTACAAAGAGTTTAGTATAATAAATACTACTTCTTAAGTATCGACGATTGAAGACAATCCCTAATAAAAAAAATATATTTCACCATATTTGATTCTAAGGTCTAAGGCTTTTGTGGAGCTGATGATTTGTAGAAGAGTTTTCGAAATTCGATATCGGTTTGTATGGAAAGTTTAAGTGATTTTTTTTGTTGCAAAGATTTGTTAACATGAGTGATTGGCGCATGCGCAGAACTATTGGAAATATGGCTTTCTTGAAAAAGCGTCGTTTTGTATGTCTCGTTTCTTGCCAAACCTTCGTATAACATAGTATCCGTTTTGTAGAGCTGCTAAGATCATCAGGTAGACGAGATTTAAAAATGTTTGTCTTGGTCGTCCTGCAGAATATTCGAATGAAGCTCTTTTTCACACCACCACAGAGGTGCTTGCAGTTCAAGGCGAGTTTTATTTTCGTGATGCTTAACACACGGTTTTGGTCCCATTATATCTTTTTTTATTAACTTTTTTTTTTGGTCTCGGTTGGTTCTCGTCGAGGTTCTCGTCAATATCTTCTTCAACACAAACCTCACTAGTAAGCTCAGTAATAAACTCCTCATCTTGAAGTCGTTCAGTGTCTTCTGTGCATTTTTCGTTCATCGCCTTAGTTCCTTCGTCGTTAATTTCATCTTCATCAAATACGTTTGGATCGCCTGGTCTTCACGGTTCACCGTTGTGGTTTTAGTATTTCATATGAAATCAAATAATCTAATTTGTAATCAAATAGGGTAAATGCTACTTAAAGTATAATTTTACGAACTCCAAAAACTTTTGAAATATGTATAATTTTATTAAACGGCCATTCAAAGTTTATATACTAGCGTCGGTGCTTACTTATAGATTTAACAGCGACAACAGATGCTTAAATAATAATAAGAAGAGATTATCTGCATTAAAAAAATGGTTATTACATTATTATGAATTTTGATATTAAGATGGTTCCATATAAAGGTGCTTATCGTTACAAAGCTGCTTATCTGACGAACGCATTTAAGCCCGGTAATTGCACAAAAGGATATAATGCAATTCTCTCGGCTGATCCTATTTCTCATCAAATAAACCTCTCAAACTGCCAAACGCCAGAAATTAAATATGGCTCTCGGGCTAAATTTAATATTTCACGTTCGACGTATTAATAATATTCACAATAAAAAACACCGACAAGGGACAGCCGGAGGGTCGTCGAACAGACTATAAATATATATTCTCCTCTATAAAATGTTTTGTGTGTGAAATTCTAAAAATTACATTAGTGCGCAAACCTGCCTCGTTCGTTCGAAATGAGCAGATAATTACTAGTTTCACAGAATCTACAAAACTCATTTGGAGGAATTTAATTTTAGTACGAATTTAAATTAAATTCAATTTAAATACATACCAAATTAGAGTAATCAAATTATTTAAATGACGTTTGAAATGAGTTTTACTCTTATTACGGGTATTTCTAGTGTGGTATATAATTATAATACACAAATCCTCATTAATTATATAAGGGATGCAGTTACACACAGGCGCAGTAGATATACTATCAAAAATATTGTTTCTATCTAAAAACTAAACTGGCATTACGAGTCTTAGATACCCACTTAAGTCGTATTTTTCGAATATCTCGTTTAAAACTTATCCGGTTTTAATGCAATTTTTATCAGATTAATCTAAAATATGTATAAAATGTCAAAATGTCGAGAAGTCCCCCGCTTGACATTGTGATCAGAGGAAGGCCTTCACACGGTCAAATTTTCATGAACAAGACCTTGATGTGAGAATAGTGAATATTGTAGAAGATCCCTATTGATAACGTACTCCTTTAATTCCTTTATTGAAAAAATGAACGTACTACGGAAAGAATTAGTCCGGTACACGAGTTTAGGACGAGAATAGTAACTGATGATAAATCTGTCTCTGAGGAACACCACTTCAGTGTATTCCACATTGACTGAGGAATATGAAAAATGGTCACTTTGAGTCAGAATAAACAAAATTATTGGAGAAATATTCCACGGAATTAATATGGGAAATCACTAATCAAAGAATTTTACCCTAAATGTTAAAAAACACCTTCTTCCAATGGAAAAATGTGATGGTGAATATGGTGATTTAGATAATGTATTATGAGGGAATGAGGGAAGGAATTAGAAACATACCAATATTAATATGATTTTCAAATGTGAAGAGAAACTAACACAATGGAAAACGGTGGAAACCCATCCAGACACAAATCTGGATGATTTAATCAGATACTGAGTTGCTGAAATGTTCCGACAGAGAGAGCTCAATAAACCCTGAAGGCTGTAGTATCCTTAGAACCTTAGAAATAAAGGAATCCAACACACTGTATTTTTAAAATTGCATATTATTTGCTCACTCACCTTGCTAGCTGATTTCAGGGCTAAAATGAAAGAAGAAATGTGTAAATTTTCACGTGTAGACAAGATATTTTCTAGAATGCATCAATTTTTCTTTTGCATAGATACTGTGGTGGTGTGAAAAAGAGCTTCATTCGAATATTCTGCAGGACGACCAAGACAAACATTTTTAAATCTCGTCTACCTGATGATCTTAGCAGCTCTACAAAACTGATACTATGTTATACGAAGGTTTGGCAAGAAACGAGACATACAAAACGACGCTTTTTCAAGAAAGCCATATTTCCAATAGTTCTGCGCATGCGCCAATCACTCATGTTAACAAATCTTTGCAACAAAAAAAATCACTTAAACTTTCCACACAAACCGATATCGAATTTCGAAAACTCTTCTACAAATCATCAGCTCCACAAAAGCCTTAGACCTTAGAATCAAATATGGTGAAATATATTTTTTTTATTAGGGATTGTCTTCAATCGTCGATACTTAAGAAGTAGTATTTATTATACTAAACTCTTTGTAGTTGTACCAAAACATCCCATGTCCTGTTCAATCATTAAAAACGCATTACAAATAATAAGTTTTGAAGAGCGTTGGGTCCCTTGGCTGATGCTTTGGAAGTAGTTTCCAGTGGACACCAAAAACATCGAATACTTGACACTTCACGCACGGTTCGTTAACTAAGTTGACTTTATCGGAAGATGACTAAAACTGTCGTTTTAATCATCTCCCTACTTCAGAAGCAAATAATGTGTTGAAATTTGTCTGAATAATTGTTAAGAACTTAAAATATACTCAAACATTAGTCAAAAATCGTTTTGATAATCATATTTAACACCCAGTCACGTGAATTTATTAGTAGTAAACTAGTATCTTCGATTATCAGTTATTATAATGTATATCACTGCTAATCATTCTAATTAGTAAATACATGAACATTTCTGATAAGAAATTACATAAACTTTTGTGAGATTTATTTGTGTAAATAATTAGTTAAACTTAAAATTGGCGAGTAGCACGGGAGTAGTCAATTTTTAATATTTCCTTCCTTATCTGATGAAATTATAAAGAAAGTATTGTGAAAAACACCGACATAATAATTTAAACTGAATTATAAAATTACAAACTTACTGAATTCAAAGAAGTATTTCTAAAAAAATGGCTGTTGATCTGTCTATATGTATACTTACCTGATAACTTGTGGTACGACAAGAAAGTAGGAAAAAATCGAATTTACAAATTTCAAATTTCAAGAAACTTCTTTAAAACAGTATCTCTTCCTTGCATGGTTTCTCTGTTTGTCAAAAAAACTTTAGTACCTCGTTTAGTACTCTCCGATATATTTTGATATTTTCCGACATATATTACTTCGTGAGGAACGTATGTATTCGTGAAAACATTTTTGAAAATTTTTATTGCATTTCTGGACGACTATCGACGAATTATGACGAAACACAAAATTTCATACAAAAAAATGTTCTGTCTGTGTGTGCGTGTGTGAATCGCGATAGCAGCTACAGTTTTTGAGATAAGCTTTCAAATTTGGTACACACGTTCTAGAGGCCAAGAGAAAGATTAAGTTCTATTGAATCTAAGCAAAAAAAAATTTAAAATTTTTTCACGAATGCGTCAAAAAAAATTACTTTTATTATAAACTCCACCACATGGTGGGGAAGTTCTGATCCCATAATTGTAAAGTAAAGTTAAAAAATATTAAATATTTCTGTTTTACCTAGATATTAATAAAATAATTATTGTGTGTTCTTTTACTTCATGTTGTAAAAGTCGGTCTAATATTAGTAGTTTCGCCAATCACGTTTTGACTACTCAAGAGTCGTGAAATTTTGTCCTAATTCAAAAATGGATAAAAATTAATATTAGTTCCACTTATAAAAATTAACGTGTGACTACCAAACCACACTAGTAAATGTTTTATCATGTTCAATGAATTTTCACTTATTTTTAGTAAAATACATGACTGAATGGTTATTCCGAAAGTTCTGTTATTACCTATCCGGGAGTTCAGTGCGATTTTTAATTCCCTAATGCACTTGATGACTGCATGGCAAGCGGGCAGAAATTTTGATGCGGGTTTCTTTCGTGACCTATATTTAAATATAGATGTAAGTATTAGAATGTATACGGATGTAGTAACTCTGTACTTACACTGCAATTTCACTTTAAAATTATTGTACCATCAAGTCAGTCAAGATTAAAATTGTGTATTGATGAGTAGTCTCGGATAAAATTACGGCCGATTGACCGCATTCATCTGACTAGTCATACCTTGTCGGACTGTTAGAAAAAATTTGATTGCTTCAAAACGTAGTCATAGTTTAAAAAATTGCTTAATTGTTTCCTAATTTGGATAAACTTCTTTAAAAATAATATCTGTCCAGTTTACTACGTCTCAGAAGAGGATGTTGATTGTTGTTCTAGAAATAGAATTTTGTTATCCTTGACATAAAAATATGTTAATAAAAGTGAAAATCAGGATGTCATTAAGATATAAGATGCATTTCATCATATCAAGGTTGTAAATTCATATTGGAATTTATCATGGTGGTTACCCTTAAAATTACTACTTGTGCATTAGCCATAAAATCTCCTATTCACATCATAAAAATTGACCGACGTAACTGAGTTAATACCTGTATATCATAGATTAAATAATTAATCTATGCTGTATAATAATATACATACATACACATATTAACTATAATTTAAATATATTTTTTTGTCATGCTATTTATTATAATGTTATTAAGTTATTCTTAAATCCCTAGCGATATCTAGTAAATGCATCCATTTCGCTTTCTGTTCCATTATATATTTGTGTACTAGTTTAACAGAAACTGGAGAAACATTTATGTTATTGACAAGATGTACATCAGAGTAATGCTTCTACTAAACTTATTTCCACAGGGAAAAATTAGTGGAACAAATTGCAAATTGTTTTTTTCTAATGTATACTTAAGTGCTTCCAACTAAAATTAGATTTTATTGCCACTGCCAACAATATATATAAGTAGAATTCAAGGCTACATCCAATCATTAGCTATTACACATCAGTCATTTGAACAGTGAAATGATTTTTTTATTTGACAATTCATATTATGCGCACTAAGATAGAATTTAATTTCTTTTAATAGTTAGATTCATATCAAAATCTCTTTACAACCCTCTAATAACAAACATACCAGCAAAAAAAAATTGATATTCTTTACGTTATTCATACGAAAAACGAAAAATTACATACACTTATTGCTTATTTAAAACTTTGGTGGATACAGACTTGTGAGCACAATGTGTGTGGTGATAATTTGTCAACGTATCTCATTGCGTTAAGTTCATTAAAGTCATGCAATGCATTTTCTCTCCTAGCGGTGTCAAAAAACCGGCAGCTGTAAGCTCGCCTCATTTATGCTCGAAGGCTCTCATTAGTCACCATGCGTGAGCTGCAAATGAACAAAATTCAGTTCACCAGACACTATGGTCAAGAAAAGATATGAAATAACATAATAGTAGCGGGAAATTAGAATTTTAAAGTGATGTAATTGGGATTTTTTGTTTTTGGTTTTATACATGCAAATGAGTCGAAAATCGAAAAAATTAGCAAAATCGGGCTGGGGCTTAGTGAGACAAGCGCTTAAAAGTGAATTTTTGATGCATTTCGAGTGCATCGCTACACTATTTTTTAAATATCTCCGGCTCTATTGGTCGTAGAAAAATGAAAAAAAACTAAAATACTCGTAAATGAATAGCCTATCAAACTGTTGGGGTATAGTTACATAAAAGTGCATCCTAACCTCAAAAAATCCAAGTTACTCAGTTTATTATTTTTTTAAGTGGGGTAAAAATCTTCTGATCTTTCCGAAAATTGGAGAAAATATGTATTTTCATGCTGTAAATACGTTATTAAATAAAAAAATATATATTTTTAGGGTCACAATTGTACATTTTCGAAAAAAATTAAAACGCTTGCCATTTAATGCAAAATGGTCGTAGGGCTCGTCGGAGGGTAAACTTTTTCTTTAAGAGTAGGTCTTTTTATGTACATTTTTGATGTATATGTAGTTAGCAAAACAACTTTCGCGAATCGGATCGGACAAAAGCTTAAAATTTGCCGCTTTTTTGCCGTTAATTAGTTGTGAAAGAATCAATTTTGCCGCTCTTTTTTTTTTAAAAAAAATGGGGTGTTTTGCTAAGTAAATATTTGGTTAGCGAAACACCCATTAAAAAAATTTATATTTTTTAATAATTCAGTGATCAGAATTTGCCGTCTTTTTGCCGTTAATTAGTTGTGAAAGAATCAATTTTGTCGCTCTTTTTCTTTAAAAAAAAACGGGGTGTTTTGCTAAGTAAATATTTAGTTAGCGAAACACCCATTAAAAAATATATATTTTTTAATAATTCAGTGATCTGAATTTGCCGTCTTTTTGCCGTTAATTAGTTGTGAAAGTATCAATTTTGTCGCTCTTTCTTTTTTTTTAAAAACGGGGTGTTTTGCTAAGTCTAAATATTTAGTTAGCGAAACACCCATTAAAAAAATTTATTTTTTTAATATTCAATGGTCTGAATTTGTCGTTTTTTTGCCGTAAAGGAATAGTAGTAGCCATTTAGTTTTTTTGATAAAAATGTGGCCGTCAGAAAATAAAAAAGAAATGTTGATGAAAAATTTGCAAAAGGTAGGGTTAAGTTAATGATAAGAAAAGATAGGTTCCGCAACACCAGCACAATTCAGCGCAACTTTAATTTTTTAATATTTTCAAAATGGCAGGGTTAAGTTAATGGATATTAACATTTGCTTGCAACGAGGCTTGCAATTTTAGTCCATTGAACGACCCCTACCCCGGCAAACATTTTTCGGCAGGAATAAGACTGGTGACAGTAATTTAGTTGTATAACTAATTTCTTTCCAGTTATTGAAATAATTAAAAAAGAATTGCTAAAAGACTTAGAAATAAAGAATCCAATTAATGGCACAGATTGTTTCAAGGATTTTTTTACCCATTATACCGAGGGGTTAATCGCTGGGAAAAAGTGTGTAGGGGAAGGTGAGGCAAAACGGGGTGGTGAGGTAAAACTGGGTACTCCATTTATTTCCGATACAAGTAGTGAGATCTATCTGAATTTCGCCAAACTATATTATTTATGTTGCCTTCTACTACCATGTAAGAGATGACAGCCATTGTACGCACCATGTTGCCTAATTCACCGGTGTATGAAAAGTTATACTCGTGTTACAAATTTCAAGTTGTAATTTACCGCAAATAAATAAAAATGAGTTATATATTTAATTAGCAGCTGTTTATGCTATGTTATAATGTTATGGACTTTTAATTATGTGTGTAATATTAAATTTTGCCTAGTAATTCTGCATTTATAGCTACATAACCTCATTAGTTACATGTGGGGCACAATGGTGTAGGGCAAAACGGGGTACCCCACTTTGCCCCACCAACATATTTCCCTATTGTTAATTTTTCCGTGCTCTAATTGCTTGCTTATTTTTTGTTAAATTAAAGTGGTAGTGTTACAAAATAAAATCAAACAGGCAATAATGGACCGAAGAACAGATGCACCAAGCAGTACAAGAAGTTGTAAATGGCTCGATGGGATACAAAAGAGCTGCTGGTCAATTTAACGTTCCCCAAACAACGTTAGAGCGTTAAGTTAATAAAAAAAGAAATAATCCAGAATATCGATTGAAAAAATTTTGGATGAATATCGCTGTCTTTTTTCGGATGAGCAAGAGGCCGAACTAATCTTTCAATGAATGGATTCCGAGAACTTGCTTTTGCTTTGGCTGATCAGAATAATCTAAATCATTCATTTGAGGACGAAAAAGCAGGATTAGAGTGGGCAAGAGGTTTTATGCATAGGCATCTCGATTTAAGCTTACGAAAGCCGGAAGCGACATTGGCACTCGAGCCATGGGGTTCAATAAGGTCGCAGTAAACCAATTTTTCGACCTTCTCAAAGAAGTTGTGGATATTTATAAGTTTAGAGGGGATAGAACTTTCAACTGCGATAAAACAGGTCCATCAGTGAACCCAAAAGATATTTTGACTTCATCCGTGGAAATTTAAAATTTGATTAGGTATTTAACGGTTTAAGGAGAAGTAAAGAAGTCATTATAATGACAGACTTTTTTCGGAAATCGTTAAGTAAAAAAATTTTCCCTCTTCCCAACTTCATTCTATACGAATGTATATATGTTATATTTTTCGAAAGAGAATTTAAATATATTATATTTTCTGAAATTGTAAAAACATACAGTTCGTTCCGTTTAAAAACATTGCTTTTTCTCACTTTTATTCTCCATTTTATTTAACTTTCAATTGTATTTTTTTTTAATTTTCGAAATCCTTGGAAAAATTACTATAAGTGACGCTAATAGTATATTATTCTACAGGTGGTAACATACTAAATAACTCACGACTATGAATGTTGCAGCGCGAGCCGAAGGCGAGAGCTGTAATTCATCAAGTGAGTTATTTAGTATTATTTTGGTTGGTGACCATAATGAATGAATTTTGTGGTGAGTTAATAATAAAAAAAAAATGTTTTCAATAATTTATTTTCGAGTTTATTTTTAGACATTTTGAATTTTGTAATTTTTAATTCAATTTTTATCATGCATTAAAGAAGATCCAATAAACTTAATAATAGGGTATGCGCATATGCGAGATTTTTAAGCAAAATTGGTTATAAAAGATAGTTGCTATATGCTATAAAAAAATTAATAACAATAAAATTTTATCAACAATGTACCCTATATTTATGTATTTGTTAATTAAAATTCACATTATTTTTTAGTTTACGACCACTGGCCGAGAACAAACGATCGAATTCGAATTTCACCGTGACGTCAATCACCGGTTTTTTTGACAGAACTTTAGAGAAACTATTATGTTTACCGTTGTGCAATATGTTATACTGTTTACGTGTAGATTCAATGTGCGACTTCGGTGTTAAATATTAACATTTTTCACGGAAAAATGAGTGGAACAGATTTTGTAAGAGCCCAGAGAGATAATTTGGCCAATGTTGCTCTCTTTGTTGCTGTACTACTTTTAAGTGGAAGGCGCCTTTTTCTACCAGTTCGACAATCAAAATACATAATCTTTTTTAAATGTATATATGTAACTACCCATTAATTTAAACATCATATAGTTTTCTAAATCTTCCTCTAATTGAAAAAAAAAGTAAAATACATAGGGGAGACCAGGGATGGTTGATACATAGGGAGAGTTGATACAGTACCATTATTTCTTTTATTTTAAGTTTTTTCGGATAGAGATGACAACATAGCATTCATTTCTAACTTTAGTCGCACATTTGTGATCGTCAACAATTAATCGCAGGAATTAGAGATTTTTAGTGACTAAAAGTGTTTTTATTGATCAAATGTAAGTATACTGTATACTAGATTATTGCCTGTAACTTTATTTTATTAAAGTTTATAAAAGTTTTAATTTTATACCTGAAATTGTTATAGTTTTGATCATTAAATATCGTAGGTTAGGTTATGTTGTGTGCTTTGCTAGAGAAGATAGGCACCTTTTTGCATAAAAATGGCATCTGGGGAGGTTTGATACAGCAACGTTGGGAAGCCAGGTTATGGAAAAAATATCCGTGGACGAGTGGCAAATTAAATTTGCAAGAAGAATTGAAGGCAGCCGATTCAAGTGGCCCGAGAAAGAGGACGTCAGTATAGTGTTGATGATGATCAAATCGAAACTTTATTATGTGATCCTATTTTTAAATACAACAATGATATACTAACTTTTTTTTGTTTTAAAGAAAAATTTGATAGTTTGGTTGTAGAATAAAATAAAAACAAATCACTTTTGAGTTTAGTTATTTACCTTTTGGTGTATGTAATTAAACATCTCCATATATGTATTAAACCTCCCCATGTATGTATCAAACCTCCCTACCAGAGGGGATCATTGATACTAAATAAGTGTTTAAAAAAAAACAAAATTACCCAATATAGCAAAAAAATACTTAAAGTGTTGTCCTGCTATAAATATTCAGAAACTATAGGATTATATTAAAATATAAAATGGGTTTAAATAAATCAATCCCAATTTTTAAATAATTAATTTTGAAAAATTGTATCAACCATCCCTGGTCTCCCCTACCTAACCTAAAATGTACGATTTTAAAAAGGTACAAAATCGCAGTTACGTTGAAATGATCCTCACATACAACCCCTTTAGTGATTTCTGATATATCAGTTTCACTCCTCATGGTACGTAACCATAATTTTCGTTTTTTCTTTAATTTAGAGCTTGATCGTATATTGGTAATGAGACAAATCTTTTTTCTGGTGTTTTTTTTATGGACGACTGGCACTGCGGTATTTAACAGTACCTTGGATGCTTAAAATCAATAATATCCTTGTTTTCCATTGTAAAATGCTGCATTAAACGCTATTTTAACAAACATTATATGAAAATGCGAGTTTCTGACGTCACAACACCACAGCAGCCATTTGCATGAAGTCACAGTCATTTTTGGAATAACCAATTTTTGTTAATTTTTTTTGGATAATGGGTTACATTTTAACCGTTTTTTATTATTGCGATAGCCATTTAGTAAGTTAATTTACAAAATTACATTTAATTCAAAAATCATGCGCATACCTTATTGTACGTTTAGAGATGAAACATCAATGTGAAATGTGAGTATATCAAATTGGATATGTTTTTTGTTATTATGCTTGTATAAAGCCTAAATAGTCATTTATAAAAAAAATATACGCCACAGATTTTTTTGAAATTTTTATTTATTTATTTATTTATTTTGTATTGAGATTCTAAAAATACAAATTTTGTGCCTTTTTGAGAAAAAAAATCCACTTAATTGCATCCCTGGAGTGGATTTTTTTTCTCAAAAACTTATCAAGATACGAAAAAAATTCAAAAGACACAAAAGTTGTATTTTTAGTTGCTTAATCCAAAAAAAATAATAATAAAAATTACAAAAAAAATCTGTGGCGTACAATTTTTATGTCAAAAATATTCGTTAAGGTGCCGCTCGGGACACCACTGGACTTAATAAATTTAAGGGCTAAATTAACTCCTTAACACTACACATAACACTGCCAAATTACAACAAAATTGGGTAAAGGATATTTAAGATATTTTCGAAAAAGCAATTTTTTAAAATAAGTTTAACACCTTGAAAACGAAGCATTTTCGGACCCATGTTTATATGAACTTTCTGTCATAAAATCACTCAAACAATCGTCTGTTAAATTTATTGTACATACTTAATTAACACCCTGTATTTACGTGCCATATCTATATTTTATAGCAGTCTATGTAGATGTTATGAAATATTTGTACATTATGTGCTAGAATTTCGGGGAGAAGTGTCTTGATTTCTATACGACGCACAGTGGTACCAAATCTTCAAAACGTGATCAAAATTTTAAGACGTATTTTTATTCGTAAGAAAACAGTATAGGTATACACGGTGGTGAATTTTTCGATGCCCACCATTGGTATCTCGGAAACTATAAGAGATAGAGGATCGGTTAAATTAGACAAAAGTTGCGATATTTTATGCTCTACAATTTCCTACCAAAATGCTGGATATCTTGATTCGTTTGCGGTTTATCCTGAAAAAATTGAAAATCGTGATTTCAAAAAAATAATAATATCTTCTATACCATTCATGCGAATTTAATGAAATTTGGCAAGGTTATATTTTTGACCACTACCAATTGAAAGGCGTTGATAGAAATTTTCTAAACCTTCTAGATTTTGAGCAACGATAGTCAACTTTTTTTTTTCTTATGGCCGCCATATTGGATTTTTACACCATTAGTTAGAGAAAATAATTCTCTTTTCACCTATGTCACCAAAATATACTGATTTTTGAAAAACATGTTGATATTCGAATTAATGTAAAAATAATTTATTAAATCCAGTATGCTTTCGAAAAATAATTACAAGCAACATTGTAATCCAGACGCTATTATTAAATTGTACACTCCAAAAAAAATTACACAAAAATGCCAGGTTATTTAAACTCCTATTAAATATTACAAACATTTTATAAAATAAAAATAGTATTATTTGTTTTCTTGACTCTTTAATAAATTAATTGTTTGTAATATTTAATAGAAGTTTAAATAACCTGGCATTTTTCTGTATTTTTTTACGAGTGTATAGTTTAATAATAGCGTTTGGATTACAATGTTGCTTGCAATTATTTTTCCAAAGCATACTGGATTTTATAAATTATTTTTACATTAATTCGAATATCAACATGTTTTCAAAAAATCAGTCCATTTTGGTGACATAGGTGAATAGAGAATTATTTTCTCTAACTAATGGTGTAAAAATCCAATATGGCGGTATAAGAAAAAAAAAGTCGATTATCGTTGCTCAAAATCTAGAAGGCTTAGAAAATTTCTATCAACGCCATTCAATTGGTAGTGGTCAAAAATATAACCTTGCCAAATTTCATTAAATTCGCATAAATGGTATAGAAGATATTATTATTTTTTTGAAATCACGATTTTCAATTATTTCAGGATAAACCGCAAACGAATCAAGATATCCAGCATTACTTAACAGCAAATTGTAGAGCATAAAATAGCGCAACTTTTGTCTAATTTAACCGATCCTCTATCTCTTATAGTTTCCGAGATACCAATGGTGGGCATCGAAAAATTCACCACCCTGTATGAGTTTTTTCAAGTATGTTTTTCGCAATTTGTAATTTATAGGTACTTAATTAATTAGCTGGGAATGGCGCGCGAGACACTGATTTTCCTAGCGAGCCGGACCGTGTCGATTCGTATCGTATTAACAATTAACAAACGCAACAGAATTTTTTCACGGATTTCAAAAATTTTAACTGAACTTATTACAAGTAAAATGAAAGTGGGAAAAAACAAGGCAATCTTGAAAATATTTCAATTAATAATAAGTTTAATACAAATTTTGAGTTAAGTACTTGTAAAACACAATAATCTTGAAAAATTTTCGCTTGCGGCACTTCACGGAGGCTTCCGCTCCCCGCACCCCTGCAGTTCTTGCCCGGTGTACACATCTTTTTTGTTGCCAACCCTCCAAATTTCTCTGCCATGTGTCGCCCAACCAAAAAGAGAGAGCTGGCGTCGCCGTTTACGGCAAAATATCCCGTTTCCTTAAAAAAAGAGCGACAAAATTGATTCTTCCACAACTAATTAACGGCAAAAAGACGGCAAATTCTGATAACTGAATTATTAAAAAATATATATTTTTTAATAGGTGTTTCGCTAACTAAATATTTACTTAGCAAAACACCCCGTTTTTTTTTAAAGAAAAAGAGCGACAAAATTGATTCTTTCACAACTAATTAACGGCAAAAAGACGGCAAAATCTGATCACTGAATTATTAAAAAATATAAATTTTTTAATGGGTGTTTCGCTAACTAAATATTTACTTAGCAAAACACCCCATTTTTTTTAAATAAAAAAGAGCGACAAAATTGATTCTTTCACAACTAATTAACGGCAAAAAAGCGGCAAATTTTAAGCTTTTGTCCGAACCGATTTGCGAAAGTTGTTTTGCTAACTACATATACATACTTTTTTGTGAACATATACCAGAATCCTATTTATCAAGTTAAAGGCTATTCATTTACGAGTATTTTGTTTCTTTTTTAATTTTTCTACGACCAATAGAGCCGGAGATATTTAAAAAATAGTGTAACGATTTTGCCAAATTTTTCGGTTTTTGACTCATTTGCATGTATAAAAAGGAAACAAAAAAAAAATTCGACTCCCCGATTACATCACGTTTCATCAATTATTTTGATTAATTTCCCTCCGTCTATAAGTAAAAAGTATTACCGCTCCATTATTTCCAGACGTAGGTAATAAACAACATTTTGCAAAGTGTGACAAAGAGCAATTATGATATTTGTTTATTTTATATTAATGAAACCTATTGAGGTATCAACTGTGCCTATTATTGTCGAAAGCCTAATTCTTCTTAAGCACGGTCCCTTCTGTACAGATACCAGTAATGGAGTTTTTGCATTAATAACAAAAATTGACGTCCGAATTCAAACATAACCGCCACCATATCGAGCGTCTTAGTGAAACTTCGTCATTCTGTGAATCGTTGAGTGAAAAATACATTAACTCAACGCCGAAGTACCTACATGAGACAAGATTCATCCCTTTGATTCCAAGGCTTTCGCGGAGCTAGTGATTTGTAGAAGAGTTTCTATATTATCTCGTGGCGCATGACTGGCGACATGGGAGGAACCATTGCGTTCGTTATTTACCTTATTTTATTAGATACAAATAATCAAATATTAAAAAGTTTGAAATACCAATAGTAACATTATTCTTGGCCTCCCCTTAGCACTTCTTCCCTCCTAATTTCAGATTCCTCTTCGTCGTCACTTTCATCCGAATTTCCCCCACCGAGTCTTTCCTTTCTTCCTCATCCTCATCCTCTTCACCAGCCTCGGTTCTAGGTTCAGTGTCATCTTCTTCGGCTCCAGATTGCTCTTTAGTTTCATCAGACTCATTTTCTTCAGATTCGTCTTCCGAATCGTCTTCTTGTATTGGCCCTAATTTAGATTTCTTGCTTGTTTACTGGTTTTCCTTTTTGATTAGGTTTGCCATCTATTTTACCAGCCTTTATTTCTACAATAATAGCTTTCTTTTTCCAATCTCGGCGTTTTGTTGATATCGATATACCGTCAGGTGCTTTTTCAATTAGACCGGCAAGCTCCTTTGCTTCCGCAGCATTTTTCAGTTTAATAAGCAATTTAAGTTTTTTCCTGGCAGTTTTCTAAGTTCACTTCGATTTTGGATAGCTTCTGTTTTGTTTTCTACAGCTTTTATTAAGTCTAAAGTTTTTATCTTATAAATCAATTCAACTATAGACCTTATTTTCTTCAGTCCCTTCTCTTCACATTTAGCTTTATTTTCATTTTTTGTTTGCTTATTTCATACCTATACAGATAAACTGCACTTTTCAAATGATAAGATCTATTTGTGTTCTGACTTACTCTCTTATTTAATATATGGCATATTTGCACTAAGCTCACCTTGTAAAAAAGACGCAAATTCTGTTTCTTCAGTTTGTTCTCATGTACGTAAATATACGTTCTATCCAACGTAAATGACCCAAATTAATAAAACTCAACTGAAGAATAATGTTGTTCGTTAAGGAAATCCTTTACGAGATAGTAAAACATCTATAAATATCTTTTTAGAAAATTATGTGATATAAGATGAGGCATTGTTACATAACGGAGTTATTTAAACTAATACGAGCCACTGTAATAAGCCGTAATCATATATTAAATAAACGTCCTTGAGCCGTAATTACTCACGATCTTCATTATGCCCATGCAAGTCATGTAACTTTATGGGAAATAAACAATGTCAAAATCATTATTGTCTTTAATATTCGCAGAATAGGTATAAACTAAGCAAGAGCAATATAATATTAGTTCTACATACGTAGTTACATTAGTTGTGCAATTTGACTTTAATTAATTTTGACAACGGCAATGTTATATAGGGTGGACACTTTTACTGCAATAAATTCTGTAACATGGATAATACGCTCATTTAGTGAAAACGTCATCTGACAGATAATTGGATGCAAACAATGTTTGAAGTTAGTAAAAGCGATAATAATTTAATTAAATAAAAATATTTAAGCACTAAAAAGGTATGTATATGATTGATTTACCAGTATTTTATAACCTGTTATAATATAACGTAATATAATAAAGATTTAAATTTATAAACAAAAATAAAATAGTCTTGTACATACCTTGCAAATGGTTATTTATAAACAAATACAGTTTATTTAATCAATTTTACAAAATTACACGTGTTTATATCAGTAGATGTTATAAATTCATAAATTGTTTGCATCCAATTTTGACATTACATGACTTATATGACGCGCACTAAATGTGCGTATACAGTACGAGTGTTTCTGTAAAAATCCTAAAATATGGCAATTTTACTTTTTTACTGACTTCAGTCTATCTTCGCCTGGTGAAGTGGTCAAGTTATAGAATTTATTCTAGTTAAATTTTCCACACTGTTTTGCGAAGTATGAAACATTTAAATATAGTAAGTTATTTTACTGCTGAAATATATCAATTTTACTGACACGTGCGGCCATATACAGTGTGGCCCGAAAGAAGTGGTTGAAGATACAAAAAGGGTTAAATGGGAAAAGTTTCGAAGGGAAACTTTTTGGTGAAGTCAAGAAAAGTACTTGAAAGAAGTATTCTAACCATGCACTTATTAAAATATTACTGTAGTCAAATAGTCAAATTGAGGGAGTTAACGGATATTTTTCAAAATGCACTTTTCAATTTTTTAAATTACCTTGAAAACTGACATTTATAAATTGCGCCAAATTTTTCATTTTTACACACCATGCATGTGTACGTGTAGATTGAAAAATAAATAAACTTCTAATGTACATCAAAGTAGGGTGACCGTACGAATAATAAAGAAAGCACTTAAAATGCTGTATAATTGTGGTTTGGACATAATGTGGTTAGGCAAACATTACTGTTTTCAAATTAAACCAGCTTGATATTATTTTTAACTTTTATAGTAGAGAGAAACATTCGTGGCTCACTCGAATAGATAACCTAATTTTAGTTAAAGATGATTTATGAAAGAAAACGGTTTTATTGCAATACATAAAAGATTAGTGGCGCTTATAATTCATAGGAATTTATCAACGATAACGGTAGCTAAAATTATCTCGTGTGCAATGGTTTTTCTTAGGTTATTCAGGTTTATTCAATAAATACCAATGCCGTGCCGATTTTTAAGGACTCCTCAGAAGTGTGTGAAGTTAGTACCCCTAAATTGAATTTTTCAACTTTTTTTTGGTTCATTATTTTGACCAAGTTTTGACCAGTAAATAGTTTATTTTGACCACCTTTTTTTTGAAAATGCGGAGCGTAACTAATTTTTAGATCTTTTTTTTAACCCGGGCATCGAAAAATTCACCACCTATACCTTACACGTTGAACTTTGTTTTGGATAACACTCGTCAAGAATAAAATGGTATAGAAAGAAGCATTTACTATACTGCATTAAAAATCGCCCATCATAGGTTGGTTAATTATCCGTTTCTGCAACAACGAAGACGAGAATAAAAATTTTACTTTGTTGTTCTGCTTTTATATTTGTAGCTAGATATAAAAATATATTTTTGAAAAACTAGTAAAAATCAAAAATCCTGTTTGCATTAAAAATTAAGAAATGTAGGTTGTAAAACAGCTTCCATTTTATAACTGTTTAAGAACTGTAATCATAATCAATATCCCATTTATTATAAAAAGAACTCACGTTACAAGCATTTGAAGAGAGGAGTGTGACCGGCATTCATTTATTTTAAAGAAATAGAAGACTTGCAGTATTTTTAAAAATGTGAATTGATACTATTTAGAAAACACGATAAGGAATACAAAGATAACCTTTTGTAGCAGGTTATTAGATTTTAATAATTTTATTTAGAAACAATTTGAAAACAGTATACCTATACAATGTGTTCGCTACGTGCTTCTGCATGCCCAATTTATTTTATTTTATCGATTTTGCCGGCATTTTACGTGCATCGTCAATTTGCATGTAAAGTTGTGATATTTATTTGATAGACATTGAGTATGATCGTAGATAATTTAAATTGAAAAGAAAACAAGTTTTTTGTTCTTTCAATCGGTAGCCTTGTGCGTGGATACTATCTCATCTCTTATTGGAATTATACGGGGCGTACGAAACGAATAAATAAAAAAAATATTTATTTAGTCAAGAGCTCATTTGGTATGTACTGCATCCTGCGCAGTAGCAAGACTAGTAAGGCAATACAAAGTACTTAAGTATCATGAGCATTGGTAATAATTATTTAAAATTTTCAAAATAGTCCCAGTTTATTTGTGGTACAATAACGTCCTCTATATCTAATTGTATAAGTTAGAGACAATTTTTTTCCAAATGTCTGAAAAACGTGACGGTAGCTTCCCAGTGCTAGCGATAAGAATAATGTCAATATTTTATCATGCACTTATAAATCATTTCGTCTTCACCTTCGTTTATTTCGTTATCCTAATAAATTAGAAATCAGCTTGTTTTAATGCAAAATTTATCTCGTGTTTTTTAATAACACTATTTGGTCAGTTGTTACAATATTATATAATATAAACATGAGACATTGTTCTTATTTGCAGATCACATATCAAGATCATTAGGCAAACCGCAGAAAACTCTCTTAACAAATTGTTTGTTGAGATTGCGTCAAACAATTCTTTTAGGTCGTGTATTCGTTTACATAGCCATTTATAATTCGCGTACTCTTGCACATAAGTTGCAGGCTTTCCAACCGAGTGTGGTTCTATATATTGTTTATACTATTTCGCTTTATATTAAACAGTCTGGTGCATTAATTTATGTCGCATATATTTTTCAGAATATAGGAGTTGTAAACATCACTGAAATTTACGTAACAGGAATTTACATTATTAAAATATTTTCCCATATCATTTTATTTTATTTCGATAATGGCATTCCGTTTTGTGTACACGTGTAATCCCACATTGATTCCAAACCTCGCAAAGTTCCACGTGTTTAGTTGCTGGTGCGTGGCGTCCCCAGTAACAAACGTGCCTTATTCATTGCTAATAAAGGGCCCTCAAATTATATATAGTACAGGTAAACAGAGCCTTTCATACGGTATAGGAATTATTTTGATTGATTTGTTTGATTAGACGGAGTTAAATAACCGGGCAAGGAGTTTGTTAAACCTATAAAACTACATTTCCTGTAGGTAGTACCTGACCTCGAATGATTAAAAATTTGTTATCACAACTCGGGATACGTGCTGCAATAAAAATAATTGATAAAACTACAAATAAACTATTCGATCTCAGTGAGCTTGTATTTTTGTTTATAAAATAATTTACGTAATAAATATCACAGGAATTAGACAATTAAGTGTATATTTTTACAAACCGTTTTTACTTTTTGTACGTTTGTAATTGTTCTTAAAAATAAATATTTTTATTCTTTAGTAATGAAATGAAAAATACATTGAAATGATCGTTTCATAAATGCTTATACCTATTAATCGTGTTCGGTAACAATCGTTTGAAATTCACAGGAAATTTAATATTTTTAGAGAGAAGGGAACAGGTTCTTACAATTTATTGTGGAATCCGAACCTACTTCAAGTGCAGGATTGAAAGTTACCTTAAAGAAAAAGTCGAATTTTCGAAAACATCCCGTATATTTTCTTATCTGTTTTTATTTTTTTTATATGTCTATTTATTTTCTGCTCGTTATTGGAACTGGTTTTATTCAATTTTAGTACTTTCCATAGAAGTAAACCGGTAGGTGTTAAATGTGGGGGTTTCAAGAGGCCATTTTACAATCCCTCCTTTCCTAATTTCAACAATTTGTAACGAAGTGATTTTTCCAATCAAGGAATGTTCATTTTTGCTTTAAATATTACCGTCACTTGGGTACACCCTGCCGCTGTTTTTAGTAAGTAAGTCCTGTTCTAGTTAAGTTATTAATGAGTTGTTAAAAAGTCCGCTGGTAAACAAGCAATCAAGTAATTAATTGATTAATTTTCGACAATCCCCCGTATAAGTAAAATCCGAAAAATATTATAAATAATGGCCGAGTCGGAAATAAAAATCATTCGTTACTAAAAATGTTAATCCGTATCCGTTTTAATCCGTTTCTTTTTGCAACATAGTATAGAAATTGCAAGTAACTCATTTCCGGTTATTGACGTTCCGAATTGATGCGCCGAATTGCATAATCCGCTGGACCTCTGCAAGTTACGCCGGGTTGTGCATCCGAATACTTCGTTTCAAGTCAGTGACCGCCCCTCTATCACGCGACCTAGATACGTCATAAAGGTTACAAAAGGGAGAGGAGCATTCATTCCGTTCTCATTCCGAGAAAGTCGGCAGCAGTCCAGGTTCAGTCCGAGACATTCCGCCGCATCAGATCCGATCTACCGTCAGCAATCGAAGATCAATCCGAAGCCGTCAATATTTCCGTACCGCCGCTCCGAGTTTTTTTTAATAGTAAATTTCTTTGAATACAATCTTGGTAAGAATTCACCGTTACCTGCTACATTCTGCAGGTACTGCCTTCAGTTAAGTATAGATATTGAGAGATCTTATTTTCCGTGAGTATCGCCGTATTTTGCTACCAAAGTAAACTAGAGCTAATTAGTAATACCTCCGTTGGTCTTTTGTTTGCTAAAATATGCAACGGCTGCTGAGATCTGTTCGCTAGGGCCATCTCAAAAGCGTCCCTGCATAATAGGTTACCGAAAAACCTACGTTAAACCAAATAGTCATTATATGCATCAACTGGTTGGATTTGTTCGCTAGGGCCATCCATAAAGGAGATCTGCATAGAGTTGACTCGGGAAACTTACGTTCAACAACCTAATCATTAACAAATAGCTCTACGTTTGTGGCAGTAGTTTGCCGTGTGTTTAAATATTCCGTATAGCCTCAAATATCTATAGCTAACGGATTGCCCGCCGTTTATAATACATCCTATTGGAAAGGTCCGTTTGCTTGTCGTACATAGTAATTCATTACAACGTATCCGAAAATTCCGCCGTAAAAATCGCGTAAAGATTCTTGATTGCCAGCTTGACTTGTTTTTAATCAGTTTTGAAATAGTTTTATACACACTCGACTGTACAGTCGTGGAGGTTTTAGAGTAAATGAATTTGTTTATTATTACTACTGAATAAACACGTTATTTTGAAGAGGTAAAATTCACGAGTTATTATTTCTGTCATTTATTTCTGATTAACCCGTTTGAGCAGCATGATCGAAATCCATTAGATAGATCTCCAGCTCCGACCTCTGGCTATTCCGTGTCTCCGCTGTTTCGCTATTCAGGGTTGTTCTCCCAATTAGGAGAGCCAAAAAAGTGTAGTTCGTTGCACTTAAAAATTAAAGGACTGGCGCCCGAGATTTCCGTATAAAAAAGATTACGTAAGCATATTGACAAAAAGCACCGTAACAAATAGGCGCCATTACAAATTTTAATTAGTATTATAAATTTTATATTGCGACGAACTACCACGCATTTCCCTTACACATACGCTCTATATTTTATATGAAAAAGAATAGTAAGGCATAACAATACGTCGATGAGACCTGCATATAACGCCGAATGCTGTGTCAAAACAGATACTAAAGTTAACGAGTTCCCGACATCTGTGCCTGTTTCATTGCATTGTATGGACTCGAACTGGGATGAACCAAAATGCAGGAACCGGATAGGAGCGTCTCTATTGTATATTTTCACTTCTGTTACACTATTTAGTATAATTAAATGCATGCATTTCCATTCCGCAGGGTTTATTTGCTTTAAGTTTTGTGCAGCTTGTCATTTTCATTTTTTGCTGCATACATGGAATAATCAATTTATGTAATGAATACATTAAAAAATCAGTAGGTATCCTCAGACAAATTGTCCATTATTTATATTGTTTTAGAACTATTTGTTCGTTTTACAGATATTTTTATTGAACGAAAAATTTCTTATACATATTTTATTGAACAAAAATTTATTTTAAATAAAATAATTCTAATAGACATTTTCATATTGAATTTAAAATAACTGGCAGATATTATTAATTGTTTTAAACATATCCAGTCGTTATTAAAAACATCAAGTAGATGTTTCTAAATATATTTGATAGCAAATTTCAAAACGAGATACATATACAAAAAATTGATAAAATAAAAATATTTACCTACTAGATATATTTAATTTAATTAGAGATATCAGAAATGAATTAATTAAAATCGCTAATGGATTCCTGATATTTATAATTGGATATATAATGAATAATTATTAAAATGTCATTTTACATTAATGTTTTCTAGCAAGCTTAAAAAATAATGAACACAAACAAATAATTACATTAATATCTTTACAGAAGTGTGTACAAGTTACTCCATTAATTTGACAAGCAGCGCTTTTCCATATTTAAGAATAACATAATTTGATACTTTTAAGTATGTCGGCGGCGCGCGTCGGCATGGAAACAAAATTTTATAAACCCAGAAAACATTACAATTATTATTTTTACTTCGAATAAAGACAATAGAGATACATTTTCGTTTATATACTTGGGTGTAAAGAACAATTCACGCTCGTTGGACTTTTTTCCTCCTATTAATAATATGCCCCGATGTTTCTTTAGACATCGTGCTAAAAATTAAAAGAATATGATAAATTGTGGTCGACAATAAACAACATGTCAGACGATTAAGAAACTTGTCGATAAATTAAGAAACATACAGACCTGTTAACTAAATTATTCTCATTTTTGAAAACGTAAATCATTAGTGTCTGCTGTATACTAAAATACGAACGCTTCCTCTATCATCTCTTAAATCCATGTTCAAATATTCTAGCTTAGTTTAGGTGTCAACAGATAATTTATTATGTTAAATAAAATATTACACTCATAGCGTTCGATATATTTATTCGGCTCGTTTAGAAATTTCACACACACATACAGGCCTAGAAGAATCGTGTGTTAACAATCCGCAAAATAAACAAAGCGACATGTGAATTTCTCACATTAAATCGCAAATCTTTGCTTTTGTTATTTATTTAATGCATGCCTTAATGATAGGGACACATGTTACTTACGTGGTTGATCAGGGCAAGACTTGTGAACGTTTCTAGGTATTTTTACACCTGCGTGAAGTTAGCATCTATTTTCGAAACTAAAACAATTTTGAATCCGAATAGACTGCTTGTTGTTTGCTTGTGATTACTCGCCAGTTCTTTTCAATTCTCTTTGCTACTTATTAAAGAACCATTGTGGTAATTGTAATTGATAACAATCTCCCCTATTGAATTCTTTAATCAAATTTGTTAAAAAATATCACTAGATATTTTTAAATAAAATTAAAATTTCTAGCAGATATTTTTCTTGAACTAAATAGGTACTAATATAGATAACAGAGGAGTCCTTTTGGATTAATCCATCTAGTGCGGCTTATTTCAGTATTAAATTATTTGCTTTCTACATTCGTAGACTTGATTTTCATCAGTTAAATGTAGAATTTGCAAATAAGCTCTGTAAAGAGTTTTATGTCTTTTTAAGACGTTATTTAGAGGATATAGACTCGCATTTTGACGTAACTAGTAAAACTTACTTTTAGTATTTTATTTTTATTAAATATTTACCTCTATGGATTCCTGACTTCCTTGGATTTCATTTATAAATACAAATACTTAAAGGTATCTAGTATTAATTGTTTTAAAAATATCCAATGGATATACCAAATATCTACTAAATATTTACAATTAATTTTTTAATATGGCGCCTGCCCTTTGATCGTAACTATTGATGAAAAACCTTAGTAAGTTGAAGATGACCTCCTGGGAAATTTTTTAATCGTCAATTCTCAATTCGTTTGTTCGTCGTTTACTCATATTTACTATTTTATTACATATATAGGTACTATTTCATCCATTATCTCTTTTGTGCTCGTCATTATTTTCAACAAAGAAATTTAAAAAAATTATAACAGGGTACGCCTGATATCAGTTGATTTAAATATTGGTTTAAATATCCTAATTTTCAGTTCAGTTTCTTTAACAAAAGTACCAAAAATATAATAATTCTAATAAAGAAAAAACATAGCATAACATTAAGTAAAAAAAAAATCATTGTTACTAACAGGGTTAGAAAAAATTACGAATTTAAAAAAAAATCAAAAATTGATTTTTATTAAAAAATCGAAAAATTTTGATTTTTTTATTTTTTTTTGTTTTATTTATTCTGAATATGTAGTGAGGGACTCCAGGGTTGGGAAAAATCATGGTGGTTTTTTGTTTTAAAAAAAATCAAATCAATGGTTTTTATTTAAAAAATCAAAAATCAACGATTTTCATTTAAAAAATCGAAAAATTGTGATTTTTAAAATTGTGAATATATGGTGTGCAGGGTTGGAAAAAAATCATGATTAAAAAAAAAAAAAATTAAGTCGAAAGATTTTTATTAAATTTTTTGTTTTTTAAATTTTTTTATTTGTGAATATGTGGTGTGGTCTATTTTAAGTTTTTACATGTAAATAATAATAAATAGTATTTTCCTGTTTTAACACGTTTTGTATTGGTTTACTTAGTTATTGTTAAAATGAAAAAATCGCTGTGCCCGCGCCGCCCGTTTCCAATTTATGAAAGACAGCAGGAAAATTAGTGTTTCTGTACAAATACTATAATGAAAACCAATAACGTTAATGTTAATAATACTGGGAATCAGTATCAAGAATAATATTGTTTCATTTGCATTTTGATTTTAATATGACTGGATGGTCGAGATGGTAGCGTACCTGCTTCTCACCCAAAAGTCCCGGGTTCGATTCCCGGTCGTGGCACTGGAAAATACTGTGAGAGGGATTTTTCCATTATACACGGATATTGGATGTGTGTCCCTTGTCTTTAAATGTGTAGCCCCCTCCCGCACAAGGCTCTTCTAGAGCCTTCCGGGATAAAGGGGGTCGTAATAAGGTATGCGCATGATTTTTGAATTAACTGTAATTTTGTAAATGAACTTACTAAATGGCTATCGCAATAATAAGAAACGGCTAAAATGTAACCCATTATCCAAAAAAAATTAACAAAAGTTGATTATTCCAAAAATGACTGTGACGTTATGCAAATGGCTGCTGTGGTGTTGTAACGTCTGACACTCGCATTTCCATTTAATGTTTGATGTTTGATGTTGTGTAAAACTTGTTAAAATAATACAGCATTTTACAATGGAAAACAACGATATTATTGATATTAAGCATCCAAGGTACCTACTGTTAAATACCTCAGTGCCAGTCGTCCATAAGAAAAACACCAGAAGAAAGATTTGTCTCATTACCAAACCAATATACGATCAAGCCCTAAATTAAAGAAAAAACGAATTATAGTTACGTACCATGAGAAGGAGTGAAACTGATATATCAGAAAACACTAAAGGGGTTGTATATGACTATGAGGATCATTTCAATGTAAGTGCGATTTTGTGTCTTTTAAAAATCATACAATTTTAGGTTATGTATTTTACTTTTTTTTCCAATTAGAGGAAGATTTAGAAAACTATATGATGTTTAAATTAATGGGTAGTTACATACATTTAAAAGATCATGTATTTTGATTGTCAAACTGGTAGAAAAAGGCGCCTTCCACTTAAAAGTAGTACATCAACAAAGATAGCAACATTGGCCAAATTATCTCTCTGGGCTTTTATAAAATCTGCTCCACTCACAAATGTTAATATTTAACACCGAAATCGTACATTGAATCTACACGTAAACAGTATGACATATTGCACAACGGCGAACATAAAAAATTCTCTAAAGTTCTGTCAAAAAACGAGTGATTGACGTCACGCCCAGCACGGTGAGATTCGAATTCCATCGTTTGTTCTCGGCCAGTGGTCGTAAACTTAAAAATAATATGAATTTTAATTAACAATTACAGAAATATAGGGCACATTGTTGATAAAATTTTATTGTTATTAATTTTTTTATAGCATTAACTATCTTTTATACTTAACCAATTCTGCTTAAAAATCTCGCATATGCGCATACCCTATTACCTGTGGTGTATTTATTATATTTATTTATCATCGATTAAAATAAATAAAATCACTTCATTAAAACCGTTGATTTAAATCGTGATTTAAATTAAAAATTTTAAATTTAATTTAAATCGGGCGAACCCTGCTTACTAAAATGGAAAAAAAACAAATAAGCTTTACATAGCTACGTCGTAAATAAATTAAAATATAGTAACTATGATTTGTGAAAAATAAAAAATGTTAAAAATATATTGACGGCTCTCATTATAATGGGTTCCTCGCACAAAAAAAAATAAAAAGCTACAATTATATTATTATTTGATAGTAGGTCAAGAATAAATAAAAAAACATGATTTTATAACAATTAATTATTTTTTATTTAAAAAGAAATCATGATTTTGTCGAGTTCTGGAGTTCTAACTAATTACTAATTGCATTGAATAACACTTTCACTTGCTTATCAATTTTTAACTGCAAATATGACTAGAAATATGAGAGGCGCGAAGTGATGAAGTCAAAACTCCTTTAAAAGATTTTTTTCTTTCTAATCGTTTTCAACATTTTCACGTTGTTGCTCGTGTGGTTTTTCGTTTGTTCGTCTCTTTATAATTGTAAAAACAACCAATAACATTAGTAGGCGGATGTTAATCTCAAACAATGTTGAAATTCAATAAAAAAATTAACAAATGAGAAGAGCTAGTACACGCGCAATTACAAATAAAAACAATCGTCACTGCCTTACGATTCTGACCATTTTTATATTAAAAAGTGGCGAACCAATGAAAAGATTGCCAGGCAAATTGTGAGTAACAAACAATTTGTCTCGAAGCCGTTTTGGCTACATTTTTCCAATTTACTTAGAATCCTAGAATTTTTTAACGAGTTTTTTTATGAAGTTGCCGTTTGTCACCACCGTTATATATTATGTGTCATTATTATAAGATGAAAACGAAAATTATGATTATTATCAAGCAGAAACAACTGAAGAAATTCAAGATATCGTGGATGACGATAAAGAATTAATGATTAATAGTTTAATTTTGCACTATTTGAACTCTTTTATATATTTATATTTTAGAAAATAAAAAATTAAATTAACATTATTTGAAATAATCATTTTTCTTTCATAAAGTTCAATATAATTTTTCTCTGAAATATTTTTCCATGCATTTTTTGTTTTGTGAATTCTATTCATTATTTATTTTTTTTACCTATATAAAACAACGCTTAATAATTAAATAAATAAAGACTAATTTGTTTCATTACTTCAACCGCTCGAAACAAGATTTGTTTTACTTTTATATCTTTGTATCTGGAAGTGACATTTTATATAATACATCTGATCATCTCTAAAGGTTTAAATTTGCAATTGTGTCATTCAACAGCTCATTTAAGTTACATAGAAAATAATTTAAGCGGCAACTTCTTACACAAAAGGAATATAGTGCCAAATTAATAAAACATAACTGCATACAAAATCCTCAAAAGGTGTTTTAAATATTTTCCGTATATATGTCAGCTGCAGAAACCGTCCTGCCGTAACGCTTTATGTTTAAAATTTCATGCTTGGCCAATAATTTAATGTGCAAGCTATATTCCAACGCAAATTTACTGTTTAAACACCTAATAACTGTTTTAGTATATGTTGAAGCTTGCGTTGTTATAAATTACCATAATTTCATTAATTATACATGAGTGGGTAGGGAGAAGAAATCAAAACAAATTAGTACAGGAACTACGGGCTAAAGTTGAAAGGGTTTAAATGTTTTGTAGGTGTGCACTGATTTTGATGTTAACTGTCATTCAATCAATCCAACCCGTTGTAAACCACCTTTGCTTCCTTAATACTTTCCGTCCCTTTTTCTCGAAAACTGAACCAATTCCAGTTTTAAATAATCAGAAAGGCTACATTACAATCATTTGCTTGCAATGATTCGTAATCACAATCACGCATCTTACATTTAACCTATTGATAAATTTCTACACATGTACTTTTGGAGGTCTGAGATCGTAGAACGTAAGGAGATACGTACAGAGTAAGAAGTATGTCTGGAGGAATTAAGAAGGAAATGAGTGTCGTTAGTCATTATGAAAGTGCCTCTTTAAACAGTTTGTGGGTGAATAATTATGCAAACCCTGGCTTGGATGCTTAGAAATTAACATACAATTAGCCATGGGACTATCATCCTCATATGGTTCTCCTAATGACTGATAATTTTATTTCAGGGATTGATAATCTGCCATTTATCTCTTAATCCTGGTAATTACTTCATTACTTGTACGTGAAATCTCTAAAGGGGATGATAGACGATACATTTAATATTTCCAAGAAATTACACCAGGTCTAAAACTAAAGCCAAATTAATATGTCTAGAAATATATTTTTTGGGGGGGGGGGGGGGCAAAAATGTAAAAAAAATTTTTTTTTACTTTTCGGTCTTGTAAAAAAAATTTCTAGATCCCTTTGGAAATAAATGTCGCTGCTCCATTTTTTTCGGGATATGAGCGAAAATTTTAGCTGTTTGGGAACTTTTTCCGGCTTTTTAATTAATCGCGGGATCCGCGGAAGCCGAGCACTCGGTACAAGAGGCGAGAGAGCCGCTCGGGGACGCCTTCTACCGATCCTCCAGTGGAAACCGCGAGAAAATCGCTTCAGAAATGGCCATTTCCTGGAAATATTTTCAGATTCTTTTTCTATAAGGTTCTCAGCTTCTTCCAAAATTTTCTTATGTGTTTTCCAATCTCAAGTTAAAAATTTCTTCAAATATGCATTTTATTAATGATATGGCATCCTTTAAGCCTGTGATTCGACCCTGTAAGACAGCATCAGCGGGTTGCATCACACACAATAATTTTCTTGTCATTATCATTGCTAGTCGAAATTTTATGTTGAGCATGACGCTTTTATTGCCAATACTTTTTGTTATGTCATCTTCATCGAATTTTGTTTTTCTAACATCATTAAAGTATTCAAAATCAAATGAGAATTTTCAGATAAGACTTTCGTAACAGCAAAATGTCCTGACCAACGTTGTTCAAGAAGTCGGTCACTTTACGTGTTGAATGAATTCATGCATCATAACACATTGGTTAAAGAATTCACGAATAAATGCCGTTTCCGAAATTGTTCTTAAAACAACTGCTCAAAAGACGAGTAAGGTTAATTTTATTTCCCATTAGGATGTTAATGTAGCATCCATGAAAGTGGCTGCATCTAGGTTTTTAGTTGTAATTACAGATTCTTTCATAGTTCCGTTTTTAACAAAGCGTTCACCTATTGCTGTATTTTCTCTATTATTTTTATCCCTAGTTTCATCTTCAGAGTAAACCAACACGGACAGTTTACGCCATTACCTGGATTATTTAATTTTGTATTTCTGGTGATCGATATTTTGCATTTTGTGGAATATGAACAACTTTATAAATTGGATCTTTCTTAATCTTATTTTCAAAAATGTAAAAAAATTTTTTTTTTACTTTTCGGTCTTGTAAAAAAAATTTCTAGATCCCTTTGGAAATAAATGTCGCTGCTCCATTTTTTTCGGGATATGAGCGAAAATTTTAGCTGTTTGGGAACTTTTTCCGGCTTTTTAATTAATCGCGGGATCCGCGGAAGCCGAGCACTCGGTACAAGAGGCGAGAGAGCCGCTCGGGGACGCCTTCTACCGATCCTCCAGTGGAAACCGCGAGAAAATCGCTTCAGAAATGGCCATTTTAGCGAAAAGCTTCTTATTGGTCCAATTTCCAATTTCAACTGTCAAAATCGATTTCAGAAAGAAAGGTCCGATCGAAAATCTAAAAATATGTGTGCGATTAGCATGGTGTAGATCGTTAGGCTTGATTGCAAAATTTCGGTGAGGTCAGCCGCGGATGGATATTAAGCAACGAAATTTTCATGGACTCGAGAGGAAGGACGCGGACGGTTCTAGCTCTCCTGAAAGTCCCGTCGAAAAAATCTTCCTGGGAAAGCAGCAAGCTCCCCCGGAAAAGTATCGTTTTTCGGCAAAATCGACCTTTTATAAAAATTCGTACCTCGGCTAATATTGGAGATGGGCGTAAAATAGAATTCTTAATTTTTCCTTCTTCTTACCCGCCGTCCGGGTCCGGGTCCTCTAGAGCCAAAGGCAAAGGCTGTGACGCTTTTCTAAAGGGTATGTGTCTGAAAAATCGCTAAAATCCGACAAAATCGCCCTTTTTCAAAAAATCATAACCTTCTCAGAGAGCAAAAATCGAGAAAAACGATGACCTGCTGTTTTCTAGATTTCTTTAAGTTTTAGGGAAAAAATATCCCGTCGATCCATCTCGAAGGAGCCGCGAGTTATTAAGCTCGGAAAGGACATGTCTTAGAAATTTAACAAAATTGAAAAAATTGCAAAAACTTGAAACACTCGTTCCGAAGTAAAAAACGTCGCCGGGAAGCCGTTCTGGTAAGAAATCGAAGTCCGAGGATCCAACTTAGAAGTACATCGGGAATGGCTCACGTGAAGTTTACCAAAACACGAAACTTGGGTTAAAATTTGGAAATTTTCTGACTTGGCCATTTCTTCTCGTTCCTCTTTCTATTCTCAAAATTTTTCACAACTCTCCAACACGGGGGTTCAAAAACGTTATTAACTCCCTTAATACTCGACGGATCACTACCAAATATAGCAGGTTTTCCCGATACGAAAACGAAAACGCCCATCACGTACGACGCTGTGCGGCCAAACTTGTCCGGATAAAAGCCTTTGATCCGATAAAGTACTCCAAAGAAATCTTTTAACAATTAAAGGGACATGACCTATTTTGGCATCTCATTTTTTCTCACAAATAGGAAACGACCTTACGAAAACGGGCAAGCAAGTGTTAATCAACAGGACAAAATAGTGCGTAAATACCTTCCAAAATTTCTGTATTATCGTCATTAGCCGGGATTCCTAAGTTAATTTCCTCAATGGGTTCAGAAATGTCAGTTAGGTAGTTAGTAAGTGCTTCGGTTTCCGAACGATATAAAACAAATAATCACCAATCTTCAGAAAACAAAACAAATTAAAAAACCAATAGAGCTAAAAGTCTTCGATTTGCCATATCGTGGAATTTTCTTAGAACTTTGTCGATATCAATATTCTCTGTTATTTTCTGCTCAAATACAAGAAACACCAAACTTGCTATTCCTTCGTGGGAAATTGACATCCTTTGAGGTCTATTGATGACACTTAATGTTGAAAAATTAGATTTGCACTGAGCAGTGCATCCAAACGTTGTCCATGTCGCAAACAATTCAAATGTGCCTCTGGAAGGCTTCTCTTTGTCGAAATAGAGCTTCTAGTATGTTTTAGTTTTTATCTTCTATTTTTTTTCTTTAGAAGGATTGCTATAATACCAGTAATCTGCCCTTTCAAATTGATTGAATATCATTTCTAAGTACAAACTTGAATTCAATAATAACTTATTTGCACTCACCTACATTTTTCAAAGGTAACATTAGAATTCATCAAGATACGAAATCGAATTTAGAAGATCTTCATTGTCTGAAATCCGTCTTTTCATTTTGGCTAATATTATACCAAAGTTTCATAATACTCAGCTTCTAAAGCTTCAGACTCTCACACCCACTTTGACGACAAGTAGTTGGTGGACCAAACAGTAGAGATGCACCGAGACCTACTTTTTTAAAAAAGCCAAGTACCGAGCTCTCGGCCAAATGCTGAAACCGAAGTACCAAGCTGCTCGGGTCAAATTCTGAACCATGTTCCGACTGTTATTACTAATATTTAAAGTTTTATTTTTTTTGTTGTTATTTTTGTTCAGGATTTGATCAGTATTATTTGTTATTATTTACTGTGTTTTGTTTAATTTTGAGAACTATTTTTAGTTTTTTTTTATTATAATTAAGAATGTTTTTTAATAAACAGTTGACAATGACTACTATTTTATTTATTTTATTGTACTTAATTGGACACAAAGAAAAAAATAAATTTTAAAAACTCTGAATTTTGAAGAAAAAATCAGCTGTTTCGATATTATAAAATGGCCGAGTAATACAAAGCTTGGCCAAAACAAGCTCTCGGCCAAATAGTCAAAATTAGATCTCTACCAAACAGCACGAAATCATCCAATTGTCTTGCCTTTTCCTGGAAATATTTTCAGATTCTTTTTCTATAAGGTTCTCAGCTTCTTCCAAAATTTTCTTGTGTTTTCCAATCTCAAGTTAAAAATTTCTTCAAATATGCATTTTATTAATGATATGGCATCCTTTAAGCCTGTGATTCGACCCTGTAAGACAGCATCAGCGGGTTGCATCACACACAATAATTTTCTTGTCATTATCATTGCTAGTCGAAATTTTATGTTGAGCATGACGCTTTTATTGCCAATACTTTTTGTTATGTCATCTTCATCGAATTTTGTTTTTCTAACATCATTAAAGTATTCAAAATCAAATGAGAATTTTCAGATTTCGTAACAGCAAAATGTCCTGACCAACGTTGTTCAAGATGTCGGCCACTTTACGTGTTGAAAGAATTCTTGCATCATAACACATTGGTTAAAGAATTCACGAATAAATGCCGTTTCCGATATTGTTCTTAAAACAACTGCTCAAAAGACGAGTAAGGTTAATTTTATTTCCCATTAGGATGTTAATGTAGCATCCGTGAAAGTGGCTGCATCTAGGTTTTTAGTTGTAATCACAGATTCTTTCATAGTTCCATTTTTAACACAGCGTTCACCTATTGCTGTATTTTCTCTATTATTTTTATCCCTAGTTTCATCTTCAGAGTAAACCAACACGGACAGTTTACGCCATTACCTGGATTATTTAATTTTGTATTTCTGGTGATCGATATATTGCATTTTGTGGAATATGGACAACTTCTTTATAAATTGGATCTTTCGTAATCTTATTTTCAAATAAAACCCCTTTCCTTTTCTTCATCTAATTTGTAATTTCCTCGGAAAGCAAGTTCATTGATTGTCAGAAACTGTATCACTTCAATAATAGACTTTTCATAATATGTCGATTTTTCCAAGAGATTTTGGTTGAGCAAAGTACCAACATTGCTGGAAGTAGTTTCTCTGCGGATTTTATCTTCCCATATAGACATTGCTTGAATATGTGGTAATGTTTTCTCATATTTAGGGAGCTACACTTTGATTTAGTAGCTTCTTTCCAGTTACTGAACCCTTGTGTATGAAGTTTGTCTGCTTCCATGTGCGGTAGAAATCTTTTGAATCCATCGGCTACGAAAGCTTTTTTGTTTTTGCATTGATCATAATAAATATGCCCAAAAAACATAAATTAATGAAATAATTAAACAACAATATAGGAATAATATACACGATTGAAATAACACGGAAACTGCCAATATGGTTCAATATTTATTTTATTTCAACTTTTAATTGAACATGCGCTCAATAATGCCTATAATTAGGTATTTCTTTCATCTCACTCTAAATTTAAATTCTATTTAAGCCTTCCCTACTTTGTGTATATTATATCTTATCCAACTAATTTACCATTATTTTCCCTAGCGCTGTGATAAAAGTGTAACATACTGTTAAAATATGGAAAAAAATGCGCCCTATCCTCCAATTAATTTTTGCTTATTATTTTTTTTTTTTTTTAAGGCTAACTTAGGTAATAGTTTAAACAGATTGAGCTATTATACTGACGTAATATTATCATCTGGACGTTTGAGGTTTGGAAATTGGCACCAGTACAAATTAGATTAAATAACTCCGATATGTCTAATTCAGTTGCCTTGAAACAAGAATTACCTACCCTGTAATAATAATTTCCGTCCAGCCAGCATCTTCAAGAAATGCTGTGCTGGCACTGCATTGCGCCATATTGAAGCATGGCTGCCTCTTATCAGAAGAAAATGCCTCGGCCGGAAAAGCAACGTCTAGATTGGTTTGTTATGCACTTGGCAGCAGGGACCAGGGGGCCGAGACAGCAAGCCTTGGCAGGCTATGTCCAATTTGCTAAACTTCGAATGATGCACCTTAAAATACACTGCAGTCATCTGCGCTGTCAAACTGCTCGATGGAACACGTTTATTTTATTTTACACGAATGGTTTTGCTATATTTAAATAGAATATCTCCTTAGTTCTCTAAACTTCCGAAGTTAATGATGACACAACACATTTATTATTTAACGCTGATTTACTGAGCTATGCAGAAGATGTTTGCAAACAAGACATATAACTCTAATCTAATTGTGGAGAACACAATTTTAATGATTACGCAAGAAAATTATGTGATAGTTTATTCGATGATTTTCTTTGTAAATCATGCAATTTTAGTTCATATTAATTTTGATGCATACAGGCCATAAGTACGCAATCTTCTTAAATATTTGTTTAATGGAGAAATGATCAAATAATAGTTTGTTGTTAGACACCGAATATGTTCTAATGATCTTGAAATTGTGTTTTTATTAACTATAATCCCGTTATTTTTAAAGTGTACTTTTTGAAAAATTTAAAACTGCATGTTTGCAATGAGAGCACGTTACTCTGGCACAAAGTGGGGTCAACAAAATTTCTAGGAAGAGTGCCAGTGTTTACACAAGCAGGCTGATGTCCTGGCCTCGTGGGTGATTAACCTTATGATTAAATAATTTTTTTGTTTTATTTAAAAAAATTATTGTTCCTTAAATGTCAAAAATGTATTAACGTAACTAATTTTAATCGTACATATTAGTACAAGCCTACTTATAGATAATTTTAATTTTATTTTGAATGGAAATTTAAGCTCAAAAAGCTTAAATACGGTTCATGTACAGGGTGTTCAACGCAACTTGCTACCCCCCATAATTTCCTTATTTTATAAGGTAATAAAAAAATAGAAAATTTTATCTTATTGCATTTTTCATGTACTTTTTAAATATGTTATCAAATCATATCCATGTCAGAAAATATACAGTGGGTGCGAAAAAAATGTGTTTTTCTTTAATGGAACACCCTGTATATTTTTACATATTTGGATTTGCCTATTTTTTCTGATTTCAAAAATATATAATACTTGTGTATTTCGAGTAATATTAAGGAAGTTATTAATAAAAAACCGATTGCAGTAACAGATAAATTATATTTATTTTATCTTTACAACAATCATTATTTGAAGAAGACGAGATATGATCTGATAACATATTTAAAAAGTATGTGAAAAATGCAATAAGATGAAATTTTTATTTTTTTTACTATCTACCTTATAAAACTTATAAATAAAGAAATTATGGGGGTAGCAAGTTACGTTGAACACCCCGTACAGAAAAACAAATAATAAGGTCTATTGTAGGCTATTTCAGTGAAATTAGCAATATAATGACTTTGGTTTGCTGACTACTTTATTTGTAGAATTTAATATTTGTAGAATTTCAAAAATTCATTAAAACATAACAGTAAGTGTGCCATCAAATATTATTATTTTACACACTGATTCATTGTCTTTTTCAATGTTTTCTAACATTTTCCAATAAATGATATACAGGGTGTGTTGTTCGAAGCACTGATAGCAACGTTAAAAAAAACGAGTCCGGTCCTGGAATTTAAAAAAAATAAATTATGCTTTTAATTGCATTTAAAGATTGTAATATTTGTACCAAATTTTATCCCGATATGTGCCGCCATTCCGAAAATATGGCGGTATGAATAATTGGCCAAGAACCATAAAACACCCCGTATCTCGAAAACCATTCACTTTGAAGGATAAGTGTGGGGGTATTTTGAACTCAGCAAAGTGTGCTCTATCGCCCATTTCACTATGGCCGTTTAAATCTGGGACACCCTGTATATTATTCAAAATTTGATTAGATAATGTCAAGAGCTTTCCCATGAACTACATAACATGAATGGTTTTTGAAATATCCTAAATTTTGTCGAAATTTTGACAGATGCAGATGCAGAACCTAAAGAGAAATGTCATATTATTCGAATTCAAATTAATTTTAAACTTTTTATTGTTGCAGCTGATTAAGCTAGATACGAACTTTTAAATGATGTATTGGAATTTAAACTTTCATCTTCCATAATTTTATTTCGGATATACATGTATGTATGTAGATTTAAAAGCAATAACTTTCTTATTTTAAATGAAACACCCCGTATATTATTTCATAGTTAAATAGAGAGAAGTGCTTTCTGATGATTCCCCACACATAATTTTTATTTTGGGTACCTACTTGAAAATATAGCAATCTAAGGTAAAAAATTATAAGTATTTTTTTTAATTTATATTTTATATTTTGCCCACAGAATTTTAATATCCGATAATGAATCACCCAAAAACATCACGGGTCGCGAGTCTTTTACGAGTCCCTGTCCCCCTCTACCGACGCCCTTGTACAAGGTGTTCCATTTAAAATAGGAGAGTTATTGATGTGGTTAAATTTATATATTCGAAACTAAATTATGAACACCATGTAAACGAAAGTTTAAATTTGAAAGTTCGCATCTAGCTTAATCAGCTGCCACAATAAAAAGTTTAAAAATAATTTTCATTTAAATAATATGGCATTTCTCTTTAGGTTCTACATCTGTCAAAATTTCGACAACATTTAGAATATTTCAAAAATCGCTCAATAGAAGTAACAGGGTAAGTCACGTAAAAGGTCCACCCCATTTATTTGGGTAATTTTGAATATATTTTTGGTTTTCGGGACTCTATCCTATATGAATTTTAACGTAGATTACGATTCTGATAAAAGATTTTTAATTCAACCAAACATATACAGGGATTTTAAAAATACGTGTTTTTTTTAAATGACACACCCTATACAGTGTGTCCCAGATTGGGGCCCGATGCATTGCTATCTCGCTTATTAACGGAGATGGAACGATGGTTAAATGGGGAAAGTTTTGCAGATTTTAATGGCCATTTCGAATCCGTTTTCAAATTTTATGTAGCACCCATAGTTTTTGAGTAATTTTCAAAAAACTGAAAGATTGCTTTTTTTTATTTCCTCCATAACTTATTAAGCATTATTTATGCAGGTTGGAAACTTGCACATTATTAGAACACTTTTTAAAAATACATCTAATAGTGATAGCAAAATTTTTCTACCGTCACTTGTTTTCGAGACTGACACATTAACTTTTGTTTTTCTTATGGGCGCCATATTGGATTTTTATTTAATTAAATAGCATTTTTTATGCGCTTTTCAACGATGTATCACAATCTGAAAAAATTCTATACTGAGGTAGCAACGTAATAGAAAAACAGGTTTTTTAATGGTATAGGCTCTGAACAAAATTGGCAATTGTTCATAATATCTGTTTTCTCCTCATTAGAAAACTTTAACGCCATATTCTTATTTAAAATTATTAATACCTACTCTTAAATAAACTAGTGAACCCAAAAAAATAACAAAAAGGAACTCTTAACAATGAAACTCAACAAGAATAAACAAAGTAACATCACAAAATAAGAACAAAACCAGCAAATAATATAACTAGATTGCTAGATACAAGTTAAATGGTCAAAAATATTTAATTAATATCACTAGGATACGTTAAGTAGGCTATGCAAAATATGGTGAAAAACAAAACGTTTCCAATTAATTATTGTGACAATTCGTCAGAAAATTGTGCGTCGTTGAAGTATTTCAAGAGTTATATTATTTGCTGATTTTGTTCTTCTTTTGTGTTGTTACTTTGTTTATTGTTGTTGAGTTTCATTGTTAAGACTGTTAAGAGTTCCTTTTTGTTATTTTTTTGGGTTCACTAGTTTATTTAAGAGTAGGTATTAATAATTTTAAATAAGAATATGGCGTTAAGGTTTTCTAATGAGGAGAAAACAGATATTATGAACAATTGCCAATTTTGTTCATAGCCTACCATTAAAAAACCTGTTTTTCTATTACGTTGCTACCTCAGTATAGAATTTTTTCAGATTGTGATACATCGTTGAAAAGCGCATAAAAAATGCTATTTAATCAAATAAAAATCCAATATGGTGCCCATAAGAAAAACAAAAGTTAATGTGTCAGTCTCGAAAACAAGTGACGGCAGAAAAATTTTGCTATCACTATTAGATGTATTTTTAAAAAGTGTTCTAATAATGTACAAGTTTCCAACCTGCATAAATAATGCTTAAAAAGTTATGGAGGAAACAAAAAAAAGCAAACTTTCAGTTTTCTGAAAATTATTCAAAAACTATGGGTGCTACATGGAATTTGAAAACAGATTCGAAATAGCCATAAAAATCTGCAAAACTTTCCCCATTTAACCATCGTTCCATCTCCGTTAATAAGCGAGATAGCAATGCATCGGGCCCCAATCTGGGACACACTGTATATTTCTACACATTTCTATGCAGCTATTCGAGGGGATTTCTAAAATTTATAATACCTGTATGTTTGTATCATAAATAAATAATATGTAGAAATATATAGGGCGTGCCATTTAAGATAAACACGTATTTTTAAACACCTTGTATATGTTTGGTTGAATAAAAAATGTTTGATCAGAATCGTGATCTACCTAAATTCATATAGGATAGAGTCCCGAAAACCAAAAATATATTCAAAATTACCCAAATAAATGGGGTGGACCTTTTACGTGACTTACCCTGTACATGTTATGAAAGCTGACATTCTCTAATCAAATTTGGAATAATATATAGGGTGTTCCATTTAACTTAACAAAGCGGTTACATACTGCCCAGCTTAAATGTAACACCCTGTACTACTAGAAATATTTTTGGAATATGCAATGTTGATTGCTGAACAACTTTTGTTTCAAATATTTTTGTCTATCTACAGTATCTACAATAGCTAAGGAATTATGGAAGAAGTACGCTCTACGTGGACACCCTGTACACACGAGAATATTCTATCCTAAATATAACCTAAATTTACCTAATAATAATATAGTGTTCGTAATACGGAAATAATTAAACGCAAATAAGTGTAGCTACTCCATAAAACTGCTCTGAGAACCTTATTTATTATTTAGCCTCGTTTTTATTAGGGTTTTATATTTTGGCAGCGATAATCTTTTAATTAGATTCTCAGCAAAATATTTAAATTTTGTGGGATCTTGCATTCTTGATATTATTAGCATCGGCGCTTTGCGGTTTTTGTACAATTTCCCAAAGAATGTCTGACTAATCTCGGGAAAGTGGAAACTTAAGTTTCCAGCGTATATTATGTGCTTCAGCTTTATTAAAGTTTCTAGGAAAAGTTGATGAATCGGACCACAAGCCTTTGTATGTTGGGTGTCTGATCCGATCCGATCCCTTTATGTATCCTGCTGCTCCTAACCATTTAAAATTGATTAAAAGTCAACTGGGGCTATAATTTTAATGCAGAATCACTTAAAAATTATGCGAGACGTACGAAGTGGATGTTGTTGGAACCTGTTTAGATGATTATAGTATATTGATAGGTTACAGCATCATCTAATTCAATTATCATATTGGCAATATTGGATCGTAGCGTCACTGTAGTGTCAGACTAAGATTAAAATTAAAATGAGATGACTCATTAAGAATTATTAAACGATCGCAGCAGTTGGCCAGAAATTTGAAAAAGTGAAATTTTTATAGAATTTTTTCTTTAAGCACTCTAAATATTTCAGAACTTATATAAAAAAAAACCTTCTACGACAAATTGCAAGGGATAATAATTTAATATGAGTGAAATTAGGCATATTCCAATTTAATTATTGATTTATTGATGTGTTTCGGGTCGTAATTAGATTCTCCTTCAGTTTCTTCCTTCTGCTGGTCTGCGCCTACCTTATGTTAAAAGGTTAATCGAGCCAATCAGAATTTTGTTTCCAAGGTTGGTCCATCTTTCGATAGCATTTGACTTTCAGTGGCGCTTTTGCATTTTCATTACAAGTTGATGTTATAATGTTGCACCAAATAATCAAAAAAATATTGTATTGATGTGATAAGCTTAATCCTTCTTGATTTTCACGTAGAATATAAAGAAAATTACCTTCTCAGTAACATTTTTATTTAACTACGGTTGAAAAGTAAGAAAAATTCAGCTGGGATTAAAAAATATTAAAAAAATAGCAAAAAATGCTATGTGGTCCTCTTCTGAAGAAGATCTCTTCCGAAGAAACCTACGACCAAATGGTCGAAACGTGAAAAACAACCCGAAACCTTGTCAAATCCGCGAAAGAATTAGATTCAAAATAGTACTCTGGTGGTTCAACCTCCTCGATGATTTGGGAGGATAGTTTTTCGTTGTGCTCTAAGATTTTTAACCACCATCGGTTCTTTTATTTGATTTTCCATCAGAATTTGGTTTTACAGTTTACGACAAAATCGAAAGAATGTCGTGGTGCAAATAAATCCACTTACCATTTTTATATTTGTACCCATTATTAAAGCATGATTTCAGTAAAACTATTGGAACTTGGGAAAATTTTCAAAATTTAAAACCAATTTGACGGAAAAATCATATATAAAGTAGTTTCCACGTTGGTTCTTTTAAATGCTTGACTTCTTGACTATCTTTTGGTAGTCTTATTGTGAATCGAAAAAGACCAAAAGATGGTCGAAACGTCAATCAATCAGAATCAACATGGAAACTCTTCTACAAGTCAAAATGTCCATAAAAGCCTTGGAATCAAATTAGTTGCATCAAATACTAATAATAATGTTCTTGATCGCATTTTTTTCATCAACACCGACGCGATGTATATTAGCACCCCTAAGCGGCAACTTTTTCCATCCTTACGAACCTACCTTGTTGTGGAAAGAAATTTTTAACGTGCTCTTTAACTTTAAACTCAAAGTGTTCCGAAATCGTTTCATTATATTGGTATATTTATGTGTATATAACAAATATAATTTCCGTTTTATCTGTTTTTAAGTATGGGATGCCGGTTTGTCCAATTAATATATTTTATAAAATATATACGTATTACATTTGTTAAAATCACTCGTCTTCTGCTTGAGACAAGTAAAAGTGCTTTAATGATTTTCCTCGGCTAAGAAAGTGTGATAGGGAAATGAAAACAGGAAATTGGCTGTATTTTTTCCGTTGTAGCGAATCACTAAGGCATACGCCGGAAATTAAACCAGTACTTTTTTATTCTATTATTGTTTTACTTAATTCCTTGTTCCGTGGAAAAATGTCACAGCTTTTGCGTCGAACCGAGGAATGTCTAACTGAAATTTAATTTTTAATAAGTTTGCGTGCTTTTTAAAAATTGCATTAGATCTGTATGCAAATGGAGGAGGTAGAGTGATAGAAAACAACCTTACTATTATTATCTTAACTTAAATATAATATTTTAATATATCAAGAAGTGAAATTTCTGATTTTTAGTGACTGTATTCGTAAAAAATTACAATAATTTATCCGACTTTTTAAATACAACATGTAACCCTATGAAAATTACTAAATTATTAATACCTATTTTAAGTTAATATTTCTGATCTCAGAGTATAACGAAGGCACCTCGGACAATCTCTTGCCCCGTTAAAAAACCGTACATAAACTCTCGTTACTTTAAAGTATTCCTATCAGTTTATCTTCCTGCAGTCTGAATTCCTGGCAGTATTATCATATGAGATCTTTAAACAAATGCAAAATGGCAAAAGTGCATGCCAAGATTGGGCCATGTGTTCGGCTACGCTTAAAAAGGAACCTGCATTGCAGTGACGTTATACTGAAATACCTTAAGTGTCTTCAAATCATCTAGTTTTTGATACTAAATTGTCGCAACCATATATTGGGTCCGGCAACTTTTAAGAAGTTTTGAAATTTATTATATCGCGTTAAGCTCAACTTTATCTTGAACACAAGTTTAAGAAAGTTTTATGACCAGAGAAACTTTATTCTATATGTCGATAAATATTTAAGTGCCTATTTCGATATGGAGGAGGTATTTCACGCTAGGATATAGGTTTTTAACGAACTAGGTGTATGAATGTGTTTTAAAAGGCTTTATTAGTAAGTGGATGTAAATTATAGTATACTTACTATTCTTTGCTTCTTCGTCTACGTGTCTTAGATGTCATCAATAAAACATTAATTAAGCTAACATATAATAAGAAACTGATTGTAATAATAAATAAAGGAAACCGGTTTTCATACGAGAAATAGATAAATTAATGGTTTTACTAATTTGAGTATATTATATTATAAAAACATGAGAAGCAATTAGCTACTGGATATTCAAAGTGGTTTTTAATAAATAGGATTATAGGAAACAACTACTGGACGGGCAAAGGCCCCGACTCCCATTGAATTATACCTATAAATCCAAAATTAGTAGCCAAATTTGTTATTTGTCTTTTCCCCACCAGACACAGACCGGTTTCGAACTCTTTATGTTCTCATCAGTGTGCCACAGGTAGCTGAAAAGACAAATAACAAAGGCAAACCAAACTGGTCTATGGCAGACCCAGCACATAGTAACTGTGAGAGATAAGTACATCCCTCTGGTGGTCAGTTGCTACTACCAGTCAAGACATCGAAGATGTCTAGTGACCGATAGCGGCTTGCCAAGCAAGCACCAAGAGCGGCGACCTCTAGCCCTGATGGACTAAAACATGCTTAATAAATAGGATTATAGGAAACAACTACTGGACGGGCAAAGGCCCCGACTCCCATTGAATTATACCTATAAATCCAAAATTAGTAGCCAAATTTGTTATTTGTCTTTTCCCCACCAGACACAGACCGGTTTCGAACTCTTTATGTTCTCATCAGTGTGCCACAGGTAGCTGAAAAGACAAATAACAAAGGCAAACCAAACTGGTCTATGGCAGACCCAGCACATAGTAACTGTGAGAGATAAGTACATCCCTCTGGTGGTCAGTTGCTACTACCAGTCAAGACATCGAAGATGTCTAGTGACCGATAGCGGCTTGCCAAGCAAGCACCAAGAGCGGCGACCTCTAGCCCTGATGGACTAAAACATGCTTAATAAATAGGATTATAGGAAACAACTACTGGACGGGCAAAGGCCCCGACTCCCATTGAATTATACCTATAAATCCAAAATTAGTAGCCAAATTTGTTATTTGTCTTTTCCCCACCAGACACAGACCGGTTTCGAACTCTTTATGTTCTCATCAGTGTGCCACAGGTAGCTGAAAAGACAAATAACAAAGGCAAACCAAACTGGTCTATGGCAGACCCAGCACATAGTAACTGTGAGAGATAAGTACATCCCTCTGGTGGTCAGTTGCTACTACCAGTCAAGACATCGAAGATGTCTAGTGACCGATAGCGGCTTGCCAAGCAAGCACCAAGAGCGGCGACCTCTAGCCCTGATGGACTAAAACATGCTTAATAAATAGGATTATAGGAAACAACTACTGGACGGGCAAAGGCCCCGACTCCCATTGAATTATACCTATAAATCCAAAATTAGTAGCCAAATTTGTTATTTGTCTTTTCCCCACCAGACACAGACCGGTTTCGAACTCTTTATGTTCTCATCAGTGTGCCACAGGTAGCTGAAAAGACAAATAACAAAGGCAAACCAAACTGGTCTATGGCAGACCCAGCACATAGTAACTGTGAGAGATAAGTACATCCCTCTGGTGGTCAGTTGCTACTACCAGTCAAGACATCGAAGATGTCTAGTGACCGATAGCGGCTAGATGTCTAGTGACCGATAGCGGCTATCGGTCACTAGACATCTTCGATGTCTTGACTGGTAGTAGCAACTGACCACCAGAGGGATGTACTTATCTCTCACAGTTACTATGTGCTGGGTCTGCCATAGACCAGTTTGGTTTGCCTTTGTTATTTGTCTTTTCAGCTACCTGTGGCACACTGATGAGAACATAAAGAGTTCGAAACCGGTCTGTGTCTGGTGGGGAAAAGACAAATAACAAATTTGGCTACTAATTTTGGATTTATAGGTATAATTCAATGGGAGTCGGGGCCTTTGCCCGTCCAGTAGTTGTTTCCTATAATCCTATTTATTAAGCATGTTTTAGTCCATCAGGGCTAGAGGTCGCCGCTCTTGGTGCTTGCTTGGCAAGCCGCTATCGGTCACTAGACATCTTCGATGTCTTGACTGGTAGTAGCAACTGACCACCAGAGGGATGTACTTATCTCTCACAGTTACTATGTGCTGGGTCTGCCATAGACCAGTTTGGTTTGCCTTTGTTATTTGTCTTTTCAGCTACCTGTGGCACACTGATGAGAACATAAAGAGTTCGAAACCGGTCTGTGTCTGGTGGGGAAAAGACAAATAACAAATTTGGCTACTAATTTTGGATTTATAGGTATAATTCAATGGGAGTCGGGGCCTTTGCCCGTCCAGTAGTTGTTTCCTATAATCCTATTTATTAAGCATGTTTTAGTCCATCAGGGCTAGAGGTCGCCGCTCTTGGTGCTTGCTTGGCAAGCCGCTATCGGTCACTAGACATCTTCGATGTCTTGACTGGTAGTAGCAACTGACCACCAGAGGGATGTACTTATCTCTCACAGTTACTATGTGCTGGGTCTGCCATAGACCAGTTTGGTTTGCCTTTGTTATTTGTCTTTTCAGCTACCTGTGGCACACTGATGAGAACATAAAGAGTTCGAAACCGGTCTGTGTCTGGTGGGGAAAAGACAAATAACAAATTTGGCTACTAATTTTGGATTTATAGGTATAATTCAATGGGAGTCGGGGCCTTTGCCCGTCCAGTAGTTGTTTCCTATAATCCTATTTATTAAGCATGTTTTAGTCCATCAGGGCTAGAGGTCGCCGCTCTTGGTGCTTGCTTGGCAAGCCGCTATCGGTCACTAGACATCTTCGATGTCTTGACTGGTAGTAGCAACTGACCACCAGAGGGATGTACTTATCTCTCACAGTTACTATGTGCTGGGTCTGCCATAGACCAGTTTGGTTTGCCTTTGTTATTTGTCTTTTCAGCTACCTGTGGCACACTGATGAGAACATAAAGAGTTCGAAACCGGTCTGTGTCTGGTGGGGAAAAGACAAATAACAAATTTGGCTACTAATTTTGGATTTATAGGTATAATTCAATGGGAGTCGGGGCCTTTGCCCGTCCAGTAGTTGTTTCCTATAATCCTATTTATTAAGCATGTTTTAGTCCATCAGGGCTAGAGGTCGCCGCTCTTGGTGCTTGCTTGGCAAGCCGCTATCGGTCACTAGACATCTTCGATGTCTTGACTGGTAGTAGCAACTGACCACCAGAGGGATGTACTTATCTCTCACAGTTACAAAGTGGTTTTTACTCGATTAAATAAGAAATTCTACTAATTTATTTATATAGCAATAATATGATCAGTGAATCATTTTCGATCACGAATTTCTTTTGTTGGTTCTACAGAAAATTGACGCCTACTTTCGACCTTACATTTTAAATGTATTTAAACTTACCTGGCTTTTATTTTTTCACATTCCAGTATAATTGTCATCAGAAAGTTCCTAAAATGTAGATTTGAGCAGCACTCCATTTAGACAGACACTTATCACTTAACCTAGGATATGTCGTACAATTAAATAACATTCCCGACAGACATTCTATGAGTGGTGCGTGGTTGAGGCAGGGAAGAACGACACCCTAACCGATTTAGGTACGGCGCATTAAATATTTTGATTAAATGTTATGACTGTTTAAATTATTTTGTTTGGTGAACGAGAATAAAACGTTTGCTATTTATATGCCCTATTAAAATGTTAATAAAAATGAAATGTTACCAAATATTTAATTAAGTATGCAACATGATATTTATTTAAATAAAATCTTAACAACAACTGTACATGATAGCAATTCCATCGGCATGCCTCTGATCTCTTTATTATCTTTTTCGACCCTGCAGTCCCTTTTCTTAATAACATTACTGTTTCTTTCAAGTTTATCTCCAATATTGAAGAAGACGAGCAAAAATAAATATATTTACCCTTTTTTTTTAAATAAAACTTAGATTAAATTTAATTATGTAATGTTAATAGTATAACATTTTTTACACTCCTAGATATGCTTTTAATGCTGCGAGTTTCATTGCATGATCCCGGTTTTATTTATAAATGGAAATTGTAGCAAGTTGTTGACAATAACTGATAACGAAGTATGCAATTTGAAAACCAGTCGTGCTTCGGTCTGGTGTTCTACTGCTCTACTGCAAATAATAACTATTGACAGTACGTGTTGAATTAGTCATGGTTAATAAAGTGATACCAGTTGTAGGTGTTTAAATTAAATTCAAGGAGACGCGAGATAGGAAGCGCTGGATACAATCTTCATTACCCTCTAGAATAGTGTGGCTTGATCATTTTAGATTAATAATTTACATATCTTTATGATCTGCTGTTCATTTTATTATAGAGTTGGGTTCCATAGTGTGGAATCGTAGTGTGAATAAGTAATACAAATTGTGTCAATAATTATTGCAACAAGGAAAATTCAAGACTCATCATTACTGAGCGTTGAAAATATTTTCATGAAACGAAATGATGACTAAGATTAATGATGGTTTTAATGAGTAACGTCTGAAAAATTACTAATTAATGCAAACATTTACGGTACAACTAACGGAAGATAATCTGCGCGATAAACTCGTCGACACCGTCCATCAGGTTTTGGAGGACAAAATTTCTTTAGTCTTCAGTTTCTTGTTGTTGATTCATAAGAGCCTCTTTCCTCCTTTGTCACTGTAGCTTTTGATGATGCAGAACAAGCCTTTGCTAAGCAGTTTCCTAATATTGCCTTATTCCTTATGTACAGGGTAAAATGTACGTAAAACAGGACAAAATTGTTGGCTCACTTCAACATTTTCCAGTTTAGCCCATAACAAAGAATAATTATTATTTTCAATCAAAAGCATTTTCATCGTGTGAAAAAAATTACGTTTGGTGTTAATCAGTCGTAACTTTTGGCATTATTTTGTTCTTTAGACAGCTCTAAGCGAATATGCCTGCAGTACACTTCGATTATTACAAATGAGGCCAAATGTTGTAACGAAGTGATTTTTTCCGTCAAGGATTGTTTGTATTTTTTTAATATTTCTGTCACTTGGGTAGCCTCTGTTAATATTTAAGTTCTGATTAAGGGTAAGCAAGCAGTAAATTATTTGGTTAATATCCGATAATCCCCGGTATAGCTAAAATTCGTGAATTGTTCAAAGTAATGCTCGAGTATGAAGTAAAAATCATTAGTTGTTACTAAAACTTGTTGAAATATTTATCAGTGTCAGTTTTAATCCGGTTCTTTTTGAAATATAGTCTAAAAAATTGCAAGTCGTCTATTTCTGTTTACAGATGTTTCGAGCAAATGTTGCAAATTATATAACACGCTCGGACTTAGTAAGTAACGTCTCTAGTCCGAGTCACGCGTTCAAATTCAATCCGCAACTTGAACGCACGCGTAGCCGAAATATGTCATCCAAAATTTATTATAAACTTGCTAGAAACGTACATTAAAGAATCTTATCTTTGGTGCTCGCGCCCTAGAACCTGAAACCTTAACATCATCTGTAGAGTTGTCGTCATCACCGTACGTCTTCGAAGAATAACGACAATACTCCGTTCCGTTTAATATAATTACCAAAAATCATCTTGGTAAGAACAGGCCTTCAAATAATAATAATAATAATAATAATAATAATAATAATAATAATAATAATAATAATAATAATATAAGTTTATTTTCCCAAATATCCCAAATAAGTTTTGTTGAACGACCTCATCAAAGTAGAGCTCGATTCATATTTTTTCCGTTCGTTTGCATTACATGATATATAAAACATTCACAGGCTGGGCCTTACAATATCCTGCTCATGGTGGTAATAGCCAGTCCCAATGAGTGTATTTCAAAACCTGGTTTTATCATACACAGGAAAAACATGTCAATGGTAGCTATGTGGCCCAAGCGTATTATATAAATCGTTGTTTTCCGGTCAGGAAGGAGAAAACTTCCCTGTTACCATAGCTCTGTTTTTGAGGCAGTGGTTACCCGCGTTTAATAACCAGTAAACGAAATAAAAAGGGGATATCTGTGTCTTATTGAACGCGCTCCGATATTTTGGTGCCCTCTCGTCTCGCCTGAACCGAATTGCTTTTCTCCGTAGTAACAGCTACCACTTTCACACCTCGATTCAAACCGCCGGCGCCATTACGAAATTAAATAATATTTGCTCCTACCATTGTTTGCTAGCACGTGCTATATTCCAGTTCAATTAACAAAACACTCATCCCACGAGCCCTGGACAGAAAGAACTGTCTTCTCCACTGCGTAGCTACGCCGCTAGCGTTCTCACCCCAGTAAGTCAGAGAATGATGTTCCTTGCACTTTAAACTAAGGAACTGGCGCCCGAGACTCCTTCTTTAGAAAATTGTAAAAAATTGTAAAATCCAGTTTGTAGACAGTAAGTTGCAAACAGTACAAATAGGTAAAAAATGGCGTTACAACGTCGAGTGAAAAAATTATAAAGAAGTGCAACCACCTAATATTGCTGGCAGCGAGCAATAGATGGCGCTTCCACAATAGCTGTTAAAATCAGTTAAAATTGTCACATTCGTATGGGCAACGATATTACCTTCACAATGTTTAAAACAACACTGTGGCAATTTTAATCACCCTAACAATCTCTGAACCTATGCTGCTTAAACGCCATCTATTGCTCGCTGCCAGCAACATTACTGATTTGCGCCTCTTTATAATTCTTCACACGAGCCAAAGTATTGTCAAGATGGCGATTTATTTTAAAATATTTGAACTTGATTAATCTTTAACGTTTGAAACATGACTATTTTATACTAGCCTTCTAAACACGATTCCACTGTTAAATTTTTGTCTCTGATTAAAACAAGGCCTTTTAATGATTTTTTTAGAAATTGGAAATGTTTTTTTGTAAAGTCCTATCTCCGAGGAGTTTTGTATCTTTTCCCCTAAATGTGCCGTCTTTTTTTCAAAATTTGGTGGCCAAAAGGCCTTGTTTTCATCTAAGATCAAAATTAAACAGTGAAGTCGCGTTAAAGAGGTCAGAATAATAGAAAAATAATTCTACGTTATAGAAAAAACATTTTGCAAACGTAAGTTTGAATTTTATAAAACGTGTCCATCATTTACCCTTATACTTATCGAAATAAAAATTCTTGGTTATTAGATTTCGGACTTCGAAATTCAAAAACGTCTCGAGGTAAAACATATTACATAATATGTGATATTGGCACCGGAACTGAGTAGGAAACATGCTTGGAAAAACGAACATTCAAACAATTTTGCACCGTTTTATATAGAACCCAGTAAGAACTTCATTTCTAGTTTTTTCAAATTCAAGTCGATAAGAGGTATTACTGAAACATCAGGCCAACAAGCATTGGAAACAGATTTAAAATCGTTCACAGAAGTCGACAATTTTTTACGTTTTAAAATTGAAATAAATTTTTCAACGACGTTTATAATGTTGTAATGTGCAGTCTATATTGAATAATGTGCAAAAATATAAAGTGCCACCTAACTTAATTAATTGGTACAGATACAGAATGTAAATGAAAAAAAAATGTATCTGATATCAATTCTGTTTTGTGTCCAATTACGTTTATCACATTTTCCGGCAACCAGAATTATAGATTCGGCAGCACATTGAATAGAATTTCTGTGAGAATGTGTGAGACAATTTTTTTATTCTCATCATTAACTCATACGGGGCTAATAGACGTATAGTATATACCTACTATATAGAAGTATTTAAATGTAGAGAAAAATACAAAAAAAATAATCTAATGAGTTTTCTTTATTTACAGGTAAGACACGATGCCTATAAATAATCGTTAACAACTATAAGTGGAGAGACTCGTAAGTAATTAAAACATTGTTTGTTGTGTCATAGAAATTATCATTAGTTTGTATTAGTTCTGTATTGAGAAAATTGTACATGTCAAAATAAAATGGCAAATATAAAATTTTAGAAAAAAAGGCATACGAAGGAAAATGTTTCAGTTGACCTTTAATTGGCTTTCATTTTTTTATCTTCTCTTAAGGTAGGGTGTGCAAAAATTGCAATTGCAAAAGTAATTTATCAAAGCGAAAAAAATCATGTATTTGAATAGAAGATAAAAAAATAAACACCGAAGAAATGTCAAAACATATGTTTTCTTTCATATATTGTTTGTACAGTAATGCTTGTCATTTATATGGGACGCACTGTGTATTTACCTCTCTAAAAATATTTAATAAATCTAATATTTAGTAGTATATGTACCAAAATACAGAAGGTATCATTTGCATAATTATGACTTCAAAGAAGGGAGAACTTTCATGTTTCTTATTTTTAATTCTTATATCTGAGTAAAAAATGTGAAGGGAAACTTAGTTTTCGATTTGTGTCTCTCTTGCACTGGGTGTAACTAAAAAAATGGGAGGCAAATCAATTATTCATAATCCAAAAAATAAAAAGTGATAAATAGAAAGGCCGAGTTAAAAAAAATATTTGTTTTAAAGCTAGTTAATACCTAAAATCGTTTTTATCAATCAAATGCTAAACTGCAGTAGTAACTTATGTTTGCATAGTTATTTTTATGTTATGTGATGAAAGCTTCGAATAAAAGCAGTTTAGAAAATGGTACTAAAATTTATATGAAACAAAAATATAATCGTTTATTTTATTTAATTTGCGTGATTAGTAGCCGGATATATTTTATTTAAATTCGATTTTACGAGGGCCTGAAAACGCTTCCAATATAATAGTCATTTATACGCATTGCCGATGGAATTGCATTATGAATTTGTTAATGCTGTTTATTTTGTAATTGGCCACATTTAGCCCGGATAAATTATGATTTTGTGTCTGCCGCTATGGTATACGGATTAATATCAATTAACGAAATAAATGGTGTACAATAGAATAGAAATAACGCCAAATAAATATAATAGCATGAATTCACAATAAATTATAAAGTGCCTTCGAACAATTCGTATAAACTTTTCATTTCCGGGCATTTATGTTGGACTGGGTGATATCAACCGCAATATTGTATGATAATATGTCTTTGAAAGTTTATTTGCGTGCTGTATATGATACAATGTTTTGTAAAAACACACAGGAAATGTAAGTTTCAGAGTTTAATTCATTCGATAACAATAGTAGGTATCGAATACATATACAGGGTGGCCCAGACATAAGTGACATTGTTTAACAAATAGGAACCTTGTCTGCCATAATTAGATTTCGAGTTTGATTTTCTAGGCACCAAAAACCGCCGCGATGATGTGACTTTAGGAATTGGCTACTAAAGGGGAGAGACATTGCTCACGACTTACCGGCCCGTTATTTCATAGCAAATAAATCTGAAATCAGTATTCCCTGATGGCAGTAAAATTTTAAACTAGGTACCTACTTACTTAATTTTGTAATTTCGAAAACAATATTACAAAGCGCAGGGTATGGTTTTCTAATTGAAAATTATTAATACTGTACCTATATCTTCGGAACTAAAAAGTGTATTGGAAAATTCCTCAAAACAAAATAATAGTAATATTAATTAATAGAAAATAAATAAAACGTGGTATCAAAATAGAAGCAATAATTATGAATTAAATAACAATACAGAGCAGAATAAAGATAATAATAATAATTATTATAATTATATTATAATTATAAAAATAAACAAAAAATATAAATTGGTCAACAAAATAATTGTTCAACAGTTAGTACACATTACCAGCTCCATAACTTAAATGCTCAAAATGGCTTCCATTATTGCCTAGAAATCTATTCTCAAATTCCTAATGTTTGACGCGGAATTCTTGACACTCCTATCTTAATCGTTGTCGCAGGCCCTAAATGGACTAGATCTGAGTTTTATGTATCTCAAAATTAATGTGATCGCATAGGGATAATTTTAATGAAGTGAAATATTCAAATTTTATGTATTAAAAAATTGTGCTGGATTGGTTAGAAGTGGTTATATGGAGCAGACCATTTTATAAATCGTAGTGTCCCTCCTCTATGTCATAAAAATGTTTTTAGAACTTTTCAATACTTATTTTGGTTCCAAAGATATAAAGCATTGTAAGTTTTTAAATAGACGCCCTGTGTATACGATTTTACCGAAACAAAGAGATATGAATTAGCAATTTTTCACACAACTTTTCAACAAACACCATGCAGCATTCTCAGAGACGTTGATGTAATATGATTTCATAAATATTTATGCAGTTATACAATTACCTAACAATTAAAAATACATTTTAAATTTAATCTAGACATCTGTATCTTATAGTGAATGCATTACGATGTCGTCACAAATTTAGTGCAATTATAAATGTATTAAACAATATTTGTAGAACATTTGATCGCCACGTGTATGAATTATATTTTTATTTAAATGATTGGCAAGAACACCTCATGTAAAATTCGTGGTAGCTTGTGTCATGGCCACTTTTTCAGAACTCTTCAAAAATTAATTCTTGGAAAATGTATTCGGTATTAAACTAAATATAAAAACTGAATTATTATTCAAAACTCAGATCTGACAAAGGTATAAATAAAATTTGAAAACGTGCGGGAAATTGATGAAATTTTAGAATCTGAATATACATAAATTATTATTTGCAATAGTAACTGCGAGAGTAACTGTTAATTTTATCAGTTTGGTAACAATATTTGGGTTAAATATATTTTGTTTGACATGTTTTTATGTGCTTCCACAATAATTTATCAATGATTTACGTCAATGATTATAATCTACTTGACTACAGAATTAGGCAACCATTTACACACCAAATGACAGCGGTGGCTGGTGAATATTTCAGTTTAGACATAGGGCCCATACCAAATTATAAAAGGTTAGATTTGGGATCAAAATAAAAAGATTGGCGAAAAAAAAAAAAATTGGAAAACAATTTGCTCTCGAATTTGCCATAACATTTCCGAAAACCCCGTCGCTCCTCCCTGGAAAGTCTTGAAATTTAATATATTTGATTTTTTTTAAATATCGGATTAGTCTTCAATACAATCTAAATATGAATTTTTTGAAAAGTTACCAGCATTTGAAATTTTTTGAAACCAAGATTCAAGCCATTAAAAATTTCAAATGCTGGTAACTTTTCCAAAACTTAATATTTTCTCAAAAACAAAAAAATCTCGTCTTAGATTGTATCGAAGATTATTCTGATTCTATTTAAAAAAAAATCAAATATATTAAATTTCAAGACTTTCCAGAGGAAATTTTTTCACAATTCGTTTTTAAATTTTTTTTTCGCCAATATTCTCTTTTTGACTCCAAATGAAACCTCTTAAGAAAAAAGCAAAATGTGTCTCTAAGGCTCTCTACCTTGATTGCCAATTGCCAAACACTAAGTGGAGGAAGTTTTTATTATTTTAGCGTTTGTAGGAACTACTTTAGTTTCTATTCACATCTATTGATCTAACTGTAAGGATGGATAATAATTTTAAATAATACTTATATGGAATAATGGTGTGTCCAAGTTTTTTTCTTCGGCAATAACTCTCCGTGCTGGATTTGAGTCTTGTCTTTATATTATGTGTTTTTAATTGTAGCATCAGCAGTTGCAAAGGACTTTTGTCATCTATAAAATTGTAATTCTTTGAAATTCTTAATATCCATCATATAAATTAGTTGTAATGTTTCATTTCTTAAACAAATAATTGTGCTTGTAAGACGGTTATTTAGATACGTTGACGATCATCTTGCGTGTTTTTTTTTTTATAAAATATAAACACGCACGCCGTATGGCAACAGATCGTTTAAGTCAATCACAGACCGATTTTTGAAATTATACTTACTAGGGGTACGGTAGTCCAATGTGTAAAAAAAGTTGTTAAAACTTATGGTATGTGAAGAGCCATGATTTGATTTGATTTGATTTCAACCAGCAGCAATTTAAAATTGATTTGTGATTTCCTTCGGGATTAGATGGTCTAGATCACAATAAATTGTAGTCCCTCTAACTAACACCAAATCTTAGATTTTCAGAGAGTCAGTTAAAAAAAAAGTAAGAAACATTTTCTATTGTAAAGATTTTTTTTCAGCAAGGGAACTCATGTCTCCATCTCCATTATGGAACGAGATATCGAGTTATACTTTTCAGCAGTAATTTATTTTTTCCTTGAGAATTTTGAATTGAGAATTTTTGGATTTTTTTTTTTTAATTTTATTCAGCAAGAGAAATCATATTATTTTTCTTATCCCCAGCATGGAAAGAGATGTCGAGCTGAACTTCGCAGCAGCAATTTCTCTTGTTCCTGTCTAGCTCCAAAAATTTTAAAAAATTTTTAATTGTTTTTCAAAGCAAGAGAATCTGATCTTCACTATGGAACAGAAATGTGCCATGGGTCGTATTTTTCAGCGGGAATATTCTCCCATCGAGAATCTTTTCGGAAAGTTCTCGAGGTATTCTGCTGGAACAAAATTATAATTTCTGGGAACAGCACATTCCTACATACAAGGTCTAACTACTAATTTTTGAATGGTGTCAAGTGGCATATTTTATCGCGGCTAGGGTTTCCAATCCCGGGATCCCGGGATCCCGGGCAGGTTTTCACTCCCGGAAATCCCGGGATTTCAAAAATCAATCCCGAGTATTAATAATGTGAGCAAATTACATAAAATATATATTACTTTTTATCTCACATGTATTCTGTGTACAAAGACCCGGTCCAGATTAGGGAACGACACCCTAGACACACTGGCCATTCTCAGGTAATTTTTTCAAAGTAAATTTTAGGCAATCATTTTTATAGAATAGATAATCAATAGATTAAAGTAGCAATAGATTGTTAATTTTTAAATTTTTTTAGAGTTTTATTATATATTTTTTTATGTATTATTATTATTCTTGCTCAATAAATCGTTTCTTCTTTAATTTTATGTTGATATTCGACAAATGTATTTAGATCCCGGGATCCCGGAAAATCCCGGGATTTAACTTTCTAATCCCGAAAAATACCGAAAGCCTAATCCCGTCCCGGGATTGGAAACCCTAATCGCGGCGCAATGAGCCAAATCACGATTATTAAGAGGAACAAACTGCTATATAGCCGCTGTATTTTTTAATACTGTGGCGAGTAGCAAGACAGTAAGAATTGGTTGGTTGTATTTGAGTTTGTCTTGGTTATGTTGTTGATTTAGTAACTGCGAAATTTGACGGAAATCCAATGACATATGACAAAATTTAATAAGCGATAAGCGCACAGCTTGCTCATTTATTTGCTTTTGTTATGAGTTTGATAATAGAAAAGTTCGTAAATGATGTCCGATTATTAAATCCGATAAAGCGTTATTAAAAAATAATTTTAAATCGGCCAAGTAGGTTGAAATCTTAATCGGAAACGTTCTTCGTAAAACCTGTTTGCTGTTATTGGACCCGATTAAAAATAATCCCTTAATTTTCTCGTTCATATCCGCTTATTTCTGCCACAAAGGTCCCAAGCTCCTGCTACTAAGGTACAGACGCCAGGAGACGAACTATCCCTAGGAAATTTTGCCGAAGAATAGAGATTTTTCACTTAACATCTATTAGACAAAGGACTGTTTGCGACATCCCTTGCGAAGTGTGTAAGGAGGTAAAAGTACGTAGAATCGTAGGGTGTGTTTATAAAATTCATTGTAGCCTTCTTCTGTTTAAGATGCTGTTAAATCGACTAGGAAACACCAACAAAAACATTGCAGTGTAAATATTTAGTTAGAATAGATATCTGGAGTGAACACATAAATTAAATAATATGAGCATTTCAAGGCCACTTAGAACGTGTCGAAAGCTTTAGTGGGTGTTAAATTACGTTTCTGGTCGTTGCCGCTTTACAAACTCAGCTACCGGTTTCTTTTATTGTCATGTAAACATGACTGAGTTATTTGAAAGAGGCGATTTGATCGTATTGGAACTCTTAGATAACTCTTGTACCCATTCAGACATGATTAAATCTTAGTATTTTGTACAGGGTGTTCGTACTTGAGAAAAACTTTCGAAATTCTATTTTCATCACAAATCACTGTGAGAAAATGATGACAGTAGTCTATGAAACAGGAGAATGAGATTTTTTTATTAATTAATTTTTTCATTTTTTTTTTAGGTTTGCATTTAAATTTTCCCAAAATGTGAATTTTAGCATTTTAAAGTAATTTTGTTTGGTTGTGAAATTATTTCACACATTATAAAATATTTCTCAAACAGAAGAAAAGTAGAACGGGTCTGGAGATTATTTTTATTTTTCCTGTTCTGTTCATAATTAAAAAAAAAATGGTTCAGTTCTTCTATTTTCACCATAATTGTTCAATCTTCCTCAATATTCTAATAATTCATGCACAGGGCACTGCTATAAAACAAGGAAAACACTTTTTGAAAATATGCAAGATTTATTTTCTTGAAATTGGATAAGGGCGAATTACAGATAGTAAAGATTAAAGAGTAATGAGCCGCGTGTGGGGTATACCATCAAAGCTGAAGAGGGCGACACCATAAGACATACACGTGATACAGGCGATGTCAATACCAGAGAAACAGTCGATAATACCTAAATAACGTTCAAGGACTACTTCAACGATTCTCATTCTATGAGACTAAAAGAATTTGTGTTATGTAAGTGAGTCAACAGTGCGAAAAACTTCAATATTTCCTTTATTGTCGATAATACAAAAATAAGTTTTATAAGGAAGTTGTAGGAGACCAAAATGGCTACATTTTAAAATTAGTTTGAAATATACTGAGTGATTCGTGAAAGCGGGGTGCTATAGATGTCAATTTTTTTAAATGGAACCCTATATACCGGGTGTAAACGAATAGTGGGCCACCCCTGGTAACTTCCTCGTTTTTAAAGATATCAGGATAAAATTTTGTATGGTGAAATTAGGTAAGATTTCCAACTTTTTGAGACCTATCCGCCATATTTGTCACTTCCGGTTTCACCGGAAATGGCCTCATTAGTCTTTTCTAAATGGACCACCCTGTATGTTTTTACATTTTTGAAATAAAGATCACATTTTGGATACATTTAAACTATTTTGAACAATTTATACAGGGTTGCACGAAAAATAATTCGAATTCTAGTTGTCAATCTAGATGGCTGCGAATACGTTAAAATTATTTTTGTTCCAATGTAATTCATATAAAAAATACGAAAACTTCAATATGTTCAATAATACATCATACAGGGTGCTCTAAACTCATTAAAATCACATTTTTCAAAATAATTCTTTTTTTTTAAATATTATGATACGGGCCACCCGGATATTCAGAAAGCTCTACTTAGTAAGGGTTAAACGGTTAAATGCAAAATTTTATCCCGATATCTTTAAAAACGAGGAAGTTACAGGGGTGGCCCACTATTCGTTTACAGTTTACACCCGGTATATTTAGTAGGTAGCAAAATGTAAATTATTAATTAATTTAATATATAATTGATAATATAATTAATGTTATATTTACTCTAAGCAGTGTCCATAAACGTCGTTGTAATTTAATTTATCGCATAAAGCTGTTACTGTTTAGTGTTTATTCAAATTAACTCAGTTCAAACTTGCACCTTAGAAAGGTTAATTCATTTTATATGTAAATAAAGACATCTGATAATTAATTTAATTTTAATTTTACAGGTGTCTACGGCTCCTAATATGCATGAAAACATCATCAATTGTAGTAATAGACGAATGACAATTTGGATTTATTTCTTTTGTACCTTGACAATATTTGCATTAATTAATTCGCGTTTTCACAATTAAGTAATTATTATGGCAATTAGAGCTTTGAATAACAAATGTTTTTAAATTCGTTCATATGTTAAAAGAAATGGGGTGGGTGTAGATTTGATTTAACCCACTTTGCATTACCAAATTTAATTAATATCAGTCGCAGTTAGTAATTTTGATAATGAACACAAGTGAAACTGCAATCTGATATATTTGTAGTGACTTGTATATCCTTCGCCCAAGGTGGTATCTTAGACGAGGGTTGTGTAGTGCAGGTGATATATCCTCATTTTGGAGGGGATGCAAAGCAACATCGTACTTACTTACTTTGTCAACTATGGACAAGTAAAAAATTTCTAGGTTGGAGGTAGTTTGTTTTCTGGTATCAGAAAATGGCGTCAATAGAATAAGCCGTCGTTAAATAACAAATTTAAAGAAAATATAGCGAAATTGGTAAAAAATAACTAGTAAAAATAATGTTCCAGTCATCTAAGTAACTCCTGGGAAATTCTAGATTTTTTCTGTTAGGAAAGAGAGACGAGGTCCTACAGTATATTGTAGAGTCCGAACCACGTCTAGTAAGATCGAAGATATCAACTCTATTTAAATCTTGATACCGATCAAAACACTTCCTTATGAAATATAACTATGTAAGTATATAAGAAAATAAAAAATGCGTCCCTTCTTGAAATTAGTTTCTGGTTACGCTACTGTGTGTGGTTTCATATCATTTAGAGGTAGGGGCGTATGTTGATTGGTAATAAAATGCTTTCATTTTTATTTACTGAATATATCCTCGTATTATTTTCATCTATTTGAACTTGAAGGTGGATCGATAAGGCAGAACTGTATTTTACGTCCTTTTACAACGGAAATAAATTTCATCCTTCATCGAATTTTTCAAATAATTTAATTTTGTTCGCCGTCGAAATATTTCTGTTAATTTCCCGCTTTTTCCCGAATTGGAAGCCGTGCATGGTGATTGATTTAAATCTGTTTTCGATTGGTCATCAGTATAAATCTTGTGAATTTTCGAGCTGCAGCATTGCCTCTAAATACTAAAGTGCACACTCAATTTCGCAGATTAATTTGCCGCTAGAGTTAATTACTTAATTTCCCTCTAATGGAAACTAAGTGTGAACATGTGCGCATATTAAAAAGTAATTTTCAACATCAATTTCATATAGTCTCGATTAATATCCGTTTATCTCGCAATTTCGCATCTACCGTAACGTCGTTTTGAGCCAGTCACAAAAATCGAACCGATGGAATCGCGTCATATAATAAACAAATCGGAAGTTCGATGTAAATCAACGTTACATACAATTAACTTTAAAGAGATCCAGTGGACCTCAAAGAAGCTTAATTTGTGAAGATTACATTTTAAAATTTGCAGCATATGACAATAATGTAACCAAAACCATAAGGAAGAACTCAGGTTACTTTTCTAATTTAACAATAATTATAATCATCTCCAAATATTGGTTCGATTGTTAATACTCGCGCCCTTTATAGTATTCGGGTGAATTGATTTTCTAGAATGTACATAATACGATGTATTTTTAGAGCCTCCGTTGACAGCAAAATCAAAACGTGCTTGTTGCCTGTGACTGAATAAAATAACGTGCGTAATTTTTTTAAACTGTGCGTCAACTTACATTTAATAATTATGTTGTTATTAATAGTGGCAAAGATTTAATCCATCCCTTATCACCCTAAAGTGACAAATTCATCCCAAGTTAATTGTCTGGAGAAATAATGTTTAAACTCGGTTGGCATGCAATTGGGTGCACGCAAAATACAAATTAGCATGAACAATTAATCAAAGAGAAATAAAAAACGAGTAGTTTTTCTCATAAATCCTCTGTAAACTGTAACCTTATGAGTTATTTTATGAGCTGGAGAACATTAAAGCCTGCCTATATCTGAGAATCGATTAGGTTTTATTTGTTCTTTGAATTATTACGTTTGGGTAAAAAATTAACTGCTTTGCAGTTAGAAGTTAGAACGACAATTGTACAAATAATTCTTATATAATGTTTGTAGAACCTTTTGAAAGAACACCACGGCCGAAAAACTAAAAGGAAACTCCTACGAGCTCCATTATTAATGTGTAGATTACATACATTAACGTGATGGATGTAGTGCGGTGTCTAATGATATACAAAATTCTTTCAAACTGATAATTTTCTGTATCAGTGGCATTTTTTCCAATCTGTAGTAAAAAATGTAGGTTTAGTGTTGGGCATTCATTGAATATCCAGAGTGGGAGTTCTTGTTTTTGTAACGCAGCGGTTGAAATGTAGGAATTGAAAAGAATTGAGGCTATTTGGAAATCACAAGGCGTGAAACATATCTAACTCAAAAAATATGTTTTAAAAAAATTACTGCTCGTAGGTCTATCACGATAACGCGGCTACCTTCACCTCCATCATTATCATCGGCATTGTGAATAGGATAGAGGGGTCCTAGATCCTAGGACCAAAATGCTGTGATCGAAGTGGGCAGAGTGGCTCCGATCCGATGATTTTTAGTTGTAGACCTAAAATAATAGTTGAGAGGTTATGAGTTTAAATTTATAACAATAATAGCCAAATGGGTAGAGCTGACACCTATGTTCAACTACTTGATCAGCTCATTCCAATTGTGTTCAATTTTAAGCTCAACAGTTCCAACAGCCTTGTCTAAATAGAAGCTCTTTCTACTATATGGAGCAGATGATGAACAGAATGCTGGTCCATCTGCTCCATCAACTCAAGCAGCTCTTGTTTAAGCAGGATTGTTCGAAGTGATTGAATTGATGAAGCAGTTGAACATTTGCTATTCGAAGTGTCCACTTTAAGTGAAAGTAGATATGCATCCACTGGAAACATGTAGTCAATAAACAGTTTGGTGGAAGTACGATTTTTTCTGGCGATAGACCCCTTGTTGCTATTGAACTGATCAAGTCGTTGTTTAGAAGCAGTTCGATCTACTCTATCACTTTGAATTTTATTAGTTTCACCCTCTTAGCCCATCTTAGATCTAAACGAAGAGTCATTGCGCCAAAATTCCTTTACTTTCTCGATTTTGGATTCTAAGACCGCTCCTGTGCCTGTTCCCAGTGCCGAAGAGACATCAAAGGCGTACCGCGAACACGTGTTGTTATCATAAAGCGATACGGATACCGGGTGTATTAGCAACGTTTAAAAGCGCAGTCAGCGCACCAAGTCATGTACCTAGGTCACAGAAATCATTCGTAGAGTGAACGAGTGCCACTGTGTACATGCCCTGGTACCTTCTACCGAGGACGCGAGGGTCAAGAGGTAGGGGTAGGCGAGTCGAGAAGTGGGGCAGGCGGATTCGTGCGTTTCGTAGAGTGAGGTAACTTATAGTAATTTAGTAAACTTTGATAACGGTGGGGGTACAAGTGACTGCGTTGTTCTCTGCGTAACGTGAATAGACCAGAATCCGCACTTCTTAACTACTAATTAGATTAGTATATACTCTTTAAAGTTTAAATGTGACTTTTAATAAGTAATATGGAGTAATTTTTATATTTAATACTCCTATAAGGAAGAATCTGTATGAACCCTAAAGAGCTTGTGGCCGATATTTGGAAATTAATGATTGTCATTTTAGATTTGAAAACCTTAATTCTACATTTTTAGCTTTAGAAATGAACATGTTTTCATCTTTAAATTTATTCTACGGCTCTGCTCTCTCCAGTAAATTACATAATGGAAAAATAGAATCTATTGTAATAATCAACATCAGTTTTTTTCATCTTAAAAAATTTGTCTCGTCGAGAAAAAAGTAGCTGGGTAACAACTGAATGTAAATTTAATATTCGCCGTATAAGTTAGCGTCTCTTTCTATAACTGCTCATAAGTGACTTAAATTAGTATCTTCATTAGCATTAATTATAATACCTTATAGCTAGAAACTTACGTACAGTGAATTAGAATGTAATTAGGTGTAATTAACATACATTAATTGGTAAACTCATTTAAAATGTTTTAATGGTGGTAAACAGAGGCGTAGAAGTTGTTACGTAGTAAAACTAAGAAAGTTTGGTATAAAGTCTATGATTAGTATCACACAAGGGTCCATATTAGGCCCCTTTGAATAATATGAATTAATTATTTGAAAGTTGTATACTTTTAACTCTTATTTATTTATAAAACATTCTATATCTAATACCTCAATATCTAAAAAGGCAAAATCAAAATTTGTGACTCAACCACGTTGAATATTTTGAATTCTTGTTGTTTCGACCGTCTTGTCGTGGTCTTCTAAAGCACTTCAGAAGCAAACCCGAAAACTTTTCCACAAATCATCAGCTCCTCGAAGCCCCAAATTCAAAAAATTATAATTAATCTTCATGAAGTTCCCTAAACAATTTTTTCCCCTATGTATAATATATTAGGATATCTATATATGTTTTAGACCATATTTGCACAAGACATCCTTGGGTCGTATACTTGACTGACTTCTTGAAATATATTTCAATGTTAGGGAAACCACTCGATCTTTTTTCTCATAAAACCTAATATCGTTAAACGTCTTTGGAAAGACGATACGGTCAAATTCTGAGGAATAAATCGTTTATGCAGTGCGATAACAATAAACTACTTTTATGGTGTAAATTATTCACAGCTACCGTTTTCCTATGAAAAAGGATGAGTCGTATAAGAACAAATCCGACATATTGCTGACCGTGCTATAAAAATGACGCTTTTACTCTTTGTTCCCATAAAGATTCTGCTCGTTCGACATATTCTTGCACTTTGCGGCACCGGTGATGGACATTTTTAGACCGGTAATAATGTATTACATGCCTATATTAACCTAGTAGAGTTATGGTTTTATGTTATTTAATTAAGTTCCTACTGCTGAGGAAATATGAAAATGTGGCCAAACTGATGTGTCAGCCTCTATAATGTACAAAGTTGATTCGTAAAGTAAGTAAGAATAATTTTTTAGTTAATATTTCAAGCCGTGAATTCGTCAAATGGAACACCCAGTATTGCTACACTCTATTTTATTAACTTAGAGACTATTTAAATTACCACTCACCTAATTAACACAATAAACACCAAAGCACTACTTCTCAAGTCTACTTTTTATCTTGTTCTCCGGTTGCAGTATTCTGAACTAAATCTCTCTTGAATAATCCATTCGTAGGATGTATATACTCCATCTCTTGGTCCAGTTTACTACCTGCCGGTTTATTAATGGTTCGCTCGTATATCGATGTTAGCTTTTTTTCGATGGATACTACAAAAGATAGTTCTACTACACTATAGAAGCCCAATCAGCACATTTGAATTTTTCTACTAACAGAGAAGTAATTTCTCTTAAAGGTTTTTCCACCCAGTTTTTTCATCAATTTTTTTCCCCTCTACGTTTCTCTTTAATTTTTATAATCTATAACGGCATTACCTAATAAATATTACCATATGCGTTCAAAGATGAAAATAATGGTTACAATTCGTATTGACTGACTCAGGTTACTATGTAGCTTTGAAATGGTAAAACTGATTAACGGTGTTGCTTGAAGTAGAATTGTAGAGCTGCAATGATGAGGTTTACTAGTGGAATTTCTTGAAAACAAAAACTGAATGATTTTCAGGTTCTTTTCGTTTGTGTTATTTTGAATGGTGGATGTTTTGACTATGTAAATAAATAATTAATACTGAAGAGAACCCTGAAACCATACCTCAGTTTAGCAGTTATACGATAGCTAAAGCTTTAAAAGTTTGATATATTGGACCGAGTGAAAAAAATTTTCCGAAAATTTAAGTGTGCAGACATAACTGGGAGCTCTAATTTTATGAAGAAAATGAGTTTAGAGAGTTGTCAAAGTTGAATATATGATACTTTAAATAGACAACCACACAATGATTTACTATAGACATTTTGCAGTTGGATATTTTAATTTTGAAAATATCTTGATTGCTGTTGATATACGTGTTAGTATACTAATAATAATATGGCAGGTCAAACCGTTAGGCAACAAGACAGGTTTTGGTATTTGGACTATGTGGATAATTCCAATGTTAACGATTATTGGGTCAAGAACAAACACTAGATTGATTGCATTAATTGCAGTAAGGCAAATTAGAAATAGCTCATGCCAACAATTTAACCTAGAGGAATAGGGGTCTGGATGTCACCAACACCGAAGCAGTTGGCACTCGCATTCATTTGTACCAAACCGGGGTTGGCCTGATTTAAATCAATTAATTTAAATTTTTAAAACATTTCACATATTAAAAATGAAACAAATGAATATTGAAAAAAAAAAACAAACAATTTTACAGAAACTTAACAATACCTACATAGGTATATAAAAAATATAATTTAATTAAGTTTCATTTTCGTTGTAATATTTATATAAAAACTAATTTTCCTGCTTTTTGGATCATCAACCTGTTTCGCCCAAAAGTGCTAAATACTCGTTCCACTGATGCTGAAGAAGCAACTGCGCACATAAATTGTTTTAATAATGGTACTTAGTTGTTTTCCGATTTCCGACTAATCTTTCTGTACTGGCCATCAGTGAATTCCACAAGTTAATTCTTCTGTGAACATTATGTTTCTAAAGGACAATGTTTTTGCCAACGGCAGCAATTTCAGTATTTTCATGCATCTCATGTTTGTAGAGCCAGGTTCTTTTCGTCATCTGTTACTTTACATTTTTGCTTGGATGGGTCAAAAATGGTATGACGTCTACTCATATCGACGTCGAAATATTTGAATTTTTTGTAGTGGTAGCTCTAGACTCTAAATCATCATCTAAGATATGTTGTAATTTTTTCCATTGTTCTACCGCATCTGAAATGAAAGCATTGTTTTCTCTGAAAATTATCAAGAGCTACCGATATGGGTTTTAAAATATTTAAATATTCTTCAGTAGTTCCTTTAAGACTGATGTTTGAGACCTTTTGGTAATCGTACTGTCTCTCCTTTTTGTTTTCCTCACATATTTTTAATATTATATCCCATTCAGTGACATATAAAGGGTGAGTTCACTTTAAATGGGGAAACTTCGAGAATTGATTCTTTATTGAAAAATAAGTGTAGTTTGTCCTATAAACATTTTTCATATGGGACTTGGTTTTCGAGATACAGGACGTTGAACTTTTTTTTTTTTTTTAGTTTTCGACGAATAACTTTAAAGTGGTTTTTGTTTATGTTAGAATAAAGTTTATCAAATGATCTGAAAAATTTGAAAATATCGCCCCCGCAGGCGTAGATATGGGGACCACGGACCCCTTTTTAAAAAAGAACTTCTACGCCTATGGGCGTCTCAAAAAATGGATCTGATTTTTTTATTCTCCGATATTTTCTGAACATAAAATGTCTCTAGTAAATTTTCTCTATTTTTGATAGTTTTCCGGTTAATCGAGGTTAAATGATTTATTGTATGTTTATTTTATTTGCCAATGAGCCGGTGTTTGCTAACAGAAATGAAAAAAAAATATATTAATAAATGTCTTTATTGTCTCTCAATTGCTTTATTTTTCCTCTCTCAATTTTTAAAATCGTTTCAACCGATTTAGACTGAAAATGATAAAGACCCTTTGAAACGACTTTACGTAAAGCAGACACCGGCTCATCGGCAAATAAAATAAACATTAGGGGGCATTACAATAAACCATTTGACCTCAACCGGAAAACTATCAAAAATAGCGAAAATTTTCTAGACATTTTATGTTCAGAAAATATCGGAGAATAAAAAAATCATATCCATTTTTTGAGACGACCATAGGCGTAGAAGTTCTTTTTTAAAAAGGGGTCCGTGGTCCCCATATCTACGCCTGCGGGGGCGATATTTTCAAATATTTCAGATCATTTGATAAACTTTAATCTAACATAAACAAAACCCAAATTTTATAAAAATCGGTCTAACCACTTTAAAGTTATTCGTCGAAAACTAAAAAAAAAAAAGCTCATCGTCCTATATCTCGAAAACCAAGTCCCATATGAAAAATGTTTATAGGACAAACTACACGTATTTTTCAATAAAGAATCGATTTTCGAAGTTTCCCCATTTAAAGGGAACTCACCCTGTATATCTCCAAGCAATCAGCTTCACTATTCCATCGTATATCACTCGGAAAAATTGACTTACAACCTGTTTAGTCGATTTTTGCTCTAGCCAAATGATTATTACGAAAATACTTGATTTTGGACTACATTCCTTTTGATGTTCTTGATTTCTAAATCTTTGCACAGCCAAGTTTAAAATATGTGCAGAACAGCAAATTTTCAATGGATCTGAAACATTAAGTAGCAAAAATTGCCTCTGCTACTTGCTTATAAATGTTTCTCAGTTGGAGATGCAAATCCACTCATAGTCGATTGATTCCCTCTTGTTCTTTTTTTTTATCTGACCCAGGAAATGTTGGTATTAATGGCAGAGACTTCGTATAATTGACATGGAGCTTGAGGCAGATGACAAAACTTTCTAGTGATTGAAGCTAGAATATTAACAAATTAATTACTTCTCATTGGAGGGTTTTCTTCCCATAGCAAATATGGTAACTGTGAGTTACTTACTTGAAAATGTAGTAGACCAATAAAATAATATGGAAATTGACAAGTAAATAAATTTTTTTTTTATTACAAACATTTTTATTAGAAAACAAAACAAACAGGAATTAACTTGTTAAGTCACGTTCCGAGAGAAATTACTATACTGGCATAGAATAGAACACAAAAACGAATCAAATATGTGATCCTAGTCTTAAATTTCGAATAGATACTATACGAATTATGATAAATTAAAATTTTATATTTCAGTTACCCTTGGATCTTAATTAAAATTTCTTAATCTAAATTAACAATCTTATTTTAGGTAAATTATGATATTTTATTTCATTACAATAGACGTATTAGTTATATTAACAGCTCTAAGAACCTGTAATTTGCTGCGTATCCCAATTGTAGTGAGCATGTTCTTTTTGTACATGCCTTTTTAATTGAATGTGACACAACATCAGTTAACAGACGAAATAATAAATTTGCCAAAATATTAGTAAATAGCAGTGATTTACAAGAGGATATAAAAGTTTATAAAAAAAAATCATCGTTGCTGGTATGACGTGTATGCTTGCAATATATGGGGAAAAAAGTAACTGTTTAGACTCTTACAGGTATGCTTAATTTAAATAAATAGAAGAGTTATAAATTTATTAATTAAGAGTGTATTAAAAAAAACACTTATTTGTTAATCAATTGAAAAAATAAAAAGCACCTCACATGTGAGGAACTTTCCTATAAACTTTTTCCGACATTTAAAAAAAAAGGAAATCAAATTCGGTTTTGAGTCAACGGAGTTAGAACTTTTTTTCTTTAGTAAATGGACTATAGGCAAGTTCTCCAAGGTTTAGGTCCAGAGTTTAACCAACTAGGTTGGTTTACAATTATTAAATAAGTGCCAATGTCCATCTCTTTGTCTATATAATTTTAAACTTTTTCTGTAAGATGTTGACGTCAATGCACAGGTTGTGTTATTTCGACACTTTTTGCTAGTTTTATTCCATCGATCGATTTATTTTCGTAAATCTGAAAACAGTGGATATATTTAAGTATGTGATTATTATTAAGTATCTAATTATATATAATAACTGTATATTTTACTACCAACCTTTATATAAGAATTTTTACTACTATACTTACTTTCAAAATTTATCACTTTATTTTTCTATACTTTATAGGCAACGTGAATAATTTACTGCAATTTTATTTGCCTACTTCCAGCATGTTTTACGAGACATAAATTAAAGGGATATTGAAAAAATGCAAGCCCATGCATTAATTGAAATCGGTAATGGAGCAAGAGAATGAATGAGCGTGATAAATTCCTTATGATATACGTAAAATTATTCAGCCAAGCGGAGTTTCGTGTGTTTTATTTTAGTACTTTTCCAGTTTTAAAGCGAAAAGACTTATATGACCCCACTTGTTGGCAATGAAAACTTAAAATTTATTGCATCGGCTGGGTGTCGGTTATTTTTATACACATTCACGCTATGCTTAGCTTCTCGACCAGCACAATCGTACTATGTTATACTTTTATTTACTTTTACATTCTCTCGATTCGTAGTCGGAAATAATGAAAAGCGGAAGAATTGTTGAAAGGTGCACTTTTTAAAGTACAGCTCGGTATATTTGCACAAATATACTGTCTCTATTAAAATTGTGAAAGACAAACCAATACCTATTTACCTTATCAAACGTGGTTTTAGAAATTTGAAGTAAATTGAAAATTGATATTTCGGAAGTCATCAAGTTTTAAATTAGAATCATATTTTCTAATTTTGCGTTTCGACTATTCGGAAGTTTATGGCTTGCGTTTATTTCAGTCCTACTGGTGCTCCAACCAATATTTTTTCGAGGGCTTTTCGTACGTAGGCTGACATTATCACGTATTTGCTGGATGCGTCTCTTATCTGTATAAGGGGAAATTCTATTAAGTCTTCGATTAAAATTAGGAAATGTTAAAATGACATAAATTGACTGCTGAATTTCCTTCTGATAAATAAGCAGATAAAGTATTTTTAATACAAAATGTCGAATTCAATAAATGTATGTATACACAGGGTATATTATTATATAGGTAAGTACAGGTACATGATATAAATTAGACTTCAAACATATATTTCTTAGGCATTTTTTTCTGCAGACATTTTATATTACAGAATTATATTTAACAATTTCGATCTGAAAGAGAAAGTGATAAGAAAAAATAACTTTATGCAGGGCGTAAAATGAAGTAACTAGAATGCACTTCACTCGAGTGAACTCGACACTAAAAAATAAGTGGATGTCGAGAGAGAGAGATAAGAAATATAATATTTTAAAACGCTAAGACAGAAAAGAATTAAGACATGCCTTTATGAAGATAAAAACGTGGGAATTTTCGTTGTTATTTGCCAGAGATATAGATAGAGATATTTAATATTTTCTGTTTTAGATTTCGATTGTGGTTTGTTATCGGTGTAATTGTTTTCAGTAAATTATTATTATCCTGTGCCAGAGTGCACTGATGGTTGTGGTGTTTCACTTGGCCCTATACAAGACAAATAACCAAATTTCTATATAAGTATCTGATTTGGCTGTTAGTATTATGTATGTGGAAGGAAAACGATTGCAGATGTTTAATCCAAGCATAGATATCGTAATCTTGCCTCATATAGTTTAACCAATTTTTGTTATTCCTCTGGAACATACTGGATTTTTTGACGGGTTAAAATCAAGAAGATTTTATTTTACGCGCCATTTTGTTTTGTTCGTTAAATTCGAATTAATCATGTTAGTCCGTGAACTCTGAAATTGTAAGAATCAGTACATTCATTAATTCTTAGGACGAGTTTGTAGGCAGCTTATTATCATCAGCAGTCCTACGACTGATCCTTGTGGAACACCATAGCTGGTAGAATGCTTAACGATAATACATTTACAGCGCTATTTTAAGACTCAAATAAACATTTTATATAATAAGAAACAATGAAACAACCTAACAATCTTTTGTCATGCCTTTCCAATGTCGTTGTCCAACATATTGTTTCATAAAATAAACAAGCAGAAAATCCACGACAAGAGGGCCGAAACGTCATGTATGTTTTTTATTCTTTATGATTTCTTGTAAACAAAAATAATGACGTGAGGAGATTTTTATTATATAGTGTTTGTTTTCATAAAAATTACAAATTATTCGTGTTGTTTAGAAACAGTTTTCTCCAGTTCGTTATTTGTTATGGGACTATTGAAACGTTGTTAACGTGAATATTTAAAATTAAAATATGGATTTTCCCCTAAAACATCATTTTGTTGACGCCTATGCTTTCGCACTCAGTCATGTGTGTATGACGTATAAAATGGAATAACTCCCGCAAGCGTCCATTACCTGTTGACATTTGACAGACGGCCAGGGGCAATGCTGAATCTTTCACCTACTGGGTACACATTTCGCGATATAACCAATAAATTTTGGAACGCTGCACTCGAAATGGGATAATGCATATCGGGAGAGGAGACCCATGTCACACGACATACACATTATACAGTTACTTACTTTCGTATGGTGTTTAAATTGCAGAACATAAATTATTATGAATTAATTTGAACAAGTCGCAAAATAATAATTAGTATTTTTTATGATTTATTAAGTGGTATTTTCCAGTTTCAAATATAATGAAGCACAATATTTTATGAGAAAGTAACGATCCTTCAATGGAGCTAAAAAAGTTCGTAAAGAAAAGTTTATGGCTGACTAATAAATAATAAGACACAAGAGCAAACGATTTTCATGAAATTACATGAATTATACAAGTAAAAATAGCTTAGCATTGAAAAAGAAAACATACTCAGTTTCTGAAACGTCTGTGAAATATCATTATAGATTATCTGGGGTTTTTCAACAATGTGGTAATAAATCCCAAACAAGAAAAGAAAGAAAATTATTTTTGGCCTCCCCGTAGCACTTTCTCATTATAATTTCTTCTTATTTTGTTATTAACTTGCGCCGACTTACGGGGACTTCAGATTCTTCTTCGTCGCCACTCTCAACAGCCTCGGTTCCAGATTCATCGTCATCTTCCTTAGCTCCAAATTGCTCTTCAACTTCATCAGACTCATCTTTCTCAGAATCATTTTCAGAATCCTCTTCTTGTTTTGGCTCTAATTTAATTATTTGCTTATTTCCTGGTTGTCCTGTTTGATCCTTCTCTTAGCACTCATTTCTTCTTATTTTGTTACTAACTTACAGGGACTATCTTCAGATTCTTCCTCGTCGTCACTGTCATCTGAATCCTCCGCAACTTCATCCGAATTCTCTCCTTCTTCCTCATCCTCAGATCCCTCTTCAACAGCCTCGGTTCCAGATTCATCATCATCTTCCCCGGCTCTAGATTGCTCTTCAACTTCATCAGATTTATTTTCAGAGTAGTCTTCTTGTTTTAGCTCTAATTTATTTATTTGCTTATTTTCTGGTTGTCCTTTTTGATTAACTTTGCCATCTATTTAAGCGCCACCAGACTTTGTTTCTCATGTTTCTCTAGCTACAATTAAAACATTTCTCAGATGCTTTTTGAGCTGGACTGGCAGGTTCTTTCCTTGGGCAGAATTTTTGAGTCTCACAAGCAATTTAAGTTTTCTCTTGGCGTTTTTTGTTCACATCGACATTGAATTACTTGTGTTCCGTTTTCTACACTTTTTATTGCCTCCTTATTTGCTGCTTTTACCTTAGACCCACTTCAGCAAACAGAGATCTTCTTTTCTTCAGTCTCTTCGCTGCATCATCAGTTTTGCTATCATTTTTGTCATTTTCTTACGTTTTCCTCCACCAGACTGAATCTTCAAAGTATCGGCAAACAGTTTTAATTTCTTCGACAGATCAGAGTCACTACTTTGGTTGTTTTCCATGTTAGGTGTCTGAGGACTACTTTGTTTATTCGGGGATTTGTTCCGTGTTTTTGGAGGCGCATTTTCATCCAAGACCTTAAGACGATTATGTTTTGGTTGTATTTTTATCAAACATTTTTCATTTTTGTGGTGTTTTTTGTTTTCTTCGGTGTAATTTTTTTTTGAGAATCTTTTTGTCTTGCTTGCTGGAATAAATTTTTCTCTTTTTTCTCTCCATTAAAAGTATGGTTAAAAACGATCAATTGTCTAGAAAAGTGTCCAAAATATTGAACAGTTGTACAAATCAAAGTATGCCAATTATTACCAAAAAAGTATTAAAACTGAAAAAAGATATCATTGTTTCCTCCGAGTCGGGTTTGGACTTTAGTATTTTGGTAAATTAGACTGGATAAATTTCTTCTTCTCGTGCAATCCTGTTATGGCAACTTGTTCTCGTACATGTTGAAGACAATAAAGAAATCATCACTGAATAAAAAGGAAAAAGTGGGCAAAGAGAAATGTTTGTTTCGTATAATTTATTCGTTGCAGCAGCATTTTCCGTATACTAACTACATGTGTCCCTTATTGTAAATGTGTAAATGTGAACTAGACAATTACGGCTCAAATCCAATCAAATCAAATATGCACAACAGAAACAACACTCTTGGCTAATATAACACGCAACAGATTCAGTATTAAAAATGAGGTTATCCTGTCGAAAATACCCTGTATCCTAAAGTATGTTTTACCATTTCGAAGTGTTACATTGTATTCTTTACATGACATTTAATAGTAAGGCTTAATGAAGAATTCACTAAGCATTCAGCTGAGTTAATTAAAGTTAAAGAGTCACATTAAAACGGAGTAAAAAAATTCTTGAAAAGTTGATATATAAACTCTTCCCCGTGCTACTTGAAATGTTGAGGAATTTTTATATTAGTTGGGAGCTTATTAAAAAGCTTAAGAGTCATAACCATAACCATTTGCAAGTGACAAACGGTAATGGGGTAGGTATACTGATATTATAGTTTTCCCTGAGGCCATAACGACTCCTGTCTCGGGCCTGAAAAAATTTCTGGATTAGATGTCACAAAATTAACGCGGCGTACGCAAAAATGAGATTTTTTAAACAATTTTTAACAAGCACGAAGGAACCCTGAGGCGTCAACATAATTGTAGTTTAAAACACAGGCAATTACTTCAGCAGATTTTGTTCTAATATATTCTATATACGCAGACCAGCACTTTGTAATGAGGTGGAAATACATGTTGTTTCACAGTTTTAGTTCAATGTGGTTATAATATATCGCACGGCAGCTTCGTTAATTTTTTAATTAAATTTCCAATCAAGATACAGTCGTAGAAGTTTTATTTTAATTTCTTTTTTTCTTAAGGAAACAAATTTAGGTTTCTAGGGTGGCAGGGTGGAATGCCTGTGGCAAACCTTATGTGTGTGCGTGATAACAGGACCGGTCCCAAAATATTTGTAAATAACTCCATTGCTATGAAGCTCTTTTTATGAGGAATATTTTACTATTATAGATCTTATTTTGTGTTAAAGGTGTTAAAGTAAAGTCCCACTTCTTCCAAAAACACTAGTTCTATAGACTCCTTTGACTCCTTATTTAGAATATTGTAAATTGTGGTGAACTGTATCTATAATAGAGCACCATTATTCCACTATTAAAGTATATATGGCAGTTTCTTGTAGGTTTTTGATTGTTTGAGAAGGGCCTAGATTGTGTTAGAATATTCTATTATAGTTTAGCCCCAGTTTAAAAAGCGACGCTCATGCGAGAGGAGACAGTATTAATTTGAAATAAAAATAAAGATTGGATTACGAAGTAGAGCTTAACTCAATTGGTTATAGTGATGTATTATAAAAAATTTTAAGAATGTTATTGCGATTAGATTTGTCTTTGCTACAATAATTTCTGGGTCATCAAAAACACACAAGAAAGTAATATCGAAATAAAATATATTATAATGTTTTATTGAATTCTGGCGGTTCGATTTTTTTACACTAAAAGAAATAGATTTTTAATTGATTCCCATTAGCATTGCCGCCTTAGGCGATATGATCTGATCTGACCATTTAACTGAGTAAACATTCATCGTTACGTACTCAAATGGGTAAATTGAAACTATAACATGATGTAATCGAATTGGTTTCTTTTGTAAATCGAATCGAGCACGAGTATTTGATATACCAACAACAGTAATTAATGAGATCAACAAGATTTTGATGAGAGCCGACAATTTCAAATTTAATGGATTGAGGTGTGTGTGTTCGGGCTTAATTAAACATACATAATGTGTACTCGATATTGCATTTTTACATAATTATTATAAACCATTAACGTCTTTCTTTTCGGATATACATCATGTTTTCTATTTTTTATTTCGACCGACCAGACATTTTAATAGATCTAGTGGATGTCTACATGATTCTGTAAGCAAAAGAAAAAAAAACATGGCTTGTCAAAAATGTTTTTTTTTTTTAGTTACCTGAAAATATAATCCTGTTTATGGATTTTGGAAATTTTCAATGACGATTTTAAAAATAACCTATTATGTACCTAAATCATATTTAAATCAAATTTCTTTATTTTTACAATCAACAAAATTAAAAGCAATTCAAATTTGTTACAAGTACAAAATATTAACAATTATAGAATAGTAAAATAACACCTAAAATTTGCTTTAAATACATAATAGTATATTATTCGACAAATGGTAATATACTAAATAACTCACGACGATGAAATTTGCAGCGCGAGCCGAAGGCGAGTGCTGTAATTCTTCAAGTGAATTATTTAGTATTACCACTAGTTGAATACTATACTTTATCTACCATAATAACAATAAATACTAACCTTTGCAAGTCCGAATTTATCATTTTTGGCACAATTATTACTTAACTTAATTAAACGTCAAAACTATTCAAATGTCAAATCACTTTCCTCCCCCCTTTAATAATGGACCATTCTATTTCACCGTATCGGAAAAGTTTTCTATTGGACAGGCTAGCTAGGCTTGAAGTTAAAGGAGATTGGTGTAAACAAAGATTCACCGGTGACTTTTTACGACTATAACTCAACGCTATACAGGGTGAATACCAATAACTCATTTTAATTTTAAGGGATGGTAGGTTCCTTAATGGTAAGGCCATATACCAAAAATAAAAAATATATACCCTGTTGTTCTCGAGAAAGAAAATAAATTAAAATATATTTTCAGAACTTCGTAACTGACCTATCTCAACAGAAAATAAATCAGGATAGGTCTTTGCCTCTGGCATTCACCTTGTTTTTTGCAATCATAAATTCACTAGTTTTTGCTGTCCCTGTCAATTAACTTGTCTACGACCGCAAATTTATGAAAGATCGTCGAACGGCGGCTTAACTTTATTAGACGTTTTTTGTCGCGTTTTTTACGTTAGAACTTGGATACAAGGCATGTTGTTCACCCTATAAAAGTGGGTTAGTAGAGCGACGAAGCGGTACTCAAAAGTTTACCAGAATTTTACGTAGGCTAGGTCAGTTTTTCAACTTTCTTTTTTATATTTTTTTATTGGTAATTTGTTTTATAAATATCAACAGTAACCCCCTCTTAAAATTAAAATGAGTTATTGGTATTCACCCTGTATATTTGTTTATGGATACTATTAATTGTTCAAAACCAGTTGATTAATAACCTAATAAGAGTAGATAAATAAATAAATTTTGAATAAAAACAGTTAATACACAAATTAAGATTTTTTGTTTTGTTTTATATTTTCCTTAGGTAATTCCCATTAACCAGCTACACAGTTTATCGACACTTGCCAATTCAGAGCAAAACAACCAAAATACAAAAAATCCATCAAACCACAAATACACCTAAAATCTAATGAACAAAAATAATAAAACATACGTGTAATATATCTTAATTCAGTGTTTTTCTGTTCTATGTGTTCTCCTAATTCTTCTCTAATTGTATCATCCACTTTTTCCTTTAAATTACCCTATATAAAATTGTCCAGTGAGGGATCTTGCAGACCATTATGACCGATCAACCTAATAATGGTTATTTGTTCCTAATCGATCCTAATTGGTAGACTTACTATGTTCTCTCAGTATCCTTATTCCTCACCACTTTTCTCTCTTGCTTAGTCTACCTTAGATTGTTTGGTTTGCCGTTGTTATTTATCCTTTTAATTACCTATGGCTTACTGACGAGATCATAATAAATTCGAAACCGATCTTTGTCATCTGGTAAAGAAAAGACAAATAATATTCGCTACCAATTAGGATTTGCAGGTCGGAGTATTTGCCCGCTGAGTAGTTGTTTCCTGTAATCCCGTTTCTTTGACGTAAAGTCACAGGCGAAAAAATTATTATTTTTGTAAATCCAGATATTTCTTAGATTATCCGGGGCTACATACAAGATTGTGGTATGAATCCCAAGAAAGAAAAGAAAGAAAAGTATTTATTATTTTCCTTGTTTAATTTTTTTGGGATTTATTACCAGACGCCATATTACTAGGTTTTTAAATAAATTAAAATATTGAAGATGAGGTAGGAAAACCCCCAAAAAACAAAAGAAAAAAGATAATAATTGCACAGAATGCCAGTCCCCTGTTTTTTTTTGTGGCAGACTCCCTGTTTCTATATAATTACTTTTAAACAGTTATCTCAAGGAAGATAGGGAAGAAAATATGTTTTGGTCGCCGCTTTCATAGTAGTCACATCATAGAAAGTACATCCACACTTAAAATCAAGTAAATTCAAAGAATGTTCCATCTGTCATAGTTTTTGATACTTGAACAGTTTGTGGCCACCTACGTAATCCTATACCTACGTAGTTCTAACAAAGAGAAATAAAATAAAATATTGTTTATTTTTACAGCACAAACAGATATTAAAGCGACTATGAATGGCTATGCGGGCTCGCATTATGTAATGTTAATTAGTGATACGGCGATTATAGCTCAGCATATGCTACATGTACAGTGAATCCAGCTTAAATACGTAGTAATAAATGTTTACGTTTGGGTGCGCCATTTTTAAGTGCAGCCATTATTGCCAACAATCAAAGCGTTCTGTGTGTGTGTGTATAATCTCCTCCCTTTGAAAAACTATTTTCACAATAAATTTTTAAATCATCCTGATTAATTTCCGAGAATAGGTTGTTGGAAAAATTACATCATTTCATACGTACAATATCGAATGAAATTATAGAGGAACGAATTACATGCATGACTATGCATTTTATATTGAATTACGTAATCACCTCCGCCTATAGGGATGCGTTGGAAGTGTGATTGCGTTTTTATTAATTAAATTCTACACAATCAGCTGGCATTGACGGATAATAATGCATCATTTTGATGACGATCTTGAAAAGGTAGCTGGAAGTACTCGTGCATTATGCGTAACAACGGTTTTAATCTTTTTAGAAATTGCTTTGTCAGTGACAGTTAGAAAAACATTTTTGTGAATCTTGTTTTTTAATAAATCGAATGTCGCAGCAAATATTTGACCCAGTTAACTTTCTTTTAAATGCCCTTTTGCAGCAATAGCTTTTTGCGACAGGGTTGATCATTTTCACCGAGTTTAGTATTTGAAAAGTGATGAATGGCAGTAAACTGCCCTTTAAATGTATTTTTGTAGCAGTATCTTGTACACCAACACTAATAATAATGTAGGCCTATTTTGACCCGAGTAAACTTTCCTTTATTTACCTACCCCTTTCGAGTAATAACTATTTCGACAATATCTATAGTAATATGAACTAGCATTTAGACTATTGACGATAATAAACCTTCCTTTGTAATGTAAGTGTTTAAACCTACATACGTGCACAGACATAACAATTAAACAATAGTAAACTTTCTTTCGAATACCCTTCTGTAGCAATAGTTTTATCGGCAGCATAATAGGAACTAACAGTTTGACCGAGTACAGTTTCAGGAAAATTTACTGGTAGCGTGTGATGATAATAAACTGTCCTATAAATATTTGTAGCTTTTACACCAACACAAATAGTAATAGGTATGACCAGTTTAACCTTAGTAAACTTTATTTTAAATACCCTTGTGTACCTGCTTTTGCGACAACATTCTTAGTAATAGTAATAGTACGATCATAGAGTTTGGAAATTTTACTGGTAACAAGTGATTGCTTATAAATGACTTTGTTTAGGCTTTATACAAGCATAATAATAACAAACATATCCAAATTGATATACTTATATTGATGTTTCATCTCTAAACATGCTATTATTAAATTCATTGGACTATCTTTAATACATTATGAATATTGGATTAAAAATTATAAAATTCAAAACGTCTAAATTAAATTTTTTTTTTAACTCCACAAAATTCATTCATTATGGTCACCATAATGAATGAATTTTGTGGTGAGTTAAAAAAAAAATTTTAATAATTTGTTTTTAGACTTTTTGAATTTTATAATTTTTAATCCAATATTCATAATGTATTAAAGACAGTCCAATGAATTTAATAATAGCATGTTTAAAGATGAAACATCAATATAAGTAGGTATATCAATTTGGATATGTTTATTATTATTATGCTTGTATAAAGCCTAAACAAAGTCATTTATAAATAATGCATATCAAGCAAAGAAAGAGAATTGTAAAATAAGTGATTGCTGCTAGTGTAGGGCTATTTTGGCCCCAGTAAACTTTGCTTTAATTACCTCTTTGTAGCAATCGACAATATTTATAGCAATATGGGCCAACTTTTAGACTGAGTATAGTATTTGAAAAGTTTTTCAGTAGCAAGCGTTTCCTTTAAATGTATTTTGTAAAAATAGTATTTAGACTAACACACATAGTAATGGGTACGACTAAGTAGCTACCCTTTTGTAGCAATAGCTTTATCGATAGCATTAATAGTGATAGGGACTAGTAATTTGACGGAGTATATAGCAGTTGGATAATTTACTGGTAGCAAACGATTGGCGAATATCAGGTGAATTATTAGACCCCAGTTAACATTCCCTTAAATAACCTTTTTGTAGCAATAACTTTTTCCAGCAACACTCACAATGACAAGGTCGACCATTTCGATCGAGTACAATATTTGACAAGTGATGGACGACAGTTAACTGTCCTTTAAATGTATTTTTCTACTACCGATCATAAAGTACTAACTTTCCGCACGCTGTAGAGTGCGTAAAGTTAAACTTTACGCACTAGTGCGTAACGTAACATACTAAACAATTGCATACCTATTAGAGCACCTATAATAAACATATCTTATTTAAAAAACGTTAAAGGTTATTTAATTTTAGGTAGTCCATTTATTTAATATTACGGTATTATTATAAAACATACCGCCTAATTTTCAGTATTTTTTAACGAAAGTGATTGAATTTTTTACAATTCTGAAGTTACATTTATATTCTTGACATTGACATTAGACAAAGAAATAATGGACATTGATTGATTTAAAATTAAGTTGGCTATAACAGTATTGTGATTTTTAAACTCGTTTTTAAATGACATATGAAGTTGTGACGTAATAGGTAAATTTTGACGTTTCACATTATTATTAGAGAATTTAGGTCCATTTCGGTAGTAGAAAAAATATTTTATGCAATTCGTGCGAAAAGTGAGCTTTTTTCACTCATGGATTCCCATTCGTGAAAATATCTCACCTTACGCACTTGTTGCATAAATAACTATTTTGAAGCAATAACTTTACACATTAATAATTATATCTAGGGCAATTTTAATCCTAGTAAACTTGTTTTTAATTACCCATTAATAGCAATAGCTTTTCTGATATTGTTTATAGTGACTAGCAATTAGACTGCATATAGTATTTCAAATGTGATTGACCACAGTAAACTGTCCTTTAAATGACTTTTTATTACAATGTCTTGCACATAACACTAAGGTCAGTGTTCACGCCAGTACATTTTCTTTTAATTACCTATTTGTAGAAATTGCTGTTTCGACAATACCCATAGTAATATGGACTAGCATTTGGACTGAGTATAGTGTTTGAAAAGGTTTCCAGTAGCAAGCGACTGACGACAGTAAACTGTCCTTTAATTCCAATTTGTAGATAATAACAGTGTTTAGACAACACACATACTGATGGGCGTGACAAATTAGACACCAGTGAACTTTCTTTCAAATACCTTTTTGTAGCAATAGTACCTGGAAAGTTTACTAGTAACAAGTGATTAACAATAGTAAATTATACGTTTGGTTTCATCCCAGTAAATTTTATTTTAAGTGCCTTTTTGTATTAACAGCCTTTGCAAGAGCATTCATAGTAATCGTAATAATTTGATCGAGTGTAGAATTCGGAAATTTTACTGGTAACAAGTGATTGACACAGTTTACAATGTCCTTTAAATATATTTTTGAAACAAGATCAACATAAATAGTAATGGATACGGCCATTTTGACCCTTAACATATTACTAGAGACTAGCATTTTAAACGAGCGTAGTATTTGGAAAGTTTACTGGCAGCAAGTAATTGACGACAGAGAACTGTCCTTTTAATGCTGTAGCAATGATGTGCGACCATTGTGATTAAATCAAATCAAATCAAAGTCGAGTGTAATGGGAAAGTATTTGACCCCAGTTAACTTTCCTTTCAATGTCCTTCTGTAACAATAGTTTTTCTAGCAGTTTCCGACTTAGTTTTTACTATTTCCTAAAGTGATAGGCTTGCATATAACAATGCCAAATATTAAAATTTCAATTTGATTATACAGCGTGACCCATTTGAAAGCTGGACACGTGTGTAAAGTGGCTATTTTTGGTCTGATTTTGATCAACTTTTTTTTAGATTGTTGCTCATGGAAAATTGCATTATGTGGCAAATCGATAGATTTCTATCATAAAAATCAAGGCCTACTTTACAATTTTCTTGGAGCGAAAATTCTAAAAATCATATTAGCGATTTTTTACATGAAAATTAAGTACTTGCTTATACGATTTCTTGAATTTTGTCTCAAGAAAATTGCAAAGTAGACCTCGATTTAAAAAATAAAAGTTGATCAATATCGCAACAAAAATAGTTATTTTACAGAGGTGTCCCGCTTCCAAATGGGTCACACTGTATATTATAGACATGCAATCATTGCTATTGGTCGGTTGGTCGAGGCTAAAGATAAACACACAATTTTGTTGCTAATCACAATATATTAAAGGAATGCAGAGCGTCAATCAGTTCATATTTTGCCATAAGCTTTGACAGGATTGACACCAGAAACAAGATTCCGATAAATTTTTATTTGAGCAGTTAATACGGAAATATGGGCATCCTCGTAGTATGGTCTTAACTGGCTTAACTTCATTTGTCAAATTCTTAAATTCTTAAATAAATGTAATGCTATTTTAAATATTACAATTACACACTTTTTGGTTGCAGATAAAGATAACATTCACTTACACAGTCACATCGTTAACGAAAGATTGTGTCATTTCCCACGTCATTACATATTATGATTTATAAATTTTGGCAATCGGCAGCATGTTACGAAGCGATCTAAAAATGCTGTCTTAATAATTACTTATGGATATTTTTTCTTGAGTCTTGAGTGAAAACTTTGCCTCATTTACAAGATACAAATTTATTACCGTTTAAATTATCAGTAATTCTTAAATACTAATACCAATCGACTTCAACTTTTTGGCAATAGATCATATAATCTAGTTAACGAAACCTTCTCATGACGTACTTTTCCACTTTATTTATTTGGAGAATCAACTGTTTTTTTTGCAATAAATTAATAATTTTCGGTGTGATATTTCAACATATTTCTCAACTGACAAAATGCCTCTATCGAACTGAGTAAACATAATTTATATGAAATGGAAAATATGTGTTTATGTTGTATTTATAATATCACTTAAGTGCTTGATTGAAGTGGATCATTTAGATAACCAAAACAAAATTTCGTTAGATGTATTGAGCTTCCTAGGAGGTTTTATTAATAAACGGTCGAGATTTGATCTATAACCCCTATTCATATAATTTTAGATAACAACGTGGGATCTTCTCTGTTGATTGAAATTTGTAAAAAATGAGAACACTTTCATGAATTAGTTCATAACGTTTGATTAAGACTTGCAATGCGTAGTGAATTAAAATATAAGCAAAAGACCTTTGAATTAAATTCGCGACTCCTTTAGTCGTAACTGCACAGTGCACACCCTCCTAAGAACCTTCTCTACAAAATCTACTTTTACGCAGAAGAAATCGCATCAAAATCGGTTAAAGCATTAAAGAGTTAGATAGGGATGTACAAACAAGTAAACAATTGTAGGAGTGAAACATAAACCCCTCTCCTTTTGGTCGAGGGTGAAAAAAAATCATTGATTGCAAAAAGCTAGCAGCGAAAGATTTATTATTATTGTCAATGATCGCCAACATGCCAGGGTACAAAAACCAACCGTGGAATGGTTTCTAACTCTTTGGTCTTCACCAGCATATTGTACTTAGCCCATATAAACTTTGATTGGGCTAGTATAAAGCTTCAAATATATTCATCTACTGGTAGTTTACTAATTGCACGGTTTCTTACTATTTGGCCTTCGTCAGTACGGTGCATGTAATTTTCCTTTGATTAAAAATAAATCCTTGTTTGTAAACTTATTGTAATCGATGGTTTTATTTTGCGTAGCTACTTTTGTGACACTAATTGATATGAACGTGATGAGGTGTAATTTGTGTATACTTGAAAACAGTTACGCATAAGACATCTGGTAACGTGGTAGTCGTCTGAAGTAATTATGATGCCATTATAATTTAAATGAGGCAGTTTCCTGAAAGCTACTTTTTTGTACTATAATAACAGCCTAAATAACAATAATGAAAATATGTAGTGCGTTAATGCGTGCAGGAAAGTGGCATTTATCTATGTTACAACAATGGAAACGTAAATAATTAGAGAATAGACTCTCAACAACTCCACGGAAGACTGTGTGGTTCTTTGAACTAAAATGATATTTAAAAAGCCGTTCTTGTGTGAGTAAGATCTCAAATATATATTACTACCACGGTACAATACTTTATTACATTTTCAATAGCGAGTGACACGGACTCGGGATAAATTATGGTTTCTTGAGAATATGGTATATACAAAGTGATATACGGTATTATTTACATGCGATTTTAATTTGCCATTTATTTCCGTATTCTACTTTTTGGAATTTATGGTAATGTATTGTGTACAATAATATTCCTGTTACATTGTTATTATTTTTTCGATTAATAAAAAGTAAATGAATATTGGGAAAGCAATTGCTGCAAGTAATTTATCATTATTCATGCATGGTTTGTGGTTTGTGTAACGTAATAGTTTTTTTTGCTTCGGTTTTTCACGTTGACGTCAAAAACGGTTTTTTTTATATAGTATGTACCTATATATAAAATACCTAATTTTACTAATTGCTTACTATAAAATGAATCTTTGACTTTCTCTTGGTAAATACCGATAAAAGTACGCCGCATCACAATGAATTTTCCAAAACGTTATCGAAAATGATAGCGTTATTTATTTCCACATTTGAAAATTCAAAAATAACAGCAGTCACATTTTGGTGGTACAAGTTATATCTTCTAATTTATTTTCACTCAGTTTAGGTATTTACAACACACACAACTGAAGTTGATATTGATATTGATATTGATATTGATATTGATATTGATATTGATATTGATATTGATATTGATATTGATATTGATATTGATATTGATATTGATATTGATATTGATATTGATATTGATATTGATATTGATATTGATATTGATATTGATATTGATATTGATATTGATATTGATATTGATATCAACATCAACATATTGATATTGATGTTGATAGTGAATTCATGTTGAAATGCTGTATTCAGGGTATTTTATTTATGGTTCTACAGCTCATAATTTTTGAACTAAATGATATATGAAAAAGTTACAAAAGTTGATCTCTGCAAACTTTAATGGTTGCCATGGTTGGTTTTCGGAAAAAAAAAACATTTTATTTTCCAAAAATATAAAAATATAATTTAAATCCTTTCTTCGTTTTTGTATAATAGTCTTGTTCGATGTATTTATATTTGACTGCTCTATAGACCGTGTAGGCCTTAGCGCTACAAAACAAAAATACATATTAACTATTATTATATTTACACTTGATTAACATATTCTTACTTTAGTAACCAATCAAAACTAACATTTTCAAAAAGATGAACCGAGAGATCGACCAATAGAATTTTTTAAAGTGAGAAAAACGGCTATCGGTCAGTTGAAAAAATCGAGAAAAATGTATGTTATTTTTTTCGTAGTAGCCATGTATCAAACTAAAGAATTATTAAAATCTGACATTTCGCATGATAAAAAACATTAGAAAAAGTTTCTATTTTTTATTATACATTGATATTTTTTTAAATTTAAATAAACAATTTTCTTGTTCCGATTCTTGTTCATAATACCTATAATTATTTTAGATAATAATTTTTAATCATATATGTATTAATCTTCTGTAGTACATACGAGACCGATTTTTTACTCGGGTAAATTTTTTTGTCTCAAACCTGTTTTCCATGAAAATTTTACTCGAATTAAGGAACATAGAAAAAATCGCTCCACTTCGTGTCGCGATTTTTCCATGCCCTTAATTCTCGAATCATTATCATGGGTAAACAGGTTTTTCTCAAAAAAAAAAAATATCCCTGTAAAAAACGACTCTTGTTTATTAATACCCGATTAAATCACTTTTCGCCATTTTTCTTGAAGCACTTTCTGCACTATCACTCGCCACTCCCTTCTGTTTGTTGTTATCTCTTTCCAGTTTCTAACTTTCATTATTTTCAAACCCTCTTCCAAACTGTTTATTCATGTCTTCCTTGATCTTCCCTTTCTTTCTTTTTCTTAAGTATTGATTTTCTGGCTTAGCACTATTTTGGCAATCTCTCTCGTCGTCAATCTTTCTAGAATATGCCATCCGAACCTCTGTGGTTTGATAACCGCTATAATACTGTGGTTTTTATACAATTCTTCCAATTCCCGGTTTATTCTTCTCCTTCATCCCTGCTCCGTTCTTGTTCCTCTAACGTAACATTTTTCTTTCCCATTTTTTACCTTGTTCTTCTGTTTCATTCATTACCCATGTCTCGCAGGCATATGTGGCCGTAGGTCATATAACTGTCATATATATTCTGTGTTTTGTCTTTCTCGATACATATTTAGATCTCATTCAGACTTTTGTACTTATCGGTTATCTTTTGCAATTGTTGCCTGTATTTCTTGATCTTGATCAGGTTGCCTATGTCCTCCATTGGATCTTGTGTTTGTCCCATAACCATATATTTTGTTTTATTTTGGTTTATCCAATCGGAATTTCTTTGCTTCTTCTATTCTTCTTGCGAAACTCATTAATTTTTTTTCTTGGTATGATTGTTAGATGTTACACTGATGGTCTTCACGGCTAGTCTCCCTTTCATGTTATTTTGTTTTTTGTGTTCTCCAAGATCATTTATGTCATTCTGATGAGTTCTTGTGGGATTCCTAGCTGGCGCATGTAGTTCTGTTTTAGTATTCGTGATTAGTAACTTGCAATTCCTTTAGGGTGAAAATTCTGTCATAGCTCTATTGTTTCTAAAGCCTGCTTGGTATTCCCACAGGACCCTTTCGATATGTATATTTAATCTCTCTCATATTATTCGTCCTAAAACTATGTAATAGAAGAACAAGAGGAAACGACTTTGGCAAGAAGAAGACGGAATTAATATGGGAGAATCAACAAATGAAGAAATACATGAAGTAATAAAAGCTAAAAAAAATAACAAAAACCTATAGCATCAGAAATGCTGAAACAGGAAGAGAGTCTACTACTTGAGAAAACCAGACCAAATGCCGGTGGACTGGACAAGCGCCCTAATATGCTCAATATATAAGAAAGGGGACAAGCATTATGTGAAAACTACAGGGGCATAGCGCTATATAAACGTCTTGGCGAAGTTTAACACTACATATATAATCACTCAACCAGGAGACACATATTTACTGTCTAAAATAAACCTCAACCTGGCAAAATATGTTGAGAACAATTCTACTTTTGCTTAATCTATTGAAACGATGTTATTAACACTCTCCTCATCACATGCGGTGGTGTATTCACAATGGCAGAGCTATCGACGTCAATAACGTATTTATGAGACTAAAAATATAAAAACAATACAATGATAGCCGATATTAAATCATGATATTTATATTTCGAATATCTGAAAGTTTCTGACACGGAACGCTGCCATAACTCGGATGCCTCCGCTACACACACAGAACTCAAAGCAGATATTGTGATCAAAACGCGTTTACCACCCCCGGCGCCATTCAAGCATAAAGCTGCTCATAGCTTTAGGCAGTCGAGTAAAGATGCAATTGGATATAAGAAACATTTGTGTATCCACTGAAACCCAGCTCAGCTTCTTTTTTTTTTATAGAAAGAGATATATTTGTCGGCCTTCGGGCGCACCAGTAGCGAGATGCATTGAAAGCGGGGCTGGATTCTATTGAGTTGGGATGGTTGCTGCGATGTCTCTGAACTCTCTGAACACGTGAGTGAACGCATATTTACATTTTAGACGCTGGAAATGCATATCTGTAACGGTGTGTTATTGCGACACTCAAGTGCAGGACCTGGAAACTTTAACCTTTTTGAGTGTATATTCTTAATGATTTAGTAGACGTCCTGCGAAGCATACAAATAAGCGAATAACCAAAATAATTTGGGAGCAAGATTATCATATTTACTAAGCACGATGTCATTAAAAATAAACATTTAATTTGACCAGCAAAATTTCACATCACAGAATGTTGGAGATGTAGCTGATGAAAACACAAATAAATAGTATGTAATATACGATGTACGATATACGATATATGTGATATGTGATAAATGATATATGATGTCATAAGTTCTTTATGATATGTATATGATTATTATATATGACATATTATGATAAATGAGTTGATATGTAATACATAATATATGATGTATGATATACGACACATGATATGTGGTATATAATATATTATATTGTGATTTATCAAGTATGATATATGATGTAAAATGTATGATGTATGATAATATAATATATGATAAATGATTTGATATGTGATATATAAATATTATATGATTTATCAAATATAATATATGATGTGTAATGTATGATGTATGATATATATAATATATGGTATATGATTTGATACGTGATATGATACATAATATATGACGTATGCAGTTAGGTGGACAATGCACGATTTACGATGTATGAAAAGGTATACGTATAGTCCACAAAAATGATAACAAGAATATCGCTGTGACTGCACTGTAATTCCATTCTGCACTGTGCAAAGTGTTTACTCGCTACATTAACTCTAAAATTTTAAACGTTTGGAAATTCTCGTTGATCGTTTGCTGCTTATATTTTAAAAATCGTGGACCATATTGTATGATATTTAGCGTATGATATATGAAATTAGATATATTATGATCATATATGATGTGATACGATATACGATTTTTGAGGATATGTGATTTATATGACTGATGAAGGTGATGCAAGCAAAAAAATCAATTGAAGTTACTGCACTCGGCAGGAAAGAATGACAGGAAACAATTCCATTCAGATTCTGTTTTGCTGTAGATGATTTGAGTATCTGAGTATTAACCGATAGGACATCTCTGGCAATGATAACAAATATCAAAATTAGAAAAATAATTATAAAATTCAAACAAACTTTTCTGGTTTTTGTAGCTGTAAAAGTATGATTCACTTTTATAGTCGGTCTTTTTTATGTTCAATAAATATAATTGCTAATACTACAAGTCTTTCCAACACTGCGCATGATAATTGATAATTTTTTGCTTAATCTGATTTTTGGAAATTTTTTTATAGAACGCAAACGTCACTGATTGTATTAGCAATATTTGGGTTGCATTATGTTGGGTGTCCACGAAAGTACTGCCTACACTCGCTTCTTTAATAAAGAAGAACTTTGCATCAAATGCAACGCCTACTTTTCATAAGAATCAAAAATCCCGCAGGAGCCTTTGTTTTCAGTTTTTTAGCATTTGTGGCGTCATCTTTAACATATGCCAATATGTAACGTTGAAATTTCATGACGAACGAGAAAATGCAAAATTATACTGGGCGTTTGATATAAAATAAGAATGTTGATGTCATTTTCGGTAGTATTTTGCACACAATTGTGTCAGATTCTGGCTGTAGTGATCAATTCTATTTCCAAATTCAGAAGTGTATCTTTCATAATAACCGAGCTACTCCGTAGGCAGTAGTTTCATGTCCACCCGGCATAAGTATATTCTCATAGAAAATGATCAGCAAAATGAGCTACTTATCATCAATCAACAAAATTATGGAATTCATTATCTAATATTGTTTGTACTTTATTTGTGGCGGATAGTTAATATTCATTAAACTTGTTTCTGGGAATCACGCCAAATTCTAAAAAATAAATAGAAATAAGAAAATGGCCAAAATATGTCAAGATAAAAGTGTAGTATCAAAGGCAAACCTCAACAGTTTGCCTCAGAAAACCACTGTATGTAGTTCCAAATGATATCTTCCCATCCTGTGATGCAGTAACCGTTAAAGTCAGAATAACGGCATTCTATCCTGTACTGGTGGTAATGATTTAAAAAAAGCAAGACATTTTGTAATCACGTCATTTTATAAAAACTATTATTTTAATTAAAACATTAAATATATTAATATAACGTGTAGAATACTAAAAACAAATGTCACAAATTCAACCAAATTTTCTTGTTACTAATATTTTCATATTCATTATGAATGGGATGGTGAGGCGCCGCTCCTTTGTTTTTATGTGAGATTTGGACAATCGGGGTTAGTGTGCAAAACGGACCTATGAAACCTAATTTATTTGCTTGCACACGTGCGATGTGGGAATTACAGTAGAAAACCCAAACCATTGATTACGTTTAATTAAATAAAGATTAACACTCTTCCACGTTATGTGTTTACACTTTAATACGATCTTTGAAAAGTACTCAGTGCGAAGTTGTTCCATTAATAAATAAAGTAATTTAAATATTTGCCAAAATGTAAATTAATAATAATTGTGTTTATTTAATTTTTTGCAGAATTAATAAAATCACTACATAATTAATTATTAAGTGAAGTAGAATTTACAAAAACCACTAACCTCAAAACCAATTACCGATAAGCTCAATCATTTCGTACTGGTATCATTATGAGTTTGATTAATTTTGACGTATGAGAAAATTTGTGCCTACCATTTGTAATTAATAGTCATAGAATAGATATTAACTTAATAACAAGTTAATTAGAAACGTAACAAATTGAAGACAACTAAATCCGTTTGAAAACTGAGAAGTTACAACTAAATTCGGCTCTAATTAGGTATTACTAACGTGGCAAATTTCAACAACCAATACGCATTTACAACTTATGCGACCATATAGTTGTCGCATCTGACAACATTTTATATTTTTTAAGAATAGCGTCAGTCCAAAATTCCTACATTAATTACTGCTAAACAATCCAGTATGGCAAGCACATATTTCCGCGCCGCTGTTGAAACACTGAATTTTGGATAAAATCTTAACGTTCTTAACCGTTTATGAACACGGCAGTTTATTTTTATTCTTTCAAACACGACCAAAAAACTTGTTGGATGGAGTACAATAGTCGTAAAAGCAATTACTAGATGAAATTTAAAGTCCTGCATAACCCTTACCTTTCGAGTTTTGTTTTAAACTTCTATATTATGATGTATAGCACGCCTTTTATGTTTTCTTTGCCATAACAGAGAAGCCTTAAAATCGTTGAGTTGGTCTCTACTTTGTAGTGGAAATTATATTAATTTAGTAATGACAGATTTAAAATGTTTTGTGACTATTTATAGGGCTAGGGCAACATTTATATAAAACCGATAGTATTCGTTCTAACTTTTATTATTTATCTATACAAGTCTCCGTCCCCTTCTAACTTTTGAATGAATTAAGATGAAGTTATTTTGAAAAGTAAGAAGCAGTATTATAGTGGGTACTAGAATGTTTTTTTTTGTCGGTTGGTTTTACGTGCATAGTTTTAGGATGGTTTAGGTGTAATGCTTTTGCATAGCTGATGATTTGTAGAATGTTGTATTGATTGTCTTCCACGTTGATTATTTTAAATGTTGACATTTCCTACATCTTGGTCTTCCTATGCAAAGTGAGCTCCTCCATTGGGCTTCCTATGGGCTCTCCATATTTTTTTCGGTCAATAATTTTGTTCGTACGCTAATCTTTGGTTCTCATGGAATTTTATCCAGTGATCAGTTTCATTTGAATGCTTCGATCTGCAGATTTTTGAGCCAGCAGAGTTTACTTCTTACTTTGCTTCTGAAGAAGACCACGATGAGATTATCTAAACTTCAAGGATTCAAAATAATCCACGCGAACTGGGGAATTACTCTAAGTTATTAAGACTGATTACTTTTATTACCTCGTACGTATATTTATGATCCGAAAAGAGTATTTTTCAGCTCTACAAATATTTTTAATTAATACTGTACAGGTTTGGTAACATCGGAGTTTGTATGTACGTAATGATACCAATGAGAATTGCAATTGCCTCAAATTGGCGATTCAAACATAAACTGTCCAACGTGTATGACATTCGATAAAAAAAGTCCATAACTCGAGTTTCTAGCGGCAGCTTTGACGCCAAACAACATCGATAGCCGTTGCAAAATCCCTGTGATGGAGGCAGTTCCAACCAAGTGCATTACAATAAGTTCAATGGTCTTTACCAATAAACTACGTAGTTGGGCGTTGGGCACTGGTTACTGCTGTGTTGTACCTCCGATGGTCATTGCGATAAATACTGCGCTCTCGTAATATACGTCTCTGCAAGGGAATGGAGCTAGTGAGCTAGTCATCAAAGTATTCGAGTTACGAAGTTAATGAAATAAGCTGAAAAAAGGTATATCGATATGGCGGGCAGCAGATAATTGCTTTGTTGACAGAGTCGAGCAGGAGCGTCCGGTGATATTGTGCAGAAGAGACTCTAAAAAACACTATTTGATATTGAATATAATGGTTTGTTATATTATTTTTCTTTTGTGGATACAAATAGAAGGCAATTAGAATCAGCCTGCAGCTGTGTTGTTTTTTTAATCAACCAGAGAAAAATTTGTCACATTTATAGTTTATTTTATGGTTTTATGGAATAATGCCAAAAATTTTGACGTGTTCCACAAAAGTAATTACTTTTGAGTTTGGCCCGTTTTATAAGTATCAGCTTTTAATTTTGAAATACCATTGGTTCCCATTATATCTTTACTTTCTATTGTTCCATTTAATTGGACAAAGAAATAATAATTTTATGATTAGAAAATGATACACGATAGGATCATGTTGCACAAACTCTGGAAGAAGGGACACCCTATCACGGACACTCACTCTTCAAGCTATCCCCAAGTATGAATCCTTTTTTGATTGATTGATAGTGCAAGACAGTGACACTACGTGCTGATCTTGTTGTCTACAATTTCCAATATGTGGAAGATGGATGATTTATCTGCGTTGTCCTGGTAATAATACCACGGTAATTCGTAGGTTATTTCCAGACAACTGAAGACAATAGGTATCTGCCTGGCTTAAGATTATAGCTACGATCATTCTACTCTGATTGCTTAAGCAAGTCCATCAGTTAACCAGCAAACAGAGTCTTGCTTGAGCTGGACAATTGCAGGGTTAATTCGAGGCTAGAAAATAATCGAAAGAGAGGAAGAAGGCACCTTGGTCTATAGTGGCTCTAAATGCACCCCGAGAGGTCAGGAACAGTGACGCTCTTATATTCAGTCATGGCTCACTAATAAGAAATCATATGCTTAGGTGACAAAGGGGGAGTTGCTTTATTCACCGGTTGATCCATCAGATGTGTTTTATGTCTATTCTAACCTCGGAGATAGAACGAGATACACTACTATTACTACTAATTTGGCCTGGAGTATTGGAGATCTAAATTTTCCGAGTACACACCAGTCTCTGACCCGCAGTCTATTTTGGAGTCGTTGATATAGATGGACACATCTGGTATACCACTTGCTGATGCATCTAACCACACTTCAAAATTATTTTCAAAAGTATTGGGTGGATATATCAGTGTCCTCTTCCAATATGCCACGTAACATAACCATATCTTTTATATGATATAGCAAATTGTAGTCTTAAAGTCATTCTCAATGCCATCTCCTCCACAAAAAAATTGATGATGTAGTATAGCTTCTGCGGAATCGGTGACGCAGAGGCACACCAATCATTGGACGTTGTCTTTTGTCTGGTTACATCTCTGAGAGGTTTTGCGTTTATGGACGCGATATGGAGATGTGAGTAGATGGTATTTATGTTTATCGAGAAGAATATCGTATGATCAAATTGCCCAGAGATTCTAAATCGGATCCGACAAACTCAACATAGAAATTTTAAAGCGTGAGACATGAACTTGGTTTAGTAAGTAGCGCACTTTAAGGTGCCAGATGCCACAAGAGACAATCCACAATGAACGTTTGCACATTGGGACTAAGTTTTGTTTACAGTTTAATCCACATCGTGAATCAAAAAGAGCAACATTATGGGGGCAATGTAGACTATATAAGATTTTGAATTTAGAAGAAAGAACTGAGTCGATGAGGTTGTGTTGTGCTGGAATTTCAATGGTGGAAGAATAGATCTTATTTTGGTGGAGAACTTTTTGACAGCAGCTTATTACGTGATAGGCAATCTTTGACTTGAGGCTTTATATGGTTGACAGTGTGAGATTATGGAAACCAATCAAGTTCCAATTTGATCATGACCATGACCAATCCTAATCCTATAGGACTTGCATAGAAGCTGTTCTATAGAGGAATATTTTACGACGATCTGAATTCAACAACTTTTAGAGGATTTAAGTAAGCTTGGACTACCATTGTAGAGTCGAGGGATCTGTGCAGTTGTAAAGCGTTAGAGGAGGTAATTTAAGATTTTTTTTAACCTTCTATGCGAGAAGTATCTTTTAAGATACTTAGCTTGAAACGATATTGGAAATTCAATTTTCATTGAAAATTATGCTTTGTAGTAGGTATAAAAAATTATTTAAATTGGTTATTAAACGAGGAAACTATTAGACTTGCAAAATGTGTGATATTTACCCAGAGTTATAGGATGTTGTCAATACTGTTGTCAAATTACCACTGGAACGTTTTCAAAAATGAAAATAATCTTTCAATAAATATATCAGTAATAGAGCTGAGGACACAAATGATTTCTACTACAATCGGATTTAAAGAAAAAAATTCTGTTAACAAGGGATCACATAACTACAACCAGTATTGCACGCAATACCACGAGGACTGTTATTAAAATTTAAAAGTAAAAAATGTAATTCCGCGCCCCTGACGCCATGATAAAAGCCGCGGGTATTTGCTGGTCGACGTTTAATATGGAGTATTCTTTTTGTTCTGTTTACAAATTGCTTCGATAGAGCACTTAAATTTAACTGCTACATGATCAAATTTAATAAATCGATAATTTATTGTGTATTAATAACTATTTGTTATTAGTTGTGTCTGCTGTCACGTTATATGGGGGTAAAGTGGAAGCACGATTATATTTGGACAAGAGTTTTAATATTATTAGGTATTGTGCGTATACTAAGGATAATAATGATATTTCAGTATGTAATAACAAAAAATAACAAAATGGATGGGAATAAAATTATCAAATTTTCTTGTGCATTTTCTTACTGTTTGAAATATTGTAGAGATACTATAACAAATTAAAAAATATGTTAAAGTGTAGAGTTACATCAGTAACTTATTATAATAGATTATAATAGATATTATCAATAACATATTTCTTGCATTGAAAATTAATGTGATATTAATGTATTTACGATTTTTGTTAAATATCTTTAAAGATATTGCAGGTGATTCTGATTCCAATTATGACAACCCTACAAAATATATTAAATCGTTTTCTAACGGATCCTCTTCACCGTATATGTCTGAATATAGTGTCGTTAATGAAATTTACTTTGCGGCCATTTCCATTAACATTGCATTTCAACTAGACAAAGGAGTCGATTTCCTTTTGTGCGAATATCCATAAATAAGATAAAGTATCCATTAGTCGAATATCCCTCTGCATTCAAGTTTATCAAAAAGACCTTTAACTGCATATTGTATTATCCAACTAATTGAAATTGTGTGATAGTTATAATAATATACACTGTCCACGGAAGGCTATAAAGACACAGACGACATTGAGAAAACAGACAATTGTATTGCGCTTTGAGGATAATGAAACGTATTGTTTTTTTGCTGTGGCTTTATGAGTTTCAATTTGGTAGTTTAGTTTCTTGATCCGTCGACCATAAAACCGTGTTGTTACTGTTCAAAGCTTTTGATGCAGGAGATTACGATGTTTCAATTTTGTGGTTGTATATAGATTAATCTGGAAGACGTATAGTTTTTATAATTATTTTTTTATATACTTTGATCGGCTGGTAGAATTTCCTTAAGCAATCTGAGCTTGTATTGGCGCCCAATATGGGACTAGGTGATCTGGACCTGTATTTGGCGCATCCTCTAGGAACTTGATTGTGGAATCAATTTTGCCAGTTTTTCTTAAGTTTGCCATTTTACTTGTTAAGATTTTATCCTATTTCCTATAAATCAGTATTTTTTTTTTTTAATTTTTTGGCCTTGCAAACGATGTGCTTTGGCCACCAAATCAGTATTTAATTTGACAGCTTTTACTGTTATTGAATTCTTAAAATTTGATTGAATGCTTAGCAACTCAGTAGCTTGTAGACCAAATCATTATATGGATACACTTTTTTGGTTTATCATTTACATCATCAACTTGCTGGAGGAATTCCTTTAAGTAATCTCAGCTCAGTTCTAATAATGAAATACATTTTATAAACCAATTTACATAGTGAGTAACATGAAAGCATGAATATCATCATATGAATAAGCCCTATTTGAAATCGAGTAGGAAACTTCCCACCCTAATTTCAATAATTGATTATAATGAACACAAATTAATTGATTACTATTCGTTAAGGAATTAAACTTCTTCGATCGGCCGATATTAAGTTGGTAATATAATTATTAATACCTTCAATGTATCTGGGGCGATTTGAATTCTTGAAATGAAATTAGTCGAATAAACGGAATAGCAGGGCGAGTCGGTTGCTTCATTAGTCTTGTGCGTTTCGTATGATTCTAATATAGGTTAGTCGAACAGGGTGGATGGAAATATGCGGGTACAGCTTACCCGATTACCTTATCCGTTGGTCTTGCCGTCTACATAAATAGATTTTTCTATATTAAGGTCAGATTTGTAACGAAATGATTAAATACGTACGTTCTATTACTTGCCTTCTTATGGTTTTTTTTTTTAATTATTCGAGTAATTTTTTAGTACAATTATTAACAAGTTAAATATTGTTTTTGTAACCAACTTTAATGAATGCAACATTGATATCTGCGTCAATTTGATACCAACATCAGTTTTTTCTAAATCGCTTCTTAGAAGGATTTTGCCAGTGTTCAATAGATGTTAAATTAAAAGTTAATGCTGCTTCCGATCAAATCAGAAATAGAAGGACCTCAGTAGGTGTGTTAAAAAAAATATGTTTTGAAAGACGGAAATTTTCACCTAGTGTCGTTTGCGTTATAGCGAATAATGTCTAGAGTCTAGAGATTAAATGTTTAAAGTTCGAGGTATCTCAATATAATTTTTTAATTCGCCCCTGTAACTTCAATTCACGTCATGCACCGGGTGATTAGAGGCACAGGTGCAGTAAATACAATTGTCGTCAATCAGGCAATAGCAGCATCGAGGCACCAGTAAGTTAGTATTGATCTGTTCATCCACTGAAATACCACCATGCATCATGGGAACCTCTCTCGGTACACCCGTCCGATTCTGAACGTCATCCTATCGTATAATTATTGTCATTCATATTTTACTTGACGGACTGGTAGAATGTTTTACATACGATAATAATTATAGATGAATAAAGCGTACTTTATTTCTGACCCATATTTCATTCCGCTTCATGAATAACATGCGAATTTATAGCTAACTGCTGCATTTTTGATTAATATCTCTTACTGAAATATGCCAGAGGTTTTTCTGAAACATATGTTAAAATTAGCAGACAAATTTTTTATTTTGTTTTAAATAATCGTGACTGGTTAAATTTAATCCTTACGCTTCTTAGATCTTTTGAATAATTATTTCTTTAGAAATATGCGTTAATGATTTATTGTAAATATGATTCTGTGATATTCAATGAGAAACTCAAATAACGAACGATATGCTTTTTCGCATCATTGAGTAAAGAAATATTATAAAGAGGAGCAACTGTCAAAGTTTCGAGATGTTAGTAGGTATTGTATTTTTTTGCCAAGGTTTCGAGATGGTATTTTTTTGCCAGTAGCTTCGGGATTGTCCTCAATTTTTAGTGCCATGGGAAGGTATTTGTAATTTCGAAATTCGGCTGCATAGCCCTAAATATTGTAGATAATTCTGTAGATATTGGCAAAGAAATACGGCACTAAAATCTCGAAACCTTGACAGTTGTGCCTCTTATTTATTATTATTTACCCAATCGGGATATCTACAAAGAATTTCTGACAAAAATCTGTTTCTAAAAAATTTCTTACCTTTGGTTAATTTTAGAGAAAAAACGAACAAAATAAACTCTTTTTTTCGACTTCTTCGTCAAAATTTTTTGGGACTGTTCACTTACAATTTTTTTTTTAAAGAGCCCCTGCGGGGCTATATTTTTTAGGGTTTGGTTAAATTAGCTCTGCGAGGCCAATCGCAGCCTCTGTGTGAGTTATATTTTGCTATCCTAATTTGTTGAGAAATATTTTTTACTAGAATCAGTCAGAAAGTTCGACAAAGTTTCGGGGTAGAGAGAGAAAGAACGGATAACTGTAGCTTATTTTCAAAATGGAATTCTGATCCTTTTATCGTAAAACATTACATATGAGGTTATTTCGAAAGCCACGTGGAAAATAAAAGTAACGCTTGTTTTAATCTTGCGCATCTTTTAGGGCACATAATTCTGGAATGTATAGCCACTAACTTTTTGGGCTGTGGTGAGTCACTGCAGCTGGCGTTCTTCTCGTGATATTTAAAAACTGCGGGTAACCGAAAAACAATAACAATAATAATAAATTATCTATTTGTGTTCGTTAAACATACCAAATTTACGTTATTTAGATTTAGTTATTTTGCATTACAAAATTATGAATATCATTATTTCTATACTTATATATTTATGTAAAAAATCCATTTACCAAAACATGTTTTCCACGTCTTAGTAGATATTGTATGATTGATATTAGTTATCAATTGTTTTCTATTAGAAAATTTTCTGAATGCAAATGTGATTATATCATTGGAATAATTAGACAGAACTTCTTATGATAACGTCAGATTTTATCGGTTCACCTTTACAGTCCAACCACCCTATTTATAGGACGGTATTTTTTTCCTAGTACATAAATAAATTCCATTCACGTTTTGCTATCTCCACCAGAATCTTTTAAAGTTTCTGCAATAAACTATTCGATTACAGCAATTCTTGACCATAATTGGTGCTAGAATAATGCACGGAGTGTTGTCTTATCTGCTTTTTGTTTTGTTATTCCCTTTACTTCGTACCACTTACTATCTGATTTACTTAAAGATTGATGTCGTAAGTTCTATGTACATTGTAAGTTGCCCCTGATTTTTATGTATGTACCTTTTAACAACCCAATCTTTGATGTTAACATATTTGACCCTTATTCCTATTGTAACTTCAACTTTATGTAACTCGTTAAGAAAAACGATTTGCAGTATTATTTCAAATTAAACTAAAATTTTTACTGTATCGGAAGCTGTTTTACGAAAAATGTTACTTGGTATTTTTATACCTAGGTACTATGTAAATTAAATTTAAATGGCATATAGTATAGCTTAGAAAATAAAATAAAACTTTTTTGAAAATGTTTGATGGTCACAGGATACCTAAACACAAATATCCAGTGACCATCAACAATTTTTTAAATGTGGAGAGAAACATGTACTACTCACTACTTAAGTCTTTTATTTCCTCGCTTTAGCTACAGAGAAGTATTGTAATCGAAAAAATGACTCTGTAAAGTAAAGTTCTTGCATAGTTCGACAATTCGTTTAATGAATGTAAAAAATTCTGCAAATCGGAATGATGTCATTGTTACATGAAACCATCATAATTGGCAGTAGTTTAAAACATTGTACGAAGAGTGTATTTGTTATACCGGGTGTAAATGAAATTGGGCTCACCCCTATAACTTTTTTGTTTTTTCAGATATTATTTTGAAATTTTGGTAGTTGCAATAACAAGTAAATTTGAATTAATGCATGTTAATAAAATAAATCTAGCACTTCCGGTTTCACCGGAAATGACCGTAATATCTGTTTTTTAAACGGAACACCCTGTATATTTTTACATTTTTGGATTCAGAGATTTATTCTGCATACGATGGTATCAACTTCGAGGAAGAAACATAACCTCAAACATTTTTTTAGGATAATTTAAGTTGTCATCTAGGGAGCCATGTCTGCTGAAAAACTTTTCTTTCTGAGCCGTTGAGTATTGGAAAAATAAAATCGTGATATTAAGTGAGCTAACTTTGCTTTTATAGTCATTTAAACATCTCGGAAGTGGTTTTTTCGATTTAAGAATTTTTTTTAAATGGAACCATTCTACCTCATGCTATTTTAATAGAGATTTTCTTTATCTACATTTCGATAACAAACACTTCACCATTAGTTCATAAATAACTTACAAAAGATACTTTACCTTAGTTCAAATTTATTTTAGTTTAATTAATTTGTTTTTTTTCAAGGCATTCCCGATTAATTTCATATCAAATGTTTAACTTGGTCAGAGCTCACTAAAATAAATTTGAACTAAGCTCATAAAGTATCTTTTGTAAGTTATTTATGAACTAATGGTGAAGTGTTTGGTATCGAAATGTAGGTAAAGAAAATCTCTATTAAAATAGTATAATGAGGTATAATGATGCCATTTAAAAAAAAATACTTATATCGAAAAAACCATTTCCGAGACGTTTAAATGGCTATAGAAGCAAAGTTAGCTCACTTAATATCCTGATTTCATTTTTCCAATACTCAATGACTCAGAAAGAAAAGTTCTTCAGCAGTCATGGCTCCCTAGATGCCAACTTAAATTATCCTAAAAAAATGTTTGAGGTTATGTTTCTTCCTCGAAGTTGATACCATCGTATGCAGAATGAATCCCTGAATCCAAAAATGTAAAAATATACAGGGTGTTCTATTTAAAAAATAGATGTTACGGTCATTTCCGGTGAAACCGGAAGTCCAAGAATCATTTTATTAACATGCATTAATTCAAATTTACTTGTTATTACAACTACCAAAATTTCAAAATAATATCTGAAAAAACAAAAAAGTTACTTGTTATTGCAACTGCTAAAATTTCAAAATGATATCTGAAAAAACAAAAAAGTTATAGGGGTGAGCCTAATTTCACTTACACCCGGTATAACATACGCACAAGCACTTAATAGAATATAAATGCATAACAGAATGTCGGCCTGCAGTTTTCCATTTTGGTGGTTTCACATTTCCTGCATACAGTACATACTTATTCCTTTGCAACATTTCGTGTTTTTAGTTTTTTGGGCACCGGAAATAAATAATGCAATTAAAATGGGATCGACCTTTTTCGCCACTGGCTTCTGAGATAAACCGTTTAAACTGAAATTAAACGTCCCATTTAAACTACGCAAATGCAATTATTTAATGACGACTATCTGAAATAAAGCAGGTTGTAGGTTCGAAAATAACTCAATATCTAAATTGGCCTGCATAGGGCTAAAAATACCAGCAATATGCAGATAGTCATTAAATGCCCTAAGTCAACTTAGCACATAAAGCGGTGCTTTCAATTCTAAAAATATAAATATTATGAAGCGCTGCGTGGTTTTGACTATCTATAGTTGGCGTCGGAGATTGTTAATACGAACGATTCATTTATACAGGGTGATTCACGAGGAAAGGGACAAAATGTTTTGGTAGATAGAGTTCACTTAGGTGAATTAGATATGACTATTGAAAAAAGCCTGAGCCTTTTTTTATTGATCTACAGGGTGATTTATGAGTTTTGCCCAATACTTCTTAAGGTAATATCTTTTAAAATAATCACTAGAATCAGCTCGTATTGTGGATATATAATATACTATTAATTGTCAATTTACATGCATAATCAAAGACAGAAAATTCCAGGGCCGGCTCAACTAATTTTTATTTTTATGGCTCTTATGAAAAAATTCACCCTGTGTACGTGATTTTTAAATTCTAATACTGAATTATGAAATCACATACAAAAATGATCGAAAACATGTATTTTGTTGTTTTGCCACACTTTGGGGGAATTTTAAATAAACGATCAATTTTCGCCAAAATCGAAGGTCTGCACAAAATAAATTAATAAAATTATATTATCCTCTCTTATTTAAACTAAAATATTTGTTATACAAAATTTTGTGATTTCAGGTTGAAAAATAAATAATTTCAACATCAGATTAAGTAATTTTTATTTGTGAGGTTTCTGTGAAAAAAATCAGTCTGTATACATTTTTCTCAAATTCTGATAATAAATTATGGAACTACATTAAAAAAATACCGCTGCCAATTATGGGATCAAAGCTTCCTCACCGTGTGGTGGAGTTTATAACAAAAGTAATTTTTGACGTATTTTGTTTTTTGACGCATTTTGTTTTTGTACGTATTTTGTTTTTTTGGCGTATTTTGTGTATTTCAACATTTGGACACAATATTATAATGAGTTGTATATCAGATCCTATTTATAATCTTTCATCACGAATACATTTTTTTGTAAAGTTAGAAATAGAAATGTTGGGGTCCGGTAGACCCCATTCCAATGGACCGATTTTGCTCATCAACGAACTCAATCTTTTCCTTGACCTCTAGAACGTGTGTACCAAATTTGAAAGCTTTATTTCAAAAAAGAAAATTTTTGTGTATCGTCATAATTCGTCGAGAATCGTCCAGAAATGCAATACAAATTTTCATAATTTTTTTCACGAATACATATCTTCCTCACTTTTGGTGAGGAAGTAATTATTAACGAAATTGTTTAGTTTTTTTATCACAGTACATCAATAAACAGAACATTAATAATCCTGTCGTTATTAGGAAAGCCGTAGGAAATTTAATTTTACGACAAAGAAAATGTATAGAGGCAGAAGACTCTCATTTTGAAAATAAGTTATAAGGTTTTATGTTCTGTGAATTTGTTGTTTATAATGTTCTGTTTATTGATGTATTGTGATAAATAATTTCGTTAATTTTTAAATGTAGTTCCACAATTTATTTTCAGAATTTGAGAAAAATGTATACAGACTGATTTTTCACAGAAACGTCAGAAATAAAAATTACTTAATCTGATGTTGAAATTATTTATTTTTGATTATTTATTTTATATTAATCATGCATGAAATCACAAAATTTTGTATAACAAATATTTTAGTTTGAATAAGAAAGGAAAATGCAATTTTATAAATTTATTTTGTGCAGACCTTCGATTTTGGCGAAAATTGATCGTTTATTTAAAATTCATCCAAAGTGTGGCAAAACAACAAAGTACATGATTTCGATCACTGTTGTATGTAGTTTCATAATTCAGTATTAGAATTTAAAAATCACGTACACAGGGTGAATTTTTTCATAAGAGCCCTAAAAATAAAAATTAGTTGAGCCGGCCCTGGAATTTTCTGTCTTTGATTATGCATTTAAATTGATAATTAATAGTATACTATACACTCACAATACGAGCTGATTCTAGTGATTAGTTTAAAAGATATTACCTTAAGAAGTATTGGGCAAAACTCATAAATCACCCTGTAGATCAATAAAAAAAAGGCTCAGGCCTTTTCAATAGTCATTTCTAATTCACCTAAGTGAACTCTATCTACCATAACATTTTGTCCATTTCCTCGTGAATCACCCTGTATAAAGATAGGTATAACTTTCAGTTATGTAAGTATATTAAAAAAAGTTGCATTTTCGAAATTTCACATAAAAAGATTGTATGATCTATGCGGGGAACATAATTTGAAGACAGACACAGCGAGTATCCACAAACACAACTGCACACAAAACAGTAATTTGTTTAAGAAATGGTGATTTTGCCTACTCTGTTTCTGAATACCTATAGTTTTAGGCCTATAAGATCCGTGCGCGAAAGATGTGTTTGGCTTTAATTTTCTCTCCGATAGTTGTCTTCTAAATATTTGAGGTTTGATGACAATTCTACTAAGATATTTACTTTTATGAAATTAACGTTTTAAAGGCGAACAAAGCTCTATATATCATACCTGTATTGTAGATTCTATTTATAAATATCATTGCATGTGGTTGGTAGTTAAAAAGCTATGAAATGTGATTCCATAAACTTTCCGTATGATATAAGAATGTTCTGTAGCCGCTACAATTTCTAATGGTATTAGTAAGTACAATCTGTGAGGCAGACATTCGCGATGAAAAAAAAAAACCAATCATTTATTTTCTAGTCTCACTATTATTACCGCGTGGTCATCACAACTGTATATGTTATAATAATTATTTTGAAATGTTGAGTTGGGCAATTACATGACTATTGACGTTGATTGTAGTATTAATAAGATATCTAACCGCAGCAATCGCCTCGTAGCCGGCCGAATTGCTGCCCCTCCCACAAACCCCTTTGCGTCTCATTCCGCAGGCTCTATATACTCGTTCACTGTAACAGTGCGACAATTTCGTGAACACGAGAAACTAAACAGTGTAGGTTTTTAGGTTGTGTATCCCGCTGAAATGTAAAGCGTTTCAATCAAAGGTTAAGGTATTAAGGCATGGGCGCACGCCAAAATAATCGTCAGATAAAAAATATCAATAATATTATTTGTTTACATCCTACTTTTATTTTTTTTTTAAATAAAAATGTTTCATATTTTGCTTGTTTAGTGTGTATATTTGTTGGAGATCTTTTATTAAGTCGTTTAATAATTTTTAACGAAATTTTTAATGTAATTACACTACTTCAAATATATTATTATTATTATTATTCTCTAGGGTAACATTAAAATTTCGCGGTTTTTAAATTATACCGTTTTGATAATACAATTGCTGGAATTGTGAGTTAACTTATTCACATATTCTAACTGATATATAATGGGGCACACACTATTGATTTCTATATTAACGGTAGGTAAATGTAAAGAGGGATGACAAAATAATAGACGAAAATAATTAAGAAATAAAAATAATTTATTACATATTTCTAAAAAATTAGAGTTGTGCGAGTTAGTATAAAAAGTTTATTTTATTACTAAAATATGCATAACAAATATCATAATACTGAAATGAATTATAAAATTAAGGGTTCGATTCCCGGTCGTGGCAATGGAAAATACTGTGAGAGGGACTTTTCCATTATACACGGATATTGGATGTGTGTCCCTTGTCTTTAAATGTGTAGTCCCCTCCCGCACAAGTCCTTCTATAGCCTTCTGGGTTAAAGGGGGTCGTCATTACATGTGGTGTATTTATTATTTATTATTAATATTCGTAAAAAGTCAAGCGCGTGGTTGGTTTACGCCAATCTCCTTGCATTTCATGCCTAGTCTGTCCAATGGAAATTCTTTTCCGATACGGTGAAATATATGCTATTCACATTTTATTTACATGAGGGGAGGCTATGATATGTTTTTCTTAGGTTGTCTCAGGGTTGTCTACTATTGACAAAATATTGAAGTGTCAGATTTTTTAGTGTGACTGATGGTCGAGATGGTAGAGTACCTGCCTCTCACCCAAAAGTCCCGGGTTCGAATCCCGGTCGTGGCAATGGAAAATACTGTGAGAGGGATTTTTCCATTATACACGGATATTGGATGTGTGTCCCTTGTCCTTAAATGTGTAGCCCCCTCCCGCACAAGGCTCAGCCTTCTGGGATAAAGGGGGTCGTAATTACATGTGGTGTATTTATTTATTTATTTATTTATTTAATTGATCGTCACTGTCATTTATTTTTGGCTGAATTGCCAAATTTTTTATTGATAACATTCCTGTGCTTTCTTTAGGATCTCACTCTGGCAACTATGTAGAATTAATTTGAATTTGTGGTTATGTTTTTGACTTTTCAACATAACCTCATTCATACCAACAGAATTCAGATTTTCCAAAGCCTCCCCTCATGTAAATAAAATGTGAATAGCATATAGAATGGTCCATTATTGAGGGAAGGATTGACATTTGAATAGTTTTGACGTTTAATTATGTTAAGTAATAATTGTGCCAAAAATGATGAATACGGACTTGCAAACTCGCTTGCAAAGGTTAGTATTTATTGTTATAATCGTAGATAAAGTATTATGTCCTAAAGCGCATAGTAAGGAAGCTACAACCCTTTAATAAATAAATCACTTGATGAATTACATTGCATACTTCATCTGCGTGAGTTATTTACTACATTACCACTCGTCAAATAATATACTATTATCTCTGAATATTTATATAATTTAACAGATTGACAACTGAAGTTTGTTTATACAAATGTCAATGCCAGTTAGGAGCTGCAAAATAATCAAAATAAATCGCCATTTCTATTTTAAAGCGGGGTTAGATAAAATTTTATACGTAAACACGTTATGAAGACGCTAATTTTATTTGAGTCATGTAATTTTGCAGAACTCGCTCGTTCTGGCAAATATTACATTCGTCAAATAAAATTAGACTTTTCATAACTGATTACGTAATAGGTATATTACGTAATCAGCTGATATTCATCATCCCCCTTCAAAGGGTTGTAGCTTCCCTATTATGCGTTTAAGGACATATGTTTATTAATGAAAGTCCATTTATTTTTTGATAAATTAGCGGCCTCTGAAGTTTGGCTTTGTGATCCTTGTCCTTACATGTTTTTCAAGTTCCCACACAATCTTTGTTTTTTTTTTTATACTTATTATTGAATACTTATATCAGGTTTCGTGTGACAATGTTGTGAAAGATGTTCTTTCTTTAAAATAATAAAAACGTATTTGAGGAAAAAAACTTCAACACTTCAAAGTTAATTGGTTAGGTGCGTGCCGGGCGGCAGCCGGCGGTTAAGATTAAAAAACTATTTAATCGCCGCGCCGCGCGGTTAAGTCGACACTCCCTAGAAATAATTGCCACAAACACAATAGTTTTTTTTTTTATTTGAAAACTTACGTTATGTATTTATGGAGATACAAATTATTTAATTTTAATACCGCTGTCGATCCGACGAAACGGTCGGCTTGCAAGTGTATAAGCTGCAAAGATTGAATAATCAATGCCTACATAAATACCTAAACTTAACTCGTTGCTGTCATCGTGATTGGATTATTTTGATATAGGTAAAGAATAGTAAATATTCACATGTACCTAATTTACCTATGTAATGATTCTTACCTATATCAGAGGCCACTTCATATTTAATTGGCATTACGAGTTAAAGTCTTTTTTTTTGCCGAGAACATTAAGTATTTAGGTAAAGTGTTTTTCACATAATAATTTGTTTTTCAGCACATGATGGTCTATATCGAGAAGTTTAATATTTCGACAGTTATTCACCCACAGTCTACAACGGGCTTGATCATTTACGGGAAATTTAAAGAATGCCGTGTCAGGCGTGGTGTTCCTCGAGTTTTTGCATTTTACATATACACAACAATGGCTTGCAATTGTAAAACTCATTTTTTTAACTTCACCGCTTAAACAAACTTATAACAACGCTTATTGGAATATAAATTAATCTACGAAAATATCTACGTTAGATACGCCACTGGCAAACCGAGTGAGACTAGGCAATGCCAAACTTAACGCCGATAATATCGCACATTTCAGTCAATGAGGTATGTTAGTTTATGTTCTAGAAGGTAGGTGTCGCGATACTAGCGTTCATAGCAGGTAGAACTTACAGTCGGCGCGTTTAGCGCCGTCTAGTTAAAAATCTTATAAATACTTCAATCAACGCTATTGACTATACCTTAAATAAAAGTATTACAGCAGAAAGGAAAACAAGGAACATCAAAATATTTAATGGGCAAATGAACAGCAGAAGTAATAACACAATTTGTAGTCTTTTTTAATAATAAATAGCAAATAGCAAAGGGTTGGGTTTCTAATATCCTAAATAACAAAACACTTTTGAATACAGTATATTCACTTTTCAACCAAAGCACTTTGTGAGTAAATAGGAGACAATAAAGCGAGAGCGCTAACATTCTGAGATCGACATGCAGTCACGTATGTGTAGTGCTCTCGCTTTACTACTATCTCCTATTCACTCACAAACTGCTTTGGTTTAAAACTGAATATACTGTATAGACTCATAATGCAATGCGTACTCGCAAATGGGTCCTTCGTTGCATAACAGTGTTGGCTGATGATTTTCCTGCTGGCTTGGAGGTGGGCATATTCTTGATCGAAAGTATCTGTTACGACTAATCTAAAGTTGAATATGTCTGCAAAACATCATTGTTTTTATTATATTTTAATTATATTTTATGTCAAAAAACCAACCTTTAACTGTTCCTTTGACGTAAAGTCACAGGCGTAAAGGTTATTTTTTAAATAATCCAGATATTTTTCAGATTATCTGGGTAATGTTCAGAACTGTGGCCGTAAATCCCAAATAAGAACAGAAAAAAAAAGGAGTATTTTATGTACGTAGGTAGACACTATGTGTAAAGAGCGCTTATTTATTTTTATATTGTACTTACCTATTTGCTAAATAATGCTGGGTCATGTGTAAGACAAAGTCGAGCTGATTGCGCCTACAAAGAAAAAGAAAAAAAATAAAAGGATTTCTAATATAAATGCAGACGATTGAATGGAACCCACAGATCGATGGTGTATTTGTAGGCTAAAAGCGAGGTATTCGTCCTGGCTATACAATGGCACAAACGAAGCCAAAGTATAAGCTGAATCTGCCATGGCTGACTAGATATCCGACACAACTGATTAGATTTTTCCAATTGTCCATCGGTTTATTGAATTTTTCACAGGAATAGCGACGATTACGTGAAAGTAGATTCTTACTTCAGTTACAACGAGTTTTATTCCTCTACTTTTTTAACATTTAAAAGGGTCTTTTAATATTGAAATGCTTATTTAAGTAGTTTATCGAGGAATAAGTAAATTTATTGTAGATATCGTTTTCTCCTAGATTCTCTATTTTGGAGTTACTGCGCGACTTCAGGTCTTTTTGAAATTAAATCTATCTACGGGTCGGTGAAAGGAAAGAAACCGTGCTGTCATGCTTTTTTAATATAATCATAAGGGGAAAATCATTTAGACTATGTTTTGTTACGATGTTTTTTGAAATAGGAAAATTGTTGGCATATACAAACTTCATATTTGACCGTTTCGTGGAAATGTTAGAGCCCCGCAGTGACTGGAGTAATTGAGAAAAGTATCATTTACTCAGTGCTAGAATGGGAGCCATTGAGGAAAGTTTCATTTTCTCAATACGAGAATTGATTTTGAAGACATGTCCAGGTTAATAGAAACAACGAGTCTAAAATTATATAAAATTTTGTCGCAGCTAATCTGTGCAAGATTGACTACGAACTACGACAAAGTATCACGTTGGGTCCTTTTCGAAACCAAATCTTAATTGGAAATATCTGTCCTTACTGTTCAAGGATGTATAGAAGTTGAATCGATCAAGGAGATAAAGCTGACAGCTCCTGCGGAGCTGTCCTCACAGTTGAGGATGTGTAGAAGTTGAATCGATCAAGGAAATAAGGCTGACAGCTCCTGCGGAGCTGTTCTGACCGTTCGACGATGTGTAGAAGTTGAATCGATCGCAGGGGCTGTCCGACCGAATTAGTTAAGCGATTCGGGGCGAAATCGAGAAAAAAAAAATTTGACATTTGTTTTTTTTGGAAAAAAAATTTTTAAAACTTTTTTGGTGACAGCTGTCAAACAAATGTCAAAGTGACGTTTGGGAACGGGCGCGCCCCCTTCGGACCCGCCCGCGGTCGAATTTTACGATTTTTCATCGATTTTCCGAAAAACTGTCAAAAGTGACGTTTAAATGTCAAAGTGAAGGAAAGTGCAATCAAGAAACCGAGAACGGTTTCGGGGTGCCGAAGTCGTCCGGATTCCGAAACTGGTACCGGTTTCGTCCTAGGACCGATATTAAGAAAAAACACAATAAACTCGGACCATAACTCCCAAATTTTTATCGCGGCGCACTGTAGATTTCGAGATAAAAATGTGGCGAAATAGGCATGTCCACAAAATTTTAATTTCAATTGGAAATGATAGATTTATTGGTATTATGAACTTATGTAACAATAAAAAAATTTGTATATTTTCATTTTGCCAGTTATTCGCAATTGAAATCACCTAAAAGCAGAGAGGCTAAGAAACGTGCCCAAGATAGAGGCTAGTAACATGACGTCACATCCTCGCAGGCACGTTGTTAATGAGCAGTATTATAAAAGAAATATCGAGAGAAATATGGTGGCACGAAAATGATGTTTTGTTCCTTGCTGCAATAATACAACTACTAAGACGCCAACGAAAATATTTGTAAGCGTCCCAAAGCCACCAATAAAAAAGAAAAAATGGTTTGAGGCAGTAAGACGTGATATTAAAAACGTTTCATCGACATCACTTTGTACTGCTGCGAGGATCATTTTAATGCAAGTTAATTAACTACTAGTTCTCCTCAGTTTAAACCCGAATTTAAATGATCTACATTAAAACACAGCTTTTTTTCGTGATTTCCTTTGGGGCTGGTTAAAATCACTGTTTGTTATCAGAAAATCGGATACCATAATTACTCTTACATTTGGCAAATTATGTGAATCTCCTTTCTGGAAACCTTCTTCCATATTTACTAATAAGACGATGCAATAAACCAACACCACAACGTCGTAAATAGTAGAGCTACTGCAAATGTAGACTGCATTCTGACACTTCTGACAGCTCAGCGCGCGCCGCCGTGTGAAAATTAATCACGCGCGTCAGCCAGGCTAGCGAGCTTGTGACGTCACAACAATCAGCAGGCGTTTATGGCAAGCAATCCAAGCTGGAAGGTTCGACTTGCAACGACATCGCGAATACGGCGGTCCAGCTGCGACGTCGGAGGCTGCAGGAGTGAACGAAAAAGTGGCATGTTGACGTTAACGAAAAATTTTAAGTTTTGGCAAGTCCTGCGCGCGCTCGATTTGGCAGGATGTGCGCGCGCATCCCGCGGCCATTAGTCTCGTATCTCTTTTTAATTTCGCAAATTTTACAAAACTCGTCGCAACGGTGGTATCGAAACGCTAATAACTTTCTTATGACGAGCCCTGCTTCATACCGAATGATTTAAAATTCCATGTTTTGGGGCTCTTTGGGACTTTTTGTCGAATTTCCGCCCAAACAGGATCATTCGGAAAGAATAAGACATTTAGAAGATTCCTGGTTATTTCAGTCTCCATTTTCACAAATAAAAAGTAATTGGTTTTTGAAAATTGGCAATAATCAAGTATTTTTGATGTAGGCAGCCTTTGAAGAATTCATGTGTTAGCAACAAATTGTATTCCTTGCTACAAACATTATGATATAAATTGCTTGCTTGCGCGTAGCAGTCGATGGTTTCTTTACCAGTGTGGCAATCATTATCAATACTTTAAATTCAATTGTGCCTTTATTGATTTTATTTGAAATCAGAAGTTGGTGACGTTTTTTACAGCGTGATACGAGGATGAAGTTCCTCAACCTGTGATATTTTTTAAAGCTGTTATTGCTGATTCAAACTAATTTTCGCACGAAAAGTCGCCCAATCTTACACGACAGAGCATTCAAGTAACATACTCCAAAGAAGAGTTTTACGTGAGTTTTTACTTAACAGTTAATAAATTCTTAAGAAAAGTAATGTTTGAATGCTGTCATTCTATAACAAGAGTTGAATAACTGAATACTAATGAGTATAAGATCAGCAATCATTGCGTACTAGAGGAAGTCACAACTTTTATTTAAAAAATATATGCACTTTATTTAGTTCCTTTTATTTGCCATATTTTTTCTTTTATAAAGAAACTACAATACTTTTTAAAGCTTTTCGTATTGTGAATGAGGCATGTTTGTTCCTAATCCACCCAGTATTAGTCAAGCGATGTCCTTACGTAACAAGTTCAAATTTATTACTTCAACGAATTGCCCTCCTTTCCGTGACGAAAGTTATTAATGACAACTTTGTACAAACATCGTAACGTGTTATTTCTCACTTCGGCACTAAAACTTAATAAATAAATCCGCAGTTTTGTGTCATGCACAAGTAAATACGGGACAGTAGCGATTAAAAGTGTTTAATTAATTTTTTTCTGCTTATCTAGAACAACCTCTAACCTCGCCGTGCTTTTTCCAGAATTAACAAAATGCTCCACGTAAATTATATAAGCATCAACAAATACCATCAACTATTTACTTAATTAACATGAAGTGCATGCATCTTCGTGCAAGGCATGCAACCGTTCCAATACATCGGCCCATTGGTTGGGCGGATACGAATCGAACATTGCTGACCTGTTAGAGAGACGGCAGCTTTTACAGTATGTCAAATCAAATCACCTACCCATTTTATACGTATATAAATAGTTAAATTTCAAATATTCCCTGCGGAAGCTATATCTCCGGAAATTTAACGGTGTTAAAGTTAAAGTACTAGGTTCTCGCTTTCAATACCGAAAAAGGCCTCAGCGTGCTTTCTTAAACACCTGCCTCGGCTTTTCTTATTGAAATAATTTCCACGGAGTTTGAAGTCGAACCAGCAATAAGAAACCCACCCTTAAATATGTTTTTATAGCCTGGGGAGCATTTAGTGGAGCCAATAAGGGGCGATAAGTGCTCCGTTCACTGGTTACGGGGTGCATTTATTACATAATCGAATCATCAACGCTGCCTATGTAAATCTAGCCTGCGGTTGTTTTAGTAAATAAATGAGAGTAGCGGGTGGGTTTTTATCAACTGTACCTACCCTACATTCAACTGCAAATAACACATATCGTAAAACATCCACCCAGTGTGATCACAATCGTGGGCTGCTATATATAGCAAATCCACCAGATTTTAGGGGCTATGGCGACGCATGTTCAGGGAACCGAGTTATGAACCCCTAGGGTTGCAGCAATTAAGGTGTAAAAAATATGACACGAACAGCGCGCAAATAATCGAACATTAATTACTAGCACCCTTGCTTGCATATTCTGATTATTAAAACGTCGTTTACGAAACTTCAATTTTGTCAGCCAAGCAGATTTCCTTATTTGGAAAAATGGTCTTTGAAAATACTTTAAAAATGTACTAAATGAAACTAAAAGTTAACCACCATGCATCTTTATCCACTTCCATACAATATCCATTTGACCCCTTCTAATTTTTTTGACGTCCAGTTTGAAAATGCTTTTTATGTTATGTTATATACGGAATATACAGGATATTTATTGGAGAAACTCCCGGTATAAAGACCACAATAATACAAATGCACGATTTTTTTTGTATGCACAATATTCGTCTTATTCGTCTCCCCGCCATCATTTGCTTGGATTGTATAAGTCAAAGCAACCCCTGGTGGTAATAGGAATTAATATTAGTTTCCATTAATTGAGCAGTTCTGCACCCATATCCACTTCAATTTAACTAATTCTGAGCCTCTTCACTTAAACCTTAAACCTTGAAATCCATCATCCCGCCCTTTGTACTGAAATATTAAATTCACGCCGCACAAACCTACGTAAAACCATTTGTATAATTGATAGATCCGAGGAATTTGTCAACAATGGGTGGGAAAAGTGAAAATGGTTTGTGACATTGATGTGTATAAATTTATCTCAGCTCATCAAAAATTCTATTAAATATTTCACAGAGTAAAAAGCAGGGCTCGGAATAGAGATCAGCCCTAGGCCGACAACACATTTCACCCCATCTTCGTTTACAGGCCATTTCAAACGCAATGTAATGTCGGCTTATCTAAATACTTGATTTATAATGGGGTTCAGGCAATAGTTGTGTCGTACAACTCCATTTTTTATGATATATTGGATCCTACAGGCGAGTAATGGAAATTCGATAGGTTTTATAAATTTTCTGCGTAACATTCCGCGTTTAAAAAAATATGAGCCTTTGTTTAAGGGAAAATTCCGTGATTGAAAATAAGATAAAATATGGATTCGGAATATCTATTTTTCGACATACAGGGTTGGGTGAAGTAATTACTAAAAATATATTTTTTGAAACTAAGTGAACGGTTTGAAAGATTTTTGAAAGTTTATATATTTATAGTCAATGGATAATACGTACAATGCATAAAATAAATACACATTTTCCTGAATATTTTCGTTAATGTTTGATTATTTTTTGTTATAATTTACATTTTATCGAAGTATCTCTTAAAAGTTTACGTTTAATGCTTGGATTAAATTTAAATGAGCCAAGTAAAAATGGATCTTCAACTCAAATCCACATATTATAAAGTTTCTCATATTCGTTCTAGTTTACTTCCTTCAGTAGTTTCTTTAGTTCGGACTTTTATCACATTAAAAACAAAATTTATGGTAAACATCAACAGCGTAGTCAGAATTTTGAATGTTTATCCTGTTTCTTTATGTCATAAAGTATGACATTAAAAAAAGGCTTGTACGACTGCTGTGGCGAGAGACCCTGGGATTCGTCAGAAGGAATTAATACAGCATACTTAAATAGTTAATGTGTGTCCAATGTCAATAAATGTGCAGTATCAATGGCTCTTCACTGACAAAAGGGTATTGGTTGGTGGGTGTTTTTAACTTAAATCTGAGTCTTTTGTTTTCTATGATAGTTGCAAAGTAATAATATAGATTTTTCATTAATATTAATTCCTAAATATCCGAAATTATCTAAACCAAAATTGACCCGCTCTTGACCAGCTGGTTCACCAGATTTATATCCCGTTGTCTTTTATTTTTATGACCATATGAAAGATATTGTTTGTCAAACACTACTAAATACAGAAGAAGGCTAAACTATTAGGACATTTTTTTTAAATCGCTGAAGAAGAAGACCATAAGGTGATCGTAACGTCAAGAATTTAAAATAATCAATGCAAAAAAGAACTCGAACTCTTGGTTCAAGCAAGATTAGGATGTTCCGCAAGAATCTGAATTGGAGCCCTTCATTTTTAATTTCTCCTATATAAAAATGGTCTTAAGCTATATTGCTTTGCTAAATGTGAGGTAAGGTAGTTACCAATTTTAAACCAGCAAACTGTAACCATTTGCAGAAAACGTAATTTTTAACAAGTTCCATAAAAGTTTATAATCCGGATACAGGATGTTAAACATAATTATTTTTTCTAAGTTTTCATTTTAAATCATTACAGGGTGATATACCACAAGTGTGTCAAACTTCAGAGGCCGCTAATTTATAAAAAAATAAATGGACTTTCGTTAATAAACATGTCCTAAAACGCATAATAAGGGAGCTACAATCCCTTGAAGGGATTATAAGGCCAATTTGGTGATGACTAAAAAAATTAAATTTCCACACATTTACGACCTCGATGCAGGTGGATAAAATTGCAAATTTCATATTTAGCAGCTTGCTTTATTGGGGTAGTTTTGAGAGCTGAGGGATAGTTTTTTGCCCCAAACTTTTTTTGACGTCAGTCTTGAAGCAAAAATTTTAAATAAAATTATTTCCTATGCAATGGACTCAGAAAAAAGTATTTTTCAAAATTATCGTCACACCAGCCGTTTTTGAATAATTTGCGTTGAATGGCAATAGGCTGCTGAAACACCCTGTATAGTTATCATCGACTCCTAATTAATTACAGTTTTTATCGATATCTGGCGCATGAATAAAAAAAGTTCAATTCCCTGGTCAGTTACGTATAAAAATATACTCCTGTGAAAACTTCGCAGGTTTGTTAGATTTTGAGCAAAAAATTAATTAATATTTGAATAATAACAAGTTAATAATATGGAAACTCATGATAAACTTCTTGATAAAGAAAATGTTCATAAATGACTTTATTTAGGCTTTATACAAGCACGATAATAAAGCATAAATAAAGTCATTTATGAACATTACGTATTAAGCAAAGAAAGAGAATTGTTAAAAAGAAAATGTATTCGGACATTTTGTTTTAAATTTTTTTATTGTTCTTCACTAATTAATGACAACGAAAAAAAATATATTATTTTATGCCCACAGTTTTCAAAATAGATAAATAAATAAATCTCAATTTCAAAAAAGGGTATTAATAATACAGCAGGTACGTATTTTCTAGGTAAAGCAACAGAATTAATAAAATAAATAATTAAGTAACTGGAGATGTTTTAAATGCGAACTAGTTTGATCGAGGAATAATTATTGACAACTGAAATAACGATCTCCTTCCTGACGTTTGCCAATAGGGTTATTTCATGTTAAAGAAAAACTTAAAAATACCTATCAATTTGGATAGTAGAATATGCAAGAATAATGTATTGGTAATTACCATGTCTTTATTATTTGTTAATTATTCATAAATCAATAAAAAGTATCGTCAATAATTTCAAATTTTATTAACTTCTGACGTCACGGTTTAGAACTAAATCTAGGAAGATTTGTTTTTGTTAAGAGTCCAGTACTGTCCAGTAGCGTTTGACACTTTTGACAGTTTGCTTTAGTTTGTGTTAGTTCATCATTTTTTACTATTATGGAGCCTAATTTCGTTAAAGCTAGCAGTGAAAATTTACCTGAAGTGAACTACGTTATGATTCAGGAATTCTTTGCGAAAAATATGGACTATTTCAGTGTCGAGTTTAAGAGCGTGAAAAATGTGAGGTTAGTTTTCTTGAGATATTTCATCTACGCTATACTGCGCATGCGTAAACATTTACGTCACGACTGTTGGCGGGAACTTAATATTTTCAAATTACAGGAATTCTTTGCGAAAAATATGGACTATTTCAGTGTCGAGTTTAAGAGCGTGAAAAATGTGAGGTTAGTTTTCTTGAGATATTTCATCTACGCTATACTGCGCATGCGTAAACATTTACGTCACGACTGTTGGCGGGAACTTAATATTTTCAAATTACAAACCGAGTTTAAAAATACGTAGGTGCAAAAAAAATACTTTTTTTCCAAATATACAGTATTTTTAAGTGTTCCTGATTGTACATTTAACATAAATATAAATTGTGAAATAACCCCATTATATTATCGACATGATAGTCTAAAATTTCAGTTTGTTCCAATAATTTCTGTTATTAACTGAAAAGAATTAACTTGTGCTTTTCTCTTCGAACAAAAATTACCATAAGGGTAATGCCAGGATAAGCAGGATGACCATGCTAGGACCACCACGATCTCGGCCGATCTTAGGATAATCATGTTCTTACTAGTAATGAAACGTAGTCATTTAATTGGAAATAACAATTTTGCCTTGTTTTGTGAAAGGTAATGAAAAAATAAAACTTTCACGTTGTTTTTTAATAGTTATTTTCGAGTGGATACATTATTTTGTTTTCGTCGTAAGCTTGTGAATCTCATGGATACACCCAATAATAAAATTTTGTGTTCAAAGTCTAACAAATTTTTTTTACAAAGGTCCGTTTTATGCGAGGTTTTATGTATAAAATTAATTAGGGAATTGGGAAATGGATGATAATTTTACAAAAATACGACTCGCCATTTACTCATCTGCACGCCATTAGGAAATGGAATTATAATTTTACTCATCTTTTTTATCGAGTCTGATACCGTTTTAAATAGTACCAAATTGGGAGTCGATAATATTCCTTCCAAGATATAAAATGAAAACCGTAAAATAATTATTTATAACTTGTTATAAAACTTTACAGGCCTAACTTTTTCTCTCAAAATCTGTTTCGTATGAATGCTTACAGTTTATTTGTTTAAAATTGAGAAAACCTATACTGGGTGTTTGTAAATCACATGTAAATTTCTGAACCATATATTCCTTACTTAAAATTATGACAAAAACTTTCTATAAACATATATCCGGAATCGACTCCATAAAAGAACCTCAAGATGGCACTGAAAAAGTAGTTTTTTTTAATTATTTCAGAAATGACGTTTCGTATTTGGAATATACAATTAAATAATGGTTTCGCCTAAAATACCAAAATTTGATTAAACTTAGTTAACTCAAAATACATTTTTAGCCCCTATAAATAACATTTTTTATCAGAAAAAGCTACTGCATTGCTAAAGAGTAAAAAATTTTTAAATAGAATGATTCGTTATCTGACTTTTCCTTCTTCTGTAAAATTTTGCTTGGATTAACCGTTTCTGAAGAAATGTAAGAAATCTGCATTAGCTCTGCTCATCAAATGGGCTCATTTCGTGATATTTGCTTTTTAATTTATTTTAGCATTTTCCGTAAGTATTTCATCCTCAAAGTATATAGTGAAAAAATTAGATCGCTAGCGTTAATATTAACCCTAATATTTGATTTCAAATTCGTAACATATTTGAAACGGCTATGACGTCACACCACCCGACTCCACTGGTTCTATGAGTTATGCGGATATATGGTATTTAGATTTCGCTGTACCAAGGACGAAGCACTTAAAAGATGAACGAAATTACCACTTCCGCCGTGTGTGTAGTAACTGCCGCCGGTATGAAACTATAGGAAACAAGCTATCGGCCGACCGCTGAGAGTGGTGTGACGTCACAGCGCTCTATTTTCATTATTTATTTTGAGGGAGAAGCAGTTGAAAAAAAATTTAATATTTTGCACATTTACTAATTACAAGGTGTACTTTCGGAATATGAATTAAAAAATGTTTCCGAAATGAGCCCATTATCAACTTTGTATTTTATATCAAGTCAGATTATGGAAAGCCAATATGACTCATCGTGGCCCTGGTGAATTTTCAATGTTCGATATTTCAATTTAGAGACATGGGACCTATACCAAATTATAAGAGGTTGCATTTGGGATCAAAATGAGAATGTTGGCGGAAAAATAAAATTGAAAATAATTTTCCGAAAATCCCATCTTCCCCCCCGCCCCTGGAAAGTCATAATAATAAATATATTTGAATTTTTTTTTTTAAATATCAGAATAATCTTCGAAACAATAATACAATCTATGACAAGGTTTTTTTGCTTTTGAAAAAATATTAATTTTTGTAAAAGTTACCAGCATTTGAAATTTTGAATGGCTCGAATCTTAATTTCAAAAAATTTTAAATGCTGGTAACTTTTCTAAAAATTAATATTTTTTCAAAAACAAAAAAAACCTTGTCTTAGATTGTATCGAAGATTTTTCTGATATTTAAAAAAAAATCAATCATACAAAATTTCAGAACTTTCTAGGGCGATGGGGTTTCAGAATTTTTTTTCGCAAATTGTTTGCAATTCTTTTTCGCCAATATTCTCATTTTGATCCCAAATAAAACCTTTCATAATTTGGTGCAGGTCTCATGTCTCTAAATTGAAATATTGAACATTGAAAATTCACCAGCCGCCACTAGTCATATTATATCGACTTTCCATAAACGAACTTGGTATAAAATACAAAGTTGATTATTTGATGAGTATAATAGCTAATGCAGATTTCTTACTTTTCTTCAGAAACGGTTAATCCAAGCAAAATTTTACAGAAGAAGGAAAAGTCAGATAATGAATCATTCTATTTAAAATTTGAACATTTTTTATTCTTTAGCAATGCAGTGGCTTTTTCTGATAAAAAAATTTATTTATGGGGACTAAAAAATGTATTTTGAGTTAACTGAATTTGACCAAATTTTTAGTATTTTAGGCGAATCCATTATTTAATTCAATATTCGAAATATGAAAAAAATTCGGTACGTCATTTCCGAAATAATTCAAAACTATATAGGACTTCTTCTTACTTATACAGGGTGTTTCTAAATCACATGTAAATCTCCGAACCATATAGTCCATATATTCCTTACTTAAAAATATGGCAAAAACTTTCTATAAACATATATCTTAGGGGAGCTGGAGGCACCTCAAGATATCATATTTGGAATATACAATTAAATAATGGATTCGCCTAAAATACTAAAATTTTATCAAATTCAGTTAACTCAAAATACATTCCTTAGCCCCCATAAATACAATTTTTTAGCAGAAAAAGCCATTGCATTGCTAAAGAGTAAACATTTTTCAATTTTTAAATAGAATGATTCATTATCTGACTTTTCCTTCTTCTGTAAAATTTTGCTTGGCTAAAAAATGTATTTTGAGTTAACTGAATTTGTTCAAATTTTAGTATTTTAGGCGAATCCATTATTTAAGTGTATATTCCAAATATGAAAAAAATTCGTTGCGTCATTTCCGAAATATTTCATAAAAACTACTTTTTAAGTGCCATCTTGAGGTACCTCCAGCTCCCTTAGGAGTCGATTCTGGATATAAGTATGTTTATAGAAAGTTTTTGTCATATTTTTAAGTAAGGAATATGTGGTTCAGAGATTTACATGTGATTTAGAAACACCTTGTATACTAGAGAATTAAAATATCTGCAATGTGTTTATACTAACATCAACATGTCGGGAACCTTAGAACCCTTTTACTAAATTATATTGGTAAATCGGTTTTGTATTATTTAAAATGATATGCCTGATTAAGTGTAGTATATTAAAAAGAAAACCTAGCAAAATTTTCTAGAGAAATTTCCTAATAATAAATTTCAAACAGCGTAACAGTTGACTGTAAGTAGCGATTTATTAAAATTATATTTATCCAGATGTTTGTCTATGAGAATAAGAGCGTATACATCCGCAATAATTTAACAATGTCAAACCGTTTTTCCGCATGAACTGCGATATTTTTGCGGAACATACTTAACAACAAAATACAAATGACCAGTTATCGAGGATGTACGACACAGCCAGCACATCATTGTGCCTTGTTCAATTGTAAGCTGTAATGTCCAAAAGAAAAAGAAAAAGCAGGGCTGGGAACGATGTAGTTTCAAATAAACGATTCGATTATTGGTTTCGTTTTGTGTCGTCGATGGGAGTCACCGACATGAATCATTCACTACGATTGATCTACTTAAAAGGAATACATACAACTCGTAGACTCTATATTGCTTCATTTATTTTTAATAGTTTAGAATACATCGAACAGTGTATGAATATTGTATACCATATTACACTAGAAGGTAATGTCGTAACGTTGAAGTTTCATGTTATTGATATTTTCTTGAGAAACTATTCCGTAGAAAATATCGATTATTACCCAGTTTTCTGCCAACTGGAACCTTTGTAAAAAGTTAGCAATCGTAGCAGTTACAGTAAATCTTCATTTCCCCCTGAAAACGTTCCTCTTTGTTTTGAATGACATTTTTTAAAATAAATCAGTATAGGATTTGCGTACTAATGATATCTGGTAAAATGATGAAATTATCTTTGCTAATAATGGATGCAATAGCAATTTTAGTCACTGGCTCGGTTTGGCTCTTCTTGTCACTGACTTGGATTGGCTCTTTTTTGTTGGTTACTTTTAATGTAAGATCATGATGCTTTTGAATATTGAGTATAAATCTGTTTGTTTAAGATTCTTGCCATTTACAACCATAAGATGTTTTGATTTTTAAGGGCCTTGGAAATATTTAAATATGTGGAATTTGGAATTTTTTTAGTCGTAAACTTCTTGTCATTTACTATTAAGAAAATCCCGAGGAAAATCCCATGCAGCTGCTTCAACAGCGGAAAAAATGTCTTAAAAATGTTACTGCTTCTCAAGGCACTGAAATTACTTCCGGAAAATCCTATTATATTGTGCTAGGTAAATAAGTAGACACGATTTTCTTTTTTAGTTTCAATTTCCTTGTGAACACAAGGCACCACTCATATCTGATAGTTCTTAATATGTCTTAAAAGAAACGTATTTAATAGTAATATGGAAATAAGCTAAGAGAGCATTTTTTAATTCCATGGACATCTTTGACATAATTTTTGATTTCACGGTGTAATATATCTGATGATTTGCTCTTTTGTAGTGTCTTTTTGTCACATTAAACAATAAAATGCAATACCAAATAATATTATATTTGCGTTTTCCATATACAGTCGTATTACCTTTTATTGTTCAGCTTACAATAGCATTTTATAGAATTGAAACTAATCGTGAATTAATAAATTTCATTAAATTTCAGGAATGCAAAAGCTCCGTTTTATATAAAACGCTATGGCACAAAAGGTAATTGAAAAAATGAATTTGCCCATGGCGCAAGTGGTAGTCGGTGTATAATTTCGTTTGGTTAAAATTTATCTCTTTAAAATTGTATGGCATCTATCCGAGATATTCATCAACAGTGGTGATATTGACGACAAAAATTTAATCAGTTCTGCAGTTTAAACACTCGCCAGCCTCAAAACAAATACTAATTAGGTTACGCAACCTCGTTATGTCGCTTGAACAAAAGGGACATCATCACACACAATGTTTACGTCATGGAAGCGAAATAATTTTCAAACAAATACGCTTCTTTCATTCAACTCAATGCAGTCGGTTTTATTGTCATTTACAGTTATATCAATCACGTAGGCTGATTACCAATAAAATAAAATAATAGCAGTAAACGTCGTGGTTAGCTAATATTGAGGGCTTTAAAATTCATAAAAACAATAAAATTAACAAAGAATAATACAAATACAATGTGGAACAAAAAACAACTTGAAAACTATAAAAATGTAGAGATATTTCTAGAATACAGGATATGTTTAATGGCAATAAACTGCAGAAATAAAAGGCACAGTGATAAATTGTAATGATTAGTACAGGGTGTCCCAGTTAACTCGTTACGCTCTATTTTCAAGATAAACTTTTGGTTCAAAAGCTGGTCTGACGTATTTTTTTACGAGGAATCCGATGCCGCTAAGAATCAAACAATTGAGCATCGAAAAAAAAGTTATGGCCGGAAAACCTATTTTGTAAAAAAATTCAAAATGGCGGATTTTTGTATTTTTTTTATTAGCTATTAAAGGTTAGTAAAGAAATGCATGTAAATTTTAAACGTCAAATAAAATCATGCAAAATATAAATTAAAGTAACCCTGGACTCCACTGGTTTTGAGAAACAAGCCACACCAAAGTTCTACCATGGGGGGACATGCAGGCCTTCTTCTACAGAGATGAACCGTCTCCTTACCTAAAAAAGCAACATTTAATTAAGAATTATACCAAACTTTTAATAAAAGTGAAACGATGATAAAGTTCAACTAATCAAACCATATAAACAATTCACTTAGTAACCAAAGTTAAGTGAATCTATGTAAAAATTTTAAATTTAAGCAATAATAACAAAAGATACTTTACCTTGGTCAAATTTATTTTAGTTTAATAAATTTGTTTTTTTTCAAGGCATTCCCGATTAATTTCATATCAAATGTTTAACACTAAAATAAATTTGAACTAAGGTCCTAAAGTATATTTTGTAGGTTATTTATGAACTAATGGTGAAGTGTTTGGTACCAAAATGTAGGTAAAGAAATCTCTATTAAAATAGCATAATGAGGTATAATGATGCCATTTAAAAAAAATACTTATATCGAAAAAACCATTTCCGAGAAGCTTAAATGGCTATAAAAGCAAAGTTAGCTCACTTAATATCCTGATTTTATTTTTCCAATACTCAATGACTCAGAAAGAAAAGTTTTTCAGCAGTCATGGCTACCTAGATGCCAGCTTAAATTATCCTAAAAAAATGTTTGGGGTTATGTTTCGTCCTCAAAGTTGATACCATCGTATGCAGAATGAATCCCTCAATCCAAAAATGTAAATATACGGGTGTTTCATTTAAAAAATAGATGTTACGGTCATTTTCGGTGAAACCGGAAGAGCTAGAATCATTTTATTAACATGCATTAATTCAAATTTACTTGTTATTGCAACTGCCAAAATTTCAAAATGATATCTGAAAAAACAAGAAAGTTATACGGGTGAGCCTAATTTCATTTACCTACACCCTGTATACTTTAGACAATTTAAATAATCCAAATACTTACATATCTACATAATTTGTGTGCCAAGGGGTGTAAAAACGACCATAAATTGGAACGAAAAATCATTTCTTCACAATACCAATAATACCATCCGTAGATCGGTTTCTGGATATTTACCTTCATCAGCACATGGTAAGTGGTGCCCACCCATCATGCAAAGATGAAAATATATGATATTTTGGTGGCTTATTTTCGACTGCTGTATAACGTGTCATGTAATCTAATGACTCCAACTGACGGGCGCTGTATTTTATACATGCAGTTGTGTTACTTATACGCTTGAATTATTGACTATTTTTAAATTTTGAACGTAATTATAAACCTGTTTAAGGTATTTTCAATAATTAAAGTTACTGGATCCGATTTTCGGAAAAAAAAGTTAGGGCCTCTCGAAGAGAACGGTGTCTCGAGAAATATGTAAAATCGATTATTTTCAAAAGATTGTAGCGTCCGTTCCATGTAGAAATCATAGAACAAAATTTGTGAGAAACTTTTCCAACATTTCTCTTTTCGTCCGCAATTTGTTTCGCGAAAATCACAAAAATCAACCATTTTCAAAAAGTCACACACCGGACGCGTATATATTAAGGAAAAAATAAATAACTGATGAGTTGTTAGTATGTCCACGCAAAGGAGCCCAGTAATTTGAAAGGAGTACGTGTCTGAAGATTGGAAATTCTGCGAAATCGTCGAATATTGGTGTTTTTTTTTCCAAAAATTAATAGCTTTTTTATTTGAACAAATGAGAGAAAATGATTTAGCTCTAGTTCGCTCTTTTAATCTCGAAGAAGGAGACTCGAGTTATTAAGCTCGAAAGCATTGTCGATTTTCGCCAAAATCGACAAAATATGGAATTTCTGTAATATTAACATGTAATATTAAAGCGTTAGATGTGAAGAAAGAAAGGACTCGTGGTGACTGGTGAACCCCCTGAGTAGAAACGGAAGATCGAGGATAAAATTTAGGACCGCATCGTGAATTGCATTGACCTAAAAAACTTTGGCGACTGTATGAGCGACCGAAAACGGCAGATTTTTTAACGAAAGAAACGATAATTTTATTCTGTGATCTGATTTTCCCTACAAAACCAATTTAGCCCAAATATGAGGTAGGTACTGCATTTTATCATTTGGAAAACGTGAAGAAAGATTTTCAACGACACTTTGAGTTCCCTCAGTCACGAATTGGATAGATATATCTAAAGCTATGAGTTATTAGTTCTTTAGTAAATCCTCTTAGAAACGGCTTGTAATACAGAGTTAGAAGCTCAGACTCACAAGCAAATATTGAAACAGAGAGACCAAAAATAGAGGGTGAGAGAGGACAGGAAGAGACAGAAGGTATTTAAAATATTTCTGCTATTATCGACGACGGGAGAAAAAGTTAACACTCCGTCCCACTACTATTTATAAAGTGTAACAGTTATTGCGACATCTTGGTCGACGTTGATACAATTAATTGATTGTCAAATAAACATTTTTATTATCTTCTTCAGTTGCTTCAGTTAAAATGATAGTAGAAGAAATCGTAATTCAACTCTGGAGTAGCAATGACTGATTACAATAAGTTTCACCCATAATCAGGAATTTTCGATTTTCCTCCCTATAGTTGCACAAATATCCATGAACGTTACGGGGACGCCACACAGTATATCGTCAAATGATTATGCTTAGCAGGAGAAATGCACTTTTAGGATTCCTTGATGTTCGAACTTGACCTTAGCAACGAATAAACTTGTAGTCTCACAAGAACGGCAGAGAGAATCGGTAATGTCGAAGAGCGTGTAACAATGAAATTCTCGCCCGGAGCAGCCGATTCATGCCCTGGCATCGCACACTCAGACTTCTCCAGGCAAAAGGAGAAATTAATTGCACCCGCAATCACGCTTTCCTGCAAACACTGATGAATTGCATACGAACTGAAACTCAGTCGCTGCCGCCGGATATTACACAGAACTAGGTATGCAGCCAGAACAGCGTTTTCTGTGGGTGGAAGCCAACTGCTCTCAGATGTGAGAGCGAATAATCTTGCGCTCTGGATATGAGATGCGGGATCTGGCTCATGGGAATGTTATGGTTTTTTTATTCAAAGCAGAATTAAATAAACCACAGGAACAGCACATATATTTTTCATTTACATTTTTTTTACATCGAATACTCTTTTGTATATTAATCTGACGGTGAAGAAAATTTGTATTTTCAAGATGATTTCAAATGCGATATCCACAGTACATAAACTAAAAACTAAGTGTACCTTAAAATGGGGCTACAAAGCACGACTGGGCCCTTTATTAAATTGCATTCAATTTTCGTGTTGGAAACTGAAATTAAAACTAAACAGTTGTAGTTTTCGAATCAACAAGCAAATTGGATTGCAAAATATATTTGGATGTGGTGCATAATTTTACATTTTAATTTTGATGCCGCGGCATTATGCCTTATTTTAATAATAGTACAGTTATTTGGTGATCTCACTTCTAATTAATTCTATCTATAGCTGTTTCAAATTTAAATATTTTTAGATAGTTTGATTCAAAATGTGTCAAATATCAAATATTAAAAAGGAATACGGGTGCGTTTTCGTTGGGGGTGAGCTTCACCCCATCTCAGGGGTTACAAAAATACGTGACTATTGGTACGTGTAAATAGTTGAATTCTACCACCCCCCCCCCCCAAAAAAAACCGGATAACGTGCTTTAACACCCGCCAAGTTACAGGGGTTGAAAACATTGATTTTTAAGCTGTTTATGACTGATTTTTTAAAAGTTAGTAAGCAAATTACTCGTAGAGGATCACATCAAAATTTGTTAAGGCTCATCGTTGCTGAGTTACAGTTTCATGCTTAGGTGCATTTGAACACAGCCCTGAAAAGGTCACGCGCTTCAAACAGTCATCACTCTGGTTTAAAAAAACCTTTTGACATGTAGGTACCTTTAATCAAATTGAAGCTTATTACTGTAGCTTAAAATAATCTTTTGGCAAATTTTGATATCTGCTAAATCAAAAATAATACAAGGAAAATAGAGGCAAAATTTTGATTTTTTTTACAAAAAAGTGTCCGTTTCTTTGTCTCAGTAAATTCCAAATTGAAAAAAAAAAAACCAAATTGTGTTTTTTGTTAGTCATTATTATTATGTATACGCTTGCATTTTTTTGACCGTGGTGGATGCATTATCTAAAAGATTTTACACTTAATGTATTTTGAAAATTTTTAAAATAATTAATTTTTTTGGCTTTGATGTTAAATAAGTTAGCATTGAAGAATCTTAGTTACCACAGATAAAAAATGATGGCAATAAATCAAGGAAAATGCAACTTTTCTATTTTTTTGATAAATATAATAGGTTAGGAGATAGAAGTGTGGGAAGTTAACTCCTAACGTTTTTTATTTTAATTGATGCATATAAGATCAAGGGTGTCGCCACCAAAATTTCCAGGGGGGGGGGGGGCAGAACAATTTTTTTAGAAATGTCTTAGCGCTTTTATTAGAAAAAAGATACCGAATTATTGAATACAAAATTTTATTGTAGGTACCTTTTATACGACCTACATGGTTTATTGAAAAATAGCAATAAAATTTATTTGTGAATATTAATATAGCTAATTTTAACACTATGTGCCAAAAGCCAGAGGGGGATAGGGCGCCTCCCATGTCCCCTCTTGGCGACGCCCATGTATAAGATGAATACAGAAAAACTGACAACCTTTGTACTGTTTTGACTTACTTGACCTTAAAGAGAATAAGAAGACCTTCAAAATGTTCAAAATAAGAAGCACGCCTCGTTTCAGCAAATTAAGATATTGCTTGTTTGGCGGTAATTTAGTCTCAGAACTTAGTTGATTATTGATTTTTTGAACTTAAGGGGTGATTTTCCTCCTCTTGGGGTAAGAGTCTAAAAATGAAACAATCTGCTAAGAAAGTCCTAATTTCTCAAAATAAACAAAAAATTATGAATTCAATCATTTTACCCCTTTTATATCGGCCATATTGAGGGTGCAACATAAACTTTATAAATTCTGACTTCACATTCGTGATCAGCAACTCCAAAAACATAAATAATATAAGTTTCAATAATTTATTCTCAGTACTTCGTTGATTATTGATTTTTTGATTTTAGAGGTGGGTTTCAACCTCTTAGGGACAAGAGCAATAATTTTTCTTATTAGGTATAAGTTTTATGTTCTAAAATATAAGAATTTGCAAAGAAAAAGTTCTACTTGCTCAAAACAAACAATGTTTTTCCATTGATCCATTTGAAGATTTATAAGTGCTATAATGGATCACTACTAATGATAATAGAAGTTTATAAGAGGAGTAGCAATTTTCGTTACCAAGTAGATACGATAGATTACAAAGTGTCTTCAAAATATTCTGATGTCCAATAGTACTTTTGTCTTACGCCTAAAATGCGACAGGGATAAGATGTCTTTCAGATAGTAAATAATTCTTTGTTCAGCAAATCTAAAGGTTTACAAGAAGCTCTCTTTTGAAGAACAAAAGCAGAATTAAAGTTTTATTGATTACAAGTACCCCAAAATCGTATTGCATACCTCAAATGAAACCCAACTAGAGAGAAATAAACCGCCCTTGCAGCTACTTGTCCCAATTCGGCAGAAGCAACCCTAACTGCAAAGCATCCAGATGGCAACTTTTTTCCGAGTGTTTTTAGGTGGTCATCAAATTTAAGATGTTGGTCAACGTGGAGCCCAAACAAAATTTTGTAGAGTTTTTCTCTGTTAATAAATGACTATACTGATGTTTATGTTGCTGAGGTTAATTTAAAGTTTACTAAAGCGGTCTTAGATATATTGAATGATAATAGGTTAGCGTCATACCTACCAATTAAAATCTCGGGTTACAATTTTATTAAGTTCATTCGTGTTTTTATTGTTCCTGCTAGAGATAGTTGCGTCCTCAGCAAATAATGTTATTTTTCCAGTTATTTTTAAGCTGGATGTCATTAATATACAATAAGAGTAAGATAGGGCTGGGCACAGACCCTTGAGGAAGCCCCCTCCGTATAAGACCTCTTTGTGAGCATATATCAAATATTTTTACCATTTACCATGTTGACGATCAGAAAGATAATAATGTAGCCATCATTACGTTACTCCTCGAAAACCATAGCAATGAAGGTTCCTTCCAGTATTCCATGACTCACGCAATCAAATGCTTTTATTAGGTGACAGAATACTGCTGCAGCAGCCACCGTCCACTATTCATTATTGTATAAATGCTTTCAAGAAAATTCAACATGGAATCGTTTGTATTTTTATTAGCCTGAAAACCAAATTAATCCTGATTTAAAATGTTATATTTACACAAGAAGACATCCTTTTTTTGACTAATTTTTTAATTATTATGAAAAGATTAAATATAAGTGAAATAGATCGATTAGCTTTACGGCTTCTTCATCCTTTGCACCTTTGTGGAGAGGTACTACAATAGCAGTTGTTAGACAAGACGGAAAGGTTCATTTTTCAAAAGATCAGTGTATTATGTCTGCTAATTTGTCTAATTTATCATTATCTGGCAGATTTTCAAAAATTTTTATAATCTATTCCGGCGGAATGCTTATTCTTTATTTCTTTAATGATGTACTTTAATTCTGAAAGGTCTGTAAAAAGAAAGTACCTAAAAATTTTGGGAGATGTTTATTTCCGAGAGATAATCAATTGGGTCTTTATCTGAATTGATGTTATCAATCAGTTTCGCAGCTATAGAGCAGTAGTGGTTAAGATCATCAGGAGAGATGCTTAATTTTATATTTGTATTTTTCTGTGCGCCCCTTAATTCATTTATAATTGACCAGCTTTATTTAGCTTTATTTGCAGAATTTGCTAATTTTGTATTATAAATTTAGATTTTGATTCCCTGATTATTTTTCTATAGATGATGTAATATCTATTCGTTAGTGTTAAGCTACTTTCACTTAAATTTTAACTTGCTTTTTGAGAATATTCTGATAAAACAATCCATATAGATACATTTTTAATATAAAATAAAATAGTAAAATAAATTTTACTATTTATGTCAAAAATGCGAGTCCTTTTCCTCTAAAGTCTCAAAAAGACATAGTTTCGTTCCGTTACTTTTGACAGATTCATTCGGTAGTCCAATGACAACGTATTATAACAATTTTTATTAATATGTACCTACATTAAGTTGACGGTTATCAATATATTGTAAAATTTATATTTGTATACTTTCCTTGTATTATTCTTATTCTCAGTTGAAAAATCCGTATGTTCAACTTTGGAGTAAAATGCCATTTCCTCCTTGGATTATGATATAAAGTTTTGCCTTGCCCTTGCCAGCTGGTCAATCTGGGGGTCGTTTCTAAAAGTATTTGTTTGAAATGTTTTAAGTGAAATTAACGTTTAGATAGTGAGTAAAGGAATAGTAATCTTTCTTCAAGGATTTGGTAGAAAGTAAACAAATAAATAACACACAGGACGGACCTGTTCTCATAAATTTTTAATGGGTTTAATATAAGTAAGTAAACCATTTTGGTTCTCTGCTATTTAACCCCAACGCCTTCGTGATTTTACGAACATGTGTAAAACAACAAACAAAATAATTTAACGGCTGAAAATTCAACATCAGCCAGAAATATCTTAACCCAATATAAATTAACATAGGTATCTATATCAATGCACGAAGTGACAGATATTTCGTATTAGTCAAAATGTTTACACTCTCCTCCAATGTCGTCACAATTTTTCTATTATAATAGGTATATGTTAGGCAGATTAGATCTTTTATTAATAAAACATTTAAAAATCTGTTTTGCCTGGAGGATCATTAAATCTACATGTCATTTAAAGTGAGTAGTTTGTTGTCGTCTTCAGAAAGGCTTTAAGCCCTATTTGTAGTAGTATGTTGCTAGGCCTGGTGAGAACGTGGCCGTAATGAACAGCTGGAAATGATTTTGGGAATAATTAGATAGCAATTAATTTTTCAATTTTAACAGAGGAAATGGGTATAAGTGTTTGTGACTGGCATTAAAATTAAATGAATATTTATAACGTTAAAGAAATTAGTAATAATAATAATAATAATAATAATATTACTTTGTATATGTAGGGTAGGGAAAACCTATATGTGGACCAAACTGTAATATTACTTACATATAGTGTGTACATAAAGTATGGAAGAAATTAATTATTTCTGAATACGAAAATATTTTGGAAAAATCCTCAGACAGGTCGATTTTTATTTTGAATTGCTCATCTTCTTGCGCATTGATTTTTAGCTATAACATACCTAAGATATCAAAAAATAATATCGTGAAATGTCTGTAGCTCCAAACTTATGAACTCCAGACTCTAAATAGAGACACATACAATCACATAGATACAGTGGATGTCAAAATATAGAGATACAAAAAATTTTAAGAAAATTAAAATTTATAATTTAAGAGATATCGACTTTGTTATTTTCTTCTAAAGAAATTAATTGGCGTTTATTCTTTTTGGGAAACCGGGATTGATTATTGTTATGTAATGTATGTATAGCAGTAAAATAAAGATTATTAAATAAATATATGGGAAGTTTTAGAACATAATTCGAAACAAGGACAGATCTTCTTCAGAATATCTTTGACAAACCTTTGGTATTTATAGAAATGTAAGTATATTGTTTCTATTTTAACTAATTATATATTCACAATTTCATGTGTTTTTTATTCTCTTTAGTATCTTTTGTTAATAATTTTTTTATCTTATTTACAAACATATTTTTTATATTATATAAAAAAACAATATTTGATATTATCGTAATAGTTTTACTTGTTTAATTAAATTTAACTATCTACATTTTATGAAAATCTTAACTTATTATATTAAATGTAATATTTGGTTTGTTATAGTTTTTTACATAAATTTTCCTATTTGTAGTCTTGTGGCATGATGATGTGATGTAAGATTTAGATCACGAAACCGGTTGCAATAAAAAAGAATTTTGTGGGAACAAGACCTTTGTGTTTTTCTTTTTCCTCTTTTTCTTTTTCTTCTTCAATTTAAAAGTATTCTTTCTATTTCATTTAACGTTTCCTGCGCAAGACACTAAGGAAACTAAACTGTTGGCTGCATGCTGAAACAGCTTTCTTTGGTGCTGCTATGCGATTAGAACGAAGGTGGCAGAGATACCACCAGTATGCCATCATTGCCCATCACTGTTACTGAGTTACTGTCAGTTGTTAAACCATATTATTATTTAAGAGTTTCAACGTGTATGTTTAACCAAGGTGGGTTTATACTTTGGTTATTACAATACCACGATCGGTTTAACCGTTTAATATCTACCAATTATTGGAAATATTCTAATTTTAGACACATATCGTTTAAACTAGACTTTTATGTTGTGAATACGCTAGTTCCTAGTACCACTCTGTCCAAAAGCAATTTCTACATTTAGTCGTCCTCGGCTTTCATTAAATTTTATTTCAAAATGTCTTTTATGTTAGGCTTTTTCAAGTGGCATTTTAAAAGTTATATGTATTACATGTCTTAATGTTTCTAAAAAGTTGATTTACCGTGTTATAAAAAATTCATAAAATTTAACTCTCAAGCTCTCCATACAAGAAATATCACTTACCACATAAATAGCTGCAATATTCTTACATTTTGCTAGTTTATCTCTAAGTGAGTTAGGTTTATGTAGTTGGTGCAGTTTTTCCTGCCCATTTCACAAAATCCACCTTGCAAAGATTTGTGAGGATTTGCACTGAACATCCGCATATATGACACAGCTGAAATGAGTTTCACCCTCAATGCAAAGCGGGGCTGGATATCTTTATAAGGCAGAGCTCTTCAACTGTCATGAGTTGGTAATTTATTTACTAGTTTTTTGCGTCTCGTTTTAGCACTGCCTAATGATACCAGCCATAAAATATTTAAATAAGCCGGTATTTAAGCGCTCACTAAAGAAAATCTTCAGGAATAATATCGTGCAGTTTTATATCAAAGTTTAGGTTGGTGTTATTCATACAAATTCATTGGGTAATGTTCCCAGTCCACGATATTTCACACTGTGATGAATTCACGCCGACTTTACAGAAGTCTGTGGTATGCCCTCTCATGGCAGGTTGCTAAGTCACACACTATAGGCGGTGGTTCAGCAGTCGCCACAGAGATGGCGTCAGTGGTACGAAAATAAATTAGAAAAACTAGAGAATTGTAAGGAGCATCTGAATTATGGTAGAAGGTATATCTGCAGGTATATAAAGGCCAAGAAGGTCCACTGCAGACAGGGGAATATTTGAAAGTGAATTTAACACAACAGAGAAAAGGGACAATGATTAATAAAATAATAATAATAAATACACCACATGTAATTACGACCCCCTTTATCCCAGAAGACTCTAGGAGCCTTGTGCGGGAGGAGGCTACACATTTAAAGACAAGGGACACACATCCAATATCCGTGTATAATGGAAAAATCCCTCTCACAGTATTTTCCATTGCCACGGCCGGGAATCGAACCCGGGACTTTTGGGTGAGAGGCAGGTACACTACCATCTCGACCATCAGTCATATGATTAGTAGTGAATAGTGGTTAGAAGTAATAATTAGTCTTGTTTGATGACTAATTAATTAGTGAGTTAATAAATTAGTTATTTAGTGACAATTATTCAACCCTCGCCACTTTAAAATTTTAGGCAGTGGTTTTTATTTAAATATAAATATACGCATGATTACCAGCCGGCCCATTTATTTAATTACCAAACGTATACATATTCGACTCAAAAGTCGCTAAAGTATTCTACCCTATTAATTTTTGTATGATACTCTATTGAGAAAAATAAATACGTTGTTTTACATAATTAAAATTTCCGAGTTATAATTTCTGAGCTCACATCTCCGCCGTTAATTTCTGATTAACCCGTTTGAGTAGGGGTCGAAGTCCTTTAGACAGACCTCCAGCTTACGACCCTCTGGCATTTTTTTCCGTGTCTCCAGCTGTTAGCTACCCCGGATTGCTTCCACAATAGGAAAGCCAAAAAGTGCTGTTCTTTGCACTTAAAAGTTAAAGAACTGGCGCCCGAGATATCCGTCTAAAAGAGAAAATATTTACGTAAGTAGGATACGTCGAAAGTATGCCCTTTTCGTAAAACAGTACCTCGTACCACTTTAAAATTTTAGGCAGTAGTTCTTATTTAAATATTTTACCAAAAATCCAGAAAATTGTGTGTCTGACGTGATCAGAAATTATTGACGGGACCATTCGTCCATTTACCGTCACACCCAGGGTTTTGCGCTATTAGTTTTCAGGATCATTTTTGTGATGCAGAAAAACAGTTTTTAATTATTATTCGAAAACGATTTGCCCTACCAGAAAAACTCAATAGGCCTTTTCTTTTTAGAATTTGCTGCTGCTTAATAAATCAATACCTGTTTAGGAAGGAAGCAGTGGCGTACTATTTCTTTCATCAAAATCATTTAAAATTTTGATGTCACGCACGTCACTGGTGGAATTGTCAAAACTCGTTGAATCGACAAGAAGTGTTTCCATGCCAGTATATAATGCATACCAAAACTCAATTTAATATCTTAAATCATTTTCGAGATATTTAAAAAAAGTTTTTAAAAATTTTTTGACACCCTGTATATTTTGAAAAGGAAGCATTTTCAGACCCTTATTTATCAGAACTTTTTTTTATTGTAATCTCTAGAATGCGTCTTTAAAATAGTTCCCTTTCCTCCCGAAACACCCTGTATATAATATTTCAAATATCGAACTTCACACATGCTGATTTTATCAAAACGTAGAGTACGTCCGCTTTAAATGAGGTTCAAATTTTACTCAAAGGGTTTATTATAATAGCGGTACACAGCGAGTTTTAATTACTACGTCCATGGACTTGCTATTATAACCTAAATGTATAACTTCAGTGAGTTACTTATTAAATACTTTTAAACCAGAACGTCAGATTCAGTTTGTTAGAGTTTGGCTAAAAGTTGAATCCAATTTGTTTAATTTACTTCCTTTCTACTTGATTACCTAAATACGGTAACGAAGTAACGCGATCCTGAAAAAGTGTGAATATCATATTTTAACGAAATATTGTTTGCTACTAAATATAATTTTGGGTATTAAAGAAATAAAATAAATAACCCAGATTTTACGTATATTTTCCCCAGGATCTTAGACAACGAAAACACTAAACTAATAATTTAAAATACACATTCAACCCCTATGATGGAACATTTTACGTTATTCATAACCTGCCTGTTACTGTCAAATTATTAAGGCCCATATAAACTAACATTGCTTTTTGATTATTCGATACAGTAACATCTATTTTATGAATAACGTAAAACGTTCTATCACAGGTCTGATTGTTGGAAAATCAATTAGCTATTGCTACATGGCTAATATAAAGAAGTCTTGAATTGTATGATAAAACGAGCTTAACTAGAATAGAAATTGAAATAAAATAAAAATATAATTTTTATCTAGCTACATCAAGTATGAACAACTTTTTAAGATCAGTACTCAAAAAAATTAAGACAAATTAAGGCCCCAGTGATGCCTAAATCTCTTAATCATGTTTAGATTAGCGAATTTTTTGCAACATTCATGACCAAACAAATTTGTAAATTTGTCCCATTTTAATTGTCAGTGCAGTCTGAGATTTGAATGGCTGAAAACAACTTTGACAAAAACTGTTCAATTCAATATAATTTGACACCTACCTACAGCTTTTACATTTGGAGATATGAAAAATGTGTTGAGTACAATAGTAGTGGATTTGGAATGTACTTTTTTTGGTAAAAACGAATAAAACAAAATGCCATCGAAAAAAACAGCTTATGTTTTTTTACATAGAAAATGCTGTATACAGGGATATTGGATTAGATTAGAGAATGTCAAGAGCTTTTCAATGAACATAACATGCATGCACTTCTTTTGAGCGGTTACTGAAAAATTCGAAATTTTGACAGATGTAGGTCCTAAAGAGAAATGCCATATTTTTCAAATTGAAAATAATTTAAAACTTTTTATTATGGTATCTGATTAAGCTGGATACGAACTTTCATATAATGTATTACAATTTAAACTTTTGTTTGTCATAAAAATTCACACGAATTATATATAAAGAAAAAAATTGTAACCTAGATACAACCCATAAAATTCGGGTGGGAACTTTCACGTGATAACCCTGTACAGATCAAAAAGGTCAACTATTTGACCATTTAATATTAAATTAAGAATTCTTATCAATTCAAAATAAATATCTTGTGTGGACGAAAGTTTAGAATATAATACATCATTTGAAAGTTCGTAGCCATCAGCCTAATCAGCTGTCACAACAAAAAATTTAAAATTACTTTTAATTTGAAAAATATGGCATTTCTCTTTATATTCTACATCTGTCAAAATCTCGCCAAAATTTAGAATATTTCAAAAATTGTCCAAAAGAAGTACATGTTATGATAGGACAACTTTTGTTTTAAAGATTTTTGTCTAGGGGGAGTTATGGAAGAAATAGGCAATACACCCTGTATATTTACATATGTTTTTGCTAATTCCAAAAATACGCAATATGTTGCGTCTGGTTGTTCTTGAAATATTATGCCCTTTTCGTAAAACAGTACCTCGTGGTCCTCATGGTCCTCGTGGACCATATTTCCACGAATATCTAAATAGTTCCTATATAACAGATTTTTATTGTATTGACATTAATTATTAAAAATACACACCCTCTGTGCGTACTTCGGTGCGTACTATTCGTTGAGCATGTTTTAAAATGAAAATGTTGTTGTCCTCCTCATAACCTTAATTTCCTCCACAATGTATGGTGGAAAATCCCAATTAGGGATTACATTCCATTAGGTAAACAAATGTTTAGCTGACAACCAACCGACTTTGACCACAGGTTGTGTTTAAATCAAAATTAAATTATGATACAAATGTGGCGCTATTCTGAACGCACCATATGAATTTCCTTGTTTATACTATATGAAAATATATAGTAGGTGGAAATGAGGAAAACCAAGTGGCGCCAGGGGATGTAGTAGCATTGGGCCAGCAAGCACTTTATGTGTATAACCTGACTCTCTGCATGCTGTACACTTTACATTATATCATAACATATCGTTACGACTATATTTCATAGCCGGTTTATATTAACTTGAAAAATATCCTTATTCAAGGATACGGAAAACTGCTTCGGGAACGGTTGCCTTGAAAATGACACATTTAATTGAAGAAAAAAGTTGATTAAAGTTTTGATAACAAAAAATGTTTTTATTACTATAATAAATTTTTTCATGTACAATAGAAATATATATACAGTGTGTTTATGCTTATTGATGTTTTTGAGTTAGCGTCTAATTTCGGTAGCTACAAATATCTTTGGTTTATTAGCTAGTAGGTTCCTGTAACTTTAAGATGGTTCTTTGTTTAGGAATGATAAGGAGACTGAATAAATAAATCACTCCTCCCATTGACAGAGCCAACGTGAATCTTTTGTTACGCACCTATGCTGCTCCCTTCTTTTTTCTATTGTAACAGTGTGTGTGCAGCAGTCAAAATGAAAGCTCGAACTGTCAGAGATGTGTCAGAGCTACATTTATTTCCACTTCGCTGGTTGCACTTTCCTGGTTCTCAAGAGGATGGTCGTCACTTTTGAGGTACTGCAATAAATAATGTGTGTCAGTATTATGCGAATAGTCATATGAGAAGCTGATGTTTCAACTTATCAACGTATTTTACTCCCCCATGTGTCCCCTACTATCTTGCTGTGCCTCATTCTGGTGATTGCCAACGAAGATAAAACCTGTAAAATATATGATTTCCTTTTTCTAAAATACGCCCTATTGAAATTGGGACATATGCGTGTTACAGCCATCCCGGCAATGTCTAGATTGAAATATTTTAATTGCCATGGAATACGTGTGTTGGCTACGACATAACTTCTAATTTGAATCAATTCGCGATTGATAATGTTAATTTATTATTTTTGATCCTTAATATAAATAGAAATTAACGTCACGTTTGTCCAACATTGTGTATAAATAGCACACATAGTGTATCTTTAAGTAAAAAATTAAATATAATTGCTTTACATTAAAATATAAATTTGCAACAAGTTATAATAGATTTATTAACTTGTTGTAGTGCTCTGTTAAAGCTCGACTTTTGGCAGCCCATTTCAGTTCATCATTAATTCATCCATATTGCTTCTGTAAAATAATATGACTATATATTTCTTATTAATGTATTGAATATATTTCGTACGTTGTCGCGTAAAATAAGTATTTAAAAATTTATGTCATCCTTATATTTGTTGCAATTATTATTTTGTAGATGGAAAATCCCAAATTATATTATCGTAATAGCTGTTATTTAATGCGTTTTGTAATTATAATTAATTTATAATTCCAGGTAGCATATAATTTGTTATTTAACAAATTCATTGTCAATATTTGAGTTGTTTTATAACGCTGATGTTGGAATAATTTTGCCGGGCTGAATAATAAATATTTGTAAATCAATATGCACAATAAAACGTGAAATAAAATTGGTTTATATTATTATGAATTGTTACAAATGATTGTCAAGCTAGTTTGGCGCTTACGAGAAGTAATGAAACACATCAGCACATAAATTAGGCAAACCCCAATCCAAAAAAGTAGAACCCGGAAATATATGTGAGTCTCTTAGTATAAAAGATTAGCATAAACGTGCTTATTATTATGACAACAAATTTTAATAAATATATCTTAACAATCAAAGGTTCCATACAATGTTCATAAAGTTTTAGTGGGGTTTAATCTTACATACATAATAAAATATTTCTGCTCCATCAGAGAATCGAGGATATGCTACACATGCTGGTATAAGTTTCAAAATCATATATTTTGGATTGTGTTTTTCAAGCCTAGAGGAAAATAAAAGTGGCGTTTACCCAACAGGCAGGAAGCTTTTCTTTTAAAAACAATGAAGACAGAGCCAAATCCTCGTCTAAATCAACAAGCGAAATCTTACCGAATGCGTCGCTTCATAAAAACCATTTTTAGTTACACAGCCTTGAGCCTTGTAAAAAGGATAGAGTTGAAAAGAGGTTTGTGTCAAAATTAGTAGCCCGTTGAACATTTATGGATAGGAAGCCTTTCACCTTTGATAGTGCTTCTTGTAACTCTGTTAATAAAAAAGGTAGCAGGAAGCAAACTATATAAGCTGAATCTATTTCATGCGAAATAGTTGAAGAATATGGGCTGAAATTGCAAATATTCGGTGACGGTTAGTATCATTAAGAGTAATTCTTGCTGTGGTCCTTAATTATAGATAGTTTTCTCAGGAAACTAAGCAAATTCAGATTTGATCTCCAGGGTTATACCGACGACCTAAACAATAAGATTCAAGCTTGATAGGATAGTATGTAAATTGCTCTTAACCTCAATTAAAAATTGGTCCTTGGAAACAAATTTTAAAATTTATCCAAGCTAAGCGGTTATGGCACTGTTCTCAAAAAGACGGAAGCTTTCAGTAACCTTTCTTCCCCTTATGGTAAGCAAAGAGACTTCTCCAATAAGGTCAAATATGTATGTGTAATTCCGATAAGAGTTATCAAAAGCGCAACAGTCGTCCTTTGGACATAGCACAAGCTCATTGACAAAACTTGAAGACAACCAAAACCATTTTCTGGTTACATTTGACGGCTGTCTTGTGCCTCGATAGCCTGGTCATAATGTCAAAAGAAAGAATGGCAGAAAGCAATTTGCTAAAATTGCAGCAGCAATAAAAATATACAAGGCACACTTGACCAAAATTAAAAATTTTCTTAACTCACCATCTACATAAAGAATGCCGCTAGAGCTTATAGGCTACATTCTAGCAAGAAACCAAACGGGGAGATCTGGTTGCTCATTTGACTAAATCAACATCAATAAGATTCTATGATCAAACCCACAGATTCCATACCAGTCAGAATCGACTTTGAGATGACTTTTAAAGGGGTAATCTAACCGCTTTGTATGGAGCTCTGAAGGACCACAATTGGAAAAAGGAACGCTCATATGGCCAACAAATAGATTTAAAATGGATATGGTGGTAGGTACTGGACGTGTGTACCCAAAATGCAGATCATTAAAAGCCATAGATTGTATCCATTTTCGTATAAGCAAAAAATTTAAATTTAGCGATACACTAGAGGCTGTGTACATATATCAAGCAGCAGTACTTAAGGCTTTATGTTCATTTACATTTGTGTAAAATTCGTCTAGGAATGTTAAATAGTAAATCAATTGTCAAGGAATAGCATGGCTGCCTTCATGTGAGTACTGGAGGGAGGACATAAGGGAGTAGAATAAGATTGTACATGATCGTCCAAGACAGGGTTCTAAATTGTCTTTAATTGAAATGGAACGGTTTTGTAAGAACATAATGCCACACAATGGATGCATAAAAAATAAAAATCTAGAAAAGTGCAATATTTCAGCAAGCCAGAATTAAGGCTATTCTATAAGTCATTATCCATTGAGACTAAAAAAAAAGGATCTGCCAAAGGCTACATTTAGAAACGGTAGACGTGCAAAATTCTGAACGATGTCCTCCAGTAAAAACCAAAAGTTTCCTGTTAGAGATCTAGACATCATAATTGGATGGGTATAAAGCTCCAAGAGGACTCACAAAAGCTCTAGTCCAATAAAATGAGGCACCTCATGTCCTAACCCTCTTGTGATCATCTGATCTGGTCTATTTAATATTTTAAGAAAAAATTTAATTCTAATAATATGAAGAATTCATATTTTAAACACAGTAAAAAGTCTTTGACCTGTTAAATCATAATATCTTTTGTAGTAGAAGGAAAGCACTAGTTTTTCTGATAACTGCTGACATAGACTTTAGGCTATGCTGGTGATTCACATGATTTATTGGGTTTGCTTCGTTACATAAAATCGTAATCACAGTGTTTATTAAATATTTGTTTTAATTGGTTTTTATTTGCGGTCAGATTATTAACACCTATGATTTACAACTGAATTGCATGTCGTATTAAAACGATATTTTAAATCTCTGAAGTGGATATAGAATTGTGCTTTTTTATTACTTTTTCATATAAAATGAGTAATGTTTGAAATGTTTCTGTCAACAATTTGTTATCTATTGATCAGTTGGTGATGGCAGTGACTTCAGAATATTTAGATCAGATATATCATTTAGCAGTTATATTTGTAATGTTAACTGATAAGGCAATACCATATTCAAATACTAACAGGTGCTACAGGGTGTACCCAAGTGAGGAAAATATTACAAAAAAAAACAGGCAATCCTTGAGGGAAAAAAGCACTTCCGTACAACACAAATACTTCTTGGTTCCTCTTCGTTTTGTAATAACTCCAAACATTTTACTCATCTTTTCTGAAAAGTTTAGATGTGTTACAATTTGAGGATGCATGCCAAAGAAAGTGAGTTGTTTAGTTATTTATAAGCCTCCTCTTGTTCTTGTTGTATTTTTCTTTCTCTGCAAATTTTATTTTTTTGGCCTTCTTCTTTTGGCTTTCTAACCATTCATATGTATTTAAAAAAAGGAAAAACTGGCCACAAACTGCAATATGGCGGGTGTAGCACAGCACAAGTCTTGATTTTTATTTTTATGTGCTATTGCTAGACATTAATACTAATACGCATGCAAAGTTCGCCTTTTAACATAAAAGAAATTCTTTCACTCAACGCTTTTAAGGAAATTATTTTAGGTAACGGATATTTTATTTGTAATGATAATGGACAGTGGCGTGAATACACACACCATTTAAAAACTGAATTGATAATGCCAGCATATGATCATAATAAATTTGTTTGACCTCCACCTCGATGATTATCACTTTAAATGATCACTAGTATTTGTATTCTCATTTTTATTGGCGTGAATAATTACGGCCAGTTTTTAAATATGAGACTGCTCTTTCTATTCAATGCAAATAATATCGGAGTCCGTTATGAATTCTAATACCTAAGTGCTTTTATATGTATAATATAGCCGATATTTTATACGGTTTCATTTGAAATTATAATGGCTGGTAATGTGTCATCAATGGAGATCAGTGTCATCGTTGGAAATTTAGTAAACTTAAACGCGTTAACTTCGACATTTATCTAGAATATATAGATATGGATGTCCTATTTAAAATCTGCATTTATTGTTTTATGAGCCAGCGCTCTGGAGTATTTAGAAATTTTTAGAGAATCATCAGTAGCGGAGTATTTTCGTTATTGGATTATTTTGACAATTCCAAGAGTTCATACCACGTTTCGTATATATTTAAGTTGATATTGTGAAAATGGGCCTACGTCATCTCTTAATGCTGCCAACTTGGTGAGCGAAACGCATCTCAGTATATTACACAATATTTTCATATTATTTCAGAAATAAATGTAGTGGTGGTATAATATTAAATTTGGCAAGTTCCTTTTGGACAATAAATTTCAATTTTCAACTTCCAGACTTTGAATTATGTGCCTACAAGGCACGAGACTTGAGGTGGACAGACATACAGACATACGGACAGATATTCGAAAATTTAAAATTCAACGAGTAACATAAAGGTGTAAAAATTTTGCTCAACCGTTGATATGTATTATGAGTATAATACATTATTATTAGTATTTGTGAATTTATATATCTCCACAATGCTAATAATATTTTTTTGTTTCAGGTAAGCAGACTGAATAGATTTTCCACGATTGTCAAGGTATGAAAATTTTTAATAAATTGCAAAATTATATACAGGGTGATTGATAACTTCAGGAATTTATAGAACTCCCCAAAATAATGAGTCACAAGTTCTGTCAAATATTTCAAAAATAAGCGAAATATGGAAAAAGTATAACAATAAAAATCACAAATTTAACCGGTGGTGGCTTCAGAGAAAAATTTCCAATGGGTTTTAGTTTTTTTACCAAGTAATAAGCACACCAAACATGAAGATGGTGACCCTTTCTCTTTCCATGATATTCTTAAAAAACTTTTTAAAATAGTAAAGTTTGGCGCCATCTATCTCGGAAAGGAAGCGTCTTTGGACTAAGTATACGTTATTAGAGAAACCGTCATCATTTTGAGGAGTTCTATCAATTCCTGAAGTTATCAAGATAAAACCTGATTCACCCTGTATAGAATGTAAATAAATCATGGTGCCAACCCCTTTTTGCCGCTCAGTTGGTAAGATAACGCATTGAATGTGGGGAATGTAATGAAAGTAATGAATTATTTTTCCAAAGGGTGTTTCATATGTAAAATGGAATTGTAATGACGAGACAAAAAACATTGTTATTTAGGCAAGTTTGCCTTGAAATGAATCCTGAAATTAGGATTTTTTTTTAGAAAACAGCAAATAAGTAAATACATGTACTGTTTCAAATCAAAGTTTCTTGGAATTGATATCATCATCGTACATCACTTACTATGATACACAGGACGAGCGTAGATTGTGGAAGATATACGTTCTTATAGCTATATCAGTAAGACGTGACCGGCTAATATACAAACGATAGTGTTTGATAGTCTTCTCTCGTTTCTTGTATTAGCGACGTCAGTTCAAAGAACCGTTGATTCAACTGTAGAAATTTTACATATTCAATGGAATAATTGACCCTAGTTCAATTATTTCAATGTTCACGTGGCATCTCTATTCAAACGTGTGTGAAACTGCATTTCTTCAGTAGATACGGGTTGAGATACAAATGTAACTGAATTGTTGTTTTTTCAACAGTTTAAATTCTCTCAGCTATTGATCTGTCCACCTAGTTACCGAAATACAGGGCCTCAAAGGTAAAAAAGTTTTCAAAAGTTACGAAAAACTCATAAAAAATTTTTTAGGCAATTGATTCCACTGACGTTTGGGAATGACTGCCTAATTTACAAATTTACAATTTTTCACTAAGAAGAAAGGAGGCAAGGAGAGGTTCTGTCATCATTGTTGAAGGAATGCGAAGGTCACCCAGGTTGATGTATCGGTAGAGGGAGAGATATGTGCCAGGAGCTGCCATGGTCCCTCGCCCTCTTGGCTCACAGTCGTTGGTGACTTATCACCAGATCTGGTGATTTTGGAGCTGAATAATAACTAATGAATATTTTTTTAAATATTTGTGAATCTGATGATTTTCATGGGTTAGTTATATAGAAGGAGAATAATACCAAAATCGAATATCAGATTCACAAGTGGAGGATTTTATGACCCAACGCTGATTGGAACACTGTTTTTTGTGGCAGTTTTTCCTAACTTTTAAAGAACTTTATATATCGTGTATGTCCTCCTCGAGCTTCAAATACACCATTCAACCATCGTGGCACTGAGTCAATTAAATTTCTTCAGCACATTTGAGAAATTGCTTCATATTCTTCTTGAAGGGCCAGCCAGTCTGTGGCATGGCTGCTCGACGACGAATAGTCCTATGGAGTTCATTAAAAAAAATGTTTAATTGGATTAAGGCCCGGACTGCATACTGGCCAATCAAATCTACGAATACCGACCTCGTTCAAGTATTTAGGTACGACTCGTGCAGTGTGTGGCGTTGTCGTCAAAGCCATTTTCAATAAAATGCGAAAATGGAACGACAGCTTCTTGAAGAATATATTCCACATATCTGTGGGCGTTCAAAACACCATTTTCCACAAATATAAGGTCTGTGTGTGGTTCCGTAGAAATGCCCGCCCACACCATAATAGAACCTCCTTTAAAAGATATTTGTTCAGAGGTGGTGCAGTCCGAATTTCGTTTATTTTGTCTTCTCCACACCATTTCTCGCCCATGAGGTGATCCCAGACAAAAATGAGACTCATCGGTAAAAAGAACTTCAGTCCATTGCCGAAGAATCCAAATTACATGTAATCGCGCAAGCTGAAGACGTGCCTTCGATGTCTAGTAGGCCTGTAGAATTAGACGATGTGAACGGGAATCTGTAACTAATTCGTTTCAGATAGCCGTAGGTAAAAACAGGTGTATTTAGTTATAAGGAATATACCTCTGCGATACCTCCCAAATCAAATAAACAGAACATTGTTTAAAAGTCACTTTTATGTGAAAAAATCATGAAATTTGGAGTTTTTTAAAAATTACAGTAAGATTGCATGTTTCTGTTTACTAGGTATTCCAAACCGGTTAATTTAAGCCCCGGTTGATTTCATTTCATTGATTATTTATTTAAATAATTGCCGAAAACCATCGAAATTTTCGAAAATTTCAAGCATTTTTTACTCTGAAAGGAAAAATGCTAGACTCTTGAAACTTTGGTGGAATATGTGTATCATTACCCTCAACTTACAAAAATAATTTCGTTTTAAAATGTTTATTAGTTTTCGAGAAATTCTATTTGTTTATTAAAAACGTCCCAAATGTTTAATGAAAAATTGACCTATTAACGTTATCAAAAATAATTCAACCACAGCTCATTTTTTTCGTCAAGACGTCAATTATACGAATCTGTTATGGGCGTATCGATTTTCAATAATTTTGACCGTCAAAATGGCGTTAACAACATTGCTACTTTTCGGAGCAGCGTTTTTTGCAAATAACTTTACAACAAATGAACGTATCAAATCTTTCATATTTGAGTTGCTGGTATTTTTCTACAAATTTATAAAAAAAAATTGTTGCTCTTGGACATGTAGGAGCCGAGATAATTTTTTAAATTGTTTAATGCGCCAAACGTTTATTTATTAATATTTATGGCCAAAATTGAAACTGGTTGTTAATAAGATCTTGAATTTTGTGAATTCATCAAGTCTTATTGAAAACTTTTTGAGGTCAAAATATAATTCTTAATAATTAGTGGTTTTAGAGCGTCTTCAATTTGTTTGGCTCAAGGGACAGGTGAATTTTTGATCAAACGAGTTTCAAATTGGGGTAGCGAGAAAAATTCGTCATATCTCCATTATTTTCCGGCCAATTTCGACGTTTTTTTTTTTTAATTTGGGGTAGCTCACGAAAATAATAACAATGGGCACATTTGCAATATCCAAATAATAAACAAATAATTGTTATAAACAATTTTTTTTTTTTTTATTTTTTCTTTTTTGGGCTTATGCAACTTATAATGTGCGAATGTATTAAATATAAATTTATAAAGATATTGCAAATGTGCCCATTGTTATTATTTTCGTGAGCTACCACAAATTAAAAAAAAAACGTCGAAATTGGCCGGAAAATAACGGAGATATGACGAATTTTTCTCGCTACCCCAATTTGAAACTCGTTTGATCAAAAATTCACCTGTCCTTTGAGCCAAACAAATTGAAGACGCTCTAAAATCGCTAATTATTAAAAATTATATTTTGACCTCAAAAAGGGCCCGTTTTCAATAGGACTTGATGAATTCACAAAATTCAAGATCTTATTAACAACCAGTTTCAATTTTGGCCATAAATATTAATAAATAAACGTTTGGCGCATTAAACAATTTAAAAAATTATCTCGGCTCCTACATGTCCCAGAGCAACAATTTTTTTTTATAAATTTGTAGAAAAATACCAGCAACTCAAATATGAAAGATTTGTGCAGATACGTTCATTTGTTGTAAAGTTATTTGCAAAAAACGCTGCTCCGAAAAGTAGCAATGTTGTTAACGCCATTTTGACGGTCAAAATTATTGAAAATCGATACGCCCATAACAGATTCGTAAAATTGACGTCTTGACGAAAAAAATGAGCTGTGGTTGAATTATTTTTGATAACGTTAATAGGTCAATTTTTCATTAAACATTTGGGACCTTTTTAATAAACAAATTGAATTTCTCGAAAACTAATAAACATTTTAAAACGAAATTTTTTTTGTAAGTTGAGGGTAATGATACACATATTCCACCAAAGTTTCAAGAGTCTAGCATTTTTCCTTTCAGAGTAAAAAATGCTTGAAATTTTCGAAAATTTCAATGGTTTGGAATACCTAGTAAACAGAAACATTCAAAAAAATTAATCTACTGCAGTCTTACTGTAATTTTTAAAAAACTCCAAATTTCATAATTTTTTTCACATAAAAGTGACTTTTAAACAATGTTCTGTTTATTTGATTTGGGAGGTATCGCAGAGGTATATTCCTTATAACTAAATACACCTGTTTTTTACCTGTGGCTATCTGAAACGAATTAGTTACACCGTTTTTTCTATTTCTGCAGGCCTATAGGTATCAATTATTGTGGGCCTGTGGCCGGCCTCCGTAAAGTTAAACTATTTTCTACAAACACAGTTGGAAGGCGATGCTGAAGTTGAATTGATGTTGATGATTACCAAATAGAAACGTATAGCCCCAAAAAAATATCCTTCATGTGACTTGAAGTATATGAGTCTCCAAAGAGTTATCCATACATAAACAAGAAATTTATAATGTTTTTTTTACAATCGACAGGCGCCATAAGGAGTAATGAGCACACATACTAATTTAAATCATTTAAGAAACGCAGAGCCCTCAAGTACCTACTTGCTGTAATCTAGGAAGTTTGAGGGCTTAGTTTCTTGTTTTTGTCATTTACTGATGTTCCCTCGCACATAATCGACCTTTAATCGTGCATACACAAAGTTTTAGTTTTAAACAGACACATAATCTAGCTGTGTACAGTTCTTAAATGTGTGACTAGCAAACACAACTAAACACCTTACTAGGCCCCCTGTAATAGGGTGTCGACTAGAGCCGCCCGAGATTGTTGATTCCAGGGTAGCAGCTAAACTGGAACTAAACAACCGAGTGTCAAACGTGATGAGAATGCAAACTGCCGTAAATAGTGCCGCCATGCCTTCCAGTCCCTACAATACCTATCGCTTAGGTCGGAGTCAAGGCCTAGTGAACTAGAGGCTTACTTATGGGTAGCTGTAAAATTCAAATTAAGAATTTTTTTAATGGATAAAAAGACTTGACCTGAGAGACTGATTCGCGTAGCATATTCAGATAAGCAAAAAATCTATCAGGAGATGCTTTGACAGGAGAATGTGTGGTAGAGAAATCAGATCTCTCATGGGGAAATGCACCGTTGCCACCTATGTGTATAATAATATTATTTATTAGCATTGTAAAGAAACAAGAAAAAAGCAATTAAGAATTTTATGGCTGTTGAACCCCAAGTGTCTATGTGCAGCTAAAATCATGACTATGTGATTTTGTTCAGTTTAAAAATGTTAACCATCTATATAAAAAAAAACTATAAAACGTATTATGATTTCGAGGAGGAATTAATGATTTCATTAGTGAAAACTTTTTCTTCATTCTCTGTTAATTTTGGTATTCTGCATCTAAATAGTCTCACTACTCTCTGCACAGAGCTTTCTTTCAGAAACCAAACAGTGCTGCTGCATTTAACACAACTCGTTGTGTAGGAGACCAACTCAGTTGGTTCTAATTTGTCTTAAATTGCAAAATGTGGATTAAATAGTTCTATTGGCTTCTTTTCCTCTAAAACCCAGCAAAGTTGTTTTTCTGTGCAAAACTGATTGCTTCTTTACCACTTCGATATAAAACTTATGTACATTCTGGTTTAAATTATTCGTCCCATGTAGGGGAATTCGTGTCAAAAATGTAACTAAAAGTTTTGAATTAAAAAAATTGTTCGCAACGTTGATGATATCGGCCCCTTTTATGAATATTTCCCTATTTCCTCTATGTACATTGTTATGCCATCATGATCGACTTAAATAGAGAAAATATAAGAACGTATTAAAAAAATATTTTGTGTTTAAAAAATGTTTCTCAGTATTATAGAATTTCCGGACAATCTGGCAATGTTGCGGTGCTGTTTTAAATTCAGCGTTCACAACCAACTCCAGCCGATGCTGAGAAAGATACCGAAGTCTCCCAAAGGGGTTTTGTTCCCTAAATGACAATTTTATATGCACAAGGAATTTATTATTATTGCGTATCAGAGCAGGCTGTTGAAATACAAACAAGATTTTCTGTTTTCCTATTTTTTTATTTGCTTGTTGCATTTAAATATATTTGAATATAAATGAGGAATAGATTTATTTTATACGCTTTAGTTATTTCCGAGAGGGGGTGGGCGGTAAATGCTAATTTTTTATTAACAGCCTTTTGCGGTCGTAAATTTATTAGCAATTACTGATTCTGTTTTTTTTTAATTACAAATAAGATAGATTTTATTATTTTGCTAATAAGGTAAATAAATTTCCTTAGCATGTGGTAAAACTCTACGTGATAGAATTTTTTTATAAGCCTTTCATCTCTAGAACTACAGGGGGCAAAAACGTAGTGGGAACCTTGTGATGAACGGGACCAGTCTAATACATTTGAAATATATACAGAGTGTTACCTAAGTAGTTGTCCAAAAATTAGGGGATTCCTTGATTTGAAGAAAATTCTACATAAAAACTTCATTTTTTATCAAAATTTTCGATACCACTATAATCGTTTACTGGGAGATTCTTAACTTTGGTGTGAAGTTTTGGTTTGTTTCATCCAATATTTTCTCATTATTTTGCGGTTTATAATGTTGAACAAAATTATGAGGTATGATAGGTATTTATTTAAATTATGAAAAGGGCAGAAATACATCTAAAAATATACCAGTAAATAACAGGGACCACTTTTTCAACCAAGTCGAAAACACTAAAATCAGAAAGGAATTGGAAATAATCAAGTAAATATATTAAAATAATAACGATAAGTGTACTATTAGTCGCATGCAAACAGATAAGAAAGTATTATGAGTATAATATAAGTTGTCTGTCTAACTTACTAACTTATGTCTACCTTTTTATACCATTAATATTATAGTATGTAAAATATACGTTGTTTTTATATAACGACGGTAACGACATACTACTTATTTTCGCAGTTGACTTTAAATCAATAGCCGTTTCTTTTCGAAGTCCTTGAATAACTATGATAAAGTAGTAAGTTTGAAAAATGTATTGTTTTAAAAGCTGTACTTTATTGATTTATACTCCTTATTTTTTTTATAAAAAATATATATATTTCCCTATGACAATATAGCATAGGATAGGCAAGACATATTGAACTTCCTTATTGTTTTAAATAATTTGTAATAATTATAAAATGTTAATTCACAGGCCCAAAAAAAAATGTGAGCAGTTATTTTGATTAAACCAACTTATCTTTATGTATTCTGACGCTCTGTTTATGTATTCTAACGCTCTGAAATCGAATACGGAGTCAGAATTGCTTCATCACCCTCCAGTTTTTTTAATTGTGGAAAGCCATCCTTAAATTTGGAAAATTCCTCTGTATGGGGAGCTAGCATCAGATGTATTCGTGAAAACCGATTGGGTGCGATTGGGAAACTATGTCTTCACGTATTTGGATGCGCTGAAGTCGGAAGTGCTTCATCACAACGTCCTGTACTCCCGAAAATTAGAAGGTAGATGAAGAAGTGAAAAATGTTTCTTGCTACGTAAAAATTTTCCACTTACTCCCTTTTTCTCTTGGAACGAACTATCTTTTTTTCTTTTCATTCTGCTTTGATTCCCTCTTTAGCGTTCAACACAAATCAGCCATCATGTTAATATCCCACCTTCCTTGGTATCGACTCTGCATTTCCCTTATCTCTTGATGAAATCTTTCTCCTTGTTCAGCGCTATAGTTCTCGAGGTTTTCGGGAAAGTTGTCATGGTGAGAGTGTAAAAAGTGCAATTTGAGATTCATCAAAACCCAACTGTTAGAAATGTTTCAACAACTGTTCAACTTAATACTACTTGGTGATTTTAACGTTAATTTTAGAGGATGTTCATCAACACTGGATATGTGGCTGGGGTTGTCGATCCTTGTCTATCTGACCATTGTGGTCAATACTTCTTGATGAAGGGTGACTTGCCAGTCCATAAAAGCATTTGGAGAAGACATATTACCAGTCAAGGCATAGATAAACTTAAATGTTGTTTATCTAAAGTAAACTGGAGTTTTTTTGACAATCCTAACTATAATGTAAACGATATGTCTAATTCTTTGGTTGGCACTTATAAAGGTCTTATGGGGACACATTTTCCTTTAAAGAAAACCAGTAAAGTGGTTTAACGATAATCTTAGAATTAAACGTGATACTTTATCCAGTGTGAAATTTGTGAGACTACTAAAGATTCTGCTGACATAGCAGTTTACAATATTCTACGTAGGGACTATAGATAGATACTGTATTGAAAATTCTAAAAGAAGTGCATACAATAATTTCATTAGAGAATCGGACAATAAGTCCAGAGATAGTTGGAAACTAGTAAATTTTGAACGTAACAAAACTTACTTGTGATAATAATTCTGATTCAATTTTACACAATGCCTTTCTTAGTACAGCAGCAGAAAATAGTTCGTTACCAAATGTAAACCACACTGCAATTAATTTATTAAGGGATTTTCCAACACCAAATAGCTCTTTTTTTCTAAACCCGGTAACGGTTCTGGAGGTCTCCAATGCTGTTAAAGCTCTGAAAGACTCCAACTGTACCAGACATTTATTGTTTGAATTCCAGAATTTTGAAGGAAACAATTGACATTGTTCAACCTTTAACTATTTTATTTAATGCGTGTCTTGGTGGGGGTGTCTTCCCAGATGCTTTTAAAATCATTAAAGTTTTATCATTTCTTAAAAAGGGTGATGTCTCAGACATGGATAATTACCGGCCCACTTCTATCATCCCAATTTTTGCGAAGGGTTTAGAAATAATTTAAAAAAGTCGTTTATTAAATTTTTTATCTAACAAATTGCTGAAATGCTGTCAATTCGGTTTTGGCAGCAGTTTTCACAATTGTACAAGACATTGTGGAGGGCCTTGACCAGGGCAAGCATGTATTGCGATTACATTGCTTGACCTGTCCAAGGCCTTCGGCTGTGTGTCACATAGTATACTCACAGATAAACTGAGTTTCTGTCGTGTAACAGGGGTTCCTCTCAACCTTTTTCGTTCTTATTTTTGCGACAGAAAACAGCGTCAGCTTAGGTAATAACACTTCTGAGTTATATCAGATTAAACACGGAGTGCCACAAGGCTCGGTCTTGGGACCACTCCTTTTCATCATGTATATCAATGATATGTTTCACTTCATGTTACCCAAAAAGTGTATTGCATATGCTGATGACAAATCTTTGTTCGTTACAAAAGAAAAAAGGAGTAAGACGAACATATTTACTTAGCAAGGAACATCGTTCACTTCTTCAACTATTTTAATCTCTCAATAGCGAGCTCAATAGGCACAGAAAAAGTAAGTTTTCGCAATTTTTGGGAAATGCAGGACGTTACTTGCTTTAGAAAAAATAAATAATAAACGGTGATGAAGCACTTCCGATTTGAATTCAACGCATCCAAATACCTGAAGACATAGTTTCTCAATCGCATCCAATCGGTGTTCACGATTACACCTAATGCTAGCGCCCCTTACAGAGAAATTTTCGGAATTTAAGAGTGATTTTCCACAATAAAAAGGGTAATGGAGAAATTCTGACTCCAGATTCGTATTCTGCCCGTCAAAATACATTAAGATAGTTGGTCTAGTCAAAAGAATGGCCCACTTTTTTTATGTACCTGTGAATTATTGTTGGTATAAATTGTTTGCTAAATAAATTGAAACTAATATAGCAAATATAAAAAGTATACTTACCAAATAATTCTTGTTGATATTGACAGGTAGGTACTTATTTTTTTTATATAATAATCATTCTCGTGGAAACAAAATTGAATGAAAGGCGGCATGCTTTAATTACGAAGGATAAGCGGGAAACAAAATGCCAATCAAGTATTTCTAACTTTTTATTTGAAGAGAAAAAAAACTCTCTCTTGGTTGCTTTTCGATTGTTCTCTAAACGTATTATAATAATTATATTTGTGATGCATTTTTAACCGAACACTGACTTGATAAAACCCGCCAGGTTCCCCTGTATGCGCCAATAATATCTGCCTGATCATAAATTCATATGCCGAGCATGGCAATATATGCTTCTAAAATGTCCAATTAAACTTCAAGGTGTACCTCACTTGTCGCAACGTTCGCAAACTATTTACGTATTTGGATAATTCGAATCTAACTGTCATTATCGAGGCAGCAATTTAGAGAACTTCGTCTTTTGTCAGATGGAAGCTATGATACAACTATTTCGTTCCCCAATTCACCTAATACTTTCCAGTGGTTGAGTCCGGAATGAAAATCTAATGCAGTTTAAATTAAATTAATTAGTAGATTAAAACACCAACTGAATTGTTGTTTGAATACTTGACTGCAATGCACTGCAGTAATTCAAATTAAACCTCAATGGACAGTGCCATTATACTTTTTGCGGAATAATGCTTGGACTATGTAAATTCGGTATTAGAATTAAATACGGTCGCTAATGGCGTTAAATTAGCATTTTCAAGATTCTGACCTAATCTTTACCTTTGCCTAATTTGCTTCGCCATAAAAGGTGGTATCACCCGGGTTAAGATTAATCTATATACTCAATTTCTTGTCATCTTCATCTATTAACAAATAAAGCGGGATATTCAAGATATCTCCTTTGTCCACTATTCATCCAAAACTACTTGTGGTGTATGTTATTTTTAATTAACTCTGAGCTATTAAAATTGTGCCCTCAGTCCTTTATCCCGATTAAAATGATTTCTCTGCATGAGTAAAAGCAACAAAAAGCAATAGAATCTAATGGTATTTTAAGATATAAACTATTTCTAATATTGCGAAGACACCAATAATTAATATCCCCAAGCTAGTGTATGTGTGAATGTCGGTCTAAATTGAGTGAGGCATCTTATGTCTTCATACGGGAAATTATGGTTGGAAGTTTTTTCAAACTAACAATTTTACTTATGTGTCTAGACCAAATTAACTTATATTATTTCATCTAAGAATTCTAATATTTCTTGCTTTCAATTCAGAATTTAATATACTGGAATACTATCAGTCTGGTGAGGAATACTCACGGGACCGTATGTTCATAAAATACGCAAAGAAAATGAAAACCAGAATCGATTTCGAGTTTCATATAGTGGAGTAACTTATGTAGCCTAGGAAAAAGTCGCACCCATCCTCTTCGACATCTGTTAAGTAAACTAAAATATTGCTAATAAAATACTGATATGTAATAAATTGTACTATAATGAATTCCCGTATAGAGTTGACCTATTTTTTTACGTATTCCACAATTTTCACAAGTGTAATATGGCAATTTTTTTTCCGGAAGTTGGTTACGTATATTTTATTTTTATCCGTGAAGTTGCATTTTTGTTGCAGATAAATACTGTTTGTTTAGTTCTAATTTTCACTTTAAAGCCATTCCAATGCGTAAAAAGAAACAAAATTTTATAATTTATTAGAATGTGAGCATGCCTGTCTGATTCGCTTATAGATTGAAATATTTGCTTGCAAAGTGTACTCCATTAAATCCAATTAGATCACATTAAAAAACTAGAGCAGGAAGTATTTCTGACAGTTTCAAATTACTGCAAACCGTGTATACTGGAACACCTCGCTCTGCTTTCATCCAAACGTCAATTTAAGAAAAAGGAAACAAAAGCATCATAAAGCAATTTAAATTTTCCAATTTGTACATTGTTTGATGGTTATTTAATTGAACTTAATGGAATTTAATAGCATTCCATTTTCAGATGCTCGCGGAACCTTTAAATATTAGTTTGCAAATTATAAAGCTTTAGTAGTTTATTTGCACTTTCCTTGTAAATTTATACCTTTAATTATGTAAATATCAAATTCGTTTATGTACTTTGTAGTTTATTTATATTTGTAGCTAACTTTTTAATCATAGAGGTAAGCCTCGAGTTAAACTGCCATGGTGCATCATCTTGAATTTGGTTCTGGATCTTCATCGCTTAACTTAATGTTGCAAGTGTAGGAATGAAACTGTTTTTTTATCTGCCTTCAAAAAAATAACCCCTACAATAATATTGTCCAGAATCTCTGCGCAGCCGATAAATCTTTTTGGAAATTACCATTTTACCACTTATAGATAACTGTTGTATGGATCCATCCACGTAAGGATGCCCATACGACGCCATACGTCTTCTCCAACTGAAGGACAAAGGTCTCACCATCTCTCACATGATCAAGATTGCTGAATTTTTTTGATCTTGCTCATGGTTAGCTGCGTAATAGGTAGGCGATTTGTTTCCATATCCAATCGTTACTAAAATTCTGATTCATTCTCTACTATTTAAATGTCAGTGTGAACCTTGTGGTTGTTCTTGTTTATTCGTAAATATGGCACGTTTAAATGTTACGAGCAAACAGGAACTTTAAGACACAAACTGGCATTTAAATGGCAGTTTGGGCCTTACGATTTTAAATGTCAGTTTGTGACGCATAAATACTAGTTTGTAGCTCGATACGTACTTAAATAAAAAAAAACACCAAAGTACTCGAAAAAGTAGAGTCTTTAGAATTAAGGTAGGAAACATCCAATTTAATATATTTATATTGATGTTCTATTTCTGAACATACAAGTAGAAAATCTGTTGCACGTAAAATTAATTGAAACTACTTTCCATAACTACATGTTATAAAACATTGAATTAACAAAATCCATAGCATCTAAAACAAAAAAATATTGGAACCATTTTTTAATACAAAAAAATGTGTTTCATCAGATTAGAATCTCAAATGTTTGTTGGGATGTGATGGGCAAAAAAGGTTTCCAGTCTGAACATGAAAAATAAGTAATTTAAAGAACTTTGAAAACATTGAACTTGAACTTGAACTTGAACATGCGTGATTTAAATTAATTTAATTAAAAATCTTTTTTTTACCAGTTTATATATTCTCACAGGAATTGTCCTTACAAGAAAACATTTTTGAACGCTGTAATCAAAGCGACTGAAAGATCTTTAAAACTCCTTCATTCTTAGCAATTAATTATTTGATTTCAAACTTGCTAAAATAACCCACCAGCTACCTTTGCAGGGTTGTAAATCTAAAAAGATATATCTTCTAGAAGCAAATCATTAATAGTTCATCTACAGGCGGATTCTTATTATCTTAACCGTTTTGGCCATCGTTAGAGTTGTAAATGTTTTAAATTTTCGCAACTTATACAGGGTGAGTCAATAGTGCGTATTTCTTCTGTATCTCCTGTCTCGTTAGAGATAGAGGCGTGGTTCAAGAATTTAATTAAACTGTGAGAAGAAGTAGATTTTTTAAATTATTATCATTTATACAGGGCGATCCGTTAAAGTGGTAGATGAAAGAATATATATTTTTTAAATGGAATGACCCAATTTTTATTTATTATGTTTGAAGACCATTATGATGGCCTATTCAGTGGTAAATATTTTTAAAATTTGGTTGGTTTGGATGGTTAATGAAATAAAAAATATTTTTATGGAAAATTGATGTTTGCGGGTATCATTTTGAAAATTGATTTTGGACTTATTTTTGGAGAGTAATTTTTTTTCTTTGTCATGGTAGTAGTGTATGCCATACTTTAACTCTTAGCTGATGTAGAAAATATTTCTTTCATACAAGTTGTTCATAAACGCACTGCTAACTTATAAATATTTAAACTACCAAAACTCAACTTTTTCAAATGGAACACCCTGAACATTTTTGAAAAAAATTGCGTAATTTTTATTTCTCTGCAACTTTCATATGATATGACCTATACCTAAAATGAATAGTTTTCAAGATGTGGTTCTTTATGCGTAAATAGGCATGTTTTATTTCAGAAAAGTCATTGTCAAGGAATTATTTCATAGAAACAAAGACATTTCACGTCGTTTAATTTTAGTTAATTTCAATTTTATTCATTAACTATCCAACAAATTTTAAAAATATTTTACCGCTGATTAGGCCATTATAGTGTTCTTCAAACATAATAGAAAAAATTGAGTCATTCCATTTATTCCATTTAAAAAATATTTATTCTTTCATCTACCACTTTAACGGATCACCCTGTATAATTGATAGTAATTTTAAAAAATGTACATTCTCTCACAATTTAATTAAAATTTTGAACCATGCCTCTATCTCTAACGAGACATTAGATACAGAAGAAATACGCACTATTGACTCACCCTGTATAACCGTAAAACAAAATTATGGCACGCTTTGCGGCAAAACTTCTCATTTCACTAATTTTCCAACCTATCGTGAGAGTTCAATGAAGACGTTCTTATAACCATACAGGTCACGATTAATGAATTACTGCAGATTGAATACCCTATGGCGGCAAGTTTTGGAGAGCGAGAGCCTTTTTAATACACACATTGGAGGTTTTTTATTACACCTACACCTATTTTATACTAGTGGATTACAATTCATAATACCACGCTTCTATTTTTTGCTCAAAATAAACTCAAATTTGACGTAGGTATTCAAAATTTGAATTTTCTCTCATACGGCTTTCACGCTCCTAATTTGGCCGTGGTCGTGGATAAAACGTTGAATTACATTCGAGGATTAACAGCCTTCAATCCACTCGAAAAAATGTGACTCTCGGCTGCGCCTCGAGAGCACATTTTTTCTCGTAGATTAAAGGCTTGTTAATCCCCTTATATAATTATTAATAACTATAGTTTATGTCCCAATACATAAATAAAAAAAACAGTCAAAATTAGACCAAGCGAAAAAATTTGGTTTACAAGAAAGTTCTCTAGAATCAGGGTGATGTTGTAATTAATTAACTATTAAAACCAATTTAAAACTAATAAGTATTACATTGTTTTTCGATGATTTCGCGTAAATATTGCTACGTAACGTGCTATAATTTCTGGTGCTCCACGTAATAAAATGTGTTTTTTCAAATGGCACTACATTTGGGTTGTCATTTAAATGAATTGCACTTCACAACTAGTAAAACTTATGTAAGTACATAAAAAATTAAAAAAAGTATTTTTTAATTAACTTGTTACGGTTTTATTCCAACCTTTCGCACGCCCTGTATATACTGTTGTGCCACATAAAACTTTTGTCCTGTTCTGAAGTGAGGCAAGAAATATTCTTTACTTTTATTACAAAGATTTACCTCTCTCGATGATGTTCTTAAGATGTCTAAACCACAAAAGAAAACTTTCTGTCACTGAAGGAGAACGAATTGTGCAAATGGAATTATAGAGATTGTTTCATGCCTTAGAAATGTTGGGTCTAATTTATCAAAGTCGTTATTACCTTGCAGTCATCTTTTGGTGTAATCTTCTGATAATAAAAAGTGTTCTGGGTGTAATTACGTATTCGGATGGAAGTACATAAATGAAAAAAAAAAAACAGATATGTGGAGGTTTTACAGTTGCCGTTTTAAAATTAATAAGTACGGTGTTTCCTTAAATTTTATATCATTAAAGAAATTGTAAAAACTAGTTTAAATTTTTTTTTCCAAGTATCGTGTAACATTTCATTTTGGAAAGAAGTAAGGGTTGTGTATATGAAAACAGTATTTCAAACCCAAAGTAATTTGTATTTCTACAGATCTTACTCAACTACATTTTTTTACTGACTGAATAAACAGCGCTATTCTTTGAAATAAAAAAAGGTTTCTAATAACAAAAACTTTTTAATTCACACTCTCCTATTTTTTTTTCGGTTCCTAGATTTTCGCTGTTTAGATTGGAAACCTTTTTGTCCACCACATTCGAACATTATAGTTTTATAAGGACTAACCGTTCTATTATTTTGGTTGAGATGGCTACTCTTTTGAAACGAAAAATGTTTTGCTGGGAACAATAAAACTATTTTTTAGATGCGTTTGCTCTTAATTCCCAGATTTTGATAACGTTTAGTGAAAATTTGTCCTGAACCAAGCAAAATATATATCTTCAATTTATGACACGATCTGTGGCGCAGTAGAAAAAGTTTGGAAATACGAAGGAAATCATGGTAAGGAAATGCTACTCTAAATCAATCTTGACACAACTGTTATTAAATAGTGACTGACCTTTATGCGCAAATAATTTCCGTCGAATATGGAAATGATAATTTACTTCTGTTTGTGTCACCCAGACGATACGTCATAGAAAAAGAAAATATCAAACCCTTATTTTGACGAATTTAATGTGAAACTTAAGGTTACCAATAAATAAACCAAACCACCCTGTATGTGTCCATTAATAGTAACGTCGAATTTCTACAACACGCAACATTCAACTTTGGTTGGAATTATGTTTATTAATTAATAATTGCAGTCCATTCATAAATTTCTCGACATCAAAATGTACGCATATGAATAACTGACGCATGTTTCCATAATTATTCTCCTTCCCGCAAATTATTACAGTGTCGAAATGGTAGGCCTTGTAATCCAACTTCAATGAAATATATGCATATTTTTCTTTATCTGTGTCATTTATATTCATTTTATTAGTAATAATTACAGACGTGGAAGCTTCGCTAACAAAAATTATGGAATTTATTGTTTCCTGTGCATCTATTATTTCAAATACATAATTTCAAACCTTGTATTTAATGCTAGCATCGAATTGGGTCATAATTTGGAACCGTTCCGTATGGTTGAGTGAGCCGGAAGCAAGGGCTGACATTAAAACCGTTACAAATCAAGTTTTCTACCTCTGGCACGGTAGAAATAACATAATGATACTAGATATAGTACAAATTACAAATTTGTGCGTTATAGGTAGCAATCAAAAAATTTCATCGGCAATACTGCTAAATGAATTTGTTAAAAACGTTCTTGTTGAATTGTATAATCGATATTTCCAAGACTACTAATACACCTAAATAAGTATCATAGCTGTTTTCTTACACGCTAACCATTAGCGTAACCAACGAAGTTTCGGGGCGGAAAATTTCACAAACAGATAATGGCATAATCGTGTCATCAGCATGAACATGTCAATTGTAGAAAAAATCTGCACTTGAGGAGTTTTGTCTACACATGTATTTATTTAATGAAAATAATAAAACAATAAGTGTGAGGAGTAACTGGTTATAAGAAATTTGTCAAAATAGTTTTATAAAATCAGCTGTCAATTTTTTGTGCCATATTCCGCAAAAGCTAGCACCGGCCGGTGTGGTATACAAAAAGCATTATATGGTCGAATAAACTAATAAACTAAGTAAACCGTATGACGTAAAGTTTGTTAAATGATCAGTGAGTGGATCGGATTAACGAAATATACGTGCAAAACTTTAATAGGGGCCGATTATAATTATTATCTAGTGCACTTCCATTCATTGTATATTACCTTTCTAATATGTTAAACTTTACTCTTACCAAACGTGATAAAATATTATTTTAAGCGGACTCCAACACTATACAGAACGTCATCGATTCTTTACCTTCCTCTGGAAAGAATTAGCAAGTACGGTTTTTAGTTTTCAATTATAATACCATTGTTTTATATTTAAACAATGATAATACCATTGTTTAAAATATACAACAATGATAATACTATCTAATTTAGTTTGGAAGCATTGGAGTTCTTTGCGCAGCAAGATATTACCTTTCTCTCATTGAGCAGGTATAGGACTCATGTGAAGTTAGCACCACTTTTTTGGAAAATTGAGTAAATCTTTAGAGTTCTGAGTAGAAAAAGCATAGTTCTAGAGTTTCTGTCCGAAAAGAACAATAGTTCTGCAAAAATAAGGCCAGAAATTGAAAAAAATTTAAAAAAGGTTCCTAACTTCACGCAGCACCACTTTTTTGTCAGAAATGAGTTCTAATACTCTGATGGCATTTTTCGGTAGAGAAAAAGAGTTCTGGAGTTCCTGACCATTTTTAACAATAGTTCTATCGATTTGTTGAAGTTAAAAAAAAAATTAAATTAAAAAAATGAAAATTCGGCGGAAAAAACCATTTTTTATAAATATTGATTTTCATTACGTTTTCAGCGGAGTTCTGAGTAGCACCCAAAGAGTTCTGACGATCGGCGGAGAAAACATTGTCTATCGCAAAAATTGCGATTATTATTGCAAATTTTAAGTTTGAAAATTCGACATTTTATTAGAAAAAAAAAAAAATACAAAAGAATTCTGACGAGTTCTGATCGGAGTTCTGAATATCACCAGAAGAGTTCTGACGAATAACAAAAGAAAAAATTGTCTATCGCAAAAATTGCGATATTGCAAATATTGTTGTTATCGGTCCGAACTTGTCAGAATTCGTTTGTACTTTTTTTATAATAAAACATCAATTTTTCGAACTTAATATTTGCAATAAAAATCGCAATACAGGGTGTTTCATTTTTAAATGTCGTCCTTTAAGGAGGTGATAGAGCATCGAAAAATAAGTCGACCTGCCCAAAAAACCTATATCAAAAATGCATAATAACGAAGTTACCGGCCTTCAAAGTTGGAATAAAAAAATCGTTTTTTTGTCATAACTTCTAGACCATACGACCGATTTTAACCAAATTATGCACAGGCAGTACTGAACTACATACCTACAATCCTATAAGAATAACTCATGTCAAAAATCACCAGTGGCGGAGATACTGGGGTGACGCCCTCTATTTCTCACCCTATTTTCCACGCCACTGGATATTTTTTTTTTGGGCAGGTCGACTTATTTTTCGATGCTCTATCACCTCCTTAAAGGACGACATTTAAAAATGAAACACCCTGTATTTGCGATAGACAATTTTTTCTTTAACCGTTCGTCAGAACTCTTCTGGTACTATTCAGAACTTCGTCCGATCAGAACTCTTCAGAACTCTTTTGTACTTTTTATATAAGAAAGTTTCGAACTTTAAAACTTAAAATTTGCAAAAAAAATCGCAATTTTTGCGATAGACAATTTTTTCTTTCACCGTTCGTCAGAACTCTTCTGGTGCTATCCAGAACTCCGATCAGAACTCGTCAGAACTCTCACTTTTTTATAAGAAAGTTTAGAATTTTCAAAACTTAAAATTTGCAATAAAAATCGCAATTTTTCCGATAGACAATTTTTCCTCTCGCCATTCGTCAGAACTCTTCGGGTGCTATTCAGAACTTTGATCAGAATTCGTCAGAACTCGTTTGTACTTGTTTTATAATTAAATGTCAATTTTTCGAACTTAGAATTTGCAATAAAAAATCGTCAGAATTCTTCTGGTGCTATTCAGAACTCCGATCAGAACTCGTCCGATCTCTTTAGTACTTTTTATATAAGAAAGTTTCGAATTTTCAAACTTAAAATTTGCAATAAAATTCGCAATTTTTGCGATAGACAATTCTTTCTTCCGCCGTTCGTCAGAACTCTTCTGGTGCTATTCGGAACTCCGATCAGAATCGTCAGAACTCTCTTGTAAATTTTTTATAAGAAAGTTTAGAATTTTCAAAACTTAAAATTTGCAATAAAAATCGCAATTTTTCCGATAGACAATTTCATCTTTCGCCATTCGTCAGAACTCTTCGGGTGCTATTCAGAACTCTGATCAGAACTCCCCAGAAGGCTTTTGTACCTTTTTTATAATTTGCAATAAAAATCGCAATTTTTGCGATAGACAGTATTTTCTTTCGCCATTCATCAGAACTCTTCTGGTGCTATTCAGAACTCCGGTCAGAACTCGTCAGAACTCTTTTGTATTTTTTCCAAATAGAATGTCTATTTTTCGCGATTTTTCGAACTTAAATTTGCATTTTTTGCGATAGACAATTTTTTCTTTCGCTGTTCGTCAGAACTCTTCGAGTGCTACTCAGAACTCCGCTGAAAACGTAATGAAAGTCAACATGTAGGATAAATATTGTTTTTTTTTCCTGCCAAATTTTAATTTTTTAATAACTTCAACAAATCGATAGAACTATTGTTAAAAATGGTAAGGAAGACCAGAACTGTTTTTTCTCTACCGAAAAATGACATCAGAACCCATTTTTGACAGAAAGTGGTGCTGCGTGAAGTTAGCACCCTTATTTAATTTTCATTTTTCATTTTTGTAGAACTATTGCTCTTTTCGGCCAGGAACTCTAGAACAATGCTTTTTCTACTCAGATCTCTAAAGATTTACTCAATTTTCCAAAAAAGTGGTGCTAACTTCACAGGGGTATGTATGGGACATGATACAACGATGATTGGGATGATTTAGCTGAGTCCCCATGAACAACCCTGGCATGAGGTTCATGTACTGAGCGTGAGATCACACACGAGTAAATGTACTATTAAGTCGAAGTAATACTTAAAATAAATACACCGAAATGGAGTCAATTAAATGCTATTAAAAAGAGAATGTTACCATTGGTTAAAAATTATTAAGTGAGCTTTTAGATTCCGAAATCACAGTATTTGGACTTCTAATCTGATGGGCGTTTCTTGGTTCAAAGTTACTATGTAATCGTCTTAATAAAATTAATATTGAAGGATTTACTTTTGAATCGTACTGTTTTTGGGCACTTATTTGACTAAAAAGACGAGAACTGAAAACTATATAATTCATCTGAGCATACATATAAATAATTTAAACCTTCCTGTAGAAAACAAAAAGAATGAACAACTCGCATGTATTCGGTATCCCGTCGACTTCAACTAAGTTCAAAGAGACTTTAAACTAAACTAAAACCACTATATTAAATTTCTAATTACTCATCCGAAAATGTGCCCGTAGAAGTGCAGCTGCCAGCATGCACGTCTAATTTCGAATTTGCAAGAGTTGACGCAAATTGTCTGTCCATTAAAATGGAAACTCTTGACATACGGAGAAAATGCTACAAAAATTACTTTTGATAGACGATTGTCACGTGTGCTGAAATAAACTTGAAATTCACGTAAACATAATAATCTAAACTCAACAATAATTGGATTCAAATACACACTTATAGGTGTCATAAATGGAGGTCAACGGACTGAATTTTATATTGGACGTTTTTTCTTTGTAGAATGATTTTTGGAAAAAAATATTGAAAGCCGATTAGTTACCAACCCTTTGGGTATGGGACTACCTGAAAATAATAACTAGATTTCACCGAAAACATACAAATGTGTACACCTTCGAATAGTTAATTAGTATTTTTTCAAATCCAACGCGGCAATCGACCTCGGAACTAGTCGAGTGTTAAGTATAACTGTCTGCAATTATAAATAAATTAATAAATAATAGCATGTTTTATATGCAAGTTAGAGTATTAAATATAATGAAGGCATTATATCCACCAGTTAAATGAAACTTTCATAATAAAAACTCTACCTCCCATTAGATAGATTTAAGTTTTTCTTGGGATCGTTCTAATTTGGGTCATTATGTCATACGTACACTGAGTCCAATTGCCCGGTACAACTTAGAGCAGTTTACTATCTCCTTACATTTGTATAAAATGATCTCCAAACCGGTATATATTCGCTGGCCTGGAACACAGACGACTCATTTCTCAACGTTATTTAATCCCGAGAAAGAAGCACATTAATACGTCAACTGTGACGGGTCTCGTGCTCCTTCATCGGAGTGTTCTCTCCGAGATAACCTTCACCGAATTTATTTTAAATACCAACCAGAATCCAGTAATGTTTTATTATTCCTTCTTTTTTATTCTCCTTACTCATAATTACACCATTATACTCGAGGGGATTATGAATTTCACTAAAATTTGAAATTTCACTAATGAGGCCTAGGAATATCAGGTGGGCGAACTCGGATCCAATTTAAAATATCTTATCGACTCCAGGCGTCTTTTGTGGGCAATGCGCGAATTTATTTTAACTGGCAATGTAGAAATGAAAATTTTAAATCGCGATTTTAAGGCATGTCTATGAATAATATTATATGCCTAAACCCTATAAATTCCTTGTTATAACTTTTAACTTGTGTTAAGTTTATAATGAAGTTTTCAAACCTGTGTAGCGTTTAACTTCGGAAAATACTACACGAGTACTGGAAAACACCTGTCCCTTTTAAGATTATGCGCAACATCCACCATAAAACCCGATTATTTTCCACACCCCTTGTATTACATAAATCTGTATGTGCAGAGGTAGTATTCCGTTATCCATGAGTTTCAACCTGAGACTAAGAGATCTTTAAGGATACTTGTAGTATTTTATTCATAAAGTAGGGTATGAAAAGTTTGCTGAAGTGGGGTAAGTACTCGGTTTGTCTTAAAAATCTCTAAATAATTGGGTACATAACCCAATGAAGTTCTTCGTTAATATCGCAGCATACACAAAAATATGGGTTACATACAGGGTGTTATTGAACTTAAGGAAAAAAATTTAACTGGATGTTATTTTTGATGTTTTAAGACAAGTATGGCATAAATTAATTGAATATTTAAAGATTTAAAAACTAAATATCAGAATAGTTATTGTATTTAAACAAAAAAAATTAACCAATTGTGTCCTAGATTTTACACATTATTTCAAGAGAAGTTGTCGGTACAGGATAAATTTTATTTTTTAAAGTTTACATAATGTTTAAATTAAAAATATTATTTCTTTAAGTTTAATATTGAAAGATGTTTTTTATACAATTAATAGTCACCAATGTTGTTAGAGCCCTGAAGAAGATTTTGAAAGTAATAAAAACCGAAATGTTGGCATTGTAACAAGCATTGTTGTTATTTTTATTTTCTGTCCTGTAGGTACCGACAACTTATCTTGAAATAATTATTGTATTTGTTTGAGAACCACGTATAAAAGAAAAAAATAGCTGCCAAAAAAAAACAAGATTATTAACACAGCAGCTGTGTTATTAGTGTGTTTACCTTTTATATACGTTACTTCAGTTGTCACAAGGTGTCGCTACGTTTCTGTCATTGCTCTATTAATTCCAGTGACTATCAAACATTCTATTGTGATTTTATTTATAGAAATGAAATGAGGATGGATATCTCTGTAAATAATCACTTTTGATTAAAATAAATTCGTCATTAGATGTATTTGACTATGAGTTTTTATCTGTTAATTTTTTTCCTTAACTTTAGTAACATCCGGTATATGACCAAATGATAAATAAGGAAATTTTACAACAGAAAGCTTATTGGATTAAATAATTAAAAGCATTGTAAATACATCGCAATTGTTACGAAACTTCACAAATAATCGTAAAGAGAGCTCTCATAGTGCAGAAATAAATTAAACAAAATAAATAATTTAACAAAAAAAACAGTATTATTAAATTTAATTAAATAAATTAAAAGGTAACTGTAAAAAATACTTCAAAAATTCATAAATAATGCATCTAACTGTAATAAAAATAAACAACAAAACTATTTTGTAGAAACAAGCTAACCATAAGAAAAGCAAATAAAAAATTCTGTATCTCCAACGAGTGGCTCATAAAATAAGGGACGGACGAAGCAGTATACCCAGCCGTCGGCTCTCAAAATTGCTTGTGCTCTTGGAATGAAAATGTAATGTGCACTTACGTGTGACCGGTCGACAGTGTCATTTTAATTCAAGCTGAAATGATATAAACCAATCAATTACATTACATTTTCACTTTTCATTAACAGTCATCAAGAGAGGTATGAGTAGTGAAAATGAAAAATTAATTTAATGTCATACAGGTTTATTGAAATAACGCAGTTTCATAATGTAAAAGAAAATGAAAAAGTCGGCTGCATAATTATTATATCATAAAATAAAAAAAAAAAAATTAAAATAGAATTCGATTATAGGACCTCGTCCCTATAATTTTTGCTCAGCTGCTCGTTGAACTTTACTGCTCCTTTAAACTACTAATACTGACCTAGTTTTCAGCAGGTATGCGTTAAAAAAATAGCATGAAATAATATAAACAAATGATGGTCATCGATAGCCGGACGTTGCCAGTTACCATACACGAGCCAGTTTTTTTTTTTTTAATTTAGGTTCTCCTGGTACGGCGATTCGTGCCAGTTCGTGATCGATGTTTATGTAAACGGTCAGAAGCCTAGTGTGAATTTGCAATAGATACCTATTATTGTGATTTCGTATGGTATTCAATATTAAATAGTTTCAGTTTTTAGTGAAATTTAAAGTGTAAGTTTTGTGTAATATATATTGAGTGAGATGTTTCGGTTTGTAAAGTTGTATGTTAGTGATGTTTTAGTGGCATTCAAGGTGAGACAGGTTGATATACCTAGTGTGATAAAAAAAAAACAATTTCAACTTATTGCATTTTTCACATACTTTTTAAATATGTTATCAGATCATATCTCGTCTTCTTCAACTAATGATTGTTGTAAAGATAAAATAAGTATAATTTATCTGTTATTGCAAACGGTTTTTTCTTTAATAACTTTCTTAATATTACTCGAAATATACAAGTAGGTATTATATATTTTTGAAATCAGAAAAAATAAACAAATCCAAATATGTAAAAATATATAGGGTGTTCCATTAAACAAAAACACATTTTTTCGCACCCACTGTATATTTTCTGACATCGATATGATCTGATAACGTATTTAAAAAGTATGTGAAAAATGCAATAAGATGAAATTTTCTATTTTTTTATTACCTTATAAAATTACACTAAGATAAAGTTGAAATACTTAGAGCCTACTAGGTAATTGTCGGGTGAAAGGCGGACGGCTGCAAAAAGGCTTTACAAAGAAGAATATCCTAACAGGCCAATCCTGGCGAACACTCACTCAAAAAAAGTAACGCGTCAAAAAACAGTACCTCGTGTGTGATGTGGAAATTTGTTTTACTATTATATTCCCCGTATTTTATTTGAATCGCGAAGTTTGGCAACAACACACTGTTCAAGACACGCGCAGTCGTCTCAGTTATTAGTCATTACTCTCATGAGCGCATTCCACTGACGGGATAAGTAAAAAGGGTTTAAACAATATTCATTTTTCATAGCACGTAATGTAGCTTCGTGTTCCTATAGTTGAAAAGCGTCACCCCCTGTGATTATGTATTCTACTTAAAGATTCACTCTGTATATTACTGAAAAATTGATGAGAAAACTTAGCTGGGATTTTTAGACTTTTTAAATTTATTCATGTCATCTTATAAGTAAAATGCGCGAAAGAAATAATTTTCGTAGGGTGAAGCAAACATCTTTTACATATCTGTAACACCATAAAATGAAACGGTTTTAAATTTTTTACCTATCCCAATATTGCAATGTTTCAATAATTATAAAATATTTTTATGAAATATGGTGGAAAATAATCAAAAGCAAATATACAAAAACGCAAAGTGATTTTATTTTATTAATAAATCCACATTTTATTAGAAATATTGAAAGCCGTGATTAAAAAAATGGTGTGTTTTTTTCACAATTGAAGTGGGTATTGGAAAAATGTGTGCAATATTTGAACCTCAATATCTTTTAAATTAATCTTGTTAAAGTTCATAGTTCTCAAGTTCTCCCAAATCTCAAAAAAAATTTTGGAATTTTTTCAATTATGTTCATTATGATTTATAAGTAGGTATATCTAAAGAAGCAATTTGAAGAATTTTTTGATAGCTCTGTTATTTTTACAGATATCATTTGTTATAGAAAACATGGTTGGTTATAAAGTCCAGAATTTTCAACACAAACGGCATTTTCGTAATTTAGACGTGCCTTGACTTATTTATTACGTGGTATTAGTGGATCGAAATCGACCTTAGAATGTGTCGTTTATTTTTTTTTTACGTAGAACCAGATAAAACTCTGTAGATTTTGTAGAGTAGGTTATTTGGGACTTGTAATGGGCAATTACGATATTTTTCTGTGGTAAAGATATTTTTTATTTCGAAAAAACTTCAGAAATTGACTATTTTGAAAAGTCGTGTTTTTTTAAATTTACATCCCTATATGATCTGGCATCTAAATAATCAATCCTCAAAATAAAACATTACTACTACATATTTTTTTAGAATTAGAATTCCTTTTGCACATTATTTAAAAACAAGGAGGTTTCTTTCTTTCATAAAAACAAACTTTTTATAATCTGTACATTTTAAACGTAACTACAATTTGGAGATAATATCCCCAAAGATGAAGCAAGAGTTAACTCAGCTAAAATTCACCATCTTATATATCTTTAATTACGCAGAGATGCGCGAATCAATTTAACCAATTAATTAGTTATGTAATTATGTATCACGCAACAATTCCTTTGGAACAAAGACCTAAAACAACAATCTAAGCATTAAGGTAAATAATAGAAATTCCATAAAATTAATTTCCACATTTTGAGAGATCATAATCCGTGTATATCCCGTTGCGATAAAGGCATTATTGCGGCTAAACATTGTTTCAAACGGCATACACTTGTAACAAGGAAACTATTCAACTGTTCCGTATTTTTGACCTCATCTGTCTCCTCAGTTATTGTTTTGAAGTTCCACCGCAATAGTAATAAGGCCGCAATGACCATCATAGTTACGTCACAGCCTGTTTAAACGCGCGGTTTTCCTCCGCCTCAATGTAATTATTAATGGTTTCTAGTTATAGTTCCCTGCTGGCCAATTGAAATACTATTAGGAGGGAATTATGCTGATTGCAAGATTAATTGCTGGTGAACGTGATTTTGTGAGCTTTAATTGAATATTATTTTTGAATGATTTAAACGGTCGATCCTCCTAATTTAATAACGCTGTGACTTGATTGTTCGGAAAGATTTTGATAGTTTTAATTAAAATGTCGCATAAAGGTGCATGAAAAATTAAATATTGATTGAATTAAAGGTCACATAAGACAATGTTGTTAAAGTAACATCAGTGCAGATATACTCTCCGTACTGGGTGTTCGACAAAGGTCAGTACAATCCAATTTTTACAGAAACTGTCTGAAACAAATTGTGTGGCCTGCAACTGCGTTATTTTTGAGTTTTCGAAAAAATACCATAGGAACTTGTGATATTATCTACTTTTTAGAATCACCAATCATCATTTCCGAATAGATATATTATACAGTATGATGCAAATGTTTTTTTTTGCATTTATTTAATTTTTAGATTTTTAAAAAGCGGTTTCGGAAAAAATATATACTATAGTCTTACATAATTAACCTTGCTAGGAAAATAAAGAACCATCAAAAGAGTTAATGTGCCTAAAAAATGTTCTCTTTCAATTAACCTGGATAGGAGTGCACCTTTATTTGTGGACACTTAACTAAATCATAATCGTTTGTTTCAGGTGGGTGTTGACTTAATGAGGTTTACGGGCCGACAATTCTGCTTTGTCCATTGGCAGATGGTTTGCATGTATGTTGTGTTTTACTGAAATTATCCCTTACTTTATTCGGGTAAGTATCTTGTACACCAGGAATATGGTTTTGTAAGAACCTCATTAACACATTGTCGCACAAGATAATTACACTTCGTCTGTTCTGACACGGTAGTTTTTTTTAAATACTAATATTTTGGAAAATATATAAAATTAATTATACTTTCCAAAGAATAACATTGATTAAAACCTCATATAATTAGCAACCAAATTATGATTTTCAAATTATTATAATAATAGGGTAACATGGCCAAGACAGCATTTTTGTGAATAACTTTGGAAATTATGTATTTTGCGGAAATTTTCAGACAATATCAAAATTGTTCAATTTTTATTTTCTAAATATAAATAGTTAAAATAACATTATAGTAATCGTTGCATTCTTGTTCGTCATCGATAATTTCTGTTTCCTTTTAAATTTTCTCAGTAATTTATTCTTGAAAATAATCATAATTTTTATGCTCTTTTTGTAATAATGATGTTTGCAGTGCCACAAACTACAGGAATCGGAACAGATAAACGATTTTGAAATAATTTCTGGAGTTACAACGATTTATAATATTTTTTTATATGAGTCTCACAATTCAACGTATTTTCTGGCAAAATCAAATCGTCTTATATTCATTCATACTGTTATATGTAAAGGGTTTGCCTCGTTTTATTTCATATAGGCAGTACTATAAATATAGAAAGTAATATAACCGAAGAATTTTTCGAGAAGATACCTATACTATAATCCGAACTGAATTTTTTTCATCAACTTTTCAAAAATATAAGTCAACGGTAATTGCTACCTAATAACACAACAAATTATTTTATATTTTTTTATAAATTTGAGTCAATAAATATTACAGAAATGATTATATATCCTTTAAACTTTTCTAAAAACGCATGGAATTTCGATAGCCGGTGGCTGAGTATACTGCTCCGTTCGTTCTTATGATTTTTATTAATTAATTATTTAATCGAAAACTATTGCAGCTGTGAAAAAATACTTAGAATTATTTTTTCGTAAAATTTCCTCGTTTTTCATTAGGCCTTCTAACCAATACTAAGATAATAATTAAAAACGCCATCGGGTACTTAAATTATGCTGTTGTTTAGACAAATCCCTGCAAACTTTTGTTTATCCGATTTCATGAATGAAATACCTGCTACATATCCCCAAAAATCTCTTAGCGACTTATTTCACGTTGATACTGTTATATGTTTACATCCCTTGGTAAACGCCCCCATCGTGGTTTCAATTACTGCAACAAAATTAACACTAAAGCACTGATTTGACTACATTTAGCCACTGTTATTCACTAGCTACTAGTCACTGTTTCTTTTCTGTTCTGTTGAGTTTATTATTTTACCCATGGATGTATAAATAAGGAGGATAAAGCATTGCTGTGCAATTTTCTATATACAATTATGTGAGGCAACTTATCTGGTGATAGATTGTGAAGGAATGGGCTATATGGATTAATTTTGTTAATGCGCCTCCATTGGCATAGGCGTAGGCAAAAAAGTGTTTTAATAGTTTTAAAATAATAATACAATTATTATTAACTTAATCTATAAAATAAGTTTTAATAACCTTGCTTAGATGCAGATTCTTGTTTTAAAATATCGTTTTGTAATAATAATGAACAAAATTAATTTTTATAGACTATTTTTTTAAATTAACTTGGTGGCAAGTGCGATATTTTTAAATGTTATTTATTTTTTAACAAAACAATCTCGGTTAATTTACTTCTCACCCTAGTCGTACTTAGACTAGCAAGAAATCCAAAGAGGGTCCAACAGAACTACATCGTGAATCCTGCTGCGATTTTCAGGCCAGGAGGACCGAATGAAAGTGTGCAATTTTGACGTTTATGTAAACATCAAAATTTGGCAGCCTCACAGCTTTTCTTGTTTCTCTTTCTACTTTCGCAGTTTTCACGAAAACCCACGACATGGCGGTAATAAAACGTTAATTTTAATGTTTCTTTTTCAAGTTTCCATCAAGATGAAATCTAAATAACACGAATGTTTCTTAATATTAAAATCCTTAAAAACCATGCATTTCAACATAAATATTTAATTTTGATGAGGGCATATTTCGTTTTTTCTTTTAAAACATACGAGAGAACTACCCCAGCGTACACTTATTGTCACCTAATGTCATTGCAAAAAATGGTTTTTTATTTACCCGTGAAAAGATATTAGGTGCTTAAATCACGTCTCTTGCATATCTGGCACTGCCTCACCATATTTCCAATTCACTAATACACAAATATGACAAATGTAATAATTAATATGGAGTATTATAAACACAAATAACGCAAACTGACACATGTAAACAAACTGACCTCCATCATCGGTACGACGTTGCCAGGACTCTCTAAATATCCGAGAATCGCATTCAGGAATACTATTTATATACTGGCAACGTTGCATGTTTATTAATAAAAAGGCTATTACACTGTGTATCCTTTTTACTAAAGTATCCATGATTTTACCGTTTCCAGAGCACTTAGATAGTTCTTTCAAAGTGGATAAAGTTTAACTTGAGGGCATTATAATTTAGTGATTGTTTAAGTAGCAAAAAATATATATCAACTGTGAAATATCGTGAATTTTAACATTATCTAGTCAATTTTAATAATAGAATAGCCTAAATACTAACTCGCTCCCTAGAGCACGTAAAAATGCTTTGATAAAAAAAAATAGCCGGTCTCTTTTTTACCTACGATTATTTAAAATATACCTTGCAAATTAAGAACATGCTATCTATCATCCATCTATATGAAGCAAATTATGCACGTGCAGGCAGGACGTCGACATTCATGAATTTGTTGTGGGCAGTCGTCGCTTTTAATCAAACAGTCTGATTTCTGTGGTGGTATGTTTAGATCTAATGAAGTGAATTGAAAGGGGATTAATATTTTCTTTCAATTCAACTGGATAAATATTCACAGTTGCAGAAAATCTACTTTTGTAAAGAACGAAATTGCTTGCATTGTGTGTGTATAGAAAATTTTAGAGGGCTATGTGACAAAAAATGTACCTAAGAAGTTGTCATTTGCGTATTTTGATTTTGGCGGTTTGATTCCCTGAAGAATAGTAAAATTAATGCGAGTTGCTTGGAACTTAGAAATGAATAGAAATTTATTTAAGTTTTGCACATTACACGTGTTTTATACATCACAATCATAGATAGTAATGTAACATGCGAGATGCGTATTTATAGACATAATTGTCATGAATAAAGACGTAGATATGTACCATAAATATCACGAGCAACTTTACTATATACTAAAACATGTCAGCCATCAATTATTATACGTACACTACCTTACATTACATAAAATATTCTACATCACAAGTATCTTGAATAGAAGATTGTATCTTTTATTTCCATTTCCAAATAATCGAAGTATTCGTTGAAGGAATAGAAAACTTCATTTATAAAATCATCTATTTCTGTTTTTATAATTATTTAGACTTAGCAAGTCATCCTTTAATTCGGTAGGAACTGTAACAATTTATGTGCCATGTTTAAATATGCCTTCTGTGTTCTTGTTAGTCTTGGCTTTGGAAGACTGAGATTCTTTTTGGCTCGTGTGTCGTAATTGAGTATGTCAACTTGCCTTAATATATTGCTGTTAATGGTTTCTTTTTTTTAATAAAACACAATCTAACATAACAGCTGAGCATAATCATTTTGAACATGAAGATTTTTGAGTAGTAGCAGGATGAGCACTGCATATCGTTTTACTATAAGAGAGAAAAGTAAACAATCCTTAAATATCCTATATAACAGTTTACTTTCTAACTCGCTTTCTAATAATGTAAACAGAGGCTCTTTGAAAGTTCTAGGACATATGGTAAAAAATTGAAGGAGGAACCTAAATTTATGCCTAAACCTTATAACATCATTATTTTCGTGCCGTTCAGTTTTTCAATCTTTTCCATCTTTATTATTATTATAGTTGCATCATCTGCATAATCTGTAGGGGGGAGTATCATATATATAGTGGAGGGAAATTAGTTAAAATAATTGATGAAAAGTGGTGTAATCGGGAAGTTGATTTCTTTTTTGTTTTTTGGTTTTATACATGCAAATGAGTCGAAAACGCATGAAAATACATATTTTCTCCAATTTTCGTAAAGATTTGAAGATTTTTACCCCACTTGTTGCATTATTAGTAAAAAAAATAAAATGAGAAATTTGGATTTTTTGAGCTTTGGATGTACTTTTAATGTAACTATACCCCAATAAATAGTTCGATAGTCCGTTCATTTACGAGTATTTTAGTTTTTTTTAAATTTTTCTACTAGAGCTGGAGATATTAAAAAAATAGTGTAGCGATGCACTTGAAATGCATCATAAATGCACTTTTATGCGCTTTCCTCGCGAAGCCCCAGCACGATTTTGGTAATGAGAATTGTAACTTAATTCAAGGTCATCCGTATGGGTGGAGGGGCTGACCACGTGGGCGGTCCTAGATGCGCGGACCGAGATACTAAATAATCCAGTCAATTGGTGTTCAAAACTACCGTTTTCGTAACAAAATTGCGGAGGTTTTTTCTCAACGGTTCTATATGTTTTTTGGGGTGCTGAATCCAAATTTCAGGTTTGCTGCTTTGTAGGAGGTCGGCTTCACAACGAAAAACGCAAAAAACCTCAAAATTTTCGCACTTTTTTCAGTTTTTTGCTTATATCTCGAAAATTATGCGGTTTTCGAAGGCGATCATTCTATACAAAATTAAAGTAGATAAAATTTCCTACAAAATGCACTAGTCAACTTTGATTTTCTCATGAGCGGTATCGGGGCTAGAGCGACCAACAGCAATTTTTTGGCTCTGCTGCGAAAACATCAAAAACGCCCACTCCCACCCCCTACAACTCGAAAAATATGCATGTTATCAACAAAACCCTTAAACCGCTTGAAAGTACATTTAATTTTCTACAAGAGACGTCTCTAACATTAAAATTTCTCATAAGGGGGGAGGGAGCAAAGCGAAAATTACGAAAAATGCCTTCTGCACCTTACAGCCAAAACGACCCCTCCCACCTGTCTAGCTCACATTAGCGCTATACTTTCCATGTATTGTGCATAAAAGAAGTTGTTTTGAATAAATTTATGGCAAAGCATATTTGAAGAAAACATTAACAAATTATATTTACAACATATTAGGTCCATTACACTGAATATAAAGCTGTTATGTACACAGTTATTTTAGTCGCCTCTGTTGGGTTGTTGGTGGCCCAGGCAATGTTACTTAGGTACTAGAAGGTCCAGGTGAAGGGTCTTGGGCAATAGAAGGTCTAGGCAAAGGGTCAGGGGTTATGGAAGGTCCAGGCTGAATAGTGAGTTGTTGCTGTTCTTCAACTGAAAAAATTCTAATGCAATGATAAATGTTATGATAGAGAAAAACTGATTAGTAAAGATGCATAACGCTGCAAAATATTACACGAATTAATACCTTCTGTCACCTTAGCTGCTTCAGACAGTGTGGTACTGCAAGGATATCGTCCAGGTCGTCTTCCTCTTTTGTATCCTCTATCATCCGGAGAATGCAGTGGAGAAGAGTGTTGCCAACCACATGCTCTTTCTCCACGCAATGAGTGGTTGCGACTCAACGTCCGCGTTATTCAACCAAGGCAAGATTAAATTTCTCAAGACCCTCTCCAAACATCCCGATCTTGAATCATTCATTTCTAAATTCGCTGCTCCTTCAGCCCATCCAAAGGAAATAACAGCTGCTGGTGAGAAATTTTTGATCGCCCTTTATGGTGGTAACCACCCAACAACAACACTCAACAAGCTGAAGTATAAGCAATACGTGACATCAGCCTACAAGGTATCAGCAAACACGGCCTCCCACTGAAGCTGCAGCTCAACAACACGCCTTTAGAGTTTACCATCAGGTGCAACAGTGGATCGGAAACTATTTGGATCCAGAGCAGTGGAGGTGGAAGTTGACAAAAAATGGGTTGGTTCCCATTACCACGCTGATATCCCCGGCTCCTGAGAGGCTTCTTCAGCTTATATCTTATAAATACAAGACAGATTGCTAAGGTCGGTGTGGGTGTAGGCGAACAGGACTATTCTGCACGAAACTGTGCCAGCAATGTGAAGGGTCGTGCTCCAACATCGACGACAATTTGGATACAAAAGGGGAAGACGACCTGGACGAGATCCTTGCAGTACCACTGTCTGAAGTAGCTGAGGCGACAGGAGGTATTAATTCATGTAATATTTTGCAGCGTTAAATGCATCTTTACTAATCAGTTTTTCTCTATCATACCATTAATCATTGTATTACAATTTTTTCAGTTGAAGAACAGCAACAACTCATTATTCAGCCTGGACCTTCTAGTGCCTAAGAAACATTGCCTGGGCCACCATCAACCCAACAGAGGCGACTAAAATTACTGTGTACATAACAGCTTTATATTCAGTGTAGTGTACCTAATCTGTTGTAAATATAATTTGTTAATGTTTTGATCAAACATGCCATCAATTTATTTAAAACAACTTCTTTTATGCGTAATACATGGAAAGTATAACGCCAATGAGAGCTAGACAGGTGGGAGGGGTCGTTTTGGCTGTAAGGTGCAGAAGGCATTTTCGTAATTTTCGCTTTGCTCCCTCCCCCCTTATGAGAAATTTGAATGTTAGAGACGTCTCTTGTATAAAATTAAATGTACTCTCACGCGGTATAAGGGTTTTGTTGATAACATGTATATTTTTCGAGTTGTAGGGGGTGGGAGTGGGCGTTCTTGATGTTTTCGCAGCAGAGCCAAAAAATTGCTGTTGTTCAGTGCGCTCTAGCGCCGATACCGCTCATGAGAAAATCAAAGTCGACTAGTGCATTTTGTAGGAAATTTTGTCTACTTTAATTTTGTGTTGAACTATCGCCTTCGAAAACTGCATAATTTTCGAGATATAACCAAAAAACTGAAAAATGTGAGAAAATTTTGAAGTTTTTTGCGTTTTTCGTTGTGAAGCCGACCTCCTACAAGGCAGCAAACCTGAAATTTGGATTCAGCACCCCAAAAAACATATAGAACCGTTAAGAAAAAAACTTCCGCAATTTTGTTACGGGAAAACCACCATTTGACTGGACTAAAAGGCGGGGGAGATGTGGACCAATGGCTCCTCGTTAAGATTTTCGATCTGAGGGTTCAAAGGACGGAGCTAGGGATGACAAGTAATTAGATAAGAGATACCTACCGCTATTATTAATAGCTATGTGGGTGGAGCTAATAGGCTTCAATTATTCTATCGGGAGGGATTTAGGAGTAATAAATCATAAGATCAAAGATGGCTACCAAACTTCGAATTTGCATTAATTTGTCTTTAAGTAAAGAATTAGACATTAGTAATTTTAAATGTCAGAGAATAGAATATGAAGCCTTGTTTTCGTTAATAAGCCGCTGGATCAGATTAAACTAATCGTGCGTAGGAACCAAAGTCTTCGTCACCTTCCGCAGTTTCGCCAGATAACTTTGTGATGTAGGTCAAGGTTTGTGGATTCTGTGCTGAATAAAATGTGCCTCACCAGGCTTTGGTAGGCCGTTGAATGTTTAATTTGTAAAATTCAATTTTAAACACTATTTTATTAAAAAGTGGAATGACTGTGATACCTTTTGTATCGATGTTTCTTTACGCTACTGATAAAAAAATCGGCATATCAAATGGAGATTTTCAAGAAATCGTTTCAAAGTAATCCTGCAACTATCGAGTATTTCTAGGTTTAACCCTTTCAGTTCGTTTTATCGGAATTTTTTAGCGCAATCGCTTTCTCGGACGTGATAAAACTTTTCAATGGAACTCCTGACGCCTTTATTTGTCTAGTGTTATAGGAAAAAATAAAATAAAATATGCCGTTATTGAATGGACTGAAAAAGCCTTTTAAGTCCATTTGCAAGTATCAGCTATTCACAATAGGAAGTAAGAATTTTCTTCCCTTAATATATTTGGTTTATGTAGTGACCGAAGTTCTTTAATTATAATAAACGTGTTTCATTTTACTAATCTTATAGACAGCGTTTTATTTTTATTTCTTACTTTATAATAATAATATATTGTTGCCATTTTACTTAATATAGCGTTTACTGTATATTTTTTTGTTAATGGCAATTTGTATATCTTCATGTAAAGTATATGTGATGACAATTTTTTTTCAAACTTGGTCCATTTCAGTTAGTATTACCGTTTCCATTGTCGGTATTACGAGCAGTAATTCCAATGCCTTGGGGAGGATAAGTTAATTATTTAATTAGAAACTCGTTTATTACCTGTAATAAAACTCTGATTTATTATACGTTTGTATGAGGTGTGAAAATCGTTATTTTTATTAGTATGTTATATATGGGAAGTTTTAACAGTTTGTATTAGTGTTTATCGTTTCCTTCTAATATTAGGTTATAAACCTACAGAATATGTAAGGGTCGATGACATTCTATTTGATTTAATCTAATGGTGCATTTGATTAATTTTTAGAATAGACGCCATAAACTTGAGCTTACATTGTTATGAATGCTTATGTAATAAAGGACTTTTAAAGTATTGTTTAGACAATTTTATAATGCGGCCATGCGCAATAAATGGTGATTCATCACTGGAGTACAAGGTTCTCATGAAAATTTAATTTTTGAAATTGTTTGTAAAATATTAAAATTTTGCAAAATCCATGATCATCACTATCGCTGGGTTCTAATCCCAGCTCCGGCAGGTAACAATATCGTAGGGAATGGAACATCCTGTAGGTATAAAAACAAAACCAATATATGCCGAACTAAGGTAATGGGTGGCACATATTTTGTCTATATTACACTACGAACATAGATTTTATTTCCACAAATATTTGCACTTCTACCGACATACATATGCACCCACACTATTACCCTGTAAATGCATATGCAATCCATCGGGAAATGCATAATTCATGCCATTCTATTAGCTTTGTTCGCGGTAGCAATCCCGAACGTATTCAGACATCAGATTCATGCGCAGTTTGAAACTGGGCGTTCGCGGTGCACAGAATGCAAGTTAGGGATTAAAAATTTTGCGTTCGCGGAGCACAGATTTATAATTTTGAACTTGTTCGGAATGTGTCCAATGCATCCCCGGACACGGGCCAGAATTTCGAATCCGACGCATGCGTATCGCAGTATTATGTTATTTATGTTGTTGGCCTGTCAGTGTTTGTGGGGTTATGTTATACTATTTTATTTGTTTAATTTCCTTAATCCTTCCTTTTATCTTTAACGCGTTATTTATCAAAGTAAGCATATTATAATGCATGTTTTAGGATATTTTTAAGTGTATGTTATATTTTTAGATACCAAGAGCAGAACTGAACACAGAATACGTTCATAAAACGTTCGCGGATTAGTTAAAATTCGAGAAGATTCAGAACTTCGCATGCGCATTTGAAATGTTCGAGATGAGTTCAAGTATTAATTCAGGATATGTTCAGGATTGCTACCGCGAACAAAGCTAATGTAAACTACATTATGAATTTTGCGGTTAAGCACCTAGTCAAATGTCTTAGTGTCTGAATTAACAACCTCTGTATGTATAAATCAACAAATCAAATCAAACACAACTTCTAAGCGAGGCGAAGCGAAGGTTTGAATACAAATTTGTATCTTGCATAATATAGATACCTTTTGACTGAAACTCAAAAACGTTTAACCGAAAATAGAATACCCAGTTTAATACTGCCATGGAACTAATGTCGGTGAAAGGGAATGAACTTAACACAAAAATTATCCATAATAATGATAAAGATATTTTATTTGTTTCATATGTTCAATTGTACCCGAAAAATTATAAAAATTTATATTACCTATTTAAGATTCTTTACGAATAAGTTGGAATACAACGAGGATACAACCCATTCAAATTAACCCCAACGTTCCTTTTACGTTTATGTTATAAAGTCTACTTTCATTTATATTACATGCATTACTGTCATCCGACGTGTAAAAAAAAGTAATTAGCGAAAGTTCATTTTTCTCGTTATATTATAGTCTGCTTCAATTCATTCTATACGTATTATTGTCCCTAACGAAAAGAAGTTATAAGGAGAAACGTGAAGAAGTGTTTTTTAGGATATTTTAGTCTCAATGTTTTGGTAAACAGAGATAGCTTATCTCGACGTATTTTATCGAGGGATGGGTTCAAGCTCATTTTACGAATATTTTCATAGTCTAAATAAGCATAGAAGTAATTTTAACGTTAATCCCATTGTTAAAATGTTATAAGCGAGAAACGAGACACCATCACTTCCACCTTCGTTAATTTCTGAAGCCAAGGTTTTGTTAATTCATACTGAAAACTACCAATTTCTTCAAAAAACTAGCTGGTATGAGTTTTAAGTGATTCTCTGCGAAATGGGCCTGGCCCATAAACACGAAGCAAAAACTAATTAAGAAAAAATCCGGTGAAGGAGCTTTTCTGATGTCACCTCTTCTGTCCCAAATTCCTTAACATATTCAAAGTGACACCTGACATTCAAATTCAAGACATTAAAATCCATTCAGAAATTTTCTTTATACTCAAAACATACTCCGAACTGATAAAGCCAGTAGTCCCACAAGAAAAAAGATACTCTTATTAAATTAAAATAATGTTTGCATTAATTTAATTTGATAATAATGCCGCTAAAAATTCATGTTTTTCTTTTGGTATTTTATATATATTTTAATGACGATTCCCGGTGCGTTTTTTTCATATTATGCAAATTTTTAAGATTCCTACTTGAAACTTCGACATCATCATTTACGTTTAAAGAATAGTTTACTGTATAACAGGCACTTGATGCAAGTAAACTTTACCAAACTAAATTGCCCTTAACCGATCTCTGAACTACATATTATCTTCATCCTACATTATCTATTATTAAATTATTAAATAGAACTCATTAACTCCGGAATAAAGCATGAGTTACATAATGCATTTTCTCCAAAATGGGTTTAGCGTACTTTGCCGGCTTAATTCACTTCACATCAATGTAGTTTTGTGTTTATACTGGGTGATATTTTAATATCCAATTTCTATAAATAATTTACTCTATGTTTATTTGACTCGAAATATTAATTAATACCACTGAAATCCTAAAATGAAACTATAAGTTTTAATAAGTAGTTAAATCCGTCTCAGGCCTTTTAAAGCTTAAAAAATGTTGTTCCAAGTTTGGCCATGAATTGCATCTGATATACACGGTGGTGAATTTTTCGATGCCCACCATTGGTAGGTATCTCGGAAACTATAAGAGATAGAGGATCGGTTAAATTAGACAAAAGTTGCGCTATTTTATGCTCTACAATTTGCTGTCAAGTAATGCTGGATATCTTGATTCGTTTGCGGTTTATCCTGAAAAAATTGAAAATCGTGATTTCAAAAAAATAATATCTTCTATACCATTTATGCGAATTTAATGAAATTTGGCAAGGTTATATTTTTGACCACTACCTTGAATGGCGTTGATAGAAATTTTCTAAGCCTTCTAGATTTTGAGCAACGTTAGTCAACTTTTTCTTTCTTATGGCCGCCATATTGGATTTTTACACCATTAGTTAGAAAAAATAATTCTCTTTTCACCTATGTCACCAAAATGGACTGATTTTTTGAAAACATGTTGATATTCGAATTAATGTAAAAATAATTTATAAAATCCAGTATGCTTTGGAACGATCATTGCAAGCAACATTGTAATCCAAACGCTATTATTAAACTGTACACTCGTAAAAAAATACAGAAAAATGCCAGGTTATTTAAACTTCTATTAAATATTACAAACAATTAATTTATTAAAGAGTCAAGAAAACAAATAATACTATTTTAATTAATTAATTATTTTTCCAAAGCATACTGGATTTTATAAATTATTTTTACATTAATTCGAATATCAACATGTTTTTAAAAAATCAGTCTATTTTGGTGAAAAGAGAATTAATTTTCTCTAACTAATGGTGTAAGAATCCAATATGGCGGCCATAAGAAAAAAGAAAGTTGGCTATCGTTGCTCAAAATCTAGAAGGTTTAGAAAATTTCTATCAACACCATTCAATTGGTAGTGGTCAAGAATATAACCTTGCCAAATTTCATTAAATTCGCATGAATGGTATAGAAGATATTATTATTTTTTTGAAATCACGATTTTCAATTTTTTCAGGATAAACCACAAACGAATCAAGATATCCAGCATTTCTTGGCAGGAAATTGTAGAGCATAAAATAGCGCAACTTTTGTCTAATTTAACCGATCCTTTATCTCTTATAGTTTCCGAGATACCAATGGTGGGCATCGAAAAATTCACCACCGTGTATATATATATGGATTAATCGAATTAATCCCGCACTAATGTATAACTATATATACCTACATGATTACATAGTAATAAAAATCCAAACAGTCTCGTTGTGTATAAATGACATTCGCCATTTAGTTCTAGTAGGGTCTTTGTCATCATTTCGATATGAAATAATAGTTTATTCTTACGTAAATATCGTAATAAATGGACTTTTATGGTCGACCATCATTAGAATAGGTGTACTATCTGTGAATCTTTAATTAACTTGATGAAGCCTGGTCATCAGTGTACTAAATACATATATTTAAATCAGTTAAATCTAGTAATGGGAAAATTAATAGAATGTTACTTTATGTTTGCTTTGTTGAAATATACTTACCTTACTATTCATGACGGTTTATGAATATTATTTAATTTGGGATATATAGGAGGGGAACAGGATTTGTTATTTAAGTAAAAACCATACCCAATTTTCCTCTGATCCGTTGATGATTTAATGTTACCAATCTCATGAAAAACTTACGTTTCAGTCTCAATTAACCACATTCCATTTGACTGTGTTTACCTCGGTGTTTACAAAACTATTGACTAAATCCGATCCGCATATGGAAATATGCTTCTGATTATACAGTGTGGAAATTAAGTAACGCATAAATTCAGTAATTCCGTTGATATTAATTTTTTGGGAAAAATCTCGAAGGGGTATAGCGATTTTAACTTCAGCAAATATTTTCAGCCTATTTTCAATTTCTTATGTCATTTGTTTTTAAATTATGACGTCATCGATTTTTTTTAAATGACCTATATTTTTTATTATTGATTTTGGTAGTAGTTTTTATTCCGGTTCCAACCATATAAAATTTTCAATATGTTATATTAGAAAAAAATCGAGAAAAACGGTCTTAAAGTTCAAATAATAAAAATGCATTAAATTGGGAAAATTTATCTAGTTGCCGGTGTAAAAACAAAACACATTAGTTACGGTTGTCAAAATTACACAATTTTTAAATGTCTCAATAAAATATGCCATCGATAACTTTCTGCCAAACTTAGGCAACTAGATAAATTTTCGCTATTTAATAAATTTTTATTATTTGAACTTTAAGATCGTTTTTCTCGATTTTTTTCCAAATATAACATTTTGAAAATTTTATATTGTTGGAACCGGACTAAAAACTACTACCAAAATCAATAATAAAAAATATAGGTTGTCATTTAAAAAGAAAGTCGATGAAGTCATAATTTAAAAAACAAATGACATAAGAAACTGAAAATAGGCTGAAAATATTTGCTGAAGTTAAAATCGCTATACCCCTTCGAGATTTTTCCCAAAAAATTAATATCAGCGGAATTACTGAATTTATGCATTACCTACTTAATTTCCACACTGTATATAATATATTACTACTTTAAATACAAAAAAAGACATATTATTATAAGTATTATTAAGTAAATTAATGCAGAGTAAGTGCTAAATAGGAAAAATAACGAAATAAAGAGAAATGTGAAGGCTGATAAATTTTAATATTGTTCAATATATTGAATACCGAATTCGTGATACATATTTAACATCCCTATATACCTATTAATTTAAACGGTTGCTATTTATTTTTAAGGTCTAAGAGCTGTTAGATGTTGAATAAATATAACCTCAAAATTTGTGTGTTAATATTCTCAGTGTGGTTACACCCTTAATTAATTAAATAAAGCCGCTCGTTTAGTATAAAATCTATTGACATAAGAACACTGGCAGTGATGTAAAAGCTTAGAGACGGTATTCATTAATGTTAATTGGATTTTCCAAAATGTCCATATTTATTTGTCGGTAAACAATGATTTATAAAATTAACTGAACTCATTGCGGCATTAAACATAATTGCTTTTGTTTGAATTTATATAATCCACGTGATCGTTTCGAGATCATTCGAATCGATTACGATTAGGAAATTAAGTTTAGGAAAATGAAATAAGTAGCCATTTATCTGTTTTCTGCAGAATACCATAAATATTTAACTAACAGAAGGTAGTCCTAGGTGAGCGGTGACCTTTTAAAACATAATAAAACAGAAACGTCATTCTGATTTACACGTCATATTATTATGCGTTTCCGAATCTATAAAAAGTTTTCTTTGTCCAACAAACTGCGCATTCATTAGTTACTTAAAACAATTTCTTATTTTCCGCTAATGGTAATATATTGTCTTTTAGGCCTGCAGAAATAGAAAACACGGTGTAACTAATTCGTTTCAGATAGCCGTAGGTAAAAACAGGTGTATTTAGTTATAAGGAATATACCTCTGCGATTCCTCTCAAATCAAATAAACAGAACATTGTTTATAAGTCACTTTTATGTAAGAAAATCATGAAATTTGGAGATTTTTAAAAATCGCAGTAAGACTGCAGTAGATTAATTTTTTTGAATGTTTCTGTTTACTAGGTAATTCCAAACCGGTTAATTTAAGCCCCGGTTGATTTCATTTCATTGATTATTTATTTAAATAATTGCCGAAAACCATCGAAATTTTCGAAAATTTCAAGCATTTCTTACTCTGAAAGGAAAAACGCTAGACTCTTGAAACTTTGGTGGAATATGTGTCCCATTACCCTCAACTTACAAAAAAAATTTCGTTTTAAAATGTTTATTAGTTTTCGAGAAATTCTATTTGTTTATTAAAAACGTCCCAAATGTTTAATGAAAAATTGACCTATTAACGTTATCAAAAATAATTCAACCACAGCTCATTTTTTTCGTCAAGACGTCAATTTTACGAATCTGTTATGGGCGTATCGATTTTCAATAATTTTGACCGTCAAAATGGCGTTAACAACATTGCTACTTTTCGGAGCAGCGTTTTTTGCAAATAACTTTACAACAAATGAACGTATCTGCACAAATCTTTCATATTTGAGTTGCTGGTATTTTTCTACAAATTTATAAAAAAAAATTGTTGCTCTGGGACATGTAGGAGCCGAGATAATTTTTTAAATTGTTTAATGCGCCAAACGTTTATTTATTAATATTTATGGCCAAAATTGAAACTGGTTGTTAATAAGATCTTGAATTTTGTGAATTCATCAAGTCCTATTGAAAACGGGCCCTTTTTGAGGTCAAAATATAATTTTTAATAATTAGTGATTTTAGAGCGTCTTCAATTTGTTTGGCTCATGGGACAGGTGAATTTTTTATCAAACGAGTTTCAAATTGGGGTAGCGAGAAAAATTCGTCATATCTCCGTTATTTTCCGGCCAATTTCGACGTTTTTTTTTTTTAATTTGGCGTAGCTCACGAAAATAATAACAATGGGCACATTTGCAATATCCAAATAATAAACATATAATTGTTATAAACAATTTTTTTTTTTTTAATTTTTTCTTTTTTGGGCTTATGCAACTTATAATGTGCTAATGTATTAAATATAAATTTATAAAGATTATATAATGGTAACACCACATGTACACCACATGTAATTACGACCCCCTTTGTCCCAGAAGGCTGAGCCTTGTGCGGGAGGGGGCTACACATTTAAAGACAAGGGACACACATCCAATATCCGTGTATAATGGAAAAATCCCTCTCACAGTATTTTCCATTGCCACGACCGGGATTCGAACCCGGGACTTTTGGGTGAGAGGCAGGTACTCTACCATCTCGACTATCAGTCATACTGTACAATGCTGTAACATCGTACTTATATTGTTTGATGGAGAAATAGTTTGTTCATACATTGTTACCATTATATAATCTTTATAAATTTATATTTAATACATTAGCACATTATAAGTTGCATAAGCCCAAAAAAAGGAAAAATTATTAAAAAAAAAATAATTGTTTATAACAATTATTTGTTTATTATTTGGATATTGCAAATGTGCCCATTGTTATTATTTTCGTGAACTACCCCAAATTAAAAAAAAAAACGTCGAAATTGGCCGGAAAATAACGGAGATATGACGAATTTTTCTCGCTACCCCAATTTGAAACTCGTTTGATCAAAAATTCGCCTGTCCCTTGAGCCAAACAAATTGAAGACGCTCTAAAATCACTAATTATTAAAAATTATATTTTCACCTCAAAAATGGCCCGTTTTCAATAGGACTTGATGAATTCACAAAATTCAAGATCTTATTAACAACCAGTATCAATTTTTGCCATAAATATTAATAAATAAACGTTTGGCGCATTAAACAATTTAAAAAATTATCTCGGCTCCTACATGTCCCAGAGCAACAATTTTTTTTAATAAATTTGTAGAAAAATACCAGCAACTCAAATATGAAAGATTTGTGCAGATACGTTCATTTGTTGTAAAGTTATTTGCAAAAAACGCTGCTCCGAAAAGTAGCAATGTTGTTAACGCCATTTTGACGGTCAAAATTATTGAAAATCGATACGCCCATAACAGATTCGTAAAATTGACGTCTTGACGAAAAAAATGAGCTATGGTTGAATTATTTTTGATAACGTTAATAGGTCAATTTTTCATTTAACATTTGGGACGTTTTTAATAAACAAATAGAATTTCTCGAAAACTAATAAACATTTTGAAACGAATTTTTTTTTGTAAGTTGAGGGTAATGAGACACATATTCCACCAAAGTTTCAAGAGTCTAGCATTTTTCCTTTCAGAGTAAAAATTGCTTGAAATTTTCGAAAATTTCGATGGTTTTCGGCAATTATTTAAATAAATAATCAATGAAATGAAATCAACCGGGGCTTAAATTAACCGGTTTGGAATTACCTAGTAAACAGAAACATTCAAAAAAATGTATCTACTGCAGTCTTACTGCAATTTTTAAAAAACTCCAAATTTCATGATTTTTTCACATACAAGTGACTTATAAACAATGTTCTGTATATTTGATTTGGGAGGAATCGTAGAGGTATATTCCTTATAACTAAATACACCTGTTTTTACCTACGGCTATCTGAAACGAATTAGTTACAGATTCCCGTTCACATCGTCTAATTCTACAGGCCTATTTACATTGTAGCCCCCTCTGCCACAAGAGCTTTTCAGCGATGAAGGGGGGTCGTATTACCTGAGGCATCCAATGCTCAATTTAATGCTCTAACTGCCATCTAGCTCTATAATAATTTTAATACTTAAGTAACCAGTCAGTTACACGTACCTAACATTCCCCATATCGTTACCGTATTCAGTAGAGGATTGAATTGCACCAGTGTAATGCAGTTAGACGACGCGACGACGAGTTTCATTCAGGTGTCGTCGGTTTGTAAAGGCCCTGGAATCGAAGCTATAGTATTGGATTATGGCAGATTCCATATTCCACATTTCCAAAAGCAATTACAAAAGATCTCGTTCGTATTCTGTAACGGCTTCCTTTTTATGTGACTCGGAATAGACATTTCGAGAATATACATAATTTATTCTACTCCTTTCGGAACGTAATAAATTGTAAACACACTTTGGACAAATTATGGGTGCGTATTTGAATTCGGCAAAAATACACCACATGTAATTACGACCCCCTTTATCCCAGAAGGCAGAGCCTTGTGCGGGAGGGGGCTACACATTTAAAGACAAAGGACACACATCCAATATCCGTGTATAATGGAAAAATCCCTCTCACAGTATTTTCCATTGCCACGACCGGGATTCGAACCCGGGACTTTTGGGTGAGAGGCAGGTACTCTACCATCTCGACCATCAGTCATAATTTCAGAGACTGACTTTATGAGTACTGAATAAACCTTTGTTATTTTTGTCTTGCTGCGGCGAGCAAAAATTGTCCCAGAAAATTTCCAAAAAAATCATGAAGAGAGAGGTGAACAAGACGAATTGCAAGGCGTAAGCTGCAGTTCGATATCTCATTTCGTTGTGGAGATAGAGCTTCCTAAGTGCACGGATGTTAAATTCTGGTACATTGTCGCCCCCCCCTCAAAAAAAAAAAAAGTGAGAAAGAACTGTCTCCGAAAATTCTCAATTTAAGAGATAAAGAAAAATTTTACGAATCGAACTGCGTAAACCGCAGTTTTTATGCGCCTGACTGAAAGGAAAAAAAAAATTGAAAATGCACATTACATCACAAACTACCCTGTATACTTCCGATATCTCGGTTAAAGTTATTTTAAAACAGGTCTCTGTGCAACTTGAGCAAGTGTAATAATTACGGTAATATGGTAATTAGAAATTGATCGTATACCTGTTATTACGTCATTAACTAATTTAAATAATCAGTCAATCATGAATTTCATTAATTACTAATACCGCCTGCGTTTCGTAACCCAGTGAAGGGCAAAGCGTAAGAAATAATTTTCATTTCGGAGTCGCAACGAATTGTGTACGAAGGAAAAACTTCCTCTCACACCTGTGCCGTTGGAAAATAAATGAAGTAAGGGGGAACATTTGCCTAAATAATTTATTAGAGAAATCAATAAGAAACAATTGCATCCTATTAGGAAGAAACTAGCAACAACGAAGCGAGAACTGTAAATGAAATATAGATGGGAGCACGTTGCTTTTCACATTGTCCATAATTGATAATGCAAAGTTCAAGGAGCGCTTCTTCGACACTTCTCATTGCAATTTTAAATTAATGTACGTATGCAGCTATAATGTCAATTAATGTTTGTTTTATTCTTATATAGAAAAACAAACAGCCATTTTATGTCACTTAATTAGGCATTTGATGAATAATATCGTCATTTATACAGATGGAAATTTACAACTAAATCGAAGATGAAGTCGTGACCTACCGAATTACGAGTTAGGTGCTTTTCCAAAATTTAGCTCTTTGCAACTTCTACAAAAAAAATAGACCATAATTGAAGTTTTGACTATAGCCGAGGCAGTGTTACTGATAATTATTGGAGTCCATAGTGGAGATGTATAATGAAGAAATATTCTATAATTTTTTGGACCATTAAAGATCCTTTGGTTGGTTACAATCTTTGACGCCAAATAAAAGAGGAACTGAAATTCTTCGAATAGAAAGTGAGTTCGTCTGTGATCATTTTGCTCGACCCCAGCCCAATAATAGAACAGAAGAAATAAGATTGAGAGGCATCCTGGGCTTACTACTATTGGATACTGCTTCAGTATAGATTGGAACCGTGTGGTTGTGGTCGTTGAGGTACTTTATTCGTAAAAACCTTAGAAAAGTAGGACATTCAAGCAACTCATATGAGGTAGAATGGCTGGAATTGGGACCAAATAATTTATCGTTATTCAGCTTTTTAAGAATTGCTTTATAGTTAAACATTATTTTTGCCATCGAGTGTCGAGAAGTTATATTTTTGGTGAATCCGTTCTCTAACAGAAAATTACAGTAAGTATTCATAACATGAGTAAAACAACCTTCTGAATCTTCTGGGATTCGTTCGTTTTGCGTTATTTGAGTAAAATGACATTTTTGTTCTTAGCGTATCAAGCATTGTTTGATAATATATAGTTTTTCCTTTTGTTGGCTATTTCAGTGTATTTGCTTCGTGATCTTGTTGGACTTTGGGATTTACTGTTTACAGCTGACAAACTTTCTGTAAGTTCTCAACAAAGGCCTTACTTTACATTAATTCGACTTAGAATAAGTCTCAAATGTACAGTGCACGCCAGACCACTGTGCACTCACTATGATAAGTCTGCATCGATTTTCTAACTGCTTTGCCCCGGTCTGCGCCTATAAGTAAGGTGATGGATGAGTTGCGTTTTAAGCACCCTAAGCTGTATTAATTTTATATTGTCTACTAATGGTCGAGTACTCGAATCATGGCAATATTTAATTTCAATAAATAAATTGCCAACTTGTTCAAAATCTGCGATGTGAAATAGGAAATAAAAATCTCGCGTTTAAATTTCAGCACGTCTATAATTTCCTTGCTGTTGCTGTATTCTTGTGTAAATATTGTAAACATAAATGTTTCCCTGGCATCATACAATCTGCAAAGAAACTGGAAAATGTATTATTCCAAAGAGGGTTTATTATTTTCCAATAAATAAGTTAGCAAGCTACTGTTTCATGATTTATCTGTTCTCTAAACACTCCAGACTTGCCATAGAAATTATTTATTCATAAAATATGCCCTACAGCTGACTGGAAATCCGCACCCGGTTTTATTAATATTTAAACCATTACCTTGGCTGAGGCCGTTATTCTAAATGGAGCAACGATTCTCGATATTACACCTTGTTAATATTTATTAAGGTTTACGTGAAATTTAGCGACACTGAAATGCTTTGGCCAACAAATTTTACCTTCGTCATACTTATGAATATATAAAGCTTTTAAAGCTGTTAAAAGTATAAATAAATATTTACTCGTATACTTTAGCGTTTCGTTATTTTCAATTAGATTTTGAATTTAGAAAGGTATTGTATTTTTAACATTTTCTTGAGTGTTTTTGTTGTACGCCGAGGAAAGTTAATACAATATAAAATTTACTAGGGTTTTATATTATTGAGGCTTTATTATTCGTCAACTTTTATATGGGTTGCGCCCCAAGTGCAAAAAGAATATGTTGGAATACTACCGGAAGAAAATCTGTAATATTTGCTGAACAAGCCAAAGGAGTCATATTTAATGAGTTGTGTTATTACATCAAGTTACTTATTTATGAAATCAGGTTATTTTTATTATCAAATGGCGTGCGTATCACAATTACATAAGTAACATAAGTACGAAAAAAGGGAACTCTGAAAGCTTGTTGAGAATGAGGATTAAAGAACACATGACTGGGCAGATAATCCCATAGCTTTGTCGTTTGAGGAAAAAAGGATGTTCTGTAAAGTGACGTCCAACACAGCTTTGGAGCTTTGGAGTAATTGTTTCAAAGAGAAAAAGTAAACTCATAAAAGCAGGAAATATTTAATAATAATAATAATAATAATAGTTGAAGTAGTTGCTGATGATTTAAAAAAAATGGCGACCTTGCATGAGGCTTAATTTAATGCTGAATTTTATGAGGTGTATCCAGAATAACTTGTGAAACTGGACCTCCTGATTTGACACCTATTAATTTATTGCATACTTGAAATTTTCAAGGTTCTATTTCCAAGCTGCAGCAAGTCCATGAACTTTGATCCTCAAATTGAAAGTACTAAGATGCTACTGGAAGAGTGGTCTAAATGCAGAAATCTCTATTTGTGGCACACGATTGCCAGCATCGGTTTATTCGAGATAGGAAGAAACAATTTTTAAAATAAATCCAACATTTACTTAGGTAATCTAATTATATAAATGTAAAAATTCACAATCACATTTTGATTTCTCAGTCCGATTAATCATCTTGCCGTGCACTGCGATCGTCTGAAAAATAGTGTGACAAAATTGAACTTGCATTTAGCTTAAGATGTATTTTTCCAGTCGAGCAAGTTAGGTATATGTTAAAGAATGGAACCAAATTAAAGCAGGCGTTTGAAATATGATGGAAAAACTTTTAGAAACTTGTTATTTCCACGCTGTGTTTTAAAGAATCCCTGAATCCCGACTTTATTAACTCTTTTGAAATTTAGAATTTCAATTTTCTCTTTATCGCTTTACAGCACGCATTATATCCGATCTTTTCTCGAACAAAAACTCACTAAGGAGATATTTTATGCCTTTTATATAAAATCAATTATGCCGCCCCTTATAGGACATCCATTTATTTTCGATAATACCTTTTTCTGATAAATAGTCTCTAACTTATGGGTGACAGGACCAGATATTATACTTATTTCCAGAAGTTTTTTACCGCCCCTATTTAGAATTCAAGAACGTATAACGTAGTAAAATCATACGGATTTTATAGTTGTCCTTGAGAAAATTACCCCCATTCTGCTTTAGATAGGTTTTTGCTCGTGTCTTCAGGCCTACGATTTATAATAAATTGAGAGAGGAAATTCAAAACGAACTCTGGTGGTCTCACAGGTGCCACAGTATTTCTCAATCAGAAAGTGAAATATAACTTTTAAATTAAATGGCATAAATAAATAATCGGTAATTTATATAATTAACAATAAATATTGTAAATTAAAATGTGTTGGGGAAACGAAGAATTCGGTTTTAACCAAATTTATAGAGCATTAATTTGACCAATTTTATAATGTTTGCGGATATTAGGTAGATACCAAATAAAAATCAGAACAACGCATTTATGCTGGATTAAATAAAACTCCTTCACTTTTTTGTTGATATTATATAGGTATATTTATTAAATATAGACCAAGTGACAAACACATCATAGAGTAATTGCATAATGGGACAAAGTTTGCATAATTTTTTTAATAGGCCATGTAATTTTTCACTTAAAATTATGCAGTAACGCAACCGTGAGTTCTGATATAGTAATTATCCAATTAGTAAGTAGTCCAAGAGGCAGTACGGTCATAATTTAGTTTTATAGCTTATAATTGCCTACGTCAATTTGCTAGTTAAACGATGGCCGTTTTTAATAAAAACATTCTTAATAATGATTGATTTGGTTTTAATGAAACTCAATTTGTAACAATTACCAGTCAATAGTTTTAAGTTGTATACATTTGTATTCCATTACGATAATGTTGTTTAGTTTAGAAATATTCTAATATTCATTCTGTAAAGAATATTTATTAGGAATTACCAATAGAAAAAGACTATGCAGTGTAATTGTGATGAATTGTGCTTGGGTGCAAACGTACGTAACTAGTACAAACTTTGTTAGAAAATACAAATGTGCTCGACTTTTCTACTTGCATATCTACCACACTACAAGCTGCAATCGTACCACACATATTGCCACGTATACTTAAACATACTAATGGAATTAGAAGTTATCATGGAATCCTTAATGTAACCTTCAATGGAATTTTAGTTGAAGCAACGGCCTTCAATTTTGAGGATAATAAGGAAGGCGATCGAAGAAACCCTAAAGAAACTCCAGTGAAAACAGATTGTCAAGTATAAACATAATGGATTTAGGAGTTATCATGGAATTTTATAACCTTCAATATTATTACATGGATACATAGTTCAGTTGAAGCAATGGCATTCAATTTTGATGATAATAAGGAAGACGACCGACCCTAAAAAAACTCCAGTGAAAACACATTGTCAAGTAAAAACATAGTGGATTTAGGAGCTATCATGAAATTTTGTAACCTTCAGTAGGTATTATTACATGGATATACCGGGTGACCACGAAATGAGGCTCGCCCTTATATCTTCTTTGTTTTACAGGATATAAATTTCAAATTTAGGCACGTCAAATAACGTTTAAATATGCATTATTGTAACCATGTTATCACTTTCTGTCGCTTCCGGTTTCACCGGAAATGGCACTAACTTTCGCTTTTTAAATGGAACACCCTGTATATTTTTACATTTTTGGATTCAGAAGGTCTTTTTGAATACAGTTAAGGCATATTGAGATAAAAATATTATTGACAGACATTTTTATGAGTAAATTTAATTTTTGATCTAGGCGGCCGTGACCCCAAAAAAATTTTTTGTTTTGCTTCAATAATTAATCAAAAAATGCAATTATGATATTATGTCGTATGACGTTTGTGTTATAGGATCTTAAACATTTCGGAAATCGTTTTTCCAAAATAACTAATTTTTTTTAAATGGCACCATGGTGGCTCACTACGTTATTTAAATAAAGCATTTCATTACCGATAATTTGGTACCAAACACTTCATTATTTGTTCATATTATAATACATTAAAATTACATTTTACAAATACAAATTAACTCTCTTAATATTTAACACTGAATTTCTATCAAAGAGGTGCCTTTGAAATGTAACGAAAGAAACAAATGAATAGTTTGACAGCTTGATATCAAAATCGTATGTATTGATTAAATATTGAAGCAAAACCAAACATTTTTTTGGGATCACCGCCGCCTAGATGTACAATTAAATTTGCTCATAAAAATATCTGTCAATAATATTTTTATCTCGATAAGCCATAACTGTATCCTAAATGACCTCCTGAATCCAAAAATATAAAAACATACAGGGTGTTCCATTTAAAAAACGAAAGTTAGTATCATTTCCGGTGAAACCGGAAGCGACGGAAAGTGATAAAACGGTTGAAATAATGCATATTTAACCGTTATTCGACATGCCCAAATTTGAAATTTATATCTTGTAAAACAAAGAAGATATAAGGGCGAGCGTCATTTCGTGGTCACCCGGTATAGTTTATTTGAAGATAATGAGGAAGGTGTCGAAGAAACCCCAAAGAAACTCCAGTGAAAACTTTCTGAACTGGTGATGCCTGAAGCCAAATATTGGAAAACATGTTCAGTTGCATTCGACTGCAATAAACATAGCGACGTTACTAATTGAATTGAAATGAGAATCCACTAGACAATGAAAATGATTGATGAAAGTGACAAACTTTTTTCGGGCATCTGGCCTCCATAGCAGTATCTTGAAATTGTTTCTTTTAGTGCGGTGATTTGAAACATCATTCTCATATTTTAAAAATGAATATTGATACATGAATTCAGTTCATTAGAAGTAAATCCTAATTTTAGGAATGAGTCAGTACCATCAAAATGATTTAAAAATGACTTAATCGTTGTTTTTGTAGTATATTTGGAGGTAAGAGATCACGGTTGTTCATTCTCCGATATAGAAACATACGGAAATATTTGCACAGAATGAATGACTCGACAAGTTTCAACAAAGATCTGTTTGCTTATTAAAGAGGTTTTTGGAGAATTTGTTATTATTTGTTTGACGTTCTCAACAGCATCAGTAAGTAGTACGTTTTTCTTTTCCTACCACTGTTTCTCTTCCTAGTCACACTACCAGTTTGCAAAATAAATCCACACCATGTTATATTAGGGAATTCTTTCTGAAACTCTTCCAGACACGCTGGTACTTTATGTTGATTTGATGATTAATATTTTTTTGCCTATAAAATTACCACTTATCATTAGCCTTGATTCGTTATATTTAAATAACTGTCATCTCAGTTGCCACATCTAGGACAGCCTGACTTCCTGGTAGTACAATTTTCTTAGATCATTTTGGTGCATCGTTCAAAATGTTTAAGAACCTAAAAGTCCGATTGGAATTTTGTCTAAAATTTTGATAAAGGAGTTTGAGATGAGAGTGGTTTTAATTATATGAAAAAATCCTGGAATACAACCAATGAGACCACAAACCATTATTTACCAAAAACATATAAATGTTACGCATCATCGTTCTAACCAATCTTACCCAAAGGATGACTAAGTTTCTGGTAATTTGCTTAGAATTTATTGACGTTGACGATCTAGGAGAGTGATTTAATATCTTTAGAAACTCATAGACCTCATTTCGTTTAAGTGGCAAGTCCCTATTATCTAGAATACTATTTATTAATTTATTTGGTACTTCAAACTTAAATGGACGAAGGAACGGTTGATGCCCGTTCGGACTTCACAATCAATTGTAGGGCCTCGTCTCTATGTCCTAATATAAAATTCTAGAGTTTTTCGGGATTACTTAGGTGACTTGGGAGGCAATTAGGAAAATATTTTTTTTTTAGAATATATTTTTTCTTCATAAAATTTCGAAAACATAAAGAGCTGCTGGAGCTGCTTCAATTATTGTCTCCTAAACCTTCAACAAAAGCATATTTTTTGGAAAAAAGTGATTTGACGAAACAATTTATCAAGTCAAGGAATTAACACTTGATTTTATTCGTATTCAAAAAATATCTATCTTCAAATACTTACAAGTAACTACGTGTACCACTTTGTCACCGTCTCAAAACGTTGGTGTTCAATTAAATATTATTTGGTTGTATGAATGCTATTTAGCGGTAGGTCTGTTCCGCTGCCATGCCGTATATCGAAGGAAGGAAGGATTTCCCAGTCAGTATATTACGCGAATAACGTGCACCTGAAACACAAACCATCCATTACAACCGGAAACATGGATCAGACACCGATACGTAATATTAATTATTTTATGGTTTATATAGTACGATGAGGTCTGTTTCATTTGGTAGTTGGGTATGTATATCATCGATCATTTATAACTTTTGTTGTTGTATTGACAAAATGGAAATTATTGGAATTGGCCTAGAAGTCGAAACACAGGTGCTGTTAGTGATTCATGTGTCTTGATATGGAAGCTAGATAAAAAAAATTGTACAGCAGTCAAAGAAGCAAGCCGTTCAGTATGTATGAATTCATTAGATCCTCTTTTCAAAACAAAATTATACGTGTATAATTCCCCTTCCAAAGTCATTGTCGATGTGTGGGAAACGCAACGTAAAGGGTACGACTCAATTAGGATTTGCAGATGTAATCCAATGCAGGTCGGAGACGTCGGAGTATATGCCCGCTAAGTAGTTGTTTTCTCCAAAACTTTTGAGGATGAGTTCAGTAGGTAGTTAAAAGAACTAAGTTGATCTCAGCGATATTTTGACCGTTATCTAACGAATGTTACTCTAATAATAATCTGAAATATATTTTCCATGTTAGTGTTGAAAACGTAATTATTTACTTTTATATTTATACCACCCCGTAACAATATATGATCATACATAAGTATTTGTAGGGTACATATCTGCAACTTAAAAAATCAACACTAAAACAAGTAAATAATACACACTTCTACAGTGAAAGAAACGTTGACATAAGAAACGTAATGCAACTATTCAGTATACGTTTTTCCACAATTACCTAATACAAATCTTATGAAACATCAACGTATGCAGTGGAGCGGTTGTGCATTTCTCTTTATATAATTTTCTACTATGTATACTTCGGTGGCAATAAAGTGTCTATAAGCCATATAAATTTGACGGTATGCATAATAATGTTGTTAAAATTAATTGCATGGCAAGTTTACTTAGTTACATTTTCATTAGTGGAAGTAAACACTTTTTAAAAAGCAAACTTGCATCCAAAATAATATTGAAACGATTGTTAATTGGATAATAAAGAGGAAAACAAAATAGTCGACTTAAATAGTTTGCTTTTATGAAGTCACGTCAGACATTTTTAAAGTTTCCGACGTTTCCGTTTCCACAAGTAGGTCATGGGACAAAACGCAGATGTTTGTAAAGTATAATACTTATACCTGCATCAGATATTCCTCTTTTTAACTTAAATGCACAATTTTGTCTTATTATTTAAATTAAAAACTGTGTTATATAATTAACATTTTTTATTTATTTTCAGGTAAGAGGACTATACTGGTATAAAGGACGAAATCCGAAGAGAAGACAGGACGGGTAAAAAATTATCAAATATAAAAATGAAAAAAAAAAAATAAGTAATTCAAGCATATATTATTATTTGGATTATTTTGTATATGCGGGTACTTCTACAGAAATAGTAAATATTCAATAGTATTTTCGTCTACATAGTTTTTGAATATTTTAAAAATCATAATTAGCTTATGACATGATTTAATACATTTAATAATAGCGCAAAGGCGGACAGTCAATAAAACGTTTATTAATGTTAATATGAGCATTTTTTCGAAAAATGTGGACAGGGGACTGAGAAGGTTTCCAGGGAACTGAGGTTTTTGTACAAAACCAGCAAAGGACCCCCCATGGCCCCCATATTCCTTATGGAAACTGGCTCTTTGCCGATTGGGCTGAAATTTCGATATGGTTGTAGTCCTCGACATACTGATCAAATGTTCTCATGGGCACGAAGAGCGGTTGAAATTGTCAGTTTAATGCACAAAATAAGACGCGAAATGACGTAAAAATCATAGTCACTCCCTAAATCAATTGAGCTCTGGCAACAATAGTTACCTCCCACCTCAATTTTCCAAGTCGGGGAGTAAGATGTAGACCATATTTTTATAGTCACACACCAAAAACCACCCAATAATCGCAAAAACCACTCCATTCTTTTTGGACGCACGCACTTGGATGCATGCACTCCAAAATAGGTTTGATCCAAAAAAAATCGACCGGTGATGCAAATGAAAGCTTGAACTGATTTTGATTGCAGTGTGGCACTTTATGAAATTCGCAATGATGGCGGCTTAAACTGACAAAGCGTCAGGAAAATTGTCATTCCAATGTGGTTTTCGTTCTTCAAGTCACTCTAAATCCGCAGTAATATTTTGGGAATGTATGATTGGAGATCCCAGGGGTACTTGATGATCGGTTTTAATCTAAAATGAGAAATGGCAGGTCCAATATGGCAGCCGAACACCTTAAACGCGTACTGCAATTCACTGAAAAATCATTAGATTAACTTGGTTATGGTGATGGAGGTTTTATCGACCACTGATGTAGGATCCAATCCCAATATACCCAAACTCGCAAATTTCAGATGACGGATTCTAATATGGTGGCCTAAAACCCCACTTACTACGTAACACGATCCACTGAAAACAAGGAATACCCTTGGCAGGGAACGTAGTACCCATTTGAAAAATCCTTGGGGTCATAAAGGGGAACGTAGTACCCATTTGAAAAATCCTTGGGGTCATAAAGGGGTGGTTATTGGTGGCAAAATGGGGGTGACTTTTCCAAAATAGGAAAGTCAATTTCTCTGATGGGTTTATCTGTTAAATGAAAGAATTTTTCAATTCTAAAACAACTCTACTGGCAAGATGAGCACTTAAACCCAGACGACCCTGGAGGGAATTTCGATTTCAGAAAAAGGTTTTATCAAAATTACGATGGGCAGGACAAGCGAGCTCAAACCGATAGAACCCAGGGGATAATTTTCATTCTCGAAAATGAACAGTTTTCTCTGAACCGAGACAGGCTAAATCTACAGCCCCCATATTGATCCCGTCATTGTGGATTTCAAAAAGTCACACGACAATCAAAAGTAGAGGCTTCAAGCTTTCATTTGCACGCCCGGTCAATTTTTTGGATCAAACCAATTTTCGAGAGTATGAGGTCTCCCGTCCAAAAAGAATCCCCCATGGCGTGGTGTGTGACTATGAAAATATGGTCTACATCGTACTCCCCGACTTGTGGCGGGAGATAAGTATTGTTGCCAGAGCTCAATTATCAATATATCGAAATTTCAGCTTAATCGACAGAGAACCAGTTCCCATAAGGAATGTGCGGGGTCCTTTATGTAGATTTTTTTATTGATTGTTGGCAAACTAAGAAAATAATAAAAACATGATTTTTTAAGACCCGATACAAAATGAAATAAACAAAGTGTGTTTTTTTCTTCAAGAAATAAAATATTTTTTTTTAATTTACGATTGCGTAGCTGAACTTAAAACTATTGTTTTAAAGAAAAGTTTCTTTGAAATTTACGAAACAAATATATATTTCATATCCTTACACAATGTGCATTATACTTGCAGCAGTAATTATATTATTCCTTAGTATCCGAAATAGTAATAAATTGTATCTTTTATACCAACATAAGTAACTAAGTCTTTTACTTTAAAATTTTCGTAATGAGGAAGTTCTAAATTTTCCATAATTTATTCTTCATTACAACCTGCCCTAAAAATAATTTTGGAGTTTTCTTTAATTTGTTATTAGCTATTTTCACTACTTCTCGTGTCTTTGGATTAATTACTTTATTTTGGTATTAGGAGTGAGTGCTTTAGATTTTTTAAAACGATAATTTATTTTTTGTTTCGTTGTCGTCGTTGCCTTAAAGATCGTCTTTTTGCGTCACCTGCTCTTTGGTGTTGTATTTTATTGAATTTGTTGCAATGAATCACGAGAACTTGCTGGCGTATATTCTGGATTATTTTTTTTTGGGGGGGGGGGGGGGAGTAAGCTCATGCTCGCAATCACTTAATTACTCATTCCTCAAGCCAACCAACATTTTTGATGAACCTACGGAACCCGAGAAAGGCAGTGACAGCACATGCTCAGCAGTCTGATCTTCTATATCACATCTTCTACATTTGGGGTTGTCGACAACACCCAATATGTAGACGTGCTTCTTTGTCTGCAGTGTCCTGTTGTAATTCGTAGATTATCTTTGGACAACTGGAGACTGTGTTTGCCTAATTTACGACTGGGTGCAGGTGTTTACAGCCATGTTGATTTGTCTGCAACTGCTTAAATAAATCCTACAATCGATATGTCGTTTGAGCTCTTTATCATGAAACTGTGGACTGCCTTCGAGACCACTAGCCCTGTCGGGGTGTCATTTCTGAAACTAATTCTCAGGAACCTTGTGCTTTTTTTAAATTGTTTCAGTCTCTCTTTTTCTTTTTGTTCAACATATTTCACGGGATCACTTTTGATTCTTTGGTAGCGAACTCTCTCAGCATCGCTTTTTTTAGTATTTCTTGTTTGTCTGTATTTGTACGGTCTGTTAATATATTTTTATTGGAAAAATAATCCGAATTTTCATATAAAAGTATAAAAAAGACGGGCCTCCTATTTTTGTAGATGTATACCCATATAGGTACCTAGAAATGGAAATGAAAAAAAAATATTTTTGATGTAGGTATATCTGTCTACATATTTTCTTTCTGTTATTATTTGGGATTTACGGCCACACTTCTGAACATTACCCAGATAATCTGAAAAATATCTGGATTATTTAAAAAAATAACCTTTACGCCTGTGACTTTACGTCAAAGGAACAGTTAAAGGTTGGTTTTTTGACATAAAATATAATTAAAATAAAATAAAAACAATGATGTTTGGCAGACGTTTCGGAAACTTAATCTGTTTCCTTTCTCAATGCTAAATAGTCTTTCTCTTGTGTAATTCGTGAAATTACACAATTTTAATGTTTATATCATAACCATAGATACTTACTACGTTCACAGAAAAGTTGATTAGATTAGATATTCAAGTTGCTAAGTTATTCTTTTAGCATCGGTAACCATATTGTACAACAATCTACAGAATAATTTGATGATGAACATTAGAGATCGAGCGCTTGCTAAGTTTAAAAGAACGAATAACGATAATGACAGGCTATATTACAATCAGTTGCGCAATTTGACAACCCAAGCTATTAAAAGAGAAAAAAAGGCATTTTTAACTTATAAATTAAATAATTCTAGTGCACGTGAATGTTGGAAAATACTCAAAAATAATGATATAATTTCTCAAAATAAAAATAGGGATATACCTGAAAACTTAAAAAATACCAACGATATAAATCACTTTTTTGTAAATTCCTTACCGTCCACAGCTGGTTCAGATGATATCTTAAATTATTATAAAAATAATTCATTAGGCGATTCAGTTTTTCATTTTACACCCGTCAGTGAAACTATAGTATTAAAAACAATTATGGAAATAAAAACAAATGCCACAGGATGTGATGAAATAAATCTAAAAATGATAAAATTGTGTTGCCCGCATATTATTCCATATCTGACGCATATAATAAATTTTTGTTTGCAAGAAAATGTTTTCCCAGCTGTCTGGAAAACCGCCGTAATTACTGTGCTACCTAAAAAAAATATCCCTGAGGAGTTTAAAGACCTACGCGCTATCAGCATTTTACCAACACTATCTAAAATACTTGAAAAAATTATGGAAAATCAACTCGGTGAATACCTATTAGAAAATGAAATACTACCTCAAACTCAATCAGGTTTTAGAACTGGATACAGTTGCACTACGGCTCTTTTACAAGTTATCGACGATATTCTAGGAGCGTCAGATCAAGGTTTATGTACAATTTTAGTCTTACTCGATTTTAGTCGTGCCTTTGATACTATTAACCATGATATCCTTTTATCTATTTTACTTCATGTAGGGGTCACGAAAGCTGCGGTCAGTTTATTTGAGAATTATTTAAAAAATAGGCAACAAAAAGTCTGTATTGAACATAACTGCTAAGATTATCTCTCATTGAAGTCAGGTGTACCGCAGGGTTCTATTCTTGGGCCACTGCTCTTTACCCTATATACTAGCCAGTTTATGTCATGTTTAAAACACTGCCAGTTTCATTTATATGCCGACGATACCCAACTTTATCACTCATTTAATGCCTCTGATATTGAAAATGCCTGTTTACGTATAAATGAAGATTTAACAACGTTTGTAAATTTATCAAAAGACCACTGTCTCATTATTAATGCCAGAAAATCTAATGTCATGTTATTTGGTCCTAAAAGATCTCGCAATACTATTAGAGATCAGGTTGAAATAAATGTAGATCAGGAAAGGATTGAAGTAGTTGACCATTCCAAAAACTTGGGTGTTATTATTGACAGTGATCTAAGATTTGATAAACATATAAACAAACTTACTCAAAAAGCATACAATTCTATCAAATTGATATACGGGAACAGGCACTATCTACCTCAGAAAGTAAAAATTATGCTATGCGAAAGCTTAGTATTGTCTTTATTAGATTTTGCTGACTGTCTATATGGTCCTAGTTTAACTAGTTTATATAAAAATAAAGTACAAAAAATTCAAAATTCATGTCTTCGGCTAATTTATGGTATACGAAGATGCGAGAGAATTTCATATAAGCTAAAATGCACGGGGTGGTTAAACATGGAAAATCGTAGATTATTTCATTCGGCATGTTTATACCATAAAATTTTACTTAACAAATCTCCGGAATATTTGTATAAGAAAATAAAATTTAGGACGGATGTACATACCCTTAATTTAAGATTCAAAGGCCTTTTAACACCGCCTCTTCACCGTACTGAACGTTTTAAAAGTTCATTTACATATCAAATTTATAAAGTATACAACACTATACCTGAAAACTTGAAGGTAATGAGTATAAGTTATTTTAAACGGAATTTCAAATTTTTTATTCTTAATCAACAGATTTAATTATAGTCCCTATTGCTTGACGCTTTTTTTGTTTTTGTTTTTTGCTACTTAAATATCCTTATTTGTTTTTTAATCTTTGTTATTTTGGTACACCTATGAGGTTAAGTGGAAGAGCAGCTAAGTGTTTAAAAATATTTTAATCTATAATAATTTTTCTTAATTTTGTTAATTACATGCTGAACTTCGCCTATTATGCCATTAGTACTTAATTCATATATTATATATAAACTGATTATAATGCTCTACAGTGGAAAATAAAGACGCTATTATTATTATTATTATTATTATTATTATTATACGCATTTGTCTTCATTTAGTAAAATTATTGCAGATTCTTTAATTTTCCTCTTTTTACTGTCCGGTTCTTTTGTTAAAATTTTTGCTCCATTCCAATTTATTGGATGTCCGTTTTCGAAAGCGTCTTCACAAATTTTTGATTTTTCAATTTAATTTTTTTCTAATATAACTTTTGTGTTCGTCCAATCTTACATTGAAGGGTCTGGATGACTCACCAACATAATATTTGTCACATTCACAACACGGAATACTGTAAATACAGTTTTTTGAATTTTGATCACTATTAACCGGTTTTGTTTTTGTAAGTATAGATCTTAAAGTGTTAGTAGTTTGAAATACCGTTCTAACATTAAATTTATCACCGATAGTGCGTAGCTGTTCAGATAACCCCCATAAGGAATCATTGTTAATGTTGTGTATTGCCGTTCGGTTACTTGTTGGCGCTGATTATTAACTATATTTTCAATATTTGTCAATGTTCTATCAACAAAGACTTCTGGGTACTGATTGTTAATCAGTACTTTTCTAATAAATATTTTTTTTTTATTTTATATTTCTTCAGTAGAAGAAATTGTTTTTGCCCTATCATATAAACATTTTATAACACCTCTTTTAACACTTTTTGATTGATTTGAGTTATAATTTAGATATCTATTTGTATGGGTTATTTTTCTGTAATCGCTAGTTTCAAATCTATTGTTAACTTTTTTAATTAAAATATCTAAAAATGGCAATTCATTAGTATTTTCTATATCCAATGTGAATTTAATAGATGGTTCTTTATCGTTAATATTTTCCAAAAAGCTGTTTAGTAAATCGATTCCGTGGGGCCAAATTGCAAAAATATCATCAACATATCTCCACCAGATGACCGGTTTATAAGATATAATTTTGAACATATTTACTTTCAAAATCTTCCATAAATATATTACTTAAAATTGGAGATAATGGAGACCCCATTGCCATACCGAAATCCTGCTGATAGAAATTATTTTTTAATTGAAAATATGTTGTTTTGATACAAATTGTCACTAATTCCATAATACTATTTACACTAAGTTTAGTTCTATCTGCCAAATTATTATCGTTTGATAATTTAGTTTTTATTATTGAAACTGACCATCAAATGTGTATTATTAATATCATTTTCGTGGAGTTTTTCTAAAAAATGTTTACTGTTCTTAATATATGAATCAGTATTTCCAGATAACGGATTAATAATTTTGAGTAAGAATTTTGCCAAATTGTGACATGGTGAATTGACAGAACTAACAATTGGTCTTAAAGGCATGTTTGGTTTATGTATTTTTGGTAAGCCATAAAAATGAGGAGGTTTACTATAATGTGGAGTAAGTTTTTTGCGTTCAAAGTCATTAAAGTCATTCTTATATTTAAAAAGAGTTCTATAAATTTTGCTTTCTATTGTTTTTGTTGGATCTCTATTTAATTTTGTGTAATGTCCATCAGTTATAAGTGTAAAAATTTTTGAATCATAAGTATTTGTATCTACATATTTTATTCCTTACTGAGCTCAAAGAATATTACTTTCTTTTTCTATAATAATAATTGCTTTGAAGAAGTACGCTATCTGCATAACTTAGACATTTTGAAAGGTTAAAAGGTAAAAGCTTTAACACATTTTATGGAGACTTCTTGGCAATAAATTATCTGCCACACATACACATCCTAGTTAGTATATTTTAAATATCTACGAAGAAATCACGTGTAAACTAATGAAATGTTTTTCTAATGTTGTTCAGTATAGTGTGGCCAATCCGGCCCGTATCTGCTTAAAATAAAGACGAATCACTTTTGCATGGTAGCGGTATTTAACAAATTTTATTTATTTTTATTTATTTCTTTTAACAAATATGGGTATTTGTTAATTCCAGTAGACCGATGATTATGAAACAGTTACAATACTTTGACCAATTTTTCTACCAATTGACATCTTAGAATAATTAAACTACTAAAGAATACTTATTTAATTATGCATAATTTACGGTTATAGTTCAATTATATAATTTCTAGTTCCAACTGTAAATCTTAAAACTGTGTATTCTAGTTGAGCCGTATATTTTTTAATATAATATTGTTTATAAATATATCGCATAAAATCCTAAGTATTTGTTTCTATCTAATTAAAACGTTTCAGCTTTCCCGTTAGAATGCCCCTGCCTTGAATTTTAATAAGTTGGTATAGTAGCTCTTAGTAGTGATTATTATTGTTTACTTTACGGTTCTTAAGATACTAATTAAAAATTTAGTTGGTTATGAAATAACCTCAACTCCAATTAAATTTTGTACCCTAATTCAGGAACACCCCGGAACAAGAGATTACAAAAATTATAAAATATTTAATAATTTTCTTAAAGCACGCCATTAGGTTCCTTTGTGATTACTAATCTATTTTGATTAATTATAAGAGACCTCATAGTATTTCGTTAGGATAAAATACACACCTCGTTATGTGGCCATGTCCTAGCCGTTAAAAAATTTGCAATCAGAACTAGGACTTTAAATTCAACCGGTAATTTATTAATAAGTATTACTTTCGTGCTACTAATGTTATATTTGTAGTTTTTAGAGTTTCAAAAATGTGCATTTCTTTATTAAACACATCTCTACCAATAATATACCATCATGAAAGAGTTAGCAAATAATAATAAAAATATTGAAATTGAGGGCTGTGTCGTAACTTTCTAAATTTTGATAGATTTGTTCCTGATCTATCTCACCTAAGCTAATGAGGAGTACCAACTTCAAAACATGTTTATGGAGGTACATAAATGGCTGGAAGTAATTCTTGTTTTTGCTATTATCATTAAAAGCTGTAAATGTTACAATCCAATTTAGATAGTCCCAGCAGATGGTCTGTTATATCATTATTTATAACATATTAACAAAATAAACGTTTCAAATTGCTTTGTTGTGTTGAATGTAATCACATTTTATCATTCACCGTGTATACGGAACGGGCTCATTTTTGTGGAAATGTTCAAGCCATTTGTTACTTATCTGGATTGGATATCTCAATATATATTTCGCGGGATAATGTATGTATTTCTGAAGCGGTCGATGACTATGATGAATGACTGTATAGGAGTTGTTTGCTTTAGTTTTCGCACCTACATCACTCAAAATTCTTTCAACCGAATTTATTTTATAATGTCTTGTTTACGTTTACATTTTACATATAAATCACATACACCCCCGATTGCGGTGGGTGATACCTTCATTAAATATTCGCGCAGAAACATATTCGGAATAAAATTTCTTAAGAGAATATATTGGAATATATTGTTTTCCAATATTAGTAAAATGATAGGAAATATTTATTAAGCTACCTTTATGTGTGTGGAGCCGGAATAAAAGAAATCGTCCTATATAATTGGTAACTTACACATATGTACTGTGTGACACAGGATATACCCCGCCACGTAAAGTTGATAGAAGAAAGTTATTTGTGATGTGGTACATTTTCTTTTTATGAGTATATTTGTCAAACAAAAAAGAATAATTTAATAGTAATTTTTCACCCACTAATTGGTATAAATTCCAACGTTTTGAAAATATTTTTTCGCCATTTTCAGTATTAGGTACATTAAGGCTAACAACTTTTAGTCGTTGTAAAATTGACAGTACTATGGCAATTTGTTTTTTATTTCTTCAATCAAATAGGGTTGCACAATTTCTGAAAAAAATATTTGCGTATTACTTGCTGAAAATACTTTGAAAGACAACCAAAACAACCAATTGTGAAGGGAAATTTGAAATTGTGTCCAAACTCTCAAGAACTCATTAGCTGATGTTAAACAATTCACCTACTCCTCCTTAGTGATTAGTGGAATGAAAAAATCACGCACAAAACTTTCAAAGATGCCACGCCCCGCGAGTGTTTATCGAGAATAGGTCAGGGCTGGCTTCAGGTGTTACTAAATATTGACGATTAATTTTGAACCAATAACAGCCATTGTTATTTAATAAGTCTTGCCGTAGAATATAACAGAATTCGTCGCGTCTGCTGATATAGCCGTCCTTTAATACGCTCCAGCGAGACCTTTTAATAACATATCGGTATTCTTCAACACTAATAAACCTTTACTAGGATGTACTCTCAACAATTAATATTAAAATTATTAGTAAAACTTTACTGAAATATTCTGTTATACATATCTAGAAAGTTTCTTTTTCAGGTAACTTGTACTTCGATTTCGATTATCAAATGTTTCGTGGAATATAATCCAATTTCCATGTTTTGATAACTTACACAATATTGAATAAAATGAGTGCATTTAAACCACGTAAATTTTACGTTAACACACCACTAATTTAAACCTGGCACTGTCAACATTTAAGACACATAAAACTTACTTTAAAATCAAGCTTTTTTATGGTAAATAAAACTTACAACAAGAATCGCAAGAGCAACTTTGTATTGACTTTAGGTATTTGTGTAACATTCAGTTTCGTTCAATTACATTTTATTTGCAAGGTTTTGACAACGTAGATAAATTAACGTTCGTAAACCACGTAAATTTCATTATAATATAGGTACCACTAACATTATACATTATAAATTATTTACTAGTACCCAATTATTAACTGTTATTCATAATCCTAACTATTTCAAAATATGTACTAAATAAACACAATTTACAAGTTATCTTTTTGAAACTCACCCGGTTACATAAAATACAACGATGCCATCGAAAGAGGAGAATAGAAATGAAAATGAAGAGCAATGAGACGGATTCGAGATCCTTAGATAGAATTATATCCTTTGTGTTGCACGCAACCCGCTGCGAAATCGAAACCCCTTTTATTTATTTGAATTTTCTCTAAAAGGTAGCATTGTTATCCACTGTATTGATATTGTTATTATACCTTTTTCGTATATTAAAATCCACTGAAATGATCGCTTTGTGGAAAATATGGTTTCTTTTATTTCTTTGTCATTGTTTTTAGTTGAAACATATATTATGAATGTGGTATATAATGCCCCGTCTTCGAGAAAATCGATTTAGTGAGGAAAAATAAATCGAAATAATAATGTGAGGAAATTTTTATTGGCATATAGATTTGCTCAATAAATACCCAGGAGACATTGTTATTCAAAACGTTTTCTCATGTCAAAATGTGCTTGGTTTTACTGACACCGTAAATTATGTGTTTTGAGAATTGGTCTCGGAATTGGTAATACTAGTCTCTACTTTAATAGTAATAATAATAAGAATGATAACACCACATATAGTTAAACCCTCCGTACCCTAGTCCTAAGCTAGTGTTGTAAAGGGAATAAATAATACAAATAACGGACATACACCTGTTATTCGTGTATAATGCCGCGACCGGGAATCGAACCCGAAACTTTCTGGTGGGAGTCAAGTACGTTTGTTTCTTGACCCGTCTGTCAGATATAAACATGAGACCAAAGTAATGCGATTAGACATACATAAAATATTGAAAAATATCGTGGTGATGCGGAAAAGTTTGCCTCCATGAAATTCTGCAATTTGTAAGCATAATTACACAAATATTTATAAAATGATTTCATTGTATTCAATAAAACATTTAAAGATTTGCTTCGCCAATACTATTTATAAAGGTGAACTAGATATTCGTTAATTAATATTATTAGGCGAAAAAACTATGGCACCAGCCACCCGTTAATTGAAGTATGGCGGCAAATAATATCGCACATGATCAGTAAATGCGTCTATGTTTATAATTAGTGTTTGGCGTCTTTAAGCACCTGTCGCCGCCCACTTGACTCTCGACTCGGCTTAGATCAGACCATTACATCTTCATCTGGATATGCCGTATATAAACGTTTGCATATATTCATATATACAGTATCCTTTTGGACAATTTGGCTTTTCAGTCCTTACCGGATATTATAACATTTCCTGTACAGAACCAAACATTTTTAATAATAATAATAATAATGATAAAATATGAGTGTGCAAAGGCTCCACATTTAGGATGTGACGCAAACAAAGTATGACAAGTATAGTCACTGCTAATCCGAAATATTTGGTTTGCCAACTTTCAAGGAAGAGCAAGATGACTGCCACTAATAGGCTTGCCGTTTTAATTTTGTTCTACCCCTTTGTAGTAGTAAAACGCAGGGTAGATGAGCTGCGTCAATTAGGCAAATAGATAAGTGCAAGATAATAAATATTCACAGGAGGGAATATTCACAATGGTTCTGATGTTTACAACCGACCATTGATGTCGGTAATGGACTTTTGGGTCTCGAATATATGCATGCCAATGTAGCACCAAGTATCTAAGAAATATCTTCAGGAGCTCAGATCCACCTCTGGGGCTACTAAGAGATGATGAAACCATGGGAGTTGCCCAGGATTATGTAAGACGGCAAAAAGAGCATCAGAATATCTCTGTCTCGTATTCAATTTTAGAGTCGCAGAATAGCAAGAAGCTGGGAGGACAAAGCTGACCTTCGCCTTCGCAAAGTCATTTGGGCTATTGCGTCCTGTCGAAACTTATATTATCAACACCTTGGGCTACTGTAATTGCGTGATAAGTGTAGAGGTTACCGATACCGATACCAACTGCAAATCGCTAATACTACATTTGAGTTCTGAACCAGTTATGCTACTTTGGCCATGCATCATCAACATAATGCAGTACATAATGCGGTGTAGTGCCATATGACTCTCGTAGGAGATGGAGCCTCAGTGCTGGTTTCGTCCTTGACATATTAAGTTTATGGTTGAGAACGAGATATACTAAATGTAGGTCTTAGAAATAATCATGGCCAATTGTCTTCTGGGTCTTCCTGGACGATCTGATGTAGTTCACGGTACTTGCTGATATAAGCAGTGCCATGAAAATGGACTAAATACAGGGTGAATCTTAGAGTGGGGGCCATATTTATAGGAGGCGACACCGTTCAACTATGGGAACATAAAACTACAAATTTTTTTTTTTTTAACGCGCTGTGAAAAATGAATATTGTTTAAACCCTTTTTATTTGAATTTGGGCACCCCGATAGTGGAATGCGCTAGCGAGAGTTTTATATCATCTACACTTGGCAACACTGTCGACCGGTCACACGTAATGCAGTAAGTGCCTTGCTCAGCGACGCCGGAATTACAGGAAACTTGAATCGCGAATTTTTTAAAAAAATTCATAACTCGGCCATTTATTTTACAACCTACAAAAAAAAATTCGAATTCATGTTCATCACGACTAATACTATTAACCCCAAAAATAAGGCCCCCACTCTAAGATTCACCCTGTATAGTATGAACTGCGAGTACTATGGCTCTATCAAAATGATCGTTCAGATATTCAGTGATGGTGTACCCAAGTAGCACAACTATATTGTTCCAATATTGGGCTAATATCGATGATACATTGGGCCATTGTAATTTCTCTATATTGGACCAATAAAAAATGTGGACATTCTGCAATATTGGTCCAAAGCTATATATCAATATTGGTCCAAGGCTATATATCAATATTGGCACAAGACCATATCGATATTGGTCCAATACAATATACAAATATTGGCCCCAGACTGTATACCAATAATGAACCAGCACCATATTGTAATATTGGCCCAATATAATACACCAATATTGCATCAACATTAGTTTCCAATTAATTATTACTAGTTTTTTAGCATAACTTGTTTAAAATATATATTATTCAGTTGGCAATTTAAACATTTTTAATCTAATCTTAGTGACAGTGGTTTGTTTCTACTATAAGGTTCATAATTAAAATGAACATTAAAAGTAAAACAAAACAGTGTCACTACGATTAGGCTAAAAGTGTTGAAATTGCCAACTGCACTACATATATTTTAAATAAGTTATCCTATAAAAAGAGTAATAATATATTTTCCGCTATAGTTAGGAAAAGTTCGACTTTTTCGCTATACCTAGTTAAGAAAATTTCGACTTTTCCTAAATCAAATTAGTAGATACTGACATACAGAACATTTCCAAACGTCAATAGAAAAAGTATATTTAACTTTTTCCCATAGCCTTTAAAAATAAAAATACTTTTTTCTCTATAGTTCTTTTATTTTCACTAACGCAACAATTTCCATTTTTATAGGTTTTCAACAAGTCGAGCTCTATACCAATAAATTGATCAGTTGTGGAATCAAAATTAACTTTAACAGCATCTAAAAATAAATACACATATACGAAATTGTTATTTACAGATTGTCCATCATATTACCTAGAACAATTTTGCATACGTTTAATTTCGAGAAGTTTTTTTTCTGTTTTTTTCCATGTGCCGAATACAGAAGGCTGAGTTCATGGCTCATGAGTCTCTTCATTATGAAAAGGACGTTCTTTTTTGCGGTTACACCTCCCACATGAGAAACGTCCACCTAAAATTTTTAAAATTTGAAAATAAGTTTAAGAGAGAAGGCGAGCAATTTGCATCGTTAGGTACAATGTCGTCAAAAAACCATATAGGAAATTTCTCATAAGCTTGGTAAAAGTCCCAGAAAAAGTAATTAAGTACTAATAATTGTATCATATTATTTCTCGATATTTTAAAAACGTAATTTTGATGCTTCTGTTAAAATAAAATATTTGCAAGAGAAACATTTAAATGCATTTTTTTGGAACACTAACACGGTTTGTTGGTGTCGCCTGTTGGAACGTAATGTAATGGCATAATCTGCATGTTAACTTGTATGTAGGTACAAACAAATAACTTTACTATTCTTACACATAATTCAATGCATAAACTCAGTAATTAAAGAGAAATACTTACTTGTCACGATTACACGACTAATTAGGTAATAAATAATTAACAATTTGCTTCTATGATTTGTTTAAACACTGTGCACCTCGAACACAAAACACAAAGCAAATGAATCATAAACTCAAGATGTCGTCGCATGGCATGAGCACAGTTGCCGTGTTTGATTGTTTTTCATTACACTCACTTTTTATCCAATAGGTATGTATAACCTAATCCAAACTTGCTAATTTTGTCAGTGAAAACTACTATTGACATAGATGCCACAAAACTGTTGAGATAAATATTTTTACATTTCCTTAAGTCCTTATTTAAATTCATGATATAAAAGATTACCTTTAGATAATAATTACCATTTTAAATAAGAATTGGCAACCCAGCATCTTTTCAGCTGAGGGGTGTGCCATCTACTGGTAGCTTTCTTGTCTCGTGAATGTGGCGCGATTATTTGAATGTACGTTATAGGCGTAGTATTAAGATTGCCTGTTTTTTTTTTTGTTATTTACCAAAAAAATCAGTTTGTTGTGATTGACTTCTACGTTGCTTTTGTTATTATAAAAAATTAGCTAATATAAGAAAAAGAAAAGAATTCCTACATGATAATAATTGTATAATCTTTACAAATTAGTTGAGGTGAATAGGTACCTACCTAGAAACAATTATTTCTGAATGAAATTAAATGGAATGACATGTTTAAAGTGGCCAACATTAGTGCATATATGCCTCTGAGGTAGTTTCCACAAACACCAACACACGAACACTAGTACTACACTCGATACACGTTTCACCAATCATGTTGGCATCGTCTGGAGATGATTAATAATGATTCAGTTTTAGTCATCTCCAAATGACGGGAATGTGGTTGGCAAAACGTGCCTCAAATGATAGCATGTATTTTTGTGGTGTTCAAGTGTTATATTGGTGTTTAGAAATTACGGTACTTCAGAGGCAGATGAGTGTCTCGTCGAAGGTTTCAGCCTCGAGGGTGAGTAAATATGCTAATCGTTGACACTTTTAAGCTGACATTACAACTAAAGGGAAAATCGATAGGTAATGAAAATACACTAAATCATGTAATGACAGGCAGAAAGTGTGACATATTGTATATCAGGAAATTTTTCTTAGTAATTCGTCAGAAAATTAGATTTTTGATAAAAGTACCAGTAAATGCAAATGTGACTTCGTAATATCAAAAGTATTTGATATTAATAGTTTTGAAACTGTAGAGATGAAAAATACAAGTTTAGTAAAAAAATTTAATAGAATTTTTTCATAAACCAAATATAAGCGGAAACTAGAAAATAAATGTTGGGGTAATATTGATTTACATTGATTGATTTGCAATATTGACAACAATATTGTGCCCATATTGATAAAACCAATATTGGCTAGAACTAAAAAATAAATGTTGGGTTAATATTGATTTACATTGATTGATTTACAACATTAACAACAATATTGTGCCCATATTGATAAACCCAATATTGGTTAGAGCTAGAAAATAAATGTTGGGGTAATATTGATTTACATTAATTGATTTACGGTATTAAAAACAATATAGAGCCCTTATTGATAGACCCAATATTGGCTAGAACTAAAAAATAAATATTGGGATAATATTGATTTACATTAATTGATTTACGGCATTGAAAACAATATTGTGCCTATATTGATAAACTCAATATTGGCTAGAACTAAAAAATACATGTTGGGGTAATATTGATTTACATTAATTGATTTACGGCATTGAAAACAATATTGTGCCTTTATTGATAAACTCAATATTGGCTAGAACTAGAAAATAAATGTTGGGGTAATAATGATATACATTGATTGATTTACAACACTGATAACAATATTGTGCCAATATTGGCAGACTATTGAATTAACAATGGAATTGAATCAATATTGGGCCAAGATGGAAACAATGTTCTGCCAATATTATGTGCTACTTGGGTATGGGGCCTACGAATTGAAGACCTGCCAATAACATAGACCTACAACAACAAAAAATGTTCTGTTATAGGGATCAAACTCAATTTTTCCCATGTATTTTGACGCGCTGAAACCGAATTTTGCAGAAAAAGTTTTTGACTCGTCAATTTTTCTCTACGATCCCTTACCTAATGCCCTAAGGGGAAAATTTTTTGAAAAATGTTTTCATTAAGAGGGGAAATTAGAATTTTAAAATAAACCGAAAACCGAAAACATTTGCAAAATTGGGGTGGGGCTTCGCGAGAAAATCGCGTTAAAGTGCATTTTTGATGCATTTTGAGTACATCGCTACACTATTTTTTAAATATCTCCGGCTCTATTGGTCGTAGAAAAAATTAAAAAAAACTAAAATACTCGTAAATGAATACGACCATTTCGCATTAAATGGCAAGCGTTTTAATTTTTATCGAAAATGTTCAATAATTGGGACCGTGAAAATATATATATTTTTTAATTTAATCACGGATTTACAGCATGAAAATACATATTTTCTCCAATTTTCGTAAAGATCAGAAAATTTTTACCCCACTTATTGCATTATTAGTAAAAAAAAATAAACATCAACTTCGATTTTTGGAAGTTGGGATGTAGGTACCTACTTTTAATGTAACTATAGGTACCCCAACAGTTTGATAGGCTATTCATTTACGAGTATTTTCGTTTTATTTAAATTTTTCTACTACCAAAAAGGAATTTTGACATAATGACAGCTGTCAACAAACCGTCAATTATCAAGAAAATGTAAAAAGTCAATATTTGTGGCATATTATTAAATTTTTTGGGCTGCTCATCATGAAGCAGAAGTCAAAATTTTGACATAATGACAGCTGTCAACAAGCGGGATTATCGAGGGTTATAGGGTGTCGTAGAGAACAATTGACGGGTCAAAAATTTTTGTTTGCTAAATTCGGTTTCAGCGCGTCAAAATACATAGGAAAAGTTGAATTTGATCTCTGGGACATAACATTTTTTTTGTAGGCCTGGTGTAGTCAATGGAATGGTAGGTAGGACAAATACAAAAGCAGTAATCTTGGAATCTCTCCGTCTACTTAGGCTACACCGAGAATCGACAAATTTTCTTGTACCTACAAAGAATTGTTTCATCCTAAATGTCCAAACTAAAATTCTCCAAAAGCCACAATGAGTGGAGAAGAGCAGGAAAAATAATAAAATCATATAATCCGCGAACAGTTAACATTTGACGTATTTGTGAGATGATAAATAAATAGGTAGCAGGAAACGTCAGGATTTGAACCTGGAGGTACACTGAAGCTATAATTACTTCAAAGGTATGCGCATAATATTGCCATGATATTGTTTTCTGTTATTTAAATATGTAAAGAAAAATTCAATAATATAACATAATACAGATTGCGAAAGTCCTCATCTTGACATAGGAACTAAATTTGCCGCTTAGTTTTGTATCGCAGCTCTAATGTATAAACAGTTCGAGACGCTAGTATACGGCGACCAAGGACGGATATGTACGAGCAGTAAAGCACTTGTTTCTAGGCAGCGGCACGTCACGTCGTATATATTTTGAGGTTGGCTATGTCAAGATGGGAACTTTCGCAATCTGTATATATATTTCATTATTTGAAGAACTTTGTGCACAATGTGATTGAGAGTCTTATAATATAATAGTAACTCAACGTCTCATATTGACGAAGGCCTAGAACTAGAAACCGGTCCACGGATGATGTACCCCTCGATGTACCCTTCCATCGTGGTAGTTTCTCTATCACCTGCCCATTCTTGAGAGGGGGAATGTTGTACCTTTTATAGATTAGAAAAAATGCTAGAATAGTATTACCATAGTTAACAAAATAAAATATGTTTGATTAAATCCAACAGCAAACGTGAAATGTCAGAATTTTGTGTAAAATTATGTTTATTGTATCGTATTAAATAATTATATTTAAAAGTACATTTTAATCCGGTAACAATCTTAAGTAGCTTCGGTGCGGTATGCTTGTATATAACACAAAATTCCTTCTAAATATTTAATGTAACTTTTGATTAAACTAAGTGAAAAGGTTTTATTATTAAATAAGATTAAAACGGCTACATAAAAATTTAAATTTATAAGTAGTAGACGTAATTCCGCAAGGAAATAATAACGTTTGAACACGAACTCGACGAGAAATAAAAGGAGGCTTTCAGGAAATGGGAGAATGGGGCTTTAGGTTAATGATTCAAGAAGATATATAGTATACAAATTTTGCGGGAAATAAAAGTTAAAAATAAAAAGTCAGAGGATTATGATTCTTTTATGATGTGGAACGGCAATTTAATTGACCTGAAATACGATATTTTCTTTTCTGACATGCCTATATGTTACATGGGATACGTATAATTCATATATTTGCAACGAAAATTATGGTTATAGGCACAATTCAATTTATTTTACGAAGGTTTTATTTTATCTCCCCGGCAGTAACTAGGGTCATTATTGTATACAGGGTGTTTCAGTTTTTAATCCATTTACTTCTGTCGAGACTTCTGTTAAAGAAAATGTTATTTTAAGCGAAGTTTTATACTAAACGCATACTTTTTAACGGACCTACGACCTAATAATAAGATTGTAATGTGGGACTGAATGAATAATTCGATACTTTTTAACATAATTTGAAGAGTAGTTGCTTATATCAATTTTCCCATCAGAATTCTTTCTCTACCTAACTTATTAACGTGCTCATCAGATTTAAGTAACAATGTACATACTTATATATGAAATAAGTACCTATTAAATATAAAAAGTATAATGGTTTCCGTTTGCTTAATATCTAAAATAAAATTTTTTCAACTTTATCGCCAGGAATAGAATATTATCATGTGGTGATCTTTTGTTGCATTCTAAAATCTCATTGATTTTAAGTTCCTCTGCGTTTATTTCTTTTTATTCTAGACTGACTTTTATCCCTTCACATAAGGTAATATATATCTAAATGTTATTTAGGGAAACGTGACTTCTGTCAATTAAAAAGTGAGGTTATGGATAGTAGTTTCAATTAGATATTTAAATTGGAAGATTACTTCTACCCTCCGACTTGCTACGTCCTCGCGCCCAATAGTTTTGAGATCACGTCTCTTGGCAGAGAAATAAAAAAAGGTAACACTTCATTCCAAAAAAAGTGCAGAACACAAGAAATGCCATCGTTTTAGCCACTTGTTATAAACATTTGCCAAACTTCTGATATTTATATAGAAAATCCAGACAATATGTTATTTTTATGGCCATATCTTGATTTTATATGGAATACGTCTCAAAAGTGTTTTAAATCTAAATTCGTGAACATTTTATCAAAAGTTGGTTATATAGGAGCATTTCTTAGTAATTTATGACCGAACATAAAATAATAAAATATTTTTACGCTGTAAATTTGATATATGTCTCTGGAACGTTTAAATTGAAATATACGTTTTGCCTTTTGCAGCATATTAAACATACCTGAGTTAAAAAGGGCATGTCTTACATGAATTAGATGTGGTAAAGAGAAACGTTAAAACGTGACGAAAATATTTGCTTTCGTACCATAATGTTATTCTTAATTTTTCAGAAAATACTGAAAAATAGGGGCAACATTTTAAATTAATTAATATTTAGTTTGGAAAATTTCGTCAATGATTACCAAATATTAGTTTGGATCAAAACATAACCTAAGTTCATAATATGCTCTATGGTTTTTAGAGTAACGTGATAGTCAAGCGAGTTATCTTGCAAGTGAATGATTATTGGTATTTTAGTACCTATCTATTTTAGACGCTATTGACATATTTTATTAAATTAATTTGTAGCTCTAAATCACTCAAACTTTTCGCCATATATCTAGATTGCCATTTATAAATATATTAAGTAAAAAGTAGGTACCCAAAACGATCCCTTGAAGGACACCGAAAAGATGCATCACAAAATAAACTGGTCTAGTCTTTTTTATGTCATGCTGGAATTTGCAACAAAAATTTGCAACAACTATTTTTTTTAATTGACGGACGAAGTTTTCAAATACAGTAAACAGGGCAGATAACGCATGTTCTACACCGAGAAAAATATTTTCCATTGAAATTTGCATGATATTTTCGCTCATTTTTACGTATTTATTAACGAATTGCGTATTTAATCATCATTGTAAGCAATACGAATATAATATTATTTTCATAGTTATGTATTACATTTATTTATTTAGACTAATTAGTTGCCGTATTTATATAAGTACAGAATTTGATGTAAAATTAAATATACGTCAAATTTATCGCAAAAATATGGCTTCGTTGAAATTTCTTCATCGCAAAAATTCCTCATGCACCCCAAACGGGAATAAGTTCATCGGGAGCTTTCATTCATTATCGGAATGTTAAAAGTGGCTACCAAAAATTCTTTAAATTCTGAATTAAACCGATGTAATTTTGAGCATATTTTATTTCTACAGGTAAGAGACGCAGACGCTGAATATTTCAAAATAATATTCGTAGTAGCAATCGAAATTTATGTATTAGTAAGTCTTATCCATATATGAATACCTACAAATTAATATATGCAGCTCTCGATTCAGCTAGAGTTTAATTATTTATATAAGACATAGATAGCTTCAGTTTCTTAGATTCAATTTAAATGAATTAAAATATTACTTACTTGTGTTGCACTAGCGTTGCATAAAAGCGGAGATGTTACGTCCAAAGTTGCCGCATAAGAATAGATATTTCTAACCGGCCAGAAATGCTTTTCCTTAATTGATTTTATTAATTAAGTAGCTCAGTAAATTAAAACACAAATGACAGTAATATTTGAAGTCGGGCATTGAATTGTTTTTAACAATAATACGCTTTTATTCGCTTCACCTCTGTATGTTTGTTTGTTTTTTTGTGTGTAACGGAATCTTTCAACGAGATTTTCACCCACTACAGAACATCAGATTAAACTGAAACTTTGCACACTTATCAAGGATCGATGACAATACAATATTTGAAAAAAATTGATTTAAAAAATTTTGAACAAAATGTGATTTTAAAAATTACAAAAAAAAATTTTAATTGAAAAATTTCGAAAAAAAATTTAATTCAACGTCAATGAATGTCAAAAAAATTTCATTTCACAAATTTTGAAAAAAATTCGATTTCAAAAACTTTGAAAAAAAAAATTTCAATTGAAAAATGCAAAAAATGTCGAACAATAATTGAAAAAAAAATTGATTTCAAAAATTTTGGAAGAAAAATGTCAAAAAAAATTTCATTTCAAGAATTTTGAAACAAATTCGATTTCAAAAACTTTGAAGAAATTTTGAAATGAAAAATTTAAAAACAATTTGAATTCAAAAATATAAAAAAAATTAGTTTAAAAAAATTAAATTATTAACATGCTTTAAAGGGAAACCGAGTTAAAAGTAAAAAATATCTGTTTATCTATTAAGATTTTGTTCAACAGTGATAAATATTCCACTAACTTAATATAATTAAATGCTTTTTACCAAGTTTAAAATGAGAATAAAGTGATTTACAAGAAATAACTCTATTTTTAACTCTGCTTTAATCAATAGCTACAAATGAAATATCTATAACAATCGATATCATGCACCCCACGCTTTTTTACAATAAAATAATTTTTTGTCAATTATACTTTTTAGTTCGGTTTCCCTTTAAAGCGTGTTTTTTAGTTTTTTTAAACTATAATTTTTGTCAATTATGACCAAACTAAACTGGATTATATTCAAAAATTTCCAATTACTTAACAGGTGCCTAGGCAACGTAAAAAATTATATTAATAAACTGTCATATTTGTTGCGCCTATTAACGTCACCAGACATTAATTGACACAGGAATAGTCCCATCTACGGCTATTTATCTTACATTATTTTTCCATTTACACAAGTACCCATAAGCCTTAAAATTCTTTTAAAACTACTACTATTTAAACAGTAATAAAATGTTATGGAAACTATTCCTGGTGGGTTTATGGCCAGTGCTAATATCAGTCAAATAATCTTTACTTTACTGCGTCTATGAATAAAGTTTATGAATTATAAATTACTGTGCATTCAACCACGTACCAATGCAAGCGTTGACTGGTGGGGTCGACCGATTAAGACGCTATAAATATTTATATTTTCTTTTTATTTTTATTTTTAAATAAAACAAACTAACAAATCATTACATTTTTAATTTAAGGACGTAAACAAAATCCGGCTAACGTGGGGAATATACCTACATTGGTTAAATTGTTAACAATTGACTTTAAACATACGATTTTCCATCACCCTACACAAAAGTAAGAAAATTACGTGGGCGCCACTTATCGTTTCCAAGCTGCAATTTGATATGGATAACTTTGTAAGCAACTAAGAAAAGGGATTAAAGTTGTGTTGCAACAACGGGCTACAAAATAAATTAAAATTAACTAAATATTGCTAATTACTTACAGGAAGTTTCGTACAAAAGTTTAAAAAAATAAAAGAAATAAAAGTCGGTTAGCTTAAAAAAGTTAGCACACAAAACGAGTTACGATAAGTAGATATTTTTAATGGAAACCTAATTATTAGCAGGACTCATTATTAATGTCTTTATTTCTTAAGAAAAAGGTTGATCCTTATCTTCATAAAGCGTAGGTACTTTTGATTGGTGATTTTCTACTTCTTCGGTCCAGATCATTCTTCAACTATCCATTTTCTCCTTTACTCAACAATCTGTTGTTTCAAACCAACTCTTGATGTCTATTATAGTAGGCGGTAACAGTAACTAAGATTCAGCGAAACACAAGCAAGTACTACTAAAAGTAAAAATCCCAAACTTCCCAAAAATTTACATTTTTGATCAATTTTCTTTGTTTTTCTTTAGGATCTAGGACCTAGAATAATCAATAATATAAAGAATTAACCACGAATAAAATTCAAACCGTTACACGATCCCGCCTTTGTGTGTTAGCATCTGGTCTCCATTTCAATGAAGCTGATAGTCTAGTGAGTAGCATCGACAAAACAATGGCGTCATGGCCAGCGTCCAAAGATTTATTATTCAATAATAAGAACATATAGGTCCCAAACCTAGACCCTGTGGAACTCTAATTTTTATCCAACACATTTCGACTTCATCTTCCAATTAATGCGGATTTTAAAGTAGAGAGATTATTTCTCTGCAAGTTTTTGTTGTCGAATAACAAGGAAAGAATAAATCGTTACTGCTTAAAATAAGGTTTTCAATTATTGTATAATGGCATTTTTATATTATTGCCTCCATATTTACATATACCCTCCATCTACCCTTTAATATTTCGTTAGTTCAGCTTCAAATTCTGCATTAAAAGTTTTAATATTTTAACTTTTAGAAATTGGTGAATGGCAATGATTATAGGGGAAGAATTAAAAGTTGATTGGTTCAATTAAAACAAAGCAATCTAGTTGACCCGATGTCTTGTATAGCTTTATGTTTTGCCGTCACTCCCTATAGAATCGTAAATTTTTGTAAATTCAGTATAAACTACAAAAGAGAAATACCTTTAGATTCAATTATGCGAACAATGGGGAAAGCCCCCTGCCAGGCCATAGGCAATCCAAAGAATTCCTAAAAATAAAAGTTTTAATAAGTAGGGCGTCAAACAATGAATTTTTGCTACGCCCATTTTATTGTGTGTGGTAGTCAGATAAGAATGGGTTGATATATTGGAGTTTTATTCGAAAAAAGCTTGAGGCTAATTTCTAAGTGCGTGTTATTTAGTTCAATGGCGGCGACAACGAATGATTAATTAATTTATAAATAAATATAATTAGTAGATTTTTCATAGTTTTTCTCTGTAATTTATTATTCCAAGTAATTAAGGTGACGTCCAGAGATAGTAGCACCTCGCGTTTACCGCGTGGAAGTTTTACAAAACAAAATAATGATAAAAAATGGTGATTTATACAAAATAAAGTCGTCCGAGGTCACCCTAGATGCTGAAAATAGAACTAGTTATTCATCTTTAATTTCATTCTATGAAAGCGTATTGAACGGTTTTTCAAAAAATTTACTATAGGTATTTCGCTCTATATAATATGAAGAATGAAGCTTTTTAAATTACGCTGTTGTCCATGTGATTTGGCACATTTCGAGACATACGGCAAGTCAATGTCAGTTCCGGTTATTCCAGAAGTGACATCAAGTTTTTATTTTAAATGTAATACCTACCCTATATTTTTGTACAGATTTGTATAGACAACAAAAAGACGTTTCCAAAGAAACACATATTTAATATGAAAACTTTTTTATAATTTATAGTAGGTACAGTTCTCACTTCCTAATTCTATAGTTGTTTTAAATTAAAATTTTTTGGATAGTTTGATTCAAAATGGGTCAAATATCAAATATTAAAAAGGAATAAGGGTACTTTTTTGTTGAGGGTAAGTTTCACCTCAAACTCAGGTGTTTAAAAGAAAATGGCTCTTGGAACGTGTAGATCATCGAATTCTAACCCAAAAAACTCCCCGATAACGTTATTTTTGCTTTAAGACCCGTCGAGTTACGGGGGTAAAAATGTTGATTTTTAAGCAAAAAACACTGATTTTTCAAAAGTTAAGCAAATTAATCTAAGAGGATCACGTTCTCGAAACAGTTTGTCATAACAAAAAAGTTAACTAATGAAATAACAAAAATAATCCATGAAGTAAAATTTGTTTAGGCTCATCGATCGTTGCCGAGAAACAGTTTATGTTGACCTTGAAACAAATTGAAGCTAATTACAGTACCTACCTTAAAATTGTCTTTTGGCAAATTTTGATATCTGCTAAATCAAAAATGATACAAGGAAAATAAAGGCAAAATTTTTATTTTTTACAAAAAAGTGCCCGTTTTTTTGTTTCAGTAAATTCCAAATTGTGTTTTCTGTTAATTATTACTATTAGGTATTTAACCGTGATGGTTGCATTATCTATTATCTAATAAAGATAGGAAAATATGTGAATTAAATTATTTGATTATTTGATATTTGAGGATTTTTTTTGGCCACGGCTGTCCATACAATGAAAAGATCCTAACAAGACAAACACTCTTAACACACGACAGTATCTTCGGTATACTTACCCGAAAATCCATATTTTTTTAAAGGCTCTTCCGTCATATTTTGTTCTCAAAATGAAGTTGAAACGACTGATGACTGCCTGCACATTCTGCTACTAAAGTTTTGTTTGAGTTGCCTACTTACACAAGATAACTGTTGAGTTGTTTTGGATCAACCCTTCATGCCTCCGTCTTGGAATATAATAAAAGTCCTGAGCATGCTTGATGTAACACTCAGATAATATTTACATACTTAAAAGAACGTGTTTAACTCCGATTATGAATTACACTGTTTGATAAAATAACAATCCGGCTGTGAACACACATTAACACCGTATAATTTTCAATGGTAATGCACCTGGGAGATGAAAATCGTAAACTCAACGATGAATTTAAGCAGCCCCTTCCTCTCCTCGTGCCCTTACAGCCATTAGTAGTTGTGAATGGTAGGTGTGAACTTTGAAACAAAATTACATCGCATAATTGCAAACACACAAACCGCAAGTCCCAAACCAAGTTTAGAGTTGGTGGACCTGCTGTGAAAAGTTACAGGAACTTCGCCGGTCAAAGATAAGCTTGAGATGAGTTGCAGGATAACTTGCATGTACGGTCGATTTACATAAATTTGAGTTATACGTTGACTGCTTCAGACATTCATAGAAATTAATAATTGGGGAACTTCGTGTCCGCTCAAAATTCCGCCGAGACGAGATGCGTAATCAGTAATGGGTGGTGTCTTAATTCATGTAAATGATCATTGTGACTTTGAATTGGCAATGTTTTTCAGTAAGACCTACGAATAACACAGTGCAGTCCTCATTTCTTTGTTTACCTAATTCTGCTGTTTTTAATAAGGTCTAGGGATTTATTAAAAAAATAAATATTAAATTAGTTCATTGTTCACACTCAGTATTATGGTCGTATGTGGTTTATACAAAATTGTATCTACACGTTAGATGATTGTTTTCAATTTGTTTTTATTTTGTGTGTCCAGTATTTTTACCATTTTAACTAAAAACTGTTAGGTATGTATTTAATAATAATTTTATTTTTGTTCTAACTAATTATACTGTGTTCATAGCTTCTAGCTATATTTTTTAAATGACTAAATTTTTGACAAATATTTTTCGACAACCCTTGTACTCAGCGATAAAATGTAAGTAATTAGATTGAATTTATTTAAATTATAAAATTAAGTTTATTAACTTAGAATTTTTCTAAATTTTAGTCTCTGAGGCCTGAAGATGTGAAGCAAAAATTTTGTTCTAGAAACCGGTCGCTGTAGAAATAAATTATTTGAATTTTTGCGAGAAAAAGACTGGTTTTCTTTCAACGTGGGATTGACCTTTCTTCATTAAAATTTTATCAACTTAATGTTTTTTTTGTTTAATATTTCTAATATACCGGGTGACCACGGATCATGGTAAACCCCCGCCATTTCCACAATTCTTGAGCTATCCAAATGAAATTTTGCAGCAGTAATGTACGTCCAATAAAACTCATTCACCTGTCAAAGTTACGTCTTTTAATTGTTTTTTCCATGGCTAGTGTGATAACTAGTATAAAATGACGTGTTGTGTTCGATGATTTTTCCCTTTTTTATTACTTGCACATTGCAGATTTATCAAAGATGGGCACATCTATGGATTTCATACAAAATGTATTATTTTATGGTATCGGTTTACCAGTATGATATCTTTTGGGAAATTGGTCAAAATGAACAATAAGTTATTTGGTCAAATTTGAATGCACTCCAAGACGCCATTTTTATTTTGTTTTGTCGATCTAATTGTTTGGGAGTTATACCAGTACATTTGAACCAAATTAGACCAATCATGGCACTCTAGATTAAAAAGTGAAATTGACTCTAAAAAAATCAAGTGGGCTTAAAGACTCCCCAAAATAGTTCTATCGTACTCAGAATTTTATCAGTATTCCAAAAATGCAATAATATACAGGATGTTCCATTTATAATTCCAAAGTTTAGGTCACTTCCGTCAAAACCGGACATCGAAAAAAAAATTGGATTGGCCAAAAATGAGTCTTTTTGGACGCAAAATTTCATTTGGATAGCTTAAAAATTGTGGAAATGGCTGGGGTTTACCATGATCCGTGGTCACCCGGTATATTCACAACAGCAAACTATTTTAAATTGCCCTGAATGCGAAATAAATAAAATTTCGAAACGACGGTTTTATTAAACAATTTGTTGTTTTGATTATTGGTTTTAACCTCACCCAAATCTAAAGATGGAAATTAAATTTAGTCTTTGTCTTACATACTAATACCGGGTGTATCACCACGACTTTAATGTGTTTGAAATAAAAATAAAATTTGAAAATAAATAAAAATGTTTGTACGTATGATTTAAATATTGAACAAATAATCTAAGCGAGGATATCTGATTGATATTTAATTGTCAAGTTTAACCTTTATTAGAAAAAGTTTAGCAGCAGAATTTCGGAAGATGTGGTACCAACATGATGGTGCTCCGCCACATAGCAAAGGGATTATTTGCAATTTTCTAAATAATAATTTCGGTAATCAGTGGTTTGAAAATAATGGTCCTCAACTGTGACCCCACATTCTCCGGACATGACCCCACTGGACTTTTTATATGGGGTTATAAAAATATTGTTTATGCCCTTAACCACAGAAGAAAATTCCCAAGGAAAAGTTCGAAATGCGTTCGAATCGCTCACATCGCAGCAAATTAGCGCCGCTACAAAAAAATTGTTGATAATTTATAAGGTATAGTTGAAAATAAATTTTTAAAATATTTCACTGAATTCTGGTGCTATAACAGCAAAGTGGGAGAAACGCAGTAGATCAACTCGGTGAAATGTGTGACGTTGAATGGATTGTATGTTTACTTGTCACGTCTGCGAATAATAATTTTCACTTATAATATTCTCTCCGATAATGTTGGAATTTTCCAACTGTAATGTGAGAACTGTTAAATAGAAGAACGTATGAAGTACAACTAGTAACGTCAAATAGAAAACACAACAGTGTGAGAATACAAAACTTTCTCACCCACCAGTTACTCCTGCTGAGATTGGGCTTGTGTCTGCGATCAATTGCCATATTAATAATTTTCTGCGGCGAATTATCACCCATTAGAATTTCATACATGTGCAGTTGTGCAATTTATTTTAGAATGATATAACACGAATACTGCAGAATACTAAACACTATAAAATTTGATGTAGGTACCTAAAGTAAGTTTTTAAAAAAAATTATCCCAAAACGAAATAAATAAAAATATATGAAGTTAAAAGTTAAGGCAAGTTAATAATGCTTTGGTTTACAAATTGAGTTTCTGGCCAAAGTAAAGTGCAACAACGGTGGAGGTTCACTTCTGTGTTGGAAGAAATCCCACATATGTGTCTCCTTTAATTGAATGTCGATGGCGATGCAACGAGTGGTGGAGGTGCTGGATAGAGAGTGGTTGAGGTTTATCCATCAGCCAGAGATAGTCACAACATTCAAAATATTCAGTAGTAGGTTTCAGAAACCATCAGCTATGTTAAGAATTCGGAACCTGCATCTAATCTACCTTGTACTCCGATGTGCAGATTGGTCCAGGGATGATATTTTCATGTATAAAGAAGATGGAAGAATTATGAAACAATTGCGAAAACGTAAATGTATAAATCAGATTGTCACTTCGTTACGTTAATTTGGTAAACAAGAAAAAAATTTAATTTAGCTAAATGATTGAGAATCAAATATAATCACTAAAAATTTCTTAACCAAATTGAATAAAAAATGCAGATAACCTTAATTTTAAAACCAAATACATAATCAAATTATATCAACACGATAGAGAAATTTTAAACTGTGCCAATTACTAAATTGCTTTAACTTATTTAAAAAACGCCCAAAATAACAATGCAAAGAATTGGCTTCCCTTTCCGAACTCTTGCAATCAGAATTTTTATAATATATTACCAACTAGGACGTTCTACAATAATAACTTCAGAATTGTCTTCAATTTTTTGGACTATGCAGCTACATTACAGATACCTTCCCGTAGCACTAAAAATTGATGACGATTCTGAAACTATTGGAAAAAATATACTAAAATCTCGAAACCTGCCTCTATGTTATTCCTTTACCCAATGACATCAAGTAATAATGAACAACGTAACGGAATTTACTAAAATTTTTACCAAGTTTAAAATATTGAGTTTATTACCACGTGGTACTTATAGTTTTATTTAAATCGCCCTGTACTTACGCGTAATTTCAAAAATAATTATGTCATACCTACTTATATCTTATTTTACCCAACGTTTCTTGTTTGTCTTAAACAATAATGTCGCATAAAGTATCCAGCAGTATCAAAATCAATGTAGTAAAATTAAACTTGGAGTGAACTGTTTGTCCACAATTGACAACTCGGAGAAATTAATTTATTAGCCATTAAACCAGGATGAATTGAATGTAATGGAATTCATAATAAACGAGGCCAGCAATGGGCTATACATAATACAATTCCCGACTTTGGAATTTCATTCACTTTTCTTTAAATTAGAATACTGTTAAATTTAGTTACAAGCAACCTGAAATCCTCTTTATAATTAAATGGCACTGTTACCAGTTGCAGCTTGTTATGTATATTAATAGACGTTTCGCTTAGAAAATTCATTAATAGCTTGAACGTCTGCTTGTGTACAATTAAAAGGAAGTTATGTATTAATAAAAACTGATCTTTATGAATTTACTTTTGTAACATTCTTCTGTGTCTGGTGATGCATAGTTGAACCATTTTAATTTCTTTGATTGGAAATTAAACGCAATACGAACGATTGCCTGAAAATGTTTGGCATCCTACAATATTATTAATAATCATAACTTTTATTTCATATTTTACATATTTTTACATCTCAAAATCATCTACCTACTTACTATCATTCGTTACTCAATTTTTCATATGAATCATTTCAACTGCGAACGGTAAAATTATTAGTTCCTCCATATTGAAGATGATCTATATTCTATATGATCCTTAAACTTAGTTAGAATCATTCGTCTGTATCCAACATACACTTAAAATAACTTTATGTATAAAACATTTGTTAAATTCGGTCAATCGCTTTGGACATTCAGTAGTTAAAATCCCTAGCATATATCTCAATATTGGTTTATTTTTGTCATTGATATCATTATAAGTATTAAGGCAAAATTTAATCACGTGTTTTTGGAATCAAATGTAGTTACAATTTACCAACATAACGAATGCCTTTCAGATTAATATTAATAAAATGTTCAAGATCTAAAGCTAAATTTTTTTGTGTAATTATAAATTCCCTAGTAATGATCAAATACTCGTGCATTATATTTAATCATTTTACTCGCCTAGCGCTAATATGGAAATTGCTAGTTTGAGGTATTATATAATCATCACTTCTTTATGCGGTTGTTATGAGTGTGGAGCAGGCAGGCAATAATTTATGGGTTTGTTTACAGAGAATATTTCATAGTTATAAATGTTGAATTAATCCAGATTTAAGGTTTCATTTCAACGCAATATCTCATATACATCTAATAAATGATGTGCATCGTTGTGTGCAGTATATCAGGTGTCTACTTTTGGATTATTAACGATACAGTAAATGATTATCCAGTCTCAAACACAGTCGGTTGTCTGAATGTAACAACATTTTACGTGTCAGCTATCATTTGAAGCTGTTTGTGTCGGGTGGTGTATGGTGATTTATTTCGGAAAAATTGCGCACGATTTTGTTAAATAAGTGAAAGAGAATGATGTTTACATAAATAAATGTTTGCAAACGTGAATTAATCCCTCTACTGTTTGCTTATTGCAATCAATTTATTCATTCGCGGTTTCAATTATTTAGCGGAAACGCGCATTGCTACCAACTTGTTTTATAGATTTCAGTTGTTTATGGCCACATCAATTTTCAGGAAGACGTATCATACAAATACTCAAAGTGTGCCCTTTATTTAAGTAAGAACTTAATAACCCCGTCGCTACTTTGCAGTTCGAATGTGTGTATACTTAACTTTAGCTATCATTATGTAATAAATTATTTCGACACCAGCTGTCTTTGGCGCCATAATTTATTCAGAAAGCCCTATAAATAAAAGGTTACAGAAACATGTCGCTCCGTTTGCCTTGTAATTATATGAAAGAAAATGTGAAAACGTTGTAGTGTTGTCTAGAAATGAACAAATCAATTAACCTATAATTATTAGTTTAGTGCGACATGCGAACGTGAAATATGGCGCACGGTCAGGAAGTTTAAAACAACCAGCAGTTGATCTACGATTATATCCTTAGGTATTTACCAACTCTTGTCATTTTCATGTACAAAGAGAGGAAAATTAAGTAAGTAAGGTTAACGTCATTTTTATCACTTATAGAAGAGTTTTCGATTTCTTTTCCTTGTTACTTCTTTTTCTAATTCTTGTCGTGGTCTTCTTCCGAAGCTGAGTGAGCTCTGTTGGCCTGAGCGCCTCTATTTAACGTCCGCGTGGGAGGCGTGACTTCGCGGTGGCGTTGCGTAGTAATTCATTCGTATTTTGTTTGTAAGTAATCGAAGGCGTGGTTTCGTTCCGCCAACATTGCTTAACCAAACATGCGCATTGTTGAGGTCATGTCATTGACACGCGTAGCTTTATTCTAATGCTGTTGTATGGTTCACCATGCGTACTATTGCCGTAAAATTAGTAGGAAATATGAGGAATTCAAAATAATTAAATCGGAAGAGACTTGGGAAACCGTTCTTAAATATAAAGGATCTAAATCATTATTTTTTATAATAAGGATAGTTTTTGATATCTATGATAGAGAAATTTTGACAAAGAAAAAATGAAGAGATCCTTAACTTCTTAACAAAGAAAGTTTTGGTTTTTATTTTTATTACGTTGAGAGCTTAAATTTGCGTCGAACCACTTTTCATTCGAATTACACTTTTTAGTTACAAGATTTTCAGTAACTATCTTCTTAAAATTCTTCCTAATAAATACATCATTTTTTAAATTTAAATAAAGAAAAGCACTTTTCTTGCATGAAATTCGTTACCAAAAAAGAAATTATTTTTTACTTTTTAGCACGACTTTTTTAAGAAAATCAAATTTAATTTTTTTTTTTTAAATTTTCTACTTTATAGTCATACTGTAGTTAAATTATTATTATTAACTGTGCAAAATTTCGTCAATTAATTATGTCAGGAAGTGTGTCAAAATTTGAACACAAACATTCTGAAAACTGGATGAAGAAAACTACATTTTGAATTAAATAAAAGCAAGTAAAAATCCTCTAAAAATAACATTAATTAACAATTGATGCACTAAGCACTCACCGTGTGTATTACTAGAATATGTATAAAAGCAGCAGAAATGGTTCCCGCGTGGTTTATAACCTAGCAGCAGGCATAATCTGATCAGATATCGGACTTGGAGTGGCATCTACGTCGAGTTCAAGAATACAAAGATTTCAATTTGGTCTCGAAATTGCCTTTCAATAAAAAAGAAAAGTGGAAAAGTATATGAACACTAAACTAGATTGGCGGCCCGACCTCGTCTTATTGTGTTTGACAAAGGACATGCTTGTGCATAAAATACGACGTCAACTGATATGATGGATTATTAGGAAAGGGTGGAAAAGCACGTGCGCCTTACGGGCAAGTCCTTTGAAACGAATAATTGTGTAATTTTTGCTGTATAATCAAGGATTACGTAAAGTTTATATGTATGAAAATAGATCTACAAGTTTTAAAATATTGTTTACGACAATTTGTTAGAATATGGAAATTTATAAAACTGATTTACTGCTTAATTTTTTTATATAGTCGGTTTACATTAAAATTCACTTCTCGTCCTGCCGCATATGTATTACCTAAATGAGTGGAACTATTCAAGGTACCATTTTTATAGTCGTCAGTTGATTTAGTGATTTTTGCGATGTCATGCACGTTAAAAGTTCCCAAAGAAGCACTGTTGTAATAACTACATATATTTTTGCATATTTCCGATATAGTACGTTACTTTGTAGTTGTATCATTTACCTATAAATTGTGTATTGTGTTTATTTTTAATTGCTGCGTCCCCCTTCTCTTGCGTAGGTAATTAAAAAATTTTAAAAATGATGCAGGTATACGCTACGTTGCTACATATTTATACATTTATACGTTTATTTTAAGTGGGCGATTAGAAGTAGGTAACTATCTAATAACTAATAAGGTTACAAGACGACAAAAAAAATCATAAATGTCATAGCCAGTGTCGTGCCTAAGATATTGTTTTAGGGAAGAATAGAAAAATAAACACAATATTGAAATTTAGGTTAAGCATCACGAACCTTCAAAGAAGTAAGGGTTCAGCTGGAAAATTTGGAACACTTATTTCCCAATTTAATGACCAAGGGTGCGATAGAGTCCAACACTTCCTTTATTATCGATAATAAAAACAAAAATTTTATATAGAAGTTGTAGGAGACCAAAATGGCTACATTTTAAAATTAGTTCGAAATATTCATGAAAGCGGGGCGTTATAGATGTCAATTTTTTTTGTTGGAACACTATATGTTTAAAAAAATTTGAATTCTTCATGATATTCTCGATATTTCTATATCAGGGTATCATAGTTTAAAACTTATAGTTCTCTAGATATTTAAGAAAATTAAGAAAAAAATTAAATTTTTAGCATTTTTTTAAATTTTTGTTATTTCGTCACTGTGTTAAGTTAAACAAGAACCCTTTTATTTCGGGTTAAAAAAGGTTTATGTTAACTAAGTACTAGTTTAGATGAGAATTGATTTATTTGTTACAAGGTGTTCAGAAGATGTTAACATTTTCAGAAAACTTCGAGGCTCATTATCTCGCTTATTTCAAATGGAACACCTCATATTTTTTACCTATCCTAAAGGGTTGATGAAATATTACCAGATATTTAGATTTTTACATTATTTGGAACGGTTTTTATACCTTTTAATCACATTAGCCTCGAGAAAATGCAAACAGAAGATGTTAAATGAGAAGAAAAATAAATTATTCAGATTATTTTTAAATTATTATTCCTAATAAAATGGAATATTTTTTCTTATAAGTAATGTAAAAGCTCTTCTGAACGAGAAAATGATTATTTTAGTTTCATTTAATTGAAAAGAGGCCACAAAATAAAATAAATTCAACATGTCCTGTGGCATAAATTTTACATAAATTTTTTATTTGTTATGCGTCGTTTAGGGTACTTCATATGATACATTTTAGACGCTAACATTTTTGTCTTAAGTATATTTTGTGTGTTTTTTTCACTTGGAATAATTTTAGTTTTCATTCATTTTATTTTTGTTTGGCTTTTTCAGTTTAATGGAAATAAAATAATCATTTTCCTGTTCAGAGGAGCTTTTCATATCCTATAAAAAATATATTTCATTGTTATTAGGAATGCTAGTTTAAAAATAATCTGAATAATTTATTTCACTTTTTGTTTGATCGAGGCTATACTTAGTGTGATTAAAAGCTATAAAACCGTTCCAAATAATGTAAAAAATCTAAATTTCTGCCAATATCTCCTAAACCAGTTTGGATAGGTATAGAACATATTTAACAAAAGTTGTAGGGAATAAATAGGTCTATAAGATTCCGTAAAAAAATACAGGGTGTTCCATTTGAAATAAGCGTGATAATGAGCTTCGAAGTTTTCTGAAAATGTCAACATATTGGAAACACACTGTAACATATAAATCAATTCTTGTCTAAACTAGTAGTTAAAATAAACCTTTTTTTAACCCGAAATGAGAGGGTTTTTTGTTTAATTAATACACCGAAATATGACTCACTTTATAAAAAAGCAATGAATTTGGAAAATGGCAAAGAAATTAAACTTTTTTAAGAAAAACCGCATTTTTGGAAAATCCTAAGGTAACGTTCAAAGTCGATTTTCAACAACTTGACAACTTGGTAATAAAGTAATGTCACCATTTATAATTAGACCTTGAGAAACAGATAGAACCTATTGTTTGAAGTTGGAATTGATCGATTTGAGGTGACATTTTCAAGGCCTTGTTTGATATCGAAAACGTTGAATAATTCACGAATAGCATGGCATGTCTGATTTTTATATTGGAAAATAATGTTTAATAAAGCTCAAAAATTATTACGAATATGCTATTTTCCGCTGAAATTCGAGAAAAATTCAAGTTTGCTCTATTGATATACCGCAATGGCGCATCGTATGAGAATGGTATCAATTCTAAATTAAAATGTTTATAATCATTATGATCGAAAAATCAACCTATTTGACAATTTGTCAGCGCACGTATCTAACTCAAGAATTATTCTAATCTTGCAAAAAATAATTCTATATCGCCAACCCCTTGACTACTATACTATTCAGATGTAGTGCTAACGAAAGCTAATTGGTAAACGTGATTATAATTATCACATAATATAGTCTTAACATAATTAATCATATTTGTCAAATGTTTTTTTAAAAACTGCAAATCCTATGCTTAAAATGCACTTTGCCTTTACCGATTATAATTTATGTCTTTGGTGTTCATGCATCTTTTATGTACCATTCTTGAACATATTCTGGCATAATTATTTCACCATATAGCGCTACGATGCAAAACAGGACAACGTAGCCTATGGATACGCTGCGGATGTAAGAACCTCGCCCTATTCCGTATAATTTTAAGCCTACCCACCTAATATGTTCAGAAAATAACAATCATTTAAAATTTACCATTTATATACCTAGTTTACCCATATCATTTTAAAAATATGCGGAGTGAAATATATTTCTTGCAGAAGGATAAAATTGTCGTATAATTGATTCAGTAGGCAATCCGTTTTTTGATCGGAAGCATGGGCCCAGTGAGTGGTATGACAGTGGAGGCGAGTCCTCAACAAGGGCATTATATAAACTTTCGGGAGCTCTAAAACTTTTTAAAGTCTCTACGTTAAATTCTACTTTAAGAGGCAATCGCCCGCCTCGAATCGCAATACTAGGAGAAGTTTGCGTTCTTGTATGCTTTTTCTGAAACGTTATTTACTTGTTTTACTACAAAAACTTTTCTCTTATATAAACATTAAATTGCATTTAGTGCGCTATATTGCCCTCCAAGACTTAAATTCCATGCATCAAGCTGGATATTAAAACAAGGGCAATTAATTATTTTTTATTGCTAACATAATAAAGCAGTCCTTATGCGTCTTTAACGTGGAAATTTTTAAAATGCATTCTTATTGCTGCACATAACAATCTGTTGTGTAATTTTTAGTTGAATAAATCAGTTTAAGTTATCTAGAAACAGGTTCTGTGAAACGTTAAAGGTAAAACTGTATCGGATACCTTATTACGTAGTACTTGACATGTAATGCCTCCCTCATATATTGAGGGTTTATTTCAACAGATATGACAAAAACTGTGTCAATAAAATTTAAATAGAAGTGAGTTGCTTTTGTAAAATTCTCTTTCCAACAACTTCTGTTCGAGAATAAATTTAAAAAATATTAAAAAAATATATTTCACAAACCCCCAAATTGTGCAATTTTTTCAAAATACATTAAGAACCAGATTGAGTTTCTGGGTCTGCAAAATATTACTATGTTTATTTATATTTATGTCAATAATCAATCTCTACTATTCCTTTGATGTAAAGTCACAGGCGTAGAGGTTATTTTTAAAAAAATTCAACTTTTTTACATTGCCTAAATTTTCAAAATATTCAAGAATATGTGATAATAAACTCCAGAAGGGGTGATAATTATCTCTCTTGTTATTATTTTCGAAAAAAAGTTTATATAGAATGTTACCCTTATTTTTGGATAAGCTGTCAGCCCTAAGGGGATACAATTTTGTACCACTTCTTATAAAAACCTTAAAGCTTTTTCGCTTAAAATCTGGAAAAAACACTGTGCGTTTGAGTGCTCCTGTTTTGAACTCTCTCCTCAGTCGTATAATCAATAAAAACAAAGCCTACACACGAGATCGCACCAGTAAAAGTAAGAATGAAGTATTATGTATTTTTTTATATATACTGTACACACAATCGTTATGTGTTCAATTCAATTGCGAGCTCGTGTATCAAAGGCAATAGCACAATTATATAGGTTTGAGTGAAGGTCGCAATACGTATCAACTTTCAAATGACAATTTCCAGACTATTTTTATAGTTTGTAACAATTGGCCGGGTGAATTGTAATTGATACTTCCTGTTATTTCTTAATAGCGTGTTTTGCTTGTTAAATCTTATGCAAGTTAATTATGGTCATTGTTTTATGCTGATGTAATTATTGAAAATTTATGGGAAATACTTGTGGTGATAAATTACTTGTAATTGATGCATTGTCGTTGAAAGCTTAAATTAAAGCTATGATTAACAGTCCAAACACATACGATTTTTTTTTATATCCAAACAAAATATATACTGTAAATCTACAGGTAACTTAGAGAGAAATAATTTTTTTTCGAAAATTATTCCCAAAATGTAACTCGAATTCCAGTATAAACTATGGAGCCCTGTCACTTTCAGTCATATGTGTCGGAAAATACCAGCCACTGTTTTGCGAGAAGTAAATAGGCTACCTATAAAGCAGGGCAATATTGATTTCTTTGGAATAATTTTTACTTATCCCTCCGATTTATTGACAGCCATTTCATTAAATGGCCTTATATTTTTTCATTTGAGAAAGTCAGACTAATGAATGAAGTGGCCAATCAATTCATTCTCTTCCTCTGATTCAATTACCGCTGGCAGGTGCTATATCGTGCTGTCGCCATGCAACATCAGCATCAGCATTTTGTCTTCGTCGTCCATAGTATTAGTCGTAGTTCTTGCAAACTCCCATAACAATGAACAAATGAGTCCTGTTAATTTTAAATCTGTTGAATTGATAATTTTCTAATCTGTTTGAAATACTGTTTATTTATTTCTTGAACAAAATCTCAAGACCAACTTGTCAAGTACTCATCAGCAAATATGAATTATCTTATGAGTTTAAATCTTAACAGACAATGTTGACGGTTTCCAGCTAAATATATTTATGCAAATTTGCTAAGATTATATTGTGTTAAGCAGTATAGGAGGGCCTTCCCCCGACATTATTTGTTCTGCACTGGTGCGGCCTCAGATTATGTCAATCCTCTGTATAATACAGAACTCGGGAATACGAAATTTCGTTTCAACAGTGACACAATACAATGTAATGTACCTTCGTGTTTATGATTCAAAACAAGAGCTATAAGGGAACAACAGAATTTTTTTTTCGTTCATAAAGAAACCGAACAAATGCATATATTACCACAAAATATTAGATTTATTAGAGAAACATATTTCTTTCCTCTTTGTGCAATTTTACACGTCTGCGTTTAATCTCCTTTTCCAAGTGTATCTGGGGCCATATACCTGTGATATTGCACTGGTTGTAATGGTTTCACTTTTTAAAATATGAAATATAAAAATGAACAACCCTTAAGGATATATCGTCATAATTAGTTATTGCGAACATAGTAAAAAATGCAAAAAATGTTCAGGCAAATATGGTTACCACATTTGTTTTTCCTTGCCAAAATTTTTCACTAATAAAATGAAATTTGAGCAACATTCTGTAATAATTGCAATATGTGAAAATGGCTTGTACTCTAGTTACATTTTCTTTTAATTGAAAATAAAATTTTCGCAGCATTTTCCCAAAAATTTAGGAATAAAAATTATTGCTTGTTTTCCTAAATTAACAATTTACGTAGAAGTTTTTTCTTAAAAAAAAAAAGAAAAAATCACGAAAATTCTAGTTTCGCTAAAAAAGTCGTAATTTTCGCACATTGGGAAATTAGAAAATGTTGCTCAAATCTTATTTCATTAGTGAAAATAATGGAAAGAAAAAAATTTGGCAACACTGTAAATTTGAGTCCGAAATTTTTTTGCATTTTTCACTATTTTCGCAATAACTAATTATTATGGTTTAAAAGTTAAAACTGTCATTCTGACGAACATATAATTTTAAAGGTTGTTTATTTTTAAACAAAAAGTTAGTTCAAGTCCATCCATATTTGTGAATTTTATCGCGCTTTGAAAACATTTTTCACGACGGAAAAAAATTTTTTGCCAAAACATTTTTTTTGAAATACCTATCAAATATGTACATCGAATTTTTAAGCCAAAAGAAAAACTACGTGATTTATTAAATTATACTGAAAATGATTTGACAAAGTTTCGTACGAATTACAAATTTTAATTTTTCACCAAATGCCTTGGGTGATTTGAAATTGAATATAGGCATTCTCTGATTAGGCATGTATTTAATGGATGTGAAAACTTTATTCGACTGACATACTCATCCAAGCACATTTTAAAATCGACTAATTAGAATAACTAAAATAGAATAAATTTTAATAAATTTTCTGCCCTCTAGAAAATATCTCATTCCCAAAAAGCTTCAAAATTATGAAACAAAGTTGGCAGAAAGTAGCAACCTATTGCTTCTACTTATTTTTATTAAGAGAAAAATGTTGTGGGATAAATAAAGTTATAGTTGCAAATGGCTGGTTGTGCAAAATAATGGTTTTTAACAATGTGTTTCAACTTCCCTTTCAATTTCCCTCTCGGCGTATTTTACTTAAAATGATACTTACTCTTTAGATCGCGAAATTTTTGGGGTGTAGCTGTATTTCACAAACGGATGAATCATTGGAAATTTTTGAAGTGTTCGTAAGGTAGGGGATGCAGTTTTAAATTTGTAATAGTTGAGGGAAGGAAGGTGCAATATATTATTATTTTATAAAGTATGTTCCACTTCCTCATGACGACTAAATCGACTTAGGTTTCCTATGTTTATTTTATACCGATACATTTAAGGTTTTGAAATAAAACCACCTAAAAGTTCATACACGGGAAAAATATAGATTAAATCGTGAAAAATTTTACCACAATTTGTTGGCTAGCCCGCAATGTTTAAAACTGCTAGAGATATTCCAGTCAGACGACTCCAGTGTATACGATGGGAATATTAATTCATATTATTTGTATCTTTTAATATCTGTCATACAATATAAACAAGCAAATGTGAATATCCTCTGTACTGCGTATAAAAACCTTGCTATATTTTTACACATCTATTTCATCCGGTAATTTGTTTTCTTGAAATATTTAGACCGTATGCTTCGCTGCCAAAGTATCTGAGCCACGTAAACCATTTGTTAGAAGTATTTGCGACAAATAGAATTTTATTGTGGAAACTTGTATATCAGAGAAAAAGTTAAAACTCGATGAAAACGTGCTTATCGGGGAACTGAAGCCATAGCTTTTTATTGTTTCTTTACGCATATACTTATTGGAGAAACGTATAGCTAGCTGGGAAGTATTCCTTGACATGGGAAGTATTTATTGACGAGAAGAGTCTTTTATATGTCGCGCACACATTTCGACCTGACAGTTTCTTAAAATAAACACAGATTTAGAAAGAAATGTGTTTATTCATTACTAGGGGATGATTTTAAGGGTGCCGTGACGTCACAACCAAGTTAGGCCCTAGGTGTTAAAAATAATTTAACCAGTTTAATGCACAGGAATAAAAATGAATATTATAACACATTATTTGCACCATAAAGGGCGTAAAGGGCATACTTTCAGCTTTCGCACTTGATATGTTTTATGTATAGATTTGTAAAAATAATGTAATATGTTTGTTCAATAAAATCCGTTTGAAGAAATCTTCATGTTACGCTATTTATCAGAAGAATGAGATTTTATGAACATTTTCTTTCTTTCATAATAAACGAGTTATTCCGTCGGCAATACCATCGTGGCCACCCGGTATATTCTGAAAATACAAAAGAAAACCTACATTCAAAAACAAATCAGTCGCGGCACAATCTGTTTTAACCTAGTAGGCCGTTGGAATTAATATAAAAAAGATGATTTTCAAGAAGTTTTATCTCAAAAAGATTTTATTGCATAGAATGCATCTTTTAGGTATAAAAACTTGAAAAATCATAGTCCGTACGCACAGAATGACGGGGAAAGTACCTAAAAATGCATAATTATGCAAAAAAGTGCATTATTTGCTGTTTTTGTGCATTTTTCAAGGGTTTTTCAAAGATATTCATTTAAGATTCATAAAAATTTGAGAAAAATGATTTGTTTTAGTATTATACAAGCCTTAAGTAACATATTGGATCATTTAAGACCCTTTATAGGCCGATTGTAGCCATTAAACGCACCCAAAAGTGCATCATTTGGATCCGTTTAAAAAAAAATTTAATAATTGCTCTAAAATTAATAAAATATCGTCCAAATTTTATACTCGGGGGTTTTCGAGGTCACTAATTACGAATTTGAAGAGAAAATCGGAAAATTCAAAATGGCTGACTGATAATAGCACGAAATTCAATTTTAAAAGTAATTTTTTTTCCTTTTTTTTTCACATAAAATGTATACAAAGCAAATAAAAAAATGAATTTACGTCTTTTTTTAACTAAATATTCAATTTTTTATTTTCTTTTTTTTTGCATCCCCCCCCCCCCCCCCCCCTCCTATGTCTTATTTGTTTACACACTGCCATTTAATAAAAAAAAACTGATAACTAAAAGAATGCTTTGGTAATATATTGGTAATGTTAAATAAAATAAATTAATACTTGATTTTTAATGTGATTTCCTTTGTAATTAACTTTTTGTATGGCTGGAAAATTTTAAAAATAGTAAAGAAAATTTTTTGTTTTAAATTAAAATTTATTTAATTTACATATTTATTTAAAATTTATATAATTGAAAAACAAAAATTACAATATTAAAATATTAGAAAGGAAAAAAATGTACTTTTAAAATTGAATTTCGCGCCATTATCAGTCAGCCATTTTGAATTTTCCGATTTTCTCTTCAAATTCGTAATTAGTGACCTCGGAACCCCGAGTATAAAATTTGGACGATATTTTATTAATTTTAGAGCAATTATTAAATTTTTTTTTAAACGGATGCAAATTATGCACTTTTAAAAAAATTATAACAAAAAAATGAAAAAATATTTTCTGCGGCTGCGTGCGCATGCCATTTTTTTAACATGGCGGCTGATGCTTAATTCGGATTCTTCGGGACTTTTAGTATCAAAAACTACATATTCTGAAAAATTTAGCTCGGTAGTCAAAATAAAATGTCTTGGTCAGGTCTCTTTCTGACAGATTGTACCGCCACCAAAATAAATCTCGACGTCAATTTGGAACCGAGTAATTTTACATTTGACGTTTTTTGATTGATTGTAAGTAAGTAAATAAAATACCTGTTTGATCTACAATTTGCAAATTTGCAACATCTAAACTTCTAGCTAAGTTACTCTAGAGCAATATTAAACATTAGTTTTAAAATTATATAATATAAAACGATTGTTGAAACGTAATGCGATACAGACACGAAAATATTCCCTTCCTACACATTTAATTTTGCAGCTTTGAGAATAAGTTACCAAAATATTTCTCTCAATTTTTATCCAGCGGAACGTTTTGTTTAATTAAGGGTCCCTCTCGCATGCATACGAGATATAGAGACGAGCAATTGGGATAGTTGAAAAACAATGCACCAACTCAAGTAATAAATTTCACACGCAAACTATAAAATTTGTAGAAAATTCAAAAATGTCTAGTGGGCGTTACCCAACAATAGATCTTACTTACCCTTACCCTTTTAAGGGTCCACTTCACTATAAAATAAGTGTTATTAACACTGTATTAGAAGTTTCGATATTGTAAATTAAATATTTATTTTATGATAAAAAATGTTACATATAATTATTGAAGAAAACATAAATTCACATTCCGCAGCAAAGTCTTAATTTTGTTATTTAAAAAGCAGAAAATTGTCCAGAAAATCCTTCAGAATTCACTCTTAATTAACGAATAATAATCAATAATATAACGGCTTAGTATGCATTTAAATAAAAAAATCTTTTGTAGCGCAATTCTATGATCCTTACCACATAAAACTGTGAACGAAAAAATAAAAATTTGTTCAAGCAGTTTTTTTTATCCCAATACTTCTCTGCCTTGTCAACGAAAATTTTATTGTTGATAACTGGTGCCACCTTGCAATTATAAGTAAAACCTATTGTTGGGTAACGCCAAATGGACACTTCGATTCTTCCACAAACTTTATAATTTGCCTGTGCAATTTATTACTTGAGTTGGTGCATTGTTTCTCAATTATTCTGACCGCGCGTCTTTATAGCTTGCGTGACGGACCCTACGAATTTTTTTCCGTAGGTTTTGATCCTGTCATCAAATGTCAATTTTAATCATATATTAAAACAATTTAATTGGAAAAATGCAATAATATTAATATAACATAAATTAAATAATTTTTAAAATATACCCAAGACTCGCTTTTGTCATCGAAACTATGTAAATTTTATATACGTAATGTAATAATAAAACGAATATGTATTCCAATAATTGATCCCTGTTATTCAAATTGGAAGCAACTTTGCGCAGATGTGATTTTACGTAAACCTTCCTTAAGCGCAATGCTCTACTAATCTTTGTCTCTTTTGTTTCAGAAAGTTTAAGAGAGTATTTTAGTAAATATGGCGACATAACAGAAGTAATGGTAATGAAAGATCCAGCCACAAGACGGTCGAGGTGAGTTTCAACCAAACTAATCACATACAGTCAAGTAAACTAAGCCGAACTTCGCTGAGAGGTTTCCCGGAACACCATGAAATTTTCAAGGGAACCAGACGAATTAACTTCGGCCTTAAGTCAATGTGTGGGTTGGGGATAAACTCTGGCTGTTCAGTTAGTTTGCCTGATTCGATGATGCCTGATATACTTATCCTAGAAGTCCCTCATCCTTCATCCTTTTGACGTATCGGCCTCTTAATAGATTCGTACTTATATCAAAAGTGACTGGGACCTAGTAAACTTTTAGAAAGTTCGAATAAGTTCACTCGCTTACGACACATTCCATTAATTACATTGCAGTAGAAAAATCCGATACACATTATATACTTAGTCGGTGATTAATTTGATTTACTGCGAATGCTTCGTGGCCTCATTGCTCTGGTGTAGTAAATATTTTCCAATCTAATTTTATTATTGAAAGTTCAGGATATGATGAAAAGTTTAAATCAAATAATACAGTCAGTAAAATAAAATTCTTGTACGATTCTTCTAAATATATTGTATTAGTTTGTCAATATACAGGGTGTTCCAGTTTTTTGTAGCAGGACTTTAACAGTCGATAGACAATTGAAAATTATTAAAAAAAGTTCCTATAAACATAGGTTGAAAAATGCTTAGTTTTCGAGATACAGGGTGTTAAAGTTTGAAAATAAATACGGATTTATATTTATATTTCCGGAATGCTAAGAAGTATCGAATCCAAACTTGCCAATTCTTTACATATAATTTAGAGGCCTATTTTAGAATAACTAACTACTACTTTACTTAACCATGGGCGTAGATATATGGATTTACTAAGGCTCTTTTTTACAAAAAAGTAGTACGCCACTGATATTTTCCCATGTTATCAGTTTAATTCAATAAAGCAAGAAAAAACAAAAATTTTATGTCTCCTGGCACTTTTTGATATGACAAGCCGTTTTCCTGAAAATTTACATTTAATCATTTGATGCACCCATCTGGACGAATTTTAGACAAACTTGAAGTCGCTCAGAATTTCACCAAATTTGATGGTACGAAAAGTCTTTTAAAAAGAAAGAATGAAACATCGTTAATGATGCTTGTAATGAAGTAAGACACTTTTACATGTTGCTAGCTTCTGTGTTTGTGTTTCTAATAATTTATTTTAGTTCGACCGTTGCGTTTTAATACATTTGTGTTATAAAAATTTTGATTTACATGATAATATACTTTTACAATAAATATTTTAAATGTTTCATTCTTTATTTTTAAGAAATTTTTGGCACCATCAAATTTTTTGAAATTCTGAGCGCCTTCAAGTTTGTCTAAAATTCGTCCAGATGCGTGCATCAAATGATTAAATGTAAATTTTCAGGAAAACGGCTTGTCATATCAAAAAGTGCCAAGAGACATTAAATTTTTGTTTTTTCTTGCTTTATTGAATTAAACTAAAAACATGGGAAAATATCAGTGGCGTACTACTTTTTTGTATAAAAGAGCCTTAGTAAACCCATATATCTACGCCCATGGTTAAGTAAAGTAGTAGTTTGTTATTCTAAAATAGGCCTCTAAATTATATGTAAAGAATTGGCAAGTTTGGATTCGATACTCCTTAGCATTCTGGAAATATTAATATAAATCCGTATTTATTTTCAAACTTTAACACCCTGTATCTCGAAAACTAAGCATTTTTCAACCTATGTTTATAGGAACTTTTTTTAATAATTTTCAATTGTCTATCGACTGTTAAAGTCCTGCTACAAAAAACTGGAACACCCTGTATATAGAGATTACTTGCTCTTAGTACCATAGTTGATAATATGCACTGGCTTCAAGAATGTGTACTTTTTATGTTGGATTTCTATGTAAAGTTCAAAAATATTTTTCTTTAAACGACAATTTTATTGATACAATCAAGTGTGCGCATTCCAAAGAAATTACATTAATTACCTGTTATGTCGATTTAATTAAGACAAGCACAGGTTTAATAAAGTTTGAGTTTTCACACGAATAGTTTTCTAATGATTCACTTCAAAATTTTTTAACCACTATTTGAGAACTTCTTAAAATTATGCTGATTAAAATGTTTCCTTATTCCTACATATAATAATTTCATGTGACGTTATTATTAATCATATAAAGAAACGCAAAAAACAAAATTTGAAGCATTTTTGAAGACAGTGATCTGGAAAATTACGTTTTTATGCAACAAATAGAAACATTAGTTACTAGCTGAAAATTTAAAAAGTCGATCTTAAAATGATTTTGAAAAAGTCGAAAGAAGTCGTAAAGAATGATTCAGAACTTCTAAATCATTATCAACTTCGGACCTAAATATTTAAAGCTAAATCTGATATTTGGACGTAAGACTAAAATGTCGAATTTACAACTACCTTAGACGAAAATGACTATATTACCTTACATGTAGTGACTAATTTTTAATAAATATTTCAGTCGATTACAACTGTTGCACAATAAATCCAACTACAACAATTTGTTAACAATTAATAAACTTTCATCATTATTGCCGGACCGGCCATTTCAGCGAGAGTTTTTGGAATTGGAGCGTTCCATCAAAGTCGCCTCAATAGCGGGTCCTATTTATATTAACTTTGTTCGTGTGCCCTCCGATGGCGAGCCATTCGATGTCGGAAGTTGTAACGACTCTATTGCACCGCCAAGAAAGTAATTGCCAATAGGAATTCTACAACTCTCCAGGTCCCTGGAATCATTACATTTCAAAATGGTGCTCTTAAAAATCTCCGGCCAACAAAACCGAGATATCTCTTCAGTGGAGAAGTATAAAATATACAGTTACCACTTTGAGATTGATCGAGATTTCCTAATGCTAAAAACCAATATGCACTCCCGTGCTTATTGCTCTTACATTCTGGAATGAGTGTAAAAGTCTGCAAGGGATTTCAATTCGTTTTTTTATTTGATGTGCGAGACCGGTATTCATAGGTTAGCAAAGCCAAATTAATTTGGTCTTCAGTGTCACATTTTGCATGCCGGCGTCTCAGTTATTACTACCCCGATTTCTTTTAAAATGAGGGGAGTTGGATGCCTTTGCTAAGCAAAATACTTTCATATCTAGGTCATTGGTTAGGCTGCCACGTGGTAAAACATGGGTCACTGTTTGTAAAAAATACATTGTTCTATTTTTTATTGTAAAACTAAGAGACTCTTTATTCAGATCATATTAAATAATTATTAAGAAACTATACAACAATGTTGCGTTATTCTTCCATTTAACCTAAAAAATATTAAGTCAATGTACTAACCCCTTATATTACGTGACGTGGCATTTTCAAGGAGAAAAAGAATTTTCAAAAATTTACTGTAATCAGAAAAAGTCGTGGGAAAAAATATAAATCTGAAATTTTCAGGAAATTTTGTCTCTATATTCGTTATTTAAGACCAGTTATTCCCTTTCTGTTATTTTCACTTTTCTAGGAGATAAAGTTGTTCTTGGGAAATGAAATTTATAGAGCTTAGTTGGTTTAAAATAAATAAATATGTAAATTTATTGATTTGTTGTGTAAGTTATTGCTAATAAGAACCAAATTTTGAGAATACACGACTTTCCATACAGTTTATTTTATGAAATAGTAGCAATTAGTTTGCAAAATTTAAATAAAGTCAGTACAAAGTATTGAGTAGCATTTTTGTATTTTCGGATCTTATTAACGAGATAAAATAGCGGAATAGAAGAAAATCGTTACATCAAAATCATATTTGCTTTGTCAAGGCGTTTCAACGTACCTAATTTAATGAAGTAAATTCTCATATTTTAAATAATATAATTTCTGAATTTTCAGCAATTAAAACAAAGAAGCGTTTAAAATATAGCTAAATCTTTATTTGAACTACGCAAGGTAGGTATAAAGTTTAAAAATGCAAATAAGGAACAGTCACAATATTATGTGCAATTATTCTGTCGGATTAAAAATAACTATCAGATAAAAACATGTTTTACCACCTGGAGTTTCAGATGGAATTTAAATACACATTTTTAAATCGAAAAAAATAGCCCATGTCTAAAGAAACAAATGATTAATTTTTTGCACATAAACGAAAATCATCAAATAAAAAAACATCCATTAAAATATTAATTTGTAATATTTGCATCGTGTCACGACAGCCTTCTCGGCTTATACCAGACATCAAAGAGAGCTAAATTGAATTAATTTAAAAAAAGATTTCGATAAAAACATCTCTCACAAACTCAAGCAATGGTTAATTTCGTTATCAAATTACTGTTGCTTCCAATTTACGTATAGTTTTTAAATTTAATATATAACCCGTGTAAACCGGAAGTGATATTTAAAATTTACAATCATTTTTTGCCTAACCTTCATTAGTCAATTAATAAAATACAAAAATCCGCCATTTTCAATTTTTTTATAAATTTGGTTTTTCGACCATAACTTTTTTGTTGATGCTCAATTGTTTGTTTCTTAACGGCATCGGATTCCTCGAAAAAAAAAAATAGCATAACGCGTTAACTTGGACAACGAGTTGGACAACCTGTACATTTGTGGATTAATTTTATATTCTGTAATATATTTCTACCGAATTTTGCATTAACTTAAATTCTTATGTCAAATAACTGACGATGTATGTACCTATAAGTTGTCACAATTTTTTTTTTTGTAATTTTTTTGGCTTTGCTATTTTCCATGAGCCAGTTACAAATTTTGCATGCTGTGATGGGTAATACCCATCATAGGGTCCACCTTGGTGTTTATAATGGCATTAAAAAGTGTCCGTAATGAGAATCGCGCGTTAATTTTCCATTCAATTCGGTTATCGGTCCATTAAAATCGAACATCAAATCGAAATTACTTATTACTGGGATGAATGCAATCCAGCACAGCATAATGAGAATTATTAACTTGGTTCAAATGATATTTACTGTCGGTTTTGCCAATAAGTGACTATAATTTAAGCGGGTTCGACTAATTTTATGTTGCCCTCCATTCGTTTCGGGAATGTATATCCGACAATATGTTTTCTATTTGCTGAATTTGACAGGAACGAGACGATTCCTTTCTCTGTGACAGCGGAAAAATCACATTTGTTACAACTGTTAGGGTAACAAAAATATAACGTTTTTTTTATTCTTCGCTCGATTTTATTCACGAAATGTATTTATTAATCCCGAATACAGTGCTGTAGATACAGCACGTGCATTATTTAAGTGTAAACATGAAAAGCAAATATGGAGCAAGCATATTTATTCGTTTGAAGGGGCTCCGTTTATCTTTAAAAAAATCCAACGAAATCTTTTTATACGATATTTGTATGTATATACGGTAACTATTTCTGGTTGAAATAATTCAGAAACCTTCATGATGTACCTACAGAGCGTTTCCTAATAATATGCCAAAAATTGCGATTTCTTGACTTCGTTTCGTTATCAAAATACACGGTGTATTTTTTCTCAATAAAAATTCATTCATAAAATTTAACAATTCACCATGAATTTTTAAAAGTGTAAAATTTGCGGGGAAAACACGCTTCTTTAATTAAGAAAAATTTTGCGAACATGAAGTGACAATAAACACGCTCATGTGTCATATTAAACGCCTACTTTTTATAAGATTCACAAATAAAATCCTGCAGGGCCTATATTTACCTTGTTCATTTTCTTCGACGCCATTTTTTGAACAAATGCCAACTTGTTACATATCGCTGAAATAAGAATTTCATGACGAACAAGAAAATGCAAAAATATACAGGGTATTCCATTTAAAATAAGGAAGATGGTATCAGTTCCCATTAAACTGGAAATAATATTTTTCGAAAACTGTCATTAAAAGTTGACTTTTACATGATATTTAAAGTGTCAAAACGACAGTTTTTTGTCTACAGAACGTGAAAAACAATGGAATTATTTTATTTATTATTATCAACAATAATTACAATAATTGTGAAAACTGACACGTCAAATAAATAAATTGGAAATGTCAAAATTTTCTCTTCACATTTTTAGTAATTTTTGGAACTGTGGGATACATTTTTCGAAAAAATGTAATACTCGATTGCGAAATTCTTTTGCATTCTCGAATGATTTATTTTGCTCACTATCGCTCGAAAAATAACTTTCATTCTTGAATGCAAAAATGGCATTTCGCAATCTAGCATCAAAAATAAGTATTTGTGATTCTGCCTTTAGTGACCTATTATTCACTTTCCAAATTTCAGAAGCCTATCTTTTATAATAACTGTAGGCAATAGGTACTTTCATGGCCACACCTGGTATACATTAACAAATTATACAGTAAAGACCGAGGAGGTTCGAACATGGGTATTAATTTGCGCGATTTACTTGCGCACGTTGTAGGCAAGCGGACACAGTGGCGGGAATCGTGGATCTCCGCGCTGTAGCCAATGGCTCTCGCGTCTACTGTTCCTTGTTTGGATTCTTTTATAATAATTTTTATTACACCTGCAACACTCGAGGTGCAGCGACAATTAATTTTATGTTGTAGAATCACATTTTTGTTGCGAAAAAACAAACAATGGAAATATTTAAATGTGTTTTGAGATTTTTTAAAATTACAATAATTAATCCTATCTAGGATGAATTATTGAAGTGAGAAAAATTTCGAAACGTTGGTCCAGAATATGTAAATTAAATTTCTTTCAGACATGAGTTCTACATCCGAACACGGTTAATGAGATACTAACAACAGTCTGCTGACTACTGAGCAGTGAGTGGCCACAGAGCGTACTGCCGCTCCCTTCTCCTAATGTACAAATTTCGAACTGAGGCAAGTTGTCGGCCACTCGTATATTCGTCCCAATCCCTGTCGTGTTCGAAGCATCCTGGACTTATCTGTATAAATATAGTTGGTACTTATCCTACCCGTTTTGTTCTCGATATAAGTATTTATTTCACCTACAAATTGTCTGCTGGTCGAAACATGGAAAATAATTCACCTTAGTACAACAGTATTAATTTAAGAGCAAACACTGATGCTGCTCCAATTTTATTGATCTCAGAATTTAAAAAACCAAAAAAGATTTCAAATGTTTTGCTTAATAAGTTCAAACTGTCTGATGTTTTTTCTTCCGTTTTAACCGTTTCTGGAATTTTTGAGTCCTCTATAATTATATTTTACGGATTATTCTTCTCTGTTATCGATTGTTACATTTTGACTATTTGACTGTACTCTAATTTAAGGGCCAATCTATCACTCGAAACGTCTAGTCCATGTCCTCTTACTAATATTGATTCAAGCCAACCTTGATTAATATTTTCTATGTCACTGGATCCAATTTTAGATAGTTAATAAGCATACCCCTTATGGTACGACCGGGGTGTGATACCTAGTGGAAAGCGGTCTTAAAATACGGCGTGCAATTTCTTTAAACATTATCAGGCTAATCCGTGATACTTTTCCGCTAATCCTATATCATCCTACCCTTCTATTTTATGTAGTATTTAATAGTGGCAAGCCGTGCACCATGTAATTTGGCCATATAATTTACTATATCTACGCCCTACGCCTACGAGATGAGCCCTTGTAATTACGATTATATTGTTATTGTATGCCATGAAATCCTCGCCAGGACACTGGTTGCCAGCGCCGTTCATATTTGCTCAACACCTGCGGCTTGTCCACTGTACATTCAGGCCGGTGTGTTGCTCTTGTACGCCCACTTTATCCAGGACGAATGATTATTTTTTGCCCTATATCTATATCTACGGCGGGTCCTTCGTATTTGCCAATATATTGAAAATAACGTTTTGAGAAGAAAATACATATTGACAAAAATAATTGGATTTATATTTTCGTTGTAGTTTGTGAAGGTGGTTGTCACTAGAGAAGGGCAAAAGAAAATGGTCCATAGGAGTAGGTAGGTGTCAATAAACAGGTCTTGCTGCTGGGATTTTGTTGTTATATTTGATTGAAATATCAATGGAAATTGTAATTGATTTTTTTTTTATTTTCGAGTTCGAAATGGTCTTGGGTGAATTTTACTGAAAATGGCGCTTGTGTCTTGTTACGAAGAATTCAGATAGTTTTTTCGATTTTTCTGTAACCTTCAATGCTATAGTAATGGTTAAATAAATCTGGAGTAGTAATGATGAATAACCAGAATATGTCGAAGAACATTTTTCAAATGTTCCTGAATCTCCTGAAGTTTATGGTTGCCTATATTTTGGTGAGAGAATTTTGCTCACTTTTTTTTATGAAAACGAGAATAATAATAATAAGCAAATTTGAACCTATCGAAAACATCAACCAAGACAAGGGTTAAAGCTACCCTAAAGAGTCTATCCTCTTCTGGACCAGTACACAGTGTTATTTATCACGAAACGGGTATTTAACAGCAGGCGAAAGATACTAAGGTAATGTGATGTTCTAAAATAACCGTGCCAAAATAAAGACAAGAAAAGTTGAAACAATAATTATATTACAATAATTTATTGACGTACCAACACTAGGGCACGATTTAGCACAATACACTACAGTATCTGTATTATTGTTACAAATTATCCCCCAATAAAAAGTTTTGGGAAAAAGAAACATTAAAGTTTTATCGCGTATGTTTTAACCCTATCTAGTAAGCTGTATTCGGAGGAATCACGATTCCACTATTTACTCTCTGTGAATGAGGAACAGCACAAATATTGAAGAATATTGCTGCACGTTTACAACATATATAAGTGCTCTGATCGTTTGACATGAATTTGTTGTTCGTAAATTGTTGCGAGTTTCGAGGAACTGTACTAGGTACAATGTAAGTGTAGCTAAATTGCTTGCTTTGTGGTTTTGAAATATTCATAGCAATTTTCTTTATTGTCTCTTTATTGACTTGAATACTGCACAACAAATTGCTCATGAATAGAGGCTCTGAAAATAAAATAAAGTATACAACCATCATTATAGTAAAACAGATAATGGTACTATAAATTTTATATGTGTGTCCAGGAACATGGACGAACTCCGAGATATATTAAAAATTGTGACGTCGGCGTCGCGATCAAAAAGTTGATTTTCAGCATTAAATGTTACAATACAAGTGAGCCTCTTCTCCTCTAGTTGACACTTGACAGATGACAAATGAATTGTTTCAAAGTAAGGTCCAAATTTTATAAAATCTTTTTGCAAAAACAGTTAAAAGAAACTTTTGTCTACAATACACTACTGTGGCGGTCACTGTGTTTCTATTTTGGGATTCCATCTAGTAGCCCAGAGAAATTGGACAAAAAAAACTCCCAACTTTGGAAAAATCTTGGTTTGAATCTTGATATTGTGATTCTAAGTAAAATATCAGTCCCCATGCTATATATTATGACTTTTATTCGCAAGAATAACCGTTGGAAGTAATTTACAGAGTTGTAACGAACAGTTTAGTTTTTTCTGTCTTCTACTGAAACTTATGTACTCTGTTTTTAAAAATACTGTTGGGAAGCCAACCAAACATTTCTAATATGTATTTGATACAAGGTGTAGTAAATTCAAGCGTTTACTAATAACAGCGGGCGTCTTGCGCCACTATGCAGAATTAATTTGTTGTCCAACAGATTCATCTCCACTGGTATCCCAGGTTTATGATAATTAATTTATTTTCCATTTTCCCCGCTTTTGACATTTAGGTTTATATTTAATTTATGATCCAGAATTTTCACCGCTCAAGGTATTTTGGGTTTATTATTAATTTATGGACCAGAGCGTTCGTGTATTAGGTTTTATGAAGCATTATTTCCCGGTGTTCAACACTCTTGGTATTTCACATCTAATGAGTTCGTCTTCTAATGTAATTAATTTCTTATCCTGATTGTTCGCCGCGTTAATAAAATTTTGGGTTTGAAATTAATGACCAAAATCTGTATTGCTCTGTCAACCGGTCGGTCGGTTGAAAAATTCGAATTTTTATCCTTATCTAAAATTAATACTGCGGATTACAGAAGCGTATAGGCAAATTTTCCATAATCCTGTTAAGGCGGGAAATTACACCAAAGATCAATAAAATTTAATACTTACCTACTAAAAGAGGAATATTTTGCTTTCTCGAATGGATTTGTTGTATTTATTATTTACAGTATTTAAATATTATACAGTTTTTATAATTAAATGTGTTTTCATGAATTTTTTCAACTGAAAGATTTTTTTCAACTGAGTTAGAAACTGAATCTATGGTGAAGAAGTGGTGAGAAGTTTTTATTGTATTGTCGTGCTGGAATGAACCTAGAATGAATACTCTTGTCAAATCCTCTTTGCGAATCCCGAATAAGAGCTAAAGTGAACTTAAATGAAAAATAAAATATTTTGCAAACCCTGGGCCTTCTTTGCCACAGCAATTGTCCATCGTAGGTAATTCGGCAGTGCTGAATTCCTTTGAGCTCCCCTTGAACCCTGAAGCAGTTTTTATTTTGATATCTTTACCCATGCAGCTCAAAAGGGCATATCGAAAAAAATGTCAATTATTATTACAAATTCTTTCCGTTCAGAACAAACTGGGAAACTGTACCCTTATCGATCCCTTCGTTTTAGTGATATTGACAGAAATATTGTTAGAAACATTTTCTATTCTTTCTTTCTTTTCTGCCCAATCTCTATAAATTTATTTGATAAGAATTCACATAATTTTTAAAAGATTAAAAAAAACTGAGTAACTGTTCAATAAAAAAATAAAAAATTAAATGTTGAAATTTTGCCGCTGAAGAACAATCTAGGCTGTAATTTAAAATATATTTGGTTCAGTCCAGTTAAAAATATCTAGGATACAAGTTTTGACAACCATAAACTGGTCGTTACGATAAAATTTTTCCAGTAGAAAATACATGAGTAAAATAGTCGTTTCTGTCGCTCTATTCTGATATAGTATTATAAGATTAGGTCTTTCAATCTCGAGATAAATATATATAAGAGTAATGGTATTCACGTATACAATAATAACGAAGTCGCTAAAATCGAATCCTACACTTTTATAGAAATACTTATGTGGAAGTCTCTCAATGCTAGTTTTAAAAATTAAATGAATAAATCCAACTGCAGTCGAGGTATACGATGGCCAAAAGCAGGAGAAATATTTTTGTTATTCAAGACCTGGTCTTACGTTTCGTGGCCTGTAATATTGAAACGTCCAGGGAGACTCGTGTCGAGTGACTTGATTCATAAAATCGAGAACATTCTTATATGAAGCGTGGTATGTGATAGAAAATGGAAAAATATAAATTTTTTAGTACGGTTGGAAATACTGATTTTAATCAATATTTACAATATTTGTCCCAAATTAGCAATATCCAACAAATTAATCATAATTTATTATTGCTTATTTTTTATGTATTGAACGCTGTTTTGTTCTATGCATGTGCGAGGAGTTATATAGATAGATGCATAATTTGGTTTAAGTAATATAAAATATACAAGTTTTCTTCATTAAATACTATAATTCTATGCCAGCTTGGGGCTAACTCATTACCATTAAGGAGTTGGTGACAGGCCTTTTAAGTCTTTAAGGAAACTTTGTAAAACGTACGTTATAGACTGACCACCCTATATAAAACAGAAGGTTGTAAGCAGAAGCTGCAATTTATCAGCATTTGCAACTTTTATGTTACCTAGTTGGGCCTACAGATAATCATTATTAAACATTCTGGTTGTAGATAAGATTTATTTCCTGCTTAAGAATTTTCCTTCTCCACTCAACTGACAGATAATTCGCCTAATAAAGAATGATGGAAGTTTTCATGTAAATATGTCGCTATTAATCAATAACAAAGTTGACTGTGAGTTATGAAGTAAGCTGTGCAATAAGAAAACAACGGAAGTCGGCAAACAGTTTCCTGTATGAATAAAAACCGCCTTAGAACTGGTGCTATCACGAATTCACGATCTCGAATCGTAAAATCCTACTCTAACGACATTTTAATGTATTCTTTTGATTAATAATAAATTACACCCAGTGTGTGTGCGCGATCTTAAATGTCACAGTTACTGATATTAGTAATGAAACAGTAGTACGAAGAATACCCACAGATTATAGTGCAATCAGCTAATTTTAATACGCTTTGATGTATTTAATGACTTTTTCCCTATTTCATTATATGTGAAAATACATGGTTTAGAAAAGAATGGCCACATTATGACAACCATTATTAGTGAATTAAATAGTCGGTTGATTAAATTTATTTAAAAGTTTTACATGACGAATCCTAACAGCGATTCAGGGAGAGATCAGAATGGAGGAATATATACTACATAACTCACTTGATCCTAGACTTATTGGAATAAGATTGATACATAAAGATACAATTATTGAATACAGGGAAGAGGGGTTACTAGAATCTCCTGCTGTACTACGTAAAGGATCAACCTAGTACACAGGATCTAGGACGGAAGCAAGAACTTGGACAGGTTCATATAAAGAAAGGCCAAAAGAGAGAATGAGATTGAAAATTTAATACAAGCGGAATAATGTCTGAGTGTTAAGACATTCTGGGGTGCCTATCAACAAATAAGCTAAGGATCAGGAGTTTCCAATCACACAACTGATAGTACACCATAATAAGCAGCACAATTACTGGAAACACATTCCATGAAAGTGACTTGGAAAAACACTAATCACTGAACCATACCTTAAATTCATTAAAAATTAATAAAAAAACGACTCACAGAGAACAGGTTCCCGTTAGAAATACACTTAATTCTTCCAAATTTAAACCGACCTACCGGTTAAAATCATTGATAACAGCTTCGTTATCTGGCCACTCAGTAAAGAGTCTCTGGCGATCACCTTTTTGTTCTTTTTAAATCACTAATAACATCAAGTTCATCATGGAAATTTGGAATAATTCCTCTTCACCTTTCCTAGATGTTTTCGTTACCAAAAATAATGCACACCAATTCTTCTACACTATCTATCGAGAACCCTTACCTCTAAGCAGATGCACACCACCAACAACACAAAAAAACTCTGCAGTAAACAATTTTGCACCAAGCCTTATTGACAACCATACCAAATTAAATTACAAGCATAGCATTTCTACAAAACGGTTAAAATGGAAAGCATAAAGAATTTCTACCTCTCATGTTACTGCTCAATAATTATATCAAAAGTTTATCAATAGACAGAAGAGTACAAACATTTATAGATCAATAAAACCCGATATCATGCCAGAAAGTGTAGTATTCAAAAGGTAGCTACCAAGGTCGCTAATAGTCGAGGAAAAGCCAAAAGTACTTAAGAATAATTTTGATATAGAGTTAATTTCTTCTGTCATTGCTATTATATTTGAACGAATGGTAAAAACTCAGAAGTGTCTCCGAAGAAGTACTTATATGAAAAGTCATCAATATCATTCTGAAAGAAAATCATTTAACTGTCTTGGTAGATCCATAACATTCGAGTTCAAACCAGAATACTAAATAGGATTATAGGAAACAACTACTGGACTGGCAAAGGCCCCTACTCCCATTGAATTATACCTATAAATCCAAATTGGTAGCCAAATTTGTTATTTGTCTTTTCTATACCAGACACAGACCGGTTTCGAACTCTTTATGTTCTCATCAGTGTGCCACAGGTAGCTGAAAAGACAAATAACAAAGGCAAACCAAACTAGCCTATGGCAGACCCAGCATATAGTAAGTAGTGAGGGATTTTCAAACCAGAAGGCAAAAATTGGTATTCAAAAAGCGGTTACCAAGTTTTTTCATTGTATATGAACTCAAAACGATCTTCGAAGAGGGTGTTCAATAATTATATCAAGTCTTCAATATCAGGCTGAAAAAAAGTACACTAACATTGAATTTTTTGGAGATCGATAAAATTCGAGAACATACCAGAAACTGAAAAATTGGTATTCAAATGGGAAAAGCGCTTAAATTCCTGCGGAATATCGCAGGGAATAAAAATAATTCATTATATTATTAAGTCTTATTTTACCTTTGCTTTTATGAATGGAAGCAATAATGGCATGTTTTAATTCGTCAAATAAATGACTGATTGTACATTATTAACCCTCAGGGATACTTTCATTGAGGATTTTATAACAATAATTAAAACTCTGTCATGTCCAGCACTCAATTTTATTAATAACTGCATACATTAATCAACGTTGGTAGTCTCTGAATGACGACTGATTTAGCAAAACGATTTGTTGTTTTTTTTATCACTGATAGGACCTTACGACGTCATAAATAAGAAAACCCTAGGAGAACCATATACAGTATGATCCACGATGAGTAATAAATGGGATTCTATATTGAATTCAAATTTAAAGAATGTATTCATAGAAAGTCTCGAATACATCTTCAATAATAGTGTTAATTTTTTACTTTTTTGGAAACGAGACATGCCTTCGAATCCATCCTAGCAGACAACATTTTCTTATTTTGACTTGTGGTGTGAATTTTTACACACACCACCCACGATAAATTCGGTGATATTTTCCAATACGATCTATTTTTAAACATAATTAATACCATTTGCCAAATATTGTTTGTCATGCCAAAGCGGATATTTGCCGGTTTGGACCGCCTGTAATTACCCACCAACTTAGATTTAATTTGTAATGGTCGCTCAAGGCTACCGAAGTTCCTGTCCAAACACACATCACCGCTCTCATATTTACACTGCCGAGTTGACGATCGACTGGATACGAATTCTTACACTACCATTTCGTAGATAATGAAACGCACCTGAATTACAATTTGAACCAAATAAAGAAACCTTTATTATATATACTTAGTAAATATTGATTATGGGAGGCCGACATTTTTTATAGGACACAATATGGTTGGAGTGTAGTGTATTCATGGGTATTCTTTTTTATAGGATTGTTCATAATTTTTCCTAGTTGATTTTTGTTAGAATAGCCCTGAGCTTCTTCTGCCTATCTTTGTTTGCTAAAATGTCACGTTTGCAAAGAGTTTATAGTTTCTAATTGTTAGAATTCAGAATAATAATTTTAGCGTTTAGCGCTAAATATTCAAAGCTGTTTCTTTGAAAGATTGATTGGAAGTGAAGTAGGTACCTACTTCGTGAGAAGAATGTAATTGCGGGAACCAAATATTTATTCAGCCATTTTTATCATAACTTGGATAAGAACACCGTTTCTAGTAAATAATTATTTCTTTGGAAAGGATACTCCAGAAATAAGTATTTGTTACTAATTAAAGTTCAGTTCATTTGATTTCTTGGTAAAGTAATTGCTGTAATTGCGTTAAATTCTGCACTATGGCTATACATAAGATTAATTCCAATAAAGTCACATTTTTCGATAGCTAAACGATCTTCCACAAACGGAATCAAATGACCAATGTTTGTTTTTTTGCCAAGGCAATTGGAAATTTTATTTCGATTTGCCCAATACCCCAAATGCCCAAAAATAGTTTTGATGGTATCTTCTTTGGCATGTTGTTGCATTGGAAAAATCCTTGATATTGCGGGTGCTGGAGAAACTGGTTCGATAAGACTGTTAGACTCCTTACCATATTGCACTTTTATTACAAATAGTTTTACTACCTTTATAATAGCATCGAATTACTAATTTTAACCTTACAGTTATTGCCTTACAGTTATTGGGACGCATCAACTTGTCCTAATTTCATTTTTTAAATGTTATAAGGTTGGTTGTTTTGATGACTTTATATCCTTCGCTGTTTTGAAGAAATAATGAAAATAATTCTGGCTCTTACATTTAACGGCGATAAGAAAGTTTCATATTTAATGGCGTCATTACAATGCGATGGGTTAAAAATGTTAAACGCTGAATAAGTAATGCAGCTATAAATAAACAGAGAATCCTATTTTTCCTAAAAGTTATAGAGCAAAATTCAATTTTAAAGAAATAAAAGTCGGAACAGTATATACGCAAAGGTATGAGGCTACAAGTCTGGTAACAATATTAAAGTTTGAAAGGTCGCGAGGGCCTTGTAAAGCAAGAGGAACAAAGACGGCTGAAGACGACAGCGGACCCGGAGCTGCAATAACAGCCTACTCCATATGTAACGCTCATGTATATTCACGGCCAGAACAAAGCCCCTCGAGTAAACAATGATAGCAACGCGCGTCTCAGGCTGGGGCGCTATCTAGCGGGCCCAGCGACAACATTAGCATAATCGGATAAGACACTTCGCAATCATTATGCCTGCGATTAGGATGCGACATGATATCCCAACAATGGTCATTGTAGAAACCAGATTACTGCCTGATTAAGATGTCGAGCTATTTTCCTTTCTAGTGCTCTTCCTGCTGCGGCGCCGAGACAAGTGATTTTCAATTTAAATGACCCATGAAATTAATTTAAGGGATGTTATGAGTGAGATTTTATCGTTGATGTGTTGAAATTGTAATTAAAGATCAATTTTATTGAATCTCATTAAGGAGAACCTCGGCAATAGAACATAATTCTAGAATAGCAATACTAGGTCATCAGCTAATGATTACAAATTATGACTTTTTTAAGGAGCAAAATTTGACACGATTATTGATTTTCAAGGATGAAACGGTTTGGTATGCACATTAGCGTTATAGATAACTGAGCTGAACTGTGTTTTGACGGATTGGGAAACAAAACAGAAATACATTCCTCAATACAGAGGTTACGTTAAATCTACTAGTAAAGAGTAGATATTTGGTACTTATATGTATTATAGTATACACATTTTGTAAAACCCTGGGATATTTTTACTCTCTGCGTTTTTTGAATTTATAACAAGAGAGCAGACCACCAACCAAGCAACTTATTGTTACATATTATTATCATGCATTAAAGATCAATAATGATCAATCCAAACTATGTTGAAGACGGCTAGATATCTTCATCCGTATAAAGTATTTCTCGTCCAAAGTGAAGATGATTTGGACCAGGTTGTACTTTTGTGAAACTATTACAGTAACTATAGTAGACAATAATTTATATCTTCATTGACGGTTTTCTGTGTGAATGGGTTTGTTAAAAGATATAACTGCAGATGTTGGTCTATTAGCAACCTACATACGATGAAGGTGGAGCCCATCAGCACCCACAAAAGAGCAATTATTGGCTCGGTATGAAAAATCAGAATATTTGATGAAAATCTTCGGCGAAGTATCTTCGTAGGATGGTGTACCTTCTTGGATCAGGCTTTCCCTTGTAAGTGGATTTGAAGAAGGGATGTCATTGGATAGTCAGCAAGGTCCTCTTGAGTTTCCTTGTGGTGCCATCTGTAAATTCGTAGTTTTCATTAAAGGTCTAATAATCTGGAGTAGGTATATGATATGAGATAGAAGATTAGGTACCTTAGAAATGGCTACCAAATTTGATGGAAGGATGCACTATTAGATTTTATCAAAATTTACAAAAATACTACAAAACGAATATCTTTCATATTTGTAATCAAATAAGTATAGTTGCAGAATTTTTGTACTAGAAGTCATGTAGGTACTAAGATTAAAATTCTTACGCTTTTTTTACCTTTTTATTGGATGCTTGTAAAATTATGATTGTCACTAATGGTTTCTTTCCTTTTCTTTTTTGGGATTTATTACCACATTCCTCGAGATTCCAATCCAAAAAATTCGATTTATCTAAAAAATATTCAAATTAACCAGTTTAAAACTGGGAAATAACCTCAACGCCTTTATTTCCCAGTTTTAAACTGGTTAATTTGAATATTTTTTAGATAAATCGAATTTTTTGGATAGGAATCTCGAGGAATGTGGTAATAAATCCCAAAAAAGAAAAGGAAAGAAATAATTTATGAAATGCCACAAATAACATTTAAACAATAGTCACTAATGGTCGTTCTGTAATATTTATACTTCCACTGAAATTGGTCTTTAATCAATATTATTGTCATGCAAGCCCAACTTCAAATTATACTATTATTTTTTGTTCTAATGCTTAAGCTTTTCGCTTTTAAGATGATTTGTTGATTTTTTACTCACTTCTCGTTGATTATTTCCGACCTTATTAGCTCTTGCTGTAATTTAATTATTTACTGATTTTTTAACAATTTTTAAAACGTACCATAGGTATTCTATTAACCCACTGTTATCATATGTATTTTTGTTACTATTTTGGTTTGCATTAATTTAATTATTTAATATGCTTTGTACTTAATTGGACAATTGGACGTTGATTATTGTTTATCCAATAATTATGAGATAGTATCTAAACCGGTGGTTTTTATTCACCCTTGTATTCAAAGCAGTATATAATGCAAGATTTTTACATCAGTGAACTATATCTAATGAGGAAATAAAGATACTCTGTGAATATTAAGTGAAAATAGCTTTACTTGAGAACGGATATTCGTATTACGCAAACAAAATTTTAAATCGTCAAAGAAATCCACAGATATTATTTGCGGAATAAATAAAAAGTTTCGATTTTGTCATAGGCGGAGGTATATTATATCCAAGGAAAGCAGCCATTTTGTCGTCGACGCGCGCGATGGTTGCGTTTTAAAACACAACCAATATTTGCTTGATGATTTGTAAGGAGAAATTATTTAAATTTTTAATATTTTCATTTTCTGCATATATGATCTACTCGCAACACATTGATCTAAGGATTTAATTGATTCTCTTCTTGAAAATAGAAAATAGAAATTGATTGAGTAAACTAAAATTTTATTTTATTTTCCATGTATTCTTTTACTTTGATAGCCTATCGAGGATGGCCGTTATCGTGTAAAAGAATAAATTTAACTCAACAATAGCTGTCTGAAGAAGCAACAACCTATGCTGCTTCCTCAGACAACTATTGGTGACGTCAGCTTTATTGATACTTGATCCGAATCGATTATCGAATGAGTTACCCTGAAAAAAATTCCCATCAAAGAGAGATTCGTTCTTTCACCAAATCGTACGGTATCACATTTCCACCTCTCAAACTTTGAACTTCCCGTACCATCTGCAAGACGTTTGAAAGTAGTCCAACTGAGATCAATTGGACTAACTTCAAGGGACTTGGAGATACTTATTCTTCCTGAATCAGAAAGTAGCTCAATTCGTGGTGTGTGAACAAACTGGATATCATTGTTCACATTTACGTGATTACCTCTTGGGAGAGGCTGGCATCTCAGAACTATTTAGCTAAACCGGCTTCGTGTAGACTGTTCCTTATAATCGTATCGTAAATTCAGTAGCAGGAGTTTGCCTGATCCAATTTAGTATATCTGCTTGGATTGGGCAATTTTGAATCATTAGTCTGTTCCATCCAGGAGCTGTTCTACACGAAGCTAAATGTTCACTTTATTCCCATATTCATGACATTCGTCTCCATAATGCGAAATGTCACTGTGAGGTACCTCGAGCTAGCACTACATCAATTCTTTGTTTGGTAGTTTACAACATACCCTCAGTCCTTCACTTTTATACGAAACAAGGTTTTTTACAAAGAATTTTTAACTTATTTATTCGTATATTATTCTGATTAAAATAACTGCTTGGTAGTCTTGATTCTTACCCATGGCAGTGGCATTGGAATTTTTTCTAAAAGAAATGAATCCGTATATACATCGTTTCATATTTATTGGATAATGGAACTTTCCTCTTGAAAAACAAAATGCGTTTTAGGTTTGATTCACCTTGTATTTATCTGTTTCTTCAGCTGTTGAATTTATTGTTGCAAGATACAATAAGTCATGGTAGAAATAAAATCTGCAACATATTTATTAAGACACCATACTCATTTATTACAAAACTCTAGACATATGTGACAGCTCAAAGCATCAGCGACCAATATTTTACCAAAAACTGGCGACTGTAGGTTGCATTTTAAGTGAACCCCTTGTATTATTGGCAATATGCAAACTAGATAATGTTCTGTGACAAATTACTGTTAACGTTAGATCGCCAGCCTCTGGTGTCGAGCGATATATTTTAAAGCAATTACTTAGTAGGCCAAGCAAGCACTATAGACCAATTAGTGAGCTTAAGTATTTACGTCAAGATAATATTAGTTTTGGTCTTTAATATTTGTTTACTAATGTAGCCCTGAGACACTCGCTGTTGTCATAAATCATTTTATAATCCAAATTTATTTTAGTCTCTTGTTTTGTTAAAATGTTGTCCATCTGATGGCAAAAAATACGGTGTGGAACAATACGCGGCGTTCTTTAAAATTAACGTAAGCATAGGACGTTGTAGATATGTGCATCCGCCAGATTTGACGAAAATATCTACATATTTTCTGGCAGACGGAGTGATACTTTTGAAGCAAGATATAAAACGTGTAATTTTCTTTAGACCAACATCGCAGTAATTATTAAGACCAGTATTTCTCGAACTGTTATTCAATATTTGAGGTATAAAGTAATACAACTTTCAAAAAATCCAAAAGACAAACATGGAATTAACCAAAGCGTACCACCTTCACCGCACCCTCTAGCTTTATATTATAAAAACATAAAACGTATTTATTTTACATCCCAAAAAAGCGCATACTTGTATCTGCTTCAGAAGTTCTTGTGTAAATGTTTCTTTAGTTTTATCACGTGTCGACCTCCAGCTTTAAGCTGTTTCGATTTTAAATCAAACGTTCACTAAACCGATGATTTTTAAGGTTTTCAACCCTTATAAGTCTTGGGTAAAGTTATCTTGTGCAGAATCTCTAGTAAATAATCTTTCTTCCATTACATAGCACAATATTTCTTTCGGTGAGTTACTTTAAATAATTATAAATCTAAATATTGTCGATGTAACTTTCGTGGAGGTTCCTCAGGGATCCTAATTGGGACCTCTTTCATTTAGTGTATTCTTTAATAATGTTATGAAATGTTTCATCTTTTAAAACAAGATCGATGTATATATGCAGCGAAAATTTATGCAGTAATAAATAATTCGATTGTAGTATTCGAGTATAGATTTCTGCAGAATGACCTGGAGGAGTTTATGGCATACTTTTACCTAAATAAGGAGTGACATTAGAAAGCTTAGCTTTGGGAATCATATTAAGAAGTCAGTTAGAATTCTTGGTTTTATCTTAATATTGTTGAAAGATCTCTTTGGCTTCAATTTCTCAATCATCAACGTTAAAATTGCACTTTAGTAAAATGTGACATCTCCCAACACTGTCTGTGAAAACATTGATTTCTTTAATTTGAGATTCATATCCGATGACTACAAATACTTTTAGTTGAGAGTGGATTACTTATACCTTCTTTTATTTTATATTTTGTTCCCTGCTAGTTCATACTTTTCTTTTTGGTTTGGTAGTTGGTAGTATTTACTCTCGGACGTAATGTTTATAAACATCAGAAGTTATTTTACTCTGTAATGAGACGAAATTGCCCATCTGCTGGACCTTTTTTGTACAAAAAGACAAACAAATTCATCGCAGTTGGCTATGGATCCTAAATCCCGTCTTCAATTATATGGGCCAATGAATTCCATATTAACGTAACTAATCAAAGACATACCTTTTTAGAGATATCTCTCAATTTAACTTTTCTTTTCCGTAAAGGAAACGCCTTTACCCATAGCACACGCAGACACCCTGGAACAGCATCCGTCGATTTTAAAATGTAAGAAACGCATGCCTCTAAATATTTTAGCAGGCCTGCCTTTTATTTGGTGAGGTGTGCTGGCACCGACCGGGATCTTTAGGGACTTTTAGCGCCAGATTGTACAAGTATTAAGGAACATCTAGTCAAAAAATCAGAAAGTTAAAAAGCATTTCGAGGTAAGATGTCTCAACTTGTTTACAATAGAACTGTTTACTATCCTTTCCCAAGCTATTAGGAAACTTCTGCAGACAGCGAAGTAATATCGATTCGCACAAAATCGATTTTGGTTAGCTAATGAACAATTTGTCTGCATGTAAGACTAAAATCCAGATAATTTTTATTTGACTTTATACTTTGAAATAATATCGTTGGTAGAATCTGTGCGTGTCTGTGAATTATATGATTTTCAGAAAATGTCTTGTGTTTAAATTATTAGATATACTTATAAAGTCACTAAGGTATTTGCGGATACACGAGGTATTTCATGCATAAAATGGGATTTAAAAAATCCTTGCTGGTGGAATACCGACCGGCATTATGTACCCGATGGCGTTTTTAGTTATCTTCGTAAATTAAAAAAAATATCAGATATACAGGCTGTCTCCTAAAACTCACCACAAGCCATAACTACGTTATTAATAATCTAATTTTAAAAATCAAAAAATTAAATTAAATGGCTTTAAATAC